>OU611917.1:1864995-6664995 GCA_914767705.2 Tenthredo notha
TATCTCGGTGAGAAACACAAAGTCTTCGAAAGCTTTGTAAAACCTGAATACCGGAAGTGTTTTTAATAGTTTCTGATCTCCAGATCATGGAAAATATGGTAAAAACCAATAATATTCACTTGGACGTGCGACATGAAAGTTTTTTGCATTGCAACCTGAATTTGGGGAATATTTTGCCAATTTCTTTTGCTATTCTTGATCAGGATGCAAAATGCTTTACGAAAAACAAGGTTTCAGCCTGATTGCGAGAGATCTTTCGCGTTTTGGATATCTCGGTGAGAAACACAAATTCTTCGAAACCTTTGTAGAACCTGGATATCGGAAGTGTTTTTAATAGTTTCTGATTTCCAGATCATGGAAAATATCGTAAAAACCAATAATTATAACTTGGACGTGCGATATGAAAGTTTTTTGCATTGCAACCTGAATTTGGGGAATATTTTGCTAATTTCTTTTGCTATTCTTGATCAGGATGCAAAATGAATTACGAAAAACAAGGTTTCAGCCTGATTGGGAAAGATCTTTCGCGTTTTGGATATCTCGGTGAGAAACACAAAGTCTTCGAAACCTTTGTAGAACCTGAATATCAGAAGTGTTTTTAATAGTTTCTGATCTCCAGATCATGGAAAATATCGTAAAAACCAATAATAATAACTTGGACGAGCGATATGAAAGTTTTTTGCATTGCAACCTGAATTTGGGGAATATTTATCCAATTTCTTCCGCTATTCTTGATCAGCATACGAAATGCTCTACGAAAAACAAAGTTTCAGCCTGAGTGGGAAAGATCTTTCTCATTTTGGATATCTCGGTGAGAAACACAAAATCTTCGGAACCTTTGTAAAACCTGAATATCGGAAGTGTTTTTAATAGTTTCTGATCTCCAGATCATGGAAAATATCGTAAAAACCAATAATATTAACTTGGACGTGCGATATGAAAGTTTTTTGCATTGCAACCTGAATTTGGGGAATATTTTGCCAATTGCTTTTGCTATTCTTGATCAGGATGCGAAATGCTTTACGAAAAACAAGGTTTCAGCCTGATTGGGAAAGATCTTTCGCGTTTTGGATATCTCGGTGAGAAACACAAATTCTTCGAAACCTTTGTAGAACCTGAATATCGGAAGTGTTTTCAATAGTTTCTGATCTCCAGATCATGGAAAATATCGTAAAAACCAATAATATTAACTTGGACGTGCGATATGAAAGTTTTTTGCATTGCAACCTGAATTTGGGGAATATTTTGCCAATTTCTTTTGCTATTCTTGATCAGGATGCGAAATGCTTTACGAAAAACAAGGTTTCAGCCTGATTGGGAAAGATCTTTCGCGTTTTGGATATCTCGGTGAGAAACACAAATTCTTCGAAACCTTTGTAGAACCTGAATATCGGAAGTGTTTTTGATAGTTTCTGATCTCCAGATCATGGAAAATATCGTAAAAACCAATAATAATAACTTGGACGAGCGATATGAAAGTTTTTTGCATTGCAACCTGAATTTGGGGAATATTTTGCCAATTTCTTCCGCTATTCTTGATCAGGATACGAAATGCTCTACGAAAAACAAAGTTTCAGCCTGATTGGGAAAGATCTTTCTCATTTTATATATCTCGGTGAGAAACACAAAATCTTCGGAACCTTTGTAAAACCTGAATATCGGAAGTGTTTTTAATAGTTTCTGATCTCCAGATCATGGAAAATATCGTAAAAACCAATAATATTAACTTGGTCGTGCGATATGAAAGTTTTTTGCATTGCAACCTGAATTTGGGGAATATTTTGCCAATTTCTTTTGCTATTCTTGATCAGGATGCAAAATGCTGTACGAAAAACAAGGTTTCAGCCTGATTGGAAAAGATCTTTCGCGTTTTGGATATCTCGGTGAGAAACACAAAGTCTTCGAAACCTTTGTAGAACCTGAATATCGGAAGTGTTTTCAATAGTTTCTGATCTCCAGATCATGGAAAATATCGTAAAAACCAATAATAATAACTTGGACGAGCGATATGAAAGTTTTTTGCATTGCAACCTGAATTTGGGGAATATTTATCCAATTTCTTCCGCTATTCTTGATCAGGATACGAAATGCTCTACGAAAAACGAAGTTTCAGCCTGAGTGGGAAAAATCTTTCTCATTTTGGATATCTCGGTGAGAAACACAAAATCTTCGGAACCTTTGTAAAACCTGAATATCGGAAGTGTTTTTAATAGTTTCTGATCTCCAGATCATGGAAAATATCGTAAAAACCAATAATATTAACTTGGACGTGCGATATGAAAGTCTTTTGCATTGCAACCTGAATTTGGGGAATATTTTGCCAATTTCTTTTGCTATTCTTGATCAGGATGCGAAATGCTTTACGAAAAACAAGGTTTCAGCCTGATTGGAAAGATCTTTCTCGTTTTGGATATCTCGGTGAGAAACACAAAATCTTCGAAACCTACGTGAAACCTGAATTTCGGAAGTGTTTTTAATAGTTTCTGATCTCCAGATTATGGAAAATATCGTAAAAACCAATAATAATAACTTGGACGAGCGATATGAAAGTTTTTTGCATTGCAACCTGAATTTGGGGAATATTTTGCCAATTTCTTTTGCTATTCTTGATCAGGATGCAAAATGCTTCACGAAAAACAAGGTTTCAGCCTGATTGGAAAAGATCTTTCTCGTTTTGGATATCTCGGTGAGAAACACAAAGTCTTCGAAACCTTTGTAAAACCTGAATATCGGAAGTGTTTTCAATAGTTTCTGATCTCCAGATCATGGAAAATATCGTAAAAACCAATAATATTAACTTGGACGTGCGATATGAAAGTTTTTTGCATTGCAACCTGAATTTGGGGAATATTTTGCCAATTTCTTTTGCTATTCTTGATCAGGATGCGAAATGCTTTACGAAAAACAAGGTTTCAGCCTGATTGGGAGAGATCTTTCGCGTTTTGGATATCTCGGTGAGAAACACAAATTCTTCGAAACCTTTGTAGAACCTGAATATCGGAAGTGTTTTTGATAGTTTCTGATCTCCAGATCATGGAAAATATCGTAAAAACCAATAATAATAACTTGGACGAGCGATATGAAAGTTTTTTGCATTGCAACCTGAATTTGGGGAATATTTTGCCAATTTCTTCCGCTATTCTTGATCAGGATACGAAATGCTCTACGAAAAACAAAGTTTCAGCCTGATTGGGAAAGATCTTTCTCATTTTGGATATCTCGGTGAGAAACACAAAATCTTCGGAACCTTTGTGAAACCTGAATATCGGAAGTGTTTTTAATAGTTTCTGATCTCCAGATCATGGAAAATATCGTAAAAACCAATAATATTAACTTGGTCGTGCGATATGAAAGTTTTTTGCATTGCAACCTGAATTTGGGGAATATTTTGCCAATTTCTTTTGCTATTCTTGATCAGGATGCAAAATGCTGTACGAAAAACAAGGTTTCAGCCTGATTGGAAAAGATCTTTCGCGTTTTGGATATCTCGGTGAGAAACACAAAGTCTTCGAAACCTTTGTAGAACCTGAATATCGGAAGTGTTTTCAATAGTTTCTGATCTCCAGATCATGGAAAATATCGTAAAAACCAATAATAATAACTTGGACGAGCGATATGAAAGTTTTTTGCATTGCAACCTGAATTTGGGGAATATTTATCCAATTTCTTCCGCTATTCTTGATCAGGATACGAAATGCTCTACGAAAAACAAAGTTTCAGCCTGAGTGGGAAAGATCTTTCTCATTTTGGATATCTCGGTGAGAAACACAAAATCTTCGGAACCTTTGTAAAACCTGAATATCGGAAGTGTTTTTAATAGTTTCTGATCTCCAGATTATGGAAAATATCGTAAAAACCAATAATAATAACTTGGACGTGCGACATGAAAGTTTTTTGCATTGCAACCTGAATTTGGGGAATATTTTGCCAATTTCTTTTGCTATTCTTGATCAGGATGCAAAATGCTTTACGAAAAACAAGGTTTCAGCCTGATTGGGAAAGATCTTTCTCATTTTGGATATCTCGGTGAGAAACACAAAATCTTTGGAACCTTTGTAAAACCTGAATATCGGAAGTGTTTTTAATAGTTTCTGATCTCCAGATCATGGAAAATATCGTAAAAACCAATAATTATAACTTGGACGTGCGATATGAAAGTTTTTTGCATTGCAACCTGAATTTGGGGAATATTTTGCTAATTTCTTTTGCTATTCTTGATCAGGATGCAAAATGAATTACGAGAAAACAAGGTTTCAGCCTGATTGGGAAAGATCTTTCGCGTTTTGGATATCTCGAAGAGAAACACAAAGTCTTCGAAACCTTTGTAGAACCTGAATATCGGAAGTGTTTTCAATAGTTTCTGATCTCCAGATCATGGAAAATATCGTAAAAACCAATAATAATAACTTGGACGAGCGATATGAAAGTTTTTTGCATTGCAACCTGAATTTGGGGAATATTTATCCAATTTCTTCCGCTATTCTTGATCAGGATACGAAATGCTCTACGAAAAACAAAGTTTCAGCCTGAGTGGGAAAGATCTTTCGCGTTTTGGATATCTCGGTGAGAAACACAAAGTCTTCGAAAGCTTTGTAAAACCTGAATACCGGAAGTGTTTTTAATAGTTTCTGATCTCCAGATCATGGAAAATATGGTAAAAACCAATAATATTAACTTGGACGTGCGACATGAAAGTTTTTTGCATTGCAACCTGAATTTGGGGAATATTTTGCCAATTTCTTTTGCTATTCTTGATCAGGATGCAAAATGCTTTACGAAAAACAAGGTTTCAGCCTGATTGGGAAAGATCTTTCTCATTTTGGATATCTCGGTGAGAAACACAAAATCTTTGGAACCTTTGTAAAACCTGAATATCGGAAGTGTTTTTAATAGTTTCTGATCTCCAGATCATGGAAAATATCGTAAAAACCAATAATTATAACTTGGACGTGCGATATGAAAGTTTTTTGCATTGCAACCTGAATTTGGGGAATATTTTGCTAATTTCTTTTGCTATTCTTGATCAGGATGCAAAATGAATTACGAGAAAACAAGGTTTCAGCCTGATTGGGAAAGATCTTTCGCGTTTTGGATATCTCGGTGAGAAACACAAAGTCTTCGAAACCTTTGTAGAACCTGAATATCGGAAGTGTTTTTAATAGTTTCTGATCTCCAGATCATGGAAAATATCGTAAAAACCAATAATAATAACTTGGACAAGCGATATGAAAGTTTTTTGCATTGCAACCTGAATTTGGGGAATATTTATCCAATTTCTTCCGCTATTCTTGATCAGGATACGAAGTGCTCTACAAAAACAAAGTTTCAGCCTGATTGGGAAAGATCTTTCTCATTTTGGATATCTCGGTGAGAAACACAAAATCTTCGGAACCTTTGTAAAACCTGAATATCGGAAGTGTTTTTAATAGTTTCTGATCTCCAGATCATGGAAAATATCGTAAAAACCAATAATATTAACTTGGACGTGCGATATGAAAGTTTTTTGCATTGCAACCTGAATTTGGGAAATATTTTGCCAATTTCTTTTGCTATTCTTGATCAGGATGCGAAATGCTTTACGAAAAACAAGGTTTCAGCCTGATTGGGAAAGATCTTTCGCGTTTTGGATATCTCGGTGAGAAACACAAAGTCTTCGAAACCTTTGTAGAACCTGAATATCGGAAGTGTTTTCAATAGTTTCTGATCTCCAGATCATGGAAAATATCGTAAAAACCAATAATAATAACTTGGACGAGCGATATGAAAGTTTTTTGCATTGCAACCTGAATTTGGGGAATATTTATCCAATTTCTTCCGCTATTCTTGATCAGGATACGAAATGCTCTACGAAAAACAAAGTTTCAGCCTGATTGGGAAAGATCTTTCTCATTTTGGATATCTCGGTGAGAAACACAAAATCTTCGGAACCTTTGTGAAACCTGAATATCGGAAGTGTTTTTAATAGTTTCTGATCTCCAGATCATGGAAAATATCGTAAAAACCAATAATATTAACTTGGTCGTGCGATATGAAAGTTTTTTGCATTGCAACCTGAATTTGGGGAATATTTTGCCAATTTCTTTTGCTATTCTTGATCAGGATGCAAAATGCTGTACGAAAAACAAGGTTTCAGCCTGATTGGAAAAGATCTTTCGCGTTTTGGATATCTCGGTGAGAAACACAAAGTCTTCGAAACCTTTGTAGAACCTGAATATCGGAAGTGTTTTCAATAGTTTCTGATCTCCAGATCATGGAAAATATCGTAAAAACCAATAATAATAACTTGGACGAGCGATATGAAAGTTTTTTGCATTGCAACCTGAATTTGGGGAATATTTATCCAATTTCTTCCGCTATTCTTGATCAGGATACGAAATGCTCTACGAAAAACAAAGTTTCAGCCTGAGTGGGAAAGATCTTTCTCATTTTGGATATCTCGGTGAGAAACACAAAATCTTTGGAACCTTTGTAAAACCTGAATATCGGAAGTGTTTTTAATAGTTTCTGATCTCCAGATCATGGAAAATATCGTAAAAACCAATAATTATAACTTGGACGTGCGATATGAAAGTTTTTTGCATTGCAACCTGAATTTGGGGAATATTTTGCTAATTTCTTTTGCTATTCTTGATCAGGATGCAAAATGAATTACGAGAAAACAAGGTTTCAGCCTGATTGGGAAAGATCTTTCGCGTTTTGGATATCTCGGTGAGAAACACAAAGTCTTCGAAACCTTTGTAGAACCTGAATATCGGAAGTGTTTTCAATAGTTTCTGATCTCCAGATCATGGAAAATATCGTAAAAACCAATAATAATAACTTGGACGAGCGATATGAAAGTTTTTTGCATTGCAACCTGAATTTGGGGAATATTTATCCAATTTCTTCCGCTATTCTTGATCAGGATACGAAATGCTCTACGAAAAACAAAGTTTCAGCCTGAGTGGGAAAGATCTTTCGCGTTTTGGATATCTCGGTGAGAAACACAAAGTCTTCGAAAGCTTTGTAAAACCTGAATACCGGAAGTGTTTTTAATAGTTTCTGATCTCCAGATCATGGAAAATATGGTAAAAACCAATAATATTAACTTGGACGTGCGACATGAAAGTTTTTTGCATTGCAACCTGAATTTGGGGAATATTTTGCCAATTTCTTTTGCTATTCTTGATCAGGATGCAAAATGCTTTACGAAAAACAAGGTTTCAGCCTGATTGGGAAAGATCTTTCTCATTTTGGATATCTCGGTGAGAAACACAAAATCTTCAGAACCTTTGTAAAACCTGAATATCGGAAGTGTTTTTAATAGTTTCTGATCTCCAGATCATGGAAAATATCGTAAAAACCAATAATATTAACTTGGTCGTGCGATATGAAAGTTTTTTGCATTGCAACCTGAATTTGGGGAATATTTTGCCAATTTCTTTTGCTATTCTTGATCAGGATGCAAAATGCTGTACGAAAAACAAGGTTTCAGCCTGATTGGAAAAGATCTTTCGCGTTTTGGATATCTCGGTGAGAAACACAAAGTCTTCGAAACCTTTGTAGAACCTGAATATCGGAAGTGTTTTCAATAGTTTCTGATCTCCAGATCATGGAAAATATCGTAAAAACCAATAATAATAACTTGGACGAGCGATATGAAAGTTTTTTGCATTGCAACCTGAATTTGGGGAATATTTATTCAATTTCTTCCGCTATTCTTGATCAGGATACGAAATGCTCTACGAAAAACAAAGTTTCAGCCTGAGTGGGAAAGATCTTTCTCATTTTGGATATCTCGGTGAGAAACACAAAATCTTCGGAACCTTTGTAAAACCTGAATATCGGAAGTGTTTTTAATAGTTTCTGATCTCCAGATCATGGAGAATATCGTAAAAACCAATAATAATAACTTGGACGTGCGACATGAAAGTTTTTTGCATTGCAACCTGAATTTGGGGAATATTTTGCCAATTTCTTTTGCTATTCTTGATCAGGATGCAAAATGCTTTACGAAAAACAAGGTTTCAGCCTGATTGGGAAAGATCTTTCTCATTTTGGATATCTCGGTGAGAAACACAAAATCTTTGGAACCTTTGTAAAACCTGAATATCGGAAGTGTTTTTAATAGTTTCTGATCTCCAGATCATGGAAAATATCGTAAAAACCAATAATTATAACTTGGACGTGCGATATGAAAGTTTTTTGCATTGCAACCTGAATTTGGGGAATATTTTGCTAATTTCTTTTGCTATTCTTGATCAGGATGCAAAATGAATTACGAGAAAACAAGGTTTCAGCCTGATTGGGAAAGATCTTTCGCGTTTTGGATATCTCGGTGAGAAACACAAAGTCTTCGAAACCTTTGTAGAACCTGAATATCGGAAGTGTTTTCAATAGTTTCTGATCTCCAGATCATGGAAAATATCGTAAAAACCAATAATAATAACTTGGACGAGCGATATGAAAGTTTTTTGCATTGCAACCTGAATTTGGGGAATATTTATCCAATTTCTTCCGCTATTCTTGATCAGGATACGAAATGCTCTACGAAAAACAAAGTTTCAGCCTGAGTGGGAAAGATCTTTCGCGTTTTGGATATCTCGGTGAGAAAAACAAAGTCTTCGAAAGCTTTGTAAAACCTGAATACCGGAAGTGTTTTTAATAGTTTCTGATCTCCAGATCATGGAAAATATGGTAAAAACCAATAATATTAACTTGGACGTGCGACATGAAAGTTTTTTGCATTGCAACCTGAATTTGGGGAATATTTTGCCAATTTCTTTTGCTATTCTTGATCAGGATGCAAAATGCTTTACGAAAAACAAGGTTTCAGCCTGATTGGGAAAGATCTTTCTCATTTTGGATATCTCGGTGAGAAACACAAAATCTTTGGAACCTTTGTAAAACCTGAATATCGGAAGTGTTTTTAATAGTTTCTGATCTCCAGATCATGGAAAATATCGTAAAAACCAATAATTATAACTTGGACGTGCGATATGAAAGTTTTTTGCATTGCAACCTGAATTTGGGGAATATTTTGCTAATTTCTTTTGCTATTCTTGATCAGGATGCAAAATGAATTACGAGGAAAACAAGGTTTCAGCCTGATTGGGAAAGATCTTTCGCGTTTTGGATATCTCGGTGAGAAACACAAAGTCTTCGAAACCTTTGTAGAACCTGAATATCGGAAGTGTTTTTAATAGTTTCTGATCTCCAGATCATGGAAAATATCGTAAAAACCAATAATAATAACTTGGACGAGCGATATGAAAGTTTTTTGCATTGCAACCTGAATTTGGGGAATATTTATCCAATTTCTTCCGCTATTCTTGATCAGGATACGAAGTGCTCTACAAAAACAAAGTTTCAGCCTGATTGGGAAAGATCTTTCTCATTTTGGATATCTCGGTGAGAAACACAAAATCTTCGGAACCTTTGTAAAACCTGAATATCGGAAGTGTTTTTAATAGTTTCTGATCTCCAGATCATGGAAAATATCGTAAAAACCAATAATATTAACTTGGACGTGCGATATGAAAGTTTTTTGCATTGCAACCTGAATTTGGGAAATATTTTGCCAATTTCTTTTGCTATTCTTGATCAGGATGCGAAATGCTTTACGAAAAACAAGGTTTCAGCCTGATTGGGAAAGATCTTTCGCGTTTTGGATATCTCGGTGAGAAACACAAATTCTTCGAAACCTTTGTAGAACCTGAATATCGGAAGTGTTTTTGATAGTTTCTGATCTCCAGATCATGGAAAATATCGTAAAAACCAATAATAATAACTTGGACGAGCGATATGAAAGTTTTTTGCATTGCAACCTGAATTTGGGGAATATTTATCCAATTTCTTCCGCTATTCTTGATCAGGATACGAAATGCTCTACGAAAAACAAAGTTTCAGCCTGAGTGGGAAAGATCTTTCTCATTTTGGATATCTCGGTGAGAAACACAAAATCTTCGGAACCTTTGTAAAACCTGAATATCGGAAGTGTTTTTAATAGTTTCTGATCTCCAGATCATGGAAAATATCGTAAAAACCAATAATAATAACTTGGACGAGCGATATGAAAGTTTTTTGCATTGCAACCTGAATTTGGGGAATATTTTGCCAATTTCTTTTGCTATTCTTGATCAGGATGCGTAATGCTTTACGAAAAACAAGGTTTCAGCCTGATTGGGAAAGATCTTTCGCGTTTTGGATATCTCGGTGAGAAACACAAATTCTTCGAAACCTTTGTAGAACCTGAATATCGGAAGTGTTTTTGATAGTTTCTGATCTCCAGATCATGGAAAATATCGTAAAAACCAATAATAATAACTTGGACGAGCGATATGAAAGTTTTTTGCATTGCAACCTGAATTTGGGGAATATTTTGCCAATTTCTTCCGCTATTCTTGATCAGGATACGAAATGCTCTACGAAAAACGAAGTTTCAGCCTGATTGGGAAAGATCTTTCTCATTTTGGATATCTCGGTGAGAAACACAAAATCTTCGGAACCTTTGTAAAACCTGAATATCGGAAGTGTTTTCAATAGTTTCTGATCTCCAGATCATGGAAATATCGTAAAAACCAATAATATTAACTTGGTCGTGCGATATGAAAGTTTTTTGCATTGCAACCTGAATTTGGGGAATATTTTGCCAATTTCTTTTGCTATTCTTGATCAGGATGCAAAATGCTGTACGAAAAACAAGGTTTCAGCCTGATTGGGAAAGATCTTTCGCGTTTTGGATATCTCGGTGAGAAACACAAAGTCTTCGAAACCTTTGTAGAACCTGAATATCGGAAGTGTTTTCAATAGTTTCTGATCTCCAGATCATGGAAAATATCGTAAAAACCAATAATAATAACTTGGACGAGCGATGTGAAAGTTTTTTGCATTGCAACCTGAATTTGGGGAATATTTATCCAATTTCTTCCGCTATTCTTGATCAGGATACGAAATGCTCTACGAAAAACAAAGTTTCAGCCTGAGTGGGAAAAATCTTTCTCATTTTGGATATCTCGGTGAGAAACACAAAATCTTCGGAACCTTTGTAAAACCTGAATATCGGAAGTGTTTTTAATAGTTTCTGATCTCCAGATCATGGAAAATATCGTAAAAACCAATAATATTAACTTGGACGTGCGATATGAAAGTTTTTTGCATTGCAACCTGAATTTGGGGAATATTTTGCCAATTTCTTTTGCTATTCTTGATCAGGATGCAAAATGCTCTACGAAAAACAAGGTTTCAGTCTGATTGGGAAAGATCTTTCGCGTTTTGGATATCTCGGTGAGAAACACAAAGTTTCCGAAACCTTTGTGTAACCTGAATATCGGAAGTGTTTCTAATAGTTTCTGATCTCCAGATCATGGAAAATATCGTAAAAACCAATAATAATAACTTGGACGAGCGATATGAAAGTTTTTTGCTTTGCAACCTGAATTTGGGGAATATTCATCCAATTTCTTCCGCTATTCTTGATCAGGATACGAAATGCTCTACGAAAAACAAAGTTTCAGCCTGAGTGGGAAAGATCTTTCTCATTTGGGATATCTCGGTGAGAAACACAAAATCTTCGGAACCTTTGTAAAACCTGAATATCGGAAGTGTTTTTAATAGTTTCTGATCTCCAGATCATGGAAAATATCGTAAAAACCAATAATATTAACTTGGACGTGCGATATGAAAGTTTTTTGCATTGCAACCTGAATTTGGGAAATATTTTGCCAATTTCTTTTGCTATTCTTGATCAGGATGCGAAATGCTTTACGAAAAACAAGGTTTCAGCCTGATTGGGAAAGATCTTTCGCGTTTTGGATATCTCGGTGAGAAACACAAATTCTTCGAAACCTTTGTAGAACCTGAATATCGGAAGTGTTTTTGATAGTTTCTGATCTCCAGATCATGGAAAATATCGTAGAAACCAATAATAATAACTTGGACGAGCGATATGAAAGTTTTTTGCATTGCAACCTGAATTTGGGGAATATTTATCCAATTTCTTTTGCTATTCTTGATCAGGATGCAAAATGCTGTACGAAAAACAAGGTTTCAGCCTGATTGGGAAAGATCTTTCGCGTTTTGGATATCTCGGTGAGAAACACAAAGTCTTCGAAACCTTTGTAGAACCTGAATATCGGAAGTGTTTTTAATAGTTTCTGATCTCCAGATCATGGAAAATATCGTAAAAACCAATAATAATAACTTGGACGAGCGATATGAAAGTTTTTTGCATTGCAACCTGAATTTGGGGAATATTTATCCAATTTCTTCCGCTATTCTTGATCAGGATACGAAATGCTCTACGAAAAACAAAGTTTCAGCCTGAGTGGGAAAGATCTTTCTCATTTTGGATATCTCGGTGAGAAACACAAAATCTTCGGAACCTTTGTAAAACCTGAATATCGGAAGTGTTTTTAATAGTTTCTGATCTCCAGATCATGGAAAATATCGTAAAAACCAATAATAATAACTTGGACGAGCGATATGAAAGTTTTTTGCATTGCAACCTGAATTTGGGGAATATTTATCCAATTTCTTCCGCTATTCTTGATCAGGATACGAAATGCTCTACGAAAAACAAAGTTTCAGCCTGAGTGGGAAAGATCTTTCTCATTTTGGATATCTCGGTGAGAAACACAAAATCTTCGGAACCTTTGTAAAACCTGAATATCGGAAGTGTTTTTAATAGTTTCTGATCTCCAGATCATGGAAAATATCGTAAAAACCAATAATAATAACTTGGACGAGCGATATGAAAGTTTTTTTGCATTGCAACCTGAATTTGGGGAATATTTTGCCAATTTCTTTTGCTATTCTTGATCAGGATGCGAAATGCTTTACGAAAAACAAGGTTTCAGCCTGATTGGGAAGATCTTTCGCGTTTTGGATATCTCGGTGAGAAACACAAATTCTTCGAAACCTTTGTAGAACCTGAATATCGGAAGTGTTTTTGATAGTTCTGATCTCCAGATCATGGAAAATATCGTAAAAACCAATAATAATAACTTGACGAGCGATATGAAAGTTTTTTTCATTGCAACCTGAATTTGGGGAATATTTTGCCAATTTCTTCCGCTATTCTTGATCAGGATACGAAATGCTCTACGAAAAACAAAGTTTCAGCCTGAGTGGGAAAGATCTTTCTCATTTTGGATATCTCGGTGAGAAACACAAAATCTTCGGAACCTTTGTAAAACCTGAATATCGGAAGTGTTTTTAATAGTTTCTGATCTCCAGATCATGGAAAATATCGTAAAAACCAATAATAATAACTTGGACGAGCGATATGAAAGTTTTTTGCATTGCAACCTGAATTTGGGGAATATTTTGCCAATTTCTTTTGCTATTCTTGATCAGGATGCGTAATGCTTTACGAAAAACAAGGTTTCAGCCTGATTGGGAAAGATCTTTCGCGTTTGGATATCTCGGTGAGAAACACAAATTCTTCGAAACCTTTGTAGAACCTGAATATCGAAGTGTTTTTGATAGTTTCTGATCTCCAGATCATGGAAAATATCGTAAAACCAATAATAATAACTTGGACGAGCGATGTGAAAGTTTTTTGCATTGCATCCTGAATTGGGGAATATTTTGCCAATTCTTCCGCTATTCTTGATCAGGATACGAAATGCTCTACGAAAAACGAAGTTTCAGCCTGATTGGGAAAGATCTTTCTCATTTTGGATATCTCGGTGAGAAACACAAAATCTTCGGAACCTTTGTAAAACCTGAATATCGGAAGTGTTTTCAATAGTTTCTGATCTCCAGATCATGGAAAATATCGTAAAAACCAATAATATTAACTTGGTCGTGCGATATGAAAGTTTTTTGCATTGCAACCTGAATTTGGGGAATATTTTGCCAATTTCTTTTGCTATTCTTGATCAGGATGCAAAATGCTGTACGAAAAAACAAGGTTTCAGCCTGATTGGGAAAGATCTTTCGCGTTTTGGATATCTCGGTGAGAAACACAAAGTCTTCGAAACCTTTGTAGAACCTGAATATCGGAAGTGTTTTTCAATAGTTTCTGATCTCCAGATCATGGAAAATATCGTAAAAACCAATAATAATAACTTGGACGAGCGATATGAAAGTTTTTTGCATTGCAACCTGAATTTGGGGAATATTTATCCAATTTCTTCCGCTATTCTTGATCAGGATACGAATGCTCTACGAAAAACAAAGTTTCAGCCTGAGTGGGAAAGATCTTTCTCATTTTGGATATCTCGGTGAGAAACACAAAATCTTCGGAACCTTTGTAAAACCTGAATATCGGAAGTGTTTTTAATAGTTTCTGATCTCCAGATCATGGAAAATATCGTAAAAACCAATAATATTAACTTGGACGTGCGATATGAATGTTTTTTGCATTGCAACCTGAATTTGGGAATATTTTGCCAATTTCTTTTGCTATTCTTGATCAGGATGCAAAATGCTCTACGAAAAACAAGGTTCAGTCTGATTGGGAAAGATCTTTCGCGTTTTGGATATCTCGGTGAGAAACACAAAGTTTCCGAAACCTTTGTGTAACCTGAATATCGGAAGTGTTTCTAATAGTTTCTGATCTCCAGATCATGGAAAATATCGTAAAAACCAATAATAATAACTTGGACGAGCGATATGAAAGTTTTTTGCTTTGCAACCTGAATTTGGGGAATATTCATCCAATTTCTTCCGCTATTCTTGATCAGGATACGAAATGCTCTACGAAAAACAAAGTTTCAGCCTGAGTGGGAAAGATCTTTCTCATTTGGGATATCTCGGTGAGAAACACAAAATCTTCGGAACCTTTGTAAAACCTGAATATCGGAAGTGTTTTTAATAGTTTCTGATCTCCAGATCATGGAAAATATCGTAAAAACCAATAATATTAACTTGGACGTGCGATATGAAAGTTTTTTGCATAGCAAACCTGAATTTGGGAAATATTTTGCCAATTTCTTTTGCTATTCTTGATCAGGATGCGAAATGCTTTACGAAAAACAAGGTTTCAGCCTGATTGGGAAAGATCTTTCGCGTTTTGGATATCTCGGTGAGAAACACAAATTCTTCGAAACCTTTGTAGAACCTGAATATCGGAAGTGTTTTTGATAGTTTCTGATCTCCAGATCATGGAAAATATCGTAAAAACCAATAATAATAACTTGGACGAGCGATATGAAAGTTTTTTGCATTGCAACCTGAATTTGGGGAATATTTATCCAATTTCTTCCGCTATTCTTGATCAGGATACGAAATGCTCTACGAAAAACAAAGTTTCAGCCTGAGTGGGAAAGATCTTTCTCATTTTGGATATCTCGGTGAGAAACACAAAATCTTCGGAACCTTTGTAAAACCTGAATATCGGAAGTGTTTTTAATAGTTTCTGATCTCCAGATCATGGAAAATATCGTAAAAACCAATAATATTAACTTGGACGTGCGATATGAAAGTTTTTTTGCATTGCAACCTGAATTTGGGGAATATTTTGCCAATTTCTTTTGCTATTCTTGATCAGGATGCGAAATGCTTTACGAAAAACAAGGTTTCAGCCTGATTGGGAAAGATCTTTCGCGTTTTGGATATCTCGGTGAGAAACACAAATTCTTCGAAACCTTTGTAGAACCTGAATATCGGAAGTGTTTTTGATAGTTTCTGATCTCCAGATCATGGAAAATATCGTAAAAACCAATAATAATAACTTGGACGAGCGATATGAAAGTTTTTTGCATTGCAACCTGAATTTGGGGAATATTTTGCCAATTTCTTCCGCTATTCTTGATCAGGATACGAAATGCTCTACGAAAAACAAAGTTTCAGCCTGATTGGGAAAGATCTTTCTCATTTTGGATATCTCGGTGAGAAACACAAAATCTTCGGAACCTTTGTAAAACCTGAATATCGGAAGTGTTTTTAATAGTTTCTGATCTCCAGATCATGGAAAATATCGTAAAAACCAATAATATTAACTTGGTCGTGCGATATGAAAGTTTTTTGCATTGCAACCTGAATTTGGGGAATATTTTGCCAATTTCTTTTGCTATTCTTGATCAGGATGCAAAATGCTGTACGAAAAACAAGGTTTCAGCCTGATTGGGAAAGATCTTTCGCGTTTTGGATATCTCGGTGAGAAACACAAAGTCTTCGAAACCTTTGTAGAACCTGAATATCGGAAGTGTTTTTAATAGTTTCTGATCTCCAGATCATGGAAAATATCGTAAAAACCAATAATAATAACTTGGACGAGCGATATGAAAGTTTTTTGCATTGCAACCTGAATTTGGGGAATATTTATCCAATTTCTTCCGCTATTCTTGATCAGGATACGAAATGCTCTACGAAAAACAAAGTTTCAGCCTGAGTGGGAAAGATCTTTCTCATTTTGGATATCTCGGTGAGAAACACAAAATCTTCGGAACCTTTGTAAAACCTGAATATCGGAAGTGTTTTTAATAGTTTCTGATCTCCAGATCATGGAAAATATCGTAAAAACCAATAATAATAACTTGGACGAGCGATATGAAAGTTTTTTGCATTGCAACCTGAATTTGGGGAATATTTATCCAATTTCTTCCGCTATTCTTGATCAGGATACGAAATGCTCTACGAAAAACAAAGTTTCAGCCTGAGTGGGAAAGATCTTTCTCATTTTGGATATCTCGGTGAGAAACACAAAATCTTCGGAACCTTTGTAAAACCTGAATATCGGAAGTGTTTTTAATAGTTTCTGATCTCCAGATCATGGAAAATATCGTAAAAACCAATAATAATAACTTGGACGAGCGATATGAAAGTTTTTTGCATTGCAACCTGAATTTGGGGAATATTTTGCCAATTTCTTTTGCTATTCTTGATCAGGATGCGAAATGCTTTACGAAAAACAAGGTTTCAGCCTGATTGGGAAAGATCTTTCGCGTTTTGGATATCTCGGTGAGAAACACAAATTCTTCGAAACCTTTGTAGAACCTGAATATCGGAAGTGTTTTTGATAGTTTCTGATCTCCAGATCATGGAAAATATCGTAAAAACCAATAATAATAACTTGGACGAGCGATATGAAAGTTTTTTTCATTGCAACCTGAATTTGGGGAATATTTTGCCAATTTCTTCCGCTATTCTTGATCAGGATACGAAATGCTCTACGAAAAACAAAGTTTCAGCCTGATTGGGAAAGATCTTTCTCATTTTGGATATCTCGGTGAGAAACACAAAATCTTCGGAACCTTTGTAAAACCTGAATATCGGAAGTGTTTTCAATAGTTTCTGATCTCCAGATCATGGAAAATATCGTAAAAACCAATAATATTAACTTGGTCGTGCGATATGAAAGTTTTTTGCATTGCAACCTGAATTTGGGGAATATTTTGCCAATTTCTTTTGCTATTCTTGATCAGGATGCAAAATGCTGTACGAAAAACAAGGTTTCAGCCTGATTGGGAAAGATCTTTCGCGTTTTGGATATCTCGGTGAGAAACACAAAGTCTTCGAAACCTTTGTAGAACCTGAATATCGGAAGTGTTTTCAATAGTTTCTGATCTCCAGATCATGGAAAATATCGTAAAAACCAATAATAATAACTTGGACGAGCGATATGAAAGTTTTTTGCATCGCTACCTGAATTTGGGGAATATTTATCCAATTTCTTCCGCTATTCTTGATCAGGATACGAAATGCTCTACGAAAAACAAAGTTTCAGCCTGAGTGGGAAAGATCTTTCTCATTTTGGATATCTCGGTGAGAAACACAAAATCTTCGGAACCTTTGTAAAACCTGAATATCGGAAGTGTTTTTAATAGTTTCTGATCTCCAGATCATGGAAAATATCGTAAAAACCAATAATATTAACTTGGACGTGCGATATGAAAGTTTTTTGCATTGCAACCTGAATTTGGGGAATATTTTGCCAATTTCTTTTGCTATTCTTGATCAGGATGCAAAATGCTCTACGAAAAACAAGGTTTCAGTCTGATTGGGAAAGATCTTTCGCGTTTTGGATATCTCGGTGAGAAACACAAATTCTTCGAAACCTTTGTAGAACCTGAATATCGGAAGTGTTTTTGATAGTTTCTGATCTCCAGATCATGGAAAATATCGTAAAAACCAATAATAATAACTTGGACGAGCGATATGAAAGTTTTTTGCATTGCAACCTGAATTTGGGGAATATTTATCCAATTTCTTCCGCTATTCTTGATCAGGATACGAAATGCTCTACGAAAAACAAAGTTTCAGCCTGAGTGGGAAAGATCTTTCTCATTTTGGATATCTCGGTGAGAAACACAAAATCTTCGGAACCTTTGTAAAACCTGAATATCGGAAGTGTTTTTAATAGTTTCTGATCTCCAGATCATGGAAAATATCGTAAAAACCAATAATATTAACTTGGACGTGCGATATGAAAGTTTTTTGCATTGCAACCTGAATTTGGGGAATATTTTGCCAATTTCTTTTGCTATTCTTGATCAGGATGCGAAATGCTTTACGAAAAACAAGGTTTCAGCCTGATTGGGAAAGATCTTTCGCGTTTCGGATATCTCGGTGAGAAACACAAATTCTTCGAAACCTTTGTAGAACCTGAATATCGGAAGTGTTTTTGATAGTTTCTGATCTCCAGATCATGGAAAATATCGTAAAAACCAATAATAATAACTTGGACGAGCGATATGAAAGTTTTTTGCATTGCAACCTGAATTTGGGGAATATTTTGCCAATTTCTTCCGCTATTCTTGATCAGGATACGAAATGCTCTACGAAAAACAAAGTTTCAGCCTGATTGGGAAAGATCTTTCTCATTTTGGATATCTCGGTGAGAAACACGAAATCTTCGGAACCTTTGTAAAACCTGAATATCGGAAGTGTTTTCAATAGTTTCTGATCTCCAGATCATGAAAAATATCGTAAAAACCAATAATATTAACTTGGTCGTGCGATATGAAAGTTTTTTGCATTGCAACCTGAATTTGGGGAATATTTTGCCAATTTCTTTTGCTATTCTTGATCAGGATGCAAAATGCTGTACGAAAAACAAGGTTTCAGCCTGATTGGGAAAGATCTTTCGCGTTTTGGATATCTCGGTGAGAAACACAAAGTCTTCGAAACCTTTGTAGAACCTGAATATCGGAAGTGTTTTCAATAGTTTCTGATCTCCAGATCATGGAAAATATCGTAAAAACCAATAATAATAACTTGGACGAGCGATATGAAAGTTTTTTGCATTGCAACCTGAATTTGGGGAATATTTATCCAATTTCTTCCGCTATTCTTGATCAGGATACGAAATGCTCTACGAAAAACAAAGTTTCAGCCTGAGTGGGAAAGATCTTTCTCATTTTGGATATCTCGGTGAGAAACACAAAATCTTCGGAACCTTTGTAAAACCTGAATATCGGAAGTGTTTTTAATAGTTTCTGATCTCCAGATCATGGAAAATATCGTAAAAACCAATAATATTAACTTGGACGTGCGATATGAAAGTTTTTTGCATTGCAACCTGAATTTGGGGAATATTTTGCCAATTTCTTTTGCTATTCTTGATCAGGATGCAAAATGCTCTACGAAAAACAAGGTTTCAGTCTGATTGGGAAAGATCTTTCGCGTTTTGGATATCTCGGTGAGAAACACAAAGTTTCCGAAACCTTTGTGTAACCTGAATATCGGAAGTGTTTCTAATAGTTTCTGATCTCCAGATCATGGAAAATATCGTAAAAACCAATAATAATAACTTGGACGAGCGATATGAAAGTTTTTTGCTTTGCAACCTGAATTTGGGGAATATTCATCCAATTTCTTCCGCTATTCTTGATCAGGATACGAAATGCTCTACGAAAAACAAAGTTTCAGCCTGAGTGGGAAAGATCTTTCTCATTTGGGATATCTCGGTGAGAAACACAAAATCTTCGGAACCTTTGTAAAACCTGAATATCGGAAGTGTTTTTAATAGTTTCTGATCTCCAGATCATGGAAAATATCGTAAAAACCAATAATATTAACTTGGACGTGCGATATGAAAGTTTTTTGCATTGCAACCTGAATTTGGGAAATATTTTGCCAATTTCTTTTGCTATTCTTGATCAGGATGCGAAATGCTTTACGAAAAACAAGGTTTCAGCCTGATTGGGAAAGATCTTTCGCGTTTTGGATATCTCGGTGAGAAACACAAATTCTTCGAAACCTTTGTAGAACCTGAATATCGGAAGTGTTTTTGATAGTTTCTGATCTCCAGATCATGGAAAATATCGTAGAAACCAATAATAATAACTTGGACGAGCGATATGAAAGTTTTTTGCATTGCAACCTGAATTTGGGGAATATTTATCCAATTTCTTCCGCTATTCTTGATCAGGATACGAAATGCTCTACGAAAAACAAAGTTTCAGCCTGAGTGGGAAAGATCTTTCTCATTTTGGATATCTCGGTGAGAAACACAAAATCTTCGGAACCTTTGTAAAACCTGAATATCGGAAGTGTTTTTAATAGTTTCTGATCTCCAGATCATGGAAAATATCGTAAAAACCAATAATATTAACTTGGACGTGCGATATGAAAGTTTTTTGCATTGCAACCTGAATTTGGGGAATATTTTGCCAATTTCTTTTGCTATTCTTGATCAGGATGCGAAATGCTTTACGAAAAACAAGGTTTCAGCCTGATTGGGAAAGATCTTTCGCGTTTTGGATATCTCGGTGAGAAACACAAATTCTTCGAAACCTTTGTAGAACCTGAATATCGGAAGTGTTTTTGATAGTTTCTGATCTCCAGATCATGGAAAATATCGTAAAAACCAATAATAATAACTTGGACGAGCGATATGAAAGTTTTTTGCATTGCAACCTGAATTTGGGGAATATTTTGCCAATTTCTTCCGCTATTCTTGATCAGGATACGAAATGCTCTACGAAAAACAAAGTTTCAGCCTGATTGGGAAAGATCTTTCTCATTTTGGATATCTCGGTGAGAAACACAAAATCTTCGGAACCTTTGTAAAACCTGAATATCGGAAGTGTTTTTAATAGTTTCTGATCTCCAGATCATGGAAAATATCGTAAAAACCAATAATATTAACTTGGTCGTGCGATATGAAAGTTTTTTGCATTGCAACCTGAATTTGGGGAATATTTTGCCAATTTCTTTTGCTATTCTTGATCAGGATGCAAAATGCTGTACGAAAAACAAGGTTTCAGCCTGATTGGGAAAGATCTTTCGCGTTTTGGATATCTCGGTGAGAAACACAAAGTCTTCGAAACCTTTGTAGAACCTGAATATCGGAAGTGTTTTTAATAGTTTCTGATCTCCAGATCATGGAAAATATCGTAAAAACCAATAATAATAACTTGGACGAGCGATATGAAAGTTTTTTGCATTGCAACCTGAATTTGGGGAATATTTATCCAATTTCTTCCGCTATTCTTGATCAGGATACGAAATGCTCTACGAAAAACAAAGTTTCAGCCTGATTGGGAAAGATCTTTCTCATTTTGGATATCTCGGTGAGAAACACAAAATCTTCGGAACCTTTGTAAAACCTGAATATCGGAAGTGTTTTTAATAGTTTCTGATCTCCAGATCATGGAAAATATCGTAAAAACCAATAATAATAACTTGGACGAGCGATATGAAAGTTTTTTGCATTGCAACCTGAATTTGGGGAATATTTATCCAATTTCTTCCGCTATTCTTGATCAGGATACGAAATGCTCTACGAAAAACAAAGTTTCAGCCTGATTGGGAAAGATCTTTCTCATTTTGGATATCTCGGTGAGAAACACAAAATCTTCGGAACCTTTGTAAAACCTGAATATCGGAAGTGTTTTTAATAGTTTCTGATCTCCAGATCATGGAAAATATCGTAAAAACCAATAATAATAACTTGGACGAGCGATATGAAAGTTTTTTGCATTGCAACCTGAATTTGGGGAATATTTTGCCAATTTCTTTTGCTATTCTTGATCAGGATGCGAAATGCTTTACGAAAAACAAGGTTTCAGCCTGATTGGGAAAGATCTTTCGCGTTTTGGATATCTCGGTGAGAAACACAAATTCTTCGAAACCTTTGTAGAACCTGAATATCGGAAGTGTTTTTGATAGTTTCTGATCTCCAGATCATGGAAAATATCGTAAAAACCAATAATAATAACTTGGACGAGCGATATGAAAGTTTTTTTCATTGCAACCTGAATTTGGGGAATATTTTGCCAATTTCTTCCGCTATTCTTGATCAGGATACGAAATGCTCTACGAAAAACAAAGTTTCAGCCTGATTGGGAAAGATCTTTCTCATTTTGGATATCTCGGTGAGAAACACAAAATCTTCGGAACCTTTGTAAAACCTGAATATCGGAAGTGTTTTCAATAGTTTCTGATCTCCAGATCATGGAAAATATCGTAAAAACCAATAATATTAACTTGGTCGTGCGATATGAAAGTTTTTTGCATTGCAACCTGAATTTGGGGAATATTTTGCCAATTTCTTTTGCTATTCTTGATCAGGATGCAAAATGCTGTACGAAAAACAAGGTTTCAGCCTGATTGGGAAAGATCTTTCGCGTTTTGGATATCTCGGTGAGAAACACAAAGTCTTCGAAACCTTTGTAGAACCTGAATATCGGAAGTGTTTTCAATAGTTTCTGATCTCCAGATCATGGAAAATATCGTAAAAACCAATAATAATAACTTGGACGAGCGATATGAAAGTTTTTTGCATCGCAACCTGAATTTGGGGAATATTTATCCAATTTCTTCCGCTATTCTTGATCAGGATACGAAATGCTCTACGAAAAACAAAGTTTCAGCCTGAGTGGGAAAGATCTTTCTCATTTTGGATATCTCGGTGAGAAACACAAAATCTTCGGAACCTTTGTAAAACCTGAATATCGGAAGTGTTTTTAATAGTTTCTGATCTCCAGATCATGGAAAATATCGTAAAAACCAATAATATTAACTTGGACGTGCGATATGAAAGTTTTTTGCATTGCAACCTGAATTTGGGGAATATTTTGCCAATTTCTTTTGCTATTCTTGATCAGGATGCAAAATGCTCTACGAAAAACAAGGTTTCAGTCTGATTGGGAAAGATCTTTCGCGTTTTGGATATCTCGGTGAGAAACACAAATTCTTCGAAACCTTTGTAGAACCTGAATATCGGAAGTGTTTTTGATAGTTTCTGATCTCCAGATCATGGAAAATATCGTAAAAACCAATAATAATAACTTGGACGAGCGATATGAAAGTTTTTTGCATTGCAACCTGAATTTGGGGAATATTTATCCAATTTCTTCCGCTATTCTTGATCAGGATACGAAATGCTCTACGAAAAACAAAGTTTCAGCCTGAGTGGGAAAGATCTTTCTCATTTTGGATATCTCGGTGAGAAACACAAAATCTTCGGAACCTTTGTAAAACCTGAATATCGGAAGTGTTTTTAATAGTTTCTGATCTCCAGATCATGGAAAATATCGTAAAAACCAATAATATTAACTTGGACGTGCGATATGAAAGTTTTTTGCATTGCAACCTGAATTTGGGGAATATTTTGCCAATTTCTTTTGCTATTCTTGATCAGGATGCGAAATGCTTTACGAAAAACAAGGTTTCAGCCTGATTGGGAAAGATCTTTCGCGTTTCGGATATCTCGGTGAGAAACACAAATTCTTCGAAACCTTTGTAGAACCTGAATATCGGAAGTGTTTTTGATAGTTTCTGATCTCCAGATCATGGAAAATATCGTAAAAACCAATAATAATAACTTGGACGAGCGATATGAAAGTTTTTTGCATTGCAACCTGAATTTGGGGAATATTTTGCCAATTTCTTCCGCTATTCTTGATCAGGATACGAAATGCTCTACGAAAAACAAAGTTTCAGCCTGATTGGGAAAGATCTTTCTCATTTTGGATATCTCGGTGAGAAACACAAAATCTTCGGAACCTTTGTAAAACCTGAATATCGGAAGTGTTTTTAATAGTTTCTGATCTCCAGATCATGGAAAATATCGTAAAAACCAATAATATTAACTTGGTCGTGCGATATGAAAGTTTTTTGCATTGCAACCTGAATTTAGGGAATATTTTGCCAATTTCTTTTGCTATTCTTGATCAGGATGCAAAATGCTGTACGAAAAACAAGGTTTCAGCCTGATTGGGAAAGATCTTTCGCGTTTTGGATATCTCGGTGAGAAACACAAAGTCTTCGAAACCTTTGTAGAACCTGAATATCGGAAGTGTTTTCAATAGTTTCTGATCTCCAGATCATGGAAAATATCGTAAAAACCAATAATAATAACTTGGACGAGCGATATGAAAGTTTTTTGCATTGCAACCTGAATTTGGGGAATATTTATCCAATTTCTTCCGCTATTCTTGATCAGGATACGAAATGCTCTACGAAAAACAAAGTTTCAGCCTGAGTGGGAAAGATCTTTCTCATTTTGGATATCTCGGTGAGAAACACAAAATCTTCGGAACCTTTGTAAAACCTGAATATCGGAAGTGTTTTTAATAGTTTCTGATCTCCAGATCATGGAAAATATCGTAAAAACCAATAATAATAACTTGGACGAGCGATATGAAAGTTTTTTGCATTGCAACCTGAATTTGGGGAATATTTATCCAATTTCTTCCGCTATTCTTGATCAGGATACGAAATGCTCTACGAAAAACAAAGTTTCAGCCTGAGTGGGAAAGATCTTTCTCATTTTGGATATCTCGGTGAGAAACACAAAATCTTCGGAACCTTTGTAAAACCTGAATATCGGAAGTGTTTTTAATAGTTTCTGATCTCCAGATCATGGAAAATATCGTAAAAACCAATAATAATAACTTGGACGAGCGATATGAAAGTTTTTTGCATTGCAACCTGAATTTGGGGAATATTTTGCCAATTTCTTTTGCTATTCTTGATCAGGATGCGAAATGCTTTACGAAAAACAAGGTTTCAGCCTGATTGGGAAAGATCTTTCGCGTTTTGGATATCTCGGTGAAAAACACAAATTCTTCGAAACCTTTGTAGAACCTGAATATCGGAAGTGTTTTTGATAGTTTCTGATCTCCAGATCATGGAAAATATCGTAAAAACCAATAATAATAACTTGGACGAGCGATATGAAAGCTTTTTGCATTGCAACCTGAATTTGGGGAATATTTTGCCAATTTCTTCCGCTATTCTTGATCAGGATACGAAATGCTCTACGAAAAACAAAGTTTCAGCCTGATTGGGAAAGATCTTTCTCATTTTGGATATCTCGGTGAGAAACACGAAATCTTCGGAACCTTTGTAAAACCTGAATATCGGAAGTGTTTTCAATAGTTTCTGATCTCCAGATCATGAAAAATATCGTAAAAACCAATAATATTAACTTGGTCGTGCGATATGAAAGTTTTTTGCATTGCAACCTGAATTTGGGGAATATTTTGCCAATTTCTTTTGCTATTCTTGATCAGGATGCAAAATGCTGTACGAAAAACAAGGTTTCAGCCTGATTGGGAAAGATCTTTCGCGTTTTGGATATCTCGGTGAGAAACACAAAGTCTTCGAAACCTTTGTAGAACCTGAATATCGGAAGTGTTTTCAATAGTTTCTGATCTCCAGATCATGGAAAATATCGTAAAAACCAATAATAATAACTTGGACGAGCGATATGAAAGTTTTTTGCATTGCAACCTGAATTTGGGGAATATTTATCCAATTTCTTCCGCTATTCTTGATCAGGATACGAAATGCTCTACGAAAAACAAAGTTTCAGCCTGAGTGGGAAAGATCTTTCTCATTTTGGATATCTCGGTGAGAAACACAAAATCTTCGGAACCTTTGTAAAACCTGAATATCGGAAGTGTTTTTAATAGTTTCTGATCTCCAGATCATGGAAAATATCGTAAAAACCAATAATATTAACTTGGACGTGCGATATGAAAGTTTTTTGCATTGCAACCTGAATTTGGGGAATATTTTGCCAATTTCTTTTGCTATTCTTGATCAGGATGCAAAATGCTGTACGAAAAACAAGGTTTCAGCCTGATTGGGAAAGATCTTTCGCGTTTTGGATATCTCGGTGAGAAACACAAAGTCTTCGAAACCTTTGTAGAACCTGAATATCGGAAGTGTTTTCAATAGTTTCTGATCTCCAGATCATGGAAAATATCGTAAAAACCAATAATAATAACTTGGACGAGCGATATGAAAGTTTTTTGCATTGCAACCTGAATTTGGGGAATATTTATCCAATTTCTTCCGCTATTCTTGATCAGGATACGAAATGCTCTACGAAAAACAAAGTTTCAGCCTGAGTGGGAAAGATCTTTCTCATTTTGGATATCTCGGTGAGAAACACAAAATCTTCGGAACCTTTGTAAAACCTGAATATCGGAAGTGTTTTTAATAGTTTCTGATCTCCAGATCATGGAAAATATCGTAAAAACCAATAATATTAACTTGGACGTGCGATATGAAAGTTTTTTGCATTGCAACCTGAATTTGGGGAATATTTTGCCAATTTCTTTTGCTATTCTTGATCAGGATGCGAAATGCTTTACGAAAAACAAGGTTTCAGCCTGATTGGGAAAGATCTTTCGCGTTTTGGATATCTCGGTGAGAAACACAAATTCTTCGAAACCTTTGTAGAACCTGAATATCGGAAGTGTTTTTGATAGTTTCTGATCTCCAGATCATGGAAAATATCGTAAAAACCAATAATATTAACTTGGTCGTGCGATATGAAAGTTTTTTGCATTGCAACCTGAATTTGGGGAATATTTTGCCAATTTCTTTTGCTATTCTTGATCAGGATGCAAAATGCTGTACGAAAAACAAGGTTTCAGCCTGATTGGGAAAGATCTTTCGCGTTTTGGATATCTCGGTGAGAAACACAAAGTCTTCGAAACCTTTGTAGAACCTGAATATCGGAAGTGTTTTCAATAGTTTCTGATCTCCAGATCATGGAAAATATCGTAAAAACCAATAATAATAACTTGGACGAGCGATATGAAAGTTTTTTGCATTGCAACCTGAATTTGGGGAATATTTATCCAATTTCTTCCGCTATTCTTGATCAGGATACGAAATGCTCTACGAAAAACAAAGTTTCAGCCTGAGTGGGAAAGATCTTTCTCATTTTGGATATCTCGGTGAGAAACACAAAATCTTCGGAACCTTTGTAAAACCTGAATATCGGAAGTGTTTTTAATAGTTTCTGATCTCCAGATCATGGAAAATATCGTAAAAACCAATAATAATAACTTGGACGAGCGATATGAAAGTTTTTTGCATTGCAACCTGAATTTGGGGAATATTTATCCAATTTCTTCCGCTATTCTTGATCAGGATACGAAATGCTCTACGAAAAACAAAGTTTCAGCCTGAGTGGGAAAGATCTTTCTCATTTTGGATATCTCGGTGAGAAACACAAAATCTTCGGAACCTTTGTAAAACCTGAATATCGGAAGTGTTTTTAATAGTTTCTGATCTCCAGATCATGGAAAATATCGTAAAAACCAATAATAATAACTTGGACGAGCGATATGAAAGTTTTTTGCATTGCAACCTGAATTTGGGGAATATTTTGCCAATTTCTTTTGCTATTCTTGATCAGGATGCGAAATGCTTTACGAAAAACAAGGTTTCAGCCTGATTGGGAAAGATCTTTCGCGTTTTGGATATCTCGGTGAAAAACACAAATTCTTCGAAACCTTTGTAGAACCTGAATATCGGAAGTGTTTTTGATAGTTTCTGATCTCCAGATCATGGAAAATATCGTAAAAACCAATAATAATAACTTGGACGAGCGATATGAAAGCTTTTTGCATTGCAACCTGAATTTGGGGAATATTTTGCCAATTTCTTCCGCTATTCTTGATCAGGATACGAAATGCTCTACGAAAAACAAAGTTTCAGCCTGATTGGGAAAGATCTTTCTCATTTTGGATATCTCGGTGAGAAACACGAAATCTTCGGAACCTTTGTAAAACCTGAATATCGGAAGTGTTTTCAATAGTTTCTGATCTCCAGATCATGAAAAATATCGTAAAAACCAATAATATTAACTTGGTCGTGCGATATGAAAGTTTTTTGCATTGCAACCTGAATTTGGGGAATATTTTGCCAATTTCTTTTGCTATTCTTGATCAGGATGCAAAATGCTGTACGAAAAACAAGGTTTCAGCCTGATTGGGAAAGATCTTTCGCGTTTTGGATATCTCGGTGAGAAACACAAAGTCTTCGAAACCTTTGTAGAACCTGAATATCGGAAGTGTTTTCAATAGTTTCTGATCTCCAGATCATGGAAAATATCGTAAAAACCAATAATAATAACTTGGACGAGCGATATGAAAGTTTTTTGCATTGCAACCTGAATTTGGGGAATATTTATCCAATTTCTTCCGCTATTCTTGATCAGGATACGAAATGCTCTACGAAAAACAAAGTTTCAGCCTGAGTGGGAAAGATCTTTCTCATTTTGGATATCTCGGTGAGAAACACAAAATCTTCGGAACCTTTGTAAAACCTGAATATCGGAAGTGTTTTTAATAGTTTCTGATCTCCAGATCATGGAAAATATCGTAAAAACCAATAATATTAACTTGGACGTGCGATATGAAAGTTTTTTGCATTGCAACCTGAATTTGGGGAATATTTTGCCAATTTCTTTTGCTATTCTTGATCAGGATGCAAAATGCTCTACGAAAAACAAGGTTTCAGTCTGATTGGGAAAGATCTTTCGCGTTTTGGATATCTCGGTGAGAAACACAAAGTTTCCGAAACCTTTGTGTAACCTGAATATCGGAAGTGTTTCTAATAGTTTCTGATCTCCAGATCATGGAAAATATCGTAAAAACCAATAATAATAACTTGGACGAGCGATATGAAAGTTTTTTGCTTTGCAACCTGAATTTGGGGAATATTCATCCAATTTCTTCCGCTATTCTTGATCAGGATACGAAATGCTCTACGAAAAACAAAGTTTCAGCCTGAGTGGGAAAGATCTTTCTCATTTGGGATATCTCGGTGAGAAACACAAAATCTTCGGAACCTTTGTGAAACCTGAATATCGGAAGTGTTTTTAATAGTTTCTGATCTCCAGATCATGGAAAATATCGTAAAAACCAATAATATTAACTTGGACGTGCGATATGAAAGTTTTTTGCATTGCAACCTGAATTTGGGAAATATTTTGCCAATTTCTTTTGCTATTCTTGATCAGGATGCGAAATGCTTTACGAAAAACAAGGTTTCAGCCTGATTGGGAAAGATCTTTCGCGTTTTGGATATCTCGGTGAGAAACACAAATTCTTCGAAACCTTTGTAGAACCTGAATATCGGAAGTGTTTTTGATAGTTTCTGATCTCCAGATCATGGAAAATATCGTAAAAACCAATAATAATAACTTGGACGAGCGATATGAAAGTTTTTTGCATTGCAACCTGAATTTGGGGAATATTTATCCAATTTCTTCCGCTATTCTTGATCAGGATACGAAATGCTCTACGAAAAACAAAGTTTCAGCCTGAGTGGGAAAGATCTTTCTCATTTTGGATATCTCGGTGAGAAACACAAAATCTTCGGAACCTTTGTAAAACCTGAATATCGGAAGTGTTTTTAATAGTTTCTGATCTCCAGATCATGGAAAATATCGTAAAAACCAATAATATTAACTTGGACGTGCGATATGAAAGTTTTTTGCATTGCAACCTGAATTTGGGGAATATTTTGCCAATTTCTTTTGCTATTCTTGATCAGGATGCGAAATGCTTTACGAAAAACAAGGTTTCAGCCTGATTGGGAAAGATCTTTCGCGTTTTGGATATCTCGGTGAGAAACACAAATTCTTCGAAACCTTTGTAGAACCTGAATATCGGAAGTGTTTTTGATAGTTTCTGATCTCCAGATCATGGAAAATATCGTAAAAACCAATAATATTAACTTGGTCGTGCGATATGAAAGTTTTTTGCATTGCAACCTGAATTTGGGGAATATTTTGCCAATTTCTTTTGCTATTCTTGATCAGGATGCAAAATGCTGTACGAAAAACAAGGTTTCAGCCTGATTGGGAAAGATCTTTCGCGTTTTGGATATCTCGGTGAGAAACACAAAGTCTTCGAAACCTTTGTAGAACCTGAATATCGGAAGTGTTTTCAATAGTTTCTGATCTCCAGATCATGGAAAATATCGTAAAAACCAATAATAATAACTTGGACGAGCGATATGAAAGTTTTTTGCATTGCAACCTGAATTTGGGGAATATTTATCCAATTTCTTCCGCTATTCTTGATCAGGATACGAAATGCTCTACGAAAAACAAAGTTTCAGCCTGAGTGGGAAAGATCTTTCTCATTTTGGATATCTCGGTGAGAAACACAAAATCTTCGGAACCTTTGTAAAACCTGAATATCGGCAGTGTTTTTAATAGTTTCTGATCTCCAGATCATGGAAAATATCGTAAAAACCAATAATAATAACTTGGACGTGCGACATGAAAGTTTTTTGCATTGCAACCTGAATTTGGGGAATATTTTGCCAATTTCTTCTGCTATTCTTGATCAGGATGCAAAATGCTTTACGAAAAACAGGGTTTCAGCCTGATTGGGAAAGATCTTTCTCATTTTGGATATCTCGGTGAGAAACACAAAATCTTTGGAACCTTTGTAAAACCTGAATATCGGAAGTGTTTTTAATAGTTTCTGATCTCCAGATCATGGAAAATATCGTAAAAACCAATAATTATAACTTGGACGTGCGATATGAAAGTTTTTTGCATTGCAACCTGAATTTGGGGAATATTTTGCTAATTTCTTTTGCTATTCTTGATCAGGATGCAAAATGAATTACGAGAAAACAAGGTTTCAGCCTGATTGGGAAAGATCTTTCGCGTTTTGGATATCTCGGTGAGAAACACAAAGTCTCCGAAACCTTTGTAGAACCTGAATATCGGAAGTGTTTTCAATAGTTTCTGATCTCCAGATCATGGAAAATATCGTAAAAACCAATAATAATAACTTGAACGAGCGATATGAAAGTTTTTTGCATTGCAACCTGAATTTGGGGAATATTTATCCAATTTCTTCCGCTATTCTTGATCAGGATACGAAATGCTCTACGAAAAACAAAGTTTCAGCCTGAGTGGGAAAGATCTTTCGCGTTTTGGATATCTCGGTGAGAAACACAAAGTCTTCGAAAGCTTTGTAAAACCTGAATACCGGAAGTGTTTTTAATAGTTTCTGATCTCCAGATCATGGAAAATATGGTAAAAACCAATAATATTAACTTGGACGTGCGACATGAAAGTTTTTTGCATTGCAACCTGAATTTGGGGAATATTTTGCCAATTTCTTTTGCTATTCTTGATCAGGATGCAAAATGCTTTACGAAAAACAAGGTTTCAGCCTGATTGGGAAAGATCTTTCTCATTTTGGATATCTCGGTGAGAAACACAAAATCTTCGGAACCTTTGTAAAACCTGAATATCGGAAGTGTTTTTAATAGTTTCTGATCTCCAGATCATGGAAAATATCGTAAAAACCAATAATATTAACTTGGTCGTGCGATATGAAAGTTTTTTGCATTGCAACCTGAATTTGGGGAATATTTTGCCAATTTCTTTTGCTATTCTTGATCAGGATGCAAAATGCTGTACGAAAAACAAGGTTTCAGCCTGATTGGAAAAGATCTTTCGCGTTTTGGATATCTCGGTGAGAAACACAAAGTCTTCGAAACCTTTGTAGAACCTGAATATCGGAAGTGTTTTCAATAGTTTCTGATCTCCAGATCATGGAAAATATCGTAAAAACCAATAATAATAACTTGGACGAGCGATATGAAAGTTTTTTGCATTGCAACCTGAATTTGGGGAATATTTATTCAATTTCTTCCGCTATTCTTGATCAGGATACGAAATGCTCTACGAAAAACAAAGTTTCAGCCTGAGTGGGAAAGATCTTTCTCATTTTGGATATCTCGGTGAGAAACACAAAATCTTCGGAACCTTTGTAAAACCTGAATATCGGAAGTGTTTTTAATAGTTTCTGATCTCCAGATCATGGAAAATATCGTAAAAACCAATAATAATAACTTGGACGTGCGACATGAAAGTTTTTTGCATTGCAACCTGAATTTGGGGAATATTTTGCCAATTTCTTTTGCTATTCTTGATCAGGATGCAAAATGCTTTACGAAAAACAAGGTTTCAGCCTGATTGGGAAAGATCTTTCTCATTTTGGATATCTCGGTGAGAAACACAAAATCTTTGGAACCTTTGTAAAACCTGAATATCGGAAGTGTTTTTAATAGTTTCTGATCTCCAGATCATGGAAAATATCGTGAAAACCAATAATTATAACTTGGACGTGCGATATGAAAGTTTTTTGCATTGCAACCTGAATTTGGGGAATATTTTGCTAATTTCTTTTGCTATTCTTGATCAGGATGCAAAATGAATTACGAGAAAACAAGGTTTCAGCCTGATTGGGAAAGATCTTTCGCGTTTTGGATATCTCGGTGAGAAACACAAAGTCTTCGAAACCTTTGTAGAACCTGAATATCGGAAGTGTTTTCAATAGTTTCTGATCTCCAGATCATGGAAAATATCGTAAAAACCAATAATAATAACTTGGACGAGCGATATGAAAGTTTTTTGCATTGCAACCTGAATTTGGGGAATATATATCCAATTTCTTCCGCTATTCTTGATCAGGATACGAAATGCTCTACGAAAAACAAAGTTTCAGCCTGAGTGGGAAAGATCTTTCGCGTTTTGGATATCTCGGTGAGAAAAACAAAGTCTTCGAAAGCTTTGTAAAACCTGAATACCGGAAGTGTTTTTAATAGTTTCTGATCTCCAGATCATGGAAAATATGGTAAAAACCAATAATATTAACTTGGACGTGCGACATGAAAGTTTTTTGCATTGCAACCTGAATTTGGGGAATATTTTGCCAATTTCTTTTGCTATTCTTGATCAGGATGCAAAATGCTTTACGAAAAACAAGGTTTCAGCCTGATTGGGAAAGATCTTTCTCATTTCGGATATCTCGGTGAGAAACACAAAATCTTTGGAACCTTTGTAAAACCTGAATATCGGAAGTGTTTTTAATAGTTTCTGATCTCCAGATCATGGAAAATATCGTAAAAACCAATAATTATAACTTGGACGTGCGATATGAAAGTTTTTTGCATTGCAACCTGAATTTGGGGAATATTTTGCTAATTTCTTTTGCTATTCTTGATCAGGATGCAAAATGAATTACGAGAAAACAAGGTTTCAGCCTGATTGGGAAAGATCTTTCGCGTTTTGGATATCTCGGTGAGAAACACAAAGTCTTCGGAACCTTTGTAGAACCTGAATATCGGAAGTGTTTTTAATAGTTTCTGATCTCCAGATCATGGAAAATATCGTAAAAACCAATAATAATAACTTGGACGAGCGATATGAAAGTTTTTTGCATTGCAACCTGAATTTGGGGAATATTTATCCAATTTCTTCCGCTATTCTTGATCAGGATACGAAGTGCTCTACAAAAACAAAGTTTCAGCCTGATTGGGAAAGATCTTTCTCATTTTGGATATCTCGGTGAGAAACACAAAATCTTCGGAACCTTTGTAAAACCTGAATATCGGAAGTGTTTTTAATAGTTTCTGATCTCCAGATCATGGAAAATATCGTAAAAACCAATAATATTAACTTGGACGTGCGATATGAAAGTTTTTTGCATTGCAACCTGAATTTGGGAAATATTTTGCCAATTTCTTTTGCTATTCTTGATCAGGATGCGAAATGCTTTACGAAAAACAAGGTTTCAGCCTGATTGGGAAAGATCTTTCGCGTTTTGGATATCTCGGTGAGAAACACAAATTCTTCGAAACCTTTGTAGAACCTGAATATCGGAAGTGTTTTTGATAGTTTCTGATCTCCAGATCATGGAAAATATCGTAAAAACCAATAATAATAACTTGGACGAGCGATATGAAAGTTTTTTGCATTGCAACCTGAATTTGGGGAATATTTATCCAATTTCTTCCGCTATTCTTGATCAGGATACGAAATGCTCTACGAAAAACAAAGTTTCAGCCTGAGTGGGAAAGATCTTTCTCATTTTGGATATCTCGGTGAGAAACACAAAATCTTCGGAACCTTTGTAAAACCTGAATATCGGAAGTGTTTTTAATAGTTTCTGATCTCCAGATCATGGAAAATATCGTAAAAACCAATAATAATAACTTGGACGAGCGATATGAAAGTTTTTTGCATTGCAACCTGAATTTGGGGAATATTTTGCCAATTTCTTTTGCTATTCTTGATCAGGATGCGAAATGCTTTACGAAAAACAAGGTTTCAGCCTGATTGGGAAAGATCTTTCGCGTTTTGGATATCTCGGTGAGAAACACAAATTCTTCGAAACCTTTGTAGAACCTGAATATCGGAAGTGTTTTTGATAGTTTCTGATCTCCAGATCATGGAAAATATCGTAAAAACCAATAATAATAACTTGGACGAGCGATATGAAAGTTTTTTGCATTGCAACCTGAATTTGGGGAATATTTTGCCAATTTCTTCCGCTATTCTTGATCAGGATACGAAATGCTCTACGAAAAACAAAGTTTCAGCCTGATTGGGAAAGATCTTTCTCATTTTGGATATCTCGGTGAGAAACACAAAATCTTCGGAACCTTTGTAAAACCTGAATATCGGAAGTGTTTTCAATAGTTTCTGATCTCCAGATCATGGAAAATATCGTAAAAACCAATAATAATAACTTGGTCGTGCGATATGAAAGTTTTTTGCATTGCAACCTGAATTTGGGGAATATTTTGCCAATTTCTTTTGCTATTCTTGATCAGGATGCAAAATGCTGTACGAAAAACAAGGTTTCAGCCTGATTGGGAAAGATCTTTCGCGTTTTGGATATCTCGGTGAGAAACACAAAGTCTTCGAAACCTTTGTAGAACCTGAATATCGGAAGTGTTTTCAATAGTTTCTGATCTCCAGATCATGGAAAATATTGTAAAAACCAATAATAATAACTTGGACGAGCGATATGAAAGTTTTTTGCATTGCAACCTGAATTTGGGGAATATTTATCCAATTTCTTCCGCTATTCTTGATCAGGATACGAAATGCTCTACGAAAAACAAAGTTTCAGCCTGAGTGGGAAAGATCTTTCTCATTTTGGATATCTCGGTGAGAAACACAAAATCTTCGGAACCTTTGTAAAACCTGAATATCGGAAGTGTTTTTAATAGTTTCTGATCTCCAGATCATGGAAAATATCGTAAAAACCAATAATATTAACTTGGACGTGCGATATGAAAGTTTTTTGCATTGCAACCTGAATTTGGGGAATATTTTGCCAATTTCTTTTGCTATTCTTGATCAGGATGCAAAATGCTCTACGAAAAACAAGGTTTCAGTCTGATTGGGAAAGATCTTTCGCGTTTTGGATATCTCGGTGAGAAACACAAATTCTTCGAAACCTTTGTAGAACCTGAATATCGGAAGTGTTTTTGATAGTTTCTGATCTCCAGATCATGGAAAATATCGTAAAAACCAATAATAATAACTTGGACGAGCGATATGAAAGTTTTTTGCATTGCAACCTGAATTTGGGGAATATTTATCCAATTTCTTCCGCTATTCTTGATCAGGATACGAAATGCTCTACGAAAAACAAAGTTTCAGCCTGAGTGGGAAAGATCTTTCTCATTTTGGATATCTCGGTGAGAAACACAAAATCTTCGGAACCTTTGTAAAACCTGAATATCGGAAGTGTTTTTAATAGTTTCTGATCTCCAGATCATGGAAAATATCGTAAAAACCAATAATATTAACTTGGACGTGCGATATGAAAGTTTTTTGCATTGCAACCTGAATTTGGGGAATATTTTGCCAATTTCTTTTGCTATTCTTGATCAGGATGCGAAATGCTTTACGAAAAACAAGGTTTCAGCCTGATTGGGAAAGATCTTTCGCGTTTTGGATATCTCGGTGAGAAACACAAATTCTTCGAAACCTTTGTAGAACCTGAATATCGGAAGTGTTTTTGATAGTTTCTGATCTCCAGATCATGGAAAATATCGTAAAAACCAATAATATTAACTTGGTCGTGCGATATGAAAGTTTTTTGCATTGCAACCTGAATTTGGGGAATATTTTGCCAATTTCTTTTGCTATTCTTGATCAGGATGCAAAATGCTTTACGAAAAACAAGGTTTCAGCCTGATTGGAAAAGATCTTTCTCGTTTTGGATATCTCGGTGAGAAACACGAAATCTTCGAAACCTACGTGAAACCTGAATTTCGGAAGTGTTTTTAATAGTTTCTGATCTCCAGATTATGGAAAATATCGTAAAAACCAATAATAATAACTTGGACGAGCGATATGAAAGTTTTTTGCATTGCAACCTGAATTTGGGGAATATTTTGCCAATTTCTTTTGCTATTCTCAATCAGGATGCAAAATGCTTCACGAAAAACAAGGTTTCAGCCTGATTGGAAAAGATCTTTCTCGTTTTGGATATCTCGGTGAGAAACACAAAGTCTTCGCAACCTTTGTAAAACCTGAATATCGGAAGTGTTTTTAATAGTTTCTGATCTCCAGATCATGGAAAATATCGTAAAAACCAATAATATTAACTTGGTCGTGCGATATGAAAGTTTTTTGCATTGCAACCTGAATTTGGGGAATATTTTGCCAATTTCTTTTGCTATTTTTGATCAGGATGCAAAATGCTGTACGAAAAACAAGGTTTCAGCCTGATTGGGAAAGATCTTTCGCGTTTTGGATATCTCGGTGAGAAACACAAAGTCTTCGAAACCTTTGTAGAACCTGAATATCGGAAGTGTTTTCAATAGTTTCTGATCTCCAGATCATGGAAAATATCGTAAAAACCAATAATAATAACTTGGACGAGCGATATGAAAGTTTTTTGCATTGCAACCTGAATTTGGGGAATATTTTGCCAATTTCTTCCGCTATTCTTGATTAGGATCCGAAATGCTCTACGAAAAACAAAGTTTCAGCCTGATTGGGAAAGATCTTTCTCATTTTGGATATCTCGGTGAGAAACACAAAATCTTCGGAACCTTTGTAAAACCTGAATATCGGAAGTGTTTTTAATAGTTTCTGATCTCCAGATCATGGAAAATATCGTAAAAACCAATAATATTAACTTGGTCGTGCGATATGAAAGTTTTTTGCATTGCAACCTGAATTTGGGGAATATTTTGCCAATTTCTTTTGCTATTCTTGATCAGGATGCAAAATGCTTTACGAAAAACAAGGTTTCAGCCTGATTGGAAAAGATCTTTCTCGTTTTGGATATCTCGGTGAGAAACACGAAATCTTCGAAACCTACGTGAAACCTGAATTTCGGAAGTGTTTTTAATAGTTTCTGATCTCCAGATTATGGAAAATATCGTAAAAACCAATAATAATAACTTGGACGAGCGATATGAAAGTTTTTTGCATTGCAACCTGAATTTGGGGAATATTTTGCCAATTTCTTTTGCTATTCTCAATCAGGATGCAAAATGCTTCACGAAAAACAAGGTTTCAGCCTGATTGGAAAAGATCTTTCTCGTTTTGGATATCTCGGTGAGAAACACAAAGTCTTCGCAACCTTTGTAAAACCTGAATATCGGAAGTGTTTTTAATAGTTTCTGATCTCCAGATCATGGAAAATATCGTAAAAACCAATAATATTAACTTGGACGTGCGATATGAAAGTTTTTTGCATTGCAACCTGAATTTGGGGAATATTTTGCCAATTTCTTTTGCTATTCTTGATCAGGATGCGAAATGCTTTACGAAAAACAAGGTTTCAGCCTGATTGGGAAAGATCTTTCGCGTTTTGGATATCTCGGTGAGAAACACAAATTCTTCGAAACCTTTGTAGAACCTGAATATCGGAAGTGTTTTTGATAGTTTCTGATCTCCAGATCATGGAAAATATCGTAAAAACCAATAATAATAACTTGGACGAGCGATATGAAAGTTTTTTGCATTGCAACCTGAATTTGGGGAATATTTTGCCAATTTCTTCCGCTATTCTTGATCAGGATACGAAATGCTCTACGAAAAACAAAGTTTCAGCCTGATTGGGAAAGATCTTTCTCATTTTGGATATCTCGGTGAGAAACACAAAATCTTCGGAACCTTTGTAAAACCTGAATATCGGAAGTGTTTTTAATAGTTTCTGATCTCCAGATCATGGAAAATATCGTAAAAACCAATAATATTAACTTGGTCGTGCGATATGAAAGTTTTTTGCATTGCAACCTGAATTTGGGGAATATTTTGCCAATTTCTTTTGCTATTCTTGATCAGGATGCAAAATGCTGTACGAAAAACAAGGTTTCAGCCTGATTGGGAAAGATCTTTCGCGTTTTGGATATCTCGGTGAGAAACACAAAGTCTTCGAAACCTTTGTAGAACCTGAATATCGGAAGTGTTTTCAATAGTTTCTGATCTCCAGATCATGAAAAATATCGTAAAAACCAATAATAATAACTTGGACGAGCGATATGAAAGTTTTTTGCATTGCAACCTGAATTTGGGGAATATTTATCCAATTTCTTCCGCTATTCTTGATCAGGATACGAAATGCTCTACGAAAAACAAAGTTTCAGCCTGAGTGGGAAAGATCTTTCTCATTTTGGATATCTCGGTGAGAAACACAAAATCTTCGGAACCTTTGTAAAACCTGAATATCGGAAGTGTTTTTAATAGTTTCTGATCTCCAGATCATGGAAAATATCGTAAAAACCAATAATATTAACTTGGACGTGCGCTATGAAAGTTTTTTGCATTGCAACCTGAATTTGGGGAATATTTTGCCAATTTCTTTTGCTATTCTTGATCAGGATGCGAAATGCTTTACGAAAAACAAGGTTTCAGCCTGATTGGGAAAGATCTTTCGCGTTTTGAATATCTCGGTGAGAAACACAAATTCTTCGAAACCTTTGTAGAACCTGAATATCGGAAGTGTTTCCAATAGTTTCTGATCTCCAGATCATGGAAAATATCGTAAAAACCAATAATAATAACTTGGACGAGCGATATGAAAGTTTTTTGCTTTGCAACCTGAATTTGGGGAATATTCATCCAATTTCTTCCGCTATTCTTGATCAGGATACGAAATGCTCTACGAAAAACAAAGTTTCAGCCTGAGTGGGAAAGATCTTTCTCATTTTGGATATCTCGGTGAGAAACACAAAATCTTCGGAACCTTTGTAAAACCTGAATATCGGAAGTGTTTTTAATAGTTTCTGATCTCCAGATCATGGAAAATATCGTAAAAACCAATAATATTAACTTGGACGTGCAATATGAAAGTTTTTTGCATTGCAACCTGAATTTGGGGAATATTTTGCCAATTTCTTTTGCTATTCTTGATCAGAATGCGAAATGCTTTACGAAAAACAAGGTTTCAGCCTGATTGGGAAAGATCTTTCGCGTTTTGGATATCTCGGTGAGAAACACAAATTCTTCGAAACCTTTGTAGAACCTGAATATCGGAAGTGTTTTTGATAGTTTCTGATCTCCAGATCATGGAAAATATCGTAAAAACCAATAATAATAACTTGGACGAGCGATATGAAAGTTTTTTGCATTGCAACCTGAATTTGGGGAATATTTTGCCAATTTCTTTTGCTATTCTTGATCAGGATGCAAAATGCTTTACGAAAAACAAGGTTTCAGCCTGATTGGAAAAGATCTTTCTCGTTTTGGATATCTCGGTGAGAAACACGAAATCTTCGAAACCTACGTGAAACCTGAATTTCGGAAGTGTTTTTAATAGTTTCTGATCTCCAGATCATGGAAAATATCGTAAAAACCAATAATATTAACTTGGACGTGCGATATGAAAGTTTTTTGCATTGCAACCTGAATTTGGGGAATATTTTGCGAATTTCTTTTGCTATTCTTGATCAGGATGCGAAATGCTTCACGAAAAACAAGGTTTCAGCCTGATTGGGAAAGATCTTTCGCGTTTTGGATATCTCGGTGAGAAACACAAAGTCTTCGAAACCTTTGTAAAACCTGAATACCGGAAGTGTTTTTAATAGTTTCTGATCTCCAGATCATGGAAAATATGGTAAAAACCAATAATATTAACTTGGACGTGCGACATGAAAGTTTTTTGCATTGCAACCTGAATTTGGGGAATATTTTGCTAATTTCTTTTGCTATTCTTGATCAGGATGCAAAATGCTCTACGAAAAACAAGGTTTCAGCCTGATTGGGAAAGATCTTTCGCGTTTTGGATATCTCGGTGAGAAACACAAAGTCTTCGAAACCTTTGTAGAACCTGAATATCGGAAGTGTTTTCAATAGTTTCTGATCTCCAGATCATGGAAAATATCGTAAAAACCAATAATAATAACTTGGACGAGCGATATGAAAGTTTTTTGCATTGCAACCTGAATTTGGGGAATATTTTGCCAATTTCTTCCGCTATTCTTGATCAGGATACGAAATGCTCTACGAAAAACAAAGTTTCAGCCTGATTGGGAAAGATCTTTCTCATTTTGGATATCTCGGTGAGAAACACAAAATCTTCGGAACCTTTGTAAACCTGAATATCGGAAGTGTTTTTAATAGTTTCTGATCTCCAGATCATGGAAAATATCGTAAAAACCAATAATATTAACTTCGTCGTGCGATATGAAAGTTTTTTGCATTGCAACCTGAATTTGGGGAATATTTTGCTAATTTCTTTTGCTATTCTTGATCAGGATGCAAAATGCTCTACGAAAAACAAGGTTTCAGCCTGATTGGGAAAGATCTTTCGCGTTTTGGATATCTCGGTGAGAAACACAAAGTCTTCGAAACCTTTGTAGAACCTGAATATCGGAAGTGTTTTCAATAGTTTCTGATCTCCAGATCATGGAAAATATCGTAAAAACCAATAATAATAACTTGGACGAGCGATATGAAAGTTTTTTGCATTGCAACCTGAATTTGGGGAATATTTTGCCAATTTCTTTTGCTATTCTTGATCAGGATGCAAAATGCTTTACGAAAAACAAGGTTTCAGCCTGATTGGAAAAGATCTTTCTCGTTTTGGATATCTCGGTGAGAAACACGAAATCTTCGAAACCTACGTGAAACCTGAATTTCGGAGGTGTTTTTAATAGTTTCTGATCTCCAGATCATGGAAAATATCGTAAAAACCAATAATAATAACTTGGACGAGCGATATGAAAGTTTTTTGCTTTGCAACCTGAATTTGGGGAATATTCATCCAATTTCTTCCGCTATTCTTGATCAGGATACGAAATGCTCTACGAAAAACAAAGTTTCAGCCTGAGTGGGAAAGATCTTTCTCATTTTGGATATCTCGGTGAGAAACACAAAATCTTCGGAACCTTTGTAAAACCTGAATATCGGAAGTGTTTTTAATAGTTTCTGATCTCCAGATCATGGAAAATATCGTAAAAACCAATAATATTAACTTGGACGTGCGATATGAAAGTCTTTTGCATTGCAACCTGAATTTGGGGAATATTTTGCCAATTTCTTTTGCTATTCTTGATCAGGATGCGAAATGCTTTACGAAAAACAAGGTTTCAGCCTGATTGGGAAAGATCTTTCGCGTTTTGAATATCTCGGTGAGAAACACAAATTCTTCGAAACCTTTGTAGAACCTGAATATCGGAAGTGTTTCCAATAGTTTCTGATCTCCAGATCATGGAAAATATCGTAAAAACCAATAATAATAACTTGGACGAGCGATATGAAAGTTTTTTGCTTTGCAACCTGAATTTGGGGAATATTCATCCAATTTCTTTTGCTATTCTTGATCAGGATGCGAAATGCTTTACGAAAAACAAGGTTTCAGCCTAATTGGGAAAGATCTTTCGCGTTTTGGATATCTCGGTGAGAAACACAAATTCTTCGAAACCTTTGTAGAACCTGAATATCGGAAGTGTTTTTGATAGTTTCTGATCTCCAGATCATGGAAAATATCGTAAAAACCAATAATAATAACTTGGACGAGCGATATGAAAGTTTTTTGCATTGCAACCTGAATTTGGGGAATATTTTGCTAATTTCTTTTGCTATTCTTGATCAGGATGCAAAATGCTCTACGACAAACAAGGTTTCAGCCTGATTGGGAAAGATCTTTCGCGTTTTGGATATCTCGGTGAGAAACACAAAGTCTTCGAAACCTTTGTAGAACCTGAATATCGGAAGTGTTTTCAATAGTTTCTGATCTCCAGATCATGGAAAATATCGTAAAAACCAATAATAATAACTTGGACGAGCGATATGAAAGTTTTTTGCATTGCAACCTGAATTTGGGGAATATTTTGCCAATTTCTTTTGCTATTCTTGATCAGGATGCAAAATGCTTTACGAAAAACAAGGTTTCAGCCTGATTGGAAAAGATCTTTCTCGTTTTGGATATCTCGGTGAGAAACACGAAATCTTCGAAACCTACGTGAAACCTGAATTTCGGAGGTGTTTTTAATAGTTTCTGATCTCCAGATCATGGAAAATATCGTAAAAACCAATAATAATAACTTGGACGAGCGATATGAAAGTTTTTTGCTTTGCAACCTGAATTTGGGGAATATTCATCCAATTTCTTCCGCTATTCTTGATCAGGATACGAAATGCTCTACGAAAAACAAAGTTTCAGCCTGAGTGGGAAAGATCTTTCTCATTTTGGATATCTCGGTGAGAAACACAAAATCTTCGGAACCTTTGTAAAACCTGAATATCGGAAGTGTTTTTAATAGTTTCTGATCTCCAGATCATGGAAAATATCGTAAAAACCAATAATATTAACTTGGACGTGCGATATGAAAGTCTTTTGCATTGCAACCTGAATTTGGGGAATATTTTGCCAATTTCTTTTGCTATTCTTGATCAGGATGCGAAATGCTTTACGAAAAACAAGGTTTCAGCCTGATTGGGAAAGATCTTTCGCGTTTTGAATATCTCGGTGAGAAACACAAATTCTTCGAAACCTTTGTAGAACCTGAATATCGGAAGTGTTTCCAATAGTTTCTGATCTCCAGATCATGGAAAATATCGTAAAAACCAATAATAATAACTTGGACGAGCGATATGAAAGTTTTTTGCTTTGCAACCTGAATTTGGGGAATATTCATCCAATTTCTTCCGCTATTCTTGATCAGGATACGAAATGCTCTACGAAAAACAAAGTTTCAGCCTGAGTGGGAAAGATCTTTCTCATTTTGGATATCTCGGTGAGAAACACAAAATCTTCGGAACCTTTGTAAAACCTGAATATCGGAAGTGTTTTTAATAGTTTCTGATCTCCAGATCATGGAAAATATCGTAAAAACCAATAATATTAACTTGGACGTGCGATATGAAAGTTTTTTGCATTGCAACCTGAATTTGGGGAATATTTTGCCAATTTCTTTTGCTATTCTTGATCAGGATGCAAAATGCTCTACGAAAAACAAGGTTTCAGCCTGATTGGGAAAGATCTTTCGCGTTTTGGATATCTCGGTGAGAAACACAAAGTTTCCGAAACCTTTGTGTAACCTGAATATCGGAAAGGTTTTTGATAGTTTCTGATCTCCAGATCATGAAAAATATCGTCAAAACCAATAATAATAACTTGGACGAGCGATATGAAAGTTTTTTGCATTGCAACCTGAATTTGGGGAATATTTTGCCAATTTCTTCCGCTATTCTTGATCAGGATACGAAATGCTCTACGAAAAACAAAGTTTCAGCCTGATTAGGAAAGATCTTGCTCATTTTGGATATCTCGGTGAGAAACACAAAATCTTCGGAACCTTTGTAAAACCTGAATATCGGAAGTGTTTTTAATAGTTTCTGATCTCCAGATCATGGAAAATATCGTAAAAACCAATAATATTAACTTGGACGTGCGATATGAAAGTTTTTTGCATTGCAACCTGAATTTGGGGAATATTTTGCCAATTTCTTTTGCTATTCTTGATCAGGATGCAAAATGCTGTACGAAAAACAAGGTTTCAGCCTGATTGGGAAAGATCTTTCGCGTTTTGGATATCTCGGTGAGAAACACAAAGTCTTCGAAACCTTTGTAGAACCTGAATATCGGAAGTGTTTTCAATAGTTTCTGATCTCCAGATCATGGAAAATATCGTAAAAACCAATAATAATAACTTGGACGAGCGATATGAAAGTTTTTTGCATTGCAACCTGAATTTGGGGAATATTTATCCAATTTCTTCCGCTATTCTTGATCAGGATACGAAATGCTCTACGAAAAACAAAGTTTCAGCCTGAGTGGGAAAGATCTTTCTCATTTTGGATATCTCGGTGAGAAACACAAAATCTTCGGAACCTTTGTAAAACCTGAATATCGGAAGTGTTTCTAATAGTTTCTGATCTCCAGATCATGGAAAATATCGTAAAAACCAATAATATTAACTTGGACGTGCGCTATGAAAGTTTTTTGCATTGCAACCTGAATTTGGGGAATATTTTGCCAATTTCTTTTGCTATTCTTGATCAGGATGCGAAATGCTTTACGAAAAACAAGGTTTCAGCCTGATTGGGAAAGATCTTTCGCGTTTTGGATATCTCGGTGAGAAACACAAATTCTTAGAAACCTTTGTAGAACCTGAATATCGGAAGTGTTTTTGATAGTTTCTGATCTCCAGATCATGGAAAATATCGTAAAAACCAATAATAATAACTTGGACGAGCGATATGAAAGTTTTTTGCATTGCAACCTGAATTTGGGGAATATTTATCCAATTTCTTCCGCTATTCTTGATCAGGATACGAAATGCTATACGAAAAACAAAGTTTCAGCCTGAGTGGGAAAGATCTTTCTCATTTTGGATATCTCGGTGAGAAACACAAAATCTTCGGAACCTTTGTAAAACCTGAATATGGGAAGTGTTTTTAATAGTTTCTGATCTCCAGATCATGGAAAATATCGTAAAAACCAATAATATTAACTTGGACGTGCGATATGAAAGTTTTTTGCATTGCAACCTGAATTTGGGGAATATTTTGCCAATTTCCTTTTGCTATTCTTGATCAGGATGCAAAATGCTTTACGAAAAACAAGGTTTCAGCCTGATTGGAAAAGATGTTTCTGGTTTCGGATATCTCGGTGAGAAACACGAAATCTTCGAAACCTACGTGAAACCTGAATTTCGGAAGTGTTTTTAATAGTTTCTGATCTCCAGATTATGGAAAATATCGTAAAAACCAATAATAATAACTTGGACGAGCGATATGAAAGTTTTTTGCATTGCAACCTGAATTTGGGGAATATTTTGCCAATTCCTTCCGCTATTCTTGATCAGGATGCAAAATGCTTTACGAAAAACAAGGTTTCAGCCTGATTGGGAGAGATCTTTCGCGTTTTGGATATTTCGGTGAGAAACGCAAAGGCTTCGAAACTTTCGTAGAACCTGAATATCGGAAGTGTTTTTAATAGTTTTTGATCTCCAGATCATGGAAAATATCGTAAAAACCAATAATAATAACTTGGACGAGCGATATGAAAGTTTTTTGCATTGCAACCTGAATTTGGGGAATATTTTGCCAATTTCTTCCGCTATTCTTGATCAGGATACGAAATGCTCTACGAAAAACAAAGTTTCAGCCTGATTGGGAAAGATCTTTCTCATTTTGGATATCTCGGTGAGAAACACAAAATCTTCGGAACCTTTATGAAACCTGAATATCGGAAGTGTTTTTAATAGTTTCTGATCTCCAGATCATGGAAAATATCGTAAAAACCAATAATATTAACTTGGACGTGCGATATGAAAGTTTTTTGCATTGCAACCTGAATTTGGGGAATATTTTGCCAATTTCTTTTGCTATTCTTGATCAGGATGCAAAATGCTTTACGAAAAACAAGGTTTCAGCCTGATTGGGAAAGATCTTTCGCGTTTTGGATATCTCGGTGAGAAACACAAATTCTTAGAAACCTTTGTAGAACCTGAATATCGGAAGTGTTTTTGATAGTTTCTGATCTCCAGATCATGGAAAATATCGTAAAAACCAATAATAATAACTTGGACGAGCGATATGAAAGTTTTTTGCATTGCAACCTGAATTTGGGGAATATTTATCCAATTTCTTCCGCTATTCTTGATCAGGATACGAAATGCTCTACGAAAAACAAAGTTTCAGCCTGAGTGGGAAAGATCTTTCTCATTTTGGATATCTCGGTGAGAAACACAAAATCTTCGGAACCTTTGTAAAACCTGAATATGGGAAGTGTTTTTAATAGTTTCTGATCTCCAGATCATGGAAAATATCGTAAAAACCAATAATATTAACTTGGACGTGCGATATGAAAGTTTTTTGCATTGCAACCTGAATTTGGGGAATATTTTGCCAATTTCCTTTTGCTATTCTTGATCAGGATGCAAAATGCTTTACGAAAAACAAGGTTTCAGCCTGATTGGAGAAGATGTTTCTGGTTTCGGATATCTCGGTGAGAAACACGAAATCTTCGAAACCTACGTGAAACCTGAATTTCGGAAGTGTTTTTAATAGTTTCTGATCTCCAGATTATGGAAAATATCGTAAAAACCAATAATAATAACTTGGACGAGCGATATGAAAGTTTTTTGCATTGCAACCTGAATTTGGGGAATATTTTGCCAATTTCTTCCGCTATTCTTGATCAGGATGCAAAATGCTTTACGAAAAACAAGGTTTCAGCCTGATTGGGAAAGATCTTTCGCGTTTTGGATATTTCGGTGAGAAACGCAAAGGCTTCGAAACTTTTGTAGAACCTGAATATCGGAAGTGTTTTTAATAGTTTTTGATCTCCAGATCATGGAAAATATCGTAAAAACCAATAATAATAACTTGGACGAGCGATATGAAAGTTTTTTGCATTGCAACCTGAATTTGGGGAATATTTTGCCAATTTCTTCCGCTATTCTTGATCAGGATACGAAATGCTCTACGAAAAACAAAGTTTCAGCCTGATTGGGAAAGATCTTTCTCATTTTGGATATCTCGGTGAGAAACACAAAATCTTCGGAACCTTTATAAAACCTGAATATCGGAAGTGTTTTTAATAGTTTCTGATCTCCAGATCATGGAAAATATCGTAAAAACCAATAATATTAACTTGGACGTGCGATATGAAAGTTTTTTGCATTGCAACCTGAATTTGGGGAATATTTTGCCAATTTCTTTTGCTATTCTTGATCAGGATGCAAAATGCTTTACGAAAAACAAGGTTTCAGCCTGATTGGGAAAGATCTTTCGCGTTTTGGATATCTCGGTGAGAAACGCAAAGGCTTCGAAACCTTTGTAGAACCTGAATATCGGAAGTGTTTTTAATAGTTTTTGATCTCCAGATCATGGAAAATATCGTAAAAACAAATAATAATAACTTGGACGAGCGATATGAAAGCTTTTTGCATTGCAACCTGAATTTGGGGAATATTTTACCAATTTCTTCCGCTATTCTTGATCAGGATACGAAATGCTTTACGAAAAACAAAGTTTCAGCCTGATTGGGAAAGATCTTTCTCGTTTTGGATATCTCGGTGAGAAACACAAAATCTTCGGAACCTTTGTAAAACCTGAATATCGGAAGTGTTTTTAATAGTTTCTGATCTCCAGATCATAGAAAATATCGTAAAAACCAATAATAATAACTTGGACGTGCGATATGAAAGTTTTTTGCATTGCAACCTGAATTTGGGAAATATGTTGCCAATTTCTTTTGCTATTCTTGATCAGGATGTAAAATGCTTTACGAAAAACAAGGTTTCAGCCTGATTGGGAAAGATCTTTCGCGTTTTGGATATCTCGGTGAGAAACACAAAATCTTCGGAACCTTTGTAAAACCTGAATATGGGAAGTGTTTTTAATAGTTTCTGATCTCCAGATCATGGAAAATATCGTAAAAACCAATAATATTAACTTGGACGTGCGATATGAAAGTTTTTTGCATTGCAACCTGAATTTGGGGAATATTTTGCCAATTTCCTTTTGCTATTCTTGATCAGGATGCAAAATGCTTTACGAAAAACAAGGTTTCAGCCTGATTGGAAAAGATGTTTCTGGTTTCGGATATCTCGGTGAGAAACACGAAATCTTCGAAACCTACGTGAAACCTGAATTTCGGAAGTGTTTTTAATAGTTTCTGATCTCCAGATTATGGAAAATATCGTAAAAACCAATAATAATAACTTGGACGAGCGATATGAAAGTTTTTTGCATTGCAACCTGAATTTGGGGAATATTTTGCCAATTCCTTCCGCTATTCTTGATCAGGATGCGAAATGCTTTACGAAAAACAAGGTTTCAGCCTGATTGGGAAAGATCTTTCGCGTTTTGGATATTTCGGTGAGAAACGCAAAGGCTTCGAAACCTTTGTAGAACCTGAATATCGGAAGTGTTTTTAATAGTTTTTGATCTCCAGATCATGGAAAATATCGTAAAAACCAATAATAATAACTTGGACGAGCGATATGAAAGTTTTTTGCATTGCAACCTGAATTTGGGGAATATTTTGCCAATTTCTTCCGCTATTCTTGATCAGGATACGAAATGCTCTACGAAAAACAGAGTTTCAGCTTGATTGGGAAAGATCTTTCTCATTTTGGATATCTCGGTGAGAAACACAAAATCTTCGGAACCTTTGTAAAACCTGAATATCGGAAGTGTTTTTAATAGTTTCTGATCTCCAGATCATGGAAAATATCGTAAAAACCAATAATATTAACTTGGACGTGCGATATGGAAGTTTTTTGCATTGCAACCTGAATTTGGGGAATATTTTGCCAATTTCTTCCGCTATTCTTGATCAGGATACGAAATGCTCTACGAAAAACAAAGTTTCAGCCTGATTGGGAAAGATCTTTCTCATTTTGGATATCTCGGTGAGAAACACAAAATCTTCGGAACCTTTGTAAAACCTGAATATCGGAAGTGTTTTTAATAGTTTCTGATCTCCAGATCATGGAAAATATCGTAAAAACCAATAATATTAACTTGGACGTGCGATATGAAAGTTTTTTGCATTGCAACCTGAATTTGGGGAATATTTTGCCAATTTCTTCCGCTATTCTTGATCAGGATGCAAAATGCTTTACGAAAAACAAGGTTTCAGCCTGATTGGGAAAGATCTTTCGCGTTTTGGATATCTCGGTGAGAAACGCAAAGGCTTCGAAACCTTTGTAGAACCTGAATATCGGAAGTGTTTTTAATAGTTTTTGATCTCCAGATCATGGAAAATATCGTAAAAACCAATAATAATAACTTGGACGAGCGATATGAAAGTTTTTTGCATTGCAACCTGAATTGGGATTTTGCATGATTTCCAAAAACTATTGAATTTGATTCTTCAGATGTAATTTCCATTGTTTTTCATTATTACAAAAAAAAAAAAAACTCAAAATGTTCAGAGAAAAGCGATTAAAAAAAGTAAAATTACAAAAATGCCGAAAACGCTCCGGAAATGGCCGAGCGTGGCCGAAGAGCGCGTGACGTCACATAGTAGTTGATAGGGCCTGTTTACCGTGTGAAGTAGTGAAAAATGTCAAATGAAAAGGAAAAACCGCATAAAAAAGGTGCTTACAAATGGTGTTTCGTTCCTAACTGTAACAACACATCCATCAGTGCGCCTGATAAGATTTTCTTCTTTGTGCCGCAAGAGGAAAATCGAAGAAAAAAGTGGTTCGCAATCGCTCACCGAGCCGATGCCCCCACAAAATCTAATTATTATTGCTGTCAAGATCATTTTAATGTAAGTATTGTTAATATTAATTTACTTAACGTTAAAGTATCACTCGTAGTCGGAGTATTCCCTGTAATGTAGAGTGCGTAAATGCATTATTAAAAAATACATTGCGCATAGCAACATAACCAAAAAGTAGATTCAAAATCTCTATCCGCAGTAATACTCGATTTTAGTTTTTACTCGACAATTAATTTTTTTAATTTTTTTTCGCGAATTCTAATCTCACATATATACTTTTAATATTCCAGCTAACCGAGGATATGGAAAATTATCTGAGATTTTTCATGTGTGGACGTAAATTGAAACTGAAGTCAGATGTCTTGCCACATATCTTTGAGTGCCAGTCAAACCGAACAAAGGCTCCAAGTGTTTTGCATCGTACTGCTCTTAAAAAATTGAACAGAAAGAGAGAAGTAGCTGAGATCCTTGCAGAAGATTTGAAGAATAAAGAAAATATTTCTCTAAGTAGTAATGTCAGCATTGGACCACCTATGAAATTGAAACGGGTTAAAGAATCCTGCGCCTCATTGGAGAACGAACAACCTTTGGCCTCATCGGAAAGTGAACAACCCTCGGCCTCATTGGGTAGCATGGAACCCTCTAGACCAAAAGACAATGTGAAAGGAAAATTGGGTTTCAGTAAAATATCATTAGTTGAAGTTCTTCCAGAAGCCAATACCGTACCTCAACAACGAAGTCAGGGTGTCCAGGTGCTCACCTATTTGACTAAACCCCATGTTCGGAGCAAATATGTTTTATGTAAACCTGCTGTTTCTGACGCTTGTTGCCAAACTACGCTGGAAATGATTGACGAAAAAAGCTCACCGTACACAAATCAAGGAACAACAACCTCAGCAAAATCTAACGCTTCCAATTCAGCAGTGTCATCCAGTTCAAAAACCTGTAGTAGCAACCTTCTATCATCCAGCGAGTATCAAATATCTAGTCACAGCGAATATCAACAATCATGTGATGACAGTGATGATGCTAAGGAAACGAAAAAAAAAATGAGTGCATCAGCTTTGCATTTGACAAGATATTTTATAAGTACGGATTCAAAAACCTACATAGGAATTTCTGACAAGTGGCTTTGGATCATTGATATGCTCCATTCTCAAAGTGGTATTAGCGTCAATGATATTTATCTGACATTAATGAAAATAAGAACAAGTGATACTTATAATCGATTGGGTCATCACTTTGGATTATCTACTTCACAGGCTAGTAGAGTCTTCAATAAAACTGTCCAACCTGTGGCACACTTATTAAAAACTTTAATATATTGTCCAAAATCGAATACCATAAAAAAAGCATTGCCGATACCGTTTCGTGCCCATTATAGCCATGTCCATGCCATTGTTGACGCTTTTGAAATTCAAATCGAAAAACCGTCAAATCCTGTAGAGCAGGCTCTGACTTGGTCAGAATATAAAAAATGCAACACGCTCAAATACCTAGTATCTTGTACCCCTGATGGATTTATCAATTTTATATCTCCTGGATATGGCGGTAGGATCAGTGACGTTATGCTGTTTGAAATTTGTGGTATTATGGATATTTTGCCAGAAATAGTTGGCGTTATGGCTGACAGGGGATTCAAACAAATTCAGAACGTTTTAAATAAGAAGCGATGTGAGCTTATCCGACCCCCGAGTGTTTCTGCGTCAGCGCAGCCTACAAAAGAAGAAGTAATACAAACAAAGCGTATTGCAAGTTTAAGGATACACATCGAAAGAGTTATCAGAAGAATCAGAGAATATAAGATCTTAGAACCACACTCGTGTCTTGACCCGTATGCGATGCCCACTATAGACTCCATCGTTACCATTGCAGCTGCTCTGATAAATTTGCAAGATCCAATTATAAGGACATAATTATAATTATTAATAGAAACCTGATTTATAATATTGTCAAATAAATTTTATTCGTTGTACAAAATACATAATCTATCGCTTAATTATTATTTAACAGCCTTAATATTTCTATTTCTTTATGGACTGGATCATGATTGGAAATATAACCCCTGGTGCAAAAACTTTTCGCCAAGTACATTAATGTGGTCACTACCCCCAAAAAAATTCACCAACAAAAATTCTTCCTCGACAAAAGTGGTACTATAGAAAAGTCTACTTACAAAAGAATTGAAATCAGATACAATTGCCAAGTACATGTCTTCTGTATAACAAAAGTTTACAACAGAAGAACAGAAAACTGAATAGTCTTGTATCGTTCGCCCGCTACGCTCGCTCACTTGATCGGCTCTTGATAATTACAGGGAAAAAATCAGGAAAAAAAATTTAGTACGTGGTACTTGCGGGCCATTTATGAGTAAGTGCAAGAGTATTCACTTAGGTCTATGTATCATTTGTTCGATACATATTGCTATAATGGCCCGCCAAGTACCACTTCCTAAATTTTTTTCCTGATTTTTTCCCTGTAATTATCAAGAGCCGATCAAGTGAGCGAGCGTAGCGGGCGAACGATACAAGACTATTCAGTTTTCTGTTCTTCTGTTGTAAACTTTTGTTATACAGAAGACATGTACTTGGCAATTGTATCTGATTTCAATTCTTTTGTAAGTAGACTTTTCTATAGTACCACTTTTGTCGAGGAAGAATTTTTGTTGGTGAATTTTTTTGGGGGTAGTGACCACATTAATGTACTTGGCGAAAAGTTTTTGCACCAGGGGTGCTTTTTGGGGTTGATATCACCACTTTTTGTACAATTTTGCTTGACTACCTAATAATTGTGCTCGCTCGCTACGCTCGCTCGATTGAGTTTTCCTATATCCTCGCTTGCGAGGCTTGCTTGGTTGTCAGCATTCTGCCAATTGTTCCTATGAACATCTCAATGCATGTACGGTGATGCATTTTATATCATCCGAATTCCTCAAAAAGCAGCAATGTTAAATGTGGTAGTATAATTTTAAATGAATGAAAATAATGTTATAATATACACGTATGCTCATACTTTTCTGTAAGCCTTAAATTTCTGTGGACAGACGTAACATGTGTTCTTTCATTAAGTTCTACGAATTGTTTCGTTAGAATCCGGTATAATTCTGTATGCCTGCAACGTGTAACCCAGCGCGCAGCCCTCCTCCTGTCTCATCTGGGCTTGGGACCGGCAATGGCGGAGTTACTTGCACGCAGGGTTATAGTTGCAGCTCATGATTAAATATATATAAATATTAGATATATGTATTGCAATTCTTAGGTAGTTTTTTTTTTTTTTTTTTAATGCAGCTAGGTCCTCTGCAAAAAGAACATGTACGCGTCCTGTACTCATAACGTCAACTTCAACTTCGGGTCTGAACCAAAGGTATCGAAATATATAGAATTGAGCCTATTGATGCAGGACTAGATGTTCTCCAATAATTACATTCATTAATGAAATTACGCCGAGTCTAAAACGAATAAATAAATATAGATGAGAATCTTTATCATCTGACAAAGAGGGCGACGATCGATCATTTCTTTCATAGCGAATAAGTATTTTCATTCAATTTGTCGTGATAGCACTAATCTGAATTTGAAGAAAGCTTAAGAGACTTGAACATACAGACACAGGTTGCATACCAAAATCTAATAAATTTATGTATTGAAATTTGACAGTAAATTATGAATAGAATAAAGCCTATCGGAGTCTAACACACAAGTCGACTTACAGTCCTGTTTTGACTAGAGGATATAGATCATAAAACTCGTCGGAATCCTACGTATAACGTCGACTCACAATTTGAGTCTGAGCAGACGGGCCTTCGGAGATGAGCGTAACATAGAGCTTGAAGTGGAATATGCTGCAAGCCAACGCTTGAACTCGGCTTTATTGGTCTGGCTCCTTGCCGTTCCTTATATCAAATCATGATATCCTGATATTTTTCGACTTCAACATTTGCTCTTGATTTTCTATCATCAGACTTCCTCAGGCGGTAACTTGCTAAATAATTAAATCCCCAAAAAACCGTTTCCTCCGATAATTGCATTCATAAATAACCTCAAAAGCTCAATATCGTAGGATTCAAAATTAACCTATCGAAACATTTTTGTTGGTGACTATCACATTAATGTACTTGGCGTAAGGTTTTCGTACCTGAGGTGCTTTTAGTGGGTATTCACTAGTTTTCGTACCTTCAAATTTTATATCAATCATTGCTCATACTTTATTTTATTTCCTTTATTTGGATTTAAAAACATGAAATGACAACACGCGTCTGCTAGTGTTGCAGACGATTTTTGTTTGCGAACTAGCGCCGACTACGTCGTGACTATCGTACTCACGCCACTCTATACAACTTTTGTGTGTATTTATCCCTTCTATGTCATATTCTGAGATGCGTAAGGACGTATGTTCTGTGTATGAGCATAGTACATACGTCCTGCGTTTAGCGACGCGATGTGATTTTATGGGAATGGTTTTAATGGGATGAATCTTGGTCTGAATTTTTGTGTGGAGTTTCCCTTCTATGTCGGTTCCCAGATCCGTAAGGACGTATGTTCTGTGTATAAGCATAGGACATACGTCCTGCGTTTAGCGACGAAATGTGATTTCATGGGAATGGTTTGAGTTGGCAGAATCTTGGTCTGAAGAAGACTAAAGAGAAACATTGTACGAGGAAACGAGGTATCAGAATCTGTAATTAATTATATCTCAGCACTCCGGACACCGATTTAATCGATTTAGGGCTCAAATGAAAGCTTTTCATGCCTACATCTTGGATAAAATTAGTTTCAATTCGTGTATATTGTGAGGTGAAAGAAAACGAAGATACTAATTCGCGGTATAGGTTAGGGTAGTTGCCTCTCGGGTATATAGACTCGTTGAGTCTCGCGCTTGAAATTTTTTTTTTTTTAATGTACTTGGCGCGAGACTCTACCGAGTCTCTTGATACTTTTTCCAAAATTCCACAGAACTTTGAATGATCTGGGAAGTCAGTTGATCATCATAATCTAGCTGCACCATCGATACTATCCTATTTCTTTCAAAGTTTATATCTGCGACACAAAACAATCCTTTCTTTTTCTCAGCGGCAAGCATTTGTAAATTCATTTGAGCTTTACATTTCGAACTGACTTGACCGTTATGTACAAATCGCTGAAGGCCCTTTTCTGTAGCAGGACACTTAATTTCGATGATTGAGTCGTCTGTTATACCATCTGGAGATGCTCCAATTAGTGGAAGCGATGGCATCAACAAAAAACCACTTTTTCGAATTCGTTGTCCAATACTCTTTTCTACCTCGCAACGTACTTTATTTTCTAAATTTCTCCCCCGCTCCATTTCTTTGCTGTCGAATGCTTTTGCTACTCCAATAATTCGGTTGACCAAGCTTCCATCTGGTGTATGGCAATTGGCTGCTTCATGAGCCATTGAAGCAGTGACACGACCATATCTCAATTCGTACCACAGTAAACTATCACTTTGTTCTCTTGTGTTAATCTCCGCTACTCGACACATATCGTCTGACATTTCTCTTGTTGAAAAATCTATAAATTCATCAGCGGATTGACCTCCATTGTCACAAAACTTGATCAATAACTGATGAATCGAAAGAGACCTAACTTGATTTTCGGACAAGTCAAAATTGTGTCTTGACAACTGACTATCTAGTTGCTTTTCTTGAGCTCTCTGTATCACGGTTTCTAAAAAGGCAGAGTTGTCTGGGAGCTGTTCGTTTGTACTCGGAGTACTTTTAACTAACTCACTAGTTGTTATAAACTTTTTACTGGTTCCAACATTGGATAGCGCTGATTTTTTCCAGTAACATGTGACTTCGGTTGGCGAGGGGTTGTCACTTCGCCGATGGTTCCACATTAGGAAAGCAATCGCATGCTTGCATCCTCCTATAAAATGAAATATTTATTTGAATACCAATGATTACTACATAACGAATAGGAATCTGTAGTATGAACTGCTAGGTATATAGGACTGAAAACCATTTGACCGAAAGATCATCGTGCTATTATTATTACCCACCTGTTGAAACTGCGCAATCATGGCACTCAATATTTTCGATTTTTTCCTCATCTTCATTGATTGTTAAAGTAACACTGTATTGTTTTTGGCGGACCCTATGTTCAGGTGTGATTTTCCCTTTAACAATGCAACGTCCATTTTCCCGTCGGAGGCAGACATAGCCCACTGCGGAATCTCCGTAGCTCTCCCGAGATGACCTATTTAAACAAATATCATCATTCCAATTTCAGTAATGTCATATTATTACGATAAAGAATGTATGAAAAGAACTTACAGAGTTGCTTTGGCTCCGCGAACCTCAGCCGCGTTGAAGCGGTCATCAGTAGCGATAAATAAAATAATCATGAACATATCCACTTTCGGTAGATTTCTTGAATCAGCTTTGACATATCCAGGTACCATTTGATTAGCCATTCTTAATAATCATCGAAGAATGTCGAACAATTTCACTGCAAATCGACACTTTCACGCTGAATATCCGTGGCCGGCATAGAATAATGGCCGCTCTACAACGATGTGACGTCACGCACTCGAGAGCCAATGAGAAGCGTTTCATTAATGCTTCGGATTTTTCAAATATTAACGATTTTAAATATTCAATAAAAATTGTTTATTGTTGATAAAAATTTCCGATTTTATCATGAACCAGCCTTTTATTGCGTATATTATCGAAATATGACAATAGAAGTGAAACTTATTTTAAATGCGAAATCCCAATTTGGGAGATATTTTGCCAATTTCTTCCGCTATTCTTGATCAGGATACAAAATGCTTTACGAAAAACAAAGTTTTAGCCTGATTGGGAAAGATCTTTCTCATTTTGGATATCTCGGTGAAAAACACGAAATCTTCGAAACCTACGTGAAACCTGAATATCGGAAGTGTTTTTGATAGTTTCTGATCTCCAGATCATGAAAAATATCGTCAAAACCAATAATAATAACTTGGACGAGCGATATGAAAGTTTTTTGCATTGCAACCTGAATTTGGGAGATATTTTGCCAATTTCTTCCGCTATTCTTGATCAGGATACAAAATGCTTTACGAAAAACAAAGTTTTAGCCTGATTGGGAAAGATCTTTCTCATTTTGGATATCTCGGTGAAAAACACAAAATCTTCGAAACCTACGTAAAACCTGAATATCGGAAGTGTTTTTGATAGTTTCTGATCTCCAGATCATGGAAAATATCGTCAAAACCAATAATAATAACTTGGACGAGCGATATGAAAGTTTTTTGCATTGCAACCTGAATTTGGGAGATATTTTGCCAATTTCTTCCGCTATTCTTGATCAGGATACAAAATGCTTTACGAAAAACAAAGTTTTAGCCTGATTGGGAAAGATCTTTCTCATTTTGTATATCTCGGTGAAAAACACAAAATCTTCGAAACCTACGTAAAACCTGAATATCGGAAGTGTTTTTGATAGTTTCTGAGATCATGGAAAATATTGTCAAAACCAATAATAATAACTTGGACGAGCGATATGAAAGTTTTTTGCATTGCAACCTGAATTTGGGGAGTGTCCGTACCGACCGTACCTGAAAAAGATAGCGACGAAAATCGTACTCGTACAATACCAGTGGTATTGGATTTCAAATTTTTCAAGATCGTGAAATTGGAAGATGAAAACGTGCAAGCAACATGTACACAATGCAATCGCACAATCAAGGGCCGAATCGCTGCAACGACGAATTTTTTAAATCATCTCAAGGTAGGGATCCCAACTTCCAAACTGTGGCTGATTATTACAGCGAATGTCCTTCTTAAATCTTAGGGACAGGTCCAGTGAATATTAGGTCTTCTGCACAGCCATTAATATTTATGTTTTCAAGTTGGGCGTAAGAATTCGAAAAATTTAAATGACTGAGGGTATAAGCATATGAATTTGCCTCATCCAAAAAAAATTCACAGATTAAAGGACATTCTGTAGAAGAATATCTGAAGTACAAGAATGCGCAACCAAAGAAATCACTGAAACGGGCCCAGGATAATATTGATAATAATGAGATAGAGTAGCAACCATCTTCATCGAAAAAAACGAAGCAGGTTTTGCTGAGTACCGCATTTTCCCGAAGCAGACAACAAACAGCGGACTCACTAATTACTTCGTTTGTCGTTCAGACGATGTCTCCGATGTGTATCGTAGAGCATGAAGCGTTCAAAAAACTGATAACTGGTAAATATAACTTTTTTTTTTCCTCCTCAGGCTTTTTGCGTGATCGCATGTAGCCAAAATGAAGTGAATATAACTGAGAAAATTTGGAATTGACGATATGTTGTACAGCTGTGATTGATGTACTTGTAAACTTTTATGATTTGTCCCAGATTCATTGATTATTTTTATTCAAATATTGGTGATGATAAAACGTTTGAAAATTACAAGTATCAATAACCTGCACAGCCCCATCTCGGTCATGACAAGAAAAACTCTGCGTACGAAAATTGACTGCATGTATACCGAAATGCTGCAAACTCTGTTATCAACTTTACAGTCAATTACTCATGTATGCACTACAGCCGACATTTGGTCATCATCGAAGCGTAGTTTTCTTGGAGTCACTGCACACTGGGTTAATATTCCACTGTACCTTAAACCTCGATCATAAAAACGAGGATTTCTCATCATATGATAGTTCAAGAAATATTGTTTATTACTGTTTTGTGTCATTCGTTGCAGATCAATGAAAGTTTTGAAAGAAAGAGTGCTGCCCTAGCCTGCCGCAGATTCAAGGGGACTCATTCTCACGATAGAATTGCAGAATTACTTCACGATATACACGCTGAATTCAAACTAGATTCCAAAAAGATTGTGAAAACTACAACTGATAATGCATCCAACATGATCAAAGCTTTTACTGTGTACAGTCAGCCTGAAATGTCGAGCAATACTGACGAAGACAATGATGACGAAGAAGAGTTCGTAATCACTGGAATTAGTGTGGGTGATTCTGGTGCTAACGTGGTATTACCTCAACATCAACGATGTGCGAGCCACACTCTCAATCTCATTGCCGCTGTAGACATCAAAGCAGCTTTAAAACCGTCCTCTGTTAGTGGTAATTCTGGTTATCAAGATTCGCGGCAGCGAATCGCCGCTAAGTTAAAGGTAAGTAAGGCGAAACGCGAGCCAAGAATCATTTACCCGGGGGATCCAGGTATAACGATATTGCATGTAAGATTAGCATGATATCTCCGGAAGGGAAAGGAGTTTCATGATATAATTTTCACGGCTCAAAGACCTACCTAAGTAGACTCTGTAGTTCAAATCTTAACGAAATCGGTCAAACGGATCTCGAGATATTATTCTTTAAAAGTTCAAAACAACACAAAAAAATTAATCTTCTTCTTCTTCTTCTTTCACTTTTTTTCGCAGACAAAGACCACGATATCCGTCGAACAGTGGCATGTACACCATAGAAATTTTAAGCGTAGGTATTCGCCGTCTTTTCCCAGCCCCCTATTGATTTTGAGCAAGATCTGAACTCTTTCTCAGTTGGTAGATTTAATTGAAATAACGAAGTGGTTGGTACGGCATAATGGCCACATGGCGGCGCACGCGACAAATACTAGTGACGTCAGAAGACAGCGTCACTCATATAATTTCATTTATATAATATAATCGATGCTCGATGCACGATCAATCAATGACAGTTAATAACCTAAAACCCAAGCAATAGCCACCTAAAAGAATTAAGAAGAAAAAGAATCTCAAACTCATGTAATAAGGTATAGGCCGCGAAGCAGAGAAAAAAGTACCTCAAAGTGCCGATTAAAGTACGAGAAAAAAAATAAGTTTCATTCATTTGATATGATCCTGAGTCAACCTCGTCGTCGTAGCCTAACGTTTAATCAATACAGATCAAACAACCACCTTTTTCGTCGTGTTCTCAAAAATTGTGCGTCATTTTCAGATCAATTATTATCAAGATTGTGGCGGCAGCGGATCGTCGCTAAGTTACAATTTACGGCAGCATAAGCTGGTGTTTTGTGAATACAATAATGTTAATTACTATTACGCAAGCACAGAAAATAATAAACATATTGATTAGAAAGTGAGTTTATTGGTTGCATCAACCATGAGACAGTAATTATCAATCAAGACAACGTTACATAAAAGACAGCAACCGGTAAAAAGGATGACCAAGTTTTTCAAATTTCACCAGAGTCAATCGCTCACAACAACGAGCAGGTGGCACGCAAACTGCTCTTATAGCGGTTTCGGTTGAGCCAAATTGTGCTGTACTGATGTGCACCGGTGTATACCGGATCCACGGCACAGTGCAAATCTAAGGATACGGTGTACACTGGTTTACACAAGTGCAGACCAGTGCAGACCAGTGCAGCACAATTTTTCCCAACCGAAAATACTATTACTTGAGGAAGATCTCAAATCAAACTAAAGTGTGTTCATAGTAGATCAGGGAGCGGCACCGTCGTGTGCTCAGCGCCAACCTGGCTCTAAGTGTCAATTCCTATGGCCGTACGTCCCCTTGGTCTACTTGAAATCGGTCACTTTTCCTTACCGGAAATTTCTATGGTAGGGGCAACGTTCAGGAGAAATAAAAGCAACTAAGGGGTATGTGGCCTATTTGGGACAGCAAAGACTACGTCCAACCATCCGGATCCTTTCATACCTGCATATCCCCACTCATACCTACCAAAATCCAAGAAAAGGCATTTAAAGGATTAGTGCCAGTGAACGGGTTAGATGAATTAACAGTTTTGGCTCTTTGGACTAATGAATGTGCCGAGCCCTATCGTAGATCATCAGCACACAAATCTGTATGAGCGACTATAGCTTCATAGCGACTATAAATAAGTTCAAGAATAATTGCAAGAAAAAACTTCTAATTTAAAACTTAGAAATGAATAATACTGTACAAGGTCATGAATCTCATTATCATTATTATAGAAATCACCTCTATTACATTGAAAAGAACATTAAAATCAAACAGATAAACGTTAAACCACTGCTCGTCCTTTAATTAAAGTCAATACGTTATTTTTTTTCGTTCTTATTATTACAGTAGCCTGTGGAATCGGTTTTAACACCCGATTACTATTGGACAAGTACACATTTTGGCTGAACTCAGAACTCAATATCTCATTCTTGGATAAAATGGATAAGAAGTCACATACCTCGGTCTTGGATTCAAAACGGCAGTACTTTGTACCAGACTTTAAACTGGCAACATGTCATCATTGGCTTCCAAACAGCCAGGTTTAAACTCGAGTAAAGATTTTATCTTCAATTTGAAAGCAATAAGAAAATTATAGAACAAAAAGTAAGAATTTAGATACGTATGTACTGAATACAGAATACAGTCATTGGTTCAAATTCAAAAAAACATTATTTTGATCTGGAAATGTGAAAGAATAATGAAAAGTGAAAGTATACACATGTATAATTGATAGTCATAAGAAACTTTCACCGAGAAATCTCTCAAAAATCGAAAAAATGAAACTCATTGACAATATTTAGGATTCTTTCAAATTGACAAATGATAAAAAGAAAAGAAAGAAAAAATGTGAAATCAAAATCGTTTGTCGGAAAAAAATTTCAGAAAAAAAATAATTTTTCGGAAAAATACCTGAGGAACTTTCGATCCCAAGTGTAACAGGTATTGACCTTTCAAGTAGATTTGTCACGAATTCTGAGTCACCCTGTATAATCTAAGAAGTTTTGATTGGACAAACGATGGGTTCCGTTTTCACGTTATAACATCACTAAACTGTTGTAACAGTATAAGTATCAAAACTGTACAGTATACTCAAAGGTCACACCCCTAAAGCCAATTGAAAATTAACATCGAATTTCGAGAAATTTTCGGCAATTCACAGTAATATCGCTTCTTTGGCCTTACAAAAAGGAGTGAAATCCCACGAAAAACATCCAAAATGTAAAAAAAGCCGCTAAGTTTCTAGAACCCAAATTATCTCACAATAATAATTCACGAAAAACTTAGCGGCAGTCTCTGTCGTGATATCAGGAAAGCCTGCACAGCACTACGATCTTCCTGCAAGTATACGTTGTCAAGTCGGACCTCACTGTTTCGTGTAGTGATATCGAAACATCATTCCCAGAGCTACGTTTTTTCACCTATAACTCTTAATCACCTTTCGTTTTCTTAAAAATCACTTGCTATTTATAGGGATGATTTTATTAATAAAGAGACACAAAATTGTACCAATGATAATACGCATAGAAATAATGCGACACTTGCCGTATTTTGAACACGTCGGTATTCACGTCAACAACTTATAATAATCTTAGCCCTATCGTCGGTGTATTTTCTCTGTATCTCTAGGTACACGTCTAATACTTGGTAATTATACTTGGTAAGGCTAATCGTCTCTATAATCACTTGACCATTTGTTGGCTTGCGACATATTCATTACTCTTATCGACAATATCTGAATTCAATCATAATACCGTTGCCTGAGCGAAATATTATCCTATCATAAAATCGATTTGAAAATCATCATATCCCATCGCAAACTATCGTCGAAAACTATCCTACCTCAAACTGTGATTGGAAACCATTTTATCTCAGAATGCGTTTAAAAAGTATTCTATTGCAGGAATCCATTTCGTTTCTCCGGGATCAGCTGTTCACACCACTGTGCAGGCCTCTTACATCTTTCAATTCTGAATCGCACTGAAAAACTTCGACAATTCGAACTCTTGATAATTCGAATGTTTCATAGTATAGGAATGGTGTTTATAAAAACGCATTTTGAGATGGAATAGTTTCCGATACAATTTGAAATCGGATGATTTTAAAACACATTTGGAGATGGGATAGTTTTCAGCCACAGTTTGAGATAGGATGATTTTCGAAATACAATTTCAGATAGAATAATACTAACGCTGAAACGTCGATACTCATTATCCAGCATATCGTTGATCATCATTATTGCGGTATGGACTTTAAGTATAATACCTCTATGAAGAAAAGAAAAATATCGTTGCGCGTGAGTGTACGTACGTATTAGGGTGGGGGTGCCGAAGGCCGAAGGCCGAAGGCGCCCACACCCTAATACGCACGTACACTCACGCGCAACGATATTCTTCTGGCTGTATATTATCACAAACTGAAACTAGCTTCGCAAAAGTCATATCCGAGACACATATATTTAATAATTGAATCGCTTATGCATGCCATAGAATATTAATCGCGTTTGTTTGAAAAAAAGAAATGCAACCACCCGTCCATCCAAGAATCAACGCTAGATTTCGAGTCGTCCATCATAGGAGACTCCAAATAGCTGCGAGAGACTCGGCAAAACCATGAATCAAATCAATTTGTAATTAATCTCAATCTACCGTTATTTTCTTGATATCCGGATGATGCAAATGTTATTGGAAGAAAAAGTATCTTGACTAAAAGTATGCATAATTGCCATAACTTAACTATTTTCTACGAACTAATACCTAGTTCTAGGGACTAGTTTTGGGATCCAAAATTTCCTGCTTCATGCAAAAGAGTATAGCCGTTAATCCGGCAAATGTAAATTCAGTTATAATTGCGGTAGTATACATGAATATGAAAATGAGACCGCCAAGTACGTAGCTCTGGGAATGATGTTTCGATATCACTACACGAAACAGTGAGGTCCGACTTGACAACGTATACTTGCAGGAAGATCGTAGTGCTGTGCAGGCTTTCCTGATATCACGACAGAGACTGCCGCTAAGTTTTTCGTGAATTATTATTGTGAGATAATTTGGGTTCTAGAAACTTAGCGGCTTTTTTTACATTTTGGATGTTTTTCGTGGGTAACCGAATTTACCATTCTGCCTTCGGAAAATGTTCGGCGCTGTGGAACCTCACATCAAGATCTCCGAAAGCGGCGGAGACCTACAAGGATATCACCAAGAAATCATCGAGTTTTCCTTGTCCAACACGATGGAACTCATTGTATGATTGCCTACATGACTTGATGAAAGTCAAGGATTTCCTTGGTAAAGTATGTGATACCTTGGAACTTCCAAAATTCAAGGATACTGACTTCGAATTCCTGACCGAGTACATCGAGTGTGTCCAACCCATCGCCGAAGCCTTAGATAGGCTGCAAGGGGAGAAGAGTTGCTTTTATGGAGAACTGTTTCCAATCTTACTGCAAATGCAAAAGGCGTTACTGAAGTTGCAGCTCCGTCATCTGAAGTACTGTTCACGCCTAGTGGAAGTCCTTTTAGAAAGTTTAAGAAAGAGATTCAACGATTACTATTCCTTTTCGTCCCGGATCAATGACGCAATTCTAGCTTCTGTAAGCCATCCTTTTTTCAAACTTCGGTGGGTTCCGAAAGCAAGACGAAATGATATAAAAGAACTAGTTTTTAACGAAGCCGAATCCTTGTGCTGCCGAAATAGTACAAAGCCTAATGACACGAACAGGTACAATGAAAGCAGTCAGAGCTTCTTTTCATTCGAGGAAGGTACGTCTTCAGATGAAAGCGACTTAAATGTTTCCACCAAAAATAGCGTCCAACTGCAATGTCTACAGTCCTTACAAAATGACGATACATCATTGGATTCATTAAGACAATTCCCGGCAATGAAGGTACTGTTTCTGAAATACAATACACCATTGCCATCGTCCGCACCTGTTGAACGGTTGTTTTCATACGGTGGCATGGTCATGCGACCCAACAGGCGTAGCATGGATGATACCACGTTTGAGACCCAGTTACTGCTCAAGGCCAACGCATCATTAAAACCTTGAAACTTGTCAATAACTAAGATTCCGTTGTTGAAAAATATATCGATTTCCAAGAAACTATTTTGCATTTAATCCATTTTAAATACCTATTTTTCATTTGGCATTTGAAATGCATTCCGTAAAACCATTTCCATTTTGCATTTAAAATACATTTTTCAAACCATTTTCCATTTCAAATGGATGCGACATACCATTTTACCCAGCCCTGGTCACTTGACATTACTGGGTATGAGGTATCTAATCTTAATTCTTAGTGCAAACTTCAAACAATTTTATTCTCAACGGACAACGAAGGCACGCGTAGACACGTGAGACTATAATACAGCTGTCAGCTGACAGGAAGAAGCACGCCGATGTGGATAAAACGCGCGAAACTCAGAAGCTTCTACACAACAGCGCGGGTATCCGATGGCGCCACAAGGGGATGCGGTGACCAATGAACGTGATGCTGTACTGCTGTGAAGTAGTCAAAAAGGAGCGATGCAAAATGTCGGCAGAAAGTCTTTTATACGCATGCGGAAAACCATTTAGCATTTTAATCATTTTATAAATGGCTAAATGGGTTGAGTTCATCATTTTATATATAAAATGGAAATGCTTTGGGGAATACCATTTAAAATGAAAATGCAAAATGCCATTTTGCATTTCAAATGCCTATTTTGAATGGAACCATTTCAAATGTTACCCAGCCCGGTTCCTTGGTTCACACACGGTGAAAAATAGAAAAAAATAGAAGTTATAGACATCACAAGCTACGAATTGGTCAGTACTTGTAAAAGTGTCTCTTGAAAATTGGTGATTTTTTTCAATAAAATCAAAATGGTCCAAGTTTATAAGTTTTGAAAAATTCATTGTGTTTGGATGAGTTTAGACAAAAAACTGAAAAAATTCCGGAAGACTGCTTTCGGTAGGTACCAAAAAAATAGAAAATTTTGAACAAAATCAACAATGGTTGGGGTTACGAATTGGTCGGTTTCGTATGGAATTCCCCATATTTATACTAGTAACCATAATAAATATCAAACTGTATTAATAAATCAAATAAAGTTCCTAACTATCAATAAAACTCAAAGGTGAAAATATTTTTTGAATGTACGATGCATTCAAAAGCGACGGGTTGGCTCATATATAACTATATATGAATATCCCCATATATTATAATATATACCCATACATAGTGATATCTGATAAGATAAGCCCACATACAATGACTTGAGCATATAAGCGCATATATAATGATATCAGATTATATACAAGTCGATATATAATAATACATCATTTTATATACTGATATATAATTATATATGTCCCGATCGGGCCAATTTTCGGATACAATTATATATGGTTGATTGTATATGGGGAATTCCACGCCGAACCGCCCCACTTTTGACCCTCACCCCTTTCGATTCGATTCATTATTTTTTATGTGGTTCCGCCTTTTCGAAAAAACACTCTCTATTTTTTTCAGATTTTTTGGAAACCGTCCGATTGACCTATGATTTTTGAAAATGACCACATCGATAGCCCAAATCGAAAAATCTGAAAAAATTCTCAAAAATCTTGTTTGAGATTTCAAAATTTTTGGGCCCATAGCCAAAGTGGGCAGACGTTTGCTTCTTATGTTATTCAACGTTGTTCTCGGAAAAAACTCAGAATATCATAGGAGCGAACGTCTGCTCACTTTGGGTCAAGGCTTAAAAATGTTGATAAACGAAACAGGATTTTTCAGATTTTTCTATTGGGGTCAGGATTTCCAAAATTTTCCAAAATTTTCCAAAATTTTCCAAAATTCAAAATTTTGACCTCAATCGAAAAATCTGAAAAAATTCTGAAAAATCCTGTTTCGTTGATCAAAATTTTTAAGCCTTGACCCAAAGTGAGCAGACGTTCGCTTTTATGATGTTTCGAGTTTTTTCCGAGAACAACGTTGAATAACATGAGAAGCAAACGTCTGCCCACTTTGGCTATGGGCCCAAAAATTTTGAAATCTCAAACAAGATTTTTGAGAATTTTTTCAGATTTTTCGATTCGGGCTATCGATGTGGTCATTTTCAAAAATCATAGGTCAATCGGACGGTTTCCAAAAAATCTGAAAAAAATAGAGAGTGTTTTTTCGAAAAGGCGGAACCACATAAAAAATAATGAATCGAATCGAAAGGGGTGAGGGTCAAAAGTGGGGCGGTTCGGCGTGGAATTCCCCATATGCTTACATCTGATTATATGCAACGATTTTTTCTCGGGCCGTCAACATAAACTGACAAAGAGACAGGACAGAATCCGGAGATAGTTGAACTCATCGAAAGACTTATAACGGAACATCCGGATGAGCATCGGTTTTCTAATTAAGAAAATTATCGAAGATGTTGAGGGAGCAGTTCCCAACACCCAATGGCTCAAACGACAACCATACACTGATAAAAAAAATGACTTGATTCAAGAAAAAAATTTTCTTCAAAACGTCATTCTTGTTTCAAGTTATTTAATTCTCTGAATTCTAGAAATTAACTCTTGAATCAATAAACTATAATTCTTGGATGAAAAGTAAAAAAGTCTCCATTCAAGAATTTCTCTCTTTAACGAAGCACTTGATTGTTTTCAAGTAAGATGTACTCAACTTCGTCCAAGAATTTCTTTCTCTTGGATTAAGATAGGCGGTAACATTGGTTCCAGACATTACCGACTTGTTTCAATGGCGCGTATTTTGAATCAAGATGTCATTTTACTTATTTCAAAAATATAATTTTTTTTATTTTTGATATAAAATTTGAAATTATCAAATGATAGGTTTATATAATCACTGATATAAAATCATGATTTATTGAGCCAAACATACAAATTTTTATTTAAAAACTATAGAAAATATTTTTTTTTACATACATTGAATAAATAATATGTTAAAAGAGTTAAACGTACAATTTTTTTTTTAAATCGTTACAACTTACTAGTGCTTATAAGTAAATTATTATTGATATTTCTCATCATTAATGATTGCGAGGAACATTCATCTAATAAAATATTTTTTTTATCTACAGTTCTAACCGTACTATAAGCCCTAAGATGTGTGTTATACGCAACTATCTTCAACAGTACACAATTGAACGTGACATTTTTTTCATTTTCTGTATTAATAGATATATCTAAACCCCAAAAAGCACCCCTGGTGCAAAAACCTTTCGCCAAGTACATTAATATGGTCACTACCCCCAAAAACATCCACCAACAAAAATTCCTCCCTAACAAAAGTGGTACTACAAAAATGTCTACTTACAAAAGGATTGAAATCAGATACAATTGCCAAGTACATGTCTTCTGTATAAAAAAAGTTTACAACAGAAGAACAGAAAACTGAATAGTCTTGTATTGTTCACTCGCTACGCTCGCTGACTCGATCGGATCTTGATAATTACAGGGAAAGAATCAGGAAAAAAAATTTAGGAAGTGGTACTTGCGGGCCATTTATGAGTAAGTAAAAGAGTATTTACTCAGGTCTATGTATCATTTGTTCGATACATATTGCTATGAGTAAGTAAAAGAGTATTCACTTAGGTCTATGTATCATTTGTTAGATACATATTGCTATAATGGCCCGCCAAGTACCACTTCCTAAATTTTTTTTCCTGATTCTTTCCCTGTAATTATCAAGATCCGATCGAGTGAGCGAGCGTAGCGAGTGAACAATACAAGACTATTCAGTTTTCTGTTCTTCTGTTGTAAACTTTTTTTATACAGAAGACATGTACTTGGCAATTGTATCTGATTTCAATCCTTTTGTAAGTAGACATTTTTGTAGTACTACTTTTGTTAGGGAGGAATTTTTGTTGGTGGATGTTTTTGGGGGTAGTGACCATATTAATGTACTTGGCGAAAGGTTTTTGCACCAGGGGTGCTTTTTGGGGTTGATATCACGACTTTTTGTACAAGGTCCTCTGCAAAAAGAACATGTACGCGTCCCATACTCATAACGTCAACTTCAACTTCGGGTCTGAACAGAAGGTATCGAAATATATAGAATCAAGCCTATTGATGCAAGACTAGCGTAGAGCATAAAATGAAAGTTTTCGAAATCAAAAACTTGCATTCTACTCTATTCGTCTGACTCTACCCGTTTCTTGTATCAAATCACACTATCCCGATATCTTGCAACTTCAGCGTTTTCTCTCATTATCCTCTCGTCTCAAACGACGACCGACTCCAAAATTGAACAATCCATGAAAAAGGTTTTTATCACATCAGACCACGCAGATCAAGTTCAGTAGCGGTGGCAAGGCGCAGTCGGTTGTGTAGGTCTGTGTCTGTGTCAAAACTTACCGCCGCTGCAGCGATTTTCCGATCGGCGAGTTAGAGAGAATCTATTTGAAATTTGACATCCAATTGTGAATATCGCTACGCACGTTCTAATATGTCGTAACCCACAAAATTTCAGAAATTGACTTTCTTTGAAAAATGGAATGTTAATAATGTTTTGCAGCTTATGTGTGAGTATCAGCGGTCAAATCGTTGATTTACTATTTTTAAATAAGTATTCCGATCCGTAAGGTCTTATCTTTTCAATGGTGATAGTGAACTGTTTTTATCGCCTACTGAAGATTTTTCCAAATGTAGGATACGACATATTAGAACGTGGGTATCGATATATAGTTTGTACTATTAATTTACATGTAATCATAGATATTTATACAGACTTTGAGATGGTTCTGAACGGAGGATCTAAGCTGTTTGTAAAACATGGATTAAAAAATTATCTGTACCGAAGGTCAAGGCACTACGTTGACTTGGAGTGTAGAATAAAGCCTATCAGAGTCCAACACACAACGTCGACAGACAGTCTCGTTTCGACTGGATGATACGGAGATAGATTAAAAAAAAAAAAAAAAATAATAATAATGATGAAAATAATAATGATAATAATAATAATAATAATAATAATAATAATAATAATGATAATGATAATAATACGCGTCGATTGTAAAATAAACCACGGGCCCTGCCCGCCGTTCACTATTGACCCGGCACTGGCACGGACCTAAAGCGAGGCGCTGATTGGCTACTCTTTATCTTTAATAACTTGGACACCGTTGATCGGACGAAGTTTTCGAAAAGGAAATTTCTTCTCAAAATCCAACGAGGAATTCACCCATTTCTTCCGGTCCGGGGGTCTTGGGTCACCCTGTATAACTGTTTCGTTTTTTAGGTTTAGTATATGCTTGACTGTGTACTTGCTCATCATTGATTACGATCCGCTTATAATAATTGATCGTACTATTTGAATCTATTCTTATATTCAACCGTTACAAAGCTAAAAAGTGATCGTTTGATAATTCATCTTTTTCTTCATTTTTTCCGATTAGTTTAACATTTTCCACTGTTAATTTGGCCATCGGATGTATTTTTTTACGTGTTACTTCTTTCAAAAATTTCTGCTGGCGTGAGGACAAGTCATCTTCGTGTAATTTTTGCAAAGTATCTAGAGCAAATTGTGACCTTATTGATTCATAAATTTGTAAGTCAGCAGAGTTAGAACTTTTCACTAACTTTTTCAATAGTTGGTGAAAATTCTCATAGCAAAAAGCACTGTGAGTCCACAAAGGTCCCCAGTTTAATACGCTTTGAGGTAGATGAGTTAAGAGATGTACATTAAATGATACATGTTCAAGTCCATACAACGTTTCTACACCTTTAACAAATTGAAAAAGACACCTACGAGGATAATATACCTCTGTTTGTAGTACTGAAGTGCGCAACAATAATGAAATGGCTTCAACTAATAAACTCCAATGATCAAGATATTTTTTAGGTAAATAAGGCTTTAAAGTAGGCAAACTGTAGAAAAGAAGCCATATCACCAACTCGTGTGCCTTAAAGTGTAAGCGATCTGATATTTTTCGTGGAGTTCTTGAAATGTCTAAGGACGGATTAATTGTAAGTAAATAGTTATCAATATTTGCAATGAAAGCTCCAAGATAAAATTCTTTCTGATGATAAGTCGAATCAAACCATAATTTTAAAAATTGTCGGCAGACTCCAAGCGGCACACAGTGCATCCAGTCGACATCCAAATTTGGAATGATATCGAATCCTGGGATGTCGAATAATACTGACCGAGTTTTAATACCCTTTTCTTGCATACGTGCATGAACCTCTGTTTCTGTATGATTTCGAAGACCTTCACCAAAAGCATTTCCCTCACTGTCTATCGGGTAAACACGAACATGACCATTACCTTTTGCAATTTCTTCTCCTGCGTGCTTGCATAAACCACAACCATATAATCCACGAAATGAAATCGATCCCCTCAATTTTGGCCGTTCTACAGAATCACAAACTCCAACAAGAATTTTGAACTTTTTTATATATTGTGTTTGGTTAAATGTATAATTAACTCCGTCTGTTGCCAATAATTGTGTTTCCGAAATGAATGGTTTCAAATATTCACTCATAGGAGGCTTTTTATTACCTAGAAAAATGCTAGCAACCATTACATGTTTTTTGCGTGAATGAGGATGAAGCTCATTCAATGTACACAAAATAGGTGTGATTGAAGTTTGTGAACTTTTAAATAGAGGTGTACCGTCGATACTAAAGTTTAAAGATAATAATTCGTCACTATTACCATTCTGCATTTGATTTTTGTAAAGCTGTCCATCCATTATATCTTCGATAGCAAACGAACATTCTTTTCTACGATCTCTTACATATGAAAAACTTTCATGATATTTTTCACAAAAAAATTTAAGTTGCGCAGCTACAGATAAACATAAGAAGACATTTTTTTTTTTATTCTCTTTGACTGATATAATTCTATTACAACTGGGACATTGTAGTTCTTCTTCATTATTAATTATGCGATCAATATCACTGTCTCATAATGTTTCTGGTCCAACGTAAGAATCGCAAAATGGACAAAGATGATGTATTTGAAAAGGAATTGAGTATGTATCTACAACTTTTTTAAAATGGTGTAAAGACGTAAAACGTGACGGTGTATCAGTTACAGCATCAATCAATTGTGTTATCAATTCAACACTATCATTGTCAAGGTTTTTACGCAGTTTAACAGCGAGAATTAACATAGTTCTAATTAATACTTCTTTTGGATAAATTGATGAATGCGAAGCTTGGTCATTAAAATCAGCACCTCTTGGTTCGTCATGTTCTAATATATCGTCACCTTCGTTAATGAAACTTCGTTCTGAAGCAGCATCAGAAGTATATTGTTCAATCACTTCATTTGTAATGTCTGTATCACTTTGACTTGACTCTGATTCTTCTAAATCCTCTTCATTACTTGAAATATAGGAATAATCCGAATAAAATTCATTCGATTCACTGGCCTAAAAATAGAAACTATTTAATATAATTTATTCATTCAATTATGATAAAATCAACTCATAAAAATAAAAACATAAATATGACTCACACTATCAGAGATAGAATGAATCTGTTCTCGATGCTGCAGGTCTACATCGTGAGTATTTGTTGGAATTTCAGAAAAGTCAACTACTTCAACAGGCTGAAAAATGTAATTGTAAATTTTTAAGGTAAAAATAGATCGAAAGTACGTAAGACCATCATACTTACGCCACGTACATTATTATCACTCATATCAATTACACTGTCATCTGAATCACTACAACAAAAAAAGTATAAGTCAACTCATATCCGATGTAATTGACAGAAATTAAAAGGTCATCTTTTTACTAACTACTCAGAAAGTGATGACTCCGGACATGCCGCGTGTTTAACCTTCCAGTGATTAGCAGTCCGCTTAGGTATTTTACTGGAACTACCGTAAACGAGATATCCCTTATAAGGACCTCTTTTTCTTGGGGCAGCCATACTAAATAGATACACAGACGATATTAAAACGAAAGTAAAGAAATAGCAAATCACGAATATATATTGACAATCGAAAAATAAATAATCTACATTTTTTTGATATATTTAATAATAGATTCAATTAGTAAATGCGACTGTGAAAAGTAACGCGCTGTATAATTGCTTTGTATAATTCACAAACTTCAATATATGTATCGCCGAACGTTCTAGATAGAACGTACTTAATATAATATATATACACACGCAACCGATCGTAGTACCAAAATCAGCCGTTACCTCGTGAAGTCGCGTCACATCTTGGCTACACGCCTGAAGTTAGCGGTTAGCAGTCCATAGGTGTATCGAGAATATTCGGTGAAAGTAAACGATCCCCTTCCTACGGTAAAGCCAACAAAGCGCGCACCGCGTGCGTGAGACTCGTTCGGGACGGAATGAGGTGCCAGTAGCAATTGCATCCCCTTCCGAACGAGCCCCACGCACGTGGTGCGCGCCTGTGTTGGTTTTGCCGTAGGAAGGGGATCGTTGACTCTCACCGAAGAGACCGTGCGCGTATACAACTAGCGCCGCCAAATTGTCCCTACCGGCAGGAGTGCTTTAAAACGATTGGTTCATTTTTTCGCGCCAAGCATTTGATAGGCTGATCTTTCCTACCGCTTGGGACAAATTTCGTCGATAGTGTCTGATTTGGCGCTGACATCGATTCACGCACGGTTTCTACAGTGAAAGATTCAACCATTTCAGTTCCTCAGAGAGCGAACCTTCCGCACGTGTGTTCACTGTTCATATACAAGTTGTAACAGTGATAAGTTCTAAACTTTATTATTATTGAGTGATATTCATATGAATTGTGATTATTGATTAACCAGAAAGAATGTCAAAAACGTAAGTATAGCAAATTTAGAATTTATTTTTCTAAATATTGTTTAGTTATTATTTAATTGAAAAAAAAAGTAAGACGTTTATTATTGTAAACCAGTTGTTTAGTTATTGGTTCATAAATAATATGATATTGCAATCCTAAAATCAATATTGGTGAAGTATAAATTCATTATTAATCAACAATCTTCAAAAAATATGAAAAATAGTCTGCAAAATTACCTGTTATAACCTATAATTGTATTGATTGAAAAAAAATATATATATTTATGTAAATAATTAATTCTTTCATTTTTTTTTTTTTATTATCAAAGAAATAAGAAAAAGTTGTGGGCGCTAGTAAAATGGGTCGGTGGCACATATGATGAAACATTTACAGCGGGGATTAATGTAGAACATATAAAAAATTTCGACGTCCATAAATTCCTTACGGATGAAGAGAATGATCCAGAAGAAGTTTACGTCGTGGAATGGCATGACAAGAATAAAGAACCACTTGGGGGTTGGGACTGTTTTAATGCTATGGTCATAGCAGTTTCAGGTAATAAAGTGATAATAATTAATTTTTTTCGGCATAGGCATTGGAAAGTCACTTTACGACACATGTTTTCGATCCAAAAAGTAGCACTTTATACGGCTGATTTCAGAACTTTATACGGCAGTTATCTGGATGCGCAGCTTGAAGTGCTCATTCCAAAGCTGCCGTATAAAGTCTTTATACCGTAGTTTCGATGCGCAGTTCGAAGTGCGCGACAGATCGCACCATAACCTCACTCTTCGTCTGTGAATCTCAACTGGTGTCAAAGTGATTTCCGAACTCGCTTCCGGCTCGCCTGTAGCTCGTACTGAAATCATTATCCTCGCTTAAGGTGAAGTGAAAGGTTTGTCAGAACCTCGAAAACGGAAAACAATAGTTCTCCGAAACTACTGAACCGATCGGAATGAAACTTTGAGGGATTACACATAATTGTGGCAGAAAGTGGCTAATTATTTCGGTTTTCCAAAATTTGACAAAAATTTTGACAGATTGACGTACCGACCACATAAATCGCGAGATTATTCATTGTCGCCGTAAATAATCGCATTTTCCGGATAATTAGCCACTCCGCAATGAAATACCAAACACTTTGAGCCTAATCCCGTGTCATTTGATGAAGAAATGGCTGAGAACAATTGTTTTTCCGTTACTCAAAACTAAAAAACCGACATTCAGTTGAGATCACAACCCGTATCGACATTTAGTTGAGATCACAGTACCCTGTACCGAAATTGCGGCCAGTTTACTTGCAAACCGAGCAGCGGCGCTAGTGAAAGTTTCCTATGTCGTCACTTTACGTAAGATGTTGGCTCCCGCCGCTCACGCTTGACGGCGCTTTACAAAAAACACAGAAATTCGATATCGGATCGCACACGGCTAACCTCACCCGACTAACGGCTAACCTAAAATACGAACAAACGATAGGTAGAATCGTGTTCGGACTTTGCGTTACGAGAAAACATTATTGCTTGTTTATTTATTGTACTCCGCTCTTTCATACTAATGTTTCGGAAAATGAGTAACGTGTATGAACAATCAATATCGGATCCCAGACGTCATAAGCTCACTCGTCTGACAGCTAACCTGAAACTCGAATATAGGATAGACAAAATTGTATGTGAAAGTCGGGGTTCATTCAGCTCGTTCATTTAGTTCATCCATATTTTTCAATCCGCTGGATTTGTTGGAAACATATGCACAAATAAATTCGAATAACAGATACAAGATCCCCGACGTCATATTCTCAAATTTCTGGCAGCTAGCCTACAAGCCAAACATAGGAAATGAGATCTTATTTCAGACTTAGGGTTGTGGAGGGATCGATTTCTTGGTCGAAAATCTGAATAATATAAATATATTCAAATTCCGCATACAAGCAGACCAGACATAACCTCACTCGACTGACAGCTAGCACAGCATAGGAGTGTTCATTTCAAAGTCGAGGTTATGGAGGGATCGATTTGTTAACTGAAAATCGGAATATTCTTTGTCATTTTTTCCTTTTATTAAAATCTAAATAATAAAAATACATCGAAGTGATGTATGCTAGCAGACGATTCATAACCTCACACTTTTGACAGCTAGCCTGACATAGGAATTTATTTCTGATTTGAGGTTAGGGAGCTATCGATTTGTTGGACAACAATCTGAATAATAAGAATACATTATTGAAGTGACGTATGCTAGCAGACGATACATAACCTCACACTTTTGACAGCTAGCCTGACATATGAATTCATTTCTGATTTGAGGTTAGGGAGCTATCGATTTGTTGGACAACAATCTGAATAATAAGAATACATTGTTGAAGTGACGTATGCTAGCAGACGAGACATAACCTCACACCTTTGACAGCTAGCCTGACATATGAATTCATTTCTGATTTGAGGTTAGGGAGCTATCGATTTGTTGGACAACAATCTGAATAATAAGAATACATTGTTGAAGTGACGTATGCTAGCAGACGAGACATAACCTCACACTTTTGACAGCTAGCCTGACACAGGAATTTATTTCTGATTTGAGGTTAGGGAGCTATCGATTTGTTGGACAACAATCTGAATTATAAGAATACATTGAAGTGACGTATGCCAGCAGACGAGCAGACGAGGCAGCAGACGAGAAGAAAGATAAATTCTACCGTACGATGTACGATACCTACGATGATTCCAAACATCAAGAACAAATAGTGTTATAACGTGTAATCGTGAAATAATTTCTCAGAAATATCGTTTTTTTTTTAACACTTGGAAATGTACTATAATTTTGTCTCGGGTACGATAATTTTTACGCCCCTGGTACGATCAGCGCCACCTTTCAGGTTGGCAACGCTGATGACAGCCGGTACTAGAATCATGGAAACACGAGATAACTGTCAAGATTCGTTGTTGGAAATCGCGTTTGGTACAACGACCATGATATAACTGTCGGAAAATCATTGAATGACAGGTATCCGCGAACTACAGGTGCGCGAGTACACCTCGCTATTATTGCCAACAATTTCATTTATATTTACAAGCGTGATTCTAGTAAACTCTTTCCTAACCTCAAACATGAGTGCCAATACGAAACTGAGATTTTTTTTCCGATATGTAGAGTAGTGTTCGATATGATTCTGACGGAATTATGTATTGTGTTGTGACCTACATTGAAATGTTGATTGATCAACTCCGAGCCAAACTTTGGCTGCTTGTCTGCTCTACTAATGGTCGATGGACACCTAACGAATACAGGTTATTGATTTATAGATTATATACCTAGTCTTAGATCCTGCATAAAGAAATGTTTTTCTTGCAGTGTCTCCTATGGAGAGTGACTCGACTATTTGTCGATAGAATCCAAACGGATTTAGAATATTGATTTATAGATTATATACCTAGTTATAGAACCTGTATAAATTAATATTTTTTTTTCAGCCTCTCCTATGGAGAGCGACTCGACTATTTGTCGATAGAATCCAAACGGATTTAGAATATTGATTTATAGATTATATACCTAGTTATAGAACATGCATAAAGAAATGTTTTTCTTGCAGTGTCTCCTATGGAGAGCAACTCGACTATTTGTCGATAGAATCCAAACGGATTTAGAATATTGATTTATAGATTATATACCTAGTTATAGAACCTGTATAAATTAATATTTTTTTTCAGCCTCTCCTATGGAGAGCGACTCGACTATTTGTCGATAGAATCCAAACGGATTTAGAATATTGATTTATAGATTACATACCTAGTTATAGAACCTGCATAAAGAAATGTTTTTCTTGCAGTGTCTCCTATGGAGAGTGACTCGACTATTTGTCGATAGAATCCAAACGGACCCCCACGGAAAAAATATATATGTAAAAATACATGCTCGGAATATATGCCAGCATATATGAAAATATATATCCAGAGATATATGCAGCATATACTCAGATTCGTCAAAAAATATATGACCAGATATATCCCGGATCATATATCCTAGGTTATATGCCAGCATATATCTCAGTATATATCCTAGGTTATATGCCAGCATATATCTCAGTATATATCCTAGGTTATATGCCAGCATATATCTCAGTATATATCCTAGAATATATGCCAGCATATATCTCAAAATACATCCTAGGAATTGACATTTTAGGTTTTATTTTTCAAATTACGCGTCAAAAATGACAAGTGAGAAAGAAATGATCATCATTTTTGAAAGATTCAGAAAATTTGCGATCTTACAAATAAAAACGACGAAAAAAAATGAAATAATTTTTTTTCCGAAAATGAATTTTTTTTTGTATGAAAACGGATTTCTTTACGAACGAAATGATTCCAGGATCAGTCCGCTCCGGTGAATACTTTCGGAGATATGAAGTTTCAAACATAGCGGTGCAACAGCGGTTTACAAAAAATCACATAGCTCTAACTCCGCAATTTTTGAAAAATTTTCAGTGTACGGCAAAACCAACACAGGCGCGCACCGCGTGCGTGAGGCTCCTTCGGAGGGGACAAGCGGCCAGTGGTGCTTCTACCGAATCTTCCGCGCCAGGCCGAATCCGTATTGCCCATCCGCGCGAAATTGATGAATACTCAACTTAAAAAGCAATCATCACACTGAACGCGGGAAAGAATGAACGCGAATAAAATGAATTCGCCTGATGTGAACATTTATTTTCAAAATTTATCAACGAATTACAACTAAATATCTATCAATAAGATATGATTATTAATCATCAGTGTTTATGAGCGATATTTGAGACAAAGTGGAGCGGGTAAGTGGAGAATAAATTATTGAATACAACATCCTCAAACATTGGTTTATTTATTTATTTATTTATTCATTCATTTATTTTCAGAACTCGATTTTATTCGAAACATCTAGTATTGAATCTACTGAAAATTAAGAATTCGTGAGAAAGTTTTCAGTGTTTGTATCAACTTTGGTTCCATAATAACATAACGAAACATTTAATCAGAGTACAATGCAGAGAATGAAGTCATCGAGGATAAGGCTGCCATCCACAGGCCACGTCCTTAGATCTTAAACAGAAAAATAAAATTCATCAACGATTATTGGTTCATCGAGGGATTCATTGCTGTTGACTTATGGTGTACGCACAAACTTATCATAGATTTAATACTTGGGAATCGAAGAAAGGCTACCGATGAGCCACTGTCGAGGGTAGTACACTTTTACTCAAACCATTTTCGTCTCTCAACGATTACTTCTATCGGAGACCCGAGTGCTCATGTGACATGTACCTCAGCGAGGCTTCATAGCGTGTGGAGGGGCTTTGTCGCAGGGGTTTGTAGTGCGATGAGGCAGCGTACGAGGACCTTCCTGGCGAAGCTTTGCCGCACAAAAATTGAATAGATGCTCGCCGACGCGCTGTAAACTCTTACAAGAAAGCTCCTCCGTGTGCTACCAACGCACTACAAACACCTGTGACGGTGCTCCTCCGCACGATGTGAAACATGAACGTTGAATGCTCGTCAGACAAGTAAGAAATGTTCAATGAATATTGTTGATGTGCTACGAACCCTTGCAACGAAGCTTTCGTACGCTGCCTCATCGCACTACAAACTCCTGCGACAAAGCCCCTCCGCATGCTATGAAGCCTCGCTGAGGTACATGTCAGCACTCGGGTCTCCGATAGGAGTAATCGTTGAGAGACGAAAATGGTTTGAGTAAAAGTGTACTACGTTCGACAGTGGCTCATCGGTAGCCTTTCTTCGATTCCCAAGCATTTAATCTCCGATATCTTTTGCGTACACCATAATTCAACAGCAATGGATCCCTCGATGAACCAATAATCGTTGATAAATTTCATTTGTCTGTTCCAGATCTAAGGACGTGGTCTGTGGGTGGCAGCCGAGGGGCCGTCCACTCAAGGAATCAATGATTTTTTATTCTTCCAATCGATTCAGAGTCGAAAGGTTTAAAAGAATCATGTTTAAAATCAACAAGATCCGGCAAAATGTTGCAGAGGTTTAGAAATCACATAAGTCGGTATGATTTGAAAGAATCACAGAGAATCTTCGAGAATCACCACGGCTCACTGTGGTTCTGGGCAAGTTTGAGAGCGAGCCTGAGAGATTCAGAGTCTACTGACAAGGGAACCCCGCCAAGTGTCCCCCTCCGATTTCAACGAAACTTTGGGAGATTGTAGAGGGGGTGAAAATATTCGACACGTATTTTTTTATATCTGCGGAATTCCACCCCAAGGGGGTGTAATCAACCCCTGAAAATTGCGGATTTCGCTATTCGATAGCTCGTGAAGAACGAACGGCCGAGGATTTTTGGCTGACAAGGTGCTACCGGGGGTTTTCGGGGCCGCTGATTACGAATCTGGCATCAGATTTTCAAAATTCAAAATGGCGCATCCAATATGGCGAACGTCGAAACGAAAAATGGTACCAATTTTCCCAAAATTCTGTACCCTGGGGTTTTCGGGGTCGCTGATTACGAATCTGGCATCAGATTTTCAAAATTCAAAATGGCGCATCCAATATGGCGAACGTCGAAACGAAAAATGGTACCAATTTTCCCAAAATTCTGTACCCGGGGGTTTTCGGGGTCGCTGATTACGATGCTGGTATCAGATTTTCAAAAATTATAAATAAAAGACCCCACAAACTAATAACAGTTTTATGACTGTAGAAAAAAATACGGTGTGGTAAATACCTCGCTAATTCAAGATTAAGCTACCTTTGGCAATCGTTTTATTCACTTTTATAATATAATGGTGTTATAGTATACGAATATAATATACGAATATAGTATACGAATAAAGGTCTTATGTATACGAATATAAATCTTTAGATTGAACCTTACAATATAGCTTACATCATGCGTATTTCGTCACGGGTGATAGTTTTGACAATAGTGATATTCATGAAAAAAGTGTTTTAAACATAGCGACTTTTTACACCACGCACACTTGATAATAGCAACGTCACACGTTGGAGAACTCTCGGTAAAACAATATTGAACCGGATTTTCGAATTTCGGTGGTCTTGCGTCTATGTATCCACTTTTATACCATGAATATTTAAAAAGATCTGTAAATCTAGGAGACGAAAATTGATTGTGAGTAAGACTTTGCAGCTTGACGATATTGTCTCTCAAATGAAGATTCACGTCGTAATCATACAATATCACGATATCAGAGAAATGTTTGATATAATTCTTCCATATGCGAAATCCGTACACGTCCAGTGGCTGTATCATTCCAGTTGTCCCTGGGGGAATGGTTAGAAGTTCTACTTTTTGTCCATTGAAATTCATCGTTTCAAATACGCCCGGACATTGACCACTCCATGAATCCAATAATATAACCGATTTCGGACTGGTGTGCGGAAGGTATACGTCTTGAAACCAATGTTTAAAATGTTCGGTTGTTAATTTCCCAGATTTCGAAGCCATAAGATATACATTCTGTGGTTTAAACATAGTCTCTTGCACTCGAGGACCAAATCCTCCACTATATTCTTTTAAAATAATTAATAGAGGTGACAATAATTTGCCATCGGCCGAAATCAAAGGCTGTATGGTGTAGCTGTGCGTTGTTGATGACTTTGATTGTATTATTGATTCCACTGTTTTTTGCCCTCGCAACGCTAAGGTTCGCCCCGCATGTAGCTCCAAATTGCAACCGCTCTGATCGGAATTGTAAACGTTTTCGACTCCGATATCGACGATGTGGGTTTTTACTTTCTGAATGAAGATGGCAGCCTGCTCTTTTAAAGATTCCTGTGTTGCTAATGTATTTTTTGTTATATGTTTCGTAATTTTCCGCGACATGATTCCGTGACGTTTCTTAAATTCTAATAGCCAGGTTTTGGATGCCTTAAATTTTGCTGGTGCCATATCAAACAGTTGTCGCGCTCGTATGGCCCAACGTCTAATATCAATATCGTGAATTGGCAATTTCCTATTTAAAGCATCCATTACATTGTTAAGAGTATACTCACAGATCATTTTCAACTTTTCTCTGTATGTCCCACCTTGATTAACTTGATGTGCCCAGCGCCGTAATTGTCGCACAGACTGAACTTTTCTGAATTTTGATTGAACGGACGATACCTTTCTGTTTCCCGTTTTTCCGGACCTCCAAAATTCTGTCGCTTGTTTTTTGTAATCATAATCCAAATCTTCATCATCGATGGTGCAAACTTGGTCCGGTGCATCTATATTGGGATTCAGAAATCTTTGATGATTCCAGTCTTCTGTTCCATCGTTGTCTTCTATAATTTCCGATTCGTGCACTGCATTTGGATGTTCAAAATCCAAACTCCATTCAATTTCAGTTTCCATTGGCTGTATCATTGCATCTTTGATGATGATTTCGAGCTCTTCGCTCAACTGCCTTTCGGATTCCGTGACTGGAGAATCGAGTAATTTAATAGCATTGAATGCTAGAGACAAAAGCTGAATGACGTTCAACGGATTGACGTGCATTTTTCTCCAAGTCTCTTTAGAGGGATGGATGAACTCAACTCCATACGTAAAAATACACTGAACAACAACAGATTAAACCGTCTTATGTAAGTTCGGTTTATAAGATAAAACACGTTTCTTATCACCGAATATTTTTACTTGTGAAATAGAAATCTTACGTAAGAAAAAGAAGTCTTATGTAAGTTCGGTTTATAAGATAAAACGCGTTTCTCATTACCGAATATTTCTACTTCTGGTTATCAGCACAGCATTTCTATCAGAACTATTTATTATCAATCATTCATTACTCATGATATGTCAATAGAAATACATTTACCGTACATATTTATGAACCAATATTTTTACGCAATATTGCATAAATATTTATGGAACATTTAATTTATGAAATTACCAGAATATTGGCAATGATTTTCATGAAAATATTTACACTGTTGTTTAGAAAATACTTGGAAATTACAGTTTTTGAAGATTTGATAGCAATTTCTGGAATTGAAATCATATTTTTATTGAACAAAAAATCATTACGTCATATTCTTGTCATCTCTAACGATACAATGTCCGTCTACTCATCTACTCGTAATTTTCCAATATCAATTTTCCAATTCTAACCTCAGATTTGTAATCAGCGACCCCGAAATCCCGGGGATACCGAATCCGAAGCAATCCACGCCATTTTGGAAGAAGTCGGTCCGCCATTTTGTGTTAGTCATGTTGAATTTTCCAATTTCGACTACACATTTTCAATCAGCGACCTCGAAAACCCCCGGGTACAGAATTTTGGGAAAATTGGTACCATTTTTCGTTCCGACGTTCGCCATATTGGATCCGCCATTTTGAATTTTGAAAATCTGATACCAGAATCGTAATCAGCGACCCCGAAAACCCCCGGGTACAGAATTTCAGGAAAATTGGTACCATTTTTCGTTTCGACGTTCGCCATATTGGATCCGCCATTTTGAATTTTGAAAATCTGATACCAGATTCGTAATCAGCGACCCCGAAAACCCCCGGGTACAGAATTTTGGGAAAATTGGTACCATTTTTCGTTTCGACGTTCGCCATATTGGATGCGCCATTTTGAATTTTGAAAATCTGATGCCAGATTCGTAATCAGCGGCCCCGAAAACCCCCGGTAGCACCTTGTCAGCCAAAAATCCTCGGCCGTTCGTTCTTCACGAGCTATCGAATAGCGAAATCCGCAATTTTTAGGGGTTGATTACACCCCCTTGGGGTGGAATTCCGCAGATATAAAAAAATACGTGTCGAATATTTTCACCCCCTCTACAATCTCCCAAAGTTTCGTTGAAATCGGAGGGGGACACTTGGCGGGGTTCCCTTGTGAGTCGGAATCAGTTGGAATGAGCCGAATCACGTACGTCACAGTGGGCCCGGGTGAGGCGGCAGTATTACTTTTGTTTCACTCTCGGTCTTTTTTTATTGTACTTCTTGGTTTTTTGCGTTTTCAACAACTCGATTTCCGAGATAAAATCAAGCATAAAATTATACTCGGTGCAGATGCAACTTTTCTCGAAAGGTACGTAATATAATCTTTGATTTAATATATTTAAATGCTATACAGGGTGATTTTTTTTAATCGCCCCAGGCTGATATCTCCGAAACCAAGCAAAATACGGGAAAACGCCTTAGACAAAACTTATTGGATATCGAGGGGGAAAGGGTATGGTGCGATCATATCTTCTCTAGGTGGCGGCGCTGAACTGCGGTGAAGGTCAACTTGGTTCTTTTAAATGGAATGGTACACTTTTTTTCACAGAATCTGAAAGAGAATCAGATTCTGCATGAAAAACATCTTAACAGATATTTTTTAGAGTTGATGGTTTATGAGATAAGAGCTGGGCAAGTTGAGTCGAAAGAGGAAGTTCAACTTACCTGAATACTGTTCTTAAGTTTTCTCCAAAGTGTCTGAGATACTTTTCTACTTGGAGTTGTCAAAGTTAGGTATCATGGTCAAATAAGTTGAGGTCAATAAATTTTATCAATAATGTTATCATCATTACTGTAATTTTTTTTCAAATTTCAATTTGCAAAACTGATCTCTCTCGTTGCTATGCAACAAAACATTCGGGAAATATCCAATAATTTCGAAGGTCTCCGGGTATTATTGCTGATTATTTGTGTATTGTGAAAAACAGTATTTAGGTAATTTAAACTTTCGACTCAACTTGCCTAGCTTTTATCTCATAAACCATCAACTTTAAAAAATATCTGTTAAGGTGTTTTCAACGCAGAATCTGATGCTCTTTCGGATTCTGCGAAAAAAAGTATACTACTCCATTTAAAAAAACCAAGTTGACCTTGACCGCAGCTCAGCGCCTCCACCTATGAAAGATATGATCGCACCATATCCTTTCCCCCTCGATATCCTATAAGTTTCGTCTGAGGTGTTTTGCCGTATTTTGCTTGGTTTCGGAGATATCAGCCTGGGGCGATTAAAAAAAATCACCCTGTATATGTTACATATAATATTATGTCTAATGTATTACTCGCGAATTTCATCATTTGTACTTTCGATTGTGACTTTTGGAGTTAGTTATTGGGATTTCAAATTTATGATTCTGAAATATAGGCCTTTCATTTTCATCATTTCGAAAATTCGACTTCCGATTTTGGATCTTAGATTATGCAATTTTGAGTCTGTAATTTGCATTTTACATTTTAAGTTCGTAACATTTTCCAGAACATTTTTCAGCCTGGACATTGGGATATTCTAGGAATATTTATAGAATGTAAAAGAATATTTTCGAATATTCCTAGAACATTCTTTTTTTACGAAAAAAATATTCTCAGAATAATTCTAGAATATTCTTTGCCATTAGGAATTTTGTATATTGCATGAATCATTTGGCGATCCGAACATGCCTGATACACCGGAAAAATTACAAGAGCACGTACATCAGCTACCCACAAAACAAGATCCTGCCTACTATCGCTACGAATTCTGGAAAAAATTACAAAATGCGCGAGGGACCTATGTTCCAACACACATACAAAAAATTCTCCAATTCAACTGCTTGGACACTCCGACATCGTTTGTTACAATCGACGATGCCTTGCTCGAAGAACTGGAGAAATTTGCAAGAAATGACATGATCGATCTGATTGAAGAAGAAAATCCGAATATGAAAGATTACTTCGGCTACTACTGCAAAAATCACGAAAAATTCAAATTTCTTGCTGGAGAGAGGGCTATCCTGAAGCATCTGGTCCAATATGTGAAAGAGGAAAATCCACAATACTGGAGTTGCTCGGAGCCAATGGAAGAAGACGCGAAGAAGCAGGAGAAACAGTATAGAGAAAAAATAGACACCAAAACAGCGGAGAACATCCTTAGTGGACTCCTTTCGAAAACAGTGGATAATCTGTCAGAAAAATTCGAAATGGATATTGCAAATTTGTTGCAGAAGATCAGCGTGAACGTGAAAACTGATGCAAATGCCACGCTATACTTAGCTGAAGTCGTCTGTCCCGTTTGCCGAGCAACCGATAGCAAATATCCCATTATAAATTTGTCCAAGTCAATCAACGCTAAAGTTCAGTGGAAAATGTCAAGATTTCGACGTCACTTGAATCGCCATTTCATTTCGGTGAAGAAGAAAAACCAAGAGAAAAACAGTGGAAAATGTCCAACTCAAACTTCGACCTCGACTTCGACTGCAGGGACTAATTCTACATCGCTGGGGCAAGCCGTCAGCGTCCTTGCGAACCTGCAAGATCTTCAGGAAAACGATCCAGTCGGGGTTACTCACGGACTGTAAACCTCGACACCGAAATCTCTCTCGACACATCCTTATTAGATGAACTTTCAGTCCGTATTCTTGATCGCGAAAACCCAATGAAAACTGTCAGTTGTAACGTCAGTTCCTTATCAAACACGAGTGTGTATGAAAAACTCCCAAATAAGGTAAAATCAACATTTTTATCACTACTTGTTGAAAGCAATGACTCAAATATACAGAGCAAAAAAAATGGATTCAGATATAGTGAAACTTTGAAACTTATAGCAGCGTATACATATATCGTGGGTGGTCGTATTCTTTATGACACTTTAGCGGACAATTTATTCCTCCCTTCCGTAACTACAGTAGGTCGAGTTATTTCCGAGCATTCTCAGTCTTTATTTGAGGGTATCATGCGTTTCGAAGATTTGAAACAATTCCTTGTAGCTAGAAATCTTCCTCCGGTAGTTTGGTTGAGTGAGGATGCAACTCGCTTAACTGGTAGAATTCAGTACGATCAAAACAGTAACCAAATAGTCGGTTTTGTATTGCCTTTAAATAAACAAGGAACGCCAATTCCATTTTCTTTTCCTGCCACGTCCGCTCGAATCATCGAAAAATATTTCGAAAATGAAAAGGTAGCATCGTCTTTGTATACCATCATAGCTCAGCCTTTGCAAAATGACGCTCCCTGCTTTTGTCTATGTTTGTATGGCACTGATAATAAATTCACTGCTGACGACGTGCTCCACCGTTGGGATTTCACAATATCTCAATTACAGAAATTTGGCATAAAAGTACGTGGTATTTCTTCCGACGGAGATAGCCGTCTCCTGAAAGCCATGCGAATTATGAGTCACTTAGGTGAACCATTCCCTGATTTTTCGAAAGTTGAAAATGATTTTACGATTCCAGAATTCCATGCCACTACGATGCCTGTATTTATGTGTACTCAAGATACGGTACAAGTCGGCGCAAAGTTTAAAACGAGATTGTTGAAAGATTTTATTGTATTACCTATTGGAAATTTCGTCGTTTCGTCTGGTCACCTTAAGACTCTAATCAAAACTGTTTCTAAAGACAAGCATCAACTCACTCCGAGTGATCTTTCATCAAAAGACAAAATGAATTTCAAATCCGTAGCGAAAATATGTGATCCAAAGGTTTCAAAACTCTTGTTCGAACATGTCCCAGGCAGCGAAGGGACCGTCGCTTACTTGAAAGTCATGTATTTCACACTTATGTCTTACCTTTCAGTAGCCCTTACAATGACAGATCGGATATATTATATCTGGTATGCTGTTTTCTTCCTGAGGTACTGGCGGGCTTGGATAACTTCGAATGGCTTTTCAGTGACGTCCAATTACATAACGACAAACACGTATTTATGTGTTGAATTAAATGCTCATGCTTTGTTGAATGCAGTTTTTCAATGCATTCAATCTGGATCCTGTTCAACATTTTTACCATGGCAATTCGGGAGCCAACAGTGTGAAAGTTTTTTCAGAAATCTCCGATCAATGACCTCCACGTGTTCAACCATTGTCAACTGCAGTCTTTTAGAAGCTATTTACCGAATCAAAAGATTACAGTTTTTAGCCGATATATCGGTCATGGATTTTAGTTCAGAAGGGCACAAATTCTTTTTTCCTCGCACGAGACATTTGAACACCTCTTACGAATGTCAAGATAAGAATCTTCCATCTCCTACCGGGCTTCTAGATAAAAATTGCTCCATTCCTAGCTTTGAACAAATTAAACAACAAATACTTAAAGCTAAAGGCGATGCTCATCGTCACATTAGCTCTCTAGGTGTTTCAGTCGATCATAAAAGCGCTAACTCCATTCAAGTAAAATATTTAGACTTTACTGATGATACGACCGAGCATGATGTTGATGACGGTGAATTCCCCTCAACAGGCACGAACAATTCATCTGAAACCGAGTCTCATACACTTGAATCTGACATTTGTTACGATTCTGTCGATATTGCGGATCAAAAAATTTTGTACAATTTGAAAGGCCCATTGGAACTACCCAATCATCATTCTGCGAAGGTAGAAGATGAAAAAAGTCCATTCACCGTCGTCAAAGATTCGCTGCAAAATGAGCATGTAGTGCGGAAAACAGCACTTTGCTGGTTTTTTTCTTCAGACAGTACAAAACTTAGTAGTGATCGCTTAGAGAGAGTAAAAAATTCAGGAGGAACGAGCACTGCTTTTTCAATGAACACTGATACACAAATTGTAACTGAGTCTGAAGGAATTTGTATCGGGGACTGGTGCATGTTTGAAACGTTTGATAGCAACTCTTATGTATTGGGTTTTGTTTTAGGGTTTGCATACCCATCCGGCAAAACTTGGAAATCAAAAGAATATTCCAGCGATTATGCAATGATACGTGGGAATAAAAGAGAAATCGGAGTTTTATGTCAATGGTTCAACATAGATATTGATGGTTATCTCCATTTAGTTACCAGTTCAAAGCATGAATACGTTAATATTGGAAATTATCGACTGTCTGTACCTAAGCCGATTAAGCACAATGGACTTTACTTCTTCAGACTTGATGTCTTGGTTGAAATCGCATCTAAAGTTCCTTTATGGATCACCTGATGAGTTCTATTTATTATTATTATCATTATTATTTTCATTATTAAGACACGTTAACATCGAGTGCAAACCGTTCTTTGATAAGTTCCTTAGTTCCAAAGATAGAAGTCGAAACATTATTTTCAAGTTAAGGGTATGTTCACTCCGCCTTTTTGTAAGAATTGCGTTAAAATGATCACTTGGAGCAAAAATTTTGTTACAGTTGCTACTGTCATTAATCAAGCTTTGGGCTTACTTTGGGACCCTCTTCAGGACTTTTTACACGGGTTTTATTTCGATTAACGACGAAGCTTTTAACACGTGTAAAAAGTCCTGAAGAGGGTCCCAAAGTGGACCGAAAGCTTGACTAATAACAGTAACAACTGTAAAACAAATTTTGCTCCGATAACCGTTCTAACGCAACTCTATTATTTTTAAGTACCTATTTACGATTTTTATTATGTATGTACAATCATTCATCCCCACAAAAATAGCTGTCAGCTTCATTTAGTAGAAAAAAGTATGTAGATGACTCACCGATATCAGTATTCTTATTTTGTGGAAAAATCAGGGTGCTATAATTGTAACAATTATGATAAAGTAAACTTGGAAAATAAACATTTGACTATTTAAAACTGTATTTTTATTTCGTATTGCAAACTTGGAAAACAAGAAAAAAATAATAATAAAGCACACGATTCTCATCCCGAGAAAAAATGATTATATAGACACATATATAATCATATATAACTATATATTTGTATATATAATCGCATACAATGTTCAGATACAATCATATATTATTATGTACAATTATATACCGGTATATATGACCATATATAATACTATATCCGAATGTATATAGCGTCCCATATGCCCATATATGAACATATGAGGTAACAAATGCACTATATCTAATCAGTTATAACCAGATATAATTATTTTTATTCGTGTACGACGCTCAGATACAATCATATACAAATATATGTATCCAAATATATTCAGATACAGTACTATATATCATCATATATAGTTATATACAGTTATATGTGACAATGTATAGTATTGTATCTGAATATATCTGGATTTCTATATGGTCATATATAAACATATAAGGTTCAAGATTAACTCTATAAAATCGCAGATATGACTTCAGATAGAATCATATATAATTATATATACAGTTATGTTTCATGGTATATGATGTGTCTGAATAATGGGTCCAATAGATTTAAATCGATTTTTCCCCGCAGACTATAAACTTTAATGAAATTGAATTTGCTTAATTCTCACCCTCTCATTACTGCAATGAAAAACGAAGAGATTTATGTACCAGTCACGGAGTCTCATTATAACTGCAGCTTTCAAAACGATTTTACGAACAAGAAACATATGGGATAAATATTCACCCCGGTTTGTAGTTTCAAGGTAGAAAAAATGGGTTTGTAGTTCTGGGGTTAAAGTATTTTATACGCATATGAATGTATATTATCAAAATCAGTGATTAAATATATTTTACACATGGTATAGGGCATTTTATTTCGACTTAACATGCCATTTTATGTATATATATATGGGGAATTCATACGAAACCGACCAATCCGTAACCTCGACAATTTTTGATTTTGTTGAAAAATTTCTATTTTTTTGTACCTACCGAAAGCAGTCTTGCGGATTTTTTTCAGATTTTTGTCCCAACTCATCCAAACGCAATGAATTTTTCAAAATTTATAAACTTGGACCATTTTGATTTTATTGAAAAAATTCACCAATTTTCAAGAGACATTTTGACAAGTACTGACCAATTCGTAGCTTGTGATATTCATAACTTCTATTTTTTTTTTTATTTTTTACCGCGTGTGAACCAAGAAATCGTGTTTCTTCCTTGAAATAATAACGCAAGTAGTGATTTGATCCCAAATTATTCTTCTTCATTTTATTAAAGTAGTTTGTACACATTTACATTTTTCCGTGAATATTATGACGTTTTCGGTTCGCTACACCGGGCTTCACTCGGTGTACCTAGCCGAACATTCCCGATCAGCTAAAAAATTTCCAGATAATTGCCGAATCTCCGAATTTTATTTTTAAAAAATAGCGCGCCTCTTGTTTGCTGCGTACCGTACAGCGCAGCATAATAAAATTCGGAGCTTCTTATCAAAAAATTTCGGAGCTGATCGAAATCTTCGGCTACACCGAGTGTAGCCCGGTGAAGCGAACCGAAAACGTCATAATATTTATGAAAAAATTTGAATATGTACAAACTACTTCAATAAAATGAAAAAGAATAATTCGGAATCGAATGACTACTTGCGTTATTATTTCAAGGAAAAAACACGATTCCTTGGTGCACACACGGTAAAAAATAGAAAAAAATAGAAGTTATGGATATCACAAGCTACGAATTGGTCAGTACTTGTAAAAGTGTCTTTTGAAAATTGGTGATTTTTTTCAATAAAATCAAAATGTTCCAAGTTTATAAGTTTTGAAAAATTCATTGTGTTTGGATGGGTTGAGACAAAAAACTGAAAAAATTCCGGAAGACTGCTTTCGGTAGGTACAAAAAAATAGAAAATTTTGAACAAGATTAAAAATGGTCGGGGTTACGAATTGGTCGGTTTCGTATGGAATTCCGCATATTTATACTAGTAACCATAATAAATATCAAACTGTATTAATAAATTAAATAAAGTTCCTAACTATCAATAAAACTCAAAGGTGAAAATATTTTTTGAATGTACGATGCATTCAAAAGCGACGGGTTGGCTCATATATAACTATACTCATATGAATATGCCCATATATTATAATATATACCCATACATAGTGATATCTGATAAGATAAGCCCACATACAATGACCTGAGCATATAAGCGCATATACAGAGATGTTCTGTGGAAAGTGGTCAGTCTAATGGCGGCACAATTATTTTTTTTCGCGAATGACAACGCTGCCGCTCGATCACAGACAATCGATCTACTGATATTTTATATGTCTGTGACTGATAATAGACGACGTAGCGGTAGCTGTCACATCGTAGGTTAAAATGAACTGTCATATTACAATATTGTGTAATTAAATTGTAATATCGTTCATAATACGACGGTATACGATACTATTTCATAAATAAGTAGTACTGAATTGTTAAATTAATTACAGATGTCGATTTCTGTTTATTTATAACATTAGGTTATAAATAACTGTCTTGGTGAAATTTACGCATCTCGGAATAATAAAGTTAATTAGGCAATAGCATACGAAATTGATTCTTTATGAATTCATTGCAGGTGTGGATTTCTGTTTATTTGCTACATTATTTACAACCGTGCATTTCAGACTGACTGATCCGCTGCATCCCTTGGACAAGGAGGGTTACGAACATAGCGATGTTAAAATCATTCATCGAGCAATATAATATACAATATTGTGTAATTGAATTGTGATATCGTTCCTAATACAACAGTTATCTATTTCATAAATAAGTAGTCATGAATTTTTGCTTTATTCTACACAGCAATCAAATACACAATTAAATAGATTTACAATAAGAACAATAATTTCAATTAATTTATTACTCGATGAAACTTCAACACGCATTGATGGACTAACACATCACTTACGCAGGACTATTTTCGTACTTATTAGGCTGAGAAGACATGTAGAGTATTGTTTTATTCAGCAAAGATGCCTCGTAGGATGGAACACTTTCACTGAATCAAGGCGAATATTGCTCGTTGAATGATATTCACATCGCTTTGTTCGTAACCCTACTTGTCGAAGAGATGCAACGGGTCAGTCAGTCATCGAAGAAATTCACGGATGTAAATAGTGTAGCAAATAAACAGAAATTCACACCTGAAATGAATTCATAAAGAATCAATTTCGTATGCTATTGCCTAATTAACTTCATCACTCCGAGATGCGTAAATTTCACCAAGACAGTTATTTATAACCTAATGTTCAAAATAAACAGAAATTGACATCTGTAATTAATTTAACAATTCAGTACTACTTATTTATGAAATAGTATCGTATACCGTCGTATTATGAACGATATTACAATTTAATTACACAATATTGTAATATGATAGTTCATTTTAACCTACGATGTGACAGCTACCGCTACGTCGTCTATTATCAGTCACAGACATATAAAATATCAGTAGATCGATTGTCTGTGATCGAGCGGCAGCGTTGTCATTCGCGAAAAGAAATAATTGTGCCGCCATTAGACTGACCACTTTCCACAGAACATCTCTGTATAATGATATCAGATTATATACAAGTCTATATATAATAATATATCATTTTATACACTGATATATAATTATATATGTCCCGATCGGGCCAATTTTCGGATACAATCATATATGGTTGATTGTATATGCTTATATCTGATTATATGCAACGATTTTTTCTCGGGATGGGATACCCCATTTATGATTCTTTTATTCTTCAATGAATAGAAGATGAATCTCACTGAATAATCGAGAATCTGAATTTTTAGCCCACGATTAACCATGAAATAAAATTAAGTATGAAATATAGTGAATAAGCATGTTTTTGAATCATTTGAAAATTCCCGTTCAAACAGCGGGACTAGGGGAATAAAATAAAAATATGGAAAAATTAGTGAATTTTTTTAAACTTATTTGAAGCTGATTTGGGGGGATCCAAGATGAATTTTTTTTTTTTGACCCCGTCTAAGGACCACCCTAATGAATACACACATTTTTAACAGCGTATAATAAAGTGAAGAAGAAACTGGAAAATTCCGAAACATTACGACTTCAAAAATTGTGTCATGCTCGAACACTTTAAAATTCATTCAAGCCCGCCAAATCTTAATTAGAATATCGAAATTGCAGAAGTTTTAGGTTCCTGAACTTGAAGCTTTCAAAAATCTCAAAAATTTCGTGACTTATTAAATTTCAAAATATAATAGAGAAATTCTTCAAAACATATAATCGACTTCAAATTGTTAAAAACTTCCAATTCCGACACTTGCAACATTTATGAAACTTCTAAAAATTTAGAACCCATAATTTTTTACATAAACTTTGAAATTTCAGTACTTGAAAATGTTTCAAGCTGCAAATGAAAATATCTTGATGATAATATTATTTCATCAATTGTAATATTATTTTAATTTAAACCTGCGAGCGAGGTCACAAGTGAAAAAAGAGACGCGGGCGACAGTGTAGTTCAGCAATGAATCAATGAACTCAATGCATGATCATGAAAAACGGATTCGGAATCAGCCGGAATCAACTGGAATCAGTCATCCTCACGCGGTCGAGTGTGCACAACGGTCAAAATGAGTCGATTACATTTTTCTCAGTCGGAATCCGATTCCTCACTTTTCTGATTCCGGAATCAGGTTTCAAGTCTAAAACAATACCGAATCAGAAAAAATCGCAGAGAAACAGCTATTCATTGAGAATCGATTCTTGAGTGGACGGCCCCTCGGTGGCAGCCTTATCCTCGATGACTTCATTCTCTGCATTGCACTCTGATTGAATGATTCATTATGTTATTATTAAACTGAAGTTGACACAAACACTGGAAACTTTCTCACGAATTCATAATTTTCATGAGATTGAATACAAGATGTTTCCAATAAAATCGAGCCTTGATAATGAATGAATAAATAAAGAAATGAATAAATAAACCAATGTTTGAGGATGTTGTCTTCAATAATTTATTCTCCACTTACCCCGCTCCCCTTTGTTTCAAATATCGCTCATAAACACTGATAATTAATAATCATATCTTATTGATAAATATTTAGTTGTAATTCGTTGATAAATTTTGAAAATAAATGTCCACATCAGGCGAATTCATTTTATTTGCGTTTATTCCTTTCCGTGTTCAGTGTGGTGATTGCTTTTTGAGTATTCATTGAATTAGCGCGGATGGGCTGTACGGATTCGGCCTGGCGCGGAAGATTCGGTAGAAGCACCACTGGCCGCCTGTCCCCTCCGAAGGAGCCTCACGCACGCGGTGCGCGCCTGTGTTGGTTTTGCCGTACACTGAAAAGTCTCTGGTGCAGTCAGCAATATAGTCGAGAGTGGTAGCCGCTCTAAGGCCAGCGCAGCTAGCGCGCCGCCAGCACAGCTAGCGCGCTTGCGAGTACAGCTACTATACTCGAATCGAGTTTAGTCGCTACGCTCAACTCCCGGCGCTGTAGGCAATTCACCTGAGCGCGCTAGCTACTCTCCCGGTGCCAGCTACTACTCTCAAACTTGCATTAGCTACTATAACAAGACTCAGCCTAATAGCTGCACCGCGTTATTGCTGGCTGCACGAGAGACTTTTCAGTGTAGGAAGGGGATCGTGTAGTCTCACCATAGATATAAGGTTAGTAGATTGGACAAGTTGGCCTTTAAAAACAGTGTCGCGCCATGAATGTAGGCGGCACGACAGTCGAAAAAAGCTTTTTCGTGTATTTCGCTTCAGCACTCTCTTCTATCAACAGAATTGCGTTTTGGTGAACGATCTGCACACATTGATCGATAATATAGATATTTAATTTTATCAACAGATTTTCAAAATTTGCGCATTATCCAGTGCTACCTTATCAACGTAGAATGTTATGATTTGTAGCATAGTATGAGCTAAATAATAGCTATAAGAGCTGAGCTGCGGCATATATGCGGTCACCCTCAAAATAATACATATGGGGCATTCCATGCCAAATCGACCTGGTCCTGACCCCCGACTTCTCAAATCTGGTCCGCGACGGTTTGTATGATTCTTCTGACTCTAAATAGCAATCAGAATTTTTTTCAGATTCAACAAAATGTATTCAAGCGCGTCATGAATTTACAAAGTTTTTTTTTTCAGCACCTCGATGGCCCTGATCGAACAATCTGAAAAAATTCTTAATAATTCTGTATCAGAAATCAAAATTTTTATAACCATTATTTATAATGTCTGGGCTGTTGCTCCAACCTGTTTTTTAAGGTAGTTCCAGCGTGAAACCACTTTTCGACAGATTTGGCCTATTTTTTTTTTACAAACTCAGAATAACATTATCTATGAGATCCCGAAGTTTCAGAATTTTTCGCCGTTTAGATCGCGAGATAATTAAGCTCAAAGTTCGCGATTTCGTGGGTCACTTCCCATTCAAAGCATGTAAAACTTACTGTCCTCCCAACTTTTTTTTATTATATCACAAAAACCTCTCGACAGAATTAAAAAAAAAAGGAGGAGACTACGAAGAAATATTTTAAGAATAAGTAAAAAAAAAAAAAATAGCACCCCACCGTTTTGTTCTCGAAATATTAAAATTGAAAGTATTAATTTTTATCCACTTTTAACCTTGTCATTTAACAACTTATAGTGATCTGGCAACGTTGTGCACGACGCTCTCCGAAATAGTGTAAAATAAAAAGCGGGAAATTTAAATCTCTCGCAGTACTAGTAAATTTTATCCAATTTCGAATTGAGACCGAGAAGTTTTTCTTTTTTTATATTTTCCAAGCTCAAAACTTGTTTACATTTAAAACATTTTAAGTTTTTTCCTAGTTCTAAGTACTCAACAATACGCCTTCCTTCTAGGTTAAGATTTGTATCTTTATTATTTTCGTTTGATTCTGATTTATTTTATTTAGCTTTGTTCATGTCACACACGAAAGATAATTTTTCAGCTAAATTTTTTTTTTTTATAAACTGACCTTTGTGTCGTAATTGTTTGGGCATTTTTTAAATTTAATATTATTAGAAAGCAAAATATTAAGAGTTTACCGAGATACCGAGTATATAAACAAAAATATATATGAGCTCAGAGCAACGTTGCCAGATCACCGTAACTAAAAATATTTCATTGTATGTGTGAGCGTCTGTGTGTCGAGGCTTTCAATTTCTGACAATAGTATATGCTGTGACTATACTATCGCATGCTGGAACTACCTTAATAAATTGATATGTTTTTTCGATTTGACTTATTTAATTTGGAATTTTGTAACTAACAAATAAATGAATATCTGAAAGAGATCACGACGGATTCTTGAAGGAAATTTAATGTTCTACTAAAAAGATCTCTTAGTATTTTTGCCTAAATTCAATTCTTCAAAAGTTATTCTTAATTAAAATCGAAGAAATTAAGAATTTTAATTTAGAATAACTTTTGAAGAATTGAATTTAGGCAAAAATGCTAAGAGATCTTTTTAGTAGAACATTAAATTTCCTTCAAGAATCCGTCGTGATCTCTTTCAGATATTCATTTATTTGTTAGTTACAAAATTCCAAATTAAATAAGTCAAATCGAAAAAACATATCAATTTATTAAGCTTAATTACTCGGAAACGGCTTGTCTGACGAAAATCTATGATCAGACCTTTTTTGTGGGGAATTTAATTTTACATAGGAATAAGTGAAAATAAATTCTTTCACTTCAATGTTTTGACAGTTCTGACGTAAAACATCAAATCATGACTAAAAATCAAAAATAGCGATGATAGACCTCTTAAGATTAATATTAAGGGCTCAAACTTTCACGAAAATTTTTTCTCGTCATTCCAAATAATATTCTCGATATATTTTTCAAAAACAAAAATAGTCAATTTTTTTGGCCCAGTCTAATATATATACATTGTATATAGCTGTAGTATAATGTCACCGCGTCATAAGTATGAAAATCGGAATTCAGAATTCAGAATTAGGCCACGTGGTGTTTTTTGTTGGTAAGAAATTAATCATTTTACCAACAGAATATTTAGATGATTCAAGCACACGGGTAAAATTTTTGACTATATCGATAGATGTTCTATCTTACCACCAAATATAGATGGCAGCATTCTTTGTCACTATTATTTTGTGACATACTGCTATATGACTCCGAATTTTCACAACTTGTCCAATCTACTAACCTTATATCTATGGTCTCACCGAATATTCACGGTATATGAGCGGATCCACGTCACCTCACTCGAAAAGAACACGTCAAGTCACGGATCTGTGCGCCATCCAAAATATCTTTGGTACACGGAGAGAAATTTTGGCTTATTTTACCTCGATCGAAATTGACACAAAATATTCGGAATGCTACTCGAGGTATTCTAAGTCGTAGATTGAGGTGTTGTGAGTCAAAAATCGATTTTTGTCTTAAAATATACCAATTTCTCAACTCTTATTACCTCGACAAAGTTTCGATGTATTATAGCTCGAAGTACCCTACTCAAAATACGCCAAAATTTCTCTCCGTGTACTATGGATAAAAAAAAATACAGCTTGAAGGATTTTGAAAATTTTTCAAAAATTGTGGAGTTAGAGCTATGTGATTTTTTGTAAACCGCTGTTGCACCGCTATGTTTGAAACTTCATATCTCCGAAAGTATTCACCGGAGCGGACTGATCCTGGAATCATTTCGTTCGTAAAGAAATCCGTTTTCATACGAAAAAAATTCATTTTCGGCAAAAAAATTATTTCATTTTTTTTCGTCGTTTTTATTTCTAAGATCGCAAATTTTCTGAATCTTTCAAAAATGATGATCATTTTTTTCTCACTTGTCATTTTTGACGCGTAATTTGAAAAATAAAACCTAAAATGTCAATTCCTAGGATGTATTTTGAGATATATGCTGGCATATATTCTAGGATATATACTGAGATATATGCTGGCATATAACCTAGGATATATACTGAAATATATGCTGGCATATAACCTAGGATATATACTGAAATATATGCTGGCATATAACCTAGGATATATACTGAGATATATGCTGGCATATAACCTAGGATATATGATCCGGGATATATCTGGTCATATATTTTTTGACGAATCTGAGTATATGCTGCATATATCTCTGGATATATATTTTCATATATGCTGGCATATATTCCGAGCATGTATTTTTACATATATATTTTTTCCGTGGGGGGATTGAATACATTATAGTGAACTAGTTTCACTCTTATCAACCGCTCTGCACAAGAGCGAGGGAAACAACTAAGGTTTGCTTGTCATACCGATGGGGTTTCGAAACAGGGATTTTTTTCTGTATTTATTAAACATGTTTAATTTCATGTTATAAATATAGTAAACTAGTTTTACTTTTATTAACCGCTCTGCACAAGAGCGAGGGGAACAATCAACCGCTCTGCACAAGAGCGAGGGGAACAACCAAGGCTTGCTTGTCACACCGATGGGGTTTTCGAACTGGGATTTGCTCTGTATATATGAATCATGTCTAATTTCATGTTATAAATATAGTGAACTAGTTTTACTTCTATCAACCGCTCTGCACAAGAGCGAGGGAAACAACCAAGGTTTGCTTGTCATACCGATGGGGTTTCGGAACAGGGATTTTCTCTGTATTTATTAATGATGTCTCTCCAGCGGAGAGCCACTCGACTGATTGTCGAAGGAATCCTAACGGATTAAATAGATTACAGTGAATTAGTTTTCACGCATATCTTTCGCTCTGCACCAGAGCGAGGGACAACTACGGTTGCTTGTCATACCGATAAGAATTCTGACCAGGAATTTTCTCTGAATTCATCATGTCTAACTCTTTGTTAGAAATATCATAGTTGATTAGTTTCAACTTTTATCAATCGCTCTGCACCAGAGTGAGAACAGGCCACTTCTGTTGCTTTACACTGCGACGTTTGTCCAACTCAGTGTTAGTACACATGATGTACATAAATAATGCTCGATTTGTTCGGGTTAATATTTGATGCAATTATTTGCATGCCTTGCAGTGTTTATAAACACTGCCGCGAAATAATCGCGAGCATTAGGGTACGTATATACTGGCGTAGCAAGCATCGGAAGATGCGAGCTGCGCCATACAGCGGTAGGCAGAGGTACCAAACGTACGGTAACTGCGCCATCTAGCGGTGGCCAGAGGTACCAAACGTTCAGTATCTCTGTTTTACCGCGGTGAAAGGCACCCGGCCGTGGCCTTGAAACGTTTCACTTCACCTTAAGGCCCATCCTTAGTCGCCCACCTCCTTTCCATACAATAAAGCCAAGGACAATGAAAAACCATTTAGACAATGAAAAAAAGAAATAACCAAACGCCGGCTCTATTTTCGCATGAAACGAAAATTTTTTTGGACGTATGTGTTTGGAATTGAAATGGAATTCGTGCTACGTTGGCCTTTTTTGCGTTTTCGACGCCTGGGCTCGGATAATCATCGAAATGTGTCTCCCCGCCCCGTTTTCGTTACATTGTATGGAAAGGAGGTGGGCGACTAAGGATGGGCGTTAAAAACACTTGGTTTACGGGAATGCCACATAATATACCATTTAGCTTTAAAAAACGTTTTCGCGTCGCTAAATTGGTACAACCTGGTAGTAGTACCAACTTTAAGCACCACCCATACCATTACCTACTACGGTAGTATTTTGAGGCTCGCCAAAAAACGCCTAAAATATCTTAACATGTATGCAGGGCCGTCTTAAGCATGAGAGGGGCCCAAGGGCCTGGACTAATTGAGGGGCACTCTTTAATAGATAATTAATGCTGTAAATAATGTAGGAGACCCAATATGATTTATATGGATCATCTTTATTCGGTAAAAACTAACACAACCTCACAACTATAATAGACTTTTTATGATTTAAATAGAATAAACTTTTTTTTATTCAAAACAAAATTGCACCGACTCCATAAGGTCTTGACAAAATCACCATATCTCGATCAAAAAATTAGTAACGGAAAACATATCACCATGACTATCTGTAACGGCGGAACGATCCGTATTCAATTAGATATACTTGATACATATGAAATAAAAGAATTATATGGGCCGTGAAATACATATATTTCCGGTTAAACGCTTAACGGACGTTGATGAATTCGGGCATGAGTTTGTCAAATTTAAAGAAAAATTGATAAATATAGCGTCAAATATTCGACTTTAACTGACATCGACAGTCTTCTAGCTCACCTAAGAACCTGGGCCCTGGGCTCGGGCCCACCGAGCCCATGCTTAAAGACGGCACTGCATGTATGCCCTACTGAAAATAATTACGTGATAAATCACATGATGTTATGAACAAAATTGGCATGTATTTTATCATGTAATTTAACACGTGATTACGACTTAATAATAATACATAACAAATCACATGATAAATCATAAAGTACAGATTTTGAGATAGAATATGTAACAAATCATACGACGCATCATAGGTTTCGGTATAATGTCATTTGTGATGTATTATACCTTATAAATCGTATTTTATGATTTATTATGTGACTTGATATGTATAAAGTCGTAGTCACATGTTAAATTAAATGATAAAATACATACCGATTTCGCTCATAACATCATGTGATTTATCACATAATCATTTTCAGTGGGGTGGAAAAGACATTTTCATTTTGATAAGATTTTTTGCAAAATTTAATCATTAAATTTTAATATTACTGCATACTTTGTCAAGAATTTCTATTATTATATACCACGTGAGAATTTCGTAATTTAAATATTTAAATTTTTTTTACAAGGTTCCTTAGGCCAGTTGAATAAAAAACTAAGTTGTCTAGAGGGTGTGAAGTCACCAGGACCAAAAGTGAAGCCAACAAACAATGATCAAAATGGAGAAAATGTAATAGTTGATCTAGCTGGAGATAACAATATTGTTGATGACAATTTGTTGACTGATAATGAAGTAGAACCAAAGAAGAAAAAGTTAACCATGGATGGAAGCCACAAAAGTTTGGATCCGATTGGGCAGATGTCGCAAGTTAAGGTAGTTGTTCACGTACAGTCCCACCAAACGTGGGTTTCAGACAAGATTTTGAATACTTCTCGATGGGAAAAAAATCTGAAAAAAATCGAGCATGTAGGAGATCCTCGGGAGAATGATTTTGCATAATATTAATTCAAAAAAGTTAATAACAAATTGATGAAAAAAAAACTGTTCAAGAAATTAGCCGGTGACCCAACTTTTTTTTCAGGTGAAAATGATTTGTCAATTTTACTGAATACGTATGAATTTTTTGAGAATTTTGGTAATATTTTTGAAAATTGAGGTTTTTCATACCTGACAAATCTCAATTTTCAAAAATATTACCAATATTCTCAAGAAATTCATACGTATTTAGTAAAATTGACAAATCATTTTCACCTGAAAAAAAAGTTGGGTCACCGGCTAATTTCTTGAACAGTTTTTTTTTTATCAATTTGTTATTAACTTTTTTGAATTATTATTATGCAAAATCATTCTCCCGAGGATCTCCTACATGCTCGATTTTTTTCAGATTTTTTCCCCATCGAGAAGTATTCAAAATCTTGTCTGAAACCCACGTTTGGTGGGACTGTACGTGAACAACTACCTTAATGCTGAGAAAAATGACATAGTGGTCTTGGTAAATAATTGCAAGTCTAACTAGGAGAGTATCGCACCTCCGGGTCATCGATCTTGACCAAACTTCTAGGGGTGATTCCTTGAGCCATAATATTAATTACCCGCTGAATAAGTCTTCCTAATGGGCCTTTACTCTGTCAATTTACCTAAATGTACAACAGAAATCAGCGTAACCTGGGTTTTGCAAATCGCCATGAAATAACCAGTTTTTGTGCTGCGTTATGAGATTCTACATTGCACTGAATATTTATACATTGAGTACAGTCATTATTGTACACTAGATTGTTGAAATTTAACATCCCAGCTATAGAAAATCACTTTAATACAATCAAATCAATTTAATAAATGAAAATATAGTTTAAAATTTGAAAAATAATGAAAATTTATTACAAATTATATTATCTATATTAAAATAAATAAAAACTTCAAAAAGTTTTGAATTATAATCCCAGTTAAAAAAGTTGAATCACTAGAAAATCACTTTTCTATAGCTGGGATGTTAAATTTCAACAATCTAATGAACAATAATGACTGTATTCAATGTATAAATATTCATTGCAATGTAGAATCTCATAACGCAGCACAAAAACTGGTTATTTCATGGCAATTTGCGAAACCCAGGTTACGCCGATTTCTGTTGTAGATTTAGGTAAATTGACAGAGTTAAAGGCCCATTAGGGAGAGTTATTCAGCGGGTAATCAATATTTTGACTCAAGGAATGACCCCTATAAGTTTGGTCAAGATCGATGACCCGGAGGTGCGATAATCTCCTAGTAAGTATACATTAGCCAATATTTCTCGTCATGTTTTTAAAGTTATTTCAGATAAACGTTAACAATTTACGTTGTAAAACAGTACATTTTTTAACATATCTTGAGTAATTCTGCTGTGAGTTGTGCGTCTATATTTTCAAGAAATTTCTTGTGCAAACCTTTTATAGGTATTTACTGCACGTACCATTTTCGGAAAATTTTTTAATAATTTTTAATCAAAGTATGCTTTTACAATTCTTCAATTTAAATATATAATCAAATACTAATTCAAATCCGAAAGAAAAATTATAAATTAGATCTGTTATACGTTTCTGTTGCAAGACTTACTTTTGTCCAATGCTTTTTCACAAGTCTGCTGCAAGATTATCTTTTAAAAGTAATCTTCTGCAAGCCTGTTTGAATTTTTCAAAAAGCTAGTGTTATGAATTAGGTTGTTGAGATGGTTAAGCTGCCACCATAGTTATGAATTAGGAAGGCGCTACTGCCATTGTTATGAGTTGGAATCGTAGTTGATGAGAGTTACGAGTAGTCGTTGAGTTCGTCCCTCGTTTTTATACCTTTAGGTAACCGGATTTTGGAGTGGTAGGTGACTGACGTGAATATTCATATATAAATGGTAACCGAATGGTTGTTTATTGGTAATGATTACAACGATGGTAGAACCATCTATGTGAGTTTTACAATTGTCGAGTTTGACTGAGAGTAATTTTGGGTTAGTGATTTATGATTCTAGAGCGAGTCTGAAAAGTGACTGCTTTCTCTAACGGTTTGGATGCAAGTGATGAGTGCAAGTGCAAGTGCAATATTGGTTACTATCTAGCTGAATGATGAGATCATCCTTTTCATTGTTCTCCCGGGCTTGAGCGCGTTTATGCAGGTGCAGTTTTATCGGTGCATAGATAGGGATGCAGTTCTTAGAAGGTATGGTGAGGCTTCCTCTGATAGGAGGCTGAGAGACTGGGTGGATGCAGGATGTTGTGTCTTGGGTATTGAGTGTGAGGGTGTAGGAGAGTGTAGGGTAGTATGGGATACGTAACACGCCCATCCCGGGGGAAAAAAAATATTGCTCCTGTGAAGCAGGAGGAAATTTTTTTTTTATAAGAGTTGAAAAAAGAGAAAAAGGCAAGATTTGTAAAAATTGGGATATCTTAGATGTAAGATCTTATATTTACGTTAGTGAATATATCTAGGGGTACATTCACGCTAGTGAATGTATCTATGTGCATGAATCTACGTTAGTAGATTTATCTACGCGTGTATTCGCGTTAGCGAATATACCTAGGGGTGTATTCACGATAGTGAATATGTCTACGTGTGCTTATTTGCAATAAGATCGGTTAGTTATAAATGTCTTATACTGAGTTAGTGAATATGCGATTATTATAGTGGTAAGGTAAGTACGTATTCAAACGTTATTATATAAGTTAAGTATCGTGTTTGTATATAGTTTCTAACGTTACTCGTTATTTTATAATTAATTGATTTTATATTTTGTATATGTTAGTATTTTATTTTATAATATCTGAATTATCATAGAGTTTTTATGCAGTATAGAAGGATGTTCGAGCTGTTTCAGTGTTTGGTACTATAGGGGTAGTAGTGGTGGTTGCTGGGGGTTTAGTTTGTTGTATGATTATTTGTGTGTGTGGTGTCTGAGAGCAGGTTGCTGTTTCTCGTGTATTTGGTGATTCATTTGATTCGTTAGAATTTTGATTGTGGTGGTGTCTGATTGTTTGATTAATAGGTTCTCGATTTTTCCTAAGTGTTAATAGGCAGTTGAAGATTTTTCGTGCTATTCCAAATTTATTTGCTAAATATAATAACGATAGTGATCCGAAAGCGGAGGAAATGTAGTAGAACATGGTTTCAATATGGTTATTTTTATCTGTGGCTTTTTGGTATTGTGTTATTTCGTCTGTTTTTCTGATAATGTCGTCTAAAGTTAGTCCGTTTGAGGATAGGTCTTTGGAGGTAAGGAATGGGGTTTTAATTAAGGCGTCTTCTCACTTTGAAAATTAAAAAAAATCGATTTTTTTTTTTTTTTTAATTTTGAAAGTACATATCATCAAAAATGTTATATCAAAATTTCATAAAGATCGGACGAGTCTAACTACATTTTTGGGCGACCGTCAGGTGACTACCTGAGAGCACCCGGCTGATCCCTTTGACGCCGCTCGGACGGTCCCTGTATACCTGACTCTATACAATTGAATAGTCGTGTTCTTTTGTTAATGTAGTACCCCTTGCTTAGCTACTTTGGACGAGCACAACTTCTACGAAGAATCGGAAGGTCCATTGTATGGAGCAGGCATCGCTGATTAACCCGAGGTAAGGTTTTTTCATGATTTTTCTGCAACCAAAACTTTAAACGCGTTTATCTCAAAACAAGGTTTTTCAGTGCCTTGTTGATGAAATTTCGGAAACTATCCGGCCGATTGTCATGAAATTTGAATGATATATTCTTCAGAGTTATGGCTATAGCGCATATCATCAGATTTTTGAAATTTTGATTTTAAGTATTTTTTTTTTTACAAAAAACTGCAAAAAAACGCGTTTTTTTTTTACTTTTTCGAAAAACGTGCGCCATTTTGTTATTTTCGCGAATATCAAAAATCTGATGATATGCGCTATAGCCACTGACATACTGAATCTAAAACTGTTTTATTTTTTTGTTTCAGATGACCTGTCTCGGAGATACCATCAACAAGCCACGAACATAACATTTCTACACGGGTTTTTCGATGCTACTGTTTTATTATAATAATTGTTCAAAAAAATAAAAAATAAATTTTTTCTTGTACTTGAAAGATGTGTTTATTACATAGGATCCATTTTATCCCATAATTTTTTGCAAAAATCCTCGAAAAAAAATCGCGAAAATAGCCTATTTTCGAGGTGCCTAAAGTGAGAAGACGCCTTAATATCATTGTCGGGATGAGTGATAAAGTTTCAGGTTCGTCGTAGATTTTAGAGATGTTCAAATTAAATTTTGGTGTGTATGAATGTGTTTCTATGGTTTGGTAGTATTAAGATGTGGATAATTTTGTTTTCTTTGACCTTTCCGATTAAGTTTAGTTAGTTATTTATTTCAGCTAATTTGATTTTATTCATGTGGACGATTTTGGTTCTGTGATCGTTAATTTTGATTTCCGCGTTAATGTCGTTGATTATGCGTATTATTTCGTATGGGCCTTTATAGTGGTCGTCTAATTTTTTCTTTGTTTCATTGATTAGGTAGACGTATTGTCCTGGTTCGAAAGTCTGAGTATTTATATGTTCGTCGTATCTTAATTTTGATTTTAATTTCGCGGTTTTTAGGTTTTTTATCGCGTCTTGTCTGGTTTCTTTCAGTCGGATTATAATCTCTTGCAAGTAGTCTTCATATTTATTTGAAATGTCCGTATGGACGTATGTTTGATAATTGGCGTGCCAGTGTTCCGAATATTAGCTCATGCGGCGTGTAACCGGTAGCTTCGTGTACTGATGTGTTATATGAGAATATCGCGTATCGAATAAATTTGTCCCAGTTATGTTTATTTTTAATATAGTGCTTTAGGTATTCGATCAAAACTTGATGGCTACGTTCGAGAGAGCCATTAGATTGGGGATGGTAGGCTGTGGTTTTAATTTGTTGAATGTGGAATAATTTAGCTAGCTGTCTCATGACAGGACTAAGAAAATTGGGGCCTTGGTCTTGTTAGTTATGCTTTATAACTAAAGGCGGGATGGGTCTTGATTAAATTTATAAATATTTAAGGCGGTTGCCAAATATAGTTTTATTTAATACAGTGTGAACGTGTAGGCAATTAGAAGAAGAGTAAAGATCCGAATATATGCAACTCAAGTTGCTAGCCTTAAGACAGCAGGGTGCTGACTCAGGGTAATTTGGCATAGGCGTATAGGACGCCGTTAAAGTGTCTCAAAGGCATGAGCGCAAAAGGCAAGGTGTTTAATCTTGAACTACTCTCCACTGTAGTTCCCAGAAGCTATAGATTAATAAGAATATGAAATGGAGAATTATTGGTATCGCGATGTTTTGTCTTCGGAAGAAGGCGAAACATCCCGATCTCGTCTATAAATTTAGTTTATTGAATTTAGTTTATTGAAGTTAAAATTTACATGAGTTTGATTATAACAGTCTGTTAGGATTGATTCTGGTGCTCCGTAACGGCAAATAAAATTCTCGGCGAATGCTTTAGCTATAGTTATTGCCGTTTGATTTTTGAGCGGTATTGCTTCTGAATATTTTGTTAAGTTATCCTGAATTGTTAGCAAGTATTTATTCTGTGTGTTCGAGGTTGGTAAAGGTCCGACAATATCTAGTGATACTTTTTCGAAAGCAGTTGATGGCGTATCTGTTATTACCATCGGGAGTTTAACTTTATTTCTAACGAGTTTTTTCTTTTGGCAGCTTTCACATGATTTTATAAAATTTTGAATATCTATTTTCAAGCTCGGCCAGAAGTATGTAGCTCGGATTCTTTTGAAAGTTTTAGTTATTCCTTTATGTCCTGCTATTACAGATTCGTGGTTTTCTTTTATTATTTCTTGTATAAGTTCGGGTTTGGGGACATTGATTTCGTTTAAACAGATGTTGACTGTAATGTCCGTATAGTCAAAGACTTTTCTAAGCATATTTTTAATCGCGAACCAGTTTAGTTTATCGAATCCGCTTCCTACTTTTGAAATTGCGAAGGATTTAATGTGTAATGTTTGTAATATGTCGCGTAGAATTATCAGTGTGTCGTATATTCCGTCCGTTGTTGATTTTTCGTAATGTTTATTTTGTGTTATTAAGCTGAAGATAAATTTCTTTTTGTTCGGTGACACGATTACACTTTTTACTTCTGGGTTTTGTGATTTAAGAAAGTCTACATCTGGGATTCCAATGTCAATTAGTCGTTTAGCGACTCCTTTCCTTATGACACAGTCGGCTGACATACAATGTACGTAGTTGTCTTTTTTCATGAGTATGTCGTCGTTCGTTTCTTTAATATTAGTCGCTATCGGTGTCGGGTCCGTGTGACTGGCGTGCGGGATCGGGTTATGTGTTGGGTTTTTCCGTGGTGCTTGATCTTGAGGTAGTGGATTCAAAGGTGTTGGAGTTTGAGGGGGTAGGTTTGGGAGAGGGTTTAATGGTAGATCTTGGGTTGTTGAGTTCTGTTGTTCTTTGTCTAAGTTATCTTCTTTGACACTGTTTGACTCTTGAATTTCGTTATGGGGAGGCACATTGTCTTCAGGGGTGTTGTCCGTATGGTTAGTCTCTAAGTTTTTCTGTATGTCCGGGTGGTCGAGTTGCGTGGGGTTCTGGTTATCCGGCTCTAGGTTCGCAAAGTTATCTTCTTGATTTAGTGCGTTTATTTGAATTGGGTTGAAGTCACAAATAGTTATTGTTATGTCTCAATTTTGGAAAATGAAATAGATCATTGACCGAACTGTTTTCCAGCTTAGTTTGTCAAGTCCGCAACCGATTTTTGGAATTGATATCGACTGTACGTTATCCGATTCTAATTCTTGTCTGAGTTTACATAGTATTTCGTACATAGTTTCGTAAGTTGGTTTACTATCGAATTCTGCTTTCGTTACTAAGTTATATACATTAACGTTATCGTACTGTGTTACTATGATGTCACCTACTTGGGGGTTATTTGATTTTAATACGTCGCGGTTTATAATATTTCGTTCGACCATTTCTTGTGCTATACCTTGTCCGATTAAGCAGTCGGCTGGAATGCAATGTGCTATATTGTCGTTTTGTATAAATAAGTCTTCGGTTGTTTCTGTTATGAGTTCGTTAGTTAGCGTTGGTAAAAGTTTGAGGAGTTCGCGAAATTGCTTGTAGGATGGTTTCAGATAGATTGATTTCGGTATTTCGGGTGTGTTAGGTTGTGGTGGAATTGTAATTTTGGGTGTTACTTCCTTATTACCTTTCGTTACGTCTGAGTATTGTTTCCTTGGATTGGGTATAGGGATATGCGGTCTGACGGGAGTTGAGGGATTTTCGTCATGGGAGGGGTTCTTAGAACTCGGGGTTTCCGATCCGCTGGAGGTAGGGGGTTTCTGTTTATAGTAGGGCACATGGTCGTCGTCCGACGATGAGGAAGAAGGTGGTGGTGAGGGGGTCTTAGGCTTCCTTGGTCGTAGTTTATATTTGTATGTGTGTGTTGGAGATTGCGCGCTTTTACTTTCGTCTGTTTTATTTTGGGGTGAGGTAGGTGTTCAAGTGTTTATGGTTTTGCGTGGTTTTTTGTTTACGTGTAGATTGTCTGGGGATATATCGGACTGCGTAACGTTTCGTTTTTGGTCGATTCTTTGTGCCAATGGTAAGTCGTCGGTAAGAGTGTTAGCGTGTGTAGCATTTTGATTTTGGTTGGTTCTTTCGGATAGTGGTAAATCGTCGAGTGAGAAGCTAATGTGGGTAATATCTTCGTTCTGGTTAATTCTTTCTGATAGTGGTAGTTCGTCAAGAGGGAAGCTAATGTGAGTAATATCTTCGTTTTGGTTAATTCTTTCTGATAGTGGTAGTTCGTCAAGAGAGAAGCTAATGTGAGTAATGTCTTCGTTTTGATTAATTCTTTCTGATAGTGGTAGTTCGTCAAGAGAGAAGCTAATGTGAGTAATGTCTTCGTTTTGATTAATTCTTTCTGATAGTGGTAGTTCGTCCAGAGAAGAGTTAGGTGAATTTATTATTATTGGTTTGGTAATTTTTGAAATGTTAATAGGGTTTTTCGGCATGGGAAAGCTGTCCGTTTCGTCGTCTGTGGATGTGTCTTCCATCGAGTCATCTAGGGGACTGTCTGTTTCGGTATCGGTAAATAGATCGTATTCTATGTCTTCTTCTAGTGGGACAATCAGTCTTTTTACAGGTAATAATTCATTTGTGGGACTGTCAGTTGATGGGTGGTCTGTTAACGGTGCGTTTCGGAAGTGTGTTGTTTCTTGTCTTGTTGTTAAGAAGTCCATAGGAATTAGGTCGGGTTCGTCTTTTTCTGGAGTTGAGTCGACGTTAGCTTTATATTTTTTTATAGGAGCTGGATTTGTTGAGTCGTCCGTACTTTGTCGTGCGCGGGTTGGGAATTGATGGGTTTCTTTTCTTTGTTTTGTGTCGGGTTTTGTTATATTGTCTGAACTAGAATTTCGATTACGTTTCCCGTGTATTGGTAATAGTTTGTCAGTGTCTTCGGGTGGGTTACGTGAGAGTGCGTCTGCGTTACAGTTGATTTGGCCTTTTTTATATACGACATTATAGTCATATTCTTCTAATTTAAATCTCCATCTAAGTAGTCGCGACGTCGGATCTTTGACGCTGCTAACCCAAACAAGTGGTTTATGATCGGTAACGAGTGTAAACTTGTGTCCATATAAATAGGGTCTGAAGTGATGTACTGAATATACGATGGCTAGTAATTCTTTCTCGATTACAGAGTAATTTAGTTCTGCTTTATTCAGTGTTCGTGAGGTGTAAGCTATTGGTAGGTCTTCTCCTATTTCACCTTGGCTGAGCACGGCGCCGATCGCGTATTTAGACGCGTCAGTCGTTAAGATGAATGGTTGGTCGAATTTGGGGTATTGTAGTATTGGAGATGTGCATATCGAGTTTCGTAAAGTTTCAAAAGCCATTTGGTGTTCGGACGTCCAGATGAATTTAACGTCTTTCTTCAATAAAGTTGTCAATGGTCTTGATATTTTAGAAAAGTTTTCGATAAAGCGTCTGTAGTAGCCGATTAGGCCAAGAAATTGTTTGATTTGCTTAGCTGTTTTAGGAACTGGGTATGCTTTGACTGCTGTTATTTTCTTCGGGTCTGGTTTTACACCATTTTCTGTAATAATATGTCCTAAATAAGCGACTTCTTTTCTTAGGAATTCGCATTTGTTCACTTGTAGACTCAAATTTGCTGACTGTAGTCGATTAGCTAGTTTTCTGAATTTACTTTCGTGTTCTTCTAAAGAGTGCGCGTAAATGACAATGTCGTCTAAATATACGAATGCTATGTTTCCTTCTAAACCAGACAGAACTTGGTCCATTAATCTTTGAAACGTTGCCGGAGCGTTCTTGAGTCCGTATGGCATATTATTGAATTCATAGTGACCATGGGGGGTTGAAAATGCTGTTTTATGTGCGTCAGTTGGGTCCATGGGGATTTGGTGGAAACCTGAAGCGAGGTCAAAAGTCGAGAAGTATTTAGCATTTCCTAGCTGGTCGAGTATGTCGCTTATGTTTGGTAATGGGTACGCGTCACCTATAGTCTTTTCGTTCAATTTTCTGAAATCTATAACCATTCTCCATTTTTTCTTACCTTCCGCATCTGGTTTTTTGGGTACTACCCAAACTGGGGAGTTGTAGGGTGAGGATGATGGTTTGATTACATTTTGGTTTAATAATTCTGAAACTTGTTTCTGTATCTCGTCTTTGTGTACGGTTGGGTATCGGTATTGTTTTACGTTGATTGGGTTATCGTCTGTCGTAATAATCGAATGTTTTGTTAGTGATGTGTTTGATAATGTGTCACCTGGTAGGAAAAATAGGTGATTGAATTCTGTTGTAAGGGCGAGTATGGATTCTCTCTCTTCGTTATTGAGATGGTCGAGGTGTAACGAGTTTTCAAGTACCGATAATCTTTCTGAACGATTGTTGTTATTGTTATCGTTGGATATTTTAGGTGGTTTAATTTCAATCGCGTCGTTTATTGTCAGCACGTATGGACTGTTTTGGGTCAGATTATTGGGTTTAGCATCGTAGATTAGAACTGAGATATTAGAGTTACTAAAAGTTGAAGTTAAAGCTCGTAAGATTTTGTCCCATTTCTGTTCGCCTAGATCAGTGGATTGATCGGGGATTGAAATTGATTTTGAGTTTTTAGATTCCAGAAAGTTTTTCAAAGAGTTAAGCGTTTTAGTAATGGTCGCGTCGTCTATATCGCTGGAGTATTTCTCCATGGTAATAGAGTGGTATAGTGTTTGCGAGGTGTTCGAAATTACATCTTTTATGGTATCTCCGATTATATCATTTTTTGCGAATGTAATTAGTTCGTACTCGTTTAAATTAAAAGGTTTTAATAGTACAACTGAAGTTCTTCGCAAAATTTCAATTTTCTGTGGTATGAAATGAAGGATCGCGCCTGAAGAATTACATATACTGTCGTTAACTATAGAAATTGGTACAGCGCGAGCTTGTTTAATAACACTTTCGGGCTCGAGTGTACTTGGATGTTCGCTGACAGGTTCTAGGGTTACCGTCGGCACGCTTATCTCAACAGCTGATTCGTTCGAGTTTATTGCGAGTATATATGCTTGACCGCTTATGTTTGTTACTAATGCTTTGCCGCAGTGTATATTGGGCCCTAAATTAATTGTATCTACATAACCTTCGTTGGCTTCTGGATTTGGAACTTTAAGGGGGATTACTTGAGCGGTACGACCTGGTATCGTAATGTGTGTTGCGATTTGTGACTTGTGTTTTTGGATTTCGAAGGGAATTACTGCATCTGTCAAGGTTAATGTGTTATTTCTGTATGATACAACGGCTTTTTGTTTATATAGTAAGGGCTGTCCGATAATACCATCTTGGGCTATCGGGAAATCTTCGGGGACTACGTGAAATTCGTGTTCTTCGTTATTAATATTTGATTTAGTTGCTGCTAAGGTATTAGTAAATCCGTCAGTTATTCCTGTTAATTTCCGCATTTTAGTTTCGTCGCGTTCTGTCTCTGTTTTTAATGAACTGACTTTAACAATATTTAAGTCTGCGCCGGTATCTATTATGAACATCGATTTTTCTTCTAATTCTTTTATATTAATTTCGACGACTGGTAACAGTCCATTAATCGGTTCTGAATCTGTTTCGAGGACGTGATTTATTGTGTTGTTGAACGCGGCTCTGGTTGTGTTGGGTCCGTCGGCACGTTCTCCCGGCGGACAGTGTTCGAGTTTAAAGAAGCCTGTGTTAGTTGTTTCTGTGCGTTATTATAGGCGCGTTTTCGGCAGTTCTCTATCGTGTGTCCCTGACGTTTGCAATAATTACAGGATATAGAAGAATATTGTGTACTTTGTTGATTTAGTTGTTGTGATTGGTTTATTTGTTGGTTAGGTTGCTGTGGTTGGTTTTGTATTTGTTGTTGTTGGATTTGGGGTTGTTGTTGGTGGTTTTGGGGTTGTTGTTGGTAATTTTGAGGTTGTTGTTGATAATTTTGGGGTTGTTGTTGATAATATTGGGGATGTTGTTGAGGGTTTCGGAATTGTTGTCGGTGATTTTGGGGCTGTTGTTGGTAATTTTGAGGTTGTTGTTGGTAATTTTGAGGTTGTTGTTGATAATATTGGGGTTGTTGTTGGTAATATTGGGGTTGTTGGTTATTGTAATTACGTTGTCTGCAGTTATCTATCGTATGTCCTTGGCGTCGACAGTAGCTACAGATTCCATAAGTGTGATATTGTGCGTTCGGTTGGTTAGGCATCTGTCTGTTCGCTGATTGGGGTAGATTATCGCGAGCGCGTTGTCTACAGTTTTCTACTACGTGTCCTTGGCGTTTGCAATAATCACAGGAAATAGAGGGATTACGATAGATGGGTTGTTGAAGTTGGTTATTAAGTGTATTATAGGCACAACGATTCAAATACTCTTGTTCTTCTGTGGTAGCCATATCGATGGCTTCTCCTAAAGTGGTTGGGTGTGAACCGGCTACTCTAATTTCGATCTCAGGGATCAAGCCTCTAACAAAGCACTTAAGTACGTTAGTTTCGACTGCTGCGATCGTGCCGGCAGTATCGTCTGCATTTGAATTGTTGATGGCCTGTTTTGTGTTGTATAGTATGTCTTGTACTGTCGCGCTATAATCTAAAACACTTTGGTCGCTTCTTTGTCTGACACTGTTCAACTCTGCTTGCCATTCAAAGATTGTCTTTTTAGGTAGAAATGCTTGTTTCAAGACTTTAAGGATTTCATCGATGTTAGTATATTCTCTACTTCCCAAGTATGATTCAGCTATTCCATAGATTTTAGTTCTGACCATTCGCGTTAGGACTGGACGTTGAGCTGGTTTAATAAGAGATTTTGCATTTTCGCAGCTACTTATGAAGCTATTTATATTTAAATTTTTTCCATTGAAATGTGGGATTGTTTCGTTGATGTCTTTAAGAGACCAATGAGAGGTTCCCGTTTCCTCGGATGAGCTTCCAGGTTGATCAGGCATTTTGCGATTTTGTGAATTAGATTATTTCGAGTGTGGTGTGTGTGTTTATTATAATTAAAAAATAACTCACAAGCTGATGACGAGAATAAGAAAAATATTCATAGTAATACGAGTCTGAGTCGGTGTTGTAGATGAAGTTGGTGTGCGTCTGGTGTCGAGAAGTCTTCGAGAAGAGTGTGGGTGTCACGGCTTGTGGGTCTAGTTGTCGTGAAGAGTAAAGGTGTCACGGCTCGGGAATCTGGACTTCGCTGCAGCGAGATCGCTGATCGTTGGATTCAGATGAATCTTTGTGGGGCTAGGTGCCTTTGAGGATGTTGTCAACTTCTTATCTTTCATCAACTTTGGTTTATTGTTGAATTATTTCCTTGATCTTGTAGAGGTATTCGAGGAGCACTGTGTTATGTTCTCACTTCAATATCCACGTATATAATGCATACACTTTATATATTATAGGTTCGGTAGATTTAGTGGATTTATGTTGATCTAGTGATTTAGTAGATTTTGTAGATTTTGTGATTTGGTAGATTTAGTAGATTTAGTAGATTTATATTGGTTTCGTGATTTAGTAGATTTTTTAGATTTTGTGATTTGGTAGATTTAGTAGATTTATATTGGTTTCGTGATTTAGTAGATTTTGTATAACTTGTCACGATGATTCAATCACTCGATGGTAATCAGTCGTATCACGTATATATAACTTCGTAGAATTCACTTATTTGTCACTGTATTTTCCGGTAAACGAGGTAGTTCCGCTGCCACCATTGTTATGATTTAGGATGTTGAGGTGGTTAAGCTGCCACCATTGTTATGAATTAGGTTGTTGAGATGGTTAAGCTGCCACCATAGTTATGAATTAGGAAGGCGCTACTGCCATTGTTATGAGTTGGAATCGTAGTTGATGAGAGTTACGAGTAGTCGTTGAGTTCGTCCCTCGTTTTTATACCTTTAGGTAACCGGATTTTGGAGTGGTAGGTGACTGACGTGAATATTCTGTAACGTGGCAAAACGTTAAGACCTCCTCCTTCCCAGCCTTACGCGCGTACCGAGTGCCCAAAAACCGATTTCCGCGGTTCAAACCCTTGCCGCCTTATCTCGCGGAGCCATATTGACTGTACTCGTCTGCTAACAGCCGACCGGCGACCGTCAGCGCTCGCCGGACAGGTGGTAATGAGGTGAACCACCCCTAGCGGAAAAATCGCCATTCCCACTCCGCCTACTAAAGAGACACCTCGCGTGTCTAAAAAGTTAGCCGAGTGCGAGTTCGCGAGAGAGAGACTAGACTAGTTACTTTATTTGTCCATGACAATATTGGACAAGAATACCTTGCATTTACAAAGAAATATGCAAGGTAAACGGTACATAGAAATAGACAGACATGCATGAGAAAACAAAGAAAAAATAATAGGCCTTAACCTAAGTATAAAACTAATTAGAGCTAGCAAGATCAGGCAAACGAGGCGAGCAAAAAGAAAGCAGAAGCGTTAGCGAGCATGAGCCGAAGAGTGGAGGAAAGCGTAAAGTACAGATCAAGCACAGGAAGAAGCATGAGAAGTAGGAGAAAAGCAAGGATAGTGAGAGAAGAGCTAAAACAAGAAGTTGAGATACTAAAAAACTGAAAAACTGAAAAACAGCCGGATGCGCAAAGATAGCAAGGACGCAGAGACCGAAACACCTCACAGAGGGACGGCTTCAGCCTGAAAAAGGTGCTTGTATAACCCGCGCTTGAAGGCAGAGAGTGTGCGAGCCTTCCTGAGTTCAAGTGGTAACGCATTCCACAGATACACCCCGGACACAGCGAACGATTTCCTAAAAGCCTCCGTACGAATGCGCGGTAGGAGAAAATCACCACGAGTAAGCCGCGAGGAGCCACAGATTGTAGGACCACGCTCGACGAAGAGCTCGCGGAGGTAATAGGGGCGGCCAGAGCGGGTGACTGTGAAGAGCAGAGCGAGCAGAAAATAGGTCCGGCGATCCCGAGCCGAAAGCCAGTTAAGGCCCCGACGATACGGCGTGACATGCTCAGCGCGAGGAACCCCGCAGACGAAGCGCACACAAGAGTTCAGCAGACGCTGAAGCTTAGTATTCAGAACCCCGGATAGATCGTTGAAGACTAGGCAGCAATAATCGAAGAGCGGAAACACGAGCGACACCACTAACATCTTGCGCAGCGAAAATGAAAGGAACCGCCGAGCGGCAGAGAGCTGGCGAAGAGAGGCATGTACGCGCGCAGAGATGGCAGCAACCTGTTCAGACCACGACAACTTACTGTCTATGACAACACCGAGATCACGAACCGAGTGGGAGAAAGGCACGGGAACCCCATCCAGGGATATTGTTGGCACAGTAGCAAGGTCCAGCTTGGAGACGAAGGCCGAGCTTCCAACGATAATGGCTTGGGTCTTGGCTGCGTTCAACTGAAGGCCATGAGACTTGGACCAATCGGATATCGCCACGACATCCTCATTTAGCTTTGCGATGGTGCGAGGGAGGCCTTCCACGCCACAACGTAGGTAAATCTGCAGGTCATCAGCGTAAAGGAGGTGAGACGAGTGACAAAGTACTTGAGAGAGGTCATTTACAAAGAGCGAAAACAGCAGAGGTCCCAAGACGGAACCCTGCGGGACTCCAAGATCGAGCGGAGCCCAGGACGACGAGCGACCATCTCTACCAACTACCATCTGCGACCTCCCCACCAGATAGGAGCCAAACCATTTAAGTACATGCTGCGAGAACCCGAGGGCGGCCAGCTTAGGCAGCAGGGCAGCGTGCGACACGGTGTCGAAAGCCTTAGTGAAGTCAAAGAGCACAACCACTGAGAGTTCACGAGCGTCGATGCCCTGGCGGATATCTTCGGTTAGCCTGAGCAACGCAGATTGGGTGCTGAAACCCGGACGGAAGCCCGATTGCCTCGGGTCTAAAAGACCGCGCTCCTCAAGATAGGCGGAAACTTGCAGTAGCACCACACGCTCAAGGACCTTAGATAGAAGGCACAAGTTGGAAATTGGCCTGACCTGTTGGAGAGAGGAAGGTGACTTGACTTTCCCTAACGGGAGCACCCTCGCCTGCTTCCACTGAGCCGGAAAGGTAGCGGTACCTAAGGACGCGTTGAGTAGAGAAAGTAAATAAGGCAGGACCACCGGGAGCGCTTCGCTCAAGTTACGGAGCGAGATATCGTCAACCCCACGAGCCTGTGAAGTGAAATGCGCAACAGCATCCAGTAAAACCTTTGGCGAGATGTCCTTGAAGTAAGAGAGAGAGAGAGAGAGAGAGAGAGAGAGAGAGAGAGAAAAAGTGAGTGTAGTTTTTAAGTGAGTGAGTGAGACCCCTGCATCCACCGGACCTCGACTAGGAGTTTGGACTACCGGACAACCTACGACCCGTGCCTGTACTCGGACCTCCGTCGTCGCGTGATCGAGACCGAACCGAGCCACGCTAGAGCGCCGTACAGTAAGGTAGGATCCATCTGAATACTAGTCCTGCACCCGTGGATCACCCTAGAACCCCTAGAAGCCTCGAGCCGTTCACGTGTTCGAATTCAATCGTTCCAGCGAACCGTTGGATTCAAACGACGAGAACAGCGTCACGTGTTGTTTGTCGTGCGTAGAGCCGTGCCAGGATTGGTAACCGCTGCGCCGATATCCACCGAGATCGCGCCGACGCCATATCGCTACGGACTGCTGACGTCACGCACCGCACTCAGCTGCTGCGTGTCAGAGTACCGGCGCTTCCCCAGCCATCCCCACCACCTCTCCGCCGCCGCTTCACAGCGAGCCGCATCAGTCCTCCGAGAGACCTCGAGAGAGACACGCAATCTCGCTACAGTGACAGCAGACTGTCAAGTAGCCAGAGAGGGAGAGACTGCGACCGTCGAGAACGATCGTCGCCTTTGCATTAGCTTTGGAAAATAGTTCATTCGAAATATTAGATATAGATTAGAGTCACTATTATAAATCGAAATACGCCAGGTAGCGGGCGTGAACCAAATTCGCGACCTTTTCTTTTTTTCTTTTTTTTTAATAAAACTGAGTAAACTAAGATCACTGGTGTCGTTATTTCTCGCCCCCACGAAATCCCTCTATCACTAGTAGCTAGCCGGAGGGTCCCAGAGAGAGAGAGAGAGAGAGGACTTCCAACGAAGTCTGGCGCCCAACAACAACCCCTACCTACAAGTTGGGCCAGGTTTGTATTCGGCTTCAATTCCTCGGTACCCGAGCCCAGGAAAAACCCGTTACAATTCATATATAAATGGTAACCGAATGGTTGTTTATTGGTAATGATTACAACGATGGTAGAACCATCTATGTGAGTTTCACAATTGTCGAGTTTGACTGAGAGTAATTTTGGGTTAGTGATTTATGATTCTAGAGCGAGTCTGAAAAGTGACTGCTTTCTTTAACGGTTTGGATGCAAGTGATGAGTGCAAGTGCAAGTGCAATATTGGTTACTATCTAGCTGAATGATGAGATCATCCTTTTCATTGTTCTCCCGGGCTTGAGCGCGTTTATGCAGGTGCAGTTTTATCGGTGCATAGATAGGGATGCAGTTCTTAGAAGGTATGGTGAGGCTTCCTCTGATAGGAGGCTGAGAGACTGGGTGGATGCAGGATGTTGTGTCTTGGGTATTGAGTGTGAGGGTGTAGGAGAGTGTAGGGTAGTATGGGATACGTAACACTAGTGTCACCAGTGACTTGCGCAGACACAAGGAAGAAAATTATCACCTGAGAATATTTATAATAACTTTATCTTAATAAAAATAATTTCCTGAATCTCTAAAAATTGAAGAATAATCCACAGGAAAATGGAAATAAAAAGCCAAACCAATCGGATACTTCTGCTTCATCTCAAGTTACAGTGCAAGGATCAAACGCTGTTCAATATATAACACTTGATGATTTCACTAAAGGTTTATGCTCTTTTTTTTTAATAATTCCTTTGTTATTCTGGATTACACATATATTAAGCTAATAAGATTGATTTTGAAGCACATAGTATCTAAGAAAAATACTAAATAAATATTAAATAAATTTTTTCTCAGCTATGAAAAGTGTTGCTGATAAGTTCAATGAACTTCGAAATGAACCCCCAACCTCCCAGGGCATGAAAAAAAATTCTTCTGTTGTCAGACAACAAAAGAAACAAGTAAATATTATATTTTTTTCATTCAAATAGTGTATTGTGTTAAATTAAGTATAAATTTTATACTTAATTTTATCCAAATATCGTTAAATTTAGAAAAAATTATTTTTAAAATATATTTTATTTCACATAGGATAAGTAAATAGACTTTTAGAAGTTATTTAAATTATTAATCCAAGCTAAATTCATATAGAAAGAACTCGGGCACGAAGGCAGTGGTGTTTTCATTACACGGGAGCAATGGGATTATATAAACAGTAAAAATACGTACACAGCGATGACAACGTCTTTGCTTGTTGCTTTATTCCCCCCAGATGTTTTAATAAGAAGCAATTTTAAAGGTGGTAAGGCTAGAAATAAAGGTAATAAAGATAACGAGCGCCATGAGGCCCTAGATTCTGCCAAAATAAATGTTTTGAAAGGTGAATAATTTAAACTTAAATGTTCCAAAAATTCAGCAATATATTTGAATGAATAATCATAATTTTTATATTCATTTTCTGCATTTTTTAGAAGCTGTCAAAGCTAAATTCCCTGATACATTTAAAGATGGTGGTTTTGGAACGGCAATCAATACTAAATTAGCAAAAATGAGATCTATGAAACATAAGAAAGACGTGAGTTAATCAATGTAATATTATTCTTGAACCTAATAATTTTAATTAACAATTATTTATTGTTGTAATTTAAATCAATTGAGAATATTTTCAATTTTCAGAATGAAAAAAAAATGCTGACAATGAGAGTAAACAACCAGAAGAGGATCCTGGTTGATAGTGACAACCCTTTTGAAAAAGAATTATAAAATCTTATAAAAAAAAAAATTTATGAGAAAACGATGCGTATTTGTCACTAAAATTGCTTATAAATTCTGGTAGCCGTTCACTTAAACTCAGCCGATAGATTATCATGAAAACTCATCAGAAACGGTGAGTTAATATTTGGAGCGATGTTTCTCTGTCAGAATCTATGACATACACTTGCAATTACCCACCTTCTATGAGTTTGAGGAAGATGTTCAATTATCAGATTATATAAGTAATTGCAACAAAAGCACATACTACGTAAGTCACGAGAGACTGTAAGTATTTGCCTATATGGACATCAACTCATGGTCACAATTTTACCTATGATTTCCGAAGAGTTATCCACTCATTGGTACAGTATCTACATTTTATGTGGATTCCGTTATTGGATCTCTATCAGATTCTATTAGATAAACTTCGACAAAAGAATGGATTTCAATAGTGAATCTTCATCAGATTGTATGAGTTACTTCGACAAAAGCACGGATTTTGACGGTAAACCTGAATAAGATTGTATGAGTTACTTCGACAAGAGAACAGATTTCAATAGTGAATCTTCATCAGATTGTATGAGTTACTTCGACAAAAGCACGGATTTTGACGGTAAACCTGAATCAGATTGTATGAGTTACTTCGACAAGAGAACGGATTTCAATAGTGAATCTTCATCAGATTGTATGAGTTACTTCGACAAAAGCACGGATTTTGACGGTAAACCTGAATAAGATTGTATGAGTTACTTCGACAAGAGAACAGATTTCAATAGTGAATCTTCATCAGATTGTATGAGTTACTTCGACAAGAGAACGGATTTCAATAGTGAATCTTCATCAGATTGTATGAGTTACTTCGACAAAAGCACGGATTTTGACGGTAAACCTGAATAAGATTGTATGAGTTACTTCGACAAGGGAACAGATTTCAATAGTGAATCTTCATCAGATTGTATGAGTTACTTCGACAGAAGCACGGATTTTGACGGTAAACCTGAATAAGATTGTATGAGTTATTGCAACAAAAACACCCACACTAGCATTAACTCATGGTTACAATTTTGTAGATGATTCTTCATGAGTTACTTCTCTATTGGTAGAGTCTCTGCATTCAACGTAGATTTCAATATTAGATCTATGAGACCGGTTGAGGTAATACCCAATCAATCCTTAAATGTATAAATAACAAGTGACATTCACGAGAGTAAAATTTAATTTTATGAGGCTTTTCTGATTGATGTAGGTGTCAGCACCTATGAAAAATGTACAATCATTAACAGGTTGTTCTATGAGTTGTCTGTTGGATATGTGGAACTGGTTTTTATCATAATTTGTGACAAGTTTCATAAAACTTGACCGTTATGGTCAAATCATTCATGTCCGATATACCGATGTAGAATTTCTGTCGTCAGATCCAATAAGATATATTATCATCAGCTAGCTAAAATGAAATTTTATGCTTAGCGTCAATCACACTGCTCTCAGTAATTCATACGAAAGTGACGTGTGTAAGTACGAGGGTGACCAAGATTATTTTAGAAAATGTTAGGAAATTTATCCATAGTTTCGCTTGCTTTGTTTATTTTTGTACACGTGTGAGTTATGTTTTTTTTTCCGCGTAATGTGACTTTTTTTTCATGTACTATGTATTATATACTATATACTATATACTATGTACTATGTACTATATACTATGTACTATATACTATGAACTATATACTATGTCCTATATACTATGACTTTTCTTCATCACTATTGGCATCACTTTCCTCACTCTTGCTACTATTTCCACTTCCCTCACTCTCGCTACTGCTTTCACTTTCCTCATTGCCACCACTATCTTTTCCCTCCTCTTGCTCTTTGTCTTCGCCATTATCGGATGACCTAGGTCTGGGATTTGATGTGGTTTTGTTCTATAATAGACACATTAACAAGATTATAAATATTTGGCTGGGTGAAAAATGATGAATGTATGTAACAGTATGACTAACGGAGGGTACGGGGGTTAATTGATCTGAAAATTTTCGAATCTTAATCAAAAATACATTATGAGGCTTCATTGAGGATAAATTATGCAATTTTTCATTTTATTTCATATATTTCGGTTTCTTGAACGCGACTTCTTGTCAGGTAGTTGCAATTGGATACAAAAATCAGTGTCGAATATAGTTATTTCCCTTTGGGAAAGTATTTATAGGATAATTGAATACTTACAAGTTCTTTTTCTCGACGACGCTGTTCTGCTCTTGCGTCCGATATTCTGCTTCGTACATACATAGAGCATTTCTCTACTTCCTTCTTAACTACGTCTGCATGTATTTGTTTGGATGTGAGGTAAAACTCAAAAATATCTGAAATATACGTTCAAGATATAACTTGAGTAAAATGGCACCGAAGGAACTTGATGAAAGTTGATCTCCATGATCAATTTTGAGCTATCGAAGAGGCAAGGGAGATAATGGAATTGATAGACGTCGGTTATCAGAATTGTTTCAATTGTTTCACAAGTTTAAATTGTTTTTGAAAATGTTTTTTGCAAAGGAAAAGGCCAATTCTCATCCCTAACATCTACCAAAATACGAGTTGGAATTGTTATCCTGTGAGTGCCATCCCTCATAACGAATTCAAGAATATGATACTCTAAAATTAATGAGATATCATGACTACATCGACGATGCCTTCTCAGTTGGAAAAAAGTATATCGGAAGACTGAAACCTCTGATTTCAAGCACACGAAGCCCTAATTCATCTTCATAAACCGCATATATGCCTACCTTTGATTGCCCGCATTTTTGTTGGATCCAATGCCGGTTTTTGCTCACCAACTTTGACCCTATTCGACGTTGCACCCGTAACACTGTGACTTAATAATTCTTCCTCTGTGAATTGGGTCATTAGCATTTTTTTGACAAACATTCCGTTGGTTTTAGACTTGAAAATCGCCGTATCATAAATTGTTTTGGGTATGTATATCCCTTGGCCAAGATGAATCTGAATTAAATATACATAAGAAGGAGAATCATTCATGGGATTTGTTCTAATCTATCAATGCAAAGAACACAAATGGATTTATACCGTATTATCACCGAATCGGACGAAACCCGGTTCAGGATAACCCACTTTTTGCTCCAAGATTCGGGAATTGATGTCAGATGGAATTTCTGAAAATTTCAACATTTCGAAGTGGATTTCATTTCATAATGCATGATGATACAATAAAAATACATCTAATTGGTAGCATATATGATACAGTTAAAACATCTTACGTCGATGTTCGTTCCAATTATCCAAGATTGTTTTGAGCGCCCTAATCACTTCCGTGTGTCGTTCCTCTTCTTTTCTTTCGAACTCATCCATTCGACGTACCAGACGATCTATACTTTCCTTCATGGCTTTTGTAGAGGAGGTATGGTGTCGTTCTTTCGTCTTCTTTTTCGATGATTTGTTTTTAAGTCTTAACATTTTACAAAACAAATATAGTAATTACAGATCAACATAATAAAATGTTAACCTTTTGGAAACCATTACCTTTGACTTGAATGAAATAGAAAATCGTCCAAAAAATTTGAGACCGTGCAAAGTATACGTCAAAATAGCTACTCACTTTTTCTTGGACGATTCTTTCTTGCTGTTGTTTTGTTGCATCTTTTCAGGTGCAACAGATTTTGCAGCACTTGTTGCTGTTGCCTCGTTGACGCTAGGTTGTACAGCTCCTATTGAGGTCGATGGTATCACCAAAGACTTGTCTGTGTCGGGATTATGATTCATATGTCCAAGTGAAGAGGTCACTGGATTCATTGTGGGATTGACGCTTGAATCTTTGGTAGGAGATTTTTCAGTTGTCCCAGTAAATTGTCCATGTATTGGATCATCTGCTGATGTAACTGGATCATGCTCGCCTGTTGCCACAATCGGTTCCTGTGCAATGGTCTCGTCAATCTACAAGAAATCTGTGGTTTACTAAAATGTGTCACTTCACATGGGTAATCAAAACGATGCAACCGATACTACAACTTACTTTGTTTATAATTAAATTAACCTTTTCTTCTTTCGCTATCAGCGGTTTCATCTTTTTCTGAAATCATAATTTACATCACTACTTGCAAATCAGTTGAAATGATTTAGATATTTTAGACTATATATTAGGGTAGCAATATTTTTTCGCCTCCATTTATTTTTTCGAGCTCACATGAAAATTTGTTACTTTGCTCTATTTTGAGAGCCCTCTCCAAACTTCAGCTAAATTAAAAATTTCGTTGAGGTCGCTCAAGAATTTTGGAAATGTCAAAATTCAACGAAATCGACTTTTTTTTAATTTATATTCTGCATTTTCTTACTAATTCAATCTTACCTTGGAGGATTGTAGAGGAACATACTGAAATTTCTAGTCAAAATATCAATATTCAAAGGTCGCTCAAGACCACCCGAGAAAAAATGATTATATAGACACATATATAATCATATATAACTATATATTTGTATATATAATCGCATACAATGTTCAGATACAATCATATATTATTATGTACAATTATATACCGGTATATATGACCATATATAATACTATATCCGAATGTATATAGCGTCCCATATGCCCATATATGAACATATGAGGTAACAAATGCACTATATCTAATCAGTTATAACCAGATATAATTATTTTTATTCGTGTACGACGCTCAGATACAATCATATACAAATATATGTATCCAAATATATTCAGATACAGTACTATATATCATCATATATAGTTATATACAGTTATATGTGACAATGTATAGTATTGTATCTGAATATATCTGGATTTCTATATGGTCATATATAAACATATAAGGTTCAAGATTAACTCTATAAAATCGCAGATATGACTTCAGATAGAATCATATATAATTATATATACAGTTATGTTTCATGGTATATGATGTGTCTGAATAATGGGTCCAATAGATTTAAATCGATTTTTCCCCGCAGACTATAAACTTTAATGAAATTGAATTTGCTTAATTCTCACCCTCTCATTACTGCAATGAAAAACGAAGAGATTTATGTACCAGTCACGGAGTCTCATTATAACTGCAGCTTTCAAAACGATTTTACGAACAAGAAACATATGGGATAAATATTCACCCCGGTTTGTAGTTTCAAGGTAGAAAAAATGGGTTTGTAGTTCTGGGGTTAAAGTATTTCATACGCATATGAATGTATATTATCAAAATCAGTGATTACATATATTTTACACATGGTATAAGGCATTTTATTTCGACTTAACACTATACATGCCATTTTATGTATATATATATGGGGAATTCATATGAAACCGACCAATCCGTAACCTCGACAATTTTTGATTTTGTTGAAAAATTTCTATTTTTTTGTACCTACCGAAAGCAGTCTCCGGATTTTTTTCAGATTTTTGTCCCAAATCATCCAAACGCAATGAATTTTTCAAAATTTATAAACTTGGACCATTTTGATTTTATTGAAAAAATTCACCAATTTTCAAGAGACATTTTGACAAGTACTGACCAATTCTTAGCTTGTGATATTCATAACTTCTATTTTTTTTTTATTTTTTACCGCGTGTGAACCAAGAAATCGTGTTTCTTCCTTGAAATAATAACGCAAGTAGTGATTTGATCCGTAATTATTATTCTTCATTTTATTAAAGTAGTTTGTACACATTTACATTTTTCCGTGAATATTATGACGTTTTCGGTTCGCTACACCGGGCTTCACTCGGTGTACCTAGCCGAACATTCCCGATCAGCTAAAAAATTTCCAGATAATTGCCGAATCTCCGAATTTTATTTTAAAAAAATAGCGCGCCTCTTGTTTTCTGCGTACCGTACAGCGCAGCATAATCAAATTTGGAGCTTCTCATCAAAAAATTTCGGAGCTGATCGAAATCTTCGGCTACACCGAGTGTAGCCCGGTGTAGCGAACCGAAAACGTCATAATATTTATGAAAAAATTTGAATACGTACAAACTACTTGAATAAAATGAAAAAGAATAATTCGGAATCAAATGACTACTTGCGTTATTATTTCAAGGAAAAAACACAATTCCTTGGTTCACACACGGTAAAAAATAGAAAAAAATAGAAGTTATGGATATCACAAGCTACGAATTGGTCAGTACTTGTAAAAATGTCTCTTGAAAATTGGTGATTTTTTTCAATAAAATCAAAATGATCCAAGTTTATAAGTTTTGAAAAATTCATTGTGTTTGGATGGGTTGAGACAAAAAACTGAAAAAATTCCGGAAGACTGCTTTCGGTAGGTACAAAAAAATAGAAAATTTTTAACAAAATCAAAAATGGTCGGGGTTACGAATTGGTCGGTTTCGTATGGAATTCCCCATATTTATACTAATAACCATAATAAATATCAAACTGTATTAATAAATCAAATAAAGTTCCTAACTATCAATAAAACTCAAAGGTGAAAATATTTTTTGAATGTACGATGCATTCAAAAGCGACGGGTTTGCTCATATATAACTATACTCATATGAATATGCCCATATATTATAATATATACCCATACATAGTGATATCTGATAAGATAAGCCCACATACAATGACCTGAGCATATAAGCGCATATATAATGATATCAGATTATATACAAGTCGATATATAATAATATATCATTTTATATACTGATATATAATTATATATGTCCCGATCGGGCCAATTTTCGGATACAATTATATATGGTTGATTGTATATGCTTATATCTGATTATATGCAACGATTTTTTCTCGGGCATTGAAGTTTTATTCGAATTTTATTGATTAATTCTTGAGCGATGTTCAAGTATTATTGTTTTTCCTTGAAATTTCATTATAATCCTCCACAATCCACCTAGAAAAGATTGAATTAGTGAGCAAGTGAAGAATACATAAAAAAAAATCGATTTCATTGAATTTTGACAATTTCAAAATTCTTGAGCAACCTCTACGAAATTTTTAAATTTAGCTAAAATTTGGAGAGGACTCTTAGAATGGATCAAACTCACAAATTTTTATGTGAGCTCCAAAAAATAAAAAAAAGGCGAAAAACTATTGCCACCGTACTGTATATTATACAGATAATATCGACAGACACTTCATTCTTCATCCAAAAACGATACAATAAAAGGCATCTTACGCAAGCCAGTCATTTTATCAAACTATTTCGAAACTTCACGTATAATTTTTTGTTGACAAGCAATCATTATGACTTTTGGCTGAAGAAAAATATCATCACGAATTGATTGATGATATTCAAGTCTATCAAACTCAAGTATTTTGTACTATACATTTGAAAATAATTCATATGTATAGCAACAAAAAATTATTTGTAACCTTTTTTTTTTTTCTTCATTATAAGACCTAATTCACCGTCTTGGATTCACGCAAAAATTTCACGAGATACGTACGTTTTCTTTCCCTTTGTTTTTGGATTTCGTTAAACCTTTGCCATCATTAGATTTACGCTGCAAAAAATACAATTCAGTGAAGCAAACATATCTAGTTACACGTAAAAATGTTGTCCATTACTCTATTGAAAATTAAAGATCTGTATATTTTTCACCTTTATCGAAGATTTTGCCTGATTCTCGATGGCATCCAATTTATTCATATCCATCGGCTTCTGATATAAAAATATTATGCTATAGTACACAGCAGATAAGTTTCTATATTTTTGTTTCGAATTCTGTTACCGTACTATTATTGCCTGTCCAACTGAGGATTCACTTTGTTCGAGTTCATCAGGGTTTTTATCATCCTCATTCTTGTCTGCCATGATATCCTTCTCAAAACGCTCCTGTGAAACCCAGATAAGAATAGAATGGTACATTACGATACGACTGCGGTAAAACTTTTTCTGACGAGTGTGAGGTTGCAGCACGAGCCGAAGGCGAGTATTGCAATCACACGAGATCAGAAGAAGTTTTTCCGTCGAGTATTGTACAAAATTTTACCTCAATAGGTGTGAAAATGGGGGTTTTATGCACGCGAAGCGTGCGTACAACGTCCATTATCACACTGAGTGAAGTGAATGTATTTTTCGATGCATGAAGATTTTTTGTTCCAAGTTTCACTGGCAAAAAGTATGAATTTGGGGCGAAAAATAAATCAAACACGAGTTAGAGTGGTAAAAACTTAGTAAAATACAGAATTTCGGACGAATATTGTTTGTGGTTAATGCTTGTAAAAATTAGCATGGGAACTTTCTCAGCCATTATGTTTCTAGAAAATAAGTTCATTTCTTTGTAGGCTTTTTTTTCTTTCACACAGAATCCGAAACGACGATGATGATTTCTTCAAACATCAAAGATATTGCTTGGTCACATTTTAGGGGTATTATAGAATTCGAAAAAATTGGTAATATGTATATAAAAAAACGTCAATTATTTAATGATAAGTAATGTTTTACTCAATATTTGATGATTGATCGCTAAGCAATTTCAAGGGGTGAAGGCAGTAAAACAAAGTATAAACAAGTCAATGATGTAAAAGATAATATAATAATATATATGGGACGTTCCATATGAGATGTACAATTGGTTGTCCACACCCGTTTCGATTTGTCTCAAACTTAGTCAAGTTGAGTAATGGGTTGAAAAAAAAATTCCTTCAAATAATGAAAATTCTACCTTGCACAAGTCGCGAGTAACACCGAATCACAAATTTTGAATTATTTTTTTCAAATCGCTGTAGCGCCCAAACTACATGTCCGCGCCTGAAGGTCAAGTGGGTCCAAAGTTTTGTGATTTGATGTACTTTTCATGGTGCCACGGGACAAAGTCGATTTTCAGTTTTAGGTATAAAAAATGCGAAAAACGCGATATTGATCTCGTTCTCCAAACTTTTTTTGGGGTCCAACTTTCATCAGAAAATGCGGCTGTTTTTCCCGCAAATTTCCATGTAAAGAAAAGTCACGGGACTCAACTTTTTGAAGAGATGTGAGGCATACAAAAAGTATGCCTGTTAAAATATGAGCTCTTAATATTAATATTAAGAGTGGGCGCATCGCACTTTTCGATTTTCCATAAGAATAACATGGGATAAATTATTTTTGCTTCTTCTGATTTTTATAACTAGCAAATGATACGTCACACAAAGAATCTACAGACATATTTTTGTTGGGAAATGAAAAATGAAAAATAAAAAAAAATAAAAAACCAAAAATTGAAAAAATTAAAATTAAAATCAATCAAAATAAATTAAACTTTGACCTTGAATAACTTTTGAACGAATGGACTTATTAGAAAATGACTCGGAACTTTTTTGTAGAGCGTTCAATTCGCTACGGAAATATGTCTGTAGATTCTCTGTATGACATATCATTTGCTAGTTTTAAAAATCAGAAGAAGCAAAAATGATTTATCCCATGTTATTCTTATGGAAAATTGAAAAGTGCGATGCGCCCACTCTTAATATTAAGAGCTCATATTTTAACAGGCATACTTTTTAACCTGAATGAAACTTTTGAGCCTGTTAGTGAAAGGAATAAAATTTTTTTTTTTTTTTTTAAACACCCTAATATATCGCGTGACTAATGGAAAAAGGGCCTAAGCGACGGTGCGATTTCAATGGCAGAAGGGCGTATACTTTTTTTTTTGTTGCCAGTCGATAGGAAATCGTTTGAAATGAAAAAAGCAGCTTTTTTTCCAGCTTAAAATATAAAGGCAGAATGGCGTAACCACCTCTAATACGCCCTTCTGCCAGTAACCATTTTTCGGGCTAATACCAAAAGGGCGTATTCGCCAAAATTGACTTTTGACAAGAAGCGGACTATTTCTGGTGGATAGGCCCTTTTGGCATTACCTTCACGAAAAAAATCATTCCGACTAATGCCAGAAGGGCGTTTCCAAACTTCTCGATGGGCGAAATTGAAGATGAGACCGAGAAGCGTAATGTGTATTTTTGTTCAAATTCTCGAAAGTGAAAGAACGCCACTGAATCAATTTTTAACTTTATATGTCATGTATGGAGGGTAGAGGTAAGGAGGACCAACTCTTATGGAGCATCAGCGGCCAAAGTGTCCGTAAAAGTGCATTAAATAATAGTTCCAGAAGTACCCAGAATGGCGTTCGTAAGCAATCAGGGTAACCCTGGGTAACCAATCGCAAGACCTGACCTTGGCGATCACCAATGAAAATTCGGTTCTTAAGTTACAGCAGCGCCGCCTAATTAACTCGATTTCACGGACACTTTCTATACACGGAGTTGGTCATCCTTACCTTTACCCTCCATAATGTCATACTACAAGCTTATTTTTTGATGTAACATATATGACGATTTTTTTTTTTAACTTCACACTTTCTCGCGTCGACACGTGAAAGAAAATTCAGAATACACTAAATGGTTGCAGTGATATGGACTTTTGAAATTTTGGTGATTAGACAGTTTCAAGTTCCACAACTTGAATAATTTTTAGAATTTTGAAGAATTCCTCAGCCAAAAATTGTTTTCCTACCGAACCTACATATTCACCAAATGTCGATAGAATCGCTGACTATGAGGGACATGTGTGGTACAGTTGACGTGGAACCGCCCGCTATGTAATCATAATACACACACTCACCTGATAATGCATTAATTGATGCTTATAATGTTTGGAAAAAAACAAACATAAGCTTGTGTTCCTAAATCCACATGTATAACTTTCATCTCAAAGTTCTCGATGTTTGTTATCACAATGTTTTCCTCGGATCGGTCGGAAACTTTGTGGATGTGATCCAACTGAACTTTGCCAAAGGAGCAAGGATGAGTTTTTACGTGGTGTCCGTAGATGTAGCATTTGTCCCCGACAGCAACGAGATGGTGTACATGAATGATTTTTTCGGAACGCAATAAAATATGTGTGTCATCGGTTTTGTCAGCACGGGAATATTCTTTGCTGTGAATTACCGTGCCTCGATAAAGACATTTATTAAAAATTTTAATCGTTATATTCTCATTATTCAAGTGCTGTTTCATTTCATTTTCGATATTTTTAAGTACACGGCCTTTACCAACAAGTACAAGCTCCTCTGACAGCTGTAAACAATTTCGAAGCCGTTCGCGTTCGAACAATTTTCTGCAATAACTTTTACAAACACTAGATTCTGTTGAAATGTCAATTTGTGAAAGAAACATAGTTTTCTTTAGCCATTTTTTAGCAATTTGGTGACCTACGCCTCTAAGCCCGTTGACATTTTTTTTGTGATAGAATATGCCATTTTCAAATGGAAATGCTGATGTAGCCCATAGTGGACCACTTCTTTGTACAGAATCAGTCAGGTGCAGTAGAGAATGTAAATTGAAAGTGAGAGCTGTTTCTCCGAACGTGAGTTGGCAGTCTCCTACAAATTTCAATAAATCATATTCTGATCTTCGTATATCCTCGCTGGTTATTTTCCGTTTTAACAATGTATGAATGCTCCGGACGAAAAGTGCGTAGCTTTCCAAAAAACTTGCTTCCACAATTCCATCGAAACATATGATACTCCAATACAATAACCACGATTCGAGTTCAGATGCTTTCCATTTACTGATATCTGTGACTGGTCTAGGGAGTCTGTAAATTTCATGCGGCGGCCTTATCTTACTCAAACGCTCGTTTATCTTCGTACGATCACAGGTGTTCATATAACAGAATGACCCATAAGTAACCAATAAGAACCACAATTGTCGGACAACTCCTAATAAAACACAGTGCATGTAATCGATGGGAAATCCCCAGACAATGTCAAACAACGGTTGTAATTTATCGATAAATGGCGTAGATCCTTCAACACCCATAATTGTCAATTGGTGACTCTTTTTTTTTGAAGATTCCTTCAGTTTTTCTACTTCAGCAAGATTTTTAATGTGCTTCTCGTGAGTTCTGAGTTCAGGCTCATTTTCGGTAATTGGATATCGCATCGCATGCCCTGAATATTTTCCAGAGTCATAACACCAACTACATCCAAAATAGCCATTAAACTGAATGCGATTTTGACATACGGGTCGTGCTACAGAATCGACACAGCAACAAAACAGTGTAAACTTCAAGTTGACTATTTTTCCAGTAGAGTGATGTAATATGTTAACACCTTCATCGGTCAAATTTACAATTTGACTGCACAACTCTGTATTGTATAGGTTCATCAAGTCTGCTTTCGGTTCTTTATTTGTCAGAAATACACCGCCAAGAATCATATGCTTGAAGCGAACTTCGAGTGGTAGTTCGTTGATGTATAGTTGTTAAGGCCAAAAACTTCGCGTGGAACTTTTGAATATCGGTGCACCATCGGTATTAAAATTTAATGTCAATATTTCTGGATGATTACTTCTCAACTTTTTATAAAGTGTAGAATCTTGAATGTCGCAAATATCGGTATTCAATTCTTCACTAGCTGTGTCCGTTATATGTTGAAATAAGCTTATCTGAATCTTTGGATCATCTAATAACATTTGTAATTGGTACCGGATATCGGCGCTTATAAAAGAATTCGTACTATTAGAAGAAAGGTTGTAAACCTGTTTACATAGTGCACATGTTATTTTCTCTGCTTGCGTACTCTTTTCCAAACTTTGTGTCTTTAAAATTATCTGACAACTTTCACACAAAAAGTGCAACGTAAGTTTATCAGCTGGTATACCGAAAGCTTGTGATCGCAAGTAGTAGCTACTTTCCCAATCATCGAACTCCGGGCCAGCCAAAATTTTAATCAGATCAACTAAATGATTTTGATCATGTCTAGATAAATTTTTGGCCATCGAAAAGGACTCAATCATCAGTAGAACATCAGAGACTGTAAGTTTAACCTCTGGAAACATAAGCCGATCTCCTAGCATCTTACTTGTATCAAAACCTATTTTCTCAGAAGTCGTTTCATTGGCGATGTCGGAGTCATAATCGCTACAGTACGAAGATTCACTGCTTTTCGCATCATCATCATCAAGATAATTATAATTATCTACGTCATGATCATTCACGTCATAATTGGTGTTCTGTTCAGTTGTTGAATCGATCTTGTAACAATCGGTACGAGCATCATCAAAATATTCCGACATTGTAATTTCAGAGATGTTTTCGATTTCGGTCGTTGGCTTCGTAATAGTATTATTTGTAGGTGAATCACTAGCTTCCGCATTATTATAAGTCTTCGAACTTCCGGGCAACGACGTGTGGCATTGAAATCCATCATCAATTGTAGATGGGACTTTAATATCATCTAAAAAATGGTTTACTACAAATTCACATGAAATGAATACACTTAAGGGGGAATATACACCTGTACCCGGATTCTGTAACTCGTTATCGAGAATTATCGTTGTCGTTAGCTAATACAACAACATCAGTGACCAATAAGGTTTAAGAAAATACAAATCTACCCAATAGAAAACAAGACAAAACAAGCCGATCCGATCGTTTCGTTAACGAAAAATTACAGAATCCGGGTACTGGCATGGTCCAAAAAATCGATTGTTCAATTTTTACATTTTCTTCAAGTTCGAAAATTAAAAAAATTCAAAATGATGACAAGCTTCGGGTCGCACAGGTAGGTGTGAGTTGAAAAAATGTCATGACTTATCCATGGAAATATTTTCAAACGCGTTTTTCTTGAAACAACGTATTTCAAACTGGTCCCCAAAATATCTCCAAAACCACCGAACCGATTGGTTTGAAATTTATTGTGGTTATTGTATACATCTAGTACTTGTCATAGGATTTTTGTTCTGATCCTTTTTTTTTTTCAAAGTTTTATACAAAACTTGAAGGGTTTCGAGGGGGAAAGATAATGCTGATATGTGTTAACTTGTGGGCTTCGCCAATTCCGAGATTTCGCAAGTAACTTCGGATTATAGATAGGGAACACATGTTTTGGTTGGGGGCAAGATCAAAGACTAATTCAAATACGGAAGCAAAAAAAATTAGAAAAAAATTGGAAAAAAAATTTCGCCAAAAAAATTTTTTTTGCTTCCGTATTTGAATTAGTCTTTGATCTTGCCCCCAACCAAAACATGTGTTCCCTATCTAAAATCCGAAGTTACTTGCGAAATCCCGGAATTGGCGAAGTCCACAAGTCAACACATATCAGCATTATCTTTCCCCCTCGAAACCCTTCAAGTTTTGTCGAAAACTTTTGCTTTTATAACTGTTAGTTTTGGGGATATTCGCCTACTTCAATTAAAATCGACCACCCTGTATATCGGGACTCAATCCTTTTTTAACCGACCTGATTCTTTTTTTTCAATAGTTGCATATAATTTCTTCCACCGATAAGCTGTTCGTGTGCTAACAGCTTCTTCTTTACATGATGGATTCAACAAACGATTATAAAGTTTCTTCTTATGCTCCATTGCAATATGAAAGTATTATCTGAAATACACAGTTTATATAATTAACGCGAAATACTGGCCTCGGAATCATAAGTGTATAATTGTTATGCTTAAATTCATTATGATCGAAATCCCGAAAATCGGATACCCGAATACCATTACTGCCGAACAGTCATCAATCCTAATTTAAACATTCCAAAAGACCATAATTAATAATTCCGAAGTGCCTTTTCACAATTCATGAAAATATGCGAAGCACATTTATACCTAAAAAACCTCCTTCCGAATTTGAAAATAGTGATGTAGCGAAATGAGTCAATCCACGTCAAGCGGGACGGATTTGGCCAAAAATGTTCGTCGATATTTCGGATTCTTTTGTAAATTTTTGTACACGCTCTCTGAGTAAAAAAAATATACGTATAACATTTTTTTTTTTTCACTCGAAAGGCTTAGAAGCTACAAGGGGTTGAATTTTCGAAAAAACCACCAAAAATCGAAATCGCACTCTCCTTTGAACGTTAATATCTCCGGTTCCCTTAGTATACATAAGTCAGCAATAATTAATTATAAAGCTCTTTAATTATACTTTTGCGCTATCGATTTTAAATACATGAAATAAACAATTTTCCATTTGTTATAAACCATTGTATTTTTTAAACGCGATTTTCGAGATGAATGCCCCCTTCGAATATTCTGAAAAAAATACAAGCGTGTTTCTTCATTCATTCTTATATCGGTGGTTTAATTGAATCCTGATTCGAAGACTTATTTTCCGCTTCTAAATGCGGGCAAACCCCGCTTTCCGTGCACTTTTTACGAAAACTATGGTATGCAGCACGGACAGATCGACAGTAATTATTGACTCGGGTGAAGCTGGTCAAAAATCACTGTCGTTCGGTCCTTGCAGCATAATATACTATTAAGGCGTCTTCTCACTTTAGGCACCTCGAAAATAGGCTATTTTCGCGATTTTTTTTCGAGGATTTTTGCAAAAAATTATGGGATAAAATGGATCCTATGTAATAAACACATCTTTCAAGTACAAGAAAAAATTTATTTTTTATTTTTTTGAACAATTATTATAATAAAACAGTAGCATCGAAAAACCCGTGTAGAAATGTTATGTTCGTGGCTTGTTGATGGTATCTCCGAGACAGGTCATCTGAAACAAAAAAATCAAACAGTTTTAGATTCAGTATGTCAGTGGCTATAGCGCATATCATCAGATTTTTGATATTCGCGAAAATAACAAAATGGCGCACGTTTTTCGAAAAAGTAAAAAAAAAACGCGTTTTTTTGCAGTTTTTTGTAAAAAAAAAAATACTTAAAATCAAAATTTCAAAAATCTGATGATATGCGCTATAGCCATAACTCTGAAGAATATGTCATTCAAATTTCATGACAATCGGCCGGATAGTTTCCGAAATTTCATCAACAAGGCACTGAAAAACCTTGTTTTGAGATAAACGCGTTTAAAGTTTTGGTTGCAGAAAAATCATGAAAAAACCTTACCTCGGGTTAATCAGCGATGCCTGCTCCATACAATGGACCTTCCGATTCTTCGTAGAAGTTGTGCTCGTCCAAAGTAGCTAAGCAAGGGGTACTACATTAACAAAAGAACACGACTATTCAATTGTATAGAGTCAGGTATACAGGGACCGTCCGAGCGGCGTCAAAGGGATCAGCCGGGTGCTCTCAGGTAGTCACCTGACGGTCGCCCAAAAATGTAGTTAGACTCGTCCGATCTTTATGAAATTTTGATATAACATTTTTGATGATATGTACTTTCAAAATTGAAAAAAAAAAAAAAATCGATTTTTTTCAATTTTCAAAGTGAGAAGACGCCTTAAAAAGCGATTGATCCGTGGCAGAAGTCGCGCGCGGAAGTGTACGCGGGAGCACTATATACCCGATAGTTATATACTTGTTCGCTTCACATGCGAAGAATACAGAGTGGCATATGTGTTCAAATTCATCAAATCTATCAATACATGAAATTATTTTTTTCATTTCATGCTGTTATACTCGACTCGAAACAACGAGAATATGAATAGAGGCACACAATTGATCGAGTACAGGATTTATTCACATTTTCAAAAAGTGTCCTTCGATGTGATCTTTTTTTTCTTGTGATTTCGTTTTTCTATTTGAACAAATTTTATTAAAAAAATCTGCTAAAAATTCAGCGTACTTTTGAAAGATGGAACGACCTTATGGAAAATTACGAACCAAATCCAAGGAGTCGAGGGTCAGACTCAGGTCGAGTCGGCGTGAAATGCCCCATATACACGTCCACAGGTCCTAATGAAATAGACGTATCTTGGCGGGCCGTTTAGAATAGACATATCTCAAAGATGCTACAGTAAGTGTATACAAAAACAACGCTCTATTACTATCGGCCTATAGAGTCTGTGAGATACGACTCTTCTAAACGGCTCGCCGAGATACGTCTGTTTCATTATGACCCGTCGATATCGGCACATTTCGGAAAAATCTGCTGTGATATGATAACTTTGTCAAAAGAGCAAGCAAAGCGCCGAACAACGTGAAGTCATTTTGGGATTGATAATATGAATGGTCCATTTATGAAAACTCCCAGTGTGGATGAGCTTAAAACTTTGACGTTGAAGTTCGTAACGTTAATGCAACAAAATATTGCCAAAAATTCTCAAATTCAAGGCTCGAACGTTTCAAATGGGTAAAAAATGATGCATAATTCCTCAAATTGTGTGAAACATGTTTATCTTGCATATTGTATAATTCTAACAACATTTGAATCACGAAATATTGCATTTCTTCAACGAATATTCTGTTACGTTAACGTTACGAACTTCAACCTCATTAAAAATTTACCCGTTGAAAATGCATTTGTATTTGTATTTGTGTTATCTTACCTTATTCTTTTTCGACAACCGTTGCATCAGGATATTTTTTAAACCACCTGCGGCTGATTCTTTTGGTGACCTTTTCACATTTGCAGTATCGTCCTCTGAAACTTCCGACAATATGGCAGACGGAGGAATCCTGATACGACCGCTGTTTTCAATCTTTGCGGACAAAGCTTCCTTTGACTCTGAAACACCCGACCTTATAATGTGTAGGACTATGTTAACAATGTCACTTTACCTTGCATCTGTAATAATCGACAAAACATCAAACTGCACGGAAAAATTGAATTAAAGAATTGCTGAAATATAACTATAGATTCAATATCTGTTGCTCTAAAAATTGACTGACAGAATTAGTACACTATGATAGAAGGATTTGTTGTTAATTCATGAGATTTATTCATATTTAACAAATGATTTATCAACTTATATACTTAATGAATATTTGTTAACTGTTAATAAATATTTGTTGTGCACAAAGCTGATTTGTTGAATGTTATAAAATATTTATATGTGTTTAAAAAATCAAAAAGTGTTCCCAAATGAATGTATTTATTAACCCCTTCACTGGTAAAGGATTTGAGAGTGAAGTGGACATTTCTGGTTGACAATTTTTTTTTTTTTTTCAGTACTGAAATTGTAAGAAATTTTGTATACAACGCATTTTTTTCGACAGCCCGCCATATGGCGGGCTCACCAGTCGAGGGGTTAACAGTCAAGAAATTCTTCTATCAGTGTATGGTGAATAGGGGAACGTGAGGCAGAACGGGCACCAAAACAAAAAAAAAATAATGTGGTCGGAAATGATTTTTTATGAAATATGGCGACGTATTTTGGATCAATAATGATGAAAAATAAAGAATAAAATGGAAAAAAAATTCAGTTTTTTTATTTTGTCATTATTGATCCAAAATACGTCGCCATATTTCATGAAAAATCATTTCCGACCACATTATTTTTTTTTGTTTTGGTGCCCGTTCTGCCCCACGTTCCCCTACTTTTCATAACTTTCCGTGAAAAAAAAAAAAATGGAAAAACTGCAATGACACATAACTATTTTTTTTTTTTTACAGAATTATAATTATAATTCAATCTGTCAGATTCGATGGAGCGTTAACTGGATTGGAAAATCTCTTGTTTTTGTATATATAGTTACATGAAAAATTACCGCGGTGAAATCACATGTGAAATTACCAGTGAAATTACCACACGCGAAATTATCAAAATCATCAGTTAAATATCGTGTAGGCTATATGCAAACTAACGTCGAATGGTGCAATTTTATTGGCTGAAATTTGGATGAGAAAAATAATCGGTCTGATAAAATCCCCGTTACTGGGGGTTTTATCAGATTGAAACAGGCCACATGACTGAGAATATACTGTACTCTGGTTAGCCACGATCGTAATGGAGGAAATAATCTCATATTTTCTATATTCCGATTATACTCATACTATCTCATCAATATGAAATAGAATGTAAATGCTTACAGATTATGATATATTTTCTGAGTATTTCCTCATACAAAATAATCTCATATGACGCTCATATGTGCTCATAAATTCACTTAATGACCAAATTTTGTACTGCTCATTGTGAAATCTTGTTCACTCATAATTTCTCACAGAAATTGGATCCTAATTTTATCAGAATTTATAAGCCATTTCCCACACTTGTATACTACGTTACGCAAAATTCCGACAAATTGCATCAACTGTTCGGGAAATCACCGGCGTCAATCGGTGCAGAATGAGGATAATAACACATCCAACAAACAACTATTTTCTTGAATAATACGATGGAGTGACAATAACGTGATGAATCGTAAACGAGAAACAATAAAGTTCATAAAGTTGATTTCATTGTTACGAATATAGTTTGATATGCAACTGCTGAGTTGGAACCCACCGGAACGGAAAAGAACGGGAGAGAACGGAACAGAAGTGATCGGAAGCGTGTGGAGTCGGTGGAAGCAATCAGAAGTTTTCAATCGTACGCGTCAGGGGCGATCGATATTCATTTAGTCATTTTAGCAGTCAGTTTTATAAAATATACGATAAATGACTAAATGAATATCGTTCGCCCCTGACGCGTACGATTGAAAACGTCTGATTGCTTCCACGGACTTCCACACGCTTTCGATCACTTCTGTTCCGTTCTCTTCCGTTCCGGTAGGTTCCGGTTGGTCTGAACAGAAGAGAAGTTGAAACAAAGTGTGAATGATGACCAGGTTCTGAAAATTTTAGGTATGAATCATTTAAAACTTACCGTCTGTGAAAACTACTATTCCTCGTTGCGACGTGGAATCAATATCAATGTTGAAAACTTTCCGGGGGTTATCTGCTTTATATTTTTGTATGGCACTGATCTGGACTATTGCGAACGTCCCACTTTTTAAAATTTTCACGTACGCGTACATTTATTAATGAGATTTACCGAACGTTCTTGCGAAGTAACCTCCACGATAGTCGGCTAAGAACTAACTCTCCAGCTTACTTCGGCTGCGCACTTAAGGATGCGCACTGCTGAACGGACTGTGATTGGGCCTTAACAGAGGAGTGTCATTCAACTCTGTGAGAACTTATAAGAAAATTGTATTTCTGCTACACGTGTCCGTAAAGTACATGCTTTAGGGACTGTTCTGAGTCCGTAAAGTTCAATTTTACGGACCCAGAATAGTGTTACAGGCTGACTAATGGTCTACTCTATGATAGAATAACCCAAAGATCTGACCTAAGTCCGATATTAGTATTCTAAAATAAGAGAACTGTCCGGTAGTTCAGTATCAACGTGTACCTCCTTTATGTCCACGTGGACGGGATTTCGGGAGGTTCTAAGGCAAAGGTTAACTATCAGAAACGTGCGAGTGAATCTAGTATATATGTGTTAGTCTTACCTTCTAGTCCAACTCAATGATCTCGACGATTTTGGGCGTAGAGGGTCTTTGGTTGTGGTGAGAGTCAGCTGTCGTGAAGATACGCCTTGTAAAGGTGGTCTCTATGGTGCTGACGATGCACCTAGCACCTTGATAGTCAACGGTATGTTGTACTAGGGTCTGTGGCCGCTCCTCTGAATACTCGTTGAATGGGCCCCCTGGAAGCTCCGCTTCCGCAGGTGGTTGCTCACTTTGAATTAAAGCGTTTTTATCGCGAATTTCACTATCGCTTGGATTAATTATAGTGTCTTTGCTGTCCTCGTCTTGGAGGGTTACGGATGAGTAATATTCGGAAATATAGCCCGGTAACCACTCCGGAGCCTGACTATCTTTATTTAATTCGTTGATTGATTCGAGGAGTTTATCGTGGCGGGCTTTAGCCTTCGCTATACGAGCGTTAGCTCGCTTCCCTGATCTACGTTTGAACTTCTTTTTATTCACCACAGCCCCATTCATCTATGAGGAAAGGACTTGTGGTTAAAACGTTGGCTGGATATATAATCGTCGCCCTAACGTTTTGTGTGAGATAGGATAGAATAGGGTTATACAAGCTTGGGACACTTGTTCCCTGGCCTAAGTATAACGTATTTAGAAATCGGAAACAAGCTTGGATTTCTCCTGGCCTAAGCAACCGAAGTCTGAATGTGATGTGATTATATTGGCTGGGATAAACCTCGCCCTGATATAATCGTGTAAGTCTTTATACTGGCTTGGTGACCTAAGTACCTCGCCCTAGTATAAAGTGTGTGTGTGTGTTGGTTGAGGGTGTATGCTTGAGTTTGAGTAAGGTGGATGAATGCAGTTGTGGTTAATAATTGTCTTACCTTGATTTTTTAGGAAAATGTGAACTTGGTTGATTTCAATTTTAGTGTTATTTTATTGTAAATGAGATTTGAGTAATTTATGTAAATTGACAGTTTATGATTATTCTAAAAAGCGCCAAGACCACTTGCGCGTCTTACTTATAAGAATCAAAAATTGAGTTTGAGATTTAAGTGTGAATTTGAAGTTAAGCTGTGCTAATTTAAACACGTTAATTTGGATTCAAATGCGCGGCTTTAACTGCTCGTGAGCTAAGTGTATGTTTGACTTGAAAAACTCTATTGAGGAAGAGGCATTAGAGGTCTTGGCTTATAAAGGGTAGTTATTATAGGTGGTGGGAGTTTTGTTGCCTTTTGGGTGCATACCAATCCCACAGTGGCCCGGCGACCATGATGTCTTAATTGCACGTGGTGTTTACGGGATAAGTTTCGGCAGTTTGTTTGTGAACTGATATCTGGAGTTTAAGTTTCGTCCGGATGCTTTTATTAGTGAGAGTTGATAGCTTGAGTAGATATCAGATATTTGAATAAACAGTTTGGGTAGGTATCGAGTGCTGGTGCAATGAAGTCATCATGGTGCCGGGAATCGGTCTTACTTCTAATATATTAATAGTTAATATATTCTATTTTATAATATTTGATGGAATATATTTATATGTATGTATATATATATATATGTATATGCGTGTATGAATATAAGTATATTAAATGTATTCAGAAGTTTGAGTAGAAGAGTTACTCTCTTCTACTCCTACTTCTGTCGGTAAATCATACCTTAATATTAGTTATCATAAAAGGGTAAAGAAGGAAATTTTTACTGTCGGTCGTCGGTATTTGTGTGGGTGTTGTGGTAAGTCGGTGAGAACGTCACAATAGTCCGGCGTAAAAACTTCATTTTTTTGGATGATGATATTTCGAAATTCGAGGTTCGTAGGGGAAAAGTGTACACTAAAAAAATAGTTGGTCTTTGTCTAAACTATATGAAGAAATTTTCATAAATTTCTTGGTGTGGTGGAACAGAGGGTTATGTACAAAATGAAGGGAAAATCTCGTTTTCCAAAAAATGAAAAAATTTCTTCCATTGTTCATATTTTCGTACAAAATTCTGTCGTGAAAGCCGAAATGTTTCGACATTGCCCAAGATGGTTCAAGTCTTTGTTCAGAAGTTATAACCGTTGGCATTGGAGGAAAAAATAATAAAAAATTAGGTTCAACCTCCACATGCATCTCGGCGTAATACCACCAAAAAAGCACGTTTGGTGAGAAAAATATTTTGCCAAGTACAATAGTGTTGTATATTCATACTAGATGAGAATTTATCGGACGATACTGTTGTATATTCTTCACAAAATTAGTTCAGTAGCCAAAACAGTTACTTCTACAAAATTCATTCCTCGTATAAATAGGATTGAGATCAGGCACTATGACCAAGTACATGAGATGAATTCGAACTGAATTTGGAAAGACGAAAATTGACATGAAACTTTTCGAAATTATTTTTTCAAATAAATGAAAACTTAGGAGGTAATGTGAATATTTAGCTAATTATTTTTTAACAGTTTTATTCATACTAATTTCTATCAGTACTTAATACTACAACTAAGTATGAATAAGACTAATTATTTTGTTGAATACTTCTGCGGCGGCTGCGATACAATGATAATCGCGCGACATCTAAAGCTTGCCGCCTTGTGCCGAGTCACTGACAGACCGAATAACTACGCAGCACAAAACGGTAATAATCACGTATATCTAATTGACTGCAAGTGACTAGATGACTTTCCGTAGAAAAAGTGATTTATTTTCATCAAGATGTACACGAGGGCGGAGTGAAAAATTCCCTTTTTCCAAATCCCTATCTCCTTGGCACTTAAAAATTACATCCAATAGGCACCTATTAAGATGCGGTCTCAAGAAAAAAATCCTTTGGTGTGGGTTTTCAGGATCTTAAGACGTCATTTCTGAGTGCTAAGGAGATGGCGATTTGAAAACAGGGATTTTTTCACTCCGCCCTATTGTACACTCAATTCAAGTGCACTCAGTTCATAACTTTTTCTTTCGAGAATAATTAATGTTGTTGTCTGATTCAGTTTACTGTAGGAATCGCTGTTTATTATTGATTCAAGATTTCTTCATGAGCATTTTCAAATTATTCAAATAATGAATTGAAATCGTTCAACCCGTAGACCAGGCATGCCACTTTTTTTTCACTCTACGGAGTGTGTGGGGTCTATTTGACCTCCACGTTTTTCCTCAGAGTCAAATGCTCTTCGATATGAAATAGAATGGTGTGTATCAAAGTCAATTTCCCAAAACTGAAATTGGTGAAAAAATGTTTTAAATACACCCAAAAACGCCGTCTGCTATTTCGGAAGAGTATTTTCAAGTGGGAGTAGGGTCCGTATGGCCCCCACATTAGTTAATAAGTACAAGTGGACGTTACATATGTTTTACAGCCTGAAATGAAAGGAACGGAAAAGCCTTATAGAATCTCATATTACTTGTAAATAAGGAACTTGATAATTTTCTATGAGTTCACAATGATTCGTCACAGTTTATGTGTTAATCAGAGTCGTACAGTTTTATGATTTAGAACTACTGTGCACATATTGTTTGCGATAAAAAAAAAAATACAAAGATCAGTCTGTGATTATAATTTACAAAGAGTAATCGTTGGTGTCGTAATGATTGATGCACGCAGGAGAGATTTATTATTTATTTAATAATCTTACCGTCATTCGTAGAGATCGCAATTTGTAGAGATTATTTGTAGTATTAAACATGAGTTGCATCTGTAATTGCTGGAAACCTTATGAGTCTTGAGAAAACCTTATGAAAAATCATATCCCTTGTTGTCGAGTGATGCACTATAAGTTTTGAGAGTGGATTTGGCAAGACTCGGAAAAACCTTATAAAAAATCATATCCCTTGTTGTCGAGTGATGCACTATAAGTTTTGAGAGTGGATTTGGCAAGACTCGGAAAAACCTTATAAAAAATCATATCCCTTGTTATCGAGTGATACACTATGAGTTTTAAGAGTGGATAAGTCAGATGGTGAAAAATCTTATAAAAGTTCATACCCTTTATTGCTGCAAAAATATTAAGTGTTAAGTAGAATGTCTATAAGTTTCGAATGGATTATTAAAATTGAGGAATACCTTATAAATGCTCTTACCAATGGTATGAGAAAAGAATGTGTATCTGTCACTGCAAATCCTTTCTCGTCATCATATACTTATGCGATATAAGTTTGTCGGAATTTGCTCTTACAACCTCACAGGAATTACACAATATTTCGTAGTGGGATTTGTGGTATAGAATACTCATAAAAACTGGTAAACTTGAATATGTCATAGAAAATGGAAGAACCTATCTAATCTCATCAATTGGTTATTTCATAATTTTCGTACAATTTCTAATTGGAAATATATCAGTATGTACTGATAAAATAATGTATAGGATTTTTTTCATTACATAATCTCATTGACTTTCGTTTTTATTTTGATCATCAAATCGCATCGAAGTTTTGTTATCATCCTTCCTTATAAATATATTGCAAGTATTATCTTATAAACTTTCGGAATTATACAAAACTCACAATTTCTTATAAACTGCCGTATGAGAAAAATTTCGCGTCGCTCATAAACTTTGGTCAATTTATATATTCTCATAAAAATAAAGTTAGATTTTTATGAGAATGTATCATTTCTTTTCAACAGGGAAATTAACTCAAACAATTTTTCACCTAAATCTTCAATATCTAAAAAAACTATCATTTCTTAATAACATCACAAAACTTTTTTATTATGATTTAAAAATTAATATAATTTTTATTTGATTATTTGATGTGCTTTGGTCTTGATTAAATCGGTTCATGTTTTTTTATGTTCTTAATTATTAATATTTTATTATGTGTGCCGAAACAAATATAAGATAATAAATTATCTTTTAATATACATCTATTTTTTTCCGATACCGGTTAATATTTTTATGTATGAGATAATATATGCGTAGATATATAAGTTATTGATATACTTCATACATGCTTTTTGAGTCAACGTTGAATATATGCTTGCATATATCCTGACATGTATGAAATTAAACATATATCCATAGATATGAGCTATGCTTCATATTGACATATATTTTTTAAATGGCGTTAGTCGGTATTCTTACATATCGATACTGCAATTCTAATACGTCGTATCCCACAATTGTAAAATTGTTCAGGAGGCCATGGAAACGCTTCACTTTCACCATTGAAAAGATAGGACTTGACGGATTGGAATATTTATTTAAAAATAGTGAATCGATGATTTGACCGCTAAAACTTAATCATAGGCTGCACAACATCATTATCATTCAATTTTTTGAAAAAAAGTCAATTTTTGAAATGTTGTGGGTTACGACATATTAGAATACGCGAAAGTCTGCGTGTGGGATGCGACATATTAGAATATTTATTTAAGAATACTAAATAAACAATTTGACGTCTAAAATTTTTACAAAAGCTGCACACTGTTATAATGATTCCATTTTTCAAAAAAAGTGAAAATGTCAAATTTTGTGGGATACGACGTATTAGAATTTCAGTATCGATATATACCAGCATATATACCACATATATCCTACATATATGAAAAAAAGTATATATCTGTGTATATATCCAAGTGGGCAAATCTATATATATGTGACATATATGTCCGAATATATCCTGGGATATATCCGCGGCATACATCTGCAGCATATATGTCTTTATATATATTTTTTACGTGGGGGATCCTTGGCTAGAAAACAAGTGAGTATTAATAATCTGTTATATTAAGCTATTTTTATAAAGTTCACAATTTTATTTTAACTCAACAACATGTTCACCCGGGTAACAATTCGAAGTGGCAGCCATACGGCCGCTTTATGGCCAACCGACCTGCCAATGTGGCCGCCATATGGGTTTTATCATGGCTAGTACCTGGTTAGTACCTGGCAACGACGACCAAACTATGTGGCTCCTTCATGGCAGCTAGCTGGTTAGACAGCATAGCTCGCTTATGGTTACGACCTGGCAGCGACATGGCGACGCTTTCTCGCTGCCATGTAGAGGCCAACTAGCTGCCGGGTAACAATCCAACGTGGCAACCATACGGCCGCTATATGGCCAATCCACCTAGCCTATCGGTTTTATATTGGCTTTTACCTGGCAACGACGACCAAACTATGTCGCTCCTTGATGGCAACTAGGTCGATAAACAATATAGTTAATTTATGGTTTTGACCCGGCAGCGACATGGAAGCGCTTACTCGTTGCCATGTAGGGGCCTACTAGTTGCCAGTAAATTTGATACCTATCTGAAACGTGAAAGCCATGAAGTAACCATGAAATTTCCCCAGCTAGCTGTCATGTTGCAGCCACCCTAATTTTAAACGAACGCCGCTACTTGGGTTCTATTCTCCCTCAAGTATATGTATTTTATTCACACAGTATTCATTCCAGAAGAACTGTTGTGAAATATACTACCGCAAAGGCGGTATGAGTCACTTGACTCGTAGATTAATTATGATTGTGGTCGGCTGGCAATGGGTAGGTGTAGTCAAGTCAACGTTACTTTACTTGCGAGCAGGGCAAGGTACTAAGGTGGGTGGCAACGCAACGTATGGACCAGGTAAGTGCCAGACTACCTTAAGACATGGCCGTGTCAGCTTGCCCCACGTAAAAGCTATATGGCATGGCAAGGTAGCGGCCAGGTGGTCGCCAGTTAACGTTAAGACATGGCAGTGCCAGTTTGGCCCACATAAAAGCCATGTATCATCGCGAGGTAGCGGCCAGGTAGCCGCCAGTTAACATGAAGACATGGCAGTGCCAGGTTGGCCCACATAAAAACCATGTGGCATAACGAGGTGGCGGCCAGGTAGCCGCCAGTTAACGTCATGACATGGCAGTGCCAGGTTGGCCCACATGAAAGCCATATATCATCGCGAGGTAGTGGCCAGGTAGTCACCAGTTACCATCAAGACGTGGCAGTGCCAGGTTGGCCCACATAAAAGCCATATGGCATCGCGACGTGGCGGCCAGGTCAATGCTGGGTAGTGACAAGACATGGCAGTGCCAGCTTGGCCCACATAAAACCAAGGTCGTGGTGCAAGGTGGCGGCCAGGTCAATGCTAGGTAGCAAGTGTACATTGGATACATAGTCAAAAGCTATATTAACTAGCCTTGTAGCTGCCAGGATGGCGCAACATTGGTAGCCTAGCTGAATTAGCCTTACTATCGCCATGTGGAAAGGCCATGTTGAAACCATATAGCCGCCGCATGGTTATCGAACATTGACCTGCTATGTGGCTGGCTGATAGCATTGCCGTACTAATGCCACATGGCATTAATGTGGCTTGTGGGCTGGCTATGTAAATTGTTACCCAGGTATTTATTATTTCCAAACAGCAATATGAATATCGCCATTATCGTTGCCTTTTGAAGAAAATCAAGAACTTATTTCCGAATGAGTGTATGAGCGTTTACTTTATTAAACCAGTTCCTAAGCGGCTATCACCTACCAATAAACCTATCTCAATGAGAGGTAAATTACCCGATAAAATTAGGAACCTCAAGTTTACATCTGGGATCAGCCGAGGAAAAAAAAGGAAAAATAATGCGGTTGATATAAGTATCGAGGAAAAGCGACAAAGATACAATGAATTATTAGGTTTCTAATATATTAAATAACTCATAGATGTCTGTTATTCAAAACTTATCAAGACGACTTTTTTTTAGATAAGCATGTTAATGATATCATTTGGTTGAAAGAGCATAACAATCCTTGGCCAACTGTTGAAGCTAAGTGGAACAGTACCTTCGAAATCCGAAAGTGCTCTACTCATAAGTCAGTTCGTGAATTCATCGATAAATGGCCTATACTTGATAACTTGAGAGGCAAAAATTTGGTGAGTATACTGTAGTATATTATAAATTTGAATATTTGAAATAGTGTTCATTGTGAAATTTTTACGGAAGAAAGTAAGATAACAAATTATTGTAAATCAATAAATATTTTTACCTGTACAGATTACATTAGACTTTGAAAGCATGTACCCTGGAAAGAGTGATATTTTGCAGAATGATTGGAGAACATTTTTTGACCGAATCAAAACATTAAGAAGTACGAAGTATGCAGAAGATAAAACTATACTGTCTTACAAGAAAATGATTGCTGCAATGGGGGATGGTGAAGAAACAATTAATTGTAATTTACTATTTTCAATTTCAATATTTTTTTATAGTATTTAATTAAAACACTGAAGTATTTAATTATGTCAATATTAATGAATACCACATTGACATGATTTTATATTTTCAGTGAAATTTGTTATTGAATTATCAATGTTAGCATATCTCATACCATCGAAAGGCAGATATTCAAGGAAAATAAAGCATGGTAGAAAAGAAGCATCCGAAACAATTGTCCTTTTTGTAGAAGTTAGTCCATTCTTAATTAAATCTTTTATACAGCTCAATTTAATTAATTTGAAGTTTAAAAATTTGTATTAATTATATTCTTGATCGATAAACTCATTTTTTTAGAATCCTGGTGACATAGACAAGGAAATGGAGAGTCAGAGACAAAGAGCACTTCAAAAGAATGACACTGTTCAACCTTATGTATTAATTCAAGGGAGTAGATTGGAGCATGATCAGGTGTTCTTAGTTATCAATACGATTAAGTATCAATTTAATTCAGCAATAAAAGCATTTGATTGCTTATTCAAATGCTTTCACGTTTTTCAAGCTAATTATCCTAAAGATTCGACTCATATTCATTTATTGATCCAAAGATGTCTCTTTAAAATAAGAACTACCTATGATCATGTTTTGCCGACATCAATCATTGATATAGTTGAAGTTATTGAACGTATATAATGGATATAAATTTGCAGGAGTAATTAAAGTTTAAAGTTTTGATTGTTATGTAAGCCGTAACTTTTATTCTATAAGTAATATATATATTGTATGTTTTTGATGAAAAAAGTGATCTCACAACAACAACACAAATTCATCGCATTTATTTTTATACCTTTTAAAATCCATTTTTCCATTGTATGTTATATATTTTTTGGAATATTTCTTTCTTTTCTTGTGATAAGAATTATTGAGTGAAGTATTCTCACTTTTTAGAAATCAATACGAATATTTTCGGACGGAATATCTAGTCATAAATTAGTTTTCTATCATTATATCTATTTTGAATTGTTTATTATTCTATAAAAAATAATAATACAGAAGATAGCCGAATTTTTTTTACTCTGTATCACTGAAAAGCAAGTCTTAAATATTTGTTGAAAAGTCTTGAAACAAAAATTCCGTTGATTAACAGTTTTTTTTCTACCCTGGCGAAAATGAAGTGTGCAAAGAGATGTTCGAGAGGTGTTCGGGAAGTGTCTGCACGCTTCATGAAATGTTCAGTCACAGCTCGCGAACAGCTCGCGAACGCTTGAAGCCGTGACCACTTCCACACATTTGATGCACACTTTCGATTTTCAGTTCGTGCACACCCGGTGCACGTTTTTCGGAAGTCTAAGCGGTTGAACATTCGCGCACATTTCGAGCACATTAGTTCTCACTTTCTTCACACATTGCGTTCGCGTTATTGAAACACTCGTGCTTCTGCACAGTTCGCACAGTGCGTTGCCACTTCATGCACACTTGGATCTCTGATAATATTGGTATCATAAAAATTTTCAATTAAATATTTCATTCGAAAAATTCACGAGTATCAAGTGGTTGCCTAATCAGAATTTTGTTTAATTGGTTGATATATTTTACAGTTTTTTTTTAAATATATAAGTGAATATTTTGAATCCTGTGAAAGCATCTGGCATATTTTAGTACGTATTTTCAAGTTATATCTCAGTGGTTTGTGAATAGAAGCTGTGCAATGGAAAAAAGAAGATAAATTTAGTTAGCGGTGAGTATGCGTTATCATCAAGTGAATTATACTTATTTACCTGTTCTATGGGATCATTTCAGAAACAATTATTTGAGACTTTGATTCTTTATCAATTCAATCTTGACAATCAACCTACTCAGCGGCAATATAGTTTATCGGGGAGTGGTGAATCAAAAGATTCAAGTACTTTCAACTCTTTTCGAATTTTATTAAAATATTTATGCGATATATTATACATATATTAGGTACATATCATGATGTATATTCCACGCATAGGAATTGCACGAACATGATTTTATACATACATACATAATTGTACTCAAATATGTAAATAATTTATCAAAGATGAGGGTTTTTATACATACCATACGTAAAATTATATATGTATATGTATAAAATTATGTTTGTGAAATTTCTATGTATTGAATATATACTATTGTCATTATATTCATTAATCAATCTCCATAACAGCCATATGGCATTTTACATACGAAATCACCAGTGTCGAGACTCATTATCACACACTGCGAATCTATATCTTGTGGACTGACGGCTACAAGTTTGCCTTCTGCCACAATTTTTTTAATGTGGGTAAGTCCAAGGTCCGCATTTCCGAAAATTGGTCTCTCCTCCACAATAATCTCCCGCATTAAAACAAATGCCTCAATCACATTGTTCTCTGCTACCACAATGGACTCTATTTTTCCAAATAATCTATCACGCACACAAACGACAGAATCATTCGTCTTTTTACCGGATGCATACGCCCGTGTACAATACCGTACATGACCACAAATCATGCTCTGAAATGACTTAACTTTGCTTGGATTCCACCCAAGGTCTTTTACGCAGATTTTTTCATCGTCATTCAGACAATTTAGAGTACCCTTTCCTGGAAGAACAACCCCATTGGAACGAACAAGGAACTTGAATGACTTTCCCGAAATGGATTCACAAAAATCGAGGCATGCGTCAGTAGAAGCATATATATCACAGAGAATTGGTAGAGAACTGAAAGTCAGAAATTTGCGTACCACTTCTTTAGCAACATGAGCAGGGCTCTTCGTCAGCTGTAGTAAGTGTCGATTTTGACCTTCAAAAGAAAAACAATTATGTGTCCACAATGGACCCCAATTTCGAACTCCTTGAGCAAGATGAGTTAATAGATGGACGTTATACACCATAGAACTTGCACCAAAATATTTTTCGAACCGCTGAATGTATTTCATTAGCAGATTATGAGCAGTACTTATCTCATCCTGAGTAACAGACTTTTGCAATAAAATATTGACTGCAGCGGAAAGCATTCCGATGTGCTTTACGTACTTTGGTTTTAATATTCCTTCAAGGCATGGAACGCAGTAAAATATAAGCCAGGATCGCCATTCTGAAGCTCTCCACAAGCTTCTATCATTGAAGCTCCTTGGGGTTCTCGTTATGGATCGTGGAGGCCGAATTTTAGACATTCGTTCATTAATGGCAGCTATTTTGTGCGACAACCCTATGTAATACTTTTTTCGATCGAGTATCCGTAAAGTACGCCTTTTCGGTCGTGTTTCGCGGCTGTAAAGTACGACTTTACGAACACGTGTCCGTAAAATTTGAATTTTTCATAGAACGACAAATATTACATTAAAACTAGTATCGCAAGGAATTTAAACCTATGTTGTGATTTGCGCACTCTTAAGGTACTTGACTGATGTATTCTATTTGACTTACGTGTTGCGGGTCAGTTCGCCGAATACTTTCGCTGAAATAACCCGTGCCGCTCTACCGTCGTACAGTAATATTCATTAATGGGTTCGCGGTGGCTAACTGTTTTTTCGGACTTTTTCGGATACAATCGAATAAAATAATATTATATTATTTTTACAAGGGGTCATAATTATTATTATTATAATTTCGGCCGTCGAAACATGGAATACGACTAGAATGGAGTCTCATTTCCGAAAAAGTCAGAAAAAAAGTTAGCCACCCCGAACCCATTAATGAACATTACTGTAAAATCAACTATACTCACAATCAATTCAATCATATACAATACGCGGACGCGAATTGCAGTTCATTTTTCTCTTCGAAATAAAGAAATTCTTTTGTTCAATTCAAAATTATGTTATTTATTTTACAATTTGAATTTTTTTTTTAGTTGGGGGGGCTCCGCCCCCCCAAACCCCCTGGCGGGGGCTTCGCCCCCTGCCCCCCACCAGGGCCTGCGGCCCTGGACCCGCTTCCGCGAGCCACCTCCTACCGCTCTACATCCATATAGTATAATATGCATTTTTCAAAATTCATTTGTTTATTATTGATCTCCATTCCGAATTTGACGCTTCAACTCTTATACCTATATTATAGATTATACTGGTACCGCCTTGGTTGCGTACTTTACGTATACTCGATCAAAAAATGTTGTTCGCACCACGGCCGTAAGATTTTACGGCCTCGTGAGGATTGTGCGTTCCTCGGACCGGCTTCGCCGGTCCTCGGACGCGTCATCCTCACTCGGCCGTAAAATCCTACTTTACGGCCTAGGTACGAAAAATACTATTCCCGACTGAAGTGAAAAGCAACTCCATATGATACCTGATAACTCCTAATAAAATAGCATGCATGTAATCAGGGACCATTCCGAGAATTATATTGAAATACAGTAACGCTATGAGAGCAGATGGTCCTTTAACACCCCTAATTACTCTTTTTTTCTCATCCTTCTCATTTCTCAAGGTGTGAGCCTTGATCATGTCTTCCACTGTTCCGTCATGCGTCCTACATGGAGCCACTTGGTTTGGGATTGTAAACCTCCGCCCCTTATCTGTGCGTTCTGTTTTTTGATAGCATATTGTACAGCCATAATATGAATTGAATTGCTTCATGTTCAGAATTTTACAGCGAGCAACTGAGTCAACTACTGCGCACAGTGGAATTATTTTACTATTGACTTCTTTGCCATCGCGAATCCAGGTCAAACCTTCGGTGGAAAGCATGTTTGCATAATCCACGAAAGGTTTGAGAAATATCGTCATGTTAGGATCTTTATTTCCAACCCAGATTCCTGCGAGGAGCATGTGCTTGGCGCGTTCGTTAGGTGGCAACTCGTTGATAGTCAAATAAATAGGCCAAATTGTCTTCTTCGATGATTTTCCGAAAGGAATCCCATCCGTGTTGAATGTGTAAGAAAAATTCAACGGCGAAGATAATATACCACCCGGTGCAGCTAAATTCTGGTAAACAGCTCCGTCATAAATATCACTTAAGGCATCGTCATTCGTTTTCACTCTTTCAAATCTATAGTTGAGTGCTTTTGCAATTTCTGGCTTATTGAGGAGATTTTTCAACTGTTTTTCCAGCCCAATAGATAAAAAAAATGATTCTGTGGAGGATACTTTGACCTCTTGCCCACACTCACAAGTTATTACATCTGTAGGGAGAAGATCGTTCTTAATTCCCAAATATGCCTCACAAGTTGGACAGTATATGTGGTAAGCAACACTTTCGTTTTCCTTGTCCATGTGTTTGAGGAAAAAATATTTGGAGGCTGGTATTACAGTCTTATTGTACAGACTGTTAATCAGATGTAGGACATCCACAAGTGCGACCCATGTTAAGTTATGTCTAAAACCTAGCGCTAAACACATTAGAAGTCCATCGCCAACAGTGGTACTTGTACACCTGCATAGTGTCTCCGATAGTGATCGGGGAGTCGACTCGTTTGATTCTTCAAGCGCCAAGGGCTCGGTGTCAGAGACGTCGTTGTCCGAAAGCGAAAAAAGAGTCGAATCCTTTTCCACATGCTGCATTGATCTATTCTCTTCACTAAAACGTGTGTCATCTGCGTTTTCGTTGATATCACAATCCAAACCGAGTGCACCTGATTCCTCGATAAGATTCTGAACATAGATATCGACTATGAATTAGTGTTATCGCAACATATACACAATATCGCATTGTAAATGACTACTCGATACCATGTAATTAACGTCATGATTAACTTACCCTTCCATCACGTGGGTAGGTGACGTGGGAGTTGACGCTTCCCGGAGAGTAGGAACCTATAACTTCGTCACGTTCAAAGATAGAATACGTAGTATTTTCCTCTACTTTGAGAAGCTCGCTGCTTGAGTCGATGCCTTGCGGATAATCAAATACAACATCCCGTTGTCCGCCTTTTTCATGATTTGACTATGGATAAATAATTAATAAGTTACTACGGGTATATTGTGAAGAGTATGATGTATTTCACAAATAAGAATCATAGATTGTAACAGCCATACATGAAAAGAGCTGTTAAATGAAAGTCTCGTATCAAACTTGACCGTGATAACAATTTTAAAGTTATCTTTATTTTTACAAAGTAAAATTTCAGTGTAGAATATGAGATCAGTGGTATTGTGTGAAATCACATTTTGTACATAATATTGCTTCCGGTGAAATTTGAGGACATACACATATATACTATGTATGGTATTATGCAAACCTCTTCTTGTCGGTCCATTTCTTCGTCCAACCGCCGTTTTTTGCGGTGCCGATAAGCAGCCCGGGAAAAAATGATTTTGTATGATCATATATGATTATATATAATTGCCTATATATGATCAGATCCAAAAATTGGCCAGGTCTGATCATATATAACCATATATGATAATATATATAGTTATATATGATCATATATGGTTATATATAGTTATATATGATCATATATGGTTATATATGATCATATTATATAGTTATATGTAGTTTGGATTAATAAAAATATTATGCTGAAACATATGTTAAATATATGATACGTATCATTATTTGAAAATAAAATCATAATACTTTCATTTATATAGAAATTGATATTTTTCGAACTCTTGAAAAAAATTCATACTTTTGAGCTAGATAATATACCTTCTGAACCTAGATTTCTTAATAATGAAAATTTCTTTTTCAATCAATCTTCGCAGAAATAAATTCATATATCGCAGCCAGGTCTGGTCGGATCCAATCATATATAGACCTGTATATAATTATACATAGGGTTATATCAGCCAGGTCTGATCAGATCCAATCATATATAGACCTATATATAACTATACATAGGATTATATCAGCCAGGTCTGATCAGATCCAATTATATATAGACCCATATATAGCTATACATAGGTCGATATATAGTTATATATAGTTATATATAGAATCATATATAACTTTATATATAGCTTCAGACATGAATGTACAGCCAGACATGATCATATATGATTATATATGAAGTTATATATAATTATATATAAAGTTATATATAATTATATATAAAGTTATATATAATTATATATGATTATATATGATTATATATAGTTCCATATATAATCATATATAATCATACATGATCATACAAAATCATTTTTTCCCGGGAGTGGTCCGCGGAATAGGTACATCGGTGAACTGATATTTTTTATATTTACGTTCCATTGTATACTACTCTTTTATTTAACTTTTTATTCACAAGCTAACACTGGTATGCAATCGGAGTAACTTCTGATTCAAACCACCCTCGTCTGCGATAGTCTCCGACGTGTTGCGATGCGCGACTGAATGCGCGCTAGATCGCGTCCGGGGAATCCCCAGTTTCACTCTTATGTATCTCCGGTCTGCACCTAACCTCTCTCGCTATAGAGACGCCGCGCCATATTTTGAGTGGTCTCTGATATTGTGTTCACTCGTTGAGCTGATTGGAGACTATTTATAATTAAACAATTAACATGTCAAATACTTGGTGGGCGGCTGTCCGATATACGGATGGCAAAGGGGAGAATGTATCCGTAGAAAAAATAAAACATTTCAAACCCAATCATCTCACGGACTATGAGCCAGGCCAGAAATACAAAGTTACAACCTCTGCCTGGAATAACGAAGGAAAGGAAGAGAGATATAAGGCTTATATCGTAAGACTTGCTGGCAAGTATTATGAATACACATCATACTGTCTCTCAATTAAAATAGCTATTCCAATTAGTAAAAAAAAAGAGGTTATGTCACCTTTCCATACACAATTTGAACTGAATTGCGTAGGTCCCAGCGGAGACATGAAAACTCTATTCGCTTGACTGAGTGAATAAGGTGACGCGTACTCTTCATTACAAACACATAACATGTATAATATATGCTAATTAGATTTGATCAGCACGAAAGTCTCTCGAAATGAAGATGCTTGCTTTGAAAAAATTAGGCTACTATGAACTACTCTGAATATGTTTTTATCTAACAGAAACCTTACCAGAGCTTCAAAAATCGCTTTCCAAAAAAAGAGCCCGTTGTCCGCCGCTAGAAATAAGGGACTCTGACGGCCCGATAACAACAACTCAAGAGGAAGAGGAGGTCTTTGATCCAATTGAAGTCCAGAGGAATACGGAGGTACTTATGAGTGATTTTTCGTCGTACTTTCAAAAAGATTTTGAAACTATCGGGCAATAAGCATTTTTTGATAATTTTCAATCCAAGATTTCTGTAAAGACTACAGCCGTATCCCAATTTGTCAAATGTAGTTAAAGGGGACACTAGGCCTGGCCAAAAAAGAAAAACGGTTTTCGATTTCGTCTCTCACAACTCTAAACATAAGTCTTGGGTCTAATAATGACTCTGTCAAATTTTGGGCTTCGTCGGATAATTCCAAGAGGTCGCACATCTAGTCTCAATATTTGCGTTTGATTAACACGTAAAGAAAAACTTTTCACCGTTCAAAGCTGTTCTAGAAAAATCTAGGCGATCGAGGGGGGTGTACATTGCTGTGCAGCTTCATTTATTTTTTTTTTCCATTTTTTGGCTTTTTTTTCATAAATTTTTTTATTCAAAAAAGTTTTCAAATCAAAAAAATTAAAAAAGTTTCCAAATAAAAAAGTTGAAATCCTTTTTTTTTTTAATTCCTAAAAATTTAAAAAAAATTAATAAAGCCGTACAGCAATATAAAGCCGTACAGCAATATATACCCTTCGCGATCGCCTAGAAGTTTCTAGAACCTCTTTGAACGGTGAAAAGTTATTATTTATGTGTTAATCAAATGCAAATATTGAGCGCAACCTCTTAGAATTATCCGACGAAGCCCAACTTTTGACAGAGTCATTATTAGACCCGAGACTAATGTGTAGAGTTGTGAAAGACAAAACCAAAAAACAATTCTTTTTTTTGGCTAGGCCTGGGGTACACCTTGACCACCTTTGACCAATTGGTAAACGGCTTGTGTTTTTCCAGCAACAAAAACGCAAGCGTAAGAAAGAAGCATCCGACAACATGATGGGCAACATCATTGATCAAGCAAAACGCAATAAGTTATACTTATTGAGTTCCTCGGAACCAGCTTCTGCTATGCTAGATGATGTGCAACCATCTACGTCGCGTTATGAATCCCAAGATGAAGACAAAGACACGACAATCCAGCATTTGAAAGAAAAGATCAAGATGCTGGAAAATGCACTTGCAAGTAGAACTCAAGAGCCTGTTATAGCCAAACTCAACAAGATGGAAGAAAAATTCAAAGACATTAGTAATCTCAACGATAAAATGACAAAAATAGAAAAGTATCTAAGTGAGTATAACTTCAGATATCAGTACGTTATAAAGTGGTTACAGACTCATAATGATGTTTCTGTTAACACTACTTCCGAAAACGGTTCTTGACATGAACTTGGCCTCAACATGAGCATGCAATGCCCAAGAAGAATGATTTATACATACATGCGTCATATATCAATGTTTTGTATATAATGGAAATAAATACTGATCCTTTTGGACTTTTGTCTACATGTAATCCATGAATATTATAATATAATTTACCATCGGGAACTGAAAACGTCTGCATACAAGCAACTCAGAAGTCACTCTGAACACAAGCGATTAGCTTTCATTTCAAATATTGCGTGGCCATTGGGTACGTAAAGACAAAACCTAATCGCTTGACTTCTGAGTGACTTCTGAGTTGCCTGTATGCAGACGTTTTTAGTTCCCTATGAAGCGCTTCCACGTAGATTCCCGGTATAGGTATGGATGAGGAAATGTCCATCTATATCTATGTGTGAACGTAGTTTATGTTTTTCCAACTTCATATAGTTATTAATTTCGATCTTGGAATGTTTAGTATATGGGATAATAAAGCGATTTGATAAGTCTTACGTAGAGGTTGTGATGTGACTTTGAAACTGACGTGCAAACAAAACCATACGTTACACATCTAAGACTGTTGATGTTGAGTAACTGCAATTATGATTTGATAATTCCTATATATCCATCGCGCCGACTTCCAGAACGTGAACCAGCTCGAGTCCACAGTGCCTTGGCGTTAACCACCACGACCAGCAGTGGACGAGGTTCGTTTGTAACCTGTTTATCGGATAGCAGAGAGAACATTGAGTTGGAGGTTGAGCAAGACAAGGTCAGAATAAAACTCCTAACACTGTCATAATATGATTGACTACCGTATTGTTCCGAACATAGGTAGGTCGAATTTTTGGTGCTAGAATTAACTCGCTGAATCCGCAATCGACTTATATGCGAGATCAGACTTATATTCAGTTCCTAAAAAAAAATCCGGAAACTACGTCTGAGAATTGGGAACCGTCTTACATTAGGGATCGACCTATGTTCGGAGCACTACGGCATGTCATTTCAATGTAAACATGTTGGTTACCTATATTCAAACTCGTACATCCCTGTCAGATTCACTTAGGGTTGGGCTGGAAGTGTACACTGACTGCATTCAAGAATATGGAACGAGCAAGAGAAAAATTTGATTGGGCCAATGCTCTTCTGGTTGGAGTTTTTGGCGATGAAGCAAAGTTGTATCGGGTACAACATCGTAAAGCTGGTCTCAAGAATTTCAGCCAGGCCTTTTTGGATGTGGCAAAAGGTACTAACTATACTCGACTATGCCAACGTCTAATTTATTTCCGACACCATTATCATTATTTTTCATTGACCAACATTCTTGTGCATACAGAGCATTATCTCAGGTTCTTGAAGCGCCTTAATTACAAAGAACCAGGGCTAAGTACTGCCCTCAAAGATATGCCTGCTATGTTAGCGGACCGGGCTACTGATCTGGGCGGACGACGTGGCAAAGGCCGGCGTACTTGTCGTGCCATACAAATAGCTGAAGATGATGACGATGAGTATGTGTTTTCTGTTTCTGACAGTTCCTGTGATTTTCAAATCATGATGGGATCTTTTTTCCAGTCAAGACCTTCTGGACCCTGAAACCGGAACCCTCAGGCCTGCCATGAAGACAGTTTTGAATGAAACAACCGGGGAAATAGAAGTTGTTCCTGTCCATTCTGGAGCTGATCATTAGATTCAAGATAAGATTCCACTAAAGTCGTACTCGATACCGTTTCGGCCGAAATATAAGTCGAGGTTGTTTGTTATATCGATACCCACGTTCTAATATGTCGTATCCCACATTTGGAAAAATGTTCAGTAGGCGATGAACACGGTTCACTATTACCATTGAAAAGATAGGACTTTACGGATTGCAATATTTATTTGAAAATAGTAAATCAACGATTTAAGCACTAAAACTTACACATCAGCTGCGCAACATTGATATCATTCCATTTGAAAAAAAAAATCAATTTCAAATTTTGTGGGTTACGACATATTAGAACGTGGGTATCGATATGCTGAAATCACTCCTAGCAATCGCCCTCGACACGTTGGCATTAGATTTATAAATGATCAAAAGTTCTAAAATTTAGTCACAAAACTGTCGAGGATCGACTTATATTATTATACGGGTTGACATGTTAATTATTATTCATCATGGAAATTTCTAATACGTTAAGGTACGTAAGGGTGTGCTAAAAAAAAAAAAATTCAAACGCGCATCACATTCTGGTAGAGCATCCCAAATAGAATATTTCAGCCAAATATGAGCTCTTAATATTGATATTCAGAACTGCCTATTTTAGTTACTAATTTTAGTTACTGAAATAGGCAGTTCTGAATATCAATATTCAGAGCTCATATTTGGCTGAGATATTCTGTTTAAAATGCTCTACCGGAATCTTCATGTGCGTTTGAATTTTTTTTCTTGGCACACCCTAAGGTACACACAATATGTAGGCTGGCCTTCACCACGTCCAGTTCTTGCGCGCTATTATAGTCTATAGAAGGATGCAATATTAATGAAAACAACAACAATAATAATAATATTAATAATATGATGTATTACATATAGTACCTGATTACAACATATCTGTTATATCCGTAATATACAGGGTGGTCCATTTTAATTTACGCAGGCGAATATCTCGAAAACTAACAGTTATAAAAGAAAAAGTTTCATACAAAACTTGAAGGGTTTTGAGGGGGAAAGATAATGCTGATATGTGTTGACTTGTGGACTTCGCCAATTCCGAGATTTCGCAAGTAACTTCGGATTTTAGATAGGGAACACATGTTTTGGTTGGGGGCAGCTGATAGCGAGATCAAAGACTCATTCAAATACGGAAGCAAAAAAAATTTGAAAAAAAAAAATTTGCAAAAAAAATTGGAAACAAAAATTTCGCGAATTTTTTTTTTTTTGCAAAAGATTGTTTTTTGTCTCTAGCTTTCAAACACATTCATTGTTTATCACTCTTGAGTCCGAAATAAGCTGTGTGTTATTGATCTACGAATTTTTTTTACTAATCTGGTACATTCAAACTTTCCAATTTCAAAATTGGCGAGAAATATTTTAAGCGAGAGTGATAAACAATTAATGTGTTCGAAGGCTGGGGACAAGAAAACAATTTATTGAAAGAAAAAATTCGCGAAATTTTTTTTTTCCATTTGTTTTGCAAATTTTTTTTTTTTCTAATTTTTTTTGCTTTCGTATTTGAATGAGTCTTTGTTCTCGCTATCAGCTGCCCCCAACCAAAACATGTGTTCCCTATCTAAAATCGGGAGTTACTTGCGAAATCTCGGAATTGGCGAAGTCCACAAGTCAACACATATCAACATTATCTTTCCCCCTCGAAACCCTTTAAGTTTTGTATGAAACTTTTTCTTGTATAACTGTTAGTTTTCGAGATATTCGCCTGCGTAAATTAAAATGGACCACCCTGTATATATAATTCATATCCGTTATACGATGAGATGATTTATATGACTAATTCGTAAAAATAAACTATGATCTAAATTTGAGTTTATAATTAGTACTTGAAATAATATTCCCATGCCGTGGTCCAGACATTTTGAATAGGTCGTAGGATTACACCTTGTGCACGGTCAACCCACATTTCCCGTAGAACTCTGATACGCTTAATGCACACTTCGTGCACATTAAGTGCTTCACTTCATGCACATTACGTGCACACTTCGTGCACATTTCCGTCTGCACACCTTGTCACACTTGCAATGTTTCAATTTACATTTCCAGCACACTTTATTCAAGACTACTGTCACACTTCAGTCACATTACCGGACCATCTTAATTCAATCTTCGTTCACATTTGGTTTCACACTCCATTTTCGCCAGGGTAACTTGAGCTTATAATACTTTAAATGAGGAAATTCATTCTTGAACCAACAAAATAAAATTTTTTAAAACAAGAAAAATTGTTCTTGATGAGAGAGAATCGTTCTTGAATGAAGAATTGACTTTTATCGATCGAAAATAATATAATCTACAATCAAGTCACAAAAGTTATCAACCGAAGATATTGGATCTTGTGAGCCAAGAAACAGGAATTCAAGACAAGAAATTCTTGAGGCAAGACAACCAGTTCTCTACAAAATAGTTTTCTTGAATCAAGAATATCTGTCTTGAATCAAGTTAGTTTTTCTATCAGTGTACGAAAAGCTTGGAGATGACATAATTATTACATCGATTCAAGGGGCTCAGCCGATAATTTCTCTACGTAACAAAAGTCACCAGATATTATTACAAAATTTTCAAGAATCTGCAAACGAAGAGTCAGACCGCATCAAGATAGTGAAGGCAGCTGCGAAATTAATTACAGAAGACATTCGTTCTCAAGAATATGATGCTGACAATTATCCATCTCCTCATTCATTTTTGGAAAACGTAGAACAGGTAATCCAGAATTCGTTGAGAACATTCATGGACAGTGTCGTTATTAGTAATAAGCGAGGTACTGAAAACAAATATTTAGCAAAAATAATATCAATTTCATATGCAATCATTACTTGCGTTTGCCCGCGCGGTTTCATATTGTCTCTTCAAATTGATAATACCGATGATGTCACGTATCCGATAGGTGAAGTAGACGAGGGTACAGCCTTACTTCCTGCCAAAAAGCGGAGAAGAATGTGATGCGGGGTTGTAGATATATGCAATGTTTTTTGTTCATGAAAATTACTCGAACATAAGCGTGTTTTGTTTATTTTACCATTACTACCGAATTACTATTCTTTTATAGAAATTTTTACAACGCGTCTGTTGGAAAACGAGAATTATCACGGTAAGTGATGCTAAACATTCAATTTCACCTAGATTTTCAGGTTCTACGGAAAAAAGCATGTTAGTTTGAAAAAAAAAAACAAGTTCGTACGACAATTTTTAAGGGAGATATTCCAATTGTTAACTAAGTGGTGCGACGTCGGCCGCAATTGGCTGAGCGCGCCCCACCACTGCACTCCGCGCGGCCCGCCTCGACCACTGAACTCTAATAATACTGGATAGTGATGAGCGATGTTGACCGATTAATCAAATCTTTCGATGTTTTTTTTTTCAAATAATCGATTATTTTAAACTGATGTTTTAGAGATTCGATTAATCGATGTTCGATGTTTTTCACGCAACATCGACGCCATTTTGGACGCCACTTTCAGTTAATTTTTCGCGAAAGCGCGGAAATTGCTACGACTTACGAGTGCGTGGGTTCGAAATTTCGAATTTCCAAGGTGGTTAGTTGTGTGGCCAGAAAGTTTGATCATTCTGCACTTCTACAGTATTCTGGAACTCCATGAGCTCAACTACAACTACTGCAAGTATGATAATTTTTTTTTTTTTGCATTTCTGCGTAAATTCTGCGTGATTCTCATGGAGCCACTCGGTTGTGCGAATAGCCACACCGAACATAAAAAAAAAGACCTAAGCCATCAAATCGAATGCAATAAATCTATTGATCGGATCGTTAACGCTTGAATAATACATCATGTCGCGTGATGGATTCTTTAACCATTATTCACTATTATTTCATAGGTGAACGACGTTACGCAATTTATTTTCGTGTCAACGACCAGAATCCGTTCCCTGTGACTGATTTGACAATATCCCAGTATGTCCACCTGAAACGTACGTATACTGTGTAACGGAGTTTCAGAGTGTCCCGTATGGAAAAACCATATATGGCTAAAATATATGGCACAATATATGGTAATAGGTGGTGTTATATTATGGCCGAAATTATGTATATGTATAAATATATTGTCAAAATATATGGAATCATATATGGCAACAATATATGGCAGAATATATGGCAGAATATATGGCAGAATATATGGTGATTGTATTTCAATATATGGAATCATATATGGCAACAATATATGGCAGAATATATGGCAGAATATATGGCAACAATATATGGAATCATATATGGCACAATATATGGAATCATATATGGCACAATATATGGTGATTGTATTTCAATATATGGAATCATATATGGCAACAATATATGGCAGAATATATGGCAGAATATATTGTAACTTCTTGCATATGTTTCACCAGCGGAAGGCCGGTGAAATTATGCGAGTTCGCGTGAATTCTTTGTCACGGGTATGAATTTTGGAGCTCCTCCTAGGAAAAATGTGTAAAACCTTTTGTTACCCTAATACAGACTCGGATAGACACTATGGTCTACCAGAGCTGCGTCCCTGATACAGACTCGGATAGATACGTAATGATCTACCAGAGCTGCGTCCCTAACTCAGACTTGGGATTGTTTCACTTCACAGACTCGGATAGATGCAAGATCTACCAGAGCTGGTATTAGTTTATCGCACCGAAGCTGTTTGCTACAGACTTGGGATTGCTTATCTCACAGACTCGGATAGATGCTAGATCTATCGGAGCTGGTATTGATTATAGCTCACCGAAGCTGGTGTTACAGACTTGGGATTGCTTATCTCACAGACTCGGATAGATACTAGATCTATCAGAGCTGGTATTGAATATTAGCTCACCGAAGCTGCCTCCTACGCTAGCTAGCTAAACACGATTTTATTCTGCAAGTGAATTTACTCTGAAAGAATTTAGGTTAATTAAACAAAGAAATAATTACACGAAATGAAAAGCAAGGATATGATTAAATATTTGATTTATAATGGGTTCTGCCTTTGGCAGATTATTATTTACAATATTTATAGTCAAAAATGTTTTAAACTAAAATTGTGGCTCGATATAATCAAATAATAACTCCTTATTCTCCTTTTCTATTTCTGTGATTTGGTTGCTTTATTTCTAGTTCGTTTTTCTAAAATCGCTTTGATTTTAATTGATTTATTTTTTCTTTTAGGTAAGATCTCGCTATGAATAACTTCCTTTTTTTCATTTGAATTTTTATTCTTATTATTTTTTGTATGGTAAGACCTCGCTTTGAGTGACTTCCTAATTTGAGGTTATGTGAGTTTACTTTGAATTAATTTTCTATTAATTGAATTGATGTGAGTCGATTGACTGCTTTAGTACGAATCGCTCAATGAATTGAAGAGTGAGGTTTAGTGACGTGTGAGTCGATCGACTGCTTTAGTACGAATCGCTCGTTGAATTGAAGAGTGAGGTTTAGTGACGTGTGAGTCGATCGACTGCTTTAGTACGAATCGCTGCCTTCTGCCTCTGCGTGGCAGCTTATATAGTAAATTTTATCAGGGTCTTCTGATAATGTGACGTCATTCAGGGTCTTCTGATAATGTGACGTCGTGTCAGGGTCCTCTGATCGCTGCGAGTCACGGTCTTCTGATGCGCGGCCTGTTTGCGCGGTCGTATGGTCGTGATTCGGTCGTTCTGCTGGGTGCAATACTTCGAACACGTTACAATATGGTATATGGCAGAATATATGGCAACAATATATGGAATCATATATGGCAGAATATATGGAATCATATATGGCAGAATATATGGCGGAATATATAATAATTTTGTAAAATATGGTATTCATTTCAATAAAAAATTTGAAGACGGTTAAAAGTTTATTCACGAATATTGTTGAATGTAAATTTGTTGATTTTCTATATCAAATTCTCAAAGCTCTAATCGGAGAGATTTTCATTCACCTGTGTTTCCTTAATTATTATTATTAATATTCAGCAAAATAAAAATGAACACGAATTCATTTGTAAAAATTTTAATATTTTAAAATATTTATTCACATATGTAATCAGTGACATCGACAATATTTACAATATTTACTTAACAAGTTGTCGAAACAGATCTTAGAAAATATTGATGATTCAAGCATATACATATAAAATAGTTTATTACATGTGTAAAAATTACATTTTTTTGCATTCTTTTTTTTCGTTCATTTCAACTACTCACACAGAATACGTATAACATTTTATATATCATTTGTAAAAATTTTAATATTATTTATTCACATTATGTAATCAGTGACATCGACAATATTCACAATATTTACTTAAGGGGGTATCCACACCTTTAAATGGTTAAAAATTCTGAGGAAGAGATGTCTGTATCAGATGAACATATAACTTTTTGATACTGCGAAAATTGCCTGACCTATCTAGTTTTTACTAAGATTTTTTTAATTTTCTAATTTTTTTTCTCTATTATTTCTATTATCTCAACTAAAAATGGTAATATCAAAAAGTTGTCTGTTCATCTGATAGAGGCCTCGATTCTGAAGAATTAAAGACCAAAACCTCCAGAATCGGTCAATCGGTGCTCCTGATTCTTTACGACAACCGGTCAAAATCTTCATTCTCCAGCAATCAACTTTCAAACTTTTTTTTTTCTTTTCCTTTACTTCCTTGTTTTCACAGAGAAGAAAATGTGGTTACAGAAAACGCTGCGGCTATTGGCACGATACCGTGTCCGGCATGCATCCACGCTACAGTCACGCAAGCTTTTCCCGTGAGCGCAATTCAGGCGCTGCGGTCACGGGAAAATTTCAACGTGACCCGAGCGCGGAATTTGAGAATCGGGCAAATCCCGTAACTGATTCGAGTCACACCTAGGGGTTGGAGCAAGAGTCACGGGTGGGGGGATGAAATTAGAGTCACGGGTTCTTGGAGTCACGGGGGTCTTGGAATCGCGGGGTTCTTGGAGTCACGGGGGTCTTGGAGTCACGGGGGTCTTGGAGTCACGGGTTCCTAAAATCACGTGTTCCTAAAATCACGTGTTTTCACGAGGTTTCAATGTCGCGGGCTTTATAAATACCCGTTTCAAAGACACCCTCTTCTGTGTCATCGAGACATTGGGTATGACTCTACAATATCATATCTTTTGTACGAGGTTTTGAATCAATTGGGTAGAATATTGTTACAATTATACGATATTTATTTATTTTCATATTCGTTAACATATCCGTATTGTATACATTCAAGGTAGTATTTCGAATCAAATGTTTACAAGCAATAATATATAATGAAACATATGAAACGAAAAGCAAAAAAAAAACTTAAATCAGACGTCACACCTCTTTTACATTGGCCTCATTTTCTCTTATTCATCATTCGATTTTTCGTAATTACGTTTTTTTTTTTTTTATAATTATTTTTTCTCTTTTTTCTTCTCTTTTTCATTTTCATTACAAAGAATAGAACAGGCGGGCTTTTCACATTCTGCTTAGAAAGAACCTGAAGCTTTGAAAGGACTAAGAGATTTTCAAGCTATATCCGCAAGGGTGGTCCTTAAGCTGATCATTTTCAGATTTCAGTGCTGTTCAAATAAAAGAGTTCAGAGGCTTTGAACTTCGAAATTTGAATATGACTGAATCAAGGACCACCCTAATATCAGCTCTCTCATTCCTATGTCCACTCGCTTGGATAGACAAAAAAATCACCATCAAATTTCTCCGAAAGTTATCATCTTAAGTAAATATAAAATATGAAATGATGATGATACGCGTTATGAGTCTTATATGAAATCCAACTGAGAAACAAGAAAAATAACATTGCATGGCTTACGAAAAAATGGATTAGAAAACTTCTTTACTCCTTATCAATGCTGGCAACTGCGACAGTACCAGTCGGCTGATTTAGGCGCCCGCCTCAAATTGACACATTTATAGTCGTACCAAGCCAGGCAAGAGTCGCACAGGACGCTGCGGTCCGACAAGTCCTGATTGCAAATCTTGAATTTCCAAATACCCAAGTCTTTTTTTTTTTTTATCAGCTTGTTTATTTTTTCATAAGCAGCTGGTTCAGTATATCGTTGTAGCACTGACAGTTTTACTTCGTCTGCCATTATTGAGTCAGGAAGGTCTCTGTATTCGGAAGGTATGTCTTTTTTTTTTTTTATCAGCTTGTTTATTTTTTCATAAGCAGCTGGTTCAGTATATCGTTGTAGCACTGACAGTTTTACTTCGTCTGCCATTATTGAGTCAGGAAGGTCTCTGTATTCGGAAGGTATGTCAACTTCTCTGATAATATATTCTCCGGTTAAAGCGTTGTCGATCTGACACTGCTCAGATATGAGCCACTGGAAAATTATCCTTGCCTGGACTATTGGTTCCTGCTGTGAAAAACTTATGGGCTGTTTCTTTGTTTTAGTATATCTTACTACTGTCACGTCAGCATGTTTTGAACGATTTCTCAATTTCAATGGAGCCGGCAGTACAAATTCATTTAGATCATCTTCGATTTGGGGAGATAAATTAGCTACATCGTCAATCTTCAAATCTTCCAGATCTCGTTCCAATTTAAGTGTTTCGTAACACATTCCAATTTCTTCATTCGTAGTTATTGGGAAATCTTCTCTGGTGCTCATTACATTATTTTTATCATCACAGGGACTGTTGGAGTCAAGCAATCGTACAAGAGTTGAATTTTCTTTCTTTGTATCCACGTTCGTTATGCAAACTTCGTGACCTTCCCGCCAGGAGTTACGAATTTGATGCAGAAGCTCAAGTCTGGATGGAAAATTACCTTCACTAGACAACAGTCCCATGTGAACAATATCATTTGTTACCATCTTTAACAACTTACGCTTTTGCGTCTCTGAGTACCTCTTCTGCGGAATACACTGCGTGATACTGACATTGGTCTGTCCCTTCACATACTGCTGTTTCTGGATTTAATAAATTCTTTTGGAAGTTATAAGATTTTTTCCATCTATCCGGACATAGTTCTTTCGTAAATAACGATAAGTTTAACAGTTTTCTAGTTGCAAATATATGCCTGCAAAGTAGGAACAGTGACTTCCAAGTTGCACACTCGCATGATAGAAGTGTTGCCGTTAATTCCACATGGTTTGCCAAGATGACACATGTCTTCGAATTGTTATCTGATCTTCGAACTGTAATTGCCTTGTGTTTCAAAATTTCTCTCTCAACTACAGAAAAAGCGTAAGTCGTCAGTTTCTCCATGTACTGATGTTCTGCACCACCACTTTCATAAACGGTAATCTGTTTTTTTAGAAAATTTTTTGCTATCTTTTTGAGCATTTCATGTTCCCGATTATTCAGCCACGCAAAGAAAGAATGAACGAAAGCTACCAAAGTACTATGTTTTTTTACAATTTGTTTGATTTTACTGTTGATTGATTCAAGGCGATTATTAGTCAAATTTCCCAAATTTCCGCAAGTCATACTGTATTTGGTCCATTCATGTTTAATTGGATGCCAATTCTTATTGAAATAATTCAATACAGATTGCGGTACTTTTTTAGAAAAATTTTCATAGGTAGTTTCATACGCCTTTTCTGAGGTGCTTTTCGCTAACCTGTCAAGAAATTGCAAGGATCTATTTCTCTCTTCACTTGTAATATCCATTTTGTCCCTAGATATTTCACGTCCGAATGTCCTGAGTGTGTGAAATAAGCATATGTATATGGGGATGTTTGGAAATATTTCTTTCAATACATCTCTTTCATTGAGATCTTTATCTCCCATCATACATTGCATCTTCAACCATGCAGTTTGGTGTTCTTCTTTAAAACAATTCAAAAACCACTGAAAAGTAGGGCGATCTTCTTGGGCCAACAAAGCTGTGCCAACTACTTTACCAAGTCCCATCGAGTCTTCGACTAACAGGATCATGACTGTTAAATTTCTTTTCAGTAATTTGTACGTTCCATCTATAAATACTATTTCTGGCCAAAACTCCATGTCATCTCTCATTCGCTTTGTCGAAAAATACAATTCCTTGAAAATCTTATTTTCGTGCAGTACTGTTACAGAAGCACCTGAAATGCCAAGTTTGTATGAATTTAGCAGACTGACGCAAAAAAATTCAGTACCAGTTCACATTAAAAGTTATGTTCAGGAATAACATCGTTGACGATTTTTGCAGCCATGGGTGAAGATTCCACAGACTTTGAATAAAGGTTATTATAATTGTAAGTCAATTTAATTTTGTGAAGCAATGGGGGCAAATCTCATTAAAGATGAAACAACATGCAGTTGACTTGAAAGAAAAGAAAAAAGGCAAATTACGAAATACGTATAATGTATAGCTTTCAATGATGAAAAAAGTAGAATGGTCTTCCTTTAGGTGTAAGTTGGTTTGAATTATTACCGTAAGTATTTTGCAAAGTTTCGACTGCCTTTGAGAGTGTATCGTCATCAGTTTCTGTCAAAGTACTCGCGATGTTATGAATATCTTTCATACTTAAATGTTTGTCAAACTTGTCTCTAGTGTAATCCTGGATAAATTTTTTATTGCTGCGTAGCTTCAACAAGTTCGTTATTTGTTCTTTCTCGCATGATGTCAGCTTCTTTTTCTTCGGTTGTAATTTATAAAAAGCCTGCAAGAGTAAAAACGATTGATAAACTGAATAAAACGGTTTTATGCATATTAATTTTACACAAAGCCAACCTCTGCTCCTGGGTGATTATTGTGCTTGTCGTTAAATTCTATGATCTCTAAATGTTCGCCATCATCACTTGCATGGATTTTGATAAAAGCATTGCAATCAAGTTTTTTAGTCCTAGAATATAACATAAATTTCGATTCAATTTATTCAATATTATACATGTAAGTAAATGCTATATAAAAGTATTCGTACCAGGTTACGTATTCCGGTCGCTCGTGAGGGACGTTGACATTTTCCATGTGTACACTTAAAACAAATTTCAAAGTATTCCAATTCTGGCTTACAGGCTTTTCGGACCTGAGAGTTTTTCAAAGATCGGCTGTTAATTTTCACAAATACTTGCTGTGTTTCTTCTTCATATTTTTGTATGAAATTTTCTAGCTCTTTATACGATGAAAACCTTCTTCCTCGTAAGAGTTGAACATCTTCTGAGGGTATCAAATTTGATTTCATTATTTTGTGTACAGTTTTTATCATAATTATAAGAACTTTAATCGGTTTTAGGTGATCGCAGGCTCCCCTACTGGATAAGTTGTGTAAGACTATATTATCGTTATATATAGTATATAGTTTATATATATTATATAGTCATGCAATTGTGATAGGATGAAACCATATTATCTTCTTCCTTATTTACTTCTGCCAGTTGTGAGGGAACACTATATATTCAGAAAACTGTTTTCGAAACAAGAATGCAGCAGTTTATCCTAAATTATCAACGCTTCAGAATTTTTCGTAATAAAAATGGGAAAGACGAAAACTTACGTCTAACGGTAAAAAATTATTAATTATAAATACCTGAATTGTTAGTACATTTTGTTGATTGAGACGAAGCCATAATTCACAACAAACACCAATGTGGCTCAAAAATTCATCGTGTTGCATATAATAACGGCACAGTAACGCGCTTGCTAACATGGGTTGAAAGCGATCGGAGATCGACGATTTTTTTTAGCGTCTATCCGAGCGTCTATCTCGAGCGAAAACCATGTTAATTTATGAAAGATGTTCAAGTTTCTTTGTTTATTTCGTGTTGTGTTACAACTGTACAATTATGTAATTTAATTGTTATTACAACGGTAAACGTAATATTTTATAATTACGATTGATTTAATTCTCGAGATTTTCAGAGATAAACACGTTGCGCACATCTTCTTCTTCTTCTTTCTTTATAGACTCGCTCGTTAGAGCATGTAGTCGAGACGTTGCGCACAATTCGCACAGGGGACTCCCCTGGACCGCTGGTCCAATTCCGGTCGACGATGGCGATAGGCCGTGGACTGAATACGTATAAAGACGGCTACCTTTGCAGGACTTTGTGCGTCGATTCATTGAGTACGGAATGTCTGCGATTCCTGTTTTATCTATAACGGTGTACATTGCTAAAATAATGCAATGTTAAATTGTTGATAAAAAAGGAGGCTATTCATATGTCCGTGCCTTTTCATGCTCTCTCGACAGGCACACATTTTTATTTACGGTTATCCGTCTTTAAGTTGTTCAATGATCAATGGATCATCGGAAAAAGGAAATACGGAACGGAACGGTTAAATTCTAGAAAAACGTACCCGCGGGTGCTCGTGCGGTTCAGGTTTTGGAACACATTATAATAGTCGAACGTGTTGAAACAACATACGTTTTAACGGTACGTGTTCGAACAAGTCGAATAGATTTCTTACACCAAGAAAGTGACAAATTTCTTATTCTTGGCTTTCAACATAGGTATATGACAGGTAAGTGATGGAATAATATTTATAATGTCTAGGCTAATTAAAGCTAAATATATAACAGTGAAAGTCACCCTTACAAATGGCATTATACATCTGGATATACATGAGACATTCCATTGCCGTATCTCATTTGGTAAGGGAAGCAAACTTGATGCACACTTGCCCTCCTTTCAACCACTGATCTTTATCTAGATATATATCTTTGCTGTAAGGGCGAGGGTGTACCTTTACCAATTAAGACACGGCACATGTCAACTCAGCCACCCTAGATTTTTTGGGTCTCGGAAATGTCCCTTAGCATGCCTGAAGTAAGTATACTATATTAGTACAGAATTTCTGTAAATTCTCATCGCTCTGACATCACTAGTTTGCCTGGCATTCGTGCTGAAAGCTTAATTAACAAAAAAAAAAAATCTCGCGAATAAGTAAGCGGATTTTGATACTAAATAAAAAATGATTTTTCTTTGTTTTTGTTGGTGTATTTTCAAATAAAAAAATTGCAGTATCGCGATTTGATTCCGAATCTTTTAAGGTGTTATTCTAGCTCAAATACTGCTCTGAATTTATTTGGATTATTCGGACTGACTTGTTATGGGTTATGAATTCTCTGAAACTTAAAATTCGCACCTTTTTGTAAATTCTAAATATATTCACAAAAATTCTGGCGATGTAGAACAATCTTCCTACCACGCTTGTTTTTCATCCCGTAAGAAATACATGGTTCTTGGGGTTCTGTGGAACTCAGAGTGGTGAACTAGGATTAATAGTACAAGAAAGTGTAAGCATCTGAAAAATTACATGTAAGAACGCAATCCTTTTTTGTTTACAGAAGATGAGTGGACAAGATTCCAATTTGGTAAAGGATGCTACATTCTCGTCGTACTCAGAATTGTACGAAAGCATAGAAGCATATCAGAAGACACAAAACGTCACAATGTCAAGATCCAGTAGCAGGCTGATCAATAGAGACGAAGTCAACAAAGAGCTGGTTTACGTTGAGCTATCATACAAATGCAGAAGAGCTGGGGTTTATAAACCGAAAGGGAAAGGTGTCAGAAAAGTGAAGTGTGTAAGCAATATTACTTATAAGGAGTAAAAAACATCAGGAGCTGAACTTAAGATCGTCGAATAAGCAATTACATTTTCAAAATGTAATTGGACGATTTCATTATATTTTGTAGAATGTATTTAATATATGTATAATAGGGTGTGTCGAAAATTGACTTTGATTTATTTTTCTTGCTCATTCCACTCAAAACTTTAGGTTTTGACATTAAAGAGCTCCTCGTTCAAGGAGGGCGCTGTAGCTTCAGGTTTAGAGGTCGCTCAACGAAGCTGCAGGATTCCTATCTAATTAACACGTAAAAAATATTGTTCCTCGTTCAAAATGATGTCAGGCAACCAAAAAATGTCCGATGTCTGTCTTTCTCGGCTCATTTGAAAGCGTGACTCATCCCCTAAACGATGATAGGTCGGTTTTCGACATACCTTGGTCCAATTTTTTTTTTTTGCGATTTTTTTACCACAATAGTCACCTTTTTCAAGTTTACAAAGTTTCCAGCATATCAATGAGTCTCAAATGAATTGCTACAAGTATTGATTGTTGATTCGAATTTTAATGATCAATTCCGAAAATTGATAAAACATAAAAAGTATCTCAAAATAAACGTGTTTTTTTTTAAATAAAATTAAAGATACGGAAATACGAAAGTGAAAAATGGCAAAACGAAAGAAAATCATGAAATTAAAAACTAGGGTGTGTTGCAAATGAACTCGCTTTTCAAACTTCAGTTAACAGAACTTTATTTTATGAACATTTTGGATCGCAACCTACTTTTTTTTTTACAAATTTCTCTTGTTAGTCGTTGGGTACAGCTGTCGATGATTTTTCACGATCTGTAGGAGATATTGCTTCTGTTCTTCGTCTTTTGTCAATATGTCGTTATACTCCTCAATGAGTGCAACCCCTCGCTCGGCTACATCGTTGACTACTTTCAAGTCTTTTAGCACTGATCGACAATACAGATATGTCTCGTCCAGCGCCCAATACTCCGGAGATTTTTGGAGAAAATCGTGGGGCAGTTCAAATTGATTGAATAGAAATATTGATTTTTTTGTGATGAAATCACTGATGTCACGACGTACTATCACATCGAGCGTCTTTCCCTCGACCAGTCCTCGCACATTCCTGCCACTGCTCTCTCGTTCTCTTATTGCTACCGCCATTCGTACTCGAACCTCCATTGGTATTAGTGTCGTCGAAGAATGCCAACGGTGCTAGTTCTTCGGACAGGTACCAAAGATGAGAAGTAAGTTTCGAAGAAGCTGCTTTCGAGACATCGGCGTTCACTTTACGGTACTCGACAAGTCGTTGCAGAAGTTCTAGATCATGATTTGGAGCTTTGATAGCGGACGGAGCAGTGAACCACGATTCCACATAGAACTCGACAATAAATGTACAAATCTGTCTGAGGCCGTTCGTGTCTCGAGCTTTCAGTAAAAACTGTTTCCGAAATAGGAATATCTTCAAGCAATAAATTGCTTTTGAAAGCCATCGCGCATGATGGACGGCTCCAGGTGTTTTGAATCTTACACCACGTGGGGGTTTACCACCCAAAAAAATGGATGAAAGCTCTAAAAATTCCCTGTAGTCGTCTCTTGGCTGGCTCACCTACAGAAGCCAAATACACGATATTGAGTTAGAACCCATTAGAGGTAAAGAAATACTTGTGATTCGAAATCTTTTCGAAGTTTGCTTGCACTACCTGAAATTGATTTGAAATAAAATCGAGGATCCGGTTTTTTCTGCCCGTGAGAATGTCAGCAACGCTTGCGTCATCAACGCCAGTTTCAAATTGCGTTACATCAATTTCAGGCCAGTGTTGTTGAAAACGTTTGAAAATCGGGACGTTTGGGCCGCTCGTTACTGGCCAATAAACCTCGACGACACATCTAAGGAGCAGCTCATAAAAGTGGTGACGGCAAGCCAGGTGTAGTAAATTACCACCCAATTCTCTCTCCAGTAAAGTGCATGCACCATTTAGTCGGCCTTGAAACCAATTAACAACATTTTAAAACCAGATCTCAATTCACACGATTGACAAAAACTTTCGAACCGACACTCTTAGTTGTGAAATAAATAATTTCTCGGTTTTTACCTGTGTTCGTACTAGTGGTGTCAAAGCACATAGCCTTCACTCGGTGAGTAAGATTCCATTCGCGCAAAGTTTTTATGATAGCTTCGGCTTGATTCGCTCCGGTACCAGAAGGAAGTTTTGGTACGCCGAGTAAGTGTTCTGTTCCGACTCCAGATACGATTATAGGTAGCCTTTCGACGCTTCCTTTTCCCGTTTCTATTTCAGGGAGTAACTTGCCATCCCAGTGAACGACCAAACAAGTGGCAATCTGAAGATCATCCTTTAACTTCTTTGCCATTTTCTCCCTATGTTTGATACGTTTCTTATGGATCGCACTGCTGCTCAAGTTTATCTCGTTTACATCAAATCCAAGACTGGTAGCAGCAGCGGCGAGGATGAACGTTGCATTTCTACTGCTGGTCTGTGTTCTATCGAGTGCTGCCACGAGATCGGGAGTCATAATGTTGATCTTTTTAGCTTTAGGCGCTATTTCTTGACTAAGTTCATTTTCGAAATCCGAAATAGTTCGTTGCGGGCCACAAGCACTCGACGTCTGACTTAATCCTCCGGATGATTCGCTGACTGTGATTTGACTGAGGGCTCGACTTAAATCTGGAGTTTCAAGAAAGAAAAAAAGAAAGTTGGAGTGATTCATGGAATGTATTACGATTAGGACAGAAACGCGACGTTCGACCCTGACGGAAGTGGTAAAATGAGAAAAGAAACCGAGGTTCAACACAACTAACATAGAAATTTGAAGCGATTTAATGTAACATCAAGCATGAATTCTAAAGTCACACTCAAATCAGAACTTAGAAAAAAAAACATGAAATTCTCACACGAAGACTTATGGAAAGTGATACTAGCCGCAAGAATATGCGTCAAATAAGAACCCCCGAAACAACGTATGAAGACTGACACGAACTGCAGTTATTACACACGAAGGGAGAGCTCAGAAAAGGTAAAATGTCATTAATAACAGCATCACCGTCATCATCTGAAATCCCGACGTTTTCCGGTGGAACATCATCGCCAATGCGATCAGTTGGAGTTCTTCGGACGTTCTCTGGATCATCCCTGTGCCTGGGCACTAAACCGCGACGCTTCTTCGTTCGTTGCGAAATTAAAAGTTGCCGCTGCTCTTGCGTTAACGTCTCATCAGCGTTGTGACTTGCCATATCAAATAATTGATCGAGTTTCTTCACGAAAGTGTATTCTTTTGTTTTCTGAGGTCGAGATTTTTTCCGTGTACGATTTTTTTTCAAATCTTTCCACGTGTGATGCAGCTTTACGAGCTTTGTTGCACCGTTGTGCTTGCGACAGACTGGAATTCCAGCTCGATCCCAGACAGCGGCAATTTCTTCGACAACCTTCGTTGCACTGTTGCGAATGGTCAATTTTAGTGATGAATGTTTGTATAAGAAAACACTCAAAGCTTGTCGATTAGTGGGTAATTTGCGCCCTTTGAATGAATCATCCTGTCTTCCGATCAGGTAAATCGAATTCTCTTTCTGGGTTCGTTGCACTGACATTGTTGATACACTTGATCTTCGCCTATTGACACTCTGTTTTATCTGTAGAGCACCATGAATTATTCACGCTGATGGTATGCTGTGGCCGATGAGTAAAAGTAGTGATGTTATGGTGCGGCTATCTTTTTAATGAAAAAAAAATCATGTGGCTGAGAAGTCGGACGAACTCATTTTTCTAACTACATTCAATGTAACTAACTACTGATACAAAATTCTGATGATGATCTAAGTCCAGATCGAAACGTTAAAAAAAAAAGAACTAATTTCATATCACATTTTCTTTCCCTACGCAACCGAAGGAAACATTCGAAGCCGTTCCAAAGCCGCATCATATTTTAACCACATAATGAACTATTCTTCCTATTTTATTAGTCCACTAGAGAATCGGTCGTCCTTTACCTTTATCTGGGATAATACTTAGGGATCATGAATCAAAAGTAATATTTGTAAAAGACGGATTACTAACAATCGAACAATGAATACACTTTAAATGCGTACAGTGGCGCCTGAATTGCTCACTCTAGCGACTCGAGCGCGAACTAACAACTACCGCATGTATTTAAGTCACCACCATACTCTGTCGAGTACGAGAGAGATGACGTTATCGGCGTTCACGACGGAGCGAGGATGACGCACTCGGGAATTGTTCCACACAAAAATATCGATAATGCGGGATAATGGCATCGTAGAAAACACACTTTTCGTTCAAAACAAAAGTCGGTTTTTCTTCCCTATTTATTTATTATTCCGCTTATTTTCAACTGCTCTAATTTTTCTGAATTCATTTACATTTTTATTTTTATTTCTGTATCTTCAATTAAAAAAAAAAAAAATGTTTATTTTGAGATTTTTTTTTATGTTTGATCAATTTTTGGAATTGATTATTTATATTCGAATCAACAATCAATACTTGTGGCAATTCATTTAAGACTCATTGATACGCTGGAAACTTTGTAAACTTGAAAAAGGTGACTATTGTGGTAAAAAAATCGCAAAAAAAAATTGGACCAAGGTATGTCGAAAACCGACCTATCATCGTTTAGGGGATGAGTCACGCTTTCAAATGAGCCGAGAAAGACAGACATCGGACATTTTTTGGTTGCCTGACATCATTTTGAACGAGGAACAATATTTTTTACGTGTTAATTAGATAGGAATCCTGCAGCTTCGTTGAGCGACCTCTAAACCTCAAGCTACAGCGCCCTCCTTGAACGAGGAGCTCTTTCATGTCAAAACTTAAAGTTTTGAGTGGAATGAGCAAGACAAAAAAATCAAAGCCAATTTTCGACACACCCTAATGTATAATCTGAAATGAATGAACATTTGGATTAGTACTCCCGTAATTACACGAAAATAAGCCGTATCCTGTTTTTCGAGGGTTCATTTTAGAAAAGTACAGAAGATATTTGTATGAGATGTCTCGAATATGAGATGCACCCTACTTTTAGGAGGTTCAGCAAAAAAAGTGCGGCTTATTTCTATATAATCAGGATATAAATTCTATCAACTTGATCAATTTATTACACTTATTTTCAATTGTGCACACATGGAAAACTGAAAAACGAGTTCACAAATACTTTTTCTTTTTCAATTAGTTCGAACAAAACAAACTGCCCAGCATTCATTGAAGTCAGAGTGCCAAAAAATAAACAGGTCTTGAAAATAACAAATATTTGCCTGACGCACAACCATGACGATCATATGCTCACAACGAAACAGACAGATGTGAGTGACTAATTTTAATTCTTGTTTTCTGCGTAAGATTACTGTATTCACAAAATTATTTTACATTAACAGGAATTGCATGTAGAAAACTCAACTCATGATAAGCTGAGCGCTGAGGAACTAACTAAACCTACTAATAGCCCTATTCCGGACACATCCAAATCATCCAAAGACGAGACTGTAGGTCACGTATCATCTTTCGATGAAATTGCTGGAATCAATACCTCGATGCCTTACCAGGTGACAGATCTACTGGAAATAACTTATGCTTCAGAGGTTCTGTATGAGTGCGTATCCAACCCAGACATCTGCGATGGAGAAAAAGAAGCCTTATCGGACTCAATTGAAGCATTAACATTGAACGAAAACATTGAGAACCATGAGGAAGACTCAGAAACACCAACAACAACTTCGGAGAAATCCAACAACGCGAATACTATTGTACTTCCGAAACCTCCAACAGCATCTGTTGAACCTTTGAAAACTGAAGGGGCTCAACCCAAATGTGTTCTGTTTGATGCAAATTCGGCAAAGGCCAAGCAAGTCACTACCTTGGATCAAATTGTGATGTCAGATACGAGGTCAAAGGGGCGTCCGCGAGGGCGTGCATTAATGGCAATCGGTTTGCCTATCAAGAAACAGCCCATAAGTTTTTCAAAGCAGGAACCAATAGTCCAGGCGAGGATAATTTTCCAGTGGCTCATATCTGAGCAGTGTCAGATCGACAACGCTTTAACCGGAGAATATATTATCAGAGAAGTTGACATACCTTCCGAATACAGAGACCTTCCTGACTCAATAAAAGCGTAAGTTGTTAAAGATGGTAACAAATGATATTGTTCACATGGGACTGTTGTCTACTGAAGGTAATTTTCCATCCAGACTTGAGCTTCTGCATCAAATTCGTAACTCCTGGCGGGAAGGTCACGAAGTTTGCATAACGAACGTGGATACAAAGAAAGAAAATTCAACTCCTGTACGATTGCTTGACTCCAACAGTCCCTGTGATGATAAAAATAATGTAATGAGCACCAGAGAAGATTTCCCAATAACTACGAATGAAGAAATTGGAATATGTTACGAAACACTTGAATTGGAACGAGATCTGGAAGATTTGAAGATTGACGATGTAGCTAATTTATCTCCCCAAATCGAAGATGATCTAAATAAATTTGTACTGCCGGCTCCATTGAAATTGAGAAATCGTTCAAAACATGCTGACGTGACAGTAGTAAGATATACTAAAACAAAGAAACAGCCCATAAGTTTTTCACAGCAGGAACCAATAGTCCAGGCAAGGATAATTTTCCAGTGGCTCATATCTGAGCAGTGTCAGATCGACAACGCTTTAACCGGAGAATATATTATCAGAGAAGTTGACATACCTTCCGAATACAGAGACCTTCCTGACTCAATAATGGCAGACGAAGTAAAACTGTCAGTGCTACAACGATATACTGAACCAGCTGCTTATGAAAAAATAAACAAGCTGATAAAAAAAAAAAAGACTTGGGTATTTGGAAATGCAAGATTTGCAATCAGGACTTGTCGGACCGCAGCGTCCTGTGCGACTCTTGCCTGGCTTGGTACGACTATAAATGTGTCAATTTGAGGCGGGCGCCTAAATCAGCCGACTGGTACTGTCGCAGTTGCCAGCATTGATAAGGAGTAAAGAAGTTTTCTAATCCATTTTTTCGTAAGCCATGCAATGTTATTTTTCTTGTTTCTCAGTTGGATTTCATATAAGACTCATAACGCGTATCATCATCATTTCATATTTTATATTTACTTAAGATGATAACTTTCGGAGAAATTTGATGGTGATTTTTTTGTCTATCCAAGCGAGTGGACATAGGAATGAGAGAGCTGATATTAGGGTGGTCCTTGATTCAGTCATATTCAAATTTCGAAGTTCAAAGCCTCTGAACTTTTTCATTTGAACAGCACTGAAATCTGAAAATGATCAGATTAAGGACCACCCTAGCGGATATAGCTTGAAAATCTCTTAGTCCTTTCAAAGCTTCAGGTTCTTTCTAAGCAGAATGTGAAAAGCCCGCCTGTTCTATTCTTTGTAATGAAAATGAAAAAGAGAAAAAAAAAGAGAAAAAATAATTATAAAAAAAAAAAAAACGTTATTACGAAAAATCGAATGATGAATAAGAGAAAATGAGGCCAATGTAAAAGAGGTGTGACGTCTGATTTAAGTTTTTTTTTGCTTTTCGTTTCATATGTTTAATTATATATTATTGCTTGTAAACATTTAATTCGAAATACTACCTTGAATGTATACAATACGGATATGTTAACGAATATGAAAATGAATAAATATCGTATAATTGTAACAATATTCTACCCAATTGATTCAAAACCTCGTACAAAAGATATGATATTGTAGAGTCATACCCAATGTCTCGATCCCTCGTCTGTGTCTTTGAAACGGGTATTTATAAAGCCCGCGACATTGAAACCTCGTGAAAACACGTGATTTTAGGAACCCGTGACTCCAAGACCCCCGTGACTCCAAGACCCCCGTGACTCCAAGAACCCAGCGATTCCAAGACCCCCGTGACTCCAAGACCCCCGTGACTCCAAGACCCCCGTGACTCCAAGAACCCCGCGATTCTAAGACCTCCGTGACTCCAAGACCCCCGTGACTGTAATTTCATCCCCCCACCCGTGACTCTTGCTTCAACACCTAGGTGTGACTACGAATCAGTTACGGGATTTGCCCGATTCTCAAATTCCGCGCTCGGGTCACGTTGAAATTTTCCCGTGACCGCAGCGCCTGAATTGCGCTCACGGGAAAAGCTTGCGTGACTGTAGCGTGGATGCATGCCGGACACGGTATCGTGCCAATAGCCACAGCGTACAGAAAATCAAGTTTTAAGATTTTGCTTATCAAGAGACTCGGTAGAGTCTCGCGCCAAGTACAATAAAAAAAAAAAATATATCATAAGGTAATATATCTATATATACGCCGCGCGAGACTCAACGAGTCTATATACCCGAACGGGAGCTAACCAGTGGGGTGGGGAGACAGTATTTTCCTAATTTCTTCCTCTTCGCGATATCCCGGGGATTGAAATAATTATCTCAGAATGTAGGCACGAAGAGCCCTTTATTTGAGACCAATTTCAATTGAAACAGTGCCCGGAAAGCTTAGATATGATTAATTTAAGTTTCTGAGTACCCGTTTCGTCGGAAAAATTTTTCGTCTTCTCCTTCAGACCAAAAAGCCACTAAACCTATGTGTCTGAGAATTAGGAAAGAGCGGCCACCGCTAAATTGCACAGGTGACCTAAGTACTCGACATCAGTCGCCAGGTAGCGCTCTTGTCGACGCTGTGACGTATGATCGAGAATCGATTGCCCAAGACCACGGACAGACGGACTTCCGAGACAGAGCTGTCAGTTGCTGTTTAAATCTTCAATGGATTAACCTAACCTAACCTGTCAGTCGCTGTCAGTTCTGTTAATATTCATACATCTGAACATTTTGCAAATTTCATTCTCTTTTGTGCTTCCTATACTTACTTTTTGTCATAAAATTCACATTTAAAGTGGAGGGTGAAATTATAACAATCTTCCATAAAATGATGAAGCGCGCAATTTTGAGGTTGGGTTATAGGTACGGTTATTGAATCGCATGAAGTTTAGTCTACAACATGAATTAATAAGTGACAAAGCTTTCATTAAACGTGGCAGGTCTTCAATATATGATTATTCATTTTCAAATATTTTCGGATATTAAATATATTTAATGAATCAAATATATCATATTTAGTACATCCACACAAGAACATATCTTCGCAGTACTTGGAAAGCAACGAATGATAGCGTGTGTCATTATTTCATGCCTCTGTGCTTTCAACGTATTTATATTGTAACGGGTCCAGCCGATAACTTAGGAACCGGCTGGACGTGGCCAACATAATTCTGAACTTTGGACAAATACGAGTTGTCCAGCGTTCCTCGCCTGTGACGTCAGAGGCGAGGAACAAATCGTATATAAGCGCGCTCCAACAGTACTCGAGAGCGCATTCATGGTATAGCACCAGAGCGACTCACTTCATCTAAAGATCGATCTCTTCAATTCAGATAAACTTGAATCGTACTTATATTTTGATTATTCTAGAGTCGCTGTTTAGGATCTAGATCATAACAAATTCATTCGGGACGTTGGCTAAAGCAGCATCGTTACCCATTAGCTTCATCTATCCAATTAAAACAAACAACATAGATCTCGATATCGAGCTTAGCATAGCATTAGATTATATTCACTGTTTTGTACAATATTGTTAATTTCTGCTTAGTATTTAATAAGAGATTCTGCCTTATACCTCCAACCTTTGTCTGGCATTTTCATTATCAACCCGTTTGACATTGTAGTAAATACCAGAACAAGCCGAGTTAGATACAGCTTTGGTGACCAACAGAAGAAGCGGACGACATTGGCGTAAAACCCTGTGTTCGAGGGCCAACTGTTGGAAACCCGAGTCTGATAGGCAGTCTTGGTGTAAAAACCCGGATCTGTAGAAGTCTTATTAAATTCACAATAGCAGGCGAGGCAGGCTTGGCTTAAAAGGCCCGGCTCTGTAAGAGTTTCGCTCTGAACCTTCTGTGCAGAGCGTGATACGGCTTTGATACTTAAAACCTATCCGAGTCCGTAGATAGCGTAGGGAACAAAATCTGTGAAAGGTGGCTTTTGTATGGTAGACCCATCCTTTTCCCCACCACATAGTTTGAGGAGTCCATTAATTTAACTAAAACCTTTAAAATCACATTTAAAAATCATAATCGAACCCGTAGCAATCGGCCTTCGCTACAACCAGGAGGTTCGCGAAGCCCGAAAAGTTACATTTGGCGCCCAACGTGGGGCTCCTCAATATTAAATTCATTGGAAAATAAATTAAATAACTTAACTTAACTTCAGTCAATTCAGATTCAATTTAAAATCGAAATTTTTAGCTTTATCTTTGCAATATAGAGTCTTTGTTTAAGGGTTCCTAGAAAAATAGACCGTAAAGCATTGCCTATCAAACTCGGGTTTAAAAAAAAAAAAAAAAAAAAAAAAAAAAAAAAAGAGTAAAGATATATAGTCCGGAACCGATAGGAAAATGCCAGGTAAAGGTGGAGGTAGTCGTCGATTAAGTTGCATAGTCGAGGAAGTAGGGACTCAAGAGCAAGATTCAGGTATCGCAGGTGCTAATTTGTCTTCGATTTCCGCTGAAATGAGTCCAATAAGTGAGTCAGATCGAGATCCTTCCGATCCGATGTCCAGAGTGTTGGAAGCTTTAGAAAGGCTGGAAAGAAAATTTGATGAAAAATATGATAATTTAGAAAGAGTTAGGCGCGGAGATAAGGTCGAAAACGAAGACAAAAGAGCTAAGTTAGAAAATACACTGAGCAAAAAATTAAATGACCATGTAGTTGATAGCCTAGATCAGATAGATCAGGTGAATAAATCTTTAAAGGACACGACGATCAAGCTTACCTTAGATATATCAGAGTGCGAGAGCAAAATCGAATCATGTGAGAATATCTTGCGTACCGAACAAATCGCAACGTATGAAGTGCTGAAAAGGAAAATAAATGAAAATCAAAGAACTAGCTTAGATATGATAAATGAGTTAGCATTAAAGCAAGATAGTTATAAAATCGGCATAGATGCGGACCTGAGACGCTTACGTCAACAAAAATCAGGACAATCGAGTCAAGTAGTCCATGACAATACTTTAACTAGACAACTTAGGCTGCCGACCTATTCAGGCAAGGCGTGGGAAAAACCCGTCAACTACATTAGGGAATTAGAAGAATATTTTGATGTGTTAGATGTAGGTCACGACATGGGACTGAAATTGATAGGGCAGAGTCTAACGAACGACGCGAAAGATTGGTGGATTGCGCGTCGTGACGTGATTCATGACTGGGAAAGCTTTAAAACACGATTTTTAGCACGGTATTGGGGCGAAGACATCCAACGGGAAATAAAAAGAGATTTAACATTTGGTTATTACTTACCGGATTCTAGGGTTAGTTGGTCCGAATATGCGAGTAGGAAGTATGCTGCAGCGCGTGGGCTAACTCCTCCATTATCAGAGACAGAGATAATTAGTAATTTAATCCGTCACTTCGATGACACTGTCGTAGACGCTGCCCGGTGTCGATCTATTAATGACATAGACCAATTAATTAACTTTCTTGATCAAACGCAATCCGGCGGTCGATCAAATGCACCCAGAATACCTTTTACTCAATCGACTGCAAGTAGGTTCAGCAACAATGCACGTCAAACAGGTGATCGGCAAAAACAAGTATCGTGGCGAGACAATTCGCATGGCGGACCCGTTACTAACAAAAACATGCCGTCACGTGACGATCGTGGTGTGACCGAAACACACGAGAATAGATTTAAGGCTAGTTCTCAGGATATGAATAGACGCCAAAACTGGACAAGTAACCGACAAATAAACGCGCTAACAGAAGAAATTGGTGATACCGACCTAACCGAATTAGAAAATCAAGAGGCGGAAAACGAGACCGCGCTGTATGCGGAAAGCCGTTAAAGGATGAAATACAGCGCGAGTTCGAAATTAGGACGGCTAAATTATTGAAAGAAGAGGTAACGTTGTTTGATGATGTTACAGAATTTTTATTAGCAGAAGGAGAGTCCATAGTTGATAAAACAGCCAAGTGCCCTAGCGTAGAACTAAATCTAGAAGGAATTAAAGTCGCGGCACTGATTGATACGGGAAGTGAAATCACTTGTGTATCGGAGGGATGGTACAACGCGCATCTTGAAAGTTTTTCTTCGTGCGAGAAGTTGCCGGTGGTGAACTTACAGGTATTGGGGGTGACCGGTAACAAAGGAACTAAAGTTAAATTACAATTGTTCGCGCAGGTCCAGCTCGGAGAGTTTAGAGATAGCATAACGATCCTGGTAGTGCCTAAGCTAAGGCAAGACGCTATAATAGGGATAGACACCATGACTAAATGGAAAGTCGACTTGGACTTAGAAAAAGATATTATGAGTATTGGATCGGGAAGCAAACCGTCACTAATTAAATTATCGAAGTCAAACAATGTCGCGGAGTCGCAGCATCATTTAGAATTAGCAAGCATCTGTGAGGGAGACGATGAAGGGCAAAAAACGAGCGATGACATGACCTTTGAAGTCACCGATGACGAGATTATGGGAAAGCTCGCGGAGTGCGAATTGTTGGGAATCGAGCATCGACGACAGTTCGAGAAATTGTTATTTAAGTATCGTCAGATTTTCAGCAAACTTCCAGGAAGAATCTCAGTCTACGAACATAAGTTACTTATTTATGAAGACCGTCCGTTTGTCCGTAGGTCGTACCCGATTCCGATCATGCACAGAGCTAAAGTGGAGAAAGAAATAGAGAAAATGCTAAAGTACGGTATTATAGAAAGATCTAACAGTGAATACATTAATCCGGTGGTAGTCGTAGCTAAAAAGACAGGGGACATTCGATTGGTCCTTGATGCTCGATTCATCAACAAATTGATTATTCCGGATCGGGACTGCGCCCAATCAACTGAGGTGTTATTTCAAAAGTGTGGAAACACCAAGGTCATGTCTAGCCTCGACTTGACCGCCAGTTTTTGGCAGATACCTTTAGCATTAGAATCAAGAAAATATACTGCATTTATGCACAATGGAAAGACGTACCAATTTAAAGTTACTCCTTATGGTTTAAATACCAGTCTAGCGAGCTTAGTGAGAGGTTTAGATTTAGTCTTAAGTGAAGTTTGTGACTTCACAATAAATTTTGTAGATGATATCTTGTGTAACTCTGGCTCAGTAGACGAGCATCTGACACATTTAGAAAAACTATTTGAAACATTTAAGGATCACAATATGACATTGAACTTTCAAAAATCCAACTTCTTTAGAACCGAAGTTGAATTTTTGGGACATCGAATCACGGCGGATGGTATCCGGCCTCAGCCAAGTAAAATTCGAGCAATTCATGATTTTCCAGTACCGCGAAACGCGAAGCAATTAAAGGGCTTCCTAGGACTAACAAACTATTATAACAAGTTTTCTAAGCGATATTCCGACGTGACGTATCCGTTGCTACAATTATTAAAGAAGGATCAAAGGTGGGAATGGTCAAAAGAATTAGAAGACAGTTTTATGAGAGTGAAACGGTTATTTTGCGACGAAATGGTCATACACCACCCCGACCCGAAAAAATGTTACTACTTACAAAGTGATGCCAGTGACCATGCGGTTGGTGGAGTCCTGTACCAAGTAGATAGCGATGGTGAACATAGAATTGTCGGTTTCGCGAGTAGAACACTCAAGGGGGCGGAGGTGAATTATTTCACCACAGAAAAGGAACTCTTGGCGATTATTTATTCGTTAGAAAAGTTCAGAACCTTCGTTATAGGAGCGGAGTTAGTAATAAAGACCGATCACAAAGCGCTAACGTTTATCCTGTCATGTAGATTAACGAGTTCGCGACTAGCAAGATGGGTCATGTACTTACAAAATTATGACTTCAAAATAGAACACATTAAAGGGAAAGACAACATAGTTGCCGATACATTGAGCCGGTATCCACCTATTAATGACGTAGAGGGCAAGGGGGCCGTGACGACTAGTAATATTGCAGAACTGGCGAGAGAAGTCAGCGAGACTTTAAAAACCAAACTCGAGACACTTGGGAAGTTGCAGAGCGAAGACCAAAGGATTGCAGATCTGTTAGTTAGCGGACACTTAAACGATAAAAAACGATATCAGACAAGGGATGGAGTCATATACCATCGGGAATCAGGGGGCACCTTACGTGCGTACTTACCTAAAAAACTAGTAACCGAGCTGATAATAGAGTGTCACGAAGTATACGGGCATATAGGGGCATCGAAGTGTTATCGGATGCTCAAGGAAAACTTTTATTATCCGAAATTCGCTAAGATAATCCGGCAGGAATTAGCCCGGTGTGATTGCTGTCAGCGTTGTAAGATACCTAATCAATATAGTTGCTCAGAGATGCAAAATATTACTCCAAATAAAGTCGGGGAGTTAGTTTCGATCGATTTTTTCGGACCACTACCCGCGAGTCAAGGTAATTACCGCTGGTTACTCGTTGTGATCGACGCGTTCAGTAAATATGTCAAGCTGTATCCGATGAAAGTCGCGGACGCGCAATCCACAATCCGAAGCGTGTTCGATAAGTATATCCCTGAATTTGGGAAACCAGACAAGTTGCAATTTGATCACGGCACACAATTTACCTCGTTAAGATGGTTGAATAAATTAAAAGAAGAGAATGTAATCCCGATATTTTCATCAATACGGCACCCGCAAGGGAACATTGTCGAAAGGGTGAATCGTGAAATAGGCAGATTTTTCCGTACATTTATAACGGGTAAACATACGGCCTGGATCAAATGGTTAACAATTATAGAATCGTGTATAAATGAGGTCCATCACGACACAACCGAGTTTACTCCTTGTGAATTACAACTAAATGAGAAACCAAAAAGATTCTGGAGCCCCTGGGTAATGTGTGATCGGCAACATTTATCACACGAGTATAAATTGTTATTAGCGAAACAAAAGATTGTAAGGAAAGGTAGGGTTAGAGCGGATAGGTATAATACCACCCACAAAATGACGCGATTTAAAGTAGGCGACTTAGTTCTGTTGCGAGCTTTAAACGTATCTGACTCTCAAGGCAAAAAGATGGCTAAATTCTTTACATTGTACGAAGGACCGTATAAACTAGATAGGCAAGTGGGTGAGGCTACGTACACCCTCGTGCATCCGACAACAAACAAGGTACGTGGGAGGTTCCATGTGAATATGTTTAAACACTATGTCACGTAAAACCCGTTAGAAACACGCTTAATAGAACACCGATTAGAAGCACAAAAGAAGTAAACAAAGGTGTTATTGGATGAGGATTAACCGGCACTTAGCGACAAGGATGATCCAGTTAGGCAAGACAAAGGTATCAGGCCATAATTCAGTTGAACCAGATCAGTCAACATGTACGGTTACACGAGTATACAAGAGCGGGGGGTGCAAACCGAAGATAATGTCAGTGTTGCAAATGCATCCAGGGATCCCAGGGTAAAAATTAAATATAGCTCTAGAAAGTTTGTGAGCGGAAATGGAAGATACGCACCTGGAAGGGACACGATGACTCCAAGTTTAAAGAAACTACGTAAATTAACGGACCCGATTCCTAAAAGGAAAGAGATAGATATTAACAATAATGAAGTAAATATAACCGGACATAACAACACTATAAATACAAACCTTACGGATGACGACATCAAGGACATACAAGAGATGATCGAAGAAGAACTGAAGAAAAACTCGGATGCAACCATGAAAAAACCTGAAGTAAAAACAGAAGTTAAGCCTAAAATAATAGAAGACATAACCCTTACCAAACCTATTACACTACGAAGGATTGGGAAACACACAGCGACGATGGTTAAAGTACCGGATGACCAAAAGGATGTGGGAAATAACTTACCGTGGGTACTGCAACCTACGTGCACCACTGAACGAACCAACGCACAGAAAATTCAATACAAAAAAAGGATGTGGGATTTTGTCGACAAATATCGACCTCACATACCAAGTAAACGGCAATGTATTCCATCAACAAAGGGTGGAGTACCAGTCGTTGCAGCCAAAGAGGATGTGGTACCTGAAATGCCTGATGCATTGCGAGATAGAGGGGCAGGACGAGCCGGTGCACCGAGACCCGAACTACAACCTTTCGTGGAGCCAGCAATACCGGATTACATTAGATACTACGACCGCACCGACCCACTTGGGTTAAAGAGACTGTGAAAACGTCAGCAGACAATATCGTACGTACAATGATCCATCAATATGAGTTTTCCCAAAGGTTCTGGCACCATAGCAGGAAAATTCAATTGATGGAAGGGGGCAATGTAACGGGTCCAGCCGATAACTTAGGAACCGGCTGGACGTGGCCAACATAATTCTGAACTTTGGACAAATACGAGTTGTCCAGCGTTCCTCGCCTGTGACGTCAGAGGCGAGGAACAAATCGTATATAAGCGCGCTCCAACAGTACTCGAGAGCGCATTCATGGTATAGCACCAGAGCGACTCACTTCATCTAAAGATCGATCTCTTCAATTCAGATAAACTTGAATCGTACTTATATTTTGATTATTCTAGAGTCGCTGTTTAGGATCTAGATCATAACAAATTCATTCGGGACGTTGGCTAAAGCAGCATCGTTACCCATTAGCTTCATCTATCCAATTAAAACAAACAACATAGATCTCGATATCGAGCTTAGCATAGCATTAGATTATATTCACTGTTTTGTACAATATTGTTAATTTCTGCTTAGTATTTAATAAGAGATTCTGCCTTATACCTCCAACCTTTGTCTGGCATTTTCATTATCAACCCGTTTGACATTGTAGTAAATACCAGAACAAGCCGAGTTAGATACAGCTTTGGTGACCAACAGAAGAAGCGGACGACATTGGCGTAAAACCCTGTGTTCGAGGGCCAACTGTTGGAAACCCGAGTCTGATAGGCAGTCTTGGTGTAAAAACCCGGATCTGTAGAAGTCTTATTAAATTCACAATAGCAGGCGAGGCAGGCTTGGCTTAAAAGGCCCGGCTCTGTAAGAGTTTCGCTCTGAACCTTCTGTGCAGAGCGTGATACGGCTTTGATACTTAAAACCTATCCGAGTCCGTAGATAGCGTAGGGAACAAAATCTGTGAAAGGTGGCTTTTGTATGGTAGACCCATCCTTTTCCCCACCACATAGTTTGAGGAGTCCATTAATTTAACTAAAACCTTTAAAATCACATTTAAAAATCATAATCGAACCCGTAGCAATCGGCCTTCGCTACAACCAGGAGGTTCGCGAAGCCCGAAAAGTTACAATATATACTACCGTATTCAACATTACTGCTTATCGAGGGATTTAGATGAAATAAAATATATCACCGTACCGTATATGCATTGAAATACTCATAGAAACAATGGGCAGAATGCTAACAACTAAGCGAACCTAGAAAGCTACGATATAGGAAAACCCAATCGAGCGAGCGGGCACAATTATCAGGTAGTCCGACAAAATTTGAGAAAAAGTATCTATATTATACTACTACATTTAACATTACTGCTTATCAAGGGATTCAGATGGTAGAAATGTATCGCAGTACATGCATTGAGATACTCATAGAAAACAATTTGCAGAATGCTGATAACTGAGCGAGCTCCGCGAGCAAGGATATAGGAAAACCCAATCGAGTGAGCGTAGCGAGCGAGCACAATTATTAGGTGGTCAAGCAAAATTGTACAAAAAGTGGTGATATCAACCCCAAAAAGCACCTCTGGTGCAAAAACCTTTCGCCAAGTACAATAATGTGGGCACTACGCCCAAAAAAATCTACCAACAAAAATTTGTCCTCAACAAAAGTGGTACCTCAAAAATATCTAATTACAAAAGTATTGAAATCAGATACAATTGCCAAGTACGTGTCTTCTGTATAACAAAAGTTTACAACAGAAGAACAGAAAATTGAATGGTCTTGTACTCGTTCACTCGCTACGCTAGCTCACTCGATTGGCTTTTGATAATTACAGGGAATAAATCAGAAAAAAAAATTTAGGAAGTGGTACTTGGCGGGCCATTATAGCAATAACCCCTGGTGCAAAAACCTTTCGCCAAGTACATTAATGTTATCACTACCCCCAAAAAAATTCACCAACAAAAATTTTTTCGATCGAGTATCCGTAAAGTACGCCTTTTCGGTCGTGTTTCGCGGCTGTAAAGTACGACTTTACGAACACGTGTCCGTAAAATTTGAATTTTTCATAGAACGACAAATATTACATTAAAACTAGTATCGCAAGGAATTTAAACCTATGTTGTGATTTGCGCACTCTTAAGGTACTTGACTGATGTATTCTATTTGACTTACGTGTTGCGGGTCAGTTCGCCGAATACTTTCGCTGAAATAACCCGTGCCGCTCTACCGTCGTACAGTAATATTCATTAATGGGTTCGCGGTGGCTAACTGTTTTTTCGGACTTTTTCGGAAACAATCGAATAAAATAATATTATATTATTTTTACAAGGGGTCATAATTATTATTATTATAATTTCGGCCGTCGAAACATGGAATACGACTAGAATGGAGTCTCATTTCCGAAAAAGTCAGAAAAAAAGTTAGCCACCCCGAACCCATTAATGAACATTACTGTAAAATCAACTATACTCACAATCAATTCAATCATATACAATACGCGGACACGAATTGCAGTTCATTTTTCTCTTCGAAATAAAGAAATTCTTTTGTTCAATTCAAAATTATGTTATTTATTTTACAATTTGAATTTTTTTTTTAGTTGGGGGGGCTCCGCCCCCCCAAACCCCCTGGCGGGGGCTTCGCCCCCTGCCCCCCACCAGGGCCTGCGGCCCTGGACCCGCTTCCGCGAGCCACCTCCTACCGCTCTACATCCATATAGTATAATATGCATTTTTCAAAATTCATTTGTTTATTATTGATCTCCATTCCGAATTTGACGCTTCAACTCTTATACCTATATTATAGATTATACTGGTACCGCCTTGGTTGCGTACTTTACGTATACTCGATCAAAAAATGTTGTTCGCACCACGGCCGTAAGATTTTACGGCCTCGTGAGGATTGTGCGTTCCTCGGACCGGCTTCGCCGGTCCTCGGACGCGTCATCCTCACTCGGCCGTAAAATCCTACTTTACGGCCTAGGTACGAAAAATACTATTCCTTGACAAAAGTTTACAACAGAAGAACCGAAAACTGAATAGTCTGGTATCGTTCAGTCGCTTAGCTCGCTCACTCGATCGGCTCTTGATAATTACAGGGAAAAAATCAGGAAAAAAAATATAGTACGTGGTACTTGCGGGCCATTTATGAGTGAGTAAAAGAGTATTCACTTGGGTCTACCTATGTATCATTTGTTCGATACATATTGCTATAATGGCCCGCCAAGTACCACTTCCTAAATTTTTTTTTCTGATTTATTCCCTGTAATTATCAAAAGCCAATCGAGTGAGCGAGCGTAGCGAGTGAACGAGTACAAGACCATTCAATTTTCTGTTCTTCTGTTGTAAACTTTTGTTATACAGAAGACACGTACTTGGCAATTGTATCTGATTTCAATACTTTTGTAATTAGATATTTTTGAGGTACCACTTTTGTTGAGGACAAATTTTTGTTGGTGGATTTTTTTGGGCGTAGTGCCCACATTATTGTACTTGGCGAAAGGTTTTTGCACCAGAGGTTTAAAATATGCTGGATCGGCAGCTGCTATCGTACCGATGTGTTATGAGTCGAGGCTAGACCCATGTGCCAGGCGGAGGTTTGTAGTGAGTTTTGACCTATTCTGTCCACCAACAGTGTCTGGTAGGTGTCTGGTGAAACTCCTAGAAAAAGAATGAATTGCTTTAGGAAAAATCTGATCAAAATTGTTCAAAACATGAAAATTCTTCAGAATTCTTGATCTTCAATATTTTTGAGATTCAGAAAATGCTAGCACAATTTCTGTCAATATTCCGAATATTCTTTCATCTTTCATCAATCATACCTTTTTTCTTATAATATATAATATCAAACTTTGGCAATTATTATATTATAGAAATACTCATCTTTTCAGAAATTTGAACGTGTAGTCTCCTGGCATCGATTTCAAACGCACTTTTCGATGAATCATCCTCTCTGAATCATCTTCTTTCAATTCCGAAGTCTCACGTCAGACATATATTACACTGTGTTTGTTCAATAATGAAAATCACTATTGGCTTGAATTCGTAATGAAAGCACATCGATTTACAAACAAGTGGACACCTAACCTCGAAAAAATGTAGATCGAAGCCATGCGTTCTGTCAATGATCACAATTCAAAAGAATATTGAATATTAATTATGTGTAAAAATGATGATTACAAAAAATTGCAAAATCACAAAATTAAATAAAAAATCAAATTGTATAAAAACTTCAAAAAAGTAAGACAGTGGTGTTGGCGGTGTCGTACAATATTTATGACACCATATGACACGAACATGATGATCCGCGCGCCGCGCGGCGGCGCTTTTTCGCAATTTGGCACAGTCATGGCTGTAACTTTTGAAATCCTCTAGATTTTTTGACGCGAATTTATTTATATTGTGTAGTTCAAATTCACAGCATTTATTTTGTAATTTACCATATGATTTCGGGGTTGATCGCAGAAGAAAAACAAGAGGAATTCGTGTGGGATCGAACACACGGCCGTCAGATTCTGAAGAAGTCTCGCTACCGCCTGAGCTACGCCGCTGGTTATTTCTTGACAAAAGTTTGACGATCATAAAGTTCATACACTGATGGATGGATTTCTTAATTGTTAATTAAGTATATGAGTTGATGAATCATTTGTTGAATATGAATAAATCTTATTAAATATCAACAAATCCTTTTATCAGTTTATATGACCAGAATTCATTTTATTGTCGCCCACCGAGTTAAGCTTTATTTTGATCCAACTATTCCTTCATATAACTAGTAGCGTGGCCGAGGCGGTAGCGAGACTACTTCAGCATCGGACGGACGTGGGTTCGGTCCCACACGCAGACCCGAATTTTTTTTTTTTCTTTGAACTATACAATAAATCATGTGATATATCATGTAGAAAAGTATACAATAATCAACATGGTAAATTGTGCGCTGATATCTTTCATAACTTCATACAATTTACCATGTGATTTATCATGTACTTTTCTACATGATACATCACATGAACTTTTTCAGTAGGTAAGTGCTAAGTTCGGACGGAACTGGTTCGTTCAATTTCTGTTCGTACTGTGGTTACAGCTTGCGATTTCCGATGGTATTCGGAATAATGAAATAAGAAATCGATAAGAAATTATTTCTAATGGAAGGATTGATTCCATGACTAATATTGATACTTTATCAACTAATAAAATGAGAACTCAGTACATTTCTTTCAAGAGCCGCGGTGGCTCGTGGACAAGAGCTCAGACTACGAATTGATAGATCCTGAGTTCAAGTCCCGCCCGGCACCACTGAAATTTTCGATGAAAAATACTCATGTGCCTCAACCGCGGTTCTGGTTGTTCGGATCCCACCGAATAACCGTAGAGCCTGTCAAAGTGGACAGAACTGGTTCGTTCACGTTCTGTTCCTACTGTATGGTTACAGCTTGCGATTTCCGATGGTATTCGCAATCACAGCTGACAAGTGGAAAAAGGGCGCGGGAAATTTATTTTTTTTTAACGAAAACGTTACTTCCTTCATGTCCTATTTCAACATTATGGTGTTATGTTCGTGATTTACCTATATGTTGAATCTACAGTAGTATAAAATAAATTAACCCACAATTTTCCATACTCAAATTGAGATATGATAATTCAACTGATAGCTCAGACAACTGACCCAGGCTACGGGGTTCGTTGTCGCACTCTGTTTTATTTCTTTATTGGAATATTTTTTCAAAATAAATACGTCGTTTGTTCGATTATTGTGCAATGACTAAAAGCCAATAGATGAAATGAATAATTAAAAAAAAAAAAAAATATTTGTTCAAATTAGTACTGCCAGATAGCTTTATGTGATCATTGTGTTTCCCCTACTCTGCATACGGAGCAAATGTGAAAAATAATCGACACAAAAATACAAATGAGGATCATCTTGATTTTCTTCTTCAACTTTTTTTAAAATCTTTAATGGTGAAGCTGTCAACACTTCAATTTTTACAATTTTGACCCCCACTGAGGTTCATATTCTCAGGAAACATTTTGATGATGTAAAAGAAAGTAAAAGAAAGTTTTGTAGGTAGACATTTTTATAGTACCATTTTTGTTGGGGAGAAATTTTTGTGGGGGGTTTTTTTGGGGGTAGTTTTGGGGGCGCATTAATGTACTTGGCGAAAGGTTTTTGCACCAGGGGTGTTTTTTGGGTTTTAATATCTGAAATGAAATATATAAACTCTACAGGATGATTCACAATTCATGACGAATCTCTCGAGGGGTTAATCCTCTTCAAAATTGCGATCGAAAGTTTCTCTGCCATTTTTCCGGAAAACGATGTTTTTCCAACAATTTTTTTTTGTTTAGTTTTCATATCATTTGTCAATTTTAAAGAATCTCGAATAATGCTAATGAGTTTTCTTTTTTCAATATTAGAGAGATTTCTCGGTGAAAGTTTCTTATTTGGTGGAAGATGTTGGAAAAATGAGTTATGGTCCCAAGGAAAAAAGTCGTTTTTCGCAAAAAAGGGAGAGGAACTTTCTATCCCCATTCTGACAAGGGTTAACCCCACAAGAGACTCGTCACGAATTCTGAATTACCCTGTATATGGCAAAAATAAATCCAGAAATATTTAATAATTGTGTTTTAATACATTAAATGATACATGATTGAATATATTTTCATACCTGATTTATAAACAATACTGTGATCTATGCTGCCGAGCTTAGGTAAAAGGCAGTGAAGTGAAAAAAGTGAAATTATTATCTTTTTGAAATAACATTCTTAATGATTCGTTTTATAATTGATATGTAGAGAATCATCGAAAAAATATATTGGCATCAAAATTAATAAAAGGCAGTGAACTTCATGTACTGCCTTTTACCTAAGCACGGCAGTATGATCAAATCGATCGATTATTTTTGTTATTTTTGTTATTTTTTTATATGTCATTGATTGTCTAGGCGAGCTACAGCCCGCAACCCATTCTTCCGACGCATATCCGTCAGCATATTATTTATTGCCAGACCGAACGTCGTACGTTTGAATTCGTCCGGAAATTTTTCTGTTACAGCTTCTGAATTAGTAAATTAAACACATCATTTAATACATAGATTTTCATAACACATCATTATTCTGCAATCCAATTTTAAAAAATCTGCAGCCTATTACCATACCCTTTAGTACCAAACGAAATAAGACTGATTTCGGTTCGAACAAGGATAAAAAATCCCAAAAGATTTAAAGTAATTGGCAAAGATAATTAGCTAAATACTTTTCCTAATTACTTACGATCTCCTGGCTTTTTTCATATCTTTTCGGACAAAAATCAGTCTTTTTTCGTTTAGTACTAAAGATGAATACAATAGGGTACAGATTTTTCGATTTGTGATTGCAGAATAATGATTAGCGACGAAGATATATCAGAGAAATAATCGAACAACGACTTTGGAAAGTAAATAGACGTGCCTATCTCTGGTGTATATTAATAATATTAATAATATTAAACAGATACCTTCGATTGCGTTCATTATACTTGGATCTAATCCTGGACGTCGAGGGGAATTTACGTCAATTTTACTTGCAACACCTCTTAAATTACTTTGAAGCAATACTTCTGGCGGAAATGATGCAACCACCAGAGATCTTGCCATAGCCTGGTGCGATTTTTGGCTTCGAGCCGTTCGCCACTGGACATATGTCACAAAAACGCCGCTTCCTTCATGTCCTATTTCAACCTAATATATATATATTGTGTACCAAGGAGGCGAAGAAGGTCTTTTAATGCCGAGCGTAAATTTGCAATACGAGTCGAAGACGAGTATTGCAAATACGCTCGGCGAAAAAGACCTTCGCCTGCTCGGTGCATACGATACTTTATACAACAAACGATATTCTACAATCAGTACCGTAGATCGACGCCCGATACGAATAAGAGCACATGTCAGATTGCGAATGAAACAGAGCACATTTCAGGTTGACCCGAATATTAGCACGTTTCAGGTTGACTCGAATTTCATAACGATAACTGGAAAATCTTAATTTTTGTCGGAAAGGTGAGCTTTTTTCACAAAACCTATGTTTTAGATATTTTTTCATGCTCGTAAAATAAGCGGGAAATCCCAATGAAAAACAAAACAATTCAAAAAATCACAAGATACCCCATATAATAACAGCGAAAATAAGAGTAAAGATTTTGCAAAAAAATCGGAACCCGTTTCGCGATGTGAACTTTCCGCTGGCACTTCTCGATACTAGTGCGAAAGTGTTGATTCTCGGAGGAGTGTGAAGTTTTTCGCCCAAGCAAAGCGAGGGTGATAATCACACGAGTCGAGAATCATCTTTCGCACGTGCATCGAACTTCATTCTTCAACACAGCTCGCGTTAAGTTCAATTTTATGCACGCGAAGCGTGCGCAAAATCGAACCTTGGGCACGCAGTGTGGAAAATATATATTTACTGCTTCATCGTTGGTTCCATAGCGTGATTCATGCATTTTTTTTTGTGAATTCTGGATCTTTTGCACATCCTTCGATAACTTCTTCAACAGTTTATACAATTTCCTTTGGTCTACAATTAAAAATCAAATTTATGTCATTAGAAGTTTCATTTTATATCTTCCAGGGGGACATTCGATTTAATAATTGAAAGAAAACACACTTTTCCAAAGCTATCTGAAAAATCTGTCATATTTATTGAAAAACTTCCTTCAGCATTACAATTGAATGATTTGCTTTTTTATCTTATTTCACAACAGCTTTTCAATAAACTTGATAGATTTTTGATAAAAAAGTTTTGAAAGAGTGTGTTTTCTTTCAATTCGGAAAGCGAATGACCCCTTGAAAACAGAATATCACCTTTGGGCGTTGAACGATCTTCCCCGTCTTCGCCAGTTGAACTCTCATCGCTAATTGAAGAGGTCGTTTGTTTTTTACATCTGATTTTTTTGGTGTTATCTTCTTGATTTACCTATATGTTAAATCTACAGTAGTATTAAATAAATTAACCCACAATTTTTTATACTCAAATTGAGATATGATAATTCAACTGATAGCTCAGACAACTGACCCAGGCTACGGGGTTCGTTGTTGCACTCTGTTTTATTTCTTTATTTGAATATTTTTTCAAAATAAATACGTCGTTTGTTCGATTATTGTGGAATGACTAAAAGCCAATAGATGAAATAAATAATTCAGAAAAAAAAAATTATTTGTTCAAATTAGTACTGCCAGATAGCTTTATGTGATCATTGTGTCTCCCCTACTCTGCATACGGAGTAAATGTGAAAAATAATCGACACAAAAATACAACCAACTCCTATTTGTACGTACAAGTATACAACATTTCTAACAGTGTAAAGCAAAGCTACAAAAACTGTGAAATTGATTAATTACATTGATCGATCGATTCTGAATTTTTTTTCTAATTTATACTTGTATTACCGAAATCTCAGCCGAAGAACCTGGCAGTGATAGATCTTCGTTAAATCGGTCTTCTAATTTTCTTTTATTAGGATCATCTTGATTTTCATTTTCAATTTTTTTTTTAATCTTCAATGGTGAAGCTTCACCTTCCATAACTACTAATCTTTCATTCAAATGCTTCTTAGAAGCTGTAGGATAAAATGAATGTATTTTTAGAGGTATTTAAATCTAAAATTTCAAATTTTTTCAACTAAACAACAGTTGAATTTGATGAACAATTTTCTAACTTACATGATACCATTATAACTTTAGCATCAAAGCACTTCCACCCCATTTTTGGTCGCTTGCCTTTTCTATTCTCTCGCCATTTAACGACGTAAGAAATGTCCTCATCTTCGGTTTCGGGATCAAATTCTTCCAAATTAAAATCCCTGATCCATTCTATTGGAATCCCTGGAGTGAATGTGTTTTCATACTCCCCACTAACCCATTTAACGAGCGCAAATTTTTTTTTCTCCGTCGTCATATTTTCAAATCCCGCCAAAAATTGAATGGTTTTATAATGAGCCTGAAGTTAACATGATGACATTTAGATTTTCAATATTTTTCACAACAATAAATACACATCTCCAAGCAATCGGAGCTCTTACATCTCTTTTTGAGGGGGGAGACCACATTGGGATTTTCAAAAAATGGGATTTCTTTTTATTATATGAACTGTCAACATAACTATACGTTGCCAAAATTTCGAAGCGAAATTCAAATTGTTCCGATTTTATTATAATTTACATTTTTTGTCTGTTTTGTCTGTTTTATTTTCATTCTTATTTCGACTCTTTCAAAAATTCATTGTTTTCTGTGAAACAAAAGTTATGGACCGATCGTTATGGAAATTGAAAGTGTGTTCCTTAGTGAAATTACGAAGAATATGAACCAACATTTGGGATGATATTATAATTTGAAGGGATTTTTTATTGCAAAACAAATGAAAGAAATGGTGAAAATCGCGAATTTTTTTCCAAACACCTGTCAACACTTCAATTTTTACAATTTTTACCCCCACTGATGTTCATATTCTTAGAAAACATGTTCATGATGTAAAGAAAGACCATTTCGCATTCGGATAAAAATTTAGACCTCCACATTTCCCGAAAATAACCCGAGCAGAAATGGTAGAACGGCAGTCGTTCTTACAAAACGGGCCAGCGTCGGCACGATAATGGCAGACTGATGTAACGGCTTTGAATCGGGGGCTTACGTCGGACCAGTCCTGGTACGACATTGGCAATCGATGGAACGGTCACACCTCGGTACGCGATATCCATCCAATATTGGTTCCAGATCGGCGACCAATGGAACGGTCGCACCTCGGTGCGCAATATCCATCCAATATTGGTTTCAGATCGGCGACCAATGGAACGGTCGCACCTCGGTGCGCAATATCCATCCAATATTGGTTCCAGATCGGCGACCAATGGAACGGTCGCACCTCGGTGCGCAATATCCATCCAATATTGGTTTCAGATCGGCGACCAATGGAACGGTCGAACCTCGGTGCGCGATATCCATCCAATATTGGTTTCGGATCGGCGACCAATGGAACGGTAAACCATTGCGGTTCTACAATTATTTCGTCACTCAAATTCTCACTTGATTGATAACGTTCTCCATCGTCAAAGTCTGATGGAATTCCAATAATGCTACTGTTCTCGTCAATATCGTCCAGAGCAACATACAATGCTTTACATGGTTTGCTGGTTTATTTTATTCCAGATTGACCGGACTCATCGAACTAATATGCGACGTTAGATATTTGTAAATTTGCATCAGTTTGTTGCCAGTGAGCATATATACGACAGATCGCGGGCGAGTTTTCGCTACGATGGAACGATCTTCGGCTTCAAATCAGCGTGTGAGAAAACATCGAGCTTTGAAAAAAGCTTCATTGATTAACGGATTGCAATGTGAAGAAGGGAGTGATACGGTGGTCGAATCAGATAACTTGGACGGTCAGGCTATTGTTGAGGCATATGTTGCTCTGGACGATATTGACGAGAACAGTAGCATTATTGGAATTCCATCAGACTTTGACGATGGAGAACGTTATCAATCAAGTGACAACTTGAGTGACGAAATAATTGTAGAACCGCAACTTCAACGCCAACCTGGTTTGCCGAACATTGGTTTGATCCCAAAGCTTCGTGATTGGGCGTTGAAATATATAAATGTATTAACAAATGATGCTACGTCGGATCTTTTGGAAATTTTGAGAAGTGAAGGACTGAGCTTCCGAAATGTGCAGTAACTTTACTCCAGATTAAGAGCTCAGCTTGCGAAATGATACGACCTATGCTGAGTCATAGGGGTTCGTCTGGAGAGTTCATCTACTTCGGGATAGAACAAGGACTGAAGGATAGAATCGCTTTGGAGGTGTATACGGAACAAAGTCTCGAACTATCATTTAATATCGATGGATTACCCATATACAAAAGTTCATCTCAAGAATTTTGGCCGATTTTATGCATGGTCAATCACAGAGATTACGAGTGCAAACCGTTTATCGTGGCTTTGTATTGCGGAGATTCGAAACCATGCGATATCAATGATTATTTGCGAGACTTTGTAGCAGAGTTAGACGATTTAATTCAGAATGGAGTTACTATCGATGGCAAAGTTTTTTCAGTTTTAACGAAGGCTTTCATTTGCGATACGCCCGCTCGATCGTTCGTTAAGTGTACGAAAGGTCACGGGGATTTTTCGCATGCGAAAGGTGTGAGGTAAGGGGTGAGACAGTGAACAGAAGGCGAGTTTACAGTGGTACGGATAGTCGACTTCGGACGAATGAGTCATTCAGAATGAAGCGTCAAGAAGAACATCATGTCGGGGTGTCCCCTCTGGAAAAAATACGGTCATTAAATCTAGTTTGCCATTTTGTCCTAGATCATATGCATTTGTTGTGCCTAGGAGTTATGAAGACATTGATGTTAAAGTGGGTTTTCGGTAATAATCGGTCAAGACTAAGTTTCAGAACCTGTCAGATCATTTCCAAACGACTTGAAGCCCTGCGAAAGCACGTTCCGTGCGAATTTCAACGCAAGCCTCGTAGCCTCGTAGCCTCGTAGACTTGAAACGTTGGAAGGCCGCCGAGTTCCGATATGTTTTATTGTATGCTGGTCCAATTATTTTCAAAGGGTTGTTACCATCGAAGATGTATAACCACTTTCTTCTCTTCCATACCGCGGCGAGAATATTGTGTCATCCAGACCTAGTCCAGAGCAAGATTGAACATGCTAGGTTATTTTTGAAGAGGTTTTTTCTACTTCTACCTCATTTGTATGGATCTGATTCACAAATCATCAATTTCCATAATCTCATCCACCTGTGTGATGATGTGGAAACAATGGGCGGCCCACTGGATGAATTTTCAGCGTTTCCGTTCGAGAATTATTTGGGAAAGATCAAAAAGTTGATTAGAACGCCTAACAAACCGCTTACCCAAGTTTGTCGTCGATTGTCAGAATTAAAAGTCCAGGATTCGCAGAAAATACGGCGACATATGGTGATATCAGTATTTGATAAAGATAATTTAAAAAACTCCGAAAACCCATGTGAAGTAAGGTACAAGAAGATACAAATAAAAAATATGATCCTTACACACAAGCCACCAGATAATTTAATTATTTTGAAATGTGGTGCAATTATAGAAATAACCAACATAATTGAAACTATAGACCAACGAACTGGTCTTACTAATAATCGTTTTTATTTCGAGGGATATCGCCGCAACGTAGGGGGGAGGATGTTTAAATATCCGTGTGATTCTTCGATTATTGGTGCGGTGAAATTGGGACATCGTTCACAAACAATATCGAGGTTTCCCTCAACTGAAATTACGAAAAAACTTGTGAAACTGCAAGTAAAACGTAGCGGTGAATACGCTACAACTATGCTACATGCATAACATCTCGTACGAATTGGTATTATACACAGAAAAAAAAATTCCTCGTTTCAAGGAAAAGATTTCTTGTTTTAAGAAACTGTAGTTTCTTGAATGTTTTTGGATTAAATCAAGAAAATATGTTCTTAATTCGAACTAAGAACATACCAATTTGAATTAAGAACATATTTCTTTAATTTAATAAAAAAAACATTCAAGAAACTACGGTTTCTTAAGGCGTCTTCTCACTTTAGGCACCTCGAAAATAGGCTATTTTCGCGATTTTTTTTCGAGGATTTTTGCAAAAAATTATGGGATAAAATGGATCCTATGTAATAAACACATCTTTCAAGTACAAGAAAAAATTTATTTTTTATTTTTTTGAACAATTATTATAATAAAACAGTAGCATCGAAAAACCCGTGTAGAAATGTTATGTTCGTGGCTTGTTGATGGTATCTCCGAGACAGGTCATCTGAAACAAAAAAATAAAACAGTTTCAGATTCAGTATGTCAGTGGCTATAGCGCATATCATCAGATTTTTGATATTCGCGAAAATAACAAAATGGCGCACGTTTTTCGAAAAAGTAAAAAAAAAACGCGTTTTTTTGCAGTTTTTTGTAAAAAAAAAAATACTTAAAATCAAAATTTCAAAAATCTGATGATATGCGCTATAGCCATAACTCTGAAGAATATATCATTCAAATTTCATGACAATCGGCCGGATAGTTTCCGAAATTTCATCAACAAGGCACTGAAAAACCTTGTTTTGAGATAAACGCGTTTAAAGTTTTGGTTGCAGAAAAATCATGAAAAAACCTTACCTCGGGTTAATCAGCGATGCCTGCTCCATACAATGGACCTTCCGATTCTTCGTAGAAGTTGTGCTCGTCCAAAGTAGCTAAGCAAGGGGTACTACATTAACAAAAGAACACGACTATTCAATTGTATAGAGTCAGGTATACAGGGACCGTCCGAGCGGCGTCAAAGGGATCAGCCGGGTGCTCTCAGGTAGTCACCTGACGGTCGCCCAAAAATGTAGTTAGACTCGTCCGATCTTTATGAAATTTTGATATAACATTTTTGATGATATGTACTTTCAAAATTAAAAAAAAAAAAAAAATCGATTTTTTTTAATTTTCAAAGTGAGAAGACGCCTTAAAACAAGAAATCTTTTTCTTGAAACTAGAAATCTCTTTCTTGAAATAGGAAATTTTTTTTCTCTGTGTAACACTGGTGGGCCGTTGTTGGAACAGCGTTGGGCCGACAGCGGCGTTGGCGTGGCCACGAATCAACAAGCGTTAACGAGAGTGAGAATATCGCGAGACTATATAGTGTTCGAAAACTGTCTTTTCAATAACCAATCCCGTGCAGCCTGCAGGGTATGTCTCGAATGAGCATCGTAGTTCGAGAACTTCTTCTTCCTTTTAGTTCGACTTGTGATTTTTATGCGTAAGCATCGTCTCTTGTGTTCCTAGTTTAATTTATACAGTGAATATTTTCTTTACGAGAGTACTAGAAAACAACAACGGTAAGTTGACAAAATTATATAACGTGAAGCTCTCAATTTGAAGGCCGGAAACTTAGCTCGAAATAGTAGAATTACCTACTAGACGAAGTATAGCTAGTTGTACAAATCTCACATCTCCGAATAACTCATTACTAACTACATATCGATATCCTCTACACTGATAGAAGGATTTGTTAATATTTAATAAGATTTATTCATATTTAATAAATGATTTATTAACTTATATACTTAATAAATATTTGTTAACAGTTAACAAATATTCATTAATAGTTAATAAATCATTTCTCAAATAGGATTTGTCAACTGTTAATAAATATTTGTTAATAGTTAACAAATATTTATTGAGACGTCTGGAAACCAAAAAGGGAATGCAGAAATTCTACGATTGACAGTTTTCATAATCTCGAATATTGAATTTATACTTTCATTACAAAACAAATCAAATAATCATAATAATTAATAATAAAGCACTGTAAAAAAAGCTGGAGTGTGTCTATGCGGTGTCTGGTGTTCATTTTTAGTAGTTAATCAACGTTTGAAGTAAATTTAATTGATTAGGCTTTTAGAACCTAAAATAATTATTATCTGTAGACTCAATATTACTCAATATTACTTAATATTACAAAGTATTATTAGCAATCAATATAATGATGTTGAGCATCTAACATCGAAAGAAAAGTTGTATCGAAGGAATACAACCATATTTTTACAAATGGATACACTTTGTAATTTATGACATTATAGCAGAATAATGGAAACGGAGGATACAGCATACTCAATCATCGAGTTTATTGGAAATTACGCCCAAACGTTGCTAGATCTGGTGCCGGAAACTTGGGTCCGTACTATCAAAGGCCAACTTTTGTGTAAATACCCTAGTCGTGCCGAATACAAATTAGTCGATCGAATGGTCAAAGATCGAAAAGCGCCGAAAGAATCGTGGAGGCACTATAAGGTCAAAGTGTGGCAGACTGCAAGTAAGTTACTGCATTCTGAGTATATCATACAAAATGCAACCAAAGTAACAGTAGAACCTCGATTATCCGAACCTCCGTTATACGAATCATGATTTATTTTATTCGAAGTTCTCTTATCCGAACTACAATTTGCTTTATCTGGACTTTTCAATTACCGAATTTTCGAATCTTAGAATCGCGCGCTACAATGTAATGTTTTTGAAGCTATAATTCCAGAACTGCCCTATGAAGTCTTTATACGGCAGTCTGGATGCGCAGTTCGAAGTGCGCATTCCAAAGCTGCCATATTAAGTTTTTATACCGCAGTTTTGATGTTTTATTGTAATACAATTAATTTTTACAGGAGATCACAAGCAGGGTATCAGGCGGCTGACTCGTCTGCAGGGGGATAGAACTGCAATAGTCTCAAGTAGTGTGGAAAACGACGAAAATAGGGATTGCAATACTGAGGCTTTGATTCCGATTTCAGTGGAAACGGAAGTCGACTTATTTAAACTGCCTGAAGGCTACGAAAACATTCACAGCTCCTCTAGCAGCTCTTCAGCAGATGACTCAGGTCTAGAATTTGGCTAGATTATACTGACCAACAAAATGTAGAGTGTAAAACGTACGAGGGGTATCCAGAGAATCTACAGGGTGATTCAGAATTCGTGACGAATCTCTTGAGGGGTTGATCCTTGTCAAAATTGGGATCGAAAGTTTCTTAACCATTCCTCCGAAAAATTATTTTTTCCCTTGGAACCATAACATATTTTTTTGACATCTTCCACCAAATAAGAAACTTTCAGTGAGAAATCTCTCTAATATTGAAAAAAAAACTCATTGGCATCATATGGGATTCTTTAAAATTTACAAATGATATAGAAAAAAAAAAAAAAAAAATTGTTGGAAAAAAAACTTATTTGTCGGAAAAAAATTTCCAAGGAAAAAAATCATTTTTCAGAAAAATGACTGAGGAACTTTCGACCCCAATTTTGATGAGGATTAACCACCTAAGAGATTCGTCACGAATTCTGAATCACCCTGTATAGCATGATTTCTTACGCGGTCTAATGTGTTCTATATGCGAATTTATACTTGAAAATAAACCATTGGCTCCAACTTTCGAGAAAATTCAAGTCAAACATAATTAGAATCAAATATAACCTCACCGCGCACTGTGCTAGACCGATTGCGTACCTGGCGTGATTTTGAACTTGAAATGCACCCTAACGTAGTTGTGAGCCATCAAACAATTTTGCTTTTTTTTTTTTCTTCCTGGCCCGGCATTCTGCATTTGCACGCACACCCCCAACAATATAACTTTCACCTCAATATAATTTTAAGCTCAATATCGTTGGGTACTCAACAATCACTATTCATGAGTAATATTTAATACGCAGACGAATCAATTGTGACTTCCCCGCCGAAGAAGAAAAGATTCTCACGATCAGAATTGAACCGCCCGAAGCCATCAGGTAAATCATCGACGGTGATAGTGCAGGATTCTGATAGTGAACAATCGTTGCTGCTGAATCGTCCGGTAGGGGATGAGACACGATCTGTACAGCAACTACAATTGTCAATACAGTCTACGAGCAATAATCATAGCATGGCTGATAAACTAGTTGGACGCCAATCAGGATCCATGGAATCTACTGTGGGAAATTCATCTATGGTCCAGATTTCAAACAGTGAGCCAAGACCATCGCAGGCAGTTCGTTCTGTACCTCCGGAGCAAGGACCTGTTGGTAAAAATTGCTTGGCTGACAAATCAGATTTTCAGTTCAGTTATATATTTTTCCATATTGTATCTACATATTTCGATATATATCGTTTTATCGAGCTTTATGGCTATTGTATATATTGAATGTTGACAAAAATTATTCGATCGATATACTGAAATATTAGTTAGTAGAACTATGAATTCGAGGGGATGTTAACCGATTTTCAGTTCTACCGATTATTATTTAGTGATGTCGTTTGAATATTCCCTCGCCTCGTCAGTGTTTAATACATTTATTAATTCTAATTAAAAAAAAATACCACCAGTGTGCCTATATTAATGTATCATCTATTTATCCTCCATATCTTGCTTCTAGGTGCACTCGTCACTGAAGCCATGGCATACATAGAAAAAACATTATTGGCAAAAATGGAGTCGATGCGTTGAAGCCTCGCCTACGACATGCTTAAATATGCCAAAGATTTAAAATGTCAACTCGAAGGAGCTGGCTGGACAACCCCAGTGAATGTTGAGCGTGAGCTCGATGTCGACTTTCCCATTAAGACATTGGCCAAATTTGAAGTGTTCGATGCAAAATTAGCAGTGGATTCTACAGAATCGCTTATGGTGAACTGATATATATGTACATTAGGATGTCCATAATTATTTCCCAAATTGCCTTCTTTCACTTGAGCATGGTCCAAATCATTAGTTTATAGCCTGAAAACAATTATGAAAAATTATTTTTGTTGAGTGTCATTAACCCCTGCCTGAATGACGATACTTTTCCTATTTAATTAACATGGGATTTTTGCACTTTTGAGACTAATTATTTACTTTCGCCTAATATATTCATCATCTTATCAAATATTGTTGATTCTACTACTGTGCTAACGTATTCAGATGAACAAATTTTCACATAGGTGAAAAAAAGCTTTGATGAGGGCAAAATTTATTTGTTGAATGCATATTCTTGAATTTATTAACTTTTCAATGCTTCTTATCTATTTGAAAGCTGAATATACCGTGAAGTTATGGGGAAACCGAACGATGGCCGCACTATAGTTCGACCAACACACGCTCGCGTTGCGTACCTGAGCTTCTACTAGCTGCCAGTGACTGCCAACTCGATTCGCCCGGTGCCTGACACCGAGGCTCCAGGATACCTCACTATAGTTTAGTATCCTTGAGGCGCCGGGCGAATCGAGTTGGCAGTCACTAGCAGTGAGCAAAAGCTCACGTACGCAACGCGAGCGTGTGTTGGTCGAACCATAGTGCGGCCATCGTTCGGTTTCCCCATAACTTGACGGTATGTTTTATGACCCCTTCGAAACTTTCTTTCACGTACCAATGTGAAATTCGTCCATCTAACTAAATCCGTCAAAACAGTAGTAGAATCAACAATATTTGATGAGGTACCGAATATACCAAGCGAAAAAAAAATTAAAGTCTCAAAAGTGCATAGATCCCAAGTTAATCAAATGGGAAAAGTATCGTCATTCGGGCAGAGGTTAATGGCACCTTACATGTTTTTTTTCGCATAATTGTTTTCAGGCTGATGATTTGGACCTTACCCAAGTGAAAAAAGTCTATTTGGGTAATAACGGACAACCTAATGTACACATATGCTTATTGTTAGACGTTTTCCATTCTGGAGATAAATTTGATGCCTACGATTCTATATGAGTGAGGTCTAATTTATTCTTCCAAAATCCTCGGTACCACGTGTTGAGCGGTTGAATCTGAATTCGTACAACCGAGTTTGTCACAAATTGGTGAAATTTCACTTTACTTGCTCCCTGCACATCTGAACTGCTACTAAAATAAATTATCATTATCAAAGGAAAAATCAGAAATATGGAAAAAAAAATAATACTTCATAAATTAGTCAATTCAAGCCGGAGGGCATACTAAGTACTGAACGAAACCACACTGATCAGAGCTTATTGGATCATTATTCCTCTTACTTAGAGCCAAACATGTCTTATATATTCTATACATTCGATTTCAAATTTAGCTGAAATTGATGTCCTCGTGGTGTTCTCCGCTGAATGTCAGCCACGGAGTGGCAAGTATCCTGTCTCGACTTTTCGAAAAGGAGGTACAGCTCGTGTACAGTGGGGTTGGAAAACATGAAAAATATGGTGGGAAGAAAAGTTTTGCCTCGACAAATTACTTCAAATGTTTAAACTGTAAGTATCAGCGTACCAGCTCTTTTTAGTATCACAATATAGATTGAAGTTGACTCAATGATGCATATATTACATTTTTTTTACAAATCTTCGAGTATCTCATTCTGCCTTGGTCTTCCTGATATAATATTAAATACATATATATCGTCCAGAATATTTTTATGATAGATCGACATGTTAATCGGAAATTGTGCCAGTCGACTCATTGAGATGATTTAAAAATTCTTTCACAGTAACCATCTTGAACAAATTCAAAGATACCACAACAATAGAAGTGCTCAAAGCGACGACAACATGGCTGGCGAGAGCGGATGACCGCAAGGGTGGCAGGAAAATCCGGAAAAAAAAAAGTGTTGTTCGAACTGAAGCCGCGGCTACCAAGTCACCTGCTGCACCTCAACTTCAGGCAACGGCAGACCGACACACCGACACACCGAAGACTACAACCACATAATATTATTATTTTTTTTTTTCAATTATACCCACGCGATATATTACACCCAGAAAAAAAGTTTCATGATTCATACCGGGAATCACCGACTTGACATGAGTCGGGATGAATCAAGTCGGGAGCCGACACAATTCAAACCGTCGGCGACTTGATTTGTGTCGACTCCCGACTTGATTCATCCCGACTCATGTCAAGTCGTTGATGACATTGAAGTTTGCATCGTTGGAACGCAACGAAATAGGGAAAAAAATTATTCAAATATATTAATTTACCAAAAATGATCCTGCTATGTGTTTGAACAGTGAAAACGACTAGAAATAACTTGAAAATGTTAATAAACCTTGTAATATCATTTTTATGCTATGTATATTTCTTTTAAATTTACGTTGAATTTCATTGCGTTCCAACGATGCAAGATTCAATGTCATAGTCGTTGATTCCCGGTATGAATCAAGAAACTTTTTTTCTGGGTGTACCGAGGATAATTCTTAATGTTTCCATCTATTTTATAACGAAAATACTGTTCCATTCAGCTCTTCGGAGCACGTTGAACTTTCATTTAATAAATCATAATTTTTAGTATATTCGGAAGATTTTTTTCGGAACTTGACACGTGTTACGTTCCAACAGCGGTCCAATATCTGAATCGTACCTTAACCCAATAATGATTGCCAATGTCACGCCGTTTTTGCGTGGAACGCTGGCCCAACATTGGAATTCATAGTAAGGCCAGCAACGTATCGTGTTACGTACCAATAGCGGCCCACTATTCCAATCATGGCTCGGCCCAACCAAGTGTACCATCATTGGGCCACTACTGCTCGGAACGTTGGCACAATATTGGTAGCCATGATCGGTCCATTAGCTTACCGCGTTACATGCCGATAACGGCCCAGCACTAAATAGCAAGTTCGGCCCGTCATTGTACAGCGGCCGCCAATGCTGGTCCTACCCAACGCCGCTCTGTAATTTCTGCTCGGGAAAGAACTCGGACGACGACCTTCAGTGGACAACAGCCAATAACTTCGACATTTTCGGCCGAGATGACTTGAAAAATTTGTATATGTAATTCAAAATATCAATAAAATAATGTCAAAGTTTGATCAAATTCTAATTTTTTGTTCACACTTAAAAAAATTCATAAAAAACGCCTGAGAATCAGTCTCCGAATGTGGTTTCGCCCGTTAACTAATAGATCACTTTAGTTATTAACCTTACCCGAAATACAGCGTTTTTATGGAACGATGCCAAGTAATAAAAACACTGCATTTCGGGTAAGGTTAGAATCTGAGGTGATCTCGAATCGCTTTGATTCCAACGGAAAGGCACCTAATGTAAAAAAAAAAAAAAGAGCTCTGATTGCTTACCCTTGGTTTCACTGTTCTCTATTAGCGTTTTCGATTTGCTGCTCTAGTGTGCACTGAGTGCACTTTTATCCTCTTCTATCTCCTATATCAGAGTGCGATAGAAGTACACTCGGAGCGCCACAGAGCAGAAAAAGAGCAGCGAATCGAAATCGCTAATATGCTATTGCAAGCGTTGCCGCGCGACAAAATGCATGCGGCAGCGCGTTCAACTAACCAGTAGCTCGGCGGTGCAATTTGGGTTGGTTCAATGTGTCTACGCGCGGCAACGCTTACATTGAAACCTGGAGTGTAGCTCGGTATTTGTGTTGCATTAGGTATCGCTCATGTGAATATAAACGTCAAGACCATGAATCCAGCCAAAAAGAAGTCGACGAAATCTCCTTTGAATAAAAAAAGAGGTCCATACAAATTGTATAATACTTTCGGATCTAAAAAAAAAATTCCCCGAAGCACGTTAAATGACTGGAAACGCAAACAGTGAGTTTCTAATTCACGCATTCAACTAATGAAAAAAATTAATCACATATCATTTCAGATAACTTTTTTTATTAATCAAATTTTTGTTATTATTAAATTAGATCATTAATTATAAATTTTTTACACATAACGAAACAGGTCGAATAATAATACGAAACGCAATTAAAACTAAACCGAAAATGACAAAAAAAGTCTGAAATTTAATTTTTTAATTTTTTCAATCAAGACTCCGAATTTCATTATTTTTTATATTGTAAACCAGAGGGTAAAGAAAGATACGAGTAGAATGGGATCGAAAATAAGAATAAAATTCTATGATTTCCTTTAGGTATCAAGATACACTAAAAAAAAATGATTCACTGTTTCTTGATTGTGTTCTTCGGAAATTAAAAAAAGTCATTGAGAGTAATGACAACTATATACAATCTCGTGCTGTCGATCTTCAAAAATGTCAACGCGACGCTGGAAATAATTTAGTTCCTGAAGTGAGATTTATTAGTTTTTTCATACTTTGCTATATTATATCAGAGTACTTTATTTTTCACGACTATTTTCTAAAAATCCAAGCTGAAATTTTGTTGTTAAGGTCTATATAAAAAAATTCCTTGTAAGTTTCAACTCTGTTTCGACCTTTACAACAACATTTTGAGGCGGGGGGTAACCCTTCGTGGTCGCAATTCTGTAGAATAACACGGTAGTCACACATGGGTGAAGTCTACCCAGTCAATCTTCAAACCGTGGCTGGGTAAAATTTATCCAGAGTGAGTGGGAAGGGTTACAAAAAAAATTTGTCGTTAAAAAAAATCTCATAATATAGATTGATTAGGTTATCATATGGTCAGGTCCACCAATTATCTGTAAACGATCCGGGGTAAAAATTTCGATTTGACTGCAATTTTGATATTTCATAGTGTAAATTGAGATGTAAAAATCCACCAAGTATTAGACCTCCAAGCCTTAATACCGTTCAGAAAAAAACGCGTTGATTAGTCTTTCAACTTTGACTTCAACTTGACTTTCAGATTGACTTCTACATTCGAACTTTTATCCCGTCTCGATCGCTGAAAAGAGAATTCGATCCAACAAGTTTTTCATGTAGAAAGGCCTGATCTTTCCGAATATGAAATTCGTTTCAGTCTAGATCCTCAAAAACCCATGATACACACTAAGGTGGTCGTTAAAAAAATTGTTTGCGATACGACTTGAAAAACCTCAAGTTTACCTCGAAAAAATACCCTCCAAGTTTCAATGCTCTATCTCATTTTTAAGGGGTGCGGCATTTTTTTGTTTTATTTTCAATTTTTTTTTTTCTTTTTCGCCTTTTTTTCACCCAAAATGAAATTTTATTTGTTCACAGACCTTGATTTTTGAAATTTTTAAAATACTTTTTCAATCCCAGATTTATTTGTCTGCCGTTTGATTTCTTTGAATCGATATGAAATTTGAAAAAATCAAGGTCTGAGAACAAATAAAATCTTATTTCGATTGAAAAAAAAGTTGAAAAAAAAACGACAGAATTTTTTTTTTTTTTCAATTTTAAAACAAAGCTAAAAATTGACGGCACCCCTTAAAAATGAGATAGAGCATTGAAACTTGGACGGTATTATTTTTTCAAGGTAAACTTTAGGTTTTTCACGTTGGAGCGCAAACTTTTTTTTTAACGGCCCTCCTAATACGCACTATGAAATATCAAAATTTCAGACAAATTGAAATTTTCACCCTGGATCGTTCACAGATAATTCGTGGACTTGTTCATATACAGTTATAATTTAAATTTTCATTTTGTAGGAAGTCGCGAATCCTGAGCAAAGTGACGAACACATTACTAATCAAGGATTGGAAATTGGATCTTATCAACCACCTACTAATAAATCTGACAGAATCCCTGTAGATTGTTTGATCAACAATCTATTAGTAATGTGCATCAAATGGAAACGAAATACGTCTTATACAACTAGTTTAGATGTCTTACAAGCTATTAATATTTCTACTACCACTCCGGAAATTAATAGTTCAAAATATTTTTGGAAACTAATTATTGACAAATATTCCGAAAAAGTCAGTAAGCATTATATATGCATCAATTGTGGCAACTACCTCGGTTCTACGACCGATAAATACCAGTGTCACAAGTGTTCATGGAAAATAGATTATAAATTGGACCACGGTTATTTTTTGTATCTATCTCTAGAATACCAACTGAGAGAAGTTTTCGAATCTACAGACGCTCATAATTTATATTCCCAAAATCGTAAAAAATTATGTAAATTTGCAATTGAAGATATTTACGATGGAAAATTCTACAAAACAATATTTTCTAACAAAGAAAATACAATATCAATCAATTTCAGCATAGATGGAGTACCAATATTCAAAAGTTCTAATTCGTCTGTATATCCTGTACTATGTACTATAAACCCCAAGAAGCACCCCTGGTGCAAAAACCTTTCGCCAAGTACATTAATATGGTCACTACCCCCAAAAACATCTACCAACAAAAATTCCTCCCTAACAAAAGTGGTACTACAAAAATGTCTACTTACAAAAGGATTGAAATCAGATACAATTGCCAAGTACATGTCTTCTGTATAAAAAAAGTTTACAACAGAAGAACAGAAAACTGAATAGTCTTGTATCGTTCACTCGCTACGCTCGCTCACTCGATCGGATCTTGATAATTACAGGGAAAAAATTAGGAAAAAAAATTTAGGAAGTGTTACTTGCGGGCCATTTATGAGTAAGTAAAAGAGTATTTACTCAGGTCTATGTATTATTTGTTCGATACATATTGCTATGAGTAAGTAAAAGAGTATTCACTTAGGTCTATGTATCATTTGTTCGATACATATTGCTATAATGGCCCGCCAAGTACACAAAGGATAGTGGTAAGTGTCCCACCTGATGATATGCAATCGAGGATACATTTTCATTTGAGTTGGCAATACCCTAGGCAAAAGTAGATTTCTATTTTGGAAGAAGTGATGATACCTTCTGTGATCGCTATTTATCCTGCAGATGAAATGCTTATCATTCGCGTTGTTGAAGACAACAGCGCAGTCCATAGTGCTGGAATCGTGCACGACTAGTCGTCTCAGCAACCAGAAGTGCAATGAATCGACTGGCTGGTGAAATCCCCAGGTCTCAATTCACTTTAAAATTTTTGGTCAGGAATGGGACGGAGATGGATACTAGTGCAGGATGGGAAGAGCTGCGAACAAGGCTCAATTTTATACTCATGTCAATCAATGCATATTTTATGCCCATTTGAGAATTTTATTCTAATTTGTCATGCTTACTAAATAAAATTGTTGAATAAATGATTGAATGGTCATCCTTATTGAAAATGATTTATGTGTTGGATGGTTATGTTGGTTGACGTTTTGACGTTTTGACGTTTTGACAGATTGAATTTTCAATTCGTCGCGGGGGCTCTCGAGTCAGCTATTGCCCGCAAAATAGAAATCTACTTTTGCCTAGGGTATTGCCAACTCAAATGAAAATGTATCCTCGATTGCATATCATCAGGCGGGACACTTACCACTATCCTTTGTGTACCACTTCCTAAATTTTTTTTCCTCATTTTTTCCCTGTAATTATCAAGATCCGATCGAGTGAGCGAGCGTAGCGAGTGAACGATACAAGACTATTCAGCTTTCTGTTCTTCTGTTGTAAACTTTTTTTATACAGAAGACATGTACTTGGCAATTGTATCTGATTTCAATCCTTTTGTAAGTAGACATTTTTGTAGTACCACTTTTGTGAGGGAGGAATTTTTGTTGGTAGATGTTTTTGGGGGTAGTGACCATATTAATGTACTTGGCGAAAGGTTTTTGCACCAGGGGTGCTTTTTGGGGTTGATATCACCACTTTTTGTACAATTTTGCTTGACTACCTAATAATTGTGCTCGCTCGCTACGCTCGCTCGATTGAGTTTTCCTATATCCTCGCTTGCGAGGCTTGCTCAGTTGTCAACGTTCTGCCAATTGCTGCTATGAACATCGTGATGCATTTTGTATCATCCGAATCCCTCAAGAAGCAGCAATGTTAAATGTGGTAGTATGATTTTGAATGAATGAAAATAATGTTATAATATACACGTATGCTCATACTTTTCTGTGAGCCTTAAATTTCTGTGGACAGACGTTGCATGTGTTATTTTATTAAATTCTACAAACTGTTTTGTTACAATCCGGTATAATTCTATATGCCTGCAATGTGTAGCCCTCCTCCTGTCTCATCTGGGCTTGGAACCGGCAATAGCGGAGTTACTTGCACGCAGGGTTATAGTTGCTGCTCATGATTAAATATATATAAATATTAGATATATGTGTTGCAATTCTTCGGTATTTTTTTTTTTTAAGGCGTCTTCTCACTTTGAAAATTAAAAAAAATCGATTTTTTTTTTTTTTTTAATTTTGAAAGTACATATCATCAAAAATGTTATATCAAAATTTCATAAAGATCGGACGAGTCTAACTACATTTTTGGGCGACCGTCAGGTGACTACCTGAGAGCACCCGGCTGATCCCTTTGACGCCGCTCGGACGGTCCCTGTATACCTGACTCTATACAATTGAATAGTCGTGTTCTTTTGTTAATGTAGTACCCCTTGCTTAGCTACTTTGGACGAGCACAACTTCTACGAAGAATCGGAAGGTCCATTGTATGGAGCAGGCATCGCTGATTAACCCGAGGTAAGGTTTTTTCATGATTTTTCTGCAACCAAAACTTTAAACGCGTTTATCTCAAAACAAGGTTTTTCAGTGCCTTGTTGATGAAATTTCGGAAACTATCCGGCCGATTGTCATGAAATTTGAATGATATATTCTTCAGAGTTATGGCTATAGCGCATATCATCAGATTTTTGAAATTTTGATTTTAAGTATTTTTTTTTTTACAAAAAACTGCAAAAAAACGCGTTTTTTTTTTACTTTTTCGAAAAACGTGCGCCATTTTGTTATTTTCGCGAATATCAAAAATCTGATGATATGCGCTATAGCCACTGACATACTGAATCTAAAACTGTTTTATTTTTTTGTTTCAGATGACCTGTCTCGGAGATACCATCAACAAGCCACGAACATAACATTTCTACACGGGTTTTTCGATGCTACTGTTTTATTATAATAATTGTTCAAAAAAATAAAAAATAAATTTTTTCTTGTACTTGAAAGATGTGTTTATTACATAGGATCCATTTTATCCCATAATTTTTTGCAAAAATCCTCGAAAAAAAATCGCGAAAATAGCCTATTTTCGAGGTGCCTAAAGTGAGAAGACGCCTTAATGCAGCTAGGTCCTCTGCAAAAAGAACATGTACACGTCCCATACTCATAACGTCAACTTCAACTTCGGGTCTGAACAGAAGGTATCGAAATATATAGAATCAAGCCTATTGATGCAAGACTAGCGTAGAGCATAAAATGGAAGTTTTCGAAATCAAAAACTTGCATTCTACTCTATTCGTCTGACTCTACCCGTTTCTTGTATCAAATCACACTATCCCGATATCTTGCAACTTCAGCGTTTTCTCTCATTATCCTCTCGTCTCAAACGACGACCGACTCCAAAATTGAACAATCCATGAAAAAGGTTTTTATCACATCAGACCACGCAGATCAAGTTCAGTAGCGGTGGCAAGGCGCAGTCAGTTGTGTAGGTCTGTGTCTGTGTCAAAACTTACCGCCGCTGCAGCGATTTACCGATCGGCGAGTTAGAGAGAATCTATTTGAAATTTGACATCCAATTGTGAATATCGCTACGCACGTTCTAATATGTCCTAACCCACAAAATTTCAGAAATTGACTTTCTTTGAAAAATGGAATGTTAATAATGTTTCGCAGCTTATGTGTAAGTATCAGCGGTCAAATCGTTGATTTACTATTTTTAAATAAGTATTCAGATCCGTAAGGTGTTATCTTTTCAATGGTGATAGTGAACTGTTTTTATCGCCTACTGAACATTTTTCCAAATGTAGGATACGACATATTAGAACGTGGGTATCGATATATAGTTTGTACTATTAATTTACATGTAATCATAGATATTTATACAGACTTTGAGATCGTTCTGAACGGAGGATCTAAGCTATTTGTAAAACATGGATTAAAAAATTATCTCTACCGAAGGTCAAGGCACTACGTTGACTTGGAGTGTAGAATAAAGCCTATCAGAGTCCAACACACAACGTCGACAGACAGTCTTGTTTCGACTGGATGATACGGAGATAGATTATAAAACTCGTTGGAATCCTACGCCTAACGGACTCACAATTTAGGTCTGAGCAGACGAGCCTTCAAAGATGAGCTTAACATAGAGCTTGAAGTGGAATTTGTTGCAATCCAACGCTTGAACTCGGCTTTATTGGTCTGGCTCTTTACCGTTCCTTATATCGAATCATGCTATCCTCATATTTTTCAACTTCAACATGTTTTCTTGATTTTCTATCGTCAGACTTCCTCAGGCGATAACTTGCTAAATAATTGAACCCAAAAAACCGTTTCCTCCGATAATTGCATTCATAAATAACCTCAAAAGCTCAAAATCGTAGGATTTAAACATTTTTGTTGGTGACTATCACATTAATGTCCTTGGCGTAAGGTTTTCGTACCTGAGGAGCTTTTGGTGGATATTCACTAGTTTTTGTACCTTCAAATTTTGTATTTAATCATTGCTCGAACTTTTTTTTATTTCCTTTATTTGGATTTGAAAACATGAAATGACAACACGCGTCTGCTAGTGTTGCAGACGATTTTTGTCTGCGATGCTAGCGCCTACTACGTCGTGACTCTCGTACTTACGCCACTCTATACAACTCTTGTGTGGATTTATCCCTTCTATGCCATATTCCCAGATGCGTAAGGACGTATGTTCTGTGTATAAGCATAGAACATACGTCCTGCGTTTGGCGGCGCGATGTGATTTTATGGGAATGGTTTTAATGCGATGAATCTTGGTCTGAATTTTTGTGTAGACTTTCCTTTCTATGTCTGTTCCCAGATGCGTAAGGACGTATGTTCTGTGTATAAGCGTAGAACATACGTCCTGCGTTTAGCGACGAAATGTGATTTCATGGGAATGGTTTGAGTGTCAACTTGGTCTGAAGACCACTAAAGTATTTATTGACGAGGAAACGGGGTTTCAGAAACTGTAATTGATTATATCTCAGCACTCCGGACACCGATTTAATCGATCCAGGGCTCAAATGAAGGCTTTTCATGCCCACATGCTAGATTAAATTAGTTTCAATGCGTGTAGTATCATGAGGTGGAAGAAAACGAAGATACTAATTCGCGTTATAGGTTAGGGTAGTTGCCTTTCGGGTATATAGACTCGTTGAGTCTCGCGCGTGAAATTTTTTTTTCTTAATGAAATTTTTTTTTTTTTAACGTACTTGGCGCGAGACTCTACCGAGTCTCTTGAAATGAATTAGATCCAGTAGAGCGACGAAATAGAATTTTACTTTCTAGTATATGGTTTGGGTCTGGCAAACCGAAAGACATGAATGAGTATCTTAAACCTTTTATTGCTGAGGCACAAAAGCTGTACACCAATGGATTTACCTATACATATAATGGTCAGAAGTACAATAAAAAAGTTGTGGTACTGATGGGCATTTGTGACGCCGTTGCTCGTCCACTAGTGCGTTGTTGCACTCAATTTAATGGTAAATACGGGTGTGGGCTATGTCTTCATCCCGGAAAGCGCGTTGAAAAAGGTCAAGGTCATGCCAGGGTATATCCTGTGACTAACAACAATGCTTACGGAGAAGGTTTGAGATCTCATGAAAAAACAATAAAACACGCCGAAGAGACACTAAAAGAAAATAAAAAAGGAATTAAACAAAAATCTATTTTCAAACTATACGAGAATTTATCGGACGAGGCGAACCAAATTTGAATCACATCTTTCTAACTGAGGAAGGATTCTTTCTATGCGAAGAACATGCAATCCCCAGAAAGACCGAAAAAAACGGAAGTGCATCATAATTATTTTTTCAAGTAAAAATTCCTTCAGCCCGGGTTTGAACCGGGACCTTCGCATTTGTACTGCGACGCCTTGTCCAATTAGACCACTGAAGGACTGAAGAAATCTTTACTTGAATTTCATGTTATTGTATTAACCACCTTAGTCCCAGGTTAACGGTTTTTTCATTGAGTAATGACTCTAGCGTTCGCATCCTAATAATTCAAACTATACGAGAATTTATCGGACGAGGCGAACCAAATTTGAATCACATCTTTCTAACTGAGGAAGGATTCTTTCTATGCGAAGAACATGCAATCCCCAGAAAGACCGAAAAAAACGGAAGTGCATCATAATTATTTTTTCAAGTAAAAATTCCTTCAGCCCGGGTTTGAACCGGGACCTTCGCATTTGTACTGCGACGCCTTGTCCAATTAGACCACTGAAGGACTGAAGAAATCTTTACTTGAATTTCATGTTATTGTATTAACCACCTTAGTCCCAGGTTAACGGTTTTTTCATTGAGTAATGACTCTAGCGTTCGCATCCTAATAATTCAAACTATACGAGAATTTATCGGACGAGGCGAACCAAATTTGAATCACATCTTTCTAACTGAGGAAGGATTCTTTCTATGCGAAGAACATGCAATCCCCAGAAAGACCGAAAAAAACGGAAGTGCATCATAATTATTTTTTCAAGTAAAAATTCCTTCAGCCCGGGTTTGAACCGGTGTGATTCAAATTTGGTTCGCCTCGTTCCGATAAATTCTCGTATAGTTTGAATTATTAGGATGCGAACGCTAGAGTCATTACTCAATGAAAAAACCGTTAACCTGGGACTAAGGTGGTTAATACAATAACATGAAATTCAAGTAAAGATTTCTTCAGTCCTTCAGTGGTCTAATTGGACAAGGCGTCGCAGTACAAATGCGAAGGTCCCGGTTCAAACCCGGGCTGAAGGAATTTTTACTTGAAAAAATAATTATGATGCACTTCCGTTTTTTTCGGTCTTTCTGGGGATTGCATGTTCTTCGCATAGAAAGAATCCTTCCTCAGTTAGAAAGATGTGATTCAAATTTGGTTCGCCTCGTCCGATAAATTCTCGTATAGTTTGAATTATTAGGATGCGAACGCTAGAGTCATTACTCAATGAAAAAACCGTTAACCTGGGACTAAGGTGGTTAATACAATAACATGAAATTCAAGTAAAGATTTCTTCAGTCCTTCAGTGGTCTAATTGGACAAGGCGTCGCAGTACAAATGCGAAGGTCCCGGTTCAAACCCGGGCTGAAGGAATTTTTACTTGAAAAAATAATTATGATGCACTTCCGTTTTTTTCGGTCTTTCTGGGGATTGCATGTTCTTCGCATAGAAAGAATCCTTCCTCAGTTAGAAAGATGTGATTCAAATTTGGTTCGCCTCGTCCGATAAATTCTCGTATAGTTTGAATTATTAGGATGCGAACGCTAGAGTCATTACTCAATGAAAAAACCGTTAACCTGGGACTAAGGTGGTTAATACAATAACATGAAATTCAAGTAAAGATTTCTTCAGTCCTTCAGTGGTCTAATTGGACAAGGCGTCGCAGTACAAATGCGAAGGTCCCGGTTCAAACCCGGGCTGAAGGAATTTTTACTTGAAAAAATAATTATGATGCACTTCCGTTTTTTTCGGTCTTTCTGGGGATTGCATGTTCTTCGCATAGAAAGAATCCTTCCTCAGTTAGAAAGATGTGATTCAAATTTGGTTCGCCTCGTCCGATAAATTCTCGTATAGTTTGAATTATTAGGATGCGAACGCTAGAGTCATTACTCAATGAAAAAACCGTTAACCTGGGACTAAGGTGGTTAATACAATAACATGAAATTCAAGTAAAGATTTCTTCAGTCCTTCAGTGGTCTAATTGGACAAGGCGTCGCAGTACAAATGCGAAGGTCCCGGTTCAAACCCGGGCTGAAGGAATTTTTACTTGAAAAAATAATTATGATGCACTTCCGTTTTTTTCGGTCTTTCTGGGGATTGCATGTTCTTCGCATAGAAAGAATCCTTCCTCAGTTAGAAAGATGTGATTCAAATTTGGTTCGCCTCGTCCGATAAATTCTCGTATAGTTTGAATTATTAGGATGCGAACGCTAGAGTCATTACTCAATGAAAAAACCGTTAACCTGGGACTAAGGTGGTTAATACAATAACATGAAATTCAAGTAAAGATTTCTTCAGTCCTTCAGTGGTCTAATTGGACAAGGCGTCGCAGTACAAATGCGAAGGTCCCGGTTCAAACCCGGGCTGAAGGAATTTTTACTTGAAAAAATAATTATGATGCACTTCCGTTTTTTTTCGGTCTTTCTGGGGATTGCATGTTCTTCGCATAGAAAGAATCCTTCCTCAGTTAGAAAGATGTGATTCAAATTTGGTTCGCCTCGTCCGATAAATTCTCGTATAGTTTGAATTATTAGGATGCGAACGCTAGAGTCATTACTCAATGAAAAAACCGTTAACCTGGGACTAAGGTGGTTAATACAATAACATGAAATTCAAGTAAAGATTTCTTCAGTCCTTCAGTGGTCTAATTGGACAAGGCGTCGCAGTACAAATGCGAAGGTCCCGGTTCAAACCCGGGCTGAAGGAATTTTTACTTGAAAAAATAATTATGATGCACTTCCGTTTTTTTCGGTCTTTCTGGGGATTGCATGTTCTTCGCATAGAAAGAATCCTTCCTCAGTTAGAAAGATGTGATTCAAATTTGGTTCGCCTCGTCCGATAAATTCTCGTATAGTTTGAATTATTAGGATGCGAACGCTAGAGTCATTACTCAATGAAAAAATCTATTTTGATGAATTTACCACATTTTAATATCATCAATGGCTTAGACGTTGAATGGATGAATTCTGTTGGCTTAGGTGTCGCTCGACAATTCGCGAACTTGTGGTTTGATAAAGCCAATTCTAACGAAAAATTTTACTTTGGAAGAATACTGGATGAAATAGATAATCATCTTACCTCGTTACTTCCAACGTCAGATTTTTCTAGAACCCCAAGACCTTTAACCGATCGAGCACACTTCAAGGCTCACGAATGGGTTGCGTTTCTTTTGGCATATAGTCTACCAATTCTGAAAGTACATTTTCCTAAAAAATACGTCTATCATTGGGCCTTGCTGGTTGACGGAGTATCAATTTTAGTCAAGGAATCAATCCTTCCATCAGAAATAGTTTATGCTCACCACTGCTTACTCGAATTTGTTACTGAAGTCGAAACTTTATATGGCGAGAAGTACGTGAGTTACAATGTTCATCAGTTGACTCATCTAGCAAAAAGTGTTGAGAATTGGGGGCCTCTGAGAACTCATAGTGCCTTCATTTACGAAGATTACTACCAAATTATACAGGCTCATGTTCAAAGCGCAAATGGTGTTTCTGCTCAAATATCAGATTCTTTCAGACTGAAATGTGCCATTGATAGACTTGTTATCGAATGTGAGAAAGATTTGAGTGACGAAAAAAAGAGTTTCATCGCTGATTTACTTGGTAGAAAAACTAAACCGAAATCACACTTTAGAATCGGCAATTCTTGTATTTTAGATACACCAATTATAATACCAAAACTCTCCAAGACTTATTATCTGGCTGTACGAAGATCTGGATTAACATTAGACGGAGATGCAACTTTTTTCATTTATAATCGGTGCATAATTGATAAAAAAGTCGTCACCGCTAAATATTATAAGAGGGAAAAAAAGCGAGCAAACTACTATGTGCTACTAAATGACGGTGAAATTTTTGAAATTCAAGAATTTTTAGGCATCAAAACTGGAAAAGATGAGTTTGGTTTTGCTATCGGCTACTATTGGGAGTTAACTGATAAACCATTGATCAGACACAGAAAATTAAAGCACCTAATTCCATTGAAAGGAAAGATCGAAGGTTTAGAAGCCGTTAAAATCGAATCAATCCGAAATAAAGTAATGGTTTTCAAAATGATCGAACCAGAAGTGTACGTTGCTTATGTTCATCTGTGTGATTTTGAATTTTTGGTATAGTGCATATTTATACGTGTATAATTCTTGTAAATCAAAGAAAAACAAACAAAAAAAATGAGATTATATTTACCTCCATAAAAAAAAAAAAAATATGTATTTATTGAATTTCAAACAACGATAATTGTGATGTCCGATGTTTAATAAAAAGTACTTATAAAGGTTCATTTATAAAGAGTATATATATTTATTCAATACGGAGTAGATATGAGTTCGCACAGTACATGTTTGCTTTAAGCCAGTCAGAGGAAGAAGGAGGAAGTATAGGATGAATCACCTTACCTCCTAGTCACAATATTTAGTATCGTAATCAATTTCATGACTTAAACTACTGAGTACTGTACATCCTATATTTGAATACAAATATTACAATAATTATCAGAAGACGAAAAAAAATTCGGGTCAATTCTCGATGATTTATTCATTCATTTATTCATTCATTCATTCAATCATTTATTCATCCATTCATTGATTGATTCATTTATTTATTTGAAAGATAATTTCTCTTCTACATATAAGTCTCCTACAATTTTTATTTTTCCTCCTCAGATATTAAACTCTATGGTCTAAATCTCCTACACTGCTAAAGTCAATCAAACAGTTATGAGCATAATGAATATCTGATTTGCCCTGCGCACAGCGTCGAGAACTCGTAACTGCGCATCAGCCGTTAGACAAGGATACTCCCTGCTCGTCGGTCTCTCTCACTCTCGCTTTTGCCGAACATCGTTAAGTCGTTCGAAAGTCGCGTCCGGTTCGTACTCGCACATGCATGAAGTGAGAAAGAATTCCGTTCTTTTAACCAAAGTTTCAACAAAATGCTGTGAATAAAACATATTGCGGTAACGGTAAATTATATGAACGTTAGTGTCTACAAGAACGCAATCCACAATATCGTAGACGGTATTGCTATGGTCCGTTCAACATCTACCAACCGCGTGGTCATAGCCATTTGCAATGCGTAACGAAACGGACATTTTCATATTACGGTAAGTATTCAGACCAGCCAAATGTTTAAAATGGTTATAAAAGTAAAGCATGCTGATAATTTTATTTTAGAATGATTCGTGACCGTAGAATGTAATAAATAAATTAGTCGGAGACGGTTAATTTTTCTTGTTGAATAAAACGTCGATTAACGTAGTGACGTTTCGGCTAGCGAACGGCCGGCCATTCTCAGACTGTAAAAACATGCGAGTCTTAGGAACGTATGGTTAACAAATAAGTTTACAGAAGAATTGATTAGCGACTGAGCTTATAAAGGGTAAATTAACATGCGACTCTAAACTAGGTTAGGTTTGCACGTGGCGCAAGGTAACAGAAAGTATTCGAAAAGAATTCTTTTGTATATGAAAGAATATACAAAATGCAAAAGAAATTATTGTAAATTTATAGTAATAGATCATTACATGCAATCGATTAGTTAATTCGTTTCAAATACTTCTTCTTCTTCTTTTTCCTTTGTGGCTATAGTTAATTCAAATAGTTTATAGCCGTGTTTCAATTCGCACGATCTCGGTCTTGGTCTAGGTCTAGGTCTTACGCGCATGCGCGGACCGTCATTCCTGGCCAGTGCCTCCGCCTTTGCAATCAAAATAAAAATACGCGCACTCTGACGCTAGCCCGGTCAACTATGGCTAAGCGCACCTTGCGGTACTTCGCTGTACTACCAATAGCCGGGAAAAACAAATCCGACTTTCATACCGATTTCAAAAATAAAAATAGGATATGTCTCGCTTGTGTTCTGTTTGTTTGTTTGCTTTGATACCGCTATTGTATCTTCATTGACGAAGAACGTTCAATTCAAGGCAACAGTTAAAAATAAATTTTAAATAATCATCAAGTGGAGGTAAGTAGTATAATTATGATCATATTATAATCCCACTGAATATCGCAAACCTTAACAAACTCGCATAATAGTATATTATGCAACTAGTGCGTAAAGTGAGTTTTTCTTCACGAGTTTTGCGAGTCGCACGAGTGAAGAAAAAGTTACGCACGAGTTGCATACCCTATTTTATGTACGACTGTGCGTAAAGTGCAGTACAAGTACACCCAGCGTATTTGATTCTGTTGCCTCTGTCTCTTCTCTTCTCTGTGTAATCATGATGGCTAGAACGAGACAGAAGACTGTGATGCCGATGAAATCAAATACGCTGAGCGTACGGTATAAAATAGATTTAAAAATCAAACAATATAGAATCGAAAAATCGAAGGTTAGCCGCAGTCGGATGTTGCAACAGCGACGGACGGGGTCCAGGGGCGGAGCCCCTGGTGGGGGTTCCGGAGGTGAGCGATCCTACAGAAATAAATCCTACATAGTGGAAGTCCTACAGAATCTTTCCTACAGAAAAATTATTCTACATGACGCGATCCTACAGAATCAAATTTACACCTTGAGAGTTCCTACAGATCGTATCCATGACCGATCCTACAGAAATAATTTTTGCAGAGCAACAGAAGTTTTCCTACAGAACAATTATCCTACATGCCGCGATCCTACAGAACAGAACTTCTGCGGTGAACGATCCTACAGAAGGTGTCAAGTAGTTCTACAGAATCTTTCCTACAGAATCGTTCCTACAGCGGAGGTGAGCGATCCTACAGAAATAAATCCTACACAGTGAAAGTCCTACAGAATCGTTCCTACAGAATCTTTCCTACAGAAAAATTATTCTACATGACGCGATCCTACAGAATCAAATTTACACCTTGAGAGTTCCTACAGATCGTATCCATGACCGATCCTACAGAAATAATTTTTGCAGAGCAACAGAAGTTTTCCTACAGAACAATTATCCTACATGCCGCGATCCTACAGAACAGAACTTCTGCGGTGAACGATCCTACAGAAGGTGTCAAGTAGTTCTACAGAATCTTTCCTACAGAATCGTTCCTACAGAATCGTTTCTACAGAATCGTTATCCTACAGAATCGTTATCCTACAGAATCGTTATCCTACAGAATCGTTCCTACAGAATCGTTATCCTACAGAATCGTTATCCTACAGAATCGTTATCCTACAGAATCGTTCCTACAGAATCTTTCCTACAGAATTGTTCCTACATAATCGTTATCCTGCAGAATCGTTATCCTACAGAAAACATGCTGTACGATCACGAGTTCAAATAAATTTTTCAGCTTATCGTACAGAAAAGAGCTTATTGAGGTAGTAATGGGAGTGAGTCTTAACATCTATTTTTCAATCTTTTAATTCGACTAGCTATGATTTGAGGTACACTACAGTAGTTTAATACCGGAGGGTACTTGACAGCGATTCGCCGCCTCGAATCTTGGTATCCAGACGAGCGGACGATAATCATTTAGATACTTTTGGATTTTTTTTTTAATTTTTCTCGTGTTCAAAGAGCTACGTCAAAGGCTTAATGCTTGATTCTTTTCCACCCTTTCCTTTTATGGTCGCGATTCAAAAAACGAGATAACTTTGTGACTTTCAGCGATTATTCAAACTGAGAATTGCGAACATGGAAATTCAGCGATCAATCATATCGCTTGTGCTTTCACCCAGTAATTTTTCTTGTAGTTATATATAAAAAACATAAGATGCTGGAGCATCTTTTAACGGAGCATCCAGTTAACCCTATACGGGGCATGATCTTTTTTTTTTATAAGAATTGCACTGCAGGTAGATCACTATGTACCAAAGAGACCCCGCAATATTCATGTTTCCGTTTTTTTCTTCAACTTTCTCACATTTTCTCTTAGTTTTAGTTCATATTTTCCGTATTTCTCAACCTAATGAGAAAAAAACCAACCATATAGGGCAATTTCCGGGGAGCATGCCATACGGAAGGGATGGCGATCTACTTTATAATATAGGGAGTGTCATATATCGAGTAGCATGAGAAATATCATCGTTGGCCATCTCTCCCGTATGGCCATCCGCCGCGAAATTATCCTACCTCGAAAAAAAACCTACCTCCAAAACGGAAAATCTCAGTTTTCCTCTTGAAATATGAAAGATTTTCTGAACCAGTCCGAATGAGTATTTGAAATAAATGTTATTTTCTAAATCAAATCAAATTAGTCATTGGAAAGCAAAATATTTATCTAATTATATTCAATTTGTAATTGAAAAATCAAATATTTCTCGAATTGGATTGATTTATAATTGCAAGGCGAAATGTCTCCCTAATTAAATTTAATTTCTGATTGACAGATGGATGATTGCCGCCAGAGCTCCAATTCGACTTATAGTATCTTGAAGCGCGATATAAATTCTTATTATCATCTATATTTATTTCCTAAGGGTCGGTGAAATAATTCCATAAATTAACTGAATAAATTGTTTTGAACAGCATTTATATCATTACTGATGAAATTTTGGAATAAAAATCACATACGCCCTCACATATTTCAGTTATTCGAATCTTTCTGAGTTTACAGTTGAAAGTGATGAAATCAATTTGAATAATGGTAAATGATGTGAAGAAACCATCGTAGTTTAAATTGCAATTCTATACAGTTTTTGATACCATCCCAAAAACGTGATTCTAGTTTGAGCGAGCAGACTTCACTGAAAAACAAAATTCTTGTGCAAATATATTATAGTTGAATCATCTCTCTCTATCCATAAACTAAAAATTGGATTGAAGTGATTTGAGAACAGTAAGGGCCGGTTTCACCAACGACAAATAACATTTATTCAGCGATTAACTTTATTCACTGATTTAGGAATTGCATTTTTACATTGTGAACATAGTTTTATCGAGCGAATTCTGTAATAAAACGTTATTTCTATCCATAGAATAACTTAATTTGGAAACTGAAAAGACATTTTCGATGTGAAATGCAATTCCTAAATCAGTGAATGAAGGTAATCGACGAATAAAAGTTATTTGTCGTTGGTGAAACCAACAGGCTCTAGATTTTTCTTGTTCATAACAATCGAACGGCATTTAACGAGCTGTTCGGTGTTTCTGATTGGCAATTATTGTTATCGGTCGTTATCTAGCGACTATCACCGCCGCGCGATAGCTACCGCCCAAGGATCGGGAATCGCTACCCTGGAGTTTCGGCACCAAAGGGCATTCTTTTAAGATGTGAAAAGCACAGACACGTGAAATATTTTCGTCTGGATTTTCTGCGTACGTTATACCGCGTAACGTCCCATTATGACGGGAATGGTGAGATATTGCGGAAACACTGAGTTTTACTTACTGAGCTAAGCTTCAGACAAAGATTGTAAGTTTTTGAGAAATCCCGTGATTCCGTTTTCGGCTAAAGCTCCTCTAGTGAAATTACTTGGAGCGTTTGTTGATTTTACGAGGATGTTTGAACGAGTCGAAAATCGATAGCGGATATATACAGGGTGAATTCCTAACGTCCGAATGGTCAGAGTCGTGTTGAGGTGGCCGCAAGTCGAAATCGGCAATCGTTCTAGTGGCTACAGCCGATCGAGGACTCGGTAACCACTAATAACAATTACCGATTTCGACTCGCGGCCGCCTCAACATGCCTCTGACCATTCGGACGTTGGGAATCCACCCGCATGACAAACACGCGGTCCGGCAATCTCGTGATTGCGGTCCGCCGACTCTGGAAGGCAAATGCCGTTTCAAATGTATGTCCAAAAAAAAAAAAAAAATCGACATGCAACAAATGAATGATAAAAATATATACTTATCTTCCGATACATTCGAAATCATTTTTACAGAAAATATATCGATACTGCAATTCTAATACGTCGTATCCCACAATTGTAAAATTGTTCAGGAGGCCATGGAAACGCTTCACTTTCACCATTGAAAAGATAGGACTTGACGGATTGGAATATTTATTTAAAAATAGTGAATCGACGATTTGACCGCTAAAACTTAATCATAGGCTGCACAACATCATTATCATTCAATTTTTTGAAAAAAAGTCAATTTCTGAAATGTTGTGGGTTACGACATATTAGAATACGCGAAAGTCTGCGTGTGGGATGCGACATATTAGAATATTTATTTAAGAATACTAAATAAACAATTTGACGTCTAAAATTTTTACAAAAGCTGCACACTGTTATAATGATTCCATTTTTCAAAAAAAGTGAAAATGTCAAATTTTGTGGGATACGACGTATTAGAATTTCAGTATCGATATGCACTCTCCCGGAGTTGCTACATCTCTGTACGATTGTTGGTTTTCATCATCATGGTGTACAATCATTATACCTATCCACTTCAAACTATCTCGGTTTGCTTATTTTCGAAATACGATCAATGTCATGCGGCCCCCGCCATGGTACCAGATCGGTAATTTGGCCCGGAAGTCGCGATGAGTTTAACATGCCTGTTGTATACCATGTAACGGCAAAGTTTGTCAACGGAGTGAACATTGTGAATTGATGAGTTGGATTCAAGATTTGACCATGAAACAATTGGGACGCACCCGGGTAAGTAAACGTTAATTATGTTATGTTCAATCTATGTACATGAATACAAATTCATTACCCTTGCTTTGAAAGGGAACAAGCACTAGTGAAGGCAAATCTCGGGAAGTATCTCCGCGAAATTTGATGAACGGGTGCCATACCCTGACTATCGAAGAGAGATACTTGAATTACATAAAACGTTTTAGTTTGTGCAATGCGCGAAACGTCGATCGTAGCCGCAACGTTTATTCACACAGGTAGCATTTAAAAGTTAATCGTGCTGTGTTAAATTAAATATGTCATAGCGGTGCGTGGCACCAACAATTTGCAAGGATTAGGCGGTGATTCGGCGTTTTTACACTTCTCTGTGTGCGTCGGGTTTCGCTTCGTTCAATTTGCGAGATTTGCTAGGGAGTATACTATTCTCAAATACGATATTAATTATATGGGGCTTTCCACGCCAACTCGACCAACCTCTGATCCTGACCATCTCGGATATTACTGACTCTTTTTCAAATACTCGTCTGCAGGTTCAGGATCTCAAAAAAAAAAAAAAAAATTCCAATTTGCCTAATGACCGTTATTGATTTCTGATTTTTTGAATAGACTCAAAGTTCGACCTATTCAAAAATTCTGAGAAAATTCATGAAATTTCTATGAAATATGAGGATCATTTTAACCCTAGAACGGTACACATGGGTCACAGGTACCCGGTACTTTTTCAACGAAAACCTGATTTTGTGGAATTTTGTTGGATTGCCTCTTCTGCGATAGCGTATAATTCGTTGATTAATTATTAAATTAATATTTTTCTAACTTATATGTGTAGTCTACAGTCTGTTGGATCAATTTCACTAGTTGAAAAAAAAAATCATGACAATGGACCGGAACTATCGTCCATTTCGTCACCTGGGTACCACTGACCCATGTGTACCGTAATAAGGGCAAAAAAATACGTGTACCGTTCTACACTGTTGGAAATAATTTGTGTTAATGTTAAATTTTCGCCATGTTAAAATTTTTGTGTCAAAAATTAAATATTTTCACAGTTAATTTTACATTTCGTATTTATGTTGGTTTGCGGAAATGTGTTAAACGCTCAATTCAACATAATACTACAATTTTTCGACACAACAAAATTGTGAAATAATTTCAACGAATTGAATATGTTAGTTTTATGTAGTTTTATTAGTACAACCAAAAATATTAATCATCGCATAACTTAACATTTCATGTTACAAAACTACACAAAATTTCTGTTAATTCAACTATCCGAAATATGTTACTTGAGTCCGTTGATGAAACGTTGATAGTTGATTCAACTCACAAGTTTGTTAAATATTATTCAAAGTTTGAATATAACGACCGTAGAAACATTGTCAGTGATTGGTAGCCTCTTTTACTATGATATGACTGGCTGCTCCACTAGAAATTGCCAATCACAAGGGCTGTTACAAATAACGTGATGTTGCACGAAGTCTTGCAGTTTTCGAGATGCTGCCACACGTTTCTTAGTCTCTCAAAGGCTGTCGCGTTCAGTGCGTCAATTGTTGTTCCGAGTGTCTCCACGAGGCGAGGAAACCTTTGGAAGGGTAAGTTGCTGTTAATTGTTTAATAATATAAATTATTATTATTATTATTATTGACGTAGTAGTTTGATATTTAATGCATATAATAATGTACCTTCTTCTTCTTGTTCTTCTTCTTGCTCTTCTTCTTCTTTGTCTTCTTCGTCTTCTTCGTCTTCTTCTTCATGATTTTTTCTTCATCAATACGCACATGCTTCATACGTACGCATCTCATTATTGTAAGAGCTGTGTGTGCTTGGCGGCACCTGACTTTTTCATTCCACGTTTTACGAGACTAACTTAGTAGATACCCAGCAAACACAAAGATCAATTACGTAACGGTTACATATCTGGTACGTCCCAATGTCCGCAACAAACATGTAACGGTGACACACATATCGCTGAGATGGCACAGGTATGTGTATGTTCACTGTTACATGTTTGTTGCGGACATTAGAACGTACCAGATATGTAACCGTTACGTAATTGGTTTTTGTGTTTGCTGGGTATATGCCTGGGAATTTCCACCTCATGTCGGCCAGATTTTTACCTCGTATTTTTCAAATCGATTGTAATTTTTTTACGTGCAATATATTGTCAAACCAAAATCGCACCATATTTTTTTTTTACCTGAAATATCATTTTTTTACAGAAGTTATAAATTAATACATTTTGTTGAGAAGGTAATGCGCGGTTAGATTTACGAATTAATATATCCTGTTCCGGGCCATCGTAAAGAGATGTTCTAAAAGGTACCGAAAAGTTTCAGGCTTCACACTTTCTCCGCTTTTCTTTTTCTTTGCGGTTTTTTCAAAGTTCCCCCTATTTTCACACTAAAAACCCACATTTTCCTTTTTTTCCCTTATAATTGAATCGGGCGAAATTTGTTAATAATTCCTTCCATTTTTTTCGAATCTCGAAAACTATAATATGCGTATAAATTTAGTCATAAGTCCACATCTTTTGCCAAAAAGTTGAAGAAAACCCAAAGAATATCTTGCGTCCGAACAAAATAATAAGTATTACTTAGTTGATAGCGCCCTATTTAATTAAAGATTCAAATGCCAAACAAATCCTAAAAGTTTCTTTGTACTACGCAATTTATATCAATGTTTATGTTTTGAATAATTTTATTTCACGCAATATTATTATCAAAATGTTGAGAATATTATATCGCACACCTAGATCTAAACTAGGATAAATCAAAAGATCTAATTTTTCAGTATGTTTCTTTATTGTGCCTTTGGATAATTAATTAATTAATTAATTATTGTTGATAATGAATATAATTATATACTATTATTAATAATTATAATTATTAATTATTATTATCAATATTATCATAATTATATTATTATATAATCATTATTAATTATTTATTGATTCAGCGAAACCAAGTTAGCGCAATCTGTCGTCATGATTAATATGTTCTTGAGGTTAGTTGCGTATGGTATCGGGGTATACAAAAATAATAATAACTCAAAATTCAGGTTTTGTAACATGTCCTAGTTTAGTTCTAGGTGTGCGAAATATCACTATAATACAAGATTAAAATATCATTGCTTAGACATGATGGCTTCTATTTTCTATTGTTTAAACCCCCCATTTTTCCCATTTTTCCCCTCTTACTCTATTTTGATGTGAAAAGGGGGTGTGAAGCCTGAAGTTTAGAAACTACATTTTCTGACAAAAATCTATAAAAAAAAACTAAAATCTGGCCGATTTGAGGTGGCGATTCCGACCTATGACTCGTACTTGAAATATAATATAATTTGTTCAGATGGAATCTATTCTTAACGAAAACGCCACGTGTCCTGTGACTCGTTCACCCTTATACTTTGTACTGCAATGTAAAGAGAAAAAACAGTGGGCGAAAATTGATTTTCCCTACAATTTTGAAACGTTTATGGCTAAAGGTAAATTTATTGACGCTATTTCTTCTTCCGGATCCTAAATACATATAATGCTATTGTGTTTATCTATCACAGCACGTCAGATGTACCCTGATCTACTCAGTAAGAATTTCACATTCACTGACCAGTATGACTCGCATTTGCCAGAGGACTTTTTATCTGAATATGTAGAAATGTCATCAAGAGGTGTCATTATAAAAATCAAAGAAGAGATCGATTTCTATAGAAGTGAGTTAGTGAATTCTCGAATAGTTTTCTTTCTTATTTCTGACTCTAATTTTTTTGTAAAATTCAATCAGGCATTACTGGGCTCACGAGTCCTATGCTCAGCTCCACTGATACAGATCAATCAGGTAGTACCCTGACATATATTTCATCCACCGATGAAACTGATATCGAAAATTCATCAAGCACAAAAGAATTATCAACGTACTTTGGCAAACGAAAATTAGATGATAGTGTCATTTCTAAGGGGGTATGTATACATATTACATATACCTATGTAGTATACCAATTATTTATTCTTTTTGTTATTATGAGCAACTACTTGAGTAAAGGTCTATATTATCCCTCGGATGCGATAACTCTTTTTTGTCCTCAGATACTTTTGAATATTATTAAAAAAAATTCATGTGGGCGAGATATTATTGGGCAATATAATAACGACCACTTTTTGACCGATAAATCGCGAAAAACATTGGTAAAAATTGTCGTTGATCACATGTTAAAACAAAAAGAAAATTTTAAGCGAGCTCTCACTTCACTCGATAAGTGCAAATATGCAGAGGCAATAATTGAAATATTCCCCAATTTGAAAGATCCTCACGGCACACTCGGTTATGTAAGTTCTCAGAAAGCAACAATAATTTCAGATACAGTCAGCTAATGAAAATCGAAGGTCTGATAATTTTTTTTTCGATTTTATTTTCTGAAAATAGTTAAGGAAATTATATATCTCTTCGACACCAAGTACGAATGCAATCTAACAATAAAATCCGTAATTTCATTTTATTTCTCGTCGTATCTTTCATTTTTTCTTACACCTTTATTGTATCATCTATTCCAGGAACAATTCTATGATCCACAAACAAAGACTGGTTACCTAGCGTCGAGGTTATCAAATGCGCAACGGGGTGTTCAAAAAGAAAAAACAGTTCGTACAGTCCCTGATCAAAACACGGTGGGGGTTGACGTTAAAGAAACAGATGAAATAAAAGATGCAATCAGTTTTCTAAAAAATGCCGTACCTAAGATACAAGAAGCGGAGATAATTGAAAAAACTAAGATTACATTTGCTTATAGACGACAATCTTGTCTGAATGAACGTTTTTTTCAACACTTCCCACGATTTGCTGATACTCCGAAATTAGTATGTCTCACTATTTGAAAAGCAGAAATGTAATAGCACTCAATCAAATTTCAGATCAAACAAAAATGCAAAAATTATTCCTTATGTTGCAGATCGATGTTGAATTTGAACTTTTATATCCAAAAATTGATCCAAATAGTTTTACAAACAACTATGACAAATTTGGAAATGCGATCATAAAATTATACAGCATTGAAAAAGGAAATGAAAGCATATTTGGTAAAAGAATTGGTCATATTTATCAATTATTATATCCTAGTTGCCCCACGTTTGATTTGGTCCCCAATGATTCGGTTGCATGGAAAAATTCCATCAGTATAATGCTTCACAGAATTCAACTCTCGATTCAAATTATTTCGTGGTATTTCAGAATGGGATAGAATAACTAATTCTTTAATTGCATTGACACAACTTTTACCTCCTGTTGCTCGAGGAAAAAAAAAAAGCTTCGAGAGAAAAGGTCTCGAATTCCATTGATAAGTTTATCACATTCAAAGAGGTACGTTTCAATTATGGTTCAATTTACATGTTAAAATATAATGTCGAACTAACTGATCTAATAGTACCAATCAATATATGTAATAATATTTTACAGTGTGGAACACCAGTAGAATTTCGAGGCGAAGAGCAAACTAAGCAGCCTAAACTGATTGCGGTTGGGCCGAAAAAAACCGCAATTGACCAGTACTTCATCGCAGTTGATGATCATTTTATCTTGCTCCCAACCAAAGAAATCGTTTCTGCCACTGATTACTTATTTAAGGCAAGTTTCGCTTTCGATACTCGATTCGACTCGAACTTATCTAGTTTTTGGACGTTTATCCAATTTTACTTCTATGGAATGGGAGGTGCCATTACACCAAAAATTATTGACGTTTACTCAAAAATCCATGCAATCAAAGAGAATGAAGAAGAGGCTCCAGATTCCCAATTGATCTGAATCTACGTGTGAGGTGTAGTAAAGAGGCATAAGACTTGAAAAAAAATACATATACCTATGGATTATTATCATGTTGACGAATCTTAATATATTTTTATAACAATATTTTCATGCCTTGAGGCTTTTTTTCTCGATATTCTAATATTTCCGGTAAATTTTCAAATTGAAATTCTTAATCTTATCGAAGATGGATTACTCGTGTTTCAAATGCAACTTCATGACGTCAGATATTTCAATTTTATGTAAACACTTGCGAGGCAAACATTTGTTATTTGAAGGTTCAAAATTGGATCTACAATGTGGCCTTCTTGATTGCCCAGCTAGTTTTAAAACTTATTCAGGATTTCGGAAACACCTCCTAAAATGCCAGTGTAATACAAGAGATTCTGATCCTTCAGCTTGTTTTGTTGAAAAATTAAAAGACCAAAATTTTATGAAAAAGGTTAACGATACAGAGAATGACTATGACGATGCAGAAGACTATGTAGCAACCTCTGAAGATTGTCAAATCAACCCTCATTCAAATACTTCTGCTGAAACGACTGAAAATTATAGCGATGATCTTGTAGAAAAATATATTTTAAAATTGTATTCACTAGGTCTGCCTGACACGACCATAGATACGATTATGAAATGGACTTCAGAATTAGTATTACCACTTTTTGAGACTTTGTTAGAGGAAAACAACCGTGATGATAATGAATTCATGTTACACCATTTGAAAAGTTTGATGGAGAATAAAATGACAAGATATAAAAGAAAGAAGGCATTAAGAGATCAAATGGTACATCCAGTTAAAAAGGCTCATGGGATCAGAATCGATCAAGTTTACGATGCTACTCTTGATAAATATGTACAAACACCTGTGACTTGTACATTTTCATATATACCTCTTTTAGAAACACTTCAATTCCTCTTACGAAATGAGTTCGTTCGACAATACTTATTACAGAACTTCAATATCAATCGTGAAGCCTATACACATTTTGTTGATGGCAAGCTCTATCAAGGATCTTGTTTCTTTAGCGACAACCCAAATGCTATTCAAATTCAAATTTACTATGACGAATTCGAAGTTTGTAACCCGTTGGGTAGCAAGGCAGGAAATCATAAAATAGGAGCATTCTATTTCGTAATCAACAACTTTCCTATACATTGGAATTCTTATTTGGAAAATATTCACTTGCTGGCGTTGTGTCATAATGTCGATGTCAAACAATTTGGCATAAATCCTGTTTTAGATGTGATAGTACGTGATCTCAAGTTATTAGAAACTGAAGGCATTTTTATTGAAGGTTCAAATATTGTTGTCAGGGGTTCTTTGGTTTCATTGAGCCATGATAATTTAGGTGGCGCTACCTTGTTAGGCATGGTAGAATCTTTCCAGGCAAACAATTTTTGCAGAATATGTCTCATGCAAAAATCTGACTCTAAAAAAACTTCCATTCAAATCGATGAATTGCTGAGAACTAGTGAGCATTTCGAAGAACATTCCAACATGATACTTGCTGACAGTAGTTTAAATAATGTATTCGGAATTAAGAACAAAACCGTCCTCAATGATCTCACTTACTTTAATACAGGACAAAACTACACTGTAGATATTGCACACGACTTTTTGGAAGGGATATGTCAACTTGAAATAAAATTTTTTTTAATGTTTGTAGTCGAAAGCAAAATATCCTGCCTTGACGATATAAATAAACGGGTTCTTGCATTTGATTACGGTTTGGAAAATAATAGTAACAAACCAAGTCCAATAAATATTTATAAACCTGGATCCTTGATAGGTCAAAGAGCAGCACAAACACACTGCCTCCTCGTATTCTTACCATTAATCCTAAGAGATATTACAGAAAAACTTGACAGCGTGCAGATTGTGAAATGGAATGTTCTATTAATGCTCATAAAAATCGTGAAAATAACTTTTTCTACTAAAATTACCCACGCCATGTTAATAGAACTTGAGTTTTTAATCAAAACACATCATGATGAATATATGAATGCATTTGATACTACATTAACCCCCAAACATCATTTTATCACACACTATCCAATGATAATTAAAAAAATGGGGTCACCAAAATCATATTGGACACTACGATTCGAAGGCAGGCATCGCTATTTTAAAGATTTAGCTAATAAGTTAAAAAATTTCAAGGATATCTGTAATACTTTAGCTTTCCGTAATCAACAAAATGCCCTGTATCAGTGGGGAAATTCAGAAATTTTTCAACCGATTCCAAAACTAAAACATTTTCAAAAAATCTTATTGCGAAACAGTATTCATTGCTCTTTGATTGAAAGTACCCTGAACATTTCACCAGACTCACATGTAACTTTTGGTAAACGAGTTTCATTCCGTGGTGCGAATTTGATTTTGAATACATTTGTATGCATGCGTCATTTAAATAATTTACCAGTATTCGGAAAAATTTTAACGTTTTTTTATGTAAATTCTCTGGTGTATGCGATATGTCAGTCTTATGACACCTTGGGTATATCTGATAAATATTTGGGATATTCCGTGAAAGAAGTAGATGATGATGTTATTATAGTGGAAATTTCTAGCTTGCTATATGCCAAGTCGCTGCGATCTCATATTGTTGCTGATACTGAATTGATTGTTACAGGTATTTTATATAAGTATAAGTTAGTCCGTACAGTACGCTGTGATACAAGTAACCGGAGTACCGAGTATTTCATATAAGCATAAGTTAGTTCGTATATAGTATGCTGTGATACAAATACTCAAAGTTCCTTTTTATTTAGAATGTAAAAGTCGAAAAGTTCAAAATAACAAATATTAATTTCACTATTTTACCTATTTAGAGTGTAATACTTAATTGAAAACCTAATTTTAAGAAAGATTGATGCAACTATTTTTTTTTCCATAAAGAGTGTTGAAGTTGAAAACGCTAATTTAATTGATGTTAACTTTACTATTTTTTAATAAAATATTTCAAAACAAAAATTTCAATTAATGTGCATCCCATACCGCCACATCCAATTCCTGGTATATTGTGCGAAACTTTAACTCAAATTGAAAGTCATTGAGTGACTTTCAATATTATGTAGTAATAACTGATTTGATAAGTCGAAGTAACACATTTTTTAGTTTCAAATCAACATTAAATTAAGGTTGATAAATTACTGTTTATTATACGTTTTGAGTTATTAGTACATTCATCATAAGTTAGCCTCAACATTTGAGATGTGTAAAGTCATTGAGTGACTTTCAATATTATGTAGTAATAACTGATTTGATAAGTCGAAGTAACACATTTTTTAGTTTCAAATCAACATTAAATTAAGGTTGATGAATGACAGTTCATTATACGTTTTGAGTTATGAGTACATTCATCATAAGTTAGCCTCAACATTTGAGATGTGTATACTTCTCTTTCTTCGACCGTTGAATTAACATCTAATTTTATTAATTTGAATATTCAAATATGTTCTTAATTACTTTATAGTGATGTTGAAACAACTCTTTGAAAATGTCGTTACGATATAAATTGTGTGTTGTATTTGTGTTGAATCTTTAACATGATTCCTTTGTTGACTCTGAACATTAGCTGCTTGTGTAAAAATGACATAAATCCTAGAGTGGACCTCCTGGGGCTTTAGAAAAATGTTGAAATTAACACATTTTTTCCAACAGTGTAGGGTTAAGCCTTTATATACATATTAGGGTGTCCCTTATTTTCATCATTTTTCGAAATTTTTGAGCACGCCCCCTAGATCGATTCTTCATTTGAAAAAATGAATTTTGGCGCAAAAAAAAATGTTCTATCTTATCATTAACACGTGCGTGCAAGCACGAGATTTTTTAAATGCAAATAACACGGGATATCGCTGAATTTTCAGTGATAAGTTTTTTCAAACTTACATGTTGAATATTTCCAAGTATAAACTATGGGATGTTGTTGAAGGACGATGCATTTACATGGAAAAATATTTATATCTGACATATGATAGGGTATTTCGGTACAGTAGGGGGCCATGTGAAATAATCCAAGAAAATTCGGGATTTTTATTACAAATTCTTAACATTAAATTATTTTTATTATTATTAATTTTTTTTATTATTATTTTTAAAAAATTTTTTTTATCGATATATACGCATATGTAGAAAACTTAAGAAATTAAAGCGTTTTCGTTAGTAGGTTCATATTGCCCCCTACTGCACCGACATACCCTATCATATGTCAGATATAAATATTTTTCCATGTAAATGCATCGTCCTTCAACAACATCCCATAGTTTATACTCGGAAATATTCAACATGGAAAGGTTGAAAAAACTTATAACTGAAAATCCAGCGATATCCCATGTTATTTGCATTTAAAAAATCTCGTACTTGCACGCACGTGTTAATGATAAGATAGAACATTTTTTTTTGCGCCAAAATTCATTTTTTCAAATGAAGAATCGATCTAGGGGGCGTGCTCCAAAATTTCGAAAAATGATGAAAATAAGGGACACCCTAATACATATAGAGGGGTCAATATAATAGAAGTCGTTCAGAAGAATTGAAAAAATTATTAAAATCCAGTGTTTCCCATTTTTTTGTTTTCTTCAATGTCATTTCGTATCAAAACAACTCGTAGCTCATAAGTGGAGGAAAAAAAAATTGAGAATTTTTCATTTTTTATTTCCACCCAACATCATGGTATTGAAAAATCCCTTCCGCTGAATTAATGAGGTTCATAATGCAGAAATAATTTCACATTTCAATGTCAAATACCGTGAGAGATATAATAATATAACTTTTACTCAATGACAGTCCGAAAATTGTACTTTTCGGAGTTTGTAACTGGTTTACATTGGTATATCTGAACTCATTAATGATCCGTACCTCTACCAATCGCTCAAAAAGGTAGGTATGGACACCAAAGCCTAAAAATAATCACAGACATTGATAAAAATACTGTTCAAGGATTTGATTTTGATGTGTGTATATTAGACTGGGCCAAAAAAATTGACTATTTTTGTTTTTGAAAAATATATCGAGAATATTATTCAGAATGACAAGAAAAAATTTTCGTGAAAGTTTGAGCCCTTAAGGGGACCAGTACAGCTTGGTTTAAGATATTTCAAGTACTCCAGAATCACTTTATTTGTCAACCAAAGTTTATTTTACATCAAAAAAAATATTTCTTCAAAAAACTGTGTCGTAAGGTTTCAGGTACACCGTTGATCCAATTCAATGTTTCGACGTCTCAACTTCTTCAGACAGCGGTTTCACATCTTATGAACGCGGGGATCTGAAAAGAAAAAAACATGTAAAAACTTACAGTCAATAATCTAAAATTTCCAAAATTTGAGCCACTAATTTTCAAATAACTTGGCCAAAACAGACACATTCAAAAATTCCCTCGTTCATATGATGAGGATTTGTCGCCCGAACAAAATGAGCCCTCAAAGACCCCAATCGGACCAACGATGCTCCTAAAACCTTACGACACAGCTCTAAAAACATAGTTTTGAGATAAACGCGTTTGAAGTTTTTGCAGAAAAATTGATAATTACTTATCTGGAGGCACATACATCAAAAAACTTGCTATAGAAAAGTGAGGTGAAGTTTTTTTTTTCAATTTTTTTTTTTCAAATTATTATTTTTTTTTTAATAAAATTTTTTTCTTCCCGCAAACAATTTTTTATAAATTTTTTTTTTTCTTGCTATAGCAATTAACCGTTGTTTTTTTGCTGGAGAACATCTTCGGCCTGTCTTTCGGGGGGCAGTATATTCTTCTAGAGTGTTGCCATCTTTCCTTCTCATATTAAATTTAATAAATTCTTCCCATTATATTCGAAAATCTGTGAACAAAAAGAAGAAGAACTTCAACCAACCACAAGTCTACAGGAGCGTAGTGTGAATAATAGATATCACTATTTGGAATGGATACTCACTTTTAGGTTATAGTACACTTTTCGAAGCACGCATCACCCGTATAACGATAACACACTAGATATTCGATAAATTGATGATTATTTAGTACTGAAAAGTACTGTTTCTATACGCCGGAAAGTACTGTTTTTATTTATTTTTTTCAATTCCGAAACACTGAAAATCATGGGAACGCTCACGTAACCTCGAAAAATCTTGGACAAGTAAAAGCGATCATACACTATGTGATCAATACAGGAATCAAGCGCCAGCGCCACTTGCGCCAGATCGCGATAGCCAAATGACGAACTTTTGGCGGTAGCTTCGAAACCTTGACGATTTCGTCGAAGTCAATTTTTTCACAGATGCAGAAGACATTGAGGTAACATAAACTGCAAAAAACGAAAAACCGATTTTTCCGAAAATTCAAGCTGTACTGGTCCCCTTAATATTAATCTTAAGAGGTCTATCATCGCTATTTTTGATTTTTAGTCATAATTTGATGTTTTACGTCAGAACTGTCAAAACATTGAAGTGAAAGAATTTATTTTTGCTTATTCCTATGTAAAATTCAATTCCCTACAAAAGAGGTCTGATCATAGATTTTCGTCAGACAAGCCGTTTCCGAGTAATTAAGCTTAATAAATTGATATGTTTTTTCGATTTGACTTATTTAATTTGGAATTTTGTAACTAACAAATCAATGAATATCTGAAAGAGATCACGACGGATTCTTGAAGGAAATTTAATGTTCTACAAAAAAGATCTCTTAGTATTTTTGCCTAAATTCAATTCTTCAAAAGTTATTCTCAATTAAAATTCCTAATTTCTTCGATTTTAATTAAGAATAACTTTTGAAGAATTGAATTTAGGCAAAAATACTAAGAGATCTTTTTTGTAGAACATTAAATTTCCTTCAAGAATCCGTCGTGATCTCTTTCAGATATTCATTGATTTGTTAGTTACAAAATTCCAAATTAAATAAGTCAAATCGAAAAAACATATCAATTTATTAAGCTTAATTACTCGGAAACGGCTTGTCTGACGAAAATCTATGATCAGACCTCTTTTGTAGGGAATTGAATTTTACATAGGAATAAGCAAAAATAAATTCTTTCACTTCAATGTTTTGACAGTTCTGACGTAAAACATCAAATTATGACTAAAAATCAAAAATAGCGATGATAGACCTCTTAAGATTAATATTAAGGGCTCAAACTTTCACGAAAATTTTTTCTTGTCATTCTGAATAATATTCTCGATATATTTTTCAAAAACAAAAATAGTCAATTTTTTTGGCCCAGTCTAGTGTATATCCCAGAAATGTGTCACTTTTTCTATGATTAACATTTTTTATACAACTTGTACTTCAAGAAATTTCTTTTACCCTAACTTGATTATTTGTGAAAGGAATTAGGCAGTGGAGTTTTTGCGTATCGGGTATACGTCTTGCATTTTTATTTCGTGTACCCTGATCAACTTTCGCTAGCTTATAGGATTCCTTAGGTGACAATTTCAGTTATACTTGGCATAAGTAGATAGAATCAGAAGCCCACTCGAAGAATTTTGGGGTATCGTTATTATTTCAGTCAGGACGCGTGCAATCCTGATACCTTCCCCTGGAAAACTCTTCAATATAGAGACCGATTGCATAAATTGAAAAGCGTGCCTGCCCGCGTGTGGAGTGAATGGCGTATCAATGAAAACTAGTAATGAATTAATTAAATTCTGTCGTATACTTATATGGCCCAAAATTATTGCAAAGGTCATGTCATTAAACTTTCAGATTTCCTATTTCTTCAGCTGCGGCAACTTTGACCACAGATTTTCGTCGCCCTGCATTTTCAGATTCACCGTCGAATGAAAGAGAATCAAAGGGGCTAATCGTTGAATCTTTATTTGACATTGCCTGGTCCAGAACCGTCCTGCTCCGCAAATAGTTGGGTCCTCCTTTATCATCAAGGCTTCGCGTTGCACCTCCGTCAATTTGAGTATAGTCCAGTTGATAGAGACATAAAATTTGGCTAATGTAATTTCCCACAAGTTTGGTCATCATAATTTGTACCCTAGGATGGATATTCATAGAGTTAGACTGCTAATGGGGGTAAAAAAAGTTTTTTTCCGAATTATCGCGTTTATCATCAAATAAATTATTAATAAATAATAATAACTTAATTAAAAGAAATTGTATACTTCGAGCGCTCCAGCTTCTTATTGCATTCCGGAGTCCTGCATAGTATCCACACGTTTGACCACGCAGTTTATGCACGGAGAAAAAAGTGTGGCTCTCGTAGCTATCTAACGGATAGTGAACGTAGTATTGTGATTGGTACTAAACGGTTTCATGTTTATCACGATACTATATACCATTATGCTCTATACTTAATATCCTTACAATAGCCTTTCGAGGTATCGCTACTGTTACAATACATATATTGATATACACGAAACTCTAAATACTTATTATAAAGATCCAACAGTATCGTGAATGTATGAATATGTATAGCGATCGCAAGCTAACGTTTCCTTACTATCGCAAAACGGATCGTGATGATCGCGATCCACGCCTTCAGCGCCACCACTCATTACCACGTTCTCAAAACTAATACTCGCCTCGTGTATCGTACAACATGCAGACAAGTCATGAAATAGTGATTGTTTATTAATTGGCAGCGTGATGGACGATTGGGTGATCAATAAACTCATAGAATGGAAGCTAGAAAGGTTGGTGCCACTCAAAATATCATTGGATTGAAAGTTTGATTTAGAAATTAATCCATATTAACCTCAAATTTTGACGGTATGATATTCAACAATATTAAAATGATTCAGGTTTCTGTGGTATCATCACACGCATGAATCAATAGATAGTTATTATAGGGAAACGGAATCGCTACCATAACAATACAGACGTACGATATCGAGATCCACCTGGATCGTGATAATCGCGAAACAGTGAATTGACGCTCTCCGTATATAGCGTATAGTCACAAGAGTATCGTGGTAATCACGATACCGTTTAGTGATGATAGCCACACTTTTTTCTCCGTGTGAGTTGACTCCGTTCTTTATAAAACGCACATTCAATGGTATTCCCAATAGTTTTATGAGATCCTAGAAGATTGTTATGAAAAAAAAAACACCTTTTCTTTTAGATCTATTTTATTCATAAAATCAGCTGCCCTTGAACTTAAAATCAATATACATGGGGATAATCTATGATAATCTCGAGTGGAAAATGACGTTGAATTGACGTGCCAATGCTCGGTAAATTAATACAAATTAATCGAAATTAATGCGAATTAACACGAATCAAATGCATTATTTTTAATCGACATGAATTACTTCGCATTGCATGAATTAATTCTAATTGAAAAGAATTTAGAAAAAATCAGATAAAATTTCCGGAAATAGATTGAATTAATTCAGATTAGGCGAAATCAACAAAAATTATTCAGAATTAATCGGAATTAATCTGAATTAACCTGAATTCGTGTCGGAGTCACTATTTTTTAAGTTGACTTTTTTTTGTTTTTTAATCACCCCAAAATTCAAGCCCAATTTAATTCGTACCAATATAAAATTCTGTGAAATATAGCGAATTAACTTTAACGAACGTGAATTATTAGGAATTTATTTGGAATTAATACTGTAACTTCCTGTATATGTTTCACCAGCTGAAGGCTGGTGAAATTATACTAGTTCGCGTGTGTTCTTTGTCACGGGTTATTTTTATGAATATTTGGAGCTCCTCTGGGGAAAGTTGAAAAAACCCTTAATTTACCCTGATACAGACTCGGATAGATTTTGCACCACCAGAGCTGCCTCCCTACAGACTTGGGATATGCTAAATTCAACAGACTAGGATAGCAATTATAGCTCTACCGTAGCTGTCCAGAATCTAGCTCACCGAAGCTGCCTTTTTACAGACTTGGGATATGTGTGTTCTCAGACTAGGGTACCAATTATAGCTATACCGTAGCTGTCCAACACACTCACCGAAGCTGCCTTTTAGCTAAGAATGATTTTAAGTTTTATCTGAAAGAATGATGAAATTCGTTAAGTTGGAAAATGAAAGAGAAAGATCAGATTCATGATTAATTATATGATCACTCGATCATTTCCTGTTTTTATTTTCTATTTGGAGTTTTTCTCTGTCTATTTACAAAATTATAAGAAAACTGGTTGAACATAAAATATAATCGTGAATGATTGTATGAGTGCTTATGAATGATGTGAATGATGTGAATGAATGGTTTTCCTTAGTTTTAACTTAATTCTATTTGGTGGTTTTGCCTCAATGGCCGGACTTTTGGTTTCTTTTTGATTTTGATCTAAGTTTCTCTAGACTTTTTATTTGTTTGTTTGATTTTAAATTGATTTGAAATGGCGTTTTTGCCTAAAACAATTCTGTTTTGAAATTTCTATTTATTTTATACTGCCGTTTTGGCTAGTATGATTTTATTTTTCTGAATTTAATCGATAAGTGATTTTTACTTTATTGATCTAATTTTTCTGTCTAATTTGGAATTGAATTTTGATTATTTTGACTGTGAGTCGGTCGGCTGCTCTAGCTCGAGTCCGCTCTAATATTTTGAATATTTCTGAGTCGCACGGCCGCTTTGGCTCGAATACGCTAATTTGCAGATCAAACGAACTTACCTGTAAGTGATGTTCGATCATAATTATATGAAGTCCTCGCTCTCATACATTACATGTGTAGTACCTCTTTAGTCCGTTGACTGCGCACGTATTCAGAGTCCTAGTAAAAACAAAGACGACCGGCATTGGTCGTCCCCAATCCCCACTCCTCCTAACCGGGAATTCATATTTCAGAGTTTACAGTAGGCGCCACTGTTTTTTGCCAGACAAGATAACATTTTTTAGGGTAGGGTTTTGATAATTTTTTCAAGGGTGGGTTGTAATGTAATCGAGCGAGGACTTCATATAATTATGATCGAACATCACTTACAGGTAAGTTCGTTTGATCTGCAAATTATATTTCGTCCTCGCTCTCATACATTACATGTGTAGTTATTTAGAGTTGACTGGCAAATTATGCACTATGATAATAATAAATCTAGTGGTAGATGCCATTATTCATACTTTATTGTTTGTTTGTAGTACAACTTGCGCAAATTCAAAACCGGTCTTTAAAATCGGTCTTTTATAAAATTTCGCAAAAACTTGAGATCGACCTGACCATCCTGCTGTTCGTCTAATTGTGTCAAAATCTATGCCACGCTCATCAGCCACTGAGGTGGCGGCGTGTCTAGTCGAATGGCCAGTATATTTTGATATATCTATACCACTTAATTTTAAACATTTTTTCAGCCATCTACTAAGTGTTTGCGTACCAATGGCATGAAACGGTTTCTTAATACTAATAAGTAGCTGATCTATATTATCTCTAAGTTGACTTGTTTTATTCTTATACATTAAAATGGTCGAGACAACGCATAAACTTGGGTTTTCATGAAAGGTTGGTAATTCCAAAACCGGCTGATACTTTCCCGGACCGGAGGTCTTCAAAGTATCGGGGATATATATTTCTAAACCATTTTTGACTATTTTAATATTGCTTATTCTAATTTTACTTAAAGTCTGTGCTCTTTGAGCGGTACTTAAGGCCAGCAGCATAGCTGTTTTCAAGGTCAAGTTTTCCATGCAAGAAGTATCTAGCTTTTCTAAATAATCTAAAACGCTTGATACGTCCCATGTATTATTATACTTTGGTTTTGACGGTCTGAGTTTGGACACTCCATTCATGAATCGAACGATATCTGGGTGCTCACCTATCTTATTTTTTGATAATAAAGAAAGTGCACTCCTGGCTGAATTCAGAGAGCCATAACTTGCTGCGACTAGAAAACGTTCCGTTAAGAATTTCAGGACCATCTTAGGTTCGATGTCCAGTGGACTTAATGAATTTTTATGGCAAAATTCTGTCCATTGTTTCAATGGAACACTATATTGTTTCAAGGTTGAATCACTCAGAGATGAAAGGATGATATCCAATGATTCTACCGGTACACCTTTCTCTAGGAAAGCCTTCCTGATACTCTGCTTGCAATCAAACTGAGGTGTTGCGATCGGGGATGCGTCTGTGACCTACAAGGTGACAGTAACATATTTTCATTAGCTTTAAAATGCATTGGCTGTTCAACAATCAAACTCTCAAAAAGTGGAAACCAAGGCTGGTTTTTCCAATTGGGAACAACTATAATGCCTTGCGCTCCCTCCCGTTTCATTTTTGCGAGCGTTTTGAGAACGAGCGCGAAAGGTGGAAACGCGTAAAAATAAAATTGAGACCAATCAATCGTAAAAGCATCGACAAATATAGCATTGGTATCTGGTTTCCATGAAACGTATCTCTTACATTTTGAATTTAAGAAAGAAGCGAATAAATCGATAGACGGTTGGCCAAACTGACGTACAATCTTATTAAAGTACGATTTATTTAGTTCCCACTCAGTATCGACGTTTTTTATTCTAGATAATTTATCCGCAACTACATTTTTTGCCGAAGGAATATAGGCAGCTAGCAAGATGATCTTTCTTGATTCGGCCCATTGCCAAATACTTCTAGCTAGTTTTCCAAATGAATCTAGTCTTACGCCTCCCATCTTATTTATATATGATAACGCCGTTGTATTATCTACCCTTAGCAAGATCTGACAGTTTTGAACTTCTGAAGCTAACGCCTCTAAGGCTAATTTGATAGCAAGCAGTTCTAAATAGTTTATGTGGAATTTTAATTCTAATGCTGACCAGAAACCGAATGTATTATTTACACCATTCGAGGCACCCCAGCCTGTGGATGAGGCATCCGTGTAAATGGTCATAGCAAAGGTTCCAGTCTTGATTGCATGACTACTATTCTTAATGTTCTTTTTCCACCATTGTAATTCCTTTTTGACAGTTTCAGAGTCATCGCAGACGTGTAATCGTAATTATTAATAATGAGTTGAAAAATTTTTTCTTTTTCTAACAACTTTGTATAGAGCCATGCGTATTCTATAGCTGGACAACAAGAAACGAACTTTCCTATTAATTGAGCAAATTCCTTTATAGTGCAAATTCTTCGGTTTATGAATTTTTCTATCAAGGAAGCTACTTTTTCCTGTTTATCAACTGGTAGTTCAATTGAATATTTTACGGTATCGACAACAAATCCAAGAAATTTACATCTGTTAGATGGATGTACGACAGATTTCAAATAATTAATGAAAAAACCTAACCTTTCTAGTAGTTTGATTGTCTGTTCGACATTTTTTGCGCATTTTTCGAAAGAATCCTCAATAATGAGGAAGTCGTCGAGATATATTACTGATGAAAACCCTTCACTTCTTAAGAAGCGAATAACTACTTTCATTATTTTTGTAAAGACAAAAGGCGCGGTGCACAGCCCAAAAGGTAAGCAAATGAACTCGTAAATTGTACCATTGAATTTGAATCTCAAATATTTCCTGCTTGATTTATGGACCGAGACCAGAAAATAAGCGTCCTCTAAATCTATAGAAGCTAGAAAGTAATTAGGAAAAATTAACTGTACGGCTGTTTTGAGATCCTCCATTTTGAAGTGTTCTTGAACTACAAATTTGTTGAAACGCTTCAGATTTAGGATGAATCTATGAGACCCATTCGGTTTTTCTACTAAAAAGAAAGGGGAAAGAAACTGATCTTTTAATTCAGTACACTTAACGATTGCTCCTTTTGATTCAAGTTCTTGAATGGCCATTTTAAGATCGTTCATTTGTTTGTCATTATTAGAATTATAACAGATCTCGTAATTACTTGAGAGAACCATGTGGGGATCTCTCAACGGTATCTTGTATCCTTTTATGCTATTTAGAACAAATTTATCATCGGTAATTTTAACCCATTCATTGTAGAATTCTTTTAGTCTACCTGCTTTCAAACGTACATTACTTAGCTTTTCTGTTGCCTTTGCTGAGGCCTCTGATATTGAAATTGTTTGTGGTGAGCCTGCGCTTGTTGGTTCACAAACTGTTGTTTGTTTTTGAAAGACAGCGGTCGTTTCTGATGTCCTCCGAAAGACGTAGACCCCATTGTGGCTGCTCGAGGACGGTTTGCTAATGGGGCTCTCGAGTTTAAAGGCTGCCTTGGTGGATTTTGGTTAGGTTTCTGAGCCTTTAGGTTTTCACTGATCTTTTTAATAGTGTTCCTCTGCTTTAGCCTTTCTGAGAGGTCCTTACCGAAAAGGAAATCATCAGTTTTTGCATCTTTCAAAACCACCCTGGTTTCCTCTGAAAGGCCTGGCTCGATGAAAGTTTTTCTGGACTTGGTCTGTTTATACATAACTAGTGATAATAGTTTTCCAACATCATTGAGCGAGGAAATTATGTCTTCCTCGAAAAGACTAGCATCTTTTTCATGAATGGAAGTCATCAGAGATCCAACAATCGATAGGGCCGTGCCAGTGAATTTTTGTATATCACTCATATGTTTGTCTCTAGTCAATGCACCCTCCTTCATTGCACTTGAGATAACCTCATTTAATTTTGGGGCTTCAAATTCTGTTAAACAGACATATTTCTTTGAAAGCGCTTCGTAATTTTCTTTCTTCAGCCCTTCTTTACAGAAATGATCCCATCGCTTCAGTACGTCTTCCCGAACTTTCATCTGTCTTGCCTGCGATTCCGTTGGATCGTCGCCAAGCTAAATTAATAAAAATCTACACTTGTATCATCACTTGTATGAACACATAGAAAATAGTTCTATCTTTGTCTAACCACTAAGTTAGCACAGATATTGCATTTTCATCCTTGTCTTACCACTTAGCAAGCACGGATGTATACGTTTGTCATTGTCCTACCACGTAGCAGGCACAGACTCATGTTCACGTCGTAACCTGTCAAGGCGACGGTTTTTTTTTTTTTTTTTTTTTCGAACGCATTTCTGAAAATTACTTACGATATGCAGCCATTCCGCGTCTTGTACTTCACTTTCGGGTGGAAGTTCAAGTTCCGCCTCTTTTTCACCCAAATCTTCAGTTATTTCCGAAGTAGGTTCGTCGACTTTCGGTGGTAAATTTTCCTTTTCATTATTGGGCAGAGGATCCTCAATATTCTCGGCCGCCATTAACAATGGCGGCGTACTCGTGGGCCTCGTGGGAATCGCGTTATTTGTTCTTTCGGTCAATTTCTCTACCTTCTCTTCCATTGTCTTAAATTTCTTTAGGAGAAGATCAATCTTCTCATTTCTTTCGCGTGATCGCTTACCCATTTTTGCACGAGAGAAAAGAAAAGAAAAACACTTTAAACACTTTAAACTAAGGAGGAAAAGACTCTATAAACACGTGTGTCGCCTTGCGCGCACGAAAAGAGAATGAATTCCCGGTTAGGAGGAGTGGGGATTGGGGACGACCAATGCCGGTCGTCTTTGTTTTTACTAGGACTCTGAATACGTGCGCAGTCAACGGACTAAAGAGGTACTACACATGTAATGTATGAGAGCGAGGACGAAATATAATCATGCTTGACCAGCTCGCCTTTTATACTTTCGTTGAGTACACACAGACGTGTGGCTATCTTTGTATTGTATTACGCTGGTACAATACCAGCGTGTTCATCCATGTTTGATGTCGTCTATAGTATGTTCGTTCGGCTATAGGCCGAACACGTTACAATACATTAATTCGAATTAAGGGAATTAGGCACCGGTGAGTTTTCAGCCTACTCTCTTGAAATGAATCAGTGGAATTTCACTGATTCAACCAGCGAAATTCTTGTTCACTGGTTGAATCAGTGAAATTCCACTGATTCATTTTAAAAGAGTAGTGATATTCAAGTGGTCGAATGGAGAATGTAATTTTTTTAAACATAATTTTTTATGAGGAATCCGATGGCGCACTCAGACAAAATCAGAAAAATCATTGAGCACCATGTTGAAATTTTTTTTTGGTGATCGATTTTTAATTCTGGTTCTATAGCACGTCTATGCGCCAAGAGCATGTTGTGAGAAATCATCTCAGGAGCCTATAGAAAAAAGTTCAGCTCAAAATATGAAAACCCGTGGAAGAAGTTCAATTTTTGGTGCGTCGCGGACGCCCGCGCAATCTTCCCGATCGGCGCGGAGTCGTTCATACAGGGAAGTCCGTCCATATATTGACCGCAACGTGAAAGTTTATAACTCAGACATATTCGGTTGAAATTAGTATATTTCTTTCGAGAAACGCGAAAAAATCTTGCTTCGCGGCTTGTTTGCTTGAAACAACGAATCAACTTGCCCACTGTCGGCGCAAAAAGGTCAGGCCTCTCTGGTTGAGTGATCATAACTTCTACAGAAAAATTGATAGAGCATCGAGACAAGGAAAATCGTAAAGCGCCAAGTTTTTTACGTCTGATGGTTATTCACAAATTTGTGTATCAAAATCGTGAAAACCGTAATGATCTGCGAAAAGTTGAAAAACGTAGTTTTTTCGGAGTCCGACGCTGTACGTCAACTTTAACTCGTCACCGTTTGTCTAAACTAAGTGTAAAAAATCTGTAAAAATTCAGAAATATTCCCTGAACATTAACGAACATGATAGCGTTTGGTAATTTCAAAAATATTCAAAAACCTGGACGCCAGGTGCAAAAAGGTCCAATGGTGCGATTTGCGGAACGGATTGGTACCGGCAAACCTGAGCTAGCTCCAAATATTCGTCAAGGTATACACTTTTTGATTCCGTAATCAGTTTTTGGTTTGAAAGAGTCAACTTCCAGTAATCGTTTTCAACAATTTTTCAAATTTGCGCGGGGCCGCGTGTGTACCAGCCCGATATTCGTTGCTGCGTTGTCCTACAATGTCGCGGGCTCTTTAAGATCTCGATTCTCACACAGAGCTTTGATAATTACCGATATGAGGAGAAGTTCTTTGAACTTTTTCAAACTGTTGTAGAAAGCCTCCTCATTGGCTATTACGTTGTTATTTGCCACCTCCATTGTTAAGGGGAATAAAATTGTCATCGGTGAAGCTCACGCAGGAGAATTCAGTTGACTTGTGCCTTGCCGAACAGTTAGCGTCATTGATTACCAATCCAATTCTTCTTGCTCACATTTGTGTCTTAATTTCCTCAATTTTCTAGTTTTTCGAGTCATTTCATTTCTATAGCTGCTTTTTCGTATACCTATTTCTATATATTCTATAACTTCCTTGTTTGTTCTAATTTTTCGAGTAATTTTTGCCTATAACCGCAGCCTTTTCGTTTAAATATTCCGGTATTGTATAGCTTTCTTGATTGTTCTTATTTTTCGAATCATTCTTCTTTTTTTCACACCTTGCACTTACTTCTGATCTTTTCTACCTTTTCATAAAAAGCCCTTTTCAGGGCTATTCGAGCGTCGGAGTGCAATCTATTGCGGTAAGTTACACATGATATTATAAACTACTCAACAAAATTAAAGCCCCCCCCCCCCCCCCCCCAGCATAAGCTGCCATTTCCAGACGTCTTGACCGATTCACTTGAAATTTGTACCAGGGCTAGTCCAAAGTAGTTCTAACTTGGGCCCGGAGCCGATTCTTTGTGTCTTTAAGGGTTGCGATGTGGCACTCCGAAAACCAACCCTCTGCGTAAAATCAAAGTCACAGGTCTGGGGCACCGGGTTCCAACACCGATTTTGCGCCCAAAAAATGTTTAAACAACTTTTGGTTGACCCAGACTTTTTTCTCATCTTTTGCTCGTAGAAAATTGGGCGCATAATCTTACAGTTTTTTCAATGCGAAACTTGAAAAGGGTATCATACACTCAGAGAAAAAACGAGTTAAGTTACCTGCAAAATTACAGTTAAATAGCGCTTCAACTATATTTCTGGAGTTCTCATAACAATAATACAGGGTGATTCAAAATTCGTGACGAATCTCTTGAGGGGTTAACCCCTGTCAAAATTGGGATCGAAAGTTCGTCAGCCATTTTTCCAAAAAATGATTTTATTTCTTGGAATTTTTTTTTTCCGAAGAACGATTTTCTTTCAACAATTTTTTTTGGTTTTCATATCATTTGTCGATTTTAAAGAATCTTAAATGTTGACAATGAGTTTTTTTTTCATCAATATTAGAGAGATTTCCCGGTGAAAGTTTCTTATTTGGAAAAATATGTTATGGTCTCAAAGAAAGAAATCGTCTTTTCAAAAAACGTCAGAGGAACTTTCGATCCCAATTTTGACAAGGGTTAACCCCTCAAGAGATTCGACACGAATTCTGAATCACCCTGTATATCGTTACAATGAAACCATTTATAGTTGAATCAATTATGTGAATAGTTGACGTTATTGATTGAAAAAAGTCAATTTATTTATTGGATTTAAAGAAAAAAAAAAATCAATTCATTAAAAATTGTTTTTCTTTTTTTTAGATAATATTGAGTATCATACAGACAAAAGAAAAATTAATTAGCATAACTATAACAAATATATAACAAATATAACAAAAATGTATGCTTACATATATATACAAAAAAAAAAAAGTTGTAGTTACAGTTGAAACTCAATTACTCTCAACTAAATTTCTTTGGTTACAAAAACAATTTCAGATCACTAAAACTTTTTTGTTGTATTAATCAATTTGATAAAGTTTCGGCAATTACTAAATAGTTATACGTACTATAATAATTAGTACTAGAAATTAATTTCAAATAGTTGCATTTTTTTAGTCAACATCACTATCGACTTTTCTCTGAAAGCTTCATTTTCGTTTCTTAGAACGTTTCGTGCGATTTTTTTCGCGCCATTCTTCCATTTTTGGCTGAAGAAGACAAGTTTTTTTTTTCAGCCGCAAATAAAATAGAGCTTCTTATGAAAAAAAATGACGAAAAAATTTATCTTAGATCGCTCGTAACTCCAAAAACAAAAATGAATACAACAGAAACAGAATAGGCCTTGCTTCGTCTTGGAACATGCTTTCATGAAAAATTACTTGAAAAATTTCAGCAAATTATTTCGATGGATTTTTTTCAATTTTGAAACATCGAAATACTTGTTTTTTCAAGTTTCACACTCTCGATTTTTCTTAAAAATTCATCGAAATTCTAGATTTTATTACAAAATTTCCAAACAGTGTTTGATCGAATGATTTTGATTTGTTCTGTTTTCCAATTGTAGGCAAAGTTAATTTGATACAAAACTTGTTTGTTTCCGGGTTCAACACCTTTCATTTTTCGATTTCATCCTATAAAATTTCCGACTATATTAGAATAAAAACAAAAAACCAAACGTATTCATCTCGAAAATAAATAAATTTTGTATGAGAATAATTTCGATTTTAGTTGAAAAACAAAAGAAATTGAAATAACTCGATCGAACATGGCTCAAAATTTTTTGATTGAAGTACTACGTTCTAAGGCGGAGAAATGCCTATTTTGTTTCTGTCTATATCATTTTTGTTTCTGAAGTTATATGAGCAATCCAACATAAATTTTCCTAAAATTTCCGGGTCAAAGTAAAAATCTGAAAGAATTCTAGGAAACTCCTTTCAATATAGGTATTACAAGTATACAAAAAAAAAAAAACAGCCACATCAAAAATGGTCAAGTCAAAAGGCTCGTTGAATTGGTATAGAGTACCCTATATGTATTCGGAATATCTCTAGATGGAAGAAATCCCCGGGAAAGGGGCGAATACAACCCGATACGTGTACGGTGGATATCAGTATCACGTTGATACAACATCCGTCCACCTTTTTCGGTGTTCAACGCGCTCGTCGACGGGATGCCGCGGAGTCGCGCGGGTTGACGAACATGGTCACGTCGACGTCTACAGGCCTCACGAAAATCACAGGCCGAATGAAAATATCATTGAGGAGTCGCGTATGGAGCGTGAAATGGTAGATCTCGCTACAGGGACGAACATGCTCCTCAAAGATATTTTTGACGGCGTGTGCAGAAGGTTTATTTTTTATTCTGTCGATAATATAATTTAATCCAGCAATCACTTCGTACAACGTCTATTGGTGATACGTTAGCGATAAATCTGTACGTTTGAAACGTCTTGTTTAGCTCAGGATTACTAATTGAATCTGAATCCTGAATCCTTTGTAGAAATCCTGTTGTCGCAGTAGGGCTCTCGTTCACAAAAATGAGAGACGTGATGAGACGGGCGCGTAATAAAGTAAGGCCGAATATACCCGAAAACTTACGCGAACTGGCAAATGTCCTCAACGGATACGCTCCTACAGAAGGAGTGTACCGCGGCATGGTAGAGGGTACTGACGGCTCGATAGCCTTGATCTTCGCCAGCGACCAGATGCTGGAAGCTCTCGGAGCCTCCAACGAGCTTTATGTCGACGGTACATTTAAGGTACAATACTTGACAGAATATGACAATGACACTCAATACTTACAACATGCAGATTCTTTCACCGCACGCTACACAGAAAAAAAAGGTTAACTTGAGCCAAGAAAATTATTTCTTCATTCAAGATAATTTTGCGGTCTAATAAGGAAGACCGAAATTTTCTGAGATCAAGTCAAAAATTTTCTGAAGTCAAGAAAATGTTCCTTATTTTCTTGGTTCGTGAAAATTTTTGACTTGATCTCAGAAAATTTCGGTCTTCCTTCTTGGTCTCTTGAATCAAGTAAACCTTTCTTTCTGCGTACCAAAACCACCAGAGCGTAGTCCTCTCTATACGTATGCTTATTAGTTTACGTGGTATAACGTAAGGTTTCCAATTCTGGGTATATGTATGGACGATTCCACGTGAAAAAAATCAGTGAAATGTCAGATATTTGTTTAGATCTGCGTGCAAATATCCCTTTGGGGGGTTAGATTTTTTTTGCCCAAAGATTTCACGATGAGTGAAAGATTCCACGAGATGTTTGAAATTGAAAAGTTCGGCAAGGTTTTCCTAACGAATTCATGACTCGACGCTTAACCCTATAGGAGTATTTTTCGCTACTTAGTTACACACACGGGTCCATTGGGCCCGGCCAACTTTCGTATGTGGTAGTTTCCCTGATACTACGTCTATTGAGATGATTTTTTTTTTAAATGAAGGAGCAGACTGTTAAAAAAGCACCTGTAAAGTCGAAATATGCGTTTGGCTCGTATTTTGTCTGAGAACGCTCGCGCTGTTTGAGCAGATAGAAATGTTTCACGCAAACAGGAAAAATGCCAGTTTTACACTTTTGGCATGGTCTGTGAGGCCCAAAGGTGTATTTTTTTTCTGAAACTATTTCCGTGTAATTTTGTTAGTATCCGCCAAAGATACGAAGATCTGAATAAATTCACACATGAACCTTGGAGTGTATTAAGAGGGGGATTCTCTTTTTTTCGCTGAATTTATCGCTTCTTTCTAATTTTCTGGCGAAGCGACTATACAACGGATCAATGCGAAATTTGACATGTAGATTTATTTATCTCTTATCTATTCACAAGAAAAAACGAAAATCATTTCCTCCTAAAAATACGCCTCCCAACTCCCTCGACGTGCGATGATCCCCGGTTGGTGATGTACACGATTTGAGTCTTCCCATTAATCCTGCAACAAAAACCCAAGAAAATTTTACTCTACACACATGCAGCTATCGTTTGACGAAGCAAAAAGAAAAACAAAAAAAAATTCACGATCCGGTGATGTTTTGAACTCAAGATATCGATTGATCCAAAAAGATAGATCTATCTTTTCGTTATAAACAAAAAATTCAACGTATTGCTTTCCTTTTTCGTCAAACGATGGCTACATGTGTCTAAAGTAAAATCAAAAATGTCCTTAGGTTTTTGTTTCAGGATTAATGGGAAGCCTCAAATCGTGCACATCGTCAATTGGGGACCATCGCACGTCTGGGAGGGGCGGGGGGGGGGGGGGGGGGGGGGGGGGGGGGGGGTAGGAGGCGTAGTTTCGGGAGGGAATGGTTTTTGATTTTTTTGTAAATGGATAAGAGATAAATAAATCAACATGCCGAATTTCGCATTGATCTGATGTATAGTTCCTTCAACAGAAAATTGGAAAGAAGCGATAAATTTATCGAAAAAAAGGGAATCCCCCTTAAAGCTTATAAATAAAAATCGCAGACGTCTGATTCTTCGTACTCGAGGCAAAAATGTTCAAAGTACTTGGTATGCAAGTCGGCATGCAATTTTTAAAAAACATCGGACTTCTCACCGATCCTTCTCGCGTGGAATCGCCTATAGGTATGTTAGCTGATTCTGTTGCGAACAATTATTAATTCATTTCCATCCAAAATTTATATTTGGTATCGAGAATTATTTTTTACGATCTCAGGAGCTGCTGTAAGTTCGAAAAGCATAATATGCAAGCAAGTTTAGCCCAAGGAATCACGCTACCTGAAGATTATACAGAACTCAAACCAATTACAATATTATACTCCGGTATTTTCAGGTTGCACCGTACCATCCGCCGATTTGCCAACTTTACACGATCCATATGCTACACGGAAAGAAAATTCACAAAATTTTACGATATTATTATCTATGTAGAAAGATTCTTGACCGTTAATGAGTAATAGAAAGGATAAGTAATCTCGGGTGTAGACGGTCTTGTAGATAAATAATTATTTATTGACGTTTCGGTCAGTGCATGGCCGACCATCATCAGAAACTGTGAATATTACACAAGCAAAATGTTACAATGGTGTATCTTATGAGTTAAATTAGGAGTTAATGATACGCTCCATGAGCAATTATAATAAACGAATTCCGTTTTAACTGATATAGATGACTAGGAATATTCCACATAAGTTAGAGATCACATGTGACTAACATCCGGTTATAGATATCCACCCATTTGGATTTTCAGGTTAATAAATTTAAAAATAAATAAATATGTCTAGGAGACCCGAAAGTCATTAATATATTATAATAGTGTTGACTAATATTGGGATTACAGCCAACGATTGTATTGTGATTATTGGATAACATAAAGGTGGGGGTTCCTTACCGAAACGGACTTCTAATTGCGCTTAAGATGTTGATAGGTAGACGCTCAGTGGAGAAGTGAGATAACACGGAAGTTCAACAGGTGATCTGAGATCCATCTATCGAACTATGATTCAATAATCGACTCATGGAGCGATAATCGATGTCTCGAAGGCGGCAATTTTTGAATGTAAGAAACCTACCCTTGGTTAAGTTATCCAATAATCACAGAAACAACGGCGCATATAGGTTACTGAAATTATCTATGTCAGATCTCTTATTGACAGTGTCATTCCTGAGAATGTACATCACTTCTTTTAGACTACGATGATAAGGATTGGTTTCGCTCGCAAGGATTCTGGAATGATCAAAATCAAACTTATGGCCTAGAGATAAACTATGATTAGCTAAGGCTGATTTGTCCATGTCATGGCATTTTAAGTTGTATTTATGTCCATAAAGACGTTTATGAAGGTGTTGCGATGTTTGCCCTATATAGCACTTGTTGCAACCTAGGCATGGAATCTGATAGACGACACATGATTTGTCCATTAAAGAAACTTGATCTTTGAGTTGAGAGAAAAGGTTTCTAGTAGAGTTACCATTCTTGTGTATCACTCTTATGTTGTATTTACTAAGAATCTTTTGAATTTGTTCGGAAAGACGTTCCACATACGGAATGGGTGCAATACCTACGATAGTCTCTACCTCCTCATTGCGCTTTTCCTCCCACCTTAACCCATTGTATAATTTATCCACTCTGGTTGCGAACACCTGGTTAATCAACTCTACAGGATAGTCGTTGTCTTTTAGAGTCTTTGTTATTAGGGACAGATTGTTTGGTCTGAATTCTGGTTCAGCTAGTTTTAACCCTCTATCAGTCAAACCAATGACAACGCTCATCTTATACTTTAATGGGTGGTGTGAGGAAAAATGCAAGAAACGAATAACCGAAATATCCAAAAAGGGGAGTCTGCCTTCCGATTCAAGCTCAAAAGTGAAGTTAATTTTAGGATGGCAACTATTAAATTGACTTAAAAGATCGTCGATGTTGCTGGGGTGTACAGCGGTAATGATGTCGTCTACATATCGTTTGTAAAAAGGTAGACTGTAGCTTAACCCATTAATAACCGAATTTTCAAGTGTTTCCATGACTAGGTTAGCTAACGCCGGACTAATAGGGGAACCCATCGCAACACCTTCAATTTGTTGGTAAAACTTGTTGTTAAACGTGAAATATGTCGCATCCAAACATAACTTGACGCCTTTCATAAACTCTTCTTGGGGTAGTAGAGTGTGAGATTTAATTTCAGACCACCTACTACTAATGCAATCTAACACCAAGTTCGTGGGGATGTTAGTGAAGAGAGACGTAACATCTAAAGAGATCAACTTATGTTCCGATGGAATGATACTGTTCCTGATCGAGTCAGCGAAGGACCAGGAATCCTTTGTGTGATACTGAGATTTTCCTAGAATTTGCGTTAAGGGTGAAGAACAATACTTAGCTAATCTGTACGTAGGCGCACCGATATTAGAAACGATAGGACGGTATGGAACGTGAGGTTTATGAATTTTCGGTAAGAAATATATTTTTGGAGCTACTGAATTAGAAGTTTTCAAACTAGTACTTAAACGCTGTGATATGTAGTTAGACTTATGCCAATGGTTGACCAACGCATTGTTCCTACGTTCAAAGACTTTCGTCGGATCCTTCATTAGGATTTTGTAAGTATTAGAATCCTCTAACATAGGATTAACCTTATTAAGGTAGTCACTGGTATTAACCACTACCGTTATATTGCCCTTGTCTGATTTTGTGACAGTTAGATTTGGGTGTTCTTTTAGAAACTTCCTAGTGGCATTGAAATCAATCAAAGTTTGTTTTTGCGATCTATCTAAAATTGCGTTTCGTTTATGAGCTAGAATTTTGTTAGTGACTTCACTACCACAAAATTCTAGCTCATAAACGAAACGCAATTTTAGATAGATCGCAAAAACAAACTTTGATTGATTTCAATGCCACTAGGAAGTTTCTAAAAGAACACCCAAATCTAACTGTCACAAAATCAGACAAGGGCAATATAACGGTAGTGGTTAATACCAGTGACTACCTTAATAAGGTTAATCCTATGTTAGAGGATTCTAATACTTACAAAATCCTAATGAAGGATCCGACGAAAGTCTTTGAACGTAGGAACAATGCGTTGGTCAACCATTGGCATAAGTCTAACTACATATCACAGCGTTTAAGTACTAGTTTGAAAACTTCTAATTCAGTAGCTCCAAAAATATATTTCTTACCGAAAATTCATAAACCTCACGTTCCATACCGTCCTATCGTTTCTAATATCGGTGCGCCTACGTACAGATTAGCTAAGTATTGTTCTTCACCCTTAACGCAAATTCTAGGAAAATCTCAGTATCACACAAAGGATTCCTGGTCCTTCGCTGACTCGATCAGGAACAGTATCATTCCATCGGAACATAAGTTGATCTCTTTAGATGTTACGTCTCTCTTCACTAACATCCCCACGAACTTGGTGTTAGATTGCATTAGTAGTAGGTGGTCTGAAATTAAATCTCACACTCTACTACCCCAAGAAGAGTTGATGAAAGGCGTCAAGTTATGTTTGGATGCGACATATTTCACGTTTAACAACAAGTTTTACCAACAAATTGAAGGTGTTGCGATGGGTTCCCCTATTAGTCCGGCGTTAGCTAACCTAGTCATGGAAACACTTGAAAATTCGGTTATTAGTGGGTTAAGCTACAGTCTACCTTTTTACAAACGATATGTAGACGACATCATTACCGCTGTACACCCCAGCAACATCGACGATCTTTTAAGTCAATTTAATAGTTGCCATCCTAAAATTAACTTCACTTTTGAGCTTGAATCGGAAGGCAGACTCCCCTTTTTGGATATTTCGGTTATTCGTTTCTTGCATTTTTCCTCACACCACCCATTAAAGTATAAGATGAGCGTTGTCATTGGTTTGACTGATAGAGGGTTAAAACTAGCTGAACCAGAATTCAGACCAAACAATCTGTCCCTAATAACAAAGACTCTAAAAGACAACGACTATCCTGTAGAGTTGATTAACCAGGTGTTCGCAACCAGAGTGGATAAATTATACAATGGGTTAAGGTGGGAGGAAAAGCGCAATGAGGAGGTAGAGACTATCGTAGGTATTGCACCCATTCCGTATGTGGAACGTCTTTCCGAACAAATTCAAAAGATTCTTAGTAAATACAACATAAGAGTGATACACAAGAATGGTAACTCTACTAGAAACCTTTTCTCTCAACTCAAAGATCAAGTTCCTTTAATGGACAAATCATGTGTCGTCTATCAGATTCCATGCCTAGGTTGCACCAAGTGCTATATAGGGCAAACATCGCAACACCTTCATAAACGTCTTTATGGACATAAATACAACTTAAAATGCCATGACATGGACAAATCAGCCTTAGCTAATCATAGTTTATCTCTAGGCCATAAGTTTGATTTTGATCATTCCAGAATCCTTGCGAGCGAAACCAATCCTTATCATCGTACTCTCTAAATCTGAATCAGCGAGAATCCCGCTATTTTAATCAGTGAACGATATTTTCACTGGGAATCAGCGAACTTCGCTGATTCAAACAGCTAAGTTCGAACTTCGCTGATTCAAACAGCGAAGTTCGATACCGCGCGCTTCAGGCACCGGCCGAAGAGCTCGTCGCGACACGGCCATTTGTTTTTTTCGGCCTTCGGTTGTTTGTCGTCGCGTCAACGAGAAGAGGCTTCTTCACTTTGTGCGGGATAATATAAAAATATGCGAGACATAAAAAGAGAGCTTCGTACATTTGGCGTGTCCGAGGAGACTTTTGTGATCTTGGAAGGTATGTACATCCCGATTTTATTTTATTCTGTTCAATCCTTATCTTATAACAGTCCTGCATAATTATATTCAAAATTTGGCAAGAAATGAATTTTGTGAGGATAAAAACAGTAAATTCAAGAGATTTTGCTAGAACAATGATTGAAGACGAGACTTTGATGAAATTTTTTACCCCAAAAAAATGTTTCAATTGTTACCATATTACGAAGGGGTGTATAGAAAAAACTTGCCTCTGCGATACAATTAAAATAAATTAGATAAATAGTTTCGGTGCCAAGAATCCTTCTGATTTTCAGAAACCAATTTTGAAATCAATTTGAAATGGAGCGGTTAAACTGTTTCATGTGTCAGCAACTAGTTCAGGGTGGCTTGGATGGTCTGCGTTCGCATTTCATTAACCATCATGGATTAACAGTTGATCGAGGAGTAGGGAATAAGGGGTTCGTTTGTGGAGAGGTCGGTTGTCATCGCAGATTTACTCAATTTTATTCATTGAGAAAGCATCATAGACGCTGTCATGTCGACGGACAGCAGGGTGAACCTGGGCAACCTCAACTAATCCCTGTCAACATCTTAGATGTCAATAATAACGATTTCAACGATGATAACCACGACCTCGAAGACGATTATCAACAAATGGATGTAGATGATGATCCAGAAGAGGATAACAACGCAGCGCATGACGAAATTCAATTCGATTTAAAAACCTTCATCACTCGAATGATTGGGAGATTGCAATGTAATGGGTCTATGACAGGGAGCATGATCACGTCTATATTAGATGAGTTTGAGCAACTTTCGTTCTACATGCGCGACTTCTTGAAACGACAAGTCTCCAAGCATCTAAGAGATCAACAATTACTAGACAACGATGGAATAACAGAGTTACTGACCGTTTTCGACTTCGAAAATCCCTTCGATGGAATCAGAACTTTGGACCAACAGATAGATACTCTCCGGGACAGATGTGGATATATTGATTCAGAAGAAATACCCCTCGGCTATCGCATGGATAGTGCTCTCGATCGTGAGACTTGCACATACGTACCCAAAATGGTAATGGAAACTTTTCAATACGTGCCTATTATTAAGGTGTTGAGTCTGGTATGGTCGAACGATACAATTCGAGAAGCAATTCTCGCAGAAGAGAAATCACCGAATGGAGTAAAAGCGTCCTTCCTCGATGGAGAGCATTGTAATGCTCATCCTCTATTCTCTCGGTTCCCACATGCTATACGAATAAGGCTGTACTACGATGAACTAGAAATTGTCAACCCACTGGGATCGAAAACTGGAATTCATAAATTAGGTGCTTTTTATTATCAAATTGAAAATTTGCCTGGACACATGAACTCCGAGCTGAGTGACATTCATGTTCTGGTTCTTTGTTGCGACGCTGATGTTAAAAAATATGGATTTCGAGCAATACTTGCTCCTTTTCTGGATGACCTGTTGAAATTAGAGAGGGATGAAGGAGTTATCATGAAAACAGCAAGAGAAGAGGAATTCGTTTTGCGAGCTTCGATATCTGCATTTTGTGGCGACGGGCTCGCTGTACATCAAGTGTACAATCTTCTTGGTCCCTCTGCGAACCGATTCTGTCGGATGTGCATGTATTCCAGAGAAGATTTGCATGCTGGATCTACTGAAGCAGCTGAGGAAAGGACCGAGCACCTTCACCAACAACATCTCGTTTTGTTAGAGCGAACAAACTTTTCAGCAGAATCAATGACGGAAACAGGTGTGAGAGGAGAATGCCCTTTAAACAGATCTCGATATTTCCACACTTCTCGTAACAAGATCTTCGATGAATTCCATGACATTCTGAATGGTGTTGGACCAATGGTATTGAAATTGACCCTGAAGCAACTTGTGTTGGTGCAGAGAAAATTCGATATTGAATTTTTCAATGGAAGAATATCAGCATTCAACTACGGCTACGTCGAGGTGAAAAATAAACCGTCTGCAAATTTTACCGAAGCCATGCTTCGAAAGAAAGATCATACACTTAGTCAAAAAGGAATGCAGATGTGGCTTCTGTTGCGTGTATTTCCTTTTCTTGTTTATGAAAAAGTTGATGCCGACGATGATTACGTAGGGTTAATTCTACACTTACTTCGAATAATGGAATTGGTTTTTGCTCCAAAAATTACGGACTCACTGATACCTTATTTGAGAGCTCTCGTCAAGGATTTCTTTATGGTGTTTCAGAGGTTGTTCCCTGATGTGAACCCTATAAATAAATTCCATCACTTGGATCACTATGCCGATTGTATCTTATGGTCCGGCCCGATGGCTCTTTACAACTGTGTTAGATTTGAAGGAAAGCACGGCGAAATAAAAAAACGCGCTCAAAACGTAAACAATTTCAAAAATCCACCCAAGACACTTATACGAGTTTCACAGTGCATTCAAAGCTCGAAGTGGGGTGCTGGTGACGTAAAATTAAACCGGTTTCAAGCAATATCTGGTTCGAAAGACCTGGTGCACAATACCCTGAGTAGAGACGATCTATATGGTCTTGATTATATCGATGCCGATGAGGTTTTCCGTGCTTCATCCGTCCGAGTAAATGGCACAGAATATCGAGTAGGATTGTACGTGTGCCTTGAAACTGCGCCTACTAGAGAGGACAATTTACCCCTCTTTGGCCATATCAAAGAAATTATCGTTCTGCGAGAAACTGAAGTCTACTTGCAAATTTCTGTTCGCTCATCAATTCTCTTCGATCCTAATTTGAATGCCTATTGCATTGAGCCTGATGACGATGATAGCCCTCGACGCTTTACTAGAGTAGACCATCTTGCTCACTATAAACCATTTTGCTGCTGGAGCAAACCAGCCACTGATGATTTGTTCATTAGTCTCCGCCATGTTCTCATCTAATACATAATTAGAAAAACACATCCTCACCTTTTTGGAATTGAAATCATCCATCATCGGAATTTAGAACAAAAGTTTTCAAAATGATTGTAGGCCTTTCTCGCTGGATGTACTTGATTCCCTTACAGGTTTTGAAATTCATTACATATCATATCATATTTACCAGTTATTTGCCTCTTAATTATTAAATTTATACTAATATTTTAATTATTATAGGTGAGGGTATAAATGGTTGTTCTTTTTTTGAACTGACTGAGGAGGATCTGCAGGCGATGAAAATTAAAATGGGACCTCGAAAAATAATACTGAAACTAATTCGCCAGAGGAAGGAAAAGTTTGAAGTTAGTATACAAGCACTGTGAGAGTACAAGTAAATCTGTCGAGCAGTATCTCTGCTACTGATATTTTTTCTTTCCCCAGGATAATACAATAATTGGAGAGTTTATCGTGAAAGAAGATGGAATGCTATGTGATAAACTTATCCAGAAACAGGTACCAGTAATGACAGGAATTCCCTCCACAAGTAGCAATAATACTGCGACAGCATTTCGATCGGATGACATGTTTACGGTAAGATATATTTACAGAAATCTATGGGGTAAGTTATTTTTTAACTATGCAATTTTCATGTGTAACGTCTATTGTTGCAGACCCACGAAACTGTGCTGTCAACACTCTTGCACCACCCCCAGGGTGCAGCTGTAGCTGCGGCCGCTGAAAGTAAAAAATTTTCTGAAGAAAATCGACGGGCAATGATCCGATTACTCGTTTCAGAGCTTGTCAAAGTTCATGGTGATACTTGGTGAGAAATATAGAATCTATAATCAGTATCTAGAGACGTAGCTGTACAGAGCTCTTTCGATTTCAGATTGAATTCAACATGCTATACACTTTCTGTACATGAAATAGACTTCGATGAATCAGAACATAAGAGTATCTATAGAATAACTGAACGTTACTATTATTCAAACATCATTGTGATGTTGCATGTATGTTATCATTATGTTTAGTTACCCTCCGGAGAAAGCCAAAGTCGCACTGGCCAAGGCAATCGTCACGGAATTCCCCCATTTGAAAGATGCACGTGCTAATAAAGGATATGTAAGCGAATATTATACGGCTGTTAAATAAGAGCTATATATACATGTATGTATAAGTGGAATTGAACAACATACATAACGTATACATTATTCTTAGGAGCACTACTACAATGAGGAATCTAAGCAAGGATTTATCGAATACCGCTTATGGACTCTCCGTAAAAATCTCAGTCCCTCTAAAAAGAAGTATAAAACGAAGGTTCAGAATCTGAGTGTTGATAAAAGCAAGGGCCTCGGTTTCTTCGCGTCAAATTTATTATCAAAAGAAGAACTGGATTCAAAGGCATGTGAAAGCAAGTTTTTATTAAATTTTGTCTGTATATAGCCCCGTATTATTCCTTACTTTTGGAAAATGTAAGTTATCAAAAATAGAAGAAAATGTAGTTTATACACCTCATGGAAATAAACCGTGATTTGTCCCCCTGCTCCAGCGGAAAAAATCACTTTATTTCCCCTCGGTGTATAAAATATCGTATGCGCTACAGGAGAAAGGTTGATTTAGACTCATGCGATTGAATCCCTTGGCTTTGCTCCGGGATACAACCTTGCATCCGTCAGAAACAACTTTTTGCTCTTAGGTGCATAATATACTATTATTCGAATGTTCCTAACTTCAAGAATCTACATCATGTCCTATACCTTTAAAATCAGATTGCTTGGATGAAATACAAACATCCTTCTGACAGCAACCGAAAGGATATAGAAAAATATTTAACGGAGACTCGAGATAACCGCAGAGACTGGATCCTCAAAAAATCACCCACTATCTCGCAAATATTTGAGGAGTATCCAAGACTATTGGATTACAATGGTGATATGGTATAACGATGATTTTTTGTTCATTGCTTGTTGGATTCAGATCCTGCTTGAGAATCTTCAATTACATGATGTTAATTATTAATAATAACTGTTTTTTAGATTGATCAAGAATTTGAGGGTCTCTTCGAAAAGAAAGGAGACAAGTTTTTGGAGAAGTTTCCTTCCTTTTACTGTGCACGGATTTTGGAGTACACAAAAGCTAACCGTTACGACATTTACAGACGTTCGGAGCATGTCACTGATGGTGGGCTTATTAAGGCGTCTTCTCACTTTAGGCACCTCGAAAATAGGCTATTTTCGCGATTTTTTTTCGAGGATTTTTGCAAAAAATTATGGGATAAAATGGATCCTATGTAATAAACACATCTTTCAAGTACAAGAAAAAATTTATTTTTTATTTTTTTGAACAATTATTATAATAAAACAGTAGCATCGAAAAACCCGTGTAGAAATGTTATGTTCGTGGCTTGTTGATGGTATCTCCGAGACAGGTCATCTGAAACAAAAAAATAAAACAGTTTTAGATTCAGTATGTCAGTGGCTATAGCGCATATCATCAGATTTTTGATATTCGCGAAAATAACAAAATGGCGCACGTTTTTCGAAAAAGTAAAAAAAAAACGCGTTTTTTTGCAGTTTTTTGTAAAAAAAAAAATACTTAAAATCAAAATTTCAAAAATCTGATGATATGCGCTATAGCCATAACTCTGAAGAATATATCATTCAAATTTCATGACAATCGGCCGGATAGTTTCCGAAATTTCATCAACAAGGCACTGAAAAACCTTGTTTTGAGATAAACGCGTTTAAAGTTTTGGTTGCAGAAAAATCATGAAAAAACCTTACCTCGGGTTGATCAGCGATGCCTGCTCCATACAATGGACCTTCCGATTCTTCGTAGAAGTTGTGCTCGTCCAAAGTAGCTAAGCAAGGGGTACTACATTAACAAAAGAACACGACTATTCAATTGTATAGAGTCAGGTATACAGGGACCGTCCGAGCGGCGTCAAAGGGATCAGCCGGGTGCTCTCAGGTAGTCACCTGACGGTCGCCCAAAAATGTAGTTAGACTCGTCCGATCTTTATGAAATTTTGATATAACATTTTTGATGATATGTACTTTCAAAATTAAAAAAAAAAAAAAATCGATTTTTTTTAATTTTCAAAGTGAGAAGACGCCTTAAGATTTGAGCCATGTGAGAAAAAATGTTGTATTTATCAGCTCTTTTCATTTATATATTGTAATTGTCACAGAAAACTTGAGAAGCTTGATCGTTCTCGCAGATTTGCTACCAACTAATAATGCTAGAGTCCAAAATGCAGCCAATGACAATAAGGAAAATCGGAGTACAAAAGGAAAAGGAAAAGGAAAGGGAAAAGAGACAGGAAAGAAACGGGTAAATTCTGAATAATTATTCATCAATATTATGCGTCCTGATTCATTTTATGCTAAAATAATTGGTTCAAATATTATTTCCAGCCAAGAAGTGAGGATGAAGACGAACCAATGGCAAAACAACCTACCGACATGACTTCCTGTTTGGTCCGAATTTTGCCAGTGCGTGTTCGAATACTTTTTGCAAAATGTTCTACTTCAATTCCATTTAATTCAATCCGAGATTACAAAAAATTAGGAGGAGCTATTCAGTGAAATATCGCTCAAGAAGAGAGTGTCAAAATCTGCTTCAACAAATATTTTTTATTCAATTTGTAAATTTTACACGTAAGTATAATTCAATCTCCGTCATCCGAATTCCTTTATTTCCATTTTTCTTAGGAGGGCACAAACTTGACGAACAATGTGCAGGAAGCACGAACAATGGCAGGAACAAATGTTCAACCATATATATTGTGTGCGCGAGGACAAAATCGAATAAAATCGTTCTTCGTACAAGGGGATGGCTGGTTCCTGAAGGCCCATAATGATAACAGTTCGGTCACTGCTTTTGACTTGCTCTTCAAAATGTATTTTGTATTGAACGTTTCCTACCCAATAGGATTGCAAAATTTTTACAACTTTGTTGAGCACTACCTGTACGATTTGGGTACAGACACCCGAAGTGTAGTGACATCACTACACATAAATTTAACGAATTTTAACCTGATGGACAATGCAGTCCGAGACGAAGATGATCCAGAGTGACTGCATTAACTGCATAGGGGTATTATACATTTCGTCGGCTTATAGAGTTGGTTTGACCTACAGACCATTTGGTACCTAAAGTTTTTTATGATACAACTTTACGCTAAGGATGTCAAAATTCAAATTCTATCGAAGAAGTTACCAAAAATAAATATAATTTCTCAAATAAATGAACTAGTAAACCAAAACGAACTCTCTGCGAGATATCATTAGACTTCAAAGTCAAAATTTCAGGTGCTTTCAGAATGGTCTGTATGTCAAACCAACTCTAAGCCGACGATTTAACTCTCCATATACGTACTTTAACTGGAGTTTCTTTTATATTATTATAAATAAAAAACTGTGTGAACTACAAAGATATACTATAGCGTTCAACTTAATCCCCCCCCCCCCCCCCCCCCCTGCGCCAGTAAATCTGAGAAAATGAGTTGTCTATATACCCATATTGTCCCCTGAAAACAGCTAACTTTGAAGGTTTTCGGTGAGGATTTATTTGTCGTAGAAATACCTGCAAATAATCCTCAAGTGATGATTATGTAGTACTGGCTGCTCAGAATTGGGAAGTATTGGTGAGATCACTGATTCGAGCAGTGAGACATTCACTGGTTGAATCAGTGAATATTATTTCACTGATTTAAATAACGAAACATTCACTGATTGGATCAGTGAAATGAGTTTTCACTAATTCAACCAGCGCTTAGTCGCTGATTTGCAGTGGCAGACTTATAGCTATTTTAATCAGCGACTATTCGCTGACAATCAGCGAGATTCCGCTGATTCAAATTTAGAGAGTAGTCTAAAAGAAGTGATGTACATTCTCAGGAATGACACTGTCAATAAGAGATCTGACATAGATGATTTCAGTAACCTATATGCGCCGTTGTTTCTGTGATTATTGGATAACTTAACCAAGGGTAGGTTTCTTACATTCAAAAATTGCCGCCTTCGAGACATCGATTATCGCTCCATGAGTCGATTATTGAATCATAGTTCGATAGATGGATCTCAGATCACCTGTTGAACTTCCGTGTTATCTCACTTCTCCACTGAGCGTCTACCTATATCAACATCTTAAGCGCAATTAGAAGTCCGTTTCGGTAAGGAACCCCCACCTTTATGTTATACAATAATCACAATACAATCGTTGGCTGTAATCCCAATATTAGTCAACACTATTATAATATATTAATGACTTTCGGGTCTCCTAGACATATTTATTTATTTTTAAATTTATTAACCTGAAAATCCAAATGGGTGGATATCTATAACCGGATGTTAGTCACATGTGATCTCTAACTTATGTGGAATATTCCTAGTCATCTATATCAGTTAAAACGGAATTCGTTTATTATAATTGCTCATGGAGCGTATCATTAACTCCTAATTTAACTCATAAGATACACCATTGTAACATTTTCCTTGTGTAATATTCATAGTTTCTGATGATGGTCGGCCATGCACTGACCGAAACGTCAATAAATAATTATTTATCTACAAGACCGTCTACACCCGAGATTACTTATCCTTTCTACTGATATTATTATCGTAATTTTTATTAAATAGAATTGTAACGGTGGACTATAATTTCTATTTAACAATTTTTACGATACACCATCGTCGATTTTATTCAATAAATAATACTACCACAGAAAATAAAAAGATTTATATTATAGACTGAATTATACAAGTCGTGTTAACGTAGTTTACAAGACAACTATCGTAAACAGCGCCGGATTAACCAATTTGCCCACTAGGCCCAGGCCTAGGGCGCCAGAACTTGGGGGGCGGCAGCGTGGGCGCTAAATTTTTTTTTTCCTAATATTTACAATAACTTTGTGATTCATTTTCTTGTACATGAGCCATTCCACGTCAGACCGGACAAAATAAATCAAAAATCGAGCTCGATGTTACTGATTTCGCTATAATTTTTTTTACAGGTTCTATCGAACAGATCAATTCGTCGAACAATTTTTTTTTGCCTTTATTTTCCAAGTTACACGGGGGTGAAATTCAGAAAAAAGAGCCAAAAATCGATAACACACTCCTCTTCAAACGATCATATCTTTGATTGTATTAATCCTAGAGACTTCAATCGCGAACCTTTTCAAAGCTATTGAATGACATTATTATTTAGAAGTGATTTTCAGAGCAAGAACCACGTGTTATAATCAAACTCGTACAAAATTCAACTTTAACATTGAGGTCAGAAAGCTGTCCGGTTTGACGTGGAATTACTCACATGAATGTTTTTAGTCAAGTTTTACTATTTAGAGACCTCTATTCTAGTTTTAAAAAATTGCGAAAAATTAAAAAAATTTCTTTGGCAAGGGGCGGCGATACTTTTATGGGCCTAGGGCGCTTCTTAACCTTAATCCGGCGCTGATCGTAAAATAAAGAAGTCGGTAACGTAGAATTTCTCCAAGGATTGAAGTATATAATACATAAAAGAGTCGCCAAAGTAAAGTACATTTTTCTGAAAAAGTAGGATATGAAATTCCGATAAATGAAATAGATTACTATATTTCTTTATGCTTATAATCACGAAATACGATCATAAACTCGTAGTGAATAATAAAACTAATACAAATAGTATAAATTAGTCCTTTATTTTACATTTTTTTACATATATCTTTTAGGAATATATATTTTTTCATCATTCAACTTAACCTTATATGTTATGGTCGCTTGTCCAGCACCGATTTTACATGTCGTGCAGATATACCCATACCAATCTGAAATATCATTGTTACAACACTTTTAAAAAGAATGATGAACACAAACGATATTTTATTTAATGAATATTTGATATTACATAAAATAATAATATTAAAATAATAATAATAATATGATTATGAATAATAATTATATTATTATAATATTTTTATTATATTCTCATATACTAAAATTGTTATTAATATTATTAATATCGATAATATTTAATATTTATTTTTATTTTCTTTTACCTCTCAGGGTATCGCTGCTGTATACGTGCTATGCGGGGCACGGACTCGGGCGTTATATTCGGCGATATTTAACAAGATATGTGAGTTAGCACCCGGTCTTACAGACAGTTTGCAGTTCATAATGGGTGACTACGAGCGCGCAGCCATGAGCTCGTTACGGGCAATATTTCCGGGAGCCAGCCTTCACGGTTGCTGGTTCCACTTTAATCAAGTAAACATACAATAATATTACGGTATCCCCCATGCGCATGTGTGGTACGATGCATTACAATATTCCTCATTTTCGGCACCTTCTCCTACGATCAGGCTCTTGTAAGGCGTTGGAGGCACCTAGGTTTGTCGGGAGTTCGTACTCCCATTTTAGCGATGGCAATGGCACTTCCGTTGGCACCATCCGATCGGTTCGTCGAAGGGCTAGGCCTATTAAATGTCCTGGCAGATGCGATTGCGGAAGACCATCCGGCAATCCTGCAATTCATGCGGTACTTGAGGACGCAGTGGAGCCCCCTGGCACAGGTTGTCAGTGTGCACGGATGCCCATCCCGCACAAATAACCTGGTAGAGTCGTTTCACAACGAAGCGAAACGAAAACTCGGGGGTCTTCATCCAAACATCTGGAAATTTATTGGTATAATGTACTTTGTTTGCACGCTAGAGTGTATATTGACGACATCAGTGTCAGTAAGGCTTTTTCCACACGGCGTGTGCAAAGTTCGATTTTATGCACGCTTCGCGTGCATAAAATTCAACTTAACGCACGCTGTGTCGAAAAACCAAGTTTGATACACGTGCGAAAGACGATTCTCGACTCGTGTGATTTTCACCCTCGCAATTCGCTCGGACGAAAAACTTTACATTCGTCCGAGAATCAACACTTTCGCACTAGTATCGAAAAGTACTATTCTAATGTGTCTCACTTTCAAACATCCAGAACACTTGTCGGACATGATTGTTAATCAAGGGATCGAATTAAATCGCCTGCGGAATGGGGGACGAGCTAGACGGGCACGTACGATCTGCAACATGGCGAGGGACACTTTAATCCGGGACGCCCAACATGATCTGAGCGTCGGCAGGTATTGTAATCCCTAGGGTGGTCCTTAATAGGGATATCTTCGAATTTCTTTGCTCCCAGGGGACCTATTTTGTAGAGCGTTGAATTTACAATAACCATGATGCGATTAATTACTTTTGATTCATTTGTCGCTGAGTTATAAAATTCTAAAAAACAAATGGAATTTTTTCCATGTTATTTCCATAAGAAACTTAGGTTGGAGCGCGGACTATCTTAAAGTTAATATTAAGAGCTCAAACTTGCAGAGAATTTGTTTTTATCAATTTTTTGTTGTCACAATCGTGAACTGCTAACTATTATTGAGTCCCGATATAAGGCCATCGTTATATAGAACTCGCGTAATGATTCTCTCAGTCACCTCGGCATTTTTCATTTGTTTCTGATTGATAACGTTCGATACGACGTAAATTGTAACTTGTACGTACCTATACTCTGAAGATACACTTTGAGGGAATTCCTGGACCGCTGTATGACCAGGACAGCAGGTATTCATGCCCCAGGGAATAACCTGCCAGAAGAAGGTTTGTAGTATAATGATTATGAAATTATCGTATTGAACATATCGACGTATCCTACTAACGCGTTACGTATCACACACCATAGAGGGAGCACCAGAAGAGGCACAATTGGTGGAGCCTGGAATGTTGGCTGCTGGGGAACCGGCAAGACCAGATGAGCCAGGTAAAGAGCAATTATTTGCACCATCGTAAGATCGCGATTCGATCCAACCCTTATAGGTTGCTTATTGGGTGCCAAATTCTAGCAAGCTCATTGCTCAAGACGATATTCTTTCGTAGCACGTCGTGGCGCAAGGAGAGGTCGTGGCGCTCGACCCATAGCACGAGCCATCCGTGGTCGACGGGCCGCAGTTGAGATTCCTGGGCCTGTTCCAGAGCAAGACGTTCGCGTTGGACAGGAGCTAGTTGAACCACGTAAGCACCCAATTATCATCGTAAAAGTTCGTCATCATTTATTGACACAATATGCGAAACTAACTGCACTTGGAAAAACTTGCAGGATCAGGTGAAAATTGAAACGATTCAAATGAAAATTGTCTTTGCGAACTCACCACATACTTGAATTTGAAAAAAAAAATTCCTTTTATTTGTACATGTAGAACAAGAAGACGTCGCTGCTGTGCCGGAAGAGGCCGATCATCTCCCACCCGTAGATGAGGGGCCTCGGGAAGTTTTAGAAGACTTACGGCATGACGGCGACATAGATGATGAGGATGCAATTTTCAATATCCCCGTATTTCCCGATCCCGTAGATCCGGTGCCACATGACATCCAAAATGATAATGACATCCATCATATTCCGGAAGATGATGACATCTATCATATTCCGGAAGATGATGACCCCATGTTCCTTCCACCCGCAGATCCGGTGCCATTTCACGCCATCGCACCGATCGTCCGCAACGACGGCGTACGTCGTCCAGGAATGTGCGTGCTCTGTTTTTTCCAGCCGGCTACGCATGCATTTATCCTATGTGGGCATCGGCATAGCTGCGCGGCTTGCGTCGAAGAAGTTGGCGACCGTTGTTCCATGTGTCGCTCGGTGATAACGGGAGCCCTGCGTGTCATTACGGACGAGTAGATTAGGAAAAAGGCCATCATATCGTCAACATTTCCAGATTTACACATCCTCTTCTATCTTGTTTATTTAATCCTCCATTCCTATCCGCTTAGTTTCATACTATGTACAGTGCACGTATAAAATCATTAGTTTTCATAATATAGCTATTTTTTTGATTCTTTTAAGGGTAGGATATACTGAGATTCAAGTGTGAAAATTTCAAAAAAATCGATTTTCGGATTTTTACCAAAATGTGTTGTTTGAACCCATATCTTTACGTACACAAATCCTTGAACCGAAAAAAAAATTATTAGGCCCCGTTTACCCAATAAAGCGTATGTTTGGTCAGCAGGAGTTTTCAATTTTTCTATATTTCGGTTATTTCTTTTTCAATTTATAAAAAAAGTAACTTGAGATGCATTTTTCCATAGAGCTACAATACTGAGGTGTTTTACATGAGATGCTGCTAGTAATGCGTTTCCTGAATCTATAATTTTTATCGATGGCGCGAGATGGCACTCGTTTTCGACAGGCACACGGTGTGTGTGTGTATATATACACCTTGAAAATAACTTTTTTCAAATCACTGCTACGCTCTGAGAGAACATTCTAGTGACTCAGTTTTTTTGCAGTTGATAAGTGCTATTTTGATACTTAGTTCATGATTTTCCCAGATTTCATGTCCTCCGCTGAACAAAAAGGACCCCGCACAAATCTTATGGAAATTGGATCCCGGTCAAATTGTCCAAAATTGTAGTATGTTGTGCTTCAGGTCATCCTGATCAAAAGTCATCATGGTCACAAAGTCCAAAATCCAAGACTTTACGAGATATAGGACAAAGACTCAATGAAATTCCCATTTACAGCGAGTACAGTTTTACGACTTTTTATTCCCTTATACTTATTTCATATGCAAATCTGAACCATGTGGGTGTCCGATATAAAGTATACCTGAGCTTCTCAATAAGACAAGTGAAATGTAAATAAACTACTATAGCATTTTATTATTTTGAGCGTCCAGCAATATAAGAAGGATCATAAGAGCACGGATTTGAATAGCGATTTGCCTTCTAATATTGTTATTATCTCCATCAATGCGAGACAATGTTCTAATGGGAAACCTGTTTTCACAAATGAAACAATTAAGATAACGACCAGCCATTTTTTTAAGTATAACTTAGAAAAATGGCAACGCTGTCGACTGTATTTACAACTTTTTTCTCCGCGCTCTTATGATCCTTCTTATATTGCTGGACGCTCAAAATAATAAAATGCTATAGTAGTTTATTTACATTTTACTTGTCTTATTGAGAAGCTCAGGTATACTTTATATCGGACACCCACATGGTTCAGATTTGCATATGAAATAAGTATAAGGGAATAAAAAGTCGTAAAACTGTACTCGCTGTAAATGGGAATTTCATTGAGTCTTTGTCCTATATCTCGTAAAGTCTTGGATTTTGGACTTTGTGACCATGATGACTTTTGATCAGGATGACCTGAAGCACAACATACTCCAATTTTGGACAATTTGACCGGGATCCAATTTCCATAAGATTTGTGCGGGGTCCTTTAGTCCATCGGAGAAAAAGTAGTTGTCGTAGGGTACAGGTTGCTGCGTTGCATGAAATTTCTCAAAATTTGGAGAAATATTCTGTATGAATGTAATTTAGGGGCAAACCAATAATATTTCATGATTCAAGTTGTAGACATAGAAATTTGTGATTGTAAGACTTTTTTTTCCATCTTTTTGGAAAAAATATTTTATAATCAAAAATTTCTATGTCTAAAACTTAAATACATGAAATATTATTGGTTGCTCCTAAATTACATTCATACAGAATATTTTCTCCAAGCTTGAAGAAATTTCATGCAATGCAGCAGCCTGTGACCTACGACAACTACTTTTTCCCTCGATGGACTGAATTTTTGTTCAGTGAAAGACATAAAATCTAGAAAAATCATGAACTATGTATCCAAATGACACTAATCAACTGTAGAGAAACTGAGTCACTAGAATATTTTCTCAGAGCATAGCAGTGATTTCAAAAAAGTTATTTTCAACGTGTATATATACACTAGGGTGAGCCAAAAAAAAAAAATATTTTTTTTTTCTTAGCTATTATGAAAATGTCGTTCAGGATGCCTAAAAAAAAATCCTGTTAAATTTTGAGCTCTTAATATTAATATTAAGAGGTCGCACATCGCGATTTTTGATTTCCCATTTGAATAACACAGGAATGTTTTTTTTTTCTATTTGGAATTTTATTGCGCCCGAACAAATTATCTGCCAGTGAAATTGAATACATGTACTTGTAGGGAATTAAACGAGCTTCAAAAAAAGTCTGGTATGATTTAGTTCATCCAGGGTTAAAGTTGCATTTTGACCTTGAATAACTTTCAAACGAGTCGACTTAGCGAAAAATCATACCAGACTTTTTTTGAAGCTCGTTTAATTCCCTACAAGTACATGTATTCAATTTCACTGGCAGATAATTTGTTCGGGCGCAATAAAATTCCAAATAGAAAAAAAAAACATTACTGTGTTATTCAAATGGGAAATCAAAAATCGCGATGAGCGACCTCTTAATATTAATATTAAGAGCTCAAAATTTAACAGGATTTTTTTTTCGTCATCTTGAACAACATTTTCATAATAGCTAAGAAAAAAAAAAAATTTTTTTTTTTTTTGGCCCACCCGTGTGTGTGTTTGCCGAACACGAGTGCCATCTCGCGCCATCGACAAAAATTATAGATTCAGGAAACGCATTACTAGCAGCATCTCATGTAAAACACCTCAGTATTTTAGCTCTATGGAAAAATGCATCTCAAGTTCCTTTTTTTTATAAATTGAGAAAGAAATAACCGAAATATAGGAAAATTGAAAACTCCTGCTGAAACTATATATGCTTTATTGGGTGAACGGGGCCTAATAATTTTTTTGTTTCGGTTCAAGGATTTGTGTACGTAAAGATAAGGGTTCAAACAACACATTTTGGTAAAAATCCGAAAATCGATTTTTTTAAATGTTCACACTCAAATTTCAGTATCTCCTACCCTTAATGAAACTGCCATTTTTCAATACAACCGATTCCCGATCCTACATAAGTTCGCATATAATTGCAAGTGTGATTTATCGTTATGAACCAAAATTGATATTCCTCACCCTCCGTAATTTTAAGTGATCAGGTGCCCGTCACCCCTGATCTCCGGTATCCGAGCCCCATTTGTTGGTTTTGTGTCTAGGTCATCCACTTTGTCTACCTGTATTTTCTTTCCATCGAATTGATGGAACATTGTTGTTGACGAGGTGCCTGCTTGGTCCGGGCTACTCTGGGCTGCCGTAATTATGTGACATGAAATAGTAGATTACGATACGAGTGCGCGAAGTACGTGATTCTCACACGAGTGTAGCTTGTCGCCAGAGCAAAGCGAGGGTGACAAAAACACGAGTGTGAGGATCACGTACGCGCACGTGTGTCGTATACTATTTTTTGTAACACTGCATGGAAGTTTGCACTTCGTGTACACAACACGCGGTGACGAACAGTGACGATGCCCCAACCTGAATGTTGCAGACAGAGGGCGTGATTGTAGCCACCACTTGTTTCGTTCAATGGCGTTAGTTACGCTCGTTTTGCTCGGATTAGCGTTAGGTAATAAATATTACCTAACAGTTTTACGACATTACCTAACAGTTTTGGATTTGTTGGCGAATCGGCCGCTTCGCGCACTTTTTACGGGGCGCGAAGTCGAACTTCCCATGCAGGTGTTACAAAAAGACTTTTTGTGTCATTCTGTGTAGGAAAATTGACCTGCGCGCAAAGCGACTATACCCCTCATGTGGACTCATCAGTGCATCTGTGAAGTCGTAATGCTAGACAAGTGAACGATTTAAGTCGTAGTGGTGCCTTACCGACGGCCGCTATGGCTCGAATACGCTGATGAGCCTTTTATATGGTCCCGATCCCCTCTTTCTGGTGTGACGTCAGCGTACGGTCGAACGCAGAGGATTAGTAAAATCCTCGATCCTTTTGTTCTCTCTATTTCAGCTGATATATTTAGATTTTATATAGTTGTTCAGCTCTGACCCGTTTCCTTATTATTTATATGCGATTAGGAAATAGGGATAAGGATAATGCCGTGTTGATAACGGAAACACACTGGTACTTGAAGGCGTGTTTATTCTAGGAGTGCTGGACTTCGACTGCCTGTCTAGTGTCCGGCACTATTCGTATAACGATACAATGGCTTATACTACTTGGGATCTCAACAATAGTTGAATATTGTATTGTTTCTTTATATGATGATTTATATGATTTTTTTTCAGCATAGTTACGCCACGCAGTTGAATGAGGTTTATTTGATCGGATAGAATAATCCTTCAAGTAGATTCTGTCATTTTTCTCATTCAATTCTGTCTCATATTCAGTGACTTAAAATTGTTTGAAAAATGCCATTTTTAAGGGGACCTTGCGGTCTAGCGGGTGAGAATTTGACTGCTTTAAAAAAAAAAAAATTTCTAACGAAAGAAATGAACAATGTTATTCAAATTTTGTAGGTATTTTTTATTACTTATAAATTTTACAAATGTGGAAATTGAAGAAAAAAAAATGTATTATTTTAAAAATGGCGCTGAAGTCGTCCCTTCGAAAAAAGTTGACCTTGCTGCTGTTAATCGATTTGGTTCTTCTACTTATCTGAAATCAAAAAATTAAAAATGATCCTTAATTATTATGAGTATATCTATCGCAGCAAGTAAAATGAAAAAAAAAAAAAAATAACAAAATGGCGTATTGTCAAAATTACAAGTCGGAAAACAGCCTGATTTTAACAATGTTTTGTTCATAAAAAAATTATAAATATTTGATGGAAAATTTTCGTTCAAGTCCCAGCGATAGCTGCCAGTGTACTTAATAACATATTTCAATTTGAGATGAATCGGTCGAGTATTTTTTGGTAATTGATCAACATAAGACAGAAAAAAATAGTTTCGAGATAAACGCGTTTAAAATTTCAAATAAGTATTTTCTCAAAAAAATTAGATTTAAACGTGTACTTACATTAATCTCCAATTCCAGCACCATACAGCAAAAAAAAACCAAAATATTTCCACTACAACTCAGGTAGACAACTCAGGTAGCAGCTGCTTTTCTACGAACAATACGACGGCAGTATGGAAGAACGTGCTATCTCAAATTATGCCCGAAAAACGTGCTATCTCAAATTATGCCCGAAAAACGTACTATCTCCAATTGTGCTTGAAAAACGTGCTATCTCAAATTATGCTGGAAGAACGTGCTATCTCAAATTGTGCTTGAAAAACGTGCTATCTCAAATTATGCTGGAAGAACGTGCTATCTCGAATTGTGTACGAAGAACGTACTATCTCAAATTATGCTTGAAGAACGTGCTATCTCAAATTGTGTACGAAGAACGTGCAATCTCGATGGCGGAATAAAATTCCGTGGATACGGCACTGGTATTTAGGGTGCCTGGAGTATAATAAGCACTGGTTTTTAATAAATCAATCAATAATTGTTTCAATTTTTCTCACGTATTTAGTTCTTATAATATCGGGATAGAGAATTCAAGATAAGTAATTTACATAAACATTTTTATTTACATTTTCGATGTATGTATGTTATTCACATCGGAATTTCGGAACGGTCATCAAAAACCTGAGGAACATAATTATATAATTTTCATCTTATGAAATAAAAAAGAAAATTGCGCACATTACGAAATGACATTTTCGTAGAATGGTCGACAATTTTGTGGTATCAGCCCATGATCGCACATAAATCTCAGATCTTCGATTTTACATTGTGGAAGATTAATTTTCATGTCGTAAGCCTTGGGAGGTACGAAATTTGTCCATATAACGTTTTTTTTTGCTACCGAAGCAGAGCTAATTTCGTCGTCAAAATCATATTTAAATAATATATTTTCAGCATCCCCATGAAAACAAATTTCTCGGATTTCAGAAATTCTAATGTTTTTCCAATTGAGATTCGTCTTCGCCAGTTCAGCGAAATCTAAAATCTGATTCTGCTCAACCACGTTCACCTCATATGGCTTTGAGGGCCTTGCCGATCTCAGGATCGCACACCATTCTTGGTCGGTAAAGACAGATTCATGCCGGCAAACTCTTTCAATTGCCGCATGCATAGAGTCACCCTCATTCTGGGTGTGTCCTTTCTCCAGAAATCTGAAATAAATTAGTATTCATAATTGCATCAATATTGTATAATATGTAGATTTTCGTAACACATGCACGATATTCGCGTATTTTTTACCCATTAGGCGGGCCTGAAGTGACCGTTTTTAGACGAGCGGGCAAAAAATAAGAATAAAAACGCCCGCTACGTCGAGCAGCGGGCGTTTTCAGGTTATTATCGCCTGCTGCTCGAGCATATGCGGGCAATAAAAACCTGAAAACGCCCGCGAAAATATTTCTCAATATTTCCAAGAAAATTATCAATAATGAAGCAAAACGCTACAATCGTGCTGTCACAAAAAATATGGTGTGCACCAAGAGCTAAGTGGACTTTGTATGGTTGCAGTACTCGGTCTAAAAAAGCCCACTTTAGGCCCTTGGGCACAATATACTAATATACTTAATTCGAACAAGAAACATGTGAGTGAAAAAATATGAAAAAAAAACAAAGTGAGTAAAAAAATATTTGTATAAAATAGTTTCCCTCGCAATAATTTTGAAACTATAGCTTTAGTATCATTGCGTTTAACAATAAATCACTTTTCTACTAGTTTATTTTCTTCTTACGTGAAAATAAAATCAGTTTTTTCAATGTTATTCAACACATTAAATGAAAATAATATGAAAATAAAGTTATACATATATGCGAAAAGTCAAATACAACTATGCAGATCACGAATTTTGAAAATATTATAAAGTTTGTTTATCAAAAGATTTTTTCTTACCTGTGAGTGATTTTAATCTTGAAGTCGTGAGCAGCTTTCAAGTACATTGAAAATAATATTTGATTGCGATTTTGCCCACCGCAATTGTCACTCCAGAAACGAAAATCGTTGACATGCCGCTTTTCAACTTCATTCGAAATATACCTCCAAACAAAACTCGCAATTTCATTAGCTCCTCTCTTGGCAATAGTCTCATTCCAGAAGTTGCATATTCCATAATGAGACGTTATGTTATATATCGTGAAATTGTAGCACGAAAGTTTTCGTTTATAATAAAACGACGACGCTTCTGCTTTTGGAGTCGACAGGACCTTCTGCAAATCGAAGCAGGCTACGGAAATTGAAGCACTTGCTTTGGCATCTTGAATATCATTGGCCTTAAGGCTTCTAGCTTTATTTTTATTTGCTTGATGTTCTGTGAACCATTCATCTCTAGCTCTTTCTTTTTCCTCGTCAGTTGCTATGTATGAGAATTTCTCACAGTCATCGCAACGATCTTTTTTTGGCTTGTGGAATGATAAATTGTATTCAGAATTAAAAATTTTCCTGTAAATCTGTTCTCCAGCTACTTTCGTTACATTGCTATCATTGCACCATGTCTTGTACATTCTATACATTTTACTTATGCTCAAGCCTGCTTCTAAATATTCAATTTTTCTATCACTCCGGCAGTAGTGTGATTCAACACTCGGAAATAATTGTATGTGTTCATGAACACTCTGGCGAATCCTATCTGAAATTCTTTTTGGTCTTGTTTTATGATGACCACGACGATCGCTTTCAATGAACCCGGATTCTGTACATAATTTTTCGGTGATTGTTTGCAGAGGACGACGTGAGATTCCTGGTTATCGGTAAAATGTTATTATAAATTCCTAAGTAGCATATTTTGTATTACTCAACAAGTGCGATGCAAACAATATTCATAAATCGTGAGATTATGGGAGAAAATTCATTAGTTATAATTAGTTACCCAAAGTATCGATGAACATTTTTTGGCATACTTTGACTTGCTTATCAGCTGTTATAGGGAGATTGTATTTTCGAGATATTTTTTTGCGCATTTCCTGAACAGTATTATCCCGTGTTCTTTCTATAGGCTCCGAACTTGGAGAATATCTGGATATGAACTCCCATTGCCGTGTTCTGTTTCCCAGTGATAAAAATTGCTGTAAAATTTTATGTCGCTGTGGAAGAGTGACTTTTGTTCTGCATTTAAATCTGCATGAAAATTCGCATCCAGGTCCTAATTCCTTTGCACGAAATCTTTTTCCTCCTCGAGACACTCCCTCGAGACCAGTATTTCTCGATTTTTTAGCTGCATTATCTACCCAATCGTCAGTATTTCTGGGTCGTTTGCGAGATTGAAATGAGTTTATACGCCGTACGACCGTACCACTCGTTTCGGGTTCTTCTGATGTGCTGGGCACTTCAAAATGTAATGCATATGAAGTTTCACCATTAAAACAATACATATAAATACATATAAATGTATATACTATTGGGGTGCTTAATTTCCCGCGAATTTTTTTTTTCTACTCCGTCGACGAAATATTGTTGTATGTCCTCGAAAAGAAACCCCCACCAAGTTTGAGCCCTTATTCCAATTCTAAGACCGATCTGAACCGTTTTGAAAATTTCAAAATTTTGAATTTTGATGGAGCAGAAAAACAAATTCGCGGGAAATGAAGCACCCTAATATACTATATTATATAGGTGTATAATTTTACCAATTATTAAATTCTCTTGAAAATCTGAGTCTTCACTGTTTGAAAGATCCGGCAGATCATTAACATACTCTTCTTCGCTATCATCAACTTCAATGAAATAAAAATGTGTGTACACAAATTATTCCATTTGTATATATATTAAATAACGTGAAATAAAGCAACTATACTTCTTAAGGGGAGACTTCAGAGAAATTTTTATAAAAACGATTTTTTCATTTTTTAAATTACTACAAAAATCCAATCACAAATTCTCTGCATCCAAATTTAGTTCATGGCAGTAAGTGCATTGAGGAAATATATGTCTTCTGAGTTGAAAGTGTATGCGCAAGAAATCTTTTGCAGAAAATTTTTTATGCACTGCTACCAAAAACTCCTTGCACATACACTTTCATCTCAGAGGATTGAAAATTTTTTCCAATACACATACTACCATAATCTAAATTTTGATGTAAGGAAGTTTTTGATTGGATTTTTTTAGTAATTTGAAAAATGGAAAAATCGTTTTTATCAAAATTTCACCGAAGTCTCTCTTTAATTACGATATTTTGTAAGATATCATGGGAGAATATCATACGTATCTATTAAATTTTTGCTTATCAATAATATATTGAAAGCATATCAGAAAATCGATGTTGAAACTTCAAGTTTTTTCATGTTTAGTATATTTTTGTGACATACCGGTATTTGTGCACCCTTCAACAGTGCTATTGTTGAGAGATATGTAGTTGTTTTCGTGTTCCTCCGATGGTAAATTACTGAGGCCGTTTATGATAGTGCAGTTGCTGCTTGGAAAAACCTCTGTGCAAAATAATTTTCCCTATACAAGCTACTTGATAAAGTTCATGTGAAAATAAAATATTTTGTATTACGTATTGATTACTAAAAGCACTGTGAAAAAAATAATTAGAAATTCACAACACTTTTATCATACAATGCTATATTTTACAAGCCAAGGTATACTAAATGAGAATTAGTGTCCATTATTCATCATGAAGATATCACTCGAACTGGGTAGTTATTTGAGAAGGAGCTCAATCAATCGAGTCGAGTCATTGACTCGACTCGATTGATTGAGCTCCTTCTCAAATAATTAGTGTCCACGTTCGGCTAAATTCATAATTGACTATTAATTTTGATATAACTGATGTGAAGTTCAATATACGTGACATCGGATATCAGCAACTCGTGAGGTAATGATACATTTTTTAAACGATAATTACAACATTTCTTTATTAATCTAACTACTCCGGACTTTTACTTTGAAAATACTTTTCCATTGATATTTGAATACCATATTTGAAATTTCATACACGGTATCTGCGTAAATTCTTCCTACATTTATATCGATTTTCACTTATATTTTTTTTAGTCAGTGGACCCAATAATATCATGTAATTTACAGTCAATATTCGGTTAAATTAGAACACTTCTGAATCGCTAAGAAGTGTGTTACATGCGAGATTACAGGTGTTATACTTATTCTTATCTCTGAGACATACACTTTTGTGATTACTTATTTTGAATTGTCTTGAAACGTAAATGACACTTACCGATCAAATCACCATTCGAAAAATGTTGATCTTGTTCGAAATGCGACGTCTCAAATTCAACACGTACAGCCTGCGGTCCACGACTACTATCACTCCACGGTTGAAAATCATCTACTTTCATCGTGACATGAATTGTTTAATAATACATCTAATGATTAGTGTATGTCATCTTAGAACTATGACTACAATAATAAAAATTGAACTCACCATCCATAGCGAAAATATTAAGTGAATCGAATAACGAAACAAATTTCCACAAAAAAAACAAAGAATACGATGTTTAATTCACGGATTTCCCTGACGGAATGACAAAGGAATGAAGCTCTTATCAGAATCTGTACTCGTAGAAAACTTGTATACGTCTAGGTGACCGCGCTGGTGATCCCTCCGATCCGCGATCGCGGTTTGTTGACATGTGTCAATGACATCTTTAAAATGTTTCGATATCCACGGACAGCGTCGCATAAGAATATACTAGTATACCTCTTATATATATATATATATATATATATATATGTCGGCGCGTATTGCTTTTAGATGCTTCTTAGAGAGATGAAGTGAGTTTATCATCTCGCTTGCACGGAGCCGTTACTGCGATGATAGTCGCTCGATTTTCAAAAGAAAAAGGAGGACTATCGTTGCTGAGCTCCTGTTGATGACAAAGAAAGATCAGCAGATAGATTTCAGGAAGAATTGAAAAAGGAGCTCGCGGAACCGTGACATCTCTCAAAAGAATTATAAAATTAAAAGAATCTATTCTAAATTTGTGTTTGTTCTTTAAAAGTTAATATCATTGTTCTGTTTTGCTATTTGTGTTAATAAAAAGAAGTCTTCTTGATAAAATGCCTCCGAAAAAGACGAAGGATACTTCTTCTTCTTTCTCCTCGTCTTCTTTAATAAGAGAAGACTCGTCTTATATATATATATATATATATATACATATATAGAAAAAAACAGACTCAAAAGACTCAAACAACATATAAAAAATCAAAATAAATTATTAATTTATAATATACCGCGAGGACCAGGTGAAAGAGAATGGTCGGTCCGCCCAGACACCTTATATTTCGTATTTTCATGGGGATAGCCACTCGTTGCGCTGAAAAATATATCCTGGGGTCGAAGCTATCGACCACGCGCCAAAATCACCCTAAGGATTTTCTGCGCAACGAGTGGCTATCCCCATGAAAATACAAAATATTAGGTGTCTGGGCGGACGGACCATTCTCTTTCACCTGGTCCTCGCGGTATAAAATGTATGATTAAATTTTATCATACATTTCTAATACACCTGTTTTTTTTATTAATGATCAATAAAATGAATCATTTATTATTATTTATTGATGATTAATAAATTCTTAGATCAACTGCATTTAGTTAAAAATTTACAGATTATTATTTTTAAGGGGGGGGTCTACTCAAATTTTACCGACTTCGTCTATTTTCTCGAATATCTCCAAAACGGGGCTATCAATCGACTTGTCCTTTCGGCAGTCAATGTTTGACGAGTAATGAGTTCGAACTGGTATGTTTTATCGGATGAAATCGTTTTTTTTTTTTTTTTTTTTAATCGAAAAGTGCGGGCGTACCATTTATTTCGACTTATATCAAAGCCTACGCATCAAAAATGCAAAATCGGCCTCTGTAGCCCGATTTTTTATGGAATTCCGAACATACCGATCCAAAAACATCTTTGTTTCCGACAACGATGAAGGCGGTACATTGCGAATACGATTTTGTGGTAATTTTCGCAATTGTCAAGGGCTGCGAGCGAAAATGGCCGCTCACAGCTGTCGATATGATGCGGTGGTTCCCAGAACGACCGTCAGATGTCGCCGCGCGGGCCATTTTCGAGCTTCTTTATATAAAATAACATGTAAATAGTTGTACTATATATCATATATAATTTAATACTTTACGTTCCTCGCATTATACAGCTATCCATTATAGTCAATTATATAAAAATACATAAAATATAAAGGAGAAGCTCGAAAATTGGCGACATCTGACGGTCGTTCTGGGAACCACCGCATCATATCGACAGCTGTGAGCGGCCATTTTCGCTCGCAGCCCTTGACAATTGCGAAAATTACCACAAAATCGTATTCGCAATGTACCGCCTTCATCGTTGTCGGAAACAAAGATGTTTTTGGATCGGTATGTTCGGAATTCCATAAAAAATCGGGCTACAGAGGCCGATTTTGCATTTTTGATGCGTAGGCTTTGATATAAGTCGAAATAAATGGTACGCCCGCACTTTTCGATTGAAAAAAAAAAAAAAAAAAACGATTTCATCCGATAAAACATACCAGTTCGAACTCATTACTCGTCAAACATTGACTGCCGAAAGGACAAGTCGATTGATAGCCCCGTTTCGAAGATATTCGAGAAAATAGACGGAGTCGGTAAATTTCGAGTATTCCCCCCCCTTAAGTCGATAATATTGATTATTTAAGTGATATAAGTCAATTTTGCTGCATTTATAAATGAATAACATTATTATTTTAAACAGTCCAGCGATTGAGGCTTGATTACTCCAAAGCGGCTCGCTTTACGCAAATTTTCGCTCAGTCCTTTTTTATAGAGCGTTCAATTTCCTACAGAAAACTGTATTTCTTATCACTGTGCAGTAATTTATTTTCAAGCAAAAAAATTCCAAAGTCCAGAAAAAAATTTTCCCATGTTATTTGAATAGAAAAAGAAAATTTAAAATCGCTGCCTTTGAATATTAAAATTAAGGGCTCATATTGAGCCAGGATCTTTGTTTGGGAATACTCCGAAAATTTTTCAATGTTCTTTGAAAAAAAAATTTGATTTTTTGAAACACTAAAAAAAAAGAAATTCAAATCAATTTTTTTGAATGTGTGTATCCTAATCTCGAAATACACCTCGCGAACGGAATCCGCCGAGAAAAATTCTCACGGTGTGCTAATCGATATTTACCGATAAAACTAAACATCCATTGAGCGACCTCTTAGGGGGGTTTGTCCGCGCTTTCCTTTTGCATGGTGCATTGTGAAGGGTAAATCTAAGGTTCAAGACTTGGGGAGAAGAAGAAACACGATATGTGGAAAAGATTATTTTACGATTGGGCTAAGTTTTCTCAAAATCTATCTCGTCGTTTTTTTTTTAGCAGAAAATCCGATTCCGGCCATGAGAACGCGTGTAAAACAGCGATTTTTGAATAATAATTAATATCTGGACTTCTGAACGGTACACCCCCTCCAAACTAAGTCAATGTTTCTATAGCACTCCAAAGATCATCTGTGAAATTCGCATGAAGATCTATTTCAAAAAGTGAAAGAGTAAGAAAATGGGATATGCGTGATACACATTGCGTGTAGTTCAACCCATAGAGTTGACACTTTTGACGTTCAGTTTCTCGTATGGTTGTTGAAACCTTCATTAAAACATTAATACGACCGTTCCGAAATTCCGATGTGAATAACATACATACATCGAAAATGTAAATAAAAATGTTTATGTAAATTACTTATCTTGAATTCTCTATCCCGATATTATAAGAACTAAATACGTGAGAAAAATTGAAACAATTATTGATTGATTTATTAAAAACCAGTGCTTATTATACTCCAGGCACCCTAAATACCAGTGCCGTATCAACGGAATTTTACTCCGCCATCGAGATTGCACGTTCTTCGTACACAATTTGAGATAGCACGTTCTTCAAGCATAATTTGAGATAGTACGTTCTTCGTACACAATTCGAGATAGCACGTTCTTCCAGCATAATTTGAGATAGCACGTTTTTCAAGCACAATTTGAGATAGCACGTTCTTCCAGCATAATTTGAGATAGCACGTTTTTCAAGCACAATTGGAGATAGTACGTTTTTCGGGCATAATTTGAGATAGCACGTTCTTCCATACTGCCGTCGAATAGAACTATTAACTGAGCGGACCGACCCTTCTACCTACTTTGGCGCCGACCTTCAATGGGCTGTAAAACTTGAAATACTATGAATATCATTACCAAATTTTCACAGTATATTCTTAAGATACTATACTTTCGAAATATTGGAATTTTTTTTTTAATTCCAGACCGCAAGGTCCCCTCAACCAATTAGGCAACTATAACATTTTTTTCCTCGAAAACTGAACGTTCTATAGCAAAATTCCACAGACACCGTTGGATTCAGCAAGACAAAGTCTATGGAATGGCGTAAGTTTCATCCCTGGCCCTCAACTTGACCTGAATTTGTAGAACCGTGTTATATATATATATGCATTATACGGTCTATTATATCATCGGTTGAAAAACACATCTCACGAGTCATGGACATTGTGAACGGGTAACCAAAAAGAATTCGATAACACGAGTTTCACTGTATAGACTGAGTATAAATATATATTTTTTTCTCGCATTAAGCTAGAACATACGAAATTGTAACTCGTATATAATTGTTGCTGAATGCGAATTGCGTGTCGAGTGGATACGTAAGTCTAAATTGACCATGGCGCGAAACTGCAGCTATATTTTATAATATAAATCTGTATAATATTTTTTGGTCGTCTACTATGGGAATGTTCAAAGCCCAATCAAGATATTCAAACTCAACGACATATTTGTGACATACCCAATTGATTATGCAATTATGATGAACTGTGATGATTTCTGATGAATTGAAGAGAATAACCAACAATGAAAATTGTCGTTTCTCCCACATCGTATAGAAATATTCAACAGAAAGACGCGTAATAGTCGTTACCATTTCATTTTCAGAAACGACGTAACTGAGAAGAGTTTGATGACACAAATTTGACTGCACAGATCGTGTCGAAATAATACATCATATCTCCACAATAGAATACTCGACACGTCTTACACCGGCGTTGTAGGAAGAAACATTTGTAGAAACGAGCTTCTGTAGAAACGAACACTTTCCACAATTTTACGCCAGCTCTGTAGAAAGTTTCATCTGTAGAAACGAGCTTCTGTAGAAAAGAACTTCTGTAGAAACGAGCGCGTGAAGCGTTTCACGCAACACGCTGTAGAAACAATCTCGGTATCATTCTGTAGAACCGCCTTCTGTAGAAACGATCATCTGTAGAAACGGTGCCCTCTCCCAATTGTTTCATGGTCAAATCTTGAATCCAACTCATCAATTCACAATGTTCACTCCGTTGAAAAACTTTGCCGTTACATGGTATACAACAGGCATGTTAAACTCATCGCGACTTCCGGGCCAAATTACCGATCTGGTACCATGGCGGGGGCCGCATGACATTGATCGTATTTCGAAAATAAGCAAACCGAGATAGTCCGAAGTGGATAGGTATAATGATTGTACACCATGATGATGAAAACCAACAATCGTACAGAGATGTAGCAACTCCGGGAGAGTGCATATGGGGCATTCCACGCCAACTCGACCTGAGTCTGACCCTCGACCCCTTGGATTTCGTTCTTAATTTTTCATATGGTTGTTCCATCTTTCGAAAGCACACTGAATTTTTTTTAGATTTTTTCTATCAAATTTGTTCAAATAGAAAATCAATTACTTAAGGGCGTTGACTAGGCCTCGCCGAGCGCGCGTAAATAGACTCTCGGCATTTACCTTCTCATTTCCTCATTTTTCAAGATAACAGAGTTTTCGATGAAAATTCTTACAGATAAATGATGTATCCGTGTCATGTCTTTGGCCGAATTTGCGATTTCACTTCAAGCTTCGCAAAAAATGATCTTGAAAGTAAGCCATCTTCGCGCTGATGTACAACGAGTAACGATTTTTTTTTAAATATTCGGCCAAAGACATAACATAGCTACATCCTTTACCTTCAAATCAAGATCATGATCGATACTATCGGATCAATGACTGAGGAGTAATCAGGAAAATCCTGAAGCATTGAAATGACGATTTTTGGCGCAAAAATTCGGCAATTTCTAGCGTAGCCGCGCTGGGTGGTAGCAACACGAACTACAGGCATCGTAGGGGTAAATACAGACTTCTCCTTTTGCGAATTTAAATCTTCTGACTCGCATAATTGTGGGTGCTACAGTTTTTCGATTTACTTCGTGTTTTTCAATTATAAAGTTCTAGTTTTTTAGTGCCAATATGGTTAAGGCGAGAAAGTGTCTGTCATTGTTGGCGAAGAAGAAGAAAACACTCGGAGTTCATAATTTGGCTGAATATCGAGAAAAAATGAGGTAAATTAATCGAATCACGTACGATTGGAGTAGAGTCCTCAGAGTTTAAAATCAAATAGCTTGAGTACGAAGCATCGGAGAAGTCTGATCTAAAGAGTACTTCAAAGAGCAGAGGGTTCTGTTCAGAATGACAGAATAATATAATTTTTAGGTATCCGATGTAGGTCATAAATAATAATTATTTGATATTGCGACGTCTATTACGCGGCCAGCTTGCATAGATCGTCGATAAAGTTAATAAAGATAATCGAAATCCCCATTTGCCTACTTAGAGGAGCTTTCAATAAATTATATATTTACATATTATTTTTTTTGCGTAGATATTATTGTGTTTGTTCATTTAATCGTCAAATACAAAGGCATAATTAGTCAAATAGAGTGTATCTGCTACTCTTACAGCTGCTAGAGATTAGAAATAGTGTGTATAATTGTGCCTCGTTACATTAGAATGACCACGAACATGCATGTTGAGATTGAGACTTGTCAGCACTCACATATCTAAGGTGCAAGTCGTATAAACGATATTATTATTGGAAAACGGTTACATACAAACTTGCAACGCGGCGCGAACAAAATATGAATCCTGGGGTTATTCACTCTTACTATTAGTGTATGAATGATTGCAATCGAAATCTATTCCTTGATTAATTTTAGAATGATTATAATGACTTCAGTCATTGAATGATATCATTGATTTCGTATAATATCACGAAATGATTTCAGAAATGCATCGCAAAGGTAGTGATTTCACGTGATTTTTGAATTCTAATGATTTCTTATTATTTCGCGTGTCTAATGGTATGAGGACGTAAGCGCCATTATACGACTTTTTGCTTTTCGTAACGGCATAAGGTCATATATTTTTTTTTTATGCGAAAAACAAAGATTTTCTGAGTGAATAGCCCCTCGATATAAATCGTCAATTCATACTCTAAATCTTCTATGATGGACATTATTCCGAAAATCTTCAAAAGTATCTATCGCTGACCTACTGTGTCGTATGTTATTTTTTGCATTTTTCGGCATCTATCAATCTGCGGTCTTCCGGAGCCTGATCATATTGTTCACCAATTATTTATGTGAATAATTTTCCTTCTATTTCGTATCCTGTATAGAATTGCTGTGAGCCAACAAAACGATGGAGAAATTATTCGAGAAGTATTAACTTCAGAAGACCCCGTAACTGATGACGTTACTGAGTTCAATGAGGTTGTACTTCCCGATGAATTTCAAGATACCGATTTGTTCTGCTCAGAAACAATTCCTGATTCTCCGATGCAATCTACGAGTGACGAACGCGAGATTCACTTCGAAGTCGATGACAGGGAATTCGTGAGTATCCAGCCCGCGATCGAAAGTGATGTTGTCGAAGACCGTAAATTGCATTTTGAAAAAGATCTCGGAACTGAAGCCGAGCCCAATTCTCCATTGGAGTTGACTGGTAGAAGGATAATAGATATCAGTCATTTTCTGAATAGTATCATGGATATAGGTTACCACGCCCCTTTTTCTTGTAGTTTTGCCGACATGCATCCTATATCCGAGAGCCGGACAGGATTCATTACAGTCATCACCTTTCAATGTAAAATGTGTAATTTAGTCAAATCAATAACTTCCGAAAAATCGACCTCAGGACCCTCTAGCGTCAATGCAGCTTTAGTTTCCGGAATTATGTCCACAGGTGGTGGCTTTTCTCAGCTCGCGGAAATCAGTGCCTCGATAGATATGCCCTGTATGGCCTCAGATACGTGGGGAAAATATCATAAAATAGTTAGCGACGCGTATCACGATATTTCAAGGGAACAGATGCTAGAGTCAGGTAGAGAAGAAGCTAGGTTGGCCCGTGAGGTGGGTGACGTCGACGAGGATGGGTACCCTTGCATAGCGGTTGTCGCAGATGGGTCTTGGGCAAAAAGATCGTATAGGACCAAATATGATTCACTTTCGGGTGTAGCAGCAATTGTGGGATTCAAAACCAAAAAAGTTTTATTCATTGGGGTAAGAAATAAATATTGTTCGATGTGTGATAGAAGGCGAGGCGATACCGAGGCATCTGTAGGGAAGCATGAATGCTCGAAAAATTGGACAGGTTCTAGTACCGCGATGGAGGCAGACATAATAGTTGAGGGTTTTAAGTGTAGCGTGGAGATGCACGGTATCAAATATAATAAATTAATTGGGGATGGAGATAGTAGCGTTCACCGGAAGCTCGTCGATGCGCTTCCGTATGGACCGGAAGCACTAGTCAAAAAAATAGAATGCCGTAACCATGTTCTCCGTAACTATGGCAATAGGCTTCGCGATATTTGTACCAATCGTAAGGTTGGTACAGTTATTTTGCGTAATAATTTGCGCAAAAACTTGAAACGGCTACGTTATGCTGTGACTTCTGCGATTCGTCATAGAAAAGCGCAAGTTGCTCAGCCATTATACGTCCGAGTCGAGGATTTGCGCAAAGATATTAAAAACGGCCCAAGTCATGTCTTTGGAGAACATGGATCGTGTGCTGAGAGGGGTTACTTTTGTGACGGTAACCCGAAGCCAGGTGAAATAAACCTGGTGGAAGACCTGAAGTTGACTGGTGTCTTCCAAGAGATTCAGTCGGCAATGCATCGACTCACTGAGCATGCATCTAGCCTCATATGGGACGTGGATAACAACGTAGCTGAGCTATACAACGCTCACGTTGCCAAGGCTATAGGTGGCAAGAGAGTCAACTTTGCCCTCCGCGAATCATACGAAGCTAGATGCGATTCCGCTGTCGTGAGAATGAACTCCGGTGGACAATTCCATAGATTAGTGCAGGAAAAATTGGCAGGTAGAGCAGGTAAATTCACTCAAATCTTCTGCAGTAGGAAGTCAGGGTCTCTAAAAATTAGGAAAAAGTATTTCAAGGGAAAGAAGAAGATTTTCGCGGCTCAGATTGCTGACACCGACTATGGCCCGGATGCTGCATGTCCGGGGCAATCAGACTTGTCAGCTGAGGATTTGGCAGTTGCTCAAAGAGTCTTCGTACAAGCCTTGTATTCGGAGGACCTATTTGAAATCGAACGGAAAACAATGGGGCAGAGTTCGTCCACTGAGTGGTACGAACAACGTCGAAAGAGATTGACTGCCTCAGTTTTTGGTGAGATTTGTAAAAGAAGGCCACAAACATCTTGTGCCAAATTAGTAGAACGCATCCGCTATAGCGATTTTCATGGAAATTCGAATACAAGGTGGGGCATAGAAAAGGAGCCTTTGGCGATCGCACAGTTTGCAGCCGAACGGTCTCTTGCCGTGGACAGCAGTGGTCTAGTGGTGGACAAGGCGTTACCCTTCCTTGCGGCGTCGCCGGACGGGCTTGTAGGTAAAAACGCGGTAATCGAAGTAAAGTGCCCAGCATCTGCAAAACAGTCAACCCCAATGGAAGCCATAGAGTCAAAAAAAATAAAATTCATGAAGATTATTGGTGGAAAAGCCATCCTCAATGCTTCCCACAATTACATGTATCAGGTACAAGGTCTTCTACACATCACGAATAGAAAGTGGTGCTATTTCATAGTTTGGACACCGGAAGGTCTAGTTTATGACAAAATAAAACGTGACGATAAGTTTTGGACCGAAAAGATGGAAAATAAATTAGTAGATTTCTTTCACTTTTGTTTGTTACCGGAGATCGTAGATTCTAGACGTGCCCGACATCTGAAAATTCGCGAACCCCCTCACATCGTCGAAGCCCAAAAAGCCATGCGCAAGAGACAGTAAACTCCTGACTGACGAATGACGAAAAGCCCGATTGTAAATATCTGTTATATATAGCTTTGTAAATAACTATCGTGCCATACTTTTCTGTGATTTAGATCTAGTTGTATTACTGTGCCAAATATTCGTTTCCTAATTTTTAAAATATTTCAGTTATGGACAAAATCCGACTGACGCTCCGAAAACTGTATAATATGTTGTATATATTGTAACGAGCAGTTTCCTACGCGGGGAAATTTAGTAGGACCACTGGTCTCGCACAATGCGTCTCCAACGTCACGAACCAAACCTGAAAAACGCAACAAAGGGTTGGGCGCCAGGCACTAAATAGTGCCGCGGTAAGAAAACGTAGGCACGAATCAAAGTATTGGCCGGCTAAGCCGCGGTAGAGGGGAACGTGGGGGCGGAGAAATAATACAGCTACACAATAGAATATGATCGGCAACAAAATAAACTTTATTCTTGCGTGGTCAGTCACCCGGTACAGACGCTCGATACGAAAAAAAAAGAAAAGAAACCTCTAGGGACAAAGAAAATAAGTATAAATTTGAGTAACGAGACTCCGTGAATTACTAACTACTTAAAATTTACGGTTTCGTAGCGCAGTCACTCTATAATCGCAGCGGGACTCTAAAATTCCAAATACAATGTAATAATAAAAAAAAAGAATGCATAGGCTTCGTCTAGTGTGGTAGGATCGAACCCGCGACACACGAAAAGACAGGTCGGCAGTAGATACAGTGACTACGAAGCACGGCGTTGCGCACGTAGTAGAGTACGGCGAACGTTGGTATAGCGAGACGGCAGAAGGGGAGGGGGTCACACATACAGCACACTACCCGTTGCCAGAGCAGCTGACGCGGTGCGCGCACCGATACGCAAATACAGCTACGCTGGCCGGCTAACACGCACACTTCTACAGCTCACGGGTACGCGGCCGCTCGCCAGTAGATTGCTCGTCGGTAGCGAGCTCGCTAAATTAAATTTATAATAATTGATAAATCTTAGGCACAATGACTCGTGTCGCGCAGAGCTTCCCAATCTACGCACTCGAAATAATAGACAAAATAACGAAAGGAAAAAGCCGTAACTAGGCGCTAAACATTGCTCCCAAATAGAAGGAAAGACACATAGGCTACGTATGATATGCGAAGCTCCTACGCACAGGAGTATAAATTCTTATTCCTACGCAGGTAACCCCAAGGCAATCGGAAGACACCGCAAACAATATAAAGAAACTGGTAAGCGAAAAAGGCAAATAAAATACAATTAGAGAAATAGAATCTACACACTACCACACGTATAAGGGTGACTACGACAACCCGTCAATAGTATTGGTCTCGCAGATTTGATAATCGCTCGTCGACCGTATTTTAGTTTTCGCCAAAAGCAGCTAATTGATGATTTCTCACCAATGCACAATGCAGGAGAGACGGGTGGTCGCAGCCTAAGCGTAAAGCTTACCTTTCGGTGATAGTCGGCACGGGACGGCAGGATCCACGCACACACGCACACACTTATAGTAAAGCCGTTAACAGGCGCAAACGGTGAGCACACCAGCACTTAAAATAGCACTATTAGCTAAATAGCCGTAAACTTAAACTCAATCGTAGGTTTACAATATGGGCGCGAAGCCAAATAATATTAATAAGAAGCAAATAAAGCACACAGAAACAAATAAACTGAAGCAAAGAAAAATTAGGAGAAAGCGAAAGCGTAACGTGCAAAAGCGCAAAAACGAAAGATGGCGAATCGGAAGAAGATGAGCCGAGATTCCCGGAATTACGTCATTTTCCGTGTAATTAGGTGGCGCTCCAGGAGTTGGGGGAGGTAGCCTTTCCATACACGCCGGGTTCGCCATACCGATAACGAGCAGGTGATCGGTGCGGGAGGAAAGGGGACGGGCAGCAACGTCAGGCCGGGAGGTGCGGCCCTCTCCCGACCGGCAGGTGTCGTAGCTCCTTGGTGACGATCGGTATAGCTACTACCGACGTGATTTCACGGGCGTACCTCCCCGTACGGCGTTCCCTCGACGTCCCTCGGTGATCAACGGGTTGCTCGGCTATCCCTTAAAAACATACAAAAACTTACGGCAGACAATGTCCATCGTATAAAGAAAAAGGTCCCTTTTGCCTTGGGGTTAGCATAGTAGCATAGACGCACACAACACAAAACACGTAATCGGACGCTCCGCGGGGAGGAAGGAGCTGGTCAGTGGCGGAGGCAATTCCGCCACGTTACAACATGTATATAAGCTATAGCCTCAAGTTTGAAATCTTCTGTGATGAGCCGTTACGTACTTTTTATTACTTTTATTTCAGATGTAATATTTATTTGCGCACGGAAAAAAAGAAACAGCGAAAATCACAGTGTAAACTGCATCAAAAACAGGGCGACCTATTTGATTTGACAGCGCAACAGAGTAATTTAGGTCCTTTCCTAGAAAAATGACGACTTTTCCAGTGCACACTGAGATTTTGACAGTGTACACTGGTTTATGTACAGTTCAGTATTGTAAATACATCAGTGTCCCCAGTAAAAAAATTCAACTGTGGAATTCACATGACACCGCTGGTTTTTTTCCTGTACGCCAACTGCGGAGGTTACAGTGTGAACTATATTAAATACAGAGTGACATATTCAATTTTACAGCATGGCACAGTAATTTCACCCTTTTTCGACAGTTTATGACTCTATCCGTGCACACTTGGATTTTGACAGTGTGCACTGGCTTATGTACAGTTCAGTATTGTAAATACATCAGTGTCCCCAGTAAAAAAATTCAACTGTGGAATTCACATGACACCGCTGGTCTTTTTCCTGTACGCCATCTGCGGGGATTACAGTGTGCACTGTATTAGATACAGAGTGACATATTCAATTTTACAGCATGGCACAGTAATTTCACCCTTTTTCGACAGTTTATGACTCTATCCGTGCACACTTGGATTTTGACAGTGTGCACTGGCTTATTTACAGTTTAGTATTGTCAATACATCAGTGTTCCCAGTAAAAAAATTCAACTGTGGAATTCGCATGACACCGCTGGTCTTTTTCCTGTACGCCATCTGCGGGGATTACAGTGTGCACTGTATTAGATACAGAATGACATATTTAATTTTACAGCGTGGCACAGGAATTACAGTCGTTTTCGACAGTTTATGACTTCATCTGTGCACACTGAGATTTTGACAGTGTGCACTGGCCTATTTACAGTTTAGTATTGTAAATTCATCAGTGTGAGAAAAAAATTACAGTTTGACACTGTAAATTTTATCGAGTGTTCGGCTATATAGTGAAATATCATCGTACAACATGAATATGTTTCATTGAAATAAACAAAGTCAGGTAAGTTTTGACTACGTTCACCTATTATAAAACAAATTGTCATTTGTTACGATACAAGACGCTATCACTTGATCAGTTTCAATCAATCAGTATTAATTAATTAATAATTATTAATAAATAATAGTGATAACTCTGCCGTAAGTATTAACACTTTCAGCGTGCGATTCTCGATGGGTGTACCTAAACTTTTGGCCGGTAGTGTATAATATACACTTATGATAAATTTTTTGTAACGCACGCACGATTTTCTCGTTTTTTTTTTCTAAACATTATGGCGTAAAATCTACGTTTTCGTACCGCGAGCAAAAAATGTCGGTAGTGGGTGAAAAAAGTTCTGTTTATGAAAGTTTGAAAAAATCGAATTATAAATTTTTGAATCGACGAACTTGAAGTTTTTCGAATTATGTTTCGCAACTCAACCGATATCTGCGGTGGGTATGATTCGACGATGCCTTATTCGATACCGGTTCCAACTAGTGTACGTAGCTATGTTCTTATTTTACAGGCATTTTTTATTTTATTTTTTATCCAAAAACATTTTCTTGTGTGTATGATATAATTGTTAATTTTATTCCTGAAGGTTGAGGACACCGATTATTTGCACGCACCATCATTGCATCTACCATTAAATCACACAATAGTTTCACCAGTAACTTTAGATCGTATTCATCCTCCAGTTGTCACTGACATCAATACATCACCTTCATATCACAGCCTTCAAACATGGTGTCAACCTGAACTAACATCATCACCGGGGAATTCGGTATGAATATTGAATATTTTCAAAAGCGATAATATATATTTTAAAAATCGAGGTTCTATAATTGTTGTAAATTATGAATTAATGACAGTAGACTCTTTTCTTCAGCACACTCAGATATTACCAAAAGTTATTGCGATAACTTTGACTGACAATACTATAGCAGGATCTTCGGATACAGCCGGACGAGATACCTCAGATAAAGGTATAGCCTCCGAAAATGTCACTGTTATAACTGATCCGACTGCAAACACTGAACCCCAAGTGGAAAATAGTATATCCATAAATCCGATAAAGCCCCGACATCACCATCATCAGTATTTATTGCGAGATCCCGCTACAGTGAGGATTTTTATTATTTCAATTTACGAATATATAATACTTCTTGTTAGTAAAAAGTTATCATTTACAGGTTCCGGATCTGATGAGTTGGCTGAAACAGACACCAAAAACATCAAAACTTCTGGAACTGACAAATGTAGACAGACAGTTGGTAAAATCGCAACGCTGTCTATTGGTACGAGCAGTTCTTGACCGAGAACACTCAGGACAATCCGAGTATTTAAATTTGCAACCTTCACGATACGAGCAGCTGACCAGTGAAATCTGTACCCTGTTCAAGCACGAATCACGTAGTACATATTACGTACCCCATAAAGCCATCTGCACTGGAGCTGCTGTGAATGCTCACGGTGCGTTAATTTGGCGCAATGACCACCTCCGCAGGGAGCAAGTCAAAGCAAAATCATTGAATCACCCGGGGATAGAAGGTAATATTCTTTTGAGTCTTTTTCATAATACATGAAACGACTCTTAGATGCATGGAATAATTTTGAAAAATGTATTTTAATAGCTGAGCCTGAATCAGAAGCAACGGATAAAATTTACGAAAAGGAATGTGAATATTTGCGGACTCATGTTGAACCCTGGGATGAAATAGAACGTCAGTGGGCAGTGACATTTGAATCACGACAGCGGAATGAAGAAAAAGTTTACGCGTACTTCAAAGAGTTTCCGTGTTTGAAACAAAATCGTGGATATATTTTGGTACGGTATATATTATATCATGCTAATTAATATCATAGTAGCTCTCACTTTTATATGATTAATATGTTTGTAATCTGTAGCTTGAACAGGACTTCAATAGGAAGTATCCAGACAAAACTAATGCTTTTTCAATACGCTGGCCACTTGTGCGGAGCAAACTTATGGAATTATTCCAAGGAGTACGAAAACAGACGAAGGATAATACGTTTTTGAAACTGGCTCTCCAATTACACAAATTGACTGGGAATTCTTTGGATGCCGCTGTACTTGTGCTTCTATCGAAGAGTTTCCCAAAGCCAAATCCTATTGCCCCAAAAACAGCAGACAGAGGTCAAAAAAGAAAGCGGCCTGGATGTAAATCAAGTGCTGCGAGCACGAACAAAGAGAAAAAGTGGAATCCCTCAAGACCAGAAGCCGAAGCAGGATTCATATTTCATGTTGAGGTGTGTAAAAATTGTGCTAAATAGTTTTCGTTGTAATTGGGAATAACTCAAGTCTCATCTTTCGTGTTATACAGACTGCCAACGACATTCTTGACAGAATCAGTCGACTACGCAACACATTAAAAAACTTCAACGGAATTCCCCTTCAGCCAAGGCCTATCATCGTGGGACCATTGCCAGATGTAACTGCGTCATACGTTTTCGTCGATGATACACATTATCTAGTTGAATCACCTGCTCGTGCTGTGGAAGTAACGCTCAAAATTGATTTCGCTTTAAATTGTGATTACCCGCCTGAGGCACGATCTCCGTGGCTCTTTATCCAAAGAGCTATTTTTGAGCTAACTTCGGCTTCTGACAAAATTGTTCCGTTATCAGTGTCTTCATTATTGTGTGATGTAGGGATACAGGATCTTGGTAACGTAAATTTTTAACAGAAATCCATTCGATATTAAAAGTATTCATAGGCATCCAAGCCTTACGAGTATTTTTATCCTCTCCAAAGAATCCCATCCAGATACATAAGAACTTTGCTCACTGGTAAAATCGTTCGTTTTGTTATATTGATAAGACTTGACAATTCCAAAATGTTTCGGTGTAAATGTTTGAATATTTTCGAAAATCATATTGCTTTCACTAGGCACCCTGGCGGAAATATTTTTACGAATTTTCATGAATATTTTCAATAATTTCTACGCATCAATTTATGACGTTTTACGAAACTGACTACGAATTTTCAATGCATTTCGGACAAATATTAGTTTGTCGTAGTAAGCTGTAGTTAAAAATCTTAGAATTTCGTAATTTCTAGTTGAAGACGTACTTGAAGAATTTTTTTTTTTATTTCAAATGTCATAATTAATGCTAGACAATATTGGTAGGAAGTTAGAATGTTTCGTAGATTGTCATAGAGGGTCATAGTTCTGCTGGAATTTCCGAATAGAAACGGATACAAAAAGAGTGTAGCCGTTTCAACTAGGGTTTCTGGTTCCGGATTTTCGGACATGTAATCAGATTATCAGATTATCATGATAGAGGATCACAGTTTGTTTCTATATCTGAATTCGTTTGTATCGGTGTTACCCAATCAAATTTCTCATTTTATTTTTTCTTTAACATTGTGTTTTCATGTGGGTCACCCATCCAAATTCTGGTCGCAGATGAAATTGCTTAACTTCGTTGATCAACTGACGTCCGGTGTCGATCTGGATCTAATCGTCGACTGTTACAGTCTGTAACACTTTTCGACTCAATAGGTAAAGTTTGATTTGTGAGGATTTACATCAATATGTATGTAACTGTAACTGTTGACCCGTGGCGGGTTAATTTTCAGTGAAATGAAAATAAATGATAAAATCTAGTGATAAATTCTGTCACCATATGGCATCAAGTTACAGTTAATTATGAGTGTTAACGACGTCGTCGCCGGGGGATCTTACCCTCCCCAGTCCGGAATCCGACCCTCGGACTATTACTTCACTTGCACTCCTTCACTCTAAAACCCCGAAAACAAAACTTCATTTTTCGGGTTATGTCCGCAAATTTGGGATTCGGCCCCACTGTGCACTGCAACGAAAAATATCGTTTGTAACACGGGCGTAATATTTTATGCCCTCGTGTGATGCCGTAATCACTCGGGGGCTATCTCCGACGACCTTCGTGTACGGCGATCACACGCGGGTATAAAATTTTACGCCCTTGATTTCATAATTGGGTGTAGGAAAATCTAATTGTTCGAAAATTCTTGTAGAAATTTGTAATTATTCACAAAAATCAATTGAAATCTGAGTAAGAAAAAAAAAAAAAAATTATTTTGGGGTCGTAAATTTCCGTAATAGATTGTAGAAAATTTTAATTATTCGTAAATGGTAGAAATTCGTGAATATCTATGAAAATCGATTGAGAACTACAAAAAAAAATTTACATATTTCGGGGTCGTGAATTTCCGTAATAGATTGTGGAAAGTTTTCATTATTTGTAAATTGTTGTAAAAATTCGTGAATTCAAATGAAAATTGATTATGAACTACAAAAGAATAAAACATCATTTTGGGGCCGCAAATTTCCGAAATAGATTATAGATAATTTCTCTAATTATTTGTAAATTGTTGTAGAAATTCGGGAATTTCTATGAAAATCGATTGAGAAGTACAAAAAAATTTTACATATTTTGGGGTCGTGAACTTCTGTAATATATATGTAGAAGGTTTTGATTATTTGAAAATTATTGTAGAAAATCGTGAATTTTTAGGAAAATCGATTGGGAACTACAAAAACAAAATTACATATTTCGGGGTGGTAAATTTCCGTAATATATTGTAGGAAGTTTTGATTATTTGTAAATTATTGTAGAAATTCGTGAATTTCTATGAAAATCGATTACAAACTACCAAAAAAAAATGATATATTTTGGGGTCGTACATTTTCGTGATTGGGAGTAGAAAGTTTTAATTATTTGTAAATTGTTGTAGAAATTCGTGAATTTCTATGAAAATCGATTACAAACTACAAAAAAAAAAATGATATATTTTGGGGTCGTACATTTTCGTAATTGGGAGTAGAAAGTTTTAATTATTCGTAAATTGTTGTAGAAATTCGTGAATTCAAATGAAAATCGATTACAAACTACAAAAAATAAATGATATATTTTGGGGTCGTACATTTTCGTAATTGGGAGTAGAAAGTTTTAATTATTTGTAAATTGTTGTAGAAATTCGTGAATTTCTATGAAAATCGATTACAAACTACAAAAAATAAATGATATATTTTGGGGTCGTACATTTTCCTAATTGGGAGTAGAAAGTTTTAATTATTTGCAAATTGTTGTAGAAATTCGTGAATTTCTATGAAAATTGATTACAAACTACAAAAAATAAATGATATATTTTGGGGTCGTACATTTTCGTAATTGGGAGTAGAAAGTTTTAATTATTTGTAAATTGTTGTAGAAATTCGTGAATTTCTATGAAAATTGATTACAAACTACAAAAAATAAATATATATTTTGGGGTCGTACATTTTCGTAATTGGGTGTAGAAAGTTTGAATAATTCGTAATATTTTGTTGAAAATTGTAGGATTTCCTAATTATTTATTAAACGTAATAAATTTTCATAGTAATTCGTTAAATTCTATGACAAACTGTTACGAAATCTATTGTTTTCTACGATTTTTCACAAAATCGTCATTTTCATAAAACGTTGTAGTTTATCGTACAAAAAATTTCCGCCAGGGTATATTTCTAATATTATCGGAAAAACAAAGAGGTGCTACATTTGCAATTGCGGCCCGAGTGGGATGAATAATTTGACAAATATCAATTCAAGACTGGACGTTGAAAACAGAAATGAGCTTCAGTACGGGATTTCACCACTGCACGCAAGAATTAAATTTTTTGAATATCTGCTGCATATATCCTACAGGTATTTTGTACTGTTCGAGCTCTAATTTGAGTTACAGAATCTTTTCATCAACGTAGCAATCTTTAACTCGCAGGCTCCACTTGCCAGGAGATCAAAGAAAAAAAGGCGCTCGAAAAACTTGCGAAACTAAGCAACTACTGGAGAATAGAAAGAAAGAAATCCAAGATAAATTCAGAAGACAGCTAGGTTTGATAGTAGATATGCCAAAGCCAGGTGTGTGATAAAAAACTATCATTTATAACACAGTATTACCATTTACAGAACACATTGATGAGTGAAAGTTTAATTATTCAATTGAAATCGTGTAGGTTTTGGCTCGTCAAATGATGGGAACACGGCACGGAAGTTTTTTGGGAACACACAAATTTTGTCGGAAATAACAGGGATCGACGAATCTCTGATTCATCGGTTTTCAGTGATATTGACCGCCATCAATACTTCTCAACAGCTGGACCCTGAAAAATTTGGCGATTATGCAAGTGAAACCGCCAAAATTGTCGTGGATCAGTACAACTGGTTTCCTATGTCTCCAACGGTTCACAAAGTACTGATTCATGGAGCTGAGATAATATCCTACGCGATTTTGCCTTTGGGTTCGTGTTACCTGCTATGATTAATAATAATCTCTCTTAATCATCTATATGATGAAATATAAAAACTCGTAAAGTACCGTTCACAAATTTTATGTCTTAGGTACCCTGTCTGAGGAGGCAATGGAACACAGAAACAAAGAGTTCAAGATATTCAGAAGTCAATTTGCAAGAAGGCATTCCCGAATATCAAACTTGACTGATGTTTTCAATCGATTTCTTCAAACTTCTGACCCTTTGATAACGCATTTGCGTGCGTCAACGAAAAAAAATATTGCCAAACGTGAACTACCCGAAGAGGTTCAACAGCTGCTGAAACTGTCGGAAAATGACCAAAATGAAAACACCGAGTTCGAGGAAGGAGAAGATGAAATCATATGAAATACAGTGAATCAAATATCTTTTAATGAGTTGTTGATATTCTAACCTGTAATTTTGAGCCCGCTATTGACATTTTTTTAATTCCGATGATAAATTTGAAATCAGCGTCCCGAAAAACATATGAATCCTAATGCTCATTCAATTTGAATGAGTTTTCGTTACATCAGCCTGCCATTTCAAGTCCGCCATTTTGAATTTTGAAATTTTTACATTGAATTCGAAATCGGCGACCCTAAATACACGTGTATCCGAATACTCATTCAATTTGAAGGAGTTTTCGTTATATCAACCTGCCATTTTAGGTCCGCCATTTTGAATTTTGAAATGTTTACATCGAATTCGAAATCGGCGACCCCAAATACATGTGAATCCAAATATTCATTCAATTTGAATGAGCTTTCGTTACATCAACCTGCCATTTCAAGTCCGCCATTTTGAATTTTGGAATTTTGACATCAAATTCGAAATCAGCGACCCAAAAAACTTAGGGTAACACTTTGATCCCACAAGAATTTCCGGTGTCCGGCTTCTGGTGAATTCTGCGCGCATATTCAGCAGTTTCGTACCAATGTGCGACGGTACCCAACCTCAAGCCAGTTAGGCAACAACGATAAGCCTTATTTTTAATTACAAATTATTACCAAACTAACATAGTGATCAAGAGAGATTCTGGTGTAAGTCATTCGCATCAGAATCTCTCTTACTAGGAAAACCACCTAAGAGGGATCATAAAGCCCATTCATACACAAGTCATACGTGTATAAATAGGTTTTGCCTAGAGAATCACAACGCTATTATATTCCTTTAGATATTAATTACATTGTCATTATCCGAGCGCAATAGAGAGAAAGAAAGTTGCATAACAGAGAACCGACATTCATATAGTAATATCAGGCGCATAGTAACCTTAGTAATTACCGTTCAAAATTAGATTTATTATTTATCATATTTTTGTCATTTACACGTATAATTTCTTTCGAACCGTTTAAAGAATATATTTTGTTTTTACCAGATTATTAATCATTTTCATTTGAGTTCACCCTAATTCAGATATAATCCATATCCTATAATTTGGCCTCACAATTAACATCCCTTTTGAAACGTACGGCTCTGTATAGAGCTTGGCAAATAAGGTCCCATATACCGACTTATCAGGGGATAAGTCAAATAAATAATTAATTCTTGGATACGTGAATTGATCTACCATCCGCTCGGGCTTCTCCTTCACGTAACACTAATAATAAGAATATGAACTAATTTGAGAATAAAAAACACCTTCCAAGCACTGAGTGTCTTTGGATATTCACTACCACAATGTTGTTTATATAATAAAGAAACTACCAATAATACGTTCGAAACGATTGATGCACACAAGGAGACTCGCGAGGTATAAAGCTTGAGCACTGTTCAACGCTAAGAACTCGAAACAAATGTGCTAAGTGTTGCACCTCGTGCTGATTTTATAGTTTTCGGGTGTCGATGTCTGCACACGGCGGAGTTTGTATCGGCTTCCGTCGTGGCTATTCCAATGCTGTACTCTGTGAGTCCTACATGATAAGACGCGCTAGTGGTAAAAACAAGGGTGATCCGGCGGAAGCCGACAGATCCCTTACGGAAAAAAAATACTGAAAGTACTGCCAGTACAGCAGTACTTGAAGTACTGCCAAAGTACTGCTGTACTTATTTCGCGAGTACACACAGTACTCATAGTACTTCAAGTACAAAAATTACTGAGAAGGGATATATAAGTAGGTGGCAAGTACTAGTGTGGTATGACTGAAGTATTACTTTAAGTTCTAGCCCTTCGGTATTAGTCCAATAAGTACTAGCTAAAACCGTACAGTACAGTATATGAAGTCCACGTACTGCAATATAATAGTATTTGGACTATCACTGTAGTACGGCAGTAGTATTAATTCTGAACTTGGACTAATGCGGCAGTACTAGTTCGAGTGCTGCAGTACTAGTTCGAGAACTGCAGTATTGGTTCGAGTACGAGTACTGGAGTATCAATTCGAGTACTAGTAGTGCAGTATTGGTTCGAGTATTAGTACTGCAGTATTGGTTCGAGTACTAGTACTGCAGTATTGGTTCGAGTACTAGTACTGTAGGATTGGTTCGAGTACGAGTACTGGAGTATTGGTTCGAGTACTAGTACTGCAGTATTATTTCAAGTAATAGTACTGCGGTATTAATCACAGTTAATACTTGTGTACTTATAGTACTGGTACTCTTGTACTGATAGGTCAAAGTGCCACAGTACTGAGTACTGTAGTGCACTTGTACTTAGTAATAGTACTCTTCAACTTAGTACTAGTACTCTCGTACTCGGTACTAGTATGCTTTAAATCCGTACTAGTACTCATGTACTAAGTACTACTAGTTCCCTGTACTAAGTACTAGTAGTCTTGCACTCAGTACTACTAGTAGTCTACACTTGGTACTAGTACTCTGCACTTAGTACTAGTACTCCTGTATTAAGTACTACTAGTTCTCTGTACTTAGTACTGTAGTGTTAGTACTAAGTACTGAAAATTCGTGTACTAAGTAGTGAGATTTGTGTACTAAGTACTGAGCTCTCAGTATTTTTTTTCCGTCAGGGATATGTCTCGGAATCGAACTACTTCCTTGTAGGCCAGGCGAAATAGCACTTAGAATGCAAGTAAATTTAGACTGAAAAATATATAGAGGCATGTAGGGAATGATCTACTGATCTCAAATCAAATTTTTTTGTATGAAAAAAGTTTGCAAAATATGCAAAAAAATTCAAAAATCGTCAAAAATAACCGAAAAATTGCGCGCCGCTAACTTTAACTGCGAACGCTGCGACAACCGTACCAGATATAGACAAGTTGTATAGGAACAATTTTGTAAAGCACGAAATTTCCAACAAAAAAGTCCGTAAGAGCATATATCCAAAGTCAATAACGTGAGCGTGCGAGGCGCTTGAAGTTTCACCTCAAAATCGCTGCAGTTTCTTGAATTTAGAGCCCTCCGAGGTGCGTCCCAGAGCAATAACAAATAAAATTTCAAGGTCTAAAGATTGAATGAAAATTGGAAAAAATTCATAGCTCATCGGTATACTGTAGGCATGTTTGGTACACATATGGGCATATCTCACAAACCTTTAACTTTCATGTAACTTGACTTGCGGATTGCGAAAGTTAACTTACAGGCAAAGAGTTAAGTATTTATGCATGTAGCAAATTATTTTGGAGGTACACGAAGCGTAATCGATGTGAAAAAAATTATTTACTGTATCCACAAACTTCTTTTCCCTAATTGAAATGCAGAAATTAGCAACGTTGCATTGTGTAACTATGACTCCAGCAAAACTTCGTACGGGATTTGCATTGATATGCAACTTTAGAAAAATTGGAAAAAAATAATGAGCTACGAGGAAGGTAGTGTGAACATAATGTACGTAATTGTAGTCACCAAGATTCGTCAGCGATACCAGAGACACAGTGCGAAGTGCTGTCACTCGGTTTCGATATCGCACCTGACACACAATGTTCCACGATTAAAGAATATTAGCACAAGCTAATTGGATGTATTTATCTGGATGCACATGAAGGTAGAACTATCACGGATCGAATGAACTGAAATTTACGTCGGAGAATCAATTTCTGTTTTCGCAGTCTTCTGATCAATGGATACCTATTGACGCGTAGAGAATAAATGTCAGGAATGTCTCGTCGTTACCTTGATAATCTAGTCAAGTAAGATGCTTATATTTGATAGGAGTATACTGCTCATATCACGAATTATATCTTCAAAAATGTGCGCAATTATTTTATCAAAAATGTCTCTTCTCTGGGTTGAAACGTATTGAAATGTCAGATTCGGGAATGTCAGATTCATAAATTCATAACATAAATTCGCAACTATTTTTTTCAAGTGATCTAAATTATTTTCTGAGTTAGTAGCCTTCTTAGCAGTGACCGTTTAGCTTTTCTGTATATGATTAAAGTAAAATAATTTTTTTCACATTCACTGAATAACAGAGAGACTTTAAGTAGCATTTTTTAAGAAAGGATTTTTTCTAGAGATTAAATATCAAGAAAGTCAAGAAAGAAATATGAATTCAGAGAAATATATTAGAAAGCTCGAGGAGAAAAGAGAGGCGATGAGAATGAAGAGGAATGAAGAAGCTCGACAACGGATAGAGAAGAATGCCGCGAGACTTGCAGCATATCACGATAAGGAAAACGTACGCCCGTATCGCCGAGATGCGAATTCGCAGAATACGCTGGCGAGATCGTTAGGAGAACAACATCCGAGTGACAGAATCCTTCGCACGAAGTCAATGGCGGTAACACAACAAAACGCCGAACATTCCTCCTTCACCCCGGGCCCTAAACTACGTACGAAACCGAAATCGGAAGTTGAAAAGGGACGAACTGAAGGACTTAAAAAAATGGGAAAAAAAATTGCTGATAAAACTCCTCAACAACAACGTATGATACGTGATAAAAATCGCGAATACAAACGCAGAGAAAGAGCACGAAAATCGGAAAATCTAACAGAAACGCGAAGTATATCACTGGCAATCCGGTCCTCGCGAAGTCGAGAGCAGAAGCTTCGAAGGCGCATAGTGATGTTGCAGATTAAATTATCAGACCAATGTAAATTAACGAACAAGTGGAAGGTCAGATATTACAGATTGAAACGATCAACCAAGGATTCAACGGCTTTAACACCTGAAAAAATGTACGAGAAGACAGTCAAAGAAGGAACGGAGGCTGTCAAGAAACGATTGATATATTGTGAAGCTTTTATGTTGCAGCTGGCTCAGCGTAAAGCTCGAATGAAAACAGCACGAGAGAAATCTGTTTTTGCGCAAATAGTTTCCGGCAGGGTTTTAAAAAAGTATAGACTGATGAGGCAAGCATCTTGTCTTGTTAGCGCTTACTTACAACGTAAACACTTGGCGTCAACAAATATTAGTTTATCGAGACGTCGTGATAAGAAAGCAGCCTTACATTCAACTCTCGCAGAAAGTGTTGCACTATTTTTTGAGAAAGACGAGAATTCAGCTAGTGCACCGGGAACAAAAGATTGCATCACCCGAAATGGCAAAACATTTCGTAAGAGATTTTTATTGAACTCGATGGACGATCTGTACAAAAAATATTCTGCCGAGTCCACAGTAAAAATGTCGAGAGCAACATTCTTCCGCTTAAAGCCGTTCTATGTTGTCAAACGCTCTGTTTCTTCACGAGATACGTGCCTTTGTAAAACGCACGCAAACGTTGACTTCTTACTTCTAAAGCTAGAATCGTTGAAAATCATACCAACTAAGAGCACCCGAGAATTTACTGCGTCTATGTGCTGCGATCCATCCAAAAAGGAATGTATGTATAGAGAGTGCAACGCTTGTAATATCAGAAACGTCCCTGTACCGGATGATATGAATCCGTCCTGGTATTACCGATGGGAAGCTTCGAAAGTAGACAGATTAGGTGCCAAAGGATTAATGTATCACGTGAAGATAATGTCCAAAAAAAAGATTGATTGTAGAGTGTTTGACATTGTAACAGCGTTGAATTCATGTACTTCTGTTTACTTGAAGCACGTATACGATACTGGGCACCAGTACAAAGCTCTCGAGAATATCCGACAAAATCTCAGAGCAAATGAAATAATGGTCGTTGTAGATTTTTCTGAGAATTATTGCGGCAAATACTCTAATGAAATACAAAGCGTACACTTCGGAGCATCGAAAAAGCAGATTTCACTACATAGCGGAGCTTTTTTCTACAAGGATGAATCAATAGGCGAAGTGAAATGTGTTTCGTTCGGTACAGTTTCAGAATGCTTGCGACACGATGCATCGTCGATCTGGGCGCACTTGAAACCGGTTATTAATCTGATGAAAACTCTTGTTCCTGAACTGCACACAATTCATTTTCAAAGCGACGGCCCTAGTACACAATATAAAAATAAAACAAACTTCTACTTATTTGTCCACCACTGCCAAGAACTAGGGTTAACGAATGCCACATGGAATTTTTCGACTCCTGGTCATGGTAAGAGTTGCGCCGACGGTAGTGGAGGAACTATTAAAAGTATGTGCGATAGAGCTGTGGCCCAGGGAATAGACGTGAAATCTGCTGAAGACATGATCAAAGTCATCTCTTCGAAAGAAGAGGCGAAAATTAAAATGTATTCAGTACCGGAAGATGAGATGACGAAAATTGATTCTTTAATTCCTCAAGGTCTCAAAGCGATTCCAAAAACTCAACAAATATTTCAACTTGTCTGGCGCCGAGAAAGTAATTATACTCTGTACATGAATTATTTATCCTGTACAGTATGTATGCTTTCCCCGCCCTGCAAGCACTTCGCGTTGTCGCCCAGCTCTTTTAAATTTTCCTCTTCAACGTTGAAACCAGCGGCAGCTGTATTGCTCGACAATTCACCATCTCGTCCAATACGAAAGAAGCGAGCTATTAGCATTGAACAAGATTTAAAAAACAGAACCGGAAAGAAATAAAAAAAAATAAAGAAATAAAAATAAATAAAGAAAAATAACTGTGAATATAAAATGGCAATATTATTTTTTTATGCGTGTACCCAGTATAATATAAATTGTCCATGAATAGATATTGCTTTATGGAGGTCTTGTAATGCGAGGAAAAAATTGGCGCAACTGTGCTCCTTAAATTAGATTTTTTGTTTTTTATCTGCGAAAGTTAACTGTTTGTGAGATATGCCCATATACATCTCTGAGCAATCAGAGCTCTTCTATCTTTTTTTCGAAGATAGTACGTTAAAAAAAGATAGAAAAGCGCCGAATGCTCGGAGATGTATAATATACCGAACGCAGCTTGTATACAGAATTATCAGACCAGGAAAATTTTGCTGGTTCAAAAATTTGCATTTTTCAGACTGGCGGATTGAAATTTTTTTTTTCATTGAGCCTGGTCTTAGTGCTTAGCTCTTTTTTTTCTTTAAATATGGAATCCCTTGACATTGTGACGTAGGTGCGGCCGTTTGCCCGTGATAATTTATTAAACAATGGCCTGCGTGGTTAATCATTATTTACGGATTCGGTGATTGTTATAAAATAAATATATGTCTGCAAACGGCGCGGAAAAAGGGAACCAAAAATAGACTGGCTTATTGATGTTAATAAGATGAGAATAATTTTGATTTTATTCTACGCTGTGAATATCATAGATTCCGGAGTGCGCGATAAAATGAAAATGACCAACGGATCATTTGTTGAAGAAGAACTCTATCAAAGAAAAGTATCTGGTATAAGATCGCATCGTGGATGAGTATAGCGTTAAAAACTTAAATGATGAATTAAATGGTTTTCCAATCAGAAACTCGAAATAACTAATCAGATTGTTTCTTGATATGAAAAGTAAATGATTGTCAAGTGTAATGTATATCCGCTTCCAGGGATCTAATTATCAAATTAATTATTAAAGGACTAATCTTATATTCGTACAGCGCTAGGGTATTTCAACGAGATGATATATTCCAGCGTGTTTCTTCACGTTCTTGAATATCTTGTACGTACAGTGTTCGCGTATCTCAGCGAAATAATATTCAAACGTGTCCATTTACGTTTAATCCGATCAACAAAATTGGGTAGGTACATCAAATCCTTGGTTTTGATGATTGTTTCCGGAAAAAATATAGTCCAGATTTTCGTCGTTCAGTCAAGTGCGTAAAAAATAAAATACAACCACTACGTTCCATTGTACTTGAACACCCATTTTTTTTTTATTATCCATATTTCCTTGTGCATGTCTTGTAGAAACTATCCATTCTATTTTTTGCCACTCAATCTACAAAAATTTAGAAGCATTCAGAATCGAGTCCGATGATGGGCCGAACTGTTTATTTGATAACAATATTAAAGTGATTCTCGCGTCACAAGATGATCAATTTGATCAATCATTTCTATACTCAATGAAATTGAAGCCAGGAAGTCGTATCTACCGAACTTTCAAACTTCTTGATGTTCTAATTAATACAAAAATTATACATGCTTCGGTTTTGAGGTTGTTAGCTTGTAAAAGCGGTTGTTGACAGATTTGTGTAACATTTTACTGGTCGATAGCTTGAAACAAGTTCTACAAAATGAGACCAAGTTCATTGAACTTATATAGTGATTAGTGATAAAAAAAATCATCGAAGTTCACATTATTTTGATACGTATTCCCGGCGAGGTTGATTCTGGTCCGAAAGTGATCGGGTTAGCGCGAGCGGCTAGCAACTTCCTATTTGAACGGCTCAGTGAATGCGAAAGGATTCGATTTCTGCTGATTTCGTCTATAGTTTCCACGATTTCCACGTGTTGGGTTTGTTTAGAAACAAATGCTCAGTACTATTGATTCCCAATGATTTCTTGTGATTCCTTTTAGATTTCTGGCTTAGGTGGCTCACCGATTCCCCGAGTTGCCAGCCCCTCGGGTTAGCGTGTTAAGGGGGGTGCCAACCTACGAGAAGGGTAAAACGGTCATCGTATTCAATGTTTTATTGCAGCGAGAATAAAGGGCGGAAAATAATTGTGAAAAAATCATTTGAAAGCTACAAATTTTCGCTTCAAACTGAAAAAAAGGAAAATCAAATATCACAAGAATCAGGTCCGCTGCGTCCATTTGAGTAGAGTTCTGCGAAAAACTATGTACGAAACGGTGATCACGGAATATCGGAAACACAAAGACCAATACTTTTTGGAATCGTCAATGTACCCTCTGAGCTTATATGGGACGGATTTTTGATCCACTCTAACGTGGTCAAGTTACATTTTTTTTTTTTCATTCAATCGCGTTTTTCGAGATTTTCGCGAACGTTTTCATCAATTTTTCAAAAACGAAAGGTCAAATGATAAATTCGTTCCATAGAAGCTTGGAGGGTACATTGACGATTCCAAAAAGTATTGGTTTTTGTGTTTCCGATATTCCGTTTGTCTATAAACGTGGTCACCGTTTCGTACATAGATTTTCGCAGAGCTCTACTCAAATGGACGTAGCGGACCTGATTCTTGTGATATTTGATTTTTCTTTTTTTCAGTTTGAAGCGGAAATTCGTAGCTTTCAAATGCTCTTTTCACAATTATTTTCCGCCCTTTATTCTAACCGCAATAAAACATTGAATACGATGACCGTTTCACCCTTCTCGTAGGTTGGCACCCCCCTTAAATCACATACCAAACAGTCACTTCCGGGCCAGAATCAACCTCGCCATGTAGGCTAGGAGCAATAGTGAGCCACGGGGACACCATCGATGAACATTACTGTACATAGGGAAAATGCCAAGTTTTATCACTAACTTTTTTTTATGTATCATCTAGTTAACACACAAATTTGGACACGGACTTTTATTTTACTTTGTAAGTACAGAAGTGTATGAATCTCATAATTCCACTTACCTGTGTAGAATACAGTAAAAAATGAATCCAAGCCTCGCTGCATAATCTTCATGGTGAAAACACACATATGAAAGTATTCACACACTCTGCTATCGAACAATATTGTTTGGAATCCCAATACCTCAACATAAATCATACGTGTATAATTCGTCGGATGTTACATGTGTGTGTTCATGGACAAACACCGTCGCGAGATATAAGAAGTTTGCTCAACCGCGCAAACTTATGGATATTCTCGATTTTGTATAGACACTTTCACTTATTTGGAATATTTGTACCTAGCATTTGGTTGAAAATTTTAAATGCATCACGGGTGCCTTGAACTTAATTTTGTCTGAAAGTCCTGTCACTTCAGAATTCATTTCAGATTTTGATTTTATAACAATTTTGACGACCAAAAACGTAATTATGGAAATCGTAGATAGTGCCGTTTTTTTAAGGCCACAGTGAAAATTTTTTTGTTTCAAAATTTTTATATTTTGATTTTTATTGTGAAATTATTTTTTACAACGTCCTATTAACAAATTTATAGCAATTTATTCTTATATACCTATACAGTGACTGTAAACATGTTGTATAATTGGAAAATAGATATTTTTTATACCAATGAAACAAAAATATTACTTTACATATGGTTACCATTTTCATCTATTTTTCAATTATACAACATGCTTACAGTCTTTGTATAGTACACGGAGAGAAATTTAGCTCGCGCCCTGTCTCAGTAATGGTGGCGCTACTGTACGACATGTAAAGTACGTGAGGCGTGCGCTTTTGGTGTGGTGGGCGCCCCAAAATCTGGAACGCTCAGAGTTCTAAGCTAGTGGGACAGAGATCGTCTTAATGAAAGAACGTTAGGTTAACGTTTTGTGTTTGATATTTTTGGATTCTGCGTTAGATAATTTAAGAGGAGTTGATTTTGAACATCAAATGAAAAATATTGGGTGTTCAATTATTGTATGTTGTAAAATGTATCATTACGTGGATTATTTGAACAAAAAAGATTATTTGTTACTTCAATTCTGATTCAGACTTGAACTAATAAAATAGATAAATTTTTTTTTGAGAAATCATGCATTTGGGAAAGGTAAAAAATATTGATTCAGATACAAACTACTGATGTAAAATTTTATAAAAGCAATTTTTATTGAAAAAGTTCAAAATCATTTTCACAATCCGCATCTTGAAGCGACATAGGTGATTTTATTAATTATTACAGATAAACACGGAGTTGAATTAGGTAAATCTGCATAATTAATAATTTTCTTCTCGTTTTTAGTATAAACTTCATAAGCATGATGGTGAAAATTGAATGTGAATTCTTTATAAATCTTAACATGGAAAAATACATTATTTTCGGATTGTATTATGCACAGAATTTGTCCGAATTCTTTCTCTGGGTTTTCCATGTTGACAACGATGAACATTCCAGTTTTGTATAATATGGCTGAAATTTCAACTTCTCTATAACAGATGACTCTCAATAAATTGATATTTCGGAGAAGACGAATTAAATCATATGTAGCATAAATTTTTGACCTGAATTTTGTTACATCGTCACAATTAAGAGTACGATTAGTGTGGCACATTTTCAGGGTTTGTTTTTTTGCGATGGTGAGCAGCAAATTTCTGGTATTAAATGTAGCTTCAGTATTAGCTTTTACCTCCCTGTGCCTTGATTCACATCTCATACTCCAAAAATGAATGAAAGGACCATTTTGTAATAGAATTCGAGGATAGTGGATCAAATAATGGAATTTTGGTTTTAAACTGCCGAATAATTTGATGTACATTAAATTATGTTTTTCAATTAGCATTTCCAAGAAAGTAGCACAACTCTTCGTTATTCTAGGAGAAGTGATTATATCTATGATCTGACGGAGGTATTTATAAAGTTTGTAGTGCTCGTCGAATTCTGGGATTAAATGCCCAACAATCAATCCAAAATATCTTACAAAACATAGCATCTCTGCCGCAGACATATTGAGTTGCACTTTGTTATTCTTTAATCTATTCACTTTTATAATTGGGGGTTTATTTGAAAATTCAAGAGGTCCATAATCAAACTCATCAAGTAAAGTATTGAACATTTCCAAAGTAAAATATTCTTTTTCAAAAATGAAAATTTTCATCAGAGCTTTTATATCATACAAACATACGCCTTCCAAGACATCGTGCATCATATCAACTGTCAAATTTTCAGTTACATGAAAATCATCAATTTCGTGGAAGACGCACTTTTCTTTGACACCGCTTTCTTGTGGGTTTTGGATTGCCGAGTCTGATTCGTGGCTCTCTTTCACTCGTAGAAACTTGTTGTCTTCTTTTACGGCAAACTTGATTTGATCAGAAGACATTTTGCAAATCCTGCAGCAAAACGATGCCTTAAATGACTCTACAAAACCTAATATACCATTCAACCCTAAATTGTCGCCTAAAATCAATAGCAATTGAAACTTAACATTGATTCTCAAACCATCTACACATATCAAAATACCTTCATGCCTAAGGAAGTTAATTTCTTTTATAAGTTCTTTAAAAACATTAGCGTTTGTGGTTTTTTTCTTATCCTCAGAGTGAATCAAAGATGTAAATAATATACTACTTAAGCGTGAAGATATGTATGGTGGTAGATTGGCAATTATAGCGTAAATGGCTCCGAATTTATTGATTCCAGAATGGCTACCCATTGCATTGCCTACTTCGAGATCATCATAAAATATGAACAAAGGAAAAACGAGTTCTTTGGAAAATTTTTCCGCGTATTTTCGAGTCCAAAGTTGAGCTTGCATGATATTACTTATGATGTTTGTTTCTTCTTTCAATTCCTTCATATATTTCAAAATGTTATTAAATAATCCTGGTATTTCCAGGAAGGATTTCAAACTATATCTCAGACGAACTTGTATGCCATACATTGACTCAGGTACAAAACGTATCAATTGATTGACGACGCATTTTTTAAAATATCTTCCTATCAGAAATTCTTCAGGGTCTACGTAACCGAATTGTTTAAGGAGGTTGAATCTCTTATGTTCGGTAGAAACTGCTTCAAATATTTTACTATATTTAGAAAAACAAGGTTCAAGATCATGCAGAGTAGAATCACTTATTCCTTTTTCTTTCAATTTTTGAAAAATCTCTTTTTTCAACTCGGGTAAGAAAAAATTCCGGATGAAATCATCAAAATAATCCACAAATTCCTGAACAATTTTCCGAGGATAATAAGAGTCGCTATAGAGAAGGAGGATGAAAGATAAAATATTTAGTTGTAATGGAGACATTTCAGAAAATTTATTGTGAAAAAACTTCTAATTTAAACTTATTTCTCGTCAGTTGATTTACGATTAACTTTCCTTTTTTTTGTTAGTTTTTGATTCACTGCTCCTACATTATCTCGATTTTTTAATTTGTCTACGAACTTACATGCTGCTACTAAGTGTTTCTCTGAATTTATATTACACAGTTTTTCGATAACATGCCATACAAAGTCACAGACAGTCGGTAATGTATCTAGTGCTATTAAGCATTTGTAGCATGCCTCAACTGCACACACTGGATCCGCGTACACGTACAACTGTGAATTTACCACTACATAGACTTGACCAATACTATTCAGGGGTCCACAGAAAACGATATAAGGTAGAAGATCTAGCTTATGGTCTGCAGCCCATTTTTCGTGGGCAGATTTTTGCTCTTCTAGAGCTTCATGATCCTGAGAAAAATTATTTATTATATGATAAACCCTATTAGGTACCTAGACACGTAGAATTACTTTGCATTTCTTACCTCAACATGTAAAATGAAGAAATTGGATATCTGTGACTTTGTTAAAGTTAATGGAACTGTTTCAAATTTAACGTCATCTAGCGCTTTCTTTATCTTGATGGTTTTCGCATTGTTACTAATAGCCCATGGAAGCGCAAGAAGACTGATACTGATGATATTTTTATCTGGAATAGAAATATCTATTCATGAATATCAATAGTTCATGAATATTTTCCATTTTATATAAATAAATAATCAATACAATTTACCTGTTATTTCTATCAAGAGACTCGGTAGAGTCTCGCGCCAAGTACATTCAAGAAATGTGAGCGCTCGACGACCGTGTCTCTTTACCGCAAGGGCTAATTTAGGCGGAGTGGGGGAATCTTATTTTATGGATATCACCGTTTTTCTGTATTATACCGGTATTTAATGTCTTATGTTGAGAATGCTGATGGAAAATGCCTTAATTTAAGCCCAAAATCAGCATGATCGGTGCACTGAAAGCTGAGTTATGCATTTTTTCATTTTCAAAGTGGCGAGTTTTAAGATTAAGACTTTTTCTTTAAGACTTTTCGTTAAGACTATTTTTCGCTCCACAGTTTCATTGCGCATGCGCCAGCATTAGGACTGATATTTCGCTCCGCAGTCCCGCTGCGCTTGCGCATACGCCAGTCTATGGCAGCTGAGCTGACAACTGAACAGATGAGAAAAACATGAGAAGTATCGGAAATTAATAAAACGAATTTAGACATAATATTGATCAACACTTGGAAATAAATAGTTGTTCAATTTAACGCGAGCGTCCACGAGTAAATCATAACAAGCAATATATCTATTCAATCGTTCATCTTAGGATCTAGAGATTTTAAGGTTATGTGAATTGTATATGTCACATCGATAATTGTAGTATAATATATAGGTGTTTATGTTTATCAAGGACTTGGTGGAATTTCGTGCCGTGTATCACGTTAACAATTGTAATCCCGAGAATACTATGATCTGAAATTTTACACATTGAAATGTCGAATGAATTTACTTGAAAATATATTTCTCCAATCTATGCGACACTAATTTACAAATGTTGATCGTCACATTATAGTTCTAGGTGATCTTTCGAGTTCGGTAAAACGACACTTCAATATTCTAAAATCGTTTTCTGAATTTTTGGGATATAACCGTTCTCATGACATATTGATAACATACATGCCTATTTACCAACGCTATATTCAGATAGCTATGTAGGTAATGAGATAATCAATCATAACACTTCGCGTTAAAAACAACTGGTGAGGGACCATCCTGCAATAATTGTAGGTCGATAAATGTAGGGACTCACAAAAATTGACGTCATATCAGTAAGCGGCTGTTCAATTGTCCAGCTCGTAATAACTTCCGTACAGGATGAACAAATCATTAAGATCACCAATTACAATATAAAAGCTGTGCCTACTGATAAAATCTCATTTTTCCTAAAATTTTTTGAAGTAGATAGTAGTGCAATATTCCACGAAGGTCACAATATTCAAACGGGCCATTATACGTGCATGGTACGGAAGGAAAATTCTGCTTATGGCAGATCTGATCGCATTCAAAAATTTATTAGACAATTATAACGTTTTGCCGAAGTTGACAGTATAGGTAACTATGAATACTCGTGCTAGTAATTCCGCTGTTGCGGGTTGAAAGTTAGGATCACCGAAAAAGTTTGCACGCAGGGTTGAATGTTGGGGACATATGTTTAGATGAAATTCATTAGAAGCAAAAATAAATATCAAAGCAGCGGGGTACAAAAAGCAGTGAAATCCCCAAAAAGCACCTCGCGTGCAAAAACCGTGCGCCAAGTACATTGATGTGGTTATTACCTCAAAAAAAAAAAATACCTCCTTCAAAAAAAGTATTGAAATCAGACACTACCGCCAAGCATCATCACATCAAAAACATAGCAAAATAAAAATAAAAAGATTTAAAAAAAAATTTGGAGGTAGTGGTACTTGGCGGGCCTTTTGTAGACAAGTATGAGGAAACAGCAACTGAACTATGTTGATAATCCTGTAGTGATATAAAATATTGGCCCGCCAAGTACCACTACCTCCAAATTTTTTTTTAAATCTTTTTATTTTTATTTTGCTATGTTTTTGATGTGATGATGCTTGGCGGTAGTGTCTGATTTCAATACTTTTTTTGAAGGAGGTATTTTTTTTTTTTGAGGTAATAACCACATCAATGTACTTGGCGCACGGTTTTTGCACGCGAGGTGCTTTTTGGGGATACTTCTTACGTCCATGACTCAAGCCAACTCAAGCCGTCAGGACCCATCGCCGAATACACATTACCTCTGCCTACCGCTAAGTGGCGCAGCTCGCATCTTCCGATGCTTGCTACGCCAGTATATACGTACCCTAATGCTCGCGATTATTTCGCGGCAGTGTTTATAAACACTGCAAGGCATGCAAATAATTGCATCAAATATTAACCCGAACAAATCGAGCATTATTTATGTACATCATGTGTACTAACACTGAGTTGGACAAACGTCGCAGTGTAAAGCAACAGAAGTGGCCTGTTCTCGCTCTGGTGCAGAGCAATTGATAAAAGTTGAAACTTATCAACTATGATATTTCTAACAAAGAGTTAGACATGATGAATTCAGAGAAAATTCCTGGTCAGAATTCTTATCGGTATGAGAAGCAACCGTAGTTGTCCCTCGCTCTGGTGCAGAGCGAAAGATATGCGTGAAAACTAATTCACTGTAATCTATTTAATCCGTTAGGATTCCTTCGACAATCAGTCGAGTGGCTCTCCGCTGGAGAGACATCATTAATAAATACAGAGAAAATCCCTGTTTCGAAACCCCATCGGTATGACAAGCAAACCTTGGTTGTTTCCCTCGCGCTTGTGCAGAGCGGTTAATAAAAGTAAAACTAGTTCACTATATTTATAACATGAAATTAGACATGATTCATATATACAGAGCAAATCCCAGTTCGAAAACCCCATCGGTGTGACAAGCAAACCTTGGTTGTTCCCCTCGCTCTTGTGCAGAGCGGTTGATTGTTCCCCTCGCTCTTGTGCAGAGCGGTTAATAAAAGTAAAACTAGTTTACTATATTTATAACATGAAATTAGACATGATTCATATATACAGAGCAAATCCCAGTTCGAAAACCCCATCGGTGTGACAAGCAAACCTTGGTTGTTCCCCTCGCTCTTGTGCAGAGCGGTTGATTGTTCCCCTCGCTCTTGTGCAGAGCGGTTAATAAAAGTAAAACTAGTTTACTATATTTATAACATGAAATTAGACATGTTTAATAAATACAGGAAAAAATCCCTGTTTCGAAACCCCATCGGTATGACAAGCAAACCTTAGTTGTTTCCCTCGCTCTTGTGCAGAGCGGTTGATAAGAGTGAAACTAGTTCACTATAATGTATTCAATCCGTTTGGATTCTATCGACAAATAGTCGAGTCACTCTCCATAGGAGACACTGCAAGAAAAATATTTCTTTATGCAGGTTCTATGACTAGGTATATAATCTATAAATCAATATTCTAAATCCGGTTGGATTCTATCGACAAATAGTCGAGTCGCTCTCCATAGGAGAGGCTGAAAGAAAAATATTAATTTATGCAGGTTCTATAACTAGGTATATAATCGATAAATCAATATTCTAAATCCGTTTGGATTCTATCGACAAATAGTCGAGTTGCTCTCCATAGGAGACACTGCAAGAAAAACATTTCTTTATGCAGGATCTATGACTAGGTATATAATCTATAAATCAATAACCTGTATTCGTTAGGTGTCCATCGACCATTAGTAGAGCAGACAAGCAGCCAAATTCCGTCAGAATCATATCGAAAACTACTCTACATATCGGAAAAAAATCTCAGTTTCGTATTGGCACTCATGTTTGAGGTTAGGAAGTAGTTTACTAGAATCACGCTTGTAAATATAAATGAAATTGTTGGCAATAATAGCGAGGTGTACTCGCGCACCTGTAGTTCGCGGATCCCTGTCATTCAATGATTTTCCGACAGTTATATCATGGTTGTTGTACCAAACGCGATTTCCAACAACGAATCTTGACAGTTATCTCGTGTTTCCATGATTCTAGTACCGGCTGTCATCAGCGTTGCCAACCTGAAAGGTGGCGCTGATCGTACCAGGGGCGTAAAAATTATCGTACCCAAGACAAAATTATAGTACATTTCCAAGTGTTAAAAAAAAAAACGATATTTCTGAGAAATTATTTCACGATTACACGTTATAACACTATTTGTTCTTGATGTTTGGAATCATCGTAGGTATCGTACATCGTACGGTAGCATTTATCTTTTTTCTCGTCTGCTGGCTCGTCTGCTCGTCTGCTGGCATACGTCACTTCAATGTATTCTTATAATTCAGATTGTTGTCCAACAGATCGATAGCTCCCTAACCTCAAATCAGAAATAAATTCCTATGTCAGGCTAGCTGTCAAAAGTGTGAGGTTATGTCTCGTCTGCTAGCATACGTCACTTCAACAATGTATTTTTATTATTCAGATCTTCGTCCAACAGATCGATAGCTCCCTAACCTCAACTCTGAAATGAATTCATATGTCAGGCTAGCTGTCAAAAGTGTGAGGTTATGTATCGTCTGCTAGCATACGTCACTTCAATGTATTCTTATTATTCAGATTGTTGTCCAACAAATCGATAGCTCCCTAACCTCAAATCAGAAATAAATTCCTATGTCAGGCTAGCTGTCAAAAGTGTGAGGTTATGTATCGTCTGCTAGCATACGTCACTTCAACAATGTATTCTTATTATTCAGATTGTTGTCCAACAAATCGATAGCTCCCTAACCTCAAATCAGAAATAAATTCCTATGTCAGGCTAGCTGTCAAAAGTGTGAGGTTATGTCTCGTCTGCTAGCATACGTCACTTCAATGTATTTTTATTATTCAGATCTTTGTCCAACAGATCGATAGCTCCCTAACCTCAACTCTGAAATGAATTCATATGTCAGGCTAGCTGTCAAAAGTGTGAGGTTATGAATCGTCTGCTAGCATACGTCACTTCAACAATGTATTCTTATTATTCAGATTGTTGTCCAACAAATCGATAGCTCCCTAACCTCAAATCAGAAATAAATTCCTATGTCAGGCCAGCTGTCAAAAGTGTGAGGTTATGTATCGTCTGCTAGCATACGTCACTTCAACAATGTATTCTTATTATTTAGATTTTAAGAAAAGGAAAAAATGACAAAGAATATTTCGATTTTCAGCTAACAAATCGATCCCTCCATAACCTCGACTTTGAAATGAACACTCCTATGCTATGCTAGCTGTCAGTCGAGTGAGGTTATGTCTGGTCTGCTTGTATGCGGAATTTGAATATATTTTTATTATTCAGATTTTCGACCAAGAAATCGATCCCTCCACAACCCTAAGTCTGAAATAAGATCTCATTTCCTATTTTTGGCTTGTAGGCTAGCTGCCAGAAATTTGAGATTATGACGTCGGGGATCTTGTACACGGAGAGAACAAAACGGCGATGCTCACCGTGATTCACGGTGCTGACGCGCGTGAGAGAAGAAATAATCGTTGAAATGCTTGAAAGTGGATGAAGCTCGCGTTATAAAGAGAACCGCGCGCGTGTTTCACAGTGACCAGCACTGTGAAAAACAGTTCAGAGTTTCACAGCGCTGATCACTGTTTTCACGCTGCTCGGCATTGTTTTCACGCGCATCAGCACCGTGACGTCGCAGTGACCGGGACGGTTCAAAAACAGTGCGCACAGCCGTGCTTTAGCTCGAGCTGTATCACAGCGACGCGTTAGTTCATGCGCATTGTAGTAAACGTATCAGCTAATCACAATACATGCTTCCCGGTCGTGGTCTCACGTGTTGCATCTTATTAATTTTTGGTTACCAATAGTACAGTGAATTTGAATCAGTTCGAGCTGCAGCGTCAAAGTTTTGCGTCAATTTAAGGTAAGTGTTTCGCCTAACCTGAAAATTGTCATCAATGCAATGTATTCAATGATGAATATTTTTATGCGGTCATTCTGAAAAAATCAAAGTCATAAATGATGGAAATACGAAGAAAACACTGTCCAGAGTTCGTAAGACATTTTTCCAATAATTTTCTTTAAAGTGAGCAGAATTTTATGGTATAACAATTTTGTAACGTAAAATACAGTAATAGTCAATCACTGGTCGTATCAGAGTGACTGTATTTCTTTTCTGCGTTAATAATTTATATATTTTAATTCACTTTTTGCGGAGTTATAATAGCGACGTTCAATAATGAATCTATAAAAAAATATGAGCAATAATTATCATTATTGCATGGAGAGAAGTCTCACACATTTCACATCTCTACTTTGTAGTATCTTCAAAATATGACAATTCGAACTTGTGTATGTATCAGGTTTCCGGTTTCAAAATGGAATCGGAAGACGCGATTACGAATTCGAATTGTGATAACAATGATCCTGGGATATGCAACAATTCCTTTGAAGTAATATGCTCGACTTGTAAAACTAAAACAACTGTTGACTTATGCGACTTTGAGATACCCAAACACGACCTGAAAACCTTTTTGGAGAGTGATTTAAACGGGGTTTTAATTTTGGCCGAGTTTGAGAAGACCGGACAACTGTCCGAGAGTGATCAAAATAGTTTGACACAACTTGTCATCAATCGCGAAATTTACTCAATAATTAAAACTCACAAAACCACAGTGCAAAACCCATTGAAGAAGTTGGAGTAAGCCTTGATTTTTAAATTATTTCCGGTGTGATCTGAATATTTGAGCCCTCGGATCATAAAAGAGATCGCACGGACGGAATCACATAGAATTGTCACTTCTGAACATATGCCGAAGGAAAAAAAAAGAAAAAAAAAAGCTAAATGAAAAAGTAGTGACCATTTTTTAATTGATTTCCCATCGACATATGTTCAGAAGTGACAATTCTTCTATGTGATTTCGTCCGCGCGATCCCTTTCATGATCCGGGGGCTCATTTGTTAAACGTGATGTGTGATATTTTTAGAATTTCATCGAAATTACTATGTAATCTGGCCAAAGAGATCGGAACCTTCTTTGGGATAAATGAATCCCTTTTTTACACTCCCGCTTATACCGTTGGAAAAGTTCACCACGCAGCTTTTGGTAAACTTCTATCTCGCGTCAATACGGTACGAAGAGATCTCAAATCCAAAGGTTTGATGCAAGGAAAAGTGCTAACAATCAAACCCACGATAATTTCTGGTGGCGGTGCGTTGAGAAGTCAGATTTCAGTTAATTATATTCAGTCATTTAGATAGCACGACTGAAAACTTTCGAGAAAAGTGTGCAAGTCAGAAAAATTGAAATTCTTAACACGAGCATTTATTTATTGTCCAAATACCTTGAATTACTGGGGAAACACGTCCACGAGGCAAAACGGGCACCGGGGCGAAACAGGTACCAAATAAAAAAAAGTAATTTCTTCAGAAATATTTTTTTTATGATACGGTGACGTGTTCTGAATCAATAATGACACAAAAAAGCAATGTTTTTTATTCATAATCGTGCAATTCTATCGGCTTGATTGTCGTTGTTACCACCGTATGATGTAAAGTTATTAGAATAAAATGAAAGAGCAAGTATTAAAGAATGTAATTAGGTTATACCTAGCCTTCGCTTTCATTTTTGAACAATTTTCATTTCAATTAATATGTAAATTTTTGAAAAAAATTGTAACAAAGTGTTCAAAAAATCTGATTCGATTCGAATAAAAAAAAAAAAAATGACGAACGATTTGACCTACTCTCCGCTGTTTTTTTTTTTTTTATTTCATTTTATTTGTTCTTTTCATTTTTTTTTTATTCATTCTTTTTTTTTGTTGCTTTTTTGTGTCATTATTGATCCAAAATACGTCGCCGTATCATAAAAAATTATTTCCGGCAAAATTATTGTTTTTTGATTTGGTGCCCGTTTTGCCCCGTATTCCCCTACATGTAACGCTATTAACATTTTCGTTCGATTAATTGCCGTATAATCCCAAGAATTGACCAAGAAATAAAAAATTATTAATATTATCAATATTTGAATGAAGTTCTTGACATAACATGTAGCGCCAGTGCTTCATTTTTTTTACTTCTCAAAAAACAGAGGACAGCGCAGATGAGTTGCAACTTCTGCAGGGCAACATTGAATCTTGGGAAGAAATTTTGAGCGCGTGGAAGAATACATCCTCGTTGCGCAAACAAATCTCGGATGATAAAAAAGACAAGCTTTGGCAATTCAATGCGTTCAACTGTCTCTCTCATGAAAGAGGGCCAGAACTGGTGAGACAGAAAAATGACTTTCCTTTTTTAAGATCACTACATCATTCGTAACTTTATCATTTGCGCAGATCAAATCAGATTTCTCCAGGGAGTTCCCTAATACGCCTGAAAATACAACACAGACTCTAAATGTCTACAGAGACAGCTTGATAAAGCTGGTGCTTTCCAGAAATATTGTGACCAATGGCAATGTCCATTGGCTCAAAAGCTTGGCCTCTGCAGATTGTCCTTCAGGTACCTCAAAACGACGAGTTCTTTGCTATAGGTATCTATGTACCGAAAGTGTTGTAACAATGTAATTTTTTTTAGATGAAAAGATCATAATAGTTTTCATGGTCCTTTCGTTCGCTTTGAAAGCTAAAGAGGCAAAGGTAGCATTTAGCGAACGATCAATTAAAAAGCTTAAATGTGAAGATCCTTCCGTGCTCGCCTGTAAAAAAAAAGAAAGAGAAACTTTCATTTTCCACGTTGAGGTGAGTTGTAGATTTATGAATATTTACTCGAACACATTTGGGTACCTTGTCACTTCCTCCTTAGTTGTTTTTTCATAATTTCAATTTCTTTTCATTTGAGTAAATACAATGAATTTGATAAGGGTCTTTGTTCTTGGAATGAAGATGTCTTTCATTTCATAAAGGGAAAAATATAATTTCTACCAAGGCATCATATCCTTGTCAATTTATTTTTCTGATTTGAGATTCTACATGCAATTTATTATCTGTATTAATTTACTTCACTTACTTCTTTAATCGGAAACCAATTGGAAATCTCATTGAGTCAAAAGTAATTTTTCTATTCGATATAATACGTTCAGTTTATGTTTTGTTTTGGGTCGATAGGAAGAAGAGCAGTTTTTGACGGCAGTAGAAAACAGACAGAAGGAGCTTGCAGCAGAGCAAGTTGATATATTTCCTTTTGTGGCCATCGTTGGTCTCATCGAAAGTTCAACTTCGGAAACACCAGCTTCTGCTCCTGTGTCATCTGCTGATGAACCTTCAGCAATTTCGACCCCACCAAGCATTCCTGGTATAAGTGAACCTCTTGCGAGTGCTCCTCGTTTCGGGTACCATTGCGTGATTGGAAAGTCAAAATACAAAACTGAATCTTTGCTAGAAGCTGTAATTCTAGTCCTTCAAGTGTACCTGGTCTTCAACATACCATATCCAAAAGCTACGAGACATACTCTCCTGTTCCTGCAAAAAAGTTTGTTGAATGTCTCCAGGGCTTCCGACAAAATGAATATGCATCTCGTTTCATCGTTGTCTTTCATTGAAAACGAAAACAAAAAAATCCAAAATAATTGATTGATGTACTTCTCGTTTCGACTGAATATAGTGATTATTCTGAACAAACTATTTCGTTTTATCATGGATCCTCAGACTTTCTCTACTGCTTTAACGACAGAGGCCGCAGATTTCATGACCGAATATTTTTCCTTGCGTGATTTTCCACGTGGCCGCGTTATAGATATGGTTAAAGATTTTACTACATTTATGCAAACTCGACCTATCACCTTGCTTTTACAACAAATAATTCACAGAATGGAGGTTCTTGGTGAGAGTTCTGGCAATCTGCAGGCTTATAAGACTATGATTCATAAGTTACAAAGACCATTCGAAGAAGTTGATAGTGAGTATAAATTTATCAAGTACATGGAAGAATCACAATACTATATTCCCCCTGAAAATGTACTTATCCATCCGAAACTAACTGTAAATGTTCAACAGCAAAGCGCAACAGTAACGCAAAACGAGCCCGTCAGTGTTCAATTTATTCCATTAAGACGCGTTTTAAAACAATTGTTCGAATTACCCCAAGTTTTAGAGTTGACTATTCGAAATCTGAATGAACTAGAAGCAGAAAAGCAGGCGATCACAAATTTGATTCAAGCAGAGCTGTGGCAAAATCGGCAAAAGACATTTGACGGCCGAACAGTTTTGCCTCTATTACTCTATCAAGACGACTTTGAAGCGAACAATCCGTTGGGCAGCCATAAAGGGGCTAAAATCGGGGCTGTATATGTAGTAATTCCTTGTCTTCCTGTAAGCATGCTATCAAAAACAGACAACATTTTGGTATTGACTTTATATAATTCATCTGACGAAAAAAAAGTACTACTATCTGAGATATTTGCTAGAGCAGTCCAAGAATTGAGTTTTTTGGAAAATGAGGGCATTTTCATCAATAGCCCGTCGGGAATGATGCATATCTATTTTGCTTTGACAGGTTTCATAGGTGATAATCTTGCAATCCACACCATTTTTGGCTTTGTCAGAAGTTTTAGTTCCAATTATCCATGCAGATTTTGTCTGGTACACAGCAAAGATATAAACAAGATTTTCAATGAGTCTTCCTGCGAAATGCGAACTGTTGAAAACTATGAGCGAGATCTGGCCAAAAACAAGCCAAGCGAAACAGGTATTTCGGGGCCGTCTGCTTTGAGTGAATTGAAATCTGTTTCGACAATAGACCTCATGACCGTAGACGTTATGCATGATATTCTCGAAGGAATTTTTGAGTACGATATGGGCTCGATTTTGAATTACTTCGTGAGCGTTGAACGTTATTTTACACGTGAACAATTGAATGAAAGAATTGTCAGTTTGTATTACGGAGAGAATGAACGAAACAAACCTCGAGAGATAACTAGTTTTCAGATTAAAAACAAGTTTATAAAAATGCACGCTGGTGAGGCTCTATGTTTACTGCGGTATGTTGGTGTCCTGATTGGTGACTTTATCCCCATCGGAAATGATCATTGGAAACTTATTATCTTACTCAAAGAAATTTTAGATATTACACTGTCAAGAGTAGTTTGCATTAGTTTATCTCATCACCTGGAATCTTTAATCGCACAATATTTAATTGGACTAACTGAACGATTTCCGCAATCTTTAAAACCAAAACACCATTACCTTATACATTACCCTACAATTATGAGACGCATGGGGCCTTTGTGGAATTTGTGCACAATGCGATGTGAAAACAAAAATCAAGACCTCAAAAAATACACAAAGGTGTCGTTAAGTCGAATTAATACTCCTAAATCATTAGCGATAAAGAATCAGTTAAGTTTCAGTAGCAGAATCCGACGGATCGACACTTCACATGATAGTGAGTTCGAGGAAGGATCAATACAGCGTTTATGTGTTCAATTGTTACCACTAGTTTACTTTTATCAATCATTATTGCCTTTTTTATCGGAAAATCGTGAGGTAACAGTTCTCAGTAACATTTCATTTCGCGGGACCACAATAGCAAAAGACGTCGTTTTGATGAGACCAGGACAAGAAGAAAATAATTTGTATATTGTTCACATCATTTTGAAAGACGCATGTGAAAAAATTCATGTTGTTGCGAAGGACATCACTAATCACTGTTATTACGACGAGCATTATCAAAGTTACATAGTCGAGAGTGGATTCGAAGATAATCAATCATGCTGGCAATGTGTAGATATAGAGAATTTTTCGGTTTTTTCATTCTCTCATGTGACACAGACTGGCAGGGGCGTGTTATGTATTCCCAAGCGTTGGTTGTAAATTTTTCTCGAGCCAGAAAGATTCAAAGTAATCTCCATAAGGCTATGTCAATTTTTTTGGTGGTTTCAAAAATAAGATTGTTTGCCCAACAGTAGAAGAGCCCCGAAAAGCAGAAGGCCTCAATCGTTCTTAGGACAAGATGTACATTAGGGTGGCCCTTAAAAATTAAATTTTTTGATACGCCCCCTTGAAAGTTTCCTTTTTGTGTAAAAACTTGAGGAAAATTTGTTTTTTTGTTAAACAAATGAAAAGAACACGTGCCGGCAGACGATCAAAGTTTCTGTCTTGATGAATCTGCAGTTCAAAACGAAAATTTTGATCGTCTGCCGGCACGTGTTCTTTTCATTTGTCTCACAAAAAACCAATTTCCCTTATGTTTTCACACAAAAAGGAAATTTTTTGAGGGCCGTATGAAAAAATTTTAATTTTAAGGGCCACCCTAATGTACATTATGTATTTTATTAGTCTCCTTTTCTATAATAAGTAGTGTCTCCAATATGATTATTTTCTTGGTGATGTTCATAAATAAGACTGACACATTATGTGGTGGTTGATATCGTGATTTCTCAAAGATCTCGCAACCGTTCTTGTATCCCTGTTCAGTTTTTGATTTTCAAATTGCGTCGTTATATAAGTGTTATATAAATGTAAGCTTCCCCATTATTGATATGACAAATAAAATATTTAAAAAATGGTTTGCCCAAAATTTTCTTGATAATGCGGTCACATGGTTCCCTGACTTTCAGCAAATCATTATATTGTATTTGTTCATACACGGAGAGCACTTTGGGGAAACTTTATTGTCATTAAACATTAATCGTTTTCTACAATGCGCATGAACTAACGCGTCGCTGTGATACAGCTCGAGCTAAAGCACGGCTGTGCGCACTGTTTTTGAACCGTCCCGGTCACTGCGACGTCACGGTGCTGATGCGCGTGAAAACAATGCCGAGCAGCGTGAAAACAGTGATCAGCGCTGTGAAACTCTGAACTGTTTTTCACAGTGCTGGTCACTGTGAAACACGCGCGCGGTTCTCTTTATAACGCGAGCTTCATCCACTTTCGAGCATTTCAACGATTATTTCTTCTCTCACGCGCGTCAGCACCGTGAATCACGGTGAGCATCGCCGTTTTGTTCTCTCCGTGTATCTGTTATTCGAATTTATTTGTGCATATGTTTCCAACAAATCCAGCGGATTGAAAAATATGGATGAACTAAATGAACGAGCTGAATGAACCCCGACTTTCACATACAATTTTGTCTATCCTATATTCGAGTTTCAGGTTAGCTGTCAGACGAGTGAGCTTATGACGTCTGGGATCCGATATTGATTGTTCATACACGTTACTCATTTTCCGAAACATTAGTATGAAAGAGCGGAGTACAATAAATAAACAAGCAATAATGTTTTCTCGTAACGCAAAGTCCGAACACGATTCTACCTATCGTTTGTTCGTATTTTAGGTTAGCTGTTAGTCGGGTGAGGTTAGCCGTGTGCGATCCGATATCGAATTTCTGTGTTTTTTGTCAAGCGCCGTCAAGCGGGAGCGGCGGGAGCCAACATCTTACGTAAAGTGACGACATAGGAAACTTTCACTAGCGCCGCTGCACAGTGGGCTGGAAGACCCGAAAAACTGGCCAAAATTTTAACATTGATCAGATTGACATGAAAATTCTTACTCGGGGGTTTTCAAGGTCGCTGATCCCAAATCTGATGATGAAAATTCAAAATTTAAAATGGCGGAACCAAAATGCCGTAAAACAATTCAAAGTTTCCACAGATTCGCATGAAAATCCATCCGTAGGGTTTTCGTGATCGCTGATTCCGAATCTAATGAGAAAAATTCGAAATTCAAAATGGCGGACCCAAAATGACGTAAGAAAATGCAAAATTTCCACAGATTTCCATGAAAATCTGTCTTTGAGGGTTTTTGTTGACGCTGATTTCGAATCTGATGATAAAAATTTTAAATTCAAAATGATGGACCTATTATGAGATAAAAAATTGGAAAAACACATACAATTCAGCTAAGTATCGGTATTTCTGAGTTTTTAGGCTGCTAATCACGAATTTTAAATAGAAATAGATGAATCACAAATGGCGGTTGATTATATGTGCAGGTTGTTCGGACTCTTATGAATAAGGCTGCTCGATAACGTGAGTTCTCGTCTTCCACTAATTATGTGAATCTCCATCGAACAACTCTCCTTCGTCGGACAAATCTACTTCATCTAAAAGTCCGTACGTTTCTGGAAGACCAGTTAAGTCTTGTTCGTCGTCTTCGTGTTCCGTATCGGAAGTGGACGATACGTTCGCTGTAGGATCAGCAAGTAGTTTCTTTACTTCATCAGGAAGTGGCAATTGTTTTTTTTTATCAAGTCGTGCATTTAGGCTTACAGATGAAATGATCGGATCAGAGGTGTCCATGACTCTATTAAAGAGATCGGTTAGATTGGCAGTACGATTATGCTTTCTACTGTGATCGTGTCTATACTTCTTGTAATGCTTATTGCGTGCTTCTGATGCCTCTTCACCAAGCATGCCAAGAGGCAGCAAGCTATTCCTCATTATGTCCGCAGAGTGTATGAGAATCTTGTGGACTGTTGATGGCATCGGATACCAAGAGTAGCAGTTCACGTAAATTTCAGCAGTTGCGGAGCAAAGATTGTCGAAGAGAACAGGGTCCACTGGTAGCTGACAAGATAAAGCGATAAGGATCGTTTTAAAATTGTGAAGCAGTTGTCTATCTAGCCCCAAATACTCAGCGAGCAAGTCCGGATTATCAAAGGCTCTTCGCGCTGTGTTGCCATCATTAGTGGTACCACTACCCCCTGACTTCGGTTTATCAACATTTAGCCCCAAATTGTCCCAAAGAATTTTTTGGATGGTGCGTTTTCTTTGCGCGTATTCAGTTTTCTGCTTCTCACTTCTCATCTGCCACGCTTTGATGTGCAATCGATACGAAATGTGCAAGCAACACTCGAACAAGCGAATCCATGCATGTAATGGACTTACTCCGTACTGGAGTGAGTCTACATCCGGAATGAAGGTGGTCTTGGACTTATTGGAGAGATCGTTGAATTGCTTTGGAGTCGCATGGCAGATAGGACAAGTTTGCATGGACTTCGTGCCCGTGATAATGTTCATCACTTTACCATCTATTAGAGTCAAACATAGGGAGAAGTGTATCTGTATCTTGATATTATTTAAGGCGTCTTCTCACTTTAGGCACCTCGAAAATAGGCTATTTTCGCGATTTTTTTTCGAGGATTTTTGCAAAAAATTATGGGATAAAATGGATCCTATGTAATAAACACATCTTTCAAGTACAAGAAAAAATTTATTTTTTATTTTTTTGAACAATTATTATAATAAAACAGTAGCATCGAAAAACCCGTGTAGAAATGTTATGTTCGTGGCTTGTTGATGGTATCTCCGAGACAGGTCATCTGAAACAAAAAAATCAAACAGTTTTAGATTCAGTATGTCAGTGGCTATAGCGCATATCATCAGATTTTTGATATTCGCGAAAATAACAAAATGGCGCACGTTTTTCGAAAAAGTAAAAAAAAAACGCGTTTTTTTGCAGTTTTTTGTAAAAAAAAAAATACTTAAAATCAAAATTTCAAAAATCTGATGATATGCGCTATAGCCATAACTCTGAAGAATATGTCATTCAAATTTCATGACAATCGGCCGGATAGTTTCCGAAATTTCATCAACAAGGCACTGAAAAACCTTGTTTTGAGATAAACGCGTTTAAAGTTTTGGTTGCAGAGAAATCATGAAAAAACCTTACCTCGGGTTAATCAGCGATGCCTGCTCCATACAATGGACCTTCCGATTCTTCGTAGAAGTTGTGCTCGTCCAAAGTAGCTAAGCAAGGGGTACTACATTAACAAAAGAACACGACTATTCAATTGTATAGAGTCAGGTATACAGGGACCGTCCGAGCGGCGTCAAAGGGATCAGCCGGGTGCTCTCAGGTAGTCACCTGACGGTCGCCCAAAAATGTAGTTAGACTCGTCCGATCTTTATGAAATTTTGATATAACATTTTTGATGATATGTACTTTCAAAATTGAAAAAAAAAAAAAAATCGATTTTTTTTAATTTTCAAAGTGAGAAGACGCCTTAACATCACTTCAAGAGGGCGTAGTTCGGCAATCTCAGCTTCAATGCTGGCTTTCTGTTTGGTGATGATATCTACTGACTCTTTGACATATTTCAAATTGATAGGTCGACAGAATCTAGCTGACTGTGATGACCGGTTGTTCCACAGTATTATATTGTCCTTGGTTGTCCAACGCAATGGTATGAGCGTAGTAGCAAACAAACTTTCATCGCTCGCATTAACAGTCGCATTTTCATACCTCTGCTTGTAAGGTGAATGGCCGGAGCTTCCATCGAACCCCCATGAACAAATCAAGACCGTTTCCAATTCCGCAGTGTCCTTAAGCTGCTGTAGATACTGAAATAAAACATCTTGTTGCAAGTTGAAAATTCTCTCCGCAGTATGATGTAATAGTGGCTGCAGAGCAACCTTAGCTTCATCTTCAGTGATTGATACCGCTGCTTTTGGAGGCCGGCAGGAAGCTTTGATAGTTCGAACGCTATCGTACGGTGGAAAAATGTCCGCTCCTTGTCCCTTAATCAACAAACGCATACTAACATAATCCTCTTTGGACAGCGAACGGTCTAGTACGAACGATAATGCTTGTTCTGGTGTCAGCTTTACTATGTTTGGCTTTGGTTCCTTCAGTATTTTCCGTATTTTATGTGCTTGCCCGCTTTCAATCTCTTTGAGGACCACCGATAAGTCTTTCTCTCCAGAATACCTTGCAGCATGACGACATGCCATCAAGATCCGCTGTGGATCATTCCCATTTTGGTTGCTAATTGCAACAGAATCTCGCCTCTTAGATCTGTCAGATTTCAGATGAAACGGAAGAGGTGGTCTACCTGCTCTGACGGACTCGATACTTTCATCCAGAGAATTTTTATGTCTTTCAAAATCAGGAATACGAAACTCGGAGTTTAACCAGTCAGCATTTTGGGCCTCAAACCTTTTTACTGCTCTTCTTGACTCTTGCCATCTCAGATTAAATTTACTTCTGAGAACCCTCACAGCAACCTTCAGTCGATCAAGTTTCTCAGTCTCCACATCTCCGACTTGCAAGTTCAGCTTCGCTAGAATATATACAACTGCTGATTTTATGACATCCTCGCTGGACTGATCGGAGAATTTTTCAATGATTTCTCGTTTTGTCAACAACATATCTGTACCTGTATTGGACATATTGCATCATATAATCTGTTCAATGATTCAATGATTCAATGATAATATTGAAAAGAAACATATTTCGAAGAAGTGTAGGTATTCTAAAACAACTGAAAAACCAATATTCTAAGACCCATCAGCAGTCAGAGTCTTGAAACACTTCAATTCAAATTGACTTGAATTAGCTCAGCTAAGTGATGTAATGTAGTGTCAGTGAATGTGCATGAGAATAACAATATTTGAGGTTTAGAGATGGAACAAATTTCAACGTGTTTTAACGTATGGATTCCTTAGATTTAACGCAACCGAGGTAGTGCTCATGAGATACGCCTTCGCCATTTAGTATAGTGCGGGAATATTTTTCTTGCGAGAAGAAAAGCCACCTAGTGAGCCTGATGGAAGATCAACGAAACTCCTACTTTGCAGTATCGTGGTAGATGTCGCGATGCAAGTTATGGGGCGATGTAATAGAAAGAGTGCGCAATGTTGGCTTCGAACGCAAGTATCTTCACCAAAACTGTATGGTAGCAGCTAGTAGCAGCTAATCTTAGAGTATACGTAATAACGAACCCAACGATATTTCATATCTTTAGATACAAGGTGGAACTTCGGAGAACTATCGATCGAAAAAGTGTCTACGGCGGCAAGCTCGTAAAGTGCGCGCGTAAGCAATGGCGGCATTGAAAACTGTGCAAACAGTCGGACTTGTTTCGTGTTTCAAATTGATTTATACCCATTTCAACGAACGAAAAAAAATGTAACACAAAAATTCATAAAATTGTGAACGAGTTTCGTGTGACTGTTACAAGCTAAGCGCTTATTATATAGTGGGAATTTCTCCAAATTTAGCACGCGGTCAAAATGCGAGGAATGGTCGAACCATTATAATTTTTTCGGTATGACTGCTTCCAAGTATGTTGATTATGATGGAGATGTTTTTCATTCAAATCCGGAAGTTGACTTTTGGCCACTTTTGTGGGTCTCCCAGCCCACTGTGCGCTGCTCGGTTTGCAAGTAAACTGGCCGCAATTTCGGTACAGGGTACTGTGATCTCAACTAAATGTCGATACGGGTTGTGATCTCAACTGAATGTCGGTTTTTTAGTTTTGAGTAACGGAAAAAGAATTGTTCTCAGCCATTTCTTCATCAAATGACACGGGATTAGGCTCAAAGTGTTTGGTATTTCATTGCGGAGTGGCTAATTATCCGGAAAATGCGATTATCTACGGCGACAATGAATAATCTCGCGATTTATGTGGTCGGTACGTCAATCTGTCAAAATTTTTGTCAAATTTTGGAAAAGTGAAATAATTAGCCACTTTCTGCCACAATTATGTGTAATCCCTCAAAGTTTCATTCCGATCGGTTCAGTAGTTTCGGAGAACTATTGTTTGCCGTTTTCGAGGTTCTGACAAACCTTTCACTTCACCTTAATATTAATATTTATAGCTTATATTTTAACAGGCATACTTTTTAACCTGAATGAAACTTTTGAGCCTGTTAGTGAAAGGAAAAAAAATTTTTTTTTTTTTTTGAAACACCCTACTGTTTATATACCGTGAAGTTAAAGGGAAACCGAACGATGGCCGCACTATAGTTCGACCAACACACGCTCGCGTTGCGTACGTGAGCTTCTACTAGATGATTATTCGATTATGAAATCTATAAATCAATTGTAAATCAATATTATTTCTGAACAAACAAGAGATACCACTGAGAACATTGAAATCCAATTTAGAAAAAAAATCTGCGTCTGTAATGATATTAAGGCCCATCCCTAGTCGCTCACCTCCTTTTGATGAAATGTGACACATTTCGATTAATATTCGAGCCCAGGCGTCAAAAATCCAAAAAAGGCCAACGCTGCGCGACTTAAAATTCAATACCGAACACATACGTCCGAAAAAATGTTCGTTTTATGCGAAAATAGAGTCTACAGATCGTTTTTACATTTTTAGAATTCGATTTCCTTGGCGAATAATGTAAAAACCATCTGTAGTCTCTATTTTCGCATTACAAACATTTTTTTGGACGTATGTGTTTGGAATTGAATTTGAATTCGCGCAGCGTCAGCCTTTTTTGCGTTTTTGACGCCTGGGCTCGGATAATAATCGAAATGTGTCACATTGTATCAAAAGGAGGTGGGCGACTACGGATGGGCCTTAAACGTCCTTTCCTTCAAATGAATAGGAATTCAAAATCGTAGTTTATAATGATATATTCATTGTCAGTTAAATCTCAATGAATTGTACGTATGTTGGTACGCATAAAAATCCGCCGCTAAATTTTTTTTTTTTTAATTCATCATTACGATTTACCGTTTCTGAGATTTCACAGCGGTTCGGAAGCAAAAGTGAAATTCATCAAATATGTTTAGCCATAGGAATTTCGGACGAATTTGAAACCTGGTGAATTCATTCGAATCATACGATCTGATTTTTGGATATGTTTTCGGCCTATTTTTTTGTCGGTGTGCTAAACTTAAGACTTTCATCAATATTCGAAATTCCACCGTAATATGGAGAGGTATAAATTTTCAACATTATTATTCCACAGTGACTGGAAGAAATTCTCCCGGCCAAGTTGGAGGCGAGAGTGGCAGAAATGGAGAAGAAGGTGGCGGAGGAAGAGGTGGAGGAGGTGGAAGTGGCGGACGTGGTGGTCGAGGTGGACGTGGTGGTCGAGGTGATGGAGGCGAACAGGACGTCGGTCGACAGGAAGTCGCTGGACGAGGAGGCGGTGGACGAGGAGGCGGTGGGCAAGGGGGCGGTGGACGAGGAGGCGGCGGACGAGAAGACGGTGGACGTGGGGACGGTGAACGAGGGGGCGGTGGACGAGGGGGCAGTGAACGAGGGGGCGGTGAACGAGGGGGCAGTGGACGAGGGGGCGGTGGACGAGGGCGCGGTGGACGAGGGGGCGGTGGACGAGGGGGCGGTGGACAGGGGGTTGGTGGACAAGGGGTTGGTGGACGAGAGGGCGGTGAACGAGGGGGCGGTGGACGAGGGGGCGGTGGACAAGGGGTGGGTGGACAAGGGGGAGGTGGACGAGGGGCCGGTGGACGAGGGTACGAGGGACGAGGTGGACCAGGAAACGGTAGACGTGGGGGCGGTGGCGGTTACCCGAGAAATAGGTGGCCCAGGGACCGTCACCAGCCATATAGTGCCCCACGTTATTTGAACAACAATATAACTTATAATTATAATTATTACGGGAAAAAATAAAATGAAATTAAGTTCAACTGGACAAAAGTGATTGATTTCAATAGATCGCTCCTTCGCCCTTCTAAGTAAATAAGTTGTCAAATATCTGAAATTAGTTCAAAGAATATAGGGAAGAATTGTATGGGTGGGTAGAACAATTACATTCTTTTATACCTTTGTAGATCACTTGATTCAGTATGTTTCTCAACTTCACTCGCGAGAGAAAAAGTACTAATTAATTCTATTAATACTGGATAACGCTAACTCATTAACCCTCTACATCGCCCTAGAAAAGCCCCCTCTGAATATCAAAGGGCAGAATCACTTCGTTCGGCCGTCAAAAATTATGATCAATTATTCCTTGTCTTTTTCGTAAGGTATGTACCCGCTCCATTTTTTTTAATTATTGTTAATTTTTTTGCGAACTTGTTTTCGACCGAGAAGTCTACCCTATAAGTATTAGAGGGCACATTCACTCCCTTTGCGCGTGGGAATTTATTTTCGAATCTGTTTCGCGTTTTTGGTACCGGATGTACCCGCGCCATTCTTTTAAATTATTGTCGATTTTTTTGCGAACTTGTTTTCGACCGAGAAGTCTACCCTATAAATATTAGAGGGCACATTCACTCCGTTTGCGCGTGGGAATTTATTTTTGATCTTAATTCGCAGTCTATTAATCGTTCCGACTCGAGGGGTATTTTTAGGGTGAAAAAATTGTTTTCACACATCACCTCTTTTATTTTCATGATTATAAAAAAAATTAGAACCAATAAAAATTGAAAAAAAAAAACCGTTCGAAGAACGTTCCAAACTTCAATCTGCTGGTAAAATCACCTTTACATCATTAATTATATACGACCAACATCTAGTAGCCTATATGATAAAACACATCTCCTAAAATATAAGAACTTCGGTTGCTGCGTCAACAAGCATTATTGTAAAACAAGTCAGTCTTACTCTAGCTTGCTTACTGCACAGACTTGTATTTGAGAATACACAAACTTATTGCAAACTCATGTAATTTTCTCTACGATTCACTTTATTTCTCTTGAAGAACCTACTTTAATCAACTACAAACTTTAAAATCGTTACAATATTATAGGTTCGGTAGATTTAGTGGATTTATGTTGATTTAGTGATTTTGTAGATTTTGTATGATTTGTCACGATGATTCGATCACTCGATGGTAATCACTCGTATCACGTATATACAACTTCGTAGAATTCACTTATTTGTCACTGTATTTTCCGGTGAACGAGGTAGTTCCGCTGCCACCATTGTTATGAATTGGGATCGTAGTTGATGAGAATTACGAAATGTCGTTGAGTTCGTCCCTCGTTTTTATACCCTTAGGTAACCGGATTTTGGAGTGGTAGGTGACTGACGTGAATATATATACCGTGAGCGTCCCAATTGCCGCACGGTTAAGGGGCGGGGGGGGGGGGGGGGGGGGGGGGTATACTCGAATTGGGTGGGGGTCAAAACTTCGAATGTCCACAACGTAAACTGACCAAAATCTCGAATTTTGAAATGAGCGAATACCAAAATAACGAAAATTGTGATTTCAAAATATTTTATTTCCGACAGACCACTGAGACGAATAAGTGTTTCGTCGAAAGGTTATTTATCCGAAAGGTCGCTAATTCGACAATGTGTTTTCAGATCATTCGTACTTCGAATGAGCAGAATATAGATTATAATAACATAAAAAGTTTATATTTCCAAAACTAAAAATCGAAAATGGCATATATTTCAAATAGCTAATAAACCAAACAAAAATATAGCGAGAACCAAAATTCAGAAGGGGCAGAACTCATAAACGCAAAATGTAGAAAGGTCAAAATCTCGAATAATAGAATTTTCATGAGCTCCCAAGTATTTATGAATGACGTTGACATTCTTCGTTGATTCTTCAAAATAAGTTAATAATTAGATTGTTTCTTTCGATGATTTACTAATCATCAACGTTTTATGAAACTGAGAATTTTGAAGTATCGTACATTGTTAGATTGAATACACAGCCTAATTCAGAATTCATAACAAATCTTTCACAGAGTCAATCATCGTTTTTTTTTTTAATTTTTTTCAATACTCTGCGTCAAATTTGAGTTTGAAGTTTCTTGAGGAATTTTTTCGAATGAATTTTTATGTGATTCAAATCTATTTTTTTTTTTCTTTAAATCTCCATTGAAATTAGGATAAAACTTCTCTCAGCGATTTTTGTTTAATTACTCTTTGTTGCCATTTGTCAGCCTTTTAAGGAAAACATTCAACAAATTTCCGAATTTTAACCTCATCAAAATTGAACTTGCTCGACTATTTTCTTGTCCGAGATAACTTTTTGGTTGATTCAAAAATGAAAAATTGTCCCACTCATTCGTTTCTATTCGAGAAAATCAGAAAATAGTCGTTCTTCACAAATGACTAAACGAATTTTGATCTTAATTTTTTCTACTCGAGATTCATTTCGTATTTGAAAACCAAAACCAAGTTCATATCGAAATTGGGATCTGGTTATCGTCACACATAATATACGGGGGGATGCATAAATAGGACGTTAGGAAGGAAATAAATCACAGATAACACTTGAATGAGGTGTATATTTGATTAAAAAAATACTTAAGTGAATATTATACAACGCTTTTCACATTTATTCATTTAACTATTTATCTTCGCAATAACAACAAAAATACAAGAAAAAACTACATTGCGATACAAGTTGTGTAACTACAAGAAATAAACAAAAGAAAAATACATAGAAAAAAGTGAATGGAAGAGAACAGCTATGCTTGCCGAGACCGCGCAAAAGTATTAAAATTAATAACGCAAAAACTATGGGTCCTAGAACATCGGTTTCCAATTTTAATTTGTATATAATATTCTGCTCTATAAAATAAATAACAACAGTCCAGTCAATCCAGCTTTTGACCTTCAAAATATTAAAAACGAAGCGCGGCTTATGGACAGCATATTATTTAAATTAAATAAAAATTATCAATTATCGGGGCAGCATCGCACTGTTTTCATTTTACTTGTCCAATTGGAAAAACAAAAATACTATTTAATATGCTGAAGGATCCCTTAGTCCGATTGTAGCCAAATTCTTATCGGGGGTTGAGAAGCAGGCATCCTACACAAGGGACAGCGGCGTCCATTTCGTTCTTGCGTCCACAGTCGCTCTGCACAGGTGGCGCAGCAACACCGATGGCCACATGGTAAAAATGAGTGGGTCGTCGCTCCCGATAAACACACACGACATAATGCTGTAAAATAAATTCGAAACAAGGAGTACTCATACTCGAAATAATCTATTCTAGTCAAAAGTGTAATGTAATGATATCGACGTTTCAAGGAATAATTTATCATTTTGGAATCTGGGTTGAGGTATAGATAATATTTATTCAATTTTTGTTTACTTAATACATGTCGAAAGAATACGCATGGATTGACGTTCTCTTCCATGAGAAAACCCTCCGCAGAAACAACCGTGTCATCCTACAGTATGCCCTCAAATTGCCATAGCCGTGTCGTTCTTTTTGCAATGTCTTAGTTTCCATGAATCGATATGTTGGAAATATTTAGAGTCAATTTGTGTACTAAATAGATAATTTAACGGTGGGCCCGTCCATTAAATTACCCGGCTGACTCAGGGACTGTTCACTTGAATTTTAGGTGTACGAGTAATTTCCGACTTCCAATGACTTCAATTAACTACCAATGACTTCCTGTGATCTTCGATGACATATAATAACTTCCAGAGACAAACATCTGACTGCGACGAAACATCTCTTGACTTTTAACCGACGACTGCTGACAAGACTCTCAGAAATACCAAATAACCACCGGACAATTCGAAGACTTCCTAAGATATCCAAAGACTTTTAGCGAATAAGAACTGACTACTTTGACGCATTCCTTGGCTTTGAAACGACTAGCGATGACTGCCAGAGATTTCAAGTAACTTCCAACACCTCTAGGACTTCAAAAAATATGAAACCACCTCCAAAGACTTCAATTGACTTGAAATACTAGCGTACAAAGAACTAAGGGCGTTCCAAGTGAATAGCCCTTCGTAACTAATATATATCACTATACTTGGTTTTATTTATGCCTCGTTCTACTAAATTGCAAAAATACGGTGCGATTATGGCAATCTAAGGTAAAATGCAGCATGATGTTTACTTTTTTTATTTAACGGAGATGGTAATCCGTAGCCAAGATACATTCTGAAGAAGATCGAACGCCCTGCCACTTTCCCCGCCAGCGCTTGCGAGGATTCAAATACAAACGCCGGCCGACACCTCGGGCCACGTTAACTCCTAAGAGAAGCGGCCCTGCGGAATCTGCTGCCTTACGGCAGGGGATGTAGAGGACGCTCGACTTTGACAAATCCGTATTTGTCACTTAGCAAATATTCATCGAGCACCCGAAATATTTCAAACGCGTGTAACTCACATTTCTAGCAAAAACATCATTTTGAAAAAGAACGAACGCCCCGCCACTTTCCCCGCCAGCGTTTGCGAGGATTCAAATACAAACGCCGACCGACACCTCGGGCCACGTTAACTCCTAAGAGAAGCGGCCCTGCGGAATCTGCTGCCTTACGGCAGGGGACATAGAAAGACGCTCGACTTTCACAAACCCGTATTATCAATTTTTTATATAGCATTGACTAACTTGAGCTTTCCCGTGGTCACGAGTGATAACAATGATATAATAATATTGGTAGGAATGGAATGCCGCATTTCACAATGAGTACCAAGGAGTCTGTGGATTAAACATATCAAACTTTGTGAGCACTGCTAGTCAATGCAAGAGAATCATAGCGTATATATACGACAATATTTTTTCGGAACGTCGATATCATTATAATACACCGAGAAATATATTCACTTGTTTCAGTAATAACATCATTATATTATTATATACAATGCATACAATCATGTACAAGAAATTGCACGGGTTATGTAAGTTTTTAGGATCGTAAATTCATTGTTGACACGGTCACATGAACTTTGTTAAAGATTATACGAGATAAAGCAACAAATTCCTTGAAGAATAATAGACTATAATTCAGGACGTTCTAATCGTTTTCCGACAGTGATACTATTCCTCGCAGCAACGTCTTATTTCGATGCGGAATCGTATTTTCTCTGTTGGGACAAGTTGAGTCAATGAGGAATACTATAGTTTTCTGTATTTATTTTGTTCAGTAGCTATGATACTATTGCAAGTTGAATATTATGGAAATCTAGCTTGATTAAGAGTGTTATGAAAATTCATTAAGAAATTATTTATATTATGAACCGAAGATTGTTAATTTAAAATTGTCTATGCGGTGCGACTAGTGATTGTGAAAAGATTTTTTTACTTTTCTATGAAAGTACAATCACCTTGAATTGACAATATTCCAAAATGTGCAATTGCTTCTACATTAGTAAGTAAATCAACAATGATGTTATTACCATCATCTTCAGCCAAGCGGCGTTGATCTTCTGCTTCGGCTCGTTGAGCTTCAGCGGCTGCAGTTCGCCGCTGTAATTCGTCTTCCGTTGCCGTTAGCCGATCCTGGAGCCGTGCACTTTCTGCTCGCATCGCAACGAGTGCAAGCGATTGCGCGGTTTGCACGTCGTGGGCACGAGCTTTTGCTCTTTTGCGGAATTCCGCAATGGTATACAAAAAATCAATATTGCTTTTTTCAATTTTCAGTAAAATCTCTGACCTTTTCTCCGTTTATTTCGCATTTGCCTTCTGGCGGTCTGATCCCCAGATAATGCGCTTGCACGCGGTCTCTCAAGTTGCTGGTCTGTAATACGTACATTCATTTCATTTTCAGATTCTTATTATTACATAGTATTTTTAAAATAATTTCTTGAAGACGAAATTAGGGATGTATGATTTTTGAACGGCCCGATAAATGTACATGTTGTTCCCTTCATTAGAGTTTGATCGCAAACTAATTCTGTGAATAAATATCTGTTATACATTTTTTGGAATGTTTGCGTCGAGTGAAATTCTGCACAGCAAAAATACTAGCTATCACATAGCTGGTCAATTTCACGAATCATTAAGATAGTAATTATAATTTCAGAGAATTCACGGTAGTTTTCAGCTGGTGGCGAGACATGTCCAGGGTCGTGCTGATCCGGAAATCGCTCCCGTTCGTCGTCTAGTTCGTCGTCTAGTTCGACCGGTCGAACATCGTCTTCGTCTACAATAAGATAGAACTATATCGAATTAGCAAAATATTATGGCAGGATTGGTAAATATACTGCATAACTCGACCGGTCATTGCCATTAATTGTAAACGGAGTTAATTATAATTCCCCAAAAATTACCGTCGTTATTAGCCGGTGGTGAAAAACGTCCTGCCTCGTGTGCCTCAGGTTCAGGTTGAACGTTTTCTTCTACATTGCATAAATCACACAAAATGAATACGAATATGAACATGACAACTGAACATCAGGTAACAGAGATAATTGCTACCCATTATTACCTATTGCATATACTACGACTTCATCTGCATTTGAGTCTGCGTCGGAGCTACTCGATGCACCATCACGATTGTTCGCGTTGTCTAAGATATCTAAACACATGTTTAAATACATAATATCTTTGATAGCAACATGGTTACCCAAAATCACGTCTTATTATCCAACAAAAAGTCAAGTTAAGTATTCAGTTTATCTGTAGTGATTATTCGAAAAATATTTCCATCGTACGTATATATTACCATTTTCTGGTGCTTCTGGTGGAATAAATTCCGCATTATCGAGAAGCCAATGCGGCTGCTCTTCGGCAAACAACTCGATCTCGTAATCAGGATCATTTTCTGTTGAAAAATGACGGTGATACGGTTTAGCGATGAATGGAGGTTGAATCACGGAAAAATCTACACACTAAATATGAAGCTACTAAGGAAAACAATGATGTCATTGACAATCATGGTATCAGTCTGATAGGTATTACAAATCTTCAGTTTTACCCAAATGTATAGCCGTGGCGGCTTCTCGCAGCTCGAATTCGATCCCTTCCCGGCCGTTGGATTCGCGAACAATTATGTCGTCCACATTGCCTTTCAAGGCTACCGCCTTCTGCAGGAATTCGTCGACAGTAATCAACTGCATGTGCAGCTCTCTCCAAGCTATTCAAAATAAAAATGATTTTACCATCTTCTTACCACAAGATTTGTATACCCCCAAAAGTGTTTTTTATCTCGAAAAAAAGGAGTGTGGAAAATAATATAAACTATGTGGCAAATAGATTTTGCAATTAGTTTTGCTAATCATCATTGATGTCATCTTTTCGTATTTAATGCGAACAAAATTGATAAAATTGATGAATTTTTATAAAATAACAAATATGGTACAGCTCACCTCTTACGAGTCGCTGCTGTTTATATACAGTAGCGTATCGTGCGTGTCTGCCGATTTGGCGATTATTCCGCAGCCTTTCGACGTCCGCCTTCACATTGGCTTGTAACTTTAACAGCTGTATAAATATAAACATATGTTAACGCGTTATACCAACATTGCACGATTGGCTATCGTAAAATTTTGAAGCTTATATTTCTTTCGTTTATCCCTCTCAGTATAGAATTAATTAAATTATTCATTCGAGTGATACACGTGTTAGAACCGAACGCAATTGAATCGCCATTTGAGTTTTTTGAACTTAGTTATATTTTATATCGATCTTATTTATAACGAATGCAGATATCATGAAAGATTGTACGAAATTTACAGTACATATTTACGTCATTTTAAAGAGCAAAAATACAAGATTGATTTCTTTTTTCAATTCTACAGGATGGCGACAATTTAACTGAAATGAAATTTTCTGACTTTTCTCGACTGACCGAATTCCCTGACTATACCCGGTGGTCCCAGTGTGTCGCCACCTTCTTAAAAGCAGAAATTATATAATCAGGATTCAAAAAAAAAAAGATTGCGCCTACAATCTTTGGTACATTTCCCAGAGTATGGTAGAAGCAGAATTCAAAAGGCTGAATTATTTTAAATGATTTTTGGAAATGAGCAATTTTATGTTTATTTCAACACGCTGTGCGTAAAGTTCGCGGGCATAAAATTCAACTTAACGCGCGTTGGCTGAAAAACAAAGTCTGATACACATGTCAAAGATGATTTTCGACTTGTGTGATTGTCACGCTCGCTTTGCTCGGGCGAAAAACTTCACACCCATCCGACAATCAACACTTTTGCACTAGTATAGAAAAGTACTATTCTGTTGAATTATTTGTATCCATCTATTTTTTCTAATATCCACCCCTAGCACACTGTAGAGAAATTGCTTTTCCGAGTTTTGCATTTATTCCGAAATTGATATTCCACGTCAACCTACTTCAGGGATATAAATAGAAAATCTTGGAACTTGTGGAAAATCTTGTTCGAACGTTAGATATATACGACAAATTACATTGCATGTTACCTACCCGATCATAATGGACGTTGCACCCGGTGACGTGGGCTGTTGTAAAAACTTCAACAATCGCGTTCCGTAATCCGCGTTCAAAATCAGTCATCACGAGATTAACGTGATTGTTTGGGATGACACGCTCTTTCACGAATCTGAGGACTGCTATGTACGCTGCTTCAGTTTTCGGGACATAACAATCCAAATGAATGGAAAGCCCTGTGCATAATACGCCAAGATAAAATTACGTGAGAATTATTGTCTTATCAAGTTTTTATTGTTTAGTTACACCGTTTTCGAAAGAACGACTTGAACTCAAGTCGTCTGATATTTACGAAACATTTTTTCCGTTAGTGATTTTTTTGTGTGTAGTTAGATTCGATACCTTCGTACAATTATTAATATCGGTATAACTCAAAGTATTATCATTTGCAAACGCCGAAACCAGGATAATGGGCCTGTGAAAATTTATAGCCCAGCTCAGCAACAGAATGAACCATTATAAAATTGAAAAATTTCTCACATGATTGAATTTAACACCCATAATAGTCAGCAGTTGATAAGCATCTTGTATACTGGGTGTAGATTTAAAGGTTCCGTCCACAAAAAATTTGGTCACGTCACCCATTTCTGTTGATACGAAGATTTCGTCACAAAATAGTACGTGATCGTTCCCATCATCATCAGTGATTAATTTCACTGACAATCGACCAGAGCCGTACTCTAAGTTCCGTCCGTATTGCGGATCCATGAGGCGATTGCCGAATTCACCTAAACTCTGCGGATGTGGCGGATACTGGTTCTGCCTGCACCGCTTCATGAAGCTTTTAATGCTCGGATACGAGAGATTTCGAGAGGCTTCAGGATGACTAGGTATATGAAGAAAAATTAAAGTCTTTGAAATACTGTTCAATTATTACGATAGTATATTGTGTAACAAGGGATGAAACAAGGTGAATGCAGGTCAGGGTGAAGTTGTATGTCCAAAGCCGAAGGCGAGGGCGGACATCACCCGTGCCTGCATTCATGTTTCATCCCGTGAAACACACTATGTTTTTCATAATATCTGCTCTGGAACTTCAACTGTCAATTTAAGGCGTCTTCTCACTTTGAAAATTAAAAAAAATCGATTTTTTTTTTTTTTTTAATTTTGAAAGTACATATCATCAAAAATGTTATATCAAAATTTCATAAAGATCGGACGAGTCTAACTACATTTTTGGGCGACCGTCAGGTGACTACCTGAGAGCACCCGGCTGATCCCTTTGACGCCGCTCGGACGGTCCCTGTATACCTGACTCTATACAATTGAATAGTCGTGTTCTTTTGTTAATGTAGTACCCCTTGCTTAGCTACTTTGGACGAGCACAACTTCTACGAAGAATCGGAAGGTCCATTGTATGGAGCAGGCATCGCTGATTAACCCGAGGTAAGGTTTTTTCATGATTTCTCTGCAACCAAAACTTTAAACGCGTTTATCTCAAAACAAGGTTTTTCAGTGCCTTGTTGATGAAATTTCGGAAACTATCCGGCCGATTGTCATGAAATTTGAATGATATATTCTTCAGAGTTATGGCTATAGCGCATATCATCAGATTTTTGAAATTTTGATTTTAAGTATTTTTTTTTTTACAAAAAACTGCAAAAAAACGCGTTTTTTTTTTACTTTTTCGAAAAACGTGCGCCATTTTGTTATTTTCGCGAATATCAAAAATCTGATGATATGCGCTATAGCCACTGACATACTGAATCTAAAACTGTTTTATTTTTTTGTTTCAGATGACCTGTCTCGGAGATACCATCAACAAGCCACGAACATAACATTTCTACACGGGTTTTTCGATGCTACTGTTTTATTATAATAATTGTTCAAAAAAATAAAAAATAAATTTTTTCTTGTACTTGAAAGATGTGTTTATTACATAGGATCCATTTTATCCCATAATTTTTTGCAAAAATCCTCGAAAAAAAATCGCGAAAATAGCCTATTTTCGAGGTGCCTAAAGTGAGAAGACGCCTTAAATAGTCTGAAATTTACAACAGGGCAGTTATTTCTCTTTGCAATCCGAAGGGGTGTAATAGACCAATTTTGCAATCCCAAGGGAGTAAAAAACACTAATTCACACCGCTGATTCATCGGATTCGCGAGTCGCGCATAATGTGTGACAACTTTTCATGGCATTAGTCTGAAATCAGCCTCTTTCAACTGACAAAACAGGCAACGAAAATTGCAGTTTCAGAGCAGGTGTTATCAAAAGAATAATATATTATATGGATCTTATAATGTTTCTTCCCATGCAACCATCGTCAATAACATCTATAGCTGGTATTTAACATCTCTCTGGAATTGTCGCCAAAGAATAAAGATGATTTTCGATCATGAAATTCGCTGTTGAAAATAAATTAGGGAAATTCCCCTGTTAAATCGATAGAAAAAAGAAAAATGTTCGGCGCCAGCAATGAATTATGAAGTAGGCATGATTCTGTCATGAAACTTACACGGCCGCTAATAGGTTGTACAAATCTTTCAATCTACAGCGTGATTCCCTTTGCGCGCACCACCTGGTAAGGGCGGATTCCTTGTGAAATTCTAAGACTAATTTTCCTTTACCAAAAAGTCCTGGGACTAATGGTTCTCGGGCTACAGAAGGTCTTAGTTGACCAATCACAGAGCCTACAGCTGCTCAAGTTAGGGCCGGGTCAAAAGTAATAAAACTAGCAGTGCCCGTGGCGTGTGGATTTTCAGTGAAATAAAAATAAATGATTAAATCTAGTGACAAATTCTTTCACCATATGGCATTTAAGTTACAGGTAATAGTGAGTATTAACGACGTCGTCGCCGGGAGTTGTCTTCGCACAACATACGCTTTCGGTATCATTGACCAGGACCACCGCTACGTGGTGTTGTCCTCTAGGTCCACCACCACGTAGTTTCCGCCCCCAGGTCGACCGCTACGTAGTTTTCGTCCTTTAGGTCCACCGCACCGTAGTTTCCGTCCCCCAGGTCGACCGCTACGTAGTTTTCATCCTCTAGGTCCACCGCACCGTAGTTTCCGTCCTCCAGGACCTCCGCACCGTAGTTTCTATCTCCCAGGTCGACCGCTACGTAGTTTCCGTCCTGCAGGTCGACCGCTACGTAGTTTTCGTCCTCTAGGTCCACCGCACCGTAGTTTCCGTCCCCCAGGTCGACCGCTACGTAGTTTTCGTGCTGCAGGTCCAGCGCTACGTATTTTTCGTCCTCCAGTCCACGGCTCCTCCAGGACGGAAACTACCTAGCGGTCGACCTAGAAGACAAAAACTACGTAGCGGTGGTCCCGGAGGACGGAAACTACGGTGCGATGGAGCTAGAGGACGAAAACTATGTAGCGGTGGTCCTGGAGGACGGAAACTACGGTGCGGTGGACCTAGAGGACGAAAACTACGTAGAGGTCGACCTGAGGAACGGAAACTACGGTGCGGTGGTCCTGGAGGACGGAAACTACGGTGCGGTGGTCCTGGAGGACGGAAACTACGGTGCGGTGGACCTAGAGGACGAAAACTACGTAGCGGTCGACCTGCAGGACGGAAACTACGTAGCTGTCGACCTGGAGGACCCAAACTACGTAGCGGCGGATCTGGAGGACGAAAAATACGTAGCGCTGGACTTGCAGGACGGAAACTACATTGCGGTCGACCTGAAGGACTCAAACTACGTAGCGGTGGTCCTGGAGGACGGAAACTACGGTGCGGTGGACCTAGTGGACGAAAACTACGTAGCGGTCGACCTGGGGGACGGAAACGACGTGGTGGTGGACCTAGCGGACAATACCACGTAGCGGTGGTCCTGGTCAATGATACCGAAAGCGTATGTTGTGCGAAGACAACTCCCGGCGACGACGTCGTCAATACTCACTATTACCTGTTAAACTTAAATGCCATATGGTGAAAGAATTTGTCACTAGATTTAATCATTTATTTTTATTTCACTGAAAATCCACACGCCACGGGCACAGCTAGTTTTATTTCTTTTGACCCGGCCCTAACTTGAGCAGCTGTAGGCTCTGTGATTGGTCAACTAAGACCTTATGTAGCCCGAGAACCATTAGTCCCAGGACTTTTTGGTAAAGGAAAATTAGTCTTAGAATTTCACAAGGAATCTGCCCTTACCAGGTGGTGCGCGCAAAAGGAATCACGCTGTATACCAATGCTGCGCCAGCGTTTCCTTCAGAGCCTGTTTGAAACGAGCGTTTGTTTCTGCCTCGTGATCCGGAAGACAATATGGTGAATGAGGATTTAACTCCTGTATTGCACCGTTGACTAATTTCGCCGTGCCGTGACAAACAGTTGAATTTCGACAACGGAGGTAGCTGTGAAATTGAAACAAATCAGAATCGTGCATATCTCTTGTAACGTGGCGGAATTGCCTCCGCCACTGACCAGCTCCTTCCTCCCCGCGGAGCGTCCGATTACGTGTTTTGGTGTTGTGTGCGTCTATGCTACTATGCTAACCCCAAGGCAAAAGGGACCTTTTTCTTTATCTGATATGCATTGTCTGCCGTAAGTTTTTGTATGTTTTTAAGGGATAGCCGAGCAACCCGTAGATCACCGAGGGACGTCGAGGGAACGCCGTACGGGGAGGTACGCCCGTGAAATCACGTCGGTAGTAGCTATACCGATCGTCACCAAGGAGCTACGACACCTGCCGGTCGGGAGAGGGCCGCACCTCCCGGCCTGACGTTGCTGCCCGTCCCCTTTCCTCCCGCACCGATCACCTGCTCGTTATCGGTATGGCGAACCCGGCGTGTATGGAAAGGCTACCTCCCCCAACTCCTGGAGCGCCACCTAATTACACGAAACATGACGTAATTCCGGGAATCTCGGCTCATCTTCTTCCGATTCGCCATCTTTCGTTTTTGCGCTTTTGCACGTTACGCTTTCGCTTTCTCCTAATTTTTCTTTGCTCAGCTTATTTGCTTTCCGTGTGCTTTATTTGCTTTTTGTTAATATTATTTGGCTTCGCGCCCATATTGTAACCATACGATTAAGTCTAAGTTTACGGCTATTTAGTTATTAGTGATATTTTAAGTGCGGGTGTGCTCACCGTTTGCGCCTGTTAACGGCTTTACTATAAGTGTGTGCGTGTGTGCGTGTGGATCCTGCCGTCCCGTGCCGACTATCACCGAAAGGTAAGCTTTACGCTTAGGCTGCGACCACCCGTCTCTCTTGCATCGTGCATTGGTGAGAAATCATCAATTAGCCGCTTTTGGCGAAAACTAAAATACGGTCGACGAGCGATTATAACATCTGCGAGACCACTACTAGTGACGGGTTGTCGTAGTCACCCTTATACGTGTGGTAGTGTGTAGATTCTATTTCTCTAATTGTATTTTATTTGCATTTTTCGCTTACCAGTTTCTTTATATTGTTTGCGGTGCCTTCCGATTGCCTTGGGGTTACCTGCGTAGGAATAAGAATTTATACTCCTGTGCGTAGGAGCTTCGCATATCATACGTAGCCTAGGTGTCGTTCCTTCTATTTGGGAGCAATATTTAGCGCCTAATTACGACTTTTTCCTTTCGTTATTTTGTTTATTATTTCGGGTGCGTAGATTGGGAAGCTCTGCGCGACACGAGTCATTGTGCCTAAGATTTATCAATTATTATAAATTTAATTTAGCGAGCTCGCTACCGACGAGCAATCTGCTGGCGAGCGGCCGCGTATCCGTGAGCTGTAGAAGTGTGCGTGTTAGCCGGCCAGCGTAGCTGTATTTGCGTATCGGTGCGCGCACCGCGTCAGCTGCTCTGGCAACGGGTAGTGTGCTGTATGTGTGACCCCCTCCCCTTCTGCCGTCTCGCTATACTAACGTTCGCCGTACTCTACTACGTGCGCAACGCCGTGCTTCGTAGTCACTGTATTTACTGCCGACTTGTCTTTCCGTGTGTCGCGGGTTCGATCCTACCACACTAGACGAAGCCTATGCATTCTTTTTTTTGTTATTATTTTCTATTATATTCTGAATTTTAGAGTCCCGCTGCGATTATAGAGCGACTGCGCTACGAGACCGTAAATTTTAAGTAGCTAGTAATTCACGGAGTCTCGTTACTCAAATTTATACTTATTTTCTTTGTCCCTAGAGGTTTCTTTTCTTTTTTTTCGTATCGAGCGTCTGTACCGGGTGACTGACCACTCAAGAATAAAGTTTATTTTGTTGCCGATCATATTATATTGTGTAGCAGTATTATTTCTCCGCCCCCACGTTCCCCTCTACCGCGGCTTAGCCGGCCAATACTTTGATTCGTGCCTACGTTTTCTTACCGCGGCACTATTTAGTGCCTGGCGCCCAACCCTTTGTTGCGTTTTTCAGGTTTGGTTCGTGACGTTGGAGACGCATTGTGCGAGACCAGTGGTCCTACTAAATGTCCCCGCGTAGGAAACTGCTCGTTACACTCTATATCAGACCGGTTTGAAAAAATCAACCATTTTTTTTTTCAAAATCCCCATTGAAATACTTTCGGGGGGGGGGGGGGGGGGGGGGTCGAAAAAAGATGCCGGTTCCAAGCGGAGTTCGTAATATTAATATTCAGAGGTCGCGCATCGCGGATTTCTATTTATCATTCAAATACTATAGGAATTTTTTTTTTAGAATTTCGTAGCTCACAAACCAATAAACAAATCCAAGTGACTCATACATATTTTTATAGGAAATTGAACACTCTACAAAAAGTATCCTATATCATTTTTGGATGAATTGACTTCTTCCAAAGTTATTCAAGCTCAAAGTTCAATTTATAGTTAAGTCGACTATTTTTTTTTCTAATTTTCAATTTTTTTAGCAAGAAGTTAAAAATTTTGAATTACATTGAAATAAGTTGCCTAATTTCCAAAAATATGACCAACGGTAACTTATGGAAAATGTAGTATACTTTTTTACCGGTGGAACAGGAATGAAGCATGTATTTATTTCTCCTTCAACTTTACATATTGAAAATTTTTCACTGACTTCCTTCCTCATAGAAAATCACAAACTATAGAATTCTTGAGCCAAATTTCATGATATTTAGTGATAAATTTCAGCATTTTGCCAGAAACTAAAAAAAAAAAATATTAGACTTAACTATGACTTGAACTTTGAGCTTGAATAACTTTTGACATCCTTTTTTACCTTCACCACCTCCCCCGGAAAGTATTTCAATGCGAATTTTGAAATACTTTTTTTTTAATATTTCTGTAACACAAAATGAAATAATCGATCAAAATATTCATTCGCCGGCTACTACCTACCTTTACTTCCTACACTGATAGAAGGATTTCTTAACTGTTAATAAACACATTTATTTGGAAACATTTTTTAATTTTTGAAATATAAATTGATATTTTGTAACATTTAACAAATTATCTTTGTGCACAGCAAATATTTATCAAGTAGATGACCTAATAAATCATTTGTTAAATATGAATGAATCTTATTAAATATCAAAAAATCCTTCTATCAGTGTAGATGGACAAAAGAAAGACGTGGCGTTTCGTCGAACAATTAGGAAGAAAAAATGTGGGCACATGTAACGCGTATCTCCAGTAGCAATTGAGTCCTACACAGAAAAAAAAGGATATCTTGAACCAAGATGGAAAATTTCTTCGAAATTTCTTTCGTGAACCAAAACAAAAATGTGTTTGGTTAAAGTAAAAAATTCTTTGGATGTAGAATTTATTCACTTCGTGGAAGACATCATTTTCTTTGTCTGAAAAACTAATTCCTTGAACGTAAAAAATAATTTCTTGGGTCAAGCAATGTTTGTCTCAATTTCAGAAATATATATATATTTTTTTATTTAGTTATTTTTATCTGTATTCCTATTTTTATTCCTTTTTCTGATATTTTGATATATATTATATATATATTTTATTTTGATCTTTTTCTACTATTGAATCAAGTGAAAGATGTATTGGCTTGAGAATTTATTTTTCTTCATTCACGATTGAAAAATTCAAGAAATTATTTCACTTCGTTCAAGAAAGTGTTCATTCCATCCACTGAAAAATTTCTTGGATTTCGAAAAATTATCTTTAGTCAAGTAAACTTTTTTTTCTGTGCCCAGGCCGAGTGAGCAGCAAGTAAAAAGCGTTTTGCGTATTATACTACCTACATCGGCCGACAGTGATCACGAAGAAGTGGTCTGAAATTTATATGACTTTTCGAATAAATCCAATTTTCCAAGAAATGAGCAAAACATCTGTCATAGTTCCATAGAGTAATTTTTCGAACCTACGAAATCGCTATTCTGCTGCGTTCGATAAAAAAAAAAAAAGAAATCATCACATGAAACAAAAAATGGCCATTTACACAATTACACCAACTATTCGCGGCCACGTCTGCATTTAAAATAGTTTAAAAAAAATAATTAAATTTACGCTTGGGATAAAAAGGAGATCTTTTTGAAAAATTTAATAAATAATTCAGTATTTATCATTATTAGTAAATTATATAAACATTGTTTATATATTTTTTATTATTATTATATTATGTTTTTTATATTTTTATATTAATTTAAAATTAAAAATTATTATCAATATTAATGTTAATATTAATCTCTTTATCATTAATATCAATTTTCTAGAGTGAAAATTCAAAAATTCCAACTAATTGTTTGCAATTTAATATTTTCTATAATAAATTGTTCTAATGTTCAATAGTTAATTTTTCATAGTTGGTTTTATAAAATATGTTATCATTTCCAGAAATAAATAATTTTTTGAAAATTTTTTGTTTGTTTTTGATCAAAAAATATTTTTCGATGATTATTTTAATCAAGTAATCACGGCTTGTATCACCACAAGCACTATGCATGTGAATAAAAAAAAATTAATAAAAAAAATTATAGCTTAAAGTAGACAGTTTTTTGCTTGTATTGAAAAAAACTAAAAATTAAAAAGATACCCTTTTGAAATTCAGCTCCTCAACTATACTTTAGAGATACTGGAATATTACATGAATGTGTATAGTTTCAGATAGAAAGACTGTTTAAAGCGGTCGAATGCCCTTTTTATTCGAAAAAATACGATTGCTTTCGATTACTTTTTTTTTGTATTTTGAAAATACATCCGGAACAGTGAACGTGATAATTTTTAGTTGTAAGAGAAAAAACTACAGTCAGCCCACATCAAAACACATTTACAAAATTGAAAGTACACAGGATCTAAGCAGTACTGTGATATTTTCCATGCACAGGGCAAGAAAAATAGACGCCAATAGAATAATTATTAACTGCGAAATATCCTGATTTCTTGAAAAGAAAACTTGACAGTAGTACAAAAGAATACTCGGCAAAAACATTGTAAATGTCGAAAGTTACCGCCAAGTACAAAAATGGTTTCACCAGCCAAAAACTTAGAAGCATCATACTCTTCACCAGCGACAGATTACAAACGTCATTTCTTTACACAAAATAATACAAAAACCTTGTACGTGAAATCAGGCGCAACAAAGCCAAGCACTCTCGCAGTTATTTTCATTTTTCAAATTATGTTTCCCGAATGCTAGTATGATGGAAATCAATGAAAAACCGATAGAAAATCATTCGTTACCTTCGACATAATAGCATATTGAAGAATATTCACTCACATAATAGCATATTGGCGACGGGGAATATTGCCTAAGGCAGTATCTCGTATGATGATACGAACTTGGCGGGCATAGATTGATCTGAAAATTATCAATTGCACTCTTTTTTCGATTCATTAATGCCAGTCACTCTGCGACGATCACACCCACAGAACTGTTGCCCAACCAACACGAAATGGTGGAGAATACGTTTAATATGCGTGATAGTGGTGGAAATGTAGTGTACGGTGTAAAAAATGAACGTGTATCCACGATGCGGTTTTCCACACATCATTATAACACGTTTATTGAAAACGTTTATTTCAGACATCTGTTTTTTAACACGATTATGTTACGTTGAATTGAGACGTATACTAATTACATTTTTATCAACATATAATGCATGTGTTTTATACGTTTATAGACCAATGATTTCAGGGCTACGATCGACGTTTAATAAATAATGACAAACCTTCGTGTAACCTACGTATTCAAAACAACGTTTAAAATATTCATGCAATTCACATTTTCTAAACGCTTAATTAACGTGGTTCTTACGTTTATCAATGACTTTCTTCAGTATTCCTCCAAACGTTCAATAAATGTTATTGCGCTTACGTGTGCCATACGTATCTGCAAGCCATGTAAATACCTCAATCTATAGCAGATAATGTTAACGTTTTATGAATGCGTATTCCACGCTCATAAACGTTTTTGTTACGGCATTTATCAGCTTTGAATCAACGCTACTAAATGTCGTGTAAGTTACGTTTGGAAATAACCGTTTAAATTATGGATACTTTTTACCTTTTTCAAACGTTCAATCAGTGACAGTTACGTTTATCTGCAATAACTTTATTCAGGGTTTCTTTGAAAGTTGAATAAATGTTTTCGCATTCTCATGTGTGACACACGTATTTGCAAACCACGTGAGCAACCTAACTGCAAAAAATATTGATGTTAAGGTTTTATAAATGCCTATTTCACGCTTACAAACGTCTTTGTTATGTCACTATTCAGCACTCAATCATTATATCACTAAACGGTCATGGATTTTACGTATTCATAGAACGTTTCGAATACGTACGCTTTCGACATTCCTCGAACAATAAATGAAGGTGACTTTCGCGTTTATCGAACGTTTCATAGAAACGGTCGCGCTTACGTATGACAAACGTATTCAGAAGCTATGCATACTAGGGTGTACCAGAAGAAACTTTTTTTTTAATCCCCCACATCAAAACTTGAAGTGGTTTTTTGAAATAAGAAGCCTCGATGAAGGAGGGCACTGAGAAATAATACAAAGTGCTATCTCAGTCGATCAGAAGTCATAGGTGATTGAGGCACCTGCTAGACTCAATTGACCGAAACCCCCTTTCGCGAGGTGAAATCTCATAGCAAGTTGAATAAAATCACAAGGTGGTATAGGGAATAGACTGATAAGAAATTATGTTTTGAGAACAAAGTTTAAAAAAAAAAAGTGCATATCCGTAGGTTAATTTCTAACAATTCTTGTTCATTTCCTACTTATTATACCACATGCTGAGACAGCTGAATGTCATGTAATATTTCAATTACCGAAAGGGGGATGCTGATAATCAAGTTGAAAAGGTGCCTCAACAGTATACTTCTGGTCGAGTGAGACACCGCTTCGCATTTTTCTCACCAGGAGACGGCAAGGTAGTCGGTTTTTTTAAATTTTTGATTTTTATGTTACGTGTAGTTGAAACCTTGAATAAGAATTTCCCAAAGTAGTTTGACGAAACATTCATAAATTTTCGAGATAATCGACTTTGAAATTTTACATGACTAGTTGAATCCACTAGACGCGACATATGGTCCATCGGGGCGCGTCGCTCACTCGGTAGCGTCCGAGTCTCATAATCGTGAGATCGCTGGTTCAAGTCTCACCGCGTGATCTTTTTTTTTCCTTCAAAACGCACTATATGTTGTTTCATTCTTCATCTCATTCCCATAATTATGAGCAAGCGAAACATTATAATAACTATAAGTAGGAATATTCTTCAAGTGACTGGTCGTAATACACAATCGGTTAATAAACAATATTTATTATAAATTAACAATAAGGTTTTCGTGAAAAATACCAGATACGACGATAAGGGAGAATTTTATTTCCTACCCGACGTCATTTGTTTTTTTCACGAAAACCTTATTGTTAATTTATTATAAATATTGTTTATTAACCGATTGTGTGTTACGACCAATTACTTGAAGAATATTTCTACATATAGTTATTATAATGTTTCGCTTGCTCAAAATTATGGAAATGAGAAAAAGAATTGAAAAAAATATGGTGCCCTTTGAAGGAAAAAAAAAAGGATCACGCGGCGAGACTCGAACCAGCGATCTCACGATTCCGAGACTCGAACGCTACCGAGTGAGTGACGTGCCCCGATGGGCCGTTCGTTGCGTCTAATGGATTCAACTGGTCATGTAAAACTTCAAAGTCAATTATCTCGGAAATTTATGAATGTTTCGTCAAACTACTTTTGGGAAATTCTTATTCAAGGTCACAACTACACGTAACATAAAAATCAAAAATTTTAAAAATCCGACTACCTTGCCGTCGCCAGTCAGTGCCCTCCTTCATCGAGACTTCTCATTTCATAAAACCACTTCGATTTTTGATGTGGAAGATTAAAAAAAAAAAAATTTATTCTGGCACACCCTAATGAATATATATTGTAACGTGTTCGAAGTATTGCACCCAGCAGAACGACCGAATCACGACCGTACGACCGCGCAAACAGGCCGCGCATCAGAAGACCGTGACTCGCAGCGATCAGAGGACCCTGACACGACGTCACATTATCAGAAGACCCTGAATGACGTCACATTATCAGAAGACCCTGATAAAATTTACTATATAAGCTGCCACGCAGAGGCAGAAGGCAGCGATTCGTACTAAAGCAGTCGATCGACTCACACGTCACTAAACCTCACTCTTCAATTCAACGAGCGATTCGTACTAAAGCAGTCAATCGACTCACATCGATTCAATTAATTAAAATTTAATTAAAAGTAAATTCACATAACCTCAAATTAGGAAGTCACTCAAAGCGAGGTCTTACCATACAAAAAATAATAAGAATAAAAATTCAAATAAAAGAAAGGAAGTTACTCAAAGCGAGATCTCACCTCAGAAAAAAAGAAATCAATTAAAATCAATAGCGATTTTAGAAAAAATAAAAAGAACTAGAGACAAAAGCAATCAGAACACAGAAATACACAATTAGATTAAGGAGTTATTATTTGATTATATCGAGCCACAATTTTTAGTTTAAGCCATTTTTTTACTGTAAATATTGTAAATAATATCTGCTAAAAGCAGAATTCATTATAAATCAAATATTCAATCATACCCTTGCTTTCATTTCGTGTAATTATTTCTTTGTTTAATTAACCTAAATTCTTTCAGAGTAAATTCACTTGCAGAATAAAATCGTGTTTAGCTAGCTAGCGTAGGAGGCAGCTTCGGTGAGCTAATATTCAATACCAGCTCTGATAGATCTAGTATCTATCCGAGTCTGTGAGATAAGCAATCCCAAGTCTGTAACACCAGCTTCGGTGAGCTATAATCAATACCAGCTCTGATAGATCTAGCATCTATCCGAGTCTGTGAGATAAGCAATCCCAAGTCTGTAGCAAACAGCTTCGGTGCGATAAACTAATACCAGCTCTGGTAGATCTCGCATCTATCCGAGTCTGTGAAGTGAATCAATCCCAAGTCTGAGTTAGGGACACAGCTCTGGTAGATCATTACGTATCTATCCGAGTCTGTATCAGGGACGCAGCTCTGGTAGACCATAGTGTCTATCCGAGTCTGTATTAGGGTAACAAAAGGTTTTACACATTTTTCCTAGGAGGAGCTCCAAAATTCATACCCGTGACAAAGAATTCACGCGAACTCGCATAATTTCACTAGCCTTCCGCTGGTGAAACATATGCAAGAAGTTACAATATAGACCCAAATAATGATTTCAACTTTTCTGAATGCGTATTTCACATTTATATAATCGCCTTCGTTAGGACATTTAGCAACGTTAGATCGATAAAACAGTCGTAGACTTTACGTTTATACATACAGAACATTTCGAATATCTAAGTTTTCAACATTTTATAAACGTTCAATTAACGTGACCTATACGATTATTGATAATTTTAGTCAAGATACCTATAGTCCAGTGAAATTGCTATAATGCGTTACTCTCACTAGATAGCAGCAGGACATAATTTATACCATAATAAAGAGAATCTGACGCTGATTTTTTTAAGATAAATCACGAGCCTTGATTTTGGTAGGAATTTTCGAAAAAAAAAAATTTTTAAATGGAAACTATGAGATTTGATGTAATTTAAGAAAAAAAAACTCACTATTAATTATGTATTGCCCTATAACAATGGATATCATTTGAAACAGAAAATTTTCCCGAATCTAAACAGTCCAAAACAAGTCGCCTTAAAAATAAAAAAATAAACGTTTTATTTTCTTGATCAGCTGGTCGATGGCAGAATATAGTGTGACTGCCTATATGCGCGCGCAGCACCGTGACCGTGACAAGTGACTGGTTAAACGACAACATATATAACAGTGATATTTTAATTATTTTTCCCATTATTTAATTGACTTTTAGTTTACCTAAAAAAAAATCAGGGGTGGGATCGAAATTCCGAATTTCAAAAGTTCCGAACAGTCAAGATTCCGAATCTTAATACTTTCGACTCACAGTTTTGAGAAAGAGTATTTCCCCGAAGGTCTATAAAGCCGATGTAAGAAACTACGAATCGAAAGACGCCGATGGTTCAAAATTCCGAAAGCTAAAGATCCAAAAGGCCAAAATTCCGAAATTTGAAATTCACACATGCAGTGTCATATAACGGTCAGTATTGCAATATGAGAAATTCTCCGAAAGTTTGAATGTGGGTAGTCGGAAAGTTCCAAAAATAAGATAATAAAATGACTAAAAATTATACGGTCTAAATACCTGAAAATCTTCTACTAAATATTGTGCATGTTCACGAGGTGCGAAACTCCGAATACTGAGGTTCCGAAGATCTGAAACTCCAAAAATGTAAGTTTCGACGGCCCAAAACTCCGAAAAATAAAATTGTAGATGTCCAAAACTCCAAGACATGTGGATTCGTATGATTGTACTTCCCTATATTGTATCGCCATCTGGTACTCAAACTCTGAACTAAATTAAAAAAAAAAAAATGTGCATATGGTGGAATTCCACGTCAACTCGATGAACCAAAAACATTGACTCTCTTCGATTTTTTCAGTGATTTTTCGTACGACGGCTCCTGGTTTAAAACACTTCTCTGATTTTTTTCAAACTTCTCAATCCAGCCGTTTTTGAATGCTGAATTTCAAAAACAATTCGAAGCAGCGCCGTGATCGATGTTTTTAAATAAATTCTCAAAAATACTATGGTCAACGACGAACATTTTTCGGTTATAAAAAAAAGTGAAGAGATTTTTTTTCAATTTTTTTTTTGTTTATCATCACTAACATTCGTTCTTCCGAAACTTCGATTGATGATTTATTTCATATTGGCAGGTTGCGTGATGGAAGCGACATCTACCGGCCACACTTTTTCACACGCAATAACAGCTGAATGTAACCATTTTTCAATATTTTTTATATCAACTTCATAGCAACATTAGTGTGATATAATGTTCATTTCGTCCGCAGCTAACGCGCCGGTCGATTTATAGTTACCCCCATCATGCACTTCGCGCCCTGCCGACAGCGAAAGAAAGAGAAAACTACGACTTTTAAGAATATCACTTGAATGATAACGTTTATACAGGATGTCCAAGAACTCAATGCAAAAAATTAAGAGAGTTATAAAGGGCCTTAAGCTGAGTAAATTGACCTAGATAGAACATGTGGTCTCCGAAGTAGCCGTCGCGAGATACGGGGGCTTAAAAAATCGCGCTCGGCTCCGGCATGTAGGCAACCGATTAATTACGTCGAGTGGAATATCAAGGCTTTACTTAAAGGATTTGAAATCCAAATAAAGCCCTAAGTGGGTTATAATTAAGGAAGCCTGGTTAATAATGTCGTGAGGGACAGGTCAACGCTAAGCTAGAGCATGTATTGACTGTCTCTCTAAGCAAGCCTGGATGAATATTACTATCTTGCCCGACAAGTCAACGCCAAGCCAAGGCCTGTATTGATTGTACTCAGGCAAGCTTGGTTATTGGGGTCTTGAGGGACAGGTCAACGCCAAGGTAGGGCCTGTGTTGGCTGTCTCTAGGCAAGCCCGGATAATATTATCTTGGCGTCCAAGGCAATACCAAGCTGGGGCCTGTATTGGCTGTTTTCGGGCAAGCCCGGATAATATTTTCTTGGCGTCCAAGGCAATGCCAAGCTGGCGCCCTGTATTGGTTGTCTTTGGGAAGCCTGTAATTTGGATGCCACGTTTACGCCCGTATAGGGCCTATATTCAATAGACCTGTCCTTAACAAGGGTAAAATCGAATTTCCATCGGGCCACTCGTCAAAATGGTTCGAAATAATTTAAAAAAAGTGTCGAATTTTTTTCAATTTTTTTCGTTCATATTTACCCACCCCTAGAAAGCGTTACTTTTTCCCATAAGAAAAGCATCGATTTTTCGAGGTTTTTAATCAAAAATTCGTACTGGGTCTGAAAATAGTCGTAAAAAAGTTTGTAAAAAAGCAAAATGGAGGTCAATTCGTCCACTTTAAGCCGCTGCTTGGAAAATTAGGCTATCTCTATTTTTAACTCCGCTATCCAACTTTTAATGCATTCGAAATTTCTTGGCGCACTAAAAGTTGGATAGCGGAGTCAAAAATAGAGATAGCCCAATTTTCCAAGCGGCGGCTTAAAGTGGACGAATTGACCTCCATTTTGCTTTTTTGCAAACTTTTTTACGACCATTTTCAGACCCAGTACGAATTTTTGATTGAGAACCTCGAAAAATCGATGCTTTTCTTATGGGAAAAAGTAACGCTTTCTAGGGGTGGGTAAATATGAACGAAAAAAATTGAAAAAAATTGGACACTTTTTTTAAATTATTTCGAACCATTTTGACGAGTGGCCCGATGGAAATTCGATTTTACCCTTGTTAAGGACAGGTCTAATATTCAATATAGGATGCCTGGACAAACTTCTTCACGGGTAGTAGCACCTGTAAAACTCCCCCACTTTTTGGTTGTTGTTTCGTCCGCGCGGCGGCGATTCGCTACCGCGAATCTTGATTATTTTTTCACAACATAATGCTAATTCGGAAAATTAGTATCAGGTGCGCGCGTGAGATCATGTGAAATATATTTTAAAAGCATCAGGAAATTGAATTCTACGTGGTCGAGGTAAGTTGATGATGAACAGATACACAGATAAACAGATTGACGCAGGTAGGTGCCAAATAAGAATAAACTAACATGTAGGCGCGCAACCCATACCCGAATAATGCGAACCGCAGGCGTATACCTAATATACCTATTCCTTATTTGTTGTATGAAACTATAGATCAAGAGACTCGGTAGAGTCTCGCGCCAAGTACATTAAAAAGAATTTTTAAGCGCGCGGCGTGAGGCTCGACCGAGTCTCTATACCCGCATGAGAGCTCTTCGGCCTATGCGTCGACTATATTATCCTTATTTTCTTCTGACTCGGGTTATACACGAGATTCAAATATTTATCTCAGAATCCGGTTTCAAACAGCTTTCATTCAAGCCCAACTTTTATGCAATCGGTGCACGGAGAGCTGAGATCTAATATTCCGATTTATAGAAATGCTCAGTTTGATCAAGAATTTTCTTGGTCGTCTCCGTCTCCACGATGACGTCACGAAGCAGTTGTATGGGTATATAAATAACATAGAGAGGCGTCCCTTCGTTTCTTGGCCCCACGGAAAGACTTAGGCTAGGCGGACGGGAAATTAAGAGCGTTTGCCCGTCTAGCCACGAACAATATAGTCTATTGCCGTTAGTGAACGCTTCGTCGTACCTCCGATACCGGATAAAGCATACGGATCTTTTCCTTCGCATTTTCGAAGTTTCAGTTTCATCATTCTTGTTTTATTTTTATTTTTTTATTGCTTTCTTATGCCACTATAAATTTTTCCAAAAATAGGTTTTTTGTGTAAAAAAAATCTCAGCGTTCCAAAAAAAATATTTTTTTCTCGTTCATGGTTGTGGTAATCTCTTAAAATTGAGCTCAACATTTGAAAAGCTGTTTATTTGCCGTTGCCCAAATTTTGAAAAAATTTTCATTATTTTTTTTTCGCAAAACTGGGAAAATTTCACATTATATACGTAATTTTCAAAGTGGGATCTCGATAAATCGTTTTTTCATTTAATTCTCAGACTTTCTACATAATTATAACATAAAATGTATGAAATAAATTTGAAATTTTCTTCAAACTCTGTTCTTTTATTCATTTCTTGAACGAGAGAGTGAGAGAAATAGAAAAATAGTTTATTATTAGAAAGAAAGAGAGAAAAAAGAATTTTTATTGAATGCATAAAATGAATTGAAAATTTTCTTCAATATTTGTTCATTAATTCATTTCTCGTGTGTTTATCGTGATCTCTCTTTGAAAATTACGTGCAGCAGGTAAAATTTTGTTAGCTTTTCGAAAAAAATATCGAAATTTGTTTAAAAATTTGGGCGATGGCAAAAAAACAGATATTCAGATTTTGAGCTCAATTTTGAGAGCTTTTCACACAAATTAACAAGAAAAAACATTTTTTTTTGTAAAGCTGAGATTTTTTTCACACAAAAAAACCTATTTTTTGTAAAACAGTTTAAAGTGGTAAAAGAATGCAAGAAAAAAAAAAGAATAAAACAAGAATTAGAAAACTATATGGAATACTCCGTGCAATAACTTCGAAAATAGAAGGTAAAAGGATCTGAAAAAATTTGGAATGCTGTTTTTCGATGATCTAACATGTAGATAAGAGATCGCGTACTGTTGACGCATGAGCTAATACATAGGGGTGAAACAGAAGTAGTAGATATTCAACTCTACCTATATTATACATTTACAGTAAGGGAATAATTTTTACAATTCATTACGAACGAGAATAATTAATCAAATTCTACAAAAAGTAGTGAGATCCCCAAAAAAGCACCTCTGGTGCAAAAACCTTTCGCCAAGTACATTAATGTGATATACATCCCCCAAAAAGCACCTCCCAGGTAAAAAAAAAAAAGAATCCCAAATCAGTTGCTACTGCCAAGTACCTACTTCTATTGGTGTAAAGAGATAAACAAAAAACATGGAAAAATGAAAATGAAGAGATAAAAAAAAAAATTTTGGAGGTAGTGGTACTTGGCGGGCCTTTTGTAGAAAAGTACGAGGTAACAGCATAAAGTAGTGGCCCGCCAAGTACCACGTACTCCAAAATTTTTTTTTTTATCTCTTCATTTTCATTTTTCCATGTTTTTTGTTTATCTCTTTACACCAATAGAAGTAGGTACTTGGCAGTAGCAACTGATTTGGGATTCTTTTTTTTTTTTACCTGGGAGGTGCTTTTTGGGGGATGTATATCACATTAATGTACTTGGCGAAAGGTTTTTGCACCAGAGGTGCTTTTTTGGGGATCTTGATAAACAAATCTAGCCACGCGAAAGTTATATCCCTTGAAAATCATGCCAGCAGGAATTTTTTAAAAATCAAGTGAAAATCACAAAAAAATGACGCGAAAGATTTTTTATCTCATTATCTATGGTTTCGGTAACGGTTTTGGAACTTTTTCTCAAGTCTCTATGGTGTATTCGATTGAGAAAAAAATGGGCAGCCCTTGATTCGAAATATTTCTAATTGAAAACCTTTTTTTTTTAAATGACAACGCGAAAACGAGGAAAACGACGAATTTAGGCAGAAAACGTGTTTGAGCGACCTCTAAATCTTATCGATTTGCGCTTATCAAGCGTGGGGAATCTTTTTTCATCGTCCCGAAGATTTTCAGAGTGGGCCCCGAAAAAAATTCGGGGGTCGGGTTATTTTGAACCACCCTACTGGCCACAAAGGTACAAAACTATTTTAACAGCTTTAATCATTAAAAACTTAACTTTTAAACAATCAAGTACTGGAAAAGTTGGATTTAATTTTTGCTGTAGGGTATGTTTTCGTAATTAATCTTATAATTGAATAGATTTATAATGCCAGAAAGGAGGGAATCATTAGTCAAGCATTACCACAAACGGTACAGTGGCCACAAATGGTACGTCTACCTTACAATTGGTAGTATTTTTCAGTCCGTCATTGAAGTGATGGACGGAACAACGGTATAACTCGGAAAACATAGTTTTGAGATAAATGAGCAAAACGTAGGAAACTAAGGTAAACTGATATACCGTTCTTCCATAAAAGCTGTTTAGTTTACCCCTTAAATATTCAATCGATTTTTATCAAATAAATATATAATGTAGATCTATGGTCACTGATCATTTTTATGCAGTCTCCGGAAAAACGGTATAACCCGACTTATACCGTTATTCCACCCATCCCCTCGATTGTAACCTTTGTTACATAATTTCTCGAATATAGGTTTCTCAAGTTGCGAAAATATTATTTTCTTAGTATTAACCATGAGTTGATTACAACATTGTTAAACATTTGCAAACCAAGTACATACGTATCTGTACGCTACATTTGATTCACAATCAGACTATACCTCTAAAGCCGCGTACTGACGTGAGCATTTTTGCGCGCACGAACGGTTTGCGCGCACGAACGTTTGTACGTGTCAACTTTTGGCGCTTACGAAAATTTTTGTTCGTGCGCGCAAAGCTGTGCTCAAATCATTCGTGGTACTTGTGGCGAGCCACTCAACAACAAAATGTCGTCCAGAACAGACGTCATTGTAGCAAGTGCAGCATACATTGTGATACATACTATAATACGCAGAAAGAAGAAAAATAGGAATAAGCGATGGTGGATTACACAATTTTATAATAGTAGAACAACTTATAGAGGCGACAGCATGCTAGCTGACTTGAAACTGCAAGAAACTAGTGGACATTTTCGAAACTTTGTTCGCATGTCATCGGAGGATTTTGAATTTTTACTTAACGCGATTGGTCCCAAGATACATAAAATTGACACTGACATGAGAAAAGCTATTACTGATCAAGAACGATTAGCTATAACGCTACGTTTTCTAGCAACTGGCGACTCGTACACAAGCCTTCAATATCTGTTTAAAGTTTCGAAGCAGCTGATATCAACAATTATTCCGGAAGTTTGTGGTGCGCTTATTGAGGTCTTGAAAGAACACGTCAAGGTGAGCATATTTGGAAATATATTTATTCACTTATCTAGGCAAGTTTTACACCCACATATAACTATTGACCAAGGACAACATCAGAGTAAACAAAGAGTAAAAAATAAAATGTTAAAAAAATTATTAAAAGATTGAAGAGATTCAAGTTTTACGAGTATTTACAAGTCTTGGTAATCGTTATCTTCCATGTTGTAATTTGAGTTCGGTGTAGGGCAGTTAGAAATTGAACTGGTTGAGTGAGTATGGGAAGGTGATGGAGTCAAACGTGGTCCTGGTGCAGTCTGATAATCACCGAGAAAATGCGTAACGGGATATTGCGAAATGGGAGCAGCATTGTGATAATACTGTGGGTGGGGATTAGGAGTAGGATTATCGTATTTTCCCATATCGGCATCAAATAAAATATTATTTATAGCATGTTCGACTTGTGCCCGTGTCCGAATGCTATAGCTTCTCAATTTGTTGGCAACATGTTGGGAATATATTGCAGAATCGTCGGGTGGTTTTTCTTGCGTTGCAACCGTTCGTTTCAAGATGTTGAAAGCTTCGTCTAATCTCGCGTCTTCCTTCATAGAGGATGCTTTTCTTTTGTTCGGTCTCGGAGGCACTGGCGCAGTAAACGGTTCATTTTCAACAACAACCGATTTGTTTTGATTTAAATCTTGATCTTCTGCATTCTGCTCAGGATCTAAATCTGATGGAGTTAGCTCAGAATCAAATTCTTGCTCCTCGTTATTCTCCTGAAAATTCAATATGTCACATTAATTTGAAGTAATGAAATGTTTTTCTTTCCATACTTTCCTTCAGATGCCCTCAACTCCAGATAATTGGCTGTCAGTTTCGCGGAAATATCAAGATTTGTGGAATTTTCCACATTGCCTAGGGTCAATGGATGGAAAGCATGTGATGTTGCAAGCACCTGTAAATAGTGGCAGCGAATATTTCAATTATAAATCTAATTTCAGCATTGTCCTATTTGCGCTAGTTGACGCTGATTATAACTTTATATACGTGGACGTAGGATGTCAAGGGAGAATTTCGGACGGAGGAGTTTTCAAACATAGTCAATTGTCGAGGAAACTAGCGACAGGCTGTTTAGGGTTACCAGAAAAATCGGCCTTGCCAGGAAGGAACACAGAACTACCCTACGTGCTTCTCGGTGACGAGGCGTTTGCTCTAAGCGAGAATTTGATGAAGCCATACTCAGGTGTACATCGTAAAGGATCAGCGGAAAGGATTTTCAACTACCGACTCAGCCGAGCACGACGAGTAGTTGAAAATGTGTTTGGGATTTCTTCTGCGGTGTTTCGAGTATTACGGAAACCAATGTTATTGGAGCCAAAAAAAGCTCAATTAATTGTCATGACTGTGGTGTACCTTCATAATTTTTTAAGACGGAATAACGAATCTCGAGCATTATACACTCCTCCTGCAAGTTTCGACTCGGAACGTAATGGAGTGTTAGTAGGGGGTAGCTGGAGACAGGAAGTAAATGAAGAAATGACTTCGCTCATACCGATTAGAAATATTCCCCGAAGATCAACATTAAGCGCCAAAGAAATTCGAGACGAGTTTAAAGAATATTTCACTACCAATGGACGTTTGGAATGGCAGGATGAATATGCTTAGAAATAAAAATTAACCATTTACCTTCTCTGTGTCAATTGTGCTTCGCGGATCATCTTTATCCAATAAATAGTGCATCCTTTCAAATGCGAACCATTTTGATAAATATATTTCTTTACGAGCTGTAAATCCAAAATGATTCTATCATTAAATAATATCAAAATTTATATGTGATATTGAAGTTCAAATAACAAAGTAAATACCTTTTCCAGTTCCAATACTTTTTCTGCCCTTTGACTTTTCTCTGCGGAAGGATCCTAGTAAACTGTTCAGTTTTTGTTTCACTTGGGTCACATCCACTCTCAGATCCATTGATATTTTGTCCCACGCATCGATCTTTTTATTTCTCGAAAAATGGAATGGATGCTTAGCGTCCCACAGTATGGGCCATTTTTCATACTCGTCGATTAATTCAAGTGACTTTTCGTTAGTCCACTCCATAACCTCTTTATTTCCCTGCGCGCAAGACATTGAGGTTCAACTGACACGTCCAGACTGAGCGCAGTTTGACACGAAAATCCTTTGATGGACCGACAAGCGACGGATCGTGTTCGTGCGTGATCAGAGCCTCCGTACACGCACAAAAGCCGCGTACTGACGTGAGCATTCGTACGCGCAAACCATTCGTGCGCGCAAAAATGCTCACGTCAGTACGCGGCTTAATGATCCAGAGTATATGTCGAAGCTACCAAAAACTGACTCATCGAGCGAGAAGAACTTCGGATGCTTCGCACGCCTAATCTATAGACGTTAGACATATGCCATCGCGGACTTTTTTATAGAAAATTTTATTCTCTACAAAATTGTTCCTTTGCAATTCTGCTCTATCTTGCACGGTTCTGGCAGCGTTTTGATCTAAAGCCTGATTGGCTGGGCTAGAGCGCGTGCAGCGAGGACTCGAACACGACGTTACGCGTCTATCAAAAGTCTCACGTTGAGCAAATCGGCTCTCAGAGCTTCGTAGTCTTTCTCGAGGAAAAATATTTTGTTGCAAGCGCCCATCAGTGCCTTCCAGGGTTTCATACGTGTTTTCTGACTGATTTATTATTTATTCTTAATTTTTTATATATATATTCTATTTTTATTTTTCATACTTGTAAGCTATTTAAGAGTTGTGATTACGCATACTGCACAGTGTACGAAGTTGTGGAGGAGTACCGCATTTTTGCCTTGCATGCCGACTCACAATGCCTCGTAATGGCAACGAAAGGGTCAGGATCGCACTAAAGGATCGGATAAAGGACGGCAGAATCTTCGAAATTAGCAGAAGATCAGAATCAGGCGTGTGAGTCTAATCATTTCCTTGCATTTATTTTCTTTTTTCCATCGTGGTACTATTTTACATTGTGATTCTCACGACCAGATGCTTTTCAAAAAATCATGCTTCGAAATCAGTTCATTCATTCTCTGTATTCAGTAGGAGAATAATTTTTGGCGGTGATCTATGGCTGAAAAATCATTCGATGTACAGTAAACCCTTGATTAACCGGGTGTGGATCAACCGGGCGGCCCATTCACCGTGCCCGAGCTATCGCCAGATATTTTTGCGCGCGGTGTAGCGGTTTCGAGGGCAACGTTTTCTTATTGTTTCCATGTTTTCGTCGAGCCCGGTATAGACTTTTCAGCATAGTATTATTACAAAGTCATATTATTAGTCGATGCGAGAGCTCGGATGCTTTGGTTTTTCTTATTACTGTACTGTACTGTACTGTATCAAATAAAATCACTATGACAATTTGGGATTATCCGTGGATTCTCTGGTCCCGCCGTCCCCGGCTAATTGAGGTTTCACTGTACCGATTTTCAATTTCTCTATGAAAATCTGTAGCTTTCTCCAATCGCTATAATCAACAGAGATAAGGTCTTCAAGTCTGCATCTAGAAAAATAACTGTTCATCGTTCGCTCCGCGTCAAAAACGCAAAAAAAGGACAACGCTGCGCGAATTCAAATTCAATACCGAACACATAAGTCAAAAAAAAATGTTCGTTCGCCTACGGATAGGCCTTAATTATCAAACTGTGAATTTCATAATTGAGGAAATAGGAATTTTATTTTTTATAAAATCACAATACTATTTCGAGCTGAAAGACGCAAGACGATTGCTGTGAGTTCTTACGTTATCAAAATTTCAGTTATTCATAATTTGAAAAAAAATATCTCACACAGTGTTACCGATTATTCACAACGTTCTTCGTTTATTTACTGAGGAGCCGTATAAGAATTTGAGATATAAGAATATCTTCTCGGTGAATGGTTTTGTTTTAATTCTATATTACTAAAATGTTCATAATTTTAAAACCCGCAACTTGTCTTGCGTGTTTGGGCTTGAAATAGTTGCAATGCTACAGTCCGACCCAAATGTAAAACCCATATATTCGTACTAGTTAGCGACAATGTATGGCTCTATGAGAGTCTAAGAGAGACACGCGCCGCGTTATGTTTCAGTTTTAACTATAAAACCTAAACGAGGCGGTCGAAAACGCTGAATGATGAATTTACTAATTGAAAAGATTAAAATTTACCATATGATTTTTTTTTTGTCGAAATATTAAGATTTGTTTCCGTCGAGGGGTAATTTTTAAATATATTTTTCCACACTTCCCATATCAGCCTGTGTATAAGAATGAACTTTCAATGTTTTTTTCTCAGAAATAGAACGGTCAACGGCCGAAACATTTTAATAGGAGACGTATAATGCGTCAACATATGGCTCATATAAGTTTCATAAATTTCTTGAGAAAAGCCGATATATGGAGTTGCATCGTGGATTCTAGTCATAAGTCTCTACGAAAAACTGGTCTTTGCCTACTGTGCAGTGCAGTGCGGCGTCTTCGAAGGGGTAGCTGCGTCGCTTAAATAGAACTTGTATGCCCACAGGCCCACTAATGTATGCGTTCAGGACTAGAACAGTAATTTCTCGAGACTCCCTCCCGAAAAAAATTACGCCTCCAATTTTAGTGGTGATGATGATATTTAAGCCTAGAACTACAAACCCATTTTTTCTACCTTCAAACTACAAACCAGGGTAAATATCTACCTCACGCGTTTCTTATTCGTAAAATTGTTCTGAAAGCAGTAATGAGACTCGTGAGTACATGAATCTCTTCGTTTTTTTCATGCAGAAGAGAATGCTGAAAATCAAATTCCATTTCATCAAAGTTCAGTCAATGAAAAATCGATTCAAATAACTGAAAGTGCTAAGAAAACGCGGGAAACGTCACTTTTCAAAGTTCGCCTGGGGTAGATATTATACACTAGGGTGTCCGTTATTTCACAAGTTGGTAATTTTTTGCAAACACCCCCTAAATTTTTAGTTTATAGCCTAAAAACAATTATGCTATTTTTTTTTTTTTTTTCAAGTGCCAATAACCCCTGCCTGTAGGACGATATGTCCCATTTGATTAACTTGGGATTTTTGCCCTTTTTAGACTTTAATTTTTTTTTCGCTAACTACTTTTATTACCTTATCAAATATTGTTGATTCTACTACTGTTCTGACCTTTTTGGATGGACATATTCTTACATTGGAGAAAAAAACAAATTTTCATGAGTTTTGAAGTGTTTTTCAAAATTTATTTTTACCATATTTTTCAGTAATTTTCGAATATTTTCGGATATTTTTGAATTTATTGACTTTTCAATGCTTTTTGTTTAAATTAAAAAATATTACAAAGATATTACAAAATATGGTAAAAATAAAATTTTACCGTTTCAAAACTTAAATTTTTTTTTTCATCAATATAAAAATATGTCCATCCAAAGAGGTCAGAACAGTAGTAGAATCAACAATATTTGATAAGGTAATAAAAGTAGTAAGCGAGAAAAAAATTAAAGTCTAAAAAGGGCAAAAATCCCAAGTTAATCAAATGGGACAAGTATCGTCCTACAGACTGGGGTTGATGGCACTTGAAAAAAAAATAGCGTAATTGTTTTTAGGCTATAAACTAAAAATTTAGGGGGTGTTTGCAAAAAATTACCAACTTGTGAAATAACGGACACCCTAATATACACGGTGAAAGTCCAACGTCCGACCACTCGGAGCAGCGTTGAGGTGGCCGCGATCTCGGCGCACATATAAAATCTTATGCGTGCCCAAGTCGCGGCCACCTCAACGTTGCTCAGAGTGGCCGGACGTTAGACTTTCACCCCGTATATACCCCCGGTTTCTAGTTCTAGGGTTAATTACGATGACGGGCCCAATGGCCTCTACGCGCTTCACTATGTAAGGCATATAGATATTGGAGTTACACATTTATTTCGGTATTATCCATCCGGTATTATTTTTACAATGAACTGCTGCACTTGATCTTCATTTATTTTATTCATTTATTGATAGGCATACTTATATACAGGTATGTAATAGTGCTACAGACGGTTGGCGGGTGCATGATATTCCGCCGCGGTAACACTATGGGTGCTTGTGTGCAATGCAGGCATACTTAATTGGGTTAGCATGAAATTTACAACAAGAAGAATCTTATTCCTCATCATTAATTACTCATCGCGTAATTCAAAGATCGAACCAATTCAAAATTTATTTTTCACTGCACTCTCATACTTTACATCTGAATCAATAAATGATTGCTCCCTTGGCATCAATGTCAAAAAAGTTTGATTCATTTGACAAAAAAGGATACTAACATGTCATGATGTGAAACATGTCAGAATAATGAACTTAGCAAAGTTATTTTCACTGCAACTGTTTTTCACGAATTTTCACATGTCTCGTCAGTGTTAAATCAGAAAATTTTATTGCAGCTTCTTGCGGTGTAAGACGAGGTTTTGTTTTGGGACAGCAAAAAAATTGCCAAACGGTGACATAATTAATCTACGTGAGCATTCGGTGATCTGCTACGAGGATAACAATGCTCAAATGAGAGCTAATTTCAGGGATGCTTTGAAGTCTGCGCTGGAACGGAATTTCTGGAAATTGAGAGAAGTCTATGAAACGGTGGCTGCGATGTATGTATAATATACATATACATACATTGTATGAACAGGGTGTATAATATATATAATTGATGTCAATTCCATCATCATGTGCGGATTGTCTGCCTAACTTTTTTGGTGTTTGAAGAAATACAATAACTTTCTTTTTAACTGTTCAGAACAGATATTCAATGTTACTAATACGACTGTTGAGGCCCATCCCTAGTCGCCTACCTCCTTTTGGTCGAAATGTGTCACATTTCGATAATTATCCGAGCGCAGGCGTCAAAAACGCAAAAAGGCCAGTGCAGCGCAAATTCAAATTCAATCCCGAAACACGTACGTTTGAAAACATGTTCGTTTCGTGCGAAAATAGAGTCTACAGATTGATTTTCCATAATTCGCCGATGAAATCGAATTCGAATAACGTAGAAACCATCTGTAGACTCTATTTTCGCATGGAACGAACCTTTTTTCGGACGTATGTTCTCGGAATTGGATTTGAATTTGCGCAGCGTTGGCCTTTTTTGACGTTTTAGGCGCCTGGGCTCGGATAATAATCGAAATGTAACACATTTCGACCAAAAGGAGACGGGCGACTAGAGATGGGCCTTGATAGTGACTGTTATTGTAATTGAACTCTTCGAATAGGTACCCGATAGAGATAAAAGTAGAGGTACCCTACCACAGCGTTAAAAGTTCTCTTAAGCGGTGGAGACGGCGTTTTTACCCGCCGTGCCCTGAAAGCTTAGAGGTACTGGCTGTTCAATTAGAAGATCCTGACAATCGAAGATTGTTAGAGTACGACAGGGGACGTCTTACATGTCAGACTGTGCACGATCGCGATGGAAAGTTACACGTCCTGATATATGACGAGGCCTTCATTGAAGATGAATTTTCAAATATATCGAAAATATTCATCGATGGTACATTTCAAACTACCCCACGCGTAACCGGGGTCTATCAACTCGTATCTGTGTTAGGTGTTAAATACGATCACGTAAGAAAATAAAGTTAATATATATATATACGTGTATTGAATCTCAACGCGCCTTTTCAACGGTATATAGTACAGTTATAATACCTGGTATTGCTTGAATCAAATATTTCTAGGCCATACCGTTTATTCACATTTTGATGTCGAGTAAGACCGAGTGCGGGTACACAGCTGTATTGACGGTAATGAAAGATCATTTGATGAATAGCGAATCCGTGGAAATTGTTATGACGGACTTCGAGCAAGCGCTGAGAAATGCTAGCAGCCGCATATTTTCGAATGCACATGTCGTAGGCTGCAATGTGCATTACGACAGAGTAATATTTTTTCTTATAATACTATATTTTTGTTGATAATTATTGTTTTTATTTACTACTATTGGTTTCATTGAATCAGGCCCTGCTGAAAAAAATTAAAACTTTACGCCTCACGCCAGTTATAAGAACCGACGAAACCGGCAAATTATTCATAAAAAAACTAATGGCTCTGGCTTATCTACCTGCACCACTCATTGAGCCGGAATACTTCGAATTAAAAACAAACTCATCATTGCACCTAAGGCGTCGAATGGCGAGTTTCCTGACGTATTATGAGCGTCAGTGGTTAAGGGTGGTAAAGCCAGCTGGTTTCAGCGTATTCGGCCTATCACGAAGGACCAATAATGTAATAGAGTCCTACAACAGCATCCTAGCCGCTAGATTGGGAAAACATCCGAGCGCCTGGATGTTTATGGGTTAGCGATTTTCATCATTTCTAGTTCAATTCAAGTTTTGTTATAGTCTCGGCGATTGCTAGTTCTCGAACATGTTTACATATTGTCAAATTACTGTAACAGCCAAACTCATAAAACTGACGTCCAATGCGAGGGACGACATACAGAGTTTGAGACTCGGCAGAACCATAAGGCGGCATCCACGCTATTCAACTATATACAAACGAAAAGAATTGACTAAGGGTTTGTATTTATATCTATTTGTCTATTTCAAATGACAAACGGCAAGGCCCACAAATATTTTTAATTATACTTTATTTTGATCTTATCAGCGTGGATACAGTTACAATCCAACGAGATTACACCCACCGAGTTTGTAGACAAGGCAGCAATGCTAAAAGGGGATGTCTCGCAAATGATTATGCACATTCCTCGGGATCCCTCACACGATGCGGTGGAGGTAGCGGTGGAGGGAGCCGCAGCGAACATGAATTTTGGTAAGTAGATTAATCTATATTAAATTGGTGGAAGTAAGAAGTACCATTTAATGTAAAGTCACAAAATGTACAGCTTCTTAGACATTCCAAAAACAATATATCTTATTAGTTGTACTATTCTTGAAGATGATCCTGATTACGACCGGGAGATATTTCAACATCTACCTGACAATGCATTTTACATCGATAATGTTCTCCCAGCAGTGCCAGCACCAAATCATGGTAATTTACAAAATATATAATTGTACAGAGAACAAACAAAATCATCTACATTAGGGTGGCAATAATTTTTAGTTTTTATATCTGGGCGTTCAAATAGTAAAATAATGTGATCACTTTTTTCCAGACTCAGACATAGATTCCCATTCAGAATTTGATGATTCGGACGCATTGGAGGCTATTGAGCCCGTACCAGTAGATGGTAAATACATTCCTAATTACGATAATTTCATTTCACCCGTTGGTTTTTTTTTTTTTTGTTTGAGCATAAAAATATTTATATATCAACGTTCATGGCATCTGATCTTCAAAGAGGTGCGGTCAATAAATTAAGACTCAAACGTAGCTATATAAATGTCATAGCGAAGCAAACATTTTCAGAACTAGAAAAAATGATGTCACTTAAGGGTAGGAGATACTGAAATTTGAGTGTGAAAATTTCAAAAAAATCGATTTTAGGATTTTTACGGAAATGTGTTCTTTGAACCCTTATCTTCACGTACACAAATCCTTGAACCGAAAAAAAAATTATTATGCCCCGTTCACCCAATAAAGCGTATAATGTTTCAGCAGGAGTTTTCAATTTTCCTATATTTCGGTTATTTCATTTTCAATTTCTAAAAAAAAGTAACTTGAGATTCATTTTTCCATAGAGCTACAATACTGAGGTGTTTTACATGAGATGCTGCTAGTAATGCGTTTCCTGATTTTTCTAGATTTTATGTCCTTCGCTGAACAAAAATTGAGTCCACCGAAGAAAAAGTAGTTGTCGTAGGTCACAGGCTGCTGCGTTGCATGAAATTTCTTCAAATTTGAAGAAAATATTCTGTATGAATGTAATTTAGGAGCAAACCAATAATATTTCATGCATTTGAGTGTTAGGCATAGAAATTTTTAATTGTAAAATATTTTTTCCAAAACTATGAAAAAAAAAGTGTTACAATCACAAATTTCTATGTCTACAACTTGAATTCATGAAATATTATTGGTTTGCCCCTAAATTACATTCATACAGAATATTTCTCCGAATTTTGAGAAATTTCATGCAACGCAGTGACCTTTACCCTACGACAACTACTTTTTCTTCGATGAACTAAATTTTTGTTCAGCGGGGGACATTAAAATCTGGGAAAATCATGAACTATGTATCAAAATAGCACTTATCGACTGTAAAAGAGTCACTGAGTCATTAGAATGTTCTCTCAAAGCTTAGCAGTGATTTGGAAAAAATCATTTTCAAGGTGTATATACCCCCAGAAGACAACAACTCCAAAATGTGTTTTTCTACGGTTGGAAATCATATTGAAGTTTTTGGTCACACACTTCATCAGAGATGAGCATTGAAATTTATATAACGAATCAATATTCTTCCAAATGTTTGTCTTCATTTTACAGAACCAGATTTACAAGTTATCAACCGTGCGATTCGCTGCCCGCAGGTCAAATTTTTTAGACTCGACAAGACCAAGTTCTTTTTTTTAACGTCACATCCTTCAAAACTATTGGTAATCTCGTCTGAAACTAGTTTGGTTCATGCAGTGATAAAAATATTGAATTTTGTGAATAATTTGAAAAAAAACTTCAAAGCGATTCATCTCAGAACTATGTTTTTGCCAATTGAAAAAGTCCCATGCGTCTGAGTTTTTGTCGAAGACTTTTGAAATTTTCAGGGTAAATTCCTACACACACTAGCTACAAACCCACGTTAGATTTTGGAAATCGAGACAAAACTACGGATTTTAGAAAAAATAATTGAAATGATATTTTTTTTTTTTCATAAAAAAAATGGTCGAAATCAAAGTATCGTAGCTATCTCTAAAAACCAACGTGGGTTTGTGGCTTACGCATCCTCAAATATATGTGTGCAAGCTCAGCAAGATTCAAAAATAATTGAGACGCATGGGAGGTTTTCAAATAAAGGCTTTTTCAGAAGCATTATGGGGAGTAACTCTGTACTTATTGTTTCAAATGACTTGAAATTTGCACAATGTCTATGTTTTGAGATGGCAAACATGTGTGTCAAACCTCATTTGAAAATTGCAATTGGTTCAGATGAGCAGTTTTCAGTATCTCCTACCCTTAAGGGGGGGGTGGGGGAAGATTTACTGCGTACGGCTGGCAAAAGTTCCTTGCGCATGCAGTTATTAGAACATTGATATTTTTTTCGTGCCAGAAGAAATTTTTGATAAGATTATTTTCAGTACTTGTAAACACGAGAAAGGCATCTGTGTAAAAAATTATTACAAGAAAAATTCACTTGTTAAAAAAAATGATTGCGGCAGATTTCAACATGTAATTTTACGGTATGGTTGTTAATATGCGCAGAAAGAGATCAGGGCTCAGATCAAAACATGGAAGCTCAGGAAGATGAGCCGTCCCATCATGATTCAGGTGATTAATTTAGAAAAACAAAAAAAAAAACAGTTTTGAGTGTTATTTTATGGTATGATTGTTGTTTGATGTACCATTATTGTGTTATTTGCTGATCCATATCATTATGTTTTTATTTTTGGTATCGAAGAACCGGAACTAGACTTATCGTTAGAAGTAATTGATATTGTGGACAGTAACCGTAACGGACAGGCAAGGTCGCCTATAACGTTCGAGCCAGAAGCTCCGCAAGAACAATTAGGTAATTTTTTATTTTTTCGAAATCGGTGATTTTGATATTCACTACATGTGATTGTTTGGAATAATTTTTTTTCTGTTTTTGTTTCAATAATAGAACCTGAAGTTATATTGGTTGAAGTTGATCCGGCCGATAATTCTGATCTGAATCCAGTCGAACTACTAAACAACGGTAACAATGAAATATTCAAGCTTTCTAATATGGAACTGCAGAATTAACATTTAGTCTGAAGTACAGTACAATGATTGAAATATAATTATGAAGACTACTAATAATATGTTTTGTTTCCCAATGGAGGAGGACCGTCTGCTGCAGCAGTTCGCGTCCCAAGTCAGCACGGTAATACAATTATCCTAATAAATAATAAGAATAAATACTATTGCGAGTATACAATTAGGTATACGTATTAGGGTGTATCACAAATAAAAACGAAATTCGAATTTATTTTTTTGACCGCTGAATGTGTGTCCCCTAATTTCGAAATCTACCTTGCGAAAGGAATCCGCTGAGAAAAATTCTCACAATGTGCTAATCGATATTTACCGATAAAACTAGACGTCGATTGAGTGACCTCTTGGGATAGTTCGTCCGCGCTCTCCTTTTGCATGGTACATTGTGAGGGGTAAATCTAAGGTTCAAGCTTTGGGGAGGCGAGAAACAGAATATTTATGGAAAAGGATTTTCAAAGGGTTTTTTTTTTCAAATTTCGAAAAAAAAATGAAAAAAACCTTTCTTTTTCAAATCTTTTTCCAGAAATATCGCATTTCTTTGCCTCGCCAAGGCTTGAACCTTAGATTTACCCCTCACAATGCACCATGCAAAAGGAGAGCGCGGACGAACTATTCTAAGACGTCGCTCAATTGACGTCTAGTTTTATCGGTAAATATTGATTAGCACATTGTGAGAATTTTTCTCACCGGATTCCGTTCGCAAGGTGGATTTCGAAATTAGGGAACACACATTCAGCGGTCGAAAAAATAAATTCGAATTCCGTTTTTATTTTTGACACACCCTAATACGTATAGTACAATAGCGACAAGTACGATTTGGAAATCGAGTAATCAACGAAAAAACATTTGTGGAACATACAAATTTGTAACCAACTGATTAGTTTATTCATCATTTACAGTGTCATCTAGCAGAAAGAGGAATTTGCGTAAAAAGCGAAGTCGACAAAGGAACGCTCAAACTGGAGAGGGACAAGTGCGACCGTATGGGCATAAAAGACGCAGAACACGGACAAAAAACAGAGGTAACTAAAAAAAAAAAAATACGCCATCTTTTTTTTTCAATTTTTTTGGGGCCCACCTGCGGGACGTGCTCGATTTCGACCATGGTAAGGGCCACCCTAGTATCCATACAGTTTTTCAGAGTTCATGTATTTATATTATACAGGGTGACCCAGAACCCACGGGCCGCCTGGAGTGGGCATATTCCCTGTCGAATTCTAAGACTAAAATTACTATACGAAAACTCTCTAAGGCCAACTGTTCTCGAGTTATTGAAAATCGCAATTGATCTATCGGAGCGTTTCTCTATGACCGTAACCATGAAGCGAATGACCTGGACCGCTAAAACTATGGAGCGATTGACCTAGACGGCCCATAACTATGGAGCGGACAACCTGGACCGCTGAAACTATGAAGCAGTTGATTAGAAAGACGCTCTGATTGGTCAATCGCGATTTCTGATAACTCGAGAACCGCTGGCCTCAGGGAGTTTTCGTAAAGGAACTTTCGTCTCAGAATTCGACAAGGAATATGCCCATTCAATGTGCCCCCTGGGTTCTGGGTCATCCTGTATAGTGTAGTGTACGTTACAATGAGAAAAGTAATTTGAACAATCAATTTTTGTGAACACGAATGATTCTTAATTGGTGAATCTGGTTCGGACGTTGTCGTATGCTTGCATTATGCAGCCGAGAGCACGCGTCCGTCTTGCCTCCGCATGATGGAATTGCATGCTCTTGCCTGCGCTTTTCGGAGCGTGGAAGCGGACGACAGTGTTCGGGCTACGATAAACAATCGGAGGTGAATATCCAATTTATTTATTTGTATAATTACATTTAGTATCGAAATATCAATCGCAGGTTTGTCAAAAAACTGAAAATTTTTTTTCATGAAGAAACAATGAAGTTATAAAGTGCATTTCACCTATTATGTCTCACATAACTATTATATACGCTGAAGATTTCTATTTTTTTACAGTATCAAAATGCGTAGCCTGCTTGACAGCAGACATAACCCATGGGTTTATACCGTGCGGGCATAATTGCTGCTGCCAAAATTGTGCATCGAGGATTATGGAAGATGATCCGAAGCGGTGTCCGAAGTGCCGTACCGATACTACGGCAATCATTCAAATATTCAACGAATAAAAAATCTATTTAACAAAAATTGATGTCTTATTATTCCTCAATTTTTTTTTTCAGCTTTTGATTTTAATCATGCGGGGTCTAAGTCTTTTTTTTTTTTTTGAGCAGTAGGATTTCTGGAATACACATAATGTAACTGAGTTTGGTTATAGGTACTAGAAGAAAGTATTTAGTTTGATCGATTTTGCCTAGATAGTGTTATCGAAGATCCATTGAATCTGCAGGTTCTCGCTATGGCACATTTCATTACCCTCAAAAATGATGCAATAAAATCAACCTTCTGCAGTCATTTACATCTGTTATTCTGATGTTACTACACATTTAGAGTCTAATTTTTTCGTTACGTACAGATTTATCAACTTTGAAAATTTAATTCTTTTTCGCCAATATTGTAGAATCACTTTATATTATACAGGGTGTTTCTTTTAATTCTGTACATACTGATAGGGTGTGTAGGGGCTGCCTAGACGAGCATTTTGAGGTAAGACACCAAAGGTCGGAAATTCATCCTTCGGCCGTGGAGGGCTTTGAAGGTTTTGGTACTGCGTGCTTGTTTGTAGTATAATGAATGAGATGTGATCACTTTCGACTCAACATTTTATTCACCCGTAGACAACAGTACAAATGTTCTTGCGTGAAAATCAACAAAACGATCAACTTGGCAATAAAAAAGTAACCAAACTATTTCCGGTGCTTAGAAACAGAATTTGAAAAAGTTATGGAAAACGAAAAGCCCCAGTGTGCAAGAATCCAATTTGAGCGTACTCGGGCCTTAAGCATGAGGCCTGATTCTGAAATTGTTTTACATTTGAATAAGCAGATTTTCCGCCTAAATCTACTACCTGATTGGTCCATACGGTGTTTATCATCTTTGTCACCCGTGATAGAAATTTCATAATACGGCCACTGATTCATTTCGGAAAATGGAAATATTCTTGTTTACTTTCAATTTAGAAGGGATTTCTTCTAATTTTTTCCTCGACACGTCAGTTTTCTCCCTGGAATTGGAGTGACTCGGCATTCGTCCCTACTGAAAATTTCTCATCTGGTCGTTCGAAATTCCTATGGATTCCATCTAAAATCTAGTGGAATCCCAGCAGAATCAAATGAATTCCATATAAAACTTGCTGGATTACCAGTAAATTCCATAGGAATTTCGAACGACCAGATAAATCCATCTGGAAATTTTCAATAGGGGTGCGTTTTGAATGTAGACCTTCTCACGTGATTGGTGACGTACAGTCGGCGTGAGAGGGCGCCGTAAAACAAGTCTAGAAGGCTGTGGCCAGGGGGTTCCCCGATTTACTGAGACCAAAACTCAGGATTGACGGTGCAGAGATGTGTGAGACTTTGATGGCAGAGTGATAAGTGGCACATGCAGCTATTCTAGCCCAGATAGCCAATACAAAGGGAAGAAGAAGAAGAAGAAGAAGAAGATTGATAACAGAAAAATCAGCGTGACTCTGCGAGGCCGAAGAATTAAGGAAATGAATGTGTCGTGACACATGGCTACTAACTTGACAAAACGTGAAGGTAATGTGAGAGAAAGATTCGATGTATAACATATCGCGGGTGTAAGCGATACCGCACTCATGTTTTTCCAGTTGAATGAATAATCATGCCACGTGAAGGGTATACATTTCTTTTGAGGAAACATCTTGATCCGGATCGACGAAGAGCGGGTGACAGAAAAATTCTAGTAGCAAAATTATTTACAAAATTATTTTAAAAAAATTCTAGTTCTTATGCATTTCTCTTGCGTCCTACGCCCTTCTTCGGGCAATTTTTAACAGTGAATTATTATTCAATTTTCATAGTTAGCGCATGCAGCACGGCTATTGGCATACACACTCATTAAATTGTATAGGAGTTACAATATTACATTTTATCACCTGTTTTATTATTAGACGAGAATTCCTACAGTATAAATTTGTCTTATATTACGGAAAAATGATGATCCAGGTGTTTTAAACCGAAAGATATTTGGAACAGTGAACTGAAAACAAAATCATTTTCAACCGGGGAGGCCGGGTATAAGCTATAATTTTTTTTCAACACATTCATTGACCACCCTCACTAGGAGTCGATCGGGCTTCCGGGTCATGGATCCTGACCAAACTTATGGGGGTTCCCTTGAGCCAAAATATGAAGTACCTTCTGAATAACTCTCCAGATTGGGCCTTTACTCTCTAAATATACAATAGAAATCAGCGTAACCTAGGTTTTGCAAATTGCCATGAAATAACCAGTTTTTGTGCTGTGTTATGAGATCCTACATTGCGCTGAATAATTATACATTGAATAGAGTCTTTATTGTACATCAGATTGTTGAACTCTACCATCCCAGCTATAGAAAATCACTTTATTCTGCGCCTATTGACACATTGCTTCTCATCGTTTGTCACTCGTACCACATTCATTTGGTGAATTTGAAGACTTCCTTCCACTTCAAAGATGTTGAATATATCAGTCAGTTTCAATACTAACACCAGCAGCTCACAAATCCTATAAATGACCACATAATATTAGTTTAACCGAAATACTATAGTTATTGTTTCAGAAGAATATACCTGTATTAGGTTCAACGCGCACTACGTGGAAGCGAAGCGAAGGTATCGGAAGCGATCGGATGCTGTAGGGGTGTCCACATCTTAAAAAACATGTAAATTAAATTTAAAGTGAAATACAATATGATGAAAGGTTCATTCGCCTCGGGATGACTTCCAGAAAAATGTGCGAAGGCTTCATACCCGCCCATAAACACTTGCAAAACTTATAAACAAATCAATATTATGCCGAATCGGATGAGCCCTCAATCATATTTCATTTTGCTTCAACTTGAATTTACACGTTTTTTAAGATATGCACACTCCTATAGCATCCGATTACTTCCAATACCTTTGCTTCGCTTCCACGTAGTGCGCGTTGAACCTAATACAGGTATATTCTTCTGAAACAATAACTATAGTATTTCGGTTAAAATAATATTATGTGGTAATTTATAGGATTTGTGAGCTGCTGGTGTTAGTATTTAAACTGACCATATATTCAACATCCTTGAAGTGGAAGGAAGTCTTCAAATTCACCAAATGAATGTGGTACGAGTGACAAACGATGAGAAGCAATGTGTCAATAGGCGCAGAATAAAGTGATTTTCTATAGCTGGGATGTTAAAGTTCAACAATCTGATGTACAATAATGACTGTATTCAATGTATTAATATTCAGTGCAATGTGGAATCTCACAACGTAGCACAAAAACTGGTTATTTCATGGCAATTTGCAAAACCCAGGTTACGCTGATTTCTATTGTACATTATGGTAAATTGATAGAGTAAAGGCCCAATCGTGAGAGTTATTCAGCAGGTAGTTCATATTTTAGCTCAAGGAAACACCCTAATGAGTTTGGTCAAGATCCATGACCCAGTAGCCTGATCGACTCCAGGTCAGTCTACTAATTATTTTAAAAAATTGTGAAAACTACATATCATATGATGCTTTTTTTCCCACAAATTTATTTCACCAATTCTCTTATTCCAGAAGCAGAGGTAAATAATGATACTATCGACGTATTGGACTGCCAAAACTTTCCACATATGCCAATGGCAATCCAGATGAGGCACCGCGAGCTGCCTCCGAACCTATCCTATACAAGCCACCGCAAGCTTTGAATGAAAGAATTGTGAACTTGCACTTCGGTGGAAAGGGTGAATTTCAGAATAAGGCTGTACACAGTAATTGTTCATATTGAATCAATTTGTTTTTATACTTTAATTTCGATACTTTTTATTTGATGACTCGAAGCAAAGTAAATGGCAGTGAGTGCCTCTGATTCTGGTTCATGTCAAACATAGTCGGAGTTGGAAATGATGAGAACGATCAATACAAATGTGGGCATATCCATGGAATTTTTAACTTTTGAGGTGAAAGAATAAATTTAGGAAAAATCGTTCGCACACCTATAAAACATACCATTTACATGTTAGATAAGTCGTCTTATTAGTTGTATATCAGCCATTATCATAATATAAAGAAATTATTAAGTGTGGTTATTAACGTTGATTGATCCATTACAGAACCTTCGTGCAGAGATTAAAACTTGCGCAAGAAGAGAAGGTTGAGATAAAGGCCCGAGACAGAGACTGATGAATGCAACCCTATGGGCATTGGATGCGCCGTCATAAAAAGATAATGAAAGGTAACATTACGTGGTTATCTTGAGGTGCAAAATAGATGACATTCAATCTCTTGCTATAATTAATCATATTTGTAGTAGTTTAATGAAACTTATATCGATATCCATAAATCTTTGTAAAAGTATTTCAATTTCCAAAAATCACACTCCAAAGTCCAACAACTAAAATTATTTATTTATGGCCTCGAATACGAATTCGTACAATTTTAAGAAAAAAGTAGGGGTCTGCAATTAGGAAAATAAAGATGACCTTCAAGTGACTGTGAAGTCCTACAGCAAAGTAAAAAAATAGCCATTAGATCTCGTTCTCGAAATGGAGAGACTTGTTGGAAACATTTTTCTAGAAAACGCCTTATCTTCTTTTTATTGGCGTTCGCTAACTCGACTGACCCCGGCTATCGAGCAGTGACATATTGTGGATACGAAACGTTCGACTCGTTTCAAATTGGTTTAGAAACAAAAAATTATTAAATTGAGAATCGTTGACGATCTTAAGTTCAATTTTGTTTGTATTTCAGTCCAAATTGTAAATGTACAACTTGGCGGCTAATGTTACGTAGATAGTGTATTGAATCTATTTTGCACCTCTTGTAATGTTACTAGTGTATGTTATAAAAACACAATGTTTATACTAAATTATAGTGTAATGATCATTTATATTCTATATAACTTCATTGTTTGTATGAGCTTTAAAGCATATACAGAGACAAATTTTTAGTATCAATTGACATTCTTATTCGTGGAAACCCATTCTTTTTTTTTGTAGCACGACATACGATAAGTAAGTGCATATCTCAGTAAGTCTTTTTATTAGTTCATCGGATTCTCTGTCGTACGCATGCAGTAATGCAGCCGAGGGCATGCTTCCATCGTGCTTCTAGTACTGTGGATTGCGGGCCTTTGCCTGCGTCTTTCGAGACGTGGATGTGTTGACAGTGTTGAACGTGACCGATGGGCAATTGGAGTCGAATATGCACCCTTTGTTGTCGTGTTTTTAAAGAGCTTATTTCTTAAATTTTGTATGACATACGATAAGTAAGTGCATATCTCAGTAAGTCTTCTTATTAGTTCATCGGATTCTCTGTCGTACGCATGCAGTAATGCAGCCGAGGGCATGCTTCCATCGTGCTTCTAGTACTGTGGATTGCGGGCCTTTGCCTGCGTCTTTCGAGACGTGGATGTGTTGACAGTGTTGAACGTGACCGATGGACAATTGGAGTCGAATATGCAGCCTTTGTTGTCGTGTTTTTAAAGAGCTTATTTTTTAAATTTTGTATGACATAAGATAAGCAAGTGCATATCTCAGTAAGTCTTCTTATTAGTCCATCGGATTCTCTGTCGTACGCATGCAGCAATGCAGCCGATGGCACGCTTCCATCGTGCTTCTAGTACTGTGGTTTGTGGGCCTTTGCCTGCGTCGTTCGAGACGTGGATGTGTTGACAGTGTTGAACGTGACCGATGGGCAATTGGAGTCGAATATGCACTCTGTTGTCGATTTTATATTTTAACATCATTCCATATTCGAAACGTAAACATTAGGGTGGTCCTTAATTAAATTTTTTTATTCAACCCCCTAAAGAGTTTCCTTTTTATGTAATGACATGAGGGAAATTTGTCTTTTGTATAAAAAATTGAAAGAAACACGTGCCGGCAGCTGATCAAAATTTTTTTTTTGATAAATCTGCAGATGAAAGTTTTTGTTTACATCTGCAGATTTATCAAAACAAAAACTTTCATTGTCTGCCGGCACGTGTTTCTTTCAATTTTTTACACAAACGACAAATTTCCCTCATGTTATTACACAAAAAGGAAACTCTTTAGGGGGTGAATCAAAAAACTTCATTTTCAAGGACTACCCTTGTAAACATAGAGTATTATATTTTGAAGGTGCACTAACGTGAAAAGACAAATTATAGTTAATATTTTTGGCTCATCAACAATGAAGTTATAATGCATTTCATAATTTGTACTTTTAAGACGTTATAACATACGCTAATGATTTTTTATTTTTCAGCACTGAAATGTGTAGCCAGGATTGTATATCTGCCTTGAATCTACCTCAGTTCTCACGGACAATATATTATGAAGAGGCGCCCCCTCACAGTTGCGCAGAATTCGTATACTATATTGCGGCATATACTGAACCCGTAGGCGATTAGTTAATAAAATATATATAAAAAATTGTGTGCATCATTATTTCCCAAATTTTCCCGAACTTCCCAAGTCCTCTCAAAAAAGCCTCAAAACCACTTTTTGAATAATATCAGCGGTTTTTGTAACTACTCATCAAATCCTCATTCCAACCAATAACTAAACAAAATTTCAAATAATAATAGCTGCGAATTATCTAGGAAGAATTCATGTTTCTCCGAATTGACCGTCACATCCACAAGTTCTTCCCTCTTATTCCAACGAATGCAATGTATATTTCCTAGATTATCATTCCGTTAATGCGTTTTGCTTTTCAATTATCAAAATTGTATATCATTCTTGATCCTTGTTCGAACATAACATTACCCCATTTTCAGTTTAGCTCACGCGTGTCATTTCTAGTAGTACGTTAACAATACAAAATTCAATAACTAAAACAAACGTTCGAAAGATCTGAAAAATGACTAAGAAAAAAAATTAATGACAATGAGCTCGAGAATTAACAAGTTTCGGAATTTTCGGAGTTTTGGTCTTTCGGAGCTTTGAACGTTCGAGGCTCTAGAGTTTCGGAGTTTTGACCGTTTGGATTTATAGGCCGTCGATGTTTCGACCGTTCGTCATTTAGCTGTTCTGGGCGTATCATTTATGTATTGTGAACTGTCGGAATTTTTTTTTACCAACATTTTCGCTCAGGAATCTGATCTTTCGCGAACCCGGTCTTATGATACTTTCATTTATTGGAGCAACACACTTTCTGATTATTGAAATACGTTTTTCTCTCGTGTAGCTACAATAATATTCGTTACTTTCGCAGTTGGTCCAGTGCGCTTTCTGATATTCGATGTTTTGTGTTGTACTGCTCTCGGAAGTTTGATCCTTCTGTTTTATAAATTTCGTGACTTGGAATTTCCGAGAGATTTCAATTCTAGTTGAATAAATTCGGATTTTCGACCCTTCGGAGGTTTTGAAATTCGAAATTTCAATCCCACCCCAAAAATCATTAGTCTCAGTTTTGAATGTGTTTTGGATAACACCACCATGGTCATATTCATGTTCAGAAGTCGCTCGAAAAGGTCTAAGGTACTCTACTTGGAAACTTAAAAACAATCTTGAGCGACCTTTAAATATAAAAATATCGACTTGAAAATTGAGGGATCCTAATCATTTATGTAGTAGAAAATAGTGAAATAACGATAAAGAAAATAAAAAAATAAAAAATCGATTCTCGACGCTTTTGGCAATTTTTGAAAATTTTGAGCGACTTCTTAAAATTTTTTTTTTGAGCTGCGCTTTGGAGGAGGCTCTTATAACATGATAAACTAACATATTTTCGTAAGAGACTCAAAAAAAAAAAAAATTCAAATTTTTTTGGCCACCCTAGGGTACATACACCTTTTAAATAATTTTTGTCAAATCACTTCTACGCTCTGAGAAAACATTCTAGTGACTCAGTTTTCCTAAAACATTTTTTCCAGAACGAAGGAAAAAAATTCTTACAATCAAAAATTTCTATGTCTAAAATTAAATTCATCAAATATTATCGGTTTGGTCCGAAATTACATTCATACAGAATATTTCCTTAAAAGTTGAAGAAATTTCATCCAACGCAGCAACCTGTACCCTACGACAACTGTTTTTTCTTCGATGGACTGAATTTCTGTTCAGCGGAGGACATAAAATCTGGAAAAATCATGAACTATGTATCAAAATAGCACTAATCAACTGTAGAAAAACTGAGTCACTAGAATGCTTTCTCAGCGCGTAGCAATAATTTGAAATAAATTATTTTAAAGGTGCATGTACCCCCTTAAGGGTGTGTGTAAAAGTTACATTTCCTCGAGCGGTCCATCATGCCCCGGTCTTGCCTATATTATAGCTGGCTGTGGTAAAGCAGTCTGTACTAAAATACAATGGGCAGGATGCTTTCACGTCGTGAATTGTGTTCTGCTGTGTTAATAAAGTTACAAGCATGGACACATAAACAAGCTTCAATAATGAAAGCTTGACCAGCTCATCATAACATTTGCAGGTAAGTTAATCCATGATCTATTCAGATTTTTTCTTCTCAATTAATTTATTGTTTTCAGAATGTTCAGGAAGTTTGAATCAAATAAACAATTTCTCATTCGAATAATGTTCATTCTGGAAATCTCAGAATTCGCAATAAGATTTTATTTCTTTGTGTATATTATCCATTAGATTAGTATCATGCAGTAGCGTATTTTCATTATGAATTCTAATTTTGAACGCGTCTCCCACGCCAAAACTGTCAACTTCATAGATAGGTGCCAGCCGGGACTTTTTTCTTAATGTGAACTTCGATTCCCCAGAAAATGTCACAGAGGAAATTTCGGTCTATCTCGTATAGTTTTCCCAGCGTTTCGGGTGTAAGTGCAAACACCGACGATTTTTCATTACTTATATTTTTTTGTGTATATTTGGTAGAAGGCTGAAATCTAAAAGTAGACAATTTCGATAAATTAATCAATACACGGATATCGTGCACCACGAATAGCGTATTTGTAATCGCCCCAAATTACCCTGAATTAATAACCATAAATTAAATGGCCAGATTAGGCCAATTGCGATATAGCGTTAGGTGCCCAACTTCACTAACTCACAGGCCACGGTAGATCCGCGTGCCGAGAGAGATAGCTCAGCAGAGGATACCTGTCCTCTTCTTCACCGTCTGAAACAAAATGTTATCTGGAGTGACTGTAGTGAGTTCCGTGATATACATAAGATTTTACGCAGACTGTATACGGTGTAGAGAGACGGGTGATCTTCGTTGAGCTGTTGCTCTCTGCGCTACCCCCACCGTGGCAGTAAGCGTTTCGAGTAGTCAGACCTCAGTCTTAGTTCGCCGCTGTTAGCAGCAGTTATAGTGACAGTTAGCAGCAGTGATAGGATTGGACATACGCCCTATATATACGTAAGTTCGCAGTTCTTCTCTATAGACTATATTAAGGCCCATCCCTAGTCGCCCACCTCCTTTTGATAAAATGTTACACATCTCGATTATTATCCGAGCCCAGGCGTCAAAAACGCAAAAAAGGCCAACGCTGTGCGAATTCAAATTCAATACCGATCACATACGTCCAAAAAAATGTTTGTTACATGCGAAAATAGAGACTCGACATGGTTTTTACATTGTTACGAAAAACATTACATTACCAAAAAAGTAAAAACCATCTGTAGCCCGTGTAGAAATTTAGATCGGGATCTGGTCGGGTTCCGACCAGTCAGCCCTGTTTCAAGTCGGGCGCTGGTCGGGATAACTGACCAGAAGCCAGCCAGTAGTGTCACGGCGAAACATTTAGTTCCTGGCCAGTGACACTACCACGATTTGCCCTAGCCAGGATCTGGTCAGGCACTAGTATCGGGCTGGTACGAAGATTTTCTTCCTGAAATTCTCCGGGATTGATAAAAGGATTTGTATAGGTGTAAACGATTACGACGATTTTGAATTATTTTCATTATACGTACATTTATTATTATTATGTACAAAAAAATCCAATAATGTACCTTACATAATTATAATTAGGAACTTTGGTAATATATAATAATTTTGGTAATACATATCGATACCAACGTTCTAATATGTCGTATCCCACAAAATTTCAGAAATTGACTTTTTTTGAAAAATTGAATGATAATAATGTTGTGCAGCTTATGTTCAAGTTTTAGCGGTCAAATCGTTGATTTACTATTTTTAAATAAATTAATTATCCGATGTTAGTGACCGAAATTAAGCTTCGGTCGAAGATGGTCCGGCCAGAGTCTGACTAGTACCCACCAAGGTGGCAGGAAAAAATACCCCAATTAACCCCCGTTTAATACCCAGTAAGGTTTTTTAGTGAATCAAAACCATCCCGGCCAGTACCCGATCAGTACCTGATCAGAATTCTTGATAGAAAATAGCCTGACCAGCACGCGACTAGCGCCCCACTTCTGATCGGGCTAAGTGGGGGTATTTCTACACGGGAGACTGTATTTTCGCACGAAACGAACATTTTTTTGGACTTATGTGTTCGGAACTGAATTAGAATTCGCGCAGCGTTAGCCTTTTTTGCGTTTTTGACGCCTGGGCTCGGATAATGATTGAAACGTGTCACATTGTATCAAAAGGAGGTGGGCGACTACGGATGGGCCTTAAGACATAATCTCATGATAATTACTTTTTAACACTTATATTAATTAGTTGCAAAAAAATCCCATTATATTTTCAATGTCTTACATTCGGAGGACAGTCTGTTCACTCGTAGTACCTGGATGGTTTAAGCGATAAATCATGCTTCACGATTTAACCCTACGTGAACAATAGTATTTGTAGTACGCACGTGTTTTATACGATATTTTTTGATGCAGTGTGAGTAAAATTCGTGAAGAAATGTTATAATATATACGAATAATAGAAATAATAATCAGACATAACTTGGCGATCTAGCGTGAAATTTCGCGGGTTGGGGGGAGGGGGGGGGGGGGGGGGGGGGGGGGGGGGGGGGGGGGGGGGGGGGCTTTGACTTGAACTACACATTCCAAGTTTCGCGTACTTTTTGTTTGTTTTTTATTTGCAAACTTCTTTCACCTTGTCCGCAGAAAATTTCATGAACATCCTAACTAAGGACCACCCTAATATGCATATAGATTCAAAAACGGGAAACTTACTCGTTATTTCTGAACTCCCGATAACCATATTTTGTTACAAGAAAACACGATTAACATTGATTCTCGATACCGCCCCGCACAATCTATGTACGTACAATGTAGTAGTGGTCTAGGAATTGAATCTAGCTGATTATAAATATTCCGAACATCTGTACATGGGTTTGTAAAAAATTCAATACAATGGGATAGCAAATTGACAAATATTATGTAACATTGATAGCGGATTACTATAATATCCTGACACAACAGCCATGCCGTTTGTAATCTGTTCAGGGATGATATATTTAGAAAAATTCTTCTCAGCGTTCGCTCGTTTACACGCTTTTAAGGCCCATCCCTAGTCGCCCACCTCCTTTTGATACAATGTGACACATTTCGATTATTATCCGAGCCCAGGCGTCAAAAATGCAGAAAAGGCCAACGCCGCGCGAATTCAAATTCAATACCGAACACATACGTCCTAAAAAATGTTCGTTTCGTACGAAAATAGAGTCTACAGATGGTTTTTACATTTTACGTAATGTAATGTTTTTCGTGACAATGTAAAAACCGAGGGGGAAATAACTGGAGATTCAACTGACACATTATTTCTTTTGGTGAAATAATTCAAATTATTTCATTCATCTCAAAATATTTTATTTATTTCAGATTATTTCTTTTATTTCAAATTATTTCTTTTATTTCAAATTATTTCTTTTATTTCAAATTATTTCTTTCATTTCAAATTATTTCCTTCATTTCAATTTATTTTTTTATTTCATTTCACATCATTTCATCTAATTTCAAATTATTTCTTTTATTTCAAATTATTTCTTTCATTCAAATTATTTCTTTTATTTCAAATTATTTCTTTCATTCAAATTATTTCTTTTATTTCAATTTATTTTTTTATTTCATTTCACATCATTTCATTTATTTCCTCATTATTTCCTCGTTATTTCAGTTATTTCTTCGTTATTTCAGTTATTTTTCCTCGTTATTTCAGTTATTTCTGATTATTTCAGTTATTTCTTCGTTATTTCAGTTATTTTTCCTCGTTATTTCAGTCATTTCTGATTATTTCATTTATTTCCTCATTATTTCCTCGTTATTTCAATTATTTCTGATTATTTCAGTTATTTTCTCGGTTATTTCTCATTATTTCATTTATTTCTCATTATTTCAGTTATTTCTCATTATTTAAGTTATTTCTTCTGTTATTTCTCAATATTTCACGAGCTATTGACACGTTATTTCAACGAGTTATTTCCCCCTCGGTGAAAACCATCTCTAGTCTCTATTTTCGCATGAAATGAACATTGTTTTGGGCGTATGTGTTCGGAATTGAATTTGAATTCGCGCAGCGTTAGCCTTTTTTGCGTTTTTGACGCCTGGGCTCGGATAATAATCAAAATATGTCACATTGTATCAAAAGGAGGTGGGCGACCAAGGGATGGGCCTTAGTAGGTCCGTTTCATTCATTCATTCTCCAATCGAATTCGTGACTAAAACTTTGCATTTTATACTCATACGTTGAAGAAATTGTCATTTGCTCTACACATTTTAATCTACAGCCTTTGGTTACATAATATCGATGGACTAATGCCATAAGTTTGTAAGCGCCAAAAATTTTTTTTTTCCACCTATATAAAACGCATCTACACATCGAAATTCGCTGAAAAAATGTATTCTCGATCGTTTTTTTTTTTTGCGCTTACGACCATATGGCATTATCGGGCCGGTAACAAATCGAGTATAACCCCCCACCCCCCCCCCCCCCCCCCCCCCCCAATGGAATAAAATAGGAATTCAAAAAAATATAATAATATTCATTTCCCACATTTGCAGTAGCATACAATTTTATCTATATTTGCAAAATTGTAGTCGTTGCAAAGATATATTAGAAAAATAAAAATAATATTCTGTGACACAGAAAAAAAAATATTCTAATTTACACATTACAATAAATGCGACATATGTCTCATTTCCTCTGTGCGTAAGGAATACAAATTTTCATGGTGCAGAATTTTTTATAATAATTTCTATGTTGAAATATAATAACAAAGGTTATCAAAAGTTCTATTTTCATTTGCTCCCATGTTTATTTTCTTGATTCTATTTTCGTCTTCACTCCTGCAGGCGAAGCTCCGAAAAGCTGGAAAATATTTTCACAGCACGGAGAAACTTTTTGTTGTATTGTAATCTTTCCTAGGAAAAGTTTCTCCGTAAGGAGGGTATATGATTACGCATTTACACTAGACTGTGTCAAAATAACTTTTTTTTTTTTTTTTCAATTAAACATATCTACAAAATTTCTTCAATCTGAAAAAGAAATTCTCCTCAAGTTTGAGCTCAATATCTCTAAAATTGAGCTTGCGCAAAGGGGGGTCCCCTTTCCCATCTAAAATACATGGGAAAAAATTTTTTTTTCTTGGTTTTAGAATAACTACATGAATAAAATTTTTTTTTAAATTTTGTTACACATTATCTTATAGGAAATTTAATTCTCTACAAAATTGTTCCTATGCATTTTTTCTCTAAACTCAACATAAACAAAGTTACATAGCGCTGAACAGGAGGAAAAAAAAAATTAATAAATTAATAACGGAAAAAATTTTATTATTTTAAATTATCAATTAATTAATCAATTTACTTAATTACTTATCCAAAATTCATAAATTTAACATTATTTCAACATAAATAATTGAACAAAGTTTACAACAATACAGAAATTAATTTTAATTATTATATTTATAACTTTGTTTATGTTGAGTTTAGAGAAAAAATGCATACCTAGGAACAATTTTGTAGAGAATTAAATTTCCTATAAGATAATGTGTAACAAAATTTAAAAAAAAATTTTATTCATGTAGTTATTCTAAAACTAAGAAAAAAAATTTTTTTCCCATGTATTTTAGATGGGAAAGGGGACCCCCCTTTGCGCAAGCTCAATTTTAGAGATATTGAGCTCAAACTTTAGGAGAATTTCTTTTTCAGATTGAAGAAATTTTGTAGATATGTTTAATCGAAAAAAAAAAAAAAAAAAGTTATTTTGACACAGTCTAATTTACACACATTCAGACGCTCAAACTTACGTGCAGACCTTATCGGTATCAAACATATATAAGTCGCTTAAGGTGCTTCCCCAGGCAATTCCACCAGACCTGAAAACATTAGGAAAAAAGGTGCTATTAAACGGAATATCTCTGCCTGGGCACCGAAATCAACGAAACAAACTTCGTCGCGCAATTTTATGCGCGATTGCGAACACGTACGGCCCAAAACATGTCCGTTTCGGGCTGAAATAGAGAAGTTCTGTATGTAAAACGCTTATTTTTGACACTTGGCAATTTTCTATCGCTCGGAATGATGGCGAGTTAGTTGTGTTTAGAGGGTTTTTGAAGTTTCGTTGACGCTTCGGAGATGGCGTGACCCACGAATCCACGACTCGGATCACTGTTCGATAAACTGGACAAAATCAGCTGTCAGTGATAAATACGCGTGTATTCTAAAATTGTGATAGAATGTTGTTATTGTGGTCAGGATACACAGAAGACTAACTAAGCCGTAACGTTTGGTAAGTGCATGAACGAAATACAGTGGTGGTATAAATCACGACATTTATATTCACCTTCGTTAGGTTAGGTTTGATTCGTTTGTTGACAATAAATTATTTCGCTAGAAATTCGTTGGAGCGACAGGCACAGCGGAGGAGTATACGCGAAGAGTAATTGTGACAGCAAATATTTTTCGTCTCTATACTGGTTTTCGAATCAAGCAGAGCTACCCCAATCGCGGTTCAAGAACAGACGTCTAGGCTAAATATTTCCAGCTTCTGAAAATCACGAGGTTGCACCCCGATCAAGTTCAACGAGAATGCTGACTACAAACAGCTGTCCGTGGTAAAATAGTCGTGGGAACGTGGAAGTAAATCTTTGTAGATCCCGCTTCTCTTTGCCACAGCAGACAGGTACTTACACACTTTGTCGAGAATTTCGGTCATCAACGCTGGGAACGACGCGAACATCAATCTATACACCACGCTCGCTTTTAGATATGTTCGCCGGTGGGCGAAAAAGGATTACAAGCCCAGCGAGAACAGCCAGCTGGGTAACGATGGTTTCCAGGGTACCCGTTACCTGTTTTCATCCTTTGGGCTACTATGGAAATGCTTTTCGTGACACAGAACAGGGTGCGCGGTTCATCTCTGGAATTACCTATAGCTAAGTACTTTCGCGTCGACGCCAGGAGTGAAATCTCACCGCGTTATGGAGGGAAGTTGAGGCATGACAAACTTTTGTTATCGAGAAGCGAGATTGTAGACTTGCAGCAGAAGGCAACGATGCGCAAAGAACAAATTATCCTCATTCGAGGAAGATGTCTTTAGTCCCATGAATTTATGTAATCAGTCTATATAAATTCATATCAGATGGATTAATATAAAATCAAATTTCCGATCATTCGGTTAAATTATAGGGGGTGTTCAGAAACACGTGTCAAATGATTTGCAGCGTCACTGATTGAAAATGTTCTTATTTGCTTTTTCGTGAAACGAATTGATTATTTATCATCTCAAAGCTTCTGCGCTTTTTGATCTAATTTATATCTGTCCACTTCACAGAATCCTGATGAATTCTTTTGTGAAAGTTCCCGACTCGGTAGAAATAATAGAACCAAGACTCAATCTAAGATTATCGATGTATCAAACTGAAAAGCGGATTGATATGTAGACAAGGGCTATATGTAAATCTGAAAACAAATGTATATGTAATAAATTGAAATGAAAGAAAGGAATGATCAATCATTCATATACTATATTTATTTATTCATTCATTGACACACCTATATCTATACTATACGATTATTTATATACTTATTCATTTATTCTACGAAATAATAAAGCCACCCAATATTTTAAGCTCCGCCGTAAGGTAAGAATGGAACAGAATGACTGCCCTAGTAAAACCGTCATCGGTGGCGAACCCCTCTCCCCGGCCACACGAGGCTCGTGTGTTCCATCTGTACTGCTGGCATTATTTCAGTTGTTCAATTTCTTTCCTTAGAAAAAAAACAGATACATCTGATATTCTCAACGTCGATTGTTCTGATCAACGAATCAGATAATGTGTAAAGAATTGGTATTTCCGAAAAGTCCCGAAAATTCAGTGTCACAAAACAAAAAGTTTGAGCCATCAAACATAGTGGAAGTATCTTTTTTTTCTGGATTTACCCTCCGTAAATCCAGAAAAAAAATTGTTTGAATCGCACGGCACAGCAGGTTTTGATACTCTGCCACACTCATTACTTTGAAGTATTTTGTGAAAATGAGGGAAAAAAAGTTTTGTAAGACTTATAAAACTTACAACTTATAAAATTAATTAAAACAGTAAAAAGAGATATTTTTCTCGAAAAGCGAAGTTCATCAAGTTCTTTTCAGAGACCGGCTGGTCCGAAAAATCTGGAAAAAATTTATATTACGTTTATCGGTAGGTTGAATAAGATAAAAAAAAATAATGGAACAGATCGTAGAGGGTAATGGTGAAATGCCGTCGAGTTGGCCTGGAATACCTTTTTTGACACAGCGTACGGGAAGAGCGTTTTCCCATGCCTGTGGAGCGTGCGGGAAGTGATTGTTCCCCGAAGTGAACGGTAATGAGCCACGAATTTTCATTGTTTGCATTATCGCGAGAGTTAACACTCAGTCACAGCCAACTCGTCACCATACGCTCCAGGTTTGTCGTCTGTTTATTGCAAGCTGGCCATCCGCTTCTTTATTTCTCTTACTTGGTTATTATATGTTGTGTTACGGCTTCTTCCCGCAGCTCGTGTCAAGAAGAAGTATACGTAACGATGGCGGGTTGGTAATCCCTGCATTCGTGCTGGGATCACCAACTTCACGCCATCGTTACGTAATGTACAGTTACACAATAATTATTGATGAAGCGCAAAGACCTGCAATATCATAGCTCAGGGAAAGATAGCTTCGAATTGTATAAAACTCATGAATGAACTTCTAGCACAATAACCCCAAATGAAGAACTTCTCAAATAACTACACTGCTCGTTCGACGAGCTCCCCGAGCCCCTGATCGTGCTCATCACTCCGCGACGAAACAATCTTGCGGAACCCATGCAATTGACTTTGAAGGATTCCTTGCACTCCAAAAGATAAGCGAGAAACTATTCAGACTTACAGAACTTGTTGAAAATAGTGTCACAAAAGAAGCAACAAATTGAAATTCGAAGAGCAATCCCCATTTGTAATCATTCCGTCATTTGATTAATTACAATATTACAAATAATCTAGGGAATACTATGAGAATTTTGCTGCGTTACTTATTTCGTAACACCAGTTCAGAGTTCTGCAAGTTTGAAGCTCTTCCGTTAACTTTTAGACCACAGCTAACCTTTTGAAGTCGCAACTATAGGCTCCGGAGGACTTCATCGTAAAGTTTGCAGCAACATCGGAGGTTCAATAGTTCATCGAGCCAGCTCGAACGCGTACAATTATCACGACTGTAAAGAAAGTAGTCGTAAGAACGTCAGAATTGTGACAGTTATACGAGAATTTTTACTGCATAAAACTACTAAATCCATTTTTCTCTACCTAGGTTTTCAGTTAGTTTGCGTAGGATTCTAAGAGTATCGGTTCACCGGCTCTTTGCTTCCGACAATACTCTGATGGTTTACTCTCCGAATTTTTTATAAAACAGCGCCTTCACAGGATAATCGATGACATCTACCTCGCTTAGCATTCCAATTTCTTGTCTTTCGGTATTCCTGATCCAACGAAGCTGAAAGATCCAATCTGTCTGAAGCACCGCTATCTGAAATACACTCAAATTTGATAAAACTGTTTCTTCGAAGCTTGCAAATACGATTTAGATTTCACATTGGAAAAACTGAAAATACAATCAAATAGTGTGACTTCAGCGCCATGTAAGTTGACAAATTCCAATGTTACATGGGCCGGAGGAACTTTTTCGTTGCATCCAGCATATTCTTCGTTTCTGACTTTGGCAATGACCAGCTGCTATGTTAGAAGGAAAGCTTACCAAGTAGACCAGTACTACAGTGATGAAAGGAGGGGAGGCTTCGAGGCGTACGGATATCTGAGGTCAGTCCGCCGGTGGCAGTATTTCAGTGCTGATTAGGAAATTCTCTGTCAGCTTCTGAACCGCTCAGCCAGGCGGCACTGCAAACTTCGTCATCTATGAAACCTTTCCCAGGATCACTCTTGGCATAGTGACGCGCATCGATGCCCAGTTTCTGTGACTGAATAATATTTTCTCATTGTAACGCCAACTGTAAAATGTCAATTTAGATAAAACCCACAGCATGGCACCCAAATTCGGGCGATCATTCATTCGTCACTACTAATACTTTTCAATCACATCTACTCTATAACTCTATGATTATATTGATCTATTCTGGCATTTTATCGTTATGTTACTCAATATTTACATTATCAAAAATAAACTATCATATGCGATAATTGTGATTCACTTACCTCGGGGTAAAATCGCCCTTCCTTCGAGTTTAGTTCCTCAGAAAGGCAGCTTACCTCATTGGTGTTCGGTTGTGGTCCAATACTTTATTGGCACCAATACCAATATATAATAATCTAAATATATTATATATTATAATATAATTTGATAAATCAAAGACGACGAAAAGTATTCTTATTATGAAGTTACGCTTATCTCGGGCAAGACCGAGATGCGGTAATTTCATCGCTATACACTTCGGTGCGCCGGGGCCTCGTGAACTTCAACGGTTCGGGACCGAGATTCATACCTGCGACAGTCCCGGGCTCCGTCTAATCTCGCAGACAGGGTCGTCGCAATCGGATTTTCGTAAGTGCCGTTCTACGGTAAGCGAGAGCCGCTCTTCCCGACACGCGACGTCAATGCTAAACTGTGACGCTGGGCCCGTGTTTACGTGCGCGCGCAGGCTCTAGGTTCCGCTAGTGGCCGCGAAATTTGTTTTCTGCGTGGCGTGTGTTCGTAGATCGTCCATTACAGCTGCTCCAAAGATTTCGGAAGACGGAACCGACGGAACTTTCGTTGCTGTAAGTATAATAAATTTGTGTTATTATAATAAGAAATATGACCCCTTGTAAAAATAAAACAATATTATTTTATTTGATTGTATCCGAAAAAGTCAGAAAAAAACAGTTAGACACCGTGAACCCATTTACTGTACTCCAAAAAATGTGCGAACTTAGGTGAACTAAAATAACTCGTGAAACCCAAATAAGCTCTAAAAACATTTAGAGTCGCTGCCGGAGCTATTGTTTATTATTTTTCACAAACTTTTATCGTTACTGTAATACTTCGTAATTGGTATTAGAAGTACGAATATGGGCACTTTTAGGTCTAGAAGAAACTGCTCATTATTGTACTATCCCTACTCCTCGGTGCCTCTCGGCGTCGCGGAATCAGTTACTTTGTGTATGAATACAGAAAACAAGTCAAAAGACGCGTAAACATGCTACGTTATATGAATATTCTTTCGGACACGAGAGAAGTTTTAGGGGCATTTCGTTTTTTCTTCACTTTTCAATTATTTGAGGTACCTTTGAACGATTGCGAAGTATCATGCATGAAAAGATTCCGGAGTATCGGAATAAAATAATGTATACTCCAGTACAAAGATAGGTGCCTTTGATCACTTTCTCAACAATTATTCTTCCATTTTTCATCGATGCGCATTATTTTGCCGTCACAATTCCAAAACTCGGCAGCTTACTGTCTCACCTTTCTGTACCAAACAAATATAGACTGATTTTGGTTCGAGACAAGCATTGAACAACTTACTTTCGATCATCTGGTTTTTTCATATTTTCCATAATAAAAATTAGTCTTTTTTTCGTTTGGTACTGAAAGGTAAGACAGTATAAGCTACAAATTTTCCGAATTATGATTCGTAAACAATGATTACCGACGAAAATATTTGAACAATAATCAAACAACAATTTTGGAAAGTTATTAGACGTGCCCAACTCTGCTCCGGTAGCGACCGTCAAATATCTTGTAGCTCGTTGGGGTGCTACGAATATCTCTTTTTCTTCTGGTCGATCGCATGATCGAGCACCATAAAATTCGTCTCCCAATCACACGGTGGCCACTCTTTTTCGGAAAAAAAATCCATGAATTTTCCTGACCAGCTGTTGTTCAATTTTCCCTGACCAAAGTTCCTATTGTCTCCATTAGTGGTACGAATCAATAACCCCGATTTTTCTTGGTATTTTAATGTCATTTCATTAGGAAATTTAAAAATATTTTTTTTTTTCTTCGGTGACAATTTTTTTTGTAGTAATACCACAAGACCTTCAAAATTATCGAATATTTCCCGATTGTTTTGCTGCGTGGCATCAAGAAGGCTAAGTTTTGCAAATCACGAGCGCGCTGCGCGAGTGATTTTTGTGCAAAACTTGGCTCGTTCGTTGCTACGCAGGATCAAAACATGAGGGAAATACCGATTCATTTTGAAGGTCGAGTGGCATTCGATGGATTATTTTTCTCATTCGGATCCGGCCAAGCAGAGAGCGGCAGGTATAATAAGTTATGATTCCATTAAAACGACTCATTTCTTGTTTCTCTACAATTTTCATATACTTTTGATTCTGATGTTTGACAGATATTGGGTTACAAAAACAATCGCAAAGCTAGAGTGCAATTATCACATGTAATACCACAAGAGCTTCAAATACCCGATCCATTTTGAAGCTCGAGTGGTATTCGGCGGATTATTTTTCCATCCAAATTTCGGCCGATAGAATTGCACCATGAGACAAAATCCACAGTGAAGAATAAAAAATTTAAAAGTCACACAATTGTAATCATAATTCAATCTGTCAGATTCGATGAAGGGTCAACTGGATCGGAGAATCTTATTACCGCGGTGAAAGCACACGTGAAATTACCAGTGGAATTATCAAGATTATCAGTTAAATATCGTGTAGGCTATGCAAAATAACGTCGAATGGTGCAATTCTATTGGCTGAAATTTGAATGGGAAAAATTATCAGTAAAATTCTGAATTGGGATGCCCCTCATATCATCAAATACCGCGCTCTGATTGGCCAGAATCCGAATGCTCAAAATAATCATTCAAATTTCTTTTTGCTAATATGATGAGAAACAGGTTTTTTGGGTGATATTTCGGAAACGACAAAAGATACAACTTTTTTCATAGGGGAAAAAAAGAAACAAAATTAAATTCTCTACAGGAACACTCATTTAACCCTAGTACGGTACGCATGGGTCACATGTACCTGGAACTTGTATACCGTTCTATGGATAAAAATTATCAATTCGCGATTTGTTTTTTCTCTGCTCAGAGGCCAACTCTACGGAGCAAAATAAAGTTATATCTCCCTTCTTGCATTCTGACACTCAATTTAGGAATTTCCTTTCCATTCATTCATCAGATCTTCGCCCATCTATTGTTTTGCCCTGACCATGTTAGAATTTCCCTGGCCTTTCCAGAGATCCCTGACCAATTTCTTGTTTTTCCCTGACATTTCCCGGTTTTCCCCGACATTTCCCGGCTCTCCCTGACCGTGGCCACCATAAATCAGACAATGGCTGAACAACAAGAAATGAACGAGAAATTTGCGAGGCTGGAGGAGGAAGTAAAACTTCTACGGGAAGAGCGCGTGCAGGAGAGGGCGGAGCGGGAGAAAGAAAAAAGAGAGAGAGCGGAGGAGATAGAGGAAAAGGAGAGAGCAGAAAAGGAGAAAGAAAAGCACAAGAAAGAAAAGCGGGAAGAAGAGGAGAGGAAGAGAGAAAAACAAGAGAAAGAGAAGCGGGAGAGAGAGCAGCGAACGCGGACGAAAGATAAAGTACATATTATATCATTTTACCTAATTTTTTAAACCAAAACTGAAAAAGCCGAAAGAATCCGACAAATCAAAGAATCCCATACAATACAAACAGACATCTTATACTTGAAATAATTTTTTTGTGGCTATAGTTACTTTGATTGTGGCAAAAGTAGAGTACGTTCCACACCATTATGAATGCCACACTTGACATTGTTTATGGATCATTTCATGTCAACTCGACGTGTCTCTGACTCTCAGCACTAAAAAAAAAAAAAAAATCGAAATTTTTTGTTTCGTATCACTGGTTACAAATACCATATCGTCGTCGCATTTTTGTAGTTATACAGGGTGTCCCAGAATTCGCGACGAGGAATTAACAGAGTAAATCGTTATCACAAACGGGATCGAAATTTCCTTTTTCCGGTAAGGCTTAGATTTCTCGTTATGATTATTTCAAATCCAGCCAGTGACGCGCGGCTTATGAACGGACGTTCGTCGATGTGATTACCGCTCGGTTGTATGCGCGTCTCCCAGCCTATTGTCGCCGCGAAACAAATTGCACACAACCAAGCGGCGAGCACACCGACAAGCGCCCGTTCTTAAATCGCACCTTATTGACTGAAATTGAAATAATTATAACGAGAAATCTGAGCATTTCCGGAAAAAACGGCTCAGGAAATTTCGATCCCGTTTTTGATCAAGATTTACCCTGTGAATTCCTCGTCGCGAATTCTGGGACACCCTGTAGATCTTCCAGGCAATACTACGCGATAGGAACAATTTATTGATGCAAGTTCTAATTTTTCGATGTGCCGTTTTTAGTTGAAAATATTCTAAAATCAGGATTCCAACATCCTCAGTCATTGTGTATTCGATTGAAAGATATCACTTCCATAGTCAATATATTATTGACGTTCTGCAAGACGTAACCATTTTCTACAGTCGCTAGTCACATTCTTAATCATTAGTAATTAGAGTTTCATCCGTTACGATGCGTATATTTGTCTTGGAACACAAAGCTCTCAAGTTCCGTCATGATTTGAGCAGTATACGGTGTTAATGCAATTATCTACTAAATGTTAGGATTTCAAAGATCTCATGATAATATTTCACCCACTTACAGTCTGCCGAGCGAAGCAGGTCGACCCCACGGCAGCTGAGGCGGGCCGAGCGGGACAAGGAGTGAGTATGCGACTAACCGTACAACAAATTTTCTTATCACGTACACGGCAGTGCAACAATTGAACAATAATTAGAAAGAATGGAGCGCTCTGGAAAAATTGAAAATTTTATTTCTTCTAGCTGGTTGTGGTCCAACCGAAAGTTTTTACGCGGTCCGCCCAGCCGCAGCCAGGACAGGGCCGCCGAGGGAGATGAGGGGAAGGAGGGGCGGAAGGGCGCGGAGGGGAAGAAGGGCGCGGAGGGGAAGAAGGGCGAGGAGGGGAAGAAGGGCGAGGAGGGGAAGAAGGGAGACGAGGGTAAGAAAGGAGACGGGAAGAAGGAAGGTAAAGGCGGTAAAGGTGCTGGGAAGAAGGGGGATGGAAGAGGTGGTGGGAAGGGCAGCAGGGGAGGCGGAGGCGGCCCAAACTTCATTTTTAATTTGCGCTGATAATAAAATAAAAAAAAATTAACAAAATACACGTTTTATTTCGTTTTACTTACCTTCGTACATTTTCCCCGACAGCAGAGGTATATCTACCTATATACATTAAACTGGCCGTTAAAAAAAAGTTTGCGCTTCAACCTGAAAAATATTGAGTTCACTTTGGAAGAAGAAGATCCTCAAAATTTCAATGCTATATCTCATTATTTTTTTTTTCTCTAAAATAAGATTTTATTTGTTTTCAGACCTTGATCTTTTCGAATTCTATAACGATTCGAAAAAATTAAACGGTAGACAAAGAAATCTGGGATTGAAAATACTTTTTACTCAAACATTATCAATTTTTCATGATGGAATATTCAACATGATGTCCAAAAAAAATATAGCCTAGGAATTAGTCTCACAAAATTTCAAGGAAGCCTAGATATAAAATTAACAAATTAAATCAGTAACAAAAGATTAATAAAAAATAGAAAATAAATTGAAAATTGAAAATATTAGAGTTATTATAGAATAGAATAGAATATAATACTTAGAAACTGAGATTCCCTGGGGTAGTTTCAACTTCAGGTCATCCCACTCGCGTGACGCTGACTTCAATGAAGAGGAGAGAGCTCATCAAGCAATATTTTTGACTATCTATTGTAACTTACTGTACCACTATCTCAGCTGAAGGCTGGAGTACGGTGCTAGTCCGCGTGAGTGTCTTTGTCACGGGTTTGATAATTTTGGAGCTCCTCTTGTAGAAAAAGTGAAAAACCACGAAAACCCTAATACAGACTCGGATCGGGTTTTAGCCGACCAGAGCTGCCTCCCTACAGAGCTGGGATATGCCTCGCTAACCGAGCCTGCGCGGCAGACTAGGATCAAATTCACAGATGAAGAAATCGCAGACACGGGTGTTTAGCCAGTGCTGCCAAACAGTGAATCAAACCGAAGCTGCCTTTGTAGAGCTGGGGATCGCAATGCGCACCGAGCCTGTCTATCAGACTAGGGATTGGATAACCCGCACCGTAGGCGTCAATAGCTAACGACGTTGAATTTTGTGGAAGCTGAAAGATTTTAGAAAAGTAATTAAAAGACAAAGGAAATTGAAAGAAAAACATGTAGTTTGACAATAGATTAGGTTTAATAAAATCTGTTAGATTAGATAAGATTTATCAAAGAAACCAAAAAGTTGCTCATTGAGCTCGAAGTTTTCACAAAGAAATTCATAAAGAGAAGAATATAAAATAAAGAATACAGAAAAAGATAGTAAGATGAAGTAAAGTTAAATTAATCTAAATTTCCTAATTTTTAATCAATGTTTCCGATCGAAGTATTTTTTAGAGATTTTGTTCAATCCGAGAAATCGTTATAATTGGTAGATCGTAGATTTGTTGAAATTGCGTCGTTAAATTAATTAAGACGACTTTTATGCTTGCTGTCTAATTTTCCAAGTAAATTTAAAATTAGCAAAACTATAAGTGTGAGATTGTGAGATTTTATTAGACTGATTATTTCAATATCAAAATTCGCGATTCTATCTGCTCCAATTTTAGCAACCGCGCGGCGCAGCGGCTCCCTTTTATAGCGAAATCTATGTGATTCGCGGAATCGCGTGATGCGCACCGCGAGATGCGTAATGGACGCGGTCCGGCTGTACTGGCGAGCCAGCACAGCCGGAACGTTACACTATACCTAAAGTTCTATTACATGAAGACTGTACTATGGTGATCATTTTCACAATATGCGAACGTCAATTATTTGCTACTCAGGTAATAACGAGTATTTCCAGGAGACGCCACGAGGAGGCTAATTGACAATGTCTCCCACAAGGTTTCCCTTCCCAGACAACACAAAAGTAAAAGTGGTCCTCAAGACGTCATATGGACGTCACATGCGTCGATTTCTGACGTCTTAAAGACGTCTTAACAATTAATACGTCTTTAAGACGTCTTTGAGACTTGAGACGTCTTTAAGACGTCAGAAATCGACGCATTTGACGTCCATATGACGTCTTGAAGACTACTTTTGTTTTTGTCTTGTCTGGGTTGCATCGACCTGCTCAGTCACCTCGTGAAGGAGATGTGAGACTGCGACGAGTCGACCTGCTCAGTCACCTCGTGAAGGAGATGTGAGACTGCGACGAGTCGACCTGCTCAGTCACCTCGTGAAGGAGATGTGAGACTGCGACGAGTCGACCTGCTCAGTCACCTCGTGAAGGAGATGTGAGACTGCGACGAGTCGACCTGCTCAGTCACCTCGTGAAGGAGATGTGAGACTGCGACGAGTCGACCTGCTCAGTCACCTCGTGAAGGAGATGTGAGACTGCGACGAGTCGACCTGCTCAGTCACCTCGTGGAGGAGATGTGAGACTGCGACGAGTCGACCTGCTCAGTCACCTCGTGGAGGAGATGTGAGACTGCGACGAATCGTTTGATCAGATCCGAAAAGCTGAAAACGAAGCAAAAAAAAAAGAACACAATAATCTCACAGGAAACTGTAGGTAGTCTGGTTCCATTGCAGTCAAGAGAAGAGAAAAAGATAGTAATAGAATAGAATGTTATATTCAGAAAATGAGAGATCCGGGGGTAGTTATTAATTCCAGGTCATCCCCCTCGCGTGACCCCGACTTCAATGAAGAGAATAGAAAAAGATAAAAAATGAGAGATCCGGGGGTAGTTATTAATTCCAGGTCATCCCCCTCGCGTGACCCTGACTTCAATGAAGAGAATAGAAAAAGATAAAAAATGAGAGATCCGGGGGTAGTTATTAATTCCAGGTCATCCCCCTCGCGTGACCCTGACTTCAATGAAGAGAATAGAAAAAGATAAAAAATGAGAGATCCGGGGGTAGTTATTAATTCCAGGTCATCCCCCTCGCGTGACCCTGACTTCAATGAAGAGAATAGAAAAAGATAAAAAATGAGAGATCCGGGGGTAGTTATTAATTCCAGGTCATCCCCCTCGCGTGACCCTGACTTCAATGAAGAGAATAGAAAAAGATAAAAAATGAGAGATCCGGGGGTAGTTATTAATTCCAGGTCATCCCCCTCGCGTGACCCTGACTTCAATGAAGAGAATAGAAAAAGATAAAAAATGAGAGATCCGGGGGTAGTTATTAATTCCAGGTCATCCCCCTCGCGTGACCCTGACTTCAATGAAGAGAATAGAAAAAGATAAAAAATGAGAGATCCGGGGGTAGTTATTAATTCCAGGTCATCCCCCTCGCGTGACCCTGACTTCAATGAAGAGAATAGAAAAAGATAAAAAATGAGAGATCCGGGGGTAGTTATTAATTCCAGGTCATCCCCCTCGCGTGACCCTGACTTCAATGAAGAGAATAGAACAAGAATAGATGGAGACAGAAAGAACTGGAGACAGTTTTTGTGGACCAGAATTACGAACTTGGAAAGGTGGACAATACTTTGCTCTGTATTATTTCCAAAAGATGATTTCTTAGTTTCATCACGTCCTTTGAGTATATAGCATGCGCAGGGTTCCCACCCAGCGCTACTGTAGTAGCGAACGCTGCTGCAAATACTCCACAGCTGGTACCGTCTGGCTGCTTCTGGACTGATGGAAACACAACATTTTTAGTGTTCAAGTTCGGATACCGTGACGAAATGAACTTTTTTTCCTCCGCTTTCAATGACTGATACCCGGCACAGCCTAAGCTGTCGTACACAAACAGTCGCGTTCCATCAAAATGGAGACATCGCCAATGCCTAAATGCATTGCCACCGATAATGTGGATGTCTTGTGATGCACTGCATGAAGGTTTGATAAATCGCGGATGTGATAACCAAAGCGAGGTTGCCGTATTGAACTGGGACGTTTCCTTCACTACTGATAAAAACTGATCAATCGACGTATCATTGAGCAGTGAATTTTGTGCTAACACATCTATTCTGATCTCGTCAATTTTCACGTTTTTATTCACCAATTCCAGAACGTCAATTTCCGCCTGGGTAGGACTGTTAGTGACATGCTCGGCTGATGTCACGACGACCCATGCAATCCCATCGCGGTGTTCCCTCACAGCTTCAGCGGGCGCGGCGGTCACGATCCCCGGTGACTGTTGGTTCGAATGTGACGAATGTTTCCCGACCTGGGGTAATACAACGCAATCATGCCCGTGATCAGAACTGCGCTTCCTCACTCTCATCGGCGGAACTCGTGATTTTTTCTTGGGTTGACGGATTTCTTCATCTGAGGATGCTACGAACCAAGACACTCCGCCTTTGGAAGTACGTTTACCTAGTACCGTAGGCATCACTCTGTGTTCCTCTTCGGAAATATTGGATTCCCCCTCGGTCATAGTCACGATCCAAGACTCTGGATCACTCGAGTCAGTTCTACTGAGCCTTAAAGGTGCAACTTTTTGAACTCGGTCGGACCTCGTCTCTTCTGATTCGCTTCCGGTGTCTGTGCTGACCGCTCGTCGAAGTGGACCGTCCTCGTCAACTTTCCCAGTTGTTTCTATCGCACTTATACGCTGCGTGCTTCTTCTAACTTCCGATGCCTGAGGAGCCAGCTGGTTCTTTAGTTGCCTAGCTTCCAGAACATATCTGGGTTCACGGATGGGCATTCTACGAGTGTATCGTCCGTCTATAATCTCCGGCAATAGGCACTCCTTGTAAAACCGAGTTAGGTACGGTTCCATTCGATCACTCCAGAATGCATCATCCCGTGGCACTTTGATGTACTTCAGACCCAATGGCGACCAAACAGCGAAGTAGCAAGTATTGGCGAGCGTTATGTGTAATTGGCCCTGCACCTGATAGTAATAATGATGCGACGTGTTCATCTTTGTCAGATCATTCTTGTCGAAGAACCTGTAGATTTCCGTGACGCGTTGTTGGATTGCGATTTCTGGATCGTATTTTTCAGCCGTTTTTGGACATTTCACTTCGACTATAGTGGTATCATCGATGATACCATCTGGACTGGCACCAAGGAATCCAAGTTTTGCATCAATGAACAATCCACACGGTTTGATCGTCACGGGATCACCTTTCTCTGATAACTCCTGTTGCAGTTTTTCGATGGCTTTGGCTTCGTTTGTACGGCCCCAGACCATACCGGGTGTGCTTCTCACCGACGGGTACAGTATGGACTGCACGTTAGGCGAACACGATGTGTCATCTCGCATTCGACACACCCTACCGAAGTTCGAAGCCGTCAGTAGCTTTCTTCGCGTGGATTGCCAGAGAGCATTGTCGGCTTGCCCCCTTGTACTGCGTTCGATTTCTACGCGATTTTTTTGATTTTCCATCAGTCGGCTCTGATGTAGTTCCGCGAGATCGTCGTACACGTTATCAGGCAAATCTGGCTTCTGCGCGTTTGGTCCGTAATTTTTGTCCAGGCCCCGATGCTTCCTGTTCTTGTTACCAGAGGAACTTGGTACTGTTTGCGCTCTTTTACGCACGGCATTATTGAGTATTTTGCGCTGACGCCGTGTTTCTAGGGCAGTCATCGTACTAGGCGGCTTATTCCCCTCACTTTGGTGGAGTTTCGAGAGGACACTCTGCGTGTTGTGTTGCAGAACGGCGCCGGAAGCTCTGCCCTGGAAAGATCCCTTCAAGCCCCAGTTGATCCTTTTTCCACCTGTGAACTTGCACACTATGGCATTGAAGGATTCTGCAATGTTGTTAGTGGCGTCGTACAGTAAGCTGTTGGCATGCAAGCTCAAATGTTCTAAAGCCGCTTCCAGTTGCTGGAAAAGTCCTGCTTTTTTGAGCTCATCGACGGCAGTTTTTCCTTCGACGGTGGTCTCCTGCGAACAATATCCGTTGCACCTAGTGTGGTCACCGAAAACGTGGTTCGGTGCGTTCTGCACATCGGCTTTCAAGAGCTCAATTTTATCAGCAGTTGTAGAAGCTCCGGCTGTATCTCTTTGCCGATGCGCTACTGACAGTTCAATGGCTTCCCTGAACTGCAGCACAGTCCCGCGTACCATCGTCTTCAGTCGGGAAATGTTTCGGCCCTTGGTATTGGCTACCTCGGTGATTTTTCTAGCCAAATTTCGATGTAGATGGTTGACGCATTCTTTCTTCTCCACGATCAAGCCGTACTCCGCATACGGGTCGTTATCTAAAATCGATTTATAGACACTACTGTCCCCATCTGCGACCAGAGTCCTGTAAATTAGTCCGTGCATTTGCATACTCTTCTTGAAACCTTCTAATATCGCGTCGCTCTCCATCCCTGTAGATGCTTGGTCACGGCCCCAATTTTTGAAGCAGACGTGATCCTTGGGTGTTGTTTCATGCCGTGCAGCCATTTCACAAATACAGCAGTATTTGTTACGGACTCCGATGAATATTACCTTCTGGGTGTGCTGGTCGATGATCGCAGCAACACCAGAGAGGGAATCATATTTTCCCGTTTTGTACGACCGTTTCATCCATCCACAATCGGCCACAACGGTAATAAAGGGAATTTTGATGCCATTATGAACAATGAAATCCCCTCTGTCAAAAGCCGCTTTTTTGGCGATCTCGCCCGCCTGTATCATTTCTGTGAGAGCCGCCTTTTCAAATGCTGCGATGATCTCCAGGTCGTATTTCGTGTAGGTATCCGACGACATGCAGGGTATATTCATACAAGCCAAGAGTTCCTGAAACTGCGAATACCCAATTCCCGTGGCGTAGGTCCCCGCGACAGCACTTCGATTGATGTCCATCGCTTGGCCGTCATTACGGTCTGTCCAAATGCTATCTTCAAAACTGCATACCTTGCACCGAAAGAAGATTTACGTTTGCAAACCGATACGTCTAGAGTTTGTTTGTATGACGTCTCGAAACGTGCAAATTGACAGCGGATTGTGATTGTCGAATTTTTCATGCAACTGCTCCAGCACGTATGTCATGTCAACGATGTACCGGCCTTCGAGCGCTACCTCTTCTCCGCCAATACTTTCGTTTAGGCTGTCTTTCGATTGAAGCGAGTGCGGCTCCACTTCTAACGCTTCTTCGAACGGAAGGTCTAAAGCTTGATGCGGTTGCAAAGTTGGCTCATCCTGTGACCCTCCGTCGAACGGAGGGCCCGATTTCACCTGTGAAATAACGTTCGCCGCTTCGACTGGTTGCGGGTTTAACCTTGCGCGGCTTCGTTGCCATCTATATATAAATGATGTGTTGGTAATTAACACTGGTATGAATATTCTGATCATAGATTTACGATATTTCTGTGAAATTAATTATTCAGGAGAGGGCGGGACAAGGTGGACAAAAAGGTAAAAAATCCTAACCGCCCTAACAGTCGCTTATAGAGAGATAGTACTGTATTCTTATTCTATGGATTATTATATAAATGCAGACCTTTTATGAAATTCTTTGTGTTATTCATTCTGATTATCATAATTTTCGTAGGAATATAATGTGGAAAACAGAGTTGTTATTGAGACAAACGGTTCAACTTGAAAACTCCGTGGACCACATTATTGAAATCTTTACTGGTCCTACTATAATCAAACGTATGATTATAGGTATGTACTATACAGTGCTGTGTTCAATTGTGTCATTACACGCTGAGGCTCAGTAATCTTACATACTATCGCGCCGTAAAATCTGGGTACCTGGATACGAAATTTGATAGCGATTCTTTAGTGGAAAAACATACTACCCCAGAATAAGCTGGGAAAAATGCTAGCCGAGAATGAGTTTCAAGAACATACTATCTCGTCTGAAATTTTTTGAAGGAAAATTTGGTTGGTAACACTGCTGCTCGCATAATATACGAACAAAACGATCTTGATTTCTAATTCGACACAGAAGTTGTTCAGGTCAATATTTACACACCATATTTCATGAAATAACTCGTCAGTCGCTTATTTGCGGATGGAATGTGCGTCAGTTTAAAAAAAAATGTAAAAAAAAAAAAATTATTTTCTGGAATGGAGCGCTCGACTGGAAATCGTCGGAAACGTTCGAAAAACATGATGATGGGGAATGAAACTGTGAGAAAAAAATGAGTCTCATGCGACGCTTTGACTCGACGTATAACAACTTTGATTATCTACAAGAAAGGTCATTACGATTTTTGGCCTAAAGTGCACGATAACGGAACTATAGGCAAATACAGTGCCCTGAACAACAGGGCTTCTCTCGTTTCCGTCATGTCTCGTTTTGTGACACATAACAGCCTGTTTCAGAGAAAGTCAGTTGCTTTCGACGAAATGCTGCCGGTGGGCTACCGAAATAAAATCAATGGGGTCATGTACTTACCGGAGATCTCGCGCTACCTCAGCTCTCATCTGAGATGAAAGCCGCCGAGAAGAGTAAACACGATTTTCACGTGAAACAGTATGTTTCCCCATTTCTGTTGAACAAGGATGGTAGCACAATGATGCACTTGTTTACACTGAATTTGGAAATTCCAAAAAGAACAAGTGACCAAAGAAGTTCCCGATGGTCAAGATTAGTTCGCTCTTGATTGATCGCACGAAGTCTTCTTATTCTTCTTTCTTCTTCTTCTTCTTCTTCTTCTTCTTCTTCTTCTTCTTCTTCTTCTTTTTCTTCTTCTGTCAGAGGTTGAGAAAAGTTGAGAAAATTTTCCATATTACACGTAATTTTCAAGGTGGGATCTCGATAAACACACGAGAAATGAACAAAAGTGAATACGATTCCCGATTAATTTCATATACCTATTTTATGTTATAATGTAAAAAGTACGAGAAATATGATATATAATATATTGTATATTATATTGTTGAAAATAGCGATTGGATCAAATATTCAAGCCCGATGTACAGGGTGAAACTTAATGTTGTGGCGCCGCTTCACCAGATGATTTTACAGCTCGCGATCGGTAAAGATATGTAAAAACTTAGCGTCGCAAAACTGTCCTTGACAAGGTCGATTTTTTCTATTGTCTGTAGAAAATCCTACTAATTCAGTGAAACAAAAGTCTCCGAGGAACCATGAATCGCAATCGAGCCCATCTTATCGGAAAATGAATCCAAAGTTTCGAAAATGCCTCAAATTCTTAGAGAAAAATTAAAACTTCGCAGGCATTTTCTGATGGGACGGGTTCGATTGCGACCGATGGTTCCTCAGAGACTTTTGTTCGTCTAAATTTGTAGGATTTTCACAGCCAATAAAAGATAATTGACCTTGTCAAGGACAGTATTGTGGCGCTAAGTTTTTACATACCTTCACCGATCGCGAGCTGTGGAATCATCCGGTGAAGCGGCGACACAACATTAAGTTTCACCCTGTACTATTGTTTACTCCGGAAACTTGTTTGTAATATTTCTATACAAGTCGATGCAAGTGTACATGGAGAATATGGAAATATTTTTTAAAATTTGGGTAACGGCAAAAAAAGCTTAATTTCAATAGCTCAATTTTAAGAGCTTTGCACAAGCATAAACGAACAACTAATTTTTTTGTAGAGCTGAGATCTTTTCACACAAAAAAAAACATTTTTTTTTAAGAAAATTAGTGGTGAAAATCGAAAATGAAAAGGATAAAAATCTGCCAAAATTAGGGATGCTGTTTTTCGATGAGAACTTTCAGCTCAAAAAATTGCGAGAAGATCTGCGGGGGTAAGGCCGGATCCGACGTCTAGAATTGGCAGACTTGCTCGTATATAAAGTATCCGATTATGCGACGGCGAGAGACGAGGAATGGGGATCGTACAATAATGGGCGGTTACTCCCAGGACTGTGCTCATATTCGTACTTCACTGATCTCTTCGTACTTCCAATACCGATTATAAAGTATTACAGTATAACGATCAAAAATTTGTGAAAAATGATAAACAAAAGCTCTGGAAGAGATATAATAATTTTTTTTGTGTCAAAGCCATACAATTCGTTTCTACGGTTCTGATACAAAAAAAATGATGTTCGTCACTTGGCCGTAAGATTTATTTGTTTGTTTATTTTCAAGATTATTCTCTTTTTGACCTTGTACCGAAAAATGATATTAGAGCTTATTTGGGTTCTACGAGTTGATTTGCTTCACTTCTTTCGCACATTTTTTGGAGTACGAATGGGATTAAAAATTGAAGATGAAAAACGGACCACGACGAGGTACAATTTAGCAAATTTAAACTCCCAAATTTGTCGTACTTACTGCAACCAAGGTTTCTTCTTTTTTTTTTCTTCTTTTTTCTACTTCTTCTGCCAGATGTTTCGAACAGCAATGGACAATCTACGAACACACGCCACGCAGAAAACAAATTTCGCGGCCACTAGCGGAACCTAGAGCCTGCGCGCGCACGTAAACACGGGCCCAGCGTCACAGTTTAGCATTGACGTCGCGTGTCGGGAAGAGCGGCTCTCGCTTACCGTAGAACGGCACTTACGAAAATCCGATTGCGACGACCCTGTCTGCGAGATTAGACGGAGCCCGGGACTGTCGCAGGTATGAATCTCGGTCCCGAACCGTTGAAGTTCACGAGGCCCCGGCGCACCGAAGTGTATAGCGATGAAATTACCGCATCTCGGTCTTGCCCGAGATAAGCGTAACTTCATAATAAGAATACTTTTCGTCGTCTTTGATTTATCAAATTATATTATAATATATAATATATTTAGATTATTATATATTGGTATTGGTGCCAATAAAGTATTGGACCACAACCGAACACCAATGAGGTAAGCTGCCTTTCTGAGGAACTAAACTCGAAGGAAGGGCGATTTTACCCCGAGGTAAGTGAATCACAATTATCGCATATGATAGTTTATTTTTGATAATGTAAATATTGAGTAACATAACGATAAAATGCCAGAATAGATCAATATAATCATAGAGTTATAGAGTAGATGTGATTGAAAAGTATTAGTAGTGACGAATGAATGATCGCCCGAATTTGGGTGCCATGCTGTGGGTTTTATCTAAATTGACATTTTACAGTTGGCGTTACAATGAGAAAATATTATTCAGTCACAGAAACTGGGCATCGATGCGCGTCACTATGCCAAGAGTGATCCTGGGAAAGGTTTCATAGATGACGAAGTTTGCAGTGCCGCCTGGCTGAGCGGTTCAGAAGCTGACAGAGAATTTCCTAATCAGCACTGAAATACTGCCACCGGCGGACTGACCTCAGATATCCGTACGCCTCGAAGCCTCCCCTCCTTTCATCACTGTAGTACTGGTCTACTTGGTAAGCTTTCCTTCTAACATAGCAGCTGGTCATTGCCAAAGTCAGAAACGAAGAATATGCTGGATGCAACGAAAAAGTTCCTCCGGCCCATGTAACATTGGAATTTGTCAACTTACATGGCGCTGAAGTCACACTATTTGATTGTATTTTCAGTTTTTCCAATGTGAAATCTAAATCGTATTTGCAAGCTTCGAAGAAACAGTTTTATCAAATTTGAGTGTATTTCAGATAGCGGTGCTTCAGACAGATTGGATCTTTCAGCTTCGTTGGATCAGGAATACCGAAAGACAAGAAATTGGAATGCTAAGCGAGGTAGATGTCATCGATTATCCTGTGAAGGCGCTGTTTTATAAAAAATTCGGAGAGTAAACCATCAGAGTATTGTCGGAAGCAAAGAGCCGGTGAACCGATACTCTTAGAATCCTACGCAAACTAACTGAAAACCTAGGTAGAGAAAAATGGATTTAGTAGTTTTATGCAGTAAAAATTCTCGTATAACTGTCACAATTCTGACGTTCTTACGACTACTTTCTTTACAGTCGTGATAATTGTACGCGTTCGAGCTGGCTCGATGAACTATTGAACCTCCGATGTTGCTGCAAACTTTACGATGAAGTCCTCCGGAGCCTATAGTTGCGACTTCAAAAGGTTAGCTGTGGTCTAAAAGTTAACGGAAGAGCTTCAAACTTGCAGAACTCTGAACTGGTGTTACGAAATAAGTAACGCAGCAAAATTCTCATAGTATTCCCTAGATTATTTGTAATATTGTAATTAATCAAATGACGGAATGATTACAAATGGGGATTGCTCTTCGAATTTCAATTTGTTGCTTCTTTTGTGACACTATTTTCAACAAGTTCTGTAAGTCTGAATAGTTTCTCGCTTATCTTTTGGAGTGCAAGGAATCCTTCAAAGTCAATTGCATGGGTTCCGCAAGATTGTTTCGTCGCGGAGTGATGAGCACGATCAGGGGCTCGGGGAGCTCGTCGAACGAGCAGTGTAGTTATTTGAGAAGTTCTTCATTTGGGGTTATTGTGCTAGAAGTTCATTCATGAGTTTTATACAATTCGAAGCTATCTTTCCCTGAGCTATGATATTGCAGGTCTTTGCGCTTCATCAATAATTATTGTGTAACTGTACATTACGTAACGATGGCGTGAAGTTGGTGATCCCAGCACGAATGCAGGGATTACCAACCCGCCATCGTTACGTATACTTCTTCTTGACACGAGCTGCGGGAAGAAGCCGTAACACAACATATAATAACCAAGTAAGAGAAATAAAGAAGCGGATGGCCAGCTTGCAATAAACAGACGACAAACCTGGAGCGTATGGTGACGAGTTGGCTGTGACTGAGTGTTAACTCTCGCGATAATGCAAACAATGAAAATTCGTGGCTCATTACCGTTCACTTCGGGGAACAATCACTTCCCGCACGCTCCACAGGCATGGGAAAACGCTCTTCCCGTACGCTGTGTCAAAAAAGGTATTCCAGGCCAACTCGACGGCATTTCACCATTACCCTCTACGATCTGTTCCATTATTTTTTTTTATCTTATTCAACCTACCGATAAACGTAATATAAATTTTTTCCAGATTTTTCGGACCAGCCGGTCTCTGAAAAGAACTTGATGAACTTCGCTTTTCGAGAAAAATATCTCTTTTTACTGTTTTAATTAATTTTATAAGTTGTAAGTTTTATAAGTCTTACAAAACTTTTTTTCCCTCATTTTCACAAAATACTTCAAAGTAATGAGTGTGGCAGAGTATCAAAACCTGCTGTGCCGTGCGATTCAAACAATTTTTTTTCTGGATTTACGGAGGGTAAATCCAGAAAAAAAAGATACTTCCACTATGTTTGATGGCTCAAACTTTTTGTTTTGTGACACTGAATTTTCGGGACTTTTCGGAAATACCAATTCTTTACACATTATCTGATTCGTTGATCAGAACAATCGACGTTGAGAATATCAGATGTATCTGTTTTTTTTCTAAGGAAAGAAATTGAACAACTGAAATAATGCCAGCAGTACAGATGGAACACACGAGCCTCGTGTGGCCGGGGAGAGGGGTTCGCCACCGATGACGGTTTTACTAGGGCAGTCATTCTGTTCCATTCTTACCTTACGGCGGAGCTTAAAATATTGGGTGGCTTTATTATTTCGTAGAATAAATGAATAAGTATATAAATAATCGTATAGTATAGATATAGGTGTGTCAATGAATGAATAAATAAATATAGTATATGAATGATTGATCATTCCTTTCTTTCATTTCAATTTATTACATATACATTTGTTTTCAGATTTACATATAGCCCTTGTCTACATATCAATCCGCTTTTCAGTTTGATACATCGATAATCTTAGATTGAGTCTTGGTTCTATTATTTCTACCGAGTCGGGAACTTTCACAAAAGAATTCATCAGGATTCTGTGAAGTGGACAGATATAAATTAGATCAAAAAGCGCAGAAGCTTTGAGATGATAAATAATCAATTCGTTTCACGAAAAAGCAAATAAGAACATTTTCAATCAGTGACGCTGCAAATCATTTGACACGTGTTTCTGAACACCCCCTATAATTTAACCGAATGATCGGAAATTTGATTTTATATTAATCCATCTGATATGAATTTATATAGACTGATTACATAAATTCATGGGACTAAAGACATCTTCCTCGAATGAGGATAATTTGTTCTTTGCGCATCGTTGCCTTCTGCTGCAAGTCTACAATCTCGCTTCTCGATAACAAAAGTTTGTCATGCCTCAACTTCCCTCCATAACGCGGTGAGATTTCACTCCTGGCGTCGACGCGAAAGTACTTAGCTATAGGTAATTCCAGAGATGAACCGCGCACCCTGTTCTGTGTCACGAAAAGCATTTCCATAGTAGCCCAAAGGATGAAAACAGGTAACGGGTACCCTGGAAACCATCGTTACCCAGCTGGCTGTTCTCGCTGGGCTTGTAATCCTTTTTCGCCCACCGGCGAACATATCTAAAAGCGAGCGTGGTGTATAGATTGATGTTCGCGTCGTTCCCAGCGTTGATGACCGAAATTCTCGACAAAGTGTGTAAGTACCTGTCTGCTGTGGCAAAGAGAAGCGGGATCTACAAAGATTTACTTCCACGTTCCCACGACTATTTTACCACGGACAGCTGTTTGTAGTCAGCATTCTCGTTGAACTTGATCGGGGTGCAACCTCGTGATTTTCAGAAGCTGGAAATATTTAGCCTAGACGTCTGTTCTTGAACCGCGATTGGGGTAGCTCTGCTTGATTCGAAAACCAGTATAGAGACGAAAAATATTTGCTGTCACAATTACTCTTCGCGTATACTCCTCCGCTGTGCCTGTCGCTCCAACGAATTTCTAGCGAAATAATTTATTGTCAACAAACGAATCAAACCTAACCTAACGAAGGTGAATATAAATGTCGTGATTTATACCACCACTGTATTTCGTTCATGCACTTACCAAACGTTACGGCTTAGTTAGTCTTCTGTGTATCCTGACCACAATAACAACATTCTATCACAATTTTAGAATACACGCGTATTTATCACTGACAGCTGATTTTGTCCAGTTTATCGAACAGTGATCCGAGTCGTGGATTCGTGGGTCATGCCATCTCCGAAGCGTCAACGAAACTTCAAAAACCCTCTAAACACAACTAACTCGCCATCATTCCGAGCGATAGAAAATTGCCAAGTGTCAAAAATAAGCGTTTTACATACAGAACTTCTCTATTTCAGCCCGAAACGGACATGTTTTGGGCCGTACGTGTTCGCAATCGCGCATAAAATTGCGCGACGAAGTTTGTTTCGTTGATTTCGGTGCCCAGGCAGAGATATTCCGTTTAATAGCACCTTTTTTCCTAATGTTTTCAGGTCTGGTGGAATTGCCTGGGGAAGCACCTTAAGCATATATTCACATCATAAAAGATATAAATGAGCAAGTCTACCAATTCTAGACTCCGGGTCCGGTCTTACGCTCTCGGATCTTTTTGTAATTTTACCCGTTGAAAGTTCACATCTCAAAACGAGTCCCGAATTTTTTTCAGAATTTTTCCTATCTTATTTTCGCTGTTATTATATGGGGTAATTTGTGATTATTTTAATTGTTTTGTTTTTTATTCAGTTTTTCCGCTATTTTACGAGCATAAAAAGATATATGAAACATAGGTTTTTCGTGTGAAAAAAGCTCACCTTTCAGAAAATACAATTGATTTTTCAGTTATCATTATGCAAGTACCTTAAAATCAAGTTTAAATACTAAAAACCCGTTTTTCTGCCGTTGCCCCAAATTTGAAAAAAAAAAATTAATATTTTTTTCGAAAAGCTGGAAAAATTTCACATGTAATGTGTCATTTGATGTAACTCAGATACGCTCGGCGTGTTAGATTATGACTTCATGACGTTGGCTCCACATTCATCTATCTCCTCCTTTCCTCCATAGTTGTATAAAGGAGGAAAGAGACAGAGTTGTGGGGCCAACATCATACCGCGCCGATTAGAATCAAACGTACTAGCGTCATTTTTTCTCGTTTTCCCATGTAGAGTTGCAAGAATTCCGAAAGCTTTCAACATTCCTGATGAAGAGAATATTATTCAATTAATTTTAATGATGAAGAAAATTGAATGTAATATTATAAAATAATGAGATCGAATCTAGCGGCCCGAGCTAGCGGCCGCTCGGAGAACGCGAAGTTATGGCAATCGAATGTCAAGTTGAAATTTCGTATCACACACTCACGACTGACATTCGAACTGAAAAAAAAATTAAATTTGAAATTTCTCGTTTTTTTTAAATTCAATTCCTAGAGTATTTAACAAGAACCCATCCTAAGAATGACACATTACATATGGAATTTTCTCAGCTGTTCGAAAAAAATATTGATTTTTTTTTTTCCAAATTTGGGCAAGGGCAGAAAAACAGGTTTTTAGTATTTTAACTTGGTTTTAAGGGACTTGCATAATGATAACTGAAAAGTCAATTTTTTTTTCGGAAGGGTGAGATTTTTTCATACGAAAAACCTATGTTTCATATATTTTTTTATGCTCGTGAAATAGCGGGAAAACTGGATGAAAAACAAAACAATTGAAAAAATCACAAAATACCCCATATAATAACAGCGAAAATAAGACAGGAAAAATTCTGAATAAAATTCGGGACTCGTTTTGCGATGTGCACTTTCAGCTGGTAAAGTTACAAAAAGATCCGAGAGGGTGAGACCGCATCCGATGTCTAGACCCGGTAGACTTGCTGAAATATATTTTGAATTTTTTCTGTCGGATCTTCAAAGGTTAGGGTGAGTGTGGGTATTACTGCGGTTTTTAATACTGGGTAAACTTTTATTGAGTTTTTTTATCAATTAATTAAAAGCTATTCCTCCAATTTTTTCTATAAACGATGACATTTGACTCGACTCGATTGATTGAGCTCCTTTTCAAAATTAGTACCTAGTTCGAGGGATATCTTCACGATGAATAGTGATAAAATAACATAATCATTTATTTAAAAGCATTTTGAAAAATTATGCAGATGCGTCTATTACTGCGGATATTAAAGTAGCTTGCTCCTATTACTGCGTGCCTATTGCTGCGGATAAGCCAATGACTGCAAATCTTTGGGATCGGATGAAAAAATTAAATAAGACTAATTAAAAAGATAATTATTGATTTATTAATTTTATAAAACAACTTTAATTTATATTCATTTTTTTGATTAAATTCAAGGGGTCTGGCGGCCACCCAGGGCGCTCGGAAAATGAGTATATTTTTTAAAAAACAGCAAACGTATTTGTTGAATGGCCCCGTACCGTTATTTTCCTTGAATTTTAAATTAATAGTCATATTTTTCTCAAATAATGAAAACTTTTACACAGTTGATTTATAACACTATTCAAAAGATTGCAGTGATACCCACACTTACTAAATGCCAAAAGCGAAACTTTTCGTCAGTAAAAGACATGCTCGTCGGCGAAGGAAGAATGCGATCCACAAACTTATGACAGTGATCAATGATGATGCAACTGATTCATCAAGCGACAACAACAGCAATGCATATGGCCTTGAAAGATCGAATCCAAGCAGCTCGAACAGCAATTTTTGTTCTGACGATTTTGAGGTGCAGTTTAATGAACATGATTATCGATCCGAATGTTACTCTCCAAATGAAGAAACTGCTCACAACTCTAGTGATTTGCCTTCAGTGCCAGAACAATGCAGAAGTAAAAAAACCGCCAATGTTGCAGTTTATGAAGATTTCGATGGTTATGATAGCAACCAAAGTGTGACTAATCCTGAATACGAAATCAATGACGTTACCAATTTGAACATGGACTACGGAAGCGGTGATGAAGGATTATGCAGTTCTGGGGATAGCAGCTACAATGGTGAACCTGACTATTTTCGCTCGAGCAACGAGGAAACGTATACATTTACAGTGAATCCTAGTACCTTCCGGGAAAGCTTCAAGAACCTGATGGCCAAACACAACGCGACCTTAGCCTTAAATACAGATCTATTACATCTACTACATCCAATATTACCATTTTTGCCACTCGACGGCAGGACACTGCTACAAACTCCAAGGAGTACTGAAATTACTAAACTCGCAAATGGAGAAATGTGCTACTTTGGACTTGAGACCTGCATGCATGATAAATTAAAAGAACGCCAACTACCAATTGGTCATGTGATTCAGTTAGACTTTAATATTGACGGGTTACCTCTTTTTAAAAGCAGTTCCACAGAATTTTGGCCAATTTTAGGGAGAATCTGCTCAATCGATGACCAAGAGCCATTTGCGATTGCAATATTTTGCGGACAAGGTAAACCGGAACCTAAAGAGCTGTTTCTCAGTCAATTCATAGATGAGGTGCAAACTCTGCAGAAAAACGGCATTAAGCATGACAATGCAGTTCACGAAGTTACAATTAGATGCTTTGCTTGCGACGCTCCAGCTCGATCTTGGTTGAAATACATAAAAGCCCACTCAGCAAAAGCCGGGTGTGAAAGATGTACTACTCTGGCAACATTTAAAGATAAAAAGTTGTTTTATCCTACGACAGATATGGATTGTACTAAGAGACGTGATGAGGATTTTCGAATCAGAAGAAGGGAAAGGAAAGAAAACAAAACAAAGCACACGAAGCACGACAAACGTCAAGAACAGCAGGCGGAACACATAACTGGGAAGTCTCCGTTGCTGAAAATCCTCACATTAGGACTCGTGACTCAATTCATACTAGATTCAATGCATCTTGTTTATCTTGGAGTAACCAAAAGATTAGCTTTGAAGTATTGGGTAGGTGGCAGACGGCCTTTCAAATTTTCAATGCAAAATCTGCAAATTATAAACAACATAATACGGACTATGCGGACTTACATACCTTCAGACTTTGCTCGCAAAGGCCGAAGTTTGCTGGAAATTAAAAGATTGAAGGCAACTGAGCTACGACTGATTTTGCTGTACACAGGGCCGGTATTTTTACATGACGTTCTTTCTGAAGATAAATATTCTAATTTTTTGCTGCTCCATGCTGCCATAACCATTCTGTCAAGTAAGGCTCATATGGCTAATTATATTCAAATCGCTAGGGAAGCTTTGAAAAAATTTGTAAGTGGAGCCGCTGAAATCTATGGAAATGACTTTGTTGTGTACAATGTTCACTCACTTCTTCATTTAGCTGATGATGTTGAAAATTACGGACCTCTCGACGATTACAGTTGTTTTCCATTTGAAAATTATTTAAAAACTCTAAAGTTCCGAGTCCGTGCCAAAACTTGTCCGCTTCAACAAATCGCCAATCGAATACACGAACTCAATAGCATAAGCACGACCAGAGATTCTCCTGAAGCAGCACAATACTATCCTATCGGTAGAATAGGCCCTTCCAATCACCATGCAGACGAGCAATATTTTGAATGCACATCATTGAAATGCCACAGTTTTAAAATATCATCGAGTCGTCCAGATAATGTCGTTTTCGTAAATGGGAATGTTCACATTGTTAAGAAGATTTTCTGCATTCACGGCCAGTATAAATTCATTGGTACTTCATTTAGATTCATGGAAGATCTTTACAAAGATCCTCTTCCGTCCTCTGAATTGAACATTTCTTATTGCAGAAGCTTTGGAGGATCGTTCACATTCCCTGTTGATCAAATATCATTTAAATGTCTTATGGTTCCATTTAAACAAGGATTTGCGATATTTCCCATTCTTCATCAGTTGTAATCATAGAATATTAACAAATATGCACTAGGGTGCTTTTTTGGAACGACTATTGTTTTTTTTTTCCAACTCCCACTCGAAAATCTTGTTCAATTTTTAGCTCCTGATTCCAATTCTAAGTACTCGCGCTCTTCTTTTCAGGTTTTCCCATGCTAAAAGCATGTAAACATTACGCCTTTTTTTTTAGCCGTGCACAACTCAGTCGCATTTCAATGGATTGTTCTGATCTAAGATTCGGTTTACAGAAAATTCAGTGTTCTTTAAAAGTGCCCATGGTAGATAGGCTGTGGTTCCAATAACCGCTGCACCTGTGTGAGCCTTCAAAGTCGATTTTATGGATAATTCTTCTTTTCTCGCTGTGAGCAAATAAACGGCTGGACTTGGAGAAACAAACCTCAGAACAATTTTGCAGGAAATTTAATTTTCTACGAAAAAAGTCTGATAAATGAAGTCTCTCAAACCAGTATTTAAAGAGATATAAGAACTTTCATTTTTTTTAAATATAAAATTCCAATCAAATATCAAGTTCAATATTTTTAAGTCAGCCAAACTACTATATGCACTTCAAAAGAACACTAAATTCTCTGTGAAATGAGTCTTGGATCAGAACAATCCATTGAAATGCGGCTAAGTTGTGCGCGGCTGAAAAAAAAGTCGTAATATTTACACACTTTTAGCATGGGAAAACTTAAAAAGAAGAGTGCAAGTTCTTAGAATTGGAATTGAGAGCTCAAAATCGAAAAGGACTTCTTTTTCAACGTGTACAACAAGATTTTCAAGTGGGAGTTGAGAAAAAAAATAGTCGTTCCAGTAAAAGCACCCTAATATACACCTAACAAAATTTCTCATCAAATCTTCCAAATAGTGACTAGCTCGAATAAACTTGCATAGTTAATATAAGTATAAGTAATGTCAGTAGTATAAAGAATATCATTCGACGTGGGCAAATGTATTTTAGTTGAAATTTGCAGCAATGATTATTGTAATTCTTGAAAACCACACCGTATTCTAGGGCTGCTCAAGCTACTTGATTCGTTAGAACGTGAACAAGGTACAGAAGAATGTTTGCAGTCGTCGAGTTTAAAGGGAAAGGTAAGAAGAAGAGAGAGGTTGCAATCGTACCACTGATATGGTTAACTGATGACAGAAAGTACTGTCATTGGCCAAGAAACTTAAAGGGCGAAGCAGACTTTCAACAACTCGTTACGTCAGTGACTCCCTTTCAGAAGACTTGGAAGCAATATTCGGTCTACAGAGTCCTGCACACATCAGGTAGAATATGTTCCCATTCGAAAAGAAATGGCAGTTGGCATATGTACATTAAAGTTTTCTGTAATTTCAAGGATCTCAGCAGGTTGTTTCACTAAAATTTATCATTTAATCTCAATCCTAAGAATCACAGAAAACTTCACTGGATTTTGTCTTCAATATTTTGATGTGTTATAATAAACGTAGCACGTTGTGATGGTTTGACTTATAGTGATACATATATTTTTTTACCTAGACGACTACGATATGGTGAATGATTTCATGAATAAGGCGCTTGATGAAGGCACGACTGAAGATGGAGATGAAGTTTTTGAAGTCACTAAAAAACTAATAGTAGACCAGGAAAGTGATACTGGCCATACATCTCACTTGAAGCGTAAAAAAAAAAATCGCAAGCAAAAAAACAAGAACTATAAAAAACCTCGTAAAGAAAAACCTCCATCCCCAATATCTACTACCTCTAGCTCGGAAGCTTCTCCTGCTGGAGATTCTGAATCTTCGAACACTGATGATAATTCTGATCACCAACAAAGGCGTCTATTAAACCAGCCGAACATATCATTTTCGAAAGGAAATGCTTCTCTAAAAAACGTGAGTGCCGGTGATAAGGAAAATCGGACTCCAAATGGACGAAAATCTGCGTCCAACGAGGTAATACCATTAGAACTCGTGTAAATCAGTCATTGATTTTTTTTTTTCAATAATAACAGATTTATAACGATTATAATTTTGGAAATAATTGACCACCATCATTGTTTTAACAAAAAAAAAAAATACCTGAAGATAAAGTAGGTATTTTAGATTCAGATTAGTCTCTAATTTTAGTCAAATTCGACTACACAAATAGCTAAAAACGCCTTTTTCAGTAATAATTCTTACCCGTCTATTATAGTGAATTAAATTTGAAAGGATAAAAAAAATTGAAATTAAAAAAATTTTGGGTAGAGCGGTTATTTCGAATACACCTATATGAAACGAACAATTTCGAATCAATTCAACACAAAATATGGATTTACCAAATTCGGAGACTATTTCGAAAGGTATACTTCGTACGATAAGCATATCAAGTGACCACAGCCAGACATTTTTCAACGCACATCTTATTATTGAAAGCTCATGATATGAGCATTGTTACTAGCCAAATTTCGCAGATAAATTGCTTTTTCAACCAGCTTTCCTCAATGTCTGCAGTTGCATTTCCATAGAGTTGAGCTTCATACTATTTTATGGATTTAACAGAATGTTGTAGCTGTTCAGAAAACGCTAGAGCCACTCAGACCAGGTGTCTTACAGGAGGGCCAGAATCGTAATCTTGTTCTCCAAAGTGCAGATGACGATTCTGCTTACCAACGACGCTCTCACTCAAACCAGTCACCCATATTACTTTTGGAAGATGATACTTTTCGAAAGAACTTGAATGCAGTTACCACAGGAAATGTGACTCCAAAAGGACAAAAATCTGCGTCAATCAAGGTAAAATCTTCAGAGTTCTTATCAATCAATGTCGTCCAATTTTTTCCTTCTAATAATAACCGATTCATAACAATAGTAATGCTGGCCATAATTGAGTAGTATTGGAATTATTTTAATGAAACAATATAAAGATCAAGTGGGTATTTTATAATTTTAGATTCATTTTAGTATCTAATGCTTGTGAACTTTGACCATACGAATAGCTAAAAATGCGACTTTCAATTATATTTGATTCTTCTAATCTATTCGAGTGAGTTGAATTGCTTGAAATATTTCCCATCAATTGATTATTTAGAATACACGTATAGTACACAATACACCTGCAATACACAAATTTCCACAAAATTAGCATTCAACAAGTTGAAGACAATTGCAAATGACATTTTGTACAATGACTCGAACAAGTGCCCATGGCCAAACACTTGGCACCCAACAATCTTTTAAACTCATTCGCATTGGTTTACCATAAAAAACAAAATAATTGAAAACACACGATATCAGCATCGATACCAGAAAAATCTTGTGGTATGCCATGCTTCACAACAGATTTTCTCGATGTCTGCAATTTGATCCCCATAAGAACTATGTTCAATTTTTTTTTGTTTCAATCAACAGAGTGTTGTAGTTGTTCGCACAGCGTTGGAGGCGCGTGCACAACGGGACTCAGAGGCGAGGCAGTATCGTAATCATGTACTTTACACACCGCAGACTGCAGGTACTAGCAGGAGAGCTGATTTAGCAGGAAAAACTCCTCAATCGTTTCAAGAGATAGTGTTGGACTATTTAGATGAAATCAAGGTTAATCAGCAAGAAAATAAAGAAATGCTGATTCAAATACTCCAAACTGTCAGAACAACTCTGCGAGGGCCGCAAAAACCTGATGGGATGCCTGACTTACCGATCCGAGACCTTCATGTATTTGAGATCTTTGACGAACAGCTGACAGAAGAAGCCATCCGTTTGTACATTGTGAGTGATAACCTATCAAGTATTTTATATATAATGTTAAGGGGGGAAGTCCATATAGAAGCCTGAAAATCGGTCATTTTTAAGGAATTTTTTTAAGGTGATAAAATAATTTAATTGTTTTTAAACTTTAACACAATTTTATTCAATCTTTGTAGAGTACAAAAAATTTTTATTTTTTTTTTATTTCTGTCAAAATGGCGGCTCAGGATCATTTTTTGTCTGCTGCCCACGACGCGAGGTCCCAAACTGCTGCATTTGTCATTCATCAACCATTGATCTGAAACAAAAAAATTAAAGTGTTTTCTTCTTAGGACATATAAATGCGAAGGATAAACCTATAAAATTTAAAAAAAAGTATAAAATTCAATTTAAAATAGGCCTTTGAAAAAAAAGTTAGAATTTAAGGCTATTTTTTTGACCTTTTTGACCCCAAAAAAATACTTTATCAACCTGAAATATCTAAAGTTTTAGGTTTATCCTTCCGATAGTACTGTAGAGAAATGCCTCACCAAATTTCAGATAAATCGGTCGATAACTTTTTGAGTTACAACACGAGCAGTTTTTAAAAATACAGTTTCGAGATAATCGCGTTTAAAGTTTTAGTACAGGAAAATGACCAGTTTTAGTGACTTACCGATTAATCTGCAATCCCAGGTCCATACAATAGTCCTTCCTCTGATTCAAAAAGCTGGTTTTCTTCCATTTGCTGTTGTTTGCGAGCTGTACGAGCATGTTTTGTTACGAAATATTAGGTGTCTGGGCGGACGGACCATTCTCTTTCACCTGGTCCTCGCGGTATTAGATATAACTTCGTTAATATTCGAGATTTTTTTTTTTCCTTTCGTCAGTACACGCTCAACATACTGTACTTTCAGATTATCGAAAAAAAAAAAATCGATTTTTTGAAAATTCTATATGGACTTCCCCCCTTAAGTGGAGAGATTGTTAAATGTTTATTACCATTCCTGTTCGTAGCAAAACAGATTGCTTGCAGTTGGTGGAGTGGACCTCAGAGGTGTCGTTATGGGAATGATGCGTGAAGTAATGACTGATTCGCTCGCAACACATTTCAACTGGAAGGGTCATTGCAACAAAATAAGCTTGGAGAAAAGTAATTTTCAAACGGTGATACGTGGTAAGACATATCATCTGATTTTTAATGAACTCAAACGTTCAGCAATATATTGTAACGGACTTGAAAATGTAATGAATCATGAATTGACTCACATTGTCAATTGAAAATATAATGGATAATGTAAATCTGAATCCATCATGCATTATTGGAGTAATAGACAATGCATTATTTTTACATGATTGTTTTTACAACACTGGCCAATTGATGATACATACACTCAGCCAAAAAATTAACGGATCAACTAGATTTTTCTGAAAAGCAGTTAGTTTACGAATCGCTATAACTTAGTGAAAGAATATCTCAAATTAATTGGAGGGGGTAGTTTTTTGAAGATCGAATCTTCATCTTCAAAAATATTTCTAAAAATTTCACCTGCGATTACTTTTCACCGGTGCCGGTTTGAATAACAGGTTGCAAAATGCTTAAGAAATTCAAATTTTCAAACTTTGCTGTGGGAGTAAGAGAAAATGGCTTGAAATTTTGAGCGAAGTGGTTTTGCAGCCTCAAACCTTATCGTTCAAAATCCATTTTTGAAACTTTTTTGCGAATTTCTGTAACAGAGTTATTGAATTTTGAGTAATGTCAGAGATGTTTGGCGTTACTCAGGATGCACCACCTCGAGATACAGTCTGCAGGCATCCCATGTGTATGTGTGCGTGTATCTCGTAAAAACAGTCACAGAAACAGACATATGCACATGCACGCATACACATGGGATGCTTATATACTGTACCTCCACGTGGTGCATCCTGGGTAACGCCAAAATTGCGTGACATTATTCAAAATTCGATTACTCTGTGACAAAAATTCGCAAAAAAATGTCCAAAAATGGTTTTGGAAAAAGAAGGTTTGAGGCTACAAAACCACTGAGATAAAAATTTCATGCGATTTTTCCTTACCACCACAGCGAAGTTCGAAAATGTGGATTTCTTATGCATTTCGCAACCCGTTATTCAAACCTAAATAGACAGGTGAAAAGTAATCGCAGGTAAAATTTTTAGTTTTTTTTTTAGATTTGGACCTGTATAACGTTGATTTACAGATACAGGTAAAACAAAGTTGAAAAACTCATGAAACTTACCTCTGCCTAACTAACTATATGAATAGCATACTCAAGTGAAAATATGTGTAACACAATATAAACATCGTTTTGAATGGTTTTCCAGAATCCACTAAGCGTTTTTTCCGCAAGAAGCTTAATGCAACGGATAGGGAGATTATCAGTGCTATACAGGACTGGCTGAAGCAGTCCAAAAACAGACTAGATAATCGTCTGAACAGAAGCCGGACCACTACTGCAGTCTGAAACTATATTATATCTATATAAATACATATGTATATATATATATATTAGGGTGGGCCAAAAAAAACTTTGAATTTTTTTTTCTTTAGTTACCATGAAAATATTATTGAAGATGACGAAAAAAAAATTTTGTTAAAGTTTGAGCTCTTAATATTAATGTTAAGAGGTCGCTCATCGTGATTTTTGGTTTCCCATTTAAATAACACGGGAAAGTTTTTTTTTTTCATTCGGAATTTTATTGCGCTCGAACGAATTATCGGCCAGTGGAATGGAATACATATACTTGTAGGGCATTGAACGATCTACAAAAAAGATATGATATGATTTTTTGCTTACTCGACTCGTTTGAAAGTTATTCGAGGTTAAAGTTCAACCTTAAGTTGTGAATGATGACTTTCACAATTAAAAAAAAAAAAAATCAAATGGGATCTATTTTGTAGATCGTTCAATTCCCTACAAATATATGTATTCAATTCCACTGGCCAATAATTCGTTCGAGCGCAATAAAATTCCGAATGAAAAAAAAAACTTTCCCGTGTTATTTAAATGGGAAATCAAAAATCACGATGAGCGACCTCTTAACATTAATATTAAGAGCTCAAACTTTAACAAATTTTTTTTTTCGTCATCTTCGACAATATTTTCATGGTAACTAAAGAAAAAAAAATTAAAAGTTTTTTTGGCCCACCCTAATTTATATATACATAAAAGCGAGACGTCGAACTCAGGGAATGCAGCAGGGTACTGATTTTTCTCCAGCTCTTCGTTCGGGTACATCTTGAAAAGATTCGCTTCATATGTTCATATAATTTTGCGCGTTTAACTCTTATGCAGTTTGCAGTATTATACAGCCGTTTTTTTAGTTGGATAAATTATATAATATATAATATAATATTATACCACATAATAAATGATGATAAAATAAAGTCTTCCATTAAGATGAATGCTACAATGGATTTCGTTCATAAGAATTGGCGTAATATACTTCTAGTCGTTTTTAAGTATGATGAAAACGTAGTGGCATGTACAGCAAATATAGTGGCAAATGAATAAGGTTTGCTTCAGAAGGCTATGAAGGTATATTCTACATCTTAAAAAGAGGTATTTTTAAATGACCAGTGTGCTCTACGAAACATTTGACAACCCCTTTTTATTATAGGTAACGGTTCATTAATCTTGTAAAAAATCATCGAGTCAAATTTAGGATTTACAGGTTATTGTCTCTGATAGGTTTACATTTCTAACTAACCAAAACACAAACTACTATCACATGAATTTAGACAAATATAAAGTTATCAATTTCCAAACTCGGAGGAAAAAATTAAATACTTGTTGAATCATATCTGTAGTATAAAAGTCGACATACTGAAAACGAATCTTCGCGTACGTAATTGAACGTGTTTATTATACGTATATTATACTATCTCACTGTGCAGGGGTCCCCATTAGGGTCTTCCAATAAATAACATATTTTTTTCCTCAAAGGCGCATCAAAATCTCGATAGAGCATCTCAAATAGAATATTTTAGCCAAATATGAGCTAATGAGGTATTGATATTTAGAGGTTCCCATTTTATTTTTCCTATTTTCCATTTAAATAACATCTAAAGAATATGAATTTTTTTTTTCAAATTTCTTTCTCTGTTAAGCAGCTTTATTTATAAACTATCTGAATACGGATGCTTATAAGAAATTTCACGCTCTATAAAAAAGTACTGAGATAGAATTTTCCTAACTCTAACCGATTGAGTGATGTTCAAGATGACTATAGGTGAATGATGTTTCTACGTGGATATCTCTTAATTGGTTGGAGTTATTAAGATTCTATCTCAGTACTTATTTATAGAGCATAAAATTTCCTCTAAGAATCTGTATTTAGATAGTTTATGAATCAAGCCGCTTACGAGAAAAAAAAATTCAACATTTTTTCGATTTAATATACATGTTATTTGAATGGAAAATATATACGATAAAATGGGAATTATCTGCATTTCGAATAGCATTAAAATCGCGTTGTTGATCAACCTATAAAGAACGTAGACGACACGTTTTTCTGACTCAGCTGTTTCAACCATTATAGGTGACGTTTCAGTTACGCGAATGCTAGGATATAAATAAACAAAAAAAAATGTGGATAAAACGCTCTGAAAGTAGGTTCTAATCACGTTGATCGAAAACGTCGATTCCATACGTATATGAGTCGTTTGATAAACCGAATATAAACGTTGAATTTCTCGTTTTCAAGGCGGACATTCAGTGGTATACATGAACGTACTTGATAAACGTATATTATACAATCAATGGCGGCGGTTTTTAAATACAGCTTCCACCAATTTTAAACGTTTATTCCACCATTTCGTGTTGGTAGGGTGATAAACATAAAAAATAAATGTGGATAAAACGCTCTGCAAGTATGTTCTAATCACGTTGGTCGAAAACGTCGATTCCATACGTATATGAGTCGTTTAATAAACTGAATATAAACGTTGAATTTCTCGTTTTCAAGGCGGACATTCAGTGGTATACATGAACGTACTTGATAAACGTACATTATACAATCAATGTAGGTGGTTTTTAAATACAGCTTCCACCAAATTTAAACGTTTATTCCACCATTTCGTGTTGGTTGGGTGAGAGCATGATGAACGATTATTTAAACATCATTGATAATATTCATCATTGTGAAATGAAACTAAGAAATAATAGTCATTCGTATGACAAGGACGCGAAAAGATCTCGTCTTCGGATCTAACAGGACTTTCACACTCGTCATAAAGTTCCTCTATGTGCCTGTGTGCTTCATCCGATTGTTTTTTTTTCGAGATTTAGAAATGAGCAAACTTTTCCAACGCACTAGTGCTTGAAAAGCGTAACAAAGAGCGTGTTTTTGACAAAAGGTAGTGCAGAAATGAATGTTAGAAACGAGTAAATAATTCGTTGAAATTAATGTTGAGTTAAACGTACCTATACCGTGTTCATAGCGAAAACTAATAAGTCCGTAAACGGTGGTTCTGGAAATTGGAATTTAAATTCAAGTTTTGGAAAAGTTTCCGATTTCATTGTGCATCTATCATTCACCAACGTTCGCCTATGGTTATAACGCCATGATACGCTGCAATACGCCACGGTACATATACTGAACGTACCCATCATCGGTACACTGTTGACTAGGGTAATGCTTATTGAAGGCCTACCTTCCGGTGTGGAAATTTTCTTGGGGTTACCCGATTATTCTGTTCTACTCACAGTAAATATGAATCTAAACGCATCAGTTTCTTTCGTTGGACAATAGTGAATATACTAAAGTATATTCGACACTCAAGGACACACTGATTGTTAATCGTACCTCACGTTTCCGTGATTGATAATTTTCAGATCAATCTATGCCCGCCAAGTTCGTATCATCATACGAGATACTGCCTTAGGCAATATTCCCCGTCGCCAATATGCTATTATGTGAGTGAATATTCTTCAATATGCTATTATGTCGAAGGTAACGAATGATTTTCTATCGGTTTTTCATTGATTTCCATCATACTAGCATTCGGGAAACATAATTTGAAAATTGAAAATAACTGCGAGAGTGCTTGGCTTTGTTGCGCCTGATTTCACGTACAAGGTTTTTGTATTATTTTGTGTAAAGAAATGACGTTTGTAATCTGTCGCTGGTGAAGAGTATGATGCTTCTAAGTTTTTGGCTGGTGAAACCATTTTTGTACTTGGCGGTAACTTTCGACATTTACAATGTTTTTGCCGAGTATTTCATTACTTTTTGTATATACTACAAACGGGTCAGCGCTAAAATAACTTCAATGTATTACACATATGGAGATCAACTCTCAGTCATTTGTCATAAAATGAAATGATGTATTTTCGGGTTCGCGCAACACGCACGAGATATTTTATAATAAGATCAGGAAATCTCCTTCTGAAAATCATACGATAGTTTGTACCAATCATAGTTCATGCTACCCGTGACTCATTCTATTTTGAGGTCCATCCCTAGTCGCCCACCTCCTTTTGATACAATGTGACACATTTCGATTATTATCCGAGCCCAGGCGTCAAAAACGCAACAAAGGCCAACGCTGCGCAAATTCAAATTCAAATCCGAACACATACGTCCAAAAAAATGTTCGTTTCATGCGAAAATAGAGACTAGAGATGGTTTTTACATTGTTACGAAAAACATTACATTACGAAAAATGTAAAAACCATCTGTAGACTCCGTTTTCGCCCGAAACCAACATTTTTTTAGACGTATGTGTTCAGTATTGAATTTGAATTCGCGCAGCGTTGGCCTTTTTTGCGTTTTTGACGCCTGGGCTCGGATAATAATCGAAATGTGTCACATTGTATCAAAAGGAGGTAAAGGCCTTAAGGCCCATCCTTAGTCGCCCACCTCCTTTCCATACAATGTAATGAAAACGGGGCCGGGGAGACACATTTCGATGATTATCCGAGCCCAGGCGTCGAAAACGCAAAAAAGGCCAACGCTGCGCGAATGCTATTTCAATTCCAAACACATACGTCCAAAAAAATTTTCGTTTCATGCGAAAATAGAGCCAGCGTTTGGTTATTTCTTTTTTCCATTGTCTAAATGGTTTTTTCTTCATACCTCGGTCGAAAGTACGTACTTCCGGCATCGATTGTGAAGCAGAAAGCCTAACTTTCATGCATTGGTAGAACTACAGGCGCGCCCTCTGTAACAGCGGGAGCGAAAACTTACTCGCGAGCACCGACTTGTAAGGCTGGATTTTCACGGCAGCAAATTACTGCGGCAGCAAAATACTGCCGTAGCGCTATTCGTTGTAAGTCACGTGATTACCTGCAACCACGTGATCAACAACTGCAACACGTGGTTAACAACGAATAGCGCCGCGGCAGTATTTTGCTGCCGCAGTAATTTGCTGCCGTGAAAATCCAGCCTAAAGGTGGGAACGACGGTAGTAACCAAAACTTTAACCAAAACCAAAAATAAAATAAAATGAACGAAACATTGTCGTCAGACGGAACCACGGACGAAGAAGAGGTAATGAAGGATTTCGATGCAGAAGCACGATTAATTATCGAAACCGAAACGTTGCCAAAAAAGTCTGCCGAACGATACGTACTAATCTACGATACCTACAAAAAGTGGCAGGTAGAACATAAAAGTTCTCTGTCAGAGTCTGAGGAAAGTAATCTGATAGTGTATTTCAAAAACTTAAGTCAGCGATTGAAACCGTCAACTCTGTGGAGTATCTGGTCAATGTTGAGAAAAACTCTAAATTCGAGAGACAATATCGACATCGGCAAGTTTCATAACCTAAAAAGCCTAGTCAAGAACAATTCAAAGAGTCACAAACCTAAAAAATCTTCAGTGCTAAAGTGGGATGAGATTACGAAGTTCATAAACGATGCGCCGGACTATGTATACTTAGCTTCCAAGGTCAGTATTTACAATCTCTATTATTGATCACTTAAATAATTGATATCATTATTTTCATCATTTTTTCCAGGTTATCCTTATCTTTGGGATTTGTGGGGCTCTTCGATGCGATGAACTCTCAAAACTGAAAGTTAAAGATGTCGAAGACCTCGGCAGCAAGTATCTCGTTTCAATCAACGATACAAAAAATGACATGCCTCGGCAATTCATAATTGGAGACCTATTTTCTGGAATAGTCGAGCAATACATTGCATCAAAGCCGAATGATTCATTTACTGATAGATTCTTCATCCAGTATCACAATGGCAAATGTCAGCGTCAAGTCATTGGCAGAAATAAAATTGGAGAAACACCGAAAACCATAGCTTCGTATTTGAGATTAGAAAATCCAAAAGGGTATACTGGGCATTGTTTCCGCAGAACTGGAGCTACACTTTTGTCGAACTCGGGAGCAAACACTACCATGCTCAAACAACTCGGAGGATGGAAATCAGCTAGTATAGCACAAGGTTACTCATTTATCTATTAAAAATGATTATGAATATTTCCTATCACTTACAAAAAATTCAAATATACTCGTACGCAATCATACTCAAATAATACTTTTTTTTCGTTTTTTTTTTCTAAATATCTTATTTACGAATAATTTACTTCTTTACAGGTTATGTCGAGAATTCGATGAAAAATAGAGAAAAAATTTTCGAAAGCATCACCCAGGTAGCCGTAGCCAATGCTCAAACAAATCCCGATTGAGCAAGCTCCGTTGAAAGTACCGGAATTACCAATGCCTTCTTTTAGAACGGCGAACAACAAAAAAATACTGCTGACTTGTAATGATCAATTGACACGACCTATGCATTTTATGAAGAAACCACCAATATCAGTTTTTGCTGAAGGATCAGAGAATCAACCACCAATAAAAAAACGTAAAGTTGAAGAGGCTAAAACTCAAGGAATTAAACAAACATCGGAATCGATATCAACAACTTCAGCTACAAATAACAATCCTGGCATTAACTACGAAAACTGTGTATTTCATGGAAATATCATCCACAATTTCTATTATTCGGGTATAGATTATCAAAACAGGGAAAAAAAAAATCCCTAATGAAAAAGCTTCGCAAACGGGAATATTATTAACGATTTTTATTATTCAGATATTGATGATTAGAACAGCGAAGAAAAAAGAGTATGCAATGAGCAATCTTTGTGATAAATAATATGATAAGTTTTTGCTAAAATTATTTTATAATGAATAATATGATTGTGTTCAGGTACTGATGATTCAAACAGCGGAGAAAAAAAAAGTATGCAATAGGCAATCTTTGTGATAAATAATATAAGTTTTCGCTGAAACTATTTTATAATGAATAATATGATTGTGATCAGCCATTAATGATTAAAACAACAACAAAAAGTACTCATTGTGATAAATAATATGTTAAATTTTTGCTATAACTATTTTATAATCAAAAGATAATATAACTGTGTTGTACCTATAACAAGGATTTTGAGAATATAAGACTAAATATATATATAGTTAACTTTGTTAATAAAGCATTCTTCGCTTGAATATTGGCGCCAGTAACCATCTTGCTATACAAACCTAACCTAACTCTCTTCCGTGTTTGATGCCTGCCCCCGACCAGCAGCACTCGCTTCGCTCGTGCCTGCAATGTCGGGCAGGCATCAACACTTGTTAAAACGTATAAATCACTATAAAAATTCAATTAGTCAGCATACTTTCGACCGGGCATGAAGAAAAATAGTATACACCACGCGGGCAGCCGTTTGAAAGCCCTGGACTGCGCGATATGATGCCCTCGGCTTAGCCTCGGGCATCATATTGGCGCAGTGCAGGAAATTCAACTTTCTGCCCTCGTAGTGTAATATACTATTCATTGTCCTTGGCTTTAGACAATGACAAAAAGAAATAACCAAACGCTGGCTCTATTTTCGCATGAAACGAAATTTTTTTTGGACGTATGTGTTTGGAATTGAAATAGAATTCGCGCTACGTTGGCCTTTTTTGCGTTTTCGACGCCTGGGCTCGGATAATCATCGAAATGTGTCTCCCCGGCCCCGTTTTCGTTACATTGTATGGAAAGGAGTTGGGCGACTGAGGATGGGCCTTAAGATGTAGTACAAATATAGAATACGGAAAATGTTTTTCGATTGTCTGATTATAAAACTCTTACGTAAGATAACCAAGCCCAATATCAAAACAGACCATCTATAATATTGTGTTCTATAATATTTTTCGAGCTCAACTAAAACAAATATACATGTAGGTATATCTATGTGCATATATAAAATAATTATTTTGTTAATAACTCCGGCATGCGTGATCGAATGTTGATAAAAAACAATAGGGGGCGAGATTTCAGTGTCAAGAACACCCCCTCCAAATCGCAAGTACATAGGTGCAACGGTTTGACAGATATCGTGGTCCCAAGAAGAACGTTCTGCGACGAAGAAGGAGGAGAAGAAGAAGAAGAAGAAGAAGATTGCGTTTTCGATCAACTTTGATGGTCGATATCTCAGGAACCACCGGGTCAATTTCGTTCAACTTTTTGGAGCAATGTTAGGTGGAGTGGGTCTTACACCGCTACAAATTTTGTTAAAAAATATTCGGTGGTTCGAAAGATAGGACGGTTTTTTTACAAGGACAAGAGCTTGCTCCGGTAAATGATTCGGGGCTGGCGCGCCGGCCTACGGGTACTTGGCGGCGATTCGCTGCCGCGAATCTTGATTTAAGGTAGTGTCATGCTACAGTCCGACTCAAAACGTAATAACCATATATTCGTACTAGTCAGCGACAATATATGGCTCTGTGAGAGTGAGAGCCACGAGATATTTACTCGAGAGCAAGAGAGATACGTGCCGCTTTATGTTTCAGTTTTAACTATAAAATCTTACACGAGATGGTCGAGAACGCTGAATGATGAATCAACCGATTCGGAAAATTACAATTTACCGTATGATATTTTTTTTTGTCGAAATGCTAAGATTTATTTTCGGTGAGGGGTAATTTTTAAACGTGGTTTTCCACACTTCGCATATCAGCCTATGTATGAGAACGGACTTTGAATGCTTTTTTTTTTTTAAATAAAACGGTCAAAGGCCGAAACATTTTAACAGGAGACGTATAATGCGTCAATATATGGCTCATATGAGTTCCATCAATTTCTTGAGAAAAGTCGATTCGCACGACAACTACCTTATCAATTACGTTTTTGAAAATGTATAGTAAAATAATTCACAGGGTGAGAATTTTATAGGATTAGGCATGAAAAACTGACAAAATTAATTTAATCTTACATAGTTCCAGTACGGGATGTTGTACTTCGCTGATAAATTCGCCCGTTCTCTATTCTCGCAAGCAGCGACAAACGTCTTTGTGGTCTTCGTGGCATTTTATAGCGTAGAATGGCAGTAAAATAAAACGACACGAAAACGATAAAAAAATAAATAAATAAGAAGAAAATGATGTAATTAATAACAAAAACACAAAAACCGAAAATTTGCAAAAAATGATTTAAACAAAGCCAATAAAAATTAGGAAAAAAAAACGAAATAACACTGATTGTCTCTGTGCAATCGAAACACTTAACTAAAATATAACTATGAGAAAAAATAGAATAGAATAAACGAACACCTCCCCAAGTCCCGATTGTTTTTTTAATAACTAACACTTAATTATATAACAGAAAAAACGAAATAACACTGATTGTCTCTGTGCAATCGAAACACTTAACTAAAATATAACTATGAGAAAACAGAATAGAATAAACTAACACCTCCCCAAGTCCCGATTGTTTTTGAACAACTAACTCTAACTATATGACTACATGATTATGAAAATATATAAAAGAATAATAACCGAGATTGTAAAATGTACGTTTGTTTTTTCACCCTTGCAAGAACGATTGGATATTGCACGACTGTAACAAGCTAGGATAGACTGCTGAATGATGGCGAAACGGCTTCAACGCGATGATTTTAGCTATACTTTTTGGTATTTAACGTTGTTCGGCTAGAGGGATGGGTAAAACCGTCGCTGATAGCCGCAGAGGAGAAATGCAGGGGCATGACGGGGTAAACCTCAAGTTTAAACGCGACAGATATAGTTAGGCGATCTCGCACTTTGAAATCAAATAATCTCAGGACGATAGAAAAAAATATATATTAACATGTAAGAAATGGTTCACAGATCCCAAATCCAAGTTCTTGGTGGAAAAAATAGTTTGAAAAATATGTGAAAAAGTTCAAAAACCGTCAAAAATGACCGAAATTTTGCGCACTGCTAACTTTAACCACGGACGCTGCAAGAACCGTGCCAGATAGCGAAAAATTGAAGAGGAACAATTTCGTAGAGCACAAAATTTGCAATAAAAAAGTCATTGTGGATATACATCTAGACTCAACAGCGTAGGCGTGGGAAGCGCTTGAAATTTCACTCTGAGATCGCGGCGATTTCCTGAATTCGAGGCAAAGTGACCCAGGCGATGACAAATGGATTTTCGATGTGCAAAGTTTGAGTAAAAAATTTGAAAAAAATCGTAGCTCACTTGGACACCATAAAAAGGATTGTCAGAGAAGAAAAAATAATTTCATCGCGAACTGGGATTTTCCTGGAATAGCGGAATTTCTTTCTTTTCTCGATACTTTTCAGACTAATTTTCGAATACCTTGAGAAAAAAAAACGCGAAAAATCGATTCCGGGTCCCAGCTTTTAGCTCTATTCATTCTTTGCATATAGAATCTTCCGCATTCGTATTGTGGGTGCGATCGTTATAACGCGTAATAATTTTAAACACCTTTCGTGGTATCTGTTACAGTTACATTGAGCCAAATTGAGAATCGCAAGCGCGAAATAATTGTTAACAAATATTATAAGGGCTTCGTTTCATGGATATACAGTACCGTCCATAAGTTCGGAATCACTGTTCGAATTCTCGATCGGGACAAAAAGTTAGATATCTCGGCCAAAAGAAAGGCATAATCAAATGTTCCAGGTCGCATTTGTAAGTAGAAAGAATCAGTTTCATTATCTTTCTCTTGCAAAATTCCCCACGACCTTTTTAGCACTCTCTAAGTGATATGGAACATTTTGTTTTTTTGCGATTTTCATACTTTCATGCGGTTATATACCTATAATAATATTTTGACAATATTATACAGTCTTTTCAGTAATTATATTGGCTTGATATGAGAAACAAGTGTAGAAAGAACACTCTCATATCGTAATTTTGTTTTTTCACTTAAGGTAGTTGCCTCGCAATTGCAAAATTTTAAGAAGTGTTTCAAATTTTGACGATAAGTAATTGAATGCATAATACATACAATAGTCAAATTTGGAGACGATTGACCTAAGATATTTGCCCGTCGAAAATTAACAAATTTTATTATTTTTGTATTGAAGGGACATTACCATGTTTTCGAAAAACTGATATCTATTAGAATTCTATATTTACAATTATGCTGAAGAATTCGGAAATCATTTACTAGTTTTGCAACATACATAGTTTTGCAGATATTGATAATAATTGAGTAAATAAGTAGGATATAGTCACTTATGGGTGAAAGCGAGTAAGTGATACTTGGTGAGAGAGGAAACAAAGCGAGTGAGTGAGTAAGCTATAGCACAAACTATATATCTAGGAAGACTGAAGGCAACTACCTCAAGTAAATGATTTGTATTTTACCATAACAAAATATCATATTTATTCCAAAAATTCTTGGTCTAAATCTGATATTTTCATTGTCCTATGGATGCGACCCATTTTTGCGAATTTAAAAATATTTAAATTATTAAGGTAGTTGTTCACGTACAGTCCCACCAAACGTGGGTTTCAGACAAGATTTTGAATACTTCTCGATGGGGAAAAAATCTGAAAAAAATCGAGCATGTAGGAGATCCTCGGGAGAATGATTTTGCATAATAATAATTCAAAAAAGTTAATAACAAATTGATGGAAAAAAAAACTGTTCCAGAAATTAGCGGTGACCCAACTTTTTTTTCAGGTGAAAATGATTTGTCAATTTTACTGAATACGTATGAATTTTTTGAGAATTTTGGTAATATTTTTGAAAATTGAGGTTTTTCATACCTGACAAATCTCAATTTTCAAATAGAATACCAAAATTCTCAAAAAATTCATACGTATTCAGTAAAATTGACAAATCATTTTCACCTGAAAAAAAGTTGGGTCACCGCTAATTTCTTGAACAGTTTTTTTTTCCATCAATTTGCTATTAACTTTTTTGAATTATTATTATGCAAAATCATTCTCCCGAGGATCTCCTACATGCTCGATTTTTTTCAGATTTTTTCCCCATCGAGAAGTATTCAAAATCTTGTCTGAAACCCACGTTTGGTGGGACTGTACGTGAACAACTACCTTAATCACAATAATTCCTTATCTGGGCATGACTTCTTTCGACCAGAATATAGTGATAGAATCGTGGTGTATCATTGAATATTTCAAACCCTTGTATACGTACAAGGGTACTCGAAAATTTCTTTTCCAGTAATGAAGGGGGGGATACGTATGTACGTGAGCACACCTTTGACGGATACAATTTTAGAATTCATTACTCTTACTTACCTGTATAAAGTGAAAGTAAAATCCTGGTCCAGTTCTTTCTTGAAGCTTCGCGTCTTGCATTTTCTCGATACATATTTTTAAACGAGTAATCCACGATCATTCCAACCAATTGAAGACACTTTCCCACCAGTTTTTTTTGTTATTGATGAAAATAGTATTTCCAATAGTTTCGCACGTACCGAAACATCTATTCGAATGCAACGCTCTTACGTTACAAACATCTCTGAACATAATATAAGCAAAATGAAAAATTATCTACGATATTTCAGATTTTACCGCATTCGTTTTATCTGTTCGGCTAACCGTTAGCCCTAACGCACCCATAAAACATGACGCAAAATGCATGTCAGCGACATCGGGTATAGTAGTGTATTGACGCAAATTAATGACAGTCGTCAATAAGGCCCTCGTGCTTGGAAAGGTTTCTTGTTCAAATTCGGTAGACCACAAAAGAATATAAGATCCAGTGTAAAAAAACGACGAGAAATATTCTATCTATTTCTCTAATTATTAATAACAATGAAATGTATTATTCGAAATACGCGCAAGCACTCGCCATTAAAACAGCATATCTAGCAGGGTGTCACAGTGACGAACACGTGACGACCATTTTACAGGGTTAATCTTGATCGAAAATAGGATCAAAATTTCCTCAGTCGATCTTTTCTGAAATGCATAGATTTTCCGTTATAATTATTTTAATTCCGGCCAATGAAGCGTGGCTTATGAACGGCCGTATGTCGGTTTTGATTACCATGAGCGGGAAACGCGCACACAACCGAACGGTAATCGGACCGACGAACGGCCGTTCATAAGCCGCGCTTCATTGGCCAGAATTGAAATATTTATAACGGAAAATCTATGCATTTCCAAAAAAATCTGCTGAGAAAATTTGATCCCATTTTCGCTCAAGGTTAACCCTGTAAAATGGTCATCACAAGTTCTGTACACCCTGTATACGAGTTAAATGTATAGAAACATTTATAAAATAAAAAAATTGTATACTTACCCATTTACTAAAATTCTCTTTGCTGAATCATCGGAAATTACATACACAAACTTCACTATCGAACACTATAGTATTTCGGGTGTGAATGGTTCAACCCAAGTCACGTGACAGTTATAGTCCGGACGAAGTGAGATTTGAGTTTTTGAATATATAGTTTTACGGGAATTATATGACATTTAGTGAGTGTATTTGCGATTGCAATTCTACTCGCTATGCATCGATGATTAATAACTTCGGTAATATGGATTCTGTATGAACCCTTAAACGAAAAATACTGTAGAATATTGGTATCTATATCCAAGTCCATATCCACAGAACGAATTCGTTCGAATTTGTGAGTAAACGACTGTATGAGCACATGGTTCTACTAAAAACCATATGAATTCTGGAATATGTGTATAGGGTAGGTTGCCAATATCGTACCGCCACCTAAATCGTACCGTTTCAGTTTGGTAATTTTTTGCAAGAGTATTTCTTCGATTTTGAGAAATGTAGAAAACGGTATCATTAGTATTAAAAATTCTCTAAGAATCTTGGGCTCACTATTTTTTTCAAGACCTTCTTGTTCGCCCATAGTAAGCATTGGTAATAAAATCCTGAAGAACGACACCGAGATAAAATTATCGCAGCTTCCCAGCGAAAATATTAAAATAGAAAAAAGCGGTTACAAATGAAAATGATGTCGGAAAAGCACTTTTTCTCATGCGCCCGTATCCTGATATTTGGAATGAAAATATTTTTCTTCTTCTTCTTCTTAATCCAATACTTAACCCGTGATCGGAGGTAGCAAATTAAAATAAAAATATTTTTATTAAATTCATCGATGTGTTCGATCACAATAAGATCACAGTAAGAAATCCCTAAATTTGTCAGATATGATAGTTGAACGTAAATCACCAACATTACAACGTTTATAGGTATAACATACTTCAACACATGTTTTTTCGCAACTTCCGTTGTCATTGTTAAATCGCATCAGATGTGTTGCGCGGAGAAATTCACCTGCAGGCTGATTAGGATATCCGATGTTACAACGACAACGAAAATTGTTAAAATATGAGCGTTGCATTGAGTTTGAGCAAGTAATAACATTATTAATCATTTTCTATGATTTATTATCATTTCGTATCAGTGAAATTCATCTACATATCTTCACTTTTTCTTCTTTTGATCACACCCATTCGAGTGTGCAAATTTTACACCTGACGTAAAAAATGTTCATAGATCTAATACAAATATTGATTTCAATTTAACAGTACAGGCTCATGTAAAGAAATGCGACTATTGTGATTATTCACTTTTTTGAGGGCTTTTAGTACACGACGAATTCATTATTGGAACAACCGTTGTCTCTAAATTTAAATAGGTGAAAATCACTGAAAAACCGGTGCATGGTCATTGGTTTGCAGTTATAAGTATACCACTAATTCAATCAGTGGTATACTTATAACTGCGATCAGTGACTATGCACTGATTCAAATTTAGAGAGTTGGATAGCCTTGGTAAACGGAAGAATATTTTTATAAATAAGTTGTAAAAAGAAACCATTATTCCTTGACACCCGAATTTTCACCCACGTGGAACTTTAAAGAATATTCATCAAGATTTTCTTTTCATCTTCATGTGCATACAAGCTCGCTCGAAGAGGGCATTAATAATGCCACAGATCAAATTTGGTGTTATACTACCAAATGCCTAATCCATTTATAAGAATTCATATCCAAGCGCAGTCTTATTTTCTAAAAATGTTATGATAGTATCAACGAATAATCTCTACACTTCGTTTGAAAATTGTGATAAAAGAATCTAGAATGCTTTTGGGTAAAGTTAAATTGATAGAAAGCGAACAACAATATGGTACTGGGTGTCAGACATGATGGAAGCATATTAGTCATTTTTCAGGAATTTTCAATTTGTCAGTAATATTATGAAAAGAAATTAACAAGTGATTCACAATTTATCAGAAATATCGACATCAAACGCGAATCGCGTTCTATCAACATACATACATGTGAAACATGTGAAAACAATAATTCAATCGAATATCCAGCTAAAAATACGAAATTGGTAATTTTATGATACGGAAGCTTGGAGCAATATTATTTCGCCAGTGATTTCGCCCTATAGCCTAGCGGTAGCAAACGCTAGCGCCATCTATTAGCCATCCGGTAGCGTAGGAAACAGGAAATACCTGGAATAAGTGTTGCAGCACTTTCGCTATTTTGGCCCGTCTATATTGAAGCGATTCGAGATTCTGACCATTCGAGTTTTTGACCTGTCGTTAGAATGAATTCGAATTTTTAAACGGTCCTTAGATTGGCTATTCTAAAATAAAGAACAGTCGAAATTTCGCATATTTGATATTTTCACGAATTCGATATTTTGCCCTTCGTGATCTTGTCCATTCTTAAATTTGTTTTTCGATGAAATTTGCTTGTGATATTTCCGTATTCATAATGATCTTTTGTATACTTTATAGAGTATCGTGATATTGACTGTTCTGAATTTTGCGTTTCGCTAATTCTGAAATTCGAGATTTCACCCAGTTTACGTTTTGGACTTTCGAAATTTTAACCCCCACCCCTTAAAAAAAAAAAATGTCATCACATTGAAAGGTAAGAATAAAATTATCTGAAAATTGTTCTAATGCACCATGTTGTACAAGTACATCATACAAGTACGAATAACTATACCAAATTTCAGATTTTTTCATCAATAACCATTGGAGTCATAAAAATTCGATTTTTAGTTAAAAAAAAATACATGCAATTTCCCATTAAAAACTTTCGTCATCTTGGGGGGCGGGTTAATATTAATAATAATAAGCACTGTGTTAAGAGGCAACACAGTGCCTTATACCTAGTGGATAACATGGTGGGGATAACACACCAGCGCAGTATAGGTTCTACTGTGTTAGCTATTGAGTAGTAATAACGCGGCGCTTTAACGTTTTTACAACGGAAGTATTTTTTCAGTGTATATAATAATTGTATTTGTCACTCACACAGTTGTATCATATAGTTTTATGCTTTTAATTTCTTCTGTCGATGTATAGGGTAAAATATCAGACTCTTCTCCTTCACTTTCTTCTAAATATTTTTCCTCCAAGTATTTGTCAATAATCTCCTCATATACATTCTCTGATAACTTAGATCCAGCTATCAAAAATAATATACTCTTTAATTTTTTTTCCTAATTATAATTTTAATCTCAGAATAGATTGATTTGAATTTCAAATTTCTATTTTTGAATTGTCTTTTTTTATTTTTATTTTAGTTTATGAATAATGAAAAAAGTAAAATGGTAGACTTGGTTATGCTTGATGGTATTTCCAGTAATCAAATTTCTTTCCCACACAGCACACATATCCTATGGACATCTATCGGACATGTGTGCTGTGTGGGTTGTACTCATTTTTGAATTTTTTCCGCGTACTGTGATAAAATTATGAAGAAATAAATTAACAATAAAAATGCTCTCCCGATTTTAATTATACAAAAATTATTCATACAACTGCTGTAATATTTAACCGAAAAGTACTTACATGCGCCTTGATCCATTATTAAATACAGATATTTGTATAATTCAATGAATATTATGTACGTGTCGCAATACGTCCTGTAATACGGAGTTTGTGACAAACACGGATCGTATATGTAATTAGCAACGTTTATTTTTGTTTTGTTCAATTTAAAAATTTTTCGAAAAAGATAACAATATGTTCATCAGCGAATCGAGTTTGAGTATGATTATGTGTGAATTTGCCCATACAATTCCACCGTTCGATCTATAATCTATTCATAGAAACATGAATATCGACAACGCGGGTGAATAATTAAAATTACTATCAAGATCATACGTTATTTTTCAATCATTCGATACTTCCTTCAACGATTATGAAATTATTCACCGGTTAGAATAATAGATTATTAATATTACGTGATCTGTGGTACAGCACATGAAATGTTGAAGTTATTTAAATAAATTTCACTTTACATAGAAATAGTTTTTTTTTATTCGTGTAATTTCATAAAGTTCCTTGTACACGTAATTTTTTATGCTTGCATTTGTCGTTGATTTCCAAGATAAATTTCTAATGAATCCCATGAACGTACTCGAGAACAAGCGACATACAATTGTCCATGATTAAATACGTCTTTGCGAAGATCAAGTCCAATTTTATCGAAAGTTTGTCCTTGTGATTTATTTATAGTTATTGCAAATGCTAATTTTATTGGAAACTGTCGTCTTTTGAATGTAAACGGATATCTATTTTCACAATATAATGTGATCCGATTCAAAAATACAATTTCACCAGTCTTATCACCTGTAAGAATTTCACATCTCAGCAGATTATTTTTGAGATCCAAAATCAATAATCTCGCACCATTACAAAGACCTTCGTGAATACTAAGATTTCTGATTAACATAACAACGCTATAGACTCTTAGCCGCAATTCATGAGGTGGAAGAGATGGTGGATTAAGGGTGTTCAAATATTCTGGAAGAAAAATCTCGTCCTTATTGCAGTTGCTGTCGCAGTTTTCAGTACTATCTACACTTGTATATACCATTTCCCTTCTCATGTCTAAAAGCTGTACAACTCTTTCATTCATTTCATCAACGTCAACATTTCTTGCAGATAATATTGCACATTTTGCCGCTTCTCGATATCGTTTTTGTCGAATCAGGGCACCGAAAGTGTCTTCTACTATATCTCAATCTATTCTTGCTAAACAACAGTGTGGTATTGTCATATTGTTATTGCTATCATTCAGAACTCCGTCACCTATATCAATCAAAAATTTCATAAATTTAATTTCTTGTGGTAGCGTCCTCATGTTTTGCGTGAAAGAATATTTTGAAAAGTGTTGCCAGACCATACTAAATTTGATAGATAAACTAATTGTCTCACTGCGAGTTGCATGCATCTTAATCGGTAAAAGTTGCCTGAAATCACCGCTGAGGATTATATAATTTTTCCACCAAATGGCAAACTATTATTCATAATATCATGAAGGGTTCTGTCCATCACTTCCAAAGCATAACGTGGTGCCATTGGTGCTTCGTCAAAAATGAAAATTTCAGTATCTTCTAGATATTTCGCTTCCTTGGACTGCAATTTAATGTTAGATGATGAATCAGAATAAAGCGGTACTGGTAACCCAAACGTCTTGTGTACGGTTCTCCCATTGGGAAGTAGTACAGCTGCAATTCCAGTGAATGCCATGGTAATTACACGTCTATTTCTACCCTTCAGTAGATGCCAAAGAGTGGTGTAAAGAAAAGTTTTACCAGATCCTCCGGGGCCATCGATATATTAATATTTATTCAAATTTTCACTTTTATTATCTACGACATTCAAAATAACATCGACAATTCCTTTTTGTTCATCATTGAGTCTTGCATATTTCTGCATCCCAATCTCCATAGCTTGAAGTGGTATATCATCGTCAATTTCAGCTACATCTGTAACTTGTATCATGTCTGTAAATTCAGCAAGACTTCGATCTTCAGCATGAAGCATTGCATTTATTTGTGCATACGCTTTCTTTTGGCCTTCTGGCCTGCCAAGCTGAAGTTTATAATCTTCAGACATCGCAACTTTGAATTTTTCTCAAAGTTCTTTGGGATAAATTGGCTGACAGTATATCAAAATACGTACAAATAATCTGCGCAATTGTCGGGGCATCATCCACACTTCACCTTCATGCATTGCTCGACTCCATTCTTCATCATCTTCGATAAGACCCAATTTCAAGCAAGTTTCAGAAAATAGTTGTTGAGGTTCTCCGTTTACACTACGTAAGTCTTCGAAACTGGTAGCCCCTCTGATTGTTAATAACAGTAATCGTAAATGAAATAGTTCTACTTGTGTGGGACTGACAGCATACATACGTCCAATACAGTTGTAATGAGATTTACGTTTCACCCAGTGAGAAACGTTTCTACCGTTGTCGTATTTTATGTTTCTTGAATGTATAATGAACTGGAATGTCAATGTTGTAACGTATTCGTAGTATTGCCAATAGGCGATCCACTCATACTACGATACATCATGAAATAGAGTAGCGTCGTAGCGCGCAACATAGCTCACGCATAACAAATCACCTGTTATGACGTCACGAACAGTATACCGGAAGAAATCTTGATAGTATACAGGTGACTGCGCACGCGCCGAATAATTCATTTTCATTGGTCGATAAAGTCGTCACGCAGTGATATTTGCGGCCAGCCTGCCTCAGCATACGACGAAACGCGCGCATGCGTAGTCGCCTGTATTATGTATACTATCAAGATTTCTTCCCGGTATAAGGCAGGCAGACGATGCCTAGTTAGCGGACTCGAGCCAAAGCGGCCTACCGACTCATAACTTCACTTAAAAATTCTCATAGATATAGTTCAAGAGCCAAAGCGGCCACGTTCTTATAAAATTTAAATTTCACTTCTTTAATTAGATAGCCAAAGCGGCATCTATTAGAATCAAAATTACTCAAATTAGCTAAAGCAGCATCTAAATCAAAATATCAAAAATCAAATCGAGCAATCAAACAAAACAAATCATATCACAAAAACAAGCTAAAACTAGCAATGCTAAATAGCAAGACAAAGTCCGGCCATTGAACAAGCGCGCGTATAAAATAAGTTAGGTTAAGTATCAAAAACAAAACACATCATTCACTCACGATTATTATTTTATGTTCTGCATTTTCACTTATAACACAGGTCAACAAATTTTTTTTTTTTTTGGGTTTCTGTTCTAATGCTTGAATTTTGATTCTAAACATCGAAAAGCACTTAAATTTTCATTTTTAGCTTTCAAAGTTTGCTTTTTTTTTTTTCGTTTTTGAACTTGAATTTTTGTTATTTTGTTATATTATACTCGGGGTCTTGCCCCTGTTTGTGTACCAACGTACAACCGAGGGATGAATGTTAGGGGGTTGAGTAACTAGACGGATTTCGAGTAGTACGTTTATTTTATAATTGTCCAGTAATTTTGGGAAGAGTTGTTTTTAGTGAGACTTGTTAGAAGGTTGGTTGAGAAGTGAAGTCTTCGTAATTGGAATTAGTTAGTAGAGGTCTTGAGTAGTAGAGATAGACGAGTCGAGCTAGTAGAGATTAGAGGATCGCTGACCGATGCACTTGTGAGTGCCGTGTGCATCGGTCAGCGTGAGAAAGATAGAGAGGTAGGAAGGCAGGAGGTAAGGTAGAAGGCGAGAGGATATGATAGTAGTTTGTGGAGGAGGACGTAACAATTTTATATTTATTTGCTATTGTTTATCACAAATCCTGAATAATAAAGACTCGAGTGTTTAGCAAAAACTTGAATTGTAATTTAAAATAAAATTATGGAAAAAAATATATAAATCTATCATTTTTCACAAAAATACAAAAAATTGTTCTAGTTTCTTCAAAAGCAAACTTTAATCAAAAAAATTATTTTTTCCCTTCTTCTTAAGAGCATGTCCTAGTCCTACCTTTACCGGCTTTAAAAAAAAGTAAAACATCAAAAAAACTCCGAAACCATGGTTAAAAATGATATATAATGGATTTATTCGATTATTAGGGACGAATAGGTTCGATCCAGTACCCGAGATCCGTTGAAATCGAGAAAAATTAATTTTTTATGTTCGTCAAGTGCGTCCGTGTCGCCTATTTTGGCTAATATCAAAGTCTACGCGTCAAAAACGCAAAAACCGGCAACGTACCCCTAGTCTCTATGCAATGACGAACATTTGTGTCTAAAAATTTTGTTGCTTCACGCAACAATGGGGCGATCAAACCGAAAGTAGAGCGCTAGTCAAGATGTAAATAGTGTAAAATTGTCGATTTCTGACAGCTGATCGTGAGACATGAGATTATAATATAATTGTTATATTGAAAATATAATATTTTTATTATTTTTTGCCAAGTATCAATGATAATACTTGGCAAAGAATAATAAAAATATTACATTTTCAATATAATAATTATATTATAATAGTAATTCAATTATTACGCACGATGATTTACGCGCAGAGCCATCTGTCGGGTGTTTCGTTAGCCGAGGACCGTCTCATGATCAGCTGTCAGAAATCGACAATTTTACACTATTTACATCTTGACTACCGCTCTACTTTCGGTTTGATCGCCCCATTGTTGCGTGAAGCAAGAAAATTTTTAGACACAAATGTTCGTCATTGCATGTAGACTAGGGGTACGTTGCCGGTTTTTGCGTTTTTGACGCGTCGACTTTGATATTAGCCAAAATAGGTGACACAGACGCACTTGACGAACATAAAAAATTAATTTTTCTCGATTTCAACGGATCTCGGGTACTGGATCGAACCTATTCGTCCCTAATTATCGAATAAATCCATTATATATCATTTTTAACCATCGTTTCGGAGTTTCTTCGATGTTTTGCTTTTTTTTAAAGCCGGTAAAGGTAGGACTAGGACATGCTCTTAAAGTAGGAGAAACCAAAATTTCATATGCAGAAGACAGACCCAAAAATCGTGTTGACCAGTGTAATTTTTGTAAATAGCATGTTCCAAACGAACAAACACATTTTTCTTATTAAATAAAAACAACGTATGATCATATGATCATTCAAATAATTATCAGTAATCTGATCTTTATCAACTTATTTTCTTATAACCTTGTTTCATAAATAAAACTTTACTTTTCAGTCAATTTAAAATCATTTATAGCTAGATATCAATATCGGTGCGTCGACCTCAACAGCTATGGTAGCTCTATAGCACCTATCCTAGTCTGAAGAATTCAACATATCCCAGATCCGTAGGGACGCAGCTCTGTTAGTGAAAAATCTATCCGAATCAGTATTAGGGTGAATTAAGGGTTTTTTCAACTTTTCCCAGAGGAGCTCCAAAACATCACCCGTGACAAAGAACACACGCGAACTAGCACAATTTCACCAGCCTTCAGCTGGTGAAACATATGCAATAAGTTACAATGTACAAGTATTGTTTAGCTTGTTCGTCACGTGAATTTAAAGCAAAATAGTCTATAAGCATAGCCGCCTGGTCGAGGACAGTCATTATTTTATTTTCATTTGCCTCGAGATTTATAGTTATATTTTGTTCATTTGGTAAGTGCACGGGTGAACGAATTATGCTGTGACTTTTGTCGTGCAAAGTTTTGCTGTAAATACGCCAGACCGCTTTAATAGGACTAACATAACGACTATCAATAAAATTTTGAATTTCATCATGATTTACAATCGTATCATTGGAAGTCTCTCCGATCATTCTTGAAGGAGCATCAATACCAATTTCATTACGATTTACGGTAGTATCCCTAGACGTCTCTTCAATAATGACCGTAGCAGCATCGTGACCTTTGTATATATATATATATATTTGTATAAATATTTTACTGCTTTAACACTTGAAACAACTTCAACATTGATATGACAATTGAAAATACTCAAAAGCATTGGGGAATAGGGTACAACATAACGATTATTAACGCTGTATCCACCAGGACGTTCAAAAAATACATCACCAGTATTTCTACGGCGATATCACGGATATCCATCTACATCGATGTTTGTTTCCTCACACGATGGTCTTGGATACCTTTTAGAACACTTTCCATCCACAAAACACCAATCACCACATGGTCCGTGTATCATATGTCTCATCACGATGTCACGCAAGACACGATTTTGAGAAGAATCTGGAATTTCAGCAGAAATGTAACGATCCACTATTTCGGCGGTTGTGATTTTGTAATTTTGGCGTAAGGTTAACAACATATGTATGTGAGGTAAGCCTCTTTTCTGGAATTCAACAACATACACATACGCTGCTACTTCACCGAAATACTTTTTTTTCACAATTAAGTCAATCAAGAAATTCTTTTTGATATTGAATACGCGTGCACAGATATCCGGTCTATCAGCTGCTTGCTGACCTGGTAAAAGATTTTCGTAAATTTCTCTTCATTTGGGATTACATGTTATGGTGATAAAAATATCTGGTTTTCCATATTTACGGACGATTGCCATCGCATCTTGGTAATTTTGCATCATATTCCGCGGAGAACCCATGAATGTAGAAGGGAGTATAATCATTTTCCCAACACGACCATTTACATTATTTGCCGAATTTTTCAAGTGATCGACCAGTCCGTTATAGGACTCCGCGCGCAGTTCTTTCTGGTGCATTTTACAGTACTCAATTCGATCCTTTTCGATTTTCACATAATTATCGACGGACCATTGCTGGAACAATCGCCGACCCAAAATAAATGGATTAAAATCATCGCGAATGGCCATTCGGTATTTGATATAGGCTAGCCTGGATATGCGTTTGTTACTATTGAAACGCATGAGATCGCGATGCCAACCCCGAGAGCCACATGGGTAAAATAACGGATATATTCAAGGCTCGACATTGGGATCCATCGTGCTGACTTGTTTCAATACTCTATCATTTCTATTTCGTATACTTATATAGGATTCTGGAATTTCACCATCAGCAGTAGTGGAAAATATGGCAGCTACTTCGTTAGTTCTTTGGAAGTTATACCGACGTTTATCGACTTCTGGCTTTGAAGTAAAAAGCATATGAAGCTCAGGCATTGGCTCATTGCTTTCTATTGATAATCGTCGTTGATAACTTGATAATCAATCTGCCCTTGAATTTTAAAACAGTCCGGTCCAGGGCGCCTGACCGGAAAATTCACCAGATTAGCGTTAAAAGAAGCAAATGAAAATGAACTATTGTAGCTTCTTATCCGTTTATAAAAATCATTTGATTTCGGATGTACTGCCTCAAAAAGTTCGCGAAGTTCAACCGGGAATGTAGGCATGGCATCAAGTACTACATTACCGTGGCTAGAGCAGTCGTTGAAAGAATTGCCTTTATTAGACACTTTCTCCGCAGAAAAGTGTTTTGCATTACAATGAATACATAATACGTCCATTCTTCCAATATAATGCTCTTGCAGCATTTCTTCATCATTATTTAACAATACTACGCGATCTGAGCGACTACACCTTGCTGCATTTGAAATCATTTCTGCTCTACGTTTGCGTTGATTTGCATTGTTTCTCTCACGACGTAACCGCTGAAACTCCTCCGCTTCCTCAACATTCCGATTAATCTTTCGACGGGGCATTGATAAATCGTGAAAACACCTTTGCCTAATTGAATATTCAGAATTAACGTGCAAATGATTAGCTAGGCCGATCAGACAATATTTTTAATTGTGAAATCCTTTTAATCATCGATGTACTCGTAAAACAATCTTGTACTCGTTAGTATAGAATCAATGAGATACTCATAATATGCATAAAGGTACTCTCGTTAACATTATTGTACTCCTCACAAGCATTTAAAATAATCAAACAGCTAAGTTGAATGAGAGAAAGAAGAATATTAAAATTGCAAAGTTTAATCGAACGGTAAATCGAACTCAGGAAATAAAAGATCAAGAAGACAAATATCAGAGGCAAACTAACTGATAATCTAACCGGGCGTAGCGAAATAAAACTTTAAAACTGAGATCTTATGAAAATTCAAGGTTAAGCATATGTACGCACGAAAATTTCTAAAGTATTCTGATATTACATGTCATCAATACATCTGTATAATATCGTAAGTAATCTGTATTATAATCCAAAAACATGGAAATTTGCGGGCAAGTACTCACCAATAAAACAGAACGGGAATGTCAAAATTAATATGATGCGATAATTATATTTGTCACATACGCTGTCCTGTCAAAAAAGCAACCACAAAGCGACTTCTATCAATCAAACAAAAGCAGACTTCCTGTCAAACAAATTCAAACCCCCAAAAAACCCACCAACGAAAATTCGTCCCCAACAAAAATGGTACTATAAAAATGTCTACTTACAAAAGGATTGAAATCAGATACAATGGCCAAGTACATGTCTTCTGTATAACAGAAGTTGACATCGGAAGAACAGAAAACTGAACCAACAAGAAATCATCAAAAGTTCTGCTCGTTCGCTTGCTGCGCTCGCTCACTCGATTGGTTGATGATTATCAACATACAAAAGCATTGAAATCAGATACAACTGCCAAGTACCTGTAGAATAATAAAAGTTTGGAATTGAAAAATTTGTTCAAACTATGTATAACGTTGTACTCGTTCGCTCGCTGCGCTCGCTCACTCGATTGGCTTATAATTATTAGTTGAAAAAATAATTCGGATGAAGAAATTGAAGATGACAATATTTATCAAAAAATATTCACAACAAAAAAGTAATTAAAAAAAAATTGTAAACAAAAAATTTGGAGTCCGTGGTACGTTGGTGGGCCAATGTTTGAATGGCTATCAGATGACATTGACATGGTTCGCAATTGATATTTCATAATGCTGTTTCTACAAAAGACCCACCAAGTACCACTACCTCCAAATTTTTTGTTTACAATTTTTTTTCAATTATTTTTTTGTTGTGAATATTTTTTGATAAATATTGTCATCTTCAATTTCTTCATCCGAATTATTTTTTCAACTAATAATCATAAGCCAATCGAGTGAGCGAGCGCAGCGAGCGAACGAGTACAACGTTATATATAGTTTGAACAAATTTTTCAATTCCAAACTTTTATTATTCTACAGGTACTTGGCAGTTGTATCTGATTTCAATGCTTTTGTATGTTGATCATCATCAACCAATCGAGTGAGCGAGCGCAGCAAGCGAACGAGCAGAACTTTTGATGATTTTTTGTTGGTTCAGTTTTCTGTTCTTCCATTGTCAACTTTTGTTATACAGAAGACATGTACTTGGCCATTGTATCTGATTTCAATCCTTTTGTAAGTAGACATTTTTATAGTACCATTTTTGTTGGGGACGAATTTTCCTTGGTGGGTTTTTTGGGGGTAGTAACCACATTAATGTACTTGGCAAAAGGTTTTTGCACCAGGGGTGCTTTTTGGGGTTGATATCACCACTTTTTGCACAATTTCGCTTGACTACCTAATAATTGTGCTCGCTCGCTACGCTCGCTCGATTGGGTTTTCCGGTATATATCCTCGCCTGCGAGGCTTGCTCAGTTGTCAACATTCTGCCAATTGTTCCTATGAACATTTCAACGTATCATACGGTGATGCATTTTGCATCATCCGAATCCCCCAAAAAGCAGCAATGTTAAATGTGCTAGTATAATTTTAAATGAATGTAAATAATTTAATATATATACGTATGCTCATACTTTTCTGTGAACCTTAAATTTCTGTGGACAGACGTAACATGTGTTCTTTTATTAAGTTCTACGAATTGTTTCGTTATAATACGGTATAATCCTATATGCCCGCAACGTGTAACCCTGCGCACAGCCCTCCTCCTATCTCATCTGGGTTTGGGGCCGGCAATGGCGGAGTTACTTGCACGCAGGGTTATAGTTGCTGCCCATGACTGAATATGTATTTTGGTAAAATTTTGCTTGACCACTCAATAATTATGTTCGCTCGCTCGGTTGTTCTGTAATATTTCATACCGCCTGAAGTCCCTCGGTAAGCAGAAACGTCAACAGCAACGAGCACACGTGTGCTCATAATTTTCCCAAGGTCTCAAATTTGTAGACTGACGCGTAATATACTTTCATTACGTTTACAAATTGTTCCTGATGGGATTGGATATTAAATAAATAATATCGTTCACAAGATATAGAGAAATAGATATATTAACGTGACTATTCTATGAGATATATACAAAGAGTGATGCTTATACACTTTAGTAGTACACGCCACCTGTCTAATAATAGGAGCTTGGCATGATTTGAATACTATTGCCAACACTCCCTTTAGAATTTAAATTATGTTACTCATTGACTACTTTAAGTCCCATGCCATTTGTGCATACATCATGTTTTGGTGTAAACAAAGGTTGTGTTAGGGAGTCCGCGATCATTCTTTCAGTGCCTATGAATTTGATCGTTACTTCTCCTGTTTCAATCTGTTCGCGTATGAAGTGGTATTTTACGTCGATGTGCTTCGTTCGAGGTTTGTATGCTGATGTGTGAGCTAGGTCAATAGCTCCCCCGTTGTCCATATATATTGTAGTAGGCTCGATGATTGACTTTGGATCAAACTCTTTTACTAGCTTTCGTAGCCATAAGGCTTCTTGAACAGCTGCTGCAAGATACATGTACTCGGCTTTGTAGGTTGAAAGAGCTACGGTTGCTTGTTTCTTCGAACTCCATGATGTTGAACCTCCTTGGAGAATGATTTTCTGTCTTCTTCGTTGTTTCCCCAATCGGCATCGCAGTAACCGATTATTGAGTTATTTGCTTCTTTGTTGAATTCGATTCCGGTCTCTTTCGATCTTTGTAGGTATCTTAAGACCCTCTTTGCTGCTTTCCAGTGCGTCTTCGTGGGATTCTTATTATAGCCGCTGAGAGCGCATTAGCGTAAGATATTTCAGGTGTGGTTGCTTGGCTTGCGTATAGCATTGCGCCAATAGCTTCTTGATACGGAAAGTTCTCAGGTTTTTTATTATCTTCAGTCGAAGTGTTGATTCCAGCTTTTAATTTTTGGTTCGCGTCCATTGGTGTATTGACAACTTTTTTAATTCCTTCGTTATTTTTTGCTTTAGATCTTCCCTGTTTGAGAAAATTAGTTTACTAAGTTGTCGACATACCGTGAAGTTATGGGGAAGCCGAACGATAGCCGCACTATAGTTCGACCAACACACGCTCACGTTGCGTACCTGAGCTTCTACTAGCTGCCAGTGACTGCCAACTCGATTCGCCCGGCGCCTGTCACCGAGGCTCAAGGATACCTCACTATAGTTTAGTATCCTTGAGGCTCCGGGCGCATCGAGTTGGCAGTCACTAGCAGTAAGCAGAAGCTCACGTACGCAACGCGAGCTTGTGTTGGTCGAACTATAGTGCGGCCATCGTTCGGCTTCCCCATAACTTCACGGTATATGGCTATGATTATGAATTCGTCTATTTTAATCCGATGATAAACGCATTGGTCTCCCTTTGATTCTGTAAGATTTAATCTCTTTCGAGACGGAGCTCAACTTTTTGTTCCATGATCTGCTTCCTTGTTTCAATCCATATTTAGCCTTATGCAGTTTTCATACTTCATCTTCGTTGCCTTCTTTTATGTAGGGTTCTGGCTGGCGTATATAGATTTCTTCTGTTAAATCTCCAAGAATGAAAGCAGTTTCTACATCTAAATGGTAGATGTTTAAGTCTTACTGTGCTCCTAGTGCGAAGAGATATCTTATTGTGCTGTGTCTGACAACTGGTGAGTAAATTTGGTGGTAATCTATCCCAGGTTGTTAGGTAAATCCCCCGACCACTAGTCTGGCTTTGTATTTATCTGAGCATCCACCTATGTTTTTCTTTATCTTGTTCACCCATTTTGTGTCAATTAATCTTTTATTCTGTGGTAGTTCTATTAAAGTCCAAGTTTGATTTTTGTTCAGAGAGTTAATCTCGGAGTCCATTGCTTCTCTCCATTTTTCCTTGTCATTTCCACTTAATGCGTCTTTCCAAGCCTTTGGTTAAGAGTTTGAGGTGACTAGATATGTTACGTAATTTTCAAATTTTCCTCGAACGGCTTGTCTTGATGAACGTCTAGGTGTAGACGTGTCTGACCCTTTTCTTGTATTCTGTATTGGAAATTCATCTGGGCTTGCGTCTATGTACTTTTCTTCGTCTTCGCTTGAATAATCTGGATCCTCTTCATCCTCTTCATCGTTGGTTGATTCATCTTTTGGATCAACTTCTTCGATAATGTTATCTGTTAATGGGAAAAATAGGTTGTTTGTTATTTTTTCTTTCTTTTTTTCTTGCGGTGATTCTTCTTTCTTGTTTTCGAAAAATATGACATCTGTACTTTTTATAATCTTGATAAATTTTTCTTCCATCAATCTATATCCTTTTGAATTTTCGCAGTATCCTAGGAATGTACATTTTTGAGAGTTTACATACCATTTTCTTCGTTTTTGACCAGGAATGTGTACTATTGCGTCGCACCCAAATACTCTCAAGTGTTAAAGGTCAGGTTTATTCCCAAACCATTTTTCTTCCGGTGTAGATTTTATTATTTTATTATATTTGTTGGTGACCTATTTATTATGAGGTAAACAGCTGTGGCAACTGTTTCGGCCCAAAAAATGGTAGGTAGGTTTGCATCTGCCAACATGCTTCGTGCCTTCTCTACAATTGTTCGATTCATCCTCTCGGCTACTCCGTTTTGTTGTGGAGAGTATGGGATGGTCGTCCGGTGTATGATGCCACTTTTGTCCAAATAATTTTTCAAGTCATTATTTACATATTCCTTTCCGTTATCTATTGGCCTAAGTGATCATATTAAAATAAATTTATAATAATAAATAAATATATACATAAATAAACATAAATTTTTGTCGAACCATTTACTGTAAAAAGCTGAATCTGTTTTATTACCTGCATTTCCATCGATACGTACGTCTTGGGGGTAATTTTGTTTTTATCGCTTCACCTGTTATGGGGGTACGCTCTCAAGACCCATTATCATTGGTCGATACTCGTCAGGTAGACCTGCTAATAGGAATGCGCCGATCCATTCTTGGCCGACTGTGAATCCTAGTCCATCGAGTTTTTGAGCTGTTATGAATATTTTATTCACATATTCTTCTGTAGTACTGCAGTTTTGTAGCTGGGTAGTTATCAAGGTTCTCAGCAAACCAACTTTTTTTGTTAATCCAGAATCTTCAAAAGCAGTCTTTAGATTTTCCCATACATCCTTCGATGTGTTTGCGTTGCGCACGTGAGGGTAATTAACTGGATCAATTGCGAGTACTAGTTTTGCCTTCGCTCGGGCCATGTTTCTAGCGTTCGATGTCACTGTTTCTGTACCGAGAACGCAGTCCCATAGGTCTTCGTGTTATAGGTATGATTGCATGCCAAATTTCCAGTCATTGTAGTCACTCATGCCTTCTAGTTTCTCTATCGGTGGCAAATTATTTGAACCAGAAGCCGTTTCAGAGTTGGTGTCCTTCTTTGGAACACGTGTCGAAAAAATATATATTTTGCTTGTTAACGATTATTCCAGCCTTTTTTACTGTTGCCAATATTTATTGCATGCTCTGGGCTCATATTAACCTGATGAGACGAAGAAATAGGTAAATATAAACGTGACTATATTCTGTAATATACAGGGTGTCTGGAAATTCGCGCACTCGAAGCATACCGGCGGATCCCTTGCGAAATAATAAGACGAAAGTTACCTATGCAAAAAAGTCCGCGGAGACTTAGTCCTTCCGTAAAACGGACCTAATAACGAACCAATTAGCGTTCATCTATAGGAAAGACTGTCTAAAATCCACAAGAATCCGCACTCTGGAATTTTCATTGCGTGAACCGACTGTCTAATGTCAATCGCTCACCACACATTATTGTCTTGCTCTCCCTAGTAAGGCGGACGGCGATGCGGATTCTTGTGGATTTTAGACAGTCATTTCTATAGATGAACGCTCATTGGTTCGTTATTAAGTCCTTTTCACGGAAGAACTAAGTCCCCGCGGACTTTTTTGTATAGGTAACTTTCGTCTTATTATTTCGCAAGGGATCCGCCGGTATGCTTCGAGTGCGCGAATTTCCAGACACCCTGTATATACAAAGAGTAATGCTTATACACTATAATACTCAACGCCACCTGTCTAGTAATATCGGAGCGCGGCATGATTTAAATGCTATTGCCAACAGTTCCATTACCATAATTCTTTATACCTACAACATCTAACCCTGCGTGCAGCCCTTCTCCTTTCTCATCCGGGCTTGGGACCGGCAATGGCGGAGTTACTTACACGCGGGGTTATATGTTATTACTCAAACATCACCACAGTATTTGAAAATTCGAATATTATTACATACGTCCTTCAATAAGCAATTAGGTTTTGATCAACATTTTTGGAAAGTTATTTTTAAAGGTAAATCATCCTGTATTTTCATTGCATAGCTATCGTAAAACCCAAATATACCACAATCTCCAATGTATTAAAAACTTAAACCCTTATGCTTGGAAAAATGTCCATATGTATATGACAATTGTTCCGTCATATTTGTTAGTGCAGTTAGCTCCTCTGCAAAAAGAACATGTATGCATCCTTTGCATTTTTTATCCATTTCTGCTTCCTAATTTTATAATCATCGACATGTTGCCAAGCAAAAGTTCCATCTCGTAGCATGCAAGTATAATGTCCTTTTTCAATATTCTGACCATGATGGAATACAGCGCTATTGACTTTATATTTTTTCGCGCAAAAGACGGGTTTATCGGTAGGAACTGCTTTGATACCGTAATCCGTTATCTTCGTAATATGCCCATCCTGTACGGAAGTCAATCTCAGCTGTAAAATAAGACAGCTGCTTGCCGATGATACATCGGTTTTGATGAGTATATTTTTTGACCCACAATTTTGACAGGACGAATCTTCGACGTTCTTCCAACACGAAAAATTGTGATTGATAATCTCTGTTAGACTGTGAGTCTTTTTCTTGCCTGGGGCCAAAGCAAGTAACAGAATGTAACCAGCTTCGATTGTCTTGCTCATGAAATCACAATCCTTGCATCGCCTTGTAGAGGTTAGCTCGTGTTTTACGATATTTCTCAAGTCATCGTATTTCCAAATGAGACTGGTTAAAAATTTGGGCGCATCCTGCTGAACGTTTAAAGTGAACTATTCACCGGCAAGTCTCCTCGCATGAAAAACATCACCTGGTGATTGTAAATTGACATAATTATCGATCAAGATTTTCATGACGTCGTCATTTTGTTGATTCAGCCAACAGTTTCTAATAGGTCTACTGTGAAAAAGACACTGTATCGTAGCGTTAGCATAACAAGAAACACCATCTGTATTCTGAAAACCTTTCACTTGCCACGTCTCGCTGGATGGTTTTCCTCGATTGGTTCCTGGCATGTAGATAAATTCATTGGTAAAGACCATTTGCGGTCTTTAATTTTTCTCGCCCTTTTTTTTGAAACGGTCATCGCCATAAGGTCCGGTCGATATTGCTTTCTCAACCTATTGTACTCCAAAATAGCGGAATCATCTGCTAATACTGCATGCGGATCGTAATTGATCAAGTGGAGTCCTTCTAAGGAAGTTACCCGCGAGAGGGCAACGTACACTTGTCCACTAGAAAATATAGAATTACCCGCATCGATCACGGCATTCTTCAAACTAAGACCTTGGCTTTTATAGATTGTAATTCCGTAACTGAGACAAATTGGAAACTGTCTTCGAATAACGAAAGCCCCTTCCATTGCCTCAAACTTTACGTCTACGCGCTCTATAACGTGTTCGACACCTGTCGCTAAGACAACTCGTATTGCTTCAACATCCTTCGTATCAATAGCTCGTGATACCGAAGTGATTTTACCAATCGTACCTGTTACGTGCAAGCGAGCTTAGGCGAGGTTGCCGGCTATGCTACGCGTAATTTTTCGATACGAAAGTCACCTGAGCGGTTAAGTGACTTTCGTTGTGGGTTTTTGCTTCGTTAAACCACTCAAGTGGACCTGAAGGATTGAATGGAAGGGTGAGAGGTGATAACTCAGATTGGATGATATTCAGTTCTTGTTTATTCTGTAACTATGGTTTGTGGGTATGTTCTGTTTATAACTACGGTGTAAAATATATGGTCATAATTGAGGATGGAGGTAAGGTTGGTATGAGCGAGCGGAAATAGTGATACCTGACTGCGCGGTGCGCCAACTTTGACAACCCGTCACCAAGGAGGCCGATTGTAGAAGATTACGATAGCCCTTTGGGTGTCTTGGCGGTTGCTGTATGAGATGCTCCTATACCAAGCCGGTCTTCTGTCGTCGGAAAGAACCTCCAGTGACAAGGTGTGACGATCCCAAGTGCACGGTCACTTCCGATAATTCTGACTGCCGCGTGCGAGATACGGGGTCTTTTTATCCCTTACTGATCGGCTTCGGCGGGGGTTGGAATGTCCCTGGTCAGCTTCTCGGACAGTGAACTTCTGTTTCGCCCGCGCAGTTTGGCTCACTTATTCGCTAGCTCATACCTGTTGTGAAATTGCTGCGCCGGCAGCCTAGATTCTTCCGTCGCGTGGTGTATTGCGACACGGCTAGGCTCGTTCGTAACAGCATCCTCCCCCAAGACGCTGGCCTCAGTGGTAACCGGGGTTGCGTCTGGTCTCCGAGAACAGCCAGGTGGCCGTCCTAAATGACCGTGAAGCTGTCCACGGACGGAGCTCTTGGTGGTGGCGGCAGGATTGCTCGGGGTGGTTCCAGCCTCATGGGTGGGTGGTAGCGAGCTTGGCATTTCATACAGCTCGACTCTAGGTGTTGGCAGGTGGCGGATTATCTCTGGCCTCGCAGGTGCTGCTCCTTGGTCTCGCGATCCCCATGGTCTGGGTCGTAGTCGCGGAGGCGGGGGCTTGGTGTAACATCGATAGCCCAGATACATGAGGACCAGTAACGTTACTATCGCGGTACAGCTCATTCCACTGTAGACGATGATGTTATGCCTGGTACCCCTCTGGTGTGTTTGGAGTTCCTTAGCCTGGCGTTCTAGCTCTTTGAGGGTCATCGCATCCTCGCTGTGCTCCCAGTCGTTCTTGTGTTCCCCGGCCGATGCAAGGATCTCGTTTACGAGAGGTGTCAACTCCGGTTTTTGTAGGTCGGGTGCGACTAGAGAGAGATTGAGAGAGGTCATTGGGGTGTAAGTATGGGCCTCACCTGTCGTCAGAGTTTCTTGGGCAATGAGTCGCGTTGCCCCTGTTGTTGCTGTGCATCCTGGTCTTATCTGGAGAATTCCCGCGTCCGTCAGTACTTCCTTTCCAGCGACATGTTTCCTGCAGTTAACCTTGATTTCGGTCGGCTTCATACTTGAGAACAGCCAGCTGTTGATGGTTTCCAGTCGGGTCCAGTATACCTCGTCGGCGGCTGAGGCGCGGAGATCACAAGAGCTCCAAGGTGCATCGTGTGGGTTATTTAGGAGCGTCGTTTCGCACGTCGGTTTCTTCTTGACGCTGTAGACGGGCAGCGTCATCTGACAGATGTACTGCTCGTGATGGGACTTACACCCCTGCAGGTACCGTTCATTGGGTGTGACGTACCATTGGCCATCTGTGGTAACTGCCAGGTACGGATTTCTTGGTTTTACGAACATTGCCTAGGGTGTGATTAGGCGTTGTGAGTTGCCTAGCTGGCAACGGGTGCAACAGGTAAAGATCGTACGTTCTTTTGTCCAGGAGCGGGATGCTTATGTGCAGAATCAGATTTCCATTGTAGAGGCTAACCTGCAGGTCGCTTACCGCGTTCAGTGTTTCGGAGCGAAGCTCCTGCTCTGTCAGCGGGAAGTCGTAGTTAGTCCGCTGCCGGATCTGCTGTGCTGCGTTCGCTAGTTGCTGGGAGGAGAGGATCGCCGAGTGTAGTGTTCCTTGCCTTGCAAAGATGACGGCGGTGGCGAGGATAATTATGCTCATGCGGTATTCCTCGGTGTGTCTTATCAGTTCGTTTAGCCACCGTTCCACTAGTCCCTCGTACTGTAATCGTTGTATGCTGTTTGTATTCGCCTTAGTATTCTGGGCAAGGGTGTTGGCCTGGTAAGCTAACATCGTTGTCTGGTTGTTGATCTCTGCCAAATTCTGGTGTATATCGCCGAATTCCGATCGTAGGATGTGCGTCTGATTGTTGACGATCTCGGCTAACTGTTTCTGGTCTGCGTACAGCTTGTCTATCTCACCGTTGTAGTAGGCAGCGTCATCCTGGTCCATCGTTCCAAACAGACTCTTGTTGAGGCTGCCGATAAAGCCTAGGGGAGTCCCGCGTTTTTTCCTGGATGCCGGGGCTTTTCTATCCTCCGGGGTGTTTCGCAGCATCTCCTCGTACTTGTAAGTATCGTTCAGCTTGCCGGTCAGCAAGGGCTCTATCTTAATGTCCGAACAGGGGACGTCGTTGAACTTTGCGCATAGATCCCTTAGATACTCCATATGCATACGAACGTCTGGCTTTTGGTCCAGGAAGTCTTGTATCTGTAGGTGGGTGACGAGCTTCCAGGTCGTATGGGATGCTCGTAACGTTCGTGTTCGTTCGTAGTAGATCCCGGCGTTGTTCGGCAGCCTGTAGATTTCGTAGTCCTCGTTCTGTTCTTCTGACTGCCCCTGCGCGTCCCCCAGGAGCACGCAGGCTATCACCACGTAAAATGGGTAGAACCTACTCATTTCTGCCTGTAAAGGAGAGTTCGGATTGATTAGATGCCTAGCGAGGTAGCGTTTCTGGTGGTGGAAGGATGGTGGGGTGAGCAAAACAGGTCCAGTCCCTGAGTGGCTATGTTAGTTTTGGCCCTTCATTCTTCTTCTTCAACTTGTCAAGGTGTTTCAGGCGGCGTTTGCCATCCGGTCCCACTATTATGGCAGTATTTAGGTCCAGCATCTCGGCAATCTCGTACGGTCCATCGTAGTGAGGGTCTAGCTTCCGCCTGACTTACCGTTTAACATAAACTTGATCTCCCGCGCGAAACTGGATAGGGTTAGTTTTCAGGTCGTAACGGCGTTTTGAACTCTGCTTAGCCGAATTGAGGTTGTTTCCTCCTATTTCCGCTAGCTCGTTTAATCTGGTTACCAGGTTTTCTACGTACTTAGTCGTGGTCGGTAGGTGTTTTGCCAAGGGCAACGTCTCGGGTGTTCTCTTTAGTTTTCCGAAGGCCATCTCATGCGGGGTGAAGTTTGTGCCTTCATGCACCGCCGAGTTGTAGCAGCGCATGGCATCGGGTAATAACTCGTCCCATTCCACGTGATCGTTGACGAAGTGTCTAAGTACTCTAAGATAGTCGACGAGTCCGGTGTGGCTCCGCTCCAGTGACCCATTTGTTTGTGGGTGATATCCGGACGTCATCACATGGTTCACTTTGTTGATTTGTAGGAACTCCTTCATGTTGTCACTCGTGAAACATTTCCCGCGATCGGTCAGCAGGATCAGGGGCGTGCTATACGGCTTGAAGTACCTCTGGTCCAGCGCCCGGATTACTGACAGTGAGGTTTGATCTCTTAACTCATAGGCGTGTCCTAGCTTAGTGAGTAGGTCCAGCACCGTCAGGATATATTTGTTCCCTCGGCTGGTGGTGATCTCCCTACAGTTTGTTGCGAATGTTTTTGCTTACAAGGGAACCCCGCCAAGTGTCCCCCTCCGATTTCAACGAAACTTTGGGAGATTGTAGAGGGGGTGAAAATATTCGACACGTATTTTCTTATATCTGCGGAATTTCACCCCAAGGGGGTGTCATCAACCCCTGAAAATTGCAGATTTCGCTATTCGATAGCTCGCGAAGAACGAACGGCCGAGGATTTTTGGCTGACAAGGTGCTACCGGGGGTTTTCGGGGCCGCTGATTACGAATCTGGCTTCAGATTTTCAAAATTCGAAATGGCGGATCCAATATGGCGAACGTTGAAACGAAAAATAGTACCAATTTTCCCGAAATTCTGTACCCGGGGGTTTTCGAATCCCCCTCCCCTCTTGCACTTTGGGCCTTTGGATCGAATCACGTGAACCCCTTCATGTGGTGCTATTACCCTTAATTCCCTGCGGTACTGGCACGGCAGACGCGGGAGGAGGTCAGCGAAGCCATGTGAACCCCTTCCCCGATTCATTGTCGATAAAAAACAAGCTAATTAAAAAAAATAAGTAGACTTTCAATAAAACGCTTTTTAGTTGGAGGAAAGAAAAAAAAATTCTATTATGATTACAAGCGTCACAATTCTTATTTAAGTTTCTTTCCTACGCAATTCCACCAGACCTGAAAACATTGGGAAAAAAGGTGTTATCAAACGGAATATCTCTGCCTGGGCACCGGAATCAATGAAACAAACTACGTCGCGCAATTCTATGTACGATTTCGAACACGTACGACCAAAAAAATGTTTTTTTTCACGCGAAAATAGAGAAGATATCCATAAAAAACGTTTTCAAAGCCGTTTTACATGAATATCTTCTCTATTTTCGCGACCTTAAAGGTCACCGTCCCTTTTCAAGAACAATAATTCAGAATTTCAGGCGTGACTAGGAACTTCGTCCTTGCGTGCAGAATCACCTGTATAGTTGAAAAAAAATGAGATATTCGAAAAGTTCAATTTTATTGTAGGGGAGACTGGGGAGGTTTGACCATACGGGAGGTTTGACCATGTGTGCTTTTCTCTGCAATGACGCTGAAATAAATTGCGTCATCGCGTGTTACAAATTCATAACTTCAACCAAAACAAAATGCATGTGGTCGTCAACTGTTTGAATCGCAGAGAAAGTGTTACTAGGTGATTTCCTGAAAAAGCGAAAAAATTTGTTGTTTTTGCCTGCTGTTCGTAAGGATATACGTAAGTACTATGAATATTTTACTGAAGTATTAAACCATGGATTTACTCAGTGGAATGTCCTCTAAAAGATTCTGCATGTGATAGATTTATGAGATTGCTGAATTGAATATTTTTTAGTGCCATAACTGAAAAGCGAGGTTAGGGAGGTTTGACCCATGCACGATGGTGGGGTTTGACCATACAATTAATCGCGAAATATCATTTAATGCTTAAAAGAGTGCAAAGTCGTGTACTAACGGACACCCCTGTTAAAACAGCCATAGAAAAAGCATACCAAGAACGGCAAGAAAAAAAGAAGAAAACAGAAGAGTTGAAAAACCAGAGAGCCGCCAAGAAAATTCATCCCACGACTGGTAGCAAGGGTACCAGGGGAAAAAAATCAAAAAAATAAGGGTCTGGTACCATTTTACCATTTATACTCGTACAAGTTCCGTGTGAAGTGTTAGTTACGTAAAAATAAAAATATGTGCAATGATATTCTGATTCTGGTCCTCATTTATCTATTGGTCAAACCTCCCTAAAAGCCTTGGTCAAACCTCCCACAGCCCTGGTCAAACCTCCCGTATATGGGGAGGTTTGACCACCGTTGCACGCGCCAATAACACTGAAGATTATCTTTGTTTGAGTGGATGAAAAATTATCAAATAATTCAGGTACATTCTGCATAGTACTCTTGAAGATGACATAGCATTGCGCAAGCCTATAATTCAAGTATGACGACAAGCGAGACGATGCAACAAAAACGTGGTCAAACCTCCCCAGTCTCCCCTAAATCTGTTTACTGTGAACAAACGAAATGTTGACTAATTAACATTACATCTCATTTTCGGAATATTTCTAATGGAATTAACAACCTTGAATTCCTTTTTTTTCATAATTTTTTGTGAATATATGACGAATTTTATAAATGATGTTCAATAATCAATATCAATAAAATAATTCGATTCGAATTCGAAACTTAATCAATAGAAAATTTTCCTTTAGGACCCAAACATGGGGGGTTGGCGCGCGAAGCGCGCAGGTATATATATATATTATATATATATATGCCCGAGTTTGAGAACACCACGAAATTCTTGTAGATTTTGAGGACTGTCCCTGAAATAACACATATGCTCTTCATCTGGATATTTCGAGGACAGTCCACAAAAAATACGCTATATGACCACACTAGAAACGAATCCAAATTTGTCCAGGGCCTCGTTATTTCGAATTATTTGTCGAACCAGTGTTATTTTTTATGCGCTCTGCCTCCGCTATACTGGAAATCTTTGTGTCATAAACGACGTGAAAAAGTACGTATCAAATCATATTATCAACTGTATAATTTTATGACCGATTTCAGCATATAGTTTATCATATAACTTATTGCATACTTTATCACGTGCTTAATCATGGCTTTATCACATCATTTATTATATATTGATGAATAGTAAGAAGAAACAAAAAAAAATCTAAGTTGCTTTGAGATTTGAACTCGGGACCATTCCATAGGTTTTTACCTTGCCAACGGGCTACAAGGTATTTCCTGAAAGTCAGAGAAACAACGTCTATATTGGGTGACTGCTGGTGAGAGCCAATGAAACTGACAGTCCCGGAGTTCGAATATCAGAGCGGCAGCAATTGTTTTTTTTTTTTTATCACCATTCATAACTATATAACAAATGACGTATTACATGAAATAATGAAAAAACATGATTATATTATTATATTATTATTAAATTGTTTAGTCGACTGAAAAATAACTACACGGAAAAAAAAAGTTATTTGTAAACCAATTTACTCACGTCATATTTACTCAATACAAGAAAAGTTTATTTGATTTTGTACTATAACTATCATTGCCCCAATTAATTGATTTTCTTGAGTGCATGTCTTTGATACCAATATTCTATTTCGTTGCCACAAACACATTTCTTTTGAAACAAAAAAGCAGTCATTCCTTAAGTGAAACAACAAGATTATCCAATACGAGTAATGAAATTTTTCGATTCCAATACTCTATCTGGTTGTTGCAAAGAGATATTGCTATATTCAAGGAAGTAGCTGCTTTGGATGGAAGAACCGTGACACATACGTCATCTGTATTTCGTTGGTAACAAATTCATTTCTTGAGTTGAATATCTCCTACTTTTCGATCGATAAGATATTTATTTGATCTCAATACACATTTACTTGGTAATAGACAAGTAGTTCATTTACTTGATGCGAAGTCAATTTATTTGGTAACGTATAATTATTTTGTTCCGTGTACCGATGACATATGTCCGCTTTGTAGCCGATCTTAAGACATCGACGATAATACGGCCAATAGACTTCTGTTAATCGTCTTCATGTCGATGTCTTCCGATATAGAGAGACTCCAAAGCGGACATTCATCGCCTGTTAGTCATCTTTCAATCGACTAGAAGTCCAAAATGAACCGATGCGCGTGTGTGCTACCTGGGTTAGACTTTGGGGACATAATTGTGAAGACAGTGTATACTTTGGGGACATAATTGCGAAGACAGTGTATACTTCCGGGACATATAATTGTGAAAATAGTGTATATTTTAGGGACATAATTGTCAAAACAGTGTATACTTTGGGGACAAGATTCCATGAGCATGGTGTAGTTTAAGGACACAATAAAAAAGATCTATTGTTACACGGCGCACGATTCTTGATCGGTTCTTTATTCAACTGAATATACTGACAATGCAAAAACGGAGTTTCACATTAGGGAAAGTACATGCCCTTCTTTATGTATAAATTGTATATTTTTCACTCAAACGCAAGATATGCCGGCACAATACCGTTCGTAGTGTAATTATAAGCTCAATACAATTATTTGAATACTAGCATTTATTTCTTACCAAGTATGACAGAAGTAATCGTATTTCTTTTCAGATAAGTTAAAGTGCTTCCCTAGCCAATTTCACCAGACCTGAAAACATTGAGATAAACGCGTGCAGAAGGTGCTTTGAAACGAAATATTTCTGCCTGGGCACCGAAATCAATGAAACAAAATAAGTCGCACAATTCTATGTGCGACTCCGAACACGTGCGGCCCAGAACATGTTTGTTTTACGTTTTCAAAACCGTTTTACATAGATATCTTTTCTATTTTCGCGTAAAACAAGAATGTTTTGGGCCGTACGTGTTCGGAGTCGCACACTGAATTGCGCGACGTATTTTGTTCCATTGATTTCGGTGCCCAGGCAGAGTTATTCCGTGTAATAGCACCTTCTGCACGCGTTTATCCCAATGTTTTCAGACCTGGTGTAATTAGGTAGGGAAGCACCTTAAGGAGGTTCGGTACAGTAAGTGAAATACTTCGATTATTTTCAAAATTATTCCATATATTTATTGATGTCAATGCTCTCTGCAAAAATTTAAAGTCGATTCACTACACCGTTTTTGAGAAATTAATTTTTGAATTCGCTCCTTTTACACATAGACGTATGGAGAGCCAATAAGGTTAGTATAAAATCTCTCGTATCACCTGCGTGGTAAGATAGATTTCAACTAACCTTATGGGCTCTGCATACCTCCACGTGTATAAGAAGCAAATTCAAAAATCAATTTCTCAAAAACTGTGAAGTGAATCGACCTGAAATTTTGGCAGTGAGCAATCACATTATTCATAAAGGTCTGGAACATTTTCGAGAATAATCGAAGCATTCGTGTTTACTGTACCGAAACTCCTCACATATTTCTCACTTAAACGTAAGTTGTGTCGGCGCACAACTATGTGTAATATAATCATAAGCTAAGAAGCTCAGAAGCTAATTTGAATGAAATATTATGGATAAAATAAAATCATAAGTTGACTAGTACATTGTTTTACATACTAGAATATCCAACAACCATGGAAAGAGAAGGACATTCATGAAAATATTACACAATGGACCTTTTTGATATACCACGGCATAGGGTGATGAAAAAATTTGAGAGCCATTTCAATGTTTATCAGAGAGATGACTTTTTTCTTTCATTTTGCAGCCAAGTTTTTACTTGCGGACCAGTGCGACCTCGCAAGCACTTTATTTTCAGAAATAAGTTCGTTTATTTTGGACAGCGCTGGTAATTTTGTTCATTCCATGTACTTCTCAAAGGCGTTGAGTACAGTGTGTTTTTCTGTTTCTGTCCATGGACGTTTGCCTTCGGATGCTGAAAGGAAATTATGTATTTGGTAGAAAATATATTTTTCGTCATGGTAGGCGTAAAGTACGGTCGAATGTGCACTATTTGGGGGCGTAAAGTTCAACTCTACGCCGCCCTTGATACGAAAACTACTATTGTCAATCATTTATTCAACAAAGAAGGAATTTTATTTTGAATAGGCTTACGAATAAAATCTAATCTATTTACTAACTTTTCAGCTCACCCGAGAATGCCCTATGTATAGAGCAACTTGTTCAAACTGTTACTGATAGGAGGAAATAATGTGTTTCAATGCGATAGGGTCACCTCAGATACACCAATTGAGCACTTGATTTGTATATGCGAGCAATTATCTAACAAATATCTAATTCAAATAAAAAAAATTTCATTTTTCACTGCTTACCACGACGTTTTTTATTTTCACTGCCCATGTCAGTAGCGGCTGTTTTCCTCTTGCGGCTTTTAGGGATGGTGCTAGGAGCAGTCATATTTGTAGACCTAGTTTTGAGAGGTGTTAACTTAGTGGAACTAGTGCTGGAAGCGGACACATCTGTAAAGCCGGCATCTTCTTCTCTCGTGGAGATTTCCATATTTGACTCATCAAAATTTTCTCTAGTGACTGCCTCTTCTTCGGAGTCAGACTCATCGACTGCTCCTGGTTCGGCATCATCAGCTGTTCCTTGCGCGAGTTCTAATAACCTGGAGACTTTGATGATGTCTCTCTCGACAATAGGCTGGCGGTAAAATTCTTTGTGGATCTTCTCGTGGTGACCCATGAAGTTCGCCAAGTCGGAGACCTGAGTCTCAGATAAGTTAAGATTGATGCAGTGGGTTGCGATATGCTTTCGCAATTCCGTTCCACGGAGCGAAGTTGGCACTTTTGCACCACATGCAGAAGAAAACTTTCTGAGTAGATTGCATGCACGAAGATGATTGTGTCTGTCCGGGTCCATACCACGTACACCAAAGAAATATGGATTTCGATCTGATACGCCCGCTTGCCTGCGAAACTTTTTGATTAAGTTCATACTGACAAGCAGATGCGATGGAACCAAAACAGGCACGCCTCGCCCACGTTTGCCCCGGATCATGAATCTTACATATTTCTTAGCAAGTTCTCTAGCCTCTTTCGACAATGATTCAAATAACTCTTTATTACCAACAGAATCTATGCCTTGACGCGATTCGAAATCCTCAGGATATATACGTTCTATTTCACCTGCTCGGCGGCGAATAAATAATTGAAGCGATATGAGAACTACTTCAGCCAGCTCATGCCACGCTTCCGTAGAAAATTTTTTCGTCAGAATTTTTTGTTCTTTCTCACGTATAGCTTTCAAATAATCTTGAAGCTGTCTAATATCGGCTGCAGAAGGAAGCACAACTTTTTTGCGTCTCAGATTTTGTGATTGCGTCTCAGCCACTGCTCTATTTATCGCAGTACCATAAGCTTCATTTAAGATCTTCAAAAAGTCTTCAACTTTCTTCTGTTCCTTATCGTCTTCTGATTTTATGTATTTTGAGCGCAAAATTTGGCCAACTTGCTTCAATAATGTTCCTATATTAGATGCAACTGTTGGATGTGCAAATCTACGGGTCATCTAATCGAACCCTGCAACTTCTTTTACGGCGATAATACAACTATCGTAGCATTTGGGCCTTAATATCGACGCAAAATCCGTTATTTTACTGTTGGCTTTTTTTATAGAGATTAAAAATCTGCCAAGCAATCTAACTTGCGCACGAATCCCTTGGTATTGGTGGTGGTGCACAGCCAGCCGATCGCATTGTTTGTTGGCATATAAAACTACTGCTTCATCAAAGCGAACGCTGCGGACTACATCACCTTCCCGCAAGTACGAAAGAACATGCTTTACGACAGCCTTATCTGCTTTTGCATTGACACGGGCCATTATAGTACGGCCTTTTACCATGATGATCCTTTGAGTTGACTGAATACGTTTGGTGCATTTGCGCCAATGATGGCAGATAACTGATTTTCCATACTGTCCCTTACACTTCGCGCAAGCAGTGAAATCCATAGCGCTTTTGTTCATACTCTCATTGGGCCGCCTACAAACTATTAAATTCCCATCATTGAACCTTCCATCGGAATTGAACAAATGGTTTCCATTTTTTCTAAGAGTTGCTATGATTTGTTGTCTTTCAGGATTATTTTTTGGCAAGTTGATAAATTTTTGAACATCTCCTCCGTCATCATGCATATTTTCTAGATGCCGAGCTAACTTGGTCTGGAGTTTTTTGCAGTAAAAACAAAAGTATTTCTTTGTATGAGTCGCAGAACTTTGAACCATCATTTTTGCATCATCGGGAGCAGAATATGGTTTGTCAGGCACATGGAAAGTTAGTGCAGTAATATTTCCAGATTCATTACATGATGAATCTGGCGATACATCATTATCCCCAACGTAACTCTCCGATACTTCATAATCTTTATCGTTGTCATGAGTGATACTTGTACCTGAAATGAGATTGGAAATGAGCATCAAATTATTTATCGTCTCATCTAATGGTTTTTCGGAGTATAGTGTTGTGAGAGGAAATCTATGCCCGAGATCGAACATGACATTCATCATTTACCTTCAGTCATGTTTGTTGAGATAGTAGAGATACTTTGTGTGATAGTAGAGTTAATAACTGTAGAGCTCATAACAGGGTTGTGAATTTCAAATGATTCGAGTGATCTCGGATCTTGTTGACAATTTCTGACAGAAATCACATCATCAAATACTATGGCTTTCAAGGACCCATTGAACCTGGAAGTGTAACGAAAGACAATGAATATTGAATAGACGAAGTCAAAGAATTCATTCAAATATGTCGGTCATATTTAAATGTAATATACATGAATAAAAAACTTTCATTCGTGTTTTAGAACTTACGCTATATCGGCGAACGTGTTGAGAATGTCCGAATTATTTTTAAGTAGGTTGTCTGGAAAGTAACAAAAAAAAAATTAAAGACAGGTTGTCATAGATAAGGGTCAGTTTTTATGGAATATGAAGTATCTTGAAAGTTACAATTTGCAGTTGAAACTCGACTTTACCATACTAGAGCCGCAGAATAATTCACAACAAGAGATAATCACGTGATGTATAATCACCAAAATGTTGGGTACGTACCAATATCTGATAATTCCTCTACATCGGTGAAATCCGTAAGATGGGGTACTCTTACTACCTCGTATTCAACTTTCTGGATACATTTTACAACTGGCTTTGCAGACAAGCACGAAGCAGTATGTACTTGATCAGGGTCGCCATCTGTGCCATTGTCAGTATTTTTACTTATTGCAGTCAGGATCTCTTGTTTTCAATCTTCATGTTTGCGTTCGGAGTGGATGTGTAATTTGTCTTCACAGTTATCAACCACATATGAGCAAGGAGTACCGAGTTCGTGTACTTGTGGGATGTCCTCTGTACAATCGTCATCATTCTTATTTATTGCCAACTGGACCTGAGGACCAGGCTCTTGATGTTTGCTCTCGGAGTGGATGTGTGAATTCTCTGCGTCACTATCAACCGCAGGCGAGTAGGGAGCCTTAAGCTTGCGTTCTTGTGCAAGGATGTTCTCCGTGCTGTCTCTGCCATTTTTATTTACTGCAATATCGATGTTAAGATCATTATCTTCATGTATGAGTTCGGAGTCACTGTATACAATCTCTTCGTTGCTATCACCTATAGACGAGCAGGGAGTAGTAACCTTGTGTTCTTGTGAGATATTCTCCGTACCATGGTCGCAATTGTTGTTTATATTTGCAATATGCATATTCAGAACATCATCTTTGCGCATATGTGTTCAGAGTTGGTGCGTACAATCAATTCCTCGCTATCAACTCTAGACGAGGGGGGAGTAGTAACCTTGTGTTCTTGTGAGATATTCTCCGTACCATCGTCGCAATTGTTGTTTATATTTGCAATATGCATATTCAGAATATCATCTTTGCGCATGTGTTCAGAATTGGTGCGTACAATCAATTTGTCCCTATCCATTATAGGCGAGCGGGGAGTAGTAAGCATGTGTTCTTTCGAGGAAACGTTCTCTGTACCGTTTTCGCAATTTTTAGTCATCGCTAATTGTATATTGGGACCATCATCTTCATGTTTGAATTCGGTTTCGGTACAAACATTCTCTTTCTTGCTGTCAACCACAGGTGAGCAGGGAGTACCAAGCTTTTGTACTTGTGAAAAATTATCATCTGTGCTGTCATCATTCTGAACTTGTTCAGAGATGGTATCTATGCGATTGTCATGAATTTCAATTTTGGAGGCAACTTGAAATATGAAAATCATAAAAATGGCAGCATGAAGAAATGAAGCAAAAACAGCATGAAATCTCAGCATAGAACATATACATTATATGTAGAAGTCGGGATTAGCATAGATTAGAGTTAAGAGCAAGTATGGGTATGTTTGTATGTATGCGTGTGGCCTACGAGGCATCGGCCCGCGTGACGGGCAGTCAGTTATAATAAAGGAACACAAACTACCACATCGTGTGTCTCTTTGAATAACTCCCTTCCTTCTCCTATAGTGTTTATACAAACCATATATAAGTACAACAAACTGGCGACGAGGATCCTCTCGCGCGTGCGTTATTTGTAAAAAAAAGTGAACGAACGGAGTGAGAAGTATTCCACAGCGTAAAAGCAACATTTGCAACATGCGTCGAATAGTGTGATGACGGACGGGAAGGCAATAGACGACCTGATAGAGAAGGGTCAGAAATCGTGGATTTATACACAAACAAAAGAGCAACTAGTGGAAATCGTAAACAGATACGGGCTTGACGCAAACGCAGAGAACTCAGTGGACGAGTTAAGGCGCGTCATATCAAACTACGTGACGCGAAAAGCGCAAGCCAAAAGTAACATCGAGCAAAGCAACAAGCTGCAGCTAACGCAGCAAACAACGGCGGTACCAGCATCAAGCGCACCAAGGATGACGACTATCGGGGATTTGACACCATTCAAGAAAGGCGACAATTGGATAGCCTACGAGCGACAATTGCAGTGTTTCATAACACTGAACGATATACCACAGGCGAAACAGGTGCCGTTACTAATAACAAAATTAAGTACGCCGATTTTCGAAACTCTCTGCGCACTGTGTTCACCGGACCCACCGACAGCCGAAAAATTCAAGTACGCGGACCTGGTGAGGAAACTGGAAAGGCATCTACATCCAAAGACCAAATACACTGCACGGTTCGAGTTCAAACAACGAAAACAAGAAGCAAAAGAATCTATTCAAGAGTACGTGACCGCGTTGCGAGCGTTGGCAAAAAAGTGCGATTTCCCTGACAGTGATGACCGCATCAAAGAACAATTGGCGGAAGGAGTACAATCAAAAGTGATATGTTTCGAGTTGTTGAAATCAGCGGAAGGGACTCTAGAAGAACTCATAAAAATTGCGACCCAAGCAGAAATCGTGGAGAAGCACGCAGCTGAACGAGCAGGGAGGACGCCGGAGAACAACACCGAGTCAAACTCAATGTTTACATTATCGCAACCGCGAAGATTCGGGCCACCACAGACGAAAAGACGTTATACCGATAACGCTGGGACGACAAGCCGCGGAGCAAGACAAAATAACCCGACGAGCCGAGGAAGAACAACCACGGGAAGCAGGCCAAACGAGGGGTGCTTCTGTTGCGGTAAAAATAACCATGTAATCAAAGATTGTTTCTTACGCCAAAAGTATTGCTCCGAATGCGGGAAGCAAGGTCACATACGAAAAATGTGTACCAACAAATCGAGTTTTTCAAGGTCGATACAATTAGTAGAAACGAACGAAGAGAACGCAGAGAGCGGTCTCGCAGGTCTAACACTAAACGACAACAATTTTTTTGTAGATAACACAGGTCAACAATTTTTTTTTTTTTTTCTGGGTTTCTGTTTTAATGCTTAAATTTTGATTCTAGACATCAAAAAACACTCAAATTTCCATTTTTAGCTTTTAAAGTTTGCTTTTTTTTTTTCATTTTTGAACTTGAATTTTTGTTATTTTATATTTATTTGCTATTATTTATCACAAATCTTGAATAATGAAGACTCGAGTGTTCAGCAAAAACTTTTTTAATCGTAATTTAAAAAAAAATAATGGAAAAATATATATAAATCATCATAAATCAATATATATATCATTTTTCTTAAAAATACAAAAAATTGCTCTAGTTTCTTCAAAAGCAAACTTTGATCGAGAAAATTATTTTTCCCCTTCTTATTAACGTAGGAGCAACCAAAATTTCATATGCAGAAGACAGACCCAAAAATCGTGTTGACCAGTGTAATTCAGAGGATGAGGAATTTAATCTTAATGTATTGTCTCTTCAAGAAAATGAAACAAAAGTAATCAAGCCGTGCCATCTGCGTTTTCGTATCGGGGAGCGAGAAATACCATTATTAATGGATACAGGAGCCGGAATCACGGCTATACCGATCGGGCTGTATAAAACCTTGTTTCCAGAGATTAAATTAGAGAAAACAAACCGCACATTAAAAAACTTCGATTCATCAGAACTCACACCGTTAGGAAAAATAAGTAATATTGAAGCATCATTGGGAAATCTCACTTGCAAAAACTTACAGATATACGTAGTAAATAAAGGAACGGCAGTGGCAGGTAGAGATTGGTTATCCAGCTTTGGATTATGGCCACTAAAAATTCCTATAAACTCACTTAACGTCGCGACGACCGAAAGGGTAGTAAAAAAAATAACTGATAGATTTTCTGACGTTTTTTCACCAGGTTGGGGATTTTTCAAGACGGGGGAAATAACATTAAAATTAAAACCGGAAGCAGTCCCAAGATTCTGCCCGCCACGGCCAGTTCCGTATGCGTTAAAAGATAAAGTTAATCAGGAGATAGATCGACTGTTGGAGGGGAAACGGATCTTTCCAATAGAATATAGCGACTGGGGAACACCGATTGTTCCGGTTATCAAGTCAAATGGGTCGGTAAGACTGTGTGGTGACTATTCAGTCACTATTAATCCATGGTTAGAGATCGATCATTTTCCCCTTCCACGAATCGATGAGATTATCACAACGTTCCAAGGAGGAAAAGTATTTTGCGAGTTAGACCTAACAGAGGCGTATCATCAAGCACCGCTTGAGGAAAATTCAAAAAAAATAGTCACAATCTCCACAGAACGCGGTCTTTTTGGATATAACGTGTTACCATATGGCGTAAGTACGGGACCCGGGTCGTTTCAAAGAAGAATGACCACAAAACTGTCAGGGATACCCGGGGTTCAAGTATTCATTGACAACATCGCCGTGAAAGCTAAAGACAACGAAGAAATGACACAAACATTAATAAAAATTCTGAGTCGGTTACAAGAAGAGGGTCTTAAGGTGAATATCGGAAAGTGTAAATGGTTTAAAAAATCGATCGAAATATTTGGATATAGAATCGACGAACAGGGTGTTCATCCTTTACAGGAAAGAGTAGAAGCGTTATTAAGGCGTCTTCTCACTTTAGGCACCTCGAAAATAGGCTATTTTCGCGATTTTTTTTCGAGGATTTTTGCAAAAAACTATGGGATAAAATGGATCCTATGTAATAAACACATCTTTCAAGTACAAGAAAAAATTTATTTTTCATTTTTTTGAACAATTATTATAATAAAACAGTAGCATCGAAAAACCCGTGTAGAAATGTTATGTTCGTGGCTTGTTGATGGTATCTCCGAGACAGGTCATCTGAAACAAAAAAATAAAACAGTTTTAGATTCAGTATGTCAGTGGCTATAGCGCATATCATCAGATTTTTGATATTCGCGAAAATAACAAAATGGCGCACGTTTTTCGAAAAAGTAAAAAAAAAAACGCGTTTTTTTGCAGTTTTTTGTAAAAAAAAAATACTTCAAATCAAAATTTCAAAAATCTGATGATATGCGCTATAGCCATAACTCTGAAGAATATGTCATTCAAATTTCATGACAATCGGCCGGATAGTTTCCGAAATTTCATCAACAAGGCACTGAAAAACCTTGTTTTGAGATAAACGCGTAGTTTTGGTTGCAGAAAAATCATGAAAAAACCTTACCTCGCGTTAATCAGCGATGCCTGCTCCATACAATGGACCTTCCGATTCTTCGTTGTTGTGCTCGTAAGCAAGGGGTACTACATTAACAAAAGAACACGACTATTCAATTGTATAGAGTCAGGTATACAGGGACCGTCCGAGCGGCGTCAAAGGGATCAGCCGGGTGCTCTCAGGTAGTCACCTAACGGTCGCCCAAAAATGTAGTTAGACTCGTCCGATCTTCATGAAATTTTGATATAACATTTTTGATGATATGTACTTTCGAAATTTAAAACAAAAAAAAAAACGATTTTTTTTAATTTTCAAAGTGAGAAGACGCCTTAAAAGCACCGAGACCCGAAAACATAACTATGCTAAGATCGTTTCTGGGAAAAGTTAATTATTACGCGCGGTTCTTGAAAGACATGACGCAAACGTTAAACCCGTTGTATGAAAATTTAAAGAAAGGAGGTTTCACCTGGTCGAAAGAATGTGACAACGCGTTCGTCGAGATAAAGAAAAGGTTAGCGTCTGCCAAAGTACTGACACATTATAATCCAAAAAGACCGCTGATTCTGACCTGCGATGCAAGTCCGGTAGGAGTGGCAGCGATATTGTCACAGAAAGAAAGCGACGGCGTCGCGCGCCCGATAGCATACAGTAGTAAAAAACTAAGCGACAGAGAACAAAGCTACCATCAGTTAGACAGAGAAGGACTAGGAATAGTGTTTGGGGTAACTAAATTTTACGAGTATGTGTTTGGTAGACCGTTTGAACTGCGAACCGACAACCAAGCTTTAGTGAGAATATTCGGACCCAAAGCAGCAATACCAAAAATGGCTGCCAAACGCCTTCAGCACTGGGCAATGTTCCTAAAAGCATTTAATTTCAAAATTAAACACGTTCCGGGGAATAAAAATAGTGCGGATTTCCTGTCAAGAGCGCCAATTAAAGATGATACGGACGTCGAAAAAAGCCACGCAATCTGTAACGGTTCGGAATAGTATATTACTCACCTAGGGAGGGAAAGTAGGCTAACCCAAACTGCGTGCAAGATTGACACCCGAGCCGAAGGCGAGGGTGTTAAAAACGCAGTTTGGGATGGCCTTTTTCACTCCCGTGTGAGGTATACTATTTTTCACCACCCCCTGGCATCGGAAAGTACGACTCCCCGCTCACGCGAGGGGCCGAAAGTCGTACTTTCCGTGCAGGTGTGGTGAAAAATAGTTTTTTAAATTGTATACAAGAATCAAACTTCGCTTCACTCGACTGGAAACGAGTTCGCGAAGAGACTGCAAAGGACATCGCATTGTCATCTGTTTTGCGGTATATGGTAGACGGCTGGCCAGTCGAAAAAGAAATCAAAGTCGAATTAAAACCTTTTTTCAACCGCCGAAACGAAATATCGGAAGATCGTGGGTGCATTCTATGGGGACACCGGTTAGTCGTTCCAAAAGCCTTAACAAAAACAGTCCTCGTCGAATTACACGCAAGCCATTTTGGGGTAGAACGAATGAAACAGCTTGCGAGATCATTCGTATGGTGGCCAAACTTAGATAAGGAAATTGAAAATATCACCAAAGCCTGTCTGCCGTGTCTGCAAAACAGAAAAGACCCGCCGAAAGTAGGTTTATCGCCATGGAAATGGCCCCCGGCCGCCGGGCACCGTATCCACGCCGATTTTTTGGGCCCGCTGTATAATAAAATGTTCTTAGTCATTGTCGACGCGTACTCGAAATGGCCCGAAGCTTACATGGTAAATAATACCTCAGCGGAGACAACAATCAGTAAGATGCAAAATCTGTTCTCAACCTTCGGATACCCGATTCATATGGTAACCGATAACGGCACAGCTTTCACGAGCGAGAAGTTCAAAAATTTCTGCAAAGCGATCGGAGTAAGACAGAGCTTCACCCCTCCGCATTTCCCGGCAACTAATGGAGCAGCAGAACGTTTTGTTGGCACTTTCAAATCGCATATCAAGCGTATGGTGGAGAGCGGACATAATCTCAACAATGCTGTAAATTTGTTCCTAATGGATTATCGCACGACGCCACAGAAAACTACCGGGGTCACACCGGCGAAGCTACTGCTAGGTCGAGAAGTAAGAAACCGTTTCTCTTTAGTAAGACCGAGCCCATTAGAAGAAAAAATCGAACGCGAGCAGGAAAACAAATAGAAAACTACGGTGGAAAGAGGAAGGTGAATTTCCGGATCGGACAAAAATGCTTGGTACGCGACTACCGAGCGGGAAGGATGAAATGGGTACCAGCAATGATAACTGGCGAATCGATACCGCAAACAACCTATGCCGTAGAGGTTGAGGGAATGCAATGGAAGCGGCATGTTAACCAAATGATTGAGTGTGATCAAGCATTAAACGAAACAAGTCAGGGACTCGAAGACGCGGCGGGGATCGACAGTCGACAACCACGGAGATCGCCACGTCTGGCCATGCAAAAAAAAAAAATAAAAAAAATAAAAAAATAAATATTTGGTAATAACAATTAAAAACAAAACTTAACGGGCGAGCGTTAATATTAAGTGAGGGAGAGATGTAGAAGTCGGGATTAGCATAGATTAGAGTTAAGAGCAGGTATGTTTGTATGTATGCGTGTGGCCTACGAGGCATCGGCCCGCGTGACGGGCAGTCAGTTATAATAAAGGAACACAAACTACCACATCGTGTGTCTCTTTGAATAACTCCCTTCCTTCTCCTATAGTGTTTATACAAACCATATATAAGTACAACATTATACATATACAGGTTGATTTAAAATTCGTGACGAATCTCTTGAGCGGTTGATCCTCGTCAAAATCGGGATCGAAAGTTCCTCAACCATTTTCCTGAAAAATGATTTTTTCCCTCGGAACCATAACACATTTTTATCAACCTTCCACCAAATAAGAAACTTTCACCGAGAATCTCTCTGATATTGGAAAAAAAAACATTAGCATAATTTGGGATTTCTAAGAATTAACAAATGATGAGAAAAAAGGCATTGTTGGAAAAAAATCGTTTTATCGGAAGAAAAAAAAAAATTACCCAGAAAAAAATCATTTTTCGGAAAAATGGCTGAGGAACTTTCGATCCCAATTTTGATAAGGATCAACCCCTTAAGGGGGTATCCACACCTTTGATTTGGTAAAAATTCTGAGGAAGAGATTGTAATTTTACAGCGAATTTAAGAGTCTGATCAAATCCAAAAAAATCATGGACTTTGAGGAGGGTTTGACCCTCATTATCCATATTCAACATTGAATATTACTTTGAGTCTAATAGTAGTTACGCTGAATATAGAAAAATACAAAATTACTCGGTTGTCGTAAAGACTGAGGAGCACCGATGGACCGGTTCTGGAATTTTTGGTCTTCAATTGTTCAGAAGAGAGGCCTCTATCAGATGAACATACAACTTTTTGATATCGCAAAAATTGCCTGACCTATCTAGTTTTTACTAAGATTTTTTGAATTTTAAAATTTTTTTGCTGTATTTTTTCTATTATCTCAACTAAAAATGGTGATATCAAAAAGTTGTATGTTCATCTGATAGAGGCCTCGATTCTGAAAATTTGAAGACCAAAAACTCCAGAATCGGTCCAACGCTGCTCCTGATTCTTTACGACAACCGGTCAAAATATTCATTCTCCAGAAATCAACTTTTAAACTTTTTTTTTTTTTTCTTTCCTTTATTTCCTAATTTTCACAGAGAAGAAAATGTAGTTACAGGAAATCAAGTTTCAAGATGTAGCTTATGATTAATATGCTGAATCCGCAGCTGCTCTCGTATCCATGTGTTATGAGTCGAGTCTAGACCCATATGTGCCAGGCGGAGGTTTGTAGTGAGTTTTGACCTGTTCTGTCCAACAACAGTGTCCGGTAGGTGTCTGCTAAGGTTGCTAGAAAAAGAATGAATTGCTCTAGGAAAAATCTGATCAAAATTTTTCAAAACATGAAAATTCTTCAGAATTCTTGATCTTCAATATTTTTGAGATTCAGAAGATGCTAGCACAATTTCTGTCAATATTCCAAAAATTCTTTCATCTTTCATCAATCATACCTATTTTCTTATAATATATAATATTAAACTTTCACAATTATTACATTATAGAAATACTCATCTTTTTAGCAATCTAAACGTGTAGTCTCCTGGCATCGATTTCAAACGTAGTTTTTGATGAATCATCTTCTTTCGATTCCGAAGTCTCATGTCAGACATACATACACTGTGTTTGTTCAATAATGAAAATCACTATTGGCTTGAATTCGTAATGAAAGCACGACGATTTACAAACAAGTGGACACCTAACCTCGAAAAAATGTAGATCGCAGCCATGCGTTCTGTCAATGATCACAATTCAAAAGAATATTGAAAATTAAATATGTGTAAAAATGATCATTACAAACAATTGGAAAATCACAAAATCAAATTCATAATCAAAATATATAAAAACGTCAAAAAAGTAAGACAGTGATGTTCGCGGTCTTGTACAATATTTATGACACCAACATGTGGGTCCGCGCGCCGCGCAGCGACGATTTGTCGCAGCGCGGCACTGTCGAGGCTGTAACTTTTCGAATCCTCTAGATTTTTCGACGCCGATTTATTTACAGGTAGATTAGGTCACTAGCATTCCAAATAAAATATAAAAACAAAAACGATTTTTTGAAAATTCAAAGGTGTAGATACCCCCTTAAGAGATTCGTCACGAATTCTGAATCAGCCTGTATATGTATAAGATGGCCAACTGTTACACCGACTCTGGAAATGAATGGTGGCTCCACTGACCATTTAAGGCTAATTTCAACCTGTTCCTCAAGTTTGAACTGAATGACGAGCTGTATATCATTTTTTTTTGTTTTTCATTTCTTGTTAATGTTACTTGAAACAAAGAAAATGTCACCCTCACACTGAAAATCAAATGAGAAATGCAGGAATTATGCAGCCTCACACATGGAACATCAAGTATATCAAGAAGTTCTTAGCGGCGCAGTGATGACCGCTTTGCCCACAATATCGTGTGAGAGACATGGTACGTCGATCGGGCCGAATCGTGAAATGGCTCCACGTGTGACCGATCTTGTTGTCTATGCCCGCTGCTTTTGGAACTTAAATCGTGATGCAAAGAGTGAACAGTACATTTGTATCTGAGTGTCAAAATTAGCCTAGAAACGATTATTGGATGAAAATTTTCGACTAAGATTTTCAACTAGAATCAAGATTCGCGGCAGCGAATCGCCGCCAAGTACCCGTAGGCCGGCGCGCCAGCCCCGAATCATTTACCGGAGCAAGCTCTTGTCCTTGTAAAAAAACCGTCATATCTTTCGAATCACCGAATATTTTTTAACAAAGTTTGTAGCGGTGTAAGACCCACTCCACCTTACATTGCTCCAAAAAGTTGAACGAAATTGACCCGGTGGTTCCTGAGATATCGATCATCAAAGTTGATCGAAAACGCAATCTTCTTCTTCTTCTTCTTCTTCTTCTTCATCTTCTTCTCCTCCTCCTTCTTCGTCGCAGAACGTTCTTCTTGGGACCACGATATCTGTCAAACCGTTGCACCTATAAACTTGCAATTTGAAGGGGGTGTTCTTGACACTGAAATCTCTCCCCCTATTGGGGCCCCAGGACCGTGTTTGTTGGAACTGTCCTCAAATGATGCGTTAGATATACGGATGATTTGAGACCAGTCCCCAAAGTATACTGATGTCCCAAAACCATACGTGGTATATATGAAATTCTATAACCCCTGTCCCGGAATTAAACGATAGATATATTTATATTTATATATACATACATATATGAGGCTTTTTTTTATAAACAACTAACAGATTTGAATAAAATATTTATAGCAAATATGGATATATGACAATTTTGACATGTACTCCATACATATAAGTAACAATTTTCCTTCTTCATATAATTTATCAATTTAATTAAAAACCAAAAACAAAATACAGCTTTTAAAAACTTTTACCATATAATTAAAAAAAAAAAATTACTTAAGACCCATCCCTAGTCGCCCACCTCCTTTTGATACAATATGACACATTTCGATTAATATATCCGAGCCCAGGCGTCAAAAACGCAAAAAAGGCCAACGCACGCGAATTCAAATTCAATACCGAACACATATATACGTCCAAAAAAATGTTCGTTTCATGCGAAAATAGAGTCTACAGATGCAGGTTTTTACATTTTTCGAAAAAACCACTTGTAGTCTCTAATTTTCGCATGAAACGAACATTTTTTTGGACATAATAATATGTGTTCGGAATTGAATTTGAATTCGCGCAGCGTTGGCCTTTTTTTGCGTTTTTGACGCCTGCTCGGATAATATTCGAAATGTGTCATATTTGTATATCAAAAGGAGGTGGGCGATCGCAGGGATGGGCCTTAAATGTGAACATCATTTATGAAAATACCTTCAACAATTTTTAACAAAGTGTTTTATTTTATAGGTGTTGGGTTTTTATTTGCTTTGGGAGGATCGACGTAATTAAAGGAGAGGCCGTTTGCTTATATCATTTACGTTTATTTCAAATACAAGTTATCCTGCCAGAGGTACGGCTACGACTGACTAGCCGCACCGTGTAAACACTTGCTATACATGTCTAGCATGGTTTGGTTTTGGTGTGCGAGTTGATATTCTCACATCCCCCTTATCAACTAGCATCACAAACGTTTACATGCTTTCTTATAACTATTCGACGAGACCTAGCAGTTTGATGCAGTTTTCATGCCTGACCTTGTTGAGTGGTTTTGTGAAAACGTCTGCTGCGTTTTCTTCGCTCGTGACGTAAGTTACATTGATTATTTTATTTTCTTGCGCTTCTCTCGAAAAATGAAATCTAATATCTATGTGCTTGCTCCTCTGTTGTAGCATATTTTCGTGACACAGAGTAATTGCGCTTCGGTTGTCGCAAAATAAAACAGTCGGGTCTTTAACTATGGCATGGAAGCTTGCTTCTGAGATGAGTTTCCTGGCGTAAATTACTTCTTTCGTTGCGTCTGATAGTGCCATGTACTCGGCTTCCATGGTTGATAACGCAACTGATTTTTGACGTTTTGAACGCCAGGTAATCGGTCCTCCGGCGAGGATCAAAACGTTTCCAGAATGAGATCTTCGGGTCTCTGTATCACCTGCCCAATCCGCATCGGCGTACGCTTTGAGCGGCTCATATGTTTTATGGTATACTATGCCTAAGCTAGGTGTTTTTTGTAAATAACGCAATACATGTTTTGCTGCTTGCCAATGCTCTTTGCTAGGGTTTGCGCAGAATCTACTTAAGTGGCCGGCTGCAAATGCGATATCTGGTCTCGTCGTCTTCGATAAATATATTAAACTACCTACTAATTCGCGATACGGTGCGTTCCTCATCTCGCTTTCTTCCTCTCTCGACGCTTCACTTTTTGGGGTTCTCGAGTTTGTAATAGGCTCTAATGGCGTCGAGACAGGATTGCAATTGTTCATATTGAATTTGTTCAAGATTTCTCTCACATACTTTTCTTGAGAAATCTTGATCGTACCTGTGTCGCTTTTTCGCTCAATACGTACTCCGAGGATTTCACTGGCTAGTCCAAGATCTTTCATGTTGAATTCTTTACTTAGTTCGCATTTAACGTGTTTAACGGTTTGGATTGACTTTGAGATGATCAATAGATCGTCCACGTAAACTATCGTGATAACTACAGCATCGTTGATTTTTCCGATGAAAGTACATGGTTCAAGTCTGGAATTGTTTAGGCCAATGATTTTCAATTTTTCGCTTAACTTATGATGCCATTCACGACCGGATTGCTTTAGACCGTATATCGGACGTAGCAGTTTGCAGACTTTATTTTCATCTTCATTAAACATTTCAGGTTGTTCCATGTAAATTTCATCATTGAGATCCCCTTGTACGTATGCCGTGACTACATCCATTTGATGCACATGCAATTCGTTTTCGGCGCTTAAGGCGAGTATTGCTCTAATTGTTTCTATTCTCGCGACCGGCGCATATACCTTATTGTAATCAATTCCGTAGCGTTGTTCGCAGCCACGTGCTACTAATCTAGCTTTGTATTTTTCTGCATTACTGTCGTGACATTTCTTTACGCGAAATACCCATTTACAACTTACAACGTGCATGTTCGGACTTTTGTCAACTAATTCCCATGTCTTACATTTCTTTAACGATTCTATTTCACTATTCATTGCCTCGAGCCATCTTTCTCGGTCCTCGCGTTCGACCGCTTCTTCTAATGAATTTGGATCTTCGGTTGACAGATTCATACTAATTTTTGCCTCCTGATACTGCTTTGTTGGTCGTCCGCGAGTTCCCGTTCGGATGATTCTTGGTCTTCCGCGTCCGCGAGGCTTAACTTCTAATGGTTCGGGTAAGATCTCCGGCGGAGTATCGTACTCCGATTCGCTTTCACTATCTATGCTATTCATTTCTGTTTTAGGTTCTTTTTCCACATTTTCTTCGATAAAGGGTTCATGGTTATTTTCGTCATTTTCGATTGGGATGTCTACCGCGGAGTTTTGCATACTCTCATAATTTTGCTCGGTTATTCTTACATCTCGACTTTTGAATATGTTTTTCGTGCCTCTTTTCCATAATCTGTACGCCTTTGACTCGGGCGAATAACCTACTACTACTGCTTCTACACCTTTCGGATCAAATTTCGATATACCTGGACCTTTGTTTAATGCTATAGCTTCTGAACCAAACTTTCTTAAAAATTTAACGTTGGGTTTTTTTGCCTGTCCACATTTCTATTGGCGTTTTGTTTTCTAATGCTTTGGTTGGGCACCTATTTCTTAAGAACGCTGCAGTGCTTATTGCTTCTGCCCATAACGATTTGGGTAAACCTGAGTCGATTAACATTGTACGCGCCATTTCTACTAGGGTTCTATTTGCGCGTTCCGCGATTCCATTCTGTTGCGGCGTGTACTCTACTGTCAATTGCCTTTTTATTCCCTGACTTTCTAGATATTTTGTGAAATTATTCGATACATACTCTTTTGCATTATCCGAGCGTAAGTTTAGGATTTTTCGATTTGTTTCTCTTTCAACGCGCGTCTGGTACTTCTTGAATTCATTTATGATCTCATCTCTGGACTTTAGGAATGCAACTTCTACATGTCGTGTGTAGTCGTCAATAAACGTCGCAAAATATTTTGCTCCGCCTAATGAAGTTACTTTTATGGGTCCGCAAATATCTGTGTGTATTAACTCTAGTACATGCTTAGCTCGTGACGTTGAGTCTGGAAAAGGTAAACAGTGGATTTTTGATACATCGCAATATTTACATGGTATAGCATTGATATTTTCAGGTAAATTTAAACCGTAAACTATATTTTCGTTTCTTAGCCTTTTTAAATCTTCGTAATTCAAGTGTCCGTAACGTTCGTGCCACATTTTGACTTTGTTATTATTTATATCTGCTAACATTGCCTGCGCGCGCGTTGCTTCCACGGTGTACACTTGGCTTTGTTTTGTTGCTTCTAATATTATTTCTCCTGTCGGATTTACTATATGCGCTTTGTCTTGACTAAATTCGACGCGATATCCTTTACCAGTAATCGTGGATACCGATATTAGATTTCCCTGCAATTCTGGTGCATACAATACGTTACTTAATTTTATGCGTTTTGTTTTTCCAGAGACTATGACATTCAAATTTATTGTACCGCTTCCAATTGCTTTAACTATGTCTTTTCCCGCAGTACGTATGTCGCACTTGGGACCATCACTAACGTTTTCAAAATATTCACGCGCGCAACACATGTGCGATGACGCTCCGCTGTCAAGGCACCACTTGCTTGTGTCGGTTGTATACGTACGTGCTGGGAACGCTATCTCTGTTTCGGCTGCATTGTCTTCTTCTCGCGCTTGCCTTGCATTGTTCTGTAGCCTGGGACCTCTGCACTCTGCTGAACGATGACCGTATTTGTCGCAGTTGAAACACTTCCCGTTGAATCTTGGGTGATGCACTCTGCCTCGCTGTGCGTTTCGCCTATACGCTAGGCTCGTACAATTCCAGTACGCTACTAGTGTGTGTAGAATTTGTGCATGTATACGACCGCCAGCGCCGCCTAACTTGTGTGCCAGGCAACTCTGGGGTGACAATCGCATGCATGTATACGAAAACACAAGCTTGTTTATACGAGTGTAGTAGTACGAGCCTAGCGTATAGCCGCCGTGATCGCGTTTATCCGCACTTTTTGAAATTAGCGCGCTTCTCTCCTGACCAGCGTTTTGATCACTTTCGCCCCCACGTCTTGCTTCTTCTTCGATTAACTTTCCCTTGATAAATTCGACTGAGGGTATTTGATCTCTTGACTCTATTGCGATGCAGAAATTTTCATAGTTTTCTGGAAGGCTACTTAACAGCATTATTGATTTGAGTTCCTCAGGTATGTTTATACCTGCGTCCTCTAATTGGTTGACTTTGCCTTGAAAATTGTTGATAAACTGAGCCATTGTTTGAGTTGAGTCTTTTTTCAGATTGTAAAGCTGTCGGTACAGAACTGCTTTCTTCACGGGGCCTCGGGAGTTGTGAACTTTTTCGTATTCGTCCCACGCTTCTTTAGCTGTTGTGGCCTTTCGTATATGGCCCAACTCGTTTTTTGAAACACTTAATGTTATGAGTGCTAATGCTTTAGCATCCCTTCTGATCCATACGGTTTCACCATCGGTTGCTGGTTCGGGCTTTATTATACTTCCATCAACGTAGCCCCACAGGTCGTTAAAGACGAGCACACTCTTCATTTGCATCCGCCATGTTTCAAAGTTTTCGTCCGTTAACTTTTCAATATTTTGAGTACCGGAGGACTGCATGATTGCTCCAAACGCTTTACTTTCAACTTTTCTTTTTTTTTTAATAAATCACTTCAATTTTCTTCTCCCCTGGGCCCATAACCTGTTGGGTTTTTATTTGCTTTGGGAGGATCGACGTAATTAAAGGAGAGGCCGTTTGCTTATATCATTTACGTTTATTTCAAATACAAGTTATCCTGCCAGAGGTACGGCTACGACTGACTAGCCGCACCGTGTAAACACTTGCTATACATGTCTAGCATGGTTTGGTTTTGGTGTGCGAGTTGATATTCTCACAATAGGTTCCATTGAGGACATTATATAGATGGGCAGCTAAAAAACTACACAATGCTGAAGATCCCAGTACATCTTTTCTTGAAGAAGAAACTAATAGTAATCAGTCAAATGATACTACGGAGGAAAGTAGTGATCATAATAATTCTGATGGACAAAGCAGTAATGATAATTACAATGAACAAACCACTGAAGATAGCTCTGATGAACAAATAAGCCATGATGATAGTAATGACAGTACAGTTAGTAATGATGAAATAAACAATATTGAGGGTCTTGAAATCTATGGTGAGGATAATGAAATGATTCGTAATAATGACGATCGCGATAATAGTAATACTCCAAATATGGTATTATATGAAGGTAGTAATGTGACTGTGGATCAGAGCGTTTTTAATTTGTTAAACTTTTATATTAAACATAAACTCTCTAAATCAGCTTTAAAAGATGCATTAAAGATTCAACTGGCCATTCTTCCTAGTAATAATAGAATGCCTAAAACTGTATTTAAATTGCTGCAGTATGTTGAAGATATAGCACCTCGTTATGAAGTTACTAAGCACTATTATTGCAAAAACTGCTTATTATATATTGGCTTCAAGATTGAGAATATCTTAAATTGTCCTTCTTGCAATGTAGATAAAAAAAATTTCAATTTTTTTTTCGAATTTAATCTTGAAGATCAACTAAAAGATTTATTTGAAAAGAATAATCTTGCGACTAAATTAAACCCATGAAAAGTTCGCCAATGGTGGTAATACGGCCCAGTACTGGTTCAGACCAGGCAGCCAAACCTCGTCAGCCATGACTCAGCCAGTAATGGCCCATTATTGGTTGACAAAATGGCCGAGTACCGGCCCTGACTCTCAACCGAGCCAATATTGGCATTCCGGTGCCAGAAATATCCACCAGTATCGGCCCTGAATCTATAACCGAGAGTCGTCATCCGAAGCTCAACCACTACTGGGCCAATCTTGGCATGCCATTGCCAAATGTATGTATACCAGCACTGGTCCCGACCTTGTCGCCGGGCACCCAGGCTGTGGCGACAAACCAGGACCGGGCCACACTAGGGCCAGCACTTACGAACGTTGGCTCACACGCGATAGCCTGCACAGCCGAGCCTCAGTGTGAGAAGGTCAGCCACTATCGGGCCAATCTTGGCATGCCATTGCCAAATGTATGTATACCAGCACTGGTCCCGACCTTATCGCCAGGCACCCAGGCAGTGGCGATAAACCAGAACCGGGCCACACTAGGGCCAGCGCTTACCAACATTGGCTCACACGCGATAGCCTGCACAGCCGAGCGTCAGTGTGAGAAGGTCAGCCACTACCGGGCCAATCTTGGCATGCCATTGCCAAACGTATGTACCAGCACTGGTCCCGACCTTGTCGCCGGGCACTCAGGCTGTGGCGATAAACCAGAACCGGGCCACACTGGGGCCAGCGCTTACCAACATTGGCTCACACGCGATAGCCTGCACAGCCGAGCCTCAGTGTGAGAAGGTCAGCCACTACCGGGCCAATCTTGGCATGCCATTGCCAAATGTATGTATACCAGCACTGGTCCCGACCTTGTCGCCGGGCACCCAGGCTGTGGCGATAAACCAGAACCGGGCCACACTGGGGCCAGCGCTTACCAACATTGGCTCACACGCGATAGCCTGCACAGCCGAGCGTCAGTGTGAGAAGGTCAGCCACTACCGGGCCAATCTTGGCATGCCATTGCCAAACGTATGTACCAGCACTGGTCCCGACCTTGTCGCCGGGCACTCAGGCTGTGGCGATAAACCAGAACCGGGCCACACTGGGGCCAGCGCTTACCAACATTGGCTCACACGCGATAGCCTGCACAGCCGAGCCTCAGTGTGAGAAGGTCAGCCACTACCGGGCCAATCTTGGCATGCCATTGCCAAACGTATGTACCAGCACTGGTCCCGACCTTGTCGCCGGGCACTCAGGCTGTGGCGATAAACCAGAACCGGGCCACACTGGGGCCAGCGCTTACCAACATTGGCTCACACGCGATAGCCTGCACAGCCGAGCCTCAGTGTGAGAAGGTCAGCCACTACCGGGCCAATCTTGGCATGCCATTGCCAAATGTATGTATACCAGCACTGGTCCCGACCTTGTCGCCGGGCACCCAGGCTGTGGCGATAAACCAGAACCGGGCCACACTGGGGCCAGCGCTTACCAACATTGGCTCACACGCGATAGCCTGCACAGCCGAGCGTCAGTGTGAGAAGGTCAGCCACTACCGGGCCAATCTTGGCATGCCATTGCCAAACGTATGTACCAGCACTGGTCCCGACCTTGTCGCCGGGCACTCAGGCTGTGGCGATAAACCAGAACCGGGCCACACTGGGGCCAGCGCTTACCAACATTGGCTCACACGCGATAGCCTGCACAGCCGAGCCTCAGTGTGAGAAGGTCAGCCACTACCGGGCCAATCTTGGCATGCCATTGCCAAACGTATGTACCAGCACTGGTCCCGACCTTGTCGCCGGGCACCCAGGCTGTGGCGATAAACCAGAACCGGGCCACACTAGGGCCAGCGCTTACCAACATTGGCTCACACGCGATAGCCTGCACAGCCGAGCCTCAGTGTGAGAAGGTCAGCCACTACCGGGCCAATTTCGGCATGCCATTGCCAAATGTATGTATACCAGCACTGGTCCCGACCTTGTCGCCAGGCACCCAGGCTGTGGCGATAAACCAGAACCGGGCCACACTAGGGCCAGCGCTTACCAACATTGGCTCACACGCGATAGCCTGCACAGCCGAGCCTCAGTGTGAGAAGGTCAGCCACTACCGGGCCAATTTCGGCATGCCATTGCCAAATGTATGTATACCAGCACTGGTCCCGACCTTGTCGCCGGGCACCCAGGCTGTGGCGACAAACCAGGACCGGGCCACACTAGGGCCAGCACTTACGAACATTGGCTCACACGCGATAGCCTGCACAGCCGAGCCTCAGTGTGAGAAGGTCAGCCACTATCGGGCCAATCTTGGCATGCCATTGCCAAATGTATGTATACCAGCACTGGTCCCGACCTTGTCGCCAGGCACCCAGGCTGTGGCGATAAACCAGAACCGGGCCACACTAGGGCCAGCGCTTACCAACATTGGCTCACACGCGATAGCCTGCACAGCCGAGCCTCAGTGTGAGAAGGTCAGCCACTACCGGGCCAATTTCGGCATGCCATTGCCAAATGTATGTATACCAGCACTGGTCCCGACCTTGTCGCCGGGCACCCAGGCTGTGGCGACAAACCAGGACCGGGCCACACTAGGGCCAGCACTTACGAACATTGGCTCACACGCGATAGCCTGCACAGCCGAGCCTCAGTGTGAGAAGGTCAGCCACTATCGGGCCAATCTTGGCATGCCATTGCCAAATGTATGTATACCAGCACTGGTCCCGACCTTGTCGCCAGGCACCCAGGCTGTGGCGATAAACCAGAACCGGGCCACACTAGGGCCAGCGCTTACCAACATTGGCTCACACGCGATAGCCTGCACAGCCGAGCCTCAGTGTGAGAAGGTCAGCCACTACCGGGCCAATTTCGGCATGCCATTGCCAAATGTATGTATACCAGCACTGGTCCCGACCTTGTCGCCGGGCACCCAGGCTGTGGCGACAAACCAGGACCGGGCCACACTAGGGCCAGCACTTACGAACATTGGCTCACACGCGATAGCCTGCACAGCCGAGCCTCAGTGTGAGAAGGTCAGCCACTATCGGGCCAATCTTGGCATGCCATTGCCAAATGTATGTATACCAGCACTGGTCCCGACCTTGTCGCCAGGCACCCAGGCTGTGGCGATAAACCAGAACCGGGCCACACTAGGGCCAGCGCTTACCAACATTGGCTCACACGCGATAGCCTGCACAGCCGAGCCTCAGTGTGAGAAGGTCAGCCACTATCGGGCCAATCTTGGCATGCCATTGCCAAATGTATGTATACCAGCACTGGTATAGTCCAGGTCGTTCGTTAAGTATTTCTCGTAGGCCAGGTCCTCTGCGTCGTATTTCCCGTGGTCCAGGTCCTTCGCTACGTATTCCTCGTAGGCCAGGTCGTTCGCTGAGTATTTCTCGTAGTCCAGGTCGTTCGCTGAGTATTCCTCGTAGTCCAGGTCGTTCGATGAGTATTCCTCGTAGTCCAGGTCGTCCGCTGAGTATTTCTCGTAGGCCAGGTCCTCTGCCTCGTATTTCCCGTGGTCCAGGTCCTTCGCTACGTATTCCTCGTAGGCCGGGTCGTTCGCTGAGTATTTCTCGTAGGCCAGGTCCTCTGCTTCGTATTTCTCATAGTCCAGGTCCTTCGCTACGTATTCCTCGTAGTCCAGGTCATTCGCTTCGTAGTCCACGTTGTCCAAGTCGTTCGTCAAGTATTTCTCGGAGGCCAGGTCGTTTGCTGAGTATTTCTCGTAGGCCAGGTCGTTCGCTGAGTATTCCTCGTAGTCCAGGTCGTTCGCTGAGTATTCCTCGTAGTCCAGGTCGTTCGCTGAGTATTCCTCGTAGTCCAGGTCGTTCGCTGAGTATTTCTCGTAGGCCAGGTCCTCTGCCTCGTATTACTCATAGTCCAGGTCCTTCGCTACGTATTTCTCGTAGTCCAGGTCGTTCGCTGAGTATTTCTCGTAGTCCAGGCCATTCGGTGAGTATGTCTACGAGAAATACGAGGCAGAGGACCTGGTCTACGAGAAATACTCAGCGAGCGACCTGGACTACGAGAAATACTTGGCGAACGACCTGGACTACGAGAAATACGAAGCAGAGGATCCGGACTACGAGAATGGATGCGTATGCCGTACAAAGAAGTCTCCAGGAGATGACGTCCCGGCATTCCGGACTCCAGTGACCGGCCCCTAAGTATGAGACGGAACCCTAAGTATACTGGAACGCGCACTGCCGCTGCTGACCCGTATCGAGAAAGATAGCAAAAACCAAGGCAAAAACCGTTCCGCTGTAGGTATCCTTCTCTCTGTCTGTACAGTCCAGTCCGAAAGTTCATTCCCCAGTTTCGTCTGTCGCGCATTGCACAGTGGAGTGTTGAGTGGAGAAACTTTTTGCAGCCCATGTACCTGACTCGCGTGGTCATTGTGCTCATGCGCAAAACGGTTAGACAGAGCAAACGATATCCATCGATGTTTCGTCGGACTATCTCTCTTGATAGACATGTCGACTGCGTACTATCATGTGAAAAAGCGCCGCGAGTTAAAACGAAGGCGAATTTCATCGTTCTCCGACGATAATTCGCAGCACAGTTCTGCTGGCGATGGAGCTGCCTCGTCAAGAATTCAGCATCTGTCTCTGGACAATAACACGGCCCCAGAAAATCAAAATCAGCTGACGGACAGTGCTGCCGTACCCAAGAATCCACGTCTCTCACCGGGGAGACCCGATCTTCCTGTGGAATTTGATACTTCCAGCGAACAGTCATTTACTGATTCTTTATCTGATGAAGGTACAGCGAGAGGTACAGTGACGGACAGCAATGATGACCTTCACAATGACAATTGTGATAGTGGTGAAGGAAACGGTTGTGTGGATTCAGAGGATCGTAGTTTACCCGTGGATCAATTAGAGAACTCTTCAGCAGGAAATAGTTTTAAAGAAAAAATAAGAACTTGGACCTTGAAAAATATAGGTACTCTAAAAAATACTGTAGTCTCCGAACTTCTTTGTATTCTAAGAAGCGAGGGTTACGTTACTTTCCCAAAAACTGCGGCTGCGTTACTGAACACGAAATCCAATTTCATCGTGCAGCCGATGCTAAGCAGTAGAAAAACCACAGGTAGTTACGTGTATTTCGGGATACAATGTTGCTTGGAAAAGCGAATTTCGCCGGAAACTTTTAAAGAGGATAAAATTCGTGTATTAGTCAACATTGATGGATTGCCATTATACAACAGTTCGCTCCAACAGTTTTGGCCAATTTTAATTCAAATATATGATAAGAAATATGCCTGACGCCCCATGGTTGTAGCGTTATATCTTGGCAACTCAAAGCCAGATTCGGCAGATGAATTTCTGAATGATTTTGTTCAAGAGTCAAACACGTTGATTGCGGAGGGATTAATAATAAGAAACAAAAAATACTCATTTGAAATAGCTGCATTTGTATGCGACACGCCTGCAAGAGCATTTATCAAGTGCTGCAAAAGCCACACTGGATTTTATAGTTGTGAACGTTGCGAGGTCAGGTATGACTATAGACTCCCGCAGAGTTTATTGTCAGACGGATTGTGCAAGACGTACAGGAGAGTCATTTAGAAACAAAAGACAGCCACAGCACCATCTAGATAATTGTATATCGCCGCTGTCACTCATAATGAATTTCGATCCAGTCAGCCAGGTTGTTCTCGATGAATTGCATCTTCTTCATTTCGGCGCTATGAAGGCACTATTAGAAAAGTGGATGAAGGGTAAGAAATGTATACGGTGGCAACAACGCGAGCTCTTGCAGGAGTTATTAGAAACGTTGTCGTCTCGCATCCCCAAAGAATTTCAAAGAAAAAAATTCGACCTAGACGACCGCTCTAACTGGAAAGCGACGCAATACCGGTTTTTTCTATTGTACTGTGGACCTGTCATTTTGCATAATATTTTACCGGAAGACAAGTTTAGACACTTTCTTCTCCTGTCCATGGCATGCCGTGTTCTGTGCAGTGATGAGCTCGCGGTCAGATATTCGGAATATGCGGGTAAACTACTACCGAAGTATTTCAACCTAATGCCAACTATATACGGTCCAGGATCACAGGTGATGAATTGTCACAATCTTATTCATTTGGCTGATGATGTTAAGCGAATGAAAGCTCCCCTTAGCCACTATTCAGCTTATCCGTTCGAAAATTGTTTGGGGTTTGTAAAAAAGCTAATACGTACACCAAATAAACCTCTTGTTCAAGTGGCGAGACGTTTAGCCGAGCTAGAAGCAGGACGAGATTTGGTAGTACAACTCCATCCGCTTCTAACTGGCTGTGTACCTAAGAAGAATATCGACATGGATAAAGCTAAAAGGTTAAACAAAAATTATTTCCAACAAATTGTCGTTAAAGGTGTCACTGTTGGTGTGGCAGGACCTGATAATGTAGTCAAATTGATGAATGGTGACATTGTAAAAATTCAGGAAATTTTTTGTAACCACAATAATGCTGAAATTAAAACAAAAGATGTGAAACTGCGAGGCCTTGTGATGAAGAATATCGGCAATGTTTTCACATATCCGTGTCCCTCGTCCTTCGTCGGCATCGAACAGGTGGAATTACCGAAACGCGAGAGGGAAACCATTTTTTCAGTGAAAGATATCAAATGTAAGTGCATTCTTCTTGAAGCGGGGAACAAAATTTGTTCCATCACACTTCTTCATATCTGAAGTTATGAATACGTTTTTACAAGAATCAGTTCGGTTGGTAAGCTCAATTTCGGAACACGCCAATACCTGTATAGAGAGAAAATCAAACACAACATGAGTTATCGCCTAACTATAAAATAAATCTTTTTCAAATCGCGACAATAGAGACATTTAATACGCACGCCATATTATATATTAACAATAATAGAAGAAGTAGATACAGATAGTAGATAGAAGATAGTAGATATACTCTCAAGAGAGGAAATCAAACATAAGAAACGACTAGGAAATTTGTCGCCTATGTAGAATAAAAACCCTAGCTTCATTTTAAACAACAGTGTTGTTGCAAAACTGCAAGGCTGGCAACCGTGGTTGTGTATGCTTGCTTCCTTCATGCCTGACGCCGTCGTCTCAACGCGTGTCGCGTGTCTGATCGTATGTATGTATACCTCGTGTCTACTATTAATTGTCTACCGGCTACCACTCGAAATATTTTGGCTATGAGGTGAACAAACACAACGTGATAATCACGCAGCAGGTAAGTTCGAAATATTTTTAATGTTTTAGCTTTTACTCGTAAATTTTACATATCTTTTATAATTCTATAGTGTGTTCAACAGTCGCTCCGTGCTTTAGAATTCCAATAGTCTCAATTAGATGAGGGTTGGCGTGTCTAAATTAAAAATCCGTCTACCCTGAATTGCATTCACATTAGTGTTATTGATATCGCTCCAACATAATATACAACGATTAAGAAATCACGAGGCATACGTAAAATTGGCAACTGCATGGACGCTATGTACACATGGCGAGCTTGATTCTGGCCCGGAAGTGATTGTTTGGTATACGATTTAACACGATACCCCGATTACTTCCGGGCCAGAATCAACCTCGCCATGAAGTATTCTTTTTGTTTCGAGGCTAATAATGCCGTTGTCTGTGTATGTTCAAACCTCGATCAACGTTACTAATTTATAGTTCCCATTGATAAGTAAGGTAAATTTAGAATAATTCTCGAAACAAATTGTCCTAGATCATAAATTCACGCAGCAGACTGGCCGGCGTGTATGTAACGGCGTCGTATATTGTGCATCGGTCGCCACGTGTTTACAGATTTTATGAGCATGACTCTATTTTGCTACATACGATTAACAGATATTTGAATCTTATTCGACCCACTCAAGTCTTGCGGGGGAATCAAAACGGTTCTCAAGTGAAACAAATTTTTTTTCTCGGACATTGTCGCGTCGCCAATTCTACGATTCAGGTTAATATTAGCAAAGTCTAAATCGCAAATCAAATATGTACTGAAGAGCAAAACATAGTTCATTGTAAATTATTATGGAAGTGAGCTTGATCCAAGTAATTCTACAGCCCCGTCTGAAGTTTTAGCAAAGGTTATACAAGTTTTCCAAATTCTCTCAAATAAACGTCTGAAGAGATGTGGGAAACTGAATTCCAAAAATCAGAAAATCATTACAATATTTCTGTATGATACGAACAGTTGCTACGGAGATTTATACTTGAAAAGCGATGATTAACAATTTGTAGAATTTTTATGTTCAACACTCGGTTCCCCAGATCTTCGAATAGGTATTTAAATTCCAAAATAGTACGACCGAACTTCTGTTATAATATTGTACAGGCCACAGTTACAGTCACTCGAAATTGAGATTATGCTTTATTGAAATATATTGCAATAGCTCTCTGGAATTATGATTGTCTGTTTTGAATTTGATAGAGAGCGCAGGTTACAATTTCATTCAGTCTCAATGGCTTGTTAATTTTGCATCTTTGTATTCGAATCACAATAAGTCCAACGAGTCCTGATAATTCTAGTGTGTGTACGATTTTTCAGCATGAATCTCAAAAAAGAAACCAGCCATGTTGTGATAGAATTTGTGGGGCCTTATCCGCCAGGCCAAAAAAAGGATGTAGACCTGGTGCCAGCAAGTTGGTTGAAATTTGTCAAAGGCAAATGGACATGTAAATATCCTCCACAGAAGAATTACTCCAAGCGCACAAATTGGACAAAGAAATCTCGACTACCTAATGCAGATTGGTTGGCGTGGACGGTGAAGATTATTAAAGAAGCAAGTAAGAAGTTCGAAATATATTTCGCAGGTGAAACATTCAACAGACATTGGAGATGCTCACTACTTATCATCACATTTATACTTGTCAGAGAACTACGATGAAGGTGTTAGACGTCTCGAACGATCGTACGTGACCTCCAATGTCGAAAGTACCAGTGCAGCGGATGACTCTAATCATGAGACGAACAACAACGACCAACAACGTCCTAAAGTCTTAAATCTAAACCAAAAAAATCTTGAATTGAAACGAACAGTGCCTATCGAAGAAACAAATACAGGTACAGATTTAAAGTGTAAGCATACAGCACACAATGAATGATTTTTGCCTTCACAGATTGCATAATTTAGAATTCATTTTTTCTTCTTTTATGACTATTTAACATTTTTGTGAACTAAAGGGGTGCGCTCCACAGTTTTCTCCAGAATGATCAATTTTTTTTTCGCCAAATCACTAAAAAAAAAGTTCAATCCACAGATCCTATCAGTAAGTTACAGCTGACATTAGTATCTGCTCCAGAAGAAGATTTCAACGGTCTGCGATGAAATTGTACAGTATTTCCTCCGAATAGGGCCGCTTCTCCTAATCCTTACTCGAACGCTTTCTCCACTACATTTCTCTTTACGAGTTTTTATACGTGGCCCTATTCAGAGGTTGAGCCAGCGGGCGAGTCGAGTCGTACTCGGGGACTATTGGTGGGGGATAGTCATTTCCAAGAATCATACTCCCCTCGCTGCCTTCGAGCGGCCCTATTCGGAGGTTCTACTGTATGTACAGGGAAGCATTCACAGTCTCTCTGCAGATTTTCCGCACATGGATCACACTTTCATCGCAGATCATTTGGATTCTTTTAAACATCGGATATGCACCACTGGGCTCAGAACGAATTATTCTGGAACCAAAGAATCACATATTCTTGATCCAAGAATTCTTTTTTTTTTTAACAAATAATCGTTGCTTCTGTGTGTATAATCTGAGGATTGCTTATAGGTCTGTCTTGACTTTTTCAGTGGTTTGAGAATAGAAATCGTTTCTATTAAGGTGGTCCTATCGGTACAGTCCACCAAACGTGATGACCCAACTTTTTTTTTAGCTGAAAATGATTTGTCAATTTTCCTAAATACGTATGAATTTTTCACGAATTTTGTCTACTTTCTGAAAATTGCGTTTTTCATACCTGGCCAAACGCAATTTTAAAAAAATAGACAAAATTCGTAAGAAATTCATACGTATTTCGAAAAACTGACGAATCATTTTCACCTAAAAAAAAAAGTTGGGTCATCCGCTAATTTCTTGAACAGTTTTTTTTCTTCTATCAATTTGTTGATAACTTTTTTGAATTATTATTACGCAAAATCAATCTTCTGAGGATCTTCTACATGCTTGATTTTTTTCAGATCTTTTTCCCATCGAGAAGTATTCAAAATCTTCTCTGGAACCCACGTTTGGTGGACTGTACCGATAGGACCACCTTAACAAAAAAAAAAAGACCTGTGAATTTCCCCCTCGAAATACTATTGAACGAGTCTGTGTCTTCTAAAGTGTCAATAATAGATATATTTTTGAAACATTGCAACCCAAGCTATTGCTAGTTATGATGTCATGGATTATAACAATTTTTTTGTCCTCGAAAGCTTCAAAATAAAATCATTCTCACCTAGAACATTAGCAACAAAGAGTTGATGAATTTTCTTCAATCTGATATTTTGACAGATTGTGCCAAACAAATATTCAGTAGATTTTGGATCGAAATTTTGTCAGCTCCAAGTTCTGTTTATCGTATAGAATTGATCTATAGAGTGAGTTCTTTTGCAGAGCATGAGGTCGGAGCGTCTGGTGCAAATAACACGAACCTACCAGTACGTGAAAGTTCAACTGACACAGGTAACTCCTGTTTTCACACTCACAGCTAAAATAATTTGAGAAACCCCTATCTATTTGACACCTATTTTCATATGTGTCTTATCAAAAATCTGTTGATCAATCAGAGATGGGTGAATTCGCATTATTGGTCGAGAAATTAATTTGTGCTTGAAGATCGGATTGAATCACATTAATCGAGTTGAAGAGAGATATTCAAAATGAATTTCATTTGTGGGTGACGATAGCATTATTTTTGATTGAATTAATGAATTCAGCCTCGCACAATACCTATGCACAATTCAATTAATATATTACGTTAGTCAATAATTATAATTGAAAATACAGTCATTGATGACTGATTATTTGAAGTGAATTAGAAATATGAGTTGCCCATTTCTGTGTTGAAGGTCTGCAGTTCAGAGAATTGATGCTCGCTTGTAATCTGTAATCTGAACGATACTATTCTGAGTTTTTTTTTTTTGAGTAGTCGATTCCAGCGAAGTCGATGAGAACGAACAGACATTAATTCACTATGTCCAATCACCACAATCAACTAAGGGAGCGTTGAAATCTTATGCTCGAAAACGCAGCGCAAATATCAGACGATCAGATACGTTATCGGATGAACAGAAATCATCCCCTTCACCGAGAAAGCGTAGAAATCGGAAACCTTTTAAAGGTAACGCTGATACATCATCAGATGAACAAGGATCGTCCTATGCGCCCAGAGAGCGCAGAAGCTCAGAACCTCTAGTAGTTCTTACCGATACATCATCAGATGAAAGGAGACAATCTCCGCCAAAAAAGAAGCGCAAAAAGTCACAGCTCCCAGTAATTATCACACCACAGGCGAATAATGTACTGCAGCAGCAACGTGAGTTATTTATGTCAGAATAAATTCAACATCCAATATGTAATATCATTCAATTTCAAATCATGTTGAATTGTTCGGCTAAATAACTGGCTGTTTTTTTCAGCACACATACAATCTGTGACACAGGAAGGCTTGGAGCGAGGCTTGAATAGAATGGAAGAGCGAATTATTAAGAAAATTGAATCGGCTAAAAGAAGCGTGCTTTATGATGTGAATATTAAAGTAGAACAACTCAAGCATACTATGGTATTTAATTCTGAGAGATCAGGTATGAACATTGTTGAGAATAGAAAATGTCTCAACATCAAGCTGCCCGTGCAGGATCCTGTGGCCTTTGAAACATTCGACGAAGCTCTACGAACAGCCCCCGACAAAGCAAAAGCATTGGTATGTACAGTGATGTTCATAGATGGTGTCCCTGTGGCTCACTATTTTGCGTAGCCTTTCTTTAAATCAAATTTCCCTTCTACAAATGTTTTATCTGCCCATGACCAGTGTAACCTTCAGGTTATTGGGAATATGACAGCTGCGAGATGTAGCCGAGTCAAGAAGTAAGCCACTGGTCATAGGCTAATAAAATATTTGTAGAAGGAAAATTTGATTTAAAAAAAGGCTAGGAAAAATAGTGAGCGACGGGGACACCATCGATGAACATTACTGTACATACATTGTCATGCCTTCGTTATTATTTTTCGGTACTCTTGTTGAAAAATTGATGTGTTACTGAACCACCTTTTCTGTTCCAGAAATGTATCATGACAGCGGCAATAAATGGTATTGATAGTGGTAATAAAGCTGTTACAAACATTTTGAAGTCTGTACTTGGAAAGCCAGTTCAAGAAGTCTACAGTGCTTGCGGTAGGGTAACGAAAGGGAATGCAAAGAAGAATTTCAGCAAAACAAAGACTTATTCATGCATGCAGGGTACTAATTTTTTTATTATACAAAGGATTTCCTATGGTTTACAGTACTGTTGTCAAACAAAGCTTCAGAATCGCCATCCAATGCTATTTTTTGTAATGATGTCTTGAGAAAGGGTAACTTTAAATTTGAAGTATTTATTCAGATCCGATATTCACAAAGTTTTCAATATAATTACAGATGTTGTTTGTGACAATCACAATATAACTAGAGACAACATTCTGAGTGTAACAAGTCGATGGTTGTCTGGCTGTGTGGACAGAGATGGCGGAAGAGTACGACCAGCTGCACAGGTTGTACCAGCCATGCCAATTGTACCCGCTGCACAAGCTGCACCAATTGTACCTATTGTACCCCTTGTACCTCCCCTACCAGCCGCACCGGTTGTACCAATTGCATCCGCGGTAGTAATGGATCATCAAGCTCAGCCAGCTGTACCAGCTCCTGTACAGCAGCAGGAGCCACAGTGAAAAAGAATATATATGTAACATATTATGTTATATACGTCCATATATATATTAGGGTGTCCGTTATTTCCCCAATTGACTTTTTTCACTTGGGTATGGTCCGAATCATTAGTTTATAGGCTGAAAACAATATTGGATTTTTTTTTTTCAAGTGCCACTAACCTCTGCATGTAGGACGACACTCTTCCCATTTGATTAATATGGGATTTTTGCACTTTTTAGACTTTGAATTTTTTCTTGCTTACCATATTCATTACCCCATTGAATATTGTTGATTCTTCTATTGTTCTAACGTATTTAGATGGACAAATATTTACAGCAGAAAAAAAAAATTTGAGTTCTAAAGCTGTGAAATTTTTTTTGAACCGTATTCAATAATTTTCGTATATTCTTAAATTATCAAATAAAAAGCATTGAAACGTCAATGGGTGATATAAATGAATTGAAGCATATGCTCATGCTCATACTTCTATGTGATTTGACTGTACACAAGTGTATAGTAAATACACTAAAGTATAAGCATATGCTCATACTCCATTTTATTCATATCACCCAATAAATTCAAAAACATTCGGGAATATTCGAAAATTATTGAAAAATACGGTAAAAATAAATTTTGAAAAAACTTCCAAAATTATGGAAAATTCTTTTTCCAGTAATGTCAAAATATGTCCATCCAAATAGGTCAGAACAGTAGTAGGATCAACAGTATTTGATAAGGTAATGAATTTATTGAGAAAAAAAAAATGTAAGTCTGAAAAGTGCAAAAATCCCATGTTAACCAAATCAAATGGGAGAAGTATTGTTCTACAGACAGGGGTTAATAGCCCTGTAAAAAAAAAAAAAACCATCATTGTTTTTAAGCTACAAACTAATGATTTGGACCATACCCAAGTGAAAAAAGTCAATTTGGGAAATAACGGACCTAGACCGGTTTTTTTTTTCTCCTACAACCTTGGAAAAGTGAGTTTTTGGTGTAAAACGAAGCCTCGTGAAACCGGAGCCCGGTAGCTCAATTTTCCCATTTGATTAACATAAGATTGTTGCTACACAAACACTCTAATCAAAATATCTCAAAAACTATGCAAGCCAGGAAGCTGTTCGTGGTCTCATTTTATAGGTAATTGAATTCTCTTCAAAAAAAAGTCTGATCCATTTCTGAGCTAAAAATTGATCTTGTACTCGTTACGGACGCTTAAGGGGGTATTCTGGTCTAGAAGCCTAAATTTTAAGCATTTTTCAAACTAAGATTAAAAAAAAAGAAAGAATAATTTTAGTATCCATTTTTTTATATGTTATTTATTGGTATTTCAACAATATAAAAAAAAATTATAAAAAAAAAAAATCCAAAATTCGCCAAATTACAGGCCGGTGAAGTGGGGGCCTCAAAAAAAACGGTGCACCCTGGTTGACATGATTCCACCCCTTTCAGTGATCTGAAACAAAGAATTTTGAGAAATTGTCAATCAGTAAAGATGTCGCTACCGAGTAGACCTTAGCCAAAAAAAAAAAAAAAAAATTCACAAAATGGCGCCGACTTGAAAAAAAATATTTTTTTTACCCTCTTTTTTTGACCTTTTCGAATTTTTTAAAAATACTCAGAATTGAAATTTTTCAAAATCCAGGGTTCACCCGATAGATAGATAGATAGATCTTTATTTTCATCCATTACAATGTTGGACGAGCCTACCCTGCATTTACAATTCAGTATGCAGGGTAGGCGGAGAATAGCTTAACCTAACTTAACACTAGGTTGCGAGAGAGAGAGGGGGGGTACTAATAGTACAGAGTAAGCAGACAGGTTGTATATATAGGTATATAAATATACCTACATATATAGAAACACCCGCATTCGCACGAGGGACAAGGGAAACCGCCGAAAAACCTTGTCCAGGTGTAGCCGGATCCAAGCTAAAATCACCATGAGTCAAGTCTGCGCCTGAACGGCGTGACCCGTCTTACTTTTTTGCAAGTTGCCGCTCAGGCCTTCCTTGACTCGCTTGGGGATTTGAACTCAGGTCCTCCCGCTCCATAGTCTCGAGTGCTAGCACTACGCTACTACTGTCGGTGAGATATATAAAGAAGATTTTCGCCAAATTACAAAGAAATCGGTCGGGTAGAACTTGAGATATCATGACAACCACTTCGAAAAAAGTAGTTTCGAGAAAAACGCGTTTGAAGTTTGAGAAACAATTCCAGTAGAATAACTCGGATAATAATATTTAATACTTACTTTAGACTAATCGGCGATCCCAGCTCCATACATTGGGCCTTCCTCTACTTCATATGCGATGTTTTCAGAACGAACGAATCCTCAAAAAAGAACGAGTCCTCAAGTTATCCGGTAACATCTGCCGTTTATTGTGTGATTCGCTTCACTCGGCCGGCTTAGATGCCGCGTCACAAAATCTTCTGTATCTCCGAAAATAATTCGAATTTCGAAAAATCCTTTTAAGGGCATATTCTTAAAGGTCTAAACTTTGAAAATATGCAAAAAAAAAAAATCGATTTTTTCGAATTTCTAGACCAGAATACCCCCTTACTCTTGAGCTTTATTTGCTGAATAAATTTTTTATAATTTTTTTTCAATTTTTAGATCTAACATAGATCGGACCTTTTTTGTAGTGAATTTAATTACCAACAAAGTGAGACCACAAACAGCTTCCTAGCTTGCATAGTTTTTGAGATATTTTGATTAGAGTGTTTGTGTAGCAAGAATCTTATGTTAATCAAATGGGAAAAGTTCAGACCGAATGCGCCACCTTTTGAAATTGAGCTACCGGGCTCCGGTTCCACGAGGCTTCGTTTTACGCCCAAAACTGACTTTTCCAAGGTTGTAGGAGGTGAAAAAAAAGTAAAAAAAAAAAAAACCGGTCTAATATATAGCATATACAAATAAGATAAAATATGGTCGACTTTAAATAGAGTATATTATAATGGAGCTCAGCAAAGATAAGTAAATGACAAACATCGACTATGATGAAAAAAAAAATAGTGTAGAAAAACGATGTTTGTTCCCCAGACTATAAGTAAAAGACATTTATGATCATATTTTATATCATTTTTATCTTTTTTTTTTTCATAAATTGATGCCAAACAATAGTATTCAAGAAAAGTTTGAAAAAAAGGAATAAGAAAAGGTTTTCGTTTCTCAGACTATAAACTGTTAAAAAAAAAAAGTATTCCAGGAAGTCCACTATGATTTTTATGTTAATTTCAACCATTTTTTCAGTTGAAACTACAGAAAAATTTGTCGTTCTGGTGAAAATAATGTTGTTTCAACTAAAAAAAAGTGTTGAAATTGACTTAAACATGATAGTGGTCCTCCTGGAACATTTTTGCTTCCAACAGTGTAAGTAAAAGACATTCATAATCGTATTTTATATCATTTTTATCTTATTTTTATCATGAATTGATGCCAAATAATAGTATTTAAGAAAAGTTTGGAAAAAAGTATTAAGAAAAAGTTTTCGTTTCTCAGACTATACACTGTTAAAAAAAAAGTATTCCAGGAAGTCCACTATGATTTTTATGTTGATTTCAACAATTTTTTCAGTTGAAACAACAGAAAAATTTGTCGTTCTGGTGAAAATAATGTTGTTTTTCAACTAAAAAAAGTGTTGAAATTGACTTAAACATGATAGTGGTCCTCCTGGAACATTTTTGCTTCCAACAGTGTAAGTAAAAGACATTCATAATCGTATTTTATATCATTTTTATCTTATTTTTACCATGAATTGATGCCAAATAATAGTATTTAAGAAAAGTTTGGAAAAAAGTATTGAGAAAAAGTTTTCGTTTCTCAGACTATACTCTGTTAAAAAAAAAGTATTCCAGGAAGTCCACTATGATTTTTATGTTGATTTCAACAATTTTTTCAGTTGAAACAACAGAAAAATTTGTCGTTCTGGTGAAAATAATGTTGTTTTTCAACTAAAAAAAGTGTTGAAATTGACTTAAACATGATAGTGGTCCTCCTGGAACATTTTTGCTTCCAACAGTGTAAGTAAAAGACATTCATAATTGTATTTTATATCATTTTTATCTTATTTTCATCTTATTTTCATCATGAATTGATGCCATACAATAGTATTTAAGGTGCTTTCCTACGCAATTCCACCAGACCTGAAAACATTGGCAAAAGAGGTGTTATTAAACGGAATATCTCTGCCTGGGCACCGAAATAAATGAAACAAACTTCGTCGCGCAATTCTATGTACGATCTCGAATACGTACCGCCAAAAAAATGTTTTTTTTTATGCGAAAATAGAGAAGATATCCATGTAAAACGGATTTGAAAACGTTTTACATGGATATCTTCTTTATTTTCAAAAAAAAAAAACATTTTTTTGGCCGTACGTGTTCGAAATCGTACATAGAATTGCGCGACGAAGTTTGTTTCGTTGATTTCAGTGCCCAGGCAGAGATATTCCGTTTAATAACACCTTTTTTCCCAAATTTTCAGGTCTGTTGGAATTGGGTAGGGAAGCACCTTAAGGCCCATCCTAAGTCGCCCACCTCCTTTCCGTACAATGTAACGAAAACGGGGCCGGGGAGACACATTTCGATGATTATCCGAGCCCAGGCGTCGAAAACGCAAAAAAGGCCAACGTAGCGCGAATTCTATTTCAATTCCAAACACATACGTCCAAAAAAATTTTCGTTTCATGCGAAAATAGAGCCAGCGTTTGGTTATTTCTTTTTTCCATTGTCTAAAGCCAAGGACAATGAAAAACCATTTAGACAATAGAAAAAAGAAATAACCAAACGCTGGCTCTATTTTCGCATGAAACCAAAATTTTTTTGGACGTATGTGTTTGGAATTGAAATAGAATTCGCGCTACGTTGGCCTTTTTTGCGTTTTCGACGCCTGGGCTCGGATAATCATCGAAATGTGTCTCCCCGGCCCCGTTTTCGTTACATTGTATGGAAAGGAGGTGGGCGACTAAGGATGGGCCTTAAGTAATAAGAATAGATAAGTATATAAGAAAGGTTAAAAAATAGTGAATTGAAAACATCAACTACGATGAATATTCATTTGTTTCTGCAGAAAAATTAAAAAAAAACAAGCGAAAAGAGAAATAAATATGTATGATTGCTAATACAATATACATAATGTATAAACCTATATATTAACATCAAGAACAGTTTTTTTTATTTCTTTTCATACCTCATCTGACTTCTTGAGATGCCATAATTGTTTGGGTCACCAAAACTGATTTGGTATCCATGATTATCACTCTCTGCTTTGTCTAATACATGGCGATAGAAAAAAAATCGGTTATCACCATCAGTTAGCACGACGACAAGCTAATTCAAGTCTGATGGGTTAACAATTTCTATGCAATAGTACGCAATAATGACTCAGCAATCGCCAGCAATTTCGGTTCAATTAATGCTTACAAGCGAAAATCAGCAATGCAGAGCAGTACTCGGTTAGCATTAGCAACTGATATTTCGCAATGCTGAACGGTACTGGCATGCGGTACTCGGCCATGCGTAGCCATACTGGTTCAATGCTGGCAGGCGGTACTCAGCAAGGGAGAGCCTTACTGGCACAATGCTGGCAACCAATATTCGGCAATGGAGAACAGTACTGGCTCAGCAATGACAAACTGTCTTTGCCCAATATTGGCAGATCATACTCGCCCAATACTGGTTAGATATTTTGGCCCAATGTTGGCAGACCATACTCGCCTAATACTGGTTAGTTATTTTGGCCCAATGTTGGCAGACCATACTCGCCCAATACTGGTTAGTTATTTTGGCCCAGTGCTGGGTGCCAAGCGTTGGACCGATCGTATCAATCCAGCTATTTACCGGAACTGAGCCACTACTGGCAATGAGAGTTGGGCCGGAGTTAGTGATGCCGGCGGCTGTACTGGTTTTGTACTGAACCTATGGTCAATCTTTTCATGGGTTGTATCAGTCGACACTTTTCTTTTTTTTTTTCTACTTAATTAAATTTTGAAATACGCGTAGTGAAGCTAATGTGTAATTAAACTAACTGTGGCCCATAACCTGTTGGATATCAGGACGAGATGGGAAAAGTAATAATCAAGAAATTGTATTGTTTAATATCAATGTATTTATTCTTTGTATCAACACTCGTCTCATATGCACGTCTAGTTCTCTCTAATATCTTTAGTCAAGTGGGGCAGTGGTATATTAGAAACACCGCGAAGTATCGGGTTTGAATATAGACTCCTCTACTGCCCGCTAGGGGAACCCAACGAGAGACGTATATTTCTAACATATATATATATTTCGGAATCCCAAAATTCCTTTTTCTCATAAATCTATCTCATTTTTCATTAACTATTTCTTCAAAATGAACATCATACTTTCAAAATCAAATAAATATCAAATTCATTTCTTTTAACGCGCAATAAATATTCGTCTATTTTTCAAACGTGACTTGAAGCATAAAAAGTAACCACATGGAAATATAATATAATTTCTATCGGATGTTTATTCCCTTCTTGAAACGGCTCGTAAGTCACGTAGGTGTAGATAACGGCGAAGTAACACTGGAACCCCAGCCTTGCTGACCCCTCCTCAATCTCACACTACTAAAACTAGCATGTAGATGTAGGGTCTTTCTCTCTCTAATTTTCCAAAAGAAATAGGAAAATTAAGCTAAACGATAAGCAGAATAATAAGATACTAAATTAGGCTTTATTGAAATTTGAAGAACAATCGAATTGTTAATAATTTGAGTGTAAGATCGAATCATTAATTTGGATTGAAGATATTCAAAGTAAGCTAGTGTGAGTAGACTATAGGTGAGGCATGGAATAGCATGGGACCGCGTGACGTCACAAGGGACCAACGCCTACGCCAACTGCAAGTAGTCCCTCGGACCAATCAGGCGACAATTAGCCACTAAGCAAGGCCCTAATTGGCAAAGCCACGCGCGCAGTAATACATACATTGTTGCAACCGCGGGGACCTCGTCGCCTTTGAACTTAAACTAGCGTCTTTCTTCTGGTAAATCGCGAGGTGCGTGGATGCATCGACCCGTGTGCTAATTAGAGCCAAGAGTTGGTGTTCAAATCTTTTATAAGTGTCGACCCAAAGGACTCAGTACTCGTCAACAAATTCAAGCCATAAAATCTCTTCAAGATCTATGCATTTGTTTTAGATAACGATTAACTTTATTATTTAAAAACTATTTACTTCATATAATTATAAACGGTCTTTCTTCTGGTAAATCGCGAGGTGCGTGGATGCATCGACCCGTGTGCTATAATCAAGCCAAGAGTTATACTCAATCTTTTCTTTCTTATAATCAAAGTGGTAGTGTAAAGGACTTAGCACCCGTTAACGTACTCATCTATTTTAATAAATCTAGATTTCTGCCTCATAATCATTTAAAGTATTTGTAATATTTAAGACAACTATAAAATCTTGCTAAATCAAATCTATTCCATCTTTAAATTAACATTCAATACCGACTCTCATTAACTTCATCATCTCGAATCAGTGAATATTAACAATAATCAGAGACATTTGATTTCATTAGCTTCAGTTCCGAACATTAATAGTATATTATGCATAGAGGATCTTACCCAAACCTTTAATTCCGAGTATGATGTTAACAGGACGAGTAGTAGAATTGCGCGCGCCGAAGGCGCGCGCAATTCGAATACGAGTCCTGTAAAAAGGGTACGTTACGTTTTGGCGCCGCCGTTTTGGCGCCACCGTTTTGGCGCCGGTTATTTTGGCGCTGGGACGTCTTGGCGCCGGCCGTTTCGGCGCCGGACGTTTTGGCGCCGGACGTTTTGGCGCCGGCCGTTTTGGCCCCGGACGTTTTGGCGCCGGCCGTTTTGGCCCCGGACGTTTGGGCGCAGGACATTTGGGCTGACGGATCTTCCGAATCGCAACTACCTGTTCTAACTTATTCTGATCCATTTTAACGTGTTCTAACCTATTCTAACCTTTCAGGAGCCATAACCACCTTCTGAGTATTTCGCATGTGTGTGTGTGCGTAGGATTAGTGGGGTGGCCTAACCTATTCTAACCTGTTCTATCCTATTCTAACCTGTTCTAACCTATTCTAACCTGTTCCAACCTATTCTAAACTTTCGGGAGCCACAGCCACCTTCTGAGTATTTCGCATGTGTGTGTGTGCGTAGGATTAGTGGGGTGGCCTAACCTATTCTAACCTGTTCTATCCTATTCTAACCTGTTCTAACCTATTCTAACCTTTCGGGAGCCACAGCCACCTTCTAAGTATTTCGCATGTGTGTGTGTGCGTAGGATTAGTGGGGTGGCCTAACCTATTCTAACCTGTTCTATCCTATTCTAACCTGTTCTAACCTATTTTAACCTTTCGGGAGCCACAGCCACCTTCTGTGTATTTCGCATGTGTGTGTGTGTGTAGGATCAGTGGGGTGGCCTAACCTATTCCAACCTGTTCGAACCTATTCTCACCTTTCGGGAGCCACAGCCAAAACGTCCGGCACCCAAACGTCCGGCGTCCAAACGTCCAGCGCCAAAACGTCCGGCGCCAAAACGGCCGGCGCCAAAACGTCCGGCGCCAAAACGGCCGGCGCCAAAACGTCCGGCGCCAAGACGTCCGGCGCCAAGACGTCAGGCGCCAAGACGTCCGGCGCCAAGACGTCCGGCGCCAAAACGTCCCAGCGCCAAAATGACCGGCGCCAAAACGGTGGCGCCAAAACGGCGGCGCCAAAACGTCCTGCTCCCCTGTAAAAAAGCATACGAGGATTGAAGGTTGGGTAAGATCCGAGGTGCATACGATACTTTATTCCAAACATGCACGTAGAGCTCGTAACGCCCGATGAAAATTTTGTAGGTTATATTCCACTGAGTTTTCTCCCGTTCCACCGTTCCTTCCTAGTGTTCGTACTCCGTATTCCACCGCTTCTACGCTACGAATCTGTATGAAAACATCGACTCGAACAGCTGCCAAGGGAAGCAGACGGTTTTTCTCCCCGATTCCTATTATTCTATTATTCGAGTACAATAATGGGGGTGTTTACATCACTAGTTATCTAAACGAGACCCCCAGCGCCACCAACTCGAAACCAGTCGGTAAACGACTACATTATTCAAATTTTCAGAGGGCGTTACGAGCTCTAAACGTGCGTGTTTGGAATAAAACATTCAATACGTGATAAACCATACCTAAATTCTACGCAACTCAAGGGCTTCGAGGTTCCTAAGGTGAGGGAGACAAATACCTGGAAAAAGAGAAAGTAGTTTCATGCTACCCCATGTCAACCAAAGCTAGGTAACCACGATCGCTCACAAAATCGCTCATTTATACATTATACATTATATCTAAGGTTCGTTAAACTGTTTTCCAGAATTCTTTAAATTTAATCATTTGCATGCTGTAATATAATTTAATCCTATGAGTAGTAAAACCACGGGATTATCGTTATTAGCCAATACCAACAGTATTTCGGGGTAATCCCTTCCTAACAACGAGACCACCCGGCGAGCTTGAACTGCTACTCATTATACAAACTGCATTATTTTACTATTTTAATAAATCGAGATTGGTATGAATATAACTTCTAAAAACCAAACAGGATAATCCACAGAATTTCGGGTTTCACCCTAATCCTGTTGGGTTACTTTCTTTCAATTGAGTTATTAAGATCCAACTATCGACCTCGATTTATATTATCATATTATCTCTATAATTAAAGATCTACATAATTGGTCACATACACACTATAAATATAGATTCCTATATTGGGGAATTCTATTATTTACCATTATAGTGAATGAACCAAGATCGGGATAATTCTAAACCTAACGAGCCGACTGGGGTAATTCATAGAATTTCGGGATTTACCTTAACCCCAGTACGAGGTTTCTTTGTGCCAATATAAAGGTCCCCTGTCTGCCAAACTTCCAGGTGTTCTGGTTGAATTACTAAAACACATAATTATTGATCTTGATTCAACAACTACATGTATTTTATGTTATAAAAATCATACATGATTTTTAATTATTGAATACGATTCAGTATTATTACTAAAAAGAGATAGAGAGTTCCTATTTCATTTTCAAATTCATTTATGTCAACACGTGTGAATCGCGAACAGGCTTTTCCCATTTCTTTATTATTTCATTTACACCAATAATAATTCTTCAACATAGTGACAAGCCTTCACGATCCCCACGTCGGTGACCATACATTATTCAACCATTTTACCATTTGTTATTTTATTATTTCATGACTCATCTGGTCAAGTGACATTCCAATGTCAGTCGCTTGAACCATATTGCCAAGTTTCTCAAATCGTTCAAGAATATATTATCGTTTTTACCAGTTAATCATCATTATCATTTGAATCACCTCTTATTCATCTACATTATTTCATTTCTAATTACTTTATTATGTTTCTATATATAAACTAGCCTCATCCAGTTTAAACAATTCAATTGAGACCTGTATAGGACTAGGCGGCAACGACCCTATTTACCGGTCTATCCCTAGATAGATCTTTTCTTTCAATTTTATTATTTTCGCGCATGTGACGGGTATCCTAATAGTCGACAGGTCCTCGCTTGTCAATAGAACCGTTCGGATCATTAACCACTCTACCCACACCGTCCGTCACAACCACAAGACTTTTCAAGACCGTCACTTAGAAGATTTTCGGTTCGAGACTCTACTTGTATGCTGCTTCCCCGGGTTGACGTCTACGCGCCTCGCAATTTGATAGACGAAAGACACTGTTTGCTGGAAAGATACAGCCAGGTAGCCGCGCGAGACGATGTATGTATTAATCCGCGCGGTTAATTAGCCAATTAGATGCTGAGTCTATTCGCGGATGAATTAGACGCGTTGCATCCTGGAGAAGATCCATGGTCCGCGACTTGCGGCTCCCTGTTCCGGCACAGTCGGTTGACAATAATAGTTGTAAATTTATGCAGTCTGATTCTTTTAATAATTGACATACATTCCTCCATTCCTTAGTCTAGTTGTATCCATTAATTACGGGTCGCCCACCCCTAATGGGCACCTCTATTTGTTCTTGTGTGATTGAGTTATAAATCAGAGGAGTTACGGTGAATCGTTTATTGGTGCATGGTCAGCAAGACTAGATTTGCTGACTTTCTAGCGCTCCTAGGTGCTATATGATATTTTCATGTTGGGTCTAGTATCGGGGCGACGTGACTTTCTGACTTCAACGAGGAAAAGGTGATATTTTTAATAACAGAAATATCACATCATAGTCATACATAGTGATCCCTTCCCAAGACTAACCGGCCAACAATCTGTATGGGAGAAATGCGTATAGGTACGCATCGGATCGTAAGAACGCAAACGCCTTATGTCGGCGTCAATACCGATTTTATAGCTATCTTGTTTTAAGGCTAATTCGTTTATCATGTCGAGACTAGTTCTCTGATTTTCATTTATTTTTCCTTTTAACACCTCGTAGGTTGCTATCTGCTCATTTCGCAGTATATTTTCGCACGACTCAATTTTGCTTTCACAGTCTGATATATCTAAGGTCAGTTTAACCGTGGTGTCTTTTGAAGATTCATTGATTTGTTCTATCTGGATTTGATTTTCGAATACATGATTGTCTAATCTTTTGTTTAATCTATCCTCGTATCTAGTCCTCTTGTCCTCATTTTCAACCTTATTCCCACGCATCGCTTGTTCCATACTATCAAATTTATCATTTACTCTCTTTTCTAGTCGTTCTAGGAGCTCAATTAATTTTGACATTTGATCGGAAGGATCTCGATCGGAATCGCTTACAGGACTCATTTCGGCTGAAATTGACGACAAGTTGGCACTTACGATACCCGAATCTCGTTCTGAAGTACCTACCTCTTCGACTATGGAACTTAATCGATGACTATCTCTACCTTTGCCTGGCATTTTCCTATCAATTCCGGACTATTTTTACTTTACTCAACCTGAATTTGATAGGCAATGCTTTTTCGGTCTACTTTTTCTAGGAACCCTCGAACAATGATTCTATATTGCAATGTCGAAGTTAATTTTGATTTTAACTTTCAATTTTGATGAATGTTGAAGCTATCTCTTGAATTTATGTTGCGTTTGTTAAATTGGTTTTGAGTTGAATTAGTGAATATATTTTCCAAATGAATTTACTATTGAGGAGCCCCACGTTGGGCGCCAAATGTAACGTTTCGGCTTTTACGAACCTTCTGGTTGTAGTAAAAGTCGATTGCTACGGATTCGAATCATATTTAATTTTTGAAAATCAATGAATTATCAAATTTATGGACTCCTCAAACTGTAAGGTGAGGAAAAGGATGGGTCTACCATGCAAGAAGCCACCTCATACAGATTTTTATCTATCTACGCTAACTCACGGACTCGGGTAGTTTTTAATCACCAAAGCCGTATTGCTTCTGAATGGATGATTCAGAATTCCCTCTTACAGAGCCGGGTTTTTGCACCAAGCCTGTCTCGCCTGCTATTGAATATTTTAATAATTAACTACAGATCCGGGTTGTTACATCAAGACTGCCTATCAGACTCGGGTTTCCAACGGTTGGCCCTCGAACACAGGTTTTTACGCCAATGTCGTTCGCTTCTTCCGCTGTACGCCAAAGCTGTAACTAACTCGGCTTGTTCTGGTATTTATGATTCTGTCAAACGGGTTGATAGGAAAATACCAGACAATTTCAGTAGCTGATTATGCCTTTACTGTATCGGAAATAACCAAATAAAATATCACAATATTTCGTTCCAAGTAAGTTTACCCTATCTTATTCTATAGTTTAGGTTTCTGAACCGTGTTTATATTTCTTTATGATTTTGGTGACAATGCTGCTATAGCTGAAGCCCCTATACTTTAATTATTGCATCTCTATACCCTGAACAGCGATTACTATTAACTACCGTTACCGCGACAGTAGCGGGTGAACCGGAGTCACATTCAGGTCAGAATCCATGGAATCCCCTTAGGTGAGGATCGAAAGAAAAAAAAAAGAGAAAAAAGAGGGAGAAAACAATGGCGTCGGCCGGGGGGGGGGGGGGGGGGGGGGGGGGGGGGGTCATAAACGGTATACTGCACCCTCTCTACTGAGGGAGGAAGCTTGATCCACGTTACAAAGCTTGCTTCTTACAAGACGTAACCACCGCACGAAAATGGTTGATCAACGAATTAGTTGCAGCTAGCAAGAAGGACACGGAAAAAACTACAAACGGGACGAACACCTCAGACATCATACCATCAACTACCCGAGAGCAGTTGACTGATACTGCACGGTTAGAAATAAAATGTTAATTTTAACATTATTTGCATGTCCCAGAAGGTCCACTATGGAATTAATGTCACTCCAACATAAGCCATTGATGTAGAGTTTTGATTCAAGAAATATGTTAAAAAATTAACACAAACACAACATTCTATACCTGTAATAGGAACACAATATTTGAGTTATTTCAACATTATGATAACGTATTTAGGAACAGAGGAAAGTGTCGAATGGAATACAATCCAGTGTAGATTGCAGAGTAGATACCGTTGAGCTTACAGATTTGTTATGTCAAGTGCACACACAATAAATGTAACATTGACTAAAAACGTAATGTACTTGGGAGTTGTTCCGACATAATGAAAATGTATAATGGAATAAACGTCGCAGTTGAATTGACATTGAAATCAATGTCGATTTTACTGACTAAATTGGTTAGTCTAACAAGATTTAAAATGTCAAATTGACATTTTTTTTTTTCACTTAAGGCGTCTTCTCACTTTGAAAATTAAAAAAAATCGATTTTTTTTTTTTTTTCAATTTTGAAAGTACATATCATCAAAAATGTTATATCAAAATTTCATAAAGATCGGACGAGTCTAACTACATTTTTGGGCGACCGTCAGGTGACTACCTGAGAGCACCCGGCTGATCCCTCTGACGCCGCTCGGACGGTCCCTGTATACCTGACTCTATACAATTGAATAGTCGTGTTCTTTTGTTAATGTAGTACCCCTTGCTTAGCTACTTTGGACGAGCACAACTTCTACGAAGAATCGGAAGGTCCATTGTATGGAGCAGGCATCGCTGATTAACCCGAGGTAAGGTTTTTTCATGATTTCTCTGCAACCAAAACTTTAAACGCGTTTATCTCAAAACAAGGTTTTTCAGTGCCTTGTTGATGAAATTTCGGAAACTATCCGGCCGATTGTCATGAAATTTGAATGACATATTCTTCAGAGTTATGGCTATAGCGCATATCATCAGATTTTTGAAATTTTGATTTTAAGTATTTTTTTTTTTACAAAAAACTGCAAAAAAACGCGTTTTTTTTTTTACTTTTTCGAAAAACGTGCGCCATTTTGTTATTTTCGCGAATATCAAAAATCTGATGATATGCGCTATAGCCACTGACATACTGAATCTAAAACTGTTTTATTTTTTTGTTTCAGATGACCTGTCTCGGAGATACCATCAACAAGCCACGAACATAACATTTCTACACGGGTTTTTCGATGCTACTGTTTTATTATAATAATTGTTCAAAAAAATAAAAAATAAATTTTTTCTTGTACTTGAAAGATGTGTTTATTACATAGGATCCATTTTATCCCATAATTTTTTGCAAAAATCCTCGAAAAAAAATCGCGAAAATAGCCTATTTTCGAGGTGCCTAAAGTGAGAAGACGCCTTAATCATTCATATAATAAGAGGTAAGGAGAGAAATGAAACATATTTCTGAGATCTTAATTGAAAAAATATTTTATTCCGATCATACATCAGTAGATAGGGGCAGCTATGGGGAGACACAACAAACCCCCCTTTCCCCCCCGTCTCCTGATAAGGGGGTGATAAGGGGAATGTGGGTCAGTGTGTTATCTTATCAGTCTGGCCCACATCCGGTCTGGTGTGTACGCGGACCTCCTTATCAGCTCCCCCCTCCCCCCACCCCCGTCTGCGGTCACTGGCCCTGACCATGATACCCCTTACCCCACCTCCCCCCGGGGTCCGTTATGGGGTGAGTGCATCGCTCTGTCTCTTTCTAGTCTGGGGTCTATCTCTCTCTAGTCTGGGGCAGCTATGGGGCGATGACGCGTTTGCCCGGACACACACACACACGCTCGCCTTACCGTGTCCGTGTGTTCTAGAATCTTCCAGAATGTTCTAGAAGCTTTCTGTCTCTTTCTAGCCTGGCCCCGTCTCTCTCTCTCTCTAGTCTGGGCCAGCCAAGGGGTGATGACGCGTTCACCCGCACACACACACACACACGCTTGCCTTACCGTGTCCGTGTGTTCTAGAATGTTCCAGAATGTTCTAGAAGCTTCTGGAAAGCGATGACGCGTTATCCCTACTCCAAAATTTTTGTACTTAGAAATATTTCAGCAACGCGGCATCCCTGTTTACTATATCTATGCTTAAAACTACGGGAGGCTGGTGAAGGATAGAGATTTGATGACGCAACAAATATATACATATCATAGGTTTATTCAATAAATCTTAAATCTACATACAATTATGCTCAAATGAGCGATACCAAATGAAGGGCAATATAGAAAAAATGACATAAAATCAAAACTATCACTACGATTAGATTAAGAGTAATCAAATGAGAAGAAAAAGAAAAATTTAAAAATATTGTGTAATATGATATTAAAAGCAAAGAACAATTACGATCAATTAAAGCTAAGTATACAATCAAAATACTATTACTATGTTTATATTGAGTGAAATTAAATGAAAAAAACTTAAAAACTAACCATGTATACCGCTATGCCAGATTACATTTGTTTCTAGAAGTACAACACTGGTGACAATCAATCAAATCCAGACTTTCGCGGGACTTATGACTTGAGAACGAGGTGAGTTGTTTGTAAAATGAAGCAGCGATAGAGTCATTTTTATCATAATTATCGGTGAACATATCGAGAAACTGATGCAAATCAAACCCGGCAGCCATGAACCACACAAACATAACACAGTATTGCCCGCACACGTTTGACGAAAAACTTTGCAGCCGTACGATGTTCCATGTGTAGCGTTCGGAATTTCTGCGTAAAGTCCTATTATGATGGGGCACGAGCGGTGGTATACCAAAACTGTCGAAATATATTCCGTGTCCGGCTGCGTTGATGTAAAACGCCACCCAGTGCGTACCGGGTTGTGTGTGATCATCGGTGTTAGCAACAAAAGCCATCGGTCGTGTCCATACCAACGGTATCCGATCTGCTGGGTAAACCTGTATCTTCTTCTGGTTCAGAAATGTCCGCAATGCTTTCCGGATCTGTAGACTGTCCATTTTTCTCGTCAACAATCTCCAGAGACGATGGCGAGATAGACAATTCCGTCGTGGCTGTGGAGAGACTCGAGTCCGAGACTTCGATTTCTTGGGCCTCTACATTCACTATCGTTTCTGCGGAACCGAACATTGACTGGTCAGGTTGATGCGAGGAACTGTCACACGTGTGGGCAGTATGATATCCACTGGAGCTGTTGCTGTTAACACTGCTATTGCCTGATCTCTCCCCCAGATTCAAACGACGACTGCCAATTATCGTATTCGCATGAGATTTATAATCATACTTGTCGAGGATTTTCTTCTCGTTGACCCAATGTTTCAGCTTGAGGGCATTGTTTAACGCACAGGCGTAAAATTCTTCTTTCCTGACTCCGTGATGAAAACAATAATCAGACTGTGGATTCAGCTCGGGAAGTTCGGGACAGTCATACTCCTCGAGATTCACAACTTGGCGCGACGTAATTTCCTGCAGATACTTGGCTTCGTATTTACCTCGGGTTACAATACGGTATGCGTTCCGAGCTATTTCCCGTAAATTGAGTTCCAGCTTTTTCACCGAAGTATCCCCCTCGAACCACTCGATACCGTGCTGGTAACACGTGTTATAATTGTTAGCGATGCGTTCTCTCTGAGTCAGGCTGACAAACGGATAAGGTGGCTCGACAACGTAATCCATATTTGTGAACGGTGGGAACGGTTAACACTTATTAGACCCGAACGTGGTGAGGTTTGTAGAACAACTGACCCTATCGTCGAATGTATAATCACCTTTTTCCCCCAACCTTACAATCACCCGATTTTTTTGTCTTCCTTCTTCTACAGTTTTTCCGAGGGTTGCTGTTTCCGGCGATAAAGTTGTCGGTTGGACCACACGAAGATAACGGAACCCTGTTACTGACGAAAAAACAGGAAACTTTGCCTCCCGCCCACTTTCTAGCCGCCAAAGTCTGTGATAACCTGCCTCGCTGCATCTATTTCTATGAGATTGTCGAACTCTGCGTAAACTATGCAATTTATTGTTTCTTCCAGCGCCTTGTCGAATCGCATTTCTATCCTGAGAGTACCGTGTTTAATTAGCGACCAATGCGAGGGACAGTTGGCCGAGAGGTCGGGTGTGAGATCGAACGCCATCAAACAGTTCCCTTTTTTGTACTGTGAACGATTAATTCCGTTGCCTTCGTTGAGAAAATGAATACCGGTGCCGGAGAAGAGGGTGCGATACGCGTCGACGTACAGATTATCTTTACCAAAGTTTGTTTGCAGAGGTTTTGAGGGGACTTGCACACCGTCCACGTACAGCGACAAGTAATTCAGCAAGAAGCTTTGGAAATTGAACGGGTTGCGTAGTCTGTCTCCGTTGAATGCCTTGTTGCTGACGAATCCAAGAATCACACGTTTCGGCAGTTGTCCGAGTACCACGTTGTCCAGCGTCTCCGCTTGTACCCCAGCGTGAATGGTGAAAGCTTTCACCTCTACTCTTGTTACGGGATACTTGGCCGTTCCCTGGGCAAGGGTACGTGCATGGGCCAGTAGGATACCTGGGCTGATCTTTACGCGGCGAACCATCAGAGAAGTGTCGACAATGTGCAGCGTGTGAAGGGGATTTGTTTCCATTAGGCAAAAACTGTCCCTCGATCTTACGAGACGTAGTCGTAACTCCACTCCGTTGAGTAAAAACTTTTCTTGATTGAAGACGTCGCAGTGGAGATGTCCAATTAGATCGACTATACGGGAGTCTTGCATCATACGTTTTCGCGTAGTGAATCCCTCGTCGGCATCTTCACTGTCGACATCGCAGACGTCCGATACGGTTTCCTCGCTGTCATACCACATGCCGCACGAGAGATGCGAACGTTTCGCGGATGGGGCGTAATTTAATAGAGTCTCAACGTAGGCACGGTAAGCGTAGGAGTTGTTGGCTGGTGAAACAAGTTTTTGATTGAAGAATATATCCACTTGGTTAAACATCGAGTGTAGAAGGTTGTTCACAGGTGTAGCGTACCGGGCAGGTGCAGCACCCGCCGCCGCTGCTGGGGGGTTATTCTCAGGTTTAATCAACTGCACCTGCACGCGTACGCTTAACATGGTGTGTGCCAAATCAATGTACTCGTCACCTTGGCCCGGTACCGAGAATTCGATCGGCGAATCATCGGTTAGCGATGAGACGGGCTTGTAGTGCACCCACTGTCCACCCTCAATCGAAGTTTGTGTAGGAGGAAGAGTAAACAAATCTAGCTCAGACTTCATACACTCGCCAGAGTGCGCGTGTAGGAATGCCATTATCCGTGTGTGTGAGGGCGAGAGATAAACTATCAGGGTCCAAAGATGTCGGTCAAAGCTCGTTTTTTAGAGGTCTTCTTTTTATTTCCTTTTTTTCTGGACACGGTTTGTTTCTTCTTGCCCTTGCTCTTCTTCTTCTTGGCTGATTTCTTCGGTCGTCTTCTGTTGATTCTTCCCTTTTTGGCAGAAGCTCGAGCGTCGACTAGCCTGTTTACGCGTGCGAGCATCGACTGATGTCTCGGTCCACCCACGCCGCTCATATACCCCGATCCCTTCATCAATGACTCAAGTTTTTCCTCAGCTTTTCGTTTCAGATTCCGACTCGATTCGTTGATGCGTGACTGTAGAGACTTTTTGAGCGGCGTATCGTTCTGCATATCCGTCCTAACGTTCTTCCCCGTGCGTAGAATCTCTTTTCCGACAGCCCTAGCCCCACTTCTGAACAATGGTAATATCCTACGAAATAATCCTCCCAAGAAGCTACCGATACCGTGACCCCGCTGGTGAGGGTGTCCTCGGTAGAAAATCTCCATACCGCCCCCCAACTGACTCTCGTAGTGTTCGGTGTAATGGTCCATGGTCTTTTACGTTCTTCTTCTGTTTCTTCGTTGTGTCAATGCCCTCGAACTTTCCTTTCCCTGCGATATAACGATGATGATGATGATGATGAAAGAATTCTCACATCAGCGAACGCGTTTAAAGTGAAGCGTGACGGTCAACGTCCCACCTTCGAATGGCACAGGTCTGCCAAGATGATCCCTTATATTGATTTCGACTGTACGGAAACTTGTAAGCATCAGTGGCAAGTAGTACGGCGGTGATAGGGTCTTTATTTCCGATTCTCCGCGAATCGAATGCGAGTTCCCACAGGCATGAATAACGCGTAACAAAGGTGCGTAAACATCACCGACGATGCGAGGCTCCACAAGATCACAGTAGACAAACATTTGACACGACGGGATTATCGGAACGGGGTTCTCAGCACCATCGGATACCGGAACATGGGCGGTTCTCCATGATTTAGGTCTTGCGGAGATAGCCTCGGCTCGTTGCGACGACGGCGATGAAAACGTGAGCGGATAATGGATCTCGGCTAGACCCACCTCCCACTCACCGTCCAATTCGATGGCACGCGGTAACTGTGTCATGTAGCAGCAGGTACGGTTATCGGGAAAAAACTGCATTGAGCTGCTGCTCGGTAGAGTGATGTAAAATTGATTACCCCTCATGATGAGTTTAGAACGTACGCGGGTGTGTATAATTCAATCAACGCGCACACGACTACTGACCCGTCTCCTCCTCGTCAGTTCTGAGTGACTGTCTCCAAATTTCCCCCCTCCGCTACTCGTTGAAGCTCTGCCTCGTAGAACGCGCCGTCGATTTCCTCTCCCTCTAAATCCACCAAGACGTAGACTACCGGTGAACGCGCGAGCACGCGGTGAATCTTGAACAATTCTTCGCTCCAGTTTGCCACGTATCCCTTCTCGAATGTGCCCTTGGTTCTGCTGATTCGTACAGTGTCACCTTCGCGAAATCTTGGTTTACCCTTCGATCGCTGTGGATATCGTCTCTGCATGAAGGCACGTGCCTCGGCCGCGTTGCGTAACGTCACCGACGACGGGGCCATTCCGATACTCGAGTGTATGGTATCATTGTACGCCTGTACGATCTGAGGAAGGATATCCACGTAGCGACGGGTCTTCTTGTGCGTAAAGTATCGCCATAGACGTTCCTTGAGCGTACGGTTGAATCTTTCTACGATAGCCGCTTTTATGTCGGGGTTTCGAGTGACCCGATAACGTATCTCGTTAGCGTTTAGCAGGTTCTGAAAAACAGAGCCGACAAACTCCTTACCCTTGTCTGTCTGTAGTAGTACGGGCCTGCGTCTGGTTGTGTTCAACACATGTTCGAATCCCTCGGCAACGGCTGTTGCTGTCTTACGCTTCAATGGAACTACCCACGCATACTTGCTCAGAACGTCAATCACCACTAGCAGATAGCGATACCCGTTGTTATGTTTCTTTTCAGAGTTCAAATCGGCCAGGTCAGCCTCCCACACGTCATCGATGTTGGAAACGTTGTATCTTGCCCGCGGAAATCTTCTTCTTACCGATTTGTGTAACGTATAGGCATCTTGACCGGATAGCCAGTTTCTGACCGTTTCCCGCGACGTGTCCCCCCGCGAGACACGTTCCAGGTTCCGTGCTCCCGTGTAGGCAGCCGGATGCGAGGGGTCGTAATATATATCTTCAAGTCTCGGCATCGTTATTTCTTCAAGCGAAGTTCCATCCACCCACTGCGTCTGTTTTTCTTACCGCTGTTGCTGTTGCTGCTACCCTCGCGTAGAATGTTTCGCTGGCTTTTACGTTTGGTCGCTACAGGTGTTTCGGTTATATTGCCGTCCTCTGTTCCACTGCTGCCGATACTTTCACTGCGATTACCCTCGCCAGCCCTACTGCGTGAAAAACCCCGAGCACTTGCGAACGATCCCTGACTACCGTCACCCGTGCCTCGAATCACGGACGATGACGAGGGATGTGCTATAGCCGAGGAAGCGGCGTCCGCCAACTTATCGTTGTCGAAAAGGCGTATGTCTCTCCAAAAAGTCTCGTTACCCACGTAATCTCGCGGTACGTTGACCGCGTGAAGAAAACGAGCGAACTGAGACCTTCCCACAGGATCGAAACTTTTTCTCGATCGCGTGGCAAGGTTCGTCAGATCGACAATATTTGCACCAGGTACCGTTACTCCGTCGATCGCAACTGCCCCGTCATTATTCCACGTGAAACGAGTCGGCATGTCGCTCAACATTTTTAACAAAAGTTTGCCTTTTGCTAAAAACTTTTTCGGAACGCCTTCCAGTATTCGCCCCGGATCCATTTTTCCCTCATTCGAAGGCGCGGCTCCGATCTCCTGTTTCAGCGTTACCCCGCCAACATTTTTACCCGTGCCCTCCTCCTCGCGAATGAGCAGCTCCAACGGTTTTCTAGACTCCTTGGTAAAATACAGATATCGCTGCAGCACTTGTTGATACAGTTTCCATTTTTCGGCATCATCCGTTGTTTCTGACTTCAGAATGCTTCTCATATCGTTATCTAGATTGGTGATGGGATCACCGCGGCCGGAATTAGGAGTCTCCTCGGCAGCGGCGGACGATATACCGGCTGCTGCACCGTCCGTGACGCGACGTTGGAATCTCTCCATACTTTCCATTGGAATTAAAATCATCTTCTTTGCCCGTTCCATCTTACCAACACCACCGCTTACACTCACACACACAGTTATTTAAAAAAACAGTCTAGACACCAGAGTTCCGAGTATAGGGGCTAACAGCAGGGCAAAGAATCCACTTCCCTGTTGAACGAGAATTTTTTTCTTGCTTTTCCAGCTACCTCGATTACGGGCCAATCGACGAAGCGTCTGTCTGTGACGGCGAAGTCGCGTCTTCTGCGACGGGGAAAGCACGACGTTTCCCTCCAAGGTGTTGAGCGCGCACTCGCAGATGTTCTTAATCAAAGTGTTATCGGCTGTACGTAGCAGAGCCAATCGTTGACCTGGTTTTAATTTCTGCAGCGCGTGCAGCAGGAGAGTGTTTATTTTACTAAAGTTGGCCAGGCACTCCTGCTCACACGTGCGACGAGGTGTTTTCGGCATTATATCCGTGCGACTGGTACTGTGTGAGCACTGCTCTTCTTTATATCCCTCCGTGGAACGTAGACGTAATGATGTACGTCCGTGGGAAAGATACTGGTACGAAACCGACAATTTTCAGGCGTCGATTGCTTCAGATCCAGCAAGAGATAACCGTGCGGCGCAGAGGTAGCCTCGTGATAGGCCTCTTGAAGAAATCGTGAATCTTCGGGGTAGACTTGTCGCGCGAGGTGTTGAATCTGACCGCGATCGCGCGGATTTTTGAAGAAAACGATATAATTGGCGTTCAGAGAGATGTCTCGTTGACCGTGTCCTTGGTGAAACAAATTCTGCGTGATGTAAAAAACACTGAGATTCTTGTGGTGACAGACTTTGGTGAACAGATCGACGACCACATTGTTTGACGCCTCGCGCATCAGATCGTCGATCACCAATAGTTTGGGCTTCGTGTCACCGTCGTAGTCTGCGTGCTGCGGTAATCCCTCGCGGTATTCTATTCCGTTCCCCGACTCGTACAGCGGCTGCCACTCGTCGTAGTACCAGATTACGCGACTGAATTCCGCATCGCACATACTCCTGCTGTGTCTCAAGAAATTCTTTACAAAATTGGATTTTCCGCAACCCGAAGGACCGGCCACGATCGCAGAGAACGGATGCTTCCATCGCGTGTCCATCGTCCTCGATAATGTTTCTCTCTCTCTCTGTACAGATGTGTGGAAAAATCAGAATCAAAACATTCGGGTAACTGTATATTCCGCGGGAATCAGCCTTTCACGGGGGCGGCGGCGGCGGCGGCGGCGGTCGCGTAGCGCGCTGAGCTATGAGCTCATATCAGCGCGCGTGTACGCGTCGAGGGTATCAACCAGTACCCTCGCGCGCCCGCGGTACCAGCCTCATGCGGCGGGATAGATCTATCGCGGCTGACGAGCTTGCCGGCGCACGCACCCCTTGATCTAGCTTATTGCATCCCCGCGTCATAATTGTTTCTGTATAGTGTTTCTTCAGAAACGCAGATAACGTGAATATACTGACCTTACTGTGAACGTATAACCGTTATCTTCTATATTTATCTTCTGCGGCAGCGGCGTGTGTGCGTGTGTGTGTGTGTGTGTGTGTGTGTGTGTGAACAAGAGGCTTGAGTCGGAGAGTGAGAGAGAGCGAGAGACAGAGTGTGCGATAAAGTTGGAAAATAGAGAGAGTTTTGTCGAGAGACTGTAAAAGATTATGTACAGATACTAGTTTACCCCGGTACAGGCTGCGTTAGGGGATAATCCCAAATACACGTGTTACTTTTGGAGGCGTTCAATGTTCGATGGAAATTCCCTGTAGCCGTAGGGCAAGGTCTGAAAGTTATCGGGGCAACGACGCCTCTTGACAATTACCGGTCTGCAGGTCTTGGACTCTGTACGCGTGACCACCTGGTGCAACACTGTCCGACGAATGGCGCGATACTGTAGTTGTATTGGCTCGGTGTTATCTACCACCATGCGCCGTATCGAGTCAAAGTTGACTTTAAGACGATTCGAGTAATTCAATGTAACACCTTTGACTTTGCATACCTCGGTCTCCTCACCGCTCGCATGACGAACGATGTACGCGTAAAACTTTGCTCCCCCTGAAACGAACGATCGTATGTAGCTACCCTTTCCGTAAGCCTCTAACTCGTCTGTGAGATCACCCAAAAAGTTTCCCGTCTCTGGCTCGTATTCGTCAGTATGGTTCGCATCGCGTGTATAGATAACCGAATCGGTATCATAGTACAGTACCCTCCGATCGAGCTTTTCCAGATACGAGTATAACTTTAGACGTGCTTGGGCTGTAGTATATGCGGCTATAGCAACATTTGCCAGGGGTGTCGGTTTAACGCTCGCCTCGGAGTGAACCCATCGTATGTATAACAGTTTCTCATTGACGGGTAGGAGATCTGTAACTTCGATCTCCGGGTCGGTTAATATTTTTAACAATTGTCTACGGGAATTTACAACCTCGGTCTTTGACATATTCTCACGCTGACCGAACTTTCCCCAAAACGAGTTGAGACAGAGTTTTGAGACAGAACGTAGGCCGGGATTCTTTGAAATCTTATCGCGGTCCAGTCGTATGCCCTCAATTCTCTCATATTCGGACAAGTAACGTTCTCGCGATTCCTCGTCTACACACTCGGCCGGCCATCCGCTAGCCTGCTGTTTAATTTTCAAGAAGGTATCTATATAGCCCGCAAAGTGACCACCCTTCCGAGTATTAGGGTCAAACTGTGTCATTGCATACTGCCAGATTTCACGTACGCTCACCACCGTGTAACCCTTTTCCACGGCCTTCTTCAATTCATCGGACACCCAAGTACCCTCGAACCAACGCTCGGAAGCGTTCTCGTGCGGACAGTCTATTTGCAGCATTTCCTCGCAACAAGTACGACACAGAGCAAACATTAGTTTACCGTGCATGCGTATCGGTAATACGGGATGAAAGAGATCTCGCGGCGGTAGAACGCAACACTTGACCAATCCGTCGAGTCGTTGGATATCGGTACCGTTCGCTCCTGTTAAGAATTTACAGTCGTCGCCGACATAAACTGTCGGGTGCCCCATGGGAAACCGACCGTTCTTGCATATGTAGGGGTACAGAGAGCATACGTCCACGTAGCGTATTTCCTCGCGTACACCCTCATCCACGCCTGTGTTTACTTCGCGATAGCACGACGTGTTACCCGTACGACCGCCATAGAACGCGTCACGTGGATTCAACGCCTTGTACGAACCCTTGTTTGCAATTAATAACTGATTCGAAATATATTCACGCAATTCGTCGCTCTCATTTCTGAGTAGATCCCATTCACATTCCCAGATCTCTGTAACGATGTATCCTAACTCGGTCATTTTAGCAGTCTTTGAGCGTGTTTCTTCGAGCCGCCTATCCATCGTGTCACCGGCTGTCAGTCTATTATCTCTGTTTATCTTGTAGCACAGCGGGCAGCCGTGCCAATAACACCCGTGAAACTCAAACACTTGACGTACGCCCGTTTGTTTATTTTCATAGTAACCGTCAACAGGACGACCCGTTTCAGGTATACGAAACTCGCGTGCCCGTGCAGCATGGGTGATTAGTATACCCATTTCATGCTCCTTCCAGACAAGCCATTCGAGAGCCTTCTGCGATTGATTATCGGCACGCCTATAACCCCCGCTGGGGATAATACCGATTTGCGACGGTTGTAAGAAATTTTTCCTAAACACCGTCATGCAGGCCGACGCTATGGTCGTACTCTCTGTGAACGGACACACACGCCCACACTCGAGAAAGATGTCCCTAAACGCGATACACGCACGTCGAAGAATATCTACATCTGCCTTGCAATAAGTCACCAGCTCGACATCAAAGTCAAATTGGCGATCTTGTGCAACCTCGCTATTATACCAGTTGTAAAAATCATCTCGAGCACTCACACTCATACCGTCCGGTATGTAAAATTTAGCTTCAGGAAGTGGCCCCACGTAACCACTATTATCGGGTGTGTTGAAAAGATGAGGAAAGAAACCCTTGACAGTGCTCGGAGGCAGACCGAAAGCTTTGGGAAGAGCAGATAACGCCATGGGCATATAGGCTAGCGAGTCAAGGAAGCGAGTGTGTCCCGTCTCTAGCATAATAATTTTACTTCCGTTCAAGATTACTTGCGGCGGTTCGTTGCCTCGCTCTACCAAAAATCGCAATATGAACTGAGCGTCGAATCCCTTTGCGTAGTGAGCTAAACAAATAATTTTTGTGAAATCTCGGATCGGTCGCGTGACAAAGTCAACAAGTTGTCTGATAGGATCGATCTTGAAGACATACTCGCGCGTGAGACCGCAAGAGTCGCAACCGTTTTTTATATCCAAATCGTGAATACACTCGCTGCAAACCTGATGCGCTACGCACAGATTCGGCACATGTATGTTCGTTCTTTCATCACCCTCAACCGTCTCGCTCTGCTGCGTCTCAAGATCGTAAAACACGAAGATATACCGGGGTTGCTTCTTATCGCGTTTGATGGTGGGCATGTAACAGTTATGATTATACGACTGCTGAGAACAACAGGTGGCACAGTACCGTGTCTCGCACGAGTGTACACCTTTCGTACGATCCGTGAAACGCGTACAGTTACCACAGATCTGAAGAGTTTCGCACACGCTACGACGCGGACTGAACGACCCCGTTTTTCGATGCCTCGCCAGACATTCGTTTCCGCGAAAAAAACGTCCGCAGAAGCGGCAGTCTAGACTCGCGCCGATTGAATCGCAGGCGGGAACCGAAAGACATTGAGGACATTTGCGCGAACATCGGTGCTCGTTACCGGTCCTGTACCCTTTGTTACAGGGTTCGCAGAAATATCTCGCAGCCGCTGCAGCCGTCAGGTTCAGAATAGGATTGTAATGCCGTTTAGCGGGAAAGTAGAGGATATTCAGTTTATACGTAACGCCGTGTCGTCCGCTCGCCGTAACCACATCCGTACCGTCGTAGATCGTCTCTTCGCCGTTCCCCAGTTTCCCACTTTCATAAACTACGATTGCTATACCTTCACGGGCCAGATAAGATTGAAACAGATTGATCTCGGGTACGCCGCAACCGTCCGCAGGAATTTCGACACCCGCGTCTTTTATCAACTTATAGGCGGCGATGCGCTGAGACGGTGATACTTTATGTCTAATCAATTCCCACCGCGTGTGTAACGCCCCGCTACGGATGGATCCCCTCTCAGCGTGAGCTCTGGCCACAACAAGAGCACGTGGAAGACACATGTTGTCAGAGTTCCCGATTTCCAAAATAGAGCGTTTCCCTACCCCGTCATGCGTCAATCTCATCGCCTTACCCCGCCCCGATGGAACTCTAACGGTATTCACGGTGACGGTGATCGTCTGATCTACGGTGAACTCGGACGCGCTTTGTGTCACACCGTACACAATTTTCCACAAATCTTCGTAACGGAAATCTTTAACAGGTCGAAACGAAAGACCAGCGGCTCCAAGATTGAAGCCACCGGCATTGAAACTGATTCCAATGTAGTCTGATTCGCGGCACGAACCGACGGCATAGGCATGAATATTCCTGAACGCCCCCTCTAACCATTTAATGGGATTTGCACCTTCTGCAACCGGTTCTATCCTGATAACCATCTGACGACCGGTAATTTCGAATCGTTTGTAATATTTACTAAGCTCGCTTATCACTTGGAAACGATCTTCCGTCAGAGAAGACCTATTCTCGAAACTTGCCACCCCGTCTCCCCCAGGATGTTCTACCGATGCAGGGTTTTCCCTAGCTATTCTCTCTGAACTCTCCTCGCTATCATCCTCGACAATACTTCCGTCCTCGTCAGAGTTATCTGTGACAGGTCTGTTCACGTGTCCGCCGTGTTGAAGTCCCGAGGTACTGGCTCCTTCGTTAACATGGAATTTACGAAAACCCATTGCTGTGGTCTTCCCATCTGTTTGTATTTAAGATAGAGTTGGTCAAGAATGAAAGTAAATAAAGGATGTTATATTCTACGTATTTATAAGTCATTTAAATTTTATTTGAGAAATTGTTCATCGAACTGGTACAAGGCTTACAGGTAGAGTTAGAATAGTGCTCGTTTGGTAAATTTTCCGCTACAGGTGCCTGATGATGATGGCGATGATGAAGCTGATTATCAGGTTCTTCGTGCGACTCGTCACGGCGTTGGTTATTTGGGCCGCGTGCGTCACTCCCTGTGGCCGCGTAGTCAGAAGAATCACTTGAGGAAGCCGCATTGCTGCCCCAAGTCGGCATAGGTCGAACGACCCAATTTTTATTCGGGATTTTCAAAACAGTCGATAACCAGGGATGACGAGATTCTTCGGTGTCGATAGACGATGGTATAATTTCATACATTTCCGTATCGCTGTCGGCGCTCATTATCGTCTGTTTACCAGCCATCCGGGCCTCGTATCTTTCCACTGCTGCACACAGCATCTCATCGGTGATACTGTTATCTTCGAGCATATCCGTGTCATTTGAAACTGGCATGGGATTCTGCCGAGTTTTCGGAAGTTGACCTCCGCGTTCTTGTACCCCGTTATCGTCGTCGTCGTCTGCAGTGGTAGTCATCCTAGTCGTTCTCTCGATCCTCCCAAGTCTTGACACCTGACGTCGCCGCGGTGTTTCATAGATGTTATTCCGGCTACGTGCACGGATCACATTCAGACACTCGTAATACTCCGTCATCAGTCCCCGCAATATCCAGAAGGTAGAAGTACCACGCGAAATCACCGTTTCGGCAGCGATTCGTAAACAATCCCACGACTCCGCGAAAACGTCGTGATTGTACAGACGGGAAATAGACCTCTCATCACACATAGCAATCATTCGTCGCACCTGCCGCAGCAAATTTTTCCGGGTCATTCGGGCAAGCGATCGTCTCCATCGTATACCGCAGGACCTATCGAAAGCGATACTCCTACGTCTGGCATAAGATGCAGCCTTTAACACTATAGCGCGATACTTTCTGTTCTGCGTATCAGGCATGATTTAAATTGAACGTGGTTTTTTCTTGAAAGATCACACAAAACGATGCCAACTCCGACAATATCGGTCGTACACTCACTTACACACACATACAGGCATCATACAGAGTGTAAGATTGGAGCTTGCATACAAAAAATTTCCTACTGAAAAAAATATCCCTCGTGTCAAGCTATATATCAGTTTCCGAAGGGACCACGTGGTTTGAATGACCAATGAACTATACTTCGGAACATAACATTAGCGGATGCCTCGCTGACTGATATGCTGGAAAATTCTGAAAATATCCTATCTCGTTCTCTTTTTGAATTTCATCTTTCCACCTCTAACTCTACCCTGTTTCTCGTCGCTGAAAAACGTTAATTTACCTAAAGTTAAATGCGATCTTTACCGCGAATCCTTATGTTTATATATATATATATATATATAGTGAGTACGTTAGATCGTAACGGTTCACCGTAATCTCTTAAGTCCGTACACTCATCACCCAAAAGTCAGCTCCTGAGAACGTTTAAAATTTTGGTATTTTCCATCCCCCAAGTCCGTTGTTTCTGTTCCCGGACACGTCACTTCATCAATACTGTACCATTAACAGCACAATCTCTTACATGTGTCCTCTAGTCCGGAACCGCCTTATAAGCACAGAGGCCTTTACCGAATCGTGGTTGTTAGATATAGCGGGTATGTTAGTGTGTAACGGTTCACCGTAACCCCTTAATCGCTTCCACTCATCAGCCAAAAGTCAGCTCATCAGCGCGTTTCAAAATTTTGGTATTTTCCATCCCCCAAGTCCGTTGTTTCTGTTCCCGGCCACGTCACTTCATCAATACTGTACCATTGACAGCACAATCTCTTACATGTGTCCTCTAGTCCGGAACCGCCTTATAAGCACAGAGGCCTTTACCGAATCGTGGTTGTTAGATATAGCGGGTATGTTAGTGTGTAACGGTTCACCGTAACCCCTTAATCGTTTCCACTCATCAGCCAAAAGTCAGCTCATCAGCACGTTTCAAAATTTTGGTATTTTCCATCCCCCAAGTCCGTTGTTTCTGTTCCCGGACACGCCACTTCATCAATACTGTACCATTGACAGCACAATCTCTTACATGTGTCCTCTAGTCCGGAACCGCCTTATAAGCACAGAGGCCTTTACCAAATCGTGGTCGTTAGATATAGCGGGTATGTTAGTAACGGTTCACCGTAACCCCTTAATCGCTTCCACTCATTAGCCAAAAGTCAGCTCATCAGCGCGTTTCAAAATTTCGGTATTTCCCTATCCCCAAGTCTGTTATTTTTGTTCCCGGACACGTCGCTCCAACAATACTGTACCAAGGGATTGGCACAATCTCTTACATATGTCCGTACGTCTAAAACCGAGTTATAAGCGGAGTTTGAAAATTATTTTTGAAAGGGGGTGCAGATCTGACTTTTCGTATATGTGTTTGAAAATTTTGGAGAGGGGTACGGGTCTGACTTTTCGTATATAAAGACGAGCAGTTTTCACCAGACTACTCACAACTTACGGAAAGCATACCGCTTCAACAACGTTTTTAAAAAGTAAAACAAAAATCCAGCGAATAAAAAAATGGCCGAACAATCGGGACTATACTGTACATCAAGCGGTTGCACGCACGAAATGGGTAAGTTATACTAAACTCCATCAGCTTACTTGTAATACTATCACGTAGCATTATAACTTTGAACTACATTTCCGATACTGTCATTGTTATTTTTTCTCGAAACAACACGTCATACGCAATCGACGCTTTCCGGAATATTATACAAATAACTGATTCAATCTCGTAATTTGCAGATGCTCTGGAGTGGGAGACGAAGGTGGCGGAGGTGATGCGGGCCATGGACCCGCACGAAGCCAGGAGATTCTCCGTGGACGAGGTAGAGTTCGCGGTGGACATCTTCCGTCAGTGGGCCGTCATCCGGCGTATACAGGGGATGACGATGTTGCGTCGAAGATGGGTGGCGGAACCATGCGACACCTGTCGCGCCATGGTCGGGGAGGCAATAGCCCGGCTTTTGGGGGCGAAGGAGTTTCGTCCCTTCCCAGAAAATTTCCCGGCGCGTGGCTGATTTTAATTTATTAAAAGATACTTTAAGTTGACTACATCCTCGTAAGAGGGATAAGTCATTTAAAGTAAGTGTGTGTGTGTGTGTGTGTGCGTGTGCCTATTATTAAATATTACTTTTACTTTATTATTTTAATATTTTTACTTTTTTACTTATACATATTATTATAATTTTTTATTATTATATTTTTTATTATTCAAATTTATTTTATTTTCAAATAAATGTGTAGCTTCAATTGTGTAATTGTTGCGTAATCAAATCTCTAACCTTCCCCAATACTCTAGTGTAAATATAAATATAAGATTAGTTAGAAGAATAATATTATTAAAATAGTATTCGTTGCTCAGTTTCCGTTGGTGATATCAGACTGTCGTTCAAATATTCAAAATAAGCTTATCGTCTTGACCGGAAATATCTCTACAACCAACACAGGGAAATGGTAAAACAAAAAGGAGGTGGAGGGGGAAATCGGAGGGTCTAGAGGACCGTGTCGTCTAGATTTAAATCAGTAATATTGCAGCCTCGATCAAACCGAGTTGTAGTACAATGTCGACACCTAAATCAAAAGTAGTCATGGGAAACACGAGTAGAATTTTTAAGAGCTTTACGAAACCAATGAAAAAATCTCAAAGAAATCTGGTTCTCGCGACTACGTACGGATTGAACAATTCAATAACTAAAAAGATTGTTGTCGGTCTCGGACTTGGTGCAGACGAGTCATTTGTGCCAGTGATTAAACTCGAGAGCAATTCCTCATGCTGTATATATTTCAACGCATCGGAGTGGTCGCTACTGGCAGACGAGTTGGACACCATCACAGAGTATCTGGATTCGAGCGGCTATTCGGGTGCGGATTGGTATTTCGAACATATTACGCTAGGCGGTTGTACCATAACTTTTACCACCTCTCACGGTTCAAAAAGTATCAGTTTCGAAGCAAATAATATCGCCGAGGAGACGGATGGTGCTGATGCTGAAGAAGAAGAAGAAGAAAACCTCGATACGACCAATGGGGGTGTCAAGCGGAAACTGTCTTATCGTCCCACGATAGTGATGCAGAAGACCACGTTTGACGGGTTGAAGACAGTGTTCGTGTGTGTAGAAGAACAGTTGCACCGCCTTCAACGGCTTGCCAACAGTGTCAATCGGTGTAAGAAACTGTACATCGAGTATATAGCGGAGAAGGTGAAGATACAGGGTCCTCGAGAACCATCACTTCATCGAATAACCCTGCTCTCTGCAAGGGAGTATGATTCTGCAAGGGCACACGTCAAGACACAACTGGAGGCAGAATTTGTGAATAATTATTGCGACATCGTTCTCCTGGAATTGACAAAATTATTCCCGCATTATCTCGCAGTAGGAATCAAACTGAAGGTGGAAGAGGAATCGAACTAAACATTGTTTGCAAATTATCGCCTACGCAATGTCGGTTTTCGTTCATATGCCTTCTGGCTCTGGCTCTGCAGAAGAATCTCGCGACGCAACGGCAGCGGTGACATTATCGGATTCTGATAGACAGCATTCGTGTATGATCTCACACCATGCCGGTGAAAAAACATCCGGTGTAAATTACAGTGTAACAAACATCGACTCTGAACTTTTAGAGACCTACGGCTTGTTGTTTGTGTCAATAATGATTTTAATGCTGGGTTCTTTCATATTGCCCTTCATTTTGTTGAGTTCATTTAATTGCCATGAATAACCGCATAGTTGTATATGTGGAATTAAGATTTATTGAATAAACGTCTGATATGTATATATTTGTTGCGTCATCAAATCTCTATCCTTCACCAGCCTCCCGTAGTTTTAAGCATAGATATAGTAAACAGGGATGCCGCGTTGCTGAAATATTTCTAAGTACAAAAATTTTGGAGTAGGGATAACGCGTCATCGCTTTCCAGAAGCTTCTAGAACATTCTGGAACATTCTAGAACACACGGACACGGTAAGGCAAGCGTGTGTGTGTGTGTGCGGGTAAACGCGTCATCACCCCTTGGCTGGCCCAGACTAGAGAGAGAGAGACGGGACCAGGCTAGAAAGAGACAGAAAGCTTCTAGAACATTCTGGAAGATTCTAGAACACACGGACACGGTAAGGCGAGCGTGTGTGTGTGTGTCCGGGCAAACGCGTCATCGCCCCATAGCTGCCCCAGACTAGAGAGAGATAGACCCAGACTAGAAAGAGACAGAGCGATGCACTCACCCCATAACGGACCCCGGGGGGAGGTGGGGTAAGGGGTATCATGGTCAGGGCCAGTGACCGCAGACGGGGGTGGGGGGAGGGGGGAGCTGATAAGGAGGTCCGCGTACACACCAGACCGGATGTGGGCCAGACTGATAAGATAACACACTGACCCACATTCCCCTTATCACCCCCTTATCAGGAGACGGGGGGGAAAGGGGGGTTTGTTGTGTCTCCCCATAGCTGCCCCTATCTACTTACATCATTATGTATGTAGATCATATGATACATCATATGATGTATGTAGAACTCAATCTTTTAATAGATGGGGCATTCCATGCCAACTCGACCAGTCCCTGTTAAAAATTCCATTAGAAACGGATAGGATGTGAATTCTATCCGTTGCTTCTCGTTCTAGTATGTGTTTTTATCACTGCTTTTACTGACAGAAGCAGATTAAAATTATTATACGTGCATTTTCGTACAACAACGTATAGGAACGACATTTGAATCTATCTGGTTCTTGACGCATGCATAGATAGCCGTAATAATGAGCAAGTACAAACAGGAAACCTATCCGCATTTATCCGCGAGGACTCTAATCGTATTTGTCCGGAGAACCGGATACAAATGTATCTGTTGATATATTGTCTAAATACTACTGTCTGTTTGTATGCGCAATGCGGTGGTCGGACATTTCTTCGTATGACACTTATTCGTAACCCACTTCTTCGTCTGCCATTTCTTCGTCCGGACACTTTTTTGTCCGAGACACTTCTTCGTCTGGACACTTCTTCGTCTGGACACTCCTTCGTCTGGACACTTCTTCGTCTGAGACACTTCTTCGTCTGAGACACTTCTTCGTCCAGGACACTTCTTCGTCTGAATACTTTTTTGTTGGGTTACTTCATTGTCTCAACTTTTTTGTTGTTTGAGAATCTTGCTTTCTTTTATGTAAGTATTTGCATCTTCCTATGCTGGTGCTCACACAGAACGATTTGATGCTGTCGTTTGTGCGCTGGGATAATGTAGCGTAGATGTAGAATTAGTTTCATTTTTTCCCCACCTCACTGATCCCTCACACACACACACACACACACATGCAAAATATCCAGACGGTGGTTGTGACTCTCGAAAGGCTAGAAAAGGTTAGGCCACCCCACTAATCCCACACACACACACACATGCGAAATACCCAGACGGTGGTTGTGACTCTCGAAAGGCTAGAAAAGGTTAGGCCACCCCACTAATCCCACACACACACACACATGCGAAATACCCAGACGGTGGTTGTGACTCTCGAAAGGCTAGAAAAGGTTAGGCCACCCCACTAATCCCACACACACACACACATGCGAAATACCCAGACGGTGGTTGTGACTCTCGAAAGGCTAGAAAAGGTTAGGCCACCCCACTAATCCCACACACACACACACATGCGAAATACCCAGACGGTGGTCGTGACTCTCGAAAGGCTAGAATAGGACAATTTAGAATGGAAAAAAAGAATTTGGCAATAATAAAATGGAAATAAATTTTAATGAAAACAAAGAAACTGAGCGTGTCCAGTTTCTCGTGGTGTTTGACAAGACATAAAGCGGCTACGGACACATCCACCGTTGACTTTGTATAGCATAATTGAATATATATAGCAGTCGAAGTCAGACTGGTGGCGGCTCATATGCTCGTTCGCACTTTGACGCAAAACCTTTCTCGCTGAAGAAATGACGCTAAGACATAACTTCATCGGACTGTCTTCGGTGTAGCTGAGTTATTTTCTGCCGACGTATTGCACTCTATTATTATCGTCCTGAATACATTGTCCGAGTCTTCGTTCATTAGTATGCCTCTACATCTCATTCATACATCCAAAGGAAAAAAAATGTTGCGACAGAATAATTATCTATTTTATCTTGATTATTCAAAAGGAATCAAGACTTATTGGGAATGTATATATTTCGAAAGCAAATCATGTCGTGGAAGAGCTATCACTGTTAAAGATAATTTCGAACGTTTGAGTGGTGCAGAACACAATCATGTGCCGGAACCAGCCAAGGCTGAGGTGAAAGAGATAATGGCTCAAATTGTTCAAATTGCTACAGAACACGTTGAGCTATCCACAAGACAAAATGTCTCAGCATCAACTGCTGGAGCTTCGAACGCTGTCCAGGCAGCCCTCCCATCCATGGATGCCATGAAAAAAGTAGCACAGCGTGCTCGCCGTCGTATAGATGCGCCTCCACCGAATCCCAGGACGCGAGCAGACATACAAATCGTACCTCCGTATGATAGAACACTAGACGACGAACCGTTTCTCGTATTCGACAGCGGAAAAGGTGATCCCAACAGGATTTTAATGTTTTCAACGGAACGGAACTTGCAAGTACTTGCCGAGCAAGGTGCACATTGGTTTGTCGACGGCACTTTCAGTACTGCGCCTCCAATGTTCGAGCAAATACTCACTTTCCATGCCATCAAATGTCACTTCATAATACCGCTCGTTTACACACTGCTTCCAAATAAAACTAAAGCAACATATGTCAATGTCATCACCACACTACGACAACTCCGACCCGAATTACAACCCGCAAGTGTGATGACTGACTTCGAATCAGCTCTGTTTTTGGCATTTTCTGAATCAATTGCGAACATCACTATGCGCGGATGTATGTTCCATTTCGGGCAATGTATTTGGCGGAAAATACAAGCTTTACCGGACATACGAGAGGCATATTGCAATGACCCAGAATTTTCATTGCAATTGCGGCAATTGCTTGCACTTGCATTCGTACCAGTTGTAGATGTTGTGCATCAATACGAACAACTTATGACTTTTCCGTTTTTTGTCGAAAACGTAGGCATGTTACAATCATTGATTGACTATTTTGAGGATACGTGGATCGGGCGGCCAAATCGTAGCGGCGGAAGGAGATTACCGAAATTTCAGTTGCAGCAGTGGAATCAATATAATGCTACTATCCAAGGCTTGCCTAAAACTAACAATTCCGTGGAAGGCTGGCATTCAGCATTTTCAGCATCTCTCACTAAACACCCTACAATTTGGAAATTTATTGATGGGATTAAATCCGAACAAAACTTGGCAATGATCAAGTTGAGTCATGCTATTCGTGGCGAGGAACCACGTCAAAAACGCGTTTATCGGGATGTCAATACAAGACTCCAAAAAATCGTTCAGGACTATAACAACCGACCTCTATCTGATTTCCTCATTGGGATTGCACAAAGTGTGGAATTACAAATTTAAGAACTCCAATACCTTTTATACTTAAGATTTATCAAACGATGTGTCAAGGTCAACGCGCACTATGACGAACCGAAGCGAATCGAAGTTTTCATCAACATGCTTTCTTAGGAGTGTGCGTGCACACGTTCATAGGAAACATAAAAAAAGCATGCAAATGGAAATTTCGTTTTGCTTCGGTTCGGCATAGTGCGCGTTGATCATTATCGTATTATTATTAAGCACTGAACTACCGTATGCAATAATTATGTAAGATTGAAAATCAAGAAATAAAATAAATGAAAAACTATAGAAAAATGCAGGATAATTTCATACTAAAAAAAAAGGCTAAACCTGTGTTCACTCCCTTCCTCAGACCTTCTTTCTCATACGAAGAAGTGTCTCAGACGTAGAAGTGTCCAGACGAAGAAAAGTCCAGACGAAAAAAGCCCAGACGAAGAAGTGACCTGGACGAAGAAATGTCTCGACGACGAAGTGTCCTGGACGAAGAAGTGTCTTAGACGAAGAAGTGTCCAGTTGAAGAAATGGGAGACGAAGAAGTGGGGTACGAATAAGTGTCATACGAAGAAATGTCCAGTAACCCGCAATGCTAGACAGAACACGGTATCATTTTATTCGCCCCAACTGTATCCGACGCTATGCATACATATTAGGATGACCGTTAAAAATTTGATTTTAAACAAAAAAAAATTCTTTCAAATTTTCAGAATTTAAAAAAAAAATTTGTTTTCTGTTTTCCATCAGTTTTGGATCAAATCTGCATATTTTGTGAGACATTTCAAAATAACTGCGGATTCCTCGAAATAAAAACTATGGTCGTCTTGCGCCAGTGTTCTTTACGTTTTTTTCACCTAAAACAAATTTCCCTCATGCACGCACACTCCTAAGAAAACATGTTAATGAAAACTTCCGATCGCTTCGCTTCGGCATAGTGCGCGTTGAGCTTTATGTGTTTAATTCACAAACGCTGTAACACACTTAGCTTCGCAGTGATAAATTCAAATGTGTGAGCAATGCGTGCACGAATCTGTGCCATTTACAACGGGCTTGCAGATTCGATTCGGTGACGTCCAAAGATGCGTATTATACATGCTGATAGATCTTGTTGCCGAAGTCGCAGTCAGAAGCGACGATTTCGACTGCATATGAGCAATGCAGATACGAAGCGTTACATTTTACTACGGAATTACAGATCCGATCCGATGAAGTTCGAAGATGCGCAAACATGCAGATGAATATGATCGCGGAAGTCACAGACAGGAGCGATAGAATCCGATGCGCGAGCAATGCGAATAGGAACCGTTACATTATAGAGCGGGTTTGTAGAGCAAATCCGTTAAAGTTCGAGGATGCGTGTGAATCCGGATAGATCTGGTAGCCGAAGTTGCAGTCAGAAGCGATCGAAGTTTATTACGTGAGCAATGCATACAAGAACCGACATATTATGAAGAGGGATTGCAGATCCGATCTGGTGACGTTCAAAGATGCGTGTCTATGCTCATAGATTTGGTAGCCGAAGTCGCAGTCAAAAGCACTGAAATTTGATTGCACGAACAATGCGGACAGCAGCCGTTACTTTAAGAATTGGAATTGTAGTTCAGATCCAACCGAGTTCGCATGTACGTATTGATACGGATAGATCTGGTATACGGCATTGCAGTAATGAATGAAACGAGTTCGATTCTCACGGAATTGCGGTCTCCAACTGTTAGAATTTATTGCGGGATTACGGATAGGATCTGATAACCAAAAGCGACGCGTACAGAGACGAATACGTATTTCATCTGAAACTCCTGGCAGAAGCGAAGACCTTAGGGTGCGCACAGAAAAGCGAACAAAAATCTTTAATATCTATATACGTTATGACAGACAAATACAGATCGACCATTAGAATTCAGATAGCTTACGTTAAAGATATATAGCTGTGCAGATATCAGACGTAAAGACACGCATTGAAATACACTCATCGATTATCTCTCGCAGATGGAGCGGATAGGATTCCGTTAAATTCTCATAAGTTTGACATGAAAATTCTGTGAGCTTCTGATGGTTTTCTTTCGGAATTTTTAACAGGGGTGTTGAACCCCGACCATCTCAAAATCATTTCATGTTTTTTTCTAACGTTCTACTCGGTAAAAAACGCGACCTGAATTTTTTTTCAATTTTTTTTATTGAACCGTTCCTTTTTTATAAATTTTTGAAGTTGATTGCGAATGCCCATTTTGAAAAATCTTAAAAAAATTCTGGATTTACTGAATTTTTTCAGATTTTTCAGAATGGGCATTCGCAATCGACTTCAAAAATTTGTAAAAAATGAATGGTTTGATGAAAAAATTTCAGGGCGCGTATTTTGTCGAGTAGAATGTTAGGAAAAAACATGAAGTGATTTTGAGATGGTCGGGGTTTGACACTGGTAGAGTTGGCGTGGAATGCCCCAGATACATTTTGTACCATTATGCATCACAAATTATTATGTTATACTACACAGAGAAAGGAGGATAAAATTATATAATTCTATTATATAGAGGGTAGATTCCTATTTTCCGCTCACCAAGAGTTGTGTTGAGGTGGCAGAGAGTCGAAATCGGCAATTGTTTGCTATTTGACAGCCAATTAAGAAGTCAGTGGCTACTAAATAAAAACAATTGCCGATTTTGATTCGCAGTCGCCCCAATAAGACTCTTGGCAGGTGGATGTGAGAAATTCATACTGTATATAGAGAAAGAAACAGTCTTTACATTCACTGTATATAGAGAAAGATACAGTCTTTAAAACAGTCTTTTAATACATATTTTCTATGTCATCTTAAATCTTATTATCACAAACTATCATAGTTTAGTCTTTGACGTTTCGTACCAGTTCGGGTCTTTCCATTACAGGTTCTAATTTCGTTTTATAGACTCATGTATATACAGAGCGATTTTGTGGGAAATCACGAGCCTAAAAGGTAGGCTAACGGGAACCGCCTGAATTAAGCATATCAAACATCGATGATTGGATTTTATTTCCCACGAAATAAATTCCCGTTAGCCTACCTTTTAGGCGGGTGATTTTCCACAGAATCGCTCTGTATATATATATAATATATATATATCAGACCGGTTAAAAAAAATCGATTTTTTTTTTTTTTTTTCAAAATTCGCATTGAAATACTTTCAGGGGAAGTGAAAGAAGATGCCTGTCAAAAGCGGAGCTCTGAATATTAATATTTAGAGGTCGCTCATCGCGGATTTCTATTTTGAATTTGAATAGCATAGGATTGTTTTTTTTTTTTCAGAATTTTGTAGCTCACAAACCAATGAACAAATCCAAATGACTCATACATATTTTTATAGGAAATTCAACACTCTAAAAAAGGTGTGGAGAAAAAAAAAAAAAAAAAATAATAGTTGACTAGACTATAAATTGAACTTTAAACTTAAATAACTTTGGAAGGAGTCAATTTATCAAAAAATGATAAAAGACACTTTTTGTAGAGGGTTCAATTTCCTATAAAAATATATATGAGTCATTTAGATTTGTTTATTGGTTTGTGAGCTCCAAAATTCTGAGAAAAAAAAATTCCTATGCTATTCAAATGAAAAATAGAAATCCGCGATGAGCGACCTGTAAATATTAATATTCAGAGTTCCGCTTTTAATAGACATCTTCTTCCCTTCTTCCTCCCTCCTCCCCCCCCCCCCCCCCCCCCCCCCCCGAAAGCACTTCAATGCGAATTTTGAATTAAAAAAAAAAAAAAAATAGACGATTTTTCTGAACCGGTCTAATATACAGGGTGTATCACCTCAAGTATCGACTAAGTCCCTCCCATTCTCGATACTTGAGGTGATACACTCTGTATATGTATATAAATTATAAAGTGATAAAGTATTGAAAACTTGCATATCTTATTGATCCTAACTTATTCTAACGTATGTATAGTTTAGCATTTTCATATACATATGTTTTGTACTAAATCAAGTTTTTGCATCACAACTTATTACATTAAATAGAAACTTACAAATAAAATTATATAAACATATACATATATTTATGTACACATGTACCCGCTAAACATTACACATCCAGATTACGTTACGTTTGGGCGGATATTCTGCCCATTTGCAACATTTCGTTAATAACGTTTTCTAAACATTTGTGAAACGTTTGCAAGTAATATTACATTTGAAACATCTATGAATCATTCCACAAATGTCATATCCAGGCCGTTGAAAAGTTGAATTCTGACGTTACAAAAAAAATGTCACGAAACGTTTTCGGAACGTTGAATGCCTGACGTCTCATTTGTAACATCGGAAATATTATCTTGACGTCATGTACGTGACATTTCCTAAACTATCAATCCACAACGTTGTCTCGTTGTTTCGTCAAAAACGTGTTTGCTACTAATACGGATTAACATTTATCTAATATTTTGTAAGATATATATTTTGAAAGTTCAATATGTCGATGGACTAATGCCATTACGTCGTGAGCGAAAAAAAAAAAAAAAATAGGAATACATTTTTTAGGCGAATTTGGATCTAGGTATATAAATGCGTTTCATATAAACTGAAAAAAAAATTTGACCCTTTATGACCATAACTAGTCCGCATCAATATCTAAGATATAACTACCTATAAGGGAGATTTAGAATTCGTGACGAATCTCTTGGGGGGTTAACCCTTGTCAAATTTTGGATCGAAAGTTCCTCTGCCATTTTGGCGAAAAACGATTTTTTTTCCTTGGGACCATAACTCATTTTTCCAACATCTTCCACCAAATGAGAAACTTTCACCGAGAAATCTCTCTAATGTTGAAAAAAAAAAAAACTCATTGGCATCATTCGAGATTCTTTAAAATTGACAAATGATATGAAAACGAAAAAAAAAAATTGTTGAAAAAAAATCGGTTTTCGGAAAAAAAAATCCGCCCTCTTTCAGGTTAGCAACGCTGAGCCTAGCTAGTAGCAGCTAGAGACGCGTAGTGACGCGACGCTAGTTGCGTACCGCCGGTGGCGCCGCCTATTTAGGATGCCGGTTCATTGGTGAGCTACAATACAGTCACAGACTACTGTTGTATTGTCTCACCAATATATAAAGGCATCCAAGTTTTGCGCCCGTCAGGTAGCGCGACGATCGAAAAAAGCGGTACGCAACAGGCGTATAGCGTGAGAGGCTGCGTATAACGTGCAATATCCGTGTTTTATCCCGAGAGAGAGAACATAGTGGAAGGCGATGGATTCATGTGAGGTAAGTTCTTTGTTCATACTTGACTACGATAGCTCGGCAGTACCATACATATATTAATCTCGCTGAATCGCGTCTTTTTCGTGTGGTGGCATAAGTGCACGACGTAGCTGCCATCTTGAAAAACACAATGATATTTTCGTCAGTCTCGTGCAAAAATTCTTGTTGAATCTACTTCACGTGATTATCCTTATATAGATTCTACAGCTGTAACAGACATACACATGTAACAATCATGACCAAAATAAAGAAAAGCTTTTTAACAAAAAGACATAATCGTAGACTAGTAAAAAAGGAATTAGCACAAATATTAGAGTTAAATCGACAAATACTGGAATTGAATGATTCGCCAGCTAACATACTGAAGACTGTAAACAATGACCAGTTCAATGTCAATGACGAGACTGAAGAAGTTACACATTGTGCGACCGATAACTGCAGTGATGACAGATCAGGAGAATTTGTGATCGAGCCACTGAAATCTTTTGTTGTATCTAATTTACAAATTGACTACCCATCAAATGATGGTCTTTCTTACAAAGGTGTATCTGACAATCCTACCGACGATAATCGTATAGTTTCTGCTGTGACACAATGGTTCTTAAAGTACAGACGTATTCTCAGTACCGCTGCAATGAATGAGCTGTTGGGTATTCTACGTGGCCGATTTCCGAAATTTCCCCAAGACTGTCGAACACTTTTGAAAACACCTACTTCCTGCCCATATGATATAAAGAGTGTACCCCCAGGTTCCTATTGTCACATGGGTATAGAGACTGGATTGCGTAGAATCCTTAATAGTTCCGCAGTCGAAACACTGTATACGCAGAGTGCTGAGATAATATTACCTCTTTCCGTGAATATCGATGGTCTGCCCATATCAAAAAGTTCAAAAAATGAATTCTGGCCAATTCTGGTTGCTATAGATTCAAAAGTGCTTGGCAAAGATTTGCGAAAACCATTTGCCGCTGGAATATACTGCGGCATCTCGAAACCAACCGACGTAAACCAATATCTCGATGACTTTTTAACTGAGTTTCGGCTCTTAGTAACACAGGGTTTCCAAATTGATAATAAATTAATCAAAGTCAAATTTGATAAGCTTCTTTGCGATGCGCCTGCAAAGGCATATGTTTTATGTATAAAAGGACACACAGGTTATTCCAGCTGCACAAAATGCATGGTAGAAGGTACTTCGATCAGAGGACGAGTAGCTTTTTTAGAAATGAATTGCCAGCTAAGAACCGATTTGAACTTCAAAAATCAAATAGATGAAGAATTTCACTGCGGTAGAAGCCCATTTGAAAAATTAAATATTGGTCTAGTATCACAAGTACCTATTGATGTCATGCATCTTGTATATCTGGGAGTGACGAAGCGAATATTAAAGTTCTTGATAAAGGGGACAAAAAAAATGTGCCTATCAGATGATGAGAAAAACATGGTCGATGATATGATGTCATTATTTAGACTTCACATGCCAACAGACTTCGCACGCTTGCCCAGAAGCTTAGACGAGATTGCGTATTTCAAAGCAACCGAATTAAGGCAATTTCTTCTTTATACTGGACCTATCATTCTGAAAACTATAACGAATATAAATGTTTACAAACACTTCATGTCTTTGTTCTGTGCTATCAGAATTTTATGTAGTCCTGAGTTATACATCAGTCATAATGATTATGCTTCAAAACTTCTCACATATTTTGTTGATAAATTTGCAGTCATTTATGGGCCTGAATACATCAACCATAATGTGCACAATCTCTTTCATTTGGCTGCCGATTGCTTACAACATGGTCCACTCGATACATTCAGTTGCTTTAAATACGAAAATTGTCTATTCCAATTGAAGCAACTATTGCAGACTTCTCGCCATCCCCTACAACAAATTTGTAATAGAATAAAAGAACAAGAAAACGCGAAAGAACAGGAAAGTGAGGCAAATTTTCCCATTTTGCATCAACGATGTAATGGGCCACTCCAAGGCCAAGAACAATCATATGCGTATTACAAAACTGTCCGCACTGAAAAATACAAACTTAGTTTATCGCATAATGACAATTGTGTGTTATTGAAAGATGAATCAATAATGTGTATACAACATATTTTTAGAAATGCTCGTACCGCAGAAATCTCTGTTGCTGGAAGAAAATTCACAGCATTGCAATCGTTTTTTGATACACCATGTACTTCTTCATTATTTGGCATTCAAGTCGTGCAAAACTTGGCAAACGTTTGTTATACAGTTAATCTCAATGAAATCAAGAGTAAATGTTTGAAGTTACCGAACAACAATAATGGATTTGTCGTGATCCCAATAATTCATTCTCAAGGAGTCTAGAAATATTATTAATCTTAGCAATCGTCTTTACAATTGAATTACACAAACCTGTTAACGCACCTAACATATCAGAACTAGCTGTCGCAAGTCTCCTGCAACTCGGTAGAAGAATCATGAAAAATAATAGCTACTCAAATTAGTTGAAAAATGGAGGAAATGACAAAAATGTATTGAATTTAAGTAGCCAGCGGTTGATATCCAGAATAGCACACAATGCCTCACAGTTCAGAATACACAAATAATGACAGTGACTATATCATTGTATGACAGCATCTATATCAAATTGAGAAAGAATTGACATGAATACTGATGACCGGCTACAAAACAAAAGACAGATTAGACAGATGACTTAATATGATAGAAGACCTAGAGGCTTAGTGGGTGACATCCAATCACATGTTATAGCAATGTAATATAAACGTAAGGTAATTGCAGTCCTTACATATGAAATGATACATTCACAGTATTTGCAAGTCGCGATATTATAATCAATAATCATGATCCTATACGTAGAATTGGTGTGTGGTCGAATTTGGAACGGATAGGCAAGAGATCCAAAATTCGAATCCAGTCGAAGTTGTGCCGTCCTTGTGGCTCGAAAGACAAGCAGATAACACTCTTACTTGTAAATGGCCACATAAAAATGTTCGCAAGAACATCCGGAAAAGAGTTGCTCCAGGAAATACTTGGATAGCATACACGGTTACTCTGCTCTTGAGAAGTGGTACGACTACTAACTCTTGAATATATGAATTTAAAATTACTTCTCAAAATGTATTACTATATTGTTGTTTCGATGCATTTGCATATTCATATGAAGTGGCGATAGATTTTGTTAAGAGAAAAATAAGAACTGATACCGAAACTTCCAACCCCGAATTAGGCCGAGGAAAACGGAAGCGCAAAAAAAAAGCCCCAGCAAATCGTATGAGTGGTGACTCTAGCGACAATGAGCTAAATCTCTCACCACCGCCGTCCTTACATTCAGATGACACCGGTTTTCAAAATGACATGACTGAAGGTGTGATACTAATTTTTTGAATAATATCAGAAGCATAATATAGAGATGATTATTACATTCAATTGTGACAAAAGAACAAATAGCTCCATGGTTTGAATACGATTTAAAGCTTTGTTTCAATCGGAGTAGAATTGGCGCTACTGCCAAAACCATTGTTTTTCACACATTAATTTTACTTTAACTGCTGCAGAGTTGAATACATTGCCGCTTATTCAATGAGATTTTTTAATTATATCGATGCCTCTCAATTATTTCTCAGATCAAGTAGAAGAAAATTCAAATTCGAATTCGACAGTCGCTGCAGACGGAGGTCACGATACTTCACATCTCCTAAGTACAGAAATTGGTGGCGTTGTTGGGCAGGTTAATTTGGCTCATGAAAATACAGATAGCACTCATCTAAACAATGTTGCGCAAATAGAAAATCTGCATCAAAGTCTGCCTCTTGCAAATGATAAACCAAGTACGAGTCGCGCTGGAGACAATTCCGCTGCCCGGGGCAAAGATTTTGATATTCAGCACACAGGAGGTACTATACGGAGCGATTCTGTGGAAACTAACGTGCCTAAAAGGTAGGCAAACGGACTACGCCGGCATTGAGCAGCTCAAACATCGATGATGTGGTTTTATTTCCCACGTAATAAATAAAACCCAATTGTCGATTTTTGATCTGCTCAACGCTGGCATTTCCTGTTTGCCTACCTTTTAGACGTGTGACTTTCCACAGAATGGCTGTATACTAGGGTGTTTCAAGAAAAAAAAAATTGATTTTTCATGCTGCTACCTCTCAAAACTTGAGTTCTGATTTAAAAAAAAAAAAAATCCTTATGAAAAGAGAGCTCTGTAGCTTAAGTGGAGTGAAGTCTGAAATTTTTCCTTCCAAAAAATTCGTCATAGACGTTAATTGACTGTTATAATTGGAAAAGTCCAATGAGCGGCGACTTTCACTTAAGCCACAGAGCTCGCTTTTCGAGAGGATGTTTTTTCTATCAAAACTCAAGTTTTGAGGGGTGGTAGCATAGAAAATCTAAAAAAATTTTTTTTAAACAGCCTAGTGTATACTGCAACGACTAATAGTAGCTATTCGCTCCGTGCACACCTATACACTCACCAAAGTGAGAATGGGTATTCGTGTACATACAACCAAATAAAATGTCGATCCCTACTATTGGCGTCGCCACTAGTATGTATGTACACGACTACACATTCTTACTGTGGTGAGTGTGTATAAGGTACGGTTCCAATAGATGATGGTACGCGGAAATCATCACAGTCTCCAACTACTACCATTTCCTTTACTACTTTAGGGCAAAAACCTTCTATTATCAGCGTCATCAATCTTCCACAAAGGAAGGAAATTGCTATTGGAAATAAGCTCACCAAAGGTATCAGTTGATTGTACTATTGTAAATTATACTTTTTTCATGAATAATGATTAAATATACGTTTCAGATAGTCCCAATGTCCTGAGTATCCTAGAAAACGTTATAGCGATTCGCACAATGGTAGAACAACAACATACATTCCTATCGCGTTTGGAAAATAAAGAAAACCAAAGGCGTCAGTCTGGGCTAGTTGCGGTGGAAGCTGCAAAAACTGAATTTTCGATGGTCCCCAAGAAACCCTTTAAAAAGTATGATAAGTTACAGGATTTCGACACCGCGTTGAAGGCAGACCTAGAAGGGCAGAAGCAAATTGTGCATATATACCATGAATTTCTCTAACGATGGAATGATTCGTGCGCCTGGGGGTAGGCAATTGAAGAGACACCGCATTGAAATAACATGGGATATATCGTCAATTGTCTGCCTGAAATCGCACGGATCGTTCCATCGTTAGAGAAATTCATGGTATATGTTTATATCTATTTTGTATGAAGATATTTTCAAGCCGATGAAAACATAACTGGGTATTAAATGAGTGGCAAAATTAATGCAATAGCTATTCGGACCTTTTTTTTTTATTATAGGAAGCTTTTCTTTACTTGGTCGGCGGTAACACTCCACAAGAGCAAGTCAAAATGGGATTGGAAAAACTGTTCTCCAATAAGCTGGCAAAAGGGTGCTCGTGGATGGGAAGGAAGCAAAACTCCAAAGTGAATGATTTACTTATTATGGGAATTTTGAAAAGTACGTATGCACGGTGCAACAGGGTGCAAACCATGAAGTCAAAAACCAAATTTTTAGTAAATTTTTGGTTTTTTGAAATGGTTTTATCAGTCATCTGTATGAGTTATATAATAATTATCAGCCAAACTCCATTAGAATTGTTGTAACATGGTGGCCATTGTGCCTTGAATTGAAATTTGTGTATGACAATATTATTGGTTCCATTAATCAATCACTCAATTTGCATCGAAAGCAAATTTCTCAGACCCTATTCTTAAGCAATACTTTTTCAGAGGCAACTCGAAAAAGATTCCCGCACCTAGACGACAAGACATACAAAGATCACGTGTCTGACTGGCTTCGCCATGGAAACACCCGCTACAAAAGGGATCAGCTGGTAATTCGATCGGATTTCACCATATTTACGGTTTCAAAAACTTCGAAAGACTTGCAATTTTTACAATGGATGCATTTTATTATACTTCACTTTGCTTGTTTTAGAAAAAGCTACAGCTGCAGGAGGCAAATTAGGGCTTGACAGATGAAAGTATATTTATGTACTGTGATCGCAAACCAAAGAACGAACTAGTTCAATATTATTTTGAATATTTATTCAGTTATAAATAAGCTATCCTAATTTTTGTTTCCGAAAGTTGTATTTGAACTTGGTCTGCGTACCGTGTTGTGTTCGTTCCAATCGGAGACGTCACGTATGTAGGGCAGATTATTCATCGAAGTTAACTTTGTTCGCTATGTCATGTTTGTCATTTGATTTTAAGTTTTATGAAGGCTGTGCCTACTTTTTAAGTTATCCAAGTCATCGACATAACGTAGCAGATTAGTAAGCATCGTAGATTATATATCGTATGTTATTTTAGTTCTTCGAGGCGAATTTGATAATAAAACCATATATTCCGTTTTATCTGTTAAACATGCGTCAGCTTCGCGGAAATGTGTTCATCAAAGATTATTCGACATGTCTATCATTTGATTTTGAGTTTCGCAAACCTTATAAGGGTTGTCCCTTTTTTTTTTGAGACATCCATGACTTCATGGCTGTAATAACATTTACTGTGATTATTGTTTGTATAAACTGTATCTCAATCATAGCGTTTTCGGCTGGGGCTACACCGAGCTACACTGGTGTAGTGTAGCCATCTGTGTCTCTCTCTTCCTCATAGAAAAGAAAGAGATAAAGATGGCTACACTACACTAGTGTAGCTCGGTGTAGCACCAGCCCAAAACGCTATAATATTGCACGTACTGATTGAATGTAAGGCCTGTGGCGGATGTGCCAGCTAATTCACAATATAATTACAATCGTACTCATTTCTGCATTATTTTCATTCAATATATCCCATGTACCGGATGATTCCTCGCTTACATCTCAGTGATGTGGGTAGCGGACCGTCAGTTGTTAGAGTTGTATATCTATATGTATATATATATATATATATATATGATATATCACCGAGATGTAAGCGAGAAATCATCCGGTATGAACGGAGTCCAGAGCAGAAAGGAGATAACTGGCAGAAGTTAAAATTCATGGTAAAGTACTTTTCTGTAAGGTCTTTCAGGCTTTTTTGTAACTTGTTTAAGGGGGGAAATGGGTGTAGGACGGCATATTTTTGGTGATTTTCATGAATTTTTTTAACACATAAGGAATATATATATTTTATTTATACTTTGGGGTCATTTTACACATATATTCAAGAGTATATTCTAAAATTTTCAAATATTCTCATAAAGTAACGGAGATATTAGCTGCCGCGCAGCTTAAGTCGCTATCTGGCTGGGCAATTTGTGTACATCCTGGAGGTCATAATTGTCATCTGAAATCAAATTTTTAAAAAAATTAATTTTTTTATAAGTGTTTCTTTTATTTGAACCTCAATCCTCACAAAAAAATTGGAAATTAATATTTTTTTGAGGAATGTGAAAATTTAGTATGATTTTTTACCATTTTTCAGGTATAAAAACAGAGATATTGCTTAGGATTAAACAAAGATATTGTTTACGATTGAGGTTCAATTGTGCAGAGTTTGATAACGATTGATCAAAAACTGTAGGAGCTGGAGTGTACACAAATTCGAAAAAAGTAGTTTCGAGTAATAAAATGAAAATAAGAGTAATAAATCAATTTAAACAACTTACTGGTTAATCAGCTATTTCGGCACCATATATTGCAGTCCTTCGTCAGCTTCATATGCATCATTTTCAGCTTGCAGAAAATGAATGTCGTTCATGAATGACTACCTGCTTGATCGCTCCGTACTACGTGCCAAGTGCTCCAACGTTTGACCGAGGGACACTCACTCAAACGCTTATAACTTTTAAACGTCGTGGAATTTTGATTGGAAATTTTCAGAATATATTTCTGAATAGTTCTACTATTGATTTATATAAAAAAAAATTAAATTTTTTGAAGCCTCTACACCTATTTCCCTCGTCAACTATGAATGGAAAAAAAAATACTTTTCGACAGAATTCCGAACGCTGCAAATTAAACCCTTCTGATGATTTGATTCCTTCGAATATTACACTTCTATAATATATGGGTAATATGAATAAAACGGAGTATATGCTCATGCTGATACTTTTGTGTATGTTTACTGTACACTTGTGTACAGTCAAATCACATAGATTAAGTATGAGCATGAGCGTATGCTTCGCTTTATTCATATTACCCATTGTCTCTCAAATGTTTTTGAAGAAATATTTCGGTAACGTTTCATTCACAATTGTGTAACATTTCGTAATAGGTAAAGAAACGTACTCGCTAATACATTTCGGTATAAACGTGACATAACGTTGAGGAAACGTTACGGAGAGAACAGTATACCCCTGGAGTGAAATATTTTTTCATCACAGAAACGTTGCTGATATGTTTTCACAACTTAACATCGAACGTTTTACTAACGTCTCATCATACTTATAGCAGACAGCGCAAATATGTTACAAATGAAACGTCCCATATGAAACGCAAATGAGGTAGGACATTTATGGTTACAGCAATGTTCCACGAATGTTTCGGCAATATTACACCAAATGTTACAATGCTACGGTACAATGTTATGGGAACATTGCCTCGACCGAATTTTGTTTAGCGGGTAGGTGGGTGTGGGTATATAAATACTCTATTTATAGAGCAGTACGGTATTTGAATAATCTTTTGTAGTATCTTAAATCTATGCGACACAAATTATTATAGCTTAGCCTTCTTATTATACTTGTGTTGTATGCTTTCTTGGAGCTTTTATGCAGCCACATTTTATTTGAGTCAAAGAAAGAATTCTGTTATTATAAACTCGCAATCAGTACTAGAAGTTTTGTAAGAACGAAATGACTTTGGATATGGCAGTTCGGTGATTTTTGTGATGAATAATTCATCAATATTTTCTGTAATAGAGTATCCCCAAAATGTGTCAGATATTTCTAGGGTGTCATAGGGCTGACATATTGCATATACCGTGGAGTTCATATAAAAAAATGACAAAGCTTTACTAAATATCGGTAAATTGTTTAAGAAACTAGTGCATAAAAATGCATTTAGTATCAGTCTGGCACCTTTGAAATCAACTTGTTTTCCAAAATCAACGTACGTATCTGGAGAAATATCTAGTGCCTCTGTAATTACAGAGCAATATATATGTTTTTCCAACAGAGTGTGTTTAAAATGACTAATTTTGGGAATAGGTTCAAAAGACTGCAAGTTATCCCAAGTATACAAAACATTTTGTTGATGGCGATAAGCTAAAGTATTACAGACATTTTTGAAATTTTTCAATTTATTAACTAGGTCTTTAAAATAGCCATGTTGGCTTTCAAATCTCAGCGTCCAATATGATTTTGGCGGACCCATTTTCTTAATAATCCCTGGATAATGTGTTATCAAATGATGTTTAGGTACTAATTGCGCAGAATATGCTTGGATATATTTTTTATGATGAGTTTCTATTAACGGCCCAAGTTTTTTCACAGTATCGTGTGTAATTTCAGGAGCGAAAACTATTTTAACGATTTTGATTAATAATAGTATAACTTCCCATTTCAAAATATGTTGCTGATCCAATTTTTCTACAATATCTTTCAATATTAATGGTAAGAATATTATCAAGCAGTGTGTCTGTGCGGCTCGTTGGCCAATTAGGCCGCCAGGCTTACTGATGTTTATTGGACTTGGTTTATTACTGTTGTTTCCAAGACCATAATCAAATGAAAGAACGCGTTGGTTAATGTCATCAAGGCAGCATATTTTATCTTCAACCAGAGCCGTTACAAACTTTTTGACTTCAAGCTGACATATTCCCTCTAAAAAATCATGTCCTATGTCTACACTACAGTTTTGTCCTAATTTAAAGTGACTGAGATCATTGAGTGGGCTTCTATGTTTTATCCCGAAGACATTATTTAAACTATCATCAGCAGCTACTAATTTGGCATGCTCTTCAAAAAGTTCGGTAGTACGCAGCAAACCATCTATTTGGGTACAAATTACTTGAGAATCTTGTTTGTTCATTAAACATATTCTACAGAAATTGTGAGCTTGAAATGACTCAACCATTCCTGATAAGGTTGCCCCACCTAAGTTATCATGGCTCAATGATACTAGCGTACCCTTTATCGTTATATCCAAATCTTCAATGAAAACCCCCTTATCTTCAAGTATTTTGAGATCTTTAACTATCACATCCAGAACCGGATTTATACTAAATTGCTTTACATCGGCATTATAACATAATGCTAGCAAATGAATGTTTTCTAAGTAGGAATTCAATTGCATAGGAAAGTTGTTAATCACAAAATAAAACGCTCCGATCTTATGAATCCCTGTTTTGCTACCTAATGGATTACAAACTTCGAACTCATCATAATACATTTGAATCTGAATTGCATTTGGGTTGTTAATAAAGAAATGAGATTTTTTATACAAATCGCCATCAACAAAATGTTTGTAGGATACAGGATTATTTGCTGACTTTTTAAGGAAGTGTTCTCGAACGACTGCATTTCGGAATACAAAGTCAAGTGTTTCTAAAATAGGTATGTAGGAGAATGTGCAAGTCACAGGTATTTGTTTATATCTCTGGACAGCAGAGTCATAAACCTTATCAATTCTTATTGGATGGGATTTCTGAACGGGATTCACAATATGCAGCTCTTGAAATGCCTTTCTTCGTTTATATCTCGTCATTCGATTTTCAAATGATATCATGAAATCTTTTATTATGTCCTTGCATTTAGTCGTCTCATCATTTTCTAAAACTTTCTCAAATATTGGGAAAAATAATTCCGAAGTACATTGTAAAATTGTATCTATAGTTGTATCGGGTAAGCCTAAAGAATACATTTTCAGAGTGTAATTGGTAATTTGGTCATCGATATAATTTTGGTTAGCCTGAAAAGTATCATTCAAGTGCTCGTCAACTGCAGATTCATTGAAGTTTTCAATAGCATCTTCGACTATGGATTCATAGTTGTCAGTAAGAGGTTCTAATTCCGTGACACAAGCTACAGAAGGAACAACTCTTGCTTTAAGTTGGCATTTAAAGGCATGTTTCCGGAAACCTGAATAAGTTTTGAAAGTCGACGGGCAGCCAAAACAGCATTGTGAGTTTAATTTGGATCCTTCATATAATAAATGTTTTTTTTGCAAATGTGTAACTATCTCTGAAATATTAGACGTGCAGAAATGGCATTTGAAACAGGAACAATCCATTTTAGATCAAATCCTACCTAAACTCCGAAGTGTGATACATCATTTGAAAATCGAACGAAGTAGATACGAAACAGCAATAACACTATCATGGATATTACTCAAGGTTCTGCCCTATCCCCTGTGTTCATACTTTCATTTATTACTGATTGCGAGTTGCGTTTATATCTGAATCGAGATTGTCGTTGATGGCACAAATCTTTGCATGTATGTCAATAATTCTTGGCGTTAACCGACATTCTATTCCATAAAAATAATGCTGAATAAACATCCAAAAACTAGATAAGTTATCATCGAACTGTGTGTTAAAGGCAAAACTTGCCTTAAAGAGTAGATCAGTTGCAGAAGATATATCACTAGCTGGGAGCAGGATGAAGAATTCGTCGACTGCAATGAAATACTGATCTATTGCTGTTTTATTTGGCCCAACAGCGATTAACTTGGGCTGTTTTGTCTTTTCTTCATTTTTCAGCTGTAGTGGGATTCCACACTGCAACAGTGTCAAGAAATGATAGATAAGTATACTGTCAATTAAATTTGTAATCCAAGTATTGCATTGCACTATCAGTGAAACATACCTCTTTGAAAACGATGAATTTTTCGATGCTGTTTACAGCTTTTTCTCTTGATGCCTTCTTTTTTCCACGAGCAACTGGAGGTAGCAGTTGTGTGAGGGCAATGAGCGAGTCCGTCAGTCGATCCCACCCTGAAAGATGTACTATTCTGTTCTAGCTCAAATTTACATTGTACCATAAATAACAATATGACTAGTATCAAAATTTTTTACTCCCATCAACATTCAAGCTAACTACAAAAGCAGACTCGAGTGGAAAATTATCATTTGATTCCCAAAAGTATGTACTGGAGCAAACTGAAGCAAACTGAAGCAAACAAACTGTTCAAGTGTGGAAAGTATTCAAGATAGTTCAGAATTAATAAAGTTGACTAACAATATTCGATAATACATCTTTGAAATGGATTACTTGAAATGATATGAAACGGTTCACTGTGATGGAAAGTTTTCTTACCAAATGTATTATCACTTTTCTTTTCGGCTTCATACAATTTTTTTATTGCATTCGCAAATTTGGTATACTCTTGTACGAATTTGTTCCGTTCAAGATTTGGGTAGAGCAGTTCGAATTCGACATCAATCTGTAAATTACCAAATAATTCGATTTTGTATTTATGAATGATTGCAGCAATCTGGAATCCATCAATTGAAGTTGCAAAATCTGAACTATAGATAGTATACCAATTTCGGGGTATCAGCAAATCGAGGGAAGTCAACAAAGAAATTTTGATTCAGACACTTCTGTCTTCTATGAGCCATTCCACGTCAAACCGGACAAAATAAATCAAAAATTGACCTCGATGTTATCGATTTCGCTATAATTTTTTTTACGGGTTCTATGGAACGAATAAATTCATCGAATGATTTTTTTTTTTTTTTTTCGGCCCCTATTTTTTAAGTTACACGGGGGTGAAATTCAGGAAAAAGAGCCAAAAATCGAAAACATACTCCCCTTCAAACGGTCATATCTTTAGTTGTATTCGTCCTAGAGACTTCATTCAAGAACCATTTCAAAGCTATTGAATGACAGTATTATTATATAGTTATTTCATTCTGCGATAACAAACAATTTCATTTGTTATAAACAAATATATTATTCAAACGTGATTTTCAAAGCAAGCTCCACGCGATAAAAATCTCAAAAAAATATGAGCGTATTCCTTGATCAATTCTCTACAAAATCGTTAAAAAAAATCGATGGAGACTCGATGGGAACTATGTCAAAACGATTTATTCATAAGCGGCGGCGCGCGCTGCCACCGGGAGACCCGGCTTGGATGCGTGTGGCTGGCGTAAGAAAGCGTCGGTGGGCATGTTACACGGTCATATCTTTGGTTGTTTTCATCCAAAAGACTTCTTCCTAGAACCATTTTAAAGCTATTGAATGACACTATTATTATATATTTTTGAAGTTCATGATGACGAATAATTCGATTTGTTATAAACAAATATATTATTCAAACGTGATTTTCAAAGCAAGCTCCATGCGATAAAAATCTCAAAAAAATATGAGCGTATTCCTTGATCAATTCTCTACAAAATCGTTGAAAAAAATCGATGGAGACTCGATGGGAACTATGTCAAAACGATTTATTTATAAGCGACGGCGCGCGCTGCCGCTGAAAGACCCGGCTCGGGTACGGTTTTTCGGTGGCAGCGCGCGCCGTCGCTTATAAATAAATCGTTTTGACATAGTTCCCATCGAGTCTCCATCGATTTTTTTCAACGATTTTGTAGGGAATTGATCAAGGAATACGCTCATATTTTTTTGAGATTTTTATCGCGTGGAGCTTGCTTTGAAAATCACGTTTGAATAATATATTTGTTTATAACAAATGAAATTGTTCGTTATCGCAGAATGAAATAAATATATAATAATAGTGTCATTCAATAGCTTTGAAATGGTTCTTGAATGAAGTCTCTAGGATGAATATAACCAAAGATATGACCGTTTGAAGGGGAGTATGTTTTCGATTTTTGGCTCTTTTTCCTGAATTTCACCCCCGTGTAACTTAAAAAATAGGGGCCGAAAAAAAAAAAAAAAAATCCTTTGATCAATTTATTTCTTCCATAGAACTCGTAAAAAAAATTATAGCGAAATCGGTAACATCGAGGTCAGAAAGGTGTTCGGTCTGACGTGGAATTACTCCTATAGGCAAATGTTAATTTCGTTTTTTCTATTATCTCCTGTTCTTGAAATTTTGGCAAGGCACTTTTTAAGAAACTGATGGCATCTTTTATGACATCAGTTTCTTCAATTTCATGCGTTACGTCATGTTCGACAGTTACTTGACTGATTTTTGTTTTTTTTACGCCCCGCTGGGAATTTGATAATCTCGTGGCAAGATAGCCACTATTCGTTGTTGGATCGTAGAACTGTTCCTGAAATATGATAAGTGTTCATGTGACACAGATACAGTAATGTTCATTAATGGGTTTGCGGTATCTAACTGTTTTTTTCTGACTTTTCGGATATAATCAAATAAAATAATGTTATATTATTTTTATAAGGGGGGGGGGGGGGGGGTCATAATTATTATTATTATAATTTCGGCCATCTGCACATGAAATACAACTAGAATGGAGTCTCGTTTCCGAAAAAGTCAGAAAAAATAGTTAGCTACCGCGAACCCATTAATGAACATTACTGTACATATTATTTAAAAAAAAGGGGTCTTTCAAAGATAAGTAGGCTATCCACGAACAGAAAAATCATGACAATATGTCTTCTATATGCCAATACCACTTTTAACTTGTGAACATATCGATCAATGTGAAAAAAAAAGTTGCAGCTCTACCTGACAAGCGTGGTAATATGTTTGATAATTTTCGAAAACTTACATAACCGAGTTTGGCTTTCGGATCCCTCAATTTGGGAAATAGTTCGACTATGGCCTGTGCATACTTGCACTTGTCTTTGGCATGAAGAGGACCTTTATGATTTTGCTTGCTTTCAAGCATGTGATCAACCACGACTTTCACTAATATTTTCCGGGATTTATCTGTCAAATAATGATCCTTCTCATATTGGCCAATAATGTCTTGACCGCACGAATTTTTTTGGATGATGCCTGAGAGTATCTGTTTAGAAGAAATATGTTATAAGTAAACGAGATAGGGGTTCGTAAATGCAATCCTTTGATGCATGTTATAACGAAAAAAATATTTCCAATCAATGCAATTGTCAATGATAATAAAATAAACATAAAACTTGTTAATACATGCCTCTTTACAAATCATACCGTCGTTTGGTTTGCGTTTCATGCTTTGTTTTGGTAATTCTGTTTCGCTCAGTATGTGTTCAAAGTCAGTGTCGTTATCAGCCGATGAGATATACGTTAAGGTACTCGTTTGAGACGGTGCAGATGAGGATTCAGAGATCATGAAGTTAGGCAATTCTGATAAAAATGGGAAAATCTCTTTACAACTCCAGCATGTTAACATTCATTTGAATTTGTATACAGTATCATTATTGATACAATATTATACTTGTAAAGCTAATGAAATGGATTCGGAGCCAGATATGTTTGACAATTCTAGAAACAGCCAATCGGCTCTCTGGATTACAAAAATTCAAAGCGCCGATTGGCTGTTTCTTCGATTGTCGAATACATCTGGCTCAGTATCAATTTCATCAAGCATACATGGGTGAAGACGAAAGTTGACTCTGCATAAAAAATACCTGTCACAATTATTTGCTCACCAAGACAAGGATCGATGTCTTCTTTTATTTTTAAAGTTACTCCTCGTGGGGACATTTGTACATATTCACATAGGAAGTTCTTGGATAGTTTAGCACCATATTCATCGGTGAATGTGAATGTGGTATCTTGTAAAAATGGGAAAGTTTCACGTGCTACAAACATACAAGATATTGATCATATGTTCTATGTATATAGCATGACGAGAAAAAAAGATTCAATAATTGTTCACCTTTGTCAACAAATGCCTGATATTCAGGTGAATGATCTCATTTTGTCCATTCTTTTTCTCCCCTGCATTGAAGAACAAAGTATATTTGAGCGTGGTTGACTGGACGCTGAACATTTTCGTAGGTCATCGGGTCAAATGTTAGATTGGGTGTCAGGTTAGGCGTTGGATGGTCGATAGAAGGTTGATTGTTCATTCTGATGATAATAAAATTATAAAACCTTTGACTGTCAGACTATTATTTATTCGACTAACGAAAATGATATCGCGGTGAAAAACAACTGCATTTGAATTTCACTCGATTCTAACTAATTCTCAATTTCTATGGACCTGAGACTTTGCAGACAATGTTCAATTGTGTAATGGAAAATATCTACCAGGACAACATTTACCATAACAGTTCAAATAAAATTTTAGAATAAAGCAGAAGTGTCAAAGAATGATCATAATGAGTGAAGTTTTAATGAACGTCGTAATAAAATAAAAAATTGTCACAAGCAGACAACTAAGGTCTGCCCGCACTACACCGCTGCGGACGGCGGCGAACCGGAAAAAACAGTGGCTATCATCAATTTTTTTTCTCAGGAAACATGATTACAACAATGCTCTGTTGGTGCTTTGGGTGATAGCCACTGTTTTCTTCGGTTTGCCGCCGTTTACAGCAGTGTAGTGCGCGCAGACCTTTATGCGGTAAAGAACAATTATCTATTTTCGGAAATTTAATTTAAAACATTTGGTGGGCCAAAAAACAGTACATTATGACGCTCTTTGTTTAGACTCATGTATCAAAGTTCATCGCGTCAAATTAAACAAACCAACGAATAATTTCGGAATTGCTGTACAGACCGCCACGTGGTAGATACGATAATGAACCCGGTATAATCATGCCGTTGAATGTCGCGTAGTTTTTTTTGGAAAATGAGGATGAGGCAACGTATTCCTTGCCTAGGATTATTGCATACATAGGATAGAAGCTGATGCTGTCAAAGGTTTACGAAAGAGACGCCGAAATTAACCTAACTCAACATGCTAGAATCTGCCTTAGCACGTGTCCTTTGTATGGCATAAAAGAACTGTTCTAGTATTTGTCACGTTCAGTTATATCACAAGGTGATGAGAACACGCGTACTATTCATATTTATTCACTACTAAAAACTGACAAATAAACTTACCTGATTAAGTTTGCAGCGTCGTTCAATGGCTACAACTGCACTTAACACGAGCAAACACGTGTTGCGGACTAGACCCGCACCGAACAGAGGCTTGCGAAGAAATGGAAGAGGCCGATGAATAATTACGGAAGTGGCGCTACCGATTCCATATTCGCGAATGTAACAGCGCTCGTGATTGGTTCATTCTAGTAGAGCAGCCAATCATATTATAATTGAAGAGAAGCAGCCATTCACTTGCAGTCTTTCGTTATAAGAAATTTATAACACAATGAATTAAATTTCACAGTCTTTCGTGTTAATTTAACTGAAAAAATTCCATCAAATTTTCGAGTAACGTGACTAAAATGTTAAAATAACTCACTATAAATGTTACACGTAACAAAACTGTAATTTCGTGTTATAAAATAACGCATACGGGGTGTTATATCAACAAAGCAACATTAAATTGACATTTTTATTTGGTTGAAAGTTCCCTGCTAAAAAATAAATAATTGAATATAATGAGAAACGAACGGATTTCAATCGTTTCGAATTTTTTTGTATTGCTCTAATCCGTCAGGAAGTCTGCCCCCCATGGAAGTCGAATCAAATTGTATCACCTACGATGCGAGATATATGTTTCGCATTGCCATTCGATCCACGTTGAGAAGATTCAATTAAAGAAATCTGATTTTTTCTGAATAAGTTCTAATCAGCCACAGTTACCCGAGAATATTAATGAGAAACATCAATTGAATCTCAATAGATTCTAATGTGCACCATTCACATGTAGTTATTATATATTTATGTTTGTATGTATTCTATAGGGTGGTCCTTATTTGGGATGTTTTTGGAATTAACTGCGGACGAGGCGGAAAAATTTTTCAAATAAATTTTTTAAAAAGTACGCAAAAGTTGAAGCCTGTGGGTCACCTCAAAGTACTGCCCACGAGGCAGTGAATTTCCCCATTTAATTTTCATAGGAACTCGGGCTCAATGCATTTTTTTTTTCTCTGCCTTAATAGTGCTTCGAAAAATCTGAAATTTGGCATACGTCTACCCTATAATCATAGGTATTCCATAAAAAATTGGGCGATTTTCAGCGATGAAAGGTCTGGAGTTCCAGAACGTAAAAATGGTTATTTGCGACTTCAAAACACACGTTTTACGTTCTCGGACTTCGAAATTTCTATCGCTGGATATCGCCCAACTTTTTATGGAATACCTATGACTATAGGGTCGATGTAGGCCAAATTTCAGATTTTTCGAAGCACTATTAAAGCAGCGAAAAAAAAATAATGCAATGAGCCCGAGTTATATGTAAATTGAATGGGAAAATTCACTGCCTTGTGGGCAGTACTTAGAGTTGACCTACAGCCTTCAACTTTTGCGTACTTTTTTTTAAATTTATTCGCAAACTTTTTCTGCTTTGTCCGCTGAAAATTTCGAAAACACCCTGAATAAGGACCACCCTTATCTAAATCGGACAATCTTTCATCAGTATATGATACTTTTTTTGCCTAAAATATATCTGTCATCCGTTATAGGTGTCTCGCCAAAATAAATGGTCTATAGTATTTGAAATTTCGAAACAGAAAACACGATTACGTCGCAATTGACGTTTTTTTACAGCAGGATTGGCGACAGTATAATGTAGCTTTATCTTCAAGTCTGAATGAAATCTTACAGTGTTGTATGTTAATTTGACAGAAGAAGTATCATCAAAGTATGGAAAATCGTAATCATGATGTCAAAATAACTCTGAATATACGTTCCACACAACGTGATTAAACAGTTGTTTTCAAACTTCAACTTAGTGTCAGGTACCGACTCATACATTGTGTTGTATCACTGATGCACCTGTGAATTGACATTTTTCTTGCGATCAAAGTTAGTAACAATAGTTTTCTGTCAAAAATCTGTGTATTTATGTTGAATTTGGCATTTGACATTTTTATCACGAGTTGACATAAGTATGAAATGTCGAATCCGCTTTAAAAAAGTGTTGATTTTAACATGAAAATTGTAACATGCGAAAAATTCAACATTTACACGTATTATTTCCAACAGTGTGGTACTGATGCTCATGAAGAAATCTGGAAGTGTTTCGATGAAATCGCCCATGATTCAAAGTCCGATGCTGATAGCAGTCTCGATACTAACGTTAACGATAGCGCAGAAAAATGATCCGGTGGAATCGGTATTGGAGCGACAACCAAGTGATAGAAGTCTAAAAAAAGTTGCGGCTTACAACGCAGAAATCGACAAGTATCTAGCTCAACCTCTGTTACCGCGGGAAGAGAATCCCCTACTGTGGTGGAAACTGCTCTCCGCGGAGTATCCAAAATTTAAAATATTAGCGATGAAATATTCAAGTGCTTCGCCTTCCTCCGTGAAGGTGCCACAGAACTGCCGTCAATTCACAGATTTTCGATAGATATATGTCATACCAAGGCGTCAAATACGAGGAATTTCGTCGACAAATTGAGCCTTATTTACGGGACGCAGACGGTTGAAATGAGTTTTCCTGAAAAGTGTGTGTATTCCTACAGTGCGCTTGCTCCCTGGATTCAGTGATAAATGTTCTCATTTCCCAGATGCGATCATAATACGACATGTCGGTAATTGCAGGGATTCTGATGCCGCCATGTTGGATATGTATAAACGACCTGTCACTTTTATTTATTCGCAATACACATTACTGGGTAATCTACGCTGAAAATCACTAAGCAAGCGCACTACAGATTAATTTAGGCTTCCATAAAAAAATGATTCCCATGGAATTCGTTTCTTTGTTTGGGCTCAATTTGTCGACGAAATTCCTCGTATTTCACGATTCTGACGTCACAAAATATATATAGCACATACCCACTACTGTGGCACCTTAATTCAGAAAGGCTCTTCAGTGCAGCCGGAAGAATTTATACGGAAAACAGAAACCGTTTGTTACCGCAAAATGCCGAAATGTTACTTTTCATAATGAGAAATATTGAAATAGTTAACTTTGTATACTAATAAGAGTAATAAGGATCCACCCATTAAAATTTGCCACTAAAGATTTTTATTCCCTGTCGTTCTGGTTCTTTCAATTTTCTCCAACCGCTTTGATCTCTCCCAATAGTATATATATTTCTTAAACTTACTTGTAGATTGGAATCTGTTTTGTACAGTTTATATTTTCTCCTCTTGACAATTGGAGATCCATTATCAGCTGATGATTCATCGGATGACATGTTATTTGAAATTTTAAATGTTAAACAATATAAAATTCCATGAATTTGAGTTGAATTAACAACAATAATATAGTTCCAAACCAACGGTGATTTTAAATGCGTGTCTAATTCGTGAACAAATGCATACAGTTATGCATTCAAGTGTATACATTATATACACATTGCTTTTATACACACATACATGATGATAAATATCCATATATTGACTTTTGCGCGGCGTTGCGGCGACTTCTGTAAACTATAAACGTAAGTAAATTGATTAATGGCGTTTAGTGTCTCATGCCGCGTTGCGTGTGACGTTCTTTATTGTCATTGATACTTATTTATTAAAAATTAAAATCAAAATATCTCTGTGCGAGTGATATTATTTTAATATTGAACAAAATCAAGATCCTAAGATGTTATATCTAATTATTTGCGACTCAGATAAATCATATTGTACTGTAGAGGATTACGAAATCGTCTATGATATCGATCAACCACCACAAGTCGATGATAACGTTCAGTTTTTCTACGGTAAAGACAAATACTCAGGAACCATCGTAGCTATGTCAGGTAAAATACACTTGATTATTTTTAAATCCACTTTGAAAATTTTCAATATTTCTTCTTTAAAAAATGAAAATATACATTTTAAACATGCATGTAAATGATTAAAGAAATTGTATGAGATTATTTTTGCTTGTTAAATTTTTGGAATAATAAATGATTTAATTATAATAAACAAAAAAAAAATAAGAAAAAAAACATCAAATCTAACTGATAAAATTTCAAAATTTAATGAAAATATTCTAGATGACGCCAATGTATTGAGGGAAAAGACAAAACAATTAAAAGGTAAGCGAAAGGTGGCTAATTCACCACCTCTATCACCACTACCTGATAAAAGAAGCCGTAAACCTAAAAAAAGCTGGTCATTCTCTAAAGAGCAAGAAAATCTTCAGAATGAAAAACAAAAAAAAGTAATATGATTTATATTAAATAATACTTAATAGTAAATGATAATGTTCAACGAAAAAAATTTGCATAACAATATTTTTATTAATTATTTTATTAATTAGGGTCTGGGTAAATCTAAAAAAGGTGAAGATAAGCTAGCTGCAGGCTTACAAAAACAAGTCAAATCCGCAATCAACAATGACAAAGACGCCACTAGCGTAAAACAAAATATTAATAAACCGTTGACTGATAGTTCTGCAAAAAGTCCTACCAAAGAAGAACTCAGACTCATGATTGAAAAACAAGCGAAGCTTCTTGCCTCATGTAAAATAAATTAAAAATATTTCAATTAGTGACTTATAGTATATATGTATGTAATATTGTGATGATACCGATAATTTATTTTTTTATTTAGATCAAGGTTCATCGACTTCACAAACTTCAACATCTACTCCAATGCACATGCAAAAAAAAAATGATATGCCCGATAATGACGATGACGACAGTTCTACGAGAAGCGATAGTGATGACAATAGTAATGAAAATTTACGTAAATCAAAAAAAATCCAAGATATTAACGATGATCCAAATAATGCCTTACCTGTCTCTGAAGATGAAAAAAATAATACAAAAGAAGATTTAAATGTACATCCTCAATTGTATGGAAAGAATTGTGGAGAGCCAGTAAGTAATATAATTATAACCGGATATTGAATAGCTTTCCGTATAATAGTTCTATAATTAAAAAAATAGTATATTGTGTACCAAGGGCGAAAAGTGGGATTTTTTTGCCCGCGAGCCGGAGACGAGTAATGCAAACACACGCGGGCAAAAATGCCCTCGCCCGTGGTGCACACCCTATTTTTTGTGACACATTTATCGATTTTGCGTCCATATCAATCGAGATAAAACTGAAACGTTCGGCGATATGAAAAACCATCAACAAATTTGGAACAAAATAGTATGGTACGCATCTATGGGAGGAAGTGAGGTAAGGTTATGTAGAGTACCGGATCTCGGAATATAGGGGGCTGAATGTCTGATGGGGGGTCCGGGGGCGTAGCCCCCGGTGGGGGTCCAGGGGGCGAAGCCCCTGGTGGGGGACCAGGGGGCGAAGCCCCCGGTAGGGGGTTCGGGGGGCAAAGCCCCCCGACTAAAAAAAAAACCAGACTTTTAAATTGATTTTATCGAATTTATTGAAAAAAAAAAAAAAAATAAAAGAAAATAAAAAATAATTAAAAAATAAATAAAAAACAAAAAATAAATGAAAAATCAATAAAAAATAAAAATAATGATGAAAAAAAAAATTTGAAAAAAAAAAAATATTAAAAAAAATAAATATTGAAAAATAATTTAGCGGGCGATAAAAACTGAAAAACGCCCGCTGCTCAATTTAGCGGGCGACAAAAACTGAAAAACGCCCGCTGCTCGATTTAGCGGGCGATAAAAACTGAAAAACGCCCGCTGCTCGACTTAGCGGGCGTTTTCAGTTTATTATTGCCCGCTCGTCTGAAAACTGACACTTTACGCCCGCTAAATAGGTAAAAAAAACGCGAAAATCGTGCATGTGTTACAAAAATTATCTATTATTGCAGAGAGAAAAACTTCGTAGATTTTTTAGCATTGTAAAAAAAAATCATATCTGTTTTCATAAATTAGATTATGTTAATGATGATAATAATTATATCAATTATAATAATACCAGATGATAAATTCTAAGAATTTTTTTGTTTCAAACTTAGGTGGTTCTTCTAAAAGATGGCATATATTGCAAAAAAGTAGCTTTTGATGATGCTGAAGATTCATGTAGAAAATCAGCATCATCATTTCTACGGCGGCTGATGGAAGGCGTATTTAAGCATGATGCAATTTTAAATTCCACCCCTACTGGTCGATCTCCTTCTGCTCAAGGAAACAACAAGCAAACTCAAAGAGTTCAAGCTTAAGATCGAACTGCAAGAAGAGTAATTATAGGTACATAACATTTTTTTCACTTGTAATCAGTTCTACCCTTCATAATTTTTGAAATGCGTTGAAATTTCATATTACAGAATATTCCAATGCATATGCTGTTAAACAAGGATGGCCTGAGTTAAAAGAAAGCGAACTTAAAGCTACCATGTCTCAATGCGTTGGTGAAATAAAAAGGAGACACAAAAAAAATCTTCAGCGAGAAGCGTAATGCGCTAAGTACTTCATTTATTCTTGTTTTTTTAATTGATAAAGTTCATACCTAGTTTTATTATTTTTTATCGTGATATTTGTATTAAAATCCAACCTGTCGGTTAAGATTTCTTGAAAATAATTCAAGTCTTTGCCACCGAATAGTATTGTAATGTAATCTATGACTAAAACAAGTATTTGATTGACTATATATATGTTATTGATGAAAAAAGTATTGTTTAGATATAGATAGAACTATAGTTAGGCATGTAATAGTACATGTTGCTAAGAAACTAAAATTAACAATACCTAAAACTTAAGTTTGAGAAGAAAAAATAAGTCCATTAATAATATGTATTAGAGTAGCATTACACCTGTGTTAATACAGCATTATATATAACTAAAAATTTAAATACACGTAGAAGTTTCATTATTCATAAAAAATATATTTCATTTTGATTAAAGGTGGCTATCGGTTTTCTAATGTTTTTTTTACGCGAAAATAGAGAAGATATCCATGTAAAACGGCTTCGAAAACGTTTTACATGGATATCATCTTTATTTGAAAAAAAAAACAAACATTTTTTTGGCCGTACGTGTTCGAAATCGTACATAGAATTGCGCGACGAAGTTTGTTTCATTGATTTCGGTGCCTAGGCAGAGATATTCCGTTTAATAACACCTTTTTTCCCAAATTTTCAGGTCTGTTGGAATTGGGTAGGGAAGCACCTTAACTTACGTTTATATATGTATGTATGTAAATTTTTTCTAAATACAGACAAATGTACCTTAAAAATTTCTTTTTTTACACGGGAAATCCTAGTAGAATATATATATATATATATATAATTATATATATATATATGATTATATATAATTATATATGATAAGATATAAATATATAAGTTTATATAGGGCCATTTTTCATATATAATTATATATAATATTATATATAATTATATATAATTATATATAAATTTTTTTACCCGGGTCTTTCATAAAATACCTGGTTCTCATGCAACAAATAACCCAGCAGTGGACGTAATGCATGATTTTTTAGAAGGTGTATGTCGATATGACGTTGCACATTTATTACATTATCTAATTTACGTACGTAAATATTTCACCCTCGATCATCTGAATACAAAACTGCGTGCATTTTACTACGGGTCGAATAACCACACTAACAAGCCTCCTGAGATATTGGAGTCACATTTAAAAAAAAAATGCATTATATTGTCGTCTGCTGAGATGTTGAATTTGGTAAAGAATTTAAATCTAATTGTTGCGCTTTTGGTTGACGAAAACGATGAATATTGGCAGGTACTATTAAGGCTTCAAGAAATCTTGGAGATAATATGCAGTACAAAAATTACTACTGAAACTCCGACAATACTGGAATTAAAAATAACAGAATACTTGATTGTTTTAAATGATAAATTTCCGAACAGCATGAAGCCTAAGCATCATTTCATGCTGCATTACCCTTCGGTAATGCGAAAAATTGGACCGTTATGGAACGTATGTTGCATGCGGTTCGAAAGTAAAAATCGTGAAGCCAAAGTGATCTCTCGTTCAGCAATTTGTAGAGTTAACGTTTGTAGGACAATAGCAATAGACATCAACTTCTATTGAATTACAGGTTTTTAACGAAACAATCGTCGTATCCAACGTTGGTACCGAGCCGCATTCAATCAGTTTCCACTGATCAAGTACCAGACATTACAAATTTCTTCGACTTATTACCAGATGATTTCAAAGCTAGAAGCATCTCCTTGACTAAATCTGTTGAATACATGGGAAACACTATTAAACAAGATAGTATAATAGTCACCTTTTCAGAAATAGGTTCACATTTTAATGCTGTACATTCTATAATTTTGAATGGCGAACATGATTTTCTCTTGGTAACAAAATCATTAACTGATTGTTACTATCATGAACACACTAGGTCGTATAAAATATACGATACAAAAAGTTTGTTTGGGAAATCCTAAGAAGAGAAGACATAAAGAATGCTTTTGTTTCATACATGAATAAATTGAGCGATGGAATGTACTACATAAATAGAAGCTGGATGTAATGTCTCAGTCTCATGATTATATGTTTAATATGTGCAATATTATGGATTAAATAAAAGTTGTAAAAACATTCGTAAGCTGTTTCGTTTTTTCATCTACCTATTGTCCCTACGCAATTTATTTATGTGTGCGTGCGTGTGTGTGTGAATACGCGCACACACGCACGCTTACGTTCACTACTACACTATATTGCGCGTGGGTACGTATATACCTATATGCGCAGTATAGTGTAGTAGTGAACGCAAGCGTGCGTGTGTGTGCGCGTATATACACACACACACACGCGCATACATATATAGATATAGTATATACATATATATGTAGGTCCGTTTACTCGGCACACCACGTGACCACCATTTTTCATATAGTGGTTTAGAAAGATCGCAACGCTCATACTGAACCGTACAACATTTAGTTTCACTCTTTGCTAAGTTCTATACTAATTTTTGTTATTCGAGTCCATTACAGATTTTAATATGAAGACTTACATACACTGTAATTCTTTTGATGAAAAATTCTAATATTCTTATGAGTGATTCTAAAAAGATGTATCAACTCGGCATTTTCAGAGTCACTATGTGAATTTTTATAACAGTACCTCGATTATCCATAAATTCTTATATTTTATATTAACTTTTCATACGCAATCAAACAACTGTTGATACTAAAAGTTTCTCCGTGTAGGGGAAGAATTAGATCGGATTGATCCTACCTGATTTGCTACGGTTCTCTGCCTCGTGCTCGGCTCGTTGTCCAGGGGCAGGCGGAGGTCGTATAAGTCCAAATCGATAGAAATCAAGTCAAATATCCAAATCACAGTCCAGAGATATAAGCAGGGGGTCACAAGATATCTCCAAGATCACTCTAAACTCTCCAAAACACAACACAAAACTCTCTACACAAAACTCTATGAAAATAGCTCTCTCGGCTCAATGAAATAATGGCACGCGTTTAACGGTTAGAGAATGACTGGCTCTTCGTTTCCGGTATGCTAATTCGTTATCCTCGCCGTTTGTCCTGTGAGCGCTGGCCGTAATCGATAGACCAATCCGATGATCTACGATCGATGGCCGCGCTAGGGCAAAGGCGCCAGATATTTAAATTAGCTATCCTGACTCGGTACTCTCAGGGAATACATACGCTCGTTTAGGCTGGTACGGAGGAGGTCCAAACGTTTGCCACGTTACATGGTATAACGTAACCCATGTGTGCTTGTACCATAGGCCCAGCTGTCGGCCATGTCTGGCCCAAATCACGTCGAGCGTTGGAACAGACAATACACCCAATCATGGACCACGGTTGAAATGATAACACTAGGCCGATAATGGGCAGAGTGTTCTGCCGATGCCCGGCCCAAACTTGCATTAATTATGTACATCCATTCTTGGGTCAATATTTGGAAATCACACCAGCCAATGCTTGGGAAACGCATGGGCAAACGTTGAATTTTCACCAATCCCATACGTTCACCAACGACCGGGAGACGTATGGTAAAACAAACGGGACAACAGTTTGCGAAACGCTTCGCCGATGTTCACCAGAGATCTGGGGTAATGAACATGCCCATCTATCGGTTTGAACAGCTGGGACATTCACGGCTCAATAGTTGGGCAATGTCTGACCCAATCTTGACCCATTCCTGACCCATACCTGAACCATACGAGGAATAGTGGTTTCACTGCCATAATTAAAAACATGTAACATGTAGATTCAAACAATATTTATCATAAAAAATAATACAAACATAAACCCATTTATCACATATAAAGTTAACAATAACAGTTTATTTAACCTACGTGGTCATTAGGGTGGTCCTTAATAGGGATGTTTTCGAATTTCTTTGCTCCCAGGGGCTCAAATGCTTCCAAATTGTTAAAAAAAAATTCTCTTAAAGTTTGAGCTCTTAATATTAACTTTAAGATAGTCCGCACTCCAACCTAAGTTTCTTACGGAAATAACATGGGAAAAATTCCATTTTTTTTTAGAATTTCATAACTTAGCGACAAATGAATCAAAAGTGATGATTCGCGTCATATTTAATTGCAAATTCAACGCTCTACAAAAAAGGTCTCTTATAATTTTTCGTTAAATCTATTGGCTTAAGAGTTATTCGAGCTCAAAGCTTAATTATTATATAATTATTAATATTATTAAGTATAATTATCAAGTAAATACTTATTTTATGAAATATATCAAATTTTTCTTGTGAACTTTTTATTTATGATCAAAAAAAGCAAATACAATGATTTTTCAATTAATAAAACAGATAGTTTTCTAATTTTCAAGATAATAAAATGAAAGTACAGATGAAATATGATATTACCATTTGGATACTTAGCCTTAATCCATTTTCATTGAAAATTTTATTTCATAAAATAAGTATTTACTTGATTATTTTTCCGACCCAAATATCGACCAATAGAATTGCACCATTCGACGTCACGTGGTACAACCTACATGGTATTATACTGATAATTTTTTGATTATTTTCTCTGGTAGTTGCTATATATAAAAAACAAAACATAATCCAGTCAAATTAACCACACGTCAAACTGACAGGTTGAATTATAATTCTGTGACTTCCGAATTTTTAATTTTTAACTGTGGATTTTGTCTCATGGTGCAATTCTATCGGCCGAAATTTGGATGAAAAAATAATCCCCCGAATACCACTCGAGCTTCAAAATTAATCGGGTATTTCCCTCAAGGTTCCCTGCAATCAAACGAAGTCGTCAAGTTTTTCAGAAAAATCACTCGCGCTTCGCGCTCGTGATTTTTTAACCTGAACAACTTGACTCCTTCATTTGTTTGCAACGAACCTATCGGGAAATACCCGATAATTTTGAAGCTCTTGTGGTATTATAAGTGATAATTATACTTAATAATATTAATAATTATATAATAATTAAACTTTGAGCTCGAATAACTCTTAAGCCAATACATTTAATGAAAAATTATAAGAGACCTTTTTTGTAGAGCGTTGAATTTGCAATTAAACATGACGCGAATCATCACTTTTGATTGATTTGTCGCTGAGTTATGAAATTCTGAAAAAAAAATGGAATTTTTCCCATGTTATTTTCGTAAGAAACTTAGGTTGGAGTGCGGACTATCTTAAAGTTAATATTAAGAGCTCAAACTTCGAGAGAATTTTTTTTTAACAATTTGGAAGCATTTGAGCCCCCTGGGAGCAAAGAAATTCGAAAACATCCCCATTAAGGACCACCCTAGTGGTCATGAAAATATAAACTAATTGAGATCAACCGGACGATTGACTTCGTACTTATTATTTATTCATTAAAATATCTCAAAGTTCGATAATATGTTGTACTTGTGGCTTTATCACAAATATAAAATGAAAAAAACAAAATTGAAATTAAAATTATGACTTAAATTCGTCTCGAAATTAAAACAAAAAAACAATAGTAGGTATGTATTTTATGCTATGTTTATATATCGTTCTATATATTATATATGTATTATATATATCAGGGTGGGGCAAAAAAAAATTATTTTTTTTTCCTCAGTTACCATGAAAATATCGTCGAAGATGACGAAAACAAAATTCTGTTAAAGTTTGAGCTCCTAATATTAATATTAAGAGGTCGCTCATCGTGATTTTTGATTTTCCATTTAAATTACACGGAAATTTTTTTTTTTTTTATTTGGAATTTTATTGCGCTCGAACGAATTATCGGCCAGTGGAATGAAATACATATACTTGAAGGGAATTGAACGATCTACAAAATAGATCTCATATGATTTTTTTTTCTAAATTGTCAAAGTCATCATTTACAATTTGAGGTTGAACTTTAACCTCGAATAACTTTTGAACGAGTCGAGTAAGCAAAAAATCATATCAGATTTTTTTTGTATGTAGTTATACGTATTCAATTCCACTGGCCGATAATTCATTCGAGCGCAATAAAATTCCGAATAAAAAAATTTCCCGTGTTATTTAAATGGGAAATCGAAAATCATTTTTTTTCGTCATCTTCGACGATATTTTTATGGCAACTAAAGAGAAAAAAAATTTAAATTTTTTTTCGGCCCACCCTAATATACATATATATGGGGCATTCCACGCCAACTCGACCAGTGTTAAACCCCGACCATCTCAAAATCATTTCATGTTTTTTTCTAACATTCTACTCGGTAAAAAACGCGACCTGAATTTTTTTCAAATTTTTTTATCAAGCCGTTCATTTTTTATAAATTTTTGAAGTCGATTGCGAATGCCCATTCTTAAGTCTAAAAAAAATTCTCAAAAATCCAGTGAATGACACCCCCCCCCCCCCCCCCCCTTAAAGAATTTTGAAAATTTTAAACCCAATTTTTCAAAAATAGGCATTCGCAATCGACTTCAAAAATTTATAAAAAAAAGAACGGTTTGATAAAAAAAATTTGAAAAAAATTCAGGTCGCGTTTTTTACCGAGTAAAATGTTAGAAAAAAAACATGAAATGATTTTGAGATGGTTGGGGTTTAACACTGGTCGAGTTGGCGTGGAATGCCCCGTACGTTATGCTTAAGAAAAAAGTTTATTTGATATTAACCGAATTTCAGTTGAACTGAGTGAGATTCGTCAACCATTACTAATAGATTTTTTTGAATTGGAACTTCATTGGATGATATCAAGAACGAACAATCAACTTTCTCGAAAAAACCTGAGAAGTTCCGCCTCAAATTTCCTAAACAAAATGATTAAGGTTTACATCTTCCATGCATCCTACCCATCCTTGTCTGCTTTTGCTACTTTCGCAGCTTTTGCTGCCTTCGCAACTTTTGCTGCCTTTGCATGATTCGCTGTTTTGGTAGCAGCATCCCTTTCAGCTTTCTTAGCTGCAGCTTCTGCTGCTATTGCAGCTTTTACTGCCTTTGCATGGTTCGCTGCTTTGGTAGCAGCATCCCTAGCAGCTTTCTCAACTGCAGCTTCTGCTGCCATCGCATCATCCGCTGCTTTGATAGCAGCAGCCCTTTCAGCTTTTTCAGCTGCAGTCTTTGCGTCCCTTTCGGCTTTGCCACCCTCACGATCTCCTGCTCGGGATAGCCATGTGCCGGTGTGGCTTCGAATCTGTTTTGGCTTTATTTTATTGGCATATTTTCTCATCAATATTTCTGGAAATACAACACATTTTATTTTGATCAGTATTGTTAGGAATTTTGTTCAAAGTAAGAGCTGTAGAATTATTGTTAGCAAGAAGAGTCTGGATTCTTTATATCCACGCAATGCTATTTCTTTGAGATCGCTAGAGAAATACTGCTGATAACAATATCCTTCTGCCTAAAAAATATCCCGCACAGGTGAGAGAAGGAAAATATTACAAGTTCATAACTCCATAACAGACTCCACTTGACACTGACAGTTTCAATTCATATTACATATAGGGCTTTCCACGCCAACTCGACCAGTGTTAAACCCCGACCATCTCAAAATCATTTAATTTTTTTTTCTACCATTCTACTCGGTGAAAAACGCGACCTGAATTTTCTTCAAATTTTTTTATAAAACCGTTCATTTTTTATGAATTTTTGAAGTCGATTGCGAATGCCCATTTTTGAAAATCTGAAAAAATTACCAAAAATCTAGTGAATGACACAAAACACCCCCCGTTAAGGAAAACGTGTGCCAAATTTTTTTTCCATTTTTTTATTACCTAATACGGAATTTTGGAATCTTTAAACCCAAAATTAACACAGGATTAAATCATAAGCGTCAAATAAGGGTCAATTTAGCGAACATTTACAAGTATATTGACCCTTATTTGAACGCTTACGATATGATCCTGTATTCATTTTGAGTTTAAAAATTTCGAAATTCGGAATTAAGTGATAAAAAAATAGGAAAAAAATTCGGCCCACGTTTTCCTTAACGGGGGGTGTTTTGTGTCATTCACTGGATTTTTGGTAATTTTTTCAGTTTTTTGAAAACAGGCATTTGCAATCGACTTCAAAAATTCATAAAAAATTAACGGATTGATGAAAAAATGTCAAAAAAATTCAGGTCGCGTTAGAAACAAAAATTATGTCGAATGTTGGAAAAGAAAATGAAATGATTTCGAGTAGGTCTGGGTTTAACACTGGTCGAGTTGGCGTGGAAAGCCCCATATATACTCAGTCTGATCACAATTACATATCTGGCATATTGCATTTTAGCATAAACTTACCCTCCATGCAAGAATACGTTGCCGTGGCACTAAAGTTTAATTTTGATATCCCTTTTTGTACTTTTCCTGCCCCGCTGTAGAGTAGTTGGATATTCTTCTTAATTATCTCGGGCAGAATGTTTGCGATGTCTTCTTGTGGAGTGTTCCCACAACAAAATAGTAACATATACGTTCTCTGGAACGGAAAACCCACAGATTCGATCAAATTTTGATTTCAATCAAATAATTGATTTTTCAATGATTAAGTAAAAAAATAAAAGATCCGATTCGTACACAAATCTGCTGAGAAAACTAATTGAAGTTGGGATAAACTTAGGTATATTAAATTTTAGTTTCAACAATACCATAGCTGCTTTTGCGTCAGGATCCTCTAACTGCGCCTCAAGAGTTTCAAATTGTTCAGCACGTTCCAATGGAAAGTTCATACCGAGCACATTTTCTGGTGGGACCGGCTCGACTTCTGCTTGGCCATTTCTGACAACAGCATTGGCTTTAACAACTCGATAAATTTTAGTCATATTGTAAAGGATGCTACGTTTGCTGGCCTTTATCTTTTTTTCGAGTCTCGCCTCCATATCTGTTAGATCCTTCAGCGAAGCAACAACAGGAGGACTTTTGTGACGTCTTGGTGGTGGTGTCTCTCGAGTCGAAGAACAATTTTTCTTGTTAGCCTCAGAGGTCCCAGCACTAGTTGTTGATGTAGCAGTTTTTATTTCATCCGTAGTCCCCTTACGTCTGACGTTGCGAGCCATGTATTGTTCATCTTCCAAAGAAGCAATGCTTCCGACAGTATTCAGACTCTCAGCACTCGTTTGTGATTCAGCGGTTTTTGAGTTACCTCTTCTACCCTTATGTTTGACGTTGCGAGACAGATCCTGTTCATCTTCCGATGAAGTGCTGCTTTCGACAGCATTGATCCTCTCAGCACTAGCTTGTGATTTAGTGGGTCTTGTTTTTTCTGTCGTTGCCTTTTGTTTGACGCTGCGAGGCATATTCTGTTCATCTTCTGAAGAAGCACTGCTTCCGACAGTCTTGGTGCTATCGTCCAAGTTATCATCAGAACCTAAGGCAAGAGAGTACACATATGTAATTGATAAAAATATAGGCACCATACTATACACGTGAAAAGTATTCCTAAGACCTTTGAGAATATCTCGCTTATACCTGTGAGAGACTGATGATCCATCATTAGAGCAGTTTTTGTTTTCTTCTGGGCTGAAGACTCTATAGAAATAAAACCAATAGATGTGTCAGTAAACGAAGAAAAAAAAAAGAATTGGTAACGGTATTTAAAAAGTTCAGAACTTTTTCCACAAATTTTACGTCATGCTTGGGAATTATCAATTATATATTACTTTCGCTACTTGTGGACGGAGAAGAAACAATTTCCTCGTTTCTCTGTTGCGATATAGAACGCTCAGCTGGTTGGGTGACTGCAACGGATACTTGGCTTTTGGATCCTATGAAAAATATTAAAACATATAAATTATGACGTTCAAAATATCGGCCGCTCCTAAGAATAAATCCCTAGCTCTCAAAGCGAGTTTATATCGCCGTAGCTCAGGAGTAGCACTTATAAGACCATAGCTCGTGATCCCGCTCATGAAGCCTTAACTCGCCGTTTCACCTAGAAAGTGTTATAAGCGGGATCGTGAGCTACGGTCTTATAAGCGCTACGCCTGAGCTACGGCGACATAAACGAGCTTCGAGAGCTAGGGTTTTATTCTTAGGAGCGGTCGATATTATATATAATAATTTCCTCAACAATTACCTCCATCAGCAGAGTTTGATGTTTTTGAGACATTATTTTTAGCCTTTGCCAAAATGTTAGCAGTTTCTTTTTCCGAGAATATTCGAGGATTTTCTGGATCGCTGAGATTATCTTCGACATCCCCGTTGATACTTTTAATTTCAGACGTCGTATACGATTCTTGCAGGTATGACACAGCAATTTCAAAAGAAGCTACGATAAAATATTGGACATTACTTTTATAATAAATCCTCTCTTTTTTGACCTTATCAGTAAGTAATAGGCGATGTTTTTTAGGTATCATAGGTCAATAAATATATTTTGCTTATGAATAAATTCTTATACAGTTCTGAAGAGGGCCCTCTACATGGGCTGAAACGTCAAATGAGAGTTTTTCATTGACCTACGATATCTAAAAAACATCGCCTATTACTTTTATAACTTTTAACAAAAGCAGAAAATGAATTATTATGTAATAATTCAATTTGTTGAATAATAAATTCTAACGTAATTACTTTCAGATTCATTTGTTTGACTAGCGAAAATAAATTCTTCGTACGACTAATTAGAGCGATAGCAATAGCGTTGATGTCACATCACTCTTTTAAGAACTCACATGCTTCTTTGATAATTCGAACTTCAAATTCTGGAAAATCCTCTCTTGGGGGTACACATTCTCGGACCCACTTGAGAAGATGTATGTAGTCGTTGTCTTGCGGATACTTGCAAATCCACCTAGCACTCGTTTGTGAATAAAATAGCCATGATCTGACAACCAAATCAACCAGCAGTTGTTTGTTTCGGGTTTCTCCGCAAAATTCTATCACTACATGTGTAGTATCGGCTTTTAAAGCCATATTATCAGTACTGGTCAACAGGATATTTCAATTCCTGAGATGAGAAAAAAAAAAACTATTATATTTAATCATTTACCGTGAGTGGGATTATTCAGGCATTCCACGTGAGCGAGTGAAATCTTTTAGGTTGGGTTCTAAACAGTCTTGAAAAATAACAAAGCTCGACACTGAGTATTTCGATACGCATTGTATATATTGATGTTAATTATAAATTGACCGGAAAATTAAAAGTATTAGGTGGTACATACGTTAATTTGGCTATTAGCTGAAATCGAGAGAGCCGACCGGTACAGGACGCGCACGTGGATTATGACTAGGCCTCGGACGCGACAGAGACGCGAGAGACCAGCATGGCTGCGTAAATATAGGTTATATTCTAAGCATGCATGGAAATACAAAGCTCACTGAACATTTCTACGCATTTCTTTTCCTTGCGTTAATGAGAAACGGAATGTTAAATGATAATTATGGTGTAATACGTACATTTGGGTATATTAGCTGGAATGCACAGACGGCACGATGTTCAAGGGACGCCGGCGTGTGAGAGAGAACGAGCATAGTAGCGTGCACGGAGCTGCTTGTTGTTGCGCAGACGAAGCCTTGTTTGGATGCGCGATATGTCGAATTTAAACGAGGTTTTTAACCGCCGAGCGGGTTTATCTTAGGTAATGCGGTAAGTGTAAACATTTTATTAAAATTTTATTCCGACAGGGTTGTGTTCCTTTTCTCTACACGATATGTAATTTACGTTTTGATTTACGAAAAATGATTAGACTACGATTCAAAATTTTTTAATGTAATAAAGTTAGGCAAAAGTTTCTCTGTTCGACCGTTAATTTGAAACATTTTTTTTTAATTTCATGTTAAATTAATTATGGTGTAATACGTACATTTGGGTATATTAGCTGGAATGCACAGACGGCACGATATTCAAGGGACGCCGGCGTGTGAGAGAGAACGAGCATAGTAGCGTGCACGGAGCTGCTTGTTGTTGCGCAGACGAAGCCTTGTTTGGATGCGCGATATGTCGAATTTAAACGAGGTTTTTACCCGCCGAGCGGGTTTATCTTAGGTAATGCGGTAAGTGTAAACATTTCATTAAAATTTTATTCCGACAGGGTTGTGTTCCTTTTCTCTACACGATATGTAATTTACGTTTTGATTTACGAAAAATGATTAGACTACGATTCAAAATTTTTTAATGTAATAAAGTTAGGCAAAAGTTTCTCTGTTCGACCGTTAATTTGAAACATTTTTTTTTAATTTCAGATGCCTGGAATTGTAGTGTTGTGATTGAAGGATTTCCAATTTCATAAATTCCCAAGCTTCGAGAATCACAAGGATAATCAAATGCACTGCCAGTTATTTCGATCAATTGTCCATCTACTGTTAAATCTGCAGCACTTTGTACAGGCTGTCTCAATGCAAAAATGTGCTGTACTTCAAAAATACTTCCGTTTTGGAGCTGAACAACGTTATTGGGATGCGAAATATTTATTCGCATACCCTTCAGATGGACTTCCTTGTATGCGGCTTTGTACTCACATTGATCGTCGTTCATCAGTCGTTGACAGTTAGCTATTAAAGCATGTGGTTGTACCAGAGCCTCAGATGACATTTCCATCTCTGATAGTCGTCGACATATCTGGGATAAGGGTAGTCGTGGAGTTCTGATCAACTTTTTCAACATTGCCAAAGTGTTTTCAAATGGGAATGTTGAAAAATCACTCAGAGGCATTCCCAAGTGCCTCACATCGTCAGCAATGTGCAAGAGATTACGGAAATTCATAACCTGAGATTCTGTCCCATAAAATGTTGGCAATAACGCAAAGAAACTCTTCAAATACTCCGCTGCAGTATCAACTTGCGATATCGCAGTTTCTCGACTACACAATATGCGACACGCGGCGAATAACAGCATAAAATGCTGGTATTTTGCTACCGGCAGTACGTCCTCTAAAACTAGAGCACCGCAGTAGAGAATACAAAATCTGTATTGTGTCGCCTTCCAGTCTGCCAAATCATCCAAATCAAGTTTTTTTCGCTGAAATTCACAAGGAATATCTTTCTTTAAGGATAACAATAGTTGACCCAATATCTTTAGTTTATGCTTCTTAATTTTCGACAAACTATTCCCGGAACTCCATTTCAGAAGTAAAGCCTTCATAATACCTACACACAGTAGATGCATGTAATCAAGTGTAACTGATCTCACGATATCAAAGTTTGGGATCTCGAGTAACGGAGAACTATCACCAAGCTGGTGGTGGTGTGGATCGTCTTTATTTCTGAATGTTTCAGTAGTGCGTAGTTCACAATTCTGATTGGCAAATACTCTTCGATGGTCAATAGTTTTGCCTCGTACAACACACCGCTCACAGGAACTAAATGCAACATGTGATTTGACACATTTCAACCAAGCCCGCGCTGGTGTATCACAGACAAAAGCTATGATTTCGAATGTATACCCTTTCCCTTGTATAGTTAACCCACTTGTAGTTAGTTTTGCAGCTTCAGGTACAAAATCTTTCAGGAAAACTTGCGGAGTGATTGGTTTTCCACGTCCTGAAAATATACCAACAACGAATGGCTTATTGATATATTTTTCGTGACACACTTGCATGAGTATGGGCCAAAACTGTTGCTTTGAGTTTCGGTACAGCGGTAGACCGTCAACATTTACAATAACTTTGATTTTTTCCTCTTTATAAATCTCTGGAGAAATTCGTTTGGCTAATTCTTTTTCTATTCCAAAATATCCATAGTGTCCAGTTACTCCGGGTTTTATTTCCATTTTCTCAATTAATCCTTCAGGGGTTCGTTTTGTTTGTAGAAGGGTGCTTGCCGTAGCTGGAAGTTTGTGACCCAAAGACCTTAATGCTTGCAATAAGTCTGTGATAACATTATTATTCAGGGTATTGATATTTCGAACAGCCCATAGTCGTAAGGTTTCTTGTAGATTCGGCTGATTACCATGATTTTCAGGCTCACTTTCACTCATCGGCAAATCGCACAAGTCAACGTCTGAACTACAGCTAGAAGAGCTCGATATTGATGCATCTGGAACCTCCTCACTGTTGACTGAGCCTACGGAATCATCGGAATGTAATAAAATATCATTTGATTCCGCAAACGGTGGTTGATTATTGTCTTCCTCAGACAAACTGATGGCATCCAGGCGAGAACATGACGAGTCAGACGTCTCGTTCCGGCTTCTAGAGTCACTGATAATTGGAACCGCATCATTATCATCATTTGCGCTATCGTCGGAAGAAGAAGAACTTTCTGTTTTTCGTAGTAAGTGCCGATGTTTTCGAACGCGTTCATAAGCGGAATTCATTGGCCGCTTCGGCATGATATCACTATTTATGATACCACAGAACGTCGGAAAATTTGCACTGCTTTTAGGTTAGGTTTGGTTAATTACACTGGAAACAATAGGAATATTCGACAAAGTCAATCTTGCCCATGAAACCCCGCCCAAAAAAATTTGTAGTCGATTTAGGAATTCCATATAATTAAGGGGAGACTTGATGAAATTTTGGGAAAAAATAGGTTCTTACATTCTTACAATGTCAAAAAGAGGTGTATAAAAAAATCCTTTCAGCAGTTTTTGAATAATGGTAGTATAGACTGTGAAAAAAAATGTCAGCCTCCTGCGATGAAAGTTCAGACGTTCAGACGCAAGGAATTTTTGGCAGCGGTGGGCAAAATCTTCTTCGCAAGGTTTCTTGCGTCTAAACTTTCATGGCAGGAGGCCGAAATTTTTTTCACCGTCTACACTACCATTATTCAAAAACTGCCGAAAGGATTTTTTTATACGACCTTTAATAGCGATTTTCAAAATTTCACCAGTCTCCCCTTATTATCATCACGAAATAAAATTTTAAAAATAGATTTTAATAGTTGATTTTTCACCTACCTTATCTTCTACATACATGGATAAGCTTTCCTATCACTGATGTCAGCGGATCTCGAAAAATATAATAAATTCGATAAAACTCCGGAGCATGGTGCTCATTATAGATAAGGTTCGGGTTGGGTCTGATACCCAATCATCGGCGTTTACGATTGGGCCAAGGATTGAGTGAACTATGCCCGAAGCTCATAGCCTAACCGTTGACGAGTACGATTATGTCCAAAATGGGACAAATTCGGCCCAGGTATCAAACCCACTCGTTAGCGTGTACGATTAGGTCAAAGATTGGGACAGCTATTGTCGGAGCTCTTAGCCCAACCCTTGGCGTATACGATTATGTCCAAAATGGGACAAGTTTTGGGCCAGGTGTCAAACCCACTCGTTAGCGTGTACGATTAGGCCAAAGATTGGGACAGCTATGGTCGGAGCTCTTAGCCCAACCCTTGGCGTATACGATTATGTCCAAAATGGGACAAGTTTTGGGCCAGGTGTCAAACCCACTCGTTAGCGTGTACGATTAGGCCAAAGATTGGGACAGCTATGGTCGGAGCTCTTAGCCCAACCCTTGGCGTATACGTTTATGTCCAAAATGGGACGAGTTTTGGGCCAGGTGTCAAATCCACTCGTTGGCGTGTACGATTGGGCCAAAGATTGGGACAGCTATGGTCGGAGTTCCTAGCCCAACCGTTGGCGTATGTAATTCAGCCTAAAATGTGACGAGCTTTGGGCTAGGTGTCAAACCCACTCGTCGGCCTGTACGATTGAGCCAAACGTGTTTCAATCGACGGCCCTAAGGTGTTCAACGAGCATGTAATAATTGTTGTTGAGTAACACTGGACCAGGCCTGGTTCAATTCTTGGCCTGAGTGTTAGACCCGATTGTTGCTATGTACCATCGGAACGACGCTGGGAATGGGTACGGCCGATGGTATTTCAACGACGCTTGTCCGATTAGCTTGTTTCAAGAATGGGCCAAGATTGTTTTTTTTGACACCATTGGGGACGCACACATGGGAAATTAAACTTGAGAATATGAGTAAACAATAGGATACGATAGCGTTGTCGAACAGGACGGAAAATAAGTAATAATTGGGTGGTTATGTATAAGAATAATTAATGGGCAACGATAGAGGGGTATAATTCCACAGCCTCTTTTCTAGTGTAGTCCGCGACTCATTCGGGTCGGTGTTTTTTTGGACTGCGGGTCTGGGGGTAAGCGGGTGCGGCTCTTGTCGGACGGGTTGGTAACCCACTGGCCCGGCGCCGATTAATTATGTTGACCCATTCCTGGCAGCAGGTGGGACAGTCTGCCTTCGTCACTCCTCGTTTCCCGCACCTAAAGCAGTGCTTCTCTAATGGGTGGGGGCACTGCGTCGACTGGTGGCCGATCGTAGCACAGTTCCAGCACGTAGGGGTGGTAGGTGGCACGTAGTGTGTGGCGGTTACGATAGAAGAGTGTTGTTTGGGTTCCTTGGAGATGGTAGTGATAGGTGGTGCAGTGCACTTCTTGAAGGGACCACGCCGTGGTACGATAGAGTGTGTACAGGTTGATGGTTGAGGCTGCACGGCTACGGTAGATGGGGGAGTTGGTGATGGTGTCGGAAACCGTGAGACCCGCGGTTCAAATGGCATTAAGTCGGTTTGCGTGTATTTATCGCACATGATCGGAGGCGCCTGGGTTTGTGTGGCGACGGAGAGACTGGGTGCAGGTAAGTTGCATTGACTCTCGGTTTCCATTGTTTCAGGAGGGTCGCGTACGCAGGCCGGATTGGCAAAGCAACCGCGGTATTGTTCCCGGTCCTCCGCGACTTCCGCACAGGCGGCGAGTAAATCTAGTCGGAGTCGTGGCCTGGCGGCACACATGACATCCCCCATGTAGGGTTGTACAATCGGCCCAAGGCCGGTTCAGCGTTGTCCACCGACTTTTGAGCGTCGTGACGACACTGTTTGCCAGTACTGGCATGTAACTGGCATCAGGTCGGGATGGTCACCTGGGTCCTACGCTTGACGCATGACGCTGGCTACAATGCTGGCAAACAGCGTTGAGCCAACGCTGCAATCTAGATCACTGCTAGGGTTGGCACTCGACATTAGTCTGATATTGGCGTCCAACAGTGAGCCAGCACTGCGAACTAGCGAATTGTCAGGGCTGGCTCTCGACATTGATCGGATATTGGCGTCCAATAGCGAGCCAGCACTACGATCCAGCGAATTGCCAGGGTTAGCTGTCAGGATCGATCGGATATTGGCGTCCAACACTGAGCCAGCACTGGGATCTAGCGAATTGCCAGGGCTGGTTCTTGACATCGATCAAATATTGGCGTCCAACAGTGAGCCAGCACTGCGGTCTAGCGAATTGCCAGGGCTGGCTCCCGATATCGATCGGATATTGGCGTCCAGCACTGAGCCAGCACTGCGATCTAGCGAATCGCCAGGGCTGGCTCCCGATATCGATCGGATATTGGCGTCCAGCACTGAGCCAGCACTGCGATCTAGCAAATTGCCAGGGCTGGCTCCCGATATCGATCGGATATTGGCGTTCAACACTGAGCCAGCACTGCGATCTAGCAAATTGCCAGGGCTGGCTCCCGATATCGATCGGATATTGGCATTCAACACTGAGCCAGCACTGCGATCTAGCGAATTGCTAGGGCTGGCTCTCGACATTGATCAGATATTGGCGTTAAACAGTGTGGTACTGGCCCGAGTGTATTGCCGTTGCCTAACCAGTGTTGGCAGGCATATCAAATCCGACTCCCAAATTCCGACTCATTAAGGGGGTATATACACCTTTAAATGGGTTGAATTTCTGAAAAACAATTTTCCTTTTTTTTCAACTTGAAGACTGATAAAATTAAAAAAAATCATCATGTTTGGGGAGGGTTTGACCTTCATTATCCATATCTTACATCATGTATTACTTCCAGTCTAATGTGGCTGCGCTGAAGACAGGAAAATACAAAATCACTCGGTTGCCGTAAAGAATCAGACCCAGCGTTGGACCGATCTTGGGATTTTTGATTCTCAATTGTTCATAAGACATGCCTCTATCAGATGAACATAGAATTTTTTGATATACCCATTTTTAGTTGAAATATTAGAAAAATAAGCAAAATTTTTTTTCAAATTCAAAATAAAAATCGAAAAAATTCAATAACTCAAGTAATTCTTGCAATATCAAAAAGTTCTATGTTCATCTGATAGAGGCATGTCTTATGAACAATTGAGAATCAAAAATTCCAAGATCGGTCCAACGCTGGGTCTGATTCTTTACGGCAACCGAGTGATTTTGTATTTTCCTGTCTTCAGCGCAGCCACTATTAGACTGGAAGTAATACATGATGTAAGATATGGATAATGAAGGTCAAACCCTCCCCAAACATAATGATTTTTTTAAATTTTATCAGAGTCTTCAAGTTGAAAAAAAAAGGAAAATTGTTTTTCAGAAATTCAACCCATTTCAAGGTGTATACCCCCTTGAATAAAACAAAACTTGACTGTATATATATTCTAAACTGTCATGTTATTTTATTATCACTAAGGTACATAAAAATCAGAAATCAATATAATATGATAGACTGGAACAATCGGCTTGATTGCACATTCGCAGATTGCTCAGAAAACGAGTAACTAACAATTAGATATTCATCGGTTAAGATAAAATGTCAGTCAGTTCTAGTGAATTTCTAATTGTATTAAGCATATAAATATTGAAAGAACATACCTATAGTAAAAAAAAAGGATTAAACATTTCACTGTATCCAAGTGTATTTAGCTGTATACCCCATGAATATCTGAGGTGCCGTAACAGCGTTGGCGAAAATACTTAAAATGAATGAGTACTGTGTTCAAATCGAAAAATGAGTATGACATTCATCAGTTTTTTTTTTTTTTTTACCACAGTGCTGAAAGAAAAATGTTCATCTCTTAAAATAATGACGAATGGCACGTGATTCACAAAATAGAAAGGTATCTGACGATATAAAGAAACCATTGTCAAATAGAATAAGGTGCCTTGGAATATTTATGTATAGTAGACTGGCCATTCAAAAAAATGTTCATGCTCCAAGATGAAAAATTTTAAGTTGACCTTGAAAAAAGATTCTCAAAGTTTCAATGCTCTATCTCACTATTAAGAGGTACCGGTAATATTTTCTTTCTATTTTCTATTTTTTTCTTATAAAATAAGATTTTATTTAAAAAAGTATTTTCAATCCCAGATTTATTTGTCTACAGTTTGATTTTTTTGAATCGTTATAGATATCAAAAAGATCAAGGTCTGAAAATGAATGAAAAAAAAATAAAAAAAAATTACCGGCACGGCCCTTAAAGGGGACTTCGGTGAGATTTTGATAGGAATGATTTTTTCGTTTTTCAGAATATTAAAAGAAATGTAATCAATAATTCCTTGCGTCAAAATTTAAATCATTGTAGCATGTGTATTGAAAAAAAACATTTCAATCTGAGTTGAAAGTGCATGTTTGCGCAAGGAACCTTTCGTAGAAAATTTTCTGTGCACCGCTGAAAACTCCTTGCGTATACACTTTCAACTTAGAGAATTGAATTTTTTTTTTAATACACATGCTACCATAATCTAAATTTAGATACAGGGAATTTTTGATTGGATTTTTTTTAGTAATTTAGAAATGAAAAAATCATTTCTATCAGAATTTCACCGAAGTCTCCCCTTTATAGTAAGATAGAGCATTGAAACTTCGAGGATCTTCTTTTCTTAAGGTTAACTCAAGATCTTTTAACTTGGAGCATGAACATTTTTTTAAATGGGCAGTGTAATGTACAGTGTATATATAGAGTATAATATTTAGTGTATATATGGAGTATAATATTTAGTGTATATATAGAGTATAATATTTAGTGTATATTAGGGTGTTCCAAAAGAAGTCGATAGTTTTTTTTTTTCGTAGCATATACCTATAACAAGAATTTCACATGCAATCGAAAAAAAAAAAAAAATAGACTTTTTTTGGAACACCCTAGTGTATATGTAGAGTATAATATTTATTGTATATATGGAGTATAATATTTAGTTGCTCATTAAACTTTGCTCATTGAGATTTTCAAGGCGCACAAGTCGACCACCTTCGCGATCCCCTGCACCAGCAAGCCAGCGGCTCACTCTAGATATTAGTTGCAGTGGTTCAGTCATTAGTTTGTAATGTTCTTCAAGGACATCTGAAACAGAAAAAGAATTCACTGGTAAGCCCAGATGTTTTCATACAAGAATTTCGTGGAGTAGTGTTTCGGAATTTAAGTTCAATTAAAAACTTCATCTAATCAAAAAATGAGTATACCTTTCATGCATGAAAACACAATAGTCGTGCTGAAATTCCGTTTTCCCCTTCCCTTTACTTTTCTTCCACATGCGCTAAAATTTATTTGAACTGCCTTTGACATTATGGCGTTCAACATCTTCCCGACGTCATCTTTCCAGGAGTTCGACCCAGCAATTAGAACCGCAAATAGTGATTTCTGGAAGAAGTTACGGACATTTAGGTCGAGTGAGGAATTTCGGATCAGGATTATTAAAGTAGTACATCAAGAAAACAAAATTACGAAGAGTATTCTCAAAAATTTGCAGTAATGTAGAATTACAATGGAGATAGGGTAAGCCAGCATTTTTGTTATAAACACACTTATTTGAAGAAACGTAATACAGTATTCCCTCCGAATAGGGCCGCTCGAAGGCGGTTAGCGAGTATGATTCCTGGAAACCACGTTCCCCCTCCAATAGCTTGCGAGCACGGCAGAACTCGGCTGCTGGTTCAACCTCTGAATAGGGCCACGTATAAACACTCGTGAACAGAAATGTAGAGGGGGAAGCGCTCGAGCAAGGATTAGGAGAAGCGGCCCTATTCGGAGGGAATACTGTAATTATTTGAAATAGACACTTACAAGTGATTGTTTTTTTTGGTCGTCACTGGCTATGTCAGCTTCAAATACTAAATAGTCGTCCAGATCTTTTATAGGAAGAGCAACCCCTAGTCTTTCACGTGCACTCGAGGCGTTTCCGCTCTGTGCATTGCCACCAGCTGATACAATTATCGTGTTTTTGACCTCGTTGATTTTTTTTTCAATATCGTACAGAATGCTTCTTTTAGTAGCCCTGATTGCAGAGATAAGGTTTGCTTGTAGTTCGTCTACTTTGCTGTCAAGGTAGCATTTCCATTTATCTTAAAACATATAAATTATATTCTTATTGGTAGAAAAGCTACTGGTATGAATTCTAGGGTGGTGTTTCAATTACATCCTATAATTACAATCCCGTATGGCCGGTTTCACCAACGACAAATAATTTTTATTCCTCGATTAACTTTATTCCCTGATTCAGGGATTGCATTCTTACATTGAAAATATAGTTTCATTGGGCTAATTATGTTATAAAACGCTATTTTTATCTATAGAATAACTTAATTTGTAAAATAAGAGGACATTTACGATGTGAAAATGCAATTTCTAAATCAGTGGATAAAGTTAATCGAGGAATAAAAGTTATTTGTCGTTGGTGAAACCGGCCATTAGAAAGCTATGTATATTATGATAGTACAAAATGTGTGCAAAACCTGAGATCTGCAGCTTAATGGAAAATAGGCCAACTCAATTTGGAATTCAAAATATGTTCTTTCTATTATTTCAATTTTTTCAAATTTTTATGAGACTACAATAAAAAAGCATCATGAGTTGAGAAAAATTATCTGGTTATTCGAAAAATAGTTATTACAGGGTAGAGTCACCATTCTTATTCACAAAATCAATTTTTTTGTTATTCACTTCGATCTTCTAACTCCGATATAGTGTATCTTCTATTTGAGAAAAATTTAGCAACATTGAATTTGAAAGATTGATGACGTTATATAATAAATACTGATAAAGAGCAACGACCTACAATTCCAAATCATTCCAAAAATTCTGATTTTTGGATATGAGGTGCCCAGACATGTACTCTATCAAACCCATATTCAAGGAACATTACCAAATGGTTCATGTCTTCGAAAAAAATATCTGAAAATAAATATTTTCACGATTTTCCAATTAATTATCATTTTTTCATTTTTTTTTCTTCTAAAACGTTTTTGAATCTCTTTAATTTTCTTTTTTTTTTTTTTATAAAACTTGGTATTACTATTGCTTACAATGCGAAAATTGCCGATAAATAAATCTTTATATTGAATAAAATATGAAAATTTCCAAAATAAAGATTTATTTTTCAGCAATTTTCGCATTGTAAGCAATAGTGATACCAAGTTTTATAAAAAAAAAAAAAATGAAAGAGATTGAAAAACGTTTTAGAAGAACAAAAAAAATGAAAAAATGATAATTAATTGGAAAATCGTGAAAATATTTATTTTCAGATATTTTTTTCGAAGACATGAACCATTTGGTAATGTTCCTTGAATATGGGTTTGATAGAGTACATGTCTGGGCACCTCATATCCAAAAATCAGAATTTTTGGAATGATTCGCTTCCGGTTATCAGTGATATAGTAAATTTAACGCTAAAAATGGCGTTTTTGGCCAAAAAAAAATTCGAAAAATCGAATTGTTGCAAGGAGACCTTTATCTCAGTGATCTCTTTGATTTTTGAGGGTAGCCAACAATTTTCACTTTTTTCGACTCACCCTAATATATATATATATATATATATATATTAGGCCTGGCCAAAAAAAAGAATTGTTTTTTGATTTCGTCTTTCACAACTCTAAACATTAGTCTCGGGTCTAATAATGACCCTGTCAAAATTTGGGCTTCGTCGGATAATTCTAAGAGGTTGCGGATCGAGTCTGAATATTTGCATTTGATTAACACGTAAAAAATAACTTTTCACCGTTCAAAGCTGTTCTAGAAAATTTTAGGCGATCGCGGAGGGTGTAGATTGCTGTACGGCTTTATTAATTTTTTTTTCAAATTTTTGGAATTTTTTTTCAAATTTTTTTCAACTTTTTTATTTGGAAACTATATTAATTTTTTTATTTGAAAACTTTTTTGCATAAAAAATTTATGAAAAAAAAAATGCCAAAAAATTGAAAAAAAATAAATGAAGCCGCACAGCAATGTACACCCCCCTCGATCGCCTAGATTTTTCTAGAACAGCTTTGAACGGTGAAAAGTTTTTCTTTACGTGTTAATCAAATGCAAATATTGAGACTCGATGCGCAACCTGTTAGAATTATCCGACGAAGCCCAAATTTTGACAGAGTCATTATTAGACCCAAGACTAATGTTTAGAGTTGTGAAACACGAAATCAAAAAACCATTTTTTTTTTGGCCAGGCCTAATATATATATATATAACCCACATAATTATAAGCTTGTTTTAGATCCTATATAGAACTCTATATGATTCCATATAACTCTATAAAGTTATATATAATTATATAGAGTTCTATAAAATTTACATGGATTCTTATATATAATTCTATAAAATCATTTTTACTCGGGTGCTTCAGTGAACTTTCTGAGCCTTTGACGATGCTGATCACTCTGAAATAGTCTCACGGCCCCGCACGCATTCGCATTTGACAGATTCTTTACGCTCCAAAAGTTAAGAAAACAGAACTTATTAAAAATAGTGTAACAAGAGAGGCAACAAAGTGAAAATCAATATTTATTTATTGAATAAATTGTAATATTTTCGTTACTTCTGTGTGGGTAAGAAAAATCAAGACAAGTGACTGCTCAGTGAGTTATGCTGTTCTACTTCTTTAGTAACATCCATTTCTAATTAGTTCTGTAAGTTTGAAGATTTTCGGTCAACTTTCAGACTACGGAGAACCTTTAGAAGTCACGGAGGATTTTATCGTAGAGTCTATAGCATCATCGAAGGCTTACGAGTTCATCCAGACACTTCAAACTAGTGTAAAGATCACAACTAAAAGTGAAATTGTTGCCCAAATTGAACATCCGAATTATAATAGTCAAGTTCAACAAATTTTTACTAGTAAGCAAAGCTCAAAAATAGAATGGTGACTCTTCCCTCTGAATTCAATAGTTTGATCACAAAAAAAGTGGAATCAAAATACAATATCTCACGTTTCACAAATGTATCGAATGTCAAGATGGGATACATAAGACATTATTCACCATTAAATAACTATACGATTGAAAAATATTTATTCAGATCCGGCTCATTTGTGTAATTTTCATAATAAAAAGAGGAAGACAAATTTTGCTTGGAGTTTGATTCTATTCGCGTTGATATTTTGATGATGTAGATGCATTATAAAATGTAAAATATATTCCCATTCAAGTACCCTTGTATTCTTTTTTTATTTTTTTTATTTTTTTATTGTTGATTTCTCTCCTCTTCTTTTTGAGCAAAGTATTGAATTAAGAATTTTTTTTTCAAATATGCAGAAAAATGGAAATAATGGACACAAATAATTTTCCAATTTAAAACGGAGTTGCGTGAGCTTTCCTATTCAGATACAGCCTGGGGTTTCATACACGCTTTTTCATGCTTATTATCTAATGACTTGAGAAGCTACAATAATAGGCTGTAATTCAAGGACCATCAGAATGAATGTAGTTAAATGATAAATTTACTACGTTACCAGATATATCTTCAAGCGGCGAGGCTTTTTGTTGCGGGTTTTGGGGATTGGGCAGGTTTGATATATTCTCTGTGAAATCGAACAAAAAATACGTACTAATGAAAGTCAAGGACAGTTATATTACCAAAAATAAAGAATTCTTACGAATATCCTACCATCAATATCCAAGCCCTCGATTTCACTGGAAACGCCGGAAATCGTCTTCGTACTTTGAGGACCAGATGTTATATTGTCTGCAAGAATTTAAAGAAACATAGTACTGAATGTGATGAATTTCACGGGCAAGAGTGAGACAATTATTTCAGATTTGAAGTTATATTACCAGTCGCTGTTGCTGGCGAACGCTGCCTGCTGGATTTTGGGGTCGATATAGTTTCTTTAATCACAAATTATACCAATTACATACAGAATCGGACTAATGTTAATATGGACGTAGAATTATTATTATTACCAGCTGTCTCTTGAGGCACTGTGATCTCATCAATCGTCTGTTCCTGCAGAAATATTTTTCTTGCAGCCTTAGACAACGTGATGGGCAATGTATCAGGTATTTCGCAGTCAGTGTCATCGGTGCTTACAACATTGATATCTTTGTAAGATCTTTGACGACGCCTTATCGCCTGTTCATGGTCACCTATGTGTGTAATTAAATGGAAATGTTAATTTTTATAATCTTGCTACATGTTAATATTTGCACTTAAAACGATTTCAAATCACAAATACGGCAAAATCATCTGAAGAATGAAAGGAAACAGCTCTTTCCAGAAAAGTCAATAGATCAAATATATCTTATGTATATATTGAATATAGGTATACTATATCTATGTATGTATATATTGTGGTGTTCCAAAAAAAAAAAAAATTCAAACGCGCATCCCAATTTAGGTAGAGCATCTCAAATAGAATATCTCAGTCGAATATGAGCTCTTAATAGTCCAGTCAAATTAGCTGTTCAAGAGCCCAAAATGACGATTTTCGCCTACCCGAAAAGTCGCTGTAGATTCCGACAGAAACAGGTATCCTTATTATCCCCCTAAGTTTGCGCCAGATTCTGTCCGTGCGTTTAGCAACAATTAGCGGTTGTATGCCGGAAATCACGGATTTTTTTTGTTTTTCGCTTATATAACGAAAACTATCGGTCGGATCGGAAAAAAGTTAAATTAAAAGTTGTAGATAATTAAAAAATCTATCGATTAGCGTTGGTCCGATGTCGATTTTCTAATTTATTGCTTAACTATTGCGCTCGGAAATTAAAAAAAGGCGTTTTTTCCATTATTTTATAAAAAATGTTATAAAGCATTTGTGGAGTTGCGATCGTGGATTTGGGAAGCTTTCAACTAGTAGTAACTACAGTTTAAATTTGGTTGAAATAAAGTTGATAGTTTAGCAACAATCTAATTTGCAACTAAAAAAGGTGCCCCACTAGATTGTCATTTCTTGCCCTATGGATAATCGTAGAGCAATGAACGAAACGGTTTTGGGTAGTCAAAGAGTTGAACTACAACTTACAATTCTTGGAAAATCGATTTTTGAAATTTGAGACCTTCAAAAATGGCGTCAAAAAAACGACGTTTTTCGATCTAAAAAACAATGAGGAAAAAATAGTCGTATCGAAATGCGACAAAATGCATTGGAAAGCTGCGATTTTTCTACGAATTTTACCATCCTGAATTTTGTTCCCCGATAATTAGGACCCGAGATAACACTTTTTTTTCGAAAATTCCCCCTTCCTTTGTTTATTTATATGAAGCAACGAGACCTCGACGACTGCACAGAGGAAGAGTCATATTCCCAAAGGAATCAGTAGAATTTGTTTTCCACAATTATTTATGGTCTTTATGGATGTGGAAAGTGGAGGTTCTTCCGGGACCGTTCGACGCGCCGCGTCGAGGGGGAAACCGGGTAGAGCGACCCAGCGCTACGCGGCCGTCGATTCGATCGCGCGAAAAGTGATTTCGAAGATTCAAACTGACCTCGCTGTCTGTATCTCGGCAACTACTGGACGGATTTTGATGATTTTTTTTTTAATTTGAACTAGCGCATCGAGATATGATCGAATATCATTGCGGCTTTCCCGGATTGTCAACGGAAATCCCTCGAATCACGAGTAATTCAATTTTTACGCTGCAAATTTAGTGAAGTATTCGTTCCTTTCAAATTTCACTCTGATAATACGATGTCAAATGTTACCTTAGACTGAGAAGGCAAATTTATTTTGACATTCGAATATGAATAAAGCACGGCTCATAATAAACATCTCTGTACCAATTGATATTTTTACAAATTTGAATATATGAATGTTATTCAATATCAAGAAAATATTTAGTCGATTCATGTGAAACATTATTTTTTGAATATTTACAACTTGTAAGTGAAAATTTCCATCAACACAGATGTTTTCTGGTCGGTGAGTATTCGAATCCTAAACTGCTTATAAACATTTTTTGATGATTGGAATCAATATACATTTATAATTATTCAATCCTTCTACGAAACAATCCTATTCCAAGTCAACATTCATTTCCTATGTCACGACGTTATAAACCTTCCAAAAAATCTATTTATTCACTAAATTTGCAGCGTAAAAATTGAATTACTCGTGATTCGAGGGATTTCCGTTGACAATCCGGGAAAGCCGCAATGATATTCGATCATATCTCGATGCGCTAGTTCAAATTAAAAAAAAAATCATCAAAATCCGTCCAGTAGTTGCCGAGATACAGACAGCGAGGTCAGTTTGAATCTTTGAAATCACTTTTCGCGCGATCGAATCGACGGCCGCGTAGCGCTGGGTCGCTCTACCCGGTTTCCCCCTCCACGCGGCGCGTCGAACGGTCCCGGAAGAACCTCCACTTTCCACATCCATAAAGACCATAAATAATTGTGGAAAACAAATTCTACTGATTCCTTTGGGAATATGACTCTTCCTCTGTGCAGTCGTCGAGGTCTCGTTGCTTCATATAAATAAACAAAGGAAGGGGGAATTTTCGAAAAAAAAGTGTTATCTCGGGTCCTAATTATCGGGGAACAAAATTCAGGATGGTAAAATTCGTAGAAAAATCGCAGCTTTCCAATGCATTTTGTCGCATTTCGATACGACTATTTTTTCCTCATTGTTTTTTAGATCGAAAAACGTCGTTTTTTTGACGCCATTTTTGAAGGTCTCAAATTTCAAAAATCGATTTTCCAAGAATTGTAAGTTGTAGTTCAACTCTTTGACTACCCAAAACCGTTTCGTTCATTGCTCTACGATTATCCATAGGGCAAGAAATGACAATCTAGTGGGGCACCTTTTTTAGTTGCAAATTAGATTGTTGCTAAACTATCAACTTTATTTCAACCAAATTTAAACTGTAGTTACTACTAGTTGAAAGCTTCCCAAATCCACGATCGCAACTCCACAAATGCTTTATAACATTTTTCATAAAATAATGGAAAAAAACGCCTTTTTTTAATTTCCGAGCGCAATAGTTAAGCAATAAATTAGAATATCGACATCGGACCAACGCTAATCGATAGATTTTTTAATTATCTACAACTTTTAATTTAACTTTTTTCCGATCCGACCGATAGTTTTCGTTATATAAGCGAAAAACAAAAAAAATCCGTGATTTCCGGCATACAACCGCTAATTGTTGCTAAACGCACGGACAGAATCTGGCGCAAACTTAGGGGGATAATAAGGACACCTGTTTCTGTCGGAATCTACAGCAACTTTTCGGGTAGGCGAAAATTTTACGAAAAAAGCTAATTTGACTGGACTATAATATTGATATTTAAAGGTACCTATTTTATTTTTTCCATTCTCCATTTGAATAACATGTAAAAAAAATTCTCAAAATGGGTAAATAAAATAGGCACCTTTGAATATCAATATTAAAAGCTCATATATTTGGCTTAAATATTCTATTTGAGATTGAAATTGTGATGCCACACCCTAATATATATTATATATTCTACTTATTTTATTCAGTTTTCTGATTGGATTTCAATAATTTTCATCGAATGGAAAACATTGTCTGATGACTGCGGAGGAAAATCACCGGAGTGTTATGCATGACTTACGAGCTTCCTTTAAGATCTTGATATCATATCTTCCCCATTCAGGCTCAGGATCTTTCAAGTCCTTCAACCAGTCATCCATTTTTGGATAATCAACTGAATCAGGGTACAGACAGGTCCAAATTCCATTATTACAAGAAGCCCACGATCGAGGAATTAGGTCGACTGACTCCTTCTTTTTACTGGAGGCTTCAGTGAATGATACAAGAAGATAAGTCGTATCTTCTTTGAGAGAACTGGTCATTCTGAGGATATTGAATTTCTCTTATTAAGTGTAAGAATCTTGACTGTTTGTCTATTTCAATTAAATAATACCAAATTTGATCAATCAATGAATACAATAAATTCACTAATAAAGTTGATATTTTCAATGAATTCTATCAAATTAATTATTAGGTGAAACAATTTAGGTAAAACAATTTCAATTTTACACTTACAAATGTTTCATAAGTGCAGAATTATAATTAATAAATAAATCAAACACATGACTATCAAATGCATATGAATGTGGAATAACTATTTTACAAAAAAAAGGTTGAAATTTTTTTTGAATAATCTAGTAAATATGATTGCAATTTCAAAGTCAGTTATTGCATTGATTTATTAATTAATTGAAACATGAAAGACTTATGACTGCTGAAAATGAAAAAAAAAAAAAAATTGGGACGTGTTCTAGATCCAAGCGGTGACCGCATATTTTTCAGATATTATCTGTTGTGCATGTCTATGACAGGGGAACGTACATAATTATACATATTATTAGTAATTGAACTCAGGAAAAGTCTTACGACCACTTCACTCGGCCACTACTTTATGGTTTTTTTTTTTTTTTATCGATAGAGAAATTTTGGGTGTGTAGTTCGTATTCATCAGAAACACAATAGGGTCGTCCACGAATTTTTTTCCTGGTGTACCTTCATAAAACTGCTATGTATATGTGTAAAATATTAATTATTTCATATGTTTAATAGCTGCGTCAAAGAACATTTTTATTTTTATACCTATTTTTCCAAGCGCCAAGGTGGTGTAATCCCTTGACCCGAGTAAAAATGATTTTATATAATTATATAGAATTATATAGAATTGTTCTTTATAATTCTATAGAAATATATTGGCCCGATAGAAATATATAGAATTCTATGAAATTCTATAAAATTCTATAAAATTCCATCGGGCGAATATTTCTATAGAAGTATATATATATTTCTATAAGATTATATGTAATTCTATCAAGTTATATATAATTATATAGTTTTATAAAACCCACATACAAGCTTGTTTTAGAATCCTATATAGAACTCTATATGATTATACAACTCTATAAATTTATATATAATTATATAGAGTTTTATAAAACTTACATGGATTTTTATATATAATAATTCTATATAATTCTATATTCTATAAAATCATTTTTATTCGAGAAGGTATATCTATATATTACGAAAACTAGAATATTTAATTACCTATAACTTTCGTAATGATGATTTTGAACGAATAAGAAAAAATACTACCTAATTATTTTTTCTCGCTCTACGAACCGCCTGTAAAAATGAAAAAAAAAAAAAAAAATCTTACAACCTAATTATTAATTTTTCGTTCAATCTACTCTGTAATTTCTAGTGAAGTCCGAATACGAGAGATTAACTTATTATCTAATGAACTATCATGTATTTTCGTAAATATCGGAATAAAGCAACGCAACATAATATCTCATTATCCCGCGGGTGTCACAATGTAATGAGAAATATACATATACTAATAAACACAATGTAACACTACGCGCAGCGTTCGACCGCTCTAAACACGCGACTAAAGACAGCTCAACGGAAAATTGATTAGACAAAAGCTATGTAGATGGAAAAAATATCGCGTAAAATTTCGAAAACGATATATATCCATGATTGAATTTTATACCAACTATAAAGAGTGGACCGAGATGAAGTATATACAAGTAAAAAACATGCCTGAAATTTATTACGTTCAGAATGAACGTCGAGAAATTGTGGAAAGCAGACCTTATAAGAAATATATTCTCAACGTACATGTATATAATTAAATAAATCATTTTCATTACTGTAGACATTTTCTGTGGCTGCCTGAATATGTAACTTATGTTTATTTATCTCTGATCCACACAAATTGACACATGAAATATCTGCTTCTGCCATATGTACTGGAAATAATTCCGAAAAAACGTCACACCGATTCCGATAATTCGGTCGTTCTGGACAGATTCAGCATCTTGAGCGCATCTTTATGCACGTTGTCACAAGCCTGAATGTTATGCGGTTTAATAAATAATAAAATTACTTACTTGATTTTTTTCCAACTCCAGCTATCAATGTGATATTAATTGATGATCGTTGATCGATATTTAATTGACTGTAGAGTGTAGACTGTTTAGCACGTATTCTAAAATACTCGATGAACTTAATAAATTTTATAATTGATATTATATTTATGCTTTATAAATTTTTGCTGAGTTGACAAGACACGAATGATGAAGCGTTACGAATGAAGTGCGCGCGGATTCAATTCGTACAGCACAGGGATGCGTTCCAAAACGTCACCCGGGTGCACCCGGGTGCTTTTACTCGCGGATTGGCTGCTGGGTAATTCACTCCAATGAGAATCGCTCTAAATTTGAATGCGGTTAGTCCTTCTCTCTCTTTCTCTCTCTCTCTCTCTCTCTCTCTCTCTCTCTCTCTCTCTCTCTCTCTTGTAATGGTCATAATAAAAGCATCTATATCTATCTATCTATCTATCTCTTTTCCTTTCACGATAATTTCGTATATTTATGATTACCCGTGTTGTATTTTTATATTTTTATTTTATTTCAATAACTTAATCATTTTTTCAATTTCAATTTAACTGTATTAATCTTATTGCCCAATTCCTTCGTTCCTTTTTCTTCCCGCTTGAATCACGGAACGACGAAACTGTGAGGAACCACCTCAGGGGCTCGATTCCATAACTTTATCACTGCTATCACTGGCGATAAATAGATAGATCTATCTATTGACTGGCAATAAATGGGGTCGTCCAGAAAAAAAATTTGTTTCACTTTTTGGGGCGCATCAAGTAGAAAATAACTCAAAATAGTGGGATCATTTTTTTGTTTTTTTTCCGATGAAAATTGCGAATGTTGTAAGCAATTGAAGTTCACTGATTTTGATATATATATAGATAGATATACCTTAACATGGGTGACGTCATAAACTAGTAGTTTTCATGTCGTTATATATACTGCAATTTTTGTTTAAACGAAAAAAGAAAAAATACGTCCTAATTATTTTTCCCCATACTACTGGAATATGAAATAAAAAAAAATTCGTGGACGACCCTATTGGGCAATAAGATTAATACAGTTAAATTGAAATTGAAAAAATAATTAAGTTATTGAAATAAAATAAAAATATAAGGCTGGCGTCCCATGGTCCGGAATATATCCGAACGGAACGCTCGGTAGCCAATCATTAATGCCGGATCCAAAAGAAAATCGTTAGTCATTGGCTACCAAGCGTTCCGTCCGGATATATTCCGGACCATGGGACGCCAGCATAAGAATACAACACGGGTAATCATAAATTTGTAAATTTTAGACTATTCAATATTATTATTCCGAAATTCACGGAATTCAAATACCGGGTGGTCCATTTTAATCGCCCAAGGCGAATAGCTCAAAAACTAAGATAGTCAAACAAGAAAAAGTCCCATAAAAAACTTGGAGGGTTTTGGGGGGATTGATAATTCTGGTAGGTGTCGACTTGTGCACACGGAAAAAACAGTGCTGTCAAATTTACTCTGGAGCAGTAAATATAGGGACAGCATTTTTTTGCACATTATTATTAACATTTAAAAATAACTTCAAAATTACCGTTCAAACGTGCAAGAGGGATACCGCATACTTCTTATTTTTTATCGTTAGTTGAACGACCTTATTTTTAATTTCATCTGCGCATCGCAACTGCGATTCGTGTGAGAATTTTTTAATTCGCGTGACACCAATTTCTTGCGATAAAATCGGTTTATTGAAGAGACTTTGGCAGTCCTCTTTCCTAATCCCATGTCCTTCGACGTAAATTTCACTCGCGCACTTAGGGTTTCCAGCTATGTTCTTTTCCACCAGCATTCGTGATATACGAAAAATCGTTTCATCTTTTAGTATCACTATGTTATTAGGATGCACTGAACTGAACAACATATCTTTCATTCTTAGTCAGCGCACAGTGACGAACTCCCGTTGCTCGTATTTCGCTATACATCGTACTTCGCTAAACGTTTCAAGGGTACATTCCGTGATGTCATGTCGTAGTTGCATTTTCACAGAATCACAGGACTCGAGTTCTGACAATCGATTTACGACTTGCGCCAAAGGATTTTTTTGAGACCTCACAAGCTTCTTCAACGCCCCTATGTAATTTTCACCCCAAAAAGCTGAGAAGTCACTCAAAGGAGCTTGCACCTTATTCACATCCTCAGATAAATGAATTAAATTATGCATATTGAGGACTTGAGAGTCCATGCCATAAAATGAAGGCAACAAGAAGAAGAATTTTCGCAGTAATTTATTGGCATAATCTGCTCTAGCAACTGCAAGCTCAGAACTACAGAGGATACGGCACGCCACAAACAACAGTAAATAGTGGTTATAATAATCCTTCGGTAGAATATGGCGTAGAATCAATGGACCACAATAAAGTAAAATAAATCGAAATTGCGTTGCCTTCCAATGAGCAAAGTCATCAAGGTCAAATACTTTTCTTTGGAATTCGTCCGGAATGTCCGATGTAAGAGTCTTCAGTAGATCTTTAAATAAACTAAGCTGGGTCGTAGTAATGCGTGAAGCACTACTTCTATTAATCGCTCTCTCCAATAGAAATTTTTGCACCCCTAGATATAGAAGATGCATCGAGTCCAGAATTACTGAGGATACAGGGTTGAATTTAGGTAAGTCCAATAATGGTGATTTCCGATCCGGCAAGTGGTGTTCCGGTTGTCTCTGCTTCTTGAATGATTTTCTCGTCCGTTTTAAACTATCCGTTTGTGGATACACTCTTTTTTTATTAATGGTGACCCCTTTTGTCTCACATCTCTCGCATGCATAGAAACCGTTGTGGCCCTTACAGCATTTGATAAAAGATCGTGCCGGGGAATCAGCCACTATAGCTTTGATCTCGAACGCGTATTGTTTATCTGTTATTGAAATTCCATCCCGAATGAGCTCTGCTGCTTCTGTCACAAAGTCCCGCATAAAATCTGATGCCAATTTCGGTTTTGAATCGCCACTATAAATTGCCGCAATGAAAGGACTACTTTTATATTTGGTATCATATAATGTGACTAATATCGGCCAAAATTGTTTACGAGAATTTTTGTAAATCTGCATACCGTCGACATGTACTAAAATGCGTATAGTGTCTGTGTTATAAATATCTGAAGAAATCCTCTTTGCTAACCCCTCCTGTATTCCTAAATACAGATACTCGCCCATAGTATCGCGATTGCTGAGCATAGGCCGCACTCTCCTGCAATGAACTGTGCCTAATAAGGCTTGCGCCGTTTTTGGCAAGGAGACATATCCTTCACTCCGCAGGAGCACGAGTAATTCGGAGATCACTGTGAGTCTCAATGTTCCCGTATTTTTCAAAGCCCAAGCACGCAATTTTTCCTTCATGCCATCGGGGAGACACTTCGAAGATTCATTCTCATGAGCCGAAAATACCACCTCATCAGCTGAAACTTCATTATCATGAACCGAAAATGATGCATCTTCGTCAGGCGAAAGGTCATTCACATCAGCCGATGGAATTTCAAGCTCTTCATTATCGGTCATGGATGGCGCATTCTGAAGCTCCCAGTTGTCGTAAAAAACAGGGTTAGTACGAGACGGACCGTTGTCTTGAAAAAACGGACTCGAACCTTTGCTACGATTCGAAGTAAGAACACTAGCATCGCTCCCCATGTGTGCATGTACCATCGGCCCAGCCATCGCCTGTGTCTGGCCCAAATCTCGTCAAGCGTTGGCATAGGCAATACAACCAAGCATGGGTCATAGTTGAAATGATAACATAAGGCCGATAATGGGGCGTTGGTTCTGCCAATCCCCGGCCCGAATTTGTTTAGTTGTACATCCATTATTGTCCCAATACTTGGGAAGCGCATGGGCCAATGTACGATTTATACAAAATCCAAAACGTTCACCAGCGAACTGGTGATGCACGGCAAAACAAGTGGCACAACTGTTAGCCAGTCGATTTGCCAATATTCGCCCCAGATCTGGAGAAATAGGCATACCAGCTTTTGATTTTAACGACTGGGACATTCATGGTCCAATTGATTAGGCAACACCTGACCCAAACCTGACCCATTCGTGAAAGGATCGAATCATAATAAAAAGGTGTGGCATGTGGATTTAAACATTTTTATTATCAAATGTTGATATTATCATATTTTATTTCACCTTTATATTTTTTGGTGATTATATTTTACTTCCGGGTTTATCACAAATACCGACTTACTGTTTATTAAAAATAATGACTCGAATCAGTCTGAAAATAAAACTAGAAACATACAAAACGAGAAGATACATCTGTACCAGTCACACTCAACTCAATATGAACTACTGAAGTACCTTTGATAATCTTTAAAGTTTTTACATTAATTATTAATCTTATGTTACGTAAGCTTAAAACACTATTAATATACGCATATGTGAGCATACAATAAAAGCTAATCAAGTTCAACTTGGAAAATTTACTTTTCACTAAACACCACGAAGTTTGACTTTACTTCCGTTTCTTTGGCTGTACTTCCTGATTTATCACAGATATATTAATACAATTATATCATAAAATTGTAATTTGCAATCATCTCAAAATAAAACTAAAAACATAAAACAGTATAAATTTATGAATATAAGAACAAAAACTAATAAAGCTCAACCCGGGAAATTGACTTTTTACTTATTCATTAAAACACCACATTTAGTTTCTTTGGTGATCATGTTGTACTTGGTGTATCACTAACATAAAACAATAGCTCTAATCTATTTAAAAAAATGACTAAAAAAACTTAAATTTTTTTTTCTTCAATGGTGGTATACATACCCGTTACACTGATTCTTCACTTCTCCGGTAACTCGCTAACGGAAACCATCAAAACAATCACGTATCATTCTACGTTAGCGGAAATAGCGAAACGAGATAGCAGAAAATTAAAGAATCGCGTTGTAGAGATAAAAGAATTCACAGTATACAAAGAGATAAACAGTTCGAAGTCTATAATTATTCAGCTACAGTCTTCGCAGCTTTTGTATCCCTCGCAGCTTTAGCTGCTTTCGGAGTCTTAGCTGCCTTCGCAGCCTTAGTTGCCTTCGCAGCCTTAGCTGCCTCCGCAGCTTTAGCTGCCTCCGCAGCTTTAGCTGCCACCGCAGCTTTAGCTGCCACCGCAGCTTTAGCTGCCTCCGCAGCTTTAGCTGCCTCCGCAGCTTTAGCTGCCACCGCAGCTTTAGCTGCCTCCGCAGCCTTAGCTTCCTTCGCAGCCGTTTCCGCAGCTGCCCTCTTAGCCCTTTCAGCTACAGCCTTCACATCTCTTTCAGCTTTACCGCCCTCACGATCCCCTGCTCGAGCCAACCATGTACCAGTGTAGCTTCGAATTTGTTTTGGATTAACTTTAGTGGCATATTTTCTTATCAGGATTTCTGAAAGTGTAACAAAATTTATTTCAATCTGTACAGCGAGGAACTTCTTCATGTATTACAATCATAGTCATAACAACGTCCACTTGGTGCTGACAGCTTCAATCTATATCTACTTAGTTTATGATCATACCCGGGAAAAAATGATTTTGTATGATCATATATGATTATATATAATTGCCTATATATGATCAGATCCAAAAATTGGCCAGGTCTGATCATATATAACCATATATGATAATATATATAGTTATATATGATCATATATGGTTATATATAGTTATATATGATCATATATGGTTATATATGATCATATTATATAGTTATATGTAGTTTGGATTAATAAAAATATTATGCTGAAACATATGTTAAATATATGATACGTATCATTATTTGAAAATAAAATCATAATACTTTCATTTATATAGAAATTGATATTTTTCGAACTCTTGAAAAAAATTCATACTTTTGAGCTAGATAATATACCTTCTGAACCTAGATTTCTTAATAATGAAAATTTCTTTTTCAATCAATCTTCGCAGAAATAAATTCATATATCGCAGCCAGGTCTGGTCGGATCCAATCATATATAGACCTGTATATAATTATACATAGGGTTATATCAGCCAGGTCTGATCAGATCCAATCATATATAGACCTATATATAACTATACATAGGATTATATCAGCCAGGTCTGATCAGATCCAATTATATATAGACCCATATATAGCTATACATAGGTCGATATATAGTTATATATAGTTATATATAGAATCATATATAACTTTATATATAGCTTCAGACATGAATGTACAGCCAGACATGATCATATATGATTATATATGAAGTTATATATAATTATATATAAAGTTATATATAATTATATATAAAGTTATATATAATTATATATGATTATATATGATTATATATAGTTCCATATATAATCATATATAATCATACATGATCATACAAAATCATTTTTTCCCGGGTAGGTACGTGTTGTATTATATTGCAGGATGAGTTTACCCTCCATGCAAGAATAAGTCACTGTAGCACTAAAGTTTAGTTTCGCTCTCCCTTTTTGGACTTTCCCCGACCCGCTGTGAAGTAGTTGGATACTTTTCTTTATTATTTCAGGCAGAATATTAGCGATGTCTTCTTGCGGCGTGCTCCCACAAGAGAATAGTGACATATACGTTTTCTGAGAAAGAGAACCAAAGATTTGATCAAGTTTTGATTTCACTCAAATAGAGTTTCTAATATTCAAAGAAAAAAATCAAAGGCATAAATCAATACAAAAATCTGAGGAGAACTAGTTGAGTCTGGAAAAACTTGGGTATATAAAATCTGACTTGTATAAATACTAGGGTGTTTCAAAAAAACTCGATATTTTTTTTTTCTTGCTCTCCGCCCAAAATATCGTAGAATATGTCCGAACAAATATCCTGTTAAAAGAGGAGCTCATAATTTCAATTTTAAGAGGTCCATCATCGAATCTGAAGTTTTGCCGTTTAAATAACACAGAAAAATGACTTTTTTACTTTATTTATTCTTGCAACCTAGGAAGAAATTTTTTTTTCCTAAAGTCCATGACTATATCTTACAAAGCATTAAATTTGGACAAAAAAATCTCATTGAGCCGAATTTCTATTTTCATTATTTGATTTTTTTCAGAGCTTTAAACTCAAAATTTTACGTTTTTTGCCTTTTTCGGTTAAACTATTGAAGTTAGGCGAAAAAGTCAAATGGCGATTTTTTAGCTTGTCTGATGGACCACAAAAAAGTTTCAGACGAATTTTTTGTATCGTCAATATTCTAAAAGTTTAAGAGTCAATATTCTAAGAGTTTAAAGCTCTGAAAAAAATCAAATAATGAAAATAGAAATTCGGCTCAATGAGATTTTTTTGTCCAAATTTAATGCTTTGTAAGATATAGTCATGGACTTTATGAAAAAAAAATTTCTTCCTAGGCTGCAAGAATAAATAAAGTGAAAAAGTCATTTTTCTGTGTTATTTAAACGGCAAAACTTCAGATTCGATGATGGACCTCTTAAAATTGAAATTGTGAGCTCCTCTTTTAACAGGATATTTGTTCGGACATATTCTACGATATTTTGGGCGGAGAGCAAGAAAAAAAAAATATCGAGTTTTTTTGAAACACCCTAATAAATACCATAGCTGTTTTCATGTCAGGATCCTGCAGCTTTGCCTCAAGAGTTTCGAAATCGTCTAGATGTTCCAATGGAAAGTCCATACCGAGCCCATTTTCTAGCAGTGCCGGCTCGTCTAGTGCTTGGCCATTTCTAGCGACAGCATTGGCTTTCACAACTCTATATATTTTAGAAATATTATATAGAATACTACGCTTGGCGGATTGTATTTTCTTTTCAACCCTCTTCTCTACATCTTGCAAATCTTTCAGCGTAGCAACAACCGGAGGACTTCTACTACGCTGTCTTGATGAAGATGTTTTTGGAGTCGGAGAACGAATTTGTTTGTTTGCCGTAGAGGTTTCAGCCCTCGCTGGTGATTTTGTGCGTCCTGTTTTATCAGGTTTATTCACTGTGCCGGTACGTTTGTCGTTGCGGGTCACATTCACTACTTCATCCTCCGAAAATGTTCCGCTTCCAGGAGTAGCTGTGTCATTGTCAGAGTTGCTTCTAGAATCTGAGGCAGAAGTACACATACATTGATGAAAATATAGTCATATACATGAAAAATATTCTCAATACTTTTCAGAATGTCACGTTTATACCTATGAGAGACTGGTTATCATTGTTAGCGTCGGTTTCTGATTTATCCTGGTCTGATGACTCTAAAAGAATAAAATCAATTAGAATCTAAATGTCAAGATAGAAGAATTGTTAATTGTATCTCAACAAGTTTAATATCATGCGTATCAATTATCATATATTCATATTACTTTCACTGCTTGTGGATAGAGAAGAAACAATTTCCTCATCGCTCTGATGTAAAACTGATGCTTGATCTGGTTGGCAGGCTGTATCAGACTTTTGATTACTGGGTCCTTTAAAAATATTGGAAATTTACGTTTCGAAGCATGAGCCTGAAAATGTCTATATAATAATTTCCTCGAATATTACCGTCGTCAGCAGAGGTTGTTGTTTCATGGTCAGTTTTTTTAGCTACTGCCAGAATATTTGAAACTTCATTTTCCGAAAATATTTGAGGATTTTCTGCATCGTTGAGATCATCTTCAACATCCCCATTAATACTTTTTATTTCAGTCGTTTTGTACGATTGTTTCAGATATTCCCAACCAATTTCGTAAGAAGCTACAGAAAAATATTTAATATTTTTGGTAACTTTTAAGGGAGGACTCCACAGGTTTTTTCGTCCTATCAATGACACAAAAAGTCCAATCAGAAAATCCTTACAGTAATTTTAAGATTATGGTAGTATGTGTCTTGAAAAAAAATATGAACATCCTGCGATGAAAGTGTATGCGGAGGGGACCTTTTGTAGCGAAGTGTCTGTGGAGAGACTGCGAAAGGATCCCTGCGATGAAAGTATGTGCACACGATACCTTCCGCAGTCTCTTCGCAGACGCTTCGCTACAAAAGGTCCCCTGCGCATACACTTTCATCGCAGGATGTTCACATTTTTTTTCAAGACATGTACTACCATAATCTAAAAATTGCTGTAAGCATTTTTTATTGGAGTTGTTGTGTCATTTATAGGACAAAAAAAACCGACTTTTTTGAAAGAACCTGCGGAGTCCCCCCTTAACAACAGCAGAAATAATGCTATGGCTATTTTTCTGAATAGTACAAATATTCATATAATTATTTGAACTAATTGTACCAACGGATGGATAATTATGGATGGTACAAATAAAGTTTAGACTCAATTTGAGTGAGAGTAAATGATAAGAGTGGCGGGTCAAGAATGAGTAACGGGTATATCATTCAACATTTCTACATGTAGATCGGCATTCTCATCAAAAAATTACAATTATTTCGATTGAGCTCAAAGGTATTACCTACAGGAAGATTTCTGTTTTGCATTTATGTAGTATTCAAATTCTATTACAAACAAAACGGACGCTAGAAGCGATTGACTATTTAAAAGTTGAAACCTTGAAGCCATTCATACTACATCTCCAACTAGCAAGTACACTTAATTCCTCGTACGACAAGCCATACTAATAATCCTATAAACATTTGTGCGACCAGTTAGACGAATAGCAATAGCGTTAGGGTAACGTCACTCTTTGAAAGACTTACATGCTTCTTTGATGATTCGAATCTCGAATTCTAAAAAATTCTCGTTTGGGGGAAACCGATCCTCAACCCACTCTGGCATATGTATATAGTCTTCTGCTTGAGGATACTTGCAAATCCATCTTGCACTCGTTGCAGAATAAAACACCCATGATCTGACAACCATATCAACCATTTGTTGGTTGTCTCGAATTTCCCCGCAAAATTCTACCACTACATGGGTTGTATTTTCTTTCAAAGCCATATTGGTGTGTTTGAAAACAGAATATTTTCGCTGCCTACAATCAAACGAACGAAACAATCATTTTTAGTCTTTCAATGAGAGTCAATTATGTCAGTCAGGTTATGTTTCGAGCATGACTAAAATAAGGCTAGCGAATTCATTCATTTTTACACATTTAGTTTCTATGCATTAGTGAGAAGTCGAATAGTTTATTGTAATTATGTTGTAATACATACGTTGATTTGGGTATTAGCTGGTATGGGAAGATCAGCACGGAAATCACGATACTCGATCAAGGGACGCCGGCGTGCGCGAGACTAGCGAGTGGACCGGCGTAGCAACGTGGACGAAGGTTATGTTCTAAACATGCGTGGAAAAGCAAAGCTCACTGGATATTTCTACGCATTTATTTTTTATGCGTTGGTAAGAAATCAAATAGTAAATTGTAATTATAATGCGATACATACGTTAATTTTGGCTTGGGCTTGAATGTGAAGACGACCAGCATCAACAGGCGTGCGAGATACCGCGTGGCAGCGTGGATAAAGCCGCTTGTTGTTGCGCAGAAGAAGCCTTGTTTGAATGCGCAGTGTGACAATTCAAACGAAATTCGAAACCGCCAGAAGAACTGATAAAACTTTTTATATTTGGTAACAAGGTAAGTGTAGACTACGTATTATTAAAACTTGATTTTGACGGGGTCGTGGTTTCCTTTTCTACACGACATGCAATATATACGTCACGATTTACGAAATATTTTAAGAAATTCGAAACGTTTAATGTAATAAAGTTAAACAATACGTCCTCTGTTCGACAGATAATTTAAAACATTTCTTTTTAATTTCAGATGCCAGGAATCGCACTGTTGCTGCTGAAGGATTTCCAATTTTATAAATTCCCACGTCTTGAGAATCACAGGGATAATCAAATGCACTGCCAGTAATTTCAATCAAATGCCCCTCTACTGATAGATCTGTAGCACTTTGTATATATCGCCTCAATGCAAAAATTTGCTGTATTTCAAAAATACTCCCGTTCTGTAGCTGAACGATATTATTGGGATGTGAAATATTGATTCGCATACCCTTGAGATGAATTTCTTTATATGTGGCCTCGTACTCACATTCATCGTGGTTCATCAGTGGTTGACACTTGGCGATTAAAGCATGTGGTTGCACCAGACCCTCAGATGACATTTCCATCTCTGATAGGCGTCGACAAATTTGAGATAAGGGTAGCCGTGGAGTTCTGATCAATTTTTTCAACATTGCCAAAGTGTTTTCAAATGGAAATGTGGAAAAATCACTTAAAGGCATTCCAAGGTGCCTCACATCATCAGCAATGTGCAAAAGATTATGAAAATTCATAACCTGAGATTCTGTGCCATAAAATGTTGGCAATAACACAAAGAATTTTTTCAAATACTCTGCTGCAGTATCAACCTGCGATACTGCTGTTTCTCGGCTACATAATATGCGACACGCAGCAAACAAGAGCATAAAATGCTTGTATTTATCCAGCGGCAGTACCTGTTCCAACAATAGAGCACCGCAGTATAGAATACAGAATCTATATTGCGTCGCCTTCCAGTTTACCAAATCATCTAAATCAAGTTTCTTTCGCTGAAATTCACTAGGAACGTCTTTCTGTAAGGATATCAATAATTGTCGTAATATCTCCAGCTTCTGCTTTTCTATCTTTGACAATCTATTTCCAGAACTCCATTTCTGAAGTAAAGCTTTCATGACACCTACACACAGTAGATGCATATAATCAATGATAACTGATTTCACAACATCAAAGTCTGGAATGTCGAGTAACGGAGAAGGATCACCGTCCAGGTGATGCTGTGGATCGTCTCTATTTCTGAAGGATTCAGCGGTACGTAGTTCACAATTCGGATTGGCAAATACTCTCCGATGATTAATGGTTTTACCGCGTACAACACAACGTTCACAAGAACTAAAAGCTACGTGTGATTTAACACATTTTAAAAAAGCCCGGGCTGGAGTGTCACAGACAAAAGCTATCACTTCGAATAAATACTTTTTTCCTTGTATACTCACGCCACTTGTGGTTAGTTTTGCAGCTTCTGATACAAAATCTTTGAGAAAAACTTGTGGACTAATTGGTTTTCCCGGTCCTGAAAATATTCCAACAACAAATGGCTTATTGTTATATTTTTCATGATAAACTTGCAATAGTATGGGCCAAAATTGTTGCTTGGAGTTTCGGTACAACGGTAAACCATCGACATTTACTATAACTTTAATTTTTTCTTCCTTGTAAATTTCTGGGGAGATTCGTTTTGCCAATTCTTTTCCTATCCCAAAATATGCGTAGTATCCGGTGCCTCCGTTTTTTACATCCATATTCTCTATTAAACCTTCGGGTGTTCGTGTTGTTTGTAGGAGGGTGGTTGCTGTAGCTGGAAGCTTGTGACCCAATGACCTTAAATCTTGCAATAACTCTGTTATGACATTGTTGTTTAGAGTACTGATATTTCGAACAGCCCATAACCGTAAAGTTTCTCGTAGATTCTGCGAATCACCCACATTCTCCGTATCACTCTCGCTAATCGGCAAATTGGATGAGCCAACGTCTGAGCTACAGCTAGAAGAGGAACTTCTTCTGGAGGAATCTGGAACTTCTTCATCTGCAGTGTTCACTATATTACTCATGGAATCATCAAAATTAGGTAATACATTTTCATTCGACTCCGAAAATGATGGTGGATTATTGTCTTGTTTAGGCGAACTGGCATCCGCAGGAGAGCTACCATTTGATAAGCCTGCAGACATCTCGCTTCGACTGCTATCGTCACTGATAATTGAAGCAACATCGTTATAATCTGCACTATCGGAAGAAGACGAACTTGCACGTTTATTTCTCAACTGCCGGTGTTTCCGAACGCGCTCGTAAGCGGAATTTATTGGCCGCTTTGGCATGCTGTTGCTGCGGATATCGTGAACAGAAACTGGGATACAATTAGGTTAGGTTGCACACTCTGCGAGCTGACCCTCCCGCACGTCCCGTAGCCGCGTCACGCAAGCTTATACCTAGAACATATCCTAACCTTGTATCCCTGACCCAAATCGTTGAGATTAATTGACAATTTTTTTTAATAATGGTGAAAAATAAATTCGAAATTCCGGGACGTATTGGAATTTATAAAATATAAAACCGCGAGGATGAGAGTTAAATGCACATGAGTGATCTGTACGTGATAATTCCCAAGCTTGGACAAATCGACTATTATATCAGCGGCTAGTCGTTGGAAGTTCTCTCTTATGTAAAATGTATTATTTAATTATCATACACAAAGAAAAATTGAGTTTGAATTGCAATACTTTGACTGTCAAATTTGATTTTTTTACCTACCTCATCTTTTAAATGCATATCTATTATTACTGTTCTGACGATGAGCGAATATATTATACCTACGCGGGGCAAAAGATCTTGGTGGCGTGTACAATGGGCCACAGATTGGGCGAGCTATGGTCGGAGCTCTTAGCCCGAGCGTTGGCATATACAATTAAGCCTCAAATGTGACAAGCATTGGGCCACGTATTAGATCCACTCGTCGGCGTGTACTATTGGGCCAATGATCGGGCGAGCTATGGTCGGAGCTCCTAGCCCAAGCATTAGCGTACACGATTAAGCCTCAAATGTGACGATGTTTTGGTCACGTATCAGACCCACTCGTCGGCGTGTACTATTGGGCCAAAGATCGGGCGAGCTATGGTCGGAGCTCCTAGCCCAAGCGTTAGAGTACACAATTAAACCCTAAATGTGACAAGCTTTGGGCCACGTATCACACCCACTCGTTGGCGTGTACTATTGGGTCAATGATTGGGTGAGCTTTGATAAGAGCTCCTAGTACAACCGTTGGCGTATACGATTAAACCTAAAATAGGACGAGAGTTGGGCCAGATGTCAGACCCATTCGTCGGCGTATACTATTGGGCCAAGGATTGAGCCAGCTATGATCGGAGCTCGTAGCACAACCGTTGGTGTATACGATTAAGGCAAACATGGGACGAACTTTAGGCCAAGCGTTACGTCCAACCATTGGCATGTATGATTGGGCTATATGTAGTCCAAGTAATGGCCCTAACGTGGTAACCGAGCGTGGAATAATTGTTGTTAAATAGCACTGGGCCAAGCTTGGATCAATCCTTGGCCTGAGTGTTAGAGCCAATTGATGTTGAGTACGATTGAGACGATGCTGGGAATAGCTAGGGCCGATGGTATTTTAATGACGCTTGTCCAATAAGCTTGTGCCAGCGAAGGCCCAAGCTTGTTTCCTTTGCCACCATTGGGGACGCACACATGGGTCATTTCAATCGCAGAATGTTCGTGGGCCTGAGAATTGTCAGGCTGCTCGTGATAGAACGAGCGTTGCGAATTGTCAGCGTCAGGACCTTCATTACTTCGCTGTTTTATAATATTCACCACACAATCATCACTTTCATCACTCAGATCCGCCTTTCTTTTCAAATCACGACTTTTCTTCCGTCTGTAATATTGTTTCGACATTATTGAGTTTGGATTTTATTTGGGTTGTACACTTAATTTCTACGCCGTCTTCCTGAAGCCGCAACTGCACACTGATGTTATATTTGTTACTATAGAAACAATGTAAAAACAATAAAAAGAAGTAACAATCGAGTAATCTCGCGCATGCGCGATCGATCAATTTCAGTGGTGTCGGTTGGCCGACTGTATTGGTCCAACATCCGCCCAACGATGGCCTTTTCTAGCGTGCTGAAGGTTGGGTATAAATGTTCGACCAGCATTGGTATTCAACGTTGGATGAATGTTGGCGTAGAGGATTGAAACCAGCATTACTGGACAACAGTGGCCCAGTGTTAATTCAAAGTCACGCATGATAAGTACAGCCAGTGTTGTAAAAATTGTAATTAAATTTTTTTTAATTACTCATTACTTTCGCAATGTGTACTTGAATTTTTATTTAATTACACATTACCAAAGTGATGTGTAATTGAACCGAGGGGTGAACCCCTCCAAAAAATGGCGTACACCAGACTTCAAGACTTCAAAGACTTCACGGACTTCAGGGACTTCAAGGAACTTTAAGGGACTACATGGGACTACATGGGACTACATAGGACTTCAAGGACTTCAAGGGACTTCACAAGACTTCAGTGGACTTTGATGTCTCCACGGGACCAAAGACTTCACGGACTTCAAGAGACTCCACGGGATTTCATGGGACTTCATGGGACTACAAGAGACTTCACGGGACTTCAAAGACTTCATAGGACTTCATGGGACTTCTGGGACTTCACATACTGTTGTACACTAGACTTCAAGAGTGGTTTACCCCTCGAATTTATAAACTTTATTTAATTACACATTACTTTGGTAATGTGTAATTAAACTCGCTTTAATTACCAAAGTAATGTGTAATGAAATCGAGTTTAATTACATTTTAAGAAAAAAATCATAAATCATAAGCATGATGGCCTGAGTTAACTGCAATTACACATTCTCTGTGTAATTGTTTGACATTACCTAAATAAAACAGTATTTCAGATAGATGAGCACACAAATGTTTTTCCCCAAACTGCTGTTATACATGATGGGTCTCATGAAAAACGGTTTCAGCTCGCGCTGAGCAACGGCATGGGTTATATGTGAACGATCCATAAGTAATAGTTTATGATTTGGGATTAATTTCACGATATATGATTATTTTGGTAATGTGTAATTGAATTTTCATTTAATTACCCATTACTTTGGTGATGTGTAATTAAACTCAATTCATTTACCCATTACTTTCGTAATGTGTAATTAAACTCGATTTAATTACACATTACCAAATTAATGGGTAATTAAACTCGGTTTAATTACACATTACCAAGGTAATGGGGAATTAAACTCGGTTTAATTACACATTACCAAGGTAATGGGGAATTAAACTCGGTTTAATTACACATTACCAAAGTAATGGGGAATTAAACTCGGTTTAATTACACATTACCAAAGTAATGTGTAATTAAATGAGTAATTCCATTAGAAATGTAATTAGTGACTTGCAACACTGAGTACAGCAAGCCGACAAAACACAGAACAAGACCAACAATGTGAGCTAGAATGGTCCACTACTGGGTCTTTGTATTGGCCCATTATCAAAGACTCTATTGGTCCGAAATTGTCCCAGACGCCGGGGAAGCCTTGGACCAACGCTAGTCATCGACAATCGCACAGTAGTGCTACTCGTCGGATGACGACGTTGGTCCGAAATTGGCCTGGACACCGGGGAAGCCTTGGACCAACGCTAGTCATCGACAATCTCACAGTAGTGCTAGTCGACGGATGGCGACGTTGGTCCAAAATTGGCCTGGACACCGGGGAAGCCTTGGACCAACGCTAGTCATCGACAATCTCACAGTAGTGCTAGTCGTCGGATGGCGACGTTGGTCCAAAATTGGCCTGGACACCGGGGAAGCCTTGGACCAACGCTAGTCATCGACAATCTCACAGTAGTGCTAGTCGTCGGATGGCGACGTTGGTCCAAAATTGGCCTGGACACCGGGGAAGCCTTGGACCAACGCTAGTCATCGACAGTCCCACGGTAGTGCTACTCGTCGGATGACGACGTTGGTCCGAAATTGGCCTGGACACCGGGGAAGCCTTGGACCAACGCTAGTCATCGACAATCTCACAGCAGTACTGGGCCAAACATCAGTTAGGTCGTCAGCCGTGTGTTGTGCCAGTCGTCGGATGACGACGTTGGTCCAAAATTGGCCTGGACACCGGGGAAGCTTTGGACCAACGCTAGTCATCGACGATCTCACAGCAGTACTGGGCCAAACATCGGTTAGGTCGTCAGCCGTGTGTTGTGCCAGTCGTCGGATGACGACGTTGGTCCAAAATTGGCCTGGACACCGGGGAAGCCTTGGACCAACGCTAGTCATCGACAATCCCACAGTAGTGCTACTCGTCGGATGACGACGTTGGTCCGAAATTGGCCTGGACACCGGGGAAGCCTTGGACTAACGCTAGTCATCGACAATCTCACAGCAGTACTGGGCCAAACATCGGTTAGGTCGTCAGCCGTGTGTTGTGCCAGTCGTCGGATGACGACGTTGGTCCAAAATTGGCCTGGACACCGGGGAAGCCTTGGACCAACGCTAGTCATCGACAATCTCACAGCAGTACTGGGCCAAACATCGGTTAGGTCGTCAGCCGCGTGTTGTGCCAGTCGTCGGATGACGACGTTGGTCCGAAATTGGCCTGGACACCGGGGAAGCCTTGGACCAACGCTAGTCATCGACAATCTCACAGTAGTGCTAGTCGACGGATGGCGACGTTGGTCCAAAATTGGCCTGGACACCGGGGAAGCCTTGGACCAACGCTAGTCATCGACAATCTCACAGTAGTGCTAGTCGTCGGATGGCGACGTTGGTCCAAAATTGGCCTGGACACCGGGGAAGCCTTGGACCAACGCTAGTCATCGACAATCTCACAGTAGTGCTAGTCGTCGGATGGCGACGTTGGTCCAAAATTGGCCTGGACACCGGGGAAGCCTTGGACCAACGCTAGTCATCGACAATCTCACAGCAGTACTGGGCCAAACATCGGTTAGGTCGTCAGCCGTGTGTTGTGCCAGTCGTCGGATGACGACGTTGGTCCAAAATTGGCCTGGACACCGGGGAAGCTTTGGACCAACGCTAGTCATCGACGATCTCACAGCAGTACTGGGCCAAACATCGGTTAGGTCGTCAGCCGTGTGTTGTGCCAGTCGTCGGATGACGACGTTGGTCCAAAATTGGCCTGGACACCGGGGAAGCCTTGGACCAACGCTAGTCATCGACGATCTCACAGCAGTACTGGGCCAAACATCGGTTAGGTCGTCAGCCGTGTGTTGTGCCAGTCGTCGGATGACGACGTTGGTCCAAAATTGGCCTGGACACCGGGGAAGCCTTGGACCAACGCTAGTCATCGACAATCCCACAGTAGTGCTACTCGTCGGATGACGACGTTGGTCCGAAATTGGCCTGGACACCGGGGAAGCCTTGGACTAACGCTAGTCATCGACAATCTCACAGCAGTACTGGGCCAAACATCGGTTAGGTCGTCAGCCGTGTGTTGTGCCAGTCGTCGGATGACGACGTTGGTCCAAAATTGGCCTGGACACCGGGGAAGCTTTGGACCAACGCTAGTCATCGACGATCTCACAGCAGTACTGGGCCAAACATCGGTTAGGTCGTCAGCCGTGTGTTGTGCCAGTCGTCGGATGACGACGTTGGTCCAAAATTGGCCTGGACACCGGGGAAGCCTTGGACCAACGCTAGTCATCGACAATCCCACAGTAGTGCTACTCGTCGGATGACGACGTTGGTCCGAAATTGGCCTGGACACCGGGGAAGCCTTGGACTAACGCTAGTCATCGACAATCTCACAGCAGTACTGGGCCAAACATCGGTTAGGTCGTCAGCCGTGTGTTGTGCCAGTCGTCGGATGACGACGTTGGTCCAAAATTGGCCTGGACACCGGGGAAGCCTTGGACCAACGCTAGTCATCGACAATCTCACAGCAGTACTGGGCCAAACATCGGTTAGGTCGTCAGCCGTGTGTTGTGCCAGTCGTCGGATGACGACGTTGGTCCGAAATTGGCCTGGACACCGGGGAAGCCTTGGACCAACGCTAGTCATCGACAATCTCACAGCAGTACTGGGCCAAACATCGGTTAGGTCGTCAGCCGTGTGTTGTGCCAGTCGTCGGATGACGACGTTGGTCCGAAATTGGCCTGGACACCGGGGAAGCCTTGGACCAACGCTAGTCATCGACAATCTCACAGCAGTACTGGGCCAAACATCGGTTAGGTCGTCAGCCGTGTGTTGTGCCAGTCGTCGGATGACGACGTTGGTCCGAAATTGGCCTGGACACCGGGGAAGCCGTGGACCAACGCTAGTCATCGACAATCTCACAGCAGTACTGGGCCAAACATCGGTTAGGTCGTCAGCCGTGTGTTGTGCCAGTCGTCGGATGACGACGTTGGTCCAAAATTGGCCTGGACACCGGCCAAGCTTTGGGCCAACGTCGGTTAGCGAGCGTCGTGCACCAGCACTGAGACAAGCCTTGGTTCGTTTGTCGACATTGGCAAACCCTACATGGGCCAGGAGGTGTGCGTGGCGACGAAGCGATCCCATCCTCGTGCGTGTTCCTGCTCTTCGTCCGATGAAAGTAGGATCATTGACTCGTTGTCAGAAGAGTCCATTATTCGATCGAGGGGTGTAATTAGTCCGGGTTGGTTTGATGGTCAGATTAGTGTCGAGATCAGTGTTGTCGATAGGTGGTGTCTTGGTGTCTAGGGGTCAAGGTACAGGGTTACGATACAGTTTTAAGTCCTTGATGTGCATTTTTCCTATTTTACGAGGACCTTCTAGTTCGGATAATTCATAGACAACAGGGGAAAGGATTCGGGAGATACGATAGGGACCAGCGAACTTCGGTGCGAGTTGCGCGGCGATATGTTGTGCGGCCGACGATAAAACGTAGTGACGTTTTAATACAAGGTCGCCTACTACGAATCGTTGCTCACGTCGTCGTAAATTATAATGTCGAGATTGTTTATTGAAGGCCTCTTCGAGACTTGTGGTCACCCACTCACGTAAGTGATGCAATTGTTGCATTCGCTTTGACCATGCTTCGGTAGGTTGGACGTCTAAATCGGGAGGAACAGCTGTTCGATCACGTGAAAAATTAGTAGGTCGTGGTATGCGACCGAAATTCAAAAACGCGGGACTTGTTTCCACGGAGGTGTGATAAGCAGTATTATAGGCGAATCCAAAATCCGATAAATGTAGATCCCATTCTCGGTGATCTCTTTCTAGGAACGATACAATCATGGTTTTTAAAACCCTATTAACTCGCTCTACTGGATCAGCTTGAGGATGGTACGGAGGTGTAGTAGTGTGAGCGATACCGTATTTACTTGCGAGTTCTTTTATGGCACGATTATTGAATTCAGTACCGTTATCTGTAAGTAATACTTGGGGTGCTCCCCATCGAGAGAGAACGAGCTCTTCGAAAGCTTCACTAATTTTCTGACCAGTGGCTTTCTTAAGCGCGCAACACTCTACCCATTTAGTAAAAAGGTCTTGCATCACTAGAATGTACGCGAATCCAGATTTTCTAGGAGGAAAAGGGCCCATTATATCGGCAGCGACAACGATCCACGGTTGTTCAACTACTCGGTGTCCCATTAGACCGGCGCACAGTGGGGCCGAATCCCAAATTCGCGGACATAACCCGAAAAATCAAGTTTTGTTTTTGGGGTTTTAGAGTGAAGAAGTAAGTAAAGTAATAGTCCAAGGGTCGGATTCCAGACTGGGGAGGGTAAGATCCCCTATACCTGCTCTTTTATTCCAGTTCGAAAGTGACCCTCGCTCGAGTTAGACGCAGCGCGCTCCGAGTGAAATTCACAGTGTTGTGTTTAGAACGTGCTGAAGCTAACTAAAATCACGCCAAAAAATTTCTAAAAAATGGATTTGAAAGGGGAAAGTAAGTACAATATCACCGTGAAATTGAAAACGTATAGTAGTGATGCATGTGGCATCGAAAAAAGAATGATTTATCTGAAAATTACCGTAAAACTGCTACGAAAAATTGTAAACACGTAGAGAAAAGTTGAGTTGCTCCCTGTTGTCCCGCGGTCTTTCTTGTTGGAGGTTGTAGATTGATGTATTGTTTAATGGAAACAACCAAAAAATAGTCCGCATTTTTACGCGCCTGCTGTTGGTGCACATTTTTGTAACGAAAAGTACATTTTTCGCAATTTCGAGCGGTGAAAACACAAAATATCGGGAAATGGTTTATACATAAGCCGTGTGGTTTCGAAACATCTACCCAGGGGTGTACTCACATTGTGGGCCCAGTACCCCAGGTGGGCCCGGTGAGGCCCAAATCAATTTTTTGTTATCATAACGCTCATCTTTTTTATAGCGGATTAATATTTTACGCTTTCGAAAAGAAATATTATGTGTCAAAAGCCCCCCCCTCCCCCCCAATCCATTTTCTTCTTTTTACGTTGCATTAATTTTACGATGCATCATGCGGTCTTCTGAATAATTCAAAAATTATTAATTATAAGTCATGAATAATATTTTGTAACAAATAATGTAATCGCCTATTTATACGTAGTACACTTTGACTTTTCAGAATCTTCTGCCGATGATCCTGCACCTGCGGTACCTGGTTCTACCAGGAAGGATGCGGTACCTGGTTACACATTATAGAATTTTTTATATCACCTAACATTTTCCTATTATATATATATATATATAATTAAGGATCTAACGGCTATTCTTTCAGTATGTATACATCATTATGATTTGCATATTTTTGTAATAACCTAATTTTAAGAAAATTATTGTCATTTGTAAATAATAACTTTACATCATTTTCATTTTTATATTTCTGTAGTCACCTAGTTTAAGCAAATTACTGTCATTTTCGTCTAAATAAAACATTTTTTTTCCTACAAATCAGCCATATTGGATCCGTCATTTTGTTTTTTGGATCTTTGACTTCGGATTCGTAATCAGCGACCCCAAAAACCCCCGAGTACAGATTTGCGACCGAATTCAACGTGTTCTCCAAGAAATTTGCTACCGTTTTGGATCCGCCATTTTGTTTTTGAGATTTTTGTTTTCGGATTCGTAATCAGCGACCCCGAAAACCCCCGAGTACAGATTTGCGACCGAATTCAACGTGTTCTTCAAGAAATTTGTTACCGTTTTGGATCCGCCATTTTGTTTTTGAGATTTTTGTTTTCGGATTCGTAATCAGCGACCCCAAAAACCCCCGAGTACAGATTTGCGACCGAATTCAACGTGTTCTTCAAGAAATTTGTTACCGTTTTGGATCCGCCATTTTGTTTTTGAGATTTTTGTTTTCGGATTCGTAATCAGCGACCCCGAAAACCCCCGAGTACAGATTTTCAACCGAATTCAGAGTTATGTCCGCAAATTTGGGATTCGGCCCCACTGTGCGGCGGGTGCGGTTTGATTGACCTTGCAGCGCTGGCAGGTAGGACAGCTTCGAACGTAATTCGCGACATTATAATACATTCCTGGCCAATAGTAATCGGTAGTAAGTCGTGGATAGGTTTTTTCGATACCTAGATGACCGGCTTGTGGTGCATCGTGTGCCTCTTGAAGTGCATTCGCTTGCTGGTCTTCCGGTAATACTAATTTCCAGACGTTTAAATCGGTCATTACGATATCAGTTATAGGGTCGGTACGCCGATAGTAGAGATTGTCATCTTCGATTTTCCAATCACGAAATCTTTTTGGGAAACTAACAACATCGCGTTTTCTTCGCTCGTACCAAGAATCGGGAATAGGAGTGGGAGCTATAGCGGCAGCTACTGCTATTTCCGAATCGGTAGCCGTTTCGGGGATTCGAGAGAGAGCGTCAGGGGCGTAGTTTAGTGCTCCTTTCCGATAAACGATAGTGTAATCATAACCTAATAATTCGAGAGCCCATCGGGCTAATCTTCCGGTAGGATTTTTACGTTTATGCAACCATTGTAAACTACTATGATCAGTGATAACGGTGAAGTGATATCCTTCGATATACGCGCGAAACTTCGCGATAGCCCAAACTACAGCAAGACATTCCTGTTCCGTTACAGTATACCGACGTTCGGTTTCCGATAGGGTCCGACTTGCGTAAGCTATTACGCTTTCTACCTCGTCTTTTGTCTGTGTAAAGACAGCGCCAATGCCTACTGCACTTGCATCTGTCTGAATGACGGATGGAAGACTAAAATCCGGACAAGTAAGGGTTGGTGCGGTTGTTAAATAATGTTTGACTTGTTCGAACGCTTGAATTTGTTCGGTTTCCCACACCCAAGATTGAGTCTTCTTTAATAGTCGAGTTAAAGGTTCGGTAATACTAGCGAAGTTCGGGAGGAACCGACGATACCAGGAGGCCATTCCTAAAAAACGGCGTAGTTGTTTAATCGTTCGCGGCGCAGGATATTCGATAACGGGTGTGATTTTATCCGGGTCCACTTGCAGACCATTTTCGTTTACTATAAAACCGAGATATTTAACCTGAGAACAGCAAAATTCACTTTTCTCGCGATTGATAGTTAAGCCAGCCCCATGGATAGTTTTTAAGACGCGTTTTAACCATTCAAGATGCTCTTCGAAAGTTTTTGTTGCGATTATAATATCATCGAGATAAGCAAAGGCGTAGGGGTCCATTCAGGGGCCCGATCAGCTGATCTAATAGCCGCTGGAAGGTAGCGGGAGCGCCTGTTAATCCGAAAGGCATTCGGGTAAAATGAAAAAGTCCTTTACCAGGTACTATGAAGGCTGTAATTTCGCGACTCTCGACAGTTAACGGAATTTGAAAATATGCTTGGCTTAAATCAATTGTTGAAATGAAACGTGCTGATCGAAGTTTATCTAAAATACTATCCATACGTGGTAGCGGGTAAGCATCCTTTTTTGAAATATTATTAACTTGTCTAAAATCGATACACAGTCGATAGGATCCGTTAGGTTTCCTAACCATGACGATAGGACTCGCCCATTCGCTACGGGACGGTTCAATTACTCCAGACGATAATAATTTATCAACCTCAGCATCGATAGCTTCCTGTATTTTGGGAGATACGCGATAAGATCGTTGTCGAATCGCGGGATGATCTCCGACATCAATACGATGGGATGTTAAATTAGTAACCCCAATCTGATCGGATGCTGGTGGGATTTCGATATCTAATAAAGTTTTTAATTGAACTGACTGTTTTTCCGAAAGTAGTAAAAGACCATTGCACGTAGTTAGGTTGGAGCGAGAGTCGCCAACAAAGTTAAATATTTCGCTAGGAGTATCTTTAAAATACCACGTTAATTCCTCAAAGTCAGCTATTATTTTACAGGTGCGGATGAAGTCTAAACCTAGGATGCAGGCGAAGTGCAATCCGGGTACTGAGTGTGCGTGAATTTCGAAAGTTCGACCGTGTAATTCGATCGGCAGCGCGACTTGGTGTGCTACATCAGCAGTTTTACCGGCGGCGGTAATAACGTAGCTAGCTTGTGCTTCGGTTAGTGGTAGATTCAAAGATTCGATTGAAGGACTTAGTTTTGGACCGATAAAAGTACGAGAGGATCCGCTGTCAAATAGCGCTTTGATCTTATGCCCGAGTATAGTAAATTCTATGAATAGCAACGGTAGGTTTTTTGAATCTTGGTTTAAACTAAAAAATAACAATTCCGGGGGTTGGTTCGCGGGCTGAATTTGGGATTCCGTATTTGCCCTTATTGACGGCTCCCTGGCTGGTTTCCCGAGCACCGAGGACACGTTATTTTAGTGACATCTGAGGTGCGATTCTGGATCTCGATAGCGACGATAGCGACCTTGCTAACTTGTTTTTAGCGACCAGATTTAGCGCCCGTGTCGTTAACTGACATTTGCGTTGCATTCGCGGGTATGCGAGCGGCGGCTATCTAGCGCTTAACATAACAATAAAAAATACGATACCTGTTACGAGGCTAGACTTTGCTTCAGCCAATGAGAACGCTTTATTTCGTACTCATTTCGGTAGTGCGTTGTGATTCTCTCGCAATTGTTATATTCTTGGTTTGGTTTCTTCATATTTCAAATAATTGTGCGCGTTCCTTTTTGAACACGCCAACGATTAGTTTTTAAATCTCCTATAATTGGTCATAAAAAAAAATGACACAGGTAAGTATAGATATTATTATATAGGAATGATTTTTGTATAGGTAGTTTCTAATTACCACATTTTGACCAATGTTTTATTTTCAAACTTGGTTTGTCGAGTAATTAGATAAAGTAGTCCATTGATAGGTTTTAATAAATCAATTTTAATTACGAATATACACGCACATATTAACATTTCTTTATAATAAAATAGTAACGTGAAATATACATAAGAATAATCATTTTTATTGATTGAAAAAACACGACGTATTTATAAATTACAGCATCTGAATCTAGAGATCAAACACAACTATTTGAGGGGGTATATACACCTTGCAAACAATTTTTTCCAAATCGCTGATACGCTGTGATAAAATATTTCATTGACTCAGTTTTTTCACAGTAGATTACCAGTATTTTGAACAATCATTCACAATTATTGGAGAATATTTGGACTGTGGGTCAAAGCTGTCTGCAAATAAAATTAATATGTGAGAATTTGAAAAATTGTCAAGTAGCATACATCTAAAAGTATACGTTGTTTAAATAATTAAAATCAAATTTAAATGATTATAGTTCAAATGTAAACTCTTCAGTATAGGAAACCTTTATAATTTTACCAGTGTAAGTTAGTTTGACCAATCTTTGAGCCTCAAGGATGAATAAAAATCAACAATGAAATATATATCTATGAACCTCATGATTTTGGCTCCAGACAGTTCACTCTGCAATCTAAATGCTAATCTAGGAGCAGCATATTCTATGAGCTCATTCATATTCGTATAACGAAAATAGCCATTCAAAAATGACAGTAAATTTTACAGCAAAATTATCTTGTGTAATTGTAAACTGTTTTACGAATTCTGCACCTTGGTTGCCTCTATGATATCATTTCGAATCAGATATCTTAGATTAATGCTCTTTGATTAACTGTTTTAGCGCAGGAAATCTTTGTAAGCCAAAGTCATGGTCTCCGATGAATTATCCCAACGATTAATTTGCTGTATCGTTGAAGCTAAGAGACTGATAAAACTAACTTGAACTAGTATAATGATGATTATTGATTATCAAGGTTATAATAATCCCTGTTGAAGTTGTCAAATATAATTTTCGATTTGGATATTCAGTCTTATTTAGTCAATTCACTTCTGTATACCCTCAGTATAGCAAAACATACAAAAGTATTTGTCCTCAAAGGTTTAACCAAGCTGGAACATAACACATGAAGCATTAGTGTGGTTTGCTTCTCAAACCATGATCACAGTAAGAAATTCGAGACTCATTAACTGAACAATCAAGATTTTGGGCAGTTATCGTAAATGATAAAATCAAGCGTTAGACCCCTTCCAATGTTCTAGGTATGTAAGTATACACAAGACGTCCCTCTATCAGACAAGTATAAAACTTTTGTAGATCCCAATTTGTGAATCTGAAAATTGAAGAACAAGCAATTAAAATTACACTGTACAAAACAGAGGTTAAATGATGATAATATACAAATCTGCTGGATTTGTCGCAAAGACAAATCAAAATTTAATGACCCAAAGTATGACGTTTTTAATTTATATGATTACCTTCACTTTTACCGAACATAAAATCAGTATCTATGCGTATTTCTTCAATCTATGAATACATGCGAGCTCATTATCGATCCAAACTTGAGCAACGTAGGCTAAGAATGTTCTTCCACAGCCCGTACGTCTACGCTGAATCACACATATCAATCTTGAAGTTGATCTACATAAGCAAAGTCATGTATTTAGAGGATGTATTTATTTAGCACATGAAAATTATGGAAGCAAAAGTACAAATGAGACTCTATATGTTAAAAGCGGTATAAGTCGGCAAAATTACATTGAAAATATGTTGGCACGAATTCCAAATCTGTGTGATATATAATGAACAGTATATGTGTACCATTAATATTATTATTTTGTTTCACGATTACGATTTTTATATAAGAATATGTGGCTTTTACTGTTGGATATGGCGACAAGTGTGGGTATCTGTGTAATAACCATTCAACGAATAAGAGGTACACTTTTTAGTTGTATAAAAATTTGACTAAAAGTCACAATATGTAAAATTTATACAACAAATAAATAGAATTACGATGAATAACGTATTATGCAAATATCATCAGGTTAACCTATAATTTATATAGGTTAAAATTGAACGGTCAATATGTAATCATTAATAATAATTTGCACGTGCAACACGTGTGTACAGAGACTAGTCTTGTTGTTTCAAATTTATATAATTAATAATTAAAACCGCACGGCCACTGACAGCGGACCAAATACACGTACGAAAAGGAGACGATTATTTGGGATATAGTAATGAACTAATCTAATTATAATTACCAATCAAAAACCGCTAACATAAGACTATAGATGAACAACGAATTGAATAATAATGTTGTTTCAACGTGAATAACTGATTAAATAAATCCAAACACGTGTCTTTTAGATCGAACGTACTTTATAATGAAGGGCGCTAACTTTTGGAGTTAGCGCCAACTGCTTTTAGCACGGGACGGCCGGCAGGCGCTATGCCGGGAGTTTGCACGTTAAAAGTTAACGACTCAACAATGTCACGACGTTATTTTGAACCCGAGCGGCAGTCTAGCTACAGTCTTGACGCAATCTAGTAGGCGCGTATCTTGACAGTTCATTACGTTCTGTGTATCGATATTCCCGCCAAATTAGCCGTTTCCGTTACTTTATTTCCGTGCCTCTCAATTAGATCGGTCACGTTTATAGATTTTCCAATTGATTCTTGTCATCTTTTATAGCTGAATTATAAATATCTGTATATTTTCATTCATTATATACATTTAAATTTAATTGTGAGAAATACATTAAGACTTGTTGTAAAATTAGTATAGGAGCAATCATTTTAAGTAGTTAACATTAAGTTGAACTTTAAAAATTGTTGATCAATTAATTTCTAATATTTGTAAGCTTAGCCTGTAACATACATATCGTCTCCCTGTACGCGTGGATATATACTTTCGGATATAAGTATCCGTTTCTTTAAATTTCAGGGTAAGTCTTTCTATATGCATTAACCCATAATAAAGTCAGTCAGTAATTATGTATTAGACAGATTTTGAATTCATGAAAAAATATTTTCAACCGTTCACCGTGGACTTACCCAATCGAAGTATATAGTCTCAGTTGTAAAATAACTTATCGACACTTTACGTGTTACAAACATGATAGATACATGGTACTTTACGTGTGTTGAACAATTTTAAGATGGCCATGGGGTGGGTAGCCGACGACCTGCTGGATGCCGAGGAAGAAGCGGATGCGGTAGCTGAGCTACGGGTGAACCGTGCGCAACCTATGCGCAACTTGTAAAAATTTATTTATACTACAATTCATTGCTCACAAAGTGTTCGATGGAGATAGGATACAATACAATCCAATAAAAATGTGCAATGTCTTGTTATAGCACGTAACAGAAGATTGTGTTGTATAGGTTTTATGTGCCGTTCGGTTTTATGCCGTCGGTTCATACCAAAGGGCCATCGGCCAAGATTTCATGTTGGCGATTAGCCAGACAGCGGTCAGTCGTTGCCTGAGATCTGTGACGGAGGCAATCAACGACCAGTTGTTTCGGCGATGGGTGAAATTTCCTGCAACGCCAGCCGATAGAGAGGCAGCTCGCAGGAAATTTGGAGGTGCACCTCAGCCTTTTGTTGGAGCGATTGGTGCGATTGACTGCACGCATGTGGCCATCGTTGCCCCTCAGGTGCACGAAGAGGCATACGTCAACCACCATGGCTACCATTCACTGAATGTGCAGATGGTTAGTTAAAATTCAACTAACCTTATATGAATATTCACAACTCAAATTTTGCTATTACTATTGCGTTTTTTAGGTATGCGATCCTGATTTGTGTGTCTTGAACGTGAACTCAAGATTCCCAGGATCACGGCACGACGCAGCTATATGGGCACAGTCCCCTGTAAGAACGTTGATGGAGCTCTGTCACAGTGACGGTGAACGCGGCACGTGGTTGCTGGGTTAATATACATTCCATTAAATATCATCACTTCATTATCAAAAGCAATCTCTACAAGGGAACGTACTCATATCAAATAATCATCAAATTGGAATATTACACAGGGGACTCGGGCTATCCACTGGAGCCTTGGCTCATGACGCCCATTGTGAACGCTAGGGAAGGGACACCAGAGTTTGCGTACACGGCAGCTCACTGTAAAGCGCGCTCCATAATCGAACGTTGTTATGGAGTACTGAAGGTAGTCTGGAGGTGCTTGTCGCAGGTTGGTCATATGATTGCTTGATGACAATATGTAGCAGTATGCAAGCTACGGCTTGCTGTTTCACTAATAGAATTACTACAAAACAATTAACCACATGTGTAGCTGTAGTGCCTAACGTGAGTCGTCTATTCACATGTAATAGCAACGCGTGCTTATGTACGAGCCGGAAGTTGCCGCTAAAATAGTCAACGCGTGTGTAACGCTGCACAACATGCGTTTGCACTATCGTGTAGAGGATGAGCACGTAGTACCAGAGGTTCGAGTCAATCATCCCAACCCAGTACCTGAAGCTGCCGAACCTATGCAGGCTCAAGAACGGCTTGCTGAAGGCCGGCGTGTCCGTGAAGAGATTATCCGCAACCAGTTTGCAAGATAATTCATCACTTAGGAATGAGGCTGAATCTAGCGGCCGGAGTTAGCCCGTTAGTGAGCGATGACCAATATTCAATAATTTTCCAAAGATCGTCCCCCGGGATTTTAACTTTTTTCTCAGTTTGAATGTCAGTCATTGAAATTTCAACTGGATATTCGCTTGCAATAACTTCACTTGCTTCGAGCGGCCGCTAGCTCCGGCCGCTAGATTCAGCCTCATCACTTAGGACACCGTAGCGAAGAATATTTGGCTTGCCCGATGAATCAAGATAAGTTGGAGTATTTTGCTCCGCTATCATATATTCTTCTATTCAAAGCTATAAACATACAACCGTTCCCAAGTGTCTGCCACATTTAATATGTTTCAGATATTTCATTTCGCAGCGAGTCGTGGAACATGCGAAGAAATGTAAGTTGTGATTAATTATTCATAAGTATCAACTATAAAAGTCTCTGCAAAGATGTGTGATAAAGTAAAAGAACATAACTAATAGTGAAAAGCAATGAGTGGTCATATATATATTTTTAATCAAGGCAATTTATCAATAAAATCACTTGTTGAGGAAGTTTCAAGTTCTATTAATAATATAATTGATATTATAATTTGTATTTCTCTTTCATCTAGGGATTTGAATATATTTCATTTTCATTAACAACATATACTACTGTATCATATATTTCATACTATTAGGTACTTATACTTGATTAATCACTTATTTTGCTTCATTTTTTTTGTATATATTCGCTAAATATAAACAAATAATAATAATAAGGGGTGCTATTATGGTTACGAAAGGGATTTGTTGAGTCCGTGCCTCGTTTTACGTATTAAAAGGGTACATACACCTTTAAAATTTTTTTTTTAAATCACTTCTACGCTCTGAGAAAACATTCTAGTGCCTCAGTTTTTCTACAGTTGATTAGTGCTATTTTGATACATAGTTCATGATTTTTCCAGATTTTATATCCTCCGCTGAACATAAATTCAGTCCATCGAAGAAAAAGCAGTTGTAGTAGGGTACAGGTTGCTGCGTTGGATGAAATTTCTTAAATTTTTAAGGAAATATTCTGTATGGATGTAATTTCGTACAAATCCAATAATATTTGATGAATTTAATTTCTAGACATAGAAGAAAATTCTTAAAATCAAAAATGTCTATGCCTAAGACTTAAATGCATCAAATATTATTGGTTTGGTCCGAAATCACATTGATACAAAACATGTCCTTAAAAGTTGAAGAAATTTCATTCAAGGTAGCAACCTGTACCACACGACAACTGCTTTCTCTTCGATGGACTGAATTTATGTTCAGCAAAGGACATAAAATCTGGAAAAATGATGAACTATGTATCAAAATAGCACTAATCAACTGTAGAAAAACTGAGGCACTAAAATGTTTTCTCAGAGCGTAGCAGTAATTTGAAGAAAATTATTTCAAAGGTGTATACAAATATGTCTGTAGATTCTCTGTGTAACGTATCATTTGCTGGTTATAAAAATCAGAATAAGCAAAAATAATTTATCCCATGTTATTCTTATGGAAAATCTAAAAGTGTGATGCGCTCCATATTAATATACATATTAAGAGCTCATATTTTAACAGGCATATATTCATACCTAAATGAAACTTTTGAGCCTGTTAGTGAGAGACAGGATTTTTTTTTTTTATTTTCAATCACCCTAATGCAGCCCCTTAAGACAACCGGGTTTTGGACGATAGATGGTTGATGTGGTTGATGCTCTTGGGTGTGAGTGTTTCTATGCACATGCAGTTTTATGGATGCCTGAATAAGGATAAAGTTGTTCGAGTAAGGATGAGACTTCCTTTTATTAGAGGTTGGTAGATAAGATGCATGCAGAATGTTATATATAGAGTATTGAGAGTGAGAGTATGGAAGAGTATGGAATAAAATAAGAAAAATATATTATATATCTATATTAGGTATATTCTTTACACGCTTTACGTGTATAAAAACTCTGCATTTTCACAACTCATGAAGTATGATTTTGTAGAATACTCAACGAAAAAACTTCTTCAGATCTTGTGTGATTGCAACACTTATTACTCGTATCGTAATGAACTATTTCCACACTGCGTGTTGTGTTGAAAAATAGAATTCGATATACGTGCGACAGATGATTCTCGACTCGTGTGATTGTCACCCTCGCTTCCCGGGGGTGAATAGGGATGGAAAGAGCGCGCGCAGAATCGATTTTTGACTTTGGAATCGACTTCTAGTTTTTCGATTCTTGAAGTCGATTAATCATCTCCGATAGTCGACTTTTGTGACTTAAGTCGACTTTTTGAAAATTAAGCAATTCGTGCACGAAATCTGTTAGATATATTAATATTTTATTAAATTATGAACGTACAAACATAGTTTTTAAGTTTTTAACATATTATAGAAAATATTTTATGATTAAATTGCATACAATTTGGCATTGAATACTAAAATTGCACTTTTTAATTAAAAAATAAAAATTTAAAAATGAAATAATTAAGAAAACCACATTTCTTCGCCGACTGATCTCAAAAATATCAGCTCATTCAGATGCTGAGGTGATAAGCGACTCCTCAACTGGTTTGCGATAAGGCCTGCATGTGAAAATAACCGTTCGCAGGGTACAGAAGTGGCAACTATTGACAAGTACTTTTTAGCCACATTCCATAGGTGAGGATATTCGAATTTCATTTCTTCCCATACAGTGAACGGATTAGGGTTTTGCATCCGATTAACAGCAGGGCGTGTCAAATATTGACGCAATTGTATTGGTAATCCTCCAGCTTCATCAGAATCTGCAAGATTATAACTGCAACTCACAGCGTTGTCAATATAAGACCATATATCATCTTCATGATCGTTCGACTGCTGAGATTCTGGACCTTGAATAGCTAATATGTCATCTTGTGGGTCAATATTTGCTGAAGTTGCAGTAGTTGCTGTTGCCGCCAGTGCTAATTTTCGTTCAGTCTTAACAAGATCAGCTTCACCAAAAAAAAATACAATAAGATTAAACTAATTTATATAAATAATTAAATAATGTTTAAATAATCAACTTACCAACATAAGTTATCGCTCGAGCAGAATCCCGAATGCTTTGAAATCCAAACTTTTTATACCGAGGATCTACTAATGTCGCACAAGCGTATAGTTTTACAGATTCAATATTACCGTACTTTGTTTCAATTTCTTGAGACAATCCTTTTTTCAATTGTCGTCCAATTAAAGTTTCTGGTGTTGAATTTTCAATCTTCTGTAAAATATCAAATCAATTCGATCAATAGAAATTCAAATCAAGATAATATTGTGATAGTTTTGCTAGTTTAACAATTGAAACTTACTTTTTTAAGACTTGAAATCAAAGGAATGCACTTGCTTAATGTTACACATTTTTCAAAACAAACTTCTTGGGTTACTCGCAAGAGAGGTTTCAAGATGTCACGAACTTCTATTAACGCATCAATTTCCTCGCCTGTGATCATGTTAGGTGGCTTCGCTTTCGAAGATTTGTCTATCTTCACTTGTAAAAGCACTTTACTGACATGATCAGCAAGCACAATAAAACGGTCAATCATTTCAAAACAAGAGTTCCATCTCGTTCGCACTTCTTGAATTAATTTGAGACGAGAGTTTTCAGGCTTGTCCTTTTGTAATTTTAGTAGTTCTGTAGTCGCTCTCTCACTTTGTCGAAAGAATGTGACTATTTTTAATAGTATTATCTATATTTAAGTCTTCAAGATCATTAATAGCATCATTTTCATCAATGGGTAAGTCGAAAACTTGGTTTTGAGATTCAGATGCGGGTGGAGGTATATTAACTTCGATAAGACGCTGACCAATATTATTTATTACATGTCCAAAACACGAAATGTGTTTTCCGTCGCCAAACTCATCTTTAATAGCTCCTTTAATGTTTGCGCCCCCATCTGAAACGAATGCTGCTATTTTATTGTCATCAAGACCCCAGTCATTGCATATCTTTCTTAATTTTAAACTCAAATTTTCGATTGTTTTCCTTTCTTCCATGTGATAAGCACCCAGCTCAACAGTTGTCATCTCAGTTCCTAATAAATAAAGTTAATATGTTAATAAAGTTAAATATTTGAAGTTAAAACTAAATGTAATGACTTTTGAGAATAGGATCATCAGTAACTGACCTTTTAGATAGTGAACTGTTAAGCCAAGATAGCTTTTCATTGTGTGCTGGTGAGTCCAGATATCAGTAGTAAGACAAACAGATTCAGTCTGTTGCAGTTCAAGTTTTATTTTATTAGATAAATCTTGATATTTACGACTCATAGCATTAGTTAAGGTTGGCTCGGAGGGTATGTGATACAACGGTTGTAATGTTTTCACAAACTTTTTGAATCCTGGTCTTTCTGTAGTACACAAAGGCATATTATCAACTGCAATCATTCGTAGAAGAGCTGTGGTAGCTTGATCATGTCTATACCCACCAGCTAGAAAATAATGAAAGCGCATGATAGAAAAATTGATAAGATTAATTTATTTTTCTAATTTAACTCACTACTACCTGAAAAAGAAGTGGCATTGTTCATACAACGATCCATAGGACCTTGTACATGAGATTGAACTGTGGTAGTTTGGTAAACAGATGATGGAGTTCGAGATACTAAAGCAGCCGATGGAACAGATGAGTCAAGAGCAACTAAAGCCTTAAAATAAACGTGATTGAAATAGTATAAATATAATAAATTAAATTGTATGTAGAGAGGAATAGTTTATGTACAAACTTAACAAAGTTCTTCAAGAGCACTTACCTTTTTAGGTTGAACCTTAAAATTATTCTGACTGTCATTTAATCTTTTACGGGATTGGTTTTCTTTACTTGACGGAGGATCAATCTTGTGAGCACATTGTAAGTGTTTCATCATCGTTGATGTGCTTTTATTAAACAAAAACTCTTTATCACATAAATTACACTTTATTTTACTGCCATCGTTGATTTTTTTACAGTGGACCCATATAAAACTGGGAGCCATGATAAAAAAATTATTCAATATAATATAATTTAGAATATTATAAACTGTTAATCAAGTCAATTAAACAATGATTGTTATGATTAATTTTAAACTCGGAATATTAACGTGCATGGATTATACGCAAGTCAGTCATTTTATTTGAAATGGTTGTCAAGAATACCGCCGACAATATGAACATAATCATGTTATAGACCAATCAGCGAGAGGCTATTTATAAAGAAACGCCTCGGTTGGTACTTTGTATAAAGGATTTAGGAGTAATAAAGACGAGAAATAAAAATGTTACAAACTATGTTACCATCAGATACTAAGTATATACTGTAATAAAGAAAGTCGAAGTCATCGAGTAAGAGTCGATTCTAATCGATTCAAGACAGGCTCAACTCGATCCTAAAAAGTCGATTATTTGTATCAAAAGATCGATTTTCGACTAAAGTCAGAGTCGACTTTCCTATCCCTAGGGTGAAAAACTTCACACTCGTCTGAGCATCAACACTTTTGCACTAGTATCGAAAAGTACTATTATTTGTTCATATTTATTTTCTAAATATGAACAAATAATAATAATGATAATAGATATTATTATTGATAACTATAACAATACCTAATATCATATACCGAGAATATTCGGTGAGACTACACGATCTCCTTTCTACAGCAAAACCAACACAGGCGATCACCGTGTGCGTGAGTCTCGTTCGGGAGGGGATGCAATGCTACTGGCGCCTCATTCCGTCCTAAACTAGCCTCACGCACGCGGTGCGCTTGTGTTGGTTTTGCTATAGGAAGGGGATCGTGTAGTCTCACCGAATATTCACGGTATATTTGAATTTTTAGTTGTTATACATGGTTTTACATGGTTTTTTTTTCTTTGATTCTACTTATTATTCAAAAATTCGAGTAATTTTCCCAGTTTTTCGTTTAAGATTTTCTGTTCTTGTAATTTTTCACGTTTAATTTCAAGCATCTCTTGGTCGATTTTGATGCGTTTTGCTTCGTTTCTTGCAGTGAGCATCATTGCCTTTGACATTGTCTGTTGACAAATAGACTTGTATGTAATAAGTCTGTTTCAAAGTATGCTAGTGGAAATAGTAAATAGTAAATCGTACTTCAAGTATTGTGTTCTGCGTCTTCTGTAGGCCTACGAAGATGCTTGTTTTTTGATTGCACAATGCTCTTTTTGTTGCTCGTCGCATAGGTGGTGATTGCGTGGGTATGGGTGAGCGCATGAGTGAGGGTGAGTGCGTCAGTGAGGGTGAGTGCGTCAGTGAGGGTGAGTGCGTGTCATATGTGTTATTACTGTGTACGTGTTTGGTATGAACATGAGTAGGAGATGTATAGGGTGTCTGATTGGTTAACGCTTGTCTGGGTGATTGGGTCGTGTAGGATGTGTTCGTATGTGATTTGTGTGTGTAGGATGCATGAGTACGAGGTGTGCGAGTCATAGTAGTGTGAATATGGGATGTGTGGTTGGTTGGCGTGTAAGTATGGGGTGCGTGCGTGGTTTTATGTTCAGTTGGAGCGTGCGTGCGTGTATGGTATGTTTCAGCATGAGGTTCGTGTATGTAGAATGAGTGAGTACGAGGTACGTGAGTGGTGGTAGTATGATTATGGGGTGCGTTGTTGGTTGGCGTGTTCAGGGATGATTTTGTCATGCAGGTTTTTTTTTCTTTTAATTTTCTTATATCACTCGATGACTCTTCTGTAATTTGAATTTGTATTGAAACATTGGTTGCCGTAAAATAAGATGCGACTGCTTTCTATGATGCCATTCAAGTTACTGTATCTGGAGACTGCTTACCAATGATCATAACTGCATCAGCAGGTGTATTGCGCACTGGTGAATCGATATTTAATACCTCAAATATGTTTAATTCTGCTTCTGGTTTTTTCAGCAGTACCGTTTCATCCCCAGACATAAGTTGACGCAACGTAGCCTTAATAGAAAACCGTTAAAAGTTTAATATTTACATTACCATGAGCTTATATTATTCATAACTTTTGTAATATTATTCTATTTTATTATATATGTATTTTCCAAGGTTGTAGAGTGGCTGTAGGGAGGGGTGGTTACCCACTGACACACTTTTGCCACTCCAGACAAGTTTACTTGGACTAGTTTCACTGCTCACATTGTTTCCCATCATTAACATTTCATGCAATGTAATCTGCTACGATACAGATGATAGTAGTCTGTAAACTTCACATTAAACTTTGTCGAGGACACGAGCAGATTTCATTACCTTAAAGGTTGATGATTAAAAACGATCCAAACAGTAAACATAGTTCAAGTAAGCCTGCTTATCGAGAGACCCTGGTGAAACTTAAAACTCTAACATTTTTTTCATAGTTTAAATTATTTATAAATCATGCGAAAGTGTACTCAGGAACTAAGAAAATCCTACCTTGATCGCACAGATTACTTAATAAATGTAGAAGTTCGCAACATTCAATGGTAAAAACATACTGAGCTTCAAAATGCTCCTTGCGTTATAACTTTAATCCAATCATCTTCATCTTCAACTATACTAACCAACTCTACTAACTAACAACTCAACTAACTAACTAAAGGAAGGGTGGAAAATGGGTGAATGGGTGCCCTACCAACCCTCCATGCAACCCATCTACAACCTTAGAAAATGCAATTAACATATTCAAATCTGCTATAAACTTGAGGGAAAAAACTGTATTACATAGATAGATTTTACTTCTATGCAAATTCTGTATTAATTTTATAAGAATTGTGCTTATATATCGTAAGTAAGTATATTTCTAGTAATGTTGTTATAGGTCGACCTTTTTTTGAGGCGAGACCCGACTGTTTCTCTGATGAAAACTAGTCTTTTATTCAAAAACTTTATTGAAAGGCAGAATCGAAAAACGCATTCGTAGTTTTAGAGACTATGGTAGTACAGTCCGACCCCTTAATAGTTCCGGGCAGGGATGAGAGGGGAAGAGTTTTTCCACGAATCGGTATACCCCCACCATGTACCTTGCCAGCGAGACTTTTGCACTTATCTCTCAATAGTTCCGACCGCTTTACACATTCGCTTTATGACAATGTAAGCCAGCGTATAGACTCTTCGTTTTCTTATACTTCGAAATACGTATGAAATGGAGTTTCGGCTGACGGAACTATTGAAAGGTAGTTACACAAAATCCGAGTCCATGGTTGCTCGTCTGAGTAGTGGGGGAAGCAGTTCGCACATCAAACTGGGGAAGCGGAACTATTGAGTGAGGCACTATTGAGAGGTCGGACTGTATGTGTATTGTGAAAAATTTAAACCTCATGTGATTGAGCCTTTTACAGAACATGTTCTGCATAGCTCAACGATAGATTTCCTGCATCAACTCTTACATCGTAATTGATTGAAAATTGTATTAAAAACACGTACTACCATGGTCTATAAAACTAATAAGGTATTTTTTGGTTCAAAGTTTTTTAACAAATTTCAAAAATAAAATACTTCTTCTTATTCTTTTTGTTTTGGCGATTTGTATACAATACTCGTTTTTATCATACCACCTGTAGGATCTTCCCTTCAAGTTTAATATAAAGAATTTTTCACGCGTTAAAATAACAAAAGTGTATGTCTATGAAACCTTATAAAAATGCACGTATAAGAATAATCGAACCATTCAAGTACTACGTAAGCATAGTCAGTCGGACGGAGGGAAGGGTTGAGAAATTCTGACACATGCTGACATGGGGGAGGGGGCAAGAATAGAATCTTATGTCAGCATCAATATTGTAAACTTTTTAATTTTAGAAAAATTTCGCCGGTGCAAGTCGCGGAGGGTCCGGGATACTAAATGCGTACCTGAAATGGAGCGGGGGGGGGGGGGGGGGGGGGGGGGGGGGGGAGTCGTCGAGGGGGTGGACTCAAAATTGACCAAAAATTTGCTTACAATACTTGAATGGTCCCTTTACTGAGAAACGTACTCATACACAAATTTATATTGTTTTGAATACACATACTGCAACGACTGAAATGTTTATGAATGACTTGTTGAATATACATTTATTACTAATTTAACATAATAAAAAATGCATTTTCAGAAAATTTAAAAAGAATAGTGCAGCAATCATTGCACAATAAAATATAGTGGTTTTGGTATACACAGGTGACTCGATTGTACACATAAAAGTTAACTATACGTTTAACAAAAAAACTATAAGTGAATAATAATACCTAGAATAATTTCGTCAATAATTATTATTCAACAATTATTGTTCGTTTTTTTGAACCGCCCTAACATGCAGATAAATTATTATTTATTTGAGCGTTTCGAAATCTATAAAAGCGATACGAATTGCCGATATCTGCAATAATTCGATTCCGTATATATTGTACATAGAATTTACATAGATTTTATATATATTTGCGCAAATGCCATGCAGAAAATCACGTGATTATGTGGCTGCACACGAAAATTCGAAAGAGTAGTACTATTTTAGATTACGCAAAAATAGATGTACGAGTAAAACAACGTCTAGATTACAATTGCAACGAATATAAATGGAATTACACTCGGATTTCCGAAATACCTGTTACTTTATCGATCATTTTTTTGATAATATTAAGTGATTGAAAAATACTAACTACATCTTGTGGCAGATATTGTTCGGAGTATTTTTTATTGCTTTATTAGGTAGTCGCGAAATTACTACGACGTGTATTATATTTCGATATGAACTTATTCATAAGCTGTTCTACTTTTAAGTTTTCCGCCATTTCTTGATGAACGTGTAAAATTGCAATACTATTCAAGCGTGACTGTAGCTTTGTCTAAGATGAGACTAAAAGTATGACATTCTCCAGATGCTAAGGGTTGTCGGAATTCGTGATTCTAAAAGTCAGTTTTGTCCGTGCTGTAGTTTATAATTCGTGTAAGTCGGTATGGTCGCCACAATATAATTATTTTCGCAGGATTTTTATTCTGTTTGGAAAATTTGAATATCGGAGTTGACTTCCAGGGTGTCAAATTTCCACACCCTTATCACTTAGGGTGTGGAGTTCTCCACACCCACCACACTAAAGTCGCCAGCCCTGAGTGAATGAATGAATGAATAACGAGTGTACGTCCGGAGATATAGTTACAGGATTCCCTCCGAATAGGGCCCCTCTGAATAGGGCCGCTTCTCCTCATTCTCGCTCGAGCGCTTCCCCCACTACATTTCTGTTTACGAGTGTTTATACGTGGCCCTATTCAGAGTTTGAGCCAGCGAGTCGAGTCGTGCTCGCGAGCTATTGGTGGCGGAAAGTCATTTCCAAGAATCATACTCCCCTCGCTGCCTTCGAGCGGGCCTATTCGGAGGTTCTACTGTATATCCTAACTTTTTGCCATTGCGCGGTGGTCTTTTCTGGACCCATCTCATTGGCGGATCTGGCCAGTTTGTCCCAATGGTGCTTGGACGTCGAGGCACCCATGGGCCCATACAGCTGTCCCGCTGCGAAAGCCGAGTGAGCCAACATGTATTCCGCTAAATAATCTTTTTGGGCGCTGGTAATGCGCGGCCCTCGCGGTCCAGGATTTTCTGGCAAATCGACAGCCCTTTTGCTGCATCAATTATGTATAATAATTAACATAGACACTTTTGTATTGTGAATATGCATGCTAGATTAATAATAACGTATGCGAATGCTTTAAAAGATTTCTTCGTAATTCGTAATAATAATTAATTATCGGTTATGGTTATTTAAAAAGATGTACTATGGAATCGGTTAATATTTGCGATGGCTTATTTCTAATAAGTTGTATCCCACTTTGGGTCAATTTTACGGTAGGCTATTAAACACTGTAATTCATTTCAACCCTTCGTTGTCACGTAGATTAAAATTTGTCCCTTCAAACTTTAGAAACACATTTTTTTTTGCGAATTTATCTCGTCACGTTTCTTCTTGCACATGTGGCCATTACATTTTTTACATGGGGCCTCTTTTACACATTCGAGAATGTTCAAAGTCAATCAATTTATTTGTCGAAATCGGATCCTTTTCACATAACAACTGATTAAAGATTGGCCGGGTCGATTTAACCAATTGTGAAAAGCGCGGAACTCTAAGAAAGTATGACAGCGAATAGATAGAGTCAAATACCTGAATTTTGTGTCCTACAAACGTTCAGAGATAAGCCATCGTTATGTAAATCGTAATCCGCGTGCACAAAAATAAAATAACACAATACTGCTACTTACATAAACATGCGTAAATTCGTAGAAAAAAATTATTTATAATGCATATTTGAAGTGTGAATACGATAGTTGATTGCTACAGAGTTAGTTTGTACTAAAACATCGGTACTTACCTCTTTTTTTTCATCATATTTTATGATTTATTAATAACTTTTCTGATTCGCCTTTTCAAATCAAAATGCCGCGGACAATTATTTGAAAAGAAGACTCACCATAAAAGATGTAGATTCCGCTAGAGTCACAACACTGATACCTAAATTGGAACAAAATAGAGTGTCCTCATTAGCCCAGGGAACTAGCCTCGTAACAGGCCGCGTACTTATTATCGTTATTGTTAAGCGCTAGATAGCCGCCGCTCGCATACCCGCGAATGCAACGCAAATGTCAGTTAACGACACGGGCGCTAAATCTGGTCGCTAAAAACAAGTTAGCACGGTCGCTATCGTCGCTATCGAGATCCAGAATCGCACCTCTGGTTTGCCACATCTAAAGCAAAATCTCTTTTTTATTTCATTACATTCGGGGAATCTGTGTCCGGCTTGTCCGCAATTCCAGCATTTTCCTACCCAAGGGGTGGATTCTGAATTTCTATCGATAGGAGTCGTGACGTTAGTAATATTTAAGGGGTCGATAGTTGATCCCGAGGTACTTGGTTCGCTTCTAGGAGTATTCGGTCTCCTATTATCCGTCTGTCTCGCATCAGACGGTCTTTTATTGGTTTTAGTCTTGGTTGCGACAGCGGCATTTACGAAATCTGGGTCGTCAACGCAGCGCCGGATTAACCACTAGGCGGAGTAGGCGGCCGCCTATGGGCCCCCAACCAAGAGGGCCCCGTACCTGCTGGCTCAAAATGCACTTGGAAAAAAAATTGAAAAAATTCACGCGTGTTCCTTCATATGATAATTTTTTTATGATAAAAACAAATTATAAAAAAAAAAAAAAGAGTTTGAGGGTTCGAGCCTGTCTCACTTGGTGGAGAAACACTCATATACAATTCCAATTAGTTTAGAAGATTGAAAAAAACTCATCTCTTGACAAAATGATGTTGAACTACAATGTAAATATACTCAAGTTGTCCGAAATTTTCACGATTCAATGCAACTGGAGGAGCGCGATTGTCATCTCACCATGCCGATTCTCCGTCTTTTGTTTTATCGTGGAGTTCATAGCATCGTAAGTTTTGGAGTGTGTCTGAACTCGTCACAAAGCGCTACCTTGTATACGGTCCGATATTAGCTTGAACATTGCTTTCTTGTTCTTGTCTATCGAAGCGTATGAAAGATTGTTGTTTATTTTTGTATACTTCAGTTTTGAATATGTGAGTTTGGTTGACAAAATGTCAGGATTGCAGAGGAAATATCTAAGTGGTGCGGCTAAAAGAAAATTAGCCGAAAAAAAAAAGAAGATAGAAAAAAGTTGCGAAAAATATCTGATTTCTTACAAGATAATTCAGACAAACAGAAAGAGGCAGGTAAATTTAAAAAAAAACTAATAATTACAGAGCAAGTCAGAATAGTTAGATTATTCCAAATTGATTACTCCCAGTTAGAATAAATCTAGGAAATGTCAATGAGAAAAGATCGAGCATTTATTTTATCATCTGTTTTTAGGACTTGTTAAACCTCCGTCCATTGCATCCATCGATACTACCAAGAGTAAAGTCGAAGAAGTTGTTCCATTATTGAATGAGGGTTCTCTTAATATCCACACAGAGGAAAGAATAGTTGATTCGCATGTACTATCGGAGTCGCTCGAGCCTATTTCCACAACAGATACCGATTTTGTCAATGTGGTGACACCCGAAGAGCAGTCTTCAGAGACGAATTTTGAGATTGCAGATACAGATCTTCCATCACAAGGAATAATTTTAACAAATAATGACGTTGCTAAGTGGCCAGCTACTATAAATACTAATTTTATTGAGAGATGTCTAGTCAAAGGTATACACTACTTCCAAAATCGATTCGAGACTTATTCTAGCACTGAAAAGCAATTTGGAGAAGAGACGCGACGTTTGACGAACGATATTTTCTTCCGATCTATGAAAAATGATGAAAGAAATGAACGCTTTTGGCTAGTTTTTTCACCATCCACTCAAAAGCTGTTTTGTGTTGCTTGTAAGCTGTTTCATCCTGATCAACGTACTCAGTTTGTAACTCCCGGATTCGACGACTGGAAAAACATTCATGCAAGAGTTCAGAATCACGAGAACAATATTGAACATCGTAAGACTATGATTACTCTACTTGCTCGATTAAATCCAACTACTGGAATCAATAAACAGATCATAAAGCAAGTAGAAAGTGAGACTAGGTATTGGCGGGAGGTACTTCGACGAGTGGTCGCTGTGATAAAATTCCTTTGTGAAAGAGGATTGTCATTCAGAGGAGATGAAGAGCAAATTGGTTCAGCAAGGAATGGTAATTTCTTAGGATTATTAGAACTGATTGCTCAGTTTGATCCGTTTCTGAAAGCGCACATCGAAAAGTACGGTAAAAAAGGAAAGGGCAATGTATCGTATTTATCAAAAACTATCTGCGATGAGTTTATTCAGTTAATGGGTCAACGGGTAAGTGAAGTTATCACCGAAGAGATTAAGTCGGCTAAATATTTTTCCTTAATCGTCGATTCCACGCCCGATGTTTCTCATATTGATCAACTTTCCATAGTAATACGCTATTGCCACGATGGAAAAGTATACGAACGTCTACTAGGCTTTTTACCCAAAACTTCTCACACGGGTATGTCTTTGTACGAGTCAGTAAGCGAATTTTTACGTAAAGCAGGTATAGATTTAAAGAACTGCAGAGGGCAATCGTATGATAATGCCTCAAATATGTCAGGAAAATTCGAGGGCTTACAAGCACACATCAAAAAAGCTTGCGACAAAGCATTCTACATCCCTTGTGCTGGGCATTCTCTTAATTTAGTCGGCGTTCATGCAGTAGAGTCTTGTCAAGAGGCTACAAATTTTTTTGGTTTTTTACAAAAGCTGTACGTGTTTTTCTCAGGCTCGACTAGAAAATGGGATATTTTTAAAAAATTCTTGAATGCCGGTGATTCAATGCAAGTATCTGTTTTAAAATCGCTCAGTTCTACTCGCTGGTCATGTCATGCAGAGTCATGCAAATCTTTGCTCAAAAACTATGACGCAATCATTGGTGCTTTAAGTGAAATCGTCAATAACGAGACTGAACCTATTGATAGTCTTAGAGAGGCACGAACTCTTCTTAAACACATCATGAAAAAAGAAACTTCTTTGATGAGTGTGATTTGGGGTAAAATTTTGGAACGAGTAAATGCCACCAGCACAGAGCTCCAAAAACATGATATTGACCTGAGCTTGGCTGTGACCCTTTTACAGTCTCTCAGGGATACTATTGCAAGCATGAGATCGGAGTTTTCAGATTTTGAAGAAGAAGCCGCCGCACTCAGTGGTAAAATCGATCAAGATTTTAGAGATGCAAGTAGAAGAAAAATAATTAAAAAATTTTCTGACAAGACCGTCGAACCGGAACTTTTATCTGGACGCAAAAAATTCGAAATCGAAACGTTTTTTGTTATAGTCGATAAACTTCTAACAGAGTTAGCAAAAAGGTTATCGGCTTACGAGTTTTTAAATTCAATTTTCGGATTGATAACCAATTTCGAAATTGACAGAGAAGATTTACGGCGAAAATTGGCGAAAATATCTCGAACCTATGGGGAAGATTTAGACGACGATTTATTGATGGAATGGACGCAGTTTTCCTCGTTCGTGTAAAGCAATTTTTTAAGTTGCGGTTTATCTGCTAGTCCACGTGAAATTTCTCATTTTTTAGTAAGTAATGACTTAGGACAAGTATTTCCGAATATTTTGATTATCTATCGTTTGTATTTGACAATCCCAGTCACCAATTGCTCGTCAGAAAGGTCGTTTTCGAAATTATCGTTGATCAAAAATAGATTGAGGTCATCACTGGGCGAAGAAAAACTAAACGCCCTTCTATTGCTTTCAATAGAGAGTGATTTAACAAGATCTTTGACTTTCGAAGACATTATCAAAGATTTTGCCAACGAAAAAGCCAGGAAAGTTGTGTTGTAAGTTTTAACCATAGATATAAGGTTGTTGTAGGTCATGTAAGCATTATGTATTTTATGAAATGTTATTAGAACTGTTTTCATACAGAAAATAAATACTTGATTGAAAAAAAAATTCTAAATATTTCGGTTTTCTGTAAATATACTAATTAACCCATGAAAGGATACATAACACAGGGCCCCGTGAAATATGTGCGCCTACGGGCCCCACCAACCTTTAATCCGGCGCTGCGTCAACGTCTAAGCTACACGCGGTGAGCGGGTTTCGATATTGTTTAGGTGCTGAGCGCACTCCACGATATGCTAGTTCCGTTAATAACGAGTGTGTGGGTGTTGGGGGTGCTTGGTAGCGGCTAGCCGTACCATACGCACGTTCGAGTCGCCGAGCGATGTCTTCTAGTCCGTCGAGGTCATATACCTCGTCGCGGCGGATTAAGATTTGATAACACGGTAGTAACCCGCACGGAAATATATATATGCGAAAAATATATGCAACATATATGTCGCATATATAACATATATGTACGCAAAATACAAAAATGTCGCATATAGTTTAACATATATGTACGCATAATACATATATGTTTGATGAGTTTTTTATAGTGTTGACATCTATGTCGACATACATGCCGCAACATTTATGTTGACATTTATATCAAACTTATAAAAATGAATGTTACTTATATGTTAGCGCAAAAAACAAATATGTCGCATATATGTCGCATATATTTTTTGCATATGTATATTTCCGTGCGGGAAGTTACGGTGCGCGTACTCGATTTGTTCTTCGTCACTCCAGGGTGGATGTAGCCTATCAAAATATGATCGCATATAAGTAATATAATCGGCGACAGATTCCTGTTCACCTTGAGTGCGTCGACGAATTTCTTCCCTAAGGGCGTGTTGAAGGTCAGGATTTCCGAAACGGACGCGCCATGCGTACTCAAACTCTTGCCAATTTCGCCAACTGTGGCGTTTTGATCTAAACCAATACATGGCTACACCGGAGAGAAAGAACGGTAGGCTGTTCAAGATGCTTTCATCGCACAAATAAAAGAAGGTTCGACCTTCCTGAATTTTCGATAGGAACGCTTCCGCGTCCTCGTTGCGTTCACCTGAAAACGTTAGATTCCACTTTCACATAACGTCGAAAGTAGTTGCGGGGGACGGTACCTGATTATTAGCTGGCCTCATGTTGAAATTCTGACGTGTGGCGTTAAATTGAGGACGGAAGTTGGTTTGATTCATTCGCGGAGTGAATTGACGAGCTGCCGGTGAAAGATTTGAAAAGGGTGGTTGCCCAGGAGCGATAGGCCGCTCACTCGATACTTGGGGTAAGGGTTCATCATCCCTGGTTTGATTGTTTTCACGAACAGGATTATTTTCATTGATATGATTATTATCGAGAATATTGTCGTTTCCGGGATTTGCGTTGGCTTCATCAAGGCCGGTATCGTGAGCTGTATCTGACCTATTGTCGGCTATCTGTCCGTGTAAATGCGGGGATTGGTGGCTATCTTCTGCTGCATCCGGGTGCAATAATTGATCAGCGGATGTTAGAGGGTTCGACATGTCTCCGCGTTTATTCTGACAAGCGCGAAGTAACCGATCACGTAAGGTAGGAAGAGTTCCGGTAGTAGATAGAGATAAACGATATAATTCGAATCTTAATTCGTCAGCTGATAGCAAGTATATCCACGCGTCAACAGACGACGGTTGCGACATAGGGAGTTTGTAAACAGTGCGAGCTGAGGATTAACTCAGCGGCCGTTGGTCGATATTATTTGATTTGAAAGATTTCCAAAAAAGTAATCACGATACAGGTTGCAAGGCTTCGGCGTAGTCAACAGCTTTTGTTTAGCGGATTATAATAATCCTTCTATACGACGGTTGATAATAATATGGTCAATAACAACTTTTGTTCAATGGATTATTTTAATCCTTCTATTATATTTAACGATAATAGTGTACTCTATTAATCCTTTAACGTTCGTTTTTATCCTTTCTTTTGTTCGAGTGTTTATTCTAACTCTACTTCTATTTCTATTTCTATTTCTAACGGTTCGATATTTGAAAAATATGAGTTTTTCCTGATTTTACGCGACTTTATCGCGATTTTTCCAAACTTTGATTGATGTAACTCAAGATTTTAATTTTCTCTTTGGCGTGGCCCCACGTTGGGCGCCAAATTTGTAACGCAGTTTTCGTTTAGGCGAGGAAAACCTACGGCTCCGCTACAATTCGGCACCTTTCCGTGTTAACTTACTGAATAACTAAATTGTTGGGCGCCAGACGCTATTGCGTCGTTTCGATACGATACCAAAAACACAAATTACATAAAGCCAAAAACTCACGGAAATGCGACGAGCGACAACTCGACTTGCTCAGATAACAAAAGCCTTAGATAGAGGGGCAGGGTACACCATATAAAACAATATTTCTTTGAGAATGGTTGAGATCACATCAATCAATTATTTATTAATGAAATTATATAATTCAACGAAATCGATACAGAATTGGTGATTTTACTACACGGTTGTTACTAGAGATTGCTTACGATACGGTTGAGCCTAAGACGTGTGTTAGAGGTGACTCGATATTAGACAATTAAACTAGACTCCAGACTTGGTATCACAGAGCGATACTTCGTACCCAAATGCAAAGTATAATTCGTAACGCACGCTCAGATCAACTTATTAAGCTCGAGATTTTAAATTATAAGAATTAGTAACAAACTATTCAAGATTAGCCACGCTTGGCCATACGATTCACGATAATTCGAGATCTATTGATAAATAGAAACCACACGGTCGTTCGAAAGACGCGAATCACAGGTCTCAACGATAACCGACTAAACTATAACATTAATTGATCTTTAACTAAATTCTGACAATACGATAACGATAGTCGTGATACTAAATTATCCAAAAACGATATAAGATTTTACTGAACCATACTAGATGTTACATACGATAATAAATTATACGAAACTGACCATAATTATTGACTCAATTAACAAATTACTAACAAACTTAACAATAAAAAAATGAACTGTAACGCGAGGCCTAAGCCTTCGCGGCTATCTTCGCTCAGGGTACTCCAGGAAAGGTATTTTCTACAGTATTTCATGCACAAGATAAATATAACATACTAAATCAGAAACAAAGCCATACGAGAAGCGCTAAGCAATAAATTATAGCGAAAAAGCAGTAAAGATCTACGTAACCCAGCCAGACTCGAGGTTGTTCGATAAATTAATAGACTAAAGACGAAAGACGAGCCTCTTAGCTCAATAGACAAAAACGAGCTTCTTAGCTCAATAACCAAATTAATTAACAGACTTTTATCCGAACTACCTCGTGCCTTCACAGAAAGAATCAAGACCTTACCTTAAGGCCCATCCTTAGTCGCCCACCTCCTTTCCATACAATGTAACGAAAACGGGGCCGGGGAGACACATTTCGATGATTATCCGAGCCCAGGCGTGGAAAACGCAAAAAAGGCCAACGCTGCGCGAATTCTATTTCAATTCCAAACACATACGTCCAAAAAAATTTTCGTTTCATGCGAAAATAGAGCCAGCGTTTGGTTATTTCTTTTTTCCATTGTCTAAATGGTTTTTCATTGTCCTTGGCTTTTGACAATGGAAAAAAGAAATAACCAAACGCTGGCTCTATTTTCGCATGAAACGAAAATTTTTTTGGACGTATGTGTTTGGAATTGAAATAGAATTCGCGCTACGTTGGCCTTTTTTGCGTTTTCGACGCCTGGGCTCGGATAATCATCGAAATGTGTCTCCCCGGCCCCGTTTTCGTTACATTGTATGGAAAGGAGGTGGACGACTAAGGATGGGTCTTAATTGGCTTCAAAGTGTAACACAACACAACACTATTTTAATTATACTCGATATGCGATAGTTGTGACGATAGACGAATACAATTTGTACGATAGATGCGATAGGTGAGATACGATAGATGCGTAGCGCAAACTGGAGCGAAGAAGTAGGCCGGATAGCCTGTGTGTCCGGCTTATATAGTCGGTATTTCCTTCCATCAGCTCATCCTTCGGATTTAGCGTGATCACGTGACATATCGGTATCCTAATTGGTTCGGGTAACGACAGTTTTTCCGAACGTAAAATAGGAGAAATCTATCTCACCCCTGCCGCTGCTAATACCGCTCCTATTACCGCCTTCCTTCAAAATCCCCAGGCTCTGGACTTCCATGGAGTCTCATTCGCCCGGCTACCCGATAATTCTTCTAGGTCCTGACCTCATTCGTCGATCCACAAGAAGGTTGGTGGTAGCTTCGTGTTCGGCATACGAGGGCTTCACTCACGAAGTAATTCGCCAGGTTGGAACGCTGATCCGGGGGTTTTCTTGACCCAACGCGGCCGCGATAACAGTTTCGGAGACAGTGTCGATAGTATTTGCACTGACTGATTGCTCATTAGGTGGGAGGTTCTGAGGGTGCAACTGCACTCAACCCTGTACGCCACCCTTACATCAGAAATGCATTTTCTTGTAGGCGGTAGCTTCTACGGATGACGGGAGGATTTCGTTGTGCTTCTCGCACATCCCTGTACGCCGTCAATCCAATAGTTGGAGGTAGTAGATCCTCCACTTAAGTATAGGCGCTGACCTTCGGGTTTTCTTGACCAGCCATGGTTTGCACGCCGACAGTGTCGTCCTTGACGATATTGGAAGGTTCTTTACGTTCGGTGGAGTCGTTCTTCTATCGGTAGTTCCCACGACGACTGACGTCTCGTGGAGTATCGAGCTCGAGATTACATAATTTACAAAAAATAAAATAGTGTTAGTTATTCCTAATTAATTTCCTTAACTTTTCCTTTTCCTGGAGTCCCTGTCTACGCCACGCATCGTCGTGTCATCGACAGTATCGCCTTGTGGCGGGGAATTTAAAATACCACGTCACAGAGGGCCAGCGGAGGTGAAAGGGCTTAGCAGGGAAACACAAAGATAGTACGGGCGCCAAAAGTTAACGTCAGTGGTATGTTAATGCCACACAGAAAAAACGATTAAATTGGTCCAAAAAAAATTATTTTGTCCCAAGAAAATTTTCTGCAATTCGCACTGTAAACCGAAATTTTCTTCAGTGAAGAAAAAAATTTGCTTGAGATTTCTTGCGCTTCTCGGTGAAACCAGATTCCGTTATAATTCTGTAAGTTTTCGGCAAACCCTTTGTTAAAACTGCTTTTCTTTAATTTGGCTAACGCCTCGTCTTTCTCTTGCAGATTGTGCAAGTGTCCTAAGTTATCTTTTAGCGTCGGATCTATCTCGAGATGACACGCGATTGTCAAGATATCCAGCTGACAGCCGCGACTGTCTGGGTGGTTATATAGATATGCGAGAAGAAGTAGCGGGCACACCTGCAGTTAATTCAATCCATTAAAACTTTAAAAAATCACAATCATCTCGCTGAAAGGTGATCTAATAAAACGAAGTGGCCCAATATTGAGGGGGGGTGCCAACCTACGAGAAGGATAAAACGGGCATCGAGATGACACACGATTGTCAAGATATCCAGCTGACAGCCGCGACTGTCTGGGTGGTTATATGACATTAAACGAGAGACGATTAAACGCTCGGGTTCGACGTGATTGAATCTTTCGTCGGGATTTCTACTAAAGAAGTCTGCAACGTAATTGTCACGACCATTACAATGTTTGATTGTGAATGTATATTCTTGTAACAACAAACTCCACCGAGCCAATCTGGCAGTTTGAAACGGCGTGTGATTTAAAAATGTTAAGCTCTGATGATCGGTTATTACGTCGAATGGTCGACCCAATAGATAAATGCGGAATTTCTGAACGGAATAGACTATGGCTAGGAGCTCTTTTTCGGTTGTTGTATAGTTTAACTCGGCTGGTATTAGGCATCTGCTAACAATTGAAATTACTCGATGATGACCATCGTCATCCGTCTGATACAGTACACCACACAGCCCCCGGTCTGACGCATCGGTTTGCAGTCTGAAATTTTTCTCGGGCACAATGTGTTGTAAGGTAAGAGTTTTTAGGAAATTATTTTTCAGGTCTCTGAACGCTTGTGAATGCTCTTCGGTCCATTTCCAATCTGTATCCTTCCTCAAAAGGGGACGGAACGGATTCAGGTAATTTGCATGGCACAGAGCAAATTGTCGGTAATAGTTGCAAATCCCGAGGTACCTCTGGAGTTGCATCCTATTTTCCGGCTCTACGAAATCTCTAATTACCTTCAGTTTATCCGGATCCGGCCGGACTCCCTCAGAGGTTAGAACAAAACCCAAAAACAATACCGATCCCTGACAAAAGTTTGCCTTAGATAATCTTAATGTGAAGTTATTTTCTGCTAATCTTTTCAAAATGGATTCGAGGTGTTGCAGATGTTTATCGACGCTTTCTGAGGCTATTAAGAGATCATCGATATAGCACGTTAAAAATTCATCATATTCTTTTCCAAGAGCGAGGTTCAGGGCCCTGATAAATCCGCTTCCGGCCATCTTCAAACCAAATGGGATGCGGCAGAAATGGTACAGAGTGGAACCGTATAAAAATGCCGTATAAGGGCGGGATTCCTCCGCGAGAGGAATCTGCCAGTAACCCATGCGTCAGATCGAGGGCTGTGAAGATTCGCGAACCACGATTTCGATGTATCAACTCGTCGATTGGGGTTGGAGATCCCCTTCTATTGCGTCGTTGAGTTGTCGGGCATCTAGACATAGTCTAACCCGTCCATCCTTCTTTTTCACCACCCGCAACGGATTGCAATACTGACTGTCCGATCGTTCGATCACGCCGAACCGCAGCATCTCATCTATCTCTTTTTGCACGGCGTCTCGCATGGATAAGGGTACCGGATACGATTTTTTAATAAAGGGTTTTCCGGTCTTCAACTTAATTTTATGTTCATAATTTGATACACAGCCGGGTTTGTCGGAGAAAACTGTCTTATATTGCCTGATTAAACCTATGACGTTACCTACACGGGACGGATGCAGTGCCGATAGCTTCCGCGCGACTGCGAGGAGATCCTCCTCGAAGGTGCAGTCCGAATCAGGGTTCTTTGCATTATCTTCCGAGCAAGCTTGAGCGTGATCTTTTACATAGTTAGTTAAAATTACATTTGAAATATTTTTAACACAGTTGTCGACAGGTGGTGATACAAGCACCGGAAATTCACAGTTGTCTTCGCTTATGACGTGACAATCATTGTGATTCGACTCCCCCTCACCAACATCGCTTACACTAACATTACATAATTTATCAGCATAATTTTCTAGATGTTCATGGATAGTGATTGGTGCGATCCATTCAGGAGTGATGCCACCTTTCATCGGCGCATTGTAATCCTGAGAATGTAGGATGCAAAGATTCGCTATAGTCAAATGCATTACACAGCCCTGCATCTCGGACAACACCCTCTCGACGGATACCCTCCCAAATGACACTACATCCTTCCCATATTTTATTCGGTTAATTGTGATTGGGCGTTGTTTATAGTCAATAATCGTGTGATTATTTGTAAACCAATCGTTCCCTAATATGATGCGCTCCGTCAAACCAGGCACAACGAGGAACGCGTGATGCAGAGCTTGTGCTCCTATGCAGCACTTTACCCAAATCTGACGTCTAACGGGAGTCGGTTTTTTTCCAATAGCAGTCGTTATGGTAAGATTTTGAATCGGCAACTCGTGGCATCTAATAGATTTTACTAATTCATTGTAACACGTTTCAGATACACAGGTAACCTGACTACCGGTGTCAACTAGCGCGGGTATGTACGGACACGGGATTCTTTCGTTTTGCCGTATTTGCGATTGATACGGTTGACCTTGCACGTCTTCTTCGAGATCCTGAATAAAATCAAAGAATTCTCGACCCGATACCGGATCTCTTCGTATCGTGTCGATTTTTAGTTTAAAGAATTCGTATTCTCAGATGCATATGTTTGCATCCAGCTAGGTGGGGGAAGCCTGGTATCCGGCATGTTGAACCCGAATCCTTGCTGTTGATTATCAGTATTATTGTCGCAATTTTGGTTATTTGAATTCTTCTTTTTATTATTTCTGCGCCGTCCAGGACGACTGCCACCGCGCGAATCACCAGCTGAGTTGTCGTCTGGTCGACTAGCAGGCACGGAATTGATCTGATTGACATGTATTTGCTTAGGCTGGTTGTTATGACTATTTTGATTGTTACGACTATACCGAACATCTTGATCCTTGAACGCCATATCCATCTGAGACAATGCTTGAGCAATGAGGCTCGTGTTAGATAAATCGACAGCAACCAGACTATTCCGAACCCTCGGTGGATATTGCTGTATGATTGTATAATTAATTTCGTACTCAGTTAACGCGGGCTGGAAATGTCGGGTTTCTTTTAATTGTCTGTAAAAATACGTCTGCAACGACCCGTCTTGAGGATTATATCTTTGGTAAGACCATTGGCTTTTAATCCTAACCCTCACCGGAATCAAATAAAATTCCTGTATATATTTTTCCTTAAAGGATGCGAAGCTCGAAATCCCATATCGCGCTATTTCATACCAAACTCTGATTCGGCCGTCTAAAAGGTTCTCGACCAGCCACATTTGCTGTTCGATGCGTACATTTTCAACTTTAAAATAGTGCTCTATCTCTTCTATAAATTCCATCGGATTTCTATCCTCGTCAAATTTTGGACTCTTAATATCTATATTTATACGATCTAAGTGCCTTACTATTCCGCTCACCATGCCATCGTTAATCGTCTTTTGTTGATTCGGATTAAAGTTTGAGTTGGTCGGGCGGTCGTTCAAGGCCTGAGCGCGTCTTTTCTCAAACTCTGCTTTTTAACACTCCAATTCTGCCCTTTCCTCCTGGATCCGCCTCCACTCCGCTTCAGTCCTTAATCGTTCAGTTTCGTCATTGTTTCCAGTCATGGTTACGTCAATATGTGTCTGATGAGACCTGTCAATCGTCGAATTTGATTTAGAAATTGAATTATTTTCAACAGTCACCTGCTTGTTTACTTTGTGTAGCTTAATTTTATTTTCGTTACTTTCAATAATTCGAAATTCTTCAGTGTTTATCTCATAGTTTATTTTCTTTGAGCGTGTCTTGTGGGGTGACCGTGCGACCGCCATAAATACCTATATGTTTACTTCATTCCGTGTCCCTCTGTTCGGGCGCCATTTGTAACGTTTATTTTTCTTATTATTCTAACGTTATATTTTTTTAGAGTCAGGTAGACGGAGAGAAGATAAAACAGGCCATATACAGAACAGAATCACGCTCAAAATAATATTCAAGGCTCTTTATTAATATTGGAATATAACATCGATACTTGTTCGAGATATCACAGCACAATAGCGAAATAATGTAATCCTCTTGCTGAACATGAATCGAGAAATGTGATATCTCTTTGATGAAGACATAAGGCGATTGATAGTTGCTTACAGAAATGAAGTAATTATATCGAGCGACCGGAGTGTTCGGCTAATGAGATAACACATGGAAGAATGACTCTAACATCAAGATGCAGGATTGCCATCATTCAACAGGTCAAAAATTATAAAATTACGTTAACATAGATAGATACAGTAATGATTATGATACTTATAAAAATGGCTTGCGAAGATCATCAAATATAAAATGTGTAACAAGAATGGCTCAGTTCCCAGGACCACTTATACCATCTAATGAAAGATACTCATCGACTCTGAGTGAATATGTATGCCAACTCTGGCTCTTGTCAACGATGTAGCTCCGGCAACGGTCCTGGGAGAAAGAGACTCATCACATGCTCGTTCCTTGCGTCCCCCCCCCAGGCAGTTCTTCAACCACTGCAGTTTTTCAATACATCCTTCACTATCCTCTGCAATATGAGGAGCCAAATATACCCTTACTGAAATGTATTCCGTTAGATATCCGATGTCATATACCAATTGCCCTTAAGTTCTCTCGGAATCCCAGAACGAAAGGATTTTTATTATCGGTTTGCCTCCTTTTCGAACTTATGGCCCCACTTTGGCGCAAGAATGCCCGATTTGCACAATATTTGTCGTAGAGTTTCCCTTTTGCTAGCACCCTTTTGCTAGTCACTGAGTTAGTCGCAAATGGTGCATAGTATGTTTCAGCTTTTTCGGCAGGAAAAGTTTTTTCGATAAGTTGTGCTAGTTCTAAAAGTCTGACTGAGGAAATTCTAAAACAGCGGCAAAAGTAAATAGTCAATCCCTATGGTTTAAAGTAATCGAAATGTACCAAAGTGTATACTGCTGAGTGTTTGATGTGAACTTTTCTCAAATTGGTATAAATTTTCTACTCACTTTAATTCTTGAGAATTGGCTATTTCGTGCGATATAACTGGATTAGCTAAATGTAGTCTAAGTTGATTATCGAATTCTTTTTTATGCGTGTAAGTATTAATGACGACTAGGCCCTCGACTGATGATTTGAGTAATTGTTCCAAATCTTCACTTGAATTTAAGCTGTATCTTGTTAGTGCAGAACATCTCGATACTGAAGATATGCGAGAAGAAGTAGCGGGCACACCTGCAGTTAATTCAATCCATTAACACTTTAAAAAATCATAATCATCTCGCTGAAAGGTGATCTAATAAAACGAAGTGGTCCAATATTAAGGGGGGTGCCATCCTACGAGAAGGATAAAACGGGCATCGTATTCAATGTTTTATTGCGGTGAGAATAAAGGGCGGAAAATAATTGTGAAAAGAGCATTTTGAAGCTACGAATTTCCGCTTCAAACTGAAAAAAAAGAAAAATCAAATATCACAAGAATCAGGTCCGCTGCGTCCATTTGAGTAGAGCTCTGCGAAAAACTATTTGCGAAACGGTGACCACGTTTTTAGGCAAACGGAATATCGGAAACACAAAAACCAATACTTTTTGGAATCGTCAATGTACCCTCTAAGCTTCCATGGAACGGATTTTTGATCCACTCAAACGTGGTCAAGTTACATTTTTTTTTTGCATTCAATCGCGTTTTTCAGGATTTTCGCGAACGTTTTCATCAAGTTTTCAAAAACGGAAGGTCAAATTAGAAATTTGATCCATAGAAGCTTGGAGGGTACATTGACGATTCCAAATAGTATTGGTTTTTGTTTTTCCGATATTCCGTTTGCCTATGAACGTGGTCACCGTTTCGCAAATAGTTTTTCGCACAGCTCTACTCAAATGGACGCAGCGGACCTGATTCTTGTGACATTTTATTTTTCTTTTTTTTTCAGTTTGAAGCTGAAATTCGTAGCTTTCAAATGCTCTTCTCACAATCATTTTCCGCCCTTTATTCTCACCGCAATAAAACATTGAATACGATGACCGTTTTATCCTTCTCGTAGGTTGGCACCCCCCTTAACAAGCACAACGAATGTAATGGATCCGTAACATTTATTCTGTATATTACCCGGACTTAGCTCTTTTGGTTGTACTTTGTCTCGCACTCTCACCGTTACTTCTGGAGCGAGAACCTCTACCAATCCTTCATTCAACGGATTTATGTTGTCTACTGATGCGAGATCGTCTAAAATTATGACCTGTAGCAAAACGTGAAAAGTTTCTTGATTTTTCAATTCAAAGTCTATATATTTGACTGAAACGTTGCAGTGGTAAACATTTGAATGATTATGTGCAATCATACACGCAATGGGATTTGGTTCAATATTGGAGAGCAACGAAAAGTTACCTCATTTTGCACTGCTTGCATAATGTTTAGCGTTTCAAGAACCGGTGCTTCTTGAATCATTTTGGACCAATTTTTTAAAAACTTAACTTGGAGCCCTATCTTTGGAATTAACGTCTTAATGACGTCTGTGTTTAGGGATCGGAAAGCCTCTTCGTCGATTTCATTTTCTGTAATCGAAGGATGACAATTGCATTCTATATGATGGGGTCACTATACGTTAAGGGAGTCGGTTTGTATTGAAATGATTGAATACTTTTGAAATGAATGTATAACGAAATCAAGGATGTATCCATTTTTGGTTTGCATAAGATTTGCAACTCATGTGGATACTACAGATGAAAATTCCGGAATTATTCTATAAGAGTGGTGTTTCAGATGAAGACAATCTCAATTTGAGTGGTTGAACTTGTGTGAATTGAATAGTACTAATGTATTGTTCAAATTCGTATAGTATATCCGTACAGGACTATTAGAATGTATATAATAGTATTCAGTATTATTATACCCTCAAATACGCCGATGAATTGTTCAAGATTCCACTCCTGAAGCATTTTTTCCACGAATTCATTTCGTGACATAATGCAGGAAGAAGATATGGTTCGTCTATACAATATTGTAAATGATACACGTACAGCATATAATATTTTATACCAAAATTGATCACACAAATGATAGGAAGACCTATCATAAGGTTTACGCATATTCTACGACATGAGTAAACTAATGTATGGAATGAAAATTTGCATGAGCTTTACTAAACTGGGGACGCCAAAGAGGTTATGTTAGTACGTGTCGAGAAATTATGCGGTTTCAATCGACTAATAGGACTATAAGTTTTGTATACAGTATTGCAGAAATTGGACTGTTAGTACATCGATGTCATAAATACATGACTTGAAGCATGGATTACATATTTATCCGGAAAAAAACATAATTGTATTATACTTACCACACGTGTTCCTGCCTGCGGAATGCTTCGCACAACTTCACCGTGTTTCATCAAGCGGCTAACCGCCTGCAGCGCCACAACTCATTTGTTCGCAGAGATTTCTGCGCGGACTATACCAGTCATACCGTATAGCTAGATTGAGCATACCGTAAGATTGCAACTAATATCGCTTCGACAACCAAACGTATGGCTAACGCTGTTATATTCTATATTCGTATTAAGAGAAGATATTTATGGCTTTAGAGACGCGCAGATTCCAAAATTAGCGAAACAAAACTTGATCAAACAGAGCTACGTACGCTAATGTAACTACGCATACGATTAGCTTATACCTGATATCGTATGATTCGAGTAACGACATTGGCTTAGCAATATTTGTATAGTCAAGGTTATAATGTCATTTTGTTCACACAGCAAATAACGTTGTTATGCCATAAATCAAATCTGCTTGCATTACCACTAAATTGCCAATCAGAATCATATGGTTGATAGCCTCATACGATTTCTTTCCGTGTAGGGTAAATCCCCGAGCGGCTGGAGACCTACTCTAGCGGGTAGGCTTGAATAAAGTCCTAAGGACACCTGCGCAATCTGTGAATTGACTAGGAAGTACGAATAGAGCGAATATAAATTTGTTTGGACTACCGAGGAAAACAATGATTACTAAATAAATTATCCAGTACACTAAGCTATACTAGAGACTAAGTGAAATAGCTAAAAGTAAACTAAATGCTATTTGATATGATGAATACCCGGCAAAAACATTGTAAATGTCGAAAGTTACCGCCAAGTACGAAAATGGTTTCACCAGCCAAAAACTTAGAAGCATCATACTCTTCACCAGCGACAGATTACAAACGTCATTTCTTTACACAAAATAATACAAAAACCTTGTACGTGAAATCAGGCGCAACAAAGCCAAGCACTCTCGCAGTTATTTTCATTTTTCAAATTATGTTTCCCGAATGCTAGTATGATGGAAATCAATGGAAAACCGATAGAAAATCATTCGTTACCTTCGACATAATAGCATATTGAAGAATATTCACTCACATAATAGCATATTGGCGACGGGGAATATTGCCTAAGGCAGTATCTCGTATGATGATACGAACTTGGCGGGCATAGATTGATCTGAAAATTATCAATTGCACTCTTTTTTCGATTCATTAATGCCAGTCACTCTGCGACGATCACACCCACAGAACTGTTGAGAGCATGATGAACGATTATTTAAACATCATTGATAATATTCATCATTGTGAAATGAAACTAAGAAATAATAGTCATTCGTATGACAAGGACGCGAAAAGATCTCGTCTTCGGATCATACAGGACTTTCACACTCGTCATAAAGTTCCTCTATGTGCCTGTGTGCTTCATCCGATTGTTTTTTTTTCGAGATTTAGAAATGAGCAAACTTTTCCAACGCACTAGTGCTTGAAAAGCGTAACAAAGAGCGTGTTTTTGACAAAAGGTAGTGCAGAAATGAATGTTAGAAACGAGTAAATAATTCGTTGAAATTAATGTTGAGTTAAACGTACCTATACCGTGTTCATAGCGAGAACTAATAAGTCCGTAAACGGTGGTTCTGGAAATTGGAATTTAAATTCAAGTTTTGGAAAAGTTTCCGATTTCATTGTGCATCTATCATTCACCAACGTTCGCCTATGGTTATAACGCCATGATACGCTGCAATACGCCACGGTACATATACTGAACGTACCCATCATCGGTACACTGTTGACTAGGGTAATGCTTATTGAAGGCCTACCTTCCGGTGTGGAAATTTTCTTGGGGTTACCCGATTATTCTGTTCTACTCACAGTAAATATGAATCTAAACGCATCAGTTTCTTTCGTTGGACAATAGTGAATATACTAAAGTATATTCGACACTCAAGGACACACTGATTGTTAATCGTACCTCACGTTTCCGTGATTGATAATTTTCAGATCAATCTATGCCCGCCAAGTTCGTATCATCATACGAGATACTGCCTTAGGCAATATTCCCCGTCGCCAATATGCTATTATGTGAGTGAATATTCTTCAATATGCTATTATGTCGAAGGTAACGAATGATTTTCTATCGGTTTTTCATTGATTTCCATCATACTAGCATTCGGGAAACATAATTTGAAAAATGAAAATAACTGCGAGAGTGCTTGGCTTTGTTGCGCCTGATTTCACGTACAAGGTTTTTGTATTATTTTGTGTAAAGAAATGACGTTTGTAATCTGTCGCTGGTGAAGAGTATGATGCTTCTAAGTTTTTGGCTGGTGAAACCATTTTTGTACTTGGCGGTAACTTTCGACATTTACAATGTTTTTGCCGAGTATTTCATTACTTTTTGTATATACTACAAACGGGTCAGCGCTAAAATAACTTCAATGTATTACACATATGGAGATCAACTCTCAGTCATTTGTCATAAAATAAAATGATGTATTTTCGGGTTCGCGCAACACGCACGAGATATTTTATAATAAGATCAGGAAATCTCCTTCTGAAAATCATACGATAGTTTGTACCAATCATAGTTCATGCTACCCGTGACTCATTCTATTTTGAGGTCCATCCCTAGTCGCCCACCTCCTTTTGATACAATGTGACACATTTCGATTATTATCCGAGCCCAGGCGTCAAAAACGCAACAAAGGCCAACGCTGCGCAAATTCAAATTCAAATCCGAACACATACGTCCAAAAAAATGTTCGTTTCATGCGAAAATAGAGACTAGAGATGGTTTTTACATTGTTACGAAAAACATTACATTACGAAAAATGTAAAAACCATCTGTAGACTCCGTTTTCGCCCGAAACCAACATTTTTTTGGACGTATGTGTTCAGTATTGAATTTGAATTCGCGCAGCGTTGGCCTTTTTTGCGTTTTTGACGCCTGGGCTCGGATAATAATCGAAATGTGTCACATTGTATCAAAAGGAGGTAAAGGCCTTAAGGCCCATCCTTAGTCGCCCACCTCCTTTCCATACAATGTAATGAAAACGGGGCCGGGGAGACACATTTCGATGATTATCCGAGCCCAGGCGTCGAAAACGCAAAAAAGGCCAACGCTGCGCGAATGCTATTTCAATTCCAAACACATACATCCAAAAAAATTTTCGTCTCATGCGAAAATAGAGCCAGCGTTTGGTTATTTCTTTTTTCCATTGTCTAAATGGTTTTTTCTTCATACCTCGGTCGAAAGTACGTACTTCCGGCATCGATTGTGAAGCAGAAAGCCTAACTTTCATGCATTGGTAGAACTACACGCGCGCCCTCTGTAACAGCGGGAGCGAAAACTTACTCGCGAGCACCGACTTGTAAGGCTGGATTTTCACGGCAGCAAATTACTGCGGCAGCAAAATACTGCCGTAGCGCTATTCGTTGTAAGTCACGTGATTACCTGCAACCACGTGATCAACAACTGCAACACGTGGTTAACAACGAATAGCGCCGCGGCAGTATTTTGCTGCCGCAGTAATTTGCTGCCGCAGTAATTTGCTGCCGCAGTAATTTGCTGCCGTGAAAATCCAGCCTAAAGGTGGGAACGACGGTAGTAACCAAAACTTTAACCAAAACCAAAAATAAAATAAAATGAACGAAACATTGTCGTCAGACGGAACCACGGACGAAGAAGAGGTAATGAAGGATTTCGATGCAGAAGCACGATTAATTATCGAAACCGAAACGTTGCCAAAAAAGTCTGCCGAACGATACGTACTAATCTACGATACCTACAAAAAGTGGCAGGTAGAACATAAAAGTTCTCTGTCAGAGTCTGAGGAAAGTAATCTGATAGTGTATTTCAAAAACTTAAGTCAGCGATTGAAACCGTCAACTCTGTGGAGTATCTGGTCAATGTTGAGAAAAACTCTAAATTCGAGAGACAATATCGACATCGGCAAGTTTCATAACCTAAAAAGCCTAGTCAAGAACAATTCAAAGAGTCACAAACCTAAAAAATCTTCAGTGCTAAAGTGGGATGAGATTACGAAGTTCATAAACGATGCGCCGGACTATGTATACTTAGCTTCCAAGGTCAGTATTTACAATCTCTATTATTGATCACTTAAATAATTGATATCATTATTTTCATCATTTTTTCCAGGTTATCCTTATCTTTGGGATTTGTGGGGCTCTTCGATGCGATGAACTCTCAAAACTGAAAGTTAAAGATGTCGAAGACCTCGGCAGCAAGTATCTCGTTTCAATCAACGATACAAAAAATGACATGCCTCGGCAATTCATAATTGGAGACCTATTTTCTGGAATAGTCGAGCAATACATTGCATCAAAGCCGAATGATTCATTTACTGATAGATTCTTCATCCAGTATCACAATGGCAAATGTCAGCGTCAAGTCATTGGCAGAAATAAAATTGGAGAAACACCGAAAACCATAGCTTCGTATTTGAGATTAGAAAATCCAAAAGGGTATACTGGGCATTGTTTCCGCAGAACTGGAGCTACACTTTTGTCGAACTCGGGAGCAAACACTACCATGCTCAAACAACTCGGAGGATGGAAATCAGCTAGTATAGCACAAGGTTACTCATTTATCTATTAAAAATGATTATGAATATTTCCTATCACTTACAAAAAATTCAAATATACTCGTACGCAATCATACTCAAATAATACTTTTTTTTCGTTTTTTTTTTCTAAATATCTTATTTACGAATAATTTACTTCTTTACAGGTTATGTCGAGAATTCGATGAAAAATAGAGAAAAAATTTTCGAAAGCATCACCCAGGTAGCCGTAGCCAATGCTCAAACAAATCCCGATTGAGCAAGCTCCGTTGAAAGTACCGGAATTACCAATGCCTTCTTTTAGAACGGCGAACAACAAAAAAATACTGCTGACTTGTAATGATCAATTGACACGACCTATGCATTTTATGAAGAAACCACCAATATCAGTTTTTGCTGAAGGATCAGAGAATCAACCACCAATAAAAAAACGTAAAGTTGAAGAGGCTAAAACTCAAGGAATTAAACAAACATCGGAATCGATATCAACAACTTCAGCTACAAATAACAATCCTGGCATTAACTACGAAAACTGTGTATTTCATGGAAATATCATCCACAATTTCTATTATTCGGGTATAGATTATCAAAACAGGGAAAAAAAAAATCCCCAATGAAAAAGCTTCGCAAACGGGAATATTATTAACGATTTTTATTATTCAGATATTGATGATTAGAACAGCGAAGAAAAAAGAGTATGCAATGAGCAATCTTTGTGATAAATAATATGATAAGTTTTTGCTAAAATTATTTTATTATTAATAATATGATTGTGTTCAGGTACTGATGATTCAAACAGCGGAGAAAAAAAAAGTATGCAATAGGCAATCTTTGTGATAAATAATATAAGTTTTCGCTGAAACTATTTTATAATGAATAATATGATTGTGATCAGCCATTAATGATTAAAACAACAACAAAAAGTACTCATTGTGATAAATAATACGTTAAATTTTTGCTATAACTATTTTATAATCAAAAGATAATATAACTGTGTTGTACCTATAACAAGGATTTTGAGGATATAAGACTAAATATATATATAGTTAACTTTGTTAATAAAGCATTCTTCGCTTGAATATTGGCGCCAGTAACCATCTTGCTAACAAACCTAACCTAACTCTCTTCCGTGTTTGATGCCTGCCCCCGACCAGCAGCACTCGCTTCGCTCGTGCCTGCAATGTCGGGCAGGCATCAACACTTGTTAAAACGTATAAATCACTATAAAAATTCAATTAGTCAGCGTACTTTCGACCGGGCATGAAGAAAAATAGTATACACCACGCGGGCAGCCGTTTGAAAGCCCTGGACTGCGCGATATGATGCCCTCGGCTTAGCCTCGGGCATCATATTGGCGCAGTGCAGGAAATTCAACTTTCTGCCCTCGTAGTGTAATATACTATTCATTGTCCTTGGCTTTAGACAATGACAAAAAGAAATAACCAAACGCTGGCTCTATTTTCGCATGAAACGAAATTTTTTTTGGACGTATGTGTTTGGAATTGAAATAGAATTCGCGCTACGTTGGCCTTTTTTGCGTTTTCGACGCCTGGGCTCGGATAATCATCGAAATGTGTCTCCCCGGCCCCGTTTTCGTTACATTGTATGGAAAGGAGGTGGGCGACTGAGGATGGGCCTTAAGATGTAGTACAAATATAGAATACGGAAAATGTTTTTCGATTGTCTGATTATAAAACTCTTACGTAAGATAACCAAGCCCAATATCAAAACAGACCATCTATAATATTGTGTTCTATAATATTTTTCGAGCTCAACTAAAACAAATATACATGTAGGTATATCTATGTGCATATATAAAATAATTATTTTGTTAATAACTCCGGCATGCGTGATCGAATGTTGCTAAAAAACAATAGGGGGCGAGATTTCAGTGTCAAGAACACCCCCTCCAAATCGCAAGTACATAGGTGCAACGGTTTGACAGATATCGTGGTCCCAAGAAGAACGTTCTGCGACGAAGAAGGAGGAGAAGAAGAAGAAGAAGAAGAAGATTGCGTTTTCGATCAACTTTGATGGTCGATATCTCAGGAACCACCGGGTCAATTTCGTTCAACTTTTTGGAGCAATGTTAGGTGGAGTGGGTCTTACACCGCTACAAATTTTGTTAAAAAATATTCGGTGGTTCGAAAGATAGGACGGTTTTTTTACAAGGACAAGAGCTTGCTCCGGTAAATGATTCGGGGCTGGCGCGCCGGCCTACGGGTACTTGGCGGCGATTCGCTGCCGCGAATCTTGATACGTGGGAATTGGTTTGATTTATCTGAGCGTCACCCGAGCCAACTCCAAGAACCCACCGGTCGAGCGACTTCCTTCACGAGGATCCTGGTGCAGCTTATGCCGAGTAGTCCGATCCGAGTCAGCTGTCTGTTTGATGGACCTTCTTTGAATCTGCTCTCTGGTCTGCTTCACACGCAGCCCGTTGTCAAGAGTACTCGTTCACGGTTAGGCGTGGTCCCGGGTACGCGTTCAGAGGGGTGAGCACTCTGCTCACCTTTCGGTAATAATTCGACTGATTGGCAATTACCTCGGTTTCGATAAGGAAACCTCGGATTGCCTTAGAGTGGGATTTTCTGCAAGTCGCAGAATCGGCATTTTGGTGGTCATCGCGCTCGGACTCACTTCCTGCTCTACCTTCAGTTAAGCGCGCGTGTAGGAATGCGCTGACTGCACTTTATGCAAAAATGGGATAAAAGAGCTGTTCGTAACAACATCGTAACAAATATCAACGTTGAAAGGATAAGAAAGAAGAGGAAAAAGGACGTTGTAATAAACATGAACGAAAAAAGACTAAGAAATAAAAGGGAAAAAGACATGGTCACAAACATGAATGATGAAAGAATACAAAATAAAACGGAAAAAGATACAGTGAAAAACATGAAAGAAGAAAGGATACGAAAACAAAGGGAAAAAGATATTGTAGAAAACATGAACGGAGAAAGAATTCTAAAACGAGGGGCCGTTCACTTGAGAACTGATGCCGAATTAACTTAGCCTAGTTGGTCTTAATCGGTCCTTAACTAACTTATTTGGTGATTCTTTGGTGATGCTACTCTGATTTTGTGATTCCGGGCTTAACATCTGATGCAGATTGAGAAAGGATCGGGCGGATCTGATTCCAGTAGTTACGCGCTTCAAGCGAAGCGAGCCCACTGATTCCGGCTCACTTTGCTCATTCAGCTCACGCGGCATCAGCTGGTTCAGCGCGCCAATGCGTTTTATAACTCAAACAATTCTTGGAACTTTTTTGCCACTCGCGTGTATAGAAAATTTACCATTACTATATCTGTTAACATGTTACTGAGAATTTAGTAGTAAAAAGTATGTATTTAATAATATCGTGAATGATGAATATGAAAAACTATTCACTCGATACGCCAGAAATAGAAACATTTTATTTTAAGGCGTCTTCTCACTTTAGGCACCTCGAAAATAGGCTATTTTCGCGATTTTTTTTCGAGGATTTTTGCAAAAAATTATGGGATAAAATGGATCCTATGTAATAAACACATCTTTCAAGTACAAGAAAAAATTTATTTTTTATTTTTTTGAACAATTATTATAATAAAACAGTAGCATCGAAAAACCCGTGTAGAAATGTTATGTTCGTGGCTTGTTGATGGTATCTCCGAGACAGGTCATCTGAAACAAAAAAATAAAACAGTTTCAGATTCAGTATGTCAGTGGCTATAGCGCATATCATCAGATTTTTGATATTCGCGAAAATAACAAAATGGCGCACGTTTTTCGAAAAAGTAAAAAAAAAACGCGTTTTTTTGCAGTTTTTTGTAAAAAAAAAAATACTTAAAATCAAAATTTCAAAAATCTGATGATATGCGCTATAGCCATAACTCTGAAGAATATATCATTCAAATTTCATGACAATCGGCCGGATAGTTTCCGAAATTTCATCAACAAGGCACTGAAAAACCTTGTTTTGAGATAAACGCGTTTAAAGTTTTGGTTGCAGAAAAATCATGAAAAAACCTTACCTCGGGTTAATCAGCGATGCCTGCTCCATACAATGGACCTTCCGATTCTTCGTAGAAGTTGTGCTCGTCCAAAGTAGCTAAGCAAGGGGTACTACATTAACAAAAGAACACGACTATTCAATTGTATAGAGTCAGGTATACAGGGACCGTCCGAGCGGCGTCAAAGGGATCAGCCGGGTGCTCTCAGGTAGTCACCTGACGGTCGCCCAAAAATGTAGTTAGACTCGTCCGATCTTTATGAAATTTTGATATAACATTTTTGATGATATGTACTTTCAAAATTAAAAAAAAAAAAAAAAATCGATTTTTTTTAATTTTCAAAGTGAGAAGACGCCTTAACAAACATTCGTTTTCTTGGGTTTTGTGGAGAAGTAATTAATTTCCATTAAAATTGGTCATCATAACATGGAGTTAGTGATTGTGAAATCAAACACGGACGGACTACTTGTTTCTTCTGATTTTTATTTTCATCACGAACTCTACAAATCAAAATATATCTTCTTTGGTCATATTGCACCTAGTTTCATCATAATATACTTTTATTCAGAGATTAAATAAAAACTTAAGAACACATGTATAGTGTATACATTATTCATATTTCTAGATAGAAAATACATAAACTATAATTATAATAAAAACTTCACCAGGAAGTTCGAACTTGCACTCTTTTTTGTACTTCATTGAAAATATCACTACTTAATTGGTAATGTCCATTAATCTTCATTGGCGGAGGCAATGTGAGTTTGCATTGTTTAATGTCAATATATCCATGTGATAATAGATCGAGTAAATGAAGATAGCCATTTGTATCTACATTAAACCATTGATATAAAACACCTATTTTTTTTGTGTTGCCTTTTACTCTTGCAAAGTTACTACTATATTCTACACTTTTCCAAGTTTTTCCAGTAGTGTATGCAAATCCAGAAACAAAACCTAATAAGCAAAAATCCCCTTCGTATTCTTTAAACATACACCAATCTCCAATATTTATTTCCTCTGACACATTCAGGCAGGTGATGGAATTGCTTACGAACGATGACATACTTGCTCTACAATCAGTATCTCTAACTCTCTGTATGCGGTCGCTACTTAATTTAGAGTTATTCGACGAGAGTAACCAGCAAAGTGACGACTTTCTGACGATATGTTCATTTCCAAGAGAATCCTTGACTACTACCAAATGACTTTTTTCACTAACTTTGGAAGAGCAGTAATGTGGCAATTCTAACGGACCTTTAATACTAGATAAAACATTTCGATCACGAGTTTCTATCGGAAGTTCATCTGCATCAACATAGTTATCCGTTTCTGGAGAATTCAGGGAAGTATATGTTGTATCTTGGAACGAATCTTGGTCATCTATGTCTAATTCAGTCGTATAATCTGTAGTATAATCCAAATTTTTTATTTGGATAGAATCTGCAGCTTTAACATCAACTTCCATGCCTAGTGCAGAAATGTGATAATGTGCATCTTTTTTCGCCGAATGAAGTATCTCTTTTATTTTATTCAGACTTGGTATTGTAACAGTAATAAGGTCTACTAGGTGATTCAAACCAATCCGCTAGGTGCGAATGAGACGTAGAGAAGAGAGCTGGTCACTCGACTAGTAACCGCTGGTCAAGCTACACATAAATTTCTCCATATTCTTGAAAACTAGTCGCAGTCTAATAAAAAAAAGTCCTCAGTATTATCAATTATAATTTAACAGTCAAATCTTCGAAGCCTGTTGGCATTAAACATAAAATATAATTAAACTACGAACCCTATTGGGAATATTAAAGCAAAATTGACGAATATAAACGAAAACGAGGCAGGAGAAAGTACGACCAGCGACCAGAAAGAAAAGAAAAGACCTACAAGATAAGTTTATATAGAAAAAGAACAAAACATAATTTATTTAACATATACAAAGACATCGCTATTTTACAATTTATACCCGTATTTTATTTATATACTGATTTATATACATTTACGTTATTTATGCATGAATGAATGAATGGATGGATGAATGATAATAGCATAAAATAATCTGAAATAAAAAAAAAAAACGAGTTAATTTACACATTAAATATTTATACACGGCATAATTGATTTTCTCTTTATTTTTAAATATTAACACAATTATCCCCAGTACTAAAATCCGTTACAAATGGCGCCCGAACATAAGTAAACAAAAGATTAGAGTTAAGTACGAATGAATGTATATGTTTGTGTATAGTTGTTATGATTTAGGATGTTGAGGTGGTTAAGCTGCCACCATTGTTATGAATTAGGATGTTGAGATGGTTAAGCTGCCACCATAGTTATGAGTTGGGATCGTAGTTGATGAGAGTTACGAGTAGTCGTTGAGTTCGTCCCTCGTTTTTATACCTTTAGGTAACCGGATTGGAGTGGTAGGTGACTGACGTGAATATTCATATATAAATGGTAACTGAATGGTTGTTTATTGGTAATGATTACAACGATGGTAGAACCATCTATATGAGTTTTACAATTGTCGAGTTTGACTGAGAGTAATTTTGGGTTAGTGATTTATGATTCTAGAGCGAGTCTGAAAAGTGACTGCTTTCTTTGATGGTTTGGATGCAAGTGATGAGTGCAAGTGCAAGTGCAATATTGGTTACTATCTAACTGAATGATGAGATCATCCTTTTCATTGTTCTCCCGGGCTTGAGCGCGTTTATGCAGGTGCAGTTTTATCGGTGCATAGATAGGGATGCAGTTCTTAGAAGGTATGGTGAGGCTTCCTTTGATAGGAGGCTGAGAGACTGGGTGGATGCAGGATGTTGTGTCTTGGGTATTGAGTATGAGGGTGTAGGAGAGTGTAGGGTAGTATGGGATACGTAACATAGTCTTAAATTTTTTTTACATGAGCCTTAAACATTCACCGATTGTAACCAGGTCTCGAGACAAGCCGTTAGAATCGCTAGCTAGTTCGAATCTAAAACAACAACAATCTAAGAAACAGACGACTAAGCAGGAGAGAATGGAGGAAGAGATGAAACAGTTGCGTGCGAAGGTGGATAAAATGAAGGATTTACAAAAAATGGTCGATGACTTGTACACACAACAACTGCAGAATCCGAACATTTCTCAGGAATTGCAGGAGTTACGTAAGCAGAATGAATTGCAGCGAATAGAATGAGAAAAAATCAAACAAAGTAGTTCACAAAGTAGAGTCATTCAACAATCAAGCAGCGAAAGTAGTTTAATCAGTGGGTTGGTAACAAATTTGCAACAAATGAGAGTAGACCTAGAAGCGCCTGAATTTTCTGAAGAAGAAGGAATAAATCCAAAAGAATTCCTGGAGGATGTGAGAAACTATTTAAAATTTAAAAATATTCCAAACGAATGTCAATTATTTGTGATCGAAAGTATGTTAAAAGGTCGAGCTAAAACTTGGATTGAATCTTGTCGAGGGCGATTTTTGCAGTTGAAAGATTTTGAAGTTGGTTTTTTGGAAAAATTTTATTCGATACCATTGCAAATAAAAGCAGAAGAACATTGGCGATCTCGTAGATATAATTCACAAGATGGTACTTTACAAAACTATTTTTATCAACAAGTAAAACAAGCTAGGTTTTGTCTGTTGAATTTGAACACATATAAACTTAATTTTACAATAGTACAACGAATGCCTGTGAGAGTTAGGGATGCACTTGCATTAGCTGATTTTAATAAAGAAAATGAAATAGTACAAGCTTTATCAATATTAGATGCTGGGTATGAAGCTAGAAGAAAAGACGATCAGTGGGATAAAAAAAAGTACAACAATAGTTCGAATCAAGTAAACACCTATTCAAATACACAAAGTAATAGTCAAACTAATAAAAGCGAACCGAACAAAGTTCGAAATAACGCAGGGTATTCAAATTTACAAGATTCACAAAGTCAAGGTGTGTACAATCAATATTTACCAATCGGACAACCAGCTTATCCTAGTCAAGCGTACAGTCAGACACCGATAAACTTGAACCAACCGTTAACAGCAAACTGGCAAAATAATCCACCAAATAATTATCCGTATTATAATCAAAACATGGTCTTTCCAAATACTCAGTACCCTCCACCTGTAATTGTAGGTACTAATAATAGTAATTCAAGAACTAATAATTCTAGCACTGTAAATCCGAATTTTAATCAAAACCGGCAACATTTACACTAGCATGCAACGCGATGAGGCAAGGTCCAACATCGGGTTGCTCATTTCAAGATATTGAACAGGACCTAATCTCAGATATAGATTCAGAATTGGAAAAAAACATAGAGAAGTCAAATCAGTCATATAAATGTCCGTATATTTTAGGTCATGTTGAAGGTGTTCCAATTTCTATTTTAGTAGACACTGGAAGTCAAATTACATGTATATCTGAAAAATTGTTTAAACGTCTCGAAGGTCAAGGCAAGTTTGACATTTTACCGGTCAGTAATATCTTGGTAATACCAGCTATAGGAAAAAAATCAACTCCAGTAAAAAAACAGATACTGATTGATGTACAAATAGGTGATATTGTTAGTAGATGTTCATTTCTAGTTTTACCAGGGTTAACGAATGAAATGATATTTGGAAATGATTGGCTTGCAATCAACAGAGCGGTGTTAGACTATAAAAAAAAAACAATTGCGATTAATGGGAGTTTGCTGCGTGCGTCGTCGGTATCGTACGGGTGGACCTCTTCTGAAAGATTGCTCTCTTATTTAGTATGTAACAAAATTTGTATTAAAATTTCAAACGTAGAGATTCCTGAACAATCAGTAGAAGTTAAAAAAACCAAAATCGTTGAAGCAGAAAATAGAAATACAAGTGTTGATGAAATCAAACAACCTGAAACTCAAATTTCTAGTAATAATTTGGAAAATAATTTAGTAATAAGCGAACAAATTTCATTGACTGAAGAAGAAATTGATACAGAAAATATTGTTGAAGTAGGTGATAAGGATAAAATTGATAATGATGACATTGAAATTACGTTTAAAGAAATTAATTTTGAAGTTGAAAATAATGATGATGATTTAAATTTAGAAAATGATAATTTTGTTGATGAGAATTTATGTGAAGAAAATGATAATTTAAATGTAGAGATAATTAATGATAAAAACGAAAATAATTCAATAACATCAGATGAAGAAGAGAATGTTGAAATAGAGTACGAAGGAGAAGATCATAATTTCTTTGAAGAATTTTTTAATAATTTAAAAGTTGAAGAATCAGATACAAATAATGAGACAAGTAATTTTTTAGAGCAGGTTCAAACGATCGCGGATACAATTACGATGATCGATGAAGAGCAGCGGCGGACTCTGGTTAAATTACGGTCGAAATATAAAAAACTATTTTCGAATAAAGCAGGATGCGTTTCTAATTACGAACACAGTATAAAGTTAAAACACAACAATCCTCATATAAAAAGATCATATCCAGTTCCGTTAAAACTTAGAGATGCAGTATCAGCAGAACTTAAAGCAATGCTTGATGCAGGAATCATTGAAAGATCTAATAGCCCTTATTGTAATCCATTGAGAATTGTGCACAAATCAGATAAAAATATTAGAATCTGTCTCGATGCTCGATTTCTAAATAAAGTTATAGACTCAGACAATGAAACTCCACCCCCAATTGACGAATTAATACATAAACATCACGGTGTTAAATTCATGACGACAACTGATTTAACGCAAGGGTACTGGCAAATACCATTATCTCCAGATTCACGAAAATATACAGCTTTTTTGCACAATACATCGTTGTATCAATTTAAAAGAGTACCATTTGGATTGAAAACTGCAGGGAGTGGTTTTATCAGAGCGTTAAATTTAGCAATAGGAGAGAATTGTGCAGAATTTTTAACAACTTATATAGATGATCTTCTTATAACTTCAAAATCGTTTGATGAACATTTAAATCATTTGCAAATAGTATTTGATCGTTTAATGGAGAACGGATTTACACTGAAACTAAGCAAATCACTTTTTTGTCGGGAATCTGTTCCTTTTCTTGGATTTATTTTATCGCCAAACGGAATAACACCTGATCCAGGGAAGCTCAGAATAATACAAGAGTTTCCTGAACCGCAGGATTTGACACAATTACAGCGATTTTTTGGAATATGCAATTTTTATAGACAATTTGTAATTCAACACGCGAATTTTGTTCATCCATTTCGTGATTTATTGAGTAGCGAAAATACATGGAATTGGAAACCTGAGCATTCAATAGCATACCGACAGTTAAAAAATAATTTCTTAAATTGCGTCACTTTACATCATTATATACCGAACGTTCCATTTAAATTACAAACAGATGCTAGCAATATAGGTATGAGCGGAGTGCTTTTCCAAAATGATGAAGATAATAACGACAAAATAATATCTTTAGTGAGTAGATGTTTAACGAAAGCCGAACAAAAATATTTCACGACTGAGAAAGAGATACTAGCAATTTTATATTCGATAAAAAAATTTAGAATGTATCTTATTGGTGCAGAGTTTGAAATAATCACGGATCATAAAGCTTTAATATTCATACAAGAAACTGAATTCAAAAATGATCGATTAATGCGTTGGAGTTTATACTTACAACAATATACGTATACAATAAAATACTGCAAAGGAAAAGATAACATCGTAGCAGATTTTTTCAGCCGTAACATCAATGGATTTTCAGCACCAAAAGAACACGAGAAACTAGTAGTATCATTTTTAAGTGAAATAGAAAATACACAAGACCTAGTAGAAACTCTTAAAGTAACAACACTTAACTTAGAACCTGAATTAAAAACGAAATTAAAAAACCTAGAAAAATTACGGATGGAGGATACTCAGTTAAAATTAATTAGGGACAATGAAATAAAAGAAAGTAATGCGGATAAATATAAAATACACAAAGGCATACTATTTCATAAAACTTTGACTGAACAAAACTGGAAAATAATGATACCTGAAAAAATAATTTTGCTACTAGTAAGTACAATGCATGACAAATTAGGGCATGTGGGTGCATTCAAAACATACAGTTATCTTGCGCAATTTTACTATTGGAAAAACATGAGACAATATATAAAGAAATTTGTAGTGTCATGTGATTTATGTCAACGAGTGAAGCCACTTACGTACAGTAATGTTCATTAATGCCTTCCCGGTGGCTAACTGTTTTTTTCGGACTTTTTCGGGAACGAGTTTCCATTCGCATTTCATGTGCCCATGACCGACGAAGCAGTTGACAGGCGATTTTGAGAAACCACGACTGTACTCTGTAACCTCCCGCTGCTGTCATTTTAATAACCTCTAAGTCTGTTATTATTTTATTTCTCCGTTAATGACTTATCGCATAACCTCCAAGTCTGGCTATATTCCGCAAGGAGATTAAAATAAGAATACCCTCTAAGCAGAATACATAAGTCATCAATTCGAGACTCAATGTAGGTCAACTATTCATTATAGGTTAGCATATCACGGAGATCCTGATGCCCAGAGCTTTTCATAACCAACGAATATAATGCCGGTAAAAGAACGCTACTGATGGGGTTAACCGTGCAGTGATTTTGACTGTTCTTCAATTCACCGCAACGAATCTATAATAGTATAAGCTGATTACGTATAAAACTATAACACCGACGCGTAGAAAGAACAATGGGTTAATATTTTTCAAATTCATTCTGATTCTCATCGTCAACAAATTATTATAGGTCTGATCAGACTCCAACTGGCAAGTGGCCTCCGAGATGACTGAGCTTTGGATGCAGATCTTGATAATCGATACATAGGGTAGCCCATCATCGTAGAACTAGACTCAAACTGGAAACTATCCTCGGAAATTAACTAATTGGATTGATAAAGGCAGTTTTCACTTAGCTTGTTTTAGATTTCAGTCAATATTTTATATTATTCTAACTTTTATTTATTTGATATTTAATACAAGACGTATCATTTCAATTATTTCCAACCAATATAATACATAGGTTGAATTTTATCTATGCCTCCAGATTCTCATTGAGCCTACTTTGAAGTTATCGATCTAGCTAAGTTGATGAAATAAATTCACTTCACTATACAAATACGTTCTACCATCAAATAACTAAGTTAAACTTGACTTCTCTGATTTATAAAGTCTTATCTTGGACTATAATAAAAAATTTATAAAATTTGTTAACATCAATGACTGATTCTTTCATTTGCAAATTCGTATTATATTATATATATTTAATATTATTATAATATTATTTCATTAGGGATGTAGACTTAAATCTTTGGACGCAGATCTTGATAATCGATGTATGGGTTAGTTTCTCATCGCGGATCTAGACTTGATCTGGCAAGGGGTTTTGAATATCACTTCAATCTTCGGAAGCAGATCTTGAAAATCAATATATGGGTTAGTTTCTTATCGCGGATCTAGACTTGATCTGGCAAGGGGTTTTGAATATCACTTCAATCTTTGGACGCAGATCTTGGTAATCAATATATGGGGTCATTTTTCATCAAGGATGTAGACTTGAACTGGCAAGGGGTTTTGAATATCACTTCAATCTTCGGACGCAAATCTTGAAAATCAATATATGGGTTAGTTTCTCATCGCGTATCTAGACTTAATTTGGCAAGGGGTTCTGAATATCACCTCAATCTTTGGACGCAGATCTTGGTAATCAATATATGGGGTCATTTTTCATCAAGGATGAAAAAAACCCCTTGCCAGATCAAGTCTACATCCTTAATGAAAAATGACCCCATATATTGATTACCAAGATCTGCGTCCGAAGATTGAAGTGATATTCAAAACACCTTGCCAGATAAAGTCTAGATACGCGATGAGAAACTAACCCATATATTGATTTTCAAGATTTGCGTCCGAAGATTGAAGTGATATTCAAAACCCCTTGCCAGTTCAAGTCTACATCCTTGATGAAAAATGACCCCATATATTGATTACCAAGATCTGCGTCCAAAGATTGAAGTGATATTCAAAACCCCTTGCCAGATCAAGTCTAGATCCGCGATAAGAAACTAACCCATATATTGATTTTCAAGATCTGCTTCCGAAGATTAAAGTGATATTCAAAACCCCTTGCCAGATCAAGTCTAGATCCGCGATGAGAAACTAACCCATACATCGATTATCAAGATCTGCGTCCAAAGATTTAAGTCTACATCCCTAATGAAATAATATTATAATAATATTAAATATATATAATATAATACGAATTTGCAAATGAAAGAATCAGTCATTGATGTTAACAAATTTTATAAATTTTTTATTATAGTCCAAGATAAGACTTTATAAATCAGAGAAGTCAAGTTTAACTTAGTTATTTGATGGTAGAACGTATTTGTATAGTGAAGTGAATTTATTTCATCAACTTAGCTAGATCGATAACTTCAAAGTAGGCTCAATGAGAATCTGGAGGCATAGATAAAATTCAACCTATGTATTATATTGGTTGGAAATAATTGAAATGATACGTCTTGTATTAAATATCAAATAAATAAAAGTTAGAATAATATAAAATATTGACTGAAATCTAAAACAAGCTAAGTGAAAACTGCCTTTATCAATCCAATTAGTTAATTTCCGAGGATAGTTTCCAGTTTGAGTCTAGTTCTACGATGATGGGCTACCCTATGTATCGATTATCAAGATCTGCATCCAAAGCTCAGTCATCTCGGAGGCCACTTGCCAGTTGGAGTCTGATCAGACCTATAATAATTTGTTGACGATGAGAATCAGAATGAATTTGAAAAATATTAACCCATTGTTCTTTCTACGCGTCGGTGTTATAATTTTATACGTAATCAGCTTATACTATTATAGATTCGTTGCGGTGAATTGAAGAACAGTCAAAATCACTGCACGGTTAACCCCATCAGTAGCGTTCTTTTACCGGCATTATATTCGTTGGTTATGAAAAGCTCTGGGCATCAGGATCTCCGTGATATGCTAACCTATAATGAATAGTTGACCTACATTGAGTCTCGAATTGATGACTTATGTATTCTGCTTAGAGGGTATTCTTATTTTAATCTCCTTGCGGAATATAGCCAGACTTGGAGGTTATGCGATATGTCATTAACGGAGAAATAAAATAATAACAGACTTAGAGGTTATTAAAATGACAGCAGCGGGAGGTTACAGAGTACAGTCGTGGTTTCTCAAAATCGCCTGTCAACTGCTTCGTCGGTCATGGGCACATGAAATGCGAATGGAAACTCGTTCCCGAAAAAGTCCGAAAAAAACAGTTAGCCACCGGGAAGGCATTAATGAACATTACTGTACAGTATGCAAGGAGAATTTAACCAAGTATCTGCGAAAAAACCAAACGAACTATTGACAATTGATTACTATGGACCTTTACCTAAGTCCATAGGTGGTGTGCAGTATTTATTAGTAACAATTGATGCGTTTTCGAAGTATGTAAAACTGTATGCATTAAAAAAAGCTACAACATTGAGTACAATAAATAAACTTACAAAACATTATTTTGTCACAGTGGGAAAACCAAAAAAAATTTTATCAGATAACGGAAGTCAATTTACATCTCATAAGTGGAAAACTATGTTAGAAAAAGAAGGAATTCAAATATGCTTTTCATCAATTAGACATCCACAGTCGAACCCCACAGAACGTGTCATGAAAGAACTCGGCCGTTTATTTAGAACCTTTTGTGCAGACAAACATACAAAATGGGCAAAACATATTAAACAAATTGAAGAACTCTTAAACATAACCACACATCATAGTACAGGTTTTACCCCACTAGAATTACACTTCAACAAAAAACCAAACGATAAAATTGAACAAATTATAAAATTTCCACCATGCATAGATAAGCCAATCAATGTGAAAATAATGCTAGCTAACGAAGCTTTAACAAAAAACTTTAACATTCGAAAAAAACAACAGAAAACAAAATCAAAAGTCGTACTCGATATAGATGACCTAGTTTTATTGAAAATTCCACACCAATCCAGCGCACTAGACAAAGTGACGAGTAAGTTTTTTCACATCTTCCATGGACCTTTTAGAATAAATAAAAAACTAGGTGAAAACGCTTACCAGCTCACTGATATAAATGATAAAGACAAAATTTTAGGTATTTATAACCGATATAATTTAAGAAAATATCATCTGCCTGCGTAATAACTGTAAGTAATGAAAAGAGGGGGATCAAAAAAGTAACCAACTGTTTTAGACTCTCCTTCCATTTTCTTCTGTTTATGGATAATTTGTATAGAAATATGACTTTGTTGTTAATAGCTTAAAAAAAATTGACAAATTGTGACGAATTCTTTTTCTAAATCATAGAATAGAATTAAGAGATAAAAATAAGACAAATGTAAATGACGAAATTGGCGACAATTTGATATTAGTGATATAAGAACTCGATGTACAGCAAGAAGACCGGATGCAACAAGATGTAAAAAAAAAAAAAAACTATCTTAAGGCAGGATAGAGTGAATGAATGTGATATTTTATTTATACACTGTAAGATTTTGATTGTCATTATAATAACTTAAAAACGCCATATCAAAATCAGGGGGGGATTGTAACAGTAATAAGGTCTACTAGGTGATTCAAACCAATCCGCTAGGTGCGAATGAGACGTAGAGAAGAGGGCTGGTCACTCGACTAGTAACCGCTGGTCAAGCTACACATGAATTTCTCCATATTCTTGAAAACTAGTCGCAGTCTAATAAAAAAAGGCCTCAGTATTATCAATTATAATTTAACAGTCAAATCTTCGAAGCCTGTTGGCATTAAACATAAAATATAATTAAACTACGAACCCTATTGGGAATATTAAAGCAAAATTGACGAATATAAACGAAAACGAGGCAGGAGAAAGTACGACCAGCGACCAGAAAGAAAAGAAAAGACCTACAAGATAAGTTTATATAGAAAAAGAACAAAACATAATTTATTTAACATATACAAAGACATCGCTATTTTACAATTTATACCCGTATTTTATTTATATACTGATTTATATACATTTACGTTATTTATGCATGAATGAATGAATGGATGGATGAATGATGATAGCATAAAATAATCTGAAATAAAAAAAAAAACGAGTTAATTTACACATTAAATATTTATACATGGCATAATTGATTTTCTCTTTATTTTTAAATATTAACACAATTATCCCCAGTACTAAAATCCGTTACAGTATAGCGCAATTTTCGTCGGCAACAACGGAAGAAGATGGAAGATTTTTGTCCTGACATTCATACGAAGTGTTTAAATGCCTCGTACGAGGGAAAATAAAGCAGTGCCTTTCAGAGCTGAAATCCATTACTGATATATCTGCTAATAGTTGTAATCTCTTGATTCGATCGATTGAGTCCAAAAGGCTACAATTAACAATAGTTGAAAAGGTACTACTAGTAGATCTCAAATTTCTGAAAAAACTCTCACATTGCTGAGAGCCGAATTGCCAAGGTAAAAATGTCGATTGTGACTTAGATTTCATACATTGAAAAACAGCATTTAAAAGACCATGAGCATTCAATTCCACGCACAAGTAAATATTTGTTGTTATAAAGTTCGTTGTAACTGAGTAATTTTTTGAAACAAGCCAAGCTCGCCAAAATCTGAGAAAAAAAATAGCATACCATAAGTAATATATTCTATCTTGAAGTGTTAAAGTTACTGAAAGGTACGAGTTGATGACATAGTACATAATTTTAAGATAAGCTACAGTCCCTTCGCTTCCTGGAAGATGTTCTGTCAAGAGAGCCCAGATTTTTGGATCACAAATTTTCGGAACAGACTTGAAATTCATTTTATCTGTAGGAGATACGTCATTCAAAGTCAACTGATGTTTATCTTTCGAAATATTCTTAATGAGAACAAGAATGTGTCCGGAAGAAGCAAAAAAGTTCCCCATAGGCAATACAATTGAGGGTTTCAATAATCTGGTTTTCAATTTTGCTCCAATATGGACTGTATCTTGAGTACAAATGAAACTCGGTAGTATAGAAGCATGGAATTCTGGAATTGCAAAATGTTGCTCTATCATTTCGAAGTTTGGCTTTGCAATACCTAGCATGCTTTTAATTCGCATAGCTTTCAAACAGCGTGAATCACCATCAGAGGAAATACCATCTACATGTATTCCGTGTTTGCCGAGTTCAGATATCGTGTCATCCCAACGACCAAGAACATTTTGACTGGTAAACCTATTGTCGGTACCAAACAGATAGAGGCAAAAACAAGGCGATCCTTCTTGTAAGGGTTGGGCAATCACTGTGTATAAGGGGTAGTCTCCCTCAAGCGGGACACTTTTCTGCGCATAGGTCACCGATCTTGGTGCCACACGAGATTTCGACTCTTAACCGATCTCCAACAAGACATCCAGAGCCAATTGCCTTCGTATCAAGTGGTTCGGAAGTTATTCGATGTTCAAAATATGAAAAAGTCTGTTTTCGAGCGTACCGGGCGATCTTTAGGCGTATGTAACTTCGGTTCGAGCGATCGTTCAGATGTTTTTCACTAGTGATTCGGAATCGCAAGACTTTCACCTTTCACGCTGTGAGCTCAGAAATTTTTGAAAAAATATTCTTGACTACGATTTTTTCAAAAAACTTTTGTCTTTCAGTTTTCGAAACGAAGGTAATAATTTCTTTTGATGAAAATTTTACTGAAGGTAGTCCTTTGAATACTGAAGAATCCCTGAAGTTTGTGGGAGGGTGTTCGACCTTGTTTTTGTGTGAATAATTCGACAGTGAATTTCAATTATTGGATTAGCGCGCTGGAGTTTTTTTGATCGAATCTGAATTTTTTTTTAATCGATTTGAAAATAACATGGATTTGTAATTTTCTGATAGCAATTTTTCATAATACCTCAAGTTCCGTAAAATCTTGACAGTAAAAATCATGCCGTATTGGTTGAACAAAAAGACTCAAGCGCGCTACTCCAATAATTAAAGTTCACTGTCGAATTATTCAAACAAAAACAAGGCCGAACACCCTCCCATAAACTTCAGGGATTCTTCAGTATTCAAAGGACTACCTTCAGTAAAATTTTCATAAAAAAAAATTATTACCTTCGTTTCGAAAACAGAAAGAAAAAAGTTTTTTGAAAAAATCGTAGTCAAGAACTATTTTTCAAAAATTTCTGAGCTCACAGTGTGAAAGGTGAAAGTCTTGCAATTCCGAATCACTAGTGAAAAACATCTGAACGATCGCTCGAACCGAAGTTACGTACGCCTATAGATCACCCGGTGCGCTCGAAAATAGATTTTTTCATATTTTGAACACGGAATAACTTCCGAACCACTTGATACCAAGGCAATTGGCTCTGGATGTCTTGTTGGGGATCGGTTAAGAGTCGAAATCTCGCGTGGCACCAAAATCGGTGACCTATGCGCAGAAAAGTGTCCCGCTTGAGGGAGACCACCCCATAAGTAAGACGCTGTGGTATTATTTTGAAAATATTTTTCAATGACATTAGCTGATGAAGCAGGAAAAGAGAATGGAATAGGTAACCCTTTGTCATTAAGTGGTATAACAAAGCCCACTATCTGATTGGTATTTGGATCATATTGTACTCGGCCCGTGATTCGAGTCCCATCCTCACTCAACCAAACGCGAAATGGTAAATTTCTAGCCTCTAAAAACTCTTTCAGATCTTTAGCACGGCATATATACCTTCATACAAATTTGCAGAATGTGAATGAATAGTTCGGCCTACAGTACTCACAGAAGGTAAAAACAGATTTGCTTGCAATGTTTCATATAATATACGACCCCCAACGATGAATAAATAGGCTGCAATGAGTTTCAAAATTTTTTCGTACCTATAACCCTGTTTTTCTTTTCCTTGGTTACTATTCATGCTTTGGTTGAGCATTGATAAAAAAGTCGAATTCCTTACGTTTCCCTCATCAAAAAAGCGGGCTTCACTTTGAACTAGTTGAGGTGTGTCAAGACAGCCAGCCCGTGAGTTGTCTTGACAGTCTATTCCCCCATGACATTGTCGATGCTTGAAAGAACGTTCACCAGTTGCCCTATATGCGCGGTTTGGTCGAGATTTTCCGGTGCTTGATGATGAGATTCGATGTGTGATTCCTGTCCAGGAAAATTAGTAGGCGTTTGCAGTGTGTGATACACTTTCTCAGGGCCAATTTCATCCAACACCGTTCGCTGCATTCCAGTTTCGGGCTGTTGTTGTGCAGTTGAACTTGTTCCTTGGTTAGTTCGATTCGGTTTCCTGGCTTCCAAAGAGTGACGCTTGAAGTGACGATTAATATTGCTCACTTTCCAGCGTGATTTGCCATCGATCTTCTTGACCGTTTTAATCACAAACTTGCATTGAGGGCATGTTACTTCAGCGGATAAATGATTCATGGATCCATGATCGGCTGCGATGGTAACTTTTGTCTCTTGTTTCAATTGTATGAACACATTTTCGTTGAAGTTTTCTCTCGATTTCTCTAGCGCTGCCATAATTCCTTTTCTCATGTTTTTTTCTTCTGTGACCAAGTCGAATTTCGTCGATGAATTCCGTTTTTGTACACTCATCGGTTGACGTTGTTCCGTGGGGTCCGAATTGTTCCAATATCCATCATCTGCTTCCTTAACAAATGCGACCATTCGCATTAGCATTGCTTTTTCTCCTATAACGAATCGGAACTGTTTCGGGTTCTTGTGAAAGATGCCATAATAGTTTTTCAGATTTGGATTCTCTTCCGAGTTCTCTTCTTCAATGAATTGTTGCATATTATTTTGGACAAAGCGTTCAAGTTCGACAATCATGGCTTCATCAATATCACGAAATGAGGTTGGATTGTCCAAATAATTGAAACGAAGGATGTTTTTAATGTGCTCAGGAACAAGTGTACTTTTTTCATGCTGCAACTTTTTCCAAAACATTGCGCGATAATAATCAGGATGGTTTGGATCAACGGAACTGACTTCAGTCTTCACCGGCGTAGACATCTTGATTGGTGTCCTATAAAACCGTAAAAAAAAAAAAAAAAATGAGACAATGTAAGAGATATACAATATTTGTATACTAAAAATTTGAACTTTTATTGAAATGCGAGAATGACTGACCCTCATTGCAATTTAAACAATAATTTTTTAGTTTGCGGCGAAAGTACCCTTCAATTATTCCATAAGTTTCGGTGCGAAAACAACTTGCCTCGTATGAAACTAGGTTTATAATTTTTAGGATAGCAGACGGAAATTGAATATAAATATATCAGCAATTTCATCCGCATTTGAAAATTCTACACGCAAAGTTGAAAACGCACGTGTACTGCCCGGGTAACTGAAAATTTCATCAGTGAATTTGTAGGTTTTAGGAAAAAAATGTATAACAGAAATCTATATTTACTAACAAACGTAGTTAATGACATGAAGGTCTTCGAAAACATTCTGTATTACAATTGCTGAATATCGTTTCAGTGCGCAAGTAGTCGCCCCAAGTAAAGAATGAAATAATAATAAGACATTGAAACTTAATCATGAATCATAAATAATATATAAGAATTCATAATTAATCATGTCATAAAAGAATAACATGGAATTCTCTGATAATAATCATCACCATATTCGAAAAATAAAATATTTCGCCAATAAATTTGAGAATGTATGAGAAAACTTTTCAGGTTGTATATACGAAAAAAGTTCATCTCGAATTTCATTCAAATGTTAAATGATTATTTAAAAAAATCGTAACAATCTAACATCACTTTCCTTAAATTAACCTAGATAAATAATCTTGAACTTTGCACAAAAAAGTTCAAGTTCAAGTTTTAGATTTTACCCCTAGAACGGTAACCTGCGGTGTTTAAACACCACAACAACTTCATAGAAATAGTCATTTTTACTAATTTTCCACGCAATTTTAACCTAGCTTACCTAATTTTTGACCAACTTTTCAGACTTGACGCTGAATTGCCATAGGCTCTCGTGATTCTGCATTTAAAAACGAAAAGAATAAGCCCCCGTAGGACCATGTACGTGAAATTATACCCGAGATATGAATTTTCAAAATTGGGATGATTTCTCGGATGATTTATCGCCCCAGGTTACCGGAATACGTGAAAAAAATTAGGTTACCGTTGTGGGGTTAATCGAGATGTATTATTTATCAGCTCCCGGACAAGTAACTTAACATTTTTTAAAGTTTGTCAAAGAACGTTCCATATTTGCACAATATAGTAGTTTTTAATGCAACAATCACTTACCTTAAGTTCAACACAGTTAATATACATACCTTTGTTTGTGACGAGTTGCAGACTACAAGCGTGTCTGTGACAGTCGTAAGCACGGTAAGCATTCGGCTGATTTCGCCTCATTCCGACTGATTCCGACTCAACTTGGCTCAACACGCGCTGAGCCGCTTCGCTTATTCACTGAGTCTCACTGATTCTTTACTGATCCTTTCTTATATTGCTGATGCTACTGATTCTACTTCAACTTGCCTCAACTGATAAATACGTCTCAAACGTCTCTGAGTTCGCTCATGAGCTTGTGATTCTGTACCGATCCGGATCGGCAGAATCAGTGATTCCTCGAGTGAACGGCCCCTCGTTCTAAAACGAAGAAACGTACAACAAGCTATTAAATTATTTCCTAATAAAGAAGCTTATTTAGATTTCGGAGGAATGAATTACATTTGTCCACATTGTTCGGCGTTTTTCTGGTCGGTTGAATTTTGTTGGTTAACACCGCTAGTTACCTTTGGTTTTCAATTAGATATAAGTTGGCAATACTTACCTTTTTAGCGTACTGTGGCGCTGCTCTGCTAACCGCCCCTGCTAGTCTATAAAAAGGGGGGGGGGGGGGGGGGGGGGCTTACTTTCCCGGTACAAGAATCTTACGTGCAATGTCGTGTTAATATACATGTATTAAATAAAACTACAAATAAAAGTTAAAACAGTTCTACAAATTTTCAAAAAAAAGCTGTTGCCATTACGGAAAAGTAAAATTATCACCTTTAAGTAAATACTGTAGCATTCAATTCTCCTAGCTATAATATGTCTATATATTGTAACGGGTTTTTCCTGGGCTCGGGTACCGAGGAATTGAAGCCGAATACAAACCTGGCCCAACTTGTAGGTAGGGGTTGTTGTTGGGCGCCAGACTTCGTTGGAAGTCCTCTCTCTCTCTCTCTCTGGGACCCTCCGGCTAGCTACTAGGGATAGAGGGATTTCGTGGGGGCGAGAAATAACGACACCAGTTGATCTTAGTTTACTCAGATTTATTAAAAAAAAGAAAAAAAGAAAAGGTCGCGAATTTGGTTCACGCCCGCTACCTGGCGTATTACGATTTATAATAGTGACTCTAATCTATATTTATTATTTCGAACAACTATTTCCAAAGCTAATGCAAAGGCGACGATCGTTCTCGACGGTCGCAGTCTCTCCCTCTCTGGCTACTTCACAGTCTGTTGTCACTGTAGCGAGATTGCGTGTCTCTCTCGATGTCTCTCGGAGGACTGCTGCGGCTCGCTGTGAAGCGGCGGCGGAGAGGTGGTGGGGATGGCTGGGGAAACGCCGATACTCTGACACGCAGCAGCTGAGTGCGGTGCGTGACGTCAGCAGTCCGTAGCGATATGGCGTCGGCGCGATCTCGGTGAATATCGGCGCAGCGGTTACCAATCCTGGCACGGCTCCACGCACGACAAACAACACGTGACGCTGTTCTTGTCGTTTGAATTCAACGGTTCGCTGGAACGATTGAATTCTAACACGTGAACGGCTCGAGGCTTCTAGGGGTTCTAGGGTGATCCACGGGTGCAGGACTAGTATTCAGATGGATCCTACCTTACGGTACGGCGCTCTAGCGTGGCTCGGTTCGGTCTCGATCTCGCGACGACGGAGGTCCGAGTACAGGCACGGGTCGTAGGTTGTCCGGTAGTCCAAATGTCTAGTCGAGGTCCGGTGGATGCAGGGGTCTCACTCACACACTAACACTCACTTAAAAACTACGCTCACTTTCTCTCTCTCTCTCTCTCTCTCTCCTCTCCCTCTTTGCACGTGAGTACGCTTACACGCCTCTTACTCTGCTCCTCTGTTTTTGGGCTTTTACTGCTGCATCCTGCCCTCGGGCTCTGCTTTCAGATTTTCTTGCATGCGCCTTACTGCAAGCCTCCTTCTGGGCTTGCTTTTCTGCTTGTCTGCACGTCCTACGCTTCATTTTTCTGCATTTCCCGTGGGTTTTCTTTGGCTAACATAACCTCAACCTGTCACCGCTGCGCGCATGCCCGTGCTCGCCCCGCTGTCGCCGCTATCGACCATCTATCGATCGACGTTCGATTATCTCACCTGCTGCCTTCTGCTGAGCCGCTCTCTGCTCCGTCGGTAACCCACCGACTCTGTGCTGTGCAGCTAGGCCTCTTTATCGATGGCGCCTCGTAGCTGCTTTTGCTGCAATAAGCATATTGCCACTGAATCGGTGCATTGCACTGGCTGCGGCTCCTTCTTCCACCCGGGGTGCCTGAAAAAGAAGACCTCTCAGGCTGGCACTGTTCGCTGCTGTCCAGCCTCGCCCATGGAATTTCTCCAGCAGGGCGCGCAGCCTACGCCCTCAACTGCTCGTCCGGGTTCTTCGGCCCGGCTGTCTCCTACACCCAGCAGTTCGGCTGCGTTAGACGAGGTCCTTCGCCAACTCAACCATCGGTTTGACGCCCTCGAATCTCGTCTGGAAGGCCTGCCTGCTCTGCAGGCCCAAGCTGACTCTAACACGGCTCGAATCCTGGAACTGGAGCAGCGGGATGTTGCCGCCTCTCGGGAGCGCAGCGAGCTGCGTGATGAACTGGCCGATCTTCGTCGTTCAGCGGCTGCTGATCAACTTGCATTGCGTCGAGCCTCTGCGCGACTCTGTGAGCTTGAGCTCATCTTCTCGGGGGTGCCCTGCTCGTCCCCTCGTGATACGCGGGCCTCAATTTTGCTCGTGGCCCAGGCAATTGGGCTTGTGCTTGCGGACGGTGATATTTTGGACTCGCGCTTTTTAATCTCTCGCTCCAAGGTTCGCAATGGCAAGGATACTCCCATTCCCATCATCGCCAAGCTTCGCACGCGTGAAATCTGCCTCGACTTTATCGCCGCCAAGAAGCGCAAAGGGATCCTCCGCTCTTCCAACCTGAGTCCTCCACCCCCGGGTCCTGTGAGCACCATTAATATCAACGAAGCCCTGCCCAGTGACCTCTATAAACTTCTCACTGCAACTCGAATTGCTGCCAAAGCTCGTGGCTATAGATATATTTGGCATTCCGATGGAATTGTTTTCCTGAAAATGGGGGACGGCGCCCGAACGCGACGCATCTGCACGGTCCTAGACCTCGAGGCCTTCGAAGCTGAATCACCTGCTAGTTCGCCAGTCTCACCGCCCGGGCCGCGTTCTTTTCCTGCTAGCTCTCGTCGTGGGCTGCAGCGTGGCGCGTCGCGTGGTACCTCGCGAGCCCTCGCCGCCACCTCTCGTCCGGGTTCGCAAATGGGCTCCCCGCCTCTCTCGCGATCCGTCTCGCCTGCCTTTTCTGCTCACTCTGAATCGTCCTCTGTCCGCCTGTCGTCTGGGCCGACTCCTAACCTTCCTCATGCCTCGGCTTCCCACTCTTCCTCGCAATGACGTTCCTCACCCTGTTCTCCTGCCTCTTCGTCGCCACCTGTTCGACTTCCAGCCCCGAACGACCCTTCATGTGCCTCCCTCAAAGTTTGTCATCTCAATGCCAATTCTGTTCGTGGGCACCTGGACTACCTGCGCTTTCACTTCGCGGCCTCGCCTTCTTACCATCTAATCGCCGTCAGTGAATCCTGGCTCCACCCTGAAGTCTCTGACCTTTCCGTTTCTCTGCCCGGCTACTCCATTCTCCGTAATGATCGCGTCGGTAAACTAGGCGGCGGTGTTGCGCTCTATGTCTGCGATGCTCTCCGGGGGAAAATACTTGCTGCATCTCCCTCACAGTACTCTGCCTCCCCGGAATACCTCGTTGTTGAAATCAAGCCCTCGGGGGCTCCTCCTTTTATGGTGTCAGTCGTCTACCGGCCCCCCAAAGTTACGAACCTTGCGTCGTTCGAGCTCGACTACGATCTCTTCGCCGCCAACTATCCTGTTTCTCTTATTCTCGGGGATTTCAATGCGAACCAACTCGCCAACACCTATGATGCTGAGAACGTGCGGGCCTTCTGCCACACCCGTGCCTTGTTCATGGTGCCTTTCGCCCCCACCTACCATACGCACACGTCGGACACGCTTCTAGATCTTTGTATGGTGAGCGACCGTGACTCCATCACCGGGTTTGGGCAATCTAGTGTCCCCTTCATCGCTGGGCACGATCTCATCTTCGTTAGCCTCGTGCTGTCTGCTCCCTCCTCCGCTAAGCTCATCACTGCCCGCTCCTACCGCACCTTTTCTCCGGTCGAGTTTGTTCGCCAGCTTGACGCTGCCTCCTGGGAGGCCTTTCATCCTGAAGCTACCGTGGATGAGTTAGTCTGCTGCCTGCAGGGCAATATGACGACTGCGCTCGATAATCTTGCGCCTTCTTGTACGTTTACGTCCAAGCGCTCCGTTCCGCCCTGGATCACGCCCGACCTTCTGACCCAGCGCCGTGTTCGAGATACCCTTTATCGGCGTTATAAACGCTGTCGGTCCGCTTCGGCTCTTCTGCAATTTCGCTTCGCCCGGGACGCTCTCTATAAGCTCACGTCCGCAGCCCGTTGTGCTTTTTATGCTAACCGTCTAGGTAACGCTTCGTCTGCTCGGGCCCTATGGTGTGAATTGAGGTCCCTCGGCCTGGCTCGTTCGCAGAGAAGCGACTGTGCGGGATTCTCAGTCGACGAGTTAAACGAACATTTTGCCTCGGTCTCGCGTTGCCCCACCTCAGCCCAAGATGTGGCCGACTTTTTCCGTGCCTTGCCTCCGCGGTGTTATGACGACTCTCAGTTTTACTTCCGCGATATTTCACCTCGCTCTCTGCTTGACGCTATCTCGCACTTCTCCTCTCAATCTCGAGGTGTGGACGACCTATCTCTCAGAAATATCGCGGATGCACTTCCTGCGATCTTACCTTTTCTGCTTCAACTTTTCAACCACTCTTTGTCTACCTCGGTGTTCCCTGCTGCCTGGAAGCGAGCCCGTGTGCTGCCTCTGGCTAAGGTAAAGAGTCCCACCTCACTCCAGCAAATGCGTCCAATAGCCAATCTCTGCCTTCTTGCGAAGGTACTCGAGCGGGTTGTCCTTGTCCAGATTATGTCCTACCTCGAGGATAACGCTCTTCTCGACCCTCGCCAATCCGGCTTCCGTTGGGGGTTGAATACGCAGACCGCCTTGCTTAAGTTAACTGAGGACGTTCGGCTTGGCATCGACAGGCGTTTGGTTACCGTTTTGGTCCTTTTCGATTTTACCAAGGCGTTCGACTCGATCCCGCATTCGGTTCTTCTCTCTAAACTTCTTGCCTTGGGCTTCTCCCAGCATGCCTTAGCTTGGATATCGAGCTACTTGCAAGGCCGCTCGCAGGCTGTCGTAGGCCCCTCTCGCGAACTGTCTGCCTGGGTCGCGCTTGATCTTGGCGTTCCGCAGGGTTCCGTTCTTGGCCCTCTGCTTTTCCTCATCTTCATAAATGACCTTTTCCGCGTCCTACGGCACACCGAGCACCTGCTTTATGCAGATGACCTTCAAATCTATCTCCAGTGCCCCGCGGGGGAAGTCCCGGAGGCTATTCGCCTTCTCAATGAGGACATCGCGGCGGTGCATACTTGGTCCTGCCAGAATTGTCTCTCTCTTAATTCCTCTAAGACCCAGGCAATTATTCTTGGTAGTCCGCCGTTTATTACGAGGCTTTACAGTGCAGTCCTTCCTCCTATCGTTCTTGATCGTGTGCCTATCCCTCTTTCTCAATCGGTTCGTGACCTAGGACTTCTCCTCGACAGTAAGCTTTCTTGGGTATCGCAAGTTGATACTGTCTCGAACCGGGTTCATGGTGCTCTCCGTCAGCTCTCGGCCTCTCGTGGGCTTCTTTCTCGTTCCCTACGCGTGCACCTGATCACGACTCTTATTTTTCCGCACCTAGATTACTGCGCTGCTATCCTCGCAGGCGTCCCGGGTGTTCTTAACCTTAGGCTCCAACGACTTCTTAACTGCTGCGTTCGCTTCGTCTGCGGCATCGCCAGGGACGACCATGTCACTCCCTACCGGCGTGGGCTCGGTTGGCTCAATGCGCGAGATCGTCGGCTTTACTTTCTCGGCACCCTCTTTTTCGTCGTTCTCCGCTCCGGTCGGCCGGACTATCTGAGGGAACTCTTCACTGCTCGTCCTTCCACCGTGGCTACCCCTAGTCCTGTTCGGCGCCCACGAGGTGATTTTATTATCCCGCGTTTTTCAACCGAGTCCTATCGTAGGTCCTTTTCAGTTTCTGCCATTTATTTCTGGGAGTCTTTACCCCCTGACCTTCGTGCGGCTCGTTCTCTGCCTGCTTTCAAGTACCGCCTCCGCGAGTATCTTTTCGATACGGAGTTTACGCGTGCGTCCTAGTTTGCTACTTTAAGCCATTTCTATTGCTTAGCTCCTTAGGCGTTAAGTTTACTCTAAGTTTACTCTAATTTAAGTATATTTTTAATTTCTTTTTCTGTCAGCCGTAATTGAGAATCTCATATTTGTCTCTTTCATTTTGTTCTGTCTGCTTTTTAGTTTCTCTTTACTGCTTGCTTATTTCTATTTATGTATTCTAACTATGCTTGTATCCATTCCATCTCTGTACTTTCTTATGATTACTTTGTAATATTTTCCATCTCAAACCTGGAAAAAATAAATTTATCTATCTATCTATCTATCTCTCTCTCTCTCTCTTGGGCCTTCTCGGCAATGACTTTGCCCCTCTGACCTCTTGCCTTCAGCTGTATCTGTTCCTGCTCCGGATTCTGCGCGCTCGCTGCTCGTCTGCCACTTCAACGCCAATTCTATCCGTGGTCATCTGGATTACCTGCGATTCCACTTTGGCGCTTCCTCCTACCATCTAATTGCGGTCAGTGAATCCTGGCTGCACTCTCAAATTACCGACTCCTCTGTCTCTCTTCCCGGCTACTCCATTGTCCGGAACGATCGCCTTAGTAAGGCTGGCGGTGGTGTCGCGCTGTACGTGTGCAACTCCCTCTGCTGTAAGCTGCTCGCGTCTTCTCCCTCTCCTTACGCTGGGGCTCCCGAATACCTCATTGCGGAGATCAGGGCTCCTTCTATCGCTCCGTTCCTCGTCGCGGTGGTTTACCGCCCTCCGAAGACCACCAACTTGGCCCGCTTTGGCGCCGATTTCGACCTCCTCGCGTGCGCTTACTCGTCTTCCGTGATCCTTGGCGACTTTAACGCGAACCAGCTGGCTAACACCTACGAGGCTGAGGACGTCCGTAACTTCTGTCTCACACGCGGGCTCTACATGGTTCCCTTTGCGCCTACCTACCACTCTTTTGCAGCCGATACTCTGCTCGACCTCTGCATGGTCAGTGATCGCAGCCTTGTTCTTAGTCATGGGCAATCCGAAGTGCCCTTCGTCGCCGGTCATGACCTCATATTCCTCCGCTTGGTGTGGCCTGCCCCTCGGGAATCTCGCCGTATTTCGGCGCGCTCTTACCGCGCCTTTTCGCCTGAGGAATTTGCCCTTGCTCTCGATTCCGCGGACTGGGCCCCTTTTCTCTCTCCTACCCCAGTAGATGCCTTGCTGCAGTGCCTCCAAGCCAACCTTACGGAAGCATTAGATGTGCTTGCTCCTGTCCGCTCCTTCACGCCTAAGCGGACTGCTCCACCTTGGATTACCTCGAGCCTCCATAAGCTAGTGCGTGCGCGTGATGCTCTGTACCGTCGTTATAAGCGTTCCCGCTCTCACTCTGCTCTCTTGTCGTTTCGTACCGCTAGGGACTTGCTACACAAACGCATCTCTGAGGCCCGTTCTGCCTTCTACGCGAATAGGCTCGCAGGTCTCTCTAGTGCCCGTGAACTCTGGAATGAGTTAAGATCGCTCGGACTCGCGTCTTCTCAGCGGAGTGACTGCGCTGGTTTCTCCGTTGATGAGCTAAATGCTCACTTCGCTGCCGTTTCCAGCCGTCCCGGTGCCGCCGCCGAAGTTGCTGAATTTTTCGCTGCGCTCCCGCCGCCTGCCTACAGTGATTCCCTGTTTTATTTCCGCGACATTTCGCCTGTAGCTCTCACTAATGCGATCTCACATTTCACCTGTCAGTCTCGTGGCGTGGATGACCTGTCGCTCCGTAATGTGAAAGATGCCCTTCCGGTCATCTTTCCTTTTCTGCTCGCGCTCTATAATCAGTCGCTTCGATCAGCGGTCTTCCCTAACACCTGGAAGCAGGCTCGGATCATCCCTCTGGCTAAGGTTAAGTCGCCGTCTTCTCCTCAGCAAATGCGCCCGATCGCTAACCTCTGCCTCTTGTCTAAGGTGCTCGAGCGCATCGTTTTCGTTCAAATCATGGCGCACTTTGAGGGTCTCTCGTTGCTTGACCCTCGTCAGTCCGGTTTCCGCTGGGGCCGCAGTACGCAAACAGCTTTGCTCAAGCTTACCGATGATGTCCGCCGTGGCGTCGACAACCGCCTTGTTACTATCTTGGTCCTTTTCGACTTCAGCAAAGCGTTTGACTCTATACCGCACTCTACTCTTCTGGCCAAACTCCTAGAGCTTGGGTTCTCGCAACACGCCTTGGCCTGGACCGCTAGCTACCTGCAGGGCCGCTCTCAGGCCGTGGTTAGCCCTTCCGGTGAGCTGTCCTCTTGGCTGCCTCTCGACCAGGGTGTTCCTCAGGGCTCCGTTTTGGGTCCCCTGCTGTTTATTGCGTTCATCAATGACATCTCTCGGGCCCTCCGCCACACGGAGCACTTGCTTTACGCCGATGACCTCCAGATCTACCTTCAGTGCCCTGCAGGTGAGGTTTCTGAAGCCATCTCGCGCCTTAACCTAGACATTGCTGCTGTCTGCAACTGGTCTCGTGATAATTCTCTCAGCCTGAATGCCTCCAAGACTCAGGCCATTATACTTGGGAGTTCTCCGTTCGTCTCGCGGCTTTCGTGCTCTTCTCTTCCGCCTGTACTTGTAAACGGCGTGGTTGTTCCATTCTCCGAATCTGTTCGCAACCTAGGGCTCATTTTAGACAGTAGCCTATCTTGGACCCGTCAAGTAGATGCGGTCTCCTGCAAGGTGCACCGTGCCCTGCGTCAACTCTCCGCGTCTCGCCGGCTGCTTCCGCCTCCGCTGCGTAGCTCTCTCGCGACGTCGCTAGTTTTTCCGTTGCTAGATTACTGTGCAGTCGTTTATATTCTCAATAACCGGCTACAGCGCCTTGTCAATTGCTGCGTCCGTTTTGTGTGCGGGTTCTCAAGGTCTGAGCATGCTACCCTTTACCGGCGTGAGTTGGGCTGGCTCTCTGCTCGGGACCGCCGGCTTTATTTCCTCGGCACCGCGCTTTACTCCATCTTTCGCTCGAACTCTCCGGAATACTTGCGTGTCCTTTTCGTCGATCGTCCCCCCGTTCTACCGGGATCTACGAGTCGGCGTGTAGGGGGGGACTTCTATGTTCCTCGCTTTGTTACTGAGGCGTATAGAAGGTCTCTCGCGGTATCCGGCGTCTATTTCTGGGAGTCGCTCCCTCTTGATTTGCGGCGTTCGTCCTCGGCCTTCGCTTTTCGCTCGCGCTTAAGGCAGTACCTTTTCGACACCGAGCTCGCTAGGGTGTAGTAGTCTAGTCTTGCCTACGTCTTGTATCCTACCTAGTCCTAATATTCTTAGTTTAAGGACCTAGCATTAAGTTTCTTGTACATAGTCTGTAATATTTCTTGTATATACTCTTGCTTGCTCTCTCTTCTCCGCCTACCTTGCATAAAATTATTGTGAATGCAAGGTACGCTTGCCCAACATTGCTATGGGTAAATAAAAACTTATCTATCTATCTATCTATCTCTCTCGAACTCGCACTCGGCTAACTTTTTAGACACGCGAGGTGTCTCTTTAGTAGGCGGAGTGGGAATGGCGATTTTTCCGCTAGGGGTGGTTCACCTCATTACCACCTGTCCGGCGAGCGCTGACGGTCGCCGGTCGGCTGTTAGCAGACGAGTACAGTCAATATGGCTCCGCGAGATAAGGCGGCAAGGGTTTGAACCGCGGAAATCGGTTTTTGGACACTCGGTACGCGCGTAAGGCTGGGAAGGAGGAGGTCTTAACGTTTTGCCACGTTACAATATGTACACCTAAGAGTAGTTAGCCGAGAGAGATGGGTATGAGGGAGAGATGGCGCTAATCCGCTAATATGTCCAGTATTTAACCAATCCAACAACACAATAGGTTGTCACCTATAATTCAAGCTAACCCATCTAGAAGTTATTAGCCTCTGGGCTAATTTTCAAGATCGTCAACGTCGCGAGCTCTGCTCGCTCTCTCTCCCGGTTGCCTGCGACCTGAGCGGATCGTCGAGTCTTCATCGGCTGATGCCTTTTTGAGGTGGTGCACCAACATTTTGCCTCGTGGAAACAATCCTGGATTCCACACCATAAGTCGACAGGCTGTGGGCCATCCATACCAAATTTGATTATCTAAAACCAACTGGGAGATTGAGCCAACGGGGGAAGATGGGCGAGGATTGAACACCAACTTATTACTCCAACGTCAACTCAGGAACGTATAAAAAAGACACCAAGCCTATCTCTCTCTCATTAGGGTTTAGCGCGCAATGCCTCCTTTCCACTATTTCTTTTTTGTATTAACTTAACGTAGCTTCATCTATTAAAAAAATCGTATTATATCATAACTAGCATAATCGCTTCTAAATACTTTTTCTGCAATATTTCTATGCGTATACACGCCTTCTTATGGCCTATTGCCTGTAATTAGGATTAAGTTACCGTCGCTATGCATGTGTTTTAGCATAATCTCTTTTAACCTCATCTCACTTCCATCTCATTCACTCATCTTATTTTAAGCTTTTGTCCATATTTATATATATCTCGGTCTCTTTTACGAATTAATATTGCTTCTCGCTATGCTTAACCTTTTGATATTCACATAATTATTGGCTAAATGGTCGCATCATTGTAGACTCATAAGAGCTTATTTATTGCTTCTCGCTATGCTTAATCCTAACGTGGATATTTTCCTCGAACAAATTATATAATACAAGAGAGGAAAACGGGACGAGACTAGTGCTCTCCACGGCTACAACTACGTTCGCAATACCCAGGATAGCCAAGACAGATTATAGAATTACTAATATTCTACTACCAGAAAATCAAGAAAGATAGTAGCTCAACTACAAAGAATAGGAAACTAAGTTCCGTAATAATTAACTAATAGCAAATTTTGTGCTAGATTGCACGAGGATTTCTCCTCAAAGCATGCGTAAGCAACAGCGCCGTGCCTAGGCATGGGCCCACGGGGCGCTGGCCCAGGGCGTCATCACGACGGGGGCGCATTCAAGCTCACAGTTCGTTTCTTTTCTTCGTTTTAATTCGAGCTTTTCAGATTGTATTAAATATATTTCGTAAATAAATCGTAATCTGACAGGCAGTGTTTGTGACCACGTTGTATACGTAGACCGTCGTATGAAAATTTGTGGTTGTTTTTGTTTTCACTACAGTCCTATGCTCGCGCAGGGCCTCGCAAATCAGCTGAAATATGATGCTAGTGTTCAGTTTCAAATTGAAAGTGTCAATAGTATCTGCATTGAATTGAGTTCAATTACGTTTTCTAGTATGGCCCGAGAAAAAATGAATTAGATCAAATTTGATCCAGTGCGATCTAAATTTTTTGAAAAAGATAGAGCTGAATAGATCTCTATAGATCCATGTTTGGAACATCTTAGATCTAAACACATCTCACTAGATCTACTTTGACCTAATATGTTAGATTTAGCCAGGTTTAAGTAGATTTAAATAAATCTCCAAAAACACATTTAGATCAATTTTTTTCCAAAATTCAGATCTAACCGAATCAAATTCGCTTCAGTTTAATGTTTTCCATTGTTCCCCGGACGTTGGGCAGGGGGGGGGGGGGGGGGGGGATTTCTTTTCATACTGCCCAGGGCGCGAAATCGTCTAGGCACGGCGCTGGTAAGCAACCAAAAAGACAGCCAGTCACGAAATAACTCAATAATTAAGTCAAAGAATGTTATAGATTCGGTACGAGACGATATTATTAATAAAAATGCACTCAATCAAACAATACAGCACGACGAGACCTCGTGGCCAAACGCCTGCGTAGAAAAACTATACTCTACTCAATATCCGTACTCGATACCATACGATTTATTTAGAATTAGTTCGTGACTTCACAATAAATTAGATAGGCTTACCTTACGGTTGATTCTGACCTCAAGGCACTGAACTACACTTTAAACTTAATAAGAGACTATAAATTTGGAAAAAGAAGCTAAATTATGAAAAATCGGTAACACTAATAGAAAAAGACTCGAGACGGAACGATACGATAATGCGTGCAGCACAGTCGGCAGTCGAACGTAGAAGAGATGGATCCTTGGTGCTTCCTTTGGCTCGCTAGGTGATGGGTTGCGAATTTCCTCACGTGCTCCTGTGATTGGCCTAATTAGGTAGCGTAAGTTGGGCAGATCTAGCGGACAGTTGTTGCGTGTCACACTAGGATGTCGGTGACGGAATTATGCTTTCTTCTGGATCTGGATCGTGACTCGTCGATATCCTGGCAGCGATCTCAGCTGTTTTCTGGACATCAGACTGACTAATGCGCGCTAAGTTCAAACTCGAAATCGTGTCGCAATGGAGTTAGATCAATCATTACGAAGACTGGCTTCCGTATTATCGTAATTTTCTTACTCCCTGATTTTCGTTGACTCGGAGGAGCTCTCCAGACGTCCACTCATCCAAAAGTTTACCTGCCTGGAGGATCTGGCTGCAGTCGGGACGATCCTAAACCGGGTCTTCGTCTCGGCTGCACCATTTGCGTCGCGGAAGGTCATCAAAACCTCCTCACACGAGGTAGCTGCTCGTTGTCGAGACGATATTCGTGAGCTTTCTCGGCTAACACGTCGACGGTACGATAATCAGGAGGGTAGATGTTGTTCCTCTGGTTCAGCTCCAGGCTGAAAAGTCGGCGATGAAGGAGGCTGTGTTGAGCTACTTAATTCGCTCAGCCCTATACGCTATCATCGCGGCATCCAGTTTCGATACGATATGGCCATCGTTATTGCAACTCTGGCGAGCCTGGGGAGGTTGCTCCCTCGATGAATGTTGACTCCATCGCGCGCCGAGGCGCGGATGACAATTTTCATAGGAAAAAGAGTAATATAAAGAAAACGGGATTAGAAATATGATAATCTGCCTATTCTGTCTTGGCTCGTCCTAGGTAGCCTGCCGACCGTGCACACTAGTTACCGCATTCGGTAGTCCCTGGGACGCTTGCACAAAGTGCAACGTCACAACTCTTCCCTCCCTGGGAAAGGCCGAAAGGGCCATACCTAACTCATGGAAGTCACGACTGTTCGACTGATTTCTGCTGGATGACCGGGTGTCTGGCTTTTGCTGGGTTTGAGGTGTAAGTACGGAATTTGGGTGTTCACTAGCCTAGGGTACGGTCGCAGCTGTAGCAGGATTTAGGAAAGTTTCAAATAAATGATAACAAACATGACTGAGTAGGTTTTTATCTATTACATTCGTCCTTCTTTGGTATCTTTGGACTAGACTTAGGAGCTAACGCTACGATAATAATTATTTAAGAAAACGATACGATAATAATGCAAAACGATACGATAATAAGGGAAAACGATACGATAATAATATAATTTCTGAGTAAAGATCAGTAAAGCTACGATAGCAATAACGAGACGATAAGATAAAAGAAAACAAAGGTTTTGGCCTGTTGCGGCTTTGTGTTCTGTTCCCAGCTGCTTGGTTGGGAGGAAGAGGCTGGCAAAACGGCTGATCATGCTTCTTCCGAAAGGGAAGAAGTGAAAAGAGACTTATAACTAGGTTAAACGTGAGTATCCCTCACGGGTGTCGTGGCGAAACGATATTATTAGATATTCCTAAAAAGTATAGCTTATGTAGAAGGAAAGAAACTTAAGTACTATGTTTTAGTCGTTGTAAGGGTAGAGAGTGATTTCCTCTCTGCCTTCAGTCTTTTTGGTTTTATTTTGGATATAAACGGAATTTTGAGTGGTAGGGCCGAAAATGAATTTTGGAAATGTTTTACGGGATGACTCTATTCCCGAGCTCGTCTGGGCGCGAATTCAAATCGAGTCGGCGATGGGTCCATGTCGCGGAGGCGGTTTCTAATTCTCTCGCGTTCCGGCGAGACCACCGTAGGGGCGAAATGGACGCGTCGTCTCAGTTCCGGTTTAGTGCGACTCGTCGGCGGACCCGCTCGCAGGCGTAATTGCGAGCCTCGTGTCTAGAGGTGGTTGCCACCGGTGAAAAACGAACGCTCGCCCGAGATTCGGGTCGGGAATGGCGCGATGGTGGGTCGTCGTTTCGAGTGCGACTCCGTGACTCATGCCTCGGTGTGACTGCGGTCGGGGCGCAGCGTGCGCGCGATCGGACGTCTGGTGTAAAACGTTGTGGCTGGGTTGGTGATGCGGTCCGGCTCGGTGTTTTGTCTGGTTGATGTCTCCAGGACAGAGCACACTTCGGGCAATTGCTTACTTTTACGCCTCTCCACCCACAACGTTTGCAGTATAGGCGTAGTTGAGGGTGAGGACACTGCGGGCTGTCATGGCTCGTCGCGTCGCAATTCCAACACCCGACTCTGGCGGCATCGTCGAGGTTGAGGCTCCTTAGGAGCGGAAGTTGGTGTGATTTCGGAACTGAGACCTCGGAAGTTGCTGTCGGCACTGGGGCCCTCGGCTTGGAGACCGGAGTTGGCGTAGCTTGCGGAGGAGCGATGGGTCTGACGCTCGGCTCAGTCTGAGTGGAGCACTCAGCAACCTGACGATCTTCTGTTTGGCTAAAACCATCGACTTGGTTAGAGTCGGTTTGAGTAGCCGTGACGATTCCGCTGAAGTCGGTTTGCGTGCTTTGGTCGCACATCTGTGGGAACTCGCGCACCACAGCGTTGTTGGTCTGCATGGACGCGGTGCGTCGTTCTTCGGCGATCTCACACGCGGCAGCCTGCAACTGGGTCCACTGATCCGGATTGGCTTCGGCCACAGTATTAAAAAATCCTATGCAAGCTTCGAGCCTACGCCAGCCGGTGAGGTTTGCGGCGTCAGCGTCGTCTTCCATCTTAGCGACTTGGCAGAATTCCCTCCTCGAGGCGATACGATACGGTACGATATCTGGGGGTTCGACAAGGAGCAGTCAGGAAAAAGAGTTCCGTAGGCGATAATTCCACTAACCCATCATACTTGGGGAACATAGGGCTCCAAATCCTTAACATGTACTTTACCCACCACCTTTTCAGTATCAGGAGTGCTAATTTCGTACACCACAGAGGAGAGGATTTTAGAGATCTTAAAAGGTCCATGGAATTTGTGAGCCAGTTTGGCAGCGACATTTTGAGCGGCCGATGACAGGATATGTTGGCGTTTTAGCACTAGGTCTCCTATTGAGTAAAAATGAGGTCGCCGATGTTGGTTGTAATAGTGCGCTTGGCGTTGGTAGGCCTTCTCTAGATCGGCTACTACCCACTCACGCAGGAGTCGTATGTTTTGCATCCTCTCGGACCACGCTTTAGGATGGGATTGTTTTATTTCGGGATTACCGACTACATTCTCCTTGAACGAATTCGCTGGTTTTGGGTTACGACCGAGATTTAAAAATGCTGGACTGGTATCGAGTGAGCTATGGTAGGCGGTGTTGTATGCGAAACGAAAATTGGCGAGGTGTACGTCCCATTCCCGATGATCTCGTTCTAGGAATGACATGATCATCGTCTTCAGTACACGGTTGACCCGTTCAACAGGGTTTGCCTGAGGGTGGTATGGCGGAGTGGTGGTATGCACGATATTGTAGGTATTAGCGAGAGCTTTAATGGTTTTGTTGTTGAACTCTGTTCCGTTATCCGTTAAGAGGACTCGAGGTGTTCCCCATCGGGACGTTACATACTCTTCGAATGCCTCGCTAATTTTTTTGCCAGTCGCTTTTTTAAGAGGACAGCACTCAATCCATTTAGTAAATAAATCTTGCATGACCAAAATATAAGCGCAACCAGATTTACTTGCGGAAAGTGGGCCCACAATGTCCATGGCCACCACGGTCCATGGTTCTTCAATTATCCTCCGCCCCATTAAACCTGGGGGTGCCTGTTGGCTTACTTTACACCGTTGACAGATATTGCAGCGTTTTACGTAGGTCGCGACGGTACGAAACATGCCGGGCCAATAGTATGAGTTGGCTATACGACGGTAAGTCTTTTCGGTGCCAAGGTGGCCGGTTTGCGGAGTATCGTGATTTTCCCGAAGGACTGCTTCGCGGCGATTTTCCGGAAGGACTAGCTTCCAGGCGTTGAGGTCGCGGACCAGTGTTTCGATACGAGAGTCGGGACGATAAAAATAGAGTTGATCGGCGTCTAGTTTCCAGTTGGTAAACTTTTCTGGATCTTGTTCAACCTCTTGCCTGCGTTTATCATACCACGACGCAGGTTCACCGATTATTGCAGCCCCTGTACCCGGGTTGTCTTCAGGGATGCGCGAGAGTGCATCCGGTACATGATTAAGGTGAAGTGAAACGTTTCAAGGCCACGGCCGGGTGCCTTTCACCGCGGTAAAACAGAGATACTGAACGTTTGGTACCTCTGGCCACCGCTAGATGGCGCAGTTACCGTACGTTTGGTACCTCTGCCTACCGCTGTATGGCGCAGCTCGCATCTTCCGATGCTTGCTACGCCAGTATATACGTACCCTAATGCTCGCGATTATTTCGCGGCAGTGTTTATAAACACTGCAAGGCATGCAAATAATTGCATCAAATATTAACCCGAACAAATCGAGCATTATTTATGTACATCATGTGTACTAACACTGAGTTGGACAAACGTCGCAGTGTAAAGCAACAGAAGTGGCCTGTTCTCACTCTGGTGCAGAGCGATTGATAAAAGTTGAAACTAATCAACTATGATATTTCTAACAAAGAGTTAGACATGATGAATTCAGAGAAAATTCCTGGTCAGAATTCTTATCGGTATGACAAGCAACCGTAGTTGTCCCTCGCTCTGGTGCAGAGCGAAAGATATGCGTGAAAACTAATTCACTGTAATCTATTTAATCCGTTAGGATTCCTTCGACAATCAGTCGAGTGGCTCTCCGCTGGAGAGACATCATTAATAAATACAGAGAAAATCCCTGTTCCGAAACCCCATCGGTATGACAAGCAAACCTTGGTTGTTTCCCTCGCTCTTGTGCAGAGCGGTTGATAGAAGTAAAACTAGTTCACTATATTTATAACATGAAATTAGACATGATTCATATATACAGAGCAAATCCCAGTTCGAAAACCCCATCGGTGTGACAAGCAAACCTTGGTTGTTCCCCTCGCTCTTGTGCAGAGCGGTTGATTGTTCCCCTCGCTCTTGTGCAGAGCGGTTAATAAAAGTAAAACTAGTTTACTATATTTATAACATGAAATTAAACATGTTTAATAAATACAGAAAAAAATCCCTGTTTCGAAACCCCATCGGTATGACAAGCAAACCTTAGTTGTTTCCCTCGCTCTTGTGCAGAGCGGTTGATAAGAGTGAAACTAGTTCACTATAATGTATTCAATCCGTTTGGATTCTATCGACAAATAGTCGAGTCACTCTCCATAGGAGACACTGCAAGAAAAACATTTCTTTATGCAGGTTCTATGACTAGGTATATAATCTATAAATCAATATTCTAAATCCGTTTGGATTCTATCGACAAATAGTCGAGTTGCTCTCCATAGGAGACACTGCAAGAAAAACATTTCTTTATGCATGTTCTATAACTAGGTATATAATCTATAAATCAATATTCTAAATCCGTTTGGATTCTATCGACAAATAGTCGAGTCGCCTCTCCATAGGAGAGGCTGAAAAAAAATATTAATTTATACAGGTTCTATAACTAGGTATATAATCTATAAATCAATATTCTAAATCCGTTTGGATTCTATCGACAAATAGTCGAGTCGCTCTCCATAGGAGAGGCTGAAAAAAAAATATTAATTTATACAGGTTCTATAACTAGGTATATAATCTATAAATCAATATTCTAAATCCGTTTGGATTCTATCGACAAATAGTCGAGTCACTCTCCATAGGAGACACTGCAAGAAAAACATTTCTTTATGCAGGATCTAAGACTAGGTATATAATCTATAAATCAATAACCTGTATTCGTTAGGTGTCCATCGACCATTAGTAGAGCAGACAAGCAGCCAAAGTTTGGCTCGAAGTTGATCAATCAACATTTCAATGTAGGCCACAACACAATACATGATTCCGTCAGAATCATATCGAACACTACTCTACATATCGGAAAAAAAATCTCAGTTTCGTATTGGCACTCATGTTTGAGGTTAGGAAAGAGTTTACTAGAATCACGCTTGTAAATATAAATGAAATTGTTGGCAATAATAGCGAGGTGTACTCGCGCACCTGTAGTTCGCGGATACCTGTCATTCAATGATTTTCCGACAGTTATATCATGGTCGTTGTACCAAACGCGATTTCCAACAACGAATCTTGACAGTTATCTCGTGTTTCCATGATTCTAGTACCGGCTGTCACCAGCGTTGCCAACCTGAAAGGTGGCGCTGATCGTACCAGGGGCGTAAAAATTATCGTACCCGAGACAAAATTATAGTACATTTCCAAGTGTTAAAAAAAAAACGATATTTCTGAGAAATTATTTCACGATTACACGTTATAACACTATTTGTTCTTGATGTTTGGAATCATCGTAGGTATCGTACATCGTACGGTAGAATTTATCTTTCTTCTCGTCTGCTGGCTCGTCTGCTCGTCTGCTGGCATACGTCACTTCAATGTATTCTTATAATTCAGATTGTTGTCCAACAAATCGATAGCTCCCTAACCTCAACTCTGAAATGAATTCATATGTCAGGCTAGCTGTCAAAAGTGTGAGGTTATGTCTCGTCTGCTAGCATACGTCACTTCAACAATGTATTCTTATTATTCAGATTGTTGTCCAACAAATCGATAGCTCCCTAACCTCAAATCAGAAATGGATTCATATGTCAGGCTAGCTGTCAAAAGTGTGAGGTTATGTCTCGTCTGCTAGCATACGTCACTTCAACAATGTATTCTTATTATTCAGATTGTTGTCCAACAAATCGATAGCTCCCTAACCTCAAATCAGAAATAAATTCCTATGTCAGGCTAGCTGTCAAAAGTGTGAGGTTATGTATCGTCTGCTAGCATACGTCACTTCAACAATGTATTTTTATTATTCAGATATTCAGATCTTCGTCAAACAAATCGATAGCTCCCTAACCTCAAATCAGAAATAAATTCCTATGTCAGGCTAGCTGTCAAAAGTGTGAGGTTATGTCTCGTCTGCTAGCATACGTCACTTCAACAATGTATTCTTATTATTCAGATTGTTGTCCAACAAATCGATAGCTCCCTAACCTCAAATCAGAAATGGATTCATATGTCAGGCTAGCTGTCAAAAGTGTGAGGTTATGTCTCGTCTGCTAGCATACGTCACTTCAACAATGTATTTTTATTATTCAGATATTCAGATCTTCGTCCAACAAATCGATAGCTCCCTAACCTCAAATCAGAAATAAATTCCTATGTCAGGCTAGCTGTCAAAAGTGTGAGGTTATGTCTCGTCTGCTAGCATACGTCACTTCAACAATGTATTCTTATTATTCAGATTGTTGTCCAACAAATCGATAGCTCCCTAACCTCAAATCAGAAATGGATTCATATGTCAGGCTAGCTGTCAAAAGTGTGAGGTTATGTCTCGTCTGCTAGCATACGTCACTTCAACAATGTATTCTTATTATTCAGATTGTTGTCCAACAAATCGATAGCTCCCTAACCTCAAATCAGAAATGAATTCATATGTCAGGCTAGCTGTCAAAAGTGTGAGGTTATGTATCGTCTGCTAGCATACGTCACTTCAATAATGTATTCTCATTATTCAGATTGTTGTCCAACAAATCGATAGCTCCCTGACCTCAAATCAGAAATAAATTCCTATGTCAGGCTAGCTGTCAAAAGTGTGAGGTTATGAATCGTCTGCTAGCATACATCACTTCGATGTATTTTTATTATTTAGATTTTAATAAAAGGAAAAAATGACAAAGAATATTCCGATTTTCAGTTAACAAATCGATCCCTCCATAACCTCGACTTTGAAATGAACACTCCTATGCTATGCTAGCTGTCAGTCGAGTGAGGTTATGTCTGGTCTGCTTGTATGCGGAATTTGAATATATTTATATTATTCAGATTTTCGACCAAGAAATCGATCCCTCCACAACCCTAAGTCTGAAATAAGATCTCATTTCCTATGTTTGGCTTGTAGGCTAGCTGCCAGAAATTTGAGAATATGACGTCGGGGATCTTGTATCTGTTATTCGAATTTATTTGTGCATATGTTTCCAACAAATCCAGCGGATTGAAAAATATGGATGAACTAAATGAACGAGCTGAATGAACCCCGACTTTCACATACAATTTTGTCTATCCTATATTCGAGTTTCAGGTTAGCTGTCAGACGAGTGAGCTTATGACGTCTGGGATCCGATAGTGATTGTTCATACACGTTACTCATTTTCCGAAACATTAGTATGAAAGAGCGGAGTACAATAAATAAACAAGCAATAATGTTTTCTCGTAACGCCAAGTCCGAACACGATTCTACCTATCGTTTGTTCGTATTTTAGGTTAGCCGTTAGTCGGGTGAGGTTAGCCGTGTGCGATCCGATATCGAATTTCTGTGTTTTTTGTAAAGCGCCGTCAAGCGTGAGCGGCGGGAGCCAACATCTTACGTAAAGTGACGACATAGGAAACTTTCACTAGCGCCGCTGCTCGGTTTGCAAGTAAACTGGCCGCAATTTCGGTACAGGGTACTGTGATCTCAACTAAATGTCGATACGGGTTGTGATCTCAACTGAATGTCGGTTTTTTAGTTTTGAGTAACGGAAAAACAATTGTTCTCAGCCATTTCTTCATCAAATGACACGGGATTAGGCTCAAAGTGTTTGGTATTTCATTGCGGAGTGGCTAATTATCCGGAAAATGCGATTATCTACGGCGACAATGAATAATCTCGCGATTTATGTGATCGGTACGTCAATCTGTCAAAATTTTTGTCAAATTTTGGAAAACTGAAATAATTAGCCACTTTCTGCCACAATTATGTGTAATCCCTCGAAGTTTCATTCCGATCGGTTCAGTAGTTTCGGAGAACTATTGTTTTCCGTTTTCGAGGTTCTGACAAACCTTTCACTTCACCTTAAGAGCACCCTTCCGATAAGTGATGGAGTAATCGTAGCCGAGTAACTCTAGAGACCACCTGGCTAATCGACCAGTGGGGTTCTTGAGTCGATGCAACCACTGCAAGCTACTGTGGTCGGTTATGACTTGGAAGTGATACCCTTCAATGTAGGCTCGGAATTTCTGAATCGCCCAGATAACGGCTAAACATTCCTGTTCGGTGACAGAGTATTTGCGTTCTGCATCAGTCAGTGTCCTGCTGGCGTAAGCTATAACGTATTCAACGTCATCTCGCGTTTGAGTTAAAACGACTCCTAGGCCTACGGCGCTAGCATCCGTTTGAAGGACGAACGGTACGCTAAAGTCGGGACATGATAATGTTTGAGCGGAAGTTAAACATCGCTGAATCTCAGTGAAAGCTGTCGTCTGTTTAGCTTCCCACAGCCAGGTCGGGGTTTTTCGAAGTAAACGCGTCAATGGTTCGGTCGTGGTCGCAAAATTCGGTATAAATCGGCGATACCATGAGGCCATGCCGAGGAATCTTCGTAATTGTTTGACGTTACGCGGGACGGGATATTCAAGTACAGGTGTGATCTTATCGGGATCAACCTGTAATCCGTGCTCGTTAACGAGAAAACCTAAGTATTTGACTTGAGCACAACAAAACTCGCATTTCTTGGGGTTAATTGTCAGACCGGCTTGATGAATAGTTCGTAATACATGCCGTAGCCAGCTAAGGTGTTCGTCAAACGTACTAGTTGCAATAATTATGTCATCCAAATAGGCAAATGCATAGGGGTCCATATCTGGCCCAATAAGTCGGTCTAGTAGCCGTTGAAAGGTCGCCGGAGCGCCGGTTAGACCGTATATGGCATTCTAGTAAAATGGAATAACCCTTTACCCGGAACGATGAATGCTGTGACTTCGCGACTTTCTTTAGTTAACGGAATCTGGAAATAGGCCTGACTAAGATCGATCGTCGAAATATACTTGGCTGATCGTAGTTTATCAAGGATATTATCCATACGCGGGAGTGGATACGCGTCCTTTTTCGAAACGCTATTAACTTGCCGAAAGTCAATACAAAAGCGGTACGAACCGTTAGGTTTTCTGACCATTACTATGGGACTAACCCATTCACTATGCGAAGGTTCAATTATGCCCGATGCAACGTGTCGACTTCTTCGTTGATGGCTTCCTGTATTTTCGGTGAAACCCTATATGAGTCAATCCACGTCAAGCGGGACGGATTTGGCCAAAAATATTCGTCGATGTTTCGGATTCTTTTTTAATTTTTTTTACACATTCTCTGGGTGAAATAAACAAATGAAACATTTTTTTTTTTCTTCTTTACTCAAAGGGCTTAGCAGCTGCAAGGGGTTGAATTTTCGAAAAAAACACCAAAATGCGGGATCGCGCTCTTCTTTAAACGTTAATATCTCCGGTTCCCTTTGTCGTACAGACATCGTCAAAAACTCATTTTGAAGCTCTTGAATTGCACTTTCATGTTATGAATTTTCAATTCATGTAATAAACAATTTTCTATTTGTTATTAACAATTATACTTTTCAAACACGATTTTCGAGATGACTACCACCTTCGAAAATTCTGAAAAAAATACGAGCGTGTTCCTTGATTCATTCTCTACGAAATCTGTAAGTTTAAAAATGGAACTCCGATGGAAACTATATTTCCAAAGCAGTTGATTCATGCGGGACGTCGCGCACGGCCGGGTACACGAGCGTTGGGGCGGCAAGACCCTGTTCGCGCGTCGTTACATACTTGGAATTGAACTCAGGTGAGAAACTAATTCCGCGTAATGCAATAAATATGCCCATTATTTGAACACCTGTGTGTCGACCCTCAGGTATTTAAAATACCCTCTTTTCACCCTTCCATGGCCTCCCTAGAATATATAAATGTATTGCAGGATTTGACTATTTCAGTATCGTCTTGACGCTTACTAAAGTCACATCGATTCTTTGTTCACGTAGTTTCACACGACTGAAGAATATTCAAAAATTTCAAAGTGCATCAAAATCGAATCATAGCAATAACTATTATGGCACCAAAACAGAAAAGTTTTGACTGTTGCTTCAATCCGTTCAATTTAGAAAAGCACGGAAAGAAATACTCTAAAAATAGAATAATCAGAATATTAAAAATATCTACGTCAATTTTTTCACAAATGATGAGTACAAAAAAGAAGCTGTTGCATTACAATCTCGATTTGAAAAGCGAAGTTAGTCCGTGGAACATTGACATTCCATTGCATGAAGCCTATTTCAAAAAAAAAAATTGTTGCTAAAAGATATTCGTATGCACAGAAGTCAGTAGAAGCATTGATTTCCAAGTAATTGAACCATTAATATATAAATTTAAACTCGCCGTTTACTTTAAGATTTTATTTGAATGTATATAGTATCAGAGTTTAGATTAAATATTTTTCAGTTTGTTAATTTAGTACGTAATTGATTAAATAACACTGTGATGTATTCTATTTGATGGACTCAAAAAGTACATTATATTTACCACTTATTTTCGATGACTAGGAGCTTCAGTTTCGAATTTGTGATATGTTTTAAGATTTTAGTTAAGCGTTTTATTTCTATATTTGTATTTTTGTTGTTTTAATTCGAATATTCAGTATGAAATGAAATAAATAGTTAATAATTCCGTGAATTAATGGACTGGTGAATTTGAACGTATAACAGCCCCCCCTGTATTCCTTGCATGCAAAGCGAACAAGCCTCGGTCTCGGCGCACTCGCGTACCCGGCCGTGCGCGACGTCCCGCATGAATCGATCGCTTTTTAAATATAGTTTCCATCGGAGTTCCATCTTGAAACTTACAGATTTTGTAGAGAATGAGTCAAGGAACACGCTCGTATTTTTTTCAGAATTTTCAAAGGTGGTAGTCACCTCGAAAATCGCGTTTGAAAAGTATAATTGTTAATAACAAATAGAAAATTGTTTATTACATGAATCAAAAATTCATAACATGAAAGTGCAATTCAAGAGCTTTAAAATGAGTTTTCTACGAGGTCTGTACGACAAAGGGAACCGGAGATATTAACATTTAAAGAAGAGCGCGATTCCGGTTTTTGGTGTTTTTTTCGAAAATTCAACCCCTTCTTATCTTCTAAGCCCTTCGAGTTAAAAAAAAAATGTTTCATTCATTCATTTCACCCAGAGAATATGTAAAAAAAATGACGACGATTTTCAAGACCATGAGGTCAAAAAGGTGTCCCGCTTGAGGTGGACTGACTCATATAGATATGTATTGGGTTCATATTATATACATTGAGATGAATTCTTATACTTCGCTATACAGCGTATGGGTAAAAAAGTTCGACTTTGTCAGGTTGAAGGTCTTAAACTAAGAACCTTGGAGCTTTGGGCCTACGGAGACTTTTGTTCTACGTGTCAAGGACTATCATTATACGGAGTTTAGGAAAAATTAGTCGAAAGCCATTGCTCATAAGGATTCTGCGGGGTCCTTTTAAAGGCAGAAAAAAACTCTAAGTTTGACCGATTGTAAGTTTGATTGATTAAATTGCTGTGTTTGACTAGTGGATGCAATATGGACATTTTATCTAGTCGGGTAAAAAGTAATATATACCACACGGGAGACGCGAATTTTCACCTTGTGCTCGTGCTGAACCTCGCACTCAGCAAAAATCACGCACTTTCCCTCCTAGTAGCATAATGTAGCATTGTTGCTCAATCGCTTGTGCAGAATAATCATTCGTTACTACACAACCGTGGCCGTTGAAAGATTAGCGCTTGCGAGTTTATGGGAGTGTGTAGTGCGGCAAGCGCTAATCTTTCAACTGCCACGGCATAGTCGTCCGACAAGATCGAAAGATAATGGATTTTAAATAAGTGTGCATGGAACCAATGTTATCTGCGAATCTGACATTCGTCAGTCGCTGCAAAGTTTATGACATGTATTGTAATCGCGCTTCCCGCTAAGGATGGAGAAGAAGAAGAAACTCCTCGCGATACCCTACGGCGCTTATCTCTAGTTTGACTCAAATATTAATAAAATCACCAAAATTACAAATATCAATAATAATCAGATTTGTTGGGCGCCAGACGCGAACAGCGTCAGTTATTAATTAAACATTAAATTTACCAGAGACTTACGACGGTGTGCTTCGGCTAGATCAATCAATTGATCAAAGGGTAGAGGGGTGTAGGTCACCAGATGGAAAATAGGATAACTTCAAAGAAAAGAACACAGATTTGAATCGGTACGATATTTGCGTTTTAATCACAGCTTGATATAAATTAGATTCACAATAATTCGATACGCTCAATAACGAGATTTAATCACAATATTCGATAAGCGAGGTTCATGGTTCACATTGATTCGAGACGATAAATAATTAATGATCTTTACTATAATTTAAATAATGACAAGCTTAATACCGATAGATATTTTCTGAATTATAAGGAACGACATAAATCGGGGTTTTACCCCTGAACAATCAAATTTAATTAACTAACTTAATTCTAACGTGGATATTCTCCTAAACAAATTATATAATACAAAAAGAGGAAAACGAGACGAGAATAGTGCTCTCCACGGCTACAACTACGTTCGCAATACCCAGGATAGCCAAGACAGATTATAGAATTATACTAATATTCTACTACTAGAAAATCAGAAAAAGATAGTAGCTCAACTACAAAGAATAGGAAACTAAGTTCCGTAATAATTAACTATTAGCAAATTTGTGCTAGATTGCACGAGGATTTCTCCTCAAAGCATGCGTAAGCAACCAAAAAGACAGCCAGTCACGAAATAACTCAATAATTAAGTCAAAGAATGTCATAGATTCGGTACGAGACGATATTATTAATAACAATGCAATCAATCAAATACTACAGCACGACGGGGCCTCGTGGTCCAACGCCTGCGTAGAAAAACTATACTCTACTAGATATTCGTACTCGATACCATACGATTTATTCAGAATTAGTTCGTGACTTCGCAATAAATTAGATAGGCTTACCTTACGGTTGATTCTGGCCTCAAGGCACTGAACTACACTTTTAACTATAATATAATATTTGACTCTAAACTATTAATTTTGAAAAGGAAGCTAAATTACACAAAAATCGGTATCACTAATAGAAAAGAAAACTCGAGACGGAACGGTACGATAAGTCGGTGCGGCACAGTCGGCAGTCGAACGTAGAAGAGACGGATCCTTGGTGATTCCTTCGGCTCGCTAGGTGATGGGTTGCGAATTTCTTCCTGTGAATGGCCTAATTAGGTAGCGTAAGTGGGGCAGATCTAGCGGACAGTTTTTGGGTGTCGCGCTAGGATCCCGCTGACGGAATTATGCTTTCTTCTAGATCTGGATTATGACTCGTCGTTGTCCTGGTGTGATCTCAGCTGTTTTCTGGACAACGCTCGGACTAAGGCGCGCTATTTCAAAATCGAACCATGTCGCAACGGAGTTGAGTCAATCATATAATGAAGACTGGCTCCCGTATTATCGTCATTTTCTTACTCCCTGATTTTCGTTGACTCGGAGGAGCTCTCCAGACGTCCACTCATCCAGAAGTTTACCTGCCTGAAGGATCTGACTGCAGTCGGGACGATCCTAAACCGGGTCTTCGTCTCGGCTGCACCATTTGCGTCGCGGAAGGTCACTAAAACCTCCTCACACGAGGTAGCTGCTCGTTGTCGAGACGATATTCGTGAGCTTTCTCGGCTAACACGCCGACGGTACGATAATCAGGAGGGTAGATGTTGTTCCTCTGGTTCAGCTCCAGGCTGAAAAGTCGTCGATGAAGGAGGCTGTGTTGAGCTACTTAATTCGCTCAGCCCTATACGCTATCATCGCGGCATCCAGTTTCGATACGATATGGCCATCGTCGTTGCAACTCTGGCGAGCCTGGGGAGGTTGCTCCCTCGATGAATGTTGACTCCGTTGCGCGCCGAGGCGCGGATGACATTTTTCATGAAAGAGAATGTTACAAACAAAATGGGATTAGAAATATGTTACCCTGCCTATTTCTGTCTTAGCTCATCCCAGGTAGCCTGCCAACCGTGCACGCCAGTTATCGTATTTGTTAGTCCCTGGGACGCTTGCACAAAGTGCAACGTCACAGTATATAACCAGCGACCGGAAACATAGTACTTTGAGATTTCGTCAGCCGCCAAGTGCCGATGCAAGCAACTGTTCGCAGTTCGGAAGAACTGTGAGACAAACAGCCAAACACAAAATAAGACTGCAAGGAGTCGTGTTCTATCAATCGATGTATTTTAGATGCCAGATTTGATAAATAAACAATATGAAAAACAAACTATACGAGAATTTATCGGACGAGGCGAACCAAATTTGAATCACATCTTTTTAACTGGGGAAGGATTCTTTCTATGCGAAGAACATGCAATCCCCAGAAAGACCGAAAAAAACGGAAGTGCATCATAATTATTTATTCAAGTAAAAATTCCCGAGGTCCCGGTTCAAACCCGGGCTGAAGGAATTTTTACTTGAATAAATAATTATGATGCACTTCCGTTTTTTTCGGTCTTTCTGGGGATTGCATGTTCTTCGCATAGAAAGAATCCTTCCTCAGTTAGAAAGATGTGATTCAAATTTGGTTCGCCTCGTCCGATAAATTCTCGTATAGTTTGAATTATTAGGATGCGAACGCTAGAGTCATTACTCAATGAAAAAATATGAAAAACAGTCGGAAAAATATGGTTCGCGAAATCCGATGAAGTCATATCAATTCAACGCGAGAACAACAAACACAAAGAAAAACAACCGAATGTGCCCGCCAAGTACGTAGCTCTTGAAATGATGCTTCGATATCCTCACACGAAACTCCGACTCCACGACGTAGACTTCAGTTTGAGTTTTTTTATTTTTTTTCATTTTATTTTTTTCAACAGATTGCTGAAAGATCGCAGGGGTACGTTCGGTGCTTGGTTTTTTTCTTGATTTCACAACAGAGACTGGCGAACCGTTTTGCTTATGAAGCAAGTGTGATTTTTGTGTGAGTACTTGGCGGCTTTTTTTACATCTTTGGATGTTTTTCGTGGGATATATTAGTGCAGAAATATCTTCGAATAATCCCGAATTGCAAGAATTAGTTATGAAACACATGTTACACGGTCGTCGTACTGAATATTCTTCCTGTTTAAACAAAGATACAAATAATTGCTCAAAAAAATTCCCGAAGACATTTTGTGAATCAACACAGTTTGAAAAGAACGAGTTCCCGGTATATCAACGTAGGAACAATCAAAAGAAAGGTCACGTATATAATAGAAAAATTGATGGAAAATTTGTAAAAGTAGACAATTCTATGGTGGTTCCTTATAATCCAGACTTACTTAAAAAATACAACTGTCACATCAACGTGGAATATTGTGCATCTATTATAAGTACCAAATATAAATATTTAAACAAAGGTCATGATCGAGCATTAATCGGGTTGAAAAAAAAATCGGGTTGATGTACAATAATCAATATCAATAAATTAATTCGATTCGAATTCGAAGCTTAATCAATAGAAAATTTCCCTTCTTTTAGGACCCAAACATGGGGGGTTGGCGCGCGAAGCGCGCAGGTGGGCACCGCAGCCCTCTTAGTATATATGGGCATATGTCAGAAGCCTTTAACATTTGTGTAACTCGAATTCGATTTGCGAGGGTGAAATTATGACTATGAATAATTGATTCAGATAACTTTTTTTGAGTCCCGCTCGATGGAATGTATTGAAAAAAAAATAGTTGCTACCATAATACACGGGCAAAACTGTTATTTACAGGCTCGAACATGTATTCTGTCAACGTGCGCCGTGTATCTGGCAACTTGCGCCAGACTTTTAACACCTATTACATATGAATACATCTTCAGAAAAATATTTAAAAAATCCTGTATGTCAAGGAGAGTACTGGAAACCTTGTCCCTATAATAGGAAAGACAAGAGTTAATTTGGGATAGTCAAAAAATCTCTATGAAGCAGAGAGAAACCTGAGAGAGCCCACGGAGCCAAAAAGCTGGGACAGACTAGTGGAGCTCGGTTCCGTGGATCCCGAGTGGTCGGTCCGTGAACTAAATTCCCGGCGGGTAGATGACAGATGCAGGTAATACGATGCAGATGCTGCTCCTCCGCCACACTCTGTTTTGTTCACTCACACATGTAACCTCACACGTACATTACAGAGTAGAACCGCTTTATTCAAAGTTCCAATTGCTTGCAGAAATCGGCAGAGCCGCGAGAACGGTCGGTTTCCCTGGATAGCGTAAGTATTGATAATTATCAACTACATTTAATATCAATATTTTTTAAATTCATTCATTGCATTAGTTATTTCTCAGTTGTTAGATATGGACGTGGGGGAGAAGATCTGCCCCAGGCGGACTGTCCAGGGCGATAGAAATGGTATGTTATATGATCTTCAAAAATTATTATGATTATTATTATTTTATTTATGCATTTCACTCGTTATTTTTGTAATAATAATTAATTAATTAATTATTTTGTTGATAATAATAATATGAGTCCGTCTTTATATTTTCATGTGAAGAAGAACACCACCACCAACAACAACAGCAACAACAACACCACCACCAACAACAACAACAACAACAGCAACAACAACAGCAACAACAACAACAACAACTGCAATTGCAACTACAACAACTACAGCAACAAGTAAACCAACAACAACAACTACTACAACAGCAACAACAACAGCAACAACGGAGACGACAACCCGAGGACGCGGGTGAGAATGGAAATGGTACGGATACAAAAGTTGCATATTGTTGTTTATATTGAATTAGTTTTAAGTCGTATGTGTTTGATTTATAATCTTTTTCAGTACAAGGACCCCGCCGACACCAGCGGGCGGGACGGCGGAGGGCATATTTTAGACAAAGAAATTTGGTAGCATTGTTGTTTTCTTTATCGAACCCATACCAGGGCCGCGGCCGCGGCGCCCAACACAATCGCGGTCGCGGTCGCGGCTACGGTGGCGGTTAGTTTGCTGTTGCCAATTTTGTTTTTTTGTTGATTTGTTAAATTGTTCCTTTGTTAATTTGTTAATCTTATTTTAAATAAAATAAACATTAATATATATGTTGGCGTGAGACTGACGTAACGTCGGCCTAAGACAGACCTACAATAACATTGCCCGTTGTTGACATAAAGTAAGTCATAGCTCAGGTACGTCAACAAAGCGTTTCGGTAATTACAATAGTACAAGGTGACAACCTTTCCTCGGATCAGCAGTCGTATCTCGTCTGGCAAGGCGAGCAGACGTAATTGCGAGCGAAAAGGCTCCGGCTGAATCGAGCTAATTAATCAACGAGTGTGTCGACCATGAGTTCGAGCGAGCGCGGCGCTGATGAGGGCGATCACGGATCGCCTTCACCAGACCCTGATGTTCTAAACGAACCTTTACCCGACATCAGAAGTGGGATAACACCCGGCGAAATTCGCGAATGCCTCGAGGCTAACGCGAGCAGCGAAAGTGGCCCGAGTGGGTCCAACATGGCGTGGTCAGCGCTATCCGGTATGCTAGAGATTATGGCTAAACAACACCAAGAAAACTTACAAGCTAACAGCGCGCTCGTCGAAGCCGTGCTAGCGAGGGCTGCTGCCCCCCCGCGAAGACCCAGACTTCCCGATATTTATATGGCTCCCTACAATCCTGATGGAGACGTACCCGTCCGCGATTGGTGCGAACACGTGGATAGAGCTCGGGATCACTGGGGACTTACGGACTACGAAGTCTGCACTAAGATTGCGGGATTATTGCAGGGGCGAGCGAAGACGCTTGGCGACACCTGGCTAGTGCGATCACCAGCGTGGGCAGCCATGAAAACCGCGCTTATTCAAACGTTTGAGCCGGAGGCAAGGTACTCGAACGATATTGTTAAGCTCCGCAGCTTCAAGTTCGACGTCTCGGATCCGGCCGCGTCCATTACTAAAGCCTGGAACTTTTGGAAACGAGTAGTGTGTGGGGATGAGGCGCGCGACGCGGTCGAGGCGGTCATAGGTTGCATCGACGATGAGAGAATGAGACTGCGGCTCCTAGCCAGCAAATGCGTAACCGTTCCCGAACTCATTTCAGTAGCGGCGACCATGAGACCTAAGGAGCCCGTAGATAGCGAGCCTCCGGCTAAACGCCCCAGGCTACGACCCGCGCGTGAAGAAAAGACCACCTGCTTCAAGTGTGGCAAGCTTGGGCATATCCAAAGAGACTGTCGTTCCGATAGGACAACGGCACCGAGACCGTTACTAACGGCAGAGACCTCGAGGCAAGAGGATGCGCGACGCGATAACCCAAGACCAGTGTGTGAATACTGCCAGAAAATCGGCCATTCAGCAAACGTTTGTTTCAAGCGACTCGCCGACGAATCGAAAAAGATCAACCTCGCCGGGTGTGATGACGACATATCCACTCCACTGCACATGGTCATCAAGGATCGTAAGCTGGTGGGATTGTTCGACAGCGGAGCGGATCGCTCCCTCGTACGTAAGTCGTTCAGTGCTTCTCTGCCCGGGAAACGCAAGGACTCGGTCCTTATGCTGAAGGGACTGGGCGGAAACGTACCAGTGATGTCCTGCCAACGTATCCTAGTAGCGTGTCAGTTCGACACCACCCGTATAGACCTGTATTTCCACGTGGTCGAGGATCACGAAATACCCTGTGACCTACTCGTGGGCTCAGACCTCACAAAAGTACCTGGCATAATTGTGCAGGTCACGAAGACCGGCGCTACCGTGGTAAGAGTTGCCACTACGATGAACATCATCTCGAACAATACGGACTACTTCGACGACCTGAACACGGACCTGGAGAACCCCGACGATATTCTGGCACTACGACTACGCCTCAATAAACACAGAGCAGTTTTCACGACAGGAGTGCCGAAAACAAAGGTGACTACCGGTCTTATGCATATCCAGTTGAAGGACCCGTCTAGAGTTGTCGCTCGTCGACCATATCGGATGGCACCCATTGAATGCGACAAGGCAAGGACCATAATCACGGAATTAATTTCAAATGGGATTGTTCGAGAGAGCACCTCCGAATTTGCGAGCCCCATAATCCTCGTGAAGAAGAAAAATGGCGAGGACAGACTGTGCGTGGACTATAGAGAACTAAACAGTAACACCGTTCCGATCAAGTTCCCCCTGCCCATTATCTCCGACCAACTCGACAGACTCGCAGACGCAACATACTTTATCTGCCTCGATATGGCACAGGGTTTTCACCAGATCCCAATTGACGAAGAGTCGATACATAAGACTGCCTTTATAACACCCGACGGATTGTTCGAATATGTCACGATGCCCTTCGGCTTGATGAATGCGCCAGCCGTCTATCAACGTGCCATCACGACCGCTCTACGACACCTACTCCCGACTATATTAATTTACATGGACGATGTCCTTATAAAATGCAAAACGTTCGAGGAGGGCTTGGAGACCTTGGATCAGGTCCTAACAGTACTACGTCAGACCGGCTTTGCCATGAACGTCAAGAAGTGCTCCTTTTTCAAGAAATCTGTGGAATACCTCGGTAACATCGTGACGAATGGTACTGTGCAGCCTAGCCCCGAAAGGTGGAAGCATTGGAGAAGTCACCCGTACCACGCACAGTGAAACAGGTCAGACAATTCTGCGGACTGGCGAGCTATTTCCGCCGCTTCATTCCGAAATTTTCCGAGCGCATGATACCGCTGTACGACTTAATCAAGAAAGACGTCAGGTTCACTTGGACCGCGAAGTGCGAAAACGCAAGACTAGACGTTATTCAGCGATTGACGTCCTCACCTGTGCTAACCATCTACGAAGAGGGACTACCGATAGAAGTACACACTGACGCGAGCAGTACCGGGCTCGGAGCTGTATTAGTTCAGCTTAAGGAAGGCCAGCTTTCCGTTGTCGCCTACATGAGCATGAGGACCACCGAACCGGAAAGTCACTATCATTCGTACGAGCTAGAAACGCTCGCGATAGTACGCGCCATCAAACACTTCCGACACTATCTGTATGGCAGGGCCTTCACCGTTATAACCGACTGTAACGCCGTAAAAGCCTCCATGAAAAAGCACGAGTTGTTACCACGAATTCATAGATGGTGGGCTTTCCTACAAAACTATAACTTCAAAGTCGAATACCGCCGGGGCACACGGATGCAGCACGCCGACTTCCTCAGTCGCAACCCAATAGCCCGCGTCAACGTCGCTAGGACTGAGGAACACTGGCTAAAAATAGAACAAAGGCGAGACCCCGAGTTAGCCTCAATCATAAAAGAAGTCGAACGGATGGGAGGCCCCCCCGACTACCAGGTACAGCATCAAATCCTTATGAAGGATTGCCTGGACGAGGTACCTGGAACGAAACGCTGGAAAAAGGTCGTGCCAAAAACGTACCAGTGGAGCATGATCAACGCCTACCATACAGCGCTTAAACATTTCGGATGGGAAAAGACACTCGCGAAAATGCGAGAAGAATACTGGTTCCCCGAAATGTCGACCACCGTGAGACAGTTCGTGGAAAACTGCATCATCTGTAAAACAAGCAAAGGACCTTCGGGCGTTAGACAAATACGACTACATCCCATCGAGAAACTACCGACCCCCTTTCACACGATACACATCGATATGACCGGTAGATTGACAAAACGCAATAACGTGCACGAATACGTCGTCGTAGTGGTCGACGCCTACACCAAGTACACGCTTTTAACCTACGTAAACGATAAAACTGCACGAACAACGCTCGGCGCATTGACGAAGACTGTCGCGTTGTTCGGAGCACCAAAACAGATAATTAGCGACCAGGACTGTGCTTTCAAAGCAGAATTCGAGGCGTTCTGTAAGGAACACAGCATCCATCAACACTTCATTGCCCCGGGTGCAAGCCGCGGCAATGGCCAAGTGGAAAGAACGATGGCGGTAATAAAGAACGGACTGACTATCATACGGAACTACGAAGACGAAGACTGGAGAAAGGCTCTCGACGCCTTGCAGTTAGCCATTAACTGCACTAAGAATAGGACTACCAACGTAAGTCCCATGCAAGTGCTGACTGGGCGACAAGGAGCCGTCCCATGCGAACTAGTTAGCCTGATCGATGACGAACTAGGAACGATCGATCGCGATCAGATGGATACCTACGTGCGAAAAAGGATTGACGACCACGCCGTCACGGAAAAACAACGGTTCGACAAAGGGAAAGCGACTATAAGACGTTTCCAAAAGGGCGAGATCGTCCTCTTCAAAACAAACCCTAGAAGCCAGATCGGACTAGATTTGAAATACCCCGACGCCTACGAAGTGTGGAAAATCCTGCCAAATGACCGGTATGAGATAAAGAAGATCCTCGGCAGAGGGCGACCTAAGAAAGCAGCACACGACCAGCTGCGCCTTGCCCCCAAACCTGATCTCCAAGGGGCCCACGTAGCCAACAACCGAGGATGAATCGGCACTGACGAAGTGAACGTGCCCAACACCACCATATCAAAAGCCCTCCCCGTGCACTACAATCCACTCACCATCTTTTTCTTTCTCATAATTATAAAAAAAAAAAAAAAGTAACTGATTTATTTTATTGTTTTTCAAAAAAAAAAGGGGGGGGGGGGTTATGTACACCTAGCGCTCCAAACAATTTTGTAACCAATAAATTATCGTTTTGAGGACGACTGATTAACCTAAGAATCACGACTATTCCAACACCACCTGAAAGCATTCCTCCTTCCCGTGTGTAAATGTCAGCGGACGGGGGCTGCGACATATGCAGGGTCGGTGTGCCATCAGACAGGGGCTGTAAGCACACCGACCTGCATGGTCAGCGGACAAGGGCCGCGACATTTGCAAGGTCAGTGTGCCATCAGACAGGGGCTGTAAGCACACTGACGAGCAAAGTAAGCGGACAGGGGCCGCAAGCGATATTGATGAGTAAAGTTGGTGGAGCCGATCGAGGGCGATCGTTCATCAGAATGGCCGTGTCGGCGTGAGACTGACGTAACGTCGGCCTAAGACAGACCTACAATAACATTGCCCGTTGTTGACATAAAGTAAGTCATAGCTCAGGTACGTCAACAAAGCGTTTCGGTAATTACAATAGTACAAGGTGACAACCTTCCCTCGGATCAGCAGTCGTAGCTCGTCTGGCAAGGCGAGCAGACGTAATTGCGAGCGAAAAGGCTCCGGCTGAATCAAGCTAATTAATCAACGAGTGTGTCGACCATGAGTTCGAGCGAGCGCGGCGCTGATGAGGGCGATCACGGATCGCCTTCACCAGACCCTGATGTTCTAAACGAACCTTTACCCGACATATATTATAACAGTATATTATTTATTCATTTACTGATTAACATATAAATAATAAAATAATATATATATAATATATATATATATATATATATATATATATATAATAATATATAATAATATATATATAATTAATAAAAATAACATATATTATAATTGTATTATCATTATAATGTTTATTTATTCACAAAGAGTATAACTGATTTTTGATTCAAATTCGGATTCGTAATTTCAGTCGTCCAGGTCCTCGGCTTCGTAGTTCACGTATTCTATGTCCTCCGCTTCGTAGTTCTCGTAGTCCAGGTCTTAGATACAGGACGGACTCAGAATGCCTAATATTAATATTAATATTAATGTTTATTTTATTAGCGCAAAGCAGGCATAGATTAAAGCGCAAAGCAGGCATATATTACAGCGCAAAGCAGCCATATATTATAGCGCAAAGCAGCCTTGTTTTTGTTTGTTCCCTCAGATGCTCTCTAAATTTTTGAGTTTTTGACTAATTGCATGCCGCTTGTCGTCAAGGGCTTGTTGATTTTTGAATCTCCAGAGTGCATGAATCCTTACTCTCAGAAGGTATTTGAGTGCATGCATGCGGTGTTCCAGGCACGGATGTCCGGAATCAAACCATTCTGGCACTTTTTGGTTTGTGACAGCTGCGCAAGCGTTTGTCATTTTTTTCAAAACCCCCTCGTGTGCCCAGTAATCTCCAATTAATTTGTGAAAATAGAATAGCTGTAAAGAGACAACTTTTTTAATAATGCTCTGTGGCCGCGTCAGCTTCGTAACGGAAGGTTCGTCTTCATTTGTATTCTCATATTCTCTTGCTGCCAGGTAGAACTCGTCTTCGGTGATTTTCTCCATGGGCGGCTTCGCAAGGACTTCGCGACACTCGGCACATTTGAATTTCTTAATTGTGCGGAACGCAACGAAGCCACTCAAATATGTCGAAGCATTCTGATCGTAGCTCGTAAAATCGTTGAGATCGAGAGAGGCATTCTGGGTAATATTTCTAATGTCCTCTTCCATCTGCGCGACATCCGACACAATTTGATTGTCCTGTTCATTGACTTCGGATGATATAAGGTCCAAAGTATCGACCTCAGGATCTTTTGTCGCAGTCGATGGACTATGGAGAAGTTGAGGAGCTTCTGGGCATTGTGAGTTGCCTTTCTCTGGCGCATAAATATCCTTGCTAGATATAATTTGCTTCAAGGAAATGCGTGCCGTCCGACATGTTGGATTAGCATCCTCCACGTTGCCGCAACTTTGAAAAAACTTGTTCTGCTGAATCTTGGTTACATAATCCAGTGGCAAGTTCGAAGCCGGGAAATTCATCTTTAAGGCAATTGTAGAGCAAAAGTAAAGCCGTCACCGTCTGCCGAATGCCTCGCAGAAATGGCAATTGCTTTTTTCCATTCGGCGTGGTACTCCACGATTCACATTGATCGACGAATTCTTACAGCAGTTGTTCTATATCGGGGTGCCTATCGGATAAAACTCGTTTTCCTCCAACAGTGACGTTTAAGCTGTATGAGTTACATGCATCAATGACGGCATTCATCTTTTTCGCAAAATTTGATGATCCCTTCCACGTAGTGCTCTTTAAAAGACCGCTCGTTCCCGCCGTTTCAATTGCGCACGAGAAACGGTTGCTAAATAACTGAAAAGCCCGCTTCACATTCATCGACTCGAAAGTCTTCGGCTTGATATGTCTTTCGGTGATGTGAGACAACAAATTTGACCCAGCTTCTGTTGCACAGTCGACTCTCCACGTTTCGACTAAATCATCCCAAGCGGCAATAATTTCACCATTTTGGTAAATCATCTTTGCGTTGTCTTTGCCCTCCCTAAAGAACGCAGCAAGTCTTTTAATTAAATGTGGGAAGTCGCACAACGCATAATACAACTTATCTTTATAAAGGAAATGTGGCTCCTCAGGTGTTACTTCAAGCTCGGTATTATAGAGCTTCTGGTTTGGCCCACCTTGATCACAACATATCATTCGAATATCAGCTCCAACGGCAGCGAGTTTGTCCAAACATATTTTCAGCAATACAGACAAATCTGTCGCAGGTACAGCCCAATGCGACAATACATATGGGGTATTCTCGCTCATCCGGGACACTTTTCTGCGCATGATTCATCGATTTCAGTGCCACGCGAGATTTTGGTTCTTGGTCAATCCCTAACAACAGATCCGGAGTCATACCCCCCGATTACAACTGGTTCAGAAGTTATTAGACTTACGAGATATGAGAAAATCAGTTTTCGAGCGCACCGCGCTATCTTCAAACGTACGTATCTTTGGTTCGGGGGGTCCAAAAAATATTTTCAACCAGTGCTCTAGAATCAGAAAACTCCCGCCTTTCACGCTGTGCTATCCAAGATTTTCGACAAAATATTTTTGCCCACGAATTTTACAATGTATTTTTGTTTTTCGTCCTGTGACCAAAGGGCATAATTTTTTTTGATGAAAATTGGACTGTAGGTAGATCTCCATGTACTTAAAAGACCCTGCAATTTTCAAGAGGGCGCTATTTTTCCTTTTTTTTTAATAATTTTTGAGGCTTTTTTATAGGCTTTTTTTTTTTTTTTCAATTCATATTTTACAAATAGGGCTCAATATTTTTAGACCAAAATTTTACTGAAGGCTGCTCTTCATATAGTGTAACCATTCTGAAATTTCCAGAAGGGCGTTCGGCCTTGTTTTTTCAATGTAATTTTTTCCGGTTTTTCTCCTATCACAGTTTCCCGATCATCATGATCCTTATTCGCGCTGGCAAATCAGTTTCAACAAATTATCATTCATTCTTCAACGACTTCTCTAGAATTTCACCTTGCCTATCGCCGATTTTATATTCAACTTCATGTTTCTCAAATAAATTACTCGGTTGTAAATCCAACGAAAAATATCTTCACGTTTCTTCTTCTTTTTCTTATTCCTATGGATATATCCTCAGAACTTTTGATCTTCACGTTTAGATCCCTAAGTTTGTTATGCGCCGATGCTAACGTCACCTTGCGGCCTATGTAAGAACTTCGATGAACATTATTCTCCCTTCAATGCATTGCGCTATAAGTTAGTCGCGTAAAATATCAGGTTACATTCCGACATTCTTGAATCGTACCCATCTTGTTTCTGTTTACTGTGGTTAAACAATTTTCGACGATACGTGAGTAATCTTTCAAAATGCCGAAATAGTACATTGTGTGACCAGTGCGTAAAGCAGGTGATTTTCGATGAGTGTGAATTTTATCGCCCGAGCGAAGCGAGGGCGATGATCACACGAGTCGAATATTACCTGCTTCGCACGCGTTGCACATACTATTTTTTGAACCGAGTCGTGAGAAGTTCGACCTAAAGATAGTGGTTTCGTGTCGATATCCGAAATTGGTGGACGGGTCCAGGGCGGAGCCCTGGTCGGGGTGCGGGGGCGAAGCCCCTGCTGGGGGTGCAGGGGGCGAAGCCCCCGCTGGGGGGGGGGGGGGGGGGGGGGCGAAGCCCCCCACAAAAACAAATAACCAAGTTCCAAAATAATTAAAGGTAAATTTATTACGTATATAACGATGTGTACGGTTGACCAGCAAAAGGTCTACTGCACACAGCGTCTAGACTACATTCTGCAGTGGAGATAGACCAAAAGGTGTTAAAAAAAAAAAATCACAGCGTCTGCTGTTTGATACATTGGCCCAGTGTAATTGTTAGTAAACAACTGATTACTTTGAGTCTATAAGTCGTGAAGCTGTAACCCTGTGCGAATAGCAAAGATTTTCTTCCAATCACTGTGCTCAAAGCTAAATGCTTTACGCACGGCGTGCAAGAAGCAAATTGCTTTACGCACGCTCAGTAAGAGTGCGTGAATCGGGTGTTTCTCAAACGCTCTCCATGCATGAGAAGTCGAACTTCTCACACCGCGTTTCGAAAAACTACTGTCATAACCCGTTCGGAAAGATAAACCATAAGTGTGTGAATAAGAGCCTGAATATAGTATCAGCCCAATATAATACCGCAAAACTGCCGTTACTCGAAGTAGGGAAATATCTGTGCCAGTCTTGTCGGTTTGAAGCAAGGAGCCGTGAGCAGAACGTTTCCGCGGAATTTTCGGGAGCATCTAGTAGTCAATCTTCACAACCTTTTGTACCGTCGCAAGATTCAGTGTCTTCGCAACCTTCTCTGCCGTCGCAAGACTCAGTATCTTCTCAAATTGTAAGACCTAATGTTGAAATTCAGAATTTACTCTGTGCCGTGGGTGAATCACCAATAGTGGCGAAGAGAAAGATATCTCAAAAATATAGTGTAGCCAAGAAACAAAAAATTCACCAACGCGTTGACGAAATATTGGAAAATTCTAATCTTGAAAGCTCTACAAGATTATTGACCGAAACTAAATCGATATATTATGATGAAATAATGCAACAAATTCATACAAAGTTCAATGATGAGACGACCACACGTGAACAGCAGATACAGCTCCTGACAATCGTACCGCAGAGTTGGCCAATCAGAAAAGTATCAACAGAATTTGATGTAAGCAAGAGAATGGTACAGGTTTCAAAAAATCTGTGTTCAGAATCAGGAGTTTTAACTGTACCTGGTGCAAAGACGGCTCATCCCTTGGATTTGTGCATTTTGTCGGCCGTGAAAGATTTCTATCTCGACGATGAAAACAGCCGTGTAGTACCTGGAATGAAAGAGTGTGTGTCCTTCAAAACCCCTACTGGAGAGTGAATAAAGATGCAAAAAAGGTTAGTTCTTTGCAATTTGAAAGAGCTGTTCAAAAGCTTCTGCGAAAAGCATCCTGAAGTCGGCTTTTCAACTTTTGCAAAGCTTCGACCTCCATACTGTGTGCTGGCTGGTCAGAGTGGCACCCATACAGTCTGTGTGTGCACCACTCATCACAACGTGAAGTTAATGCTAGAAGCATGTAAGATTGATAAGCTCAACTTAGGCGGGAAATCTACGATTGAAAATTACAGTGACTGCCTGAAAGCCATTATATGTGAAAATCCGGCGACGAGTTGTTATTTTCATGAATGTCAGCTATGTCCTGGAATCTTTGAATTGTCTGAACTTTTGAAAAGTGTCCTAGACGATGCGATCATTGACAATTTATTTGAAATTTTCACGATGGCTCGCAGTTGATAGATCAACTTTAGAAACGCTGGAACTTCCTTCCGATGATTTCGTTGATTCTTTGTGCAGTCAATTGAAGACGCTCTTTACACATGACTTCATCGCTAAGCCGCAGTCCGCGTACCATAGAAATTTGAAGCAGGACTTGGGTGAAGGAGAATTTTTAGTAGATTTGGATTTCGTTATTCATTCGTTGTGCAAAATGCCGCCCAGGGATTTCATTGGAACAACGACCAGGCGACCATCCATCCATTTGTAATTTACTATAACACCAGTGCCGGATCGCACCATAAAAGTTTGACCATAATCTCGGATTCATTAGAGCATAATACCACCGCGGTTTATGCATTCCAAAAAATCTTAGTGACGTATCTGAAAGAGAATTTTAATCCGAAAAAAATATTCTATTACTCAGATGGGGCCCCACAGCAATATAAAAATTGCAAAAACTTTATAAACCTGATGCACCACAAAATAGATTTTGATATTGATGCCGAATGGCACTATTTTGCTACAGCCCATGGGAAAGGCCTTTGCGATGGAATCGCAGGAACTGTCAAGAGGCTTGCATCACGTGCTAGCCTGCAGCTCCCACCCGAAGAGCAAATTCTTACAGCAAGATGTCTTTATGTTTGGGCGAATAGGAATATTCAGGGAATTGACTTCCGCTTTAGTACAAAGAAGGAATACGAATTGGCTCAAAACTACTTGGACGCTAGATTCAAAATAGCTAAGACGGTCCGGGGAACACAAAGCTTCCATTCAGTTTTACCAGGTGATGACGATGGAAAAATGATCTTTAAAACTTATTCCTCGTCGGAAACTTCGAGAGAAGTGTGAAGAAAATATAATAACACAACAAGACTTGCGGGGCACGGATATAGGTACAGAACAATCAGCCCTTTTCAGGGCTACCAATTTTCGCAAATCTTCGGATTCGAGAGAAGTCGTTGAATGAATGATAATTTGTTGAAACTGATTTGCCAGCGCGAATAAGGATCATGATGATCGGGAAACTGTGATAGGAGAAAAACCGGAAAAAATTACATTGAAAAAACAAGGCCGAACGCCCTTCTGGAAATTTCAGAATGGTTACACTATATGAAGAGCAGCCTTCAGTAAAATTTTGGTCTAAAAATATTGAGCCCTATTTGTAAAATATGAATTGAAAAAAAAAAAAAAAAAAGCCTATAAAAAAGCCTCAAAAATTATTAAAAAAAAGGAAAAATAACGCCCTCTTGAAAATTGCAGGGTCTTTTAAGTACATGGAGATCTACCTACAGTCCAATTTTCATCAAAAAAAATTATGCCCTTTGGTCACAGGACGAAAAACAAAAATACATTGTAAAATTCGTGGGCAAAAATATTTTGTCGAAAATCTTGGATAGCACAGCGTGAAAGGCGGGAGTTTTCTGATTCTAGAGCACTGGTTGAAAATATTTTTTGGACCCCCCGAACCAAAGATACGTACGTTTGAAGATAGCGCGGTGCGCTCGAAAACTGATTTTCTCATATCTTGTAAGTCTAATAACTTCTAAACCAGTTGTAATCGTGGGGTATGACTCCGGATCTGTTGTTAGGGATTGACCAAGAACCAAAATCTCGCGTGGCACTGAAATCGATAAATCATGCGCAGAAAAGTGTCCCGGATGAGCAAGAATACCCCATATGCTATCGGTTGGCGATACGGTTTTCTAGCGTTGTTGCTTTCGATGGAAAATACCAAAATGTCGGTAGCTCGCTGATCCCGCCGTCCGAGAGGACCAAGATCGACTAATCCTTCTACTTGGTCCATTGCTTCGGAATACTCCTCCATGCTCTTTATTTTTGTCTCGTCGAAAATCAAAGAAAGGAGCCGTTGATCGCCAGGAAGATTCGAGAGCTTCTCACCTAGAGCTTGGAAAATTGAGTCAGTAAACCCAGGTCTTATGTCGTAATCCATAGCCCAACGTTTCATAGTCGAGGAACTAGGAAAATTACATCCCGCTTGTCGAAGTCGACTCATCTCAACTGGAGAGTAGTAGTGCAACAATTTTGCCAAATTTTTCTCTTCCTCCGAGAATGGCGCATTAGCCGTATGCAGTTGCAAACATATCATGGCTTTTGCACCCGCTGTTAGGTCCGAGAGCGATAAAACCATTTCACGTACATCTTTGGCTTTCGTAGTGAATCTGTCCGCTCTGGCCTTTGCTCGATTCTTGCGATCGTTAGAATTTATGAACTTCTTTTTCAAAACGCGCAATTCTTCACGAAGTTGATGATTTTCCTTGTCAAGACGATTTACTTTGTTCATAAGATCATTAATCGCAGCATCAGTCATAGGAGGTTCATCGAGTTCCATCGTTTGTTCTGCAAATGACGAATTTAATTTAGATGAATAGTCATTTATTCCTGACTGATCGGTCTCCATGATTTCAACAAAGTTATTTGAAGAGACTGATTTGTTATAATCGACAGGGACAGCTGTGCTTTTTAAACGGTCAGGGGTCAAAAACGCATCCTCCGCAAAATGTACAGCACAAACGCCAGACTTTATGAGTGTCGTGATATTCATTTTTATCAGGTCAGAGTTTGCTGTAAAAGAAGAATAGAAACTGTGGATCTTGATGTTTCAGAAGTTGAAAGTCTCAAAAAATTCCGAAAATAGAAATATATCTGAATTCATGTACGGAATAAAAGTCAAAAAATTAAAATATATATATCACACACCGCAATTGCGAATCCAAATTTCCCGACGTTGAACATCGGTTGTTGGAAAGCGAAAAAGTTTCCTTGTCGCATCGCGTCGATTGACATTGGATGACCACTCAAACACCTAAAAAGATGGTCCAGACCATCTCGCACGGGACGCAATGGGAATGGCGGATGCAGCCCATCACGATGGCACCGGTTATAGTGGCCCAAAAACCCTATATGGAAGGCAAGGTCGTTAAGCGATCTTGGCTCAATGAGCGAGGCAAAATCGTTTTTAACGAGCAAGAGAGCAGCAGTAGCAGCAGCGATAGCGACAGCGACCATGAAGGCGGGATGGCAGTGCCAAAATAGGCCGAGCATCGAAGCAATATTTTATAAGTTTTTTTTTTTGAGTGCAGTTGAAAGCCATTTTTTTTTGTTTGAAAAGCTTTTCCTTTATTTTGATTTATTATTATTTTTTTTCTTTTCTTGTTATATGATCATTTGATTTTCTTTAAGACTTGCACATAGCAATAACTAAGTTCCGTATGCATATGCGCAAAATTGTTAACAATGAACGTTTTTTTTTTGTTTTGTTTCACGATTATTGCTTTAGCACCGTAGATTTCATAAAGCGTTTAAACGCACCTAGAGCCAACCGTAACAAGAATTCAAAACTAAACTGTCGAAGACAGCCGTTCGAGATCATGAGCCAATGATATTTAAAATATAACCAGACACTTATGTATCACATCTCTGTGTGTTCGCACACATTTTGATATTCAATAAACGGGATACAGAGAACCAATAGAACGGCAGAGAACCGCAGAAGCGTTCGACATCGCAATTTTGGTTCGAAGTTTGAAATGGTATATAAGGACGAGCTGTAGGCTCACAGGCACTCATTCAGTCAATTATAAACAGCAACGTTAAACTTCAGACACTGGGTCTCCAACCAGCTTAGCTTATTATTCGTGCCGTCTAAATTTAAAATATCTCTGAAAAAGTATTGGACTTCAGGAGATATTTAATTTTCATCAAAAGATCATAACGATCAAAACCTTTAAGTTTCATTTGCATTTTCTTTGATTTTTCCTTTTGCTTGCTTTTTCTTTTATTTTCTTTTGCTTTCTACCATCATAATTTTCACCGCTTTCATTTTCTGTTATATTCTGCCAACTCGTAAGTAATCTGGTCTCACTATCAAAATAAACACTGTGTTTCAATTTATTTAATGCCTACCCTCACTGCCTGCATGTTATATCCTACTACTATCCTTGCATGTAAATCTAACGAGTGAGCTTTTGGGTGAACTCTGCAGATTAAGGTGAAGTGAAAGGTTTGTCAGAACCTCGAAAACGGCAAACAATAGTTCTCCGAAACTACTGAACCGATCTGAATGAAACTTTGAGGGATTACACATAATTGTAGCAGAAAGTGGCTAATTATTTCACTTTTCCAAAATTTGACAAAAATTTTGACAGATTGACGTACCGACCACATAAATCGCGAGATTATTCATTGTCGCCGTAGATAATCGCATTTTCCGGATAATTAGCCACTCCGCAATGAAATACCAAACACTTTGAGCCTAATCCCGTGTCATTTGATGAAGAAATGGCTGAGAACAATTCTTTTTCCGTTACTCAAAACTAAAAAACCGACATTCAGTTGAGATCACAACCCGTATCGACATTTAGTTGAGATCACAGTACCCTGTACCGAAATTGCGGCCAGTTTACTTGCAAACCGAGCAGCGGCGCTAGTGAAAGTTTCCTATGTCGTCACTTTACGTAAGATGTTGGCTCCCGCCGCTCCCGCTTGACGGCGCTTGACAAAAAACACAGAAATTCGATATCGGATCGCACACGGCTAACCTCACCCGACTAACAGCTAACCTAAAATACGAACAAACGATAGGTAGAATCGTGTTCGGACTTTGCGTTACGAGAAAACATTATTGCTTGTTTATTTATTGTACTCCGCTCTTTCATACTAATGTTTCGGAAAATGACTAACGTGTATGAACAATCAATATCGGATCCCAGACGTCATAAGCTCACTCGTCTGACAGCTAACCTGAAACTCGAATATAGGATAGACAAAATTGTATGTGAAAGTCGGGGTTCATTCAGCTCGTTCATTTAGTTCATCCATATTTTTCAATCCGCTGGATTTGTTGGAAACATATGCACAAATAAATTCGAATAACAGATACAAGATCCCCGACGTCATAATCTCAAATTTCTGGCAGCTAGCCTACAAGCCAAACATAGGAAATGAGATCTTATTTCAGACTTAGGGTTGTGGAGGGATCGATTTCTTGGTCGAAAATCTGAATAACAAAAATATATTCAAATTCCGCATACAAGCAGACCAGACATAACCTCACTCGACTGACAACTAGCATAGCATAGGAGTGTTCGTTTCAAAGTCGAGGTTATGGAGGGATCGATTTGTTAGCTGAAAATCGAAATATTCTTTGTCATTTTTTCCTTTTATTAAAATCTAAATAATAAAAATACGTCGAAGTGATCTATGCTAGCAGACGAGACATAACCTCACACTTTTGACAGCTAGCCTGACATAGGAATTTATTTCTGATTTGAGGTTAGGGAGCTATCGATCTGTTGGACAAAGATCTGAATAATAAAAATACATTGGAGTGACGTATGCTAGCAGACGAGACATAACCTCACACTTTTGACAGCCAGCCTGACATATGAATTTATTTCAAAGTTGAGGTTAGGGAGCTATCGATTTGTTGGACAACAATCTGAATAATAAGAATACATTGTTGAAGTGACGTAGTCACGTATGCTAGCAGACGAGACATAACCTCACACTTTTGACAGCTAGCCTGACATATGAATTTATTTCAAAGTTGAGGTTAGGGAGCTATCGATCCGTTGGACAAAGATCTGAATAATAAAAATACATTGAAGTGACGTATGCTAGCAGACGAGACATAACCTCACACTTTTGACAGCCAGCCTGACATATGAATTTATTTCAAAGTTGAGGTTAGGGAGCTATCGATTTGTTGGACAACAATCTGAATAATAAGAATACATTGTTGAAGTGACGTATGCTAGCAGACGATTCATAACCTCACACTTTTGACAGCTAGCCTGACATATGAATTCATTTCAGAGTTGAGGTTAGGGAGCTATCGATCTGTTGGACAAAGATCTGAATAATAAAAATACATTGAAGTGACGTATGCTAGCAGACGAGACATAACCTCACACTTTTGACAGCTAGCCTGACATAGGAATTTATTTCTGATTTGAGGTTAGGGAGCTATCGATTTGTTGGACAACAATCTGAATAATAAGAATACATTGTTGAAGTGACGTATGCTAGCAGACGATACATAACCTCACACTTTTGACAGCTAGCCTGACATAGGAATTTATTTCTGATTTGAGGTTAGGGAGCTATCGATTTGTTGGACAACAATCTGAATAATAAGAATACATTGAAGTGACGTATGCTAGCAGACGATACATAACCTCACACTTTTGACAGCTAGCCTGACATATGAATTCATTTCAGAGTTGAGGTTAGGGAGCTATCGATCTGTTGGACGAAGATCTGAATAATAAAAATACATTGTTGAAGTGACGTATGCTAGCAGACGAGACATAACCTCACACTTTTGACAGCTAGCCTGACATAGGAATTTATTTCTGATTTGAGGTTAGGGAGCTATCGATCTGTTGGACAACAATCTGAATTATAAGAATACATTGAAGTGACGTATGCCAGCAGACGAGCAGACGAGCCAGCAGACGAGAAAAAAGATAAATGCTACCGTACGATGTACGATACCTACGATGATTCCAAACATCAAGAACAAATAGTGTTATAACGTGTAATCGTGAAATAATTTCTCAGAAATATCGTTTTTTTTTTTAACACTTGGAAATGTACTATAATTTTGTCTTGGGTACGATAATTTTTACGCCCCTGGTACGATCAGCGCCACCTTTCAGGTTGGCAACGCTGATGACAGCCGGTACTAGAATCATGGAAACACGAGATAACTGTCAAGATTCGTTGTTGGAAATCGCGTTTGGTACAACAACCATGATATAACTGTCGGAAAATCATTGAATGACAGGGATCCGCGAACTACAGGTGCGCGAGTACACCTCGCTATTATTGCCAACAATTTCATTTATATTTACAAGCGTGATTCTAGTAAACTACTTCCTAACCTCAAACATGAGTGCCAATACGAAACTGAGATTTTTTTCCGATATGTAGAGTAGTTTTCGATATGATTCTGACGGAATTTGGCTGCTTGTCTGCTCTACTAATGGTCGATGGACACCTAACGAATACAGGTTATTGATTTATAGATTATATACCTAGTCATAGATCCTGCATAAAGAAATGTTTTTCTTGCAGTGTCTCCTATGGAGAGCAACTCGACTATTTGTCGATAGAATCCAAACGGATTTAGAATATTGATTTATCGATTATATACCTAGTTATAGAACCTGCATAAATTAATATTTTTCTTTCAGCCTCTCCTATGGAGAGCGACTCGACTATTTGTCGATAGAATCCAACCGGATTTAGAATATTGATTTATAGATTATATACCTAGTCATAGAACCTGCATAAAGAAATATTTTTCTTGCAGTGTCTCCTATGGAGAGTGACTCGACTATTTGTCGATAGAATCCAAACGGATTGAATACATTATAGTGAACTAGTTTCACTCTTATCAACCGCTCTGCACAAGAGCGAGGGAAACAACTAAGGTTTGCTTGTCATACCGATGGGGTTTCGAAACAGGGATTTTTTCCTGTATTTATTAAACATGTCTAATTTCATGTTATAAATATAGTAAACTAGTTTTACTTTTATTAACCGCTCTGCACAAGAGCGAGGGGAACAATCAACCGCTCTGCACAAGAGCGAGGGGAACAACCAAGGTTTGCTTGTCACACCGATGGGGTTTTCGAACTGGGATTTGCTCTGTATATATGAATCATGTCTAATTTCATGTTATAAATATAGTAAACTAGTTTTACTTTTATTAACCGCTCTGCACAAGAGCGAGGGGAACAACCAAGGTTTGCTTGTCACACCGATGGGGTTTTCGAACTGGGATTTGCTCTGTATATATGAATCATGTCTAATTTCATGTTATAAATATAGTAAACTAGTTTTACTTTTATTAACCGCTCTGCACAAGAGCGAGGGGAACAATCAACCGCTCTGCACAAGAGCGAGGGGAACAACCAAGGTTTGCTTGTCACACCGATGGGGTTTTCGAACTGGGATTTGCTCTGTATATATGAATCATGTCTAATTTCATGTTATAAATATAGTAAACTAGTTTTACTTTTATTAACCGCTCTGCACAAGAGCGAGGGGAACAACCAAGGTTTGCTTGTCACACCGATGGGGTTTTCGAACTGGGATTTGCTCTGTATATATGAATCATGTCTAATTTCATGTTATAAATATAGTAAACTAGTTTTACTTTTATTAACCGCTCTGCACAAGCGCGAGGGAAACAACCAAGGTTTGCTTGTCATACCGATGGGGTTTCGAAACAGGGATTTTCTCTGTATTTATTAATGATGTCTCTCCAGCGGAGAGCCACTCGACTGATTGTCGAAGGAATCCTAACGGATTAAATAGATTACAGTGAATTAGTTTTCACGCATATCTTTCGCTCTGCACCAGAGCGAGGGACAACTACGGTTGCTTATCATACCGATAAGAATTCTGACCAGGAATTTTCTCTGAATTCATCATGTCTAACTCTTTGTTAGAAATATCATAGTTGATAAGTTTCAACTTTTATCAATTGCTCTGCACCAGAGCGAGAACAGGCCACTTCTGTTGCTTTACACTGCGACGTTTGTCCAACTCAGTGTTAGTACACATGATGTACATAAATAATGCTCGATTTGTTCGGGTTAATATTTGATGCAATTATTTGCATGCCTTGCAGTGTTTATAAACACTGCCGCGAAATAATCGCGAGCATTAGGGTACGTATATGGGTCATTCTCAGTTAAGACGTAAATTCGACGTCCACGGTGAAAAATCACCTTTTTTAAAAAAATTTAATAAAAAGAATGTAAATATCTCTTAAAACTCGTGCTCATGTAAGTGGTCACTCAAATTCATTTCTTAATTTAATTTAATTTAGGCACAATTTCATCTCAAAGTCGGAAAACATCTCTCCCCTGGCCTGTCCCCGAGCTGATTCTGTTTATGTATTAGTAATTTAAAGTACTTAGAAATCAAATAGATTATTTAAATTATATATTCCAACAAAATAAATTGAAGAAATTATCGTAATCAAGCAGGTAAGATTGCATGATATTTTTTGTTTCTTAAAAAAAATTACGTTTACGTTTGTCCCCCACATTTTGCGTCTCGTCCCCTGGCATGTTTATTTTCCTGTAAAATCGGCATTTGTTTACCGACTCGCGGGAATTGAAGATCTTGGACGAACGTCGTTGAGTTTCTTTTTTGTAATCAGCGCCACTCGAACTAGGTGCACAGTCATTTTGTCATTTATTTCATTAATGACACTCTGTGGATACAGTTGAGAACGAGTGAATGGAGTCTCTCCCCTGGTAAGTTTAATTTTGAAAATATTCATCTAAAAATTTTAATTCATCTGTATTTTCACTTTTTGTTGTGTATAGATCCTAAGTTTTCTTGGTTAAGAGCATGTCCTAGTCCTACCTTTACCGGCTTTGAAAAAAAGTAAAACATCGAAAAAACTCCGAAACGATGGTTAAAAATGATATATAATGGATTTATTCGATGATTAGGGACGAATAGGTTCGATCCAGTACCCGAGATCCGTTGAAATCGAGAAAAATTAATTTTGTATGTTCGTCAAGTACGTCCGTGTCACCTATTTTGGTTGATATCAAAGTCTACGCGTCAAAAACGCAAAAACCGGCAACGTACCCCTAGTCTACATGCAATGACGAACATTTGTGTCTAAAAATTTTGTTGCTTCACGCAACAATGGGGCGATCAAACCGAAAGTAGAGCGGTAGTCAAGATGTAAATAGTGTAAAACTGTCGATTTCTGACAGCTTGATCGTGAGACACGAGACGGTCCTCGGCTAACGAAACGCCCGACAGATGGCTCTGCGCGTAAATCATCGTGCGTAATAATTGAATTACAATTATAATATAATTATTATATTGAAAATATAATATTTTTATTATTTCTTGCCAAGTATCAATGATAATACCTGGCAAAAAATAATAAAAATATTATATTTTCAATATAATAATTATATTATAATCTCATGTCTTACGATCAGCTGTCAGAAATCGACAATTTTACACTATTTACATCTTGACTACCGCTCTACTTTCGGTTTGATCGCCCCATTGTTGCGTGAAGCAACAAAATTTTTAGACACAAATGTTCGTTATTGCATGTAGACTAGGGGTACGTTGCCGGTTTTTGCGTTTTTGACGCGTAGACTTTGATATTAACCAAAATAGGTGACACGGACGCACTTGACGAACATAAAAAATTAATTTTTCTCGATTTCAACGGATCTCGGGTACTGGATCGAACCTATTCGTCCCTAATCATCGAATAAATCCATTATATATCATTTTTAACCATCGTTTCGGAGTTTTTTCGATGTTTTACTTTATTTCAAAGCCGGTAAAGGTAGGACTAGGACATGCTCTTAATCGCGTACAATGAATACATTTGTCATTATTTCTGTTTTTGTTACTAAAAAGTATCTCCCCTGTTCATATCTCCCCTGTCTTGTAAGGGCCAGGGGAAAGACACAATATCCAGGGGAGATATGAAAAGTTCAAACTATAATTTTTTTTACTATTTTTTTATTGTTTAAAGGTTGAATATTGTTATTTAATTTAACCTATAAATATATTCACAATATAGTTCATTGAAAAAACTCGATTATTATGTTTTTTTCGTAACGCGTGCACCGAAAGTGGTTTTTTTTTGTCCTCATTTGAGAGCCGAAAATAAGTCTTTTTGAGTCAGGATCTGATTCGTTAGTTTTTTAGGTCCGAGGACAAAAATGCTGGTCAAAAATCAAAATATTCGTCCTCCAGTTCTGAACGCCGCCACCATGCTGCGACGTCGATTTTGGTCGATTTTGGTAGATCGGCTAGCCAGTTAGAATATATATCAGTAGGTTGATTGAATCCTGACTCAAAGACTCATTTTCCGCTTCTAAATGAGGACAAACCCCACTCTCGGTGCGCTTGTTACGAAAAATATGGTATGCAGCATGGACAGTTTGACAGTAATTTTTGACTCGGGTGAAGTTGGCTGCACTCGACTGTCCAGCCAACTTCAGCCTGGTCAAAAATTACTGTCGTTCGGTCTTTCCCTTACGGAAAAAAACCCTCAAATTTAAGGGGTAAATTCGCACCCCCAAAGTTTTGGGGGTTCACCATGAAAACTCAGGGTTTACCCCCAAATTTCACCCTCAAATACAGGGTAAACCCTGAGTTTTCATGGTGAACCCCCAAAACTTTGGGGGTGCGAATTTACCCCTCAAATTTGAGGGTTTTTTTCCGTAGGGTTTACCCCCAAATTTCACCCTCAAATACAGGGTAAACCCTGAGTTTTCATGGTGAACCCCCAAAACTTTGGGGGTGCGAATTTACCCCTCAAATTTGAGGGTTTTTTTCCGTAGGTGTTGCAGCATAATATACTATTTACAGAACATGGCACCCGTAAACGAATTGGCACGAGAAAAACTTCTTGAAAAAAAGCGTGTGACAGAAAGATTGCGATACCAGAGAATCAAAAATAATCCAGATCTATATGCACAACAAAAAGTTAAAGAACATTTAAAGTATCAACAAAAAAAAGAAAAGGGAATAATTAAGACTGTAGACAAAATGACTCCGCAAGAAAAAAGGCAAGCTCGAAAATTGTGGCGGGAAAAAGCAAAGAGACGGCATCGTTTATTGCGGGAAAAATTGAATGGTTCCTCCGTTCCTGAGAAAAAAAAACCTGATAAACGAATACAAGTAGCACAGCTAAAATCATCTCGTGCGAGGAGAACGAGAAACCTAAAGATCAAAACACAAGCAGCCGATATTACTAAACTTAAATCTCTAGTACAACGCTACAAAAAACGTCTGCAAAGGTTGTCAACGGAATCTAGATCGGGACCATCAACAGAAGACTCCCCTGCTTAAAATGTCAGATAGGTTCCGGATAGCATATGGACTGTTAGTTATCCTATCCGGAGATCTATTCGGTTTTTGATTCCGCTTTTCGTCTGGCTGTATCCGGCATTTTTCCGGCGAGTCGGAACTTGCGCTGTACGATTGTCATCCGGTTCTATCCGGAATTGTTTCGGCGGGCCGGAATTTGTGCTATACGATTGTCATTCGGTTCTATCCGGAATTATTCCGGCGTGTCGGAACTTGCGCTAATTATCCTATCCGGAGATCTACCCGGTTTTTGATTCCGCTTTTCATCCGGCTGTACCCGGCATTTTCCCGGCGAGTCGGAACTGTACAATTGTCATCCGGTTCTATCCGGAATTGTTTCGGCAGGCCGGAATTCGTGTTATACGATTGTCATTCGGTTCTATCCGGAATTATTCCGGCGTGTCGGAACAATTGCGCTAGTTATCCTATCCGGAGATCTACTCGGTTTTTTGATTTCGCTTTTCGTCCGGCTGTACCCGGCATTTTTCCGGCGAGTCGGAACTTGCGCTGTGCGATTGTCATCCGGCTCTATCCGGAATTGTTTCGGCGGGCCAGCATTTGTGCTGTCCGATTGATATCCGGTGTGATCCCGAAGGTTTCTGCAAATATTTTCCGGCACTCGTATTCGGTGTTATCCCAAACGTATGCGGGTGTAATTCCAATTTTTATACGGGTCTATACGTGCTCCCAATTTGCAGTATGATCTTATATAAATCATGTACACGGTTATGAGTATTGAGTACAGGCGTATGCAGAATCGTCCGCTTACGGCCCGGTATCTTCTGCAACACGGTTTCCGTCCCGTATAATCCGGAACATGGTTCATGGACCTGCAACAATAGGTGTGCAATACGGCCCTGTCTGAAATTGAAACAAAGGAATGAGTGTGCGACTTGATGCGGAATACATAGGGAAAAGAAAAGTGGACCTTGATGGCGAATAAATACCGATTCGCACTAATATATACCTACTCTCAACACCTGGGACTACAACTTCAATTATATCATATAAAAATATGATATAAATAATTTATATGCGTTATGTGTAGCTATTTAATAGCATTTTTTATAATATATAATGATGCAGGAAACGAATATAACAAACTGTGATTTTTGCCAACGCGAGGTTTATTTCTAAAATCACATCATCTTATGCTTATAATTTCGTATATTGCACGTAAATTGCCCTCGATTCGTATTTTTAATATCGCCTAAATATGAGTCAACCACATGAATTTACATGGTAAAAAAAAAGTTTTTTTTCAATGCAACTATGCAAAGGTATAAAAAATATAGTGTTCAATGATATGATTATTTATAGATAAAAGATAAAGGCAAATTGGAATAATAACGATTGTTTTCATTGTATATTATGTTTCGAAAATCGTACTATGACGCATGGAATCTATGGATCATAGTTGAGCAAGAGCTTATTATAATCTCCACTTTACGATGGTAGTTCGATAGCCGAACCTTTAGTCTAAAAAAGATGCTATATCGCATATAATGAAAAAAAACAAAAATAAAAAATGAAAATTTCTCTGATCAGTCTGTTTTTCATCTGATAGATAAGAACAAGTAAAAGAATATAAAGCGATTCAATGGTACGTGTTCACTATGGGTGATTTACTGGTTGATGTCCGGTATCAGATCCTTTGGGCCTTCATCTGCATCGAACAACTGTAATACAAAAATCGATCGATGTTATTTACGTGACATATGCGTGCATGTTCATCCGTAATACAGCGCTCACATTACCATACATGGGATTGTAAAATGTGAAAGTGTTGTTGAAGTCATTCCGGTATACTTGACATTGGGATATAATTATTTCAATGGTTCAATACAATCGTTTATGGTTTTCAAATATGCTACATATTTGAATCTTTGAATTCTTTCTACTGTGCTTCAGCGATTTTTGAATGGTGAATACGCGTGAAAGTAAGTGTACGAAAGGACCCCGCAGAATCCTTATGAGCAATGGCTTTCGGCTAATTTTTCCTAAACTCCGTATACTAATAGTCCTTGACACGTAGAACAAAAGTCTCCGTAGGCCCAAAGCTCCAAGGTTCTTAGTTTAAGACCTTCAACCTGACAAAGTCGAACTTTTTTACCCATACGCTGTATAGCGTAGGCACGGGAGCGAACACGGGAGTGATGTTGATATATATGGAAGTGTATATATATATATGTATATTAGGGTGGTTCTTAAATACAAAATTGACGAGTGAAGTATGGCAACCTTCAGACAAAAAATAAAAAAAAATTGTCCCCAAATATTAGATTTTTTCGAAAATTCTAACAGGTGCCTAAAGAGTCCTGAAGTTTTCTCGTTTCTTCTTTGTTTTTTCAATTTCCCTGCATTCCTCGTGAAATTTTACTTCGGAAACGACCTTCAGAATATTAAAAAAAATCCCATCGTAAGGGTGCTAATCGAAAATTCTAATATTTTCGCGTAAAATTGTGGAAAAAAATCAGGCTCAGGGGCTAACATCATAGACAGATTGATCGAAAAAATTTCCTTGATTTTTTTCTATATAGTGGAATTTTTTGGAGTAAAATTGACCCAAAATCGAATGGAAAGGAAAAAAAATCATAAGATCCAATGTTATTTAAACGAGAAACTTTGAACCGCTTTAGGCACCTATTGGAATTTTTTGAAAAATCTAATATTTAGGGACAATTTTTTTTGATTTTTTGTCTGAAAGTTGCCATGCTTCACTCCTCGAGTTGGTATTTAAGGACCACCCTAATGTATATACTCATATATGATGTGTATATCTGGATATGTGTTGTCTAAACATGTATATATATATATATATATATATATATATGTATTGGGTTCATATATACATTGAGATGAATTCTTATACTTCGCTACACAGCGTATGGGTAAAAAAGTTCGACTTTGTCAGGTTGAAGGTCTTAAACTAAGAACCTTGGAGCTTTGGGCCTACGGAGACTTTTGTTCTACGTGTCAAGGACTATCATTATACGGAGTTTAGGAAAAATTAGCCGAAAGCCATTGCTCATAAGGATTCTGCGGGGTCCTTTATTGATATTCACCCAATCATCGAATCTTTCGTCCATAATCGGATCTACTTGCTTCGAATGCTGCACAGCAGCATCATGATCCACTATTGCGTCGGTAGGACTATCACCGTGTTGTGAAAGATCGTCGTTAACCTTTTGCTTCGAATGATCCACCATGGCGTCCGTAGGCCTATCGCCGTGTTGTGAACGATCGTCTTTCACCTCTTTCGCGTGAGCGCCCTTAGAAGCTGTAACAAAGTGACACATAACATACAACACATATGGGGAGGATCCAAGTTTAACTTTTTTTCTTACCCCATCTAAGGACCACCCTAGTGTATACAGGGTGAGTCTCTTCAAAGGTCCAAAATGGGTGGGACTTATTTACGACGAAGGCACGCATTCAGCCAATCAGGTAAACAATTATCCGGGTGGGAATAGGTTGGTTATGCTTAATCACGAATCACGGCGTGCCTTTGGCGCAGGTAAGTCCCACCCATTTTGGACGGTTGAAGAGACTCACCCTGTATATGTGTGGCATCTTTACCGCTGCAGTATCGTGGACAGTTAGCCTTTGGCATTAATTGTCTTTTATTACATACCTTCAGGTTTTGTAGTGGGAGTGCCTATATTTGTAGCGTGAACGACGCGTTCGTCGACTGCAACAGTAGCTGCATTTTTTATCGATCGGTCGTTCTCTTTATCATTCTCAATGTCGTCATTATTGGAATTTGGTATGGTACCCGTTGGCTGAATTATGTGCGATGCACTGTCTCTAGGCAGTCCGGTAATTGACCGTTCCATTTTAAAAATACATCCGCCCTTTTCGGGCGATTCTATCTTATCGCTCTTACTGCCGTTATTATTGGCATCGATACCTTCTGCGATATGGGTCGTATTGTCGACCGTATCTGTCGAATCATCTGTATCTGTCTGTTCTGTTGCCTTATTACGACGGCGGAATGTCGTCGTCTTTTTGGTATGACCTCGCGGTCTCTTAAGTCTGTTCATATCTGCTATTTTCTTGGCTATATAAACACTACCTTGTGCGAGCTGTTTTATTATATCGTCATCTGGCATCTCTATTTGTTTCATCCAGAATCTGGATATAGCTGTATAAGAATTGTAAAGGTGATGAGAGAATTATTTTGGATTGAAGATTTATAATCTTTTTCATAATGAATCTAGAAATAGACTTGTATATATACGTACCCATTACGGCATCCAGACCGGTGGCGTTCAACGCAGGTTTCCCTTGTGTGCTATTTTGTTTAGAGCGCTTGTGAGCGTTGCTCATAGTACCTGTGACACTAGAAGCACGCATCACGTCGTCGGTAAATATGAGCCGTGCAACGTTAGAAATAAAAATTGAAGGCGTCACTTTATTTCTGAGTCTTAATCGGTCGTAGCTGTTTTTATCGATCCATATTCCATATCCAGCGTGGATCTATGGCGAATGTAACACATACCGTGAAGTTGAGAGGAAACCAAACGATGGCCGCACTATAGTTCGACCAACACACGCTCGCGTTGCGTACGTGAGCTTCTACTCGCTGCCAGTGACTGCCATCTTGATTCACCCGGCGCCCGGTTCACACTATGGATGAGCGCGGCCTCGGCGACGGGCGCCGGGAGAATCAAGTTGGCATTCACTGGCAGCGAGTAGAAGCTCACGTACGCAACACGAGCGTGTGTTGGTCGAACTATAGTGCGACCATCGTTCGGTTTCCTCTTAACTTCACGGTATGAATGTTTATACAATTGCACATGGAAACGAATTGACTATATATTACATTAGAGTTCATCAAACGCACAAATGTAGAGTGAGAAATAGATATTCAAATTACGTATTGTTCATGTATTAACCTTATTTCGTGGGATATCGACGAAGCCTATCGGCATATCCTGTCCTTGACGTATTCGTTGCCTTATGTTTGCTTTTGCCGTGTCTTCAATTTTACCGAAAGTGGCTTCACGTAACCGGAAAAACATAAATATGATAATCAACGTTATGTTATCGCCTAATATGAACTAACAGCTGTACATGAAATGACCAATGTTTTTACTATAACGTACAGTAATGTTCATTAATGGTTTCGCGGTGGCTAACTGTTTTTTCGGACTTTTTCGGAAAGCAGACTCCATTCTAGTCGTATTTCATGTGCTGATAGTCGAAATTGAAATAATAATAATTATGACCCCTTATAAAAATAATTTAATATCATTTTATTGGTTGTATCCGAAAAAGTCCGAAAAAAAACAGTTAGCCACCGCGAAGCCATCAATGAACGTTAACTGTACCTTCTACTTTTTCGGTGTTTGTAAGCAACTTGAGTTGAAGTTCTAAGTTCAGAGCTCGTAGTGCTCGGTTTTCGTTGTATAACTCTGTAACTGTTTTCATTTGGACCACATTAGAATTGATGTCATCATCAGTATTTGTAATGGTCGCAGGTCCCGTGTTCAGCAACCTATGCAGCTGTAATTGAATACAACATGACTCATAATAATGAGCGTATACAGTGTGAGTTTTATCTGGAGTCCGCAGAGAGTGTGGCTCATTCTAGCTATAATGATGTTATTTCGGTACTCTTGTGACGGCAGCTAATCTGCAACGTCAATCGTCACAATATATACACTATACAAACATTTTACATCGTAACAATATCAGATAATTACCTCTTCACATTGCTCAAAAATATTACGTTCGTCTGCGGTTTTGGACGTTCCTTCATCTCCGGTTTCATTATCAGATTGAGTGCACGAAGTAGATTCAATGTCTGAATTTGGCTGTGACGATGTACTGCAGCTGTACTGCGGCGTTGTTGAAACACTTCTACTTGCACCATCACAATCCTAGAAAAAAATGAGGTGTATCAAATATCTGTATATCTCTCGTCGCGAGACTTGGTCAAGACAAAGGAAACCCGTGTAAGCTTTTCCTAAAAATTCATCCCGTAGGTCACTCATCCTAGGCCTCTCTCTTACTAATTCGTTTACCTACCTCTAACGAACCTCTCTATCTTCTCTCCTCACAATATAAGTGTATTTTCTGCGTATATTTATCAATAAACATTTCAAATGGACGATGCAATATTCACAGGTTATATGAAGGAGATCAATAATTCTTACCGAACTCAAAACTTTCGCATGCTTCATCTGTTTGATACTATGCGTGGCTGGCACTATTACTTGCGTCTTAATTATTCGAGGTTTTAGTGACTCTTTGTTTGCCTTTGGCAATACTTCATGTGTTGAAATATCCGAAGAATAGTCCGTTTCATACAGCGCCGATTCACCAACTATTTCTGTTTTGCATCTGTTTTTTTGTTTTGCCGACGTTTTCAGCGGATTTTGCTCGCAAGTTAACGTCCCAACGCTTCCGCTTGAATCGAAATTTTTGTCATCACGGTCATGTACCTCAAGGCGCGGTTTCTTGCACAATGTTGATTTACTGACTATTTCTTTCAAGTTGACGATTTTTTTTTCTGCGATACGTTTACTTTGAGACAATTTGTGCGCAGCAGCTGTACCGCTTCCAGCAGCCTATATGTGAACAATTTTTTATACAATTTTCAACATGACCGTGATTCACAATCACAACGATTGTGCAATAAATGATGTTATCATACGCCTTCATGTGTTACATACCTTACTAAACTTCTGCGAAGATGCTTCAGCATTGCTTTCGTTTGAAGAAGAAAGATTAGACGGTGCTCTTGAATGCTGCCGATTTACAAATTGTACTCTTTTTCTGTCGATTGTATCTCGTAAGTCTGCTAAACTGTCTGTAATCATGTATAAAAATTGCAGTAAATCAACAGTAGGTTGTCTCGTGAGGGCATTGCAACAATGTATATGCGTTTACTAGCCAAAATGAAGAAATTTATTGTTCAATGCCAAATATCTCAAATTATTCAGATGGTGAACTTACATCGCTATGAGGGGCAGGTTAAAATTGAGATAGAGACCTGAAACTCTGACAGTAATTTTTTTCATTCATTTCGAAATATTTGAGCCTCTGGGAGCATCATAATTCGGAAATACCCTATAAACAAGGACCAGGTGAATAAATACTCACCGCCGACGATGCCGATCGTAGCTAGACATTGTCCATTTCCACACTTGACCTGGTATTCTCTCCCCACTGCGTTGTCTTCCCTGAATTTTCTTATAGCCGTCACTGACACTATTTCTTTGGTAGGGTGCTTAGTACCTGTGTTCGTACAGGCACCTTTGTACATTATGTATGCATACTTTGCAGGCATATTGAAAAGTTATTGTATTGCACTGAGCACACCACGCACAATAACACCTGCACTTTTGTATATATTTTTTTTTTCGGTCTACCCGAATATTTCGTGATTAATATTAAATTAAACGAGTCCGTTCGGTCTAACGGCTTTGGCGGCACAGACACGTTTGGCAATATGGCGATGCGACGCACATGGCTTACCCGGGCTGTGTTCCAAAACTTTACTCTAGTGATCCGAGTATATATGTCTTTATCCTTTCTGCACCCATGACAATAGAGAAAGATACAACATACTCGGATCACTAGAGTAAAGTTTCGGAACACAGCCCCGGCTTACCGCATGGTCGCAGGTCGCCATATTAAACAATCGCAAGATTCAAACTAGAGAGACAGTTAGCGCCGTTATACATAAAGGCTGCATTCTTTTATTCTAGCAGTCAAGCAGCCCTGCGTTGGCATTGGTTTATTCTTTGAAACTCTTTGATACGATTGGTTGGCCAAGCAGACCTGCTCTGGCTAGTCGAATAAAAAAATGCAGCCAGACTGTTTGATATAACAGTAACAAGTGAGGCCGCACACTATATCACGCGACGTGGGATGCAAAACAGAACAGCGAGGATCCCGCATCCTCATTTTGCCATAACATCTAGGTGGCCCCGGAAATATTAAGGAATCGCGCAGTAAGTACCAGTAAGTACTAATAAATATACCTGTAAGACGCAGGTATGTATGTCCTGATATAAAGTTATTGTTTGAGGTTAGGTTCACCACCGGTTTGCACAAAAGGCCGGATAGAAACGGATAGAAAATGAAATATTGAGATAGGTGCAGATTAGAAAACTTATATGAACTGTGTCTGGCTAGTGGCTACGTTAACAGGGGATGGTGGATGCTTAGAACATAATGTTAATTCTTTGTTATCTGGATATCTTATTTGTTTCATAATTGTACAACCTTTTACCGATACGATATCTATTTATACCTTCGTTATAAATATTCACATTATTATTACATATTTATTGTTTTTTATTTTTAGAAATGGGTAAGACTGATCCACCCGTGGCAAACAGGTGCCAAAGGTGCCGTTACGACATCCATGGAAATAGAATTGTAAGCACACAAACAGCCCGACGACGAGAAAGGGAGTTACACCACGCTCGTTTGGAAGGTGAGTGCTGCAACTCTAACAACCGTTCTCAGATTCATGTGGAGTTTCAAAAAAATGTGCATACTTTATACTTATTTAAAAGAAAACCTTCATGAAATTAAAGAACTGCATAATTGCCTGTAACGTAAGCTTGACGTTCAGACTGATAAGTCAGAATGAAGTCTGCACTTCAACTTGAATTCTCGATACAGTTTCTGATACACCAACTGCTACGTATGAACTTTCTGTTATAGAAATGAAGGAATATGTGAGAGTTGCCTATGATAATTTCCAACGACAACGAGGTATAATCGCTGATGTTCCTATTCTGGAGCCAACTGTGAGTTTACACGTTCACGATCAGCAACATAGAGTTCGAGAAGTTCCAACACGTGACCTGATCGGTAAGCGATAGATGTTTTTCATCAATTGGAAAACATGTGTATGACAAAATGATAGTTGAAACTGGGAATAGTATATTATAATCATATTATACTTGACTGTTATATACCAGGTATGAGTTATATATTCTTCTTCTTTTTCCTTTTGATTGGCTATCTGTCCCTGTCTAGAATGTATGAGTTATATATATACTTGTACAATTTCAAAAATATCTATAATATCAGTCACTATACGCACTGCTCCATTATTCCTTTATTAATATGTTTAGAAGAAATGGTCGCTTCATCTGAAAACGAGCAGAATATTGACGATTCGCCGACAGAACGCCATGAGAAGATAGTTGACGATGAAGTTGAAGTTGACGATGATACCGTAGCTTTTGAATCTTCGGACTTTTCGGACAGTGACGACGATTCGTCAACAAAATCAGGCAGCGACAATCGCGAAAACTTGATGAACTCTAAACTGGAAGATTATATAACAGCAGAAGGCGACAAGATGATGTTCACAGAATCGAATTTGAAAACGTGGCAGGTCATGTTAATAATACTTGGCCTCTGCATAAGATTCTCCTTGAGTGCTAAAAGCAGGCGTGCTCTTATTGATGCCACTAAGTTATTCGCTGGGCCAGAATTCTCTTCATGGGACATTAGCGATTATTATTTCTCAAAAATATTTGAGCCTCCCAAGGAAGTAATATTATACCATTTCTATTGTCCATTATATTGTAAGTTACTAGAATCAGATCAGCCTCTAACAAAAAGTAATTTCACAAATCAAGAGGTAGTTTGCGATACATGCATGAAATCGTATGCACTTCTTGCTAGTTCACCAAATTATTTCGTATCAATTAGTTTAAAATATCAAATCAAATCGCTGCTCAATATTCCGATTATCCAAGAAAGTGTGTTGGAGCATTTACGAAATATTGATGATATAGAAATGACAGGTAACGATGAGGTAATACGAGACGTTCATGATGGCATACTTTACAAACAATTGTTATCGAAAACACCTGAAAATACAAAACTTTTGACGTACGTCTTCAACACTGACGGGGCACCGTTGTTTAATAGTTCGAAGAGAGCTTTTTGGCCCATTTTGCTGATCTTAAACGAGCTGTCTCCGCGTCTTCGATTCCGCTATCCCTTAGTAGCTGGGTTATTACTAGTGAAAAATGAACCGACGCCACAACTCATGAATGCATACATGAATTTTTTTGTAAAACAATCAAATTCATTAAGTATTAAAGGATTCGATGTGGAAATCAACGGAAAGAGTGTACACTTTGTACTCAAACCTCTTGTTTGCAGTGTAGATAGTGTCGCGAGACCATTGTTGCAGAACAGACTCCAATTTAACGGTTATTACGGCTGTTCATGGTGCTACAGTATTGGTACACACACCAATGGTTGCATTAGATTTGTAATGGAAGAGAATGAACCGGCAGACAGATCGCATGAAGAATACTTGAAAGATGTGAAAGCCGTCGACACAAAATCTGTACCGCTATCATGTCGAACGAAAAATCAAAAGAAAGGAACAACCGTACGAGGTATCAAAGGAACCGCAACTTGTTGCGACTTAATAGATTTCGATATGATTTGGGCGTACTTCCGCGATTATCTGCATGCGGATTTGCTTGGTGTAGCAGCTCAAATGTGGGTCGGGTGGTGCGATTCACATAATAGGATACACCTTAGCAAAACCGAACAGGATGCCGTTAACGACAGACTAATGAAAATGACTCCACCACACGAGGTACACAGATTAGTCAGACCTTTAAAATCTGAAAAAGCGAAATGGAAAGCATCGGAATGGCGAAGCTGGCTCTTATTCTACGCGGTACCATGCTTAACAGGAATTTTGAATCCATACGCCTTGCAACATTTCGCATTATTCGTTCGAAGTATGAACACACTTCTCAAAACAAGCATTACTGAAGCAGAATTGAACAGAACTGAAACGGATTTACACAGATTTGTCATTATATTCGAATTACTTTACGGAGAAAAACATGTAACATTCAATGTTCATTCGCTTAAACACCTAGTACGCTGCGTCAGGTTCTGCGGGCCGCTTTGGGCTACATCTACCTTCCCTTTTGAAAGTACAATACGCACTTTGAAACGACATGTACATGGACCCAAAGGAGTCTACGAACAAATGGCCAAGAAATCTATACAAAATAACGTTTTTCATGCTATAGTATTGCAGTTCGAAACTTCTCCCGCTGTTTTGAAATTTTATAAATCGTTGTTCGCAAGGATGGAGGTTGCATCTTTCCGCAGAAGTGGAGAATCAATTGTATTAATCGGGAAAGGCGAAGACCACGTTCCTGAAGATACTGAACGTAACGAGACTGTACAAATTACCGAGTACCAAAGATGCATTTACAAACACATGATCATTCATTCTGTAGCCTACAATAGGCCACAAAGAACAAACGACACCTCGTTCATTACCAAAGACGGTAAATTTTTAACAGTTCAGAATATATTCTACTCTAACGGTGAGGCATTTGCACGCGTTTCGTACCTAAAAGTGACTCAAGTCGCATTGCGTTGTAATGAAAATGACAAAAATCGTCAGGAGTGTCTGTACATTGACGACGTAGTGATGGATCATTTATACCAAATTTGGCCGTATACAAGTAACAAAATGATGATACCCGTTACAGACATCGTTGACAAATGTGTTGTTATAGACATTGGCAATGAAAGGTTGTACCTCGCGAAGTTACCAAACACGATTGAAATACAGTGAGAAAAGTTTCAATGAATGACTAACTGTAAAACCCATTCACCGAGTACCTATATAATATGACTGTCACCCGATTATCACTAATGGTTATACATTTAAAATGTGTATTCTTGAAGTATGAAACAATACAATAATTACTCACATATTTCTCGAAAATAATCATTTCTCTCACAATGCATCCTTATTCTTATACGATCCCCAATTTATAAATGACAATCCCGGTAATAATGATAATATAGTGAAAAAGATCATTTTGATATTATATTTTGTACGCGCGATGAGTTGCGGATAGACAACGATACATGACCGTTGCGGAACTTTGATATATAGATTTCGGTTCTTGGGAGCCGACGTACGAGCCCCGGATAGACATCGTCAAATTCCCGGAACTTTGTTCGATTTAAGCGGTCAACGTCGTCTGTAGCAACCCGAATAGGACTGAACAAGTATCGGTTTTTCCGGACGAACGGTTCCGGATGAATGCCAGACAGGGCCGCGTAAAGTACATTCCGTATTTCCGACCGGATGGAATCCCCATAAAAGCCGATAGGTATCCGAATGATGAAAGTCATCGCTCCGGATGAATGCCGGACAGGGCCGCGTAAAGTACATTCCGTATTTCCGACCGGATGGAATCCCCATAAAAGCAGATAGGTATCCGAATGATGAAAGTCATCGCTCCGGATGAATGCCGGACAGGGCCGCGTAAAGTACATTCCGTATTTCCGACCGGATGGAATCCCCATAAAAGCAGATAGGTATCCGAATGATGAAAGTCATCGCTCCGGATGAATGCCGGACAGGGCCGCGTAAAGTACATTCCGTATTTCCGACCGGATGGAATCCCCATAAAAGCAGATAGGTATCCGAATGATGAAAGTCATCGCTCCGGATGAATGCCGGACAGGGCCGCGTAAAGTACATTCCGTATTTCCGACCGGATGGAATCCCCATAAAAGCAGATAGGTATCCGAATGATGAAAGTCATCGCTCCGGATGAATGCCGGACAGGGCCGCGTAAAGTACATTCCGTATTTCCGACCGGATGGAATCCCCATAAAAGCCGATAGGTATCCGAATGATGAAAGTCATCGCTCCGGATGAATGCCGGACAGGGCCGCGTAAAGTACATTCCGTATTTCCGACCGGATGGAATCCCCATAAAAGCCGATAGGTATCCGAATGATGAAAGTCATCGCTCCGGATGAATGCCGGACAGGGCCGCGTAAAGTACATTCCGTATTTCCGACCGGATGGAATCCCCATAAAAGCCGATAGGTATCCGAATGATGAAAGTCATCGCTCCGGATGAATGCCGGACAGGGCCGCGTAAAGTACATTCCGTATTTCCGACCGGATGGAATCCCCATAAAAGCCGATAGGTATCCGAATGATGAAAGTCATCGCTCCGGATGAATGCCGGACAGGGCCGCGTAAAGTACATTCCGTATTTCCGACCGGATGGAATCCCCATAAAAGCAGATAGGTATCCGAATGATGAAAGTCATCGCTCCGGATGAATGCCGGACAGGGCCGCGTAAAGTACATTCCGTATTTCCGACCGGATGGAATCCCCATAAAAGCCGATAGGTATCCGAATGATGAAAGTCATCGCTCCGGATGAATGCCGGACAGGGCCGCGTAAAGTACATTCCGTATTTCCGACCGGATGGAATCCCCATAAAAGCCGATAGGTATCCGAATGATGAAAGTCATCGCTCCGGATGAATGCCGGACAGGGCCGCGTAAAGTACATTCCGTATTTCCGACCGGATGGAATCCCCATAAAAGCCGATAGGTATCCGAATGATGAAAGTCATCGCTCCGGATGAATGCCGGACAGGGCCGCGTAAAGTACATTCCGTATTTCCGACCGGATGGAATCCCCATAAAAGCAGATAGGTATCCGAATGATGAAAGTCATCGCTCCGGATGAATGCCGGACAGGGCCGCGTAAAGTACATTCCGTATTTCCGACCGGATGGAATCCCCATAAAAGCCGATAGGTATCCGAATGATGAAAGTCATCGCTCCGGATGAATGCCGGACAGGGCCGCGTAAAGTACATTCCGTATTTCCGACCGGATGGAATCCCCATAAAAGCCGATAGGTATCCGAATGATGAAAGTCATCGCTCCGGATGAATGCCGGACAGGGCCGCGTAAAGTACATTCCGTATTTCCGACCGGATGGAATCCCCATAAAAGCAGATAGGTATCCGAATGATGAAAGTCATCGCTCCGGATGAATGCCGGACAGGGCCGCGTAAAGTACATTCCGTATTTCCGACCGGATGGAATCCCCATAAAAGCCGATAGGTATCCGAATGATGAAAGTCATCGCTCCGGATGAATGCCGGACAGGGCCGCGTAAAGTACATTCCGTATTTCCGACCGGATGGAATCCCCATAAAAGCCGATAGGTATCCGAATGATGAAAGTCATCGCTCCGGATGAATGCCGGACAGGGCCGCGTAAAGTACATTCCGTATTTCCGACCGGATGGAATCCCCATAAAAGCCGATAGGTATCCGAATGATGAAAGTCATCGCTCCGGATGAATGCCGGACAGGGCCGCGTAAAGTACATTCCGTATTTCCGACCGGATGGAATCCCCATAAAAGCAGATAGGTATCCGAATGATGAAAGTCATCGCTCCGGATGAATGCCGGACAGGGCCGCGTAAAGTACATTCCGTATTTCCGACCGGATGGAATCCCCATAAAAGCAGATAGGTATCCGAATGATGAAAGTCATCGCTCCGGATGAATGCCGGACAGGGCCGCGTAAAGTACATTCCGTATTTCCGACCGGATGGAATCCCCATAAAAGCAGATAGGTATTCGAATGATGAAAGTCATCGCTCCGGATGAATGCCGGACAGGGCCGCGTAAAGTACATTCCGTATTTCCGACCGGATGGAATCCCCATAAAAGCAGATAGGTATCCGAATGATGAAAGTCATCGCTCCGGATGAATGCCGGACAGGGCCGCGTAAAGTACATTCCGTATTTCCGACCGGATGGAATCCCCATAAAAGCCGATAGGTATCCGAATGATGAAAGTCATCGCTCCGGATGAATGCCGGACAGGGCCGCGTAAAGTACATTCCGTATTTCCGACCGGATGGAATCCCCATAAAAGCCGATAGGTATCCGAATGATGAAAGTCATCGCTCCGGATGAATGCCGGACAGGGCCGCGTAAAGTACATTCCGTATTTCCGACCGGATGGAATCCCCATAAAAGCCGATAGGTATCCGAATGATGAAAGTCATCGCTCCGGATGAATGCCGGACAGGGCCGCGTAAAGTACATTCCGTATTTCCGACCGGATGGAATCCCCATAAAAGCCGATAGGTATCCGAATGATGAAAGTCATCGCTCCGGATGAATGCCGGACAGGGCCGCGTAAAGTACATTCCGTATTTCCGACCGGATGGAATCCCCATAAAAGCAGATAGGTATCCGAATGATGAAAGTCATCGCTCCGGATGAATGCCGGACAGGGCCGCGTAAAGTACATTCCGTATTTCCGACCGGATGGAATCCCCATAAAAGCCGATAGGTATCCGAATGATGAAAGTCATCGCTCCGGATGAATGCCGGACAGGGCCGCGTAAAGTACATTCCGTATTTCCGACCGGATGGAATCCCCATAAAAGCCGATAGGTATCCGAATGATGAAAGTCATCGCTCCGGATGAATGCCGGACAGGGCCGCGTAAAGTACATTCCGTATTTCCGACCGGATGGAATCCCCATAAAAGCAGATAGGTATCCGAATGATGAAAGTCATCGCTCCGGATGAATGCCGGACAGGTCCAGATGAGATACGGATTGAATTTCGTGTACCGATAAAGTCCGCATAAAAACGGATAGAAAACCGATCGGACTCTATCCGAAATTCTATCAGAATTCCTATACGATTCTATCGTAACCTATCTGACATTTTAAGCAGGGTCGCCTAACACTAAAGTAAACGCTCTAGTCAATTCATCCACTGCAAAAGATCGAGAAATCGTTAAAAAACAGTTGTTGTACGGTGAAATTTTATCTCGACAATTAAATGAGAATTATTCAAATCTTTCTACTGAAAAAGATAAAAAAATATTTAAAAGAGTAATAAGCGGAAAGCTAGTAAACAAGTACAATATTTTCGACAAAGAAAAGACTGTAAAACCTCTGAAGAATTTGTATCGGAATTGCAAGTTGGTAGACTCAAAACGAAAAAGCCGAAAATATTATGGAATTATGAAAAAAAAAATTACTACTTTTATGGAGGAAGATTCGAATAGTAGAGTGTGTGCTGGGAAGAAAGATTACATAACGAAACAAGGTGAACGTAAACAGAAAAGAATTAGGCTAGACACCTTGTTTAATCTGCATAAACTTTTTTCGGCAAAGTCACAAGTCAAAATCTCATATTCAGCTTTTTGTAAGCTTCAACCATTTTGGATAGTCGAACCACATTGCGATAATCGTAACACTTGTATGTGTGTAACACATAGTAACATGGATTTATGCTTGTCTTCCCTGTACAATGCAAAAATAATATCAGTTTCAAACCATGTAAGCTTTCTAAATTCTATCTGTTGTAACAGACACGATGTAAACTGTCTTTCAAGGAAATGTGATAATTGTAAGCATACAGGGATTGATTACAAAGAATTTGATAATTCTAACCCCTTGAATTACCAAAAGTGGCAATCAGTACGCCAAGATTATGTCGATCCGAAGACTAAAAAAACAAAGACTGTAACAAAGTGTGTTAAAAGTACGCTGAAAATTTATCCACGAGATTTAATTTTGGATTTAGAAAATAGTATTGAAAAATTTCTTGGTCATGAATTAAACATAGTGCACCAGTACCAAGCTTTAAAAGCAAAAAAAGAAAATCTTACTGAAAGTGATGCTATGATACATGTCGACTTTAGTGAAAACTATCAAACGAAGTATGCAGAAGAAGTGCAATCCTTTCATTTCGGAGGTTCAAGACAGCAAATAAGTATGCACACAGTGGTAGTCTATACGAAAAATGCTGTGGGAGATGTTGAAAGTAAATGCTTTTGTACTTTATCTGAAAATTTATCGCACGCACCTCCAGCGATTTGGGCCCATTTGCAACCAATAATTGACAGTTTTCCGGCTACTATTACTAATTTACACTTCCTGAGCGACGGGCCAGTGACACAATACCGAAATAAAATAATGTTCAAAGTATTGGCGACAAAGTTAGAAGAATTTTACCCTAATCTCATGAATTTTTCCTGGAATTATCACGAGTCCGGCCACGGAAAGGGAGCTCCAGATGGAGTGGGTGCAACTTGCAAAAGGACTGCAGATAAACTGGTTGCAAGTGGCACCGACATTTCCTCATTGCAAGATTTCACTCAAGCACTTAAAAAAAATTGCCCAAACATTACAGTTTTAACCATTACTGATGCAGATATTTCAGACAAAGAGGCAAAATTCGAACCAGCAAAAAATATAAAAACGTTTACCGGTACACTAAAAGTTCACCAAATTTGCGGAACTGTGTTACTTCCTAATCGTTTAGTTATGAAGAGTTTAAGCTGTTTTTGCGATCCTGATAATTGCAATCATTTCAAATTAGGTATATTGGATTATTCTCAAAAAAAATCTAAATCTCGTTGGAGCTTTGACGATGTATACGCATCTGCATGTGATACTGACGATGAACCATTATCACTCAGATTATCTAAGATATATACAGAGAAGAAACATAACTCGAAGCCCTCATCATCACGGACATTACGTAGCCAAAAGCATAAGCGTTGAAAAAGATGAAAAAGTTATAAAGAGTATTACAAGTAAATTACATACAGGCTGTTTATGAAAATGAAAAGTTTAATAATTATTAACTAATGATTAACGATTGATAATTAAAGATTTTAAAACAAAAATAATTTACGTTATTGCTAAGATTATAATTCAAATAACAATTTATATTTTGAAGTTAAACTGTATTACTAGTATATTATGAAGGCTGTTTGAAAATTTAAAGACTAATTATTATTAACTAATAATTAAGGATTGATATTGAAATTATAAAATGACTGAATAAAATTAATACTTAAATGAAAAGTTGTTTTCTTTTATAAAATAACATTAAAATCCTTTCCCTGTTCACAAAGTATCCTACTCTGTATATCAAGTCTCTCCCCTGGATTGAGTATCTCCCCTGGTTTCTTATAAAACAAGATAAAATTAATAAATGGACTGACCGCCTTGCAAACACGTTTAGAATAATTGTTTTGATCGAAAAATTATAAAATTTAATTAAATTTTCAAAATTTTTATCGTGCCGCGTTTTATCAATAAGCGATTTACGTCTTAACTGAGAATGACCCATATACTGGCGTAGCAAGCATCGGAAGATGCGAGCTGCGCCATTTAGCGGTAGGCAGAGGTACCAAACGTACGGTAACTGCGCTATCTAGCGGTGGCCAGAGGTACCAAACGTTCGGTATCTCTGTTTTACCGCGGTGAAAGGCACCCGGCCGTGGCCTTGAAACGTTTCACTTCACCTTAAGAGTGACGTGCGGTTCTTCGGAAACGTTACCGAACTCGTACGACGGCGACTTCTTAGGAAGGATTGCCAGAGTACCTAGTAGAAATAGAAAATTTTGCATGCAGTGACGGCAGTATTTTCGAATACTGTCCGAACAATAAACCAGTAAGCGACGGCTGATTTCTCGAAAGAGGCCTGAGCACATAATATGTAATTTTCAACAGGGAATAGAGTAAATTCAAGTACTAAGAGCACTTACGGAAATTAGGCCTAAGTAGCCATGAGATAGAGTTTTCAATTCATTTAGAGACAAGTCAATCAAATTTTCAGTTAATCGATATTAATTCGATTTGGCGCCCAGATTTGGATCGCGATTTGGATCGCGAAGGTGCGGAGGTGTAATCTGTAGGTCGGTTACAATATATATTTTCAATTGTGATTGAATTCGTGAAGTTTTGTGTCGTATTGGTGATATATTTAAAGAATTTAAAGTTCAATTAAAAATCTATCAATCGGGTGCGCCAGTGCTGTGTGTTCCTATAAAGGCTGTGAAAATCTACGCGATGCGACAACGAAACTCTTCCGAATTTTCAAAGCTCCGAACGGTCAAATTTCCGAATTTATTATAAACGATTTAAAAATTTTCGGAAAGACTAAGTAAAATTAGAAAATTAAAATTTCGAATGGTCGAAATGTAGATACTCTTCATTTAAATGGAACTCGTCATTTTCTGAACAACCGATGGAACTCGATAAACCTCCTACGACTGATGCTGCGATTAATGATCTCCTGAACAAAGTAAATCGTCTTGACAATATTACAATATTACAATATTACATGTAAAGTCCAAGATGCTACATATTTTTTCGAAATCGGATTTCTGCAAGCAATTGGAACTTTGAATAAAGCGGTTCTACTCTGTAATGTACGTGTGAGGTTACATGTGTGAGTGAACAAAACAGAGTGTGGCGGAGGAGCAGCATCTGCATCGTATTACCTTCATCTGTCATTTACCCGCCGGGAATTTAGTTCACGGACCGACCACTCGGGATCCACGGAACCGAGCTCCATTAGTCTGTCCCAGCATTTTGGCTCCGCGGGCTCTCTCAGGTTTCTCTCTGTATGAAGTACTGTCACTGACTTTCGATGTCAGACCTGACACGAGAGGTTTTTCCACTAGGCAACAACAGCACAAGTTAATCTAGTTGGTTTTACCGGATGCACATCAAGGTACACCTCTAAGGAATCAAACGCGCTCACCTTCACGCTGGAGAGTCGGTATTTTGGTTTGTGGTGTGCGGGTTTATGGATACAAATTGACGTGTCGCAAATAAATGTCAGGTACTATTCGCCGTTACTCCGCTAAAATCATCAAGTAAGTGTATTCGATTAAATATGAATTTACTGCTCATGTAACGACTTACTCCTGGAAAACTGTGCACTATCGTGTAACCAAAAACTAGTAATTTCTATGTAAAAATATGTGAAATTGTCAGGTTCCAGTATGTCAGAATTGAAATGCATATGGGGCTTTCCACGCCAACCCAACCTACCATCGAAATTAACATTTTTGACTTGGCCTTTGTTATATCACAACTCGATGTTTTGTTAAATAGTGAGTTCTTTCTCGGTATTATGTACTGTTGCACAACTAAGGAATGGAGTGGAATCGGTTGGTAGAATGATTGAATAGTGAATACAAGTTGATTCCAATAATAATACGCTGGTTTATTTGAATGTAGTCGTATTGCGAAAGGTCGGTTGGAGTTTTAGATATTACTGTTTGCAGATTGAATTGGAAGAGTTGGTTGATTAGGATGGGATGCGAAGAAGGTAGGCTCGGTTTTGGGAGGGGATTTCGGATGAGTTGCATTTGGTGTTGCCGTGTGCAACTCATACAATTCCGGGAGGAAGTTGAGGATCAGGTAAAATAGGCGTTAGGAGATACCAGGTCGAATAAAGTTGATGACGGAATGTCTGGGAGGTAGGAAATAGTGGATCGCGTGGCTGTTGGAGTTTGTGGAGTGGCGACGTAACACCTTAATTTTTTAATCTTTTTGTACTCTGTGAAAAGGAGCTCCATGATTTATTTCAAAAAAAATTTCGAATTTTTTTTCAAAATTTCAGTTTTTTTTTTCTTTTTGAATGCTCATAACTTTTCCAAAAATGCATCAATTGGAATGTTTTTTTTGTTCAAACTGTGTGTTTTTCAATTAATTTTCCAAAAATTTGATGCAAAAAAAAATATCTTTTTCATTTGCTATTCCCCCCCCCCCCTCCCCCAGCCGTTGTCTTTCTTGAAAAATGGAATCAGCAGGACGCAATAGAAAGCTTGAAGAAAAAAGGGAGTCAACGAGAATAAAAAGAAGTGAAGCTTCTCAAAAACGCAAGGAAAAAAACATCAAAAGACTCGCAGCCTATCACACAAAAAAAACCGTCTGGCCTCGTGAACGAGATACCGATTCTAGCTTTGATTTATGTGATTCACCAGCCAGTACAAGTGGACAAGGCTGTCCAGAGCCTACTGTCAGAGAACTTCGGACCAAGAATGTCGTTTCTCATAAGTGAGAATCTGATTTCCACATTGATGGCTAATAATTAAGTTTATTTAAGTTTATTTTATGTTTATGTTTATATTATGTTTATTTTCATATAAATTATTGAAGGAATTATTTTTCTTAATAAACTCCATACTATAAACTTTTATTTTATGCATACATTTCTAGTGATGAACTTCTCGAAATCCCGCCTGTTCCAGTCCCTCCTAAAATTGTTCCGAAGTCAACTGAAAAAAATTACGCTAGTAGTACGTCGAAAAAATCAAGCAAAAAAATTACCGAAAAGACTCCTCAACAGCAACGCGTTATTCGCGATAAAAATCGTGAATACAAACGCAACGAAAGAATACGAAAAGCCGAAGGTGTGGTCAAAATTAAGAGTGGGTCCAAAGCTGTGTCTTCAACAATCCGTGCTACGAGAAGTCGCGAATTAAAACTGCGTAGAAAACTAGCCGCGTTGCAGAACGAACTTTCCAAGCAACGTAACTTGATGAATAAATGAAAGACCCGATACTTCCGACTGAAAAAATTAAAAGATGATACCGCCTGCACTTTAACGCCTCATAAAATGGTCAAGAAGACTATTCAAGAAGGAGCCGCGGCTGTCAAGAAACGGTTATTATACTGCGAAACTTTTAATTTATGCACCAGTTGGCTCTGCGGAAAACTGAAATCAGTACTGAGCGAGAAAAATCTGTTTTCGCACAAGTACTATGCGGAAAAATTTTGAAAAAATATCGACTAATGCGACAAGCTTCTAGTATCGTCAGTCCATACTTTCAACGGAAACATTTTGCCACGAAGCCGATCTATTCAATGAGATGTCGTAAGAAGAAGGTAGTTTTACACTCAGCCCTAGCGGATAGTGTTGCAAAATTTTTCGAAAAGGATGACAACTCAGCTAATGCACCCGCGGCAAAAGATTGCATTACCAGACACGGAAAATCGTTTCGGAAAAGGTTTTCATTGGACACGATGGACAATTTGTACAAAAAATACTCGACAGAATCGAATGTGAAAATGTCTCGCTCAACATTTTACCGCTTGAAACCATTTTATGTAGTAAAACGCGTTGCTTCATCTCGAGACACGTGCCTTTGCAAAGCTCACGCTAATTTTGATTTTTTGCTGCAAAAATTAGAGTCGTTGAAAATTATACCAAGCAAGAGCACCCAAGAATTCACCACTTCGATGTGCTGCGACCGTTATAGAAAGGAATGCATGTATAGAGAGTGCGATTCTTGTGTTCACAAAACGATTCTCGTACCTGATAATTCAAATTCTTCGTGGTATTACCAATGGCAAACCACCAGGTAGATAGATTGGGTGCAAAAGGCTTAACATATCATGTAAAGATAATGTCCAAAACTAAAATTGCTTGTACAGCTTCTGAAATGGTGACCGAACTGAATTCACGTACTCCTCTATATCTGAGACACGTGTACGATACTGGACACCAGCTCAAAGCTTTTGAAAACATCCGACATAATCTTAGACACAACGAAATGATGATAGTCATAGATTTTTCCGAGAACTGTACGGCTGCAAGTATGCCAGTGAAATACAGAGTGTACATTTCGGAGCCTCGAAGAAACAGGTTTCGCTGCATAGTGGAGCTTTTTTCTATAAAGCAGAATCGACAGGCGGAATAAAATGTTGTTCGTTCGGGACGGTTTCAGAATGCTTGCGGCACGATGCATCTTCAATTTGGGCGCATTTGAAACCAATCATGTCTCTGATGAAATCTGTTACTCCTGAATTGCACACTGTTCATTTTCAAAGTGATGGTCCGAGTACACAGTACAAAAATAAAACGAACTTTTTTCTGTTTCTTCACTATTGCCAGGAACTCGGTTTAACGACTGCGACTTGGAACTTTTCCACACCTGGTCACGGTAAGAGTTGTGCTGACGGTAGTGGAGGAACCATTAAAAGTACATGCGATAGAGCTGTAGCTCGAGGTACAGATATAACATGCGCCGAAGATATGATCGCAGTTGTTTCTTCTCAAGAGGAAGCAAAGATTAAAATGTTTTTAGTTCTCGAAGAAAACATGCGAGAAGTTGATCTTTTGATTCCTCAAGGTCTCAAGGCAGTCCCGAAGACTCAGCAAGTCTTTCAACTTGTCTGGAAGATAGATACTCATGACACTCTCTACATGAATTACTTATCTTGTACTGTGTGTATGCTCTGTCCGCCGTGTAAACACTTTCAACTTTCGCCCAGTTCATTCAAATTTGCCCTTGCGAACGTGAAACCCTTGCCTTGCCTCGAAAACTTACCCAACCATCCGATACGAGTAAACAGAAAATCGAGTCGTCTTACTTTGGAATCAGAAAAAGAAATCTTAAAGAAACAACCACCTAAAGTAAAGCGAGCGAATAATAATTTGAAGCGAAAATAATGAATATGGCAAAATATATCACGACATCAAAATCTGTAAACGTAAGATTTTTTGTGAATGTTTGTTTTAGTATTCCCTTATGTTGTGTGTTGTACATAGTCACATATTAATCGTTGATGGTGTTGATACGCAAGAAATGAATGGAAAAAATTTTTTAAAAATGAATGAAAAATTTATAAATTATGATTTCGCCATGAATTTTTATCTCATGCTCTCCTCAAATTGCATGTTGTACATGGATAGATACAGCTTTCTTATGGTTCTGGTATGTCATATAAAAAATTACGAACGTGTGCAACACAATTTAGGTTTTGAGTTTTTTAATTTGAAAAGTTGAAGGTTTCTGACATATGCCCATATATATTTTTTGAGTAATTAATTATTAATTATTATCAATATAATACTTATATCATTTGTTTATAGTATTAGTTTTTATATCTCTTATAGCAAACTGCTATCACTTAACATGGCTATTGATTCACTAGATTTATATTCTAGCACTAAACATCTGTCCTTAGATTCAAAAACACTGACTATGTTCTTGATGTCACAAATTAATAACTATTGATGACATTTTTGTTATCTCTGTAATGTTCGACTAATGGATAGGATGTCGACTCTCGAGGGCGCATCCTGATTATGACTGGGCCAATAGTCAGTCAAGCAGGCCCTCACCACCTCCTAGAAGAGTCTTTGGTTGACTATGCTGCCATAGCCGACAAGACATCTGAAGGAAGGTCCAATCCACCGAAGCAATTTATTCACATTCAACATGCAGCCAAGCAATCATGTTTTACATCAAGTCATTCAAAGCGTACTAAACCTCCTCCTACTTAAAATCTAGCATTTATATGTAGTAAGAAAGAGAGTAAACTGTTTCTAACATCAACATGGGTTAAAAAGAGGAACCTCAAATCATCATTCTTGTTCAACCTCATTCTGACGAGATTTATTATAAAACTCTCTCTCTCTCTCTCTCTCTCTCTCTCTCTCTCTCTCACCGACAGTAGTAGCGTAGTGCTAGCACTCGAGACTATGGAGCGGGAGGACCTGAGTTCAAATCCCCAAGCGAGTCAAGGAAGGCCTGAGCGGCAACTTGCAAAAAAGTAAGACGGGTCACGCCGTTCAGGCGCAGACTTGACTCACGGTGGTTTTAGCTTGGATCCGGCTACACCTGGACAAGGTTTTTCGGCGGTTTCCCTTGTCCCTCGTGCGAATGCGGGTGTTTCTATATATGTAGGTATATTTATATACCTATATATACAACCTGTCTGCTTGCTCTGTACTATATGTACCCCCCTCTCTCTCTCTACCTAAGTTAAGTTAGGCTATAAGCTTCCTCTCCGCCTACCCTGCATACTGTACTGTAAATGCAGGGTAGGCTTTGTCCAACATTGTAATGGATGATAATAAATATATCTATCTATCTATCTATCTCTCTGCGCACTGCCAAATAGGGCAATCCGAAATTATGTGATTCAGACTTTCAGGTCCCGTATTACGTTCACACTTTCACAGTAGTCTGAATCAACAATACGCATCCTCTTCAAATGTGAATCTAGTTGAGTGTGACCAGTCATGATTCTATTTGACAACACTATAGCTTTCCTCGATAAAGAAGTCCCCTTGAACCATGGAATGGGATTGAAGGCAGCAGTATGGTCTAAATAACTCCTTCCTTTTCTATACCCTTCTTTGCTACCATATGATTGTATATGGGCAAGTCCACCAATTATCTGTAAACGATCTGAAGTCAAAATTTCGATTTGTCTGCTATTTTGAGATCTCATAGTGTGTATTGAAAGGTAAAAATCCACCAAGTATTAGACCCTAAACCTTACCGTTCAGGAGAGACGCGTTAATTAGTCTCTTAACTTTGAGTACATTGACTTTTACATTCAAATTTTTATCCTATCTCTATCGCGAAGAGGAGAATTTGATCAAACGTGTTTTCCATGTAAAAATGTCCGATCTTCCCGAATATGGAATTTGTTTCAAGTTAGATTCTCGAAAACCATTAAAAAAAATACGTTTTTTAAACGTTCTTCAATTTTTTTTTCGAATTCGATATTTTTACCTGAAAGCTTGCAGTTTTTAACTGAAGGAACTGAAATTTGTTTTGGGTGCTCGAAATAGGATCAGGCGGGAGTTGTATTTATGTTCATTAAATTAGGTATGAAATTTTTTTTTTCTGTTCAGCGAAGTATCTTCATTTTATTCACATTTGTGAAAGAGCTATATTTTTTACATACTATGAAATGAGGATTCTTCGCTAAATAAAAAAAAAAAAATATTTTATACTCAATTTAATAAACATAAATGTAACTCCCGCCTGATCGCGTTTTGAACACCCAAAACAAATTTCAGTTCCTTCAGTTAAAAACTGCAAGCTTTCAGATAAAAATATCAAACTTGAAAAAAAATTTGGGGAACGTTGAAAAAAACGTATTTTTTTATGGTTTTCGAGAATCTAGCTTGAAACAAATTCCATGTTCAGAAAGATCAGACATTTTTACATGAAAAACACGTTTGATCAAATTCTCCTCTTCGTGATAGAGATGGGATAAAAATTTGAATGTAAAAGTCAATGTACTCAAAGTTGGGAGACTAATCAACGCGTCTCTCCTGAACGGTAAGGCTTGGAGGTCTAATACTTGGTGGATTTTTACATCTTAATACACACTATGAGATATCAAAATTGCAGACAAATCGAAATTTTGACCCCGGATCGTTTACAGATAATTGGTGGACCTGCCCATATATTGTTTTGTGCTGGAGATAAGTTTCTCCTTGAATACAGGAATTAGATCGAAAGAAGATATTTTTAGTCGCATGCTATAGTTCAAATTAGCACCTTCTTTAGCTAATTGATCAGCCTTTTCGTTAGCTGATATACCTGCGTGTCCAGGAACCCAGAGTACTTTGATTAATTCATGATTGTAAATTTTTCTTCTGATTAAACTTATGATAGGGTGAATTTTTCTTCGTAGGCCGGCACTAGGCAAATTTTCAACAATACTTAGCGAGTCTGTACAAACTACAAGAGAATCAACTTGTTTAGCCAAAGCCAGATCTATGGCCAAATTAATAGCGTGAGCTTCAATTGTAAAAATAGATGCTTGGAGATTGAGGTTGTGACGGTTACGTTTTTTTGTCTCACGTAAATCGTCGGGTTCGTGCTAGTGAAGGATATATTAGACCCGCGGATATTTGAAATTTTCCTTCTATTTGTATTTTTGATAAAGTTTTACTTATTCTAGGACTTATAAGTAGGTTGTGTTTGTATAATACCCACGTGCTTGTATTAAGTATGTGTGGTATATACGTAGTGTGATGTGTACGTGTATTGGGATATAATCGCTCACGAACCTACAATAGGTGCGTGTAGTGTATATCTCATGTAATGTGTGTGCGTGTGTGAGTGTGTGTGTGGATATAATCGTCCACACGCTTGTAATAAGCGTGTGTAACGTATATTTTGTGTGTAGTATATAAGCACTCGCACACTTGTAATAAGTGCACGTAGTGTATACCCTGTTCCGGTGGATATGTATGAGCGTGTGTGTGTGTGTGTGTGTGAATATAACCATCCACACGCTTGTAATAAGCGTGTGTAACGTATATTTTGTGTGTAGGATATAAGCACTCGCACACTTACAATAAGTGTACGTAGTGTATATTCTGTCCTGGTGGGTATGTATGAGTGTGTGTGTGTGTGTGGTCAATAACAGACTGGTAGTGTTTTATTAACGCTACCTAGCCGTGATTGAATTTGTGGAGACAGTCGGCTAACAATAAGGAGGCTCAATAAGCATACAATCCGTATGCGGATAAAAATTTGTATTATAAATCTGAATTTGGTTTTAACTTATTTTATTAAGTTTCTAGAAATTTTACAAGTTTGGGTTTGATTCGTGGTTAATGACGTTACATGCTATGAGCCAGACTGCCTCTCTCTGCCTCGGTTCGTCGGTCCTTTTATACGGGTTGCCTTGGAGTGGGGAGCGTCGTTCGTGCCTGTTCGATGCGTATAGGTGTAATTGATTCATCTTACTTATACTTATTAATTTACAACAATTATATATTTCATTTTTGGTACTAAGTTAGCTAATTTTCCATATTATGTTCGAGTTATGTTCCCTAATTAACATGTCAACTAATTATTATGCTACTGCCTATCGAAGCTCATCGAACAATTACACGTGGTTCAGGTATTTTATACGTAAAATCCAATTTTCGGCATATAACTTCTATAGTCGGTTTTTTCTATGCTTAACCGGTGAATTACGTTAACTTAGAGCAGCATAAGCCGATTACCCCGGATCATTTGATTCTTTAATTATGTTAATATGGCTAATAGAAGCCCATCGAAGCTTTTGTCCGGTAAACTACGTGGCGCGCGATACTCAAAGTTCAAATTGGACCGCGTAGTCTACCTGGTTCTATTCGTACCGTCTCAAGGTTACCCTTGAAACTTATTCCCAATTCATCAGAAAAAATTCCCACCCCCGCTGTATGGTGGTCAGTATTTTCGGATCCATCCGTAAAAATTATAGGAAGAGGCCGAAAGTTTTTCAAATATGTTGTCTTAAGGGATCGTCTCAGTGTGACCCTTCAAAAAATCACTGATTTTCGCGATTTTTTTTTTTTAATGTTGTAATAAACTAATCGATCTGGTTTTCTTTTTATAAATAAATACATTCATGCCCAATACAAAATGATTTTTTTTACGTTCATTTATTTAGTATATAATTGTTGGGTACCTTGGAGTACCGACAGAGTGCGCCACCGCCATCTACCCTAGCCTATGGGACTCCGGCCCGATAGCCCCGCGCAACAGGCTAGTCCTAACATGGCGTCCGGCTCGGAACCACGCCACGCTACGCGTCTTATCATATGTACCTAAATAGTAATAAATAAACATAGCTTCGTTACACTTACATACATCTGTACTTCCTTACCCTACTACGGTCCCAACAACTGGCGCTGCGGAGGTAAAATTCGACCTGTGTGCGGGAAATCAAACAGATAATCGTGTGAGTGAACAATGACTGACGCCGCGGAACAAATTAAGGCCCTTACGGCGGCCGTCAACTCGCTTCTTCAGCTACATCTTCAAAACGACGGCGCTAGACCAAACCAACCTAGCTCGGCACACTCTGATCTTTTCAACCAGCTCAGTGCTCGTGTTGAAAAATACTCATATGGTTCTGGGGACGAAACAAAGCCGTTTACAAAATGGTTACAACGCCATGAGTACACCGTCGTCCAGGAATCAACGTCACTGCCCCAAGAAATGCGAACAAGCTCGGTCAAATCGAGTTCGACAGGTTAGTGAACCACGTTGCCCCGGAAAACCCGACAACAATGTTGCAAGGCAGAGTCATCGATACGCTGAAAGATTTATTTCGCGACAAAGTGCCCATAACACGCCGGCGGATCGAGATCCTCAACTATCGATACGACAAAGCAACCCCCATCACGGAACATATCGATCGTATAAACCGACATGCTTCGGACTTCGATCGTGCCAAACTCACAGACGACAACCTACGGATTCTTCTACTGCTACAATCCTTCTGCTACTCAAGTGAGAACGACGAGTTAAAAAGAATAGCTCTTCGCGTAGTGGAAAAAAACGCAAACGCATCACTCAAGGACATAGTCGCGGAGCTAGAAGCTCATATGAACGTGTCAACTAGCCTCAAAATGCTGGAAAATCCGGTCGTAAATTCGCCTACCACAGCGATAAACGCCGTTCACACGAAACCGAAACTGCAAGTAAAAAAGGGTGCACCAAAACAAAAACCGACGCAGTCACCATCGGACCAAACGTGCAATGGTTGTGGAGGTGAGCATCAACGATCAAAGTGCCCCTTCAGTGAAGCTTTGTGCCACCAGTGTTCGCGCAAAAGACACATCGCCAAAGTGTGTCGTTCGAAACCAAAAGACGGGAAACCCAGTGTCAAAAGTGCAAGCCTCGTGACGCAATCACTTACCTCGGTCGGTAAGCGTCGTCGAAAATACGTACCGGTAACCATACTCGGTAAAGTCACACATCTGCAATACGACTCGGGTTCAGACATTACGTTGATCGGCAAAGACGAATGGGAGCAGCTCGGGTCCCCAGATCTCGTAACGAGTGAAATCGTCGAACACGCGGGCGGGAGTGAGTTTAAGATGATCGGCAAGTTCGAATGTGCGGTACAAGCTCTCGACCGTAAAGCCGAACTGGACATTCACGTCGCTAACCGTGCGGGAGTGAACCTATTCGGGCTAAACGCAATCGACAGTCTCGATCTGTGGTCTGTACCACTAAGTGAATACGAGAACCCGGAAATCGTGTTTCGCGTCCATAACTCAGAAGTTCTGAAACCTAACGTCGCGGTACAACCGACTGTACATCCGGCTAACGGACAGTTATCGCGCGCGGAGCCGACTCACCAAAGCGAAGGCAACGGGTCCGTCGCGACGCCTCGTGACAAGTACCAAAGTGAAATCTACGACAGCTTCTCAAACCTATTCTCCGACGAATTAGGACTGTGTCGTGATCACCGAGCGAAATTCTGTCTAGTCGAAAACGCGCAGGCTGTACAAATTCCGTGCAGACCGATCCCCTACGCGATGGAGAAACCTCTCGAGGACGAACTTCAACGCCTGGAAGCTAAAGGCATCATCGAACGTGTTGAATTCTCGAACTGGACCACACCCATCGTGATCGCAAAGAAGTTCAACGGCAAAATGCGCTTGTGTGCAGACTACTCCACTGGCGTAAATCGCGCGCTTATCGACAACCGACACCCTCTACCAAACGTGGAAAACATCATTACCAAACTGAATGGGAATCGTTTTTTCAGCGTGCTCGACTTGAGCGACGCTTTTTTCCAAATAGAAATCGCTGAAGACCATCGAGAAATAACTACCATCACTACTCCAAAGGGACTCTTCAGGTTCAGACGCCTACCCTTCGGCATCAAGACCGCACCTGCTATGTTCCAACAAGCTATGGATAGCACACTGGCAGGACTAGAAGGAGTTTACGCATACATCGATGACGTAGTAGTCGCCGGTTCCGACCGTCAGGAGCACGACCTACGCCTACGCAAAACTCTTCAACGTCTGGAAGACAGGGGCTGGAAGCTCCGACCTGAAAAATGCAGTCTCGCGGTAGAAAAAATCAAATTCCTCGGCCTGATTGTAAGTGCTAAAGGCATAGCAGCTGACCCAGAAGCCACTCGTGCTATAGCTAACATGCCAAAGCCTACGAACATCTCAGAAACACAAAGCTACCTGGGAATGGTGAACCACTACGGAAAGTTCATCCCACACCTACACCAGCTGAAACAACCTCTAGAAGAACTTACTCGTAAGGACCATCCGTGGGATTGGAACCACCAGCACGACCTTGCTGTGAAACAGATTAAGAAGGTCATGCTCAGTTCACTCCTCTTGGAACACTACGACCCGTCGAAAACTCTAGTGGTCGCAGCAGACGCCTGTTCTACGGGACTAGGAGGCGTCTTACTGCAACGAGACGAATCAGGACGAGAACGTGCGGTGTATCATATGGCACAAAGTCTCACGGACACACAACGAGGCTACTCACAAATCGAGAAAGAAGCGCTAGCTCTGGTTACGACAGTCGAGCGTTTCCACAAATTCCTATGGGAACGAAACTTCATACTGCAGACGGACCACAAACCTCTTGTGGCGCTGCTCCAGACTGATGATACGAAAGGTCTCAAGCCAACCACAGCAGCACGCCTGAAGAGATGGGCTATGCGACTTTTAGGATACGACTTCCGAATCGAGCACATCCGAACGCAGGACCTCGGCCAAGCCGATGCGCTGTCACGCTTGATAGAAAAGTTTCGTCGTGACAACAGCGAAGAACTTCAAGTGGCTAGCGTCCGTGCCGTCGAAGAAGAGGTCAAGCAAGTCAGAAACCTGTCCATCGATACCTTCGGAAAAAACCTACGAGACCAACTCAAATCTGCAACAAAAAAAGACAAGAACCTCGCATTTGTGATGGAAGCTATCGCAAATGGATGGACATCAACCAACAAATCGGAAATCATCGAACACTTCAGGAAGCGTCAAGATAACCTCAGTACCGTTGACGATACATTGTTGATGGGAGACAGAGTCGTTATTCCAGAAACAATGCAACCAGAAATCTTGACTGCACTACACAAAGGCCACCCGGGAATAAGAAGGATGAAACAACTCGCCAGAGAATATGTTTATTGGCCTAAAATCTCCGAAAACATCGAGCGACTTGTTCAACAATGCGACGCGTGTGCCCTGACACGAAGAATGCCACCCAAGGTACCATTCAGCCCTTGGCCAATAGCCACACGTCCATTGGAGAGGCTTCACATCGATATCGGTTACCCTCCAGGAGGCCAGTACTTATACATCTTCGTGGACGCTTACTCTAAGTTCCTGGAAGTAGCAATAGCTTCGACGATATCGGCAACACGCACAGTAGATCTGTGCCATGAAGTCTTTTCAAGATATGGACCTCCAGAAATTCTCGTCAGTGACCACGGAACCCAATTTACGTCCGGACTGTTCGCGGATCTCTGTAAGGAATTGCATATCACCCACCTTATCTCGCCGGTAAATCACCCTCAGTCAAATGGTCAAGCGGAACGTGTGGTGGATACCGTAAAAAGAGCTATAGCCAAAGACACAACCGACTGGAAAAAGACACTCTTCGACTTCCTTCACAGTTATCGTTACACGCCATGCGCGGCAGCCCCAGGTGGAAAGTCACCGGCAGAACTCTTTTTCGGACGACCAATCAGCACACCATTCTCCAAGCTATTCCCAAACCCAGAGGAGAAGGGAAACGCACCAAATGACTCCAAAGAAAAACAAGCAGACATGGAAAAACAGTTTAACAAACACCATGGCGCTCGACCTCGTCACCTAGCAATCGGTGACCGTGTTGTAGTGCTAACCCAATTCAAGAAACGACAACAAGGAAATGTCTCCAAAATCATTTCCAACGTACGCTACGCCATCCAATTGGACAACGGCAAAGAGGTCGAGCGACATATCAACCATATCTGGAAAGGTGGTTCTAAAGCCTCTATCCCAGATCAAGACCCAGAAGATGACTGGACCTTTGCAGAAAACGACCAAGATCCGGTTCCAGAAGTCGACCCCGACGCTGACGAACCACCAGCACCACCAGCCCAACCTAGGGCCCCAAGCCCTAACCCTGACCCCGAAAACCGACCAAGAGTAGAAATCCCTAGAAGATCTGAACGTGACCGGGCCCCGCCTAAACGACTGGAGTTGGACCCAAACGCCAAATCTTACATCAGGAAGTGACTCTCTTGAGAAGGGAGATGTTGGGTACCTTGGAGTACCGACAGAGGGCGCCACCGCCATCTACCCTAGCCTATGGGACTCCGGCCCGATAGCCCCGCGCAACAGGCTAGTCCTAACATGGCGTCCGGCTCGGAACCACGTCACGCTACGCGTCTTAACATATGTACCTAAATAGTAATAAATAAACATAGCTTCGTTACACTTACATACATCTGTACTTCCTTACCCTACTACGGTCCCAACAATAATAATTAAATAAATTGTTGAAATCACACGTTAAAAAAAAGGGTCCTGTACGATGTCCACGATTGCGGCCGCAATTTTGATCTGAAACAAAAATTTCAAGAAGATTATTAATCTGTAGGAAAGTCGCTATCGCGCTATGGAGGTTTTTTTTTTTTTTTTTAATTTGACAAAATAGCGGCGGTTTGAACAAAAAGTATCGAATTTGGCCCTTTTTTTCGACAGTTATTCGTAAAAAAAAATAGGAAGATTTCAAAAAAAAAAAAAAGCTTTCATAGCGCGATAGAGAATGACGTTAAAAATGTTCTCTCAAAATTGGAAATAGATATCTTCAAAACTCTTCCTGTGAGAGTGGACACCGTTTCGAAAAACACCATTCCAAGAAAAACGCGTTTAAAGATTGAAGTTAGAAAATTTGAGATAAATCGTTTACTTACGATCAATCGGTGATGCCAGGTCCATACAGTTTATTACAGTTTATTCTGCAAAGTTATAGAACCTAAGCACCTTAGAAAGGTACACGCGCAGGTAGAAAGATAACAAAACGATAACGGTCGAGCGGCGCGACGGACTGGGCAGATGTCCCGTTCCGTTCCCTTTCTACAAGAAACGCTGTAGCGACCGTAATAATTTGAATTTCGATTTAAAAATTTAAGAGAATGTTTAAAACAGTGTATACTATACGATAATGCAAAAAAAAAAGATTTTTTTTAAATTTCACACTGATACCATCCCTTAGATTTTTTTTCTGGATCATCACACTTTTGGATTTTCTTTCCAAAACTCTGGAAAGATATTATAGCACATATAGTGGGAAAAAAACGGAATAGAAGAGAATGCATCTTTACTATTTGAAATAGTCATTTTACTAATGCTTTCAATACGTCTCCAGTTTCGTTGTCAGATTGACCCATATAATGGATCTTGAGCGTCCTGATTTGATGACCGTATAACAGTCAGACTGTTTGAGTTACTAGAAAGAAGGCTATTTTTATCATTCACGTTATTGACTAAGAATTTATCAATTAGAAATTTTCTCCTCGCAACCCTAAAGGAACCACCCGGTTTATATGCAGAAGGGAGTATATTGGCGTTGTTTCAAAACAGCCCGAGGCCCTTCTCAATGATTCATTCTGACGAACCTCTAACTTGTATAAAAGACTTTTCTGGGCCTCAGCATACAGAACCACAGAACCATTCCCCAATCTAAGCCTGGTCTAATAAGAGCCTTATAGAAATTCACCATAGTTATTGGATGAGAACCCCATGAATAAGAAGAGATGCATTTTAACATAGCGACTAGTTTACTACCTTTTTGGAGCAAATGTTGTATGTGATCCCATTTAAGTCTGTGATCCTAAATAACGCCTAAATACCTAACAGTTTCAGAATTCATAATGAGTATACAGGTGACCCAGAACCCACGGGCCACCTTGAATGGGCATATACCCTATCGAATTCTAAGACTAAAATCCCTATACGAAAACTTTCTAAGGCCAACTGTTCTCGAGTTATTGAAAATCGCAATTGACCTATCAGAGCGTTTCTCTATGACCGTAATTATGGAGCGAATGACCTGGACGGCTAAAACTATGAAGCGGTTGACGCGAACGGCCAAAAACTATGGAGCGGACAACCTAGACCGCTGAAACTATGAAGCAGTTCCTAGAAAGACGCTCTGATTGGTCAATCGCGATTTCTGATAACTCGAGAACCGTTGGCCTCAGAGAGTTTTCGTAAAGGAACTTTCGTCTCAGAATTCGACAAGGAATATGCCCATTCAAGGTGGCCCGTAGGTTCTGGGTCACCCTGTATTATTCACCGCGAATGAAAGTGAATTAGGTTTTATGGGTTTCTCATTCTTAGACAAGACCAGAAATTTAGTTTTTTCGGGAGATATAGTCATATCTAAAGCACTGAAGAGTTTTTTAAGCTTAACCATGTCACCTGACAAGGTATTACTGATTTTTCTCAGTGTTGTGGCTGATGTATAAAAGGTAAGGTCATCAGCAAAACCTATATTTTTGACCGATTTCGATATAAAATTATTAACTCCTGATATGTAGATATTGAACATTAAAGGACTAAGAATTGATCCCTGTGGAACCCCTTCATTTGTTTGTGTTGTCCCAATTAGAGCTCCATTGAAGTATGCATCTATAGATCTTTTCCCCATAATAGCTCTTATAAAGCTGATATATTGGGAGTTTATCTTTAAACCTATTAAAATAGATACGAGTTTTTCGATGTTAACATTATCGTAAGCTCCCATGAGGTCTAAGAAAACCACACCTATGTGAAGATTCGATTCTTTTGCTATTTCAATGTCTGATCCAAGTATAGCCAGACAATCATGACAGGATCTATTTCTACGAAAGCCAAAGAAGTTGTCTGGTAGCAATTTTATGTTTTCGATCCACCACCTGATTCTATCATTAACTATCCTTTCCATAATCTTAAGTAGTGAACAGGACATCGCAACAGGTCTGTAACCGGAGCCCGCTGGCTTGAGAATAAAGCGAACTATATATTTTTCCCATGAACTAGGAATCATACTACTCTCTAAGATTAATTCAAACAACACCCTGAGCCACTCCACTATAACCTTTGGAGAAGATTTTATGATTCGATAAGATATTAGGTCGAAACCCGGGGGCACGACTGAGCAGAGTGAGGAATCTTCTCTTCAAACTTCTTCGTGTAGGTGTATGAACCAGATATTTTATTAAAGGCTTCCCGAAGTTTATCTTTGTCATTAGTAACGAGCTGGAGGGTTGAGAAATCTTTTTTTAAAAGACTTGATATTATGTTTCCATACCATCTCAAGAGGAGAACTTGGAGATAAATTGTTGCAAAATTCTCTAAAACCTTGATTCTTAGCCTCGTCTAGAATTGATTGGGGACTTTTCCTCATCCTACTATACAGGGCGAGTCTTCCCTGGTATCGAATGAGGGAGGGGCTTGTTATCGCAGACGATCTGCTCCTTTCTATTCATACTTGTTATCGTCGTATCGGAAAACCCCACTTTTATTTTCACGTACGGTCAACACTACCAGAAACCTCACTCTGTTATCATAATCCCAAATGAGAACATAGAAAGGGGCAGAGCGTCTGCGATAATAAGCCCCTCCCTCATTCGATACCAGGGATGACTCGCCCTGTATATTCCCCAATTTTCGTCAGAGCAATTCCTTAAATATAGTTTTTGGGCTTTTTTTCTCTCCTGAATAGCGACACTACACTCGTTATTCCACCAGTTTGCGGGCTTCGGAATTATAGATTTCCATTTTGTGTCTTTAGAAAACTTTGCACCAGATTCCTTCGTTTTCAGGGTCCAGGTCGATCGGACCGTCGTTTTAAACATCAACGTCATTCGGGTTGTCGTTTTCGACGTCAAGGTCGACCGGACCCTCGTTCTCAGCGTCCAGGTCAACCGGACCGTGGTTTCCGACCTGAACGTTGAAAACGACGGTCCGGGTGACCTGGACGCTGAAAACGACGGTCCGGTCGAACTGCGCGTCGAAATCGGTGGTCCGATCGACCTAGACGCTGAAGACGACGATCCGGTCGAACTGCACATCGAAATCGACGGTCCGGTTGACCTGGACACTGAAAACGATGGTCCGGTCGACCTGGACATCGAAAGCAAGGGTTCGGTCGACCTGCGGTGAAAAAATGTCGGCCCGTTGAACCTATCCACGAGTAGAAACGCCGAAGCAACAAAGTACGGGCACCCAAGTACCGGCACGGCACTGACAGTATGACGTGCGAGCTCTACGATAGGCTAACTTGAACCTGCTCTACCTGGCAAACTATGATAGCCTCGAAGTTTTCGCTAAGGAAATTTAATTTTCATTTTTCGTAAGGAATCTGACTGTGCAAGGACGGGCGGTTGATCCGAATCACCGTGTATATAATTTCTGACGTCAGAAGCGTCAAATACGAGGAATTTCGTCGACAAATTGAGCCTTATTTACGGGACGCAGACGGTTGAAATGAGTTTTCCTGAAAAGTGTGTGTATTTCTACACTGCGCTTGCTCCCTGGATTCAGTGATAAATGTTCTCATCTCCCAGATGCGATCATAATACAAGTCGGTAATTGCAGGGATTCTGATGCCGCCATGTTGGATATGTATAAACGACCTGTCACTTTTATTTACTCGCAATACACATTACTGGGTAATCTACGCTGGAAATCACTGAGCAAGCGCACTACAGATCAAGTTAAGCTTCAATAAAAAATTCCTCGTTTAGGCTCAATTTGTCGACGAAATTCCTCGTATTTCACGATTCTGACGTCACAAAATACACCGCGAATATTCGGTGAGACTACACGATCCCCTTCCTACGGTAAAACCAACACAGGCGCGCACCGCGTGCGTGAGGCTCCTTCGGACGGGACAGGCGGCCAGTAGTGCTTTTACCGAATCTTCCGCGCTAATTCAATTAATACTTAACTTAAAAAGCAATCACCACGCTGAATACGGAAAAGAAGACAACATTCTCAAACATTTATTTATTTATTCATTTATTTTCAGAACTCGATTTTATTCGAAACATCTACTATTCAATCTAATGAAAATGAAGCATTCGTGAGAAAGTTTCCAGTGTTTGTGTCAACTTTAGTTCAATAATCCCAGTAAACTGAAAAGAATTGGAAACGAATTGAAAATGATTCATCGCCCCATCTTTCAATCCCGTTTTGCCCGGAACTCGAATTGAGTATCGCACATTTCTATTCTCGAATCCTTCCGAATTCTGTTCATCGAATTCATTCGCGTCTCACATAATCGAACGAATGCGTCTATTTGTTTCAATTCGCAAATCGGAATTGAATACAAGACCTTGTCTATTCTTCACAAACTACCCACAGTTACGCTAGGTTATGAATTCCAATGAATTCCGAACCAGGAATTCATCATAGACGGTTAGCAAATCGAATGAATGCGGCTAGGGAGTAAGTACGATCTGATCCATCTGAATTCTGTTCTGAGGATTCAATGGGATACATTTTAATTTGCATGAATCAGTTCTTGATGTGAATTCGAAATAATTCCAATCGAAAAATTCACTTTCCGTAATTTCGATCCAAAGGAATTCCAGTGCACAAGTACTATAGATTAATGTGTTTGAATTCGTAACTACGAATTACATAGCCATTGATTCGTATTCGTCTAATATTTTGGTGGCCAGAAAAATTAGAATAGTGTACACATCGTACACTACTCCATTGTACCGAAAAACAACTATTCAATATTTAAATAATCCATAATCGATACGGTGAAAATGACTCTGACAAACATGTAACGTGCCACAGTACACCTGGGGCTTTCCACGCCAACTTAAGGGGGGATTTGCTTTTTTTTTCGCCAAAATTTACCGCATTTTTTCAAATTTTCTAGTGAAGAAATTATGCAATGAATCAATTTAAAATTTGGCATGTAGTTTTATTGTTATTTCATGTATGCATAAAAAAATGTTCAATTGTATCCTCTCGAGAATGCGCCTCCTGCCCCTCCCTTCGTTCACGACGCCGCGCGAAACGCCGCAGTCACTGGTGTGCATGATTACTCTCTTCTCAATAACTTGAAACAAAAAAGTCAAATACCATTTTACTCCATACACATGTAGCTATCGTTTGATGAACCGAAAAAGCAATAAGTTGAGAAGTTTTTTTTTTATAGCAAAAAATCGGTCATTTTTTTTTAAGCGAAATCGATATTTGAGTTCAAAATATCGCCGTATCCTCAATTTTTTTTTTTTTTTTTTTCGATTCATCAAATGATAGCTACATGTGTATGGAGTAGAATGGTATTTGATTCTTTTGTTTTAGATCATTGGGAAGAGAGTAATCATGCACACCAGTGACGGCGGCGTTTCGCGCGGCGTCGTGAACGAGGGGGGGCAGAAGGCGCATTATCGAGAAGATACAATTGAAAATTTTTTTGTGCATACATGAAATAACAATACAACTACATGCCAAATTTTAAATTGATTCATTGCATAGTTTCTTCACTAGAAAATTCGAAAAAAGCGGTAAATTTTGCGAAAAAAAAAGCAAATCCCCCCTTAACCAACGTCTGACCCTGACCGTCTCGGATTTCATCGACTCTTTTTGAACTAGTTGTCTGCAGATTCAGAATCTCGAAAAAAAAAATTTCAAATTTTTTCTAATGGCCGTTATTTATTTATGATTTTTTGAATGGACTCGAGGTTCGACCCATTTTAGAATTCTGAAAAAATTCATAAAATTTCTTTCAAATATGAGGATCATTTTAAGCCATTATATAGAGTGGTCAATATAATAGAAGTCCTTGAGAAAAATCAAAGAAAATAATTGAGATTTAGTTTTTTTTTTCCTTTTTTCAACGTTATTTTGTATCAAAACAACTCGTAGCTCATAATTGGAGAAAAACAAAAAAAATCGACAATTTTTCATTTTTCATCTCAACCCAACATCATGATACAGAAAACATTACTGTAACTTCTTGCATATGTTTCACCAGCGGAAGGCCGGTGAAATTATGCGAGTTCGCGTGAATTCTTTGTCACGGGTATGAATTTTGGAGCTCCTCCTAGGAAAAATGTGTAAAACCTTTTGTTACCCTAATACAGACTCGGATAGACACTATGGTCTACCAGAGCTGCGTCCCTGATACAGACTCGGATAGATACGTAATGATCTACCAGAGCTGTGTCCCTAACTCAGACTTGGGATTGATTCACTTCACAGACTCGGATAGATGCGAGATCTACCAGAGCTGGTATTAGTTTATCGCACCGAAGCTGTTTGCTACAGACTTGGGATTGCTTATCTCACAGACTCGGATAAATGCTAGATCTATCAGAGCTGGTATTGATTATAGCTCACCGAAGCTGGTGTTACAGACTTGGGATTGCTTATCTCACAGACTCGGATAGATACTAGATCTATCAGAGCTGGTATTGAATATTAGCTCACCGAAGCTGCCTCCTACGCTAGCTAGCTAAACACGATTTTATTCTGCAAGTGAATTTACTCTGAAAGAATTTAGGTTAATTAAACAAAGAAATAATTACACGAAATGAAAAGCAAGGATATGATTAAATATTAGTGTTGTATTGGAAATTCTTGTTAACAGATTATATTTACAATATTTACAGTGAAAAATGGTTTGAACTGAAAATGTGACTCGATATAATCAAATAATAATTTTTCTTAATCTAATTGTGTATTTCTGTGTTCTGATTGCTTTTGTCTCTAGTTCTTTTTATTTTTTCTAAAACCGCTTTTGATTTTAATTGATTTCTTTTTTTCTGAGGTGAGATCTCGCTTTGAGTAACTTCCTTTCTTTTATTTCAATTTTATTCTTATTTTTTTTGTATGGTAAGACCTCGCTTTGAGTGACTTCCTATTTGAGGTTTTGTGAGTTTACTTTTAATAATTTTTCTTATTAATTGAATTGATGTGAGTCGATTGACTGCTTTAGTACGAATCGCTGCCTAGTGCCTTCTGCCTCTGCGTGGCAGCTTATATAGTAAATTTTATCAGGGTCTTCTGATAATGTGACGTCATTCAGGGTCTTCTGATAATGTGACGTCGTGTCAGGGTCCTCTGATGCGCGGCCTGTTTGCGCGGTCGTACGGTCGTGATTCGGTCGTTCTGCTGGGTGCATACTTCGAACACGTTACATTACATTACGAAAAATGTAAAAACTATCTGTAGACTCTATTTTCGCACGAAACGAACATTTTTTTGGACGCATGTGTTCAGTATAACATGATTGTTTATCCAAAAGGGGGTAGTTATAGAAATACAAAGTTTTCTGTCAATTGTGACGGATGTTATCACACTCGCGGATAGGTCAGTTATCAGCGATAAAAATAAAATAAAATAAAATCTCAATCTCAATATTTCCATCTATGTTGTCATTGATTGTAGGTTTTTCAGGGGATATATCCAGGAAAGAAGAAGAAGAAGAAGAAGAAGATTGTAGGTTTTGAAGTCCATACCTACTTTTTGGGGCAATTGGTCGGTTAATGAGTTCAGATATATACCAATGTGAAACTGTTACAAACTCCAAAATAAGTACATTTTTCGGACTTTAAGTAAAAGTTATATATCTCTCACGATATTTGACATTGGAAGTTGAAATTATTTCTACATTTTGGACCTCATCAATTAACTGAAAAGAATTTTTCTGTATCATGATGTTGGGTTGAGATGAAAAATGAAAAATTGTCGATTTTTTTTGTTTGTCTCCAATTATGAGCTACGAGTTGTTTTGATACAAAATAACGTTGAAAAAAGGAAAAAAAAAACTAAATCTCAATTATTTTCTTCGATTTTTCTCAAGGACTTCTATTATATCGACCACTCTATATAATGGCTTAAAATGATCCTCATATTTGAAGGAAATTTTATGAATTTTTTCAGAATTTTAAAATGGGTCGAACCTCGAGTCCATTTAAAAAATCATAAATAAATAACGGCCATTAGAAAAAATTTGAAATTTTTTTTTTCGAGATCCTGAATCTGCAGACCACTAGTTCAAAAAGAGTCGATAAAATCCGAGACGGTCAGGGTCAGACGTTGGTTAAGTTGGCGTGGAAAGCCCCACCTATACATGTGTGTTTTCAAATTCTGCACAGTTCTTGACATCAAGACTGGTGAACGAAAATGTTATCTATGTTGTACTTCATTCATGAAAATATTGCATGCATTATCAACTATCAAAGTAATTGTACGCTAAGCATCGCGTGAGGAAATATGTATTGATATTTAAACAGCTGTGTAAGGTAAGAAATTTATTTCACAATTTTACATACAAATAATCATACATAATATGTATTATACGTGCATACATGCAGTAATGAGCATCAGAATATTTGATTGTTATAAAACAGAGCATTAATACCCATGAATTACTCTTACTTAATGACGTCTCATCAGACTACCTACATGAAACGATCTAGTATCGTCACTATGAATTGTTATATTCACTTACACTAACTTCAGATACTGGCATTTATGACTGCCAACAATCAAGGGGCTTATTCTGTAACTCCGGCGCTATCATAACTGCAGAATAGCTGCATAAAACAATGTCAATCCATGACATAGAAGCAGCTCATTGGCAGCCGCCTATTGTTTTTCATGATTTCAGTGCTATTTTGCAGTTATTTCCGCAGCTATGAGTTACAGAATAAGCCCCCAGGACATCAGTGGTTCTTTTTGAATGGATAATATTATGTATTAAAATGCTGTTAATCCGCTTCAAAGAAGTTCGGTAACATACACACGTACTGTTCAGTTTCGACGTTGATGACCATAACTTTTAAATATACATCATCGATTGACACCAAGGATCTGTCATCATTGACCGATATAACTCTCCATATATGAGGCAATTTTATTTCGCCGACAAACACATCCTGATGGGATAAATATGAAATGTCGCAGCAACATCTTCCATCAGGCATTCGGATTATTTCGTTAATCTGTGCTATCTTTCCAGATTTTAATTTTACAACGCTATCGTTCCACTTTTTACAGCGGCTATAATTAACAGTGAGGTAAACATGTCCTTTATAAATACACTTATTGAACGCAAGTCTATTAGTTCCATTGACGGTGGAGTAATTGCCTCGTCCAAAAAATGTTACTCCGTTCTCAACAAGGGCACTTTGGGTTGAACGCTTTCTCGAAAATAAACTTTCACAGTAAATGGTTGCAGCCTCATTAACAGTTGAAGAATCACCGAACAAGCCTACTTTGTACTGTAAAACGTTCAGAGATTTTTTTGCAATTTGTTGCTCGACACCCTTCGGCCCATTAACTAACTGCTTCAAGACAAAAATATTTCCTTCGAAAGGAAAGGTTGATGTGGCCCATAGAGGACCTGACTGTCTAACAGATTGCACAGCATGCAGCAAAGAATGAACATTAAATCGCATTGATTGAACGCCATAATGACACTGAAATAGCGCTACAAACCTCATTAATTTTTCTTCACATTTGTCAAGCTCAGTATCCGTGATTTTACTTTGAGACAAAGTATATATACATATTACAAAGAGTGAATAATGTTCCAAAACATCTTTTGGAATAAGATCCAAGCAAATGGGGATACTGTAAAATAAGAGCCATGCCCTCCAGTCTTTTGCCTTCCAGTTCGATTCATCAGCTAGACCCCGAGGTAAATTATGTATTTCACGTATTGGTCGAACGTTACGTAGTCTTTTATCTACAATCTTTTTTTGAGCAAGAGATAATCGGAACCAAGAATCAGTTGGCGTAAAAGCTAACAATTTCCATAAATGCTTTCCGGTACCTATCAGCGGAGTATGCAGTTGATCAAGTGGAAAGCTCCACACCATATCAAAATTCTGAATCGTCGATAATATGGAAGCACCCTTAACGCCGCGAGATTTGAGCAGCGATCTAGATAAATCGAATTGCAGCACATCTTGCATATGTGAATCATGAGTTCTCAATTCAGGTTCGTTTTCTTCAAACGGATATCGCATTGCTGATGCAAAGAATTCTCCACGCTGGTAACAGTAGCTGCAGCCAAAGTACCCATTAAATTGCAGTCTGTTTTGTAGTACAGCGCGAGCCACTGAGTCCACAGAGCAGCAAAGTGGAGTAAAAGTACATGAAATCGGTTGACCGTCGTTTCTCAAACCCAGGTCTATACCCTTTAACCGTAACTGATTAACTTGTTCAACAAATGGTGTGAGAAACAGTTGCATTAATGCAGGCGCCGGTTCGCGTTTCACTACCATTATACCTGCCAATAGAACATATTTAAATCTCATTTCAGGCGGCAAACCATTTAAAATTATCTGGAGTGGCCAAAAACTCCGTTTAGATTTATGAAACAGAGGTGCTCCGTCCGTGCTAAAATTATAAGTTGTGTTATATGGGGATGTGACAGCAATTCTGTGCTGTAATTCCCCGTCATCGATATCATTGATACATGAATCTTGGTTTCTTACTTTCATCATGTTCAGTTTATCCACTAGTGCTGTACGAATACGATTATTTTTCATTAATTGGCTGATTTGATACCGCAAATCTATTGACAGGAAAAAATTGTCAGATGATAAATTTACTTCATATGCTTTGTTACATACATCACAAGTTACGTTTTGCGCTGAGAAGTTTTGCTTCTCAGTAGAGTATAACTCAACATGACACGTGGTACAGTAATAGTGAAATTGAGTTTTGTCGTCGGGTGGTAGAAAGTTTTTAGAGAACGCATGACTGGATATCTTAAGGCCTTCGAAACTAGGTCCAGCACAAACTTTCAATAGATTTATCAGTCCAAGCCGAGCCTCATTTGAAATACCAAAACGCAAAGAATATCCTGCAACCATCGATATGACATCATTTACGGTTAAACTAGATGCCTCAAACATAATTCTACTTCCAGTGTCAGGTGGGACACGATGTGGCATTGACTCTTTTGCGCTGCATGATCGAGGAATTTGCGTGAAATCATTAGTAGACACATCAGGTATGCTTGTGATGCCATCATCCTTATCGGGTCCATTTTCGTGATGTATTATATCTTCATCAGTTTTTACGTCCAAGTCTTCATCTGTGGAGGAGTAGACCGAATTTTCCTTCTCCAAAAAATCTGTTTCATCAGAATCATCAGCAGCATCCGGACATGAACTGTCATCATGTTGAATGGAATCATCTGAAAATATTATGCAAAAGCTCATAACAATGAAAACAACATTAATGAATTCAGGCAATCGATAATACATAATATAAATCAGACACAAATAATAATAATATGCCTCAAGGGGGTATATATACACCTCTAATGCCTGGTTGCATAAACGTGATTCAGGGGGTCTGAAAACACAGACTACATCCTGTAGTTTTAAATGATGAATCTGAGATACAGACTAGGTACCAAAATCACTTGCTTTGTCTATTCTCTGCAATATTCCTTTGCAACGTCTTTTCCACGCAGCATGAGTATCAGGCGAAGCCTTGTTGCCACTATACCCCGGGTCTAGCAACGTTTTATACCTTTTTCTTTGTGCCATATTTCACAAGTACGCAGTAGCAATCTTTCCGAAGTATCTGTTGAAAACCATAAAATGTTGACAGTAAGGGACGATACATTTTGTCACGTGTGGAAATCAACGGCAACATCATGAATGGAGTTGAATAATTAATATTTCTGAAATGCTTTGTATGCACATTTGTATGATACTTGAAATTAAGTGGGCCAATTGTGAAAAATAAGAGCATTTTCGGGAAGCCTATGGTGTTGTTTCAATGAACCATTTCCATTATAGAGATAAGGATGGAGATAACAACATTAACAGAAAATACTTCGGCTAATAATTGAGGTACTTTACGAGGAAAAAATATTTGCCGCCACGTGTACAGCATGATGCTTTTGAATAAAGTTTTCATGTTCCGACGCTTTTTTCCTCACCTTCAACAAACTACAACGGTCGAACCAGCGCTGATTTTTTTTTCAGTGGGATCACCTATGATTATCACATGTCCCAATACCAGCGCTAATTGTAATCAGAGGGAATAATTGCAGCGAAACGTTGAACCACGACCACGAGTCTTCCAAGTTCCACGCCGTAAGCGAAGTTACACCGTGAAGAATATCGATATATCGAATATAGTCCGGGTCTACTTGCGCACATAACTAGATTCAGGTCGTGCGCAGATTCGATGTATGAGAATCCAGAATCACGGGGGATTTCTGGAATCTTCGCGAAACTCCTCTTTGAGGCAACGGTTCTACCTTAAACTTCAGTCACGTTCTCTCTCTCTCTCTCTCTTTCCATTAGTGACTTAGCGCCCAATGGGCATGTGGTCGTCAGTCACGTTCTGAACGTGCTTCTGCGTGCTTCGAGCACATGCTTGCAAATATACGGGTGAAACTGACAAGAGAACTCTCTTCAGCGAACGACCAAACTATTCAAAATGTTTGCGTATATTAAGTTTTCGGAATTGAAGCCCCCGGGTAATAAGAAAGTTGTTCCTACTAGTGACATCAAACGTTTTGTGCCTGCAGAATGGAATACAAGGAAACAATACAAAGTGAAAAATGGCGACGTGTATTCTGATGCCATCGTTCTTTTAGTGGAAGGTAAGTTTTAAATTTCACCTAATACATACCTTCAGTCTTCGCAAAATTATTACTTCCTGGGCATATACCCGATCGCGGAAGAAGTTAAAATTATTCATATCTCGAGATTTTTCTTTTTCGGGAGTCCAAGTACTGAGATTCATCATCGCTCATAAATTCGCCACGTGTAGGAAAAGTGTAGAAATTGTAAGCTAAGACGTACACAGTAATAGGTACTTCCCCACGGAGGAACGTTTCGAGTTATCGAATCCCGTTCGAGCGCTCGAAAACTCGACTACGGTTTCTCCAACGATAAGCGGAAAAGATCGAGCCGAGGCTAATCTAATAATCTTGTGGCTGAACCCCGAGGAGGAAATAACTCGGGATTTGACTAACATATTATTAATATTATATATTTTTTTTCTCTTTGAAACAATCTAAATTAATTCATCCATTTCAGATTCCTTTTTTATTTCACATTTTTTCAGTTATCTCCTCGGTTATTTCAGTTATGTCTCGTCAATTTAATTATGTACAGGGTAATCTTTAATTATTTCACGATCTATTGACACGTCATTTCAACGAATTATTTTCCCCTTGTGGTACCTGCCATATCGACTGCGAACAAAATCGACTGTTATCAGAGGGAAAATTCGAAATAGTGTAATAAATTCGGGAACTCTAGAAATTTTTGTTAGCATAGTTAAATATCGGATGTACGCTTAATGAAATGGATTCTGAACCGGATGTGTTTGACAATTCTAGAAACAGCCAATCAGCGCTCTGGACTACAAAAATTCAGAGCGCCTATTGGCTGTTTCTTCCATTGTCGAACACATCAGGCTCAGAATCCATTTCATTAGGCATACAATCAATTATTGTTGCTTTATTCAAAATTACAGTGGAAGCTTATGACAGTTACGGACACTTTTGCTACACAAATATATATGTCCGTTATCAATGATTGATTATACGAGTATTTAACTATTCAACTGTTTGGTTTGCTTTTTCAGAAGACAAGGCTAAATTACAAGAAAAAATTCAAAATAAAAGGATTGTCATCCCACCAGCGAAACATCTTATGTCTGCTTCAGAAACCAGCATGGATGAGTCCGCCATCCCCAGAGCCAGTGTAGGCGTAAGTTACATGACACATACCTACTTTTGTCAGAATATCACACATACAGGAGCGATGTGCCTCGGTACTAGTATAAATTGTTATTTTATTTTGAATTGCCCCCTCTATAGTCACAATCACCATAGGGGCCATTCAGATATTTTGTAAGACCAAATGCTACAGTGTAGTATAGCGAACACCGTGCACGCACCATCCCAAAACGTCTTACGTAATATCTGGACAGCCCCATACCATATTCAAAAATCATCCTCATTCATTGGTAATAAGGTGAATGAAAGAAATGCATTGACGGCAAGTTAAAATATCTAAATTGCTCTTATACCTAAATTCAGATGTGATCTTTTCCTTTTTCGGTACTTATTTGTTGTTGTAATCAAAGTCGATTTACATTGCTTTTCAACAGCAAATCACATCCTGTTTTTTAATTGCTGAACATTCCACCCAACAAACTTATCCTATTCTGTGTATATGTTTGACTATATCGTCCATCAAATAATAGAATATTCTCAAGGTGAAGATGTGTAGATGACTGCCAAGTGCCAACCGACACCTGATGCATATTACTATGATTTTTCACAGGGCAGAGTGAAAACAAAAATACTTGGAAACTTGGATAATCGCTTGAAGCAGTTAAAAGCAGGTCGACTGACGAATAGTAAAGATATTACAACAGAAAACACAATTAATAGAAAACAGACAATAATCGCCAAGGATTTCGAGAGAATATTACACAACAAAAGAGGACCAGAAGATGTATTCGAAGTTAGTAATTATTATTGTATACGCACAGCATTTCTTCAAAAGCTATAACACACTCTTAAGACATATTGCGCTAGAATTATCGATTATTCCAAAACGTAAGGTCACGATACAATCTTTTACAATTATTGTTGTAGATATTGCAACTAAAGCATATTTTCCAGAATGATTGGTCTAATTATTGCTGAAATTGTCTTTTCATAGTTTGGAACGTGTAAAAATTTAACTGACTCAAGAGTGACTAATTTCTAAAATTGAGGACTAAAAACGATACCTATCCAAATATTGTCTACAAATATTGGAAGTTTAATCTTTGACAGTTTTTATCACAAAAATATTCAGTGCATTACCACTTGATGTTATTATTGTCACCTGAAAATAGTTTTCTTCGTGTGATGAGGATGTGACAATACATAGTTTCACTGGAATTTTCATACACTGCATAAAAACGTAAACGCAACTATATTCAATATTATGAGAGACACATTTTCTTTTAAAAGGGACAGTCTGGACCGAAATCTCCTCTACAAGATATTCAAAATGTAGCACAGGTAATTCAAGTTTGAGGGCGAATTATGGCAAGGATCTAGAGGAGGATATATTCAATACACGCTTATTTATGTCATACTTTTGAGTAATCTGACTGTCGAATTATCAGGTATCAGGATTGAGAAAAAAAGCCAAGAAGTCTCATGAGCAGGACGTGAGGACTAACGATAAGATTGTAAGTTCTGTGGGGGAAAAAGAGAATCGGCATGCTGACACAACTGTAACGCAGGTCGGTAAACAACCGGATGAACCCAACATCATGAATATCTTAAAAATCAAGCAGCAGCATGCCAGTAATACTACGGGTCTGACAGGAGCAGTTCAGCATCCCAAAAGTGCACTACAGAAGGTAAAAATCATAACTAATCTACTACTCGGCCTTGTTGCTAACTATTCTCGCCCCAATTATTCGATTCACATTTTATTGTAATTCACAAAATTATCGCTGGATTTTCAAATTCTCGTAGGAAAGTCATCAGTCATGTAATCAAAAAAATACGTCTTTGCAACAAAAATGCAACAGATTAGAACTGCAATTACAGTCTCTACAACAACGTATGCAACAACAAAGTGACGAACATTCGAGACAACATAGAGAATGGTGTGAAAGCCTGAACTCAATGCAAAAGAAGCAAGAGGCTATGCTCGAACATGTCAAGGTGAAAGAAAATGAATTGGAAAGCTTGCGACGACTTAATAGAGAATTACAAGAGTCTGCAATTAACCATTTCGATCAAATCAATGGTCAGTGCTTAGATTGACTTGCACGTGTAACGATATTTGATCATTTCTATGCAGTACAGTATTTTATGATCTTTTTCAGCAACCATAACAGCAATGAAGTCTAAAGGCAAGATATCTTTCACAGATTGTGAACCCCCTGTAGGCTACGTGCGCAAGGACGATAAAATGGTATATTCCAACGGATTAGCTATGTAATCGATATGACCATATTCCGTTCTCTCTTCATTATAAAATTTTTCTAACAGATCCACCTAGGAAGAGGACAGTGGATATCCACAGACACCTATGCAATGGCTGTTAGTAACGCACGAACTCCAAGCATGTTTGTTCGAAACATGGCGGTAGCAGTCTTTGGGTTTGATACTCTACTAGGAGGCACTGTATCCGGATTCGGCAGCAATAGGAACCAAAGAGCACAGATTCCGAAAGACAAGCTAAACCCAATACAAATATTGGCTATAAAAGGTATCCTTCTTCTTTGGGTATATTGATAATTACTTTCCATCTTATTGGGAATATTTGAAAAGCCTTTTTTGTTAGGTACGACACTGGCCCTGGCTATGCGCGCGCCACGGACTCTCAGCAGAACTAACTAGCTGTTAGTTCCAAAGAAAACGCTATAACTGTAAGCGCGTCTGAATAAATAAGGAGAAGACAATAAATCTGTTTAGTTTATTTAATACATCTGTTTTTTACGGACTATCAAGTCACTAGCCTAATGGTTGCTCTGGTTCTTAGTCGTAACCATGACGTTTTCGGTATTTATGAAATACGTATTAGAGCTTCTGAACCTAACAGGTTCAAGATTCACATACTTGGATATGCTGTCTGGACAAACTCTTCATCACCATTGTTGTTGATATCCTAATAGCTGTACATATTTGTAGATATTTTTCGACATTGGATGCTGAAGGAAATCAAAATGTCAGAAAATGATGCAGACATTGAGGTGGAGAGAACTCGAAAATATATCAGTAAAAAGATTGCTGATTTGAAAATTCGTAAGTATTGTTCAGTATTGTTAGTACTATGTAGATAAAATTGAACATATCTCATTGAGGAAGATCAATGTTATTGTTTTGAAGTATTGACCATGTTATTGTTGTATGCGCGGATTAAAGATATACGTGTAATCGTCTTGTAATGATAGCAATACCTCAAAAGTAGGACCAATCATATCCAGTCAAGGATTTTTGATTCCGGACTCATTCTTGTTATGGTCGACATACCTACGTATAGCACAACACTTTTTTTGTGGCTGGATCACAGAATTACATTGACCAACTTTCAATAATTATAACTCACAGTATATATTGCATCGATACCAAATCTCAGCTACAACAAGTATTTATAGGCGCTACGAAATTCTAATACATTGCATTTTCAGAATCCAAAAGTAAAGCATCGGCAGACGATCCGGAGTCAGACCGGGTTCAGAATGTTCAAGTCGAAGATGAAGAAGACGTGGACAGCTCTGAAGAGATAAATGAAGAAATTGGAGGCTCACAATCGGAAGAAGAGTTTGATGAAGCAGGTCAAAGCTCAGAAAAAGAAATGGACAAAAAGACAGAAGAGACCGAAGTTTTGGACTCGGAAGAGATTGTTCAACAGGTCTTAACTGACAGTGAAGAAGATATGTTCACCCAAGGTTCACCAGAAATGTTTAGTCCAGTAGAAAACGAGTGTAGCGAATCACCTGATTCAGGGCTGAGTCAGGTAGAGATGGGATTCGTTGCGAATGGTACTAACGATCAATTTATAGACCAGGACTTTGACAGCATGGCTGTTTCAATCGGCACACCTGACGACTCTGAAAAGTGAAAATGTGCGATGAAGTGAAACAAAAAAAAATAAATGGTTCTACTCAACTTCAAATGATGATAATCTTGTATTTAAAAATATAAGAATAGGTTAGATGCAACGTACAATGTAAACCTGAAACGTACTAGTCTAAAAGATTCACTGATTTACAAAGATTCACTCTTTTAATCAGTCAATTAGTGTACTTACCTGATAATGATTTCTTGTTCCTAAAAATATAACAATAGATTATATGCGATGTACAATATAAAACTGAAACTTACTAGTGTAAAAGACTCACTGATTTACAAAGATTTACTCTCAATCAGTGAATTAGTGTACTTACCTGATGGTGAAGTACACTAGTGAAGAGTTCCTGAGAATGTAAGAATAGAGTCGATGCAACGTAGTGCATAAAAATAGGTTTTATATGGAAAAAACTTTTGAATTTCTAATAAATGATGTACAACCTTAATCATTTGTCATTCCTTTAAAATCCTACTTCAATGATGAAGACACACCATTATATTTGATTCAATCCTTTGTCATTCGGGATCCCCAATGGTATTCTAATTCTGGGATTCGATGTAATTGAATCGCTCAATTCTTTCAAATTCGTTCAAATCCGTATTCCATGGATGCTAATTTCAATTCCAATTCGAAAAAAGACGTAAATACGATACATCATATTTGGAATTCAAACGAATAGACTTTAATCGTAACCTTATGCGTAATAATTAGAATACTGGAATAGAAAAACGGGATTCGTGGGAATTGAAAATGTTCAATTCTTTCCAATTCTTTTCAGTTTACTGGGATAACATAATGAATCATTTGATCAGAGTACAATGCAGAGGATGAGGTCATCGAGGATAAGGCTGCCACCCACAGGCCACGTCCTCAGAGCTGAAACAGAAAAACGAAATTTATCAACGATTATTGGTTCATCGAGGGATCCATTGCAGGTGAATTTTGGTGTACGCGAAAACTTATCAGAGATTGAATGCTTGGGAATCGAAGAAAGGCTACTGATGAGCCACTGTCGAACGTAGTACATTTTAATTCAACAGCAATGGATCCCTCGATAAACCAATAATCGTTGATAAATTTCGTTTTTCTGTTTCAGATCTAAGGACCCGAGCAAAATAGAAAATCTTGCGAAAGTCTTGCATATACCTTGGAAAACCCTTGAAACGGCTTGAAAACCTTTGCGCAAGTCTTGCAATAGGTTTGCCAACGCTTGGCTTTTAAACCAAGAGACTTGCAAGCCCTTGGGATAAGGTTGGCTTTTACTTTGACGAACACTTGATCCGAACGCTTGGCAACACTTTGGGCCGAAAGACACTTGCGTAAGACTTGTGACAGGCTTGCCAACACCCTGCTTTCGCAGAAAGAGTTCAGCAAGCCTTGGGAATAGGTTGGCCATGGCCTTGGTGAACACTTGATCTGAACGCTTGGCAACATCTTGAGTCAAAAAACCCTTGCGCAAGTCTTGAGATGGACTTGCCAACGCTTGGCTTCCAAACCAAGAGTTTTGCAAGCTCTTGGGGATAGGTTGGTCATGGCCTTGGCGAATACTTGATATGAATGCTTGGCAATTCCTTGACTCTTTTTGTAGCAATCTCTTCTTCGGGCCATAAATAAATAAATTAGACGTAGAAATTTGTGTATAAATATTCACACATTTTCAAATGAATATTACGAAGCTATGTATATGTACGTAGTACAAAACTTCTATATTTATTATTTAATTGATGGAACGTGCTTGTGTAATTATAACGATTGAATTTTAAAATCGTTATTTTTCATTATCAATTTTATAATCATTGAGTACATAACATAAACATGTATATATCGAGAGTTTTCGGTGAAACTGCTGACCGCTCCCTGCGGTAAAGCCAACACAGACACGTACCGCGTGCGTGAGGCTCGGCCGGGAAGGGGATCGCATCAAACCGAGCCTCACGCACACGGTACATGTCTGTGTTGGTTTCGCCGCAGGAAGGGGGTCAGCAGTTTCACCGAAAACTCTCGGTATGTATTATATGAAGGAAACTGGTTATTTGTTGTTCACTACCCTTTCTCTTTTTCTTATAATTTGGTGAGTTTGTGGGTCCTGTAGGTATAGGATACAATTTTCACAATTTTATAATTTTTATAATTTTATAGGGTAGTGGACAATGAATTTCCGGTTTCATATGGATCCCCTCCCATACATTGAACGATGAGGTACAACAGTATAACTTATGTACATAACATTCAGTGCAAATTCGGATAACGTATGAGAAATGACAATTATTATTCTCATAGTTCATTCGAATTCAACGGAATTCACTCGCTTACGACCAAAAGACCTTCCATTAACAACACTTAACACACACACTTGAAGTATTTGCGTTGCAGAAAAGCTGCAAGGTGAATGGGTTTCCAAGATTTCAAAGATAAATTAGTTCTCCGGAAGACCGGGGATAGACTTGATTTCGCATCGTTTGGCAACCGCAACATACTCACTCACACATTCACATAGGTGATTACAATCACAAGATTTGAACTTGACAAATGTCTCACATAAAACCAAAGAATTATTGCATCGGATGCTATTAATATAACTTTTAGCTACCACCTCAAATTTATCTTTTTGTAATCGGTGAAATATCCATACTTTTGGTGAAGTGAAATTGATTATTTCAGCCAATGCGTCGATGGCTGACATAAGATAGCAAGATATTTCTGATAACTGTTGTAATTTCCCTAACGCAAAAGTACCGCCTTCTATTTCTGCTCTTATACTCTTCTTTTGCGACAGATTTTGGATAAACTTCCTCGCTACAGAATCTTCTTGAAACTGTTTGACATAGGTAGGTAAAGATTGTAACGCCAAAAAAGAATCAGCAATTTTTTTCTCAGCATACATTTTCCCAGTGACAAGCAGTTTTATTGTATCTAGTAGACTCTCTGAGGGAAAACAGGTTGTTTCGTAAGAAGGGCCTAGACAACGGGCCGTGTCTGCTTTGTGTAACAAAGAGTGAAGATTGGCAGTAAGAAGATTACCGTCGTACAACAACTCAAAATCTTTCACAAATTTTGTCAATAACGTTTCTGCCAAATCTATATCTGATAATGAAACTTTATTTTGGTTTAGTAAATACATAGCATGCACGAGAAGAAAATAATGAGAAAGATATGATTCTTTCGTCAAGTCACAAAGTACTGGAATGGAAAAATAAAAGAACCAATTTTTCAATTCCGATGTCTTGAAAAACGGTAAATGATGTGTAATTGACCTGGGAAAACGTTTGATGAAGTTGGGTGGTTTTAATTTTAGTGGTCTATCATCAACCACCAACAGTTTATCGTAAAGAGAGAACTCAGATTTCTTATACGTGGGATTGAAGAATAGTTGCAAGAACCTTTTACCCCCCGTACCACCAAATACGCCGTGCATATCATCAATTCCAGTGCCACGAATACAATCTGGAACTAGTTTGGAAAAGATATTCATTCCTTTCACACCAAATACAGTTGTCTTTGTTTCTTGTGCTTTCTTACCGTCGCTGATAAATTTATCATGAGTTCTTAAAATTAAGTGTTCTTGAAATTTGTACGCGAATTGCCTTTTATTGTCTCTCGTAGTTACAGATTCTCCTGTAACCAGACATTTAATACAATTATAAAAACCATTATGGTTTTTCATATTCAATAATTGCGCTTTGGCTGGCATATCTGCTGTACAGGATAACAGATAACCGTGAACATTTATGTACTCCAATGTTGGAAGCAAAACCTTAATTCCATTTTTCATCTTCTGAAATGACCTGGCAAGTGGTAGCATGAAAGAATTAAAATGAGGCTTATTATTTGCGTACCATAGTCCCCCAAAAATGACATTTTCTGGCAAATATCTTTGTCGAAATGGGAGTTCATTGAAGGTGAAAAAAATTGGCCAAACTGTAAGCTTGCTCGAATTGTACAGTTGCATTCCATCTGTGTACAACATAAGCGTGAAGTCATAAACGCTTTTAATGTAATTCTTAAATGACTGATGAAGGGATCCATCCGTGATGTGTTGTAATGTAGAAGAATCTTTAGCTACATGAAATCGGAAGGTCAAGTCTGAGATGAAATCTTCTCTACTAAAGAGTGTTTGAATTTGTGACTCGATATCAAATATCAGAAAAGAGCACGCAAGAGTTTGGGGACAATTTTCGCATCTCCTCTCATCAGTCAATATCTGTCCACATGAGCTACAGCATTTTACTTTTTTATAACCGTGATTAATAATACGGGACTTGAAAGAATTAACTGATAAAGTACCGGTCAAGGATGAAGATTCTTCTATAAAATGGAACAAAATTGAGGAGAATATCAAGTTTATTAAAGTTGGAGGTAATTATTTCATACTTTTGTTGGCTTCGCAATCTATAATAGTCCAGGGGCACCACCTGATTTTGTTTGTGATTGATAACAGCCTGAATCTCTGTGAGTAGCTTCGGGATAAACTTCCGAAAACCCCCCACCTCCGATCGATTTGAAATTTGGTACAGACCTTCCTTTTGATGTTCTAAGACAACCCCTAAAAGGATTTTTGGCGCCTGCCAATAGTTTCCGAGAAATTGAATTTTGAAAATTGGATTTCAGCAACCGCGGTATATCTATTATCTATATAGTGCGGAGTGCGGAGTGCGCGTTCGTGTGTGTGTGTGTGCTCTATCCCCTTCTGACCTTTCGAAAGCCACAGCCACCGTCTGGGTATTTCGCATGTGTGTGTGTGTGTGGGATCAGTAGGGTGGCCTAACCCATTCTAACCTTCCGAACGCCACAGCCACCGGGTGGGTATTTCGCATGTGTGTGTATATGTGGGATCAGTAGGGTGGCCTAACCTATTCTAACCTTTCGAGAGCCACAGCCACCGGGTGGGTATTTCGCATGTGTGTGTGTGTGTAGGATCAGTAGGGTGGCCTAACCTATTCTAACCTTTCGAGAGCCACAGCCACCGGGTAGGTATTTCGCATGTGTGTGTGTGTGTGGGATCAGTAGGGTGGCCTAACCTATTCTAACCTTTCGAGAGCCACAGCCACCGGGTGGGTATTTCGCATGTGTGTGTGTGTGTGGGATCAGTAGGGTGGCCTAACCTATTCTAACCTTTCGAGAGCCACAGCCACCGGGTGGGTATTTCGCATGTGTGTGTGTGTGTGGGATCAGTAGGGTGGCCTAACCTATTCTAACCTTTCGAGAGCCACAGCCACCGGGTGGGTATTTCGCATGTGTGTGTGTGTGTGGGATCAGTAGGGTGGCCTAACCTATTCTAACCTTTCGAGAGCCACAGCCACCGGGTGGGTATTTCGCATGTGTGTGTGTGTGTGGGATCAGTAGGGTGGCCTAACCTATTCTAACCTTTCGAGAGCCACAGCCACCGGGTGGGTATTTCGCATGTGTGTGTGTGTGTGGGATCAGTAGGGTGGCCTAACCTATTCTAACCTTTCGAGAGCCACAGCCACCCCGCACTATATAGATATACCACGGTTGCTAACATCCAATTTTCAAAATTCAATTTCTCGGAAACTATTGATAGCCGCCAAAAATCCTTTTAGGGGTTGTCTTAGAACATCAAAAGGAAGGTCTGTGCCAAATTTCAAATCGATCGGAGGTGGGGGGTTTTCGGAAGTCCACCCGTAGCTTCGTTTTGACGAGACGCCCAACTTTTTGCTCTGCGAAAATTCAGCCTGTTAATAATCAGAAAAAAAATCAGGTCGTGGACCGTGGACTATAACTTATGCATGCTGTAGTAATACCGGGAATATTCGTGGAAGCGCACCAAAATAATTGTAGATTCCAACTCTCGGCCACCAATACGACTCATTTGTGGACGATTGCATATAATAGGGCGTACATTTGGCTATCTTCGTATCTAGGCATGGTGCGCTTCCACGAATATTCCCGGTATGTATGAGAAATGTTACTGGACAACTTTATTTCATATAGGTTCACTTGCGGATTGCAAAGAACCCCAGGACCTATTTGAAAAGCTGATGACTGCTGGCGTACCATTGTGCGAATCAGTCCAGCTTTGCGAGAATCGCGAGTCAGGCAATAAAGCGATCAGACACCGAAGAAGAGGGAAGAAAAGGTCGGACAAAGAGAATGCGAAGACTGAGAATCCAATTACATCAAAGGTAATCAGTGAGTACTGTCTGAAATACTCATTCATATCTCTACTGATTGTTGTTTGTATCATTGGATACTCTTGGTTTATTTCATGATACTGTTACGCCAGGTAAAACGCCTTATATCAATTACATAGTGAAATGTTCTTTTCATAGGGGCCATCGCGCAGCGACTTCATGGATGCGACTACATTGACTGGCACACCCATGGTTTTTCTCCAATCTACACCTAAAACCAGTCAAGAAAACCTTCTCGTTCATGGATGCAGCCAATCTTCCACCTCTCTTCGCCGAAGATGTCTTTGGCCACTCATATCATAATAAAGTGGTGAATATCGCCCCAACAGTTTTGAAGCCAACAGATGTGCTCTTGGATCTGCCTGAAGGTCAAAATTCGCAACTCGTGCCGGATAATTTGACAATGGTCTCCGTGCCGCTAGATGTATTTGCAGATGTAACGAACATTGAAGACTCACGACCCGGTATTATAGTGGCTATCCCTGCAACGGTTTCGAAACAGAGTACAGAGCCCAATTTGAAAACGACAGATATGAATGTGGAAAGGCTAATATCGGAAATAACAGCAGCAGGTGTGTGACTATCCTAGTAAACCGAAAGGAAGTGACTATGTGGAAAACGGAATTAATACGAGAATTAAAAAGACCTGTGTGTCAATTCTTTGTAATGCAAAAGAATTGGTACACGATTTTTTTAAATTTTATTTAATTCATGTTAATTTAGTTTTCCACATACTCAATTCGTTTCGATTCATGTTGGTTTACAGGGATAATAATTTGAACGTCATTGTCTTTGTGCCAAAATTCCTATGTATTTATCCACAAATTTGATATTGAATTAAAAATTCTAGATACTGATGTAGAAAGAGGACACATATGTCTCCATTTTGCAACGATATTTCACCATAAGATTGATAAAGAGGTAAACGCATTATAGATTTACGTTAATCCTTACAGGCAAAAATGATTTGGAATTACATTTTTAAATGTCAATTCCTTTTTTCCATGTATTACAGATTCAGCTCATGCCAGGCTACGACATATTCATTGGTCGTAATGCCCGCAAAATGGCCTTAAAAAATTGCAAGAACGTCCCAGTTAAACTGCAGCGCCTCTTGCTAAAAGCCATTAAGGGTGATGAACGTATCTCCGAACATTGTGCCCTAGGGCAGAAGGGAGACAAAGGGTTGCCTGCTATTGAAAAGGATCTACTGGAAGCAGTAGACCGTGGGTATTTCTTATCCAAGTTGTATGAATACGTAAAATATCGACTTATGATTGATTGTACTAGATATATAATTTCGAAAATACTACGTGAATTCGCAATGAAAATGTTGGACTAAGCATATATGATAGATAACTTGAATGAAAAATTTGTCCGTTACAGTTTTCACAAAGGCCAGATTCCCAGATTCGGAACCAAAATGTATCAACAAGACCTTCAACGAGCTGGCTTCGAACTTGCGCGTCAAGCGAAAGCGAAGAGAGGGAAAATTGCAGCAGAGCAAAAAGAAGTGAATATTTGTTCTTCTATTCTACGGATAATTTGACCTATGTTCATATGCAGTGTTTAGAACATTCTAATCAAATTTTTAATTTTTAATTCCAGAACAAAGAAGATTAGCAACGATGGACAATTAGGGTGATTCGAAGAAATTCACTATTTGTTTTTCAATAATATATACCGAGAATATTCGGTGAGACTACACGGTCCCCTTCCTACGGCAAAACCAACACAGGTGCTCACCGTGTGCGTGAGGCTCATTCGGGAGGGGATGCAATGCTACTGGCACCTCATTCCGTCCTAAACTAGTCTCATGCACGCGGTGCGCTTGTGTTGGTTTTGCCATAAGAAGGGGATCGTGTAGTCTCACCGAATATTCACGATATATCCTATGAGGTTGAATCTAGCGGCCGGAGCTAGCGGCCGCCAGCCCGTTAGTCAGCGATTATCAATATTTAATAATTTTCAAAAGATCGTCTCCTGGGATTTTAATTCTTCTCTCAGTTCGAATGTCAGTCGTGAGTACGTATACGAAATTTCAACACGATATTCGCTTGCAATAACTTTGCACGCTCCGAGCGGCCGCTAGCTCCGGCCACTAGATTCATGCCCGAATTCATCAACGTCCGTTAAACGTTTAACCGCCGTAATATTTAACGGCCCGTTAAATTGTTTTGTTTCTATTGTTGCCATCGCATAAAATTTTTAACCAGCGTCATAGCTATTACGGCTGGTTAAAAATGACAGCCGCAGCGACTGTGCAACCGTATTGCTATCAGAGATGCGTAAGGTGAGTTGTGTGTCTTCAATTGCATTAAGGTGGTTCTTCCGTGAACCGAAATATTGCAGAAGATAATTCACAGTATATTATAGTTCAAGTACCTAATAATACTATTACAAAGTTTGATAGGGGGTTATCGAGCAAATAATACAAAAAACTGACCTTACATTCCCAATATTCAACACATAACCTCATGGCGGAATCCCATTACGAACGATTTAATGAGATATTTGTTATACATAAATATTAGAGATCTAATACGTGTCGACTAAACAACGGGCGATGGCTTGATTTTTAAGTTTCGGAGTTTTGGCCTTTCGGATGCTAAGTTTTCGGAGTCTTGACCTTTCGGATCGTGAGCCTTTGGAATTTTAAACCTTCGGTGTGTTGCAATTCGGAATTTTTGAAATCGGTTACATAGACTTTCGGTGAAATACCCTTTCTGAAAACTGTGAGTTCGTTGCATTAAAATTCGGAAATATGACCGTTCGGAGCTTTGAAATTTCGGAACTTCGATCCGGCCCCCGTTTCGATCCCCTTAACATTATTCTAATTTCACATATGCACCACACACGTATGCTACAAAATTGAGCAATTTCTTATGAACAATATTATTATGAGCAATATTTATGAACGATCACGCAGTTAACATTACTTGACATATGCATATCTTTCGTTGCAGCTCATTGTTTGAGCAATTCTGAAATGGATTTGTCTTCCGAAAGTTCGAGTGATTCCGAGGTTGACTTCGTTGATGACGTTCATCAAGTCAGGCCACGTCCTCGGCTCTTCAGAGAACGCGAGAACCCGTTCGAGAAATATGATGATATAGATTTCAAACAGAGATTCAGATTCAGTAAGCAAGCTGTGATGCATCTATTAGAAATCGTAGGAGACGACATCCAGAGACGTACGAATCGTACCCACCCGGTCGCTGCTATACTGAAATTATTAATAACACTGCGATTCTACGCTACAGGCACGTTTCAAAAGGTTTTGGGTGATCACGTGAATGTTAGCCAACCTACGGTATGTCGCATCATACCAAGGGTTACGAGCGCAATAGCGGCCTTAGGGCAACGTTATATTAGAATGCCCGCTACATTGGCCGAGCGTAGAAGAATAATGGCGGGTTTGTATAATATCAGTGGGTTTCCGGGTGTCATTGGTGCCATAGACTGCACGCACATCAAAATTCAGTCGCCTGGCGGACCAAACGGGGAATTATATCGAAACAGGAAAGGCTGGTTCTCCTATAACGTCCAGGTTGTGTGCGATCATAACTTGAAGTTCACAAACGTGATAGCTCGATGGCCCGGATCCGTCCACGATAGTACCGTCTTCAACGATTCACCACTTCGAGTTGAATTCGAGTCGGGAGATTACCCAAATTGTTATTTACTGGGCGACTCAGGTTATGCCTGCAAACCATATTTGCTAACTCCCCTCAATAATCCGAATACCCCCGCACAGCAGAATTACAACGGAGCTCAGATACGGACAAGGAATCCCATTGAAAGAGGATACGGTTTGTGGAAAAGACTTTTTCCTTGCTTAGCTATTGGCATGCGTATAAAAAAGCAAACGGTCCTACACGTTATCGTAGCAACAGCAGTTTTGCACAATATACGGATTGAGTTACGTGAAGATGTCCCAATCGAGAACGATATCCTCGATGAAGCGGTCGACGTGGTTGATGTAGACGAACTACATCATCAAAATAATAATTTCCAAGTGAGGAATGCATTGATAGAAACTGTATTCAATAGACGTTAATAGTTTTAACATACGTCATATTTATTGACTAAGTACACAGTTCCCTAAAAAACAGAATTTCATTAAGTGCATTTAAAATGTATATTCATTCAATAATAATTTTGCAAATATTTACGTTACCGGTTATGTTAGCCTATTATTGGCGTACAATAATTAAATGAAACTTGACATTAATTAGCTATGTTACTTTTGAAAATATGTAACTAAGCAGGCTTTTTTAGAAGCAGTATTTTTGAATCGATAAATTGAGATATTGGAACTCGGTTTGCCATTCGAATCTTCATTTCATCACCTGTATGTTTAATCAAGGGAGGTGTATTTGGCTGTCGAATCTAAAAAGTTATGAACAATGACGTTGAGCGATGTTTACGATACTACATCAAAAAAATAAAATAAAATTTACACGAAACATTTTATTCGATTGCAGCAAGCCGCAAATTGATTTGAGTTTGTTTGAATTGAATGTCGATTTTAATTTTTTTAATTTCCAATTCGTGCAATTCCTGCTCGTTTTTCCTTGCCTGTTTCGAACGTTCGATTTCACATGATAATTTTTCCATTGCACGTTCGTGAAGTTCTAAATTTTGATTAACGATGTCTTGTTTAATTTTTTTTTCGATTTCCAATAACTCTAATTTACCGCTCTCGTACGTTCGACTAATTCTTTTTTTACTACCATTTCCTTCGACTGTTTGAACCTTTTTTTTTTCTGAATAGCTGGGATTTGTCTGCACTTCAAACTCTTCACGTAATGTTTGGCTGCTGGAGGCCACTGGCCATGGCCTATTGTCAGCTTGTGACGATATTTCAGCTGAGTTCTGACCCTCGACATGTTTGATTGGTTCTTTAAAATTGGACACGCGTGCTGCCAACTAAAAATGAACATTTTTTGTAGAGCGAATTCCACCGAATATCGGCCAATTTTTCTAGGTTTGAACATAGGACATGGGCGACTTTTCATTCACTATCTGAGATGTTACGTTCTCCCATGCTACTGGCGATGTGTACTCACACTGATTCGTGAATGAAGTAGCTCGCTGTCTTCGTCTTTGTCGTAAAAATCGCTCGTATCGGAGATAAGGTTAACTGATTCTTGGTTAACTGTAATACATATTTTATTCAATTTCGATGACATAAAAGCTCGACGTACGGTGGAATTGAATTATTTAACCTATCGACCAATTCGTATAGGTATTGTCTGTATCTGTATCTGTATTTCTGTTAACTTTGTGGGGATAGAGATCATAACTTCCAAACTGTCTCAATTTATTTCACTATTTTTTTATCTAATTTCTCATTACTTTCAATTTATTATCGATGTTTTTCAATTTATGGTGTTTGGCACTGAAAACCACCCGAAGATGGCTGGCCGTGCTCTAGCAGAAATGTTATCAATAAATTGGGAGAGGCCTGATTGGTTGCATTATTTTACACAAGTTGTTTTCGGACACGTCCAGATTGATTCAAAAAATATATATTGTATCAATTGCGGCACTTTAGATTCTCACAAAACTTTTCATCAGAATTTAACTGATTGTGATCAAATGTGCATCCCAAAGGAAATTAAAAAGGCCCCCTGTTATATGGAAATTTCATAGAAGTGTGCCTAATACGGTTTTATATGCATAATATTATGGTTGAGCAATTAGACTCACCATTTTTGTCGTGGTAATGAGTTGCAGAGTCGAACCTATTCGTATCTGGCTCAAATTGCGGTCTTAGCATACCGATCAGACGTTCGCCGTCTGCGTCTAACTTTTTAACAAATTCTCCACCACCAGTCTTGTATAATTGAGCCTAAATAAGTTAATATTTAATGAATGATTAAAGGATCAGTAGAGAATTGCAGATTCAATGTTTTTTTTTTTTTACAAATTATAAATTTGAGGACGTGACTCTACCACGTGGAACTTATTGTGAAAAATATTACTTGCATTTTCATTCATGTAACTGTAACCGTAACGAACTGTGGAAAGACTTTTTAAAGACTCTTCAAAGGTATAAGATCGTAGGCGCCAAAAAGTTCATTTTGATGGTTAAAAGGTTGCATAATATCCTAATTTTGCCTTGATCAGGAATAACAGTTCTTCAAAAAAGCATTCATGTTAAGAATTAATCATGAATACCGAAGCAAATAATGATATTGTAGGTGTGGGATCTGTGACAACGATCTGTTATCAATTTTTTTTTTAATATTCTATCTACCTTGTCGGCGGCGTTATCCTTCCTAATCTTCCTTTTGTAATTATCATAATAATTTTTGAGCTGCATGCACGTGCGCAGTTCCCTCGTTTCCCCATTTCCAGCTGGGGAGCAATTGAATTCTTGGGACAATTTGTGCCACGTTTTGTTCTTCAGTTCCGCACTCGTCCCGTCAGTCTGTTTGTTCTCTATCACATTTTTGTATTTTTCTACACAACTTAACAGTAGGCGGATTTCTTCCGGCTTGAAATTTTTTCCCTTAGGGCGTTTGGTTAATGAATTTTTCGCGTTATTCATCGTTCAAAGGATTAGCGTGCAATGAACGACCACAAGCTAACGTTATTTGTGCGTCTCTCTGAGTAAGACGCGCGGTTGCTGTGCAACCGCGGTAGTCATTTTTAACCAGCCGTAATAGCTATGAAGCTGGTTAAAAATTTCATACGATGGCAACAATAGAAACAAAACAATTTAACGGGCCGTTAAATATTACGGCGGTTAAACGTTTAACGGACGTTGATGAATTCGGGCAAGCCTCATATACAGGATGACCCAGAACTCCCGCACCACCTTGAACAGGCAGGTTCCTTATCGAATTCTGAGACGAAAGTTCCTTTACGAAAACTCTCTGAGACCGACGGTTCTTGAGTTATTAATAATCGCGATTGGCCAATCAGAGCGTCTTTCTAGTCAACTGCTTGATAGTTTCAGCGTTCCAGGTCGTGCGCTCCATAGTTTTTGGCCGTTCACGTCACCCGCTCCATAGTTTTAGCCGTCCAGGTCATTCGCTCCATAGTTATCGGCCGTCTAGGTCAACCGCTCCATAGTTTTAGCGGTCCAGATCATTCGCTCCATAGTTATGGTCATGGAGAGACGCTCTGATTGGTCAATTGCGATTTTTAATATCTCTAGAACAGTTGGCCTTAGAGAGTTTTCGTAAAGGAACTTTCGTCTCAGAATTCGATAAGGAACCTGCCCGTGCAAGGTGGTGCGGGAGTTTTGGGTCACCCTGTATATATAATATACAGGGTGATTCATTTTAATCGCCCGGGGCCGATATTTCCGAAACTAAGCAAGATACGAAAAAAAGTTTCATATAAAGTATTTAGGGTTCAGAAGGGCGGTATCAGTATTTCCGTAAGGGCAGCCACCGAGGGTGGGTGAAGGTCAACTCCGTTTTTTTAAATGGAATGACATATTTTTTTCTCGAGAATCTGAAAGAGCGTCAGATTCTACACCAAAAAGTACTCACATACATATGGCCTAAGGTCAATGAGCAACGAGGTGGAGCCGGTCAAAATAGTACACGTGCGGCCGCGCCTCGCGGTCGCGGTGCAGCACCCGCAGCGTACCAATCTACAGATATCTTGTCGGTATTGTGAAGAGACTTGAGTATCCATGTCTTGAGGAATATGAAGGGAGCAGATTATTTTTCACGTGGAGTTGCTAAGGGTAAATGAAGTGTAACTGGTTGATTTTGATTTTGCTTCGTTTATTAATCAAACAATAAATTCTTGTTAGGAATTATTTTTTTTTTGTTTATTTATTTTTTATTTCTTATTTTTCATTTTCACTTCAAATTTGTAATGTTTCTTTGTTTGTTTCTTGTTTTGTCATTATCGTAATTTTTCATCGACTATCCTTCGAAAGTACCTTCGTTACCGAGGTTCTTCGGAAAACGATAGATGGGTTCCGTCGTAGACTTCAATTATGCATTGACGCTAACGGAGGTACTTTCGAATGATAGTCAATGAAAAATCACGATGACAAAAAAAGAAACAAACAAATAAACATTACAAATTTGAGGTGAAAATGAAAAATAAGAAATGAAAAACGCAATAAAATAATTCTTAACAAAAATTTGTTGTTTGATTAATAAGCGAAACAAAATCAAAATCAACCAGTTACACGTCATTTACTTTTAGCAACTCCACGTGAAAAATAATCTGCTCCCTTCATATCCCTCAAAACATGAATACTCAAGTCTCTTTACAATACTGACAAGATATCTGTAGATTGGTACGCTGCACAGTGGGGCCGAATCCCAAATTCGCGGACATAACCCGAAAAATCAAGTTTTGTTTTCGGGGTTTTAGAGTGAAGGAGCAAGTAAAGTAATAGTCCAAGGGTCGGATTCCAGACTGGGGAGGGTAAGATCCCCTATACTTGCTCTTTTATTCCAGTTCAAAAGTGACCCTCGCTCGAGTTAGACGCAGCGCGCTCCGAGTGAAATTCACAGTGTTGTGTTTAGATGGTGCTGAAGCTGACAAAAATCACACCAAAAAATTTCTAGAAAATGGATTTGAAAGGGAAAAGTAAGTACAATATCACCGTGAAATTGAAAATGTATAGTAGTGATGCATGTGGCATCGAAAGGAGCATGATTTATCTGAAAATTACCGTAAAACTGCTACGAAAAATTGTAAACACGTAGAGAAAAGTTGAGTTGCTCCCTGTTGTCCCGCGGTCTTTCTTGTTGGAGGTTGTAGATTGATGTATTGTTTAATGGAAACAACCAAAAAATAGTCCGCATTTTTACGCGCCTGCTGTTGGTGCACATTTTTGTAACGAAAAGTACATTTTTCGCAATTTCGAGCGGTGAAAACACAAAATATCGGGAAATGGTTTATACATAAGTTGTGTGGTTTCGAAATATCTACCCAGGGGTGTACTCACATTGTGGGCCCAGTACCCCAGGTGGGCCCGGTGAGGCCCAAATCAATTTTTTGTTATCATAACGCTCATCTTTTTTATAGCGGATATTTCAACAAGTGAGGCAAGCTCAAGCCATTTTCCAGTTGAATCCACTGACTGCGAATCAAGTGATTCTTCCGATGATGATACCTACTAAGGTTGTACGTAGCCAAGTAGATTAACGAATACACATTATAGAATTTTTTATATCACCTAACATTTTCCTATTATATATATATATATATATAATTAAGGATCTAACGGCTATTCTTTTAGTATGTATACATCATTATGATTTCCATATTTTTGTAATAACCTAATTTTAAGAAAATTATTGTTATTTGTAAATACTAACTTTACATCATTTTCATTTTTATATTTCTGTAGTCACCTAGTTTAAGCAAATTACTGTCATTTTCGTCTAAATAAAACATTTTTTTCCGTACAAATCAGCCATATTGGATCCGTCATTTTGTTTTTTGGATCCTTGACTTCGGATTCGTAATCAGCGACCCCAAAAACCTCCGAGTACAGATTTGCGACCGAATTCAACGTGTTTTTCAAGAAATTTGCTACCGTTTTGGATCCGCCATTTTGTTTTTGAGATTTTTGTTTTCGGATTCGTAATCAGCGACCCCGAAAACTCCCGAGTACAGATTTGCGACCGAATTCAACGTGTTCTTCAAGAAATTTGTTACCGTTTTGGATCCGCCATTTTGTTTTTGAGATTTTCGTTTTCGGATTCGTAATCAGCGACCCCGAAAACCCCCGAGTACAGATTTGCGACCGAATTCAACGTGTTTTTCAAGAAATTTGTTACCGTTTTGGATCCGCCATTTTGTTTTTGAGATTTTCGTTTTCGGATTCGTAATCAGCGACCCCGAAAACCCCCGAGTACAGATTTTCAACCGAATTCAGAGTTATGTCCGCAAATTTGGGATTCGGCCCCACTGTGCGCTGGCGGGCGCTGCACCGCGACCGCAAGGCGCGGCCGCACGTGTACTGTTTTGACCGGCTCTACGTCGCTGCTCGTTGACCTTAGGCCATATGTATGTAAGTACTTTTTGGTGCAGAATCTGACGCTCTTTCAGATTCTGGGAAAAAAAATATGTCATTCCATTTAAAAAAACGGAGTTGACCTTCACCCACCCTCGGTGGCTCCACGTACGGAAATACTGATACCACCAAGTTTTGTCCCCCTCTGAACCCTGAATATTTTATATGAAACTTTTTTTTGTATCTTGCTTAGTTTCGGAAATATCCCGTGTAGAAATTTGAGAACGGCACTGGGCTGGCCCAATACTGGTCACCGTGTTAACAATGTTGGTCCTCGCTCGTTTCCAATATTGGCCCTCCCGTGGCATGGAACGCGGTCTGATATTGGCCACAGCTTGGCTATCAAGATGGGGCCATTCTTGCACGCAATAACGGTCCAACATTGGGGAAGCATGCCTGGGCCGATCCTGGCATTTTAATCTTGGCCCTTTCTTGGCATGGAACGCGGTATGATATTGGACACAGCTTGGCTATCAAGATGGGGCCATTCTTGCACGCAATAACGGTCCAACATTGGGGAAGCATGCCTGGGCCGATCCTGGCATTTTAATCTTGGCCCTTTCTTGGCATGGAACGCGGTATGATATTGGACACAGCTTGGCTATCAAGATGGGGCCATTCTTGCACGCAATAACGGTCTAACATTGGGGAAGCATGCCTGGGCCGATTCTGGCATTTTAATCTCGGCCCTTTCTCGGCATGGAACGCGGTATGATATTGGACACAGCTTGGCTATCAAGATGGGGCCATTCTTGCACGCAATAACGGCCCGTTATTGTCCAGCATGTTTCTCTTTGTGTGAACAATGAATGTTTATGGTAAATAATGGTTGCCGAAAATTAATTAATGCAAGCAGTTCAGTAGCAATTAGTGATTTATTACGTCATAATGCGTTTATATATACCCTTATTAGGGTGGTCCTTATTTGAGGTGTTTTTGAAACTGCGGAAAAGACGGAAAAAGTTTGCGAATGAATAAAAAAAAAGTACGCAAAAGTTGAAGTCTGTAGGTCAACTCAAAGTACTGCCCACAGGGCAGTGAATTTTCCCATTTAATTTACATAGGAAGTCCGACTCAACGCATTATTTTTTTTTTCTCTGTCTTCATAGTGCTTCGAAAAATCTGAAATTTGGCATACGTCTACCCTATAAACATAGGTATTCCACAAAAAATTGGGCGATTTTCAGCGATAAAAGTTTCGAAGTTCCAGAACGTCAAACTTGTGTTTCGAAGTCGCAAATCACTATTCCTACGTTCTGGAACTTCTAAACTTTTATCGCTGACAATCGCCCAATTTGTTGTGGAATACCTATGATTATAGGCTAGACGTATGCCAAATTTCCGATTTTTCGAAGCACTATCAAGGCAGAGAAAGAAAAATAATGCATTGAATCCGAGTTCCTATGTAAATTAAATGGGAAAATTCACTGCCCCACGGGCAGTACTTCGAGTTGACCTACAGACTTCAACTTTTGCGTACTTTTTTTTAAATTTAATTGCAAACTTTTTCCGCCTTGTCCGCAGAAATTTCCAAAAACACCCCAAATAAGGACCATCCTAACCCTTATAATAGCTTAAGGTAGTTGTTCACGTACAGTCCCACCAAACGTGGGTTTCAGACAAGATTTTGAATACTTCTCGATGGGGAAAAAATCTGAAAAAAATCGAGCATGTAGGAGATCCTCGGGAGAATGATTTTGCATAATAATAATTTAAAAAAGTTAATAACAAATTGATGGAAAAAAAAACTGTTCAAGAAATTAGCGGTGACCCAACTTTTTTTTCAGGTGAAAATGATTTGTCAATTTCACTGAATACGTATGAATTTTTTGAGAATTTTGGTAATATTTTTGAAAATTGAGGTTTTTCATACCTGACAAATCTCAATTTTCAAAAAGATCACCAAAATTCTCAAAAAATTCATACGTATTCAGTAAAATTGACAAATCATTTTCACCTGAATAAAAAGTTGGGTCACCGCTAATTTCTTGAACAGTTTTTTTTTCCATCAATTTGTTATTAACTTTTTTGAATTATTATTATGCAAAATCATTCTCCCGAGGATCTCCTACATGCTCGATTTTTTTCAGATTTTTTCCCCATCGAGAAGTATTCAAAATCTTGTCTGAAACCCACGTTTGGTGGGACTGTACGTGAACAACTACCTTAATGAAGATTAGAAAAATAATAATAATAATGGTAACACAGCAAAGATGTGGACGGTAGATGATCAGCAGGGGTTTCCGGAGTCTTTTGAACTTGTGGATGCTGCTGTGGAGACAATATTCGCTTCGGCTTCGGCCAAGAGTTCGACATTCTGAGTCGTAGTACTGGCCGAAGGTTCAACTGTCTGTGCTACAGACTCGGCCGCGGCGGCCTGGGATGCTTTTTTCGCCACACGCATCTTTCTGCCGCCCTTGCGGTCTTCAGCTCGTGCCAGCCATGTGGTCACGGCTTTGGTGACATCTATCGTGGTCGAACCTTTGAAGCGGTCGCAAATCATCACTGTAAAAAAATTAAGATACCAACCGATCAAACGGGCATGAATTCTTAGAGCCAATATACTTTTATATCACATAAGGTCAAGATTTTATTATTGTATGACAATTGGGTGTATCGAGGCTGATGCTGCAGAGGACACTGTCCTTGAGATAACACTGACACGTTAATGAAGGATATAAATGTGTCTTACACTCCAGGCATTTGAAGGTCTTCGTAGCGGAGAAGTTCAGTTTCCCCCCGTGCTTCACATTTTTGCCAACCCCGCTGTAACGAAGCTGCACTGCCTTCTCCAAGAGTCGGGATAATACGCTCGCAACACCGTGATTTACACTAATTGGCGAACACCACGAAGACATCAGGTGAATCTGAATTTGAAATCGAAAACATGGAACACGTGTTAATTGAAAAGAGGCAGGAACAAAAAAATCGAAAGCAAATGAGTTCTATACTCCTCACTGCGACTGATTCCAAAAGTGGAGTCATCTAACTTGATAATGATAGAAGTTTCACAAAGTTTTTCACAATCCATCGTTACACCTAACACTATTTTTTCGAATTAAACTGATTCTTCATCATTCGTTATACTCATGTGATGAGAAATTTTGGACGTAACACAAAATTTCCTGACCATTTAAAGACTTTCAAATAGAGCCCTACCATACCTATAACAATTTTGCAAATTTCAAATTTTGATGACCACCAGGAAATCTTACGAATTTAACTTCAAAAACGAGCAGTATCATTAATTTTTCAGGGAAAAACTGTGAGATTTCGTATATATATATAGATGCATGGCTGTCGACCAAGGGAGTTTCCCCGTGTGATGGGTTCAAAATATCGATTTTTTTTTTTTGCATAAATTGATTCCTCAACATGTGTAGAATATGCTGGTAAAGTGAAGAGGAAGGAGTACTCTATGGACCAGGCATCGCTGATTGATGGTAAGTTAGGATTTTCATGGTTTTAACCTTTCGTTGTCACACTGGGTCCACCAGACCCATGGTCTAACTTCGTAGCTAAATATCTGTAACTGAAAGGATACAAACAGGCCCTTTTTTACCCTCCACTATTAGTTTGGACTTCCCCCAGTAGGGAGGCACAGAGAGCCCTTCAGTAGAAGGGTCAGTGTTAGTGCGACAGCCGTTTGAAGAACGTCGTGCGCGAGGACTGGGTCATTTAGACCCAAGTGTGACAAAGGCGTCGGCTTTGGCGAAAAATTGAAACACACATATTTTTTCTTAAATATTTTGTACAAGCCGTAAGTATAATTGTGGCAATCGGTATTTTTTTTTTTTTTCATATATTGGAGGTTATAGCGTAACTTTTTTCTCAGATGGCATACAATCTGCGTAGCCGTGGTTTCCAAAAGTCGTTGCTAGATGATAATGATGCTGGAAATGACTTTGGTGGCAACGAATCTGAAAATGATGAAGATAACTGTGAGGAAGAATCTGAATATAGCGATGAAAGTACTAGTGATTCTGACGACATGGAAACCGAAGAAGCAACAGCCGATGAACGAGTGCCTATATAAACTGACTCATCACCTCGTTGCGCCCTACTTGCAAACTCGGCTGGAAGTACCAACTCTCCGACGCGATATTAGGCAAGGAATAACAGCGATTCTTAAGTATGAGGGTCCCACACCCTCAGAAGATAGACACTACTTGGAGAAAAGAGTCCGGTGCAGACTTTGCACCGCAAAACAGGACAGGAAGACGAAGGAGCAATGCTCCTCCTGTCAGCGGCCAATGTGCAACGAACATCGGGCGTTTATGTGTGTCGACTGCGCCGGGGAAGATTAAATACCTTTTTTGTTAACATTCTATTGATTAATTTTATAATAATAAACCATAATAGTATTACTCCATCAGTATTTGACTCTAAATAGTCAATTTTTTACTCGTTCAAATCGACCTCATTCATGTGTTGAAATAAATATACTTTTTGAAACGTACACCACCGAGCTATTTTTTCCCTCAAAGTACCCTATTTCAAGAGTGTCACCCATAAATTTTATGAAAAAATATTGAAAATCAAAAGAGTTATGATTTTTTACGTGAAAAACGGTCTTTTTTGCAAATTGATGGCTTTCGGATTTTTTTTTACCATGTCAAAATTTGATTTTTCAAAAAACAACGATGGATTCTTATTCTAGAGAGTTCAAAGTATGTGAAAATATTTTGTTGATTGAAATCGGACCGATAGTTTGGATGCAAGAGCCTTTTGAAATCCGTCTGGGTCTATCTGACCCAGTGTGACAACGGCGGGATTCCTGAGAAGTGTGACAACGAAGGGTTAACTGTACTTGAAACTTTAAACGCGTTTGTCTCAAAACTGTGTTTTTCAAACTTTCCTCCATCATATCTCGAGAACGGTTCGACCGATTGACTTGAAATTTATAGGGTAGACTCAGCACATGTAGACGCACAGAGTGACCTAGAATCATCCAAAACTTCCGAGTATTTCTATGTTTTTTTGTAACGAAAAAATAAAAAAAAAAACATGAAATTTGAAACTTTTTTTTCAGAAGTCTGCCAAAAACCCAATTTTTAATATTTTCAAATGATTCTAGGTCACTCAATGCATTTAGGCTTATAGATTAAGAGGCCGGTTTTTTTTTTCTTTCAGATACGCCAATCAGCCGAAATCGTGGAGGAAGTGAGCGTCCTTTTTTTCGAGACAGGTGTCTTCGGAGTGGTACAACTTATGTTCTAATGAAGATTTTTACTCAAAATTTGTTTCACATACTCTTGAAATAGTAATGAATAAATGATAAAAAAAACTCAAAGTTCTATCTTTTCATTGGTCGTCGAAGAAAATTCCCAAAAAATGCTTGTAAAACAGGCCGTCACACGGGGGAACTCCCCTAAAATAGATCGATAAACATACCTGGAAAGTTATCACTCAGTCATAGCCAATTCGGCCCTCCCCAAGTTTTTCATGTTTTTCGCAAGCTGGCCATATGCCCCTTTAGGATTAAACTACAGCTGTCAAACGTTGTAAAACAATTGCATCAACGAAGGTGGGCGAGAATAATTTATCTAATCAATAATGATTTATTTATTAATAATAATTTTTCATTTATAATAATAACAATAATAATGTATTGATTAAGGTGTCCGTTAAAAAACCCAATTCTGAATCGGACTAGATGCACCACCTACAATCATTGCAAGAAAAAAAAAAAAAAATTAAGCGTAATTCGATCCTTCTATCTCAATTAGAAGGCGTGCCTAAGTGTCCAAATAATTTCCCAATTGAATAACATTGATTTTTTTTAATTTTTCCAATTCCAATTTTTTACGTAGCCAACAGAAGGTAGAAAAAAATCATTCAATAGTTGAAACGTCTCTCACACAAGTAGAAGTACATAGAAAGCAGTTCTTTTGGTCCAGTTTCAGTTCCTTGTCCATTTCGTTATTGAAAGGATCAGTTTTTCATTTCATTTAAAAATTTATTTTTCTGTGCACACGAGACGCTTTGCAACGACCAGGATTTTATCCCATGTACTTCCATTTATATGAGGGACATTTCAACTATCGAATGATTTTTTCTATCTTCTGTTGGCAACGTAAAATATTGAAATTGGAAAACTGAAAAAATTCAATGTTATTTAAATGGGAAATTATTTGGACACTTAGGCACGCCTTCTAATTGAGATAGAAGGGTCAAATCGCACCTGAAATTATTTTTATTTTTTTTGCAATCATTGTTGCGTCAAGTCCGAGTCAGAATTGGGTTTTTTGAAGGACACCTTGGTATTGATATGAAAAATGATTATTTAAAAATAAATCATTATTATGTAAATAAATTATTCTCGCTCACCTTCGTTGATGCAATTGTTTTACGTTCGACAGCTGTAGTTTAAACCTAAAAAAGGGATGGCCAGCCTGCGAAAAACAGACGAGAAACTTGTGGAGGGCCGAGTCGGCAATGACTGAGTGATAACTTTCAAGGTATTCTCTCGGTATATACGGGGTAAAAGTCTAACGTCTGGACACTCGGAGCAGCGTTGAGGTGGCCGCGACTCCGACACGCATAAGATTTTATGTGCGCGCCGAAATCGCGGCCACCTCAACGCTGCTCCGAGTGTCCAGACGTTAAACTTCCACCTTGTATGTATCATTTTATTCTCTCACCAATAATTTCTCTTTGGCGGCATCAGCCAATTTTTCGTCAAATTCTTGGAATTCGACCAATGTCTCAATAGGAAACGGTATTGCCAATTCGCGCTCTGCATCTATAACGGGTTTTATCCCAGCCGCAGCGAGCAATTTTCTTCATGTCGTATGCGAGGCTTCGCTTCATAGCATCCATTTTAGCGACTAGATTTTTTTCCATCTGTATTAGGGCCTCGCCAAATGCCCCTGAAATCAATTTGCTGTTAGTGCAAATGAATAGTCCATACTTTTTAATAGCGATAGCTATCGATTTAGCCTCACTGAAAATTGCATTTTTTCATATTCCTTGGGAAATGCAGCTATGAAAATTGTATTCTAAAAGGTCAACATGCAATCATTTATTATGCATCGCAAGATTTAAAATTAGAAACAAAAATTTCGAGACTAAGCGAAAAAAATGGATTTGAATGAAATCAAGTAATCATTTGAAACTTGAATACCACAGATTACGATACCACAGATTACGATACCACATGATTACGACCGCAGCTCAGTACCATACAATATGTCTAACCTGAAACAGTAGGGACTGATTGTTTTGGGACCAATCCCTTTTCGGCAACTAATGCTTTGTCAACAGCATTGGCAACTATGGGTAGTGGTTGAGGTTCGTTATTAGCATGCGCTGTCGTGAGTGAAGATGTAGGCACATGATCAATGTCTAAAATTCCATGATGTGTAATCCTACGTTCCATGCGCATTGACTCTGTTCGGCGCATTTTATGCGGTGGAGAGTTTGGAGCGTTACCTGGAGTGTCTGTTGAATAAACATTTCATACGTTCATTAATTTTATATTAATTGTGTGCGTGTTCGCGCGTGCATGTGTATTCAGTGAACTTTTGTCATAAAAGTTTATCATTTTCAAGGCCGGTACAAAACCCCGAATGTACCGCTATTGTTTCAACGCAGATGCAGATCTTACGCGCTGACCATGGCCGTAAAGACGAGCTATTACGTCCATGGCGCGGCGTGAGATGCGGCGGTATTACCCATCAGTACATAGCTCTTTTGAGACTTCGTATTTACAAATAGCGGGCATTAATTACCGGTGTGTTCTTTACTACTCAAAAATGTCATATTTCGTAAATTGTTCTTCAAACAGGGTGGTGGTAGAAGAATTAGATTCAATTGGAAAGCAGTATGGACATTTTAAATCATCAGAGGCACGATAACAATGTATTATAATGTACCGAAATCATTGACCGTTTGATTACTGTAAATGAAACTATCTTCGAAAAAAACATTGCGTAACGCAATTCCCCTTACCTTGCTTCTTTATCAGAATATCAAAATGGGAATACTTTTCACGAAACACAGGATAAAGAAAGAGTTGTATAATATTATTTCGAAATCAATATTACAAACCTGAATCAGATGATAGTGAGTCAAAGCTAGTTGAAGTATCGGCAGTGACGGACCCGGGTAATTTAAATAATTCAGCTTCTGTCGTGGCTGAAAGTGGAAGCGGCTGCTGGCTTTGTGCGTTGGGTGCATCATTTTCGTCGTTTTCCGCGCTGCTCACGATTACAGAAGTACTTGAGCGCAACCGCTGCAGACGCCGCGTAGCTGAATTGTAATTGCCTGTGAAAATGATTGAGATGTTAAGGTAGTTGTTTCCTGACAGTCAGAGAAAAAAATGACCGCTAGAGAATATAGTGTTGCAATCCGAATACAGAGGTGTTGCAGTACAGATATTCGAGCCTCACTTTAAGCAATACAACGGAATGTGCAACTACAAAAACGTACAAAACGTATTCCACGATTTTGTGGTAATTTTTGCGATTGTCCGCAGCTGAAAGCGGTAATGGCCGCGTTTTGAAAGCCGTTTTACATGGATATCTTCTCTATTTTCGAGTGAAAGAAACATTTTTTTCGCCGTACATATTCGAAATCGTACATAGAATTGCGCGACATAGTTTGTTTCATTGATTTCGGTGCCCAGGCAGAGATATTCCGTTTAACACCTTTTTTCCCAAATTTTAAGGTCAGGTGGAATTGGGTAAGGAAGCACCTTGAATGAAGTTCATTACTTTGGTAATGTGTAATTGAATGAGTAATTCCATTAACAATGTAATTTGCATAAACAGTGACTCGCAACAGTAAACATTTCTATATATCGCGTATGATACAATGTATAGCAGTCCCAAACACGCAGATTTTCAAATTAAATTTCTCTGATTCTGAGCAGTCGATAATTCTTCTCTTTTTACCATTCGATTCGGAATTTTTTGAATAATAATCTCTCGAAATTTCAGAAAAATCGTAAGGCAGTATATTTTAAGGCCCAACCACTTTCATGCACATTTTAGTCCATAGAGGCACAGAAAATCTCGCGCATATGATAATCTTTCGTTCTGTACTAACACAATTCGATTCATGAGAAGTATGTAGTCAACTAAAAATATTCATATAAATTGACTTACTTGCAGTTTGAAGCACTGCAACTTTATAATGGGCCCATCTCGACTTCGCTTTGCAGTGGTTTTTGACCATCTCATTTATGGTACCATATTCTTTCTTGGGAGGAAACTTGCACAGAAGTTGTCCTCGGATTGTTCGAACCCAGGATTCCGGTACGACATCCATTAATTGGTTTTTGTAATTTCCCAAAAACTCAACAATTGAATACAATTTTTCCTGACCTGTTTCACTCATGATTGAACTGTCCTGTGAGGCAATAATTTATGAAATAGAACACGAATAGAGTCGGAAGAATCATCACACATATATAATTCATCTTATCAATGGGTCCTGTATTCCTATGCCGTAATTTATCAGGGTGAAACAATTCATGAATTTAATAAAAGAATATTAATGATTTCATTAGCTTACCTTCGTTCTTCTTTGTCTTGATTGGCACTGTAGTCACGAATATATATTTATTCACTGTTTGATGTTGATGCATCGGAAGCATGCACGGAACTGGCAGAACGTGCGTGCACGAACATGTGTCTTAATAGCAGTCCTTACAGGACTAGATTTGATCGGCGCGCGGTCTTCCGCCCGGCGACGTTCCTATATCGTCATCGAGACGAGCGAACGCCACCGGTCCAATACTGGTCCAACGTCTTGTGCCGATCTAACTCCGCTCAACGTATGTCCAATGTCCATGCTGGTTCTAATTTCCCTCAATACGGGCATAATATCTCGCTTGCATACTGTTCTAATACCACTGTCTCAATACCATATACTGTTTTAATGAAATAATGAAATAAAAATTAAATAATATCTATGATAAACTTGAACCGAGACTTTCGGAACACCATTTTCATGCGTGCAACATAATCGTAGCGTATTTGCTACTACGTTTTACTTGCAATATAATAATCTTTCGCGAAACCTCGGAAGCGGAAAGCCTTTTCAACGTACTGGACCGATCACTTAATTTTACAGTGCCAACGTCTGCAGAACGGGAAGGATATTCAAATAGATCACTTTTCACGTTCCACCGGTATCCTTCAAAGTACAGCCGATTCTCTATTGAACAATTGTTCTGATTTCCGTTTAAGATTATATTGACAATTTGTAGAATTATGCCGCATCGAAAACCAACGACATTATTCGGCGGTTGACAGGCCAGAGTCATGTTATTTATTTGCACTCGCTTATATCGGACTTCATATGCGTTGACGGGATCTCTGATGATATCTTTTTCGAGAAGTAATATCTTGGGAATACGTTGGGCTACTTGAGATCCCTTGGCTTGTAGCTCGGATAACCGTCGACAGACTTGAGCAAGCGGTTTGTTGGGCGTACGGATAAGTTTCTTCAACTTTCCAAGGCAGTTTTCAAATGGAAACGCTGAAAATTCATCTAACGGCCCTCCCATTTTTTCTACATCGTCACATAGGTGTATTACATTGTGGAAATTCATAACCTGTGAATCGGTTCCGTATAAATGGGGCATGAGTTGAAAAAATCTTTTCAATAAGACTCTAGCCCATTCAATCTTACTGAGATGAAGTTCCAAATCACATAATATTCTCGCTGCGACGTGGAGGAGGAGAAAATGTTTGAACATTTTTTGTGGTAGCAAACCTTTCAAAACTACTGGACCACAATATAACAGAAAGTACCGAAACTCTGCGGCCTTCCAGCGTTTTAAATCCTTAAGACTACGAGGCTTTCGCTGAAATTCACTAGGAACGTATTTCCGAAGAGCTACGAGTCTCTCACTAATAGTTGCACAAATTTTAGCACCCAGCCTTGATCGGTTATCGCCGAAAACCCATTTCAGTAACAGTGCTTTCATAACCCCGAGACACAATAGATGCATGTAGTCCAGAACAAAACCGTTGACGAGGTCAAAGTGTGGTATTTGTTCGAGTGGAGAGGATCCAACATGGTGATCTTTCTGACGCTTTTCTCTAAACGATTCGTTTGTCCGGAGTCGACTATCTACGTCACTGTATATTCGTCTTCTATTTATCGTCTCACCAATAACCTCACACCGTTCGCATGCAGAGAACCCACCATGACCTTTGCTACACTTGACGAATGCGCGTGCGGGAGTATCGCAGACGAAAGCTTTTATCGATATCGAAAACACTTTTTTATCAATCTCGATACCAGTCTGAAGTAAATTATTCAGCTCGGTAACAAAATCTTTCATGTAAGCGTTGACATCTGCCGGCTTCGAATCTCCGCAATACAGAGCTACAACAAACGGCTCACACTTGTAATCTCTATGATGTATCATGCACAAGATCGGCCAAAATTCTTGAGATGAACTTTCATAGATAGGAAGGCCATCGACGTTGAATAATAAGTCGATGATTTTTTCAGTATACACCTCTGCATCGATTCTATCTCGCAACCCTTTTTCAATTCCGAAATAAACGAAATCTCCACGCGTACCTCTGTGACTCAACATTGGTTGTAACATATATTGAGGAAAACTCTTAGTCCCTAATAATGTCACTGCGGATCGAGGTAATTCAGGATGGCCTTCACGCCTCAAAATTTCGAGCAGATCGGATGTAGCTTGATTCGTCAATACATTAACATATTTCAGTGCCCACTCACGGAGCTGTGTTTTCAAGTTTGGTTTTACCAAATGGGCTTCATCGTGATATTGGAGCTCTTCAGTTATTGAGTGAGCGATTGAGTCGCTACTTGAAATTTCACTGACTAAATCACACTCTGTAAGATTTTCATTATTCGGAAATTCGAAGACTGTGTTGTCATTTTCCTCATCATTCACACAGGGATGCACAGCAGAGATACTATCTTGATCGTCAACAATACTTCGGCAGTCAATTTCGAATTTCTCGGCTTCCACTGTAATTACGTTCGCACAATCCTTCTGATTAGTTTGAGACGCTTTCCTCAGAGATCGATATTTCCTCGTACGTTCTGTAGAAACCGACGAACGCTTCATTTCAGATCGAACACTGAAACAGGTTTTTGTAGAACTGAGAATACTGAGACTAGTGACACTGTACTTGAATAAGTGTCGTTGAGCAGACGATTTTGCCACAATGGGGGAAAAGCTGGGGACCCAAGAAAACAAACGAAATCAAGCATAACTGATTATTGTGGATATATTGTTTGCCTGGCATGGCAATGAAACCAACGTTGGTGGAATATTGTGAGCCACTGTTAGACCGTTTTGCTGACTACCACTCTGCGACCAATGTTGGTCAAGTATTGCGAGCCGCTGCTCAACAGCTGCGTCGGCCAGCACTGCAAAGCTGGTGTTGGACCAACATGCAGTGCCGCTGCCCGAACGTTGCATCGGCCAGCACTGCAAAGCCGGTGTTGGGCCAACATGCGGTGCCGCTGCCCGAACGTTGCATCGGCCAGCACTGCAAAGCCGGTGTTGGGCCAACATGCGGTGCCGCTGCCCGAACGTTGCATCGGCCAGCACTGCAAGGCCGGTGTTGGACCAACATGCAGTGCCGCTGCCCGAACGTTGCATCGGCCAGCACTGCAAAGCCGGTGTTGGGCCAACATGCGGTGCCGCTGCCCGAACGTTGCATCGGCCAGCACTGCAAGGCCGGTGTTGGACCAACATGCAGTGCCGCTGCCCGAACGTTGCATCGGCCAGCACTGCAAAGCCGGTGTTGGGCCAACATGCGGTGCCGCTGCCCGAACGTTGCATCGGCCAGCACTGCAAAGCCGGTGTTGGGCCAACATGCGGTGCCGCTGCCCGAACGTTGCATCGGCCAGCACTGCAAAGCCGGTGTTGGGCCAACATGCGGTGCCGCTGCCCGAACGTTGCATCGGCCAGCACTGCAAGGCCGGTGTTGGGCCAACATGCGGTGCCGCTGTCCGAACGTTGCATCGGCCAGCACTGCAAGGCCGGTGTTGGACCAACATGCGGTGCCGATATATCACCACTATAATGATTTACGGTGTTGGGCCGGGATCGGGCCGTTCATAACATTCGATGTCAGGCCATTACAGTCCGCTCCCAATACCGGTTGGACGTTGGGCCGTTTTGTTAAAATCCTAGCCGTTCCATGATTTCTACACGGGATCGGCCCCGGGCGATTAAAATGAATCACCCTGTATATTTAAAACTGATATAATGTGTTTATAGAAATAATATATTTATGAATAAATAAACAGTTTCATAACAGGTGGTATTCATTGCTACTGACTTTGGTTGTATTATTTACCGTTATTAAGTCTCAAAAACACCTGCAGAAGCCCTGCCGCAATCCTTTCTTAACCATTGGCAACCCATTCAAAACCCTTGCCGCAATCCTTTCTTAACCATTGGCAACCCATTCAAAACCCTTGCCGTTATCCTTTCTAAACCATTGGTGAAAGCTTTCTTTACTCTTATAAGTCATCTTGAGAAACCCTTGTAGAAACCCTTGACAGTCTCGTTTCAATTCGCAAGCGTTTTGGAGCAAGGGTTCGGCAACTGTTTGTACAAGCCTATTTCAAGGCTAAATTTCTTGCTCGGGGACATAGCATGTGGGTGGCAGCTTTATCCTCGATGACTTCATTCTCTGCATTGTCCTCTGATCAAATGATTCATTATGTTATTATTGAACTAAAGTTAACACAAACACTGGGAACTTTCTCACGAATGCTTCATTTTCATTAGATTGAATACTAGATGTTTCGAATAAAATCGAGTTCTGAAAATAAATGAATAAATAAATGTTTGAGAATGTTATCTTCAATAATTTATTCTCCACTCACCCGTTCCACTTTGTCTTAAATATCGCTCATAAACACTGATAATTAATAATCAAGAGACTCGGTAGAGTCTCGCGCCAAGTACATTAAAAAAAAAAATTTCACGCGCGAGACTCAACGAGTCTATATACCCGGGAGGCAACTACCCTAACCTATAACGCGAATTAGTATCTTGGTTTTCTTCCACCTCATAATATTACACGCATTGAAACTAATTTAATCTAGCATGTGGGCATGAAAAGCTTTCATTTGCGCCCTAGATCGATTAAGTCGGTGTCCGGAGTGCTGAGATATAATTAATTACAGTTTCTGAAACCCCGTTTCCTCGTCAATAAATACTTTAATGGTCTTCTTCTTCTTCTTCCTGTGACTTAGCACCCGTTAGGGTATGTAGTCTTTTTCCTTAATATCCATATAATAATTTTATGACCACTGTTTTTAACTTTTTTTTTTTTTTTTAATATATTTGTTTTATTTTTATTTGCTTCTATTATTTATTTATTTCCGTAACTACTGGCACAGATTCCTTTTCCTTTATCCTCAATATATTTTTACTCGATGGTCTCTACTCCTATTCCTCCCCTTGTCTTATTCTCCCTATTACATTCCTTGGTTGTAGGCTCTTACTCGGATTGAAAGTTACCAGAATTTCTAGGCCTTTCCTTAGTGACCGCCATATAAAATCTTGGTTGCTTTTAGCCTTATATGTTATCATCCATTAGTTTCCCCCTTCTTGCCCCGGTAGTCCGCCCACATAAGCCTCTTCAGAGTTTAGATCATATCAGGATTAAGAGCTCAAACCTGTCTATCTCCCTCCACGGCAAGAATCCTGGAAGCTGCAACTTCTTTTGATTATATATCTATAACCCGAGAGCTTCTTTATCCATCCATGCCCAAGAACCACCAGCGAAAAGAAGAGAGAATAAAGAAAGCGTATTCTACCATTAATTAATCATGCTTCCCATAGTTTTTTTTTTTTTTTTTATTCCCGCCCTCCCCCCCTGTTCACATAAGACTTTCTTATGCCCCCATTTCTGAGACTTTTTACTATTCCACTACTTATTAAGACTTTTATCCAGTCATCAAATTTTTATCTTATTTGCAATCAAGAATTCCAGTACGTTGCTTCTGATTTCGGTATGTCTTATAAAGTTAATGCTGAAATTCACATCTTTTCTGACTCCATTTTGGGATAGAGATTTAATTAAATCCACCCTTTCCGGATTTTTCCATATAGGACATGTCCAAATGATATGATTGAGGTTTTCTTCCTCCAGAGTGCATTCGCAATAACTACTAGGAGATATTTTGATTTTGTAAAGATGTTCCCTAAGATTCATATGGCCAGTCATGATCCTATTGGCCAAGACTATTTGTAATCTGTTAAATTCAGCCTTATCATACCATGGAGACAATCTGAACTTAGGAGCATTATTATAATACATTCTTCCTTTTTTATAATTTTCGTCACCATATTGCTCCATTTCATTGTAGGTACCTAATCTCTATCATTTTGTGCTTTAATTCTGGATAGACATCTATTATATCCAATTTGACCAAACTAGAGGAATCTAAATTGCTTCCCAGTTCTGCCAACTGGTCAGCTCCCTCGTTTCCCTGGATACCCAGATGGCCTGGGATCCAGAGAACCGAACATCGCTTGCCCTGCTCAGATAATACATAGATTTTTCTCCTAATGTCTCTCAGAGTTGTATGCATTTTGCTGTTTAAACCATCATTTTTCAAGTTTTCTACAATACTTAAAGAGTCAGTACAAACCAAAAATTCGCCTTGATTATTTATCTTTTTAATTTCATCCAATGCTACTGATATGACAACAGCCTCAATGGATAGTATATTTAATTTACAATTTACTCTAGCTTTAATATATAAATTTAGATCCTTTGACCATATTCCATACCCGGCTAATCCGTTTTTCTCATCTCTAGATCCATCCGTAAATATGCGTATATGTTCTCTATAATAATTTCTTATAATTTCCATAAACTTTCTCTCAGGATTAACCTCTTTTTGTATTTCCTTCCCCCTATCACCATTCACTTTATCAGAAAGAAATAGAGCAAAATATGGAATGGAGAATGTCGCCATTCTTTCCGAGATTTTTATGAATTTTAATTTTTCCTGTACGCCTTTCCAGCATTTTCCTAACAATGACCGTTGAGCCATCATTTCCCTATCTTCCATCGGATACGATTCCTCGAGTTCTCTCAGTTATTAACCCTATACCCCTATTCCCTGTACTTAGATTCTTTATTAAATTTTTGCTCATCAGGTATCCCCTTCTGATGCTAAGAGGAACAATCCCATTAATGTGTAATAAAGAGTTTATTGGTGTAGATATAAAGCACCCTGATAATATGTATACGTAAAGAGTTGTTTTGAACGATCTCTAATTTATATAAGAGTTTTTTACTAGCATCTGCAAAAACGCAGTACCCCCATTCTAAATTTGGTCTAATTAAGGCTTTGTAAAAAGTTCTCATGATGGATGGATGAGATCCCCAAGTAAAAGAAGAGATAAATTTAAGCATATTCGTCATTTTTCTTGTTTTTCCCACTAAGAATTTAATGTGTTCAGCCCAGTCCTTTTAATATCCCACATTACGCCTAGATATTTCGTGGAAGTATCATTCCAGATTACCTCCTCACCCATCTGTAAGTAATATTTGGATTTCAATACTTTTGAGTTCTTTTTTGGAAACAGAATGAATTTTGTTTTAGAGAAAGATATCTTAAGATCTAGTTTATTAAAGTAGATGTTAAGTCTGGTCATGTCCTCTGAAAGGACTTTCGTTATATCAGAGATAGTGGTCGCGCCTACTATGAATGTAAGATCATCTGCGAAGGATATGTTTGTAGTCATTGGAGAAATTTCATTAACTACCCTAGCTATGTATAAATTAAAAAGTAAAGAACTCAGGATTGAGCCCTGAGGTAAACCTTTGCTCGTGTATAAAGTGTCGATAAGAATTCCCCTACTATAGGCATGTATTACCCGACTTAAGAAAGCATTTTTTATGAACTGTACTAATTTTCTTCCGATTCCCAATTGTAACAATATTTGACTTAACTTATCTATGTTGACCTTATCATAGGCACCTTCTAGATCTAGAAGAACTACACCAGCATATTTTCCTTGGTTTTTACAAGATTCAAGTTTATATTTTAGTATAGTTAAACAATTGTTACAGGATCTGCCATGTCTAAATCCGTAGAAACTATCCGGTAAAATACCCATGCTCTCTATGTATACCACATGATTCTGTTGTTTATTATCCTTTCTAAGATTTTCATCATTGCGCACGATAGAGCAATAGGCCTATAACCCTTATTTTCAGGCTTAGGAATTAGACAGACTAAATATTCTTTCTATACCTGAGGCAACTTCCCACAATCCAGAACGAAATTATAATACTTGGTTAACCATACTATCATAGTATTTGAGAAAACCTTCACGACTCTATAAGAAATGTTATCGATTCCTGGAGCGGACTTAGTTTTACAGTTCCTAATGGCACTATGAACCTCAGAAGCCTTTATTAATGCTGTCATCACATTTTCTGGTTCGTGGGTTAAAACGGAATCGATAGTTAAGGGTTCTGGAATATTTTCTACACCGAATGTATTTTCGTATACTCCAGAGATTTTGTTTAAAGCTACCTTCAGATTGGGATCTTCTATGATATTATGTAAATTCTTTGATTCTATGGTAGGTAGATTGAATCTTTTTTTAAACCCCTTAATATTATCCCTCACTTTGCCTATTGGCATAGAAGAAGACAAGCTTTCGCAAAACTCTTTAAAACCCTTTTCCTTCGCTTTTTTCAATGTTTTCTTAGCTTCGGATTTTTTTTTTGCAGAACGAGACCCAGTTTTCCAGTGAACAATCATTTAAATATTCCTGTTGAGCTTGCCTCCTTTTTTTAATGGCTTCACTACAGTCATTATTCCACCATAAAGCAGGAATTGGAATTTTCCCCTTCTTATTATGTCCAGTATTTTGAGTAGCTCCGCTGTTGAGTAAACCCGTTATTATAAACTTTTCAAACTTATCATATATGTCTAAGAAATTGTCCTCATTTATTTGGAATAATGTCTCGTTAAATTCCTTTTCGAAAAACAAGGATAATTGTTTCCAATCTACTTTATTGATACTTAAGTTAGATTTATTCGGTTCCGTGATTAAATTCACATTATTTATTATTGTGATCATAGGAAGATGATCGCTTCCCATAGAATCTTGAGCTACATCCCAACATAAAGAATCCGCTATATCCGGAGAGGCCAGAACCAAATCCGGAACGCTTTTTTTATCTGATCCTGCGGGACTATTCTAGTAGATTTTCCGTTATTTAATATTTCAATGCCTATTTCTGAGGATATTTCCTCAATTATTTTTCTCCTTGCATTAAAAATTTCACTACCCCATAAGGCCGACTGAGCATTAGAATCTCCCATAACAATGGAGTTTTTAAATGAAAATATTTCCTCCATAATTGGCTTGAGAATGTTTTTACTTATTAATACTCCCGGGGAGATGTAAATTTGGAAAATATGGGAAATACTTCCCTTATTAAATAATTTGACACCTAATATTTCTAATCCGTGAGGAAAATTTATTTTCAGTTCTATTTTAGTGTATTGAATGCTGTTTTGTACGTAAACTAATAATCCCCCTCTTCCTGATCCATCATTTCTATCCCGTCTAACCGGGTTGCAATCTTCAATTATATTTGTTTGGTAATGTGACTTATAGTTAGTTTCGGATATACCGATGACATCATAATCATTCTTGATGTTTAAAACATCCCCTATTTTATTTTTTACACCATTAGAGTTCCAAGACATTAGTCTCGTCATTTTACTGTATATAATTTGTTTCCCCTGTTCAATCAATTATATATACCTTACTCATCTAATCCTTCTATTATATCATCATAATATCTATTTGTTTACATCTCCTAAGCAAGAATCTCCGTTCTAGAGAATGAACAATAATCGGCCTGTATACATCAGACCTTACTATCCTTAATTCTATGTTATTCATTTGATAACTTTTTTTTTTTTTCCTTGAATTCCTATTCTAAGCTTTTGTTCCCTGCACCTCTTATTTATCTATTAATTATTAACTATGAGTGTATATATATGAAATTTGTTTTTTTATTTCATCCTTTTCCTATTATTTAACCTTTCTTATTTACTAATTCCTAACTATAACCTAATCATTATTAATTTAGATAAAGCTGAAAGTTGTTTGATTTCAGAGATGGTTTATTTTCCTACAAGAGGAGCTGGAAGCCCTCCAGAGGATTACTCTACTTCAACTTGTTCCCCCTTATCGGCAATGATCATTTCTGTAACAATTTCGCCTACAATTATCCCTTCCGTTTCTATTATTTCCTCAGGAGATTCGAATTGAGAAGCAGTAATGTTACTCAAACCCACCGGATTACGTGGAGTGACATTATCCAATGAGCTAATTATTAGATCAACTATGATGGGTTGAGAATTTTGATACTGCTCTACCAAATACTCCTTTGCTAAATTCAGCGCCTGGAAGTTACTATTACCTAGTTTAGCTTTCAAAGTGTTAACCTCACAATAAAAAGAGTAGAAGAGACACTCTTGGCTCGATGCTACATGCGACTCGTGACAATTTGCACAACTTATCTCAAACTTACAATCCCCTTCATGTGTAATACCACACTTACAGCATCTAAATGCGTTTCTGCATTTGGCCTCCGTGTGGCCAAAACCTTGGCACTTGAAACATCTTCTAATTGGAGGGATGTAATTAAGGACTTTTACTGGGCAAAAATATATATCAATTTCTTTCGGAAATTCTCCTCGGCAATAAATTTTTATGTCGTTAGAGTCACGCCACTCCGGTTCATTATTTCCCTCTTGATCATCCACCCTCTGTCTACCTCTTTCAATGGTTTTAATTTTTGCCTCAACTTCCTCACTAATGCCGTTAACTACATCATCTAGTGTTAATTCAGATGGAACATCATGGATTAATTTACAAGGATATAATGCTTGATCCGGGATCACCGCGAACCAATTTGGATCTAATTTTCTGACTTGATGATTTAAAAATTCATTAGCTTTAATCCCAGATTCAAATATTATAATTACTTTCTGCGAACCTGCTTTGTAAATTTTTTTTAGAGATATCCCTAGAGCCGCTAGTCTTTTACCGATCATCATTCGGTGATAATTGCCAATATTGAAGTTCTCTCTACAATCATACAAATGAACAAAAAAAGGTCCCTCATCACCATCATTACCTATATAGGTTATCATTCCATACTTCTAGCACCCACGGGTTCTCATCCACGTTTATTCCTCGATATTTTTCTGAGTTTACTGTAGTAGAAGATACAGAAATCTTTTTATTGATATGGCCTATCTTACCCCCTCCCGAATTTGAAGAATCGCTGCCACCGCTAGTATTTAATGGAGCCGGTCTTTTATTCATTCTTGAAAATTTTATTTTTATTTTTTTTATTTAATTGTTATTAATTATTCTCTAATTACAGGAAGCAAACCCCAGAAAGAAAAAACTACTGTAGATTAGCGATACATGCCCGACTTTAGAAGCAGAAACTTTTAGCAATTTGTCATACCCAACGTCCATAAAGCTAGAACCACCAGATCAAATTTTGGGAATGAGATCTGTATCATGATTAACGGCTCTTTAAGGGCTATTTAAGTGCTCCTATCCCGATTTTACGGCTTCACCCCTTTAGTGGCAATCGGTGGCGGTCCTAGGTTAAGTTAAAGCTGGGACCGCCACATGAGAAAAAAATATTGATTTGATTTTTCTTTGCACTTAATTTAACGGCTCTTTAAAGGCTACCAAAATACGTACCAAAGAATTTTCCAACATCACCCCCTTGCCGGAAAACCACCCCCTCGTAAGTGAACAACGGTTGGAACGACGAGAAAATTCGTTATAGAATTTCTCTTGGTCCCACATTTAACGGCTCTTGAAAGGCTCTCGAAATACGTAACAAAGAATTTTCCAACATCACCCCCTTGCCGGAAAACCACCCCCTCGTAAGTGAACAACGGTTGGAACGACGAGAAAATTCGTTATAGAATTTCTCTTGGTCCCACATTTAACGGCTCTTTAAAGGCTCTCGAAATACGTAACAAAGAATTTTCCAACATCACCCCCTTGCCGGAAAACCACCCCCTCGTAAGTGAACAACGGTTGGAACGACGAGAAAATTCGTTATAGAATTTCTCTTGGTCCCACATTTAACGGCTCTTTAAAGGCTCTCGAAATACGTAACAAAGAATTTTCCAACATCACCCCCTTGCCGGAAAACCACCCCCTCGTAAGTGGACCACGGTTGGAACGACGAGAAAATTCGTTACGACATTTCTCTTGGTCCCACATTTAACGGCCATTTAAAGGCTCTCGAAATACGTGTCAAAGAATTTTCCAACATCACCCCCTTGCCGGAAAACCACCCCCTCGTAAGTGGACCACGGTTGGAACGACGAGAAAATTCGTTACGACATTTCTCTTGGTCCCACATTTAACGGCCATTTAAAGGCTCTCGAAATACGTACCAAAGAATTTTCCAACATCACCCCCTTGCCGGAAAACCACCCCCTCGTAAGTGAACAACGGTTGGAACGACGAGAAAATTCGTTACGACATTTCTCTTGGTCCCACATTTAACGGCCATTTAAAGGCTCTCGAAATACGTGTCAAAGAATTTTCCAACATCACCCCCTTGCCGGAAAACCACCCCCTCGTAAGTGAACAACGGTTGGAACGACGAGAAAATTCGTTACGACATTTCTCTTGGTCCCACATTTAACGGCCATTTAAAGGCTCTCGAAATACGTGTCAAAGAATTTTCCAACATCACCCCCTTGCCGGAAAACCACCCCCTCGTAAGTGAACAACGGTTGGAACGACGAGAAAATTCGTTATAGAATTTCTCTTGGTCCCACATTTAACGGCTCTTTAAAGGCTCTCGAAATACGTAACAAAGAATTTTCCAACATCACCCCCTTGCCGGAAAACCACCCCCTCGTAAGTGGACCACGGTTGGAACGACGAGAAAATTCGTTACGACATTTCTCTTGGTCCCACATTTAACGGCCATTTAAAGGCTCTCGAAATACGTACCAAAGAATTTTCCAACATCACCCCCTTGCCGGAAAACCACCCCCTCGTAAGTGGACCACGGTTGGAACGACGAGAAAATTCGTTACGACATTTCTCTTGGTCCCACATTTAACGGCCATTTAAAGGCTCTCGAAATACGTACCAAAGAATTTTCCAACATCACCCCCTTGCCGGAAAACCACCCCCTCGTAAGTGAACAACGGTTGGAACGACGAGAAAATTCGTTACGACATTTCTCTTGGTCCCACATTTAACGGCCATTTAAAGGCTCTCGAAATACGTGTCAAAGAATTTTCCAACATCACCCCCTTGCCGGAAAACCACCCCCTCGTGAGTGAACAACGGTTGGAACGACGAGAAAATTCGTTACGACATTTCTCTTGGTCCCACATTTAACGGCCATTTGAAGGCTCTCGAAATACGTGTCAAAGAATTTTCGAACATCACCCCCTTGCCGGAAAACCACCCCCTCGTAAGTGGACCACGGTTGGAACGACGAGAAAATTCGTTACGACATTTCTCTTGGTCCCACATTTAACGGCCATTTGAAGGCTCTCGAAATACGTACCAAAGAATTTTCCAACATCACCCCCTTGCCGGAAAACCACCCCCTCGTAAGTGGACCACGGTTGGAACGACGAGAAAATTCGTTACGACATTTCTCTTGGTCCCACATTTAACGGCCATTTGAAGGCTCTCGAAATACGTACCAAAGAATTTTCCAACATCACCCCCTTGCCGGAAAACCACCCCCTCGTAAGTGAACAACGGTTGGAACGACGAGAAAATTCGTTACGACATTTCTCTTGGTCCCACATTTAACGGCCATTTAAAGGCTCTCGAAATACGTGTCAAAGAATTTTCCAACATCACCCCCTTGCCGGAAAACCACCCCCTCGTAAGTGAACAACGGTTGGAACGACGAGAAAATTCGTTACGACATTTCTCTTGGTCCCACATTTAACGGCCATTTAAAGGCTCTCGAAATACGTGTCAAAGAATTTTCCAACATCACCCCCTTGCCGGAAAACCACCCCCTCGTAAGTGAACAACGGTTGGAACGACGAGAAAATTCGTTATAGAATTTCTCTTGGTCCCACATTTAACGGCTCTTTAAAGGCTCTCGAAATACGTAACAAAGAATTTTCCAACATCACCCCCTTGCCGGAAAACCACCCCCTCGTAAGTGAACAACGGTTGGAACGGCGAGAAAATTCGTTATAGAATTTCTCTTGGTCCCACATTTAACGGCTCTTTAAAGGCTCTCGAAATACGTAACAAAGAATTTTCCAACATCACCCCCTTGCCGGAAAACCACCCCCTCGTAAGTGAACAACGGTTGGAACGACGAGAAAATTCGTTATAGAATTTCTCTTGGTCCCACATTTAACGGCTCTTTAAAGGCTCTCGAAATACGTAACAAAGAATTTTCCAACATCACCCCCTTGCCGGAAAACCACCCCCTCGTAAGTGGACCACGGTTGGAACGACGAGAAAATTCGTTACGACATTTCTCTTGGTCCCACATTTAACGGCCATTTAAAGGCTCTCGAAATACGTACCAAAGAATTTTCCAACATCACCCCCTTGCCGGAAAACCACCCCCTCGTAAGTGGACCACGGTTGGAACGACGAGAAAATTCGTTACGACATTTCTCTTGGTCCCACATTTAACGGCCATTTAAAGGCTCTCGAAATACGTACCAAAGAATTTTCCAACATCACCCCCTTGCCGGAAAACCACCCCCTCGTAAGTGAACAACGGTTGGAACGACGAGAAAATTCGTTACGACATTTCTCTTGGTCCCACATTTAACGGCCATTTAAAGGCTCTCGAAATACGTGTCAAAGAATTTTCCAACATCACCCCCTTGCCGGAAAACCACCCCCTCGTAAGTGAACAACGGTTGGAACGACGAGAAAATTCGTTACGACATTTCTCTTGGTCCCACATTTAACGGCCATTTAAAGGCTCTCGAAATACGTGTCAAAGAATTTTCCAACATCACCCCCTTGCCGGAAAACCACCCCCTCGTAAGTGAACAACGGTTGGAACGACGAGAAAATTCGTTACGACATTTCTCTTGGTCCCACATTTAACGGCTCTTTAAAGGCTCTCGAAATACGTAACAAAGAATTTTCCAACATCACCCCCTTGCCGGAAAACCACCCCCTCGTAAGTGAACAACGGTTGGAACGACGAGAAAATTCGTTATAGAATTTCTCTTGGTCCCACATTTAACGGCTCTTTAAAGGCTCCCGAAATACGTAACAAAGAATTTTCCAACATCACCCCCTTGCCGGAAAACCACCCCCTCGTAAGTGGACCACGGTTGGAACGACGAGAAAATTCGTTACGACATTTCTCTTGGTCCCACATTTAACGGCCATTTAAAGGCTCTCGAAATACGTACCAAAGAATTTTCCAACATCACCCCCTTGCCGGAAAACCACCCCCTCGTAAGTGGACCACGGTTGGAACGACGAGAAAATTCGTTACGACATTTCTCTTGGTCCCACATTTAACGGCAATTTAAAGGCTCTCGAAATACGTACCAAAGAATTTTCCAACATCACCCCCTTGCCGGAAAACCACCCCCTCGTAAGTGGACCACGGTTGGAACGACGAGAAAATTCGTTACGACATTTCTCTTGGTCCCACATTTAACGGCCATTTAAAGGCTCTCGAAATACGTACCAAAGAATTTTCCAACATCACCCCCTTGCCGGAAAACCACCCCCTCGTAAGTGAACAACGGTTGGAACGACGAGAAAATTCGTTACGACATTTCTCTTGGTCCCACATTTAACGGCTCTTTAAAGGCTCTCGAAATACGTAACAAAGAATTTTCCAACATCACCCCCTTGCCGGAAAACCACCCCCTCGTAAGTGAACAACGGTTGGAACGACGAGAAAATTCGTTATAGAATTTCTCTTGGTCCCACATTTAACGGCTCTTTAAAGGCTCCCGAAATACGTAACAAAGAATTTTCCAACATCACCCCCTTGCCGGAAAACCACCCCCTCGTAAGTGGACCACGGTTGGAACGACGAGAAAATTCGTTACGACATTTCTCTTGGTCCCACATTTAACGGCCATTTAAAGGCTCTCGAAATACGTACCAAAGAATTTTCCAACATCACCCCCTTGCCGGAAAACCACCCCCTCGTAAGTGGACCACGGTTGGAACGACGAGAAAATTCGTTACGACATTTCTCTTGGTCCCACATTTAACGGCCATTTAAAGGCTCTCGAAATACGTACCAAAGAATTTTCCAACATCACCCCCTTGCCGGAAAACCACCCCCTCGTAAGTGGACCACGGTTGGAACGACGAGAAAATTCGTTACGACATTTCTCTTGGTCCCACATTTAACGGCCATTTAAAGGCTCTCGAAATACGTAACAAAGAATTTTCCAACATCACCCCCTTGCCGGAAAACCACCCCCTCGTAAGTGAACAACGGTTGGAACGACGAGAAAATTCGTTACGACATTTCTCTTGGTCCCACATTTAACGGCCATTTAAAGGCTCTCGAAATACGTGTCAAAGAATTTTCCAACATCACCCCCTTGCCGGAAAACCACCCCCTCGTAAGTGAACAACGGTTGGAACGACGAGAAAATTCGTTACGACATTTCTCTTGGTCCCACATTTAACGGCCATTTAAAGGCTCTCGAAATACGTGTCAAAGAATTTTCCAACATCACCCCCTTGCCGGAAAACCACCCCCTCGTAAGTGAACAACGGTTGGAACGACGAGAAAATTCGTTATAGAATTTCTCTTGGTCCCACATTTAACGGCTCTTCAAAGGCTCTCGAAATACGTAACAAAGAATTTTCCAACATCACCCCCTTGCCGGAAAACCACCCCCTCGTAAGTGAACAACGGTTGGAACGACGAGAAAATTCGTTATAGAATTTCTCTTGGTCCCACATTTAACGGCTCTTTAAAGGCTCTCGAAATACGTAACAAAGAATTTTCCAACATCACCCCCTTGCCGGAAAACCACCCCCTCGTAAGTGAACAACGGTTGGAACGACGAGAAAATTCGTTATAGAATTTCTCTTGGTCCCACATTTAACGGCTCTTTAAAGGCTCTCGAAATACGTAACAAAGAATTTTCCAACATCACCCCCTTGCCGGAAAACCACCCCCTCGTAAGTGGACCACGGTTGGAACGACGAGAAAATTCGTTACGACATTTCTCTTGGTCCCACATTTAACGGCCATTTAAAGGCTCTCGAAATACGTACCAAAGAATTTTCCAACATCACCCCCTTGCCGGAAAACCACCCCCTCGTAAGTGGACCACGGTTGGAACGACGAGAAAATTCGTTACGACATTTCTCTTGGTCCCACATTTAACGGCCATTTAAAGGCTCTCGAAATACGTACCAAAGAATTTTCCAACATCACCCCCTTGCCGGAAAACCACCCCCTCGTAAGTGAACAACGGTTGGAACGACGAGAAAATTCGTTACGACATTTCTCTTGGTCCCACATTTAACGGCCATTTAAAGGCTCTCGAAATACGTGTCAAAGAATTTTCCAACATCACCCCCTTGCCGGAAAACCACCCCCTCGTAAGTGAACAACGGTTGGAACGACGAGAAAATTCGTTACGACATTTCTCTTGGTCCCACATTTAACGGCCATTTAAAGGCTCTCGAAATACGTGTCAAAGAATTTTCCAACATCACCCCCTTGCCGGAAAACCACCCCCTCGTAAGTGAACAACGGTTGGAACGACGAGAAAATTCGTTACGACATTTCTCTTGGTCCCACATTTAACGGCCATTTAAAGGCTCTCGAAATACGTGTCAAAGAATTTTCCAACATCACCCCCTGCCGGAAAACCACCCCCTCGTAAGTGAAAAACGGTTGGAACGACGAGAAAATTCGTTATAGAATTTCTCTTGGTCCCACATTTAACGGCTCTTTAAAGGCTCCCGAAATACGTAACAAAGAATTTTCCAACATCACCCCCTTGCTGGAAAACCACCCCCTCGTAAGTGAACAACGGTTGGAACGACGAGAAAATTCGTTATAGAATTTCTCTTGGTCCCACATTTAACGGCTCTTTAAAGGCTCTCGAAATACGTAACAAAGAATTTTCCAACATCACCCCCTTGCCGGAAAACCACCCCCTCGTAAGTGGACCACGGTTGGAACGACGAGAAAATTCGTTACGACATTTCTCTTGGTCCCACATTTAACGGCCATTTAAAGGCTCTCGAAATACGTACCAAAGAATTTTCCAACATCACCCCCTTGCCGGAAAACCACCCCCTCGTAAGTGAACAACGGTTGGAACGACGAGAAAATTCGTTACGACATTTCTCTTGGTCCCACATTTAACGGCCATTTAAAGGCTCTCGAAATACGTACCAAAGAATTTTCCAGCATCACCTCCTTGCCGGAAAACCACCCCCTCGTAAGTGGACCACGGTTGGAACGACGAGAAAATTCGTTACGACATTTCTCTTGGTCCCACATTTAACGGCCATTTAAAGGCTCTCGAAATACGTGTCAAAGAATTTTCCAACATCACCCCCTTGCCGGAAAACCACCCCCTCGTAAGTGGACCACGGTTGGAACGACGAGAAAATTCGTTACGACATTTCTCTTGGTCCCACATTTAACGGCCATTTAAAGGCTCTCGAAATACGTACCAAAGAATTTTCCAACATCACCCCCTTGCCGGAAAACCACCCCCTCGTAAGTGAACAACGGTTGGAACGACGAGAAAATTCGTTATAGAATTTCTCTTGGTCCCACATTTAACGGCTCTTTAAAGGCTCTCGAAATACGTAACAAAGAATTTTCCAACATCACCCCCTTGCCGGAAAACCACCCCCTCGTAAGTGGACCACGGTTGGAACGACGAGAAAATTCGTTATAGAATTTCTCTTGGTCCCACATTTAACGGCTCTTTAAAGGCTCTCGAAATACGTAACAAAGAATTTTCCAACATCACCCCCTTGCCGGAAAACCACCCCCTCGTAAGTGAACAACGGTTGGAACGACGAGAAAATTCGTTACGACATTTCTCTTGGTCCCACATTTAACGGCCATTTAAAGGCTCTCGAAATACGTGTCAAAGAATTTTCCAACATCACCCCCTTGCCGGAAAACCACCCCCTCGTAAGTGGACCACGGTTGGAACGACGAGAAAATTCGTTACGACATTCCTCTTGTTCCACCACCTATATTACGCGGATCATTACGAAACTTTTGGGGTATTTCAATACACATTCGAAAAATGCAGAGTAATTTCTTCGATGGAAAGGAAGCTGTCGTTCATCGATATGTTCCTGAAGCCTCGCTGATCGCACTCGCTTTTTGTTGCGTGGGATCAATTTTAATATTAATTTTTGATTGTCGGTCTAAAATTGAGAGTGAGGATGAGAAAGATAGGTCGATATAAAGAAAATCAGTATAAGATAGTAAATTCAACAAAGGTTCATTGAAAATAGATTATTAGTTTTGACATAGTGGTCCGGCATCTCACGGAACCGACGCGTGACTACTGAAATGATAGAGATAAATGATATAGAGCTTTTCAAGGTAGTAGTTTCGCGAAATCATCAGTCAAAAGTTTGGAGGGCGCGTAATGGTAGTTGCTCGGGCTATTCGCCGGGACGTGCTATTCGAAAATTTTTGATAGTCATTATTATTTTATTATTGATATTTTTATCATTAGTAGTAATATCATAAGACCTTTAAAATTATCTGTTATTTTCCGATTTTTTCGCTGCGGAGCATCGAGGGGGCTAATTTTTGCAGATAAAAAGCCACGAGCGCGCAGCGCGAGGGATTTTTGTGCAAAACTTGGCCCGGTTTGCTAACTGGCCCTTGTATTTTACGATATCTACATAATATGTTCGTTGAAAAAATGTTGTTTGCCTCGCAATAAATTATTGAAACACTGTAAAAAAGAAAATTGTTTATCTAGTTTGAAAAATAATTAGGGGCCTCAACACCTTCAAATCCGGCCCTGGCTGACTCAGGTGTTAATATAATTTGAGTGAATTCGGAACACTCGCCGTCGAGAAATAAAATTTGCGGTAAATATGGAGTCTTTATTTGTAGTCTGACCAACGAAAAACCAAGGACTTTCTTATGGTTGAAATAATCACATCGCCGATGAACCTAAAACTTTCGTAAAAAAAATTATGTTCAGCATTTTTTTGCATAGCTTGACGGAATTTCGACCCTCGTCAAAATTGAAACTTTTTTTTCTTCAACTGCTACCATTGTATCAACTTTGAACTTCTAGCTCGTTTTTTCGCATCATGGACAATGTTATTATGTTAAAAATAAAAATATTGGTTTTCAGACTGTGACAACCATAGATTGACATCTATCAGTTACCGGCACAATTAAAGCCAAAAATGTTGCGCATGATTTACGGTGCAGTGCGTCAAGGAAGCTACTCCAAAATTAACTCTACGAGAAGACGCCTTGCCTCATAGTTGTACATAATCTTAAATTCCTCGTATTGTCGCATTCAGAACAACTTCGTAATATATCAATAATTAGTTCACCGCACGTATTACAATATTTCATCGTTGAATTCAGCTAATTTGTTGAATACCAAATCAAGTTCTTAACATAATTTAAATAAAACGACGAAATACAACTCCAAGCACGTATTCATATTCGAAGAAGATCATAGTCGCCACGAGGCTCGGATGAGCAAATATCCGCATCCATCGCAATCACCAACATCCTTTGGACGGGAGAAAAAGAACTAATCACCTACGGAAAATGCGACAATATTGATCAATTTCCACGCACTCGTTCATCGGCGAAAATCTAATAACATCAGAAAACCGCATGGTTTTCGACAACCCGACATCTTCGCAACAGGGATGAGTGAAATTGACTTTTTCGCATTTTCCTCTACGAGATATTCATAACGTGCATCATTTGTTTCATTCAAGTCAACTTTGGACAATTTAACTTCACATGTAACATTAGAAAAAAAAAATTGATCAATTAACGGCAAAGCTTCATTCGATATTAATGTCGGCGACGGCCGTTTCAATCTCAATTTGTAATTGAATATCATTGTTATATTTCGACATACAACATCAAATAGAGTGTAATTAGATATAGGGAGGCGTATTTTATTAAGTGTATGAATGGTGACGGATGAATGAGAAAGAATAGGTCCACAATATGGAATATTGCTAATTAGATTGCAAATCATTATCTCTCGATTTTACCTAACCATTTGATTGCATTAAATTCAAATGTTCAATTTAATTGATGTTTCCAGTTTATTCTGAATCCCATATTGTCCAATCCAGCAGTTCTCTATTATTTGTAGCGGGACAGACACTAGTTCGTTACAAAACCAAAATTGAAGACTCGTCTATATATCTCACAAATTTTATATTTTGGCGGCGAGGCTTCAAGAACATATCGATGAACGACTGCTTTCCATGATTTTTTTTTTATCGAAAAAACGTACTCTGTATCGTTTAAATATGTATTAAAATACCCTGTAGTTTCATAATAATCCGCGTAATATTTTATTCGATAAAAGAATCCCAAAAATCACATTACTTTCAGCGTTTGAAACCAGGCTTCCTCCTTAAAGTCGATAAGAAGGCTCCCTCGCGTTCACCATCAAACAAATTTTCTGACAAGTTTGTACCACACAGCCATCCCGACCAGTAGTCATACTTTCTTGAATCGTGCACGATCACGTTTCTATACATGTCAATGTATCATTCAGTGTACGATAGCTGTTGTAGCAGTTCAGGTCTCCATTGGTGAGAAGAAAAGACACAGATTGCTGAAGTTGAGAAGCCGTAAGTATACTCATCAAGTGAGTAAGTATAACGAATTACTTTTTGTCAATATTACACTAAAAACAAAATGTAATTGACTCAACTAAATATTTTTAGCTATAGATGCGAATAAATAATTAATTGATTCATCTAAATATCATTTGCGATACAACCAAAGTTGGTTGATTTTGGGTGACATTTATTTGTACTAAATGATATTGAGATGAATCAATTAAATATTTATTCGCACCTATAGCCAAAAATATTTAGTTAAGTCAATTACATTTTTTTCTCAGTGTATTATCCAATGTAAATCGGTTTTTTTTTTTTTTATAGGCAAGAGATCTTTGCAAGTTGAACATGCCATTTTACTAAAAATAGTTGATGCGCTTCTTACAAATACTCGTGTTATTTTATACTGCGGTCACAAGATATTCAATATCTTAGTTCATCTTGATTTGTGAAATAAACATTCCTTAGTTCTGTTGAGTTGCGCGACGAAATAGGTTACAATCATATAATAATTTATTCTGTAAAATTTTCTGCCGAAGTTGACAGTCGAATAAGACTCCACTGAGACAAAATTTTATTGAGTAGTGCATATCCTATAAACGGATATTGCAATTTTATACACACAACCGCAAAAATTTCAAGATGCCATACTCGTGTTTTTCCATCGAATTGGAAAATCATGCCGTGGAAATAATATTCATCATAATGACCTTTGCTTTGCGGAATCGTTTAGATTTGGACATAAGGTGACCGTTGGTTCAAAAAATTTCAAGACAAAAATAATGTGGATTTTTTTTTCTCTGATTTTGGTAATTTCAAAATTTTCGCTCGGTCGGTCACTGTGTATCCAAATCCAAACGATTCCCCAAAGGAAAATTCGTTGTGATGTAAAAACACGACGGCATCACCTTCGCTTAATTTTATGAAATAAGAATATGTTCCAAAACAAGATCTTTCTTCCAAATATTGCACCGACAATTACTTTTCAGGTGACTTTTTAATAATACGTGTGTAAAGCCTATTGATACTCTTGTTGAAATCAACAATGAAGCAATTTTAGCAGTTGAAATTTTTTTTTCAAAGCAATTTCAGGCTTTTGCTATTCTTGTATCAAGCTCAACTTGAAATCATAATTCAATTTTTGAATTTCACCATATGGATATAAACAAAAATTAAATAAATATATTTATTTGTTGCACACTTTTCATGTTTTTTTGTTTTTGTTTTACTTAAGGTGTTCCTTACCCAATTCCACCAGACCTGAAAGTATTGAGAAAAAAGGTGCTATTAAACGGAATATCTTTGCCTGGGCACTGAAATCAATGAAACAAAATACGTCGTGCAACAGTTTTAAAGACGTTTTACATGGATATCTTCTCTATTCTCGCGTTAAAAAAAAATGTTTTGGGCCGTACGTGTTCCGAGTCGCACATACAGGGATGATACGGGTATGGTTTCCACTCAGTCACAGCCAACTCGGCTCACTCCAGGTTTTTCGTTTGTTTATTGCAGGCTGGCCATCCACTTTTTTATTTCTTTCTGATCGAATTGATGCGAAAAGCAAAGTATACAAGGTGAGTGAAAATAATTCATCTAATTAACGTCATTAGTATAAATTATTCAACAGGTTTTAATTAATTTAATTATATTATTATTATTATTTTTTTATTTCATTTTTTTTTATACATTATTTTTTTTTTTTAATTTTATTCATAACATGAACATGAACAGAAACAGAAACAGGAACAAATACAAGTACAATAATAATAATAATAATAATGATAATTTTATTATATTATCATTATTGTATTTGTATTTGTTCCTGTTCATGTTCATGTTATGAATAACATTCTAAAAAAAATGTGTAAAAAAAATTACAAACTAAAATAATAATAATAATAATATAATAAAATTAATTAACACCAGTGGAATAATTTATACTAATGATGTTAATTAGATAAATTATTTTCACTTACCTATACTTTGCTTTTCAGTATTATTATTATCATTATATTCGTGTTGCTGTTCAGATTATTATTATCATAATTATATTGATATTTCAAAAATTGTTGAACATAATAAAATTGATTAAAACCAGTTGAATCATTGACCTATTCAAATAACGTGAATTAGATGAATTATTTTCACTTACCTTGTATACTTTGCTTTTCGCATCAATTCGATCAGAAAGAAATAAAAAAGTGGATGGCCAGCCTGCAATAAACAAACGAAAAACCTGGAGTGAGCCGAGTTGGCTGTGACCGAGTGGAAACCATACCCGTATCATCCCTATACCTAGAATTGCGCGACGTATTTTGTTTCATTGATTTCGGTGCCCAGGCAAAGATATTCCGTTTAATAGCACCTTTTTTCCCAATGTTTTCAGGTCTGGTGGAAATGCGTAGGGAAGCACCTCAACCCTCCGCCGGCAACCTATGACGATATCGTCATCGGCTATTTAAAACCCCCTCAAAAGTGTCAGAAAATTCCCAAAAAATTCAGGGAATCAGTTTCAGGTCTTATCTTGATATTCCAGCAGTTTTAATTTCAAAATGTTCAAGCAATTAACAAATAGAAATTTATAAACAATGCAAAACAGGTAAATTTGACTATTTCACTAAAAAATCGATATCTCGGACCCGAATTTCTATTAAGAAAAAATATTCTAGGGATTTATTCTCGATATGGTCTTTCAAAAAAACCGACTCACATTGGGCTCAGTTCAAAAAAACTTATTTATTTCACCACTTGAAAATGGGCTAATTTGAAAGGAGAAATTTCGCATAAAATTGAAATATTTATGAGACATTTCAGACACTTCACCAAATAAATGTATTCTTTCACTGTAAATAATTATTTTTAATAAATTTTTTTTTGATTTTCACAACACTGATATTGTCACCCTTATCGCGGATATGTGATTATAAAGATAAGACGATCACACTCATTTGTAATTCTTTATGACTCTTTGTCAAGTGGGCCACTCATTTAATTTGAGGTCTTCGAAAATTCCGTAATAATTTGTACACGTTATTGGGGATGAAAAAAATGTTGGGATTTTGTTCAGATCCTTTGGTCATTGCATTCCAGCAACATTTTTACCTACTTAACCATTTTCACGTAGCGTGATAAATTGGGGAAGGAAAAAAAACTTGTTGGAAATTACTTCTTTTTTTTCCAACTTTTCGGTCAAATTAAAAGAAAAAAAAGTTCCGATACATCTAAACCCCTTTCAAAAACAAAAAAAAGTTTGGAAATGTGCCTTTTCCTAATTTCGACAGCGTTTTTAGCTTGAAAAAATATCTAAAAAATGATATTCATAATAGAGTTTCTTGAAAACAAATTTGGAGTGGAGACTTCACTCCAATCCTGTTTTCAAAAAACTCTATTATGAATATCATTTTTTAGATATTTTTTCAAGCTAAAAACGCTGTCGAAATTAGGAAAAGGCACATTTTTGAATGTTTTCTTCATAAAAGGGGTTTAAATGGGTCGGACTTGTTTTTTTGTTTTTTTATTCACCTAGAAGCTGAAAAAAAAACCAAAGAAATTTCCTTCCAACAAGTTTTCTCTCCTTCCCCAATTAATCACGCTACGTGAAAATGGTCGAGTAGGTAAAAATGTTGCTGGAATGCAATAACCAAAGCATCTGAAAAAATTCCCAAATTTTTTTTTTATCCCCAATAACATGTACAAATCATTACGGAATTTTCAGAGACCTCAAATTGAATGGGTGGCCCACTTGACGAAGAAACCTTCATATAAACTCCGTTTGTTAGGTATAAACGATGCCCGAATTGGGGAAGAAAAACCCATTGAGGGGCCGGCCGCGGAAAGTGAATAGGGAGACGATTATATCGGCAATCTTAAAACACAAAGACAATGTTCTGAAATCGAACGGAAAACCTGTCTCCAAGTTAGATCCCGTGTGGAAAATAATATCACGCGAGCTGGACAATTTAATTTCCGACCGGACATTATACAGTTTCGTTGCTGACAACAAAGACGGAATCAAAGAAAAAATTAGTGGAAACGATTACGACACGAATTCACTAAAAACTCACACTAGTATAGAAGATGTAGAAGACATACCAAACGATTCCTCTCAACAAAACTCATCGCTTAATGATCTGTCTAATGATAGCATCGCACCAGAGGTGGATAGATTCATTATTCTACTACCGAAAGAAAAGTACCTCCAACTTTTGATTGAAAAGTCGGGAAAACGTCACGAGAAAACGAAGAATAAAACTTTTGAAAGGCAGTATACCAGCTTAAAACCAGGCCTGTGGCAAGATCTAATAACAAGAACGCTTTGGGACCAAAAACGCATCGGATGCGGTTTTAATTTCCGTGTGCCCAAAATTTGTAAGGATGGAAGTACCGGATCGATCAGTGCTAGCTGTAAATGCGAATCGACATTACATATGACCATATTGGGATCTGATAAAAACGACGACTTTGTCAAGGTGGAGTGTCAGCACACGAAGGGGCATGGCGTGTGTGGCAAACGGTATCTGCGTGAACCACACCGAGAGACGGTTGCAAAGGAACTTTGTTTAAAATCTGCGGTTGTTTACCGTGCAGAGCAAGCAGATATTCTGATGGAACCTGGTGATTCAGAACCTCCACATCTGTACAAGGCATCGGTTCTCAATATGGCGAAAAAAGAGTATATGTTGAGACAATTTTACGATCCAGATCCCCGAAAATCATTAGCCATAATGAAATGTAAAGAGCTAAGTCAAATCATCCATGGTCTTGGTATGGACCCCTTCTTTGTTCATTATTGGACTAATCATCAAACACACGTATACAGATCTTTTACGCGCAAGCACACTGCAACTGTTTCTATTGACGCCACGGGTGGAATTGTGAAACGACTACAAAGACCGGATAATACCAACTCCAAGTACATTTTCCTTTACCAAATCGTTGTGAACGGTGATCTAGGACAGTTCTCTGTATCCCAAATGCTATCAGAGAGTCATGACACGATCGCTATAGCATTCTGGCTTATGAGGTGGGTCAAATCTGGAGCACCGCAGCCCAAAGAAGTCATTTGTGATTCTTCAAAAGCGTTACTCAATGCTGTTGTCATCGCTTTCGCACAACATTATACGATTGAAGAATACGCAAATGCGTGCAGTGAACCTGTTCTACCACGCTGTTATGTACGCATAGATGTCGCACACTTCATTAAAATGTATGCGAATTTTCTGAAGGGCATGGCCCAGAGAGTGCGTGTCATGTATTTAGCCGCTATGGGACAGCTCATTACAGCTTGCGATCTGCAAAGAGCAGCGGAGATCCTAAAATCAATCCTCATTATAGCTCGCAGTCCAACGGAAGGGAATTTGGCGTGCGACACTCCGACAGCTTGTGAGACGCACAAGCAATTACTCCGAGCATATATTACCGAAGAGGATATGCGTATGTCCAATTTGATTATAAATGATCTAAAATTGATAAACATTACCTACTTGGACATCGTAATTCCAGTCATATTTCTGAACGTTGGTATGCCCATCTGACACTCTATTATGTCAGTTGGCAACTTCAACTAAACTTCGTTAAGAGGGGGAACCTGAATTAGAACCGTAAAAAAAGCGTGATTGCTGCGATTTTTTTCTCGACAACAATGAAACGAATCTTCCAGAAACTTTTGCGGCGTTTTATTACATGTTTCGACATCACCAAAAACAAATTTTTACAAAAATAACGATTTTGTATAAAAAATATTGTCATCTCTTTAAATCGTCACGTTGCTGGAGTTGTTTATTGGCGTACAAGGTAGCGTACATAATTTTTGTCTGAAGCGAAAAGACCAAAGAATTTCTCAATTCGTATGTGATTACCTTCTATATGAACTTAAAAAAAATTTCAAATAACAAAAAACAAACGAATTGTGAGACTTCGAAAAAAAATGACGATTTTCGTGAAATAATTTTAACTTAATTGTTAGCAAAAGTTGTGACATTCAATTTTTTAAACAAATCTCTCAGGTTCATATAGAAGATGAAGCAATTATCTAACGAAAAAACGTTGGGTCAAGTCGATTGGGCAGATAATTTTTTTTTTATTTTGTACGCCAATTCGAAAAGTGCAGTTTCCAGAAAAACGCGTATAAAGTTTACGATCACGAAATCTGTAACCCGGCCGTACATCCGCGCGCGCTTTGCTAGAGTACAATAAATAACGAAATACTTCGAATTACTCTTTGTAATTCGGAGATTATTTTCTTGAATAATATAACTATCGATTAAGACAATAAAAAAAATATATTTTTTTTGCACTGTAATTCAGGTTCCCCCCTTAAAGCAAATATAACATTCTTCACACAGCATCAGACTGATAACGATTGCGACTTGTGCACTCACGGCAGCATGTTGTCTAACTTTTCAGTCTGATACAATTTATGTACTGTACACGAATATGGCATTCAGAGAGTTTCAGTGGCGTTCTTTATCATTCATTCATAATATTAAGATATTTTTTTCAATATAGAATCTTCAAGTAACGATGATGCGGATTCGCAAAATACCACGTCATCACACGACGAAAATATTTTTGATGATACAGAGACCTCGAATTGGTGGCATTTATGGGGAGCACAAATCGACTCTGAAATCGAGCACGTCCGCCATGAAAAAGGAGACCGTGATAATGCCCATTACATGCCCCAGTTCGCAGATCGCTTATTGAAAGACGTACGCTGGATGCCCCTCTGGTCGTCTGTTTGCAAAGAGCGATTCGGGTACGGCCGGGTTCCGGCCTCGAGTGCGTCTGTAGAAAGCGACTTCAATATATTAAAAACGCATTTATTAAAAGGTTGTAGTACACCAATGAGGGTAGACGAGTTCGTGGAAAAACATGTCGGTTTTCTGAATGGGCGTATGAAGATAGCGGACGCTAAAGATACAGGTCAGTTCAAAGTAATTTTTCGATTTCACACATACTATGTACACTAGACTGTGTTGAGGTCACAACGATTTTTTCGTTCACTCTCGTCATGCCCCAAAAACTTGGGAATATAGTCAGACCAGATAAATGGTGCAACTCGGGGCCTCTATACCGATGTGAAGGAGTGTCTCAACGATCTTTTCGAATTCCCATCTAAATAACACGGGAAAATTTGTTCCAAGTGATTGCACTCCTTCTATGGTAAATCACCCACAGGGTGAATCGCTCGTAATCTGAGTTCTTTATAAGGTTGGATCGGAGTGAGGAAAATCGAAATTTCGGAATCAAAATGCAAATTTCATTTGCATTGAAAACATGATTTTCTAATTACATTCCCTCCACCGTTTTGCCTCATATGAACAAAGGATGAAATGTAGATTTTTCTCACTTCGATACAACCTTAACGAACTCAGATTGCGAGCGTTTCACCATGTGGTTGATGTATCATACGAGGAGGTACAGTGCAACCACTTGGAAGAGAATTATCCCGTGTTATCTAGATGGGAATGCGAAAAGACCGTTGAGACACTCCTTCACATCGGTATAGAGGCCCGAAATTGCACCATTCGTCTAATCTGACTATATTCTCAAGTTTTTGGGGCACGCCGAGAGTAAACGAAAAAATCGTCGTTACCTCAACACAGTCTAATGTACGCACATTAGATGACATAGAACGTGCTGTGAGGTCATACTGGCACAGGTTGTAAGAAATTAAAATCAATCGTACAGTTATAAAACAAGATACAATTGAATCATTGTACTGATTCTTCATTATACTGGTTCAATTTCCGCGGTTTTGACGTATACTCAATTATGCTGTGACGTCTCGTTCTCGATGATTACAAGTGTAGTAGCGTCAGCTATGTCCTAATCCACAACATTCAGAGTTTTAAATTTTAATTCCTAGCGCGCCCACTGTATCCTGTGGCGCTTAACGTTACTTACTTCATATTGTTTCGTTGTGTTCACGGATCCACACGTGAAGAGTAAATATATCACAAATATTTAAGTTAAATCAAAAAACAACATCATCATGGCTAAGGATAAGAAGAGGAGACATTCCCGCTCTCGTTCAAGAGATCGAAAGCGAGAAAAAAGCGATGAAAATAAACAATGGCAAAGTACCATAGAGCAGCAACTACATAACCTAACAAACGTAGTAGCACAACTAGTGCATCAAAAAAGTTCGGAAAAAATCCAACCACCAAAATCGCCAGGTAATTCATTCCGAAATATATAAAAAGTCAAAGATTGTTTTCCACACGAAAAAATCTTGGTGCGCGTTCCACACGAACGTCGCATGCCTAAAAAAGGCAGTAGCACAACTAGTGCATCAAAAAAGTTCGGAAAAAATCCAACCACCAAAATCGCCAGGTAATTCATTCCGAAATATATAAAAAGTCAAAGATTGTTTTTCCACACGAAAAAATCTTGGTGCGCGTTCCACACGAACGTCGCATGCCTAAAAAAGGCAGTTTTGACTGTGCATACAGGCGCATACAGTACTTGAACAAATAGTTCATATAAGTTCCATACGAACTTAAAAAGGAGTTTGAACAAATAGTTCATTGAGGTTCCACACCACCTTAAAAAATAAAATAAAATAAAATAAAATAAAATAAAATAAAACACATATTCAATACGAACTTATAGAAAATAAAAATAATCAACAAACAAAGTTGATATAGCAATGATCTATTACTTCCCAGAGTGCGATGGTACGTCGGTGAGTATGGAAGATGGCGAGGTGACTGAAATCAGCGACGACAGAAATGACAACCCGGTAGATCAAACTCAAAAAGAGACTGATCTGGTCCAACAAGAACCGTCACTAGACGCAGAAATCCTAGATATTCTAGGAAAAGATCCTAACGCAAAACCAAATGATTCTGTCAAAAATTCACCCCGAGGTTAAAGCTCGTTGGAAGGCCTGGATGAAAGAAGGAGTTTCCGAGGAAGAAAGGAAGAGGTCGACGAGCTAAAACTCGTGGAGTATTTAAGCGATGCTGGTAAGTTATTATCGGAAACTTTCCATCACCATTCGCTAGCCAGCAAATCCTACATTACACCACTAATGAAAAAAGGGGTAAAAACCTTGGTGGACGCTATAGCGCCAGACAAATGGCTCTACGGCGATAAGCTGGCAGAGCAAATCAAGGAAGCAAAAACGATTGAGAGCGCCTGTCAGAGCCTAAAAGCTCCAGAAAAGACCGTCAAGAAAACATTTCAACGTTTCCAGCCTTATCAGGGAAACTCGAAGAGCCCGTCTGCCTACCACAGACAGACGGGCCCAAGCTCTCAGAAGAAGTTCTCGCGCTTCAAGCCAAGAAGCTCTCGGACGAACCAGACATTAGGTCGAGACAGGAACCAAAACAAGGATCCAGTAAAGAAGTAGCCTCCGTAAGCAATCCACCAATAGGTGGAAGACTTCACTCATTTAAAAAGGAATGGGCGAAGATAACTTCAGATACTCTTATATTATCTTACTTGGATGGGTATTTAATCCAATTTAAAGAACCCCCATGCCAAAAAGTCATTCCTGAACAACGGACTTGGTCCAGTAGCGAGGAAATGCGAATACAGTCCGAAATTCAAAAACTTCTAAGCAAAAACGCTATAGAAAAATGCGAACACTGCAAAGATGAATTTATCTCATCATATTTCTTGGTACCAAAACAAGATGGGGGATATAGATTTATTCTGAACCTAAAAAACGAATTTATTGACGCACCTCACTTTAAAATGGAGGACTTAACACTAGAAGATACCTAAGGTTTATCTTTAAAGGCCAGGTTTACCAATTTACCTGTCTACCACTTGGTCTATGTTCGAGTCCGTTCATTTTTACCAAAATTATGAAGCCGGTTATTAACGTATTGAGAGCAAAAGGGTTTCTAATAGTAATCTATCTAGATGATATACTCTTTATCAAAAAAAAAAAAAAAATTACAAAAAATGCCACGATAATATTATATGGGCAAAATCTTTTTTAGAACAACTAGGGTTTGTAATTAACGACACAAAAAGTTGTTTAGATCCTGCACAAAAGTGTAAGTTTTTAGGTCTGATAGTTAACACAGTAGACTATACAATTGAACTAACCAGTCATAAAAAAGAACAAATTAAAAATTTATTGGCTCAACTCAGAGTAGGTAATAGATACAAAATTAGGCAACTAGGAACCCTATTGGGAGTTCTAAATGCTGCCTGCCCAGCGGTGGCTTATGGACTATCTCACTGCAAAACCCTGGAAAGAGAAAAGTTCCTAGCTCTTATATTAAATGACGGGAATTACGACGGTTATATGACGTTATCGGGCAAACTTGATGTAGACCTGGCTTGGTGGAAGGAAAATAGCAAAATCGGTAAAAACCCTATTCGAACGTCAAAATACTCAATTGAAATTTCCTCAGATGCCTCGTTATCAGGGTGGGGCGCCTTTTGTAACGGAAAAGCGGCACATGGCTGGTGGAATGATAAACAAAAGAAATATTTTATCAACTATTTAGAATTATTAGCAGCTTTCTATGCTCTTAAGTCGTTTGCATCAAATTGAAGTAACTGCGAGATTCTTTTAAGGATAGACAACACAACCGCGATAGCCTATATTAATAGGGCTGGCAGTGTCCAATTTCCAAGATTAAGCAACCTGTCACGACAGATATGGGATTGGTGTGAATCTAAGAAAATTTGGATTTTCGCGAGTTACATCTCATCAAAAGACAACTATCTTGCAGACGCGGCGTCCCGTATTACGAATATAGATACGGAATGGGAGTTGTCAAACTAGGCATTTAGGCTAATCCTTAAAAAATTTGGTCCTCTCTCCATAGACCTGTTTGCGACCTTCGAAAACAAAAAAGTCAAAAGGTTCTGTTCTAGGTTCCCAAATCCTGAGTCGTTTAAAGTAGACGCGTTTACCAGGTCTTGGGAGAATGAAAAAATCTATGCCTTCCCACCGTTTGCGCTGATTACATCAACCCTTAAAAAAAAAAAAAAAAAAAAAAAAGCATTACGGACGAAGCCGAAGGAGTTGTCGTCGTACCAAATTGGCCTACCCAACCATGGTACCCGTTACTCAAGTCGTTGCTCAAGGAACCACCCTTAGTGTTCCAGCCTCATGAAAACTTACTAATGTCTCCCTGCAGGTCCAAGGTGCACCCATTGGCAAAAACACTTTCCCTGGTGGCCGTACGCTTGTCAGGGAAACGTATCTGAGTAAAGGTCTATCTCCAGAAGCTGCCGATATCATGCTGAACTCTATTACGGAGTCTACGCTGCGCCAATACGAGAGTTCTCTCAAGGAGTGGTGGTTATTTACAAAAGAAAAAGGCTACGATGTTCACGCCACCAACGAACTGAAAATAATAGAATTTTTAACTAGAAGATTTAGTAGTGGGCGTCAATACGGCACGTTAAATGCAGATAGATCGGCTATTGCTCTTATCACTCACGGGAACTATTCTTCCGGAATAATAATTCCACGTTTCATGAGGGGTAGCTACAAAAAACGACCAACACGAGCAAAATACACTACCATGTGGGATGCCAACCTTGTCCTCCAATACATAGAAAAATTACCAAATACAGTGAAGCTTAATATTAAGGAATTGTCGGAAAAAACGGTTACTCTAATGATCCTGGCGACTGCTCACCGATTGCAGACGATGGCTTTGATCAAGGTTGACAATATTAAAATTTCCGAGACAGCGATTGAGGTTCGAATTCCTGAACTCATAAAAACCTCAAAATCAGGTGCCTTCCAACCCAGTTTGGTCTTACCATTTTTTAAAGAAAACCAAGATGTATGTGTGGCCAGGTCCCTGGTTCAATACCTAGAATATACCAAGGAATTGAGAGGTGTTGTCGAAAACCTTTTTATCTCCACCATCAAACCGCATAAAGCAGTCGGAGCACAAACCTTAGGCCACTGGGTAAAGGCCTTCTTAAAAAAGGTGGGAATAGACATGAATAGTTTTGGCGCATATAGTGTGAAGCACGCAGCGATCTCTAAGGCGAATGCGCGAGGTGTTGACATCGACACAATAAGACGTACAGCTGGTTGGTCAAAAAATTCAACAGTGTTTGCAAGATTCTATAATAGACCCATACAAGATTCAAGCGAAACATTTGCACGTAATGTTTTATCTCAAAGCCTTAGTGAGGCATGCAAGCCCCCTCTTTTGAACTGAAAAAGGAAAATAAAATAAAAATTTTTCAAATAAAACTCAAATGTATCTAATATCTCTGAACATCTACACTTGTAATCATCGAGAACGAGACGTCACAGCATAATGAACCGATCAAACGAGCTCGCCGAAGGCGAGCGAAGTTCGATCGTTATTATGCGAAGACGTCTCGTTCGAAGATGATTACATCCCACCCCTTAGAAATTAATAACCCACTTCGACCCGTAATCATCTTCAAACATTTGATATACCAATTTCAATTTTCAAAATTCTTATTTCATTCACAATCATGCTCTAAAATATGAAGTAAGTAACGTTAAGCGCCACAGGATACAGTGGGCGCGCTAGGAATTAAAATTTAAAACTCTGAATGTTGTGGATTAGGACATAGCTGACGCTACTACACTTGTAATCATCTTCGAACGAGACGTCTTCGCATAATAACGATCGAACTTCGCTCGCCTTCGGCGAGCTCGTTTGATCGGTTCATTATCATGCCAGTGATGGGTATTCTTCTGAAAGATAAGAATGAAAACCAGATATTTATTGTCATATCAATTATTTCAGATGATACCGTGAACAACGAAGCCCGAGACAGCTCAGCACAATATTCTGAATACGCTAGTTTAGTTTGTGCAGTGTGTTCTAGTGAACTTTCTCCGACATGCTCGCGGAAATGCGAGCTTTGCTCGAAGACAGTTCACGGAACAAGTCCGTGTTCCATACCTATTACCACCGATGGAGAGTCGAACGAATGGCGGAGATTATGCGTGGCATGCAAAGATATCGATGTGAAGCCAATATTTGCAGCACGAGAGGAAGAAAATTGGGGGGGGTTAGTGACGAAATCGTCGGGACCGTTGAAACCGTCAAAACCGAAAAAATCTTCGAGGTATCTCCATAAAAATCAGGCCATCATCGATACTCTGCTACTACCGAAATCAGTGCAGATTCCAATTTTGAAAAACGGTCGTAATCATATCTTGCAGGTGAATAGTATCATTTGAGATTATATTTCGATTAGCCTTTAAGTGTCGAATTCGTACAAAGTGATTTTAATAAAACATTCACTGTGTCCCAGGAATGACAGTGCACCTCCAAAGAATATGCTTTGCGAAGTGATCACTGATAGCTAACACTGCTAGAGTATCTTCGTATTGTCTGCAGGAACATTCAGAGAGTGCTATAGTTTATTTTTACCTGCTTCAATCATTTTCTCGAATTCCCCCAAAACGGTGATGCCAAACATGTTGTCCGTGTGACTTTTAATTATTTGCGAGAAATAGATTGAATCTAGTACGCGAGATGCACGAAAATCTAAACAAATGTACATTTTGTGTGTTGTAAGGTGTGAACATGTCACTACTGGAAGAACATTTACTTTTTATCACACATGCACGGAAACCCCCATTTTTCTCGCTGTTATGCTATAGTAAAATGGCATTTTGTCTCCCGTGATACACAAGATGAACTTGCGCATGCGCATGTCGTGGGAATTAATTTTCTTCCCTGGGGAGCGGAAAGAAATTAGTATATTACGTATCTAGGGAGGGAAGGTAGGCGATTCCAAACTGCGTGTGAGATTGACACCCGAGCCGAAGGCGAAGGTGACAACTGCAAACGCAGTTTGGGATAGCCTTTTTTATTCCCGTGTGACGTATATACTACTTTTCACCACCCCAAGGCATCGTAGAGTACGACTTCCCGCTCGCGCAAGGGGCTGAAAGTCGTACTTTCCTTCCAGGTATGGTGAAAATAGCGTTTTAGTCCCTACGAAGCGCCATCGGATGGAATAAACACGTAAATAAATCAAAACAAAACAAATGACAAAATAAGAGCAAAACAAACCGGTCCGTGTTCACAGGTTACGTTGACAGTTGTCGAGAGACATCACCCCGGACATCACTCCATAGTTTGGAAATACGGCTTGGAAAATCGTTTTTTTCGTGAATGTGTAATGAAAAATATCGTGTGCATCAAGCGAGAATAGGTGATTTCTACCTATTTTCTTTCCTTGATGCACAATATACTATTTCAGCGACTCGAGGATGCTGGTTCCTCTTTAACACCCTAACTATTTCATATTGTTTTGTTTGCTGAACTTAGATTACATCGCTTACATTACTTTTAACTGTGCAAACTTAACTGACCTTGCTGAAACAATTGCAGGCTGTCAGGATAGGCACGGTCGAAGTGTCAGTACAGTATACGTGTGCATTCGACAGCATAGTACAGATTGTACTCGCCTGTATTACCGATCGCCCCGACTTAAAATGCAAATTGCAAGCATGCAACAATCCGCTATTCAATCTAGCAATAAACATCGCGGAAAAAGGAATAAGTGCTCACACATACCGTGTGCGAACCAATATATTATTGGAGAGGCACCGAAATGTTACTGGGGGCAGGGATATACCAGAAGAGGGTAACTTCCTGTTAGACTGTCGAGTCAACGTTGGCGCTCTGGCAATATCTCTGCTAAATGGCTCACCTAGCTTAACGGAAATTTCGGAGTGCAGTACCGCAGGATGTTACGTGAAGAAGAAACCTCTAGCGGTTCCTACACTTGAGCCGAAAATGATCGAGGACTTGGACTTCGTCGATATCATACAGAATCGTGTAGCTTTGAAAGCACGCCCGTGCGACAGAAAAGGCTGTTCAGGAACCGTGAATACTCGTATCGTGAAAATGGGTGAGTGTTTCAAACCGATTAAGGGAGTACCCTCGGTAAATCAATTAACAAACAAAAAATGACGAAAATTTGCACAGATGTCAAAACCTTTCCAAACAAGACTCATTTGAATTTTTGTAATCTTTGGTTGACTTTGAAAGAAGATATTAATAAATTCCATCCGAAGCACTTAACATGGGGTCTTATGAAAATCTGTGATTTTTACGCACTTCATCATTCATCAAGTATCTTTTTTCGAAGTCAACCAAAGATTACAAAAGTTTAACTGAGCCATTTTTGGAAAGATTTTGACATCTATGCAAATTTTCGTAATTTTCTGTTTGTTAATTGATTTGTCGAGGGCACTCCCTTGGAGCGAAGCCAAAAGCAGCTTCATGACCACACTTACATTCGTTATCACAGAAGCGACGAAATTTTGTTGACAAATAACTTCTGAACAGAGACAGGTATTTTAGTAGGATTGATTCGTTATTAACGTTGGTGAGATGAGGTATTTTTTCCAAATCGCTCTTGAACAGTATGGTTGAGCTGTGAACATAATTTTAAGATGAGGAGCCAGTATAAATGCCATGATGTTCACAACCTCGGAACGGCTGTGCACAGCTGCAGTGATCAGCTGCAACGTAACTCGCACTGGGACTCAATTCTTGAGATCGTGCGATAAATTTTCGTATGCGAACTTCGTTTTCTGGGCAATTGCGACGTTCACTTTCTTTGAAAATATTACATGATTGGTCGAAAGGTGAATTTCGCATACGAAAATTTATCGCATGATCTCAAGAATCGAGCCCCTGGAGTGATCATTGAATATTATATTAGTAATTTCTACTCGTACCCTGGTGGATCTGATTTACCGTGATTTACCGTGATTTACGGTGATTTCACCGTGACCGGCACCGTGAATCACGGTGCTATCACCGTGAATACCGGTGCTAATACCGTGATAGCACCGTGATTCACGGTGATAGCACCGTAAATCAAGGTAAAATCACGGTGATTTTACCGTGATTTACGGTAACATTACGGTGTTTTACCCAATCTTCCCTTGCAGATCTGATTTACCGTGATTTTAACCCTACCTATTCACCGTGAAACATAGTGAATTCACTGTAATTCTCCGTAATATTACAGTGATTTAACCATTTCCCTGGTAGATCTAATTTACCGTGATTTACGGTGATTTCACCGTGAATTACCGTAATGTCACCGTGAATTACCGTAATGTCACCGTGAATTACCGTAATGTCACGGTGATTTCACCGTGTTTTACCGAAAAACTCGGTGAATCACGGTAATATGGTTTTTCACCGTGAATTCACCGTAAATCACCGTAATTACGGGTTTTCACCGTGATTTAAATCCGCCAGGGTAGCGGCTATACTTTTCACGCGATTTGATTTAAAAAAAAAAACGATCTAAGTATGTACGTCCCAATAAAATCTAAGCCGTAATGATAAGCGTTGTTTGTCAAGAAAATTTCATTACGTTTCATGACATCGTTTTAAGATATTCTGTGTGAATTCACTTCAGCTTTATTCTGCGGAATAAAAACATTTATAAATTATGCTATCAATTATAGACACAATAAACGAGTGAAGAATATTCTATTCAAACGGACGGTATTCATTGTGTGTGGCATGATTGATGCTTATAATGAACTAGCTTAATGCAGTATGTAATGACTCATCATTAAGGAGGTTCATCTGATCGACGAATTAACACACGGATATCGTTAAAAAAAATTGTATACAGTTATCAGTATCTACAAAGGTACCTCTTAAAAATTGGAGCCCTCATGATACCTTGTTCGTGAGAAATAAATAAAAACAGATCTTCTAAATCAACATGATCCCCCCATGGGTTTCAGTCTTTTTTACGTCTTCAGGCTATTACACATGAAATTTGCAACAGTTCCGAAAGAAACTTCCACATATTTAAGGAACGTTGTAAAAAAAAAAAAATTAAAATAAAACAAATAAAAAAAAAAAGGTATCCTGAGGGCTGGAAATTTAAAGAGGTGCCTTTGTAGATACTGACAACTATACAATTTTTTTTAACGATATCTGTTTGTTAATTCGTTGACCGGATGAACCTCCTTAAGCTTCTATAACAATAACTGCTGATTGTTCCAGGAGATCTTATATTTTTCGAAGTTTTCGATTTATACGAGGCAAATCCCCCATGGAAAAATATATATTAATTTATATGCGAGGAAATATATCATAATATATGAGATATATCTGATATAAAGCCGATGTAAAAAATATATATAACACATATAAAAACACAATATGAAAATGATGTATTTTAAACATTTATATATGTTATATATGAATATTATATAAATGAAAATATTAATAATATATGTGAAAATATATGATTCAAATATATATATCTAGTTATATCACATTTATAACAATTATATAAGTTCAGGTATATGGTATTATATACTAAGCGTATACACGGAAGTTATATATGACTGAAGTATGATTCGTGTATGAAGGAAATAATCAACATATAAGTGAACAAATATCCACAGATATGAGAAGTTTATATGATGCTCATATAAATGTTCATATATTTTAGATATATACGTTTATATCATATTTATATGAACTATATAAAATCATTTATAATGGGCATACATTAGATGACATTCCATCATTATATATGGTCGATGTATACTGGAATGTATCTTGGATATAGGGTGCCGTATATTTAGGAATATGGAAATTTTAAGTCACAAATGAAAACGGGCATATATGAGAAACATAAGTATGCTTATATAAAATGTATATGAATTATATAAAGAGTTACATGAGACAAACTATTTGGTTATATATACAGGGTGAGGCATTTAAAGTGTTACAAAGCAATAGCACTGAAACTATTGATGATATCAAAAAATGTTCTAGATGGAAGTTGTATGGTTTGAGAAGGCTGTCACACTGGAGTCTCCTATTTTTTTTTCGGTGGAGGCGCTGAAGCTACGTCTAGGTCAACTCCACTTTTTTGAATAGAACCATGCATTTTTTATTACGTGATTTTATTCTAATTGAAAAATCAGACGACTTTCGTATGGAACATTTTTTGGTGAGACACCAGTTTTTTATAATATTTAGCTAGACAACTAAAGATTTTTGAACGTTCGAGAATCTTCTACCTCTAAACTATCGAGTTTGGAGAAAAGTTGCTAGAGATAAGAAGTGCTTAATTTTATGCAAGGAATTTTGGAAAACAATTGCGGAGTTTTTTCCCATAACTTTTCATCCCAGTTTCTTTAATTGCGTTAAAAAATTAAAAATTGTTGAAAAAATTCGGAAAGAATATTCTTCAAGATTCTTTGCGTGGAATTACGGAATTTTTGTATGTTGCAATTTTTCTCTAGGCTTATTAGTTTAGAGGTAGAAGATTCTCGAACGTTCAGAAATCTTTAGTTGTCTAGCTAAATATTATAAAAAACTGGTGTCTCACCAAAAAATGTTCCATACGAAAGTCGTCTGATTTTTCAATTAGAATAAAATCACGTAATAAAAAATGCATGGTTCTATTCAAAAAAGTGGAGTTGACCTAGACGTAGCTTCAGCGCCTCCACCGAAAAAAAAATAGGATGGTCCAGTGTGACAGCCTTCTCAAACCATACAACTTCCATCTAGAACATTTTTTGATATCATCAATAGTTTCAGTGCTATTGCTCTGTAACACTTTAAATGCCTCACCCTGTATATATATATATATATGATTTTTATAGCGAGGGTATACATTATACAAAATTCATAAGACTAATGTAAATAACGTTATATCTTACGTATATAGCAAAATATATGAAACTTACATTTTACTGATATATGTATCATATGTACAAGTATATATATCTTCAGATATATTTATTTTATATAAAACATATCATGATTATGATGGGAATATAAGAAGTCGGATGTGGACTAATGTGAGCCAATACATGCCGAATATATGGGATATATACCATCGTTATAAATTACATATATCTTCGATATATGAACACTCATGTGAGAGGCATATAGAAACGGACATAGGTAAATATACTTTCGCTTACATCTGAAATATATTTCGTATTTATTAACACCACATGAGTTTCATATATTATTGAATAATTTGACTCATATAATGTTTTATATAATTTCTATATATGTTATATGAACATGCATATGTTACTCATATATGATCACGTTTATTTTGAGAAGGAGAAGTAACTGCATTTATTAGTTACGGATTCTATAAATAATAGAGAAAATTAAATACAATAGTACATTTTAATTTTTTTATTCAATATAATAATGAACATTTATTGATATTTCCCATGTTGATTTGCATCATTTTTATACAAGAGGAGAGCATCGTTTATTGTCCTTTTCATGTTCAAGTTAACAGTTCACAGTCAGTTACACGTCTACAAGCTATGATAAGACCACAGTTTTCCATCTGGATGAAAAGCACTTTTTCTCTTATCAAATTTGTGGGAATTGCTGCAAGTAACTCGATTTTGCCTTGCAAAAATGTTATATGGTTCAACCGTCGATTAGGAATTAATGATTTGTTTTGTTTCTTGAAATAATAACCAAGACCATAACATGAAACTTCATCCTCTTCCTGTAGAACTATGAATTTTTTGATTTCAAAAATTTCGGAATCCTTCAGCACTACAAAATAACTTTGCCTTTTCGTGGGGCGAATATACGACTCACTATGAATTATCTCATGACCCAAAATCATTCTTTGATAATAGCGCACAACATCATGACGGTCTACCTTGATGTCGATGCGTTGAAGGGCTAAAAAATCATCATTCTGGATGGTTTTAATTTTTGGCTTTCCTAATAGAGAATTTCTTCCTATTTTCAAGGATATGCTAGGAGATGTTTGCTTATGGAGGATTCTGTCTAGGTATGACCTTTGGGCTTGGGTTAAATCGTTGTTACAGATATCATACAATTTGTGAACAGTATATTGGAGACGGAAAGAACAACAAATTTGTAGAGCAGGATTATTTGAACTTTTCACAAAGTTCAGAAGTCTCTGGTAATAATCCTCATAACCGAAGGCACTATGGGTCCACAGAGGACCCCAATTCAACACACCCTCAACTAAATGTAAGAGCAGATGTACATTGTATGATACATGTTTTGTTCCATAGAGAATTGGAATTTCCTTAACAAATTGATGCAAACAATTATCAGCATAGTAGGCCTCAGATGGCAAGATAGATTTAGAGACAAGAATTGAAATGGCGTCAACAAGCAATGCCCAATGATCCACGTACTTCTTAGGTAAAATTCGCTTTAGAATCGGAAGGCTGTAAAACAGTAAAAATATGACCCACTCGTGAGCTTTCCAATACGATCGATCGGACATCGTCCGAGGAGTCCTTGATATTTCCAGGGAAGGTTTGAACGACAATAACATATCATCAACATACTTTATCTGTCTGCCACGATAAAATTCCTCGTTATGATTATGTGAATCAAACCACAAATTTGCGAACTGTCGAAGTATGCCTAAACCAACATTGTGCTGCCATTCTGCTGGCAAACCATGAATAACATCTACACCTCGTGCATCGTAGAGGATAGAACGACCTAAAACACCCTTCTCCAGCTCTTCAGAATGTATTAAAGTTTCCTCATGGGTGCGAAGTCCTTCTCCAAAGGCATTATCGTCTTCGTCAATCGGATAGACTCGAACCCAGCCATCGCCTTTAGATACCCTCTCACCAGGGTGTTTACAAAAACCACACCCATAGAGACCATTAAATTGCCTGATATTTCTTACTTCTCGTCTCGCAATGGAGTCACAAATACCACAAAGTATCCGACATTTTTTGGTATACAATTGTCCTTGAAAAGTATAGTTGAATCCGGAATCATACAATTCATTACATTCTCTAATGAATGGGGTAAGATAGGCATTAACATTGGGAAGTTTCCCGTTACCACAGTACAAACCGCAGAGTAGCATGGACCTCGGGCGTTGTTCAGGAGCTAATTCATTGATAGTGCATACCAGAGGATGCATTCCATAGTTGGAACTATTGAAAATTGGCACTCCATCCACAGCAAAATTGATTGATATCATATCCTCTGCCATATTTTTTCTATACTTCTTTCCATCGTAAATATCCTCAAGAGCAAACTCGCGTTCTTTCACCCGTTGTCTCACGTACAAAATTATATCTCCATGGCGTTCAAAAATCTCCCTCAGTTGACTACGAAGCGAGAGATAGATGAAAACATTACCATCTTCCCAGTTTTTTTTCATTTCTATTTCATTAGTACAATTTTCGCATGTTAAGACACCAACAGGAGCTTCTTCATCATTGATATGTCCCCCTTGCCTGCCAGCATATCCATTACATCTTTCGCAGAAGTGATGAATAGACAGGGATGTGGATAGTAAATTTATTATTTTCAGAAATTTGTATTTGGTTTGGGGTTTATCCTCAGATTCACTCATGATTTGAATAACCTCTGAAACGTCTTCTGCAGCACAATATGTTTGATTGTGACGCATTTTAGTCGCCAAAACGATTAACAGATGGGTCAAATCTTTCATTGAATACCCTAGAAGAACATCATTAGGGGGAGCATCAGGTGGAATATGGACTGAAGGCGTATTTTCACACTGAGAATCATCACTCGTGTTCTGTGAATGATTGTCATCCATATTTAATCCTCTGTGCTCTTGCACGGTGGTCTCATAATTTCCATCATCTTCAGACAACTCGAATTCCGAGGAGTTATCTGAGGAAAAATCTGATTCTACGATAGCATTTACCCTAACACTTGCAGAATCGATTTCTAATTCACCTTGGTCACTCGTCAAATCCAGTTGCAACTCCGCTCGGTCATTGGCGTTATCGATGTGCATTTCCTAAAATCATAAACATTTGTTTAATAAATCGTGAGGATTAAGGTGCCTTCCTACGCAATTCCACCAGACCTGAAAACATTGGGAAAAAACCACCACCTTTTTTCCCAATGTTTTCAGGTCTGGTGGAATTGGGTGAGGAAGCACCTTAATATTGTATCAATAATAGTGATTTATTTCAAAAATAAATTAATCACTTTCAAAGCAAGTAAATACACAAGCAATACGAAAATTATATGCAAAAGCAAAATTACGGAATCTGCAATGTATCAATCTTTTTAATTCCCACAATCGTGGCAAGAATATACGAGTGAGAGTGTAAGCCGGAACTCCCTGCATTAAAATTAATTCTTTGCAAACTACTCATCTGGGTTTTACTTATGTAACAAAATTCTGCTTGAGTGGGATTATTCAAGGTCGGTTGTATGTAGGACAATTGTCCTGCCAATTATTCTTTGTTTAATGGCACGTTTCAGCCATTCTCAATGTACTCGGGTGAAGTTTGTCGATTGAGATACGTTCTATTGAGTTGACCGACGATTTTTTTTATAAATACACGAATGATAAATGATGAATATTTGTCAGAAGCTGTCTTTCGACATAAAACAACACAAAACAGAGAAAAAGCCGCCCAGTAACTCGATAGAGAATATTCCAACGATCGAAATGAGCCGGATTTTGTTGTTAAAATAAAAAAAAGCCTGCTATGAATCTTACTGCACTTGAATGTTCCAAATTTCCTGTCTCCGTCGTCGGCATTGTATCGCGGTTTGTTTTCACCCTATAATAACAGAAAAAACGAATAATTAATTAACAACATATATGTAATTTCCATGGAAATTTTATACAAGGCTTACCTGTTTTTATCCTTTCTTTTACGGAGCCAAGTATCTTGTGTTTTCCTGGGAACTCGTTGAAGACTCCCGTACCGCAAATATTGCTTGTATGGACCCCGTTTAGTTTTCGGTAACTCCATTTTCAACGTTTTATCAAGTGTACGCGGGAAAATTGGATCAAACTGAGATCCCGCGTGAAGTCGCTGGCTTCACCCTATGAGTCAAATTAATCACTCTACACTGAGTAATCGTAAAATTAAACGAATTGTTCTGTATTAATATTACAATATCCATCAATTGAAAAATCAGGATGAATTTTGTCAACAATTAATTTTCGAGTAGCGGTTGAAAATTGCTCGCTACATCGTTCACGGTGGAACGTTTAAACGGATTTATGATTGACACTGTACCTCCGCCACAGTGCGTGTACAAGCTTGTTCGAATCGGCCGTGGGCATATCTAACAGTCGCTATAACGTGTCCGTTGTCTTTGTCTCCGTACCTCGTCGCGTGAATAAAAAACGGTAATACAGTTTTCACATAATAGAAGATTGAAAAATGGGGAAAAAAGACACCCGTAAAACGTCTGTGCAAGCAAAGTAAGTATTTGAGATTTATGTTACTGCTGCGCGTCAACTTCAAGCCGTCATTTTTTTTCACTGATTGACCTTTATTAACAAAAAAAAAAAAAATTGTGGAACAATAGTTCTGCAAAATACAGTGAACAGAGAATACGGACAATAGTTATCTTACACCAATTATTGGTGAACAATGTTTTCTATAACCTCAGTAATTGTAGCCATTGGGTGACTGGACGAGTCGACATTTGTCTTTGTTCTCACCCTTTGTTCAATAATATAATAATGATATAATAATTTTATATTAAAAAATTATGATAGTTATTGTAGGGGTTATGTTGGCTGGTGATGCTAAATGTTTAAGTGTAATTTTATCAAGACGTGATCTGCATCGTTGTTTATACTCTGTTTTGTATTGTATTTAGAAAGGGAGCACCAGAAAAATTACAAGCACTGGTTGTATGGGTAACAGGTGAGGATGCAGGGACCTACACCACAGGAATCTCTACTGAATGGATCAAAAAATTTGATTATCAAGAGTGGTTGAGTACTGATCCTGAAGACGAGAATGACAGCTTGTATGTTGTTGAATGGAGGGATGGACCTAAACCGCTGGGAGGATGGCCAACTTACGATGCAAAAGTGTTGGAGGTTTCGGGTAACTCCAGCTGCCATTACTATAAATTAATTATCTGTCCTCGAACTGAATTATTTCTAATATAATAGGCATAATGTAAAGGCATTCACGAAAATATTATCCTGTTTGCAACAATAACTTTCATTTAGTGCGGAGGAGGATGAAGCTCAAACTTTTTGAGCAAGTAAAATGAATGGAACATGAAACTATTTTTTTTTTCAACGATTTTAGACTAAAATACAAATGGTTGGTTGGCTAGTTGATTTTAATTGCATTATTTAGCAAGGAATTTCTCTTTACAAGTAGAGTTTAGTAATTTTTTGTTCTTTTTTTAAAAAAATTTCCTAACGGTTGAATTCCCTACTGAAAATCTTGGCATGAGATCTGATATCAGCTGAAATGAGAACTGATATTAACTTACCTCAGATTGTTGTAAAAAAATTGAACAAGGTTTTCATGCTAGATCTTATATGACTCTCATGTCAGATTTCATGTCAGATCTCCTGTCAGACTGGAAAAGTTTATAGAGAAAAAAAATTCTTGTGCTGCAGGACTTGAACTCAGAACCTTTGACTGCGTAGGCTCTTACCTCTTACTACTGCACGATGACATTGCTCCTAAAACAAAGAATTTTCTACGAAGATATTGAATTTCATTTTCAGTTTATAGTCGTAGTAACTCAATATATATACGTAGAAAATTCATTGTTTTAGAAGCAATGTCGTGGTGCAGTGGTAAGGTAAGAGCCTACGCAGTCGAAGGTTCTGAGTTAAAGTCCTGCAGCACAATAATTATTTTTGTCTATAAACTTTTCCAGTCTGACAGGAAATCTGACATGAGAATCATATAAGATCTAGTATCATATGAAAACCTTGTTCAGTTTCGTTACGACAATCTGATGTGAGTCAATATCAGTTCTCGCTTGAGCTGATATCAGATCTAATATAAGCTCACATCACATCTTCTATGAGATCTCACAGCAGATCTCATGCCAAAGTTTTCAGTGGGTCAATTGGCACTCATTCACTTCTGAGCAGCACGTATTGCTAATTCACAAAGGATTAATGGGGTATGATTTTCCTATGTTCATCAATAACGTGATTTTTTCATTTGTCTGTGACCCTTGACTCATGCAAATTTTTAGTATAATTCATGCACTGACAGTGATAATGAGAAAAATGGTCGTTTTTTTTGGAACTTAATGCAAAAAACGTTGTAATTCTCTTTAAAAATTAATTAACAGCTGATATGATACCTTTATTTTCCATTATCAGCTAATAAAGCGGTATTGGCACGTGCACAGAAAAGACTCACTGAAATGAAATCACCACGATTGAAAACTCCACAATCCAAGTTCACAGATCCAGAATCATTGATGCATCCGGGTACCTCTTCATCCTTTGATAGGTCTATATTAGATGTCAGTGATAAAGAAAATCAAGAGGAAGAGTATGAAGATTTTGAGCCCATCGATAAGGTAAGAAATACTGAAATGATGCATCCATGGAGGCAAATCTCTGAGGTGAATTCAATGATGGACAGAATTCTCATTATAAAGCCGGTCAATCAGGTTGTTGCATGAATTTTATTCTTTACAGAGAATTAAATACCTAAATTGCACAAAAACATTGAATTGTAAATATAGATTATATACTCAATCATAACATTAATTTATTGCTAAAGGATTAATGTTTCCGAGTAATTTGATAAATTCTGAGTAATGTCTTAGGTAGTCTTGAGAGAATTGTTCAATAATTTCCCTTTCTATTTTTACAATTTCTTTTCTTTTTGTTTGCCATCGTTTGTTATTGAGTCATTAGTGATTGTAATTCAATGTGATTTGTTTCACGTTTATCACAGTTTTTTGGCTGATTCCTTTGCTTTTGTCAAGCACTGAAATCCACTCCAGGACTGACATAGTCTACGATGATCTATTATATCTGCTATGCTTTCGATTATTCTCTACTCAATTATTCTTTACTCATAGACTGAGCATTGGACGCACATGAAATTGAGCAATTTTCCACGAATGAATTTAAAACCCTCCTGTATTTTATGTTAAACTTAAAAGTTGACTGAATTTCTTAGCATGGCTGTAAAAAATTTGGTCCAATTTGGAATGGTTCATGATTAGAAAAATAAATTTATCTGCTAAATAATAATCTCCTCTGAATAATCCACGTAGCATTGACTCTTTAAAAATCCTCTGAGCAATAGAAAATTTCTCCTAGATCTATGAACGTGAGAATCCGAGTTAGGAGCTCAGGCAGGAAATTTATTACGTGATAATTGTTCTGAATACCACTAACTAGGAGTCGATCAGGCTTCTGGGTCATGGATCTTGAGCCAACTTACAGAAGTGTTTCCTTGAGCCAAAATATGAAGTAGCTGCTGAATAACTCTCCGGATTGGCCCTTTACTACATCAATTTACCTAAATGTACAATAGAAATCAGCGTAACCTGGCTTTCGCAAATAGCTATGAAATAACCAGTTTTTGTACTGCGTTATGAGATTATACATTGCACTGAATATTTATACATTGAATACAGTCATTATTGTACATCAGATTGTTGAAATTTAACATCCCAGCTATAGAAAATCACTTTATTCTGCATCTATTGACACATTGCTTCTCATCGTTTGTCACTCGTATCTCATTCATTTGGTGAATTTGAAGACTTCCTCCCACTTCACAGATGTTGGATATCTGATCAGTTTCAATACTGACACTGGCAGATTACAAATTCTATAAATTACCACATAATATTAGTTTTACTAGAATACTATATTAATTATTTCAGAAGAATATACCTATATTAAGGTCAACGCGCACTACGTGGAAGCAAAGCGAAGGTATCGGAAGCGATTAGATGCTGTAGAAGTGTCCACATCTTAAAAACCATTTAGATTCAAGTTGAAGTGAATTGAAATGTGATTGAGGGCTCATTCGATTCGGGATAATATTGATTTGTTCATAACTTCTGCAGTTGCCTGGACGTCATCCCGAAGCGAATGAACCTTCCATCATATTGTAATTCACTTTAACTTGAATATACACGTTTTTTAAGATGTAGACACTCCTACAGCATCCGATTGCTTTCGATATCTTCGCTTCGCTTCCACGTAGTGCGCATTGAGCCTAATATAGGTATATTCTTCTGAAATAATAACTATAGTATTCTAGTAAAACTAATATTATGTGGTAATTTATAGAATTTGTAATCTGCCAGTGTCAGTATTGAAACTGACTATATATCCAACATCTGTGAAGTGGGAGGAAGTCTTCAAATTCACCAAATGAATGAGATCCGAGTGACAAACGATGAGAAGCAATGTGTCAATAGGCGCAGAATGGAGTCATTTTCTATGGCTGGTGTGTTAAATTTCAACAATTTGATGTACAATAATGACTGTATTCAATGTATAAATATTCAGTGCAATATAGAATCCTGTAATGCAGCACAAAAACTGGTTATTTCATGGCTATTTGCCAAAGCCAGGTTACGCTGATTTCTATCGTACATTTAGGTAAATTGATGTAGTAAAGGGCCAATCCGGAGAGTTATTCAGCAGCTACTTCATATTTTGGCTTAAGGAAACACCTCTATAAGTTTGGTCAAGATCCATGACCCGGAAGCCTGATCGCCTCCTAGTAAGTACGGCTTTTATCAATAATTTTTTTTGAAAACGTTTTGTATACATTTGAATTACGATTTTTATACTGAATAGAGCTATGAACTTATGAACAATCGTCTTTTCCAAAAATGGTCCATATCATCCGAATTATGTTGATGACTCACATGAATTATCACAGTCATTATAGTTTAAAAATCAAATATTTATCCACATAACCCATCCAGTCATCGATTTTTTTTTGTTTGCCATTGAAATTTTATTCAAATATTTGCTGAATCAAGTCTTCCTTCATTTGTATTTTTTGGTGTCTATTATCTTTCTCCATTTTATAGAAACGACGCCTTGATTTTGAAGAAGATATAAATCAGAAACGAGAAGAGTTGAAGGAAAAAACCAAAGACAGAAACAGAAATCAGAAGGGGTCACGATGTGATGAAGGCACCGTAGGCCAGGGGGGAAGTGCCCCAATTACACTTGAAGGACTGGCAAAAAGTACATGACAAATTATTTTATTCTGATTAAGGGAAGCCTGTACTGAAATTTAGATAAAAATAGTTTTTCATTTTTTGAAGGGTCCAAATGAAAAAAGCATACGTTACGTTGTAAATGATGGTAGTATCTATGTATAGCTAAAAATTCAATCTTCTGCTATGAAAGTGTAGACGCAAGGAACCTTCCGCAGAACTTTGCAGCGCAGCGAAGAAAAGTTTCTGCAAAAAGTAATTCCTTGCGTCTACACTTACATAGTATAACATTGCATTTTTTCTGTATATATATAGATACTACTATCATTTACAACTTAATGTAGGATTTGTCTAATTGGACCTTTTCTTCACCTTTGAAAAATAAAAAACTGCTTTTTGTCCAAATTTCAGTATAGGCCCCCCTTAAAAAAAACTATATTTTTCGTCTCGCAGAGCCTGGAAAACACCAATTTCGTGGCACGTACCCACTATATACTAAGGGAAAAAATAATGTTCACGCCTCATCATGTAAAATATACCATCCTCCCCCACGTGCAATATTGACATCCCAACGCTTGACATGTAATGTACTATATTTTCGATTACATAAAACATTTCAACTATTCCTCTGATTTCATTGGATATGTTATCATTTCAGTTATGGGGGGCTTCCAGCAGAGTCTCGACAAGTTGTCCCAGTCTGTTGCTGACAAGAAGAAGAAAAAGAAAAAAAATATGACACAATCAAGTGATGATGACTCTGACAGCAACAGGCCCACCGAGGAGAAAGAGGAGGAGGAAAAAAAGGTTTATTGTTTGCTGCAGTATGAGACTATCAACCACTCAGTAAGTTTCTATCAATATACAATTTTTTTTTCACAGAAGGTGGAAATTGGCAACAAAGGGAGTGGAGTTTTTGTAACTGCTGATCAGTGGGACGTTATAAAAAATAAAGATACCTTTACAAAATTGGGAAGTGCTTTGGTTGATGCTCTCTTCCCAATGGACGTATTATTGCAGAGCAATTTGAAAGGTGGAAAAAGGAAGATTCAACCCAAAGCTGGAGAAGATCAGAAACAATTCAAGGCTCTAGATCCAAGAATTGTTCGAGCCATTTATAGTAAGGCTCAATTCACTCACTCAGTTCTGATCTGGCATTGATCTTTGTCATTAATTTGCGTCATTTCAAAAAACACAACTTTTTTCGGTCTCCTGAATTTGATGCATACTGCTGAGAGTCCTCAAGTTATATACAATCATCTTTCAGCTACCGTGGAAAAAAACTTTCCAAAGAGATTCGATAGGGCTAAATTAGGGGCTGCCCTGAACCTTCATCTGAATTACTTGCGTACCTCCCAGGCAGCATCTTCAGCTGGAGAAAATAGTGAACTCGAAAATAGTGAGCAGGAAAATCATTGACTACGCCTGAGCTGTACACAAACGAGAGACATGGTCATGGTGTGGGAATGCGAACATGATAAAATTGAGTATAAGAATAAATATCGTACTTCAGTGACTATTTTTGGATTTACTTTGATGATCAGTAAAATAAGTTTTTTTTTTTATTATCAGTAAAATAATCATAAGCCTATCTAATAATCATAATTAAGAGAATGAAAAATCAGCTTCGATGAAAGCCATTTTTATAATGGCACTTTCTCCAGTTTTTTATAAGAACTCATTATTATAATTTTTCATAGTTAGTTTACTTTGATTAGTGTGAAGATATTATCGTTATACCGACGTATTTCAGCAGAAAATAGTGTCTGTAATTTTACGTTCATTATTAGATTAAGACTTCCATAGTGGTTTTTCGAACCAGCATGTTTGCCTCGAGAAGTGTCTAATACCACTCAAATAGCGACAAATCGCCACTGCTGTGACATGGTCTATCTACAGGGTGTTTCTTTCAAATCTGTACATACTGATAGGGTGTGTAGGGGCTGCCTAGCAAAGCATTTCGAGGTAAGACACCCAAGGTTGAAAACTTATCCTAACGGCTGTGGAGGGCTTTGAAGGTTTTGGTATAGTGCGTGCTTGTTCGTAGTGTAATGAATCAGATGTGATCACTTTCGGCCCAACACTTTATTCAGCTGTAGACAACAGTACAAATGTTCCTGCGTGAAATCAACAAAACGATGCACTCGGCAATAAAAAGATAACAAAACAATTTCCGGTGCTTATAAACAGAATTTGAAAAAATTATGGAAAATGAATTAGGGTTTTGTACACTTGGGCTTTTTGTTTTCCATAACTTTTTCAAATTTTGTTTATAAGCACATCAATTTGTTGAGTTCACAGAAGAACTTTGTACTCTTGTCTACGGCTGAATAAAACGTTGGGTCGAAAATGATCACATCGGATTCATTACACTACGAACAAGTGCGCGGTACCAAAACCTTCAAAGCCCTCCCAGCCGTTAGGATGAGTTTCCGACCTCAGGTGTCTCACCTCAAAATGCTTGTCTAGGCAGCCCCTACACACCCTATCAGTATGTACAGAGTTAAAAGAAACATCCTGTATATTTCATAGAATGATACACCCACTGTATCTTGATTCAAAAAAAAGGGTAAGAATAAATGTTTATTTTGTACTTCATGAGTTTTTCCATTATCGGATATATATCATTCTTAAATACATCGCTCTTATTTGTGAATACATATTCATATGTATACATGTATAATTCTTATATATTCATCATCTATACAGGCTGATTCAAAATTCGTGACGAATCTCTTGAGGGGTTGATCCTGGTCAAAGTTGGGATCAAAAGTTCCACAGCCATTTTTTCGAGAAGTGATTTCTTTTCTTGAAATCATAGCACATTTTTTTTAACATCCTCCACCAAATAAGAAACTTTCACCGGGGAATCTCTCCAATGTTAAAAAAAAAAAACCTTGGCATAATTTGATTCTAATTGTTCCAAACTAATTCGTAAACCTGCGTATTTATGATTGTCTAAAATATCTATTTTTCATATGTGTTTAATCATTTTTGTGAAATGTTGAAGACACATACAGAGCGATTCTGTGGAAAATCACGCGCCTAAAGGTAGGCTAACGGGCAACGCCTGAATCGAGCAGATCAAACATCGACGATTGGGTTTTATTTATTTCGTGGGGAATAAAACCCAATCGTCGATGTTTGATCTGCTCAATTCAGGGGTTTTCCGTTGCCTATATAATGTATATATCCGGGACAGCGACTCTTTGGGAGCCTTATCACGGTCCTGTGACAACCACCGGGTGTTAGCTAGCATTTTTTGGTGTGTGGTATGGTCTCCGTAGTTAGCGATCAGTCAAAATAGAAATTTGGAGATCAGGAGCGTATTTTTTGGGGGCGTCCCGGAACTATGCGTTGTACAAAAAAAAAGTTCCGGGACAGTCCCGGAAGTATACTTCTGTCCTGGAAGTATACAATATTCCTATCGATTCCACAGGGTGCGTTCCGGAACGTATCATTTCATATAATTATTGATATATATAAAATATAGATATAATATATGAATAATATATATTATAGATATATATATTATATTATTATATATAATACAATATAATGTATATACATATATAATATATATATATATATATATATATATCGATATATATAAAATATAAAATATAATATATGAATAATATATATTATATATATATATATTATATTATTATATATAATACTATATAATGTATATACATATATAATATATATTATATATTATATATTATATATATTATAGTATATTATATATATATAATATATATATATATTATATACTCCGATGGGCCAATTTGATATATGGGATATATTTCTATTTATATTATTTTTTTTCATAAATATATTTTTTTTACATTCTTTTATATTTGAAGGATATATTTTTCTTATGTCCAGTGATATATTAAGAAATATATATTTTTCCATGGGGGAATACGAGTACCGCTTTGCGAAAGTTTCCTCGACATTTAAAAAACCCGTTGGGTCCAGAAATGTACGAGCTAGTCGGATTAGTCGACTTTCACGAAGCAAAAACCAGAAGCTCGGCTGGTCCTGTGCCCCTTAGTTCTGTGCCGCTAGGGCCTGCGCCACTTGGCCATTACACAGCAGTTTGCCTACGATCATCAAAATCGTGGATAGAGTACGACGATTTCAGGGATAAAGCTACGAAGCTCCCTGACAAACAGGGTGTGGTCTGGCACCTCCTGGTATACGCCAAAGATTAGAAATATATTCGACTTGTCGTTATTAAAATATCATGTAATACGAGTACAGTAATTTGATCATAATCATTTTGTTATACATTTCTTCTTTGTACCCCTCCAAGATCCATTCACGAGCGATTCCAGCGCTATTGCAAAAAATCACACGTAAAAATAATAAATTCCTCATGGTGGCGTGGTTTCTCATGTAAGGTAGGGTGAAGCGCCAAAATTTCATTGAATTTTTGTCTGAATAGCCATATAAAACGTAGACTCGTTAGAAAAATAGGAGGTGATAATGAACATCATACATCTTATCTTACATCACTCATCACTAATTATACGCCAATTAATCATAAAAATTGAATGGTTCCAAGAATTTCACACGTTTTTGACAAAGTCACCAAAATGAGAGAATCATATTGGTCTTATTAAGGGGTTAGGGGCAGTCAGACGCACGAAAAAACAAGTACAGTCGGAACTCCCAATAAGAGCGCTACGGGGCTGCAGGAGAAGGAATTTCCAAGAAGTATGGTACCCCCACTCTTTATTGAAAGTCTCGCCCGCTCAGAACGTGAGCGTGTCTCTCAATAAACAAGCACGGTAGTGGGGCTACTGCTCGGTCGCGGATCAGGGGAAGCGCTCTTATTGAGAGCCCTCTTATTAGGAGACTGTATGTTCAATAATTTTTTTTTTATCAGTAATTTTATTTATTTTATAAAAGTAACAATACTACATCATTATGTGATGTTTCAACTTGATTTCACCCAAATTTGAGAAAAAAATATTATTCATATAAAAAGTTATCGCTAGATGTATCGGCCCCTGTTCCACAAGTAGTCCTTTGCGGTGACCATCATAACGTCTCGACGGTTCACCTAAATCATTCAAGTAAAAAAAATTAGTATTTTGATAGTTAATCTAGTGCCTGTGCGAAGCTTTTTTTTTTTTGAAAATAAACAAAATAGCGGCGTCAGAAAATTTACCCTCGAATTTTGAGAAAAAAAGCAACAGTAAATTGTTTATAAAAATCGAAGTTTTGAAGAGAAAAAAAAAATCCTCCGATCAGGCACTAGTTTGGAATGTTTTAAAAAAGTTGTATGAATTTCATTTAAATCCACCGAGCGGTTTTTGAATGATAGTGGTCACCGACCTTAAGAACATAGTTTTGAGAATAACACGTTAGATTTACACTTAATTTATGTATAGAAAGAGGAATCATTCAATTACTTACACCGAGTCATCTATTCCTGGGCCATATAATAGTTCTTCAGCCGATGTAGAAGCTTCAAAATATCGACTTGCTGTTGTCTACGTTGCCTTCTGCCTTCTGGAGTGTTGTCGTTAGCGCGCTTATCTGCCACCTTCATTCCGCCGTTCTTTGTTGAATAACTCAAAAAGTAATAGTCGGATTCTCACATGTAATACCACAAGAGCTTTAAAATTATCGGGTATTTCCCGATAGGTTCGTTGCAAACAAATGAAGGAGTCAAGTTTTTCAGGTTACAAAATCACGAGCGCGAAACGCGAGTGATTTTTCTGAAAAACTTGACGACTTCGTCTGATTGCAGGGAACCTCAAGGGAAATACCCGATTGATTTTGAAGCTCGAGTGGTATTCGGCGTATTATTTTTCCATCCAAATTTCGGCCGACAGAATTGCACCATGAGACAAAATCCACAGTTGAGAATCAAAATTCAAAAGTCACAGAATTATACTTATAATTCAATCTGTCAGATTCGATGGAGGGTCAACTGGATTGGAGAATCTTTTGTTTTTTATATATATCTACATGAAAAATTACCGTGGTAAAAGCACACGTGAAATTGACAGGGGAATTATCAGCTATGATACCCCAAGCCCTTCAAAATTATCGGATATTTCCCGAATGTTTTGTTGCATAGCAACGAGAGGGATCAGTTTTGCAAATTAAAATCGGGAGCGCGCAGATGAAACATTAGTCTACCTTATCAAGACCCGATTAAATTTTTTGTAAGAATTAGCTAGTGCCCTGTTAGCACACGACCGGGCCCTTCATTCGTGCACCCATCGAGTCCCTGTTATTCCGTATCATGGAAACTAATAAGTACCTTTTTAGGACCCTTTGTGGTAGTATTCCCTGTTAGGGACCCCATTTCAAAGCCGTTACGGGGCCCGTATATTCTTTGGGCTTCCCGAACTATTTTCCACACCAGTTATTCCAACCGTGATCCACTTACGAGGGGGTGGTTTTCCGGCAAGGGGGTGATGTTGGAAAATTCTTTGTTACGTATTTCGGGAGCCTTTAAAGAGCCGTTAAATGTGGGACCAAGAGAAATTCTATAACGAATTTTCTCGTCGTTCCAACCGTTGTTCACTTACGAGGGGGTGGTTTTCCGGCAAGGGGGTGATGTTGGAAAATTCTTTGTTACGTATTTCGAGAGCCTTTAAAGAGCCGTTAAATGTGGGACCAAGAGAAATGTCGTAACGAATTTTCTCGTCGTTCCAACCGTTGTTCACTTACGAGGGGGTGGTTTTCCGGCAAGGGGGTGATGTTGGAAAATTCTTTGACACGTATTTCGAGAGCCTTTAAATGGCCGTTAAATGTGGGACCAAGAGAAATGTCGTAACGAATTTTCTCGTCGTTCCAACCGTTGTTCACTTACGAGGGGGTGGTTTTCCGGCAAGGGGGTGATGTTGGAAAATTCTTTGTTACGTATTTCGAGAGCCTTTAAAGAGCCGTTAAATGTGGGACCAAGAGAAATTCTATAACGAATTTTCTCGTCGTTCCAACCGTGGTCCACTTACGAGGGGGTGGTTTTCCGGCAAGGGGGTGATGTTGGAAAATTCTTTGTTACGTATTTCGAGAGCCTTTAAAGAGCCGTTAAATGTGGGACCAAGAGAAATTCTATAACGAATTTTCTCGTCGTTCCAACCGTTGTTCACTTACGAGGGGGTGGTTTTCCGGCAAGGGGGTGATGTTGGAAAATTCTTTGGTACGTATTTCGAGAGCCTTTAAATGGCCGTTAAATGTGGGACCAAGGGAAATGTCGTAACGAATTTTCTCGTCGTTCCAACCGTGGTCCACTTACGAGGGGGTGGTTTTCCGGCAAGGGGGTGATGTTGGAAAATTCTTTGACACGTATTTCGAGAGCCTTTAAATGGCCGTTAAATGTGGGACCAAGAGAAATGTCGTAACGAATTTTCTCGTCGTTCCAACCGTGGTCCACTTACGAGGGGGTGGTTTTCCGGCAAGGGGGTGATGCTGGAAAATTCTTTGGTACGTATTTCGAGAGCCTTTAAATGGCCGTTAAATGTGGGACCAAGAGAAATGTGGGACCAAGAGAAATGTCGTAACGAATTTTCTCGTCGTTCCAACCGTTGTTCACTTACGAGGGGGTGGTTTTCCGGCAAGGGGGTGATGTTGGAAAATTCTTTGGTACGTATTTCGAGAGCCTTTAAATGGCCGTTAAATGTGGGACCAAGAGAAATGTCGTAACGAATTTTCTCGTCGTTCCAACCGTGGTCCACTTACGAGGGGGTGGTTTTCCGGCAAGGGGGTGATGTTGGAAAATTCTTTGTTACGTATTTCGAGAGCCTTTAAAGAGCCGTTAAATGTGGGACCAAGAGAAATTCTATAACGAATTTTCTCGTCGTTCCAACCGTTGTTCACTTACGAGGGGGTGGTTTTCCAGCAAGGGGGTGATGTTGGAAAATTCTTTGTTACGTATTTCGGGAGCCTTTAAAGAGCCGTTAAATGTGGGACCAAGAGAAATTCTATAACGAATTTTCTCGTCGTTCCAACCGTTTTTCACTTACGAGGGGGTGGTTTTCCGGCAGGGGGTGATGTTGGAAAATTCTTTGACACGTATTTCGAGAGCCTTTAAATGGCCGTTAAATGTGGGACCAAGAGAAATGTCGTAACGAATTTTCTCGTCGTTCCAACCGTTGTTCACTTACGAGGGGGTGGTTTTCCGGCAAGGGGGTGATGTTGGAAAATTCTTTGACACGTATTTCGAGAGCCTTTAAATGGCCGTTAAATGTGGGACCAAGAGAAATGTCGTAACGAATTTTCTCGTCGTTCCAACCGTTGTTCACTTACGAGGGGGTGGTTTTCCGGCAAGGGGGTGATGTTGGAAAATTCTTTGGTACGTATTTCGAGAGCCTTTAAATGGCCGTTAAATGTGGGACCAAGAGAAATGTCGTAACGAATTTTCTCGTCGTTCCAACCGTTGTTCACTTACGAGGGGGTGGTTTTCCGGCAAGGGGGTGATGTTGGAAAATTCTTTGGTACGTATTTTGGGAGCCTTTAAAGAGCCGTTAAATTAAGTGCAAAGAAAAATCAAATCAATATTTTTTTCTCATGTGGCGGTCCCAGCTTTAACTTAACCTAGGACCGCCACCGATTGCCACTAAAGGGGTGAAGCCGTAAAATCGGGATAGGAGCACTTAAATAGCCCTTAAAGAGCCGTTAATCATGATACAGGTCTCATTCCCAAAATTTGATCTGGTGGTTCTAGCTTTATGGACGTTCATACCCATGCAACGATAAGCAAACCATAAGGATTTAAAGCCTTATTAAGAGCAATAATTAGATCTGTTATATTTTTATAAGTTACTTGGGTATGAATGTTGTTCTGGGACCTGCTCTCCGACAGCACATGGGCTGAAGACTCAGTGTCTCTTCAATTTAAGATCATCCATTTGCATCTTCTTGAGGAGAATATGTAGATTTCTTTTTAACAGCTACTTGCTTTTAATATTGTATTCAATAGACCTTTCTGAGGATATTTCTCCTCACCTAATCAGGAATTGGATTTAGGAAAGTTTGCCCGTTACGGAACCACGTTTTCAAAAACTAAGATGGCTTTGCTGGAATTTCTATGCCAAATTTTGTATTTCCAAATGAGATATTATGTTACAACCGAGATACATTTTATTTAAAATTAAATGTATCTTTTTCTGATTATCTTAGAGAATTGTTATAGGTTTAAGCGATATTTTAGCAATTTCAATAACTATTACTGCTCTCCAAATCAACTGTCACCTTCCACAACCAGAACCAGACTCTAATACTTTAGTGATTTTTTTTTTTTTAAATCCTTTTGTGACTTATCGCCCGTTAGGGCATGTAGTCGCAATACTTTAGTGGTTTCATTTCATTTCATCCATTACTGACTTATCGCCCTTTCGGGCATATAGTCGAAACCTTCAGGAGACTATATTTATGAAACCTTGTGAGTTTTATAATTGTGTTTTAATTCGTTTGATAATTTGTTAATTCCTTTTCTTCGTTTAAAATTTTTAATGTTTATTTATTCACTCTTCTATATGTTTAATCTTTCTTTTCCTACTAAGCACCCGCTATTAAAGCCGACCTTCCGGTATTTAACTATTTACAGCACGTGCTCAGGCCCGTACTATGTTTTTTTTTATACCTTTACTTTATAACTTTTACAATTCCGAGAGGACCCTGTATTATTTATTTTGCATTTAACATCGCGAACCTCACTGGGATTACTAATCACAGTATAATAACCATTTTTTTTATTTTTTTTTATTTTTTATTTTTTATTACAAAACCTAGTCTAGAATTCTTATGGAATTTAAATAATTCCTTAGTTTATAATCCTTATTTGTTTTACTATTATATTCCACCTATTTCATTATTGAGTTTCCTTTTCCCTTTTAAATATTCACTTTTTTTTTTTTTCTTTTTTAATTTATTATATATTTGCAACTTCTTCAGTTCTGATGGGCTCGATAATCTTCAAAGACTCAGCGCTGCCACTCGACCCAGCTCTCTGGATGGGTGGGAACCCTCAATTGTGTAGACCATTGACAGCGTCAACAGCAACATCTCTTCTCCCCCTCTATAATGCACAAAACAACTCTTATGAATATACAGGATATATCCAAGAGTGCCCCATGTACGCATCCAAGCTCAAGCCAGGCCGACAGCAGCCAGAAAAGAAAAAAGGAATATCAAAAATCATATAAAAACATTCAATAGAAAGAGACCCATTCTAGTCCATTTGAAGCCTACAACTACTTATTACCGCTTATTGCTTGCTATTTACTCTAATCAGAGTATAATCCCCGATGATTGGATAAAGTCTACTATGTTTTTCCTGATTTGCCAATCTTTAATGAAGTTTATACTTATGTTAACTTGTTAACTGATCCCCCTGCGGGTTAGGAATTCAATAAGCCGTTCTCTATCCGGGCCTTCCCAAAAAGGGCATACCCATATGACGTGGTTTAGATCCTCCTCGCCAAGTCCACATTCACAATTTCCATAATGAGACATTTTCATTCTGTTCAAATGTGCGTTAAGTCTATGGTGTCCAGTCATAATCCTATTTGATAATATAATCTGAGATCTAGATAGCCCCGTGTCCTCGAACCAGGGAGAGGTGCTAAACTTTGGAGCATTATCGTAAAGCAGCCTACCCTTTAAGTAATTTTCGTCCCCATATAATCCCATTTCCCGATAAGTTGTATCTATCAGATCTTGTCTTAATCCCGGGAAGATGTCTGAAGCGTCAAAGCTGACTCGCAGAGAGTTCTCCCTTTTACCCCCCTCCCTCGCCAGACCATCAGCTTTTTCGTTTCCCCGAATGTCCTTATGTCCTGGAATCCATACAATTTTACAACTTAATCCTAAAGAATTAAGAGTCCAAATATTTTTCCGAATTTCCCCCATCAGGTAACTCATTTTGCCGTTTACGCCGTCTTGAGACAGACTGGAAATCACGCTCATCGAGTCCGAGCAGATCAGAACGTTCTCAGTCACTCCTTTTCTAATTATGATTTTAAGTGCTTCTACTATGGCTAGTGCTTCGATTGAGAAGATGCTAAAGATCCCATTAACCCTGAAGCTTTTGCATATGCTCAAATCGCTAGACCAAATACCAAAACCCGCCTCATCCTCTGCCGGTCCCTTAGAGCCATCCGTAAACACAACCTTATAGTTAGGATATTCCTTCAGAGTATTGGTAGAAGCCTCTTCCTCAGGGGTGTTCGAGTTTTGAATTAGTCTACCCATCTCCTGATTACAGGATTCACCTAAAAAGAGAGCTCTGAACGGCACTGAGAACGTAGGTAAAACAGCCTGTCTTTTGATCTGAGGCAGTACTAGTTTCAAACTTTCCCAGCACGATAATATAAATGAAGAAGGATGCGTCCCCAAGATGCCTCCCTCCATGGTCGCAGAGATCTCCTTAATTTTACCTATAGTTCTTTCAATATCACTGTTTAAAAATCTATGGTTCTTGATCAAGAATTTTTTCATCAGAAACCTTCTCCTAACTGCAAGTGGTGGAACTCCATTAATCTGTAAAAGGGATTTGATCGGTGTGGTTCTAAAACATCCAGATGCTATTCTAACAGCACTATTTTGTAGCACCTCTAACTTGTACAAGATCTTTTTTTTAGCATCCGAGAACACACAGAGACCCCACTCCAGGTTAGGCCTGACGAAGGACTTGTAAAAGGTGATCATAGTAGAAGGGTACGAGCCCCAATAGAAGGCTGACAAGCACCTGAGCATGTTAATTAATTTTATTGCTTTTGATCTTAATAAATCTACATGACATTGCCAGTTCATTTTTATATTCCACATAGTTCCCAGGTATTTGACAGACATAACGTTTCCAATACGAATTCCTCCACACTTCAAAGACACCGAATCCTCTGGGATCTTTGTGTTTGGCTTTGGAAAAAGGATAAATTTTGTTTTGGAGAAAGAAATGTTCAAATCGATACTTTGAAAAAATAGATGGAGTTTAGTCAGGTCCTCTGACATTACCTTTTTTATGTCTGATATAGTTGTAGCAGAGGTTATAAATGTTAGGTCATCCGCAAACGATATGTTAGTGGTCATAACCGATAGACATGAGATCGCCTTGGCGATATAGATATTAAAAAGGGGAACCTACATGAATAACTCGGGATATAATAACTCCGGTCAAAACAACTCGTTCATTACAACTCACGTAAAAATAACTCGGTACAAAAATAACTCGGTACAAAATCAACTCCGACAATAACAACTCGGAGCAAAATCAACTCCGACAATAACAACTCGGTGCAAAAACAACTCCTTGAATTGAATTCCACCCGAGAATCCGCCCACTAGGTGGTCTCCGGGCGAGAGGGATGATTTTCCTTAATCGTGAGCACCCGCCCGGTGGTTCAGAAGTCTTGACCGATAATCGATTGTTTCCAATAACTTATCGGTAATTGGTAACTGCTATGAGTAGATAATTCTTATGATTCTTATAAAAATTATATCACCATTACTTGGAATAAATATGTTTTTCATTTTGCACCGAGTTGTTTTTGAACGGAGTCGTTATTGTCGAAGTTGTTTTTGAACGGAGTTGTTATTGTCGGAGTTGATTTTGCACCGAGTTGTTATTGTCGGAGTTGATTTTGTTCCGAGTTGTTTTTGTATGGAGTTGTTAGTGCCCGAGTTGTTTTGACCGAGTTATTTTGGTATAGAGCCATTAAAAAGCAGCGGGCTTAGGATAGACCCTTGAGGTAGTCCCTTGTTTGTTACAAACTCCGCTATCAGATTACCCCCAGAGTACGCCGTGACCTTTCGATCCCCAAATGCTTGAACGATAAAGTTAATTATCTTACTACCTATACCTAGATTCTTTAATATTTTGCATAATTTTTCAATATTGACACTGTCATAAGCTCCTTCAATATCTAAAAAGACTACACCCGTATGCTTTCTTTGAAGGTGGGCCAGTTCCAGTTTTAGCTTCAGTCCCGTTAAACAATTCGTGCATGACTTTCCGATTCTGAACCCGTGAAAACTTTCCGGAATGGAAGAGCTATTTTCCACCTTCCACATAATTCTGTCATTTAAAGTCCTTTCCATAATCTTGAGAATCGAACATGATAGGGCTATTGGCCTGAATCCAGCATTGTTCGGCTTTGGTATGAAACAGACAGTAAACTTCTTCCAGGACTCCGGAAAAACTCCCATTTCTAATATTTTGTTAAATAATTTGGTGAGCCATTTTTTCATGCTACCTGTGAATTTCTTAAGAGTTTTATATGAAATGTTGTCCGGGCCCGGAGCTGATTTTATTTTACATCTATTTATTGCGTTAAACACCTCCTGTTCAGAAATCGGATCATCTAAACAATCAGTCGGATAGCTAGCACCCTCCCAAGTCCCTGCATCTGGACCAGAAGACGGATAAGTCCCCGAGATCTTATTCACAGCTGTTATTAGCCTAGGATCATCCACGACGCTGTGAAACTCTGAAGATTCCGGTAAGGGGTTAGCGAATCTTTTTTTGTATCTACTAATCCTTTCCCAGACCCTACCCATGGGAACATCCGGGGATAGGTTAGCGCAAAACTCTTTGAAGCTGTCCTTTTTTGCCTTTTTGAAAATTTTTTTTGCCTCCGATTTAATTTTGCAAAAGTTAGCCCAGTTCGAAAATGAACAATCATTCAAGAAGTTTTTTTGAGCCTCCCTTCTTTTGTCTATTATAATCCCACAGTCTGCGTTCCACCAGGGGGCATTATTCGGACTGCGTATCCTTCCTTCCTGAACTTTAGACATTTTGGCATTACATTCTTTTAGACAATTCAGAACAAATTTTTCAAATTTCTTATATACTCCTATAACATTATCAGAGTTCAACTCAAAATCCTCCTCTTTAAATTTAAGAGCAAATATTCTCCCTAATTTTCCCCAATCTACTTTATTTGTTCTTAAAATTTCCCTTGACGGATTTAGAGACAATTTAATTCCTTTGATACTATGACACATGGGGATGTGGTCGCTTCCCAGCGAGTCCTGCCAGACGTCCCACTCTATATGATCCGCAAGATCTGGAGAAGCTATTGATAAGTCTGGAACGCTCTTTCTTGTCGAACCTGGCGTAATTCTCGTGGCTTTTCCCGAATTTAACACTATTAATCCTGTTTCTTGGATTATTTCTTTAATTATTTTGCCCCTCTGATTGATCAATTCACTACCCCATGTTGAATCTTGCGCATTGAAGTCACCTGTTATAATGGTATTTTTGAACAAAGCCATTTCCTCCATTATAACTTTTAGGAAATTTTTACTTGTGGAAACACTAGGGGAGATATACATTGAAAAAATATGGGTCATCTCACCCTTGTAGAACAATTTGACTCCAATGTATTCTACCCCGACAGGAGACGTAACCTTTAAAAATACCCTTTCAAATTGATAATTTTCTCGTATGAACATAATCAGACCCCCGTGTCCCGTATTCGCGTCTCTATCTTTTCTTAAGTGTAAAAAGCCTTTTATTTTATTAGTAAAGTAATGGGCTTTATATTTAGTCTCAGAGATACCAATGACATCAAAGTTATTCTGAATATTTACTACTTCCCCTATTTTATTTTTTAGGCCATTGGCATTCCATGACATGATTCTAACCATTGTAATAACGGAGGGAGGCTCCTTGGTCTCACCTGTTTATTTTGAGCTAGCACTATTTATAAGGACTATCCGATAGTTACCCAAAACATAAACATGCCTTAAGCCTACTCTGCATCTAAATGAGAATAATTTTGAAATTACCGTTATACTAATGCTCTAAATACCTTACCCTTTTCCTAAGCTTTAGCCTATTTATACAACTTGTGTAGCAAATTCTTTGTTAATCCTTCTATTATTGATATTATTATTATTATTATTATTTTTTTTTTTATTCTATTCAATCAATCTGCTAGAACATGATTAAACCTAGTCCAAATAAAGCCATCTTCTTAAGAAGAGGTAGTCGCCCCATCGCCAACTCGTATATTGTTATCGCAAAACTCCTGTTCCTCGGAATTTATACCCCCATCAACCTCATCAGCACCAAGCCTCATTCCAACCCGCCCCCCGGCAATTTCCTCTCCTTCTGGAAACTCCTCCTCTAAAGACTCTAAAATCAGGGCAACCGGGACCGGATCAGATTCACTGAAGTGTTCTACTAAGTACTCTTTACCCAGATTATATACCTGAAAATTATTGTAACCTAGTTTAGATTTTAAGATGTTAATTTCCGTATGAAATTGAGCGAATAAGCAATCTTCGTTGGAGGCCGCATGGGGTTCATGGCAATTAGCGCACCTAATTTCAAACGTACATTTTTCTAGACGCTGGACTCCGCAGTTAACGCACCGTGGTTGGAACTTACAATCTGCTTCCCCATGGCTGAATCTTTGACATTTATAACACCTCTTAGTTGGGAATGTAACTAAAGACCTTGTATGGGCAGAAATATAAATCTATTTCCTTAGGGATTGCACCGGTGCAGAAAAGTTTAATGTCCGTTGATTCAGACCAGGAAATCCCTTCCGAATTATCAACATTGTTTGTTCTCTGTCTACAACGTTCCAAGCTGCGGATCCTGCTTCTAATTTCTTCTTTAAAACCTTTGACAATGTCTTCCAACGTCAATTCAAGGGGGACATCATGAATAAGCTTGCATGAAAAAACTGCCTGATCAGGAATTAAGGCAAACCAATGAGGACTAAGCTTTCTGACATCTTCCTTAATAAACTTATTTGCCCTAGTCCAGGAGTCCAAAACCAAAATTACCTTGTCTGTTCCTGATTTAAGAATTTTCCTGATATCTATCTGATTTTCTAAGCATTTTTTTCCAATTACCACTCTGTGTAAGATTCCCAATTTATTACTTATATTTCTTGCGTTTAATCTTCCTTTCTTCAAAGCCTCTTAGATCAATTTCAGAAAATATGACTACTAATCACTTTTATTTGTTGGTTATTATTAGACAATATTATTTTCTTTATGTAAATTCGGTTGATAGTTTCTTGATGCCTTTCCATCTAGGCTCTCAATACGTTTTCCATCGTTCCGACAGGATGAGTCTTTCTCTAAGACTATCAAATGTGCCAGACTCAAATACTTTGATTCTTTGTTTATCCTTGTTCTTCCGTGAAAAATATTATTAGATCCTTATAGGCTTGTAAGCACATTTAATCACTTAGATAGATGGTTCACTTAGCCCAAATTTATGTCATAGGGATTTTTCTTTTAATTCATTTATTAAATTCACTATTTTTTTTTTTTTTTATGTGTTGGTGTTAATGTAAGAACCTTGTATTCGTTCGTATATGTTGCTCAGTTATTTTTATTTAATCCTTTATGTTTTTTTTTTTTTATATATTATTTATTGTTTATTATTATTCCACTCTATTAATAGATGGGCCTGCTGAATTTCTCAAAACGTCTGGGCTGCATCTCGACCCAGCTCTCCAGGATAGGGCTCCCTGAATGCTCAGACTGTTGAACACGTTAACAGCCGCAACCTAACCCCCTCTCTACATCGCATGAAACATCTCATAAAAATATACTCAATATATTCTAGGATGCCCCCATGCAAGCGTCCATTCTCAAGCCAGGCCGAAAGCAGCAAACATGCATCAATCCCTATAGTTACTAATAGCTAATAGTCTCCCTCTCACATATTTTTTTTTTTTTAATCAATTCAAATCAATAACTAACTCTCGCAATCCCTATTAGGAATTTTGCAGCGTATTAGAAATTGTAAGAATGCTATAAACCATATGGAGAACTTTTGAAATTTCATTAACTCTTCCCATGTGGAAATTTCCATACCCCACCGATGCTGCCAAACACGCCAGTACTGGCACGATTTTGGACGCCGACCGTATTTCTAGGACGTCGGCCCGGCCGTGGCCCTTATTTCCACGTACCACGGCGCCAATACTTGGCCGTTGGTATGCGCCGACAGTCGTGCGTTTAGTGTTGGGCCGAGGTTGGCCCAATCCTAAATTCGAACACTGTTGGAAGACTTGAAAACAACAGTTAGCCGAGCGTCGGCGCTGCGTTGTGCCGACGTCGGCACGTCGGATAGTTTTTGCAGATTTCTTGTCCGGCTGGCCAACGGCCCAACTCTCCAGCCGAGCGTCGGCACTGCGTTGTGCCGACGTTGGCACGTTGGATAGTTTTGGCGGATCTCTTGTCCGGCTGGCCAACGGCCCAAGTCTCCAGCCGAGCGTCGGCACTGCGTTGTGCCGACGTTGGCAAGTTGGATAGTTTTGGCGGATCTCTTGTCCGGCTGGCCAACGGCCCAAGTCTCCAGCCGAGCGTCGGCACTGCGTTGTGCCGACGTTGGCACGTCGGATAGTTTTGGCGGATTTCTTGTCCGGCTGGCGAACGGCCCAAGTCTCCAGCCGAGCGTCGGGACTGCGTTGTGCCGACGTTGGCACGTCGGATAGTTTTGGCGGATTTCTTGTCCGGCTGGCGAACGGCCCAAGTCTCCAGCCGAGCGTCGGGACTGCGTTGTGCCGACGTTGGCACGTCGGATAGTTTCGGCACGTTTCTTGCCCGGCTGGCCAGCGGCACAAGTCTCCCACCGAGCGTCGGCGCTGCGTTGTGCCGACGTTGACACGTCGGATAGTTTCGGCGTAGTTTCTTGTCCGGCTGGCCAGCGGCCCAAAAACAAAAACAAAAACAACCCATGTGGGGTTTGCCGATACTGGTAATACGGCCCAGTGTTGGGCCAGAGTTGATTGTTAACGGTCGGATGACCTTGATACGGGCCTGGTCCCGTGTTGGCTAGAGCTTCGGCTCCGGGTGAATTTTGTGATTCAATGTACTTATTATTTCTTAAAGCAAACTTTTGCAGCTTTGTTCGCAATGTACATCTGCATTAGCTAGAATATTTTCAAAATTGTCGTTCTCTTCGTCAGTATTGTCTGCGGAACTTGAGATCGTTGTGTCATCCGTATTCTGTGATTGCAAGCTCCGCTCTAGTGATGCGAAATTCTTTGACGATTCTAAAAGAATCGGTCTTCGGAGCGTTAGATTCATCGATTATTATTCGATTTTTCAGAGATTCGATCATTATTGAATTGATTCTGTTTTGACATGAATCGATTCTTCATATGGTTATTGTTTTGAGCTCTTATCACTGATCACTAGACTGATTAAGGCAGTAGTCTGCTTTACAGGCTTCAAAAAATCGATTTTTCGTTTTTGTCTTAAATCTATTCCAAAACTATCCAAGAGGAAGGATTATTGTATGGCCGGGGATAGCTGATTAACATCTAATTTTTTAATAATAAAAATTGTTTCTTAAAGCTTGAATATAATACACTATTGTCTCAAAATTTCGTTTACCGCAATCATTCCCTTCCCTTTCAAAAAAATTGCTGAAAAAACGCTTCTTTTCGGCTTCTAAAGCAGACTACTGCCTTAACTGACTGCAATTCACAAAGATAAAAAGAAGGTAAAATATCTAAATTTTATAGCGATTAACTTACATATCATAATAATATTGGTCAAGAATAAAATGTAATAAAAGAACAATCCATTTTTCGAAAATTGTAAAGTGAGAAGACCCCTCAATATGAATCGAGTGATAGTTCGAAATAATTCTCATATTTTTATTTTCAAAATGTATTATATAAAGCTGGCTTCGTTTTGTTCGGTAAAAATGTAATGTCATTAAGAATCAAGAGACTCGGTAGAGTCTCGCGCCAAGTACATTGAAAAAAAAAAAAAAATTTCAAGCGCGAGACTCAACGAGTCTATATACCCGAGAGGCAACTACCCTAACCTATACCGCGAATTAGTATCTTCGTTTTCTTTCACCTCACAATATACACGAATTGAAACTAATTTTATCCAAGATGTGGGCATGAAAAGCTTTCATTTGACATGAGCCCTAAATCGAATAAATCGGTGTCCGGAGTGCTGAGATATAATTAATTACAGATTCTGATACCTCGTTTCCTCGTATCAAATTTTCTCTTTCCTGTTCTTCAGACCAAGATTCTGCCAACTCAAACCATTCCCATGAAATCACATTTCGTCGCTAAACGCAGGACGTATGTTCTACGCTTATACACAGAACATACGTCCTTACGGATCTGGGAACAGACATAGAAGGGAAACTCCACACAAAAATTCAGACCAAGATTCATCCCATTAAAACCATTCCCATAAAATCACATCGCGTCGCTAAACGCAGGACGTATGTCCTATGCTCATACACGGAACATACGTCCTTACGCATCTGGGAATATGGCATAGAAGGGATAAATCCACACAAGAGTTGTATAGACTGGTGTAAGTACGAGAGTCACGACGTAGTAGGCGCTAGCATCGCAGACAAAAATCGTCTGCAACACTAGCAGACGCGTGTTGTCATTTCATGTTTTTAAATCCAAATAAAGGAAATAAAATAAAGTACGAGCAATGATTGATATAAAATTTGAAGGTACGAAAAATTTAGGAAGTGGTACTTGGCGGGCCATTATAGCAATATGTATGGAACAAATGATACATAGACCTAAGTAAATACTCTTGTACTTACTCATAAATGGCCCGCAAGTACCACTTCCTAAATTTTTTTTCCTGATTTTTTCCCTGTAATTATCAAGAGCCGATCGAGTGAGCGAGCGTAGCGAGTGAACGATACAAGACTATTCAGTTTTCTGTTCTTCTGTTGTAAACTTTTGTTATACAGAAGACATGTACTTGGCAATTGTATCTGATTTCAATTCTTTTGTAAGTAGACATTTCTATAGTACCACTTTTGTCGAGGAAGAATTTTTGTTGGTGAATTTTTTTGGGGGTAGTGACCACATTAATGTACTTGGCGAAAAGTTTTTGGACCAGGGGTGCTTTTTGGGGTTGATATCACCACTTTTTGTACAATTTTGCTTGACTATAAATTATACCCGAGGTTATACATATAAAAGTATTCTCAAGGTGAAATAGTTTGATCTGATAAATAATTACGTCCTGTTGAAATATGTCTATTTATTATTTCTATCACCTAAATACGTAGAACACCTAATTCTGCTGATGAAAACACCCAAAATACTGTTTATTTGTCGTAATTTGTGAATATTTTTGCGATTATATTCCGAATCAATACTTTTTTCGTCTGATATATCGATTCTTACAATCGGAGAAACAGATATAATTAATTGATTCTCAGAATCGATTCTTTTTTTTTTCGCATCACTACTCCGCTCTTCTAATTCTTCAAAAGAATTTACCGCAGACGCTGGATGATACAATATAGGTTGTTCCGGAGAGTTCGGAATCTCGCGCTGCGCGCTCGTGATTTTTGATCTGCAAAACTACAGCCTTCTCGATGCCACGCAGCAAAACAATCGGGAAATATGCGATAATTTTAAAGGTGTTGTGGTATTACTACAGATAATTTTATGGTTATCTTTTCAATTTGTGGTTCAGTCGTAAAAAAAAATGTCATCGTATCCGCGAGTAAAAAAATACCGAGCGCTCAAGAGAAAAAGGTTTGTGTTGTCATCGAGTGATGATGATAGTGACAGTGCAGGCTCGAATAATAACGTGACGAGTGAATCTAGTGCCGCCGATGATCCTATGAATCCAGAACAATCCAATCAATTAGCAGCATCTTATGTGCATTCTTCTGGAAAATTATATAATAGTGAAGATCTGACCTCCAATTCTTGCAGTAGCGCGACCGAGATTCCGAACACTCCTGTACAATCTAATGTATCATCAGCGTCTGAGGTAGATTCTTCTGAAGAATTAGAAGTGCGGAGCTTGCAATCACAGGAGACGGATGACACAACTATCTCAAGTTCCGCAGACAATACTGATGAAGAGAACGACAATTTTGAAAATATTATAGCTAATGCAGATACATTGCGAACAAAGCTGCAAAAGTTTGCTTTAAGGAATATAAGTACATTAAATCACAAAGTCTTATCAGAATTATTGTTAATCTTCCGAAGCGAAGGATATGAAGATATACCGAAAAGCGCTAAAACATTGCTGCGAACATGTAAATACCAGAATGACGTACGGCCTATGTTGAGTGGTAGTGGAAATTACGGTGAATTCGTATACTTTGGAGTTGAAACTTGCCTTCAACGAATAATTTCCTCAAAAACATTCACCGAGTCTGAAATAAAAGTCTTGATAAATGTCGATGGCCTGCCCATTTATCATCACTCACGGGAACAATTTTGGCCAATCTTAGGTCAATTGTACAACATAAAATACGAGTCCCGTCCATTCGTTGTTGCAGTGTACTGTGGAGATTCTAAGCCCAACTCATCCAATGAATTTCTATATCAATTTATCGAAGAGGTGAAATTGCTGACGGAAAATGGTGTCAATATTGACGGAAAAATATTCACTTTTTGTATAGCAGCATTTGTATGTGATACTCCTGCGCGATCATTCATCAAATGTACCAAAGGTCATGGCGGATTTTACGCTTGTGAACGCTGTGAAGTCAAAGGTACAACCGTTAATCACAAACGAGTATACGGTGACGTTGACGCCATTGAACGTACGTACGAATCATTTCTGACTAAAAACCAGATTGAACATCATATTCAAGGCTGCACGTCGCCTCTATTGGATATTCCTGGATTTGATCCTGTACAATCCGTCGTATTAGATAAAATGCACTTGTTTAGTGGGCTCATGAAGACATTGCTAGAAAATCTGTTACACGGCCGTGACAACCGAACGAGACTCAGACCACGAAGTCGATCTTTACTCTCAGATTTATTAAAATCCATGTCATCCGATATTCCAATGGAGTTTCAAAGAAAAACTTTCGATCTCGTTGATATCGCAAACTGGAAAGCAACTCAGTTCGGCTTTTTTATAACTTATTGCGGCGGCCTTATCCTGCACTACATTCTACCAAGACAGATGTACAGTAATGTTCATTAATGCCTTCCCGGTGGCTAACTGTTTTTTTCGGACTTTTTCGGGAACGAGTTTCCATTCGCATTTCATGTGCCCATGACCGACGAAGCAGTTGACAGGCGATTTTGAGAAACCACGACTGTACTCTGTAACCTCCCGCTGCTGTCATTTTAATAACCTCTAAGTCTGTTATTATTTTATTTCTCCGTTAATGACTTATCGCATAACCTCCAAGTCTGGCTATATTCCGCAAGGAGATTAAAATAAGAATACCCTCTAAGCAGAATACATAAGTCATCAATTCGAGACTCAATGTAGATCAACTATTCATTATAGGTTAGCATATCACGGAGATCCTGATGCCCAGAGCTTTTCATAACCAACGAATATAATGCCGGTAAAAGAACGCTACTGATGGGGTTAACCGTGCAGTGATTTTGACTGTTCTTCAATTCACCGCAACGAATCTATAATAGTATAAGCTGATTACGTATAAAATTATAACACCGACGCGTAGAAAGAACAATGGGTTAATATTTTTCAAATTCATTCTGATTCTCATCGTCAACAAATTATTGTAGGTCTAATCAGACTCCAACTGGCAAGTGGCCTCCGAGATGACTGAGCTTTGGATGCAGATCTTGATAATCGATACATAGGGTAAAATTAAATTAAATAAAATTAATTAAATTAAATTAAGTCTAGATACGCGATGAGAAACTAACCCATATATTGATTTTCAAGATCTGCGTCCGAAGATTGAAGTGATATTCAAAACCCCTTGCCAGATCAAGTCTAGATCCGCGATGAGAAACTAACCCATACATCGATTATCAAGATCTGCGTCCAAAGATTTAAGTCTACATCCCTAATGAAATAATATTATAATAATATTAAATATATATAATATAATACGAATTTGCAAATGAAAGAATCAGTCATTGATGTTAACAAATTTTATAAATTTTTTATTATAGTCCAAGATAAGACTTTATAAATCAGAGAAGTCAAGTTTAACTTAGTTATTTGATGGTAGAACGTATTTGTATTTGTACGTATTCGTATTTGTAATTGGTTATGGATGCTCCGTTGACAGAGTTTTCCGCATTTCCGTTTGAAAACTGTTTAGGTCTCATCAAAAAATTGATAAGAACTCCTCGGAATCCTTTGGCTCAAGTCGCTAGACGTTTGTGTGAACTGCAGGCGGGTCCTCAACAGGAGCCAGCCGGTCAACGTGGTCCATTCACAGACTATATTCGAGCGCGAGATAAATCAGAAATTGGTCGTATTACCGGGATTCAAGGGCTCCGGACTGAATTTTTTGAAATTTCATTAATGGGCGTGTCTATCAGGACTTCGCACCCGGACAATATGGTTCAGTTGCTTGACGGGACCATTATTAGGATTAAAACCATTTTCGCACAGTGCAATAACCGTCCGAGTATGGATAGCATCTTTGTGGAAGGCTATGAGGTTACAAAACTCGGAGAAGCATTTGATTACCCATGTTTATCTACACAAGTTGGGATAATGCGTGCAGGGCCTTTGAAAAATCTGAGGACCTATCGAGCTGATGCTATTTCGAAGAAATGCATGTTATTGAAAGTCAATCATCGATCATTCTCCATCACATTGCTACATTAGTGCATTAGGTGCTTCCCTACGCAATATTCCACCCCATCACAACATCGACTTTAGAAACATTCAAACATTTAAACTTTTCTTTTTAAACAACGACAATAGTGTATTGCGTCACTAGGGACTGCTGGCCATAGTAACGTACGATGTTGTTTAAATAATATTGTCTCGTTGATGAAGTGATAAAAGTATTGAATATATATCGACGCCCCGTACGAAAAGTAGCACCATTCACGAGGCTAGCCGAATAGTAGCACGGTTGAAAACAGCTGACGAAAAATAGCACCGTTCGTAACGCCAAGCGAAAAGTAGCACCACTTGCTGAGCGCTGGCGAAGCCTAACACCACTCGCCGACCGTTTGACGAAAAGTAACACTACTCGCTGAGCGCTAACGAAGAATAACACGACTCTGGAAACGTTAATGAAAAGCAGTACTTTTATCATAATAGAAGAAACGACAAATTCGTTTTTTTTCCATCTTTATAGAAAGTTTTCAACTAGCACCTTTTGCATTTTTTTTTAATTGTTTATGCCACATTAAGCGTGAATAAAAATTTGAATTTTTTTTTTTGGGCACTTACGTGACTATCTTATCAAGATATCGATATATTTTTTTTTTAACAAAGATTTATGTAACTCAAAAAATTTAATGTATGTAATCTAATTATTCAATATTTTTTCAAAATCCGAAATCGAGTCCTTGGGAATAAGGTTTTTTGTCAGCATATATCGCAGGTCGTCATTTTTCTTTGTTGCCAGAGGAATCCTCCCATTATAGGCCTTTTTTGGTTTGAATGCGGCCAGTTGTTGAAGAGTCACGTTTTTTTTTTTTAAATTGTATTTATTGGACTCTTTGAAGAGATCGTATTTTACTTCAACAGACTGACTCTGTGGAGTAATTACAATCTCACGGACTTTCGAAATCTTCACTTGTTTCCAATTGAATTTTTGTGAAAGATCCGTGAAATCGTAAATATCCTCTTGAGTTGACTGTTTGACCTCGTAAGGATCACCTTTTGTTTTGCATGCAGTCATCAGAGTTGCCCACTCATTTTGTGTGAACAGCTCTTTTTTCCGAGCACAAATTTCAATTCTAGCATGCATAGAATCTCCATCGTTCTGGGTGTGACCAACTTCCAAATACCTTCAAAAACAATACGACATTACGATACAAGTGCGCGAAGTACGTGATTCACGTACGCGCACGTGTGTCGTATACTATTTTTTTCAACTCAGTCTCGAATTTCGAAAATGAATATAAATATAAATATTTTTCATTCTAACCGATATGAAATATGCACAATATTATTTTATGTTTACCTGTGAATTATTTGAATACCAAAAACCATGGCTGCCCATATGTACATAGAGAACAAATTTTGGTTTCGATTTTGTCCTGCACAATTATCTGTGTAAAATATTATTAGCTTCGTCCCCGATTCAGCTTTCACTCTGATGAAATTCCAGACGAAGGATGCGATCTCATTGGAACCCCGGTTCCCTATGGTTTCATTCCACAGGTGACATTTCCCAATGTTCATCCCCAATTGGAAAATGGTAAAATTCCAAACAGATAGTTTTGACTTATAATACATCGTGGATACGTCCGACCGTGGTGTAGTCAATATCTTTTGCATATCATAGTTTGCACAGCAAACAGATGCGTCATTTGAGGCTCTCTCCTTATCTTCTTTCATCAGTCTTCTTGCTTCAGATTTATGTTTCAAATGATTTTCATAATCAACAGACTTTTTTGCCTGTTCTTCTGGCGACGAGTTTTTGTAATTTTCGCATTGTTCACATCTATTAAAATAGTACTTTTCGATACTAGTGCGAAAGTGTCGATTCTCATACGAGTGTGAAGTTTTTCGCCCGAGCGGAGCGAGGGTGACAATCAAACGAGTCGAGAATCATCTTTCGCACGTGTATCGAACTTTATTTATTATTATTATTATTATTTATTATTATTTATTATTATTTATTTATCACATTTTTCATTTTAGACGCCAGACGGATCTTACGATTTCAAAAATAAAACCCACTCGTGTATGCAGCACTATTGTGGGATTAATTTAAAACCTAAATGACAACTTTCTACTACTTAGTTTCGAAATTTTCAGGTGATACGTGTACCGCCAGAACTACCTTAAAGCTAAAATTTGTAAAATAACACTTAATAAAACGAAATTTTTCTTTTCTAAATTAGTCCGGGAATCAAAAAATAAAGTGAATAAACAACCCGGGTAACAATTTACATGGCCAGCCCACAAGCCACATTAATGCCATGTGGCATTAGCATGGCAATATTGTCGGCGGGCCACATAGCAGGTCGATGTTCAATAACCATGCGGCGGCTATATGGTTTCAACATGGCCTTTTGACATGGCGATAATATGGCTAACTGAGCTAGCCTACCAATGTTGCACTATCCTGGCAGCTACAAGGCTAGTTGATATAGCTTTTAACTATGTATCCAATGTACACTTGTTACCTAACATTGACCTGGCTGCCACCTTGCGCCACGACATTGGTTTTATGTGGGCCAAGCTGGCACTGCCATGTCCGGTCACTACCTAGCATTGACCTGGCCGCCACCTCGCGATGCCACATGGCTTTTATGTGGGCCAACCTAGCGTTGCCGTGTCAAGACGTCACCTGGCAGCTACCTGGCCGCTACCTCGCCATACCATATGGCTTTTATGTGGTCTAATCTGGCGCTGCTATGTCTTGCCGTTAACTGGCGGCTACCTGGCCGCCACCTCGCAATACCACGTGGCTTTTATGTGGGTTAACCTGGCGTTGCCGTGTTTAGACGGTAACTGGCGACTACATGGCTAACTCCTCGCGATGCCATATGGCTTTTATGTGGGTTAACCTGGCACTGCCATATCATGTGGTTAACTGGCGGCTACCTGGCCGCCACCTCGTGATGCCACATGGATTTTATGTGGGCCAACCTAGCGTTGCCACGTCTTGACGTTAACTGGCGACTATCTGGCCGCCACCTCGCGATGCCATATGGCTTTTATGTGGGCCAACCTGGCACTGCCATGTCTGGACGTCAACTGGCGACTACCTGGCTGCTACCTTGCGATGCCACATGGCTTTTATGTGGACCAACCTGGCACTGCCATGTCTTGACGTTAACTGGCAGCTACGTGGCCGCCACCTCGCGATGCCGTATAGCTTTTATGTGGGCCAAGTTGGCACTGCCATATGTTGACGTTAACTGGCGACTACCTGGCGGCCACCTCGCGATGCTATTTGGATTTTATGTGGGTCAAGCGGTGTGCCGGCCATGTCTTGACGTTTCGTTTAGCTTTTTTCGTTTTCGGAATATTTACGAAAACTGTATTTTTTCCAAGGCGAAAAGTTTCCGTCTTTTTTTACTTCAACTCGCTCTAGCTTACCCAATTTTTCGAATTTTTGAACAAAATTCGCAGGAATCATGTATTATAGTGTTTCAGGATTGATTAAAAAATAAAAATATCAATATTGTTGTTAACAAGAAAGTTATTAATTTTTTCCGAGAAATTGCAAAAATCAGTTGTGAATTTCTTCAAGAGCTTCGGAAGTCGAACGAATTTCGAGCAACTGAAAACTTCTGGTGAGAAAGTTGTTCATTAAGGTCCAAATAAGTTTTCTGAAAAGTTTCATTCCAATCGAATGAATGGTTAAAAAATTTGTTAATGTTTTAAAGCACTACCGCCTGGTTTTCTTGCGCGTAAATCGGAGCGTGAGTATATGAGAAGCGACTCGCACTTCGCAACAGATGAAAAGTGTCTTGTCAAGACTCGCTAAGACACGAAATCAGAGTTTGAGCAAGATTGGAAATCGATGTTGATTTTTCATGGTAATCACCTTACATCGCAATGTAGCTTTCACATAGTGCCCATGTGATATGTCCATGAGCTAAGATTACTTCGCATCCGCCGCGCAACCACCTTGCATTGCCGTATAGCTTTTACGTGGGACAAGCTGACACGGCCATGTCTTAAGGTAACCTGGCATTTACCTGGTCCATACATTGCGTCGCCACCTACCTTAGTACCTTGCCATGGCGGTAGATGGGCGGCAACACTCGCAAGTAAAGTAACTTTGGCTTGACTACACCTAACCGTTGCCGGCCGACCACAATCATAATTAACCTACGAGTCAAACGATTCATACTACCTTCGCGTTAGTATATTTCACAACAGTTCTTTTGGAATAAATACTGTGTGAATGAATTATGTACTGAAGGTAGAATAGAATCCAAGTAGCGGCATTCGTTCAAAATTAGGGTGGCCGCAACATGACAGGTCACTAGGAAACTTTCATGGTTACTTTATGGCTTTCATGTTTCAGATAGGTATCATAATTACCGGCCATTATTGGTCGTCATTGCCAGGTAAAAGCCAAGATAAAACCGACCACGTCGATATGGCGGCCACATTGATTAGGTGGGTTGGCCATATAGCGGCCGTATGGTTGCCGCGTTGGATTGTTACCCGGCAACTAGTTGGCCTCCACATGGCAGCGAGAAAGCGTCGCCATGTCGCTGCCTGGTCGAAAACAAAAGTAAACCATGTTGTTTAGCCACCTGGCTGCCATCAAGGAGTGACATAGTTTGGTCGTCGTTGCCAGGTACTAGCCATGATAAAGCCGGCCTCGGCTGACATGGCGGCCACATTCCACATTGATTAGGTAGGCTGGCCATATAGCGGCCATATGGTTGCCACTTCAAATTGTTATCCGGCAACTAGTTGGCATCGACATGGCAGCGAGGCAGCGCTGCCATGTCGCCGCCAGGTCGAAACCATAGATTAACCAGGCTGTTCAGCCAGCTAGCTGCCATTAAGGAGTGACATAGTTTGGTCGTCGTTGCCAGGTACTAGCCATGATAAAGCCGGCCTCGGCTGACATGGCGGCCACATTGGCCGGGTCGGTTGGCCATATAGCGGCCATACGGCTGCCACTTCAAATTGTTACCCGGGAATTAGTTATCAACAGAGAAAAATTACCGGTCTTTTTTGGGCGTGTAGCATCCGAGGTTGAATTCCGTATTAAATATAGTTGTGTACATACTTTGACTAACAATAGCAGAATCATCTCTTCCTGGTCCAACTTGTTCTACATACATGCGGTGCATTTTGGCAATGGACAAACCTTCTTCTAAGAACTTTTTTTGCGTTGTTTCACGACAATAGTGACTGTCAACAGTTGGAAAACTCGCAATATGATTTCTTACTTCATTTTTCATTTCTTCTGGGTACTTATGCGGACGATTGTCGTGAGTTCCTCTTTTATCTCCTTCAATTATTCCGGTTACGTCAGCAGCTACTAGTTTTTTTCTCGCCGTGCGTAACCACTGATAAGAGATATCTATACCAAAGTATGAGAAGAATGAAGTTTTTACCACACCTGCACGGAAAGTACGACTTTCGGCCCCTCGCATGAGCGGGAAGTCGTACTTTCCGATGTCAGAGGGTAGTAAAAAATAGCATACGTCACATGGGAGTGAAATAGCCTACTTTCCCTCCCTAGATGCATAACTAAACCTATATACTACACTCAGTGACAAAATTAACGGGCCACCCAAGTTAAATCGTTGTTGTCTCAACAAAGTCTAATGCTTATACTTGAAAAACGCATAGAAAGTGAAAGAAAAAAACCAGTTTTCCTAAAACCAAAAGAGCCTACAGCCAGAAGACATGTCCTTTTGGCATTAAATCGGCATCAATTATGGTAATAATACCTAATGTGTTGAGAAACATTGTTCTGCATACAGGTATTAATTTATCTGATGATGGCAATCTGAAATCATAACAAACAATTTCTGATATTCTTTTTGAAGTGCCAGCTTCATCTCCACTTGAGTTTGATGATCCTTTAGCGACTACCCAATTGTTTAAACATTTCCATTGTTTTTCTTTATCAGCCAAATTCCAAAAATTATCAAATGCTGTTCGTCGATCTGATTCACTAATATTTTTGTAACACTTTTTCCGGCAGGCTTCCAAACACGCATCCTTGATTGATCGAGCATTTATCGGAATCAACTTTCGCCCAATACCTTCATTCCCTTCTGCCCGAGCCTTTTTTGCTTGCCGATCAATTGTATCATTGTCGTTCCTCACTCTTTTTCGTGTCACAGTATTTGCGTCCGATGGTCTTCTTTTAGTTACCCTTTTTATAAACTTCCTACGTTTATTACTATCAAGCTCATAAATGTGAGGACCATTGGTCTGAGTTTTGCTATGTTCAAGGTCTGGAAAAAATAGAAAATAAAATATACAGTAGTAGATTATTCGTATCGACCGTGACAGGCTCTGTGAACGAACTTCTTTCCGAACCTGACTGACTGAGCGAAAGATCTAAAAAAAGAGTCTTAGATAAAATCTTATTGAAACTTGTCAGTGCCTTGATTTTTGAATTTTTATATCTGTAATTACCTAATAGTGTACTGTCGTTTGGTGGCTCGATATTACAATCAAAAACTTGAATAATTTTTGATTGCTCTGATAGATAGAACGACCCTGTGAATATAACATTGTCAGTGAAAGAATTGTTGAGCTTAACTCAAAGCATGCGATTAAAGTCATCAAGTAGATCGTAGATATTTTAAGAGAGTGGTACTTAACCAACATCAGTATATGAATTTTGTTTCTTAGGAGAAAAATATATCAGAGCTTTTTTGTAGAGAATTAAATTTTCTACGAAAAAACGTGCATTAAAATTGGAATAATTTTTTTTTCAGAGTTTTACGTCAAAAAAACAAAAAAAAATTTTTTTTTTATACTTAACTGAGCTCCTTTTCTTCCATGATGTTTTCTGTTCAACTCAAAAAGTTATGTATGCAACACTTACGTACGGATAAAAATTTGTGTGATTGTTTATTGACTTAAAACCGTACGAATCGTAGATATTCGTAATGAAGATTATTCATTGGAAAAATTTACAACCGGATAAATTGTAAATGTTGAAATATTTTCTTTTGAATATCCCCGTTTATAATATTAATATGTGATTGTTTGAAAGTACCGTCATGCGGCGCTATGACAACGTTTATGTTTATTGTTTTTTTTTTTTTTTAATTTAGTAGATAGCGCATGATTTAAATCGAACGGTTTTAGATTCAGTATGTTAATGGCTATATCGCATATCATACGATTTTTGAGAAGACCCCTTAGAATAAAAATCATAAAAGTCTACAGCTAAAAATTTTAAGCTCATTTTTTTATTGAACAAATAAGATCGGTAAAACAATTTTTTCCATCATTACTTTTACTTATATCTTTTTAAAAAATCTGAGAGCATTCGAAGGCCAAGTATTAAATTACCCAATTACATCAAAAGTTAATATAATCCGTTTTCAATCAATTGTGTTATTCTTCGTTAGCGCTCAGCGAGTAGTGTTACTTTTCGTCAGGCGGTCGGCGAGTGGTGTTAGTCTTCGCCAGCGTACAGCGAGTCGTGCTACTTTTCATCAGCGATCGGCGACTGGTGTTTTTCTTCGTTAAGGGATTATGAACCGTGCTACACTTCGCTGAAAGCGTCGTACAGTGCTAGTTTTCGTCAGTGGCTGAACGGTGCTACTTTTCGTACGGGACGTCGATATATACAGAGATGTTCTGTGGAAAGTGGTCAGTCTAATGGCGGCACAATTATTTTTTTTCGCGAATGACAACGCTGCCGCTCGATCACAGACAATCGATCTACTGATATTTTATATGTCTGTGACTGATAATAGACGACGTAGCGGTAGCTGTCACGTCGTAGGTTAAAATGAACGGTCATATTACAATATTGTGTGATTAAATTGTAATATTGTTCATAATACGACGGTATACGATACTATTTCATAAATAAGTAGTACTGAATTTTTAAATTAATTACAGATATCAATTTCTATTTATTTATAACATTAGGTTATAAATAACTGTCTTGGTGAAATTTACGCATCTCGGAGTGATAAAGTTAATTAGGCAATAGCATACGAAATTGATTCTTTATGAATTCATTTCAGGTGTGAATTTCTGTTTATTTGCTACACTATTTACATCCGTGAATTTCTTCGATGACTGACTGACCCGTTGCATCTCTTCGACAAGGAGGGTTACGAACAAAGCGATGTGAATATCATTCAACGAGCAATATTCGCCTTGATTCAGTGAAAGTGTTCCATCCTACGAGGCATCTCTGCTGAATAAAACAATACTCTACATGTCTTCTCAGCCTAATAAGTACGAAAATAGTCCTGCGTAAGTGATGTGTTAGTCCATCAATGCGTGTTCAAGTTTCATCGAGTAATAAATTAATTGAAATTATTGTTCTTATTGTGAATCTATTTAATTGTGTATTTGATTGCTGTGTAGAATAAAGCAAAAATTCATGACTACTTATTTATGAAATAGATAACTGTTGTATTAGGAACGATATCACAATTCAATTACACAATATTGTATATTATATTGCTCGATGAATGATTTTCACATCGCTATGTTCGTAACCCTCCTTGTCCAAGGGATGCAGCGAATCAGTCAGTCACCGACGAAATGCACGGTTGTAAATAATGTAGCAAATAAACAGAAATCCACACCTGCAATGAATTCGTAAAGAATCAATTTCGTATGCTATTGCCTAATTAACTTTATCACTCCGAGATGCGTAAATTTCACCAAGACAGTTATTTATAACCTAATGTTATGAATAAATAGAAATTGATATCTGTAATTAATTTAACAATTCAGTACTACTTATTTATGAAATAGTATCGTATACCGTCGTATTATGAACGATATCACAATTTAATTACACAATATTGTAATATGACAGTTCATTTTAACCTACGACGTGACAGCTATCGCTACGTCGTCTATTATCAGTCACAGACATATAAAATATCAGTAGATCGATTGTCTGTGATCGAGCGGCAACGTTGTCATTCGCGAAAAAAAATAATTGTGCCGCCATTAGACTGACCACTTTCCACAGAACATCTCTTATATATATATGAAGTTTACAATCAGGTGAAGAAAAAACGTAAAAGGTAAATATCCGTCCAGCTGTACCTAATTACTCACAATCTACATAACATGTCGAATTCAATTTCAATTTTGAAATTATTAGCATGAATTTAGCGAAAGAAACGACCCACGTCGTTGTGTGGTTCCCTGCAGCCTCAACCTCACGCACAGTGAAAGGGAAAAAGTTAGTTGATTTAGTGCCAAAATCTTGGATTCTTCAAGAGGACACTCAAAATGTATGTCTATATCCAAATGAATCAGATTATGGTAAAATAGATGACTGGGTCAAAAACTCCAAGCCCCCCATGCCCACGTGGGACCGGTCAGTTGTGAAGATACTCAAATCGGCTGGTAAGTTAGATTTTTTAATTATTACTGATAAACCTACTTTTTCAACGAAATCATTACAAAATCAATTACGCTCCGACTCCAGTCAGCTACGAGCAAGGACTGCGACGGCTTAAACGGTCGTACGACAATATTGACTCGGTGGAAAGCAGCACGGACATGGAGTCTTGCTCTGACGCTGAAATACTAAAAAAAAAACGGGTCGAGACCAAATTAAGTTCAAATGCAACAGCTGTAAAACGAGCGCTCAACAGAATTCCACCTTTTCCAATTGAAGAAAATTTACTGGAAAATGTTGAAAAAGCTGAAAGGATTTACCACACGCCTACTAAAAACAAATGTAAAATCAGAGCTGCAGGGAGGAAAACATTGGAAGTTATACATTCGCCTCTAATAGAGGAGACTGATAGTGAATCTTCGGGTAAGTTCATCGATATTTCCTATACATTACTATAATTTGAATAAAATTTGTTTTTTTTTTTAAATTTTTTTCACTTTCTATGACTACTTATTTCAATGTAGGGGTCAATGCATTGTTCAATCCACAGACGCTGAAGTTCTCAGTTCCTCGGATGGATCGCCTCTTCCTCCAAAAAATTATTTGAAAGGCTCTACTGGTGCAGGAAAGAACTCTGATACCCTGGCGCCCAACTCTATGTCTCAAACATCACGGCGTAAGTTCTCAGTTTTATTCCCGCAAGAGTCAGAAGACAGGATGTTCGATTATACAATCATACGTTTTTGTTTTCTCAAGTGTCGTATCAAATAATTCTTCATGCTCAATCTCACTTTCTATGACTGCTTATTTTAATGTAGCGGTAAATGCATTGTTCAATCCACAGAAACTGAAATTGTCAGTTCCTCGCATGAATCACCGTCTCCTCCGAAAAAACTGAAGAAAGGCTCGACTGAAGCAAAAAAAGAACCCTGATACCCCGGCGCAAAATTCTGAGTCAAAAACTTCACGACGTAAGTTTTCATTTTTTGGGCAACAAAACTCTAGTAAGCAATCGAATTCTCTTATAATCACCGAGCACTGTTAATCGGCAGGTTCGATTTATACGTGTAGAGAATTTGATTTTTTCTGTACTTTTAGACAGAGATATTTTTTTTTTCAGACGACGGAAGAGAGTGCTGTGCGAAAAACACAGCAAAAATCTTGAAGAAAATTGTGTCTATGAAAAGAAGCTTGCTGTATGATATCGATATTGAATTCAAGAGTATTCTTGATACTCTGTCACTCAACAGTGACGGTAAAACAGCAGAGGATCTGACGAAAATCACTACTACCCTTGGACTAACTAAATTACCGTTTCATAATAACGACGACTTTGTGGCCTTTGATAAGTCAATTGTAGAGGACGAGAGAAAAAAGAAGGAATCCGCTCTGGTGCCTACCAATTCTTTAACATTTCTACATAATTTTCAGACATTTTGTATCCAGCACCATTACCCCTGTTCGATATATTCTAAATTAATTTATCTGCATTTCAGATCAAATTTATGTTATCTAAATGTAGAAGAGCCGAAGATTTGAGTGAGGCGATTTCAAAAATATTATCTAGCATAATGGGAAAAGATGTGCAATTATGCTATAACGGCTGTGGACGAGTCCAGAAAGGAGTGAGCAAAGCAAATTTCAGTGAAACTTCAGTCTACAAGTGTATGCGGGGTATGTGTTCCTATAATACAAGTTGAAGTATTCATTGAAGAGCTTAGATATTTCATGATATGAGCTCTGCGATGTTATATAATTTTCAGATGTACTCCTTGAGACACATAAAAATTGCAAAGCTTCGGACATTATTACAAAGACGAGTCGATGGTTAGCCGGGGCTGGGGACAGGTATGGCGGCAAAAAGAAAAGAACCGAAAAAGTTGCCCTTGAAGCAGCCCTTAAATTGAAGGCCTCTGAAGCTGCTCACAAACTGAAAGCCATCGAAGCTGGTACAATGAACGCGCGTCGTCAAGAACAGACGGAGCAAGCTCAATGAAGACCAGACTTCACAAATAAATATTGTCGAGACGACAGGGGTTACATGGGTTTCGAAGGTTCAAAAAAAGCATATTTTCTCTAATTTGTTTTTAATATAATAAGAGACTTTCTGGGGTCTTTATGGCATTAGTGACGCGATATCCGAGCCATAGTTGGGCGATCGTTGGCTGCCCAACGTAGGACCATTATTATTATTCCGACGTTCTGCCGTTCTTACACCGACCGTCAGCAGTCAATAGTTGGCTGATCCTGGCACGTAAATTTCTAAATGGGGAACAGCACTGGGCCAAAATCGCTGCACAGTTCTACGCCGACGGTTAAATTCAATACTGGGGCAATTTTTTCACACAGCATTGGGCCAATGTAGCGAGTCAGCATTGGGCCAAGATAGCAAGTCAGTGTTGGGTCAACGTAGCGAGCCAGCATCGGGCAAATGTAGCGAGACAGCATTGTCTGACCGTTGGCTACCAACCGTAGGACCCATGTTATCATTCCGACGTTCTGCCGTTCGTCGGCCCACCGTTGGTGACAAATGGTCGCCCAACCGCGGCACCGTCGTCAGCAGTACTGGCCCAATACTAAGCCCTTGGTCAATTTCTACATGGGTTATTTCTACTTATTACAACTAAAGCTGCCTAAACGCTAAGATCAAAGAACAATCCCAGAAGACTGAATAAATTCTAATATATTCCTCCTGATTTGCCGATCTTTGATATAGTTTATACTAATATTTACTTGTTTGACAACCCCCCTTTTTGTCAGAAATGAAATAAGCCTTTCTCTTTCAGGTCCCTCCCAAAAGGGACAGACCCACAGTACATGGTTCAAATCCTCCTCGCCAAGTCCGCACTCACAGTTCCCATGAGGCACCATATTCATTCTAGATAGATGTGCGTTTAGTCTAAGGTGACCTGTCATGATCCTATTTGAAAGTACTATTTGAGATCTGGAAAAGCCTGAACTTTCGTACCACGGAGTCAGACAAAATTTCGGTGCATTGACGAATAACAACCACCTGTTAACGACCAAACGAGAGGTCTATCCGTATGTATGGAAGTAGGAGTGCGTATAGATGTATGATTATGTTTGTATGAGTGCGATAATCCCTAAACGTAGGGAATTAAGCGAGCTGACCTGTCGGTCACGGCTATTGCGAGCAGTACGTACGTGAACGAGTGCGGGGATAGACGCATCCCAATTAACCGATAACGCGATACGAGAAATTAATCTTAAGTTGATAATCTAAATGCATGCAAATTATTCAGGGCTCAGTCCCTCATTATTGGAGTTTTCTGTACACTGAGAAAACAGTATTTTTCTACTCAGTATATTTCTTCTGATAATCAAAATACTTGGTATTGTGTTACTCAGAAAACTTGGTATTTTGATTATCAAAATACGTATACTGATTATCACATTACGTATTTTGATAATCACATTACGTATTTTGATAATCACATTACGTATTTTGATAATCACATTACGTATTTTGATAATAAGAATACTCATTTCATAATACTTTGTATTCTGATTATCAAAATACTTTTTTTTCAGTGTAGTGTCGTCTGTAAATTATAAGAGTTTATATTAATATACTTACTGTTAGAAGTATTGTCTGTAATGTATAGTACATTTCTATTATGTTTATTTGGTAGTGGTGTGCTAGGCGCTGTGTTGGCGAAACTGTCCTCGCCTCATTGCGTCAGTCGCTCAAATATAATCAAGTAATGTAGACGGGTTCTCCGATTATATGTAATACTAGTATATATGTAATAATGTTAATTGTTTAATAAATAATTGCTTATATTATAAAGAAAGTCTACTTAATTTGAACATGGTAGCAGTGAGTGGTTACAACAAGTGCAAATAAGCAAAGAGAATAAGGTGCAACGTACTAAAGAAAAACGAGAAAAGAGCGTCAAGCCGACAAGCAAGATGTCGTACATGAAGGTGGATGATATAACCATACCAATATTCGATGGCTCAGAGTATGCTAACTGGAAGAGAAGAATTGTGAAGTTTCTCGAGTTTAAAAAATGCAAAGAATTCGTCATACGAAGGAGAACTACAACGGATAATGAAGAAACCTGGAAGGAAGCAGATGTAAAAGCAACGAACTACATATATAGTGCGATCTCGAACAAACAATTGGAGTACATTGGGGATTTACAAACAGCATACGCTATTATAAAGAAATTCGATCTAATGTATCTGAAGGAGTCGACAGCCCTACAAATTGTGTGTAGGAACAATCTCGGAAGCATAAAATTGAGAAATTTTTCAGAAGTAACGAACTTTTTCGATGAATTTGAAAAAGCCGTTAACGAATTAAAGATGGCGGGTGCAAAAGTCGACGAACAAGAGAAACTGCGATACATGCTGAAGGCGTTACCGCCAACGTTTAGTCACATCGGTGATCTCATAGATGTTCTACCAGAAACAGAAAGAACAGTGGAATATTTGAAAAGCAAAATTAAATTAAAATCGTTAGAGGAATCAAAGTGCACGAATAAAAAAGATGAAGAACAACCGAGAGCAAGTGTGTTCACATCGGATGTACGAGCAAAATGTTTTCAATGTGGAAAACCTGGCCATTACATAAAAGATTGCCGGCAGAACAACTCCAGACAGAGAGGTTGGCAACGTGGTGGCAGATTTCGAGGTTGGTCACGTGGTCGCTGGAACCATCGCGGAAGCTACAGAGGCAACATGAGCAGCGCAGCAAATATCTCATCAAGCAACAGTCAACACAACGAGGCACCTTCGAACGGAAATGTATTTGTGACTCAGATTAACGCGCTAGCAAGCACAACAAGTCCTACAGGTGATAGTAATCAAATTATTTGGATCTTAGACAGCGGTTGTACTGATCACATCATAAACGATGACAGGTTATTTGCAGAATCCATAGTATTAAAGGAACCTATTGATGTTAAACTGGGTGATGGTAGAATCTTAAAAGCGACAAAAGTTGGTAAAGTAACTACAGATTTTAATGTTTTTGGTAAAAGAAGTGAAGTATCGTTGTTAAATGTTTTTTATATAAAAGAAATGAAATTAAACTTGATAAGCTACTCAAAGGTAACAAAAGCAAATAAAATAGTTTCTCAAGGCAATATATCGAAAATTTATAATCAGAATAGGGAGCTAATAGCTATTGCAAATAAAAAGGAAAATTTATACTATATGGAAAGCTATATCAAACAAAACAATAATGAAAAAAGGGAAGCTAGTGTAAGTCTCGCTCAAAATGTAAATAGTAAAATGTCATTAAAAGAAAGGTGGCATCGGGTACTGGGTCATATCAATTTTAATTACTTAAATACTTTGTGCAAAAATGAATTACTGCAGGGAATACCTTGTGAATTAGAATCAGAATTCATGAAATGTGCTATATGTATCACCAGCAAAATGCATAACATCCCCTTCGAGAATAATAGAAAGCATGCCAAAGATATATTAGAAATAGTACACACAGATCTAAATGGGCCACATGCAACAACAGGGTATTCTGGAGAAAAGTATTTTTTGGCCTTCATAGATGAATACAGCAAACTGGCAAAGGTATACTGTATCAAATCAAAGTCTGAAGTTTATAACTGTTTTGTGGAATATGTCAATTTAGTAGAAAATTTAACTAGCAAAAAAATCAAGGTTTTAAGATGCGATAACGGTAGGGAATAAATAAATTCAAACGTATTGAATTTTGCGAAGAAGGGCATCCACGTGAGCCCGTGTCCACCGTACGTACACGAACTCAATGGCGTAGCCGAGAGATATAATAGATCTATTATGGACATGTCGCGATGTTTGCTTGCAGAGTCAAAAATTAGTAAAGTCTATTGGCCTGAAATTGTTAAAGCTGCAGCATATCTAAAAAATCGATCACTTGCCAATACGATTGAAAGGAAAACACCCTATGAAATATTCTTCAATGAGAAACCGAGTGCGAAATATCTTAAGTTATATGGTAGTAAAATATTCGTAAGAGTACCTGAACAATTGAGAAAGTCCAAATGGGATAATAAAGCAAAACAAGGTGTTTTGGTAGGATATTCACAAGTAGGATATAGGGTACTAATTGAAAACAGAATTATAGAAGCTAGACATGTAGATGTGGTGGAAGAGGGTGAAAAATGTATATGTTATAATGATGAAATAAGTGTGAATGATAACAGTAATGAAACGACCACAGAGGAAATCAATCAAAAGCAAAGTACTTCAAATACTAGTCAATGTGAGGAAGTGTCAACCAATAAAGTGAGTGAAAACTATGTAGATGAATCAGAATCAGGTCTAAGACGATCAAAAAGAGAACCAAAACCCAATAGTCGCTATTTTAATGAGAACATAGTTCATTACGTGTATGTCAATTTCTGCAATGCAATAGTTCCTAATACATTTGAGGAAGCGAAAAAAGACAAAGACTCGGAACAGTGGGAAAGAGCTATGGATCGTGAAATGAATAGTTTGAAACAAAATAATACTTGGGTACTAGTTGATAAGCCAAAGAATAAAACTATTATAGATGTAAAGTGGGTTTTTAGGAAAAAAAACGAACAGAATCACAAAGCCCGACTGGTGGTTAGGGGTTTTCAGCAAGAAGAATTCGTAGATAATATTTACTCACCAGTGGTTAAGTCACAAAATTTGAAATTACTATTATCGTTTTGCTGTCAATACGAGCTCAAGGTCGAACAGATGGATGTTGAAACGGCGTTTCTAAACGGCGAAATCAACTCCGAAGTCTATGTAAACCAACCAAAAGGCTATGAAGATGGCTCAAATAAAGTTTACAAATTACTCAGATCATTATATGGGCTAAGAGAAAGTCCCAGATGCTGGTACGACTGCTTTAATAAATTCATGGAAGACTTAAAATTCGTTAGAAGCAATTATGACTACTGTTTATACGTCAAACGGGAACAAACTGAACACACATTCATACTACTATACGTCGATGATTTATTAATATGCAGTAAAAGTCAAAATGCCATTCAAAAGGTTAAAGAAAAATTGTCTGAGCGCTTCAAAATGCGTGATATGGGCAAAATCGGAAGTTATTTAGGAATAGACCCGCTAAACATTACACATCCAGATTACGTTACGTTTGGGCGGATATTCTGCCCATTTGCAACATTTCGTTAATAACGTTTTCTAAACATTTGTGAAACGTTTGCAAGTAATATTACATTCGAAACATCTATGAATCATTCCACAAATGTCATATCCAGGCCGTTGAAAAGTTGAATTCTGACGTTACAAAAAAAATTTCACGAAACGTTTTCGGAACGTTGAATGCCTAACGTCTCATTTGTAACATCGGAAATATTATCTTGACGTCATGAGCGTGACGTTTCCGGAACTATCAATCCACAACGTTGTCTTGTTGTTTCGTCAAAAACGTGTTTGCTACTAATACGGATTAACATTTATCTAATATTTTGTCAGATATATATTTTGAAAGTTCAATATGTCGATGGACTAATGCCATTAGGTCGTGAGCGAAAAAAAAAAAAAAAAAAACTTGGGAATACTTTTTTTAGGCGAATTTGGATCTAGGTATAAATGCGTTTTATATAAACGGAAAAAACGCTTTTTTTTTTTTACTCAAACGCTTATAACTTTTAAACGTCGTGGAATTTTGATTTGAAATTTTCAGAATATATTTTTGAATAGTTCTACTACTGATTCAATAAAAAAAAAATTGAATTTCTTGAAGCCTCTACACCTCTTTCCCCCGTCAACTATATGAATGGATAAAAAAAATACTTTTCGACAGAATTCCGAACGCTGCAAATCAAACCCTTCTGATGATTTGACTCCTTCGAATATTACACTTCTATAATATATGGGTGATATGAATGAAACACAGTATATGATCATGCTTTTGGTGTGTATTCACTGTCCACTTTTGTACAGTAAAATCACATAGAAGTATGTGCATGAGCGTATGCTTCGCTTCATTCATGTCACGTCCCATTGGGTAATATGAATAAAACGGAGTATATGCTTCGTTTTATTCATATCACTCATTGTCTCTCAAATGTTTTTGAAGAAATATTTCGGTAAAGTTTCATTCACAATTGTGTAACATTTCGTAATAGGTAAAGAAACGTACTCGTTAATACATTTCGGTATAAACGATACATAACGTTGAGGAAACGTTACGGAGAGAACAGTATACCCCTGGAGTGAAATATTTTTTCATCACAAAAACGTTGCTGATATGTTTTCACAACTTAACATCGAACGTTTTACTAACGTCTCATCATACTTATAGCAGACATCGCAAATATGTTACAAATGAAACGTCCCATATGAAACGCAAATGAGGTAGGACATTTATGGTTACAGCAATGTTCCACGAATGTTTCGACAATATTACACCAAACGTTACAATGCTACGGTACAATGTTACGGGAACATTGCCTCGACCGAATTTTGTTTAGCGGGGACATAGAGTATCAAATAGAAAACAATGTAATGACACTGAGTCAACAAAAGTATATCGAAACTTTGGCTGCGAAATATAATCTAGAAATGGCTAAATTGTATAATACTCCAATGGAGGTAAATCTAAAGCTAGAGCCTGCCAAAACAGCAAGTACAAATATTTTTTATAGAAATTTAATAGGCGAACTGTTGTATATAAGTGCTGGTACTAGACCAGATATTGCTTATTGTATAAATTATCTAAGCAGATTTCAAAATTGCTACGATGAAACCCACTATAAGTACGCACTTCGAGTATTAAAATATTTGTATGCAACAAAAGAGTTAAAATTAACATTTAATAGAGACACAAGTGCTGATATTCTAGACTGTCTGGTTGATGCCGACTGGGCTGGCGACAACCTCGATAGAAAATCTACTTCAGGTTATCTGCTAAGAGTTTTTGGAAATACTGTTTACTGGAAAGCACACAAACAAAGCTCTGTCACGAAGTCTTCAACTTTTGCAGAATACGTAGCGTTGTCAGAGGCAGTAACGAATGTAAATCTCATGTGTGAAATGTTGAAAGATACGCTTTGTGTAGATGTAAGAAAGCCAATAAAGATCTATGAAGATAATTCGAGTGCCGTAGCAATCGCAAAGCACGGGAACTTTACAAAGAATTCCAAACATATCGAGATTCAATATCATTTCGTCAACGAAAATTATGAAAAGGGTAATATAGATATCATCAAAATAGAGTCAGAAAATAATATTGCAGATATTTTTACTAAAGCCCTATCTAAGGAGAAATTCCTAAAGTTCAGAAAACTGCTGAAGCTAAAATAACAAATATAAATGTAAGGAAGCGTGTTAGAAGTATTGTCTGTAATGTATAGTACATTTCTATTATGTTTATTTGGTAGTGGTGTGCTAGGCGCTGTGTTGGCGAAACTGTCCTCGCCTCATTGCGTCAGTCGCTCAAATATAATCAAGTAATGTAGACGGGTTCTCCGATTATATGTAATACTAGTATATATGTAATAATGTTAATTGTTTAATAAATAATTGCTTATATTATAAAGAAAGTCTACTTAATTTGAACACTTACCTTGCCGGCAATCGAACGCATTATTTAATATTTCTTTTTTTTTTGCCGATCTCCTAATCCTTCTATCCGTAAAACTATCTCTAGACATCTTAACAATCAGAAGTGGGATAAAACAGCTCAAAACGGTTGAACCAGTACCTGAATAAAAAAAGAAAAGAATAAGTATTACGAAGTCCGGCAAAATTCGAAAAACGTGGCGTAACGGTTATCGGTTCGCGAGTAATGGCCGACCGTTCGAAGGGCCTAAGTTTGTGCGAGAGTGAACAATAACGATATTAGTGACAGAATGAACGGTAATGTGCCGGAGGTCACTGAGGACCAATTCGAGCGATTTTACAGACAAATATTACAGACTGTACGTGGTGCGGAAGCTGCAGGTAATATGTCGCAACATTCGCAAATTGGAATTGCGGCGGCTAATGGCGGCGAATATTCTGTTGGACGAGGTAGAGGAACCGGAAGAGGACTCTCTATGAGAGTAGAGGCAACGAACGCGCAATCGAGTAGCGCACATGGCATAACACAAACAGAACGGACGGAGACACAGGATGCTAACGTAAGACGACCGAGCGACATGGATATCGAAGAACCAGTAGGTTCAAATGACCAGTCGAACAATAGATCACGTGACGGATTAGGCGCATTAGAGGGAGCGATGTGGGCTATGATCGAGGAAGGGAGAAGAAAAGATAGGTTGATGAGTAGTCTCCTCGATCGACTGATGAGTACTCAACTAGTACAAAACCCTCCGACTAGAGAATCTCAGACAGCAGTACCAAATTATCATATCATGCCTGATTTGAGTGCTAATATTGGTGAATTTCACGGAGAGGTTGACCGTCTAAAGGCGCGCGAGTGGCTAGAGACGATCGAGAGCATGCGGCGACTTCATAATTGGCTGGGAAATTTCGCATTGGAAGCGGCGAGAACTCATCTAAAAGCTGGAGCACGTGATTGGTACAGGATGAACCCACGCGAATTGAGGACGTGGGAAACCTTTGAAGACTCGTTTCGCGATACCTTTCTGGTGGAGGACAGTAGGACATTGCGGTGGAAAAGAATGACCGAACGAATTCAGACGAAAGACGATTCTCTGAGTTCCTATTTTCATTCAAAGGCGAAATTATGCAATGATATTCAATTAGAATTTGCCGATACGAAATAACAAATCCTAGTGGGACTATGGTCTAAAGAGCTCTGCAGTGCGATGGCCGCGAGAACGCACTACAATCTCAATACTCTGCTACACGATATGGTGGATTACGAGCGACTGTCATTACAACGTGTGAACCGAATCAAAGCCAGTAAAGAAGCCGACAATAGTAGAACCAAAGTGGCCGGGACAGGAACCACCTACGTTGCGAAACCCCAGACGAAGATTAACTCTGCCGAACGGAATCCGGACAAACGAGCGTTATACACCAATTCCGACGGCAAACCAAAATGCTTTAACTGCAATGAGTATGGTCACTTATCTAGAGACTGTACACAGCCACGGAGAGAATTATCGTGTCTTAAGTGCAAAGGGAAAGGTCATACGCAAAAACATTGTCCCATACAAGGAGATGCAATGTCACGAACAGTGAACGCGATCGAAGGACACGATGATAGACACGCGATCAGTAAATATTTGAAACAAATTAAAGTGGATCACCTGGAATTAAACTCTCTTATAGATCCGGGTAGTTCCGAGTGTACGATAAAGGCATCGGTCGCAATCCTCGGAGGATTTGAAATCATTCGAATAACGTCGGAGTTAAAAAGTTTCGGTCCTAACCATTTCAAGGTGATATCACCCGGTATTGTGCGTGCGGATATCACTGTGGGCGAAGTGACAGTGAAAGAAGTGACGATAAGAATTGTACCAGACGATGCGCAAACGGTCGATGTACTTATCGGTCGAACCTTCACGGAAGCACCGTACGTAGAATTCCATAAAGTGGGTAATGATTTACTATTTAAACTGAACGAAAATATCCCGTACGCAAACATAACCGCGAGTGCGAACAGCGCAAGTGTGCAGACAGAGACAGACAATATTACGTTGCCGCCACTGTCGATAAACTTTATACAGATGTCGACTACGCAGCAAACGTACGAATTACCTATTCTGAATCTAAGTTCTAATACAAGACGATTCGAAAATAATAAAGTGTGTTTACCCGACGAAATTGTGAACATACCAAGAGTAAACCGGGAGAGTATGTACTTACCTATTGGACGAGAGGACATCAACGTGGGACCGGAACAGCCAGAAGAAATTATAGAGGACCTATTAAGTGTACTAAATAAGTATCGTAAGTGTGTAGCGATGGATCTTAGTGAACTAGGTTGCGCCCGAGACGTAACGATGGATATACAGGAGATCCCAGATGCGAAACCCGTAAGTAAACGACCGTATCGAATGAACGACAAGGATCGCGAAACCATGAAAAAAATTATTCGCGCATGGAAAGAAGCAGGGATAGTGACTGAAACAGATTCGCCTTATGCGAGTCCAGCTCTATTAGTGAGCCAAGCGGGTAAGGATCCAAGAGTAGTCATAGACTATCGCGATGTAAATAAACAAACGAAACGCATTCATTTTCCGCTTCCCGATCTAGATGAGCATTTGGCTCTAATTGGACATAGTACTCTATTTATTACGTTAGATTTAGCTCACGGGTATTTGCAGGTACCGTTATCCGATGAAGCAATACCAAAGACAGCGCTTATTACACCCGATGAAACGGGCGAATTCACGAGGATGATGTTTGGCTTCACGAATAGTCCATTCTATTTCTCGAAAGCGATGTATAAGGCGCTAGGTCCATTAAGGGATCAAGTCGTCTTGTTTTATCTAGACGATATATTTATACCAGGTAAAGACTGGAACGATCTCAAGGTTCGATTAAAAGCGGTCTTAGAAGCACTTCAATCAGCAGGACTGACGATCAAATTGTCGAAATGTCAATTTTTGAAACAAAAAGTTTATTACCTTGGATTCGAAATTTCACAAGACGGTATCGAACCAGGAAGCCGTAAAGTTCAAGCCATAACAGATTTTCCGACCCCGACTGACGTTCACGAAGTAAGACGCTTTCTAGGACTGACAAGCTTTTTTAGACGTTTTGTACCTAAATTCGCGCAGATAGCGGAACCGTTACACGCGTTGTTACGACAAAATCAGCCCTTTGTGTGGGGTCAAAACGAAAACGACGCGGTACAACGATTAAAATCAGCTCTAACGAATAAACCTAGTCTACAACCGTTTAATGCTAAGAATCCGACGGAGTTGCATACAGATGCAAGTTCTAAGGGTTTAGGTGCGATGCTGCTACAGCAAGGACAAGACAAACAATGGCATTTGGTATACGCGATTAGCCGCCGAACAAGCGACACCGAAAAGAATTATCATTCAAGCAAACTTGAATTAACAGCCATTGTATGGGCCGTAGAGCGTTTAAGAACGTTATTGATTAATATACCATTTACGATTGTGACGGATTGTCAAGCATTACTATATTTACAAGCTTATAAGCCGAAAAATCCACAAGTGGCCAGATGGTCAGATCGCTTAAGCGAATTCGAATTTGACGTAATACACCGACCAGGCACAAAACTTGCGCATGTTGACGCTTTAAGCAGAGCACCAGTAGATAAGGCAGAGGGCGAGTAGAGTAGAGTAGAAAGAGTTTATTTATGCCGTGACCCTAATAGGGTTAATGGGCAAAAGATACATAATAAGCAATTAACAATACATATATAAGCAACAATAATAAGCAAATACGATACATAGGTAGAGCAAACAATCGAAACAGTTTAGATTCAGATACAGTATAGTAAGCAAAAAGGAACACAAATGAAGCAACCAATCATAATAATTCGGAAAACAGAGAGCATAGCAGGTAGCAAAGAAAAGGAAGTAAAAGCTGACGGACCACCACGCACCATATTAGCATGTTAGCTAGCAGACAAACAGCGGCATGGGACGGTACGTGGTGTTGCAACTAGAGCAGTATGCTGGCGTAACTCAGATGCACAGATTAACTGGCAATAAATAATAAATACCTACAATTAATAAATAAAAAATAGATAAATAGGTATAGTTGATAAATACTAAATAAATAAGTTCGATTACACATAATAGGTGCCACTAAAAACAAATAAGCCAGTAAATAGCAAATACCTGCAATTGATAAGTAATAAATAAACAAAATTTGATTACACACAGCAAAAATAGATAGATCTAGTTGATAACTAATAGATAAATACGTATGACTACACATAGTGAGTGCCACTAAAACAAGTAAGCCAATAAATAGTAAATACCTACAATTGATAACATAAAATAGATAAATAAATTTGGTTACACATAGAAAAATAAATAGATATAGTAGATAAATAATAAATAAATAAGTTGATTTCGCATAGTAGGTGCCACTAAAAATAAATAGACCTAAAGTTGAAAAGCGTAGGGCTAGGTTGAGAGCCGTGCTAAAGTCTGGACCGCAGAGCTGCCGAGCCCGGTTCAAGTTCTAGAGACAAGAGGTGTGTAAAGAGTCTCAATTTAAAAACCTCGATCGAAGACGCCGACCTGACCTCCGGTGGAAGGCTATTCCAAAAGTAGATGGCCGACAACGTAAACGAGTTACGATAAGTTGCCGTTCTGTGCACCGGGATTACAAAAGCAGAGGCCCGCTGGGAGGCCACTAACCGCGCTGAGTGACGAGTGTCAGGGTCGACCTGTACGAATAGCTGTCGTAGGTAAGATGGTGAGGAAGTTGAGAGGATCTGGTAAAGGACTGCACCCAGAAAGTGTAACCGACGGCCCACTACTGACAGCCATTTAAGTTTCATACGGTACGGTGTAATATGAACATCCCGTCTTAGTCCAAACACGAATCTGATCCCGCTATTAACGAGCCTCTGCAGCTTTAAATTAAGGTAGTCAGTCGCATCGTGGTAGACCAGACAACAGTAGTCGATGTGAGGCAGAATTAGCGAGGTAACGAGCATCGACTTCAGTTGGGGAGTGAGGGCATCACTGTGATGCTTCAGTCTGTGGAGAGTCGCGTATACCCTTCTAGAAACCTGTGAGACATGCCGATTCCAGGTCAGATCCGCTGACATAATAACACCTAAATTTCGCACCGAGTCGACGTAGGGTACAGACTTGCCCCCGATGACAATGGGCGGTAGATCACACGACCGCAACTGTTCAACGTACGCAGGACTACCCAGGATGATGGCTTTCGTTTTGCCTACATTTAACTGTAACCCATTCTCTGTTCCCCAACCCGAGACAGCCTCAGCATCATCATTTATCTTCGCAATGGCACCCAGTATTTCCCGCGGCGGGACGTGAAGATAGATTTGCAGGTCATCCGCAAAGAGCATATGACGTGTATTCCTGAGCACCAACTTTAAGTCGTTGATAAATAAGAGAAAGAGAAGTGGTCCGAGTACAGAACCCTGCGGAACCCCCGAAAAATTACTTAAAAAAACTTGAGTGACCTCCGAAGAGATCCAATACAGCCTGCGATCTACCGGTCAAGTACGAGTGGAACCACCTGATTAACTCGTCCGAGAAGCCAAGTCGCTTGAGTTTCCTTAAGAGATAGACGTGATTAATACTGTCGAAGGCCTTGCTGAAGTCAAACAGAATCAGAATAGTGACAGATCTGTTATCCACGGCCGCCCGAGTATGAGAGAGAACGAGAACACGGAATGTTTACCGTAATGAATGAGAATGACGAAATAATTATGTATCAGTATGGAGATAGCGATCTCAAACGCAAACGCGAGATTCTGTTAAAATCTCGGAGTGCGCGATCAAACCGAGAAAGGGGTGAGGTGTTAGATTATGAATTCCGCGAAGGAATTTTATACAGACGCGATAATGATAAACTGAAATACGTAGTGCCTAAAGTGATGCGAAAAGCCCTAGTGATACGTTTTCATGATCTACGAGGACATCCGGGTCTAGAGAGATCCTTCTCTAAATTATCCGAACACTATTATTTTCCCGGAATGCGCCGATACCTTAAAGTGCACATACGCTCTTGCATCCAGTGCATCATGACCAAGACGAAAACAGGCAAACAAGAAGGGCTACTCTATCCGATTCCGCCCGGTAAACGACCATTCGAAGTGGTGCACATTGACCACCTCGGTCCGTTGATTACCACCGGACGACGAAATAAACATATATTTGCACTGATCGATAATCTGACACGCTACGTTATTCTCAAGGCAGTAAGGGACACGAAGGCACAAAATGTAGTAAAAGTGCTCGAGGACTTCGTTCTGAACTACGGAGCTCCTGTCAGGATAATCTCTGACCGCGGAAGTTGCTTCATCTCCGATCAGGTCAAGACGTTTTGCAGCCGACATGGTATACGCCACACTTTAAACTCACCGCGACATCCGCAAGCGAACGGGATGGTAGAACGCATGAACGCCACCCTCTTACCAACTATCATGACCAGTCTAGAGGACCACGAGGGCCGAGATTGGGACTTGAAACTGAAATTCGTTCAACGGGATCTTAACGAATCAAGAAACGCTACCACTGGCAAGAGTCCGTTCGAATTACTTTATGGCTACATTCCACGACATGACGAAGGCGAACTACGTACCTTGACGGTAGAAGACTCCTCCAGATACACCCTCCCAGCGACTCTTCAAGACGAAGCGAGAGTGCATATAAACGATGAACAAAACTCAATATAAGACCCGATTCGATACCCATCGGACAAGGTACGCAAACTTTAACGTAGGAGATATCGTTTTCATGAAAGTCGCACCTGTGGCGACAGGCGACTCAACAAAACTCCAGCCCAGATTTAGAGGTCCCTTATTGGTAGTCACCCGAGTCCTGCCAAGCGATACTTACGCCATCACCGAGCTGCACAGCGAGAAGTCAGGTCGTAAGTACACGTCGACCGCTCACGCGAGCCAATTAAAAGTCTGGCGACCACCTAACGATGAAACCGATGAAGAATATATCGACGGTTATGAGCTACCCTTAGAAACGCGACCTTAACCGAGAACCGAGAAGAAGTAGAAGAGGACAACACCATCGACCCTGATAATAACGAGACGAACAAGACAAGAACTGCACCGACCGATACAGAAACTATCGAACGACCACAGCGGATCCGCAAAAACCCGAGCCGATTCGCGGATTATCTATTAACTGAATAGTGCGCGAGGACGTGCACTTGATAGGATGGCCGAATGTTAACGACCAAACGAGAGGTCTATCCGTATGTATGGAAGTAGGAGTGCATATAGATGTATGATTATGTTTGTATGAGTGCGATAATCCCTAAACGTAGGGAATTAAGCGAGCTGACCTGTCGGTCACGGCTATTGCGAGCAGTACGTACGTGAACGAGTGCGGGGATAGACGCATCCCAATTAACCGATAACGCGATACGAGAAATTAATCTTAAGTTGATAATCTAAATGCATGCAAATTATTCAGGGCTCAGTCCCTCATTATTGGAGTTTTCTGTAGTGTCGTCTGTAAATTATAAGAGTTTATATGAATATACTTACCTTGCCGGCAATCGAACGCATTATTTAATATTTCTTTTTTTTCTGCCGATCTCCTAATCCTTCTATCCGTAAAGCTATCTCTAGACATCTTAACATACCTTTTAAGTAATTTCCATCCCCATAAAGCCCTATTTCATGATGCGTTATATCTATTATTTCTTGTCTTAAACCAGGGAAGAGGTCAGAAGCGTCCAAGCTAACACGCAAAGAGCTCTCTCTTTTTCCCCCTTCCTTTGCCAATCCGTCCGCCTTCTCATTTCCCCTGATATTTTTATGCCCCGGTATCCATTCAATATTGCATTTATGTCCTGGTCTATTTAAAGCCCTCAATTTTGTCCTGATTAGACCTATTAAATAACTCATTTTGCCGTTGATTCCATCTTGGGCCAAGCTGGCGATGACACTCATGGAATCAGAGCATATGAGTCAATCCACGTCAAGCGGGACGGATTTGGCCAAAAATATTCGTCGATGTTTCGGATTCTTTTTTAATTTTTTTTACACATTCTCTGGGTGAAATAAACACATGAAACATTTTTTTTTTTTTTTTTACTCAAAGGGCTTAGCAGCTGCAAGAGGTTGAATTTTCGAAAAAAACACCAAAATTCGGGATCGCGCTCTTCTTTAAACGTTAATATCTCCGGTTCCCTTTGTCCTACAGACATCGTCAAAAACACATTTTGAAGCTCTTGAATTGCACTTTCATGTTATGAATTTTCAATTCATGTAATAAACAATTTTCTATTTGTTATTAACAATTATACTTTTCAAACGCGATTTTCGAGATGACTACCACCTTCGAAAATTCTGGAAAAAATACGAGCGTGTTCCTTGATTCATTCTCTACGAAATCTGTGAGTTTAAAAATGGAACTCCGATGGAAACTATATTTCCAAAGCGGTTGATTCATGCGGGACGTCGCGCACGGCCGGGTACACGAGCGTTGGGGCGGCAAGACCCTGTTCGCGCGTCGTTACATACTTGGAATTGAACTCAGGTGAGAAACTAATTCCGCGTAATGCAATAAATATGCCCATTATTTGAACACCTGTGTGTCAACCCTCAGGTATTTAAAATACCCTCTTTTCACCCTTCCATGGCCTCCCTAGAATATACAGGGTGTAACATCTCCAGGGTCTGATCTGGGAGGAGCTTCGACGTGTCGAAGATCCGCCCTCTTCTATTCGTGTGCTATACGTGTGGATGTAAACAAATCTAGAGATAAGGGTATCTGCTTGATAATCACACACTATTATTCTGAAGCAAACGAGTATGAATAGAAGAAGGCGGAGCTTTGGCACGTCGAAGCTCCTCCCAGATCAGACCCCGGAGATGTTACACCCTGTATAAATGTATTGCAGGATTTGACTATTTCAATATCGTCTTGACGCTTACTAAAGTCACATCGATTCTTTGTTCACGTAGTTTCACACGACTGAAGAATATATTTGTATTTTTGTTGTTTTAATTCGAATATTCAGTATGAAATGAAATAAATAGTTAATAATTTCGTGAATTAATGGACTGATGAATTTGAACGTATAACAGCCCCCCCCTGTATTCCTTGCATGCAAAGCGAACAAGCCTCGGTCTCGGCGCACTCGCGTACCCGGCCGTGCGCGACGTCCCGCATGAATCGATCGCTTTTTAAATATAGTTTCCATCGGAGTTCCATTTTAAAACTTACAGATTTTGTAGAGAATGAGTCAAGGAACACGCTCGTATTTTTTTCAGAATTTTCAAAGGTGGTAGTCACCTCGAAAATCGCGTTTGAAAAGTATAATTGTTAATAACAAATAGAAAATTGTTTATTACATGAATCAAAAATTCATAACATGAACGTGCAATTCAAGAGCTTTAAAATGAGTTTTCTACGAGGTCTGTACGACAAAGGGAACCGGAGATATTAACATTTAAAGAAGAGCGCGATTCCGATTTTTGGTGTTTTTTTCGAAAATTCAACCCCTTGTATCTTCTAAGCCCTTCGAGTTAAAAAAAAAAAAAAAAAATGTTTCATACATTCATTTTACCCAGAGAATATGTAAAAAAAAATGACGACGATTTTCAAGACCATGAGGTCAAAAAGGTGTCCCGCTTGACGTGGACTGACTCATATAAGAAAGTTATCAGACCCTTCTCTTTTAGAAATTATACTAAGTGCCTCAAGGATGGCTAAAGCTTCGATTGAGTATATGCTAAAATTCCCATTAACTCTAAAACTTTTGTTAATGCTTAAGTCGCTGGACCATATACCAAAACCAGCATCATCCCCTGACAAGCCCTTAGACCCGTCGGTATAAATAACCTTATAACTGGAAAATTCTTCCTGGATGTGGCTAGAAGTTACATCATCAGGGGCCGACGATTGCTGAATAATTCTACCCATCTCCTGATTGCTGTATTCTCCCAAAAAGTGAGCCCTGAACGGAATAGAGAAAGTTACAAGTTTTTCCATGCTTTTAATCTGCGGCAATACCCTCGACAAACTATCCCAACACGATACTATGAATGAGTCAGAAGATGACCTCGAAAATCCTATCTCCATAGACCTATTGATCTCTTTAATTTTGCCAAGTGTACATTCAATATCGCTGTTGGCTACTCTATGATTTTTAATCAGGAATTTTTTCATAAGAAACCTTCTCCTATTGGCGAGAGGGGTTATTCCGTTTATCTGTAGGAGAGAATTTATCGGTGTGGTTCTAAAGCATCCGGATGCAATTCTTACAGAGCTATTTTGCAGAACCTCAAGTTTGTAAAAGGTATTCTTTTTCGCGTCAGAGAAGCCGCAATAACCCCACTCTAAGTTAGGTCTAACAAATGATTTGTAGAATGTAATCATCGTGGACGGATGAGAGCCCCAAGAATAAGCCGATAAACATTTGAGCATATTAATTAATTTGGACGCTTTATTTTTTAACATCTCCACGTGGCTTAAGGTAGTTGTTCACGTACAGTCCCACCAAACGTGGGTTCCAGACAAGATTTTGAATACTTCTGGATGGGGAAAAAATCTGAAAAAAATCGAGCATGTAGGAGATCCTCGGGAGAATGATTTTGCATGATAATAATTCAAAAAAGTTAATAACAAATTGATGGAAAAAAAAACTGTTCAAGAAATTAGCCGGTGACCCAACTTTTTTTTCAGGTGAAAATGATTTGTCAATTTTACTGAATACGTATGAATTTTTTGAGAATTTTGGTAATATTTTTGAAAATTGAGATTTGTCAGGTATGAAAAACCTCAATTTTCAAAAATATTACCAAAATTCTCAAAAAATTCATACGTATTCAGTAAAATTGACAAATCATTTTCACCTGAAAAAAAAGTTGGGTTACCGGCTAATTTCTTGAACAGTTTTTTTTTCCATCAATTTGTTATTAACTTTTTTGAATTATTATTATGCAAAATCATTCTCCCGAGGATCTCCTACATGCTCAATTTTTTTCAGATTTTTTCCCCATCGAGAAGTATTCAAAATCTTGTCTGAAACCCACGTTTGGTGGGACTGTACGTGAACAACTACCTTAACCAGTTCATGTCAATATTCCATATAATTCCCAGATATCTGACTGACATTACGTTACCAATCCGAGTTCCTCCAATATCCAAAAAAACCGAGTCCACTGTAATCTTAGAGTTCGGCTTAGGAAATACCATAAATTTTGTTTTGGAGAACGAGATTTTAAGATCAATGTTTTGAAAAAAGGAGTGAAGTTTAGTCAAGTCCTCAGACAATATTTTTCTTATGTCTGGAATTGTAGAAGCTGCAGTGATGAAAGTTAGATCGTCAGCAAATGATAAGTTTTTTGTCATTCCCGACAGACATGAGAGCGAATCAACTATGTAGATGTTAAAAAGCAACGGACTTAAAATTGAACCCTGAGGTAAACCCTGGTTTGTTACAAATTCAGCGACCAGGTTTCCTCCACTATACGCAGAAACCTTGCGATCCCCAAAGGCCTGATTGATAAAGTTGATAATTCTTTTACTAACTCCTTGATCTTTTAATATTTTACATAATTTTTCAATATTTACACTGTCGTACGCCCCTTCAATATCTAAAAAAACAACCCCCCTATGTTTTCTTTGCAATTTGGCCAGTTCTAAATTTAATTTTAATCCTGTTAAGCAATTGGTACATGACTTACCTATTCTAAACCCATGAAAGCCTTCTGGGAGAGAAGAATTGGATTCCACCCACCACATAATCCGATCATTCAGAATTCTCTCCAAAATTTTGAGGATAGAGCAAGACAAGGCAATCGGCCTGAATCCAGAGTTATTTGGTTTTGCTATAAAGCAGACTGTAAACATCTTCCAGGATTCCGGAATAGTTCCTATTTCTAATACTTTATTGAAGAGAGAGACAAGCCATTTTTTCATACTACCCGAAAATCTTTTAACGGCTTTATATGAAATATTGTCAGGGCCCGGAGCAGACTTTGTTTTACACCTGTCTATAGCATTACACACTTCTTCTTCGGAAATCGGATCGTCTAAGCCATCCGGCATGAGTTATCCGTCCTCCGAGGACTCCTCAGAGCAATCAGAGAGCGGATACCTCCCTGAAATCTTATCTAAAGCGACCTTTAATCTGGGATCTTCAACAACATTAAAGGAGTCTGTCGTCTCAGGTAGAGGATTAGCAAATCTTTTTTTGTAACTTCTAATCGTGCTCTAAACTCTGCCCATAGGGACATCAGGAGATAGATTAGCACAAAATTCTTTGAAGCTTTCTTTTTTAGCCCTGTTAAAAGTTTTCTTGGCCTCCGCTTTGATTTTACAAAAGGAAACCCAATTCAATAAGGAACAATCACTCAGAAACTTTTTTTGAGCCTTTCTTCTTTTATCTATGATAATCCCGCATTCTGCGGACCACCATGGAGCATTATTAGGACAACGTGCCCGTCCAGCTTGACAGCTAGATATTTTCGCATTGCAGTCCTTCAAACATTGCAGTACAAATTTCTCAAATTTCTTGTATACTATTTGGACGTTGTTCGAGTTTATCACAAAATCTACCTCCTTGAAATTAAGAGCTAACAATCTCCTTAAACCCTCCCAATCTACTTTATTGGTTCTTAAAACTTCTCTCGATGGGTTTAAGGTCAATTTGAGACTATTAATGGTAAGACACATGGGAATATGGTCACTTCCCAGCGAATCATCCCAGGTATCCCAGACCGTTAGGTCTGCTAAATCCGGGGACGCTATCGTCAGATCCGGGACGCTTTTTCTCATAGAACCTGGGATAATTCTTGTAGCTTTTCCAGTGTTAAGAACAATTAAGCCTAGTTCTTGTACTATTTCTTTTAAATTTTTTCCCCTCTGGTTTAAAATTTCAGAACCCCAAAGTGAGTCATGAGCATTAAAGTCACCTGTGATGATGGAATTTTTAAACATGGACATTTCCTCCAGAATTACTTTTAATAAGTTTTTGTTTATAATAATACCAGGAGAAATATACAATAGAAATATATGAGCGATCTCACCCCTGTTAAACAACTTTATGCCCAAGTATTCTACACCAACCGGAGATGCGACCTTTAAATGGACTCTCTGAAATTGGAGATTGTCTCGAATGTACATAATAAGCCCTCCATGACCCGTGTTAGTGTCTCTATCTTTCCTCAAATGGTGAAAACCTTTGATTTTGTTAGTATAATAGTGGGCTTTGAATTTTGTTTCCGAAATTCCAATGACATCAAAATTATTTTGGATGTTGACTACCTCCCCTATTTTGTTATTGAGCCCGTTGGCATTCCATGTAAATATTCTAGACATAATAATTGAGAGGGGTAGACCCTTCCAAGCCGGATATATTGATCTATTTGAATTATGTGAAGTGCCTGATATTACTCTTTGCTTAAACCTACCTAAACTAACATTCACTCGCTCTATTATAAGCTATAATAACCGATAACAGAATTTGAAAGCTGGCCTCTGTTAGACTTCTTATTATCTATCATAACAATCCTACCGTTAATCTCTATCTAGCCTGTATATGTGGACCTTTGAAGATCCTATCCTTCCTCAGGGTAAACAGAGGCTTATGAAATCTCAACTCTACTTATATACATCTATGTTTGAAATAAACGTTTCTCAATTATATACCTAAACCATAACTGCTACCCAGCTATTCGATATTGAAAGCTAAACTATTTCTTTTTTTTTTTTTTTTTAAGAACAATTCTTATTCCTGATCTATTTTTATTTTTATTTTATTTTTTTTTTTTTTTCTGATTAAATTTAGAAATCTTAATGAATCCTTCTCCAAGTTATGATAACCAACTTGAGCCTAAGCCTCCTCGTCTCGAACACCTTAATTTTCATTGCGAATTTCTTGTTCTTCTGCGTTTGTACCCCTAGCTTCCTCAACCGTGGCAGACTGAGTTTCCTCCAACCCTCCTAGATTTTCTTCACCCTCAGGAATCTCTTCCTCTAAAGACTCTAATATTAAGGCGACGGGAACAGGGTCAGATTCACTCAAGTGTAATACTAGATATTCTTTAGCCAAGTTGTAAATCTGAAAATTGCTGTAGCCCAATTTGGCCTTTGAGATGTTTATCTCAGTATGGAATTGAGCAAATAAACAGGATTTGTGGGAGGCAGCATGTGACTCATGGCAATTCGCGCATCTGGTTTCGAACGTGCATTCTTCTACAGTGAGTTTTCGTATCTCCGGGTCGATCCCGAGCGCCCGCGGGTAGGCAACTGGAGGTACACCTCCTGTTTCGATTGAGCACCGTTTTCCGGCCATCTGATTATTCATATGATCTAGGCTCGACAGTCGATAGTCATCCCACTGACAGGCCGTACCACGGAGACTATACTCTGGAGGGACAGCTGAGCCTACCGTGCCCGGCCGTTTGGCTGCCGTAGGCGGCGGTGGCCGGTAATACGCGCGGTCGCCACCTAGGGCCCGCCACTGTAGCCAGGGCTGTGGGGATTCTTTCTTGGAAATTAGGTAAGCTGAATAAAGTGAGTCACATGAGTTATGATTCGATTTAATAAAGAACTATTCAAATTAATTAAATAACGAAATGTACAGTCTTTTCAATTACATGACTCATGGAGAACTGATCTACAATTTTCAAATTCTTAACGATAAGACATAGAAGATAGTGGAAATAGATAGACGCTACAACTTACATAGCGGAAAGCGATACCATTGACTAACAATATTTTGTCCAAACTTATACTAATACAATTAACTACAGGGGTACGTTCCGATTCAACGTTCCCACGCCATAGAGGTATAAGAGATAGAGTACGTGAGTCGGCCGATACAGCCAGTACGGTATAGAAAGAGAGAGAGCAAGTAGTACGTCGGTATTTTCTGTCTAATGACGCATGCGCAGTTAGTAAGTTCAGGCTGCGCTCCGCGCTCACTACGAAAATTAATGTGGTTGTGTAGTAGCCTAGTAGGATTGAGTAGGATGAATAAATAGACTAATAACTATTTTACTATTATAATATTTTACTATTATCAATTTTATGAAATGATAAAGCAAATCTTATGTACCTAATACAAAATACTCTCAACCCAAAAAGGTAATAATGAACTACTTATTGGCCGCTGAATAATGTAATCTTATTATTACGTATTCTGATTCTTTGAATCGTTTCTTGTAATGAAGAACCTTCATGATGCAATCGAGCGTTAAAAAATTTTCTCAGTATAAGCAAAATTAACTGATGCCTATGATCACACAAAGGATCTTGTTCAAAACTATGTTCACCATCATCTAATATCGTTCTTGGTAATATTTTCAAAGTTTCCATCACAACTCTATTCATAATATTTGCAGAGAATATCAGATGTCGATTTTGACGTAAAATCTTTTCGGCGCTCATGCAAATAAAGTTGACATCATCAGATGCAAAATTCAAACCCCCACGATTTCGTAATATTGTTAATTTTGAATTCCTGCTGTTACTAGCATCTCCTTTTATCATAGAAAGGCACTGTTCGCAGTGTATTTTTTTCTGTAATGAAAAAACTATGTACCCGCCAACATGTTTGATCACTTGGTCGACGTACTCCGTAGAACACCAACCTTCCGTTTTCGCATAATCGTGTTCAAATACAGTGTAATCATGATGTAAAAAATCATTGACTGGAAATTTTTTTACTTTTGGTTCTCGGGGCGGCCTCACTTTTTGTTTGGTTTTGTTATTTTCTGTAGTTTTAGGTTCAAAAGTATTCCCATCACCTCCTACTGTGGATTTTTCTATATCACAAACCTGGGTTTCATTATTGACGAGTAGAGTTTCATCCTGAGGCTTACAATTAGCGGAGCCTGATGATGATATATCAATTTTATGTAACAATAGTTTTTTGTAAGCGGAGGTAAATTGGAGAGTAGTTGAATTATTATTAAATCCGTTCATGCGACGTATCAAGGCAAAAAACATCTCAACGTGATCTTGAGAAATTTTGTAGGACAAGAAGAATTCTACAATATTATTCTCAATTAATTCAGAGCTAAGGCTGTAGAGATTTTGTAGAGATATGATAAAACCAAGAAACCCAACTTTTACAGAAGGACATTCTGTTACTGACTTGCGGACCATATTTCTCACAATCGGTAATTTGTTATTATTAACATTTTTTGTGTTTTCTTTGTTCATTTCTACAGTTGAACGCGTTTTATTTCTGACAGGAATAATCACATCAATTTCCAATTCATTTATGTAATTTATATATTCGTTGATATTTTCTTTTAATTCAGGCAAATCCGCTTTCCTGATGCACCTTCGTGTCGGAGTCTTACAAAATCTATTCCTAGTATTGAGGCTGTCAAACATTCTGTCAAACATCTTACAGAATTTTGCTGTAGCGGAAGCGTATTTAAATTGTGGATCTTTAAGTTCGAATTCCATAAAATGTAAAGCACTTGCAACGCTATTACTTAGAACCTGCGTAGCAAGGTAAACTTTCATTTTTTCGTTGTCGAAATTAACGTGCCGTGTTGTAATCTTACATGCGCAGTGTAGACCTTCGCTCATTTGTAGAACGTTCAACTTTTCAATATACTGCCAATTAATTCTTTCCCTACCGTGTATCAAAGGTCCTTTACGTGCAAAATAATTTCGGACTAATTTTAACATATGGCATGGATCATAGAATATGTATACAGGTTTTGTTGTAGCTGGGTGTTTAATGAAAGGCCTAAAGTTATCCCTATCGTTGTATTTAAGATTTGCACCTAATAATTCGCAAGCGGTTGTATGAGTGCTATCACCATCGAATGTTATGCTAACAACATCAATTCCGCTCTCACTAAGTTTGATCAGAAGGTCTTTCAAAACGATCGATTTTTGTTCACTATTCAACGATTTTATTAAATAATAAGCAACCGGTGCTTTAAAATTGCCATTAATATTCACTAGCATGAAGACTAGAGCTTTAGTCGCGACTACAGTTTGGCCATTTTCATCTACTTCAGTCAACTGACCGCCTGTATCTACTACACCTTTCCATTCCTGTGCATTTCTGTCCCAATAGCGGCACTTTTTTATATGAACTTCATCAAAAGTTACATTGAATACTAGTTTCTTAGCCTTCATTGATTCTTGGTTGACGATTTTTGATACATGTTCTATAGCTTCTGTTGAAATGCCCGGTTTATAATTATTTGAACATATCCAATTGTTGAGCGTCTGGTAGCATGGTAAGCATTTGAGAAAACTTTTCCTTACATATTCATAAGCTGCAGGGGAGTGGAAATGGAGGGTTCTCGCAAAATTCTTCAAATAGGCAGGAAATGCTGCTGTTACCTTCTTCTCCTTCATTCTCATTATTATCTCTTGGATGTGGGGAGGCAGATCCTATAGTTTGCAGTGAAAAAATTACACTGTAAATTTAACTAATCCAATAACGCACATCAGAATTCCGTTTCGATTGCTAATCTGTATTTTTAATGGTCACTATATACAATTCAATTGACATAACATTTTTTTTGTGAAATACACGTTAGGCTATGTAATCAACAACATGATATAAACCTAATTTATAATTATACATATATGTATAATGTATATACACTCAGTGACAAAATTAACGGGCCACTCAAGTTTTCCGGAAAAAACATCGTTTTTCGAAACGGTATTACTCAATGAAAAAATATTTGTAAAAAATGGTCAGGGAAGCATTTTACAGGTTGAAACGTCATCTTCGAGCTCGTTTCCGAAAATTTCACCTGAGATTGTTTTTCACCTGTTGGCACAGGTTTGAATGAAGAGCTGCAAAATAAAAAAAAATCCGACATGTTCAAACTTGGCTGCGGGGGTGAAGAAAAATCGCACAAAATTTTCACGATGATGGTTGTGTAGCCTCAGGTCTGCTCTTCAAAACTGTTCTAGAAATTTTTGTCTACGACTTTTTTTCACCAGGTTATTGAATTTTTAGTAAGTACAGACCGTTTTGGCGTTACCCAGGATGCACCACGTGGAGGTACGTTCTTGAAGCACCCCATGTGTTTGAGTATGTCTGTGTATATGTTTGTGTGTGCAGGCAGTGATCAGAACCCCCAGGTGCGTCACTTCCTAGGTATTCATGACTCTAAACCCTCAATGTGTCCTGATTTAAATCAAATCGAGCATATTCGGGATATGCTGAATCGTGAATTGCGTAGTCGACGCGTACAGCCAGCCAATCTTCATGAGTTGAGGGTAATGCTCGTCGAAGCATGGAACGCAATTCGCCAGATCAAAATTCGAGCGTGATGCGGTGATTCAAAAGAGGGGTGGTAACACAAGATTTTAAGAGAACCACCAATTCACACTTGCTAATACTCACACGTACGCACACAAACAGCAAACACATGCAGTGCAGCAAGTGCATTGAGGGTTTAGAGTCATGAATACCTAGGAAGTTACGCACCTGGGGTCCTGTTCACTGCCTGCTCACACAAATATACAAAACACACACACAAACATATGGGGTGCTTGAAGAACGTACCTCCACGTAATGCATCCTGCAGGGTGACGCCAAGACGGTCTGTCCTTACTAAAAATTCAATAACCTGGTGAAAAAAAGTCGTAGACAAAAATTTCGAGAACAGTTTTGAAGAGCAGACCTGAAGCTACCCAACCATCATCGTGAAAATTTTGTGCGATTTTTCTTCACCCCCGCAGCCAAGTTTGAAAATGTCGGTTTTCTTTTTATTTTGCAGCTCTTCATTCAAACCTGTGCCAACAGGTGAAAAACAATCTCAGGTGAAATTTTCGGAAACGAGCTCGAAGATGACGTTTCAACCTGTAAAATGCTTCCCTGACCATTTTTTACAAATATTTTTTCATTGAGTAATACCGTTTCGAAAAACGATGTTTTTTCCGGAAAACTTGAGTGGCCCGTTAATTTTGTCACTGAGTGTATATATGTATATATGTATAATGATGTATATATGTATATATGTATAATGATGTATATGTATGATGTATATATGTATAATAATTTATTGGGAAAATAATTCTATTTTATAATTGTGTATAATGTAAAAAATATTTAATGTACAAATTCATTTGAGAAAGGAAGAACGGTAAACAGCTCTTAGAATGAATAACATTTTGTTCAGCCGTTGATTCAACCAATACTTACAGTATCTTGACCAAACTATTAAACTAATCTGAGTCACTTGCCTTCAAGTATTCTGCCGCAGAAAATAATTGCTTTCGTTTCAAATCCGCAAGGAGGCCCTTCATGTTGAGGATTTTTTTTTTTTTTTCTGTATTTTTATTATGCGCAGATTTTAATAATCTATTCTTATATTTATTGAATCGCAGAAAGCGTGCCCATGATTCATCCGATGCAAAGTCATCACGTGAAAAGTATTCAGTTTTCAATCCTGATGTGAATCGAATTTTTTTTGGCTGAGGACTATTCGCAGGACCAAGTTTTCTGATTAGAAAAGAAAATAATATTTATTAAGCTATTAGCATTCAGAATCTACTGACTGATAATGTGCAATAATCTGAATTGAAAATCATTTGCCATTCACATTCAACACTTTTCAATAATTATATTCATATACACAGACCTTTTAGGACAATCACTGGTATTGCTTGTAGTCGCACACAACTCATTGTCATTACCCAAATTATGCTTCTCGGTTGTTGAATTGCAATCATAGGTATGATCAATATTTTTCACCGTGTTTGATGTATCATACATTTTTAATATGTTTTCATCATCCGTAACTGTGGCGTTTTGATTACTGAAAACATTTTATGAAAGATTACGGCATACGAATATTTTGCAGGTACGTTTGTATTGAGATGCATAGTTATAAAGTACACTCTGCCATCATACCTGCAGGGTTTGGAATTTGAATTATTAGAAAGATCCATTAGAACATTGGGATCCTGAGAGACTTTCTTCTTCGGTACAGCATTTTTCAGTAACCGCCTCCTGATTGGACAACCATAAAAACCTCCACGATTATCAAACGAACTGTTGTCGAAATGATCACTACATATCGTAGCACCCTTAGGAATGGATGACAAGCCAGCTGCATGCATCCACTGTATTTTCAATGCATCATCTCTTGGAAATCTGGATAATCGATTTTTTAGCTAATTTATGGGTACATAACACTTCCAGAAACAGGAATTTTTGTAGTTCAGTAAAAATAGTAAAATAACGCAGTGACAACAAGTAGTGATATTCGTTAAAATTGTAGTTAGTGGAACGAAGTTGGAGTCGTCTAGGTATGTACAGCAGATTCACTACAAGTTCAAGATTTAGGATTGTATTTTTTGGCAACATCAATACTCGGAGAATAGTTACGAGCGTAGAAAAAAATTTCACGATAACTAGCCATTGGGTCATTTCACATTGATGTTTGATTTTTACTTACTTGTGAAAGCTGCGTCTCTCGAATGCTTTTTGCTCCTCTTTACAAATCATACACTTCATCACCATGGTGATATTATTTAAATTGATGAAGCTTATGAACAGGTTATGTTCACGTCAACAATACTGCGCGTGCTGGCGCATGCGTCATTAGACAAAGAAATCCGACGTACTAGTTCTCCTCTCTCTTTCTATCGCGTGCTGGCTTTCACTTGTATAGGCTCCTATGGCTCACGTACTCTATCTCTTATACCTCTATGGTTAATTGTTGCTAATTTCACTCGGACATAGTTCGTGAAATCAAGCTGGGGATAAAAATTTTTTCTCTTTCTCGCTGCTGAATTTTTATCATTTTTGACTGCGTCAGGTATCGATACTGAACACGAGGCGAAAAATCTGTTCGTGTGTGTGTCAACTAAAACCTCGTTACTTCGTGTGTAATTATCGCTTTTTCTTACACTCGGATATTGCGAAGACTTTTACGGCTACCTTTCGCTCAGTTTTTTTGCGACTTATTTAGTTTTCGTAGCGCAACATTCGACCAGTTTCAACGGCGCATCACAGTAGAAGGAAACCATTCGTACACAAAACCTTATACGAATGCACACATGTATTCGTAAAGAATGAGGCGAGAAAATCTTTGGAACAACCGTTTCAAGGGCCATACGAAGTTCTGGATCGTATTTCTGACGTAATTTTCAAAGTATCGGTCAACGGAGAACCCGTTACCATCTCTACCGAAAGATTGAAACCTGCATTTTATGAAGAAACAAATACCGCTGTCAATGAAGAACCTCATAGAAGATTGGGACTTCAACAACCGGAAGATGAACAAATTCAAATTACTGCTCAATCTCCTCAAACGACGAAGCTTACAAAGCAGAAACAAGTGCCAATCTCATCCAAAAATCCAACAAATCCTAAAAATACAAGCTTGTCGACGCAAACAATACCTAAAAAAATCATTACCGTTCCGCTAGCTCCTCCTACCTTGACTTCTCGTCCTGATGCTCCCCCACGTACTTATAGTAATCCTAAAAAAAATAAAAACGTTAGTTTCGCAACCTAATTCGGTTGCTTGGAGGGGGGTAGTGTGGCGCTCGCAGCACCAATGCTGGGGTACGTTCCGATTCAACGTCCGGGTGCTAACTTTTCATCCCAAGTCGTTCCGATTCACTGGATGTTTTGTCCGGTTATTAGCATCACGGCGCACAGTGGTCGGAATCGCTGAAAAAGTCGGCAAAATTCAAAATTTCAAGTTTGGCGGTTGGGGTTGGCTTTGAAATATGTTGAAGAGAGGGGGTTACTGCATAGGTTTCTAGAAGGGCAGACTGCTGACTCACGTATTTGGACTATAACAGTTGCCTAAAGTACACAGTCGCGGCTGTTGCCAATGCTACCTGCCGCCGTTCGAAAATAAACGGTATATTCAAAGTGAAAGTGAATTTGTACTGAAGTTCTGATTATTGTGTGCGATATGGAGGGTGTTCCTGGAGGTATGTAGAATATATTTATGCATCAATAACCTATTTTTTCGATAATGGCATGTTTAAAACGTAGAGACGAAAAAACCCCCGCAATCTGCTTCGATTTTTGAACGGCTTGATCGAAAATTATCGAAATAGTTGTGATCCCAGGAGATCCTGCGCCGTTTGATGTTTAAGTATATGCAGACTAGTGTCTAGTTTCGGAATTCTCAAAGAAACCTTCCACATTCGTCCCTGCTCGGGTTCACGGCCATTTTGATTGTCGTTGTGCGCGGTCCGGCGCGGCCGGTTCACCACAATAGGGAGGCCTAGCTCGACAATAGCAAGCGTCGAGGTCTACCTGCGCGTTCCATATACCGGGTGTTCTTATATTAAATAGTACTTATGAACATACACGGTGTTTTTTTTTTTATTTCTCTAAAATTTAGTATCACTGCAAAACATCTAATCAAAAAACTGTTGCAAAAGCCATTTATTATGTTCTTATTCGTGATTTTCCCACTGATGAACGAATGTTTTCGGCAGGATCCGGAGTGGTGATGTACACCAGGAAAAAAATTTTCGAAATTGTAAAAAGTAACCTTCAGGGGGACTTAAATACACAGATCTGCCTTCTCGAAGAACACTTCGCAGAACTGCATCATGAAAAAGATTTCGAGATAGATGGAGCTAAAAAAAACGAATTGAAGAAGCTCTTGTGTAACATAAAATCAAGATGGAAAGCATCGAACTACACACTCGATCTATTCTATCTGTGTCCTGATGTTTCCGTGGACATGGTAGAGGACGAGGTAGAGGATGACACGTGATGTATATAGCTTAGATCTATTTTAATATTCTGTGTTGTGACTTAAAAAAAATACACACATTTTGCAATATATGCGTCATATTTCATCCAGCCACTCTTTTTCCTATATTCACGACAAACAACCTTGAAAACCCGGTTTTACAAAGTGTAATTCCAAGGAAAATTTTTGTTTATACCGGTCAACCATTCTGAGTCTTGAATTTAAAATCTCTACATGAATTTCGTGATCAGCGACCTCAAAAACATAAGTACACGAAGTTTCACCCAGATTCGAGAACATTTTGTGCTGTCGGTCAGCCATATTGGATCCGCCATTTTGAATTTTCCAAATTTGACTGCAGATTCATGATCAGCGACCTCAAAAACATGAGAGTCCTGAGATCTGTTATGATCACAACCTTGGTGTAGTTTTGCCGACTTTTTCAGCGATTCCGACCACTGTGCGGCGTTCCGATTCAATTTTGGACGAACGCCTGGACGCGAACTTTTTGCCGTACTCTAGCCCGCGGCGTTTAACGTCCCGCATGCGCACTAGTCCACTTCGCATTTGAAACTGACGCGCGTGGTTTTGAATTTTCAAGTGAGGTTATAAAAGGTTAGAGTAGTGCAGAGTAGTGTGTTTTGTGAGGGAAACTATTGGTATCATTAATGTATAGGTCTCATTGGTAAGTAGGAAGTCCCTGGTTATGATAATGACAAGTTGTTTTATATCATCATTCTTTATTAGATGTATACTTTTCAGGAAAACAATTCCGTGTTGACCACGCATTAAACTATGGATGTGATACTATACGGAATCCAGAACGTTACTGCACTGTGTCAAATTATATTTTTTGATCAGACTGAGCCAGATGACGAAGATTCTGAAGATGAGGAATTCAACGAGGTACTTCTTCATAGGCTCCATAATAGAGTGAATGGACAAAGGAATATCCCACACAGGATTGAACTGTTTGTTGAACGTACTGTGGAATTAAGTACAGACAGAGAATTTCAAAGCCATTTTCGTCTCACCAGACCAACATTTGAGTGGATTTACAGAACTATTTCTCCATTATTGGAGAGTGGACATCTCGCTGGTAGACAAACGATTGATTCAAGGAAACAGTTACTTGCTGTTCTTTGGCTGTTAGCGACACCAGACAGCTACAGGTAAATTTCTGCAAGGAGCTGCATCACTAATATTACTATAAATTGTTTTAATTTGTTAGTTTTTAATCTTTCAGGTCTGTAGGTTCGCGCTTCAACTTGGGCAAGTCAACTTTATCTGCTTCGTTTGTAAGAGTGATTAGAGCACTAAACGAGATTGCACCTCGGGTGATATCATGGCCGACTGAAGAGCAAAAGATGATGATTGAAGCAGCATTTTTCAGAATGGCTTCTATTCGCGGCGTAATTGGTGCCATTGATGGAACCTATATCCCTATAAAAGCACCAGCGCAAAATCCAGAAGCATACATAAATCGCAAGTGCTTCTACGGTATAACCCTACAAGCAATTTGTGACAATTCGTTGAAATTCACAGATTGCTTCACAGGGTATCCTAGTTCAGTCTCAGACGTACGTATTTTTCGAAATTCTGACATCTACGCCGAATTCATAAATCATCCAAACAACTACTTTAGAGGTGAACAATTCATTATTGGTGATAAAGCCTATCCTATAATGAAGTGGTGCATCCCTCCTTACATTGAAAGAAGAAATGTAACTCGGTGTCAGAAGGATTTTAACACAGCACACGCTAAGACACGTCAAGTTATCGAGCGATGTTTTGCGTTATTTTTTGGAAGATTTCGTCGTCTACGCTACCTTGACATGAATAGAGTTGATTTGATTCCAGCTACAATAATTGCTGGATGCGTTCTTCACAATATATGTTTAAACCATCCCGATGGTTTGATTGATGATTACATAGGAGAAGGTGCTTGTTTTATACAGGCCAATGACGAATATGATAATGATGCATGTAATCGCGATCTTCGTAATGTTATCGAAGAAGGTGTCGCAATAAGAGACAGAATCGCACGATTGCTGCGTTGATTATTACGTACGGCATCAGTCAATTTAGTACCTACATATATTATAAAAAAATAATAAATATATAATAATATATATTATTATTATATATATATATATATACATATATAGAAAAATAGTTTATTAATTAATTATTATTATTCGTTAATTATATATGTAAAAATAAAATATTTAAGGTGAGAATTATATTGAAAAAAAATTTACTTGACCCTATAATTCTTATATTTAATATGCAAAATTCGAACATTTGGTCTTATAACACAGATATAGTTTATATAGGTAATCGACTACACTGTTAAAAATGATTGTGAATTTACAAACATTTAATATACAAAAGTTTTGCAAAATTACGAATGTGGCGTAGCAAAAGTGAATTGCTAAGCAATAGTCATAAGTACGTATTGGAAGTTTTATTCGCATACATGAGTAGTGAATCCACAATACATTTCCTGTAAAATTAATTTACAAATAGTTCAAATTTACCAACAATTTAGTGAATTCAAATACAATTTTGTGTTTTTCCTATAAAAGTTTAGTAAAATCAAGAATTTATTTCGAAATTTATAGAAAAAGCTTAGCAATTCACTTTTGCTACGCCACATTCGTAATTTTTCAAAACTTTTGTATATTAAATGTTTGTAAATTCACAATCATTTTTAACAGTGATATAAATATACCTAACCACGTTTGTAATTTTTATTTTGAACTTGAACTTATATTTGCAAATGACTGGGCAATTGATTTCAAAATATCAAGCGCTGCGTCCTGCCTTTGTAAAAGTTCCTCATGACGATTTTGTCTAGCTGATTCTCTGAGTTTGGAATTAGTTTCGTATCTATCTAACTGTGCAGCCAGTTGACTCCTCTTTCGTTTTGGGGACGGAGGTTTCTCTCTATTATTGTGAGGCGGATCACCACCATCATCGACTGTCGGTGAGTGGTTGCTGTTCTCAGCATCAATGTTAAGAGATAAGTTCTGTCGCCCTCTAGCTGATGAAGCTGTACTCACGGGGCAAATGTTTGCATCCCTGGCAAAGATCTCGTCCATTTCATTTAAATATTGAAATTTTATTACTGCTGCTCCACTGCTTTTGCACTTCATATTATCTTTTTTCTCTGTATATTTTGATTTCAAATATTTGAATTTATTCTTCACTTGATCCATCGTCCGGTTTTGCAAGTGATCGGCAATCATTTGCCAAACTTTGTCATTTTTCAAAGTTGTGTTTTTGAACTGCGGGAGATGATCCTTATATAAGCGAATTAATTCTTTTATCTCGGATGAATCCCATACAGTTCGACTTTCTCTGCTCTGAGACGGTCCAGCGGATTCACCGGTAACAGCTCCTTGAGCGCAGTCGTTCGCTTCAAGCAAGCTTGGAAAGACTTTTAATGCTAGGGCATATTCCATGTGCGCAATAGTTCCGTCTATGAGAACAAATTGTACATTGACAATATATTGTTAATAAATCGTAATAAGTAAGCAAACGGATAATTTGCACAGACGATTGAATATTTTAGTAGCTACAGACACACGATTAACATTAACAAAATGATTTTAGTACATGAATCATTATCACATACCCGATTCTTTAAGAGTTAATATATTTCCAGCATCATCATAAACTGGATTACCGTCTTTATCTGCGACCAGGGAATACATTTCATTCTCATACATTGACATGTTTATCTATTATGACTTATTTCTGCATACGAATAAAATATTATACGCTTTCTCGAAATAAATGAAATAAATAAATAAATAAATGAAATCTAGGTAAAGCGTTGAGTACGTGTCTCGTTCGAAAAAACGCGCCATAGATCGTTCTGATTCACCGGACAAATATCGCAGCGAGAGTGGCGTGTGACGTCATGCCTTGACATCTTACGCCCGGGCGTGGGACATAGAGGTATAAGAGATAGAGTACGTGAGCCATAGGAGCCTATACAAGTGAAAGCCAGCACGCGATAGAAAGAGAGAGGAGAACTAGTACGTCGGATTTCTTTGTCTAATGACGCATGCGCCAGCACGCGCAGTATTGTTGACGTGAACATAACCTGTTCATAAGCTTCATCAATTTAAATAATATCACCATGGTGATGAAGTGTATGATTTGTAAAGAGGAGCAAAAAGCATTCGAGAGACGCAGCTTTCACAAGTAAGTAAAAATCAAACATCAATGTGAAATGACCCAATGGCTAGTTATCGTGAAATTTTTTTCTACGCTCGTAACTATTCTCCGAGTATTGATGTTGCCAAAAAATACAATCCTAAATCTTGAACTTGTAGTGAATCTGCTGTACATACCTAGACGACTCCAACTTCGTTCCACTAACTACAATTTTAACGAATATCACTACTTGTTGTCACTGCGTTATTTTACTATTTTTACTGAACTACAAAAATTCCTGTTTCTGGAAGTGTTATGTACCCATAAATTAGCTAAAAAATCGATTATCCAGATTTCCAAGAGATGATGCATTGAAAATACAGTGGATGCATGCAGCTGGCTTGTCATCCATTCCTAAGGGTGCTACGATATGTAGTGATCATTTCGACAACAGTTCGTTTGATAATCGTGGAGGTTTTTATGGTTGTCCAATCAGGAGGCGGTTACTGAAAAATGCTGTACCGAAGAAGAAAGTCTCTCAGGATCCCAATGTTCTAATGGATCTTTCTAATAATTCAAATTCCAAACCCTGCAGGTATGATGGCAGAGTGTACTTTATAACTATGCATCTCAATACAAACGTACCTGCAAAATATTCGTATGCCGTAATCTTTCATAAAATGTTTTCAGTAATCAAAACGCCACAGTTACGGATGATGAAAACATATTAAAAATGTATGATACATCAAACACGGTGAAAAATATTGATCATACCTATGATTGCAATTCAACAACCGAGAAGCATAATTTGGGTAATGACAATGAGTTGTGTGCGACTACAAGCAATACCAGTGATTGTCCTAAAAGGTCTGTGTATATGAATATAATTATTGAAAAGTGTTGAATGTGAATGGCAAATGATTTTCAATTCAGATTATTGCACATTATCAGTCAGTAGATTCTGAATGCTAATAGCTTAATAAATATTATTTTCTTTTCTAATCAGAAAACTTGGTCCTGCGAATAGTCCTCAGCCAAAAAAAATTCGATTCACATCAGGATTGAAAACTGAATACTTTTCACGTGATGACTTTGCATCGGATGAATCATGGGCACGCTTTCTGCGATTCAATAAATATAAGAATAGATTATTAAAATCTGCGCATAATAAAAATACAGAAAAAAAAAAAAAAATCCTCAACATGAAGGGCCTCCTTGCGGATTTGAAACGAAAGCAATTATTTTCTGCGGCAGAATACTTGAAGGCAAGTGACTCAGATTAGTTTAATAGTTTGGTCAAGATACTGTAAGTATTGGTTGAATCAACGGCTGAACAAAATGTTATTCATTCTAAGAGCTGTTTACCGTTCTTCCTTTCTCAAATGAATTTGTACATTAAATATTTTTTACATTATACACAATTATAAAATAGAATTATTTTCCCAATAAATTATTATACATATATACATCATACATATACATCATTATACATATATACATATATACATCATTATACATATATACATATATACACTCAGTGACAAAATTAACGGGCCACTCAAGTTTTCCGGAAAAAACATCGTTTTTCGAAACGGTATTACTCAATGAAAAAATATTTGTAAAAAATGGTCAGGGAAGCATTTTACAGGTTGAAACGTCATCTTCGAGCTCGTTTCCGAAAATTTCACCTGAGATTGTTTTTCACCTGTTGGCACAGGTTTGAATGAAGAGCTGCAAAATAAAAAGAAAACCGACATTTTCAAACTTGGCTGCGGGGGTGAAGAAAAATCGCACAAAATTTTCACGATGATGGTTGGGTAGCTTCAGGTCTGCTCTTCAAAACTGTTCTCGAAATTTTTGTCTACGACTTTTTTTCACCAGGTTATTGAATTTTTAGTAAGGACAGACCGTCTTGGCGTCACCCTGCAGGATGCATTACGTGGAGGTACGTTCTTCAAGCACCCCATATGTTTGTGTGTGTGTTTTGTATATTTGTGTGAGCAGGCAGTGAACAGGACCCCAGGTGCGTAACTTCCTAGGTATTCATGACTCTAAACCCTCAATGCACTTGCTGCACTGCATGTGTTTGCTGTTTGTGTGCGTACGTGTGAGTATTAGCAAGTGTGAATTGGTGGTTCTCTTAAAATCTTGTGTTACCACCCCTCTTTTGAATCACCGCATCACGCTCGAATTTTGATCTGGCGAATTGCGTTCCATGCTTCGACGAGCATTACCCTCAACTCATGAAGATTGGCTGGCTGTACGCGTCGACTACGCAATTCACGATTCAGCATATCCCGAATATGCTCGATTTGATTTAAATCAGGACACATTGAGGGTTTAGAGTCATGAATACCTAGGAAGTGACGCACCTGGGGGTTCTGATCACTGCCTGCACACACAAACATATACACAGACATACTCAAACACATGGGGTGCTTCAAGAACGTACCTCCACGTGGTGCATCCTGGGTAACGCCAAAACGGTCTGTACTTACTAAAAATTCAATAACCTGGTGAAAAAAAGTCGTAGACAAAAATTTCTAGAACAGTTTTGAAGAGCAGACCTGAGGCTACACAACCATCATCGTGAAAATTTTGTGCGATTTTTCTTCACCCCCGCAGCCAAGTTTGAACATGTCGGATTTTTTTTTATTTTGCAGCTCTTCATTCAAACCTGTGCCAACAGGTGAAAAACAATCTCAGGTGAAATTTTCGGAAACGAGCTCGAAGATGACGTTTCAACCTGTAAAATGCTTCCCTGACCATTTTTTACAAATATTTTTTCATTGAGTAATACCGTTTCGAAAAACGATGTTTTTTCCGGAAAACTTGAGTGGCCCGTTAATTTTGTCACTGAGTGTATATACATTATACATATATGTATAATTATAAATTAGGTTTATATCATGTTGTTGATTACATAGCCTAACGTGTATTTCACAAAAAAAATGTTATGTCAATTGAATTGTATATAGTGACCATTAAAAATACAGATTAGCAATCGAAACGGAATTCTGATGTGCGTTATTGGATTAGTTAAATTTACAGTGTAATTTTTTCACTGCAAACTATAGGATCTGCCTCCCCACATCCAAGAGATAATAATGAGAATGAAGGAGAAGAAGGTAACAGCAGCATTTCCTGCCTATTTGAAGAATTTTGCGAGAACCCTCCATTTCCACTCCCCTGCAGCTTATGAATATGTAAGGAAAAGTTTTCTCAAATGCTTACCATGCTACCAGACGCTCAACAATTGGATATGTTCAAATAATTATAAACCGGGCATTTCAACAGAAGCTATAGAACATGTATCAAAAATCGTCAACCAAGAATCAATGAAGGCTAAGAAACTAGTATTCAATGTAACTTTTGATGAAGTTCATATAAAAAAGTGCCGCTATTGGGACAGAAATGCACAGGAATGGAAAGGTGTAGTAGATACAGGCGGTCAGTTGACTGAAGTAGATGAAAATGGCCAAACTGTAGTCGCGACTAAAGCTCTAGTCTTCATGCTAGTGAATATTAATGGCAATTTTAAAGCACCGGTTGCTTATTATTTAATAAAATCGTTGAATAGTGAACAAAAATCGATCGTTTTGAAAGACCTTCTGATCAAACTTAGTGAGAGCGGAATTGATGTTGTTAGCATAACATTCGATGGTGATAGCACTCATACAACCGCTTGCGAATTATTAGGTGCAAATCTTAAATACAACGATAGGGATAACTTTAGGCCTTTCATTAAACACCCAGCTACAACAAAACCTGTATACATATTCTATGATCCATGCCATATGTTAAAATTAGTCCGAAATTATTTTGCACGTAAAGGACCTTTGATACACGGTAGGGAAAGAATTAATTGGCAGTATATTGAAAAGTTGAACGTTCTACAAATGAGCGAAGGTCTACACTGCGCATGTAAGATTACAACACGGCACGTTAATTTCGACAACGAAAAAATGAAAGTTTACCTTGCTGCGCAGGTTCTAAGTAATAGCGTTGCAAGTGCTTTACATTTTATGGAATTCGAACTTAAAGATCCACAATTTAAATACGCTTCCGCTACAGCAAAATTCTGTAAGATGTTTGACAGAATGTTTGACAGCCTCAATACTAGGAATAGATTTTGTAAGACTCCGACACGAAGGTGCATCAGGAAAGCGGATTTGCCTGAATTAAAAGAAAATATCAACGAATATATAAATTACATAAATGAATTGGAAATTGATGTGATTATTCCTGTCAGAAATAAAACGCGTTCAACTGTAGAAATGAACAAAGAAAACACAAAAAATGTTAATAATAACAAATTACCGATTGTGAGAAATATGGTCCGCAAGTCAGTAACAGAATGTCCTTCTGTAAAAGTTGGGTTTCTTGGTTTTATCATATCTCTACAAAATCTCTACAGCCTTAGCTCTGAATTAATTGAGAATAATATTGTAGAATTCTTCTTGTCCTACAAAATTTCTCAAGATCACGTTGAGATGTTTTTTGCCTTGATACGTCGCATGAACGGATTTAATAATAATTCAACTACTCTCCAATTTACCTCCGCTTACAAAAAACTATTGTTACATAAAATTGATATATCATCATCAGGCTCCGCTAATTGTAAGCCTCAGGATGAAACTCTACTCGTCAATAATGAAACCCAGGTTTGTGATATAGAAAAATCCACAGTAGGAGGTGATGGGAATACTTTTGAACCTAAAACTACAGAAAATAACAAAACCAAACAAAAAGTGAGGCCGCCCCGAGAACCAAAAGTAAAAAAATTTCCAGTCAATGATTTTTTACATCATGATTACACTGTATTTGAACACGATTATGCGAAAACGGAAGGTTGGTGTTCTACGGAGTACGTCGACCAAGTGATCAAACATGTTGGCGGGTACATAGTTTTTTCATTACAGAAAAAAATACACTGCGAACAGTGCCTTTCTATGATAAAAGGAGATGCTAGTAACAGCAGGAATTCAAAATTAACAATATTACGAAATCGTGGGGGTTTGAATTTTGCATCTGATGATGTCAACTTTATTTGCATGAGCGCCGAAAAGATTTTACGTCAAAATCGACATCTGATATTCTCTGCAAATATTATGAATAGAGTTGTGATGGAAACTTTGAAAATATTACCAAGAACGATATTAGATGATGGTGAACATAGTTTTGAACAAGATCCTTTGTGTGATCATAGGCATCAGTTAATTTTGCTTATACTGAGAAAATTTTTTAACGCTCGATTGCATCATGAAGGTTCTTCATTACAAGAAACGATTCAAAGAATCAGAATACGTAATAATAAGATTACATTATTCAGCGGCCAATAAGTAGTTCATTATTACCTTTTTGGGTTGAGAGTATTTTGTATTAGGTACATAAGATTTGCTTTATCATTTCATAAAATTGATAATAGTAAAATATTATAATAGTAAAATAGTTATTAGTCTATTTATTCATCCTACTCAATCCTACTAGGCTACTACACAACCACATTAATTTTCGTAGTGAGCGCGGAGCGCAGCCTGAACTTACTAACTGCGCATGCGTCATTAGACAGAAAATACCGACGTACTACTTGCTCTCTCTCTTTCTATACCGTACTGGCTGTATCGGCCGACTCACGTACTCTATCTCTTATACCTCTATGCGTACTACTTGCTCTCTCTCTTTCTATACCGTACTGGCTGTATCGGCCGACTCACGTACTCTATCTCTTATACCTCTATGGTTGTCATTTCATCTTTTTAAATCCAAATGAAGGAAATAAAAGAAAGTACGAGCAATGATTAATATAAAATTTGACGGTACAAAAACTAGTGAATACCCACTAAAAGCACCTCAGGTACGAAAACCTTACGCCAAGTACATTAATGTGATAGTCACCAACGAAAATGTTTCGATAGGTTAATCTTGAATCCTACGATATTGATCTTTTGAGGTTATTTATGAATGCAATTATCGGAGGAAACGGTTTTGTGGGGTTTAATTATTTAGCAAGTTACCGCCTGAGGAAGTCTGACGATAGAAAATCAAGAGCAAATGTTGAAGTCGAAAAATATCAGGATATCATGATTTGATATAAGGAACGGCCAGGAGCCAGACCAATAAAGCCGAGTTCAAGCGTTGGATTGCAGCGAATTCCACTTCAAGCTCTATGTTAAGCTCATCTCCGAAGGCCCGTCTGCTCAGACTGATATTGTGAGCCGACGTTATACGTAGGATTCCGACGAGTTTTATGATCTATTTCCTCTAGTCAAAACGAGATTGTAAGTCAACGTTGTGTGTTGGACTCCGATAGGCTTTATTCTACACTCCACGTCAACGTAGTGCCTTGAACTTCGGTGGAGATAATTTTTCATCTATGTTTTACTAACAGCTTAGATTCTTCGTTCGAAGCGAGCTCAAAGTCTGTATAAATATCTATGATTACATGTAAATTAATAGTACAAACTATATATTCATAATTTACTGTCAAATTTCAATACATAAATTTGTTAGATTTTGGTATGCAACCTGTGTCAGTATGTTCAAGTCTCTTAAGCTTTCTTCAAATTCAGATTAGTGCTATCACGACAAATTGAATGAAAATACTTATTCGCTATGAAAGAAATGATCGATCGACGCCCTCTTTGTCAGATGATAGAGATTCTCATCTATATTTATTTATTCGTTTTAGACTCGGCGTAATTTCATTTATGAATGTAATTATTGGAGAACAACCTTTTTTATGGATTGTTCAATTTTGTAGCGGGTCATTGTTTCAGAAGAGAGGATGATGAGAGAAAACGCTGAAGTTGCAAGACATCGGGATAGTGTGATTTGATACAAGAAATGGGTAGAGTCAAACGAATAGAGTAGAATGCAATTGTTTGACTTCAGAAACTTTCATTTTATGCTCTACGCTAGTCTTGCATCAATAGACTCAATTCTATATATTTCGATACCTTCGGTTCAGACCCGAAGTTGAAGTTGACGTTATGAGTACAGGACGCGTACATGTTCTTTTTGCACAGGACCTAGCTGCATTAAAAAAAAAAAAAAAACTACCTAAGAATTGCAATACATATATCTAATATTTATACCGTGAAGTTAAGGGGAAACCGAACGATGGCTGCACTATAGTTCGACCAACACACGCTCGCGTTGCGTACCTGAGTTTCTACTAGCTGCCAGTGACTGCCAACTCGATTCGCCTGACGCCTGTCACCGAGGCTCAAGGATGCTTAACTATAGTTTAGTATCTTTGAGGCGCCGGGCGAATCGAGTTGGCAGTCACTAGCAGTGAGCAGAAGCTCACGTACGCAACGCGAGCGTGTGTTGGTCGAACTATAGTGCAGCCACCGTTCGGTTTCCCCTTAACTTCACGGTATATATTTAATCATGAACTGCAACTATAACCCTGCGTGCAAGTAACTCCGCCATTGCCGGTCTCAAGCCCAGATGAGACAGGAGGAGGGCTGCGCGCAGGGTTACACGTTGCAGGCATATAGAATTATACCGGATTCTAACGAAACAATTCGTAGAACTTAATGAAAGAACACATCTTGCGTCTGTCCACAGAAATTTAAGGCTCACAGAAAAGTATGAGCATACGTGTATATTATAACATTATTTTCATTCATTTGAAATTATACTACCACATTTAACATTGCTGCTTTTCGAGGGATTCGGATGATATAAAATGCATCACCGTACATGCATTGAGATGTTCATAGGAACAATTAGCAGAATGCTGACAACCGAGCAAGCCTCGCAAGCGAGGATATAGGAAAACCCAATCGAGCCAGCGTAGTGAGCGAGGACAATTATTAGGTAGTCAAGCAAAATTGTACCAAAAGTGGTGATATCAACCCCAAAAAGCACCCCTGGTGCAAAAACTTTTCGCCAAGTACATTAATGTGGTCACTACCCCCAAAAAAATTCACCAACAAAAATTCTTCTTCGATAAAAGTGGTACTATAGAAATGTCTACTTACAAAAGGATTGAAATCAGATACAATTGCCAAGTACATGTTTTCTGTATAGCAAAAGTTTACAACAGAAGAACAGAAAACTGAATAGTCTTGTATCGTTCACTCGCTACGCTCGCTCACTCGATCTGCTCTTGATAATTACAGGGAAAAAATCAGGAAAAAAAATTTAGGAAGTGGTACTTGGCGGGCCATTATAGCAATATGTATCGAACAAATGATACATAACCTAAGTAAATACTCTTGTACTTACTCATAAATGGCCCGCAAGTACCACGTACTAAATTTTTTTTCCTCATTTTTTTCCTGTAATTATCAAGAGCCGATCGAGTGAGCGAGCGTAGCTAGTGAACGATACAAGACTATTCAGTTTTCTGTTCTTCTGTTGTAAACTTTTGCTATACAGAAAACATGTACTTGGTAATTGTATCTGATTTCAATCTTTTTGTAAGTAGACATTTCTATAGTACCACTTTTGTCGAAGAAGAATTTTTGTCCGTGAATTTTTTTGGGGGTAGTGACCACATTAATGTACTTGGCGAAAGGTTTGTGCACCAGGGGTCTATCTTACCCTATTTTATTGATATATTATAAGCTTTAAGCTGCCAAAATAAATTCAGCAACAGAACCTTCCCTGTATTGATAATTTTTTATTTTTTTTTCCTTTTTTTCCCTTTCCCCGCCTTTTCCTTCTTAAGATTCTATGATGCTAGAAATCTCAACAGTAGGACCCTCTACATCATCCCCCGTCGAAGCAATATCCCTTGCATTTGGACTCTGATTGCTATTTTCCTCATTAACGGGATCAAAGATCTCTGTATCCTGAGAAGAGGTAATTTCAGGGTTGGGAAGAATTTCTAACTCATCCCTTAAGAAATTCCACAATCTAATGCGTTCTTGACTTAGTTGTGAGCGCCAAGTATCCTCAAATTTTATCGTGGCTAAGACTAAGGCTTGTAGAATATTTTTCCCCAATTTACCCTTAACTACATTAACGATTTTAAAAAATTTGTAAAAATCACAATCAGCACAAGAAGCCTTATGAGAACCCTTAAAACTGGCACATTCTACGCTAGCTTCGCAATAACCTTCGTGTGTTTTCCCACAATCCTCACAACGAGGATCATAATTACAGGATTGACTAAGGTGCGCAAATCTTCGGCATTCACCGTATCGTCTGGTTGGTATAGAAAATTTGGAGACTCTTATTGGAGAATCAAAAATTTCTACTATACTGGGGATTTCTCCCTGTCGGTATATTTTTATGTCCAACAATTCTATCCAAACCGGATCCTCTTCAACGTCCCTGTCGTTATTCCTCTGTCTGCACCTCTCAAGTTTTTTAATTGCTTTCTTTGAATAGGGATCAAGACCTTCGAAAAAATCCTCAGTGGATAATACGAACGGAATATCACGTAGTATCCCAGTGAGAAAGATGGCCTGATCAGGAATAACCGTCACCCAAGATTCTACACCCGAAATTCCCGGAGATGATACGAACAAATTAGCTGCATCGCCTGACTTAAAAACAACAACGACTCTATCCGGACCCCCTTTAAAGATTTTGAATAACTCTAAACCCGCTCTCCGAAACTTTTTCACTACTAATATAGGATGATAGTTACCTAAAAATTTGTTACCTGCCGAATCAAATAAATAGACAATGAAGGTCCTATATCATCAGGCCTATATCTGTTCGAAGAATTGTCTCAATGGAATTGAGTTGGTGGAACTCCCAAGGAACCTGTAGCGTTGTCACAAGGATCTATGTTTGAGTGAGAAATTTTTTTCTGAATATGAGTCGATTGACCATTGGGAGATAAAGATTCGTTGTCAGACCCTGACGGTGGACCTCTTTTATTCATTCTTGGTTATAATTGGTTCCGTATGGACGGTCTAATTGGTAGAGAGAGAGAGGAATTTATCTTGTCTAATTTGCACTAATTTTACCCCTTTAGTTAAATGATAACAATAATGTCTGAGCAGAAATAGACAGACGTACAATTAGCAATTGCAAAGCAGAGTAAGTAACAAATAGATGATCGAAAGAAGAAAACTAATAATCAGAAATAAAGACTTAGACTCCAAGGAGAAGAAAGGTTTTAATACTTGATCGTGAATTTTACTTGATATTTTTTTGGAGAGACCAAGCTTTAGACTTCGAATGGACGACGTATAGCTGCGTCTGCTTTCCTCCAGGAATTTAATCCTCACCCAAACTTTGGAAGACCAGATCAAAATCCCTCAGATATTTTTTCCACTCACGAGATTGAATTGATGTCCTATTTCTCACTCCAATTTCTTTCATAAGTCAGCTGCCAGAAAACTTCTTCCAAATTGACGGCTCTCACCATGTGTATTAAGACCTTAGCGTCGTAAACCAGTAATCCGCCTGAATAGCTTACATCCATTGGCAAGGACTATCCTCCTTCTATAATTAATATTCGTTGTGAATTTATATCTGTTTTGCAGGTATATTTTGAAATAACCTCCAATACAATTTGGATTCAAGCGTTCAAAGACTTTCTGTTGCGCAATAACCACGAGACTCTTGACAGCACATTTTCCGCTTATATTATATCAAATCTCGAGCAACCACCCCACACTTTCTTCGTTGGACGACAATTAGTAATTTTAGAATGTTATTTAATGCTTACTAGTTATTTGCTTCAAGAATAATATATGATAAGACTATTAATTATCACTTTTTAGATAATTTGAATTTAGATATGTAGGTATGGTGATTCGCCGGTAAGCAACGTGACTTGCACGCTCGACTTCCTAAGATCGAATCATTTAAACAGTCCATCTTCTTTGAGGGTGGACTCTGGTGTTTCCTTTAAACACAAGATCAACTTGTCTTTTGCTACAGTGTTCGCAAGAAAAAAAATTTCGTGACAAAAACGTTGCTATGGATGGGCGACTAGTCACCTCAAAATCTTTTTCTTTTTCTCTTCAACCACCCTAATGTGTACCCTAGATGAACTTTGAATGAACAAAATGCATGGAATATGTAAGATTTGTTTATCAATAATAATGACAATATCACAAGCACGACAGATTGACTAATTATCCCTTATCCTGGATCCTTATGGTGCTTCTCTTGATTGTATCAACCTCTATTTCTTCTTTTGTGCAGCAGCACCTGCCCTAGCCAATGAGTCTGCCATTTCATTACCGTGGACTCCGGCGTGTCCGCGTACATGGTTCTGAAAATATCACACAAGTGTTTGGTAATCACCGTGAATCGAGATCATTATACCGTGAGGAAACGTGGAGAAAGCCTGGTCCAAGCGCACAGGCGCTGATTTATTCGAACATCGTTGGTCGGCAGAATCGCGCTAGCAGATCCACCAACTTTTCAGTAATATCCCTAGTTTTGTCATCTGCTTGATCAACAACAAACAAAACCTATTCCTGCCCACTGGACTCTAATAATACTGGAACACACGGCGGCTATGTTCTTCCATAGAGAAGAGGCAAGCCAAAAGCGACTCATAGAGATATTACCATAGAGGAGGTGAGGCGGCCGAATCAGCGTGGTGCGAATAGAAACAGAAAGAAAATCGAGATAGTAATAGCTTCCTCGTCTTTTAACACATACGCACTTAGTCTTTATAGGTGAGCGCACCTAACCATTCTATGTGTTTCTGACCATCACCGAAGAGAGGGGGGTAGTCGTTCATTGCGCATGCGTTGAAAGACAAGGAAGCTATTACTAACTCGGTTTTCTGTCTCTTTTTATTCGAACTACGCTTCCGCTTACAAGCGGCCCTATGTCTCACCTCCTCTATGCTAATATCTCTATGGAGTGACTTGATGTGGTTTTCTCTCTTGGCTGAATGCGAAAGCGATAAACCCAGGAAGAACAAACATGTGGCTTTCTCTCTGTCCTATTGCGTCACGCATCTGCACTTCCAACTATAGTATAGCAACTGCAAAAAGTTTCATCTGTTAATAATATGTGCGGGTCACGATGTAAGAATAATAGGTGGGTCGACGAGACTTCAATTCCTGTGATTTTTACGTGTTATTTCCTCAAGTCCCGTACAGGTGGCGCTGCCACAGAGATACGCTAATTACAGCGGTCACCGTAGTCACATGTTTCCTAGCCTCAGCTGTCACTGGATGTCACAACCACAACCCCTTGTTTCTGCTTACACAAGTACAAGATTCTGACATATGCGTTACGGTATTATGTGGCAATGCATATGAGGCGGTATAAGAAGCAAGTAGGCAACCGCTACTGAAACAAAGTCAAGAGAAGAAGAAGCCTTCCAAACTGTACAGCACTTGATGAGTATATCATCTTTTTTTTTCAATTAACGATAACATTTCAATTTTTTGAATGTACAGCATTTGATGAAAAATATATTTATGCTATCATATTTATGTTTGTTCATTTACTTCTAGATTTTTGTTATTTGAGTAGTTTGGTAATATATATTTTCCAGCCTAGAACCCGATTCCTCCGATTTTTGGTACAGTCCCGATTCTGTTCAAAATGTCATACAATTGACATTGATGATTTATGGGTATAGATTATAGATTGTTATAGGTACACTAAACGTAATGGATTCTGAGCCGGATGTGTTTGATAATTCTAGAAACAGCCAATCGGCGCTCTGGATTACAAAAATGCAAAGCGCCGATTGGCTGTTTCTTCAATTGTCGAACACATCCGGCTCAGAATCTATTACGTTTAGTGTACTTTACTTACATTTGTGTATGACCGTACGTGAATATCTGAATGCAATGGTAAAAGTGCGTGTGAATAGAAATTTGAATTTGCCGCTTTAGAGGTATCTCTGTCAAGGCGAACCCTGGCGGAATACTCGGGTAATAACCATAAAGATATAATAAGCATAGACTTATAGAGATAGACTGCGCGATACTATAAGAAGACCTGAAGAACTTATTAGAACGAGAGTGCGATAGCTGGAGAGATTCTGTCTTTTTCTAGTCGGTGAGTTGGTGGAGTAAACGGCAGGCCTGTTATGTCAGGTTTAGTATAGTGCGGCGTCGTTCCCCTTACTCGCTGTAGACCCCCACTCCTTGCGCAGTGCGAGAAGGAAGGAATCTCCCCGGCGCTGTTGCTGTCCTTCAATATGAGCTTCAGCCAGCACATAAGAGCGCGCAGTCTATCTCTTTAAGTCTGTGGATATAAGAATAAAGCGAATAGAGTACGGGAGTCAGCCGAAATGGCGATATCGGAATAGAAAGAGAGACAAGAACTAGGAGGTCGGATGATCCTTGTTTAATGACGCATGCGCTGTGCGTTTATGTTAACAAGTTGACAAGAACATGTCTGTTCGACGGATTCGACGAATTACTGGAAAATAACGCGCATGCGTACAACGCATCTTAGGTCGGGATCCGCGCATGTGCGCGCTTCCCACGCTGCCGATTTGAAATTTGAATGACAGAAGTTAAGGTTGTAAACAGTATAATATGTTATAATTAATATAATCTTGCTTATAATTATTGAAAATAGGACCATGAATTAAAAAATAAGTTAATAAATTATTGTGAGATCGAGAATAGGTTGGAAGAAGTAGTTGAAGGGATAATAGAGATAAAGACCTAAGATGCGTTGTACGCATGCGCGTTATTTTTCAGTAATTCGTCGAATCCGTCGAACACGGCGGATGTTGCGTTAGTGTTGCGTTCATACAGTCGCTCACTACGCATGCGTCATTAAACAAGGACCATCCGACCCCCTACTGCTTGTCTCTCTTTCTATTCCGACATCGCTGTCACTTACGGGCGCTCCGCTGACTTCCGTACTCTATATTCTTATATCTCCATGTTCCTGCCACGGTTTGCCGCCTTTTTGACTATATCCTCGAAAGAGAGGTAAGTCATTAAAAGCAAGAAGAAGAAGGTCTGCCGCCATTTGTATTCGACAACAACCGAAAACAACCAGCAGACGGACTCTAGGGATATTCGTGGCAAGTCTGAAGGAAGTTGGCGTTCCTCGTAAAATTCGAATAAATCAGCGCCCGCGCGCCTGGACCAGGCTCTTTCGACGTTTCCTCACGGTGCACTAAATAACAGTGGCGCAACAATAGGGTGGTAGGACGGGCAAAATGCCACTGACCCCTGGCCGGAGGGGGCCCTCAGCCCGACAGGGCTACGAGCTTAGAAGGATCCTATCATTTATTATTAGTTCAAAATTTAGTAAAATTTATTAGTTTTGTATTCAATTGATTCAAGTTACCTACTAAAGTACATACACAAATTGAACAAAAAAATCTATTACGAACGTTGGTTGAGCTTCTTTACATTGAGAGAGGGCCCCATCCGATGAATTTGTCATGGGCCTTAACGGTATAGTTACGCCACTGCTAAATAATAATTCAAATCCAGATTATCTACAAAACTTCAATTTTATACTCCGAGGCAAATGTTTCAAAAAGTTACTCATATCATAGATATAAGGTTAGTAGATTGGACAAGTTGGCCTTTAAAAATAGTGTCGCACCACAAATGTAGGCAGCACGACAGTCGAAAAAAGCTTTTTCGTGTATTTCGCTTCAGCACTCTTTTCTAGCAACAGAATTGCGTTTTGGTAAACGATCTGCACACATTGATCAATAATATAGATATTTCATTTCATCAACAGATTTTCAAAATTTGCGCATTATCCAGTGCTACCTTATCAACGTAGAATGTTATGATTTGTAACATAGTATGAGCTAAATAATAGCTAAGAGCTGAGCTGCGGCATATGCGGTCATCCTCAAAATAATACATATGGGGCATTCCATGCCAAATCGACCTGGTCCTGACCCTCGACTTCTCAGATCTGGTCCGCGATGGTTTGTATGATTCTTCTGACTCCAAATAGCAATCAGAATTTTTTTCAGATTTAACGAAATAAATTCAAGCGCGTCATGAATTTACAAAGTTTTTTTGTTCAACACCTCGATGGCCCTGATCGAACAATCTGGAAAAATTCTCAAAAATTCTGTATCAGAAATCAAAATTTTTATAACCATTATTCATAATGTCTGGGCTGTTGCTCCAACCTGTTTTTCAAGCTTTTTAATCATAATTTCACGTCGCTATTCTCGAAAAACATAAAACGTTCGAAAAAATCTGAAAAATTTCCAAGAATCCTTGGCTATCGTTAGAAATATTCAAGCAGCAGTCCATGGTGTATTACCCGCTTATATTTTTTCATTTTTGTTCTTCGAAAAAAGCTCAAAAAAACAGATTGAAGCGAAAGTCCAGACATAATGAATTTTGGTTCAAAAATTTTCATTTCTGACACAGAATTTTGGAGAATTTTTTTAGATTTTTCGATCACGGCCATCGAAGTAATGAAACAAAAACTTTGAAAATTCATAACGTACTCAAATTTATTTGGAAAAATCTGAAAACTTGTAATTGCTATTTAGAGTCAGAAGAATGATGTAAAAAATCTGAGTCAGATCTGAGAGGTCGAGGGTTAGGAACAGGTCGATTTGGCATGGAATGCCCTATATATATGAGTGCACCAATTACCTGTGAACGATTTGTGGCGAAAATTTCGATCTGTCTGCAATTTTGATATTTTATATAATAGTATATAGGGGAATACGGGGCAAAACAGGGCAAATGATTTTTTATAAAATACGGCGATGTATTTTGCATCAAGAATGATACAAAAAATAAAAAAAATGAAAATGAATTTTTTCGTTTCATTTTTAATTTTTTAATTTTTTGTGTCATTATTAATCTAAAATACCTCGCCGTATTCTATAAGAAGTCATTTCCGATCACGTTATTTTTTTTTGATTTGGTGCCCGTTTTGCCCCGTGTTCCCCTACGGTGATGTGAAAATCCCTCAAGTTTCGGACCCCAAAGCCGTTCACCATAGATATCGTTCACTTTTACATTCGAATGCTTATCGTGCCCGTATCATGGAAAAAGACTATCCAACATATTTTTTGAGTGAAAAAAAAAATTAGTTTTTCGAAAAAGAATTATCATCACCCCGTTAACATGCAAATAGTATTTTTCGATACAAGTGCATAAAAGCAGCAATGCCGCACACCGAGTGTGAAGGCGTAGGACGAGCCCGGTGTCGAGTCGAAGGCAAGCCGACGACGAGACTTCGGGCTCGTGCTATGGGCCTCCACATAAGTCGCATTGCCATGTTTAGCACGTGTGTCGAACACTATTTTTTGCAACACCTACATCGAGAGTTCTGTTTTATGCCGTCTATGGGCATCGAAAAAGTCTTTTACTTTACTCAGTGTGATTTTGGACGTTTTACCCACGCTTCGCGTGGCTAAAACCCCCATTTTCAATACTACAATATTCGACGGAAGAACTGCTCCTGATCTCGTGTGATTGCAAAACTCGCCTGCGGCTCGTGCTGCAACCTCACACTCGTCAGAAAAAGTTTTACCGGACTCGTACTGTAATGTACTATTAAACACTGGTATGCTTTTAAACACTAGTGCGAGAAAACTTTAAAAGACATTTCAAGTGCCTATAGACGGTGCATGAAACAGGACTTTTGATGTAGGTGTTGCAAAAAATAATAGAAGCCGCTAGCCTAACGGAGCGCATTGCATTTGTAGGATATACGTTGTATATAGCTGTAGTATAATGTCAGCGCATCATAAGTCTGAAAATTGGAATTCAGAATTAGGCCACGTGGTGTTTTTTGTTGGTAAGAAATTTATCATTTTACTGACAGAATATTTAGATGATTCAAGCACACGGGTAAAATTTTTGACTATATCGATAGATGTTCTATCTTACCACCAAATATAGATGGCAGCATTCGTTGTCACTATTATTTTGCGACATACTGCTATATGACTCCGAATTGTCTTAACTTGTCCAATCTACTACCTTATATCTATGCTCATATCAATTACAAATTCGTGGTGCTTCTTTCACCACAGATGGTACTTCTGTAATTAAACACACAGATTCATCTTCATGTTATTCGTCATTTTTCGAAAGCTATTAATAATATTATTATTTTCAATCAGCTTGGGTTTGCTTTTCGAATTCATGAACACTTTGCAGTTCATTAAAGTTCAGTTATTGAAATCATGATACCAATGGAATATAAACAAATAGCTGACATATACAAATAGTTACCCATGTAATTGTCAAAGGCTTGAGCGCGGTCTCCATTTCGATGAGTTCTTGTTTGTTGATAACACGATCACCGTCAGATTTCTTCCATCCGTTTCTCTTCCAGTTTGGCATCCACTGTGTTATACAAGATATAAGGAATTGGGAGTCTGTATTTATTTTCAGTTTCTTCACCCCAGCTTTTACTGCTTGTTCAGCTGCTGCTGTTACCGCCTGTATTTCTGCCAGGTTGTTTGTCGCACGACAACCGTCCGCGACAGGACGTGAGATGTTTCTACAAAAGAAATAAACGAGTGTACGATTATAATTCCAACAATTTGTCGTACGATCCATTGCTTAAATATCTAACACTCAAGTGTCATTAAAATTTAGTGATAAACTTACAGAGGATGATTATCCCCAAACCAAACACCAATCCCCGCAGCTGCCCCTAATTTACCATTTCCACTACAAGCTCCGTCGGTGAAAACATTCACAAAGCCTTGCCCATCAATGTCAAAACTGCTCGGCGCCACTGAACTCTGAAATAATTAGAAATTAGAAGATCATTGCTTAGAATATGATATGCGCTTTTTGTTTCATGGTACGAACAAGTCTGACCTTTTCATTCAGCTTCAGTGAGTATCTGAATGCTTTTGAAAAGGCTGGCCTGTATAAATTATTGCATTCGTAATGAAATTCATTGATTTGATCACGTGCATTCACTCTTAAACTAGGACTACAACAACGCTAGAAATTCCTGAACAAAAATTCTGAAAATGATAAAGCAATTCTTACATTTTAATGTTTCATTTCAAAGCACTTCAGAATGAAGAAATATTTAATTACCTGAAACTTCACTATGACAAAATTTTTTTCTAATGTTTCATTGTTGAATATTCGAGTTTGCAAAATTGCACAGATTTTGAGCAACAAACAGCAATATTCAACTGACTATCGAAAAAAAATATTGGGTCGCAGTAAAATTGTAGAAATAATTGTCGAAATAGTTTTCGGAAGAAACGAAGCCGCTTAGAATGAAATCGACTGAATCTAATGGATTTTTCCTAATCTTAAAGTGCTTTGAAATGAAACATTGATATCTGAATGTTTGTTTATAATTTTTAGCTATTTCGTTCTTGGGAATTTCTATGGAAGTTCTCATAGTTTACGAGTGAGTAAATGTGATAAATATTCAACGTGCGATTATCGCCTAATCAAAGTAATTGGCTGATTGTCCGAAAAAATCGAAATTTAGGTCCTTGTTGATTCCTGTGAAACAGGGTCGTAAGTTATAGTAAGTCATTTTCTTTTATGAAACTACTTCATTAGACGTACCAAATCATGAAATAAATTTATTTCTTTTATCACAAATGATAAATATATCTTCAAGTAAATACCCTGAGAATCATTCCCTCATTGTGTCCCAACCCCCAAATCCAAATAGATTCATAAACTTAATACGAAAAGTTTCTTATAAACTGTTTGCTATCTTATTTTTTATTCATATATGATAGTATCGGCTATACATAAACGTGTGTATAGTTTAAAAGCGGCAAACGGATAAATCACAAACTGTATTTTTAAACTCGTCCCTAAAAAACGTATCATTCCCTCACAGTTGCGTAACATTTGGATTGGAGCATAATCTAAAATTGTATCGAATTTTTTTTTCCAAATTCATATTCTTAACATCATTGCCGCACATCGTGTTATAAAAAGGTAAGCGCTTATTTATGGACAATTTATCATACCGTATACCGCGAGGACCAGGTGAAAGAGAATGGTCCGTCCGCCCAGACACCTTATATTTCGTATTTTCATGGGGATAGCCACTCGTTGCGCTGAAAAATATATCCTGGGGTCGAAGCTATCGACCACGCGCCAAAATCACCCTAGGTATTTTCTGCGCAACGAGTGGCTATCCCCATGAAAATACAAAATATTAGGTGTCTAGGCGGACGGACCATTCTCTTTCACCTGGTCCTCGCGGTATTTGAATATGTTTCTAGTAGTAATAGAATATTGTACGAGTGCATGGAAAAGTAAAGTTATTTGTTTTCTACTTTGATGCAATAATATTTCGTTTGGTCATTCCCTCATAAAAATTGTTGGTAAAACTCAACCTTAAATTTTTAAACGCAAAAAAGTTGGGGACCACTATAATGTGTTAGTCAATTAGGATATGTATTATCAAATGTACGAAAAACAATCCATAATAATTTTAAAAAAATTCGGACAAATTAAGTCATTTTTTGATTTTTTCTGAGAATCAGCCAATTATAAATGTACTGTAAACAGTCCAACGTCCCTAATTGAAGTTTTTAATATAACAACTCAATAGATCTTAACGATATATGGGAAAAACGTTGAAAGAAATAGGAAAAAAAATTTGTGCCATCATGGACTTAGTAGCGTGATGTTCGTAACGAAACATGAGATTCTTGAGAATGTTTGAGGCTTTTAAAAAGTGTCGAAATATTTGGTAGTTTGAAAATTCATTGAAAAAAAAAGAAACAGGTGGATTAATTTTCTTCTATCACCTTGAGTCAGTACTGAATCTCATTTCATAGACTGCGGGTTTCACGAACGTTCTTTTTTTACGAAAAGGCACAATTTTCTCAGCATGCATCAGTTATTTTCAAATGTCAGGATTTTTTGAGACCCTAATATGCATACTGCATTATATTGTAGATGAAAAATTAGAGCGAGGTGTTTGAAATTACTTTTTTGCTTTCGCACAAGTCTTCCAAGGTTTTCTCCGTGCTTGGTTCATTCAATTTCTTTCGCTTTCTATTATTCGGTATGATGGAACTGCCTTGGCTCATATCCGTCGAAAGGCATCTCTTAATCTCATGGAGTTCTTGGTGCATGGAGTTCAAAGTACGTTCTAAAAGTTTTACACGCCCAGGTATGGAAACTCCAGTAGTCGACAAGCCTGATATTCTGCTCTCCAAACTGGACAATCTTTGTGACACATTCAAACTGTGTTTCGCGGCAATGTCTTCAACTTCTGATGAAAATTTCCATGGAATGAGAACAGTTCTATTATAATTAATATTTATTTATCGATGCACAACATCAGAGACAACGAACACAAACAATTACCGCTGGAGTTCTCTACTCGCAAAGATTTGTAAATATCTGGGTTGCATTCCAGGTGATATCTAAGCCATCCTCCGGATTGATTAAAATTTTGGATGCCTAATTCGTGGGCAATTTTTGACGCTTCAGATTGGACATGGAGTTGGGACAAAGACTCTTTGTCTTTGGCCCAATCTTTCAATTTCTTTTCCAGCTCGTCGTACGGTGATTCGATTGTCGTCGCTATACTTAGGCCGGATTTTCCTGAGCTGTAACTAAGACAAGATCTGTTGAGGGGTTCATCTGAGGATCAAAGATACTGAGGTAACAACAGTTTTCAGTGTCTCTCATAAACTGGAACAAAGAACTTACTTTACATTTTTATACACAAAGATAACCTACCCATTTTGAATTGTGTTGGGCCCACATAATCCCTGCGTAGATTTAACTTTGAGCGAAGAACTCCTACGGCTTGCGACAAAATTTTCTGCCTCAGATTTCGAGGGAAACTTTTTGTATATCGGATTTGGATATTTATTCACCTCTGCTTTGCATTGTTCCCTGAAATCAGTTTTGTCCATAATACTGCTTTCTATTGTTTTTCTTGTTTCTTTCTTTATACATCAATCTTCGATATACTATACATGAATCATTGAAGTATAAATGGAGCGAGGAAGAGGAAGGTAAATTTTTAATCAGAACCGTGAAGTCAAGCGCATACATGTATGTGTGGGGAATATAATTTTTGCTCCAAATAGTGTGCATTAGGATCTGGAAATTTAGCAAGTTTGAATCCTTCATAGGGCTTAGTGTTCACAAGAAGCACATCAATACATTTGCTAACTTTATGAGGAATGAGTCCTGAATTCAAGTTTTTTATTTCAATTTGTCTCTAAGAAAAAAAATGAGAAACATATTTCAATGAGCAATATTATAAAAAATACATAGCGTGATATTTCTTACTTCAAATACGAATGCGATAAAAATTCAAATGTAAGACTCAATACGGTCATACTGACAAAATCAATTATTGACGTGTTTCCCGTAAACGGTGATATCTAGGGATTGAAAACTTTGTGAACTTTCGCACCTTGGTACACACTGTACGATTATCTATAAACCCTGAAGAGAAATTACAGTTCTGACCCCGGACCACCGACTCATAATTGGTGCAGTTGCCGATACATAAATTACATGAACAAAAATATATAAACAAAGGCCGACATAACCAAGAAAATCTCACCAGGTAGCGTAAACGCCTGGATTTCGACCCCTGGCTACTGCATAAAAGAATCCCATAGTTTCCGATATCAGTCTGGTTACGGAGACAAAGAAGTTTCGCATGAGAATGATAATATCGTTTCATTTCAAATGAACAAACTACGTCAAACTACACATGTTGCAGACGCAGAGCAGGTTCGTTTCGTTAAGCTGCGTTAAGCCTCGAATCGTCGTTTTCATCACACGACACCAGCGACGAATCGCTGAGGGCGATGGGTCAGTAAATTCTAATGTGAGGATTGGCTGTTCAGTAAAAGATATGCGTCATTTTGCAGACCTTTATTTGGACGTCCCGTTCTTGTCACTTGTCGGAACAATGAAAATATAACCATAGTAATATCTATCGCCTGCAGTTGTAGAACACCCCCCCTCCCCCCGCCGTGCATCTAAATCGTTTATCGTATTCGACGCAAATCAGTACTACGTGGCACATGGAGCTATACAAACTTCGGTAGCCCAGACAAAGGAGAAAAAGAAGGAGAAATCAGTACTACGCATAAAGCGTAGCTGACGTATGATATTGGCGATGAAGTTGGTATAAAATAAGTCGCGCTGAAGCATTGCGTTTATTACTTGTCATACTGCATCACAGCTTCTGCTAGACATATTTTCCACCGTACGCAATACACGTTTACCATGAGTAATCCCATACCTGTCACTGAAGCTGAAGGAGGTGCGTCAGCGACGTTTGATCAGGAAGAATGGAATGCCTTCAAGGTCAGGATATATTCCAATTTTTGTTTTTTATTTTACAAATTGTACATATCTATCTCACTGCGCGTGCGCATTCACCGTGTCCTAACTTGTTTACATTAGGCACATTCTCGTGGTACTCTGGTATGCGTAGGCACCAAAGTGTATTAGAACAATAGTGTGTGTCTCAAAAACTATAACCTTGGTACACTTTGCTACTTACATACGGAGTGTTTTCTTGAAAAGGCATAATATCCACGAATCAAAATCAGTCTATCAGACAAAGATTGATTGATTGATTAAAAGAGGAAAAGGGAGGGAGGGAGGGAGAAAGATAGATAGATAAATAGATATCATTTATTTATATCTATCACAATGCTAGACAAAATTGGAGTGTAGGAGCACAAAGCAATACAAAAAAGGTTGCCCTGTGCCCTTACGAGAGAGAGTAAGTCCAGGTAACTTAAAACTACGGTACATAAAAAGAAAAAAGAAAAGAGGAGAGAGAGAGAAAGAGAAAGTAGTAGTGTAGTACATTTTATTCATTCCAAGTTTTCATTAATTGAAAATAGTAATGGTACATTGTACAACAGGGGGGGGGGGGGGGGGGGGGGGATGGGTGATATCTAGCGAGGGTCAGATGATGTTGCCACCCGAGCTTGAAATTACCCTCCCCCCCTTGTCGCACAACGTAATTTTTTCAAGGAGTGCATGTATACTGTATAGGCTCTTTTTCGCGCATGTACAACGGAAATTTTTGGAAAGTTTGGAAATTTTCAAAATTTCGAAATATTTGAAAACCTTCGAAACCGTCTCTTGGAAGGTAGCAATAGATCCATTACCTCCCTAGGGAGGTAATGAAGTCCACACGGAAAGATTTATAACCATTCGTGTGCGCATATCGATGAATCGTGTTCTAAACAGTACTCAGTGTGGTGCTGCACAAGAATTCGCTATTTTTCACTAACACCTGACTGAGTCGTGTGCAGAACCGTAACCAGCCGGGTTTTAAGGTAGTTTTTCACGTACAGTCCCACGAAACGTGGGTTTCAGACAAGATTTTGAATACTTCTCGATGGGGAAAAAATCTGAAAAAAATCGAGCATGTAGGAGATCCTCGGGAGAATGATTTTGCATAATAATAATTCAAAAAAGTTATTAACAAATTGATGAAAAACAAAACTGTTCAAGAAATTAGCCGGTGACCCAACTTTTTTTTCAGGTGAAAATGATTTGTCAATTTTACTGAATACGTATGAATTTTTTGAGAATTTTGGTAATCTTTTCGAAAACTGAGGTTTTCATACCTGACAAATCTCAATTTTCAAAAAGATTACCAAAATTCTCAAAAAAATCAAACGTATTCAGTAAAATTGACAAATCATTTTCACCTGAAAAAAAAGTTGGGTCACCGGCTAATTTCTTGAACAGTTTTTTTTTCCATCAATTTGTTATTAACTTTTTTGAATTATTACAGTCCGACCCCTTAATAGTTCCGGGCAGGGATGAGAGGGGAAGAGTTTTTCCACGAATCGGTATACCCCCACCATGTACCTTGCCAGCGAGACTTTTGCACTTATCTCTCAATAGTTCCGACCGCTTTACACATTCGCTTTATGACAATGTAAGCCAGCGTATAGACTCTTCGTTTTCTTATACTTCGAAATACGTATGAAATGGAGTTTCGGCTGACGGAACTATTGAAAGGTAGTTACACAAAATCCGAGTCCATGGTTGCTCGTCTGAGTAGTGGGGGAAGCAGTTCGCACATCAAACTGGGGAAGCGGAACTATTGAGTGAGGCACTATTGAGAGGTCGGACTGTATTATGCAAAATCATTCTCCCGAGGATCTCCTACATGCTCGATTTTTTTCAGATTTTTTCCCCATCGAGAAGTATTCAAAATCTTGTCTGAAACCCACGTTTGGTGGGACTGTACGTGAACAACTACCTTAATCTTTCCGTGGACGCTAGAAATGGGCGATTTTCCATTCGTTTTACATCCAAGAAAAAGGGCCTATTACATGCACGTGTTGAAAATGAATTATTGTGTTCACGTTGTAAATAATACAATGGGCAGATTATGGTTTCTGTATACTGTCATCTTATGACTACGAATGACTTGAAATATATTTTCTTGCTTTGGCCATGAGAAATACGGTCCGCGCTTTGATGTGTTTACTGTTGGCGCAAAAAGGTCTGGCCCCTCTGTTTGAGTGATCATAACTTCTACAGAAAAATTGATGGAGCATCGAGTCTGGACAAATTGTAAAGCGCCAAGTTTTCTGCGTCTGATGGTTATTCACGAATTTCTGTGTCAAAATCGTGGAAACCGTTATAATCTCCGAAAAGTTAAAAAACGTCGTTTTTCGGAACCCATCGCCATACGTCAACTTAAACTCCTCACCGTTTGTCTGAACTAAGTTTCAAAAATCTGTAAAAATTCAGAAATATTCCCTGAACATTGACGGGCATGATAGCGTTTAGTAATTTCAAAAATATTTAAAAACCTGGACGCCAGGTGCAAAAAGGTCCAATGGTGCAATTTGCGGAACGGATTGGTACCGGCGAACTTTAGCTAGCTCAAAATTTTCGTCAAGATATACACTTTTTGATTCCGTAATCAGTTTTTGGTTTGCGAGAGTCAACTTCCAGTAATCGACGTCAACAGTTTTTCAAATTCGCGCGGGGCCGCGTGTGTCTAAGCTGCAATATTCGTCGCTGCATTTACATTGTTAGTTGCATTAACAATTGAGTCTGCGACGGGCGCGGCAGGAGGGAAATCCAACAACGAATATCGGGGCTGGGACACGCGCGGCCCCGCGCAAATTTAAAAAATTGTTGGAGTCGATTACTGGAAGTTGACTTATGCGAACTGAAAACTGATTACGGAATCAAAAAGTGTATACCTTGCCGAAAATTTTGAGCTAGCTCAGGTTCGCCGGTACCAATCCGTTCCGCAAATCGCACCATTGGACCTTTTTGCACCTGGCGTCCACGTTTTTGAATATTTTTGAAATTACCAAACGCCATCATGTTCGTTAATGTTCAGGGAATATTTCCGAATTTTTACAGATTTTTGAAACTTAGTTCAAACAAACGGTGACGAGTTTAAGTTGACGTACGGCGATGGACTCCGAAAAACGACGTTTTTTAACTTTTCGGAGATTATAACGGTTTCCACGATTTTGACACAGAAATTTGTGAATAACCATCAGACGCAGAAAACGTGGCGCTTTACAATTTTTCCAGACTCGATGCTCTATCAATTTTTCTGTAGAAGTTATGATCACTCAAACAGAGGGGCCAGACCTTTTTGCGCCGACAGTAGGTATTTTACTATATTGAATCATTCTCATTCATACATCATAATAGCCATATTCCCAGATAAATGAATACGAGGTCTGACTCAGACCTCCGACTTCGATACTTCTTTCCTTGAAGGTCTTATTCAAATGAATAGCCGCAGTCCTTTCGCAAAAATATCATTGCTCGCGCGGGCAGGTATAAAGGTCTGCGTACACTATGCCGCGGCGCGGCGAATCGTTGCGAATCGTCAGAAAATGCTCAGAACTTTTTTGATTGCGCGGACACTAGAGCAATATTATTTTTTCAGAAAAAAACAAAAATCATCCTACACCTATAATTATAACTTAGTGCGGCTGAGTTTCAGGGTCATGTGTGCGATGCGTCGATCCCCTTATATCATCCGTCCACAAATTTTGGTCAATTTTATTTACTTGTTTTCGTATCAATACGTGAGTTTTTTCTGAAAAAATAATATTGCTCTAGTGTCCGCGTAATCAAAAAACTTTTGAGCATTTTCTGACGATTCGTAACGATTCGCCGCGCCGTGCATTGCTGCGCCTCGCCGTGCCGCGCCGAGCCGCGCCGCGGCATAGTGTACACAGACCTTGAGTGTATAACTGACATCGTTGCAATGTTCAACATAATAATTATAAGAAGATTATGACCATGGTCGTATATGCAGACGATTGAATGTATATCTACACAGAAAAAACGGCTTTCTTGATTCAAGAAAATTTATCTTGACTTGAGAAAATTTCATACTACCCAGAAGGAAGACCAAAATTTTCTCGGCTCGAGCATAAATTTTTCTTGAATTTTCCATCTTGATTCAATCAATTACTTCTTGAGTCAATACGTATTTTACATTCGATCCGAGAATGTATGATCTTTTTTCAAAGCTGTAAATGTATCGAATCAAGCAGTATTCTCTTTCCACAAGATATATCAAATAGTATTATTCCAAGAACAAAACTTATTTATTTAAAGATTATAAAATGGTTTAATGAAGTAACATATTGTTACGAAAGATGTTTCTCGGTATACTTAACGCATACGGTCTAGTAGTCTCAAACATACACTATACAAATAAATGATGATAAATATCTAAAGTAAATGATCGGTTGCTGTGTCAACGAACATTATTGTAAAAACAGTGCTGTTTCACACGTCAAACTGTAAACAGATACTTTCCTTGATTTTCCAATATACTAAACTCCTTGACAATTTATTTGCTTTTGACTTGAATCTATTATTTCAACTCAGGACCCACATAATATTCAACTAATTCCGCTCAAGCCTTCCTTTAAATAATTACAATTAGCCCCCAAAAGCTAATTTCTTATCAATATATTTCGAATGAAAAATTTTAGTTACTTTGATCAAATTCAACGTTATTTGTTCCAAAACAAAATTGTTTTTGACCCAAGTAGTTTTTTTTTTTTCAGCCAATCGGGCGTAATATTTTGAACTAATAGTAGCACAATATCAATTCGAGAAAATAATTTTCAAGAATGGTCGAAAATAGCGTGACGTAATTGTTGAATGGCCCCTAATTTCACTTGAATTCAATCAACATGTTTGGACGAACTTTGAACAATACGCTATTGTGCATTCAGAAATTTGAGTGTGTATTGAAAGTGTAAAGAGAGTACAGTGTTTGAAGCACGTTGCCTATGTTTAAATTTCGGTGTTCTAATCGTCTGTCTTCAATGTTATATTGCTTATTTAGTTATGTAAACAGTCAGCGGCGCCAGCTTTTCGAAAACCCCGTAGGACATTAGACCTGTCCTTAAGAAGGGTGAAATCGAATTTCGATGGAGCCACCCCTCAGAGTGGTTCATAATAATTTTGAAAAAATGTCAAATTTCTTTCAATTTTTTTCGTCCATATTTACTCACCCCTGGAAAGCCTTACTTTTTCCCATAAGAAAAGCTTTGATTTTCCGAGGTTTTTAATCAAAAATGCGTATTGGGTCTGAAAATAGTCGTAAAAAAATGTCTAGAGAAGCGAAATGGAGGTGAATTTGTCCACTTTTAACCGCCGCTTGGAAAATGGGCCGATCTCTATTTTTGACTCCGTTTTATAATTTTCTAGTGCGGCATGAAATTTCGACTAGTGAATACAAGCTTTTGGGATTGGTCTTGAAGAAGAAAGAAATTCTTCGTTGAAAACAACAAATAAAAATTCAAAAATTTTGATCAACTCATACAAAATTTGACATTTTTTTAAAATTATTTCGAACCACTTTGAGGGGTGGCCCCATCTAAATTCCATTTTACCCTACTTAAGGCCTATCCCTAGTCGCCTACCTCCTTTTGAAACAATATGACACATTTCGATTATTATCCGAGCCCATGCGTCAAAAACGCAAAAAAGGCCAACGCTGCGCGAATTCAAATTCAATACCGAACACATACGTCCAAAAAAATGTTCGTTTCATGCGAAGATAGGAAAATAGGGCCTATAGGGAGACGAAATAAAAATCTGAAAAAATTGGAGAATTATTTTTTTCACATTGGGAGCCGATTGAAGCTTAGATAACTTTTTTTTTAACGACCACCCTAATGGTCATGGGTGCTCCGCACTCACTATTTACCTCTCATGGGTGCTGGAGCCCTCGAACACCCACGGAGTCGGCGCCGCTGTAAATAGTAGTATATCATATGTATGGGTCGTCAGTAAATCATGAAATTGATAATAATTTGTTACAGATCACTCATAAGAAGCAGTATGCAGATGAAAAGGAGGAGAAAATGAGGGTAAAAATATATTTGGAAACTAAAGAAAAAATTGCCAAACACAATGCCGATTACGAAAAGGGTCTAGTCACGTTTAAAATGGGGATCAACCAGTTTGCAGATCGGGTACGTCCATTTATCTAATTCCGATGTCTGTAATCGTCAGTCAGTATATTTTATTCATATTCAATGCTTGCATTACAAATTATGTTTATAAATTATGTATAGCGAATTTCTCTAACGATGGAACGATTCGTGCGCCTGGGGGTAGGCAATTGAAGACACACTGCATTGGAATAACATGGGATGTATCTTCAATTGTCTGCCTGAAACCGCACGGATCGTTCCATCGTTAGAGAAATCCATGGTATAATAGTATATTGTGTACCAAGGTCAAAAAGCCCACTTAGCCCTTGGTACACACGATATTTTATATAACGAAGCCATGTTTACCGACCTGTTGATGCCTCTGTATAGGACCTAAAGTAGTACTTTTAAGTCCTAACACTTAAATGTGGCACATTATAAGACCTAAAGTAGTACTGTTAGGTCCTAGGACTTAAAAGTACTACTTTAGGTCCTATACAGAGGCATCAACAGGTCGGTAAACATGGCTTCGTCACATAAAATATCGTGTGTACCAAGGGCTAAGTGGGCTTTTTGACCTTGTGTGGTTGCAGTGCTCGTTCTAAATAAGCCCAATTTATGCCCTTGGTGCACAATATACTATTATACAACCTGATATATTTACGCCAGTAATCCAGTGAGCTTAATAATTTATGTGTACACTGTATTTTCATACAGACCCCCGAGGAGACGAAAAGGGGTTGTTAGCCCTCGAGGACCGGGGCTATCTTCTTGCATCTGGAGTTCATTCTACCTTTTTCTTTTTCAAGATTAATTATTTTATAAAAATTCACCGATCAATAGTTTCAGGCACTCAATATCAGCCAACTATGAACTATTCTTTGTCTTTTATTATCAGTTGTCAGAGGAACAGAACGTTTTCAATATTTCTGATATCGATATTTTAATGAATTCAATATTTGTTGGAAATTGTAATATGATGAGTCAAGTAGTCCAACAAATGAAAAAGGGTGACTATGTCATACATTCCGCTCTCAGAGGATTGATCCATCCAACGACATTGGAATAACTTACTACAAGACAGATCTGCATAGCAAACTATATAAAGTATACATTTACTATTTTGTACGATATAACTACTATGTGGGTAAAATATATCACAGCTAATACCCAGTTCAATGACGTGCAAATATATTTTGTATAATTATTCAATGGAAAATATACCGAGAATATTTGGTGAGACTACTCCATACCCTTTCTACGGCGAAACCAACACAGGCATGCACCGCGTGCGTGAGACTCGTTCGGAAGGGGATCCAATGCTACTGGTAAGCTTAAGGCCCATCCTTAGTCGCCCACCTCCTTTCCATACAATGTAACGAAAACGGGGCCGGGGAGACACATTTCGATGATTATCCGAGCCCAGGCGTCGAAAACGCAAAAAAGGCCAACGTAGCGCGAATTCTATTTCAATTCCAAACACATACGTCCAAAAAAATTTTCGTTTCATGCGAAAATAGAGCCAGCGTTTGGTTATTTCTTTTTTCCATTGTCTAAATGGTTTTTCATTGTCCTTGGCTTTAGACAATGGAAAAAAGAAATAACCAAACGCTGGCTCTATTTTCGGATGAAACGAAAATTTTTTTGGACGTATGTGTTTGGAATTGAAATAGAATTCGCGCTACGTTGGTCTTTTTTGCGTTTTCGACGCCTGGGCTCGGTTAATCATCGAAATGTGTCTCCCCAGCCCCGTTTTCGTTACTATTGTATGGAAAGGAGGTGGGCGACTAAGGATGGGCCTTAATGAAATGGATTCTGAGCCGGATGTGTTCGACAATTGAAGAAACAGCCAATCGGCGCTCTGCATTTTTGTAATCCAGAGCGCCGATTGGCTGTTTCTAGAATTGTCAAACACATCCGGCTCAGAATCCATTACGTTTAGTGTACCTCATTCCATCCCCAACGAGCCCAGGCACGCGGTGCGCGCCTGTGTTGGTTTTGCCGTAGGAAGGGAATCGTGTAGTCTCACCGAATATTCTCGGTATAGAATTGCAGTTTATACATATGTCTACCTTTCAAATCCCATAATTGTATAATGTTAAACACAGCGTATTATCGGAACGACCAAGTACGTGGATTAATTCACTACAGTGACAACTAATAAGTATGAGGTAATGATAAAGTACTCTAAATGATATATCTTTTTATTGAATAGTGAATCTATCGTTCGTATCCTATTAACCCTAGGAGTACACACATATTTTTCGCTACTTAGTTACACACACTAGGTCCGTGAGACCCGGCCAACTTTCGTATGGGAGGCATTCCACGTCAAACCGGACAGCTTTTTGACCTCGATGTTACCGATTTCGCGATAATTTTTTTACGGATTCTACGGAACAAATAAATTCATCAAAGAATTAAAAAAAAAAAAAATGTTTGACCTCGATTTTCCAAGTTGCACGGAGGTGAAATTCAGGAAAAAAAAACCGAAAATCGAAAACATACTCCCCTTCAAACGGTCCCATACAGCACCGAGACATTGCAGCAATGTTGTAGCAACATAACTTTGCAATATAGGAAATGTTGCGGTTATATTGCTGCAACCTTCCTGCAATGTTGCAGCAATGTCCCAATGTCCGCGTTTCTTACATAACATTTGCAATGTCCCTGCAATATTGCCAGATAATCTGCAATATTGCAAAAGTTCCGGCATTATTGCCAAAATTCGTTTTCGATACGTAGGTATGTGTATCATATGGGTCGAATATGTACGTGTGAATATTCGATTTCACATTATGTAACTTTTCATGTAGATCAACAAGCATTATCAGTTCGCTAAGAAAAACACCATCCGATTTGTTCGATCTAACCGGGGTTTGAACCCAAGTCCGCTCGCGTCGCTGTATTACTAGTCGCACGCTCTACCTACTACGCCAAGCCACCGTATGGTAGTTGGCCTCATATTTTCCTATTCGTGGAAAATTATGATCAAGGTCTCGAACTAAGAGCTTATAGATATTTCAATCACACCGATCAGTATCATGATTGATCAGTGTCAAGGCAGGATCACATCTGGAAAATGTTAGATTTATGCAATATCGCGAATTGAGTGATTTTATTTATGAAACATGCAATAATAAAACTTCGTGATATAAATTCTACTGACATAAGGAATAAACAGAAACGATCAGTAAAAGCAACCTCGAATATACAGACCGCCTTTAGACCGCCTGAAAAAAAAATATTTCTAGCTTGCACCATCTCAAACCAATAATACTCTTACAATGTGACTTCCCGCATAGAGTGGATTCTGTACGATGATTTTAAGAGGTATCGCACGGAGGATTTATTTTGTCCATTTGATTAATAGATGGAACCAAAGATGGAACATGGACTTCTTGTGTTCGGACGCGTATAATTTCCGTTCTATATACGAAAAAAAGATTCAGAATTTGTGGACAACCTCGCTGTAGGTTCAATATAGTTTTAGCTATCGTAAATTTTTTTTTCCGAACTTCGAATATGCTTTGTGAAGCACTAAAAATTATAAAAATATAAAATAAAATAATAATAATAATGTATAATAATTATATATTATTATTATATATTATATTATCATTATTATTATTATTATTATTATTATACATCATTATTATTATCTTATTATTATTATACATCATTATTATTATCTTATTATTATTATATATAATATATGATAATTACAAAATTATGTAAATATATAAATATAACAAAGTTATATTGCAGGAATCTTGCGGTAACATTACAATGCAATGTTGCAAAAGTTATATTGCAGGGATCTTGCAGCAACATTGCAGTGCAATGCAATGAAAATGAAATTTAGCAATGTTGCTGAGACATTGCTGCAACGTTCCGTGCTGTTAGGGGTCATATCTTTAGTTGTATTTATCGTAGAGACTTCATTCGAAAACCATTTCAAAGCTATTGAATGACACTATAATTATTATATATTCATTGAATTTCACGATAACGAAAAATTTTATTTGCTATAAACAAATATAATATTCAAACGTGGTTTTCTCAAGGCAAAAACCACGCGTAAAAATTTTCAAAAAAATATAAGCGTATTTCTTTATCAATTATCTACGAAATTGTTAAGGTGCTTCCCTACCCAATTCCAACAGACCTGAAAATTTGTGAAAAAAGGTGTTATTAAACGGAATATCTCTGCCTAGGCACCGAAATCAATGAAACAAACTTCGTCGCGCAATTCTATGTACGATTTCGAACACGTACGGCCAAAAAAATGTTTTTTTTTTTTTTTTAAATAAAGAAGATATCCATGTAAAACGTTTTCGAAGCCGTTTGACATGGATATCTTCTCTATTTTCGCGTAAAAAAAAAACATTTTTTTGGCCGTACGTATTCGAGATCATACATAGAATTGCGCGACAAAGTTTGTTTCATTGATTTCGGTGCCCAGGCAGAGATATTCCGTTTAATAACACCTCTTTTCCCAATGTTTTCAGGTCTGGTGGAATTGCGTAGGGAAGCACCTTAAGGCCCATCTCTAGTCGCCCACCTCCTTTCGATACAATGTGACACATTTCGATTATATTCCAAGCCCAGGCGTCAAAAACGCAAAAAAAGCCAACGCTGCGCGAATTCAAATTCAATTCCGAACACATACGTCTGAAAAAATGTTCGTTTCATGCGAAAATAGAGTCTGCAGATGGTTTTTACATTTTGCGAATTCGATTTCCTCCGCGAATAATGCGCGTAAAAACCATTTGTAGTCTCTATTTTCGTATGAAACGAACACTTTTTTGGACGTATGTGTTTGGAGTTGAATTTGAATTCGCGCAGCGTTGACCTTTTTTGCGTTTTTGACGCCTGGGCTCGGATAATAATCGGAATGTGTCACATTGTATGAAAAGGAGGTGGGCGACTAAGGATGGGCCTTATGGGGACCAGTATGTCGCGGTTGAAAAAATTAAATATAGTCCAAAATCAATTTATTTCTTCACCAAAATTCATTTCACATCATTATAATCGTCTCATCTCAAAACTCCTGCTTAGGGTGGTTCGAAAATGACCTAAGTGCTCAGATGTTGCTACCCATCCGTGAATATGTTGTTTGTGATTTATTAATAATATTCCATTTTTTCGAGCTTTATAGGACAATATTTACTACTGCCTCATTGAGGTTGAAATTTCGAAATTCTGCCATTTTTAGCAATTTCAAAGATTTCCAAAATTTTGAACTCAATCGAAAAATCTGCAAAAATTCTGAAAAATCCTGTTTCGTAGATCAAAATTTTCAAGCCTTGACCCAGAGTGAGCAGACAGCTAGGGTCATTATTGGCGGAGTTATGAATTTTTGAAAAAAACCTTGCTCGAATTTGTTTATGCAAATAACTCAACGAATTTTTCACTAATTGAAAAATGCTTCGGCACAAAAATCTAACTCCCCGAGGACAATCGACATGCAAAATTAAAAAAATATCTGAGAGGTGACTGATCCGTTTCACGCGGAATGGCCCATATGTGAAAAGTTTTTTACTTGTATAACTATCGCTTGCAAGACTAGACTATGAAATTTTTTCCTGTTAAAATAATCATTTGCATCAATAACTGGTCTACGAATTTGTACATGACAGCCATCGATGGTACCAATAACATAGTTGATATTCCTTCTGCGAGAAAATCCCTGGCTAATCGCAATTTTTTCATTTTCATCAATGGGCCATCTCATAAATTCCTCGCATAATGTGAGCGGATCCACGTCACTTCAACTAAAAAAAAAAACCGTCAAGTCATGGATCTTTGCGCCATTCAGAATATCTTTAGTACTGTGGAAAAAAAAACTACAACTTGAAGGATATTGAAAAATTTTCAAAAATGGCGGAGTTAGAGCTATGTGAATTTTTCTAAACCGCTGTTGCACCGCTATGTTTGAAAATTCATATCTCCGAAAGTATTCATAGGAGCGGGCTGATCCTTCAATCATTTTGGTCGTAAAGGAATGCACTTTCATGGGAAAAATTTTGTTTACAAAAAAAAAAAAATTCCTCCAATTTTTTTTTGTCGTTTTTTTTTTTTTAATTTTGCTGCCATTTCCGCGGGACTCACAGAAATTCATGAAGATAAATTTTTTTGGATACGCGAATCCTTCCCCTTCAACCCTAAAAAAAAATTGATGGAGAAAATACCTGGGCCGGAGAAAAAAAATAAAACGTCTTGTCGCGCGTCGCCGCGCGGTCGATCTTTTGCAATATTTTGGTGGCTCTGAGAAGTGCAGATGTTTTTAGCGATGATTCGCTCGATGACACTTAGTAGGACACCTCTGTTTGAAATTAATTCATAATTTTCATGATGTCAAATTTTTCTGATGCGGAAAATAATTTTGTTTGGACGAGTTTATGAAATATTGGAATGACCGCATGTAATTTCAGAGTGCCACGAACTGTCAAGGCTTTGTCAAATCGATTTTGTAAAATAGATTCTTCTGCTTGATGTTCTGCAGACGTAAAGTACGCAAAAGAGAGCTTGACAGTTGGCGAATTTTTAGTAGTATGCGATTTCGCTGAGAATTATGCATTCGTTGTACAAGATTCCACGCAAGGGTTTCACTGGAGCAATAATCAGGCGACTATTCATCCAATCGTGGTTTACTATAAAAGTTACGATGACGACCAGTTGAGACATTTTAGTTTTGTGATAATTTCAGAGCATCTGAAACATAATACAGTTATGGTTCATTTATTTAAAAAAAAAGTTAGTCAACTTTATGAAAAAAAAGTTCCAAGATTCAATTCCTATAGAAAAAATAATTTATTTCTCCGATGGAGCAGCTTCCCAATATAAGAACAAAAAGAATTTCATAAACGTAACACATCACTTTAAAGACTTTCAATGCCAAGCCGAATGGCATTTTTTTGCCACATCACATGGAAAAGGGCCGTGTGATGGGGACGGGTATAAGGTGGAACTGTTAAGAGATTAGCCTCACGTGTGAGTTTACAACTGATTGGCAATTCCGATCCTATTCAAACACCGCTGGATCTATATAATTGGGCATGTTCTTGTTTTCGAAGCATATCTTTTGCGTACTGTACGTCTGCAGAACATCAAGCAGAAGAATCTATTTTACAAAATCGATTTGACAAAGCCTTGACAGTTCGTGGCACTCTGAAATTACATGCGGTCATCCCAATATCTCATAAGCTCGTCCAAACAAAATTAAAGATAAAACAAAGAAAAATTTGATTTCTTGAAAATTATGAATTAATTTCAAACAGAGGTGTCCTAATAAGTGTCATCGAGCGAATCATCGCTAAAAAACATCTGCACTTCTCAGAGCCACCAAAATATTGCAAAATATCGACCGTGCGGCGACGCGCGACAAGATGTTTTATTTTTTCTTCTCCGGCCCAGGTATTTTCTCCATGAATTTTTTTTTTTTAGGGTTGAAGGGGAAGGATTCGGGTATCCAAAAAAATTTATCTTCATGAATTTCTGTGAGTCCCGCGGAAATGGCAGCGAAATTAAAAAAAAACGACAAAAAAAAATTGAATGAATTTTTTTTGTAAACTAAATTTTTTCTATCAAAGCGCATTCTTTTACTAACAAATTGATTCAAGGATCAGCCCGCTCCTATGAATACTTCCGGAGATTTGAATTTTCATACATAGCGGTGCAATAGCGGTTTACAAAAATTCACATAGCTCTAACTCTGCCATTTTTGAAAAAATTTCAAAATCCTTCAAGTCGTATTTTTTTTTTCCACAGTACTAAAGATATTTTGAATGGCGCAAAGATCCGTGACTTGACGGTTTTTTTTTGAGTGAAGTGACGTGGATCCGCTCATGTATTTATAAAACCAATGCAGGTGTTATTTAAAACTTTGTGTGCAGAACTACGACTTAAATCAAACCGATCTGCAATTTGACGAAACGTTTCAGTGTTAGCTAAATACCATAGCGTCATAAGCATAGCTCGTTCATGTGTAATAGCATTTTCTTAAGGTGCTTCCCTACCCAGTTCCACCAGACCTCAAAATTTGAAAAAAAAGGTGTTATTAAACGGAATATCTCTGCCTGGGTACCGAAATCAATGAAACAAACTTCGTCCCGCAATTCTATGTACGATTTCGAACACGTACGGCCAAAAATATGGTTTTTTCACGCGAAAATAGAGAAGTTATCCATGTAAAACGTTGTCAAAGCCGTTTTACATGGATATCTTCTCTATTTTCGCGTAAAAAAAACATTTTTTTGGCCGTACGTGTTCGAAATCGTACACAGAATTGCGCGACGAAGTTTGTTTCGTTGATTTCGGTACCCAGGCAGAGATATTCCGTTTAATAACATCTTTTTTCCCAATGTTTTCAGGTCTGGTGGAAGTGCGTAGGGAAGCACCTTAAGGTTTATTATTAGCGAGGAATACACTTTATTGGAATCGTTCTAAAAAAACATGACTGATGATCACCAAAAACTTAATAATTTTCATGTATTATAGAGATGTTTTCAAAACCTATCAAATTATAACCGTTTGTCGAGAAAGTCTGAAATGATTTTTGAATTCTAAATCAGAATAAATGTTGACGGTATCTTCTACAAATCTTTTTACACATGTTCTTTTTTCAGGTCCTTTGTCTTCATCAGAAGCTTCTGAATCACTTGTGCTTTCATCTGATGAAGAATCAATAAATAACCAATCCTGTGGAGTTATAGCAAGATAAAAAATTGTTATTCACTTCTATTATTTACAAACTTTATGAATTTATACACGCATAATTTATAGTACTTCAATAATTCCTTCCATTAAGTTTTCAATCTGATCCATATTAATATTTTCGATAGTAAAATTAATCAAACACGTTCCACGCTATCAATAATTTTAGACAGTTTAGGCTATGTATTAATGTTTAGCTTTTTTTATATTTTAATTTAAATTTGCATCTTGACATGCGAATTATAAAATTTTATAGCGCATGCGTCGAAAAAAATGCCAACGAACACGGCCAATAACAAATAACAAGCAAATATTCGCGATCCGATTACTCTTCTGTTATTGTTCGCATAGCAATAAATAGTTGCAGACGTGTTATTGATCAGTAACCTATTCGCCACAAAAGTATTCGACGTTAATTTGAATATTCGAAGTCATACTCGACATGTTGACTCGATCAATTATCAGGTCAGCTTTCCGACTGAATATTTTCAACATTTTCGCGAGGGGATTTAGCAATAATTGTCCACCAGGTGAACGTAATCACCAAGATGTGCACCGCGTGAGTTTAACAGCAATTAATCAAAGAATTATCCATTGATTCATACCATAAACGGGATGCGGTTCTACTGCGATTCGTATCCGATGTAGTAATTCATGATTATAATGTTTGATATTCGAAATAAAATCGATCGCCACTTTCTCTTTCAGATGGTGCCATTCAGATTAGACAACATTGACAGATTCAGCATCGTATTTACGATGTATTGTACATCGGGACTTACCCTTCCATACATGATCGTCTTTTACATGATGAGCAAATAATTAACAACAACAAAATTTGTACTACAAAATTATTGAATAAATTGACAAACTTTGAGTTGAAGGGATTTTCATAATAGATAAGGATATACTTAGGGATAATATAACACGTAGGTATAGAGAACTGAGAATATAATTCACCGACCCGGAACTCGTACGTACGTGCGGTTGCCCGCAGTAAGGCGTATCACATTTTCGAGATGGCGTACAAAATAGAAAAAAAACTATTTGACCTAGCGACTTGACCCAACGTTTTTTCGTTGGATAATTGCTTTCTCTTCGATATGAACCTAAGAGATTTGTTAACAAAATTGAATTTAACGAATTTTTTTAACAATTAAGGTTAGTTGTTCACGTACAGTCCCACCAAACGTGGGTTTCAGACAATATTTTGAACATTTCTCGATGGGGAAAAAATCTGAAAAAAATCGAGCATGTAGGAGATCCTCGGGAGAATGATTTTGCATAATAATAATTCAAAAAAGTTAATAACAAATTGATGGAAAAAAAAACTGTTCAAGAAATTAGCGGTGACCCAACTTTTTTTTCAGGTGAAAATGATTTGTCAATTTTACTGAATACGTATGAATTTTTTGAGAATTTTGGTAATATTTTTGAAAATTGAGGTTTTTCATACCTGACAAATCGCATGATTTTCCAAAAAGAATCTAAACTTTAACTTCAACTGATGTCGAACAGCAACGGTGTGGTTCGCATTTTTGCGACTGAGAGAAGCACGAGCAGCTTGCTTCCCTTCCTGATGCTTACCTTCCCGACGAATAGTTGAAGCATTACGTAAAGGTCCAATAAGTTTCATCACTCGAGGGTAGTGTATGAGAATATGGTGTTTAAATTTCAAACGGTTGGGAAATAGTTGATTGTGAAAACATAAAAACTCGTGGATTTCAACTTTTAATATTGCTGGTGTCTCTTCAGTTATTTTATGACTTGTACATATATATATCAGTTATTTTTTTTAATGACAGAAAAAGGTCCCAAACATCATCTCCTGGAGAAATCAAGTGCCCAATCATTAAAGAAAAATTGTTTACCAAAGTTAACATTTCTGATGCAGTCATAATAATATATTTTTTTCTTAAATGAGATGGAGAAATTTCTACTGGCTTATTTTTTGTATTTGGGTCATAACGAAATGCTTTGAGAATAATATTGAACTGAATCAGCGAAAACATTTGGTGTCTCATAAAATGATCTAGAATGCAAGCCATATCATATCTATGAATACCTTCTAATAAATCATGACATACATCAACGTATAAATTATTCACAGCGTGAAATTTCGGCAGTTTGTGAAAAACACACTCCTCATTCATTCCTGTTGAACTGGGATCTTTCATATTAATATGTTCGTTGTAGTTATTTATATTTCTTAAAGTACAATCTTCCTCGTGAAAAACTTTGTTAAAATCATTATGATGTGTCATACAAAATCTACAACAAAAATTAGAAGAAAAATTCTCTTGAAAACCTAGCATCCAATGAACTCCTAAGTTATCACCCTCGATTAAACTTAACGAACAATAAATTTGTTTTGGACCTGAAGAATAAGCGATCGTCAACCCTGCATGCTGTTCTAAATATTGAAGTTCTTTGATAATTTTATTAAAGATTATTTCTTTGGAAACTACTTTCCTGTCCAACGGATTAAATAATTGAAAGAGAAATATATTTTCTAATTTAGAGCAATATTTGTCAGGTAACGATCCGATGGTTATATAAACTGCTCCACATTTATTTAACCCTTTATGACTTCCTAAAGGGTTGTTAGGCTCATACTCGTCAAAATATAAAAACGTGGAATAACTAATTTGCCGGCAAACGATTTCTCGTTTTCTTTCCACAATTCGCCTTGTACGAAATTTTGTATAATACCGGAGATATTATTTTTTAGATTATTCATAAATATTAATGTATCATCTAATATTCCTTCTATCTCGAAAAATTTCTTCAAAACTTGACGTAATGGGATAATATCTACAGTCATGGGTACTATTTTATCAATGGTATTATCGTTTTTATTTTGAAATTCTTTTCTTTCACTTATTTTAAGCGTCTCGGCTGGCACATAAGTTCCATGTTTTTCAAATGCATTGAATCGAAGATGCTCACTTTCCATTTCATCTAAAATATAAATGAATAATCAACAACTGCTTTAGTTGTTAATTGATTAATTTCACAAAATAATGGGTTTGATTTGAATTTATCATCGACTCGTTCTTTGAAATTTTGCATCATTAATTTGGATAATCTACCAAAGATGCCGATAATTTCATCAATATTTTTCCTTGGAATAGACATAAAGCTGTATAATTTTGCATAGAGTTTAAATAATTCTTTTCTGATGTTATTATCCTTATCATCAGAAATTAATTTTTCGGGTTCGACAGAAATAGATTGAAAATTATAGTTAGTATTTAGATCGGGAGCATCTTCTGATTCGGTATCTGGCGAAGATGAAGATTCAAATGCCATGGAAGTATCGCCTAAATTTTCATTCATATCATTGGATGAATGAGACTGACTTAATTCGGGAATATCATTTATTGTACCGTCATTATTTTCGTTTTCGTGACACTGAAATCGGTGTCGGACAAACGAACGGTATATAGAAAAACTTCTTTTACATTTTTCTTCATTACACCTAAATATATGAACGTCACTATGAATATCTTTCATATGCTCTAAAAGTAAATTATTACTTATAAAATAATTGTTGCACAAATAACACGAAAACATTATTATAATTAACTAATAATGACTTTGTACTAATAAAATAAATATTAAAATTAAGCTTTCAGGAATCTATAGCGATTCAACAAATGTCATATTTTTTTTTGTTTTCGTAGTAATAATATTAGGAAAATTCTTTTAGGAATAGGTATTGCAAAGGTTTTGATTATTACTGATTGTTATTTTGTTGATGACTCTGATAAATGATGTCTTGAACTTCTCTAATTATTGAAGTAACATCCACAGATGGCTTATCATCCGGGTGAGCAATATTCAAATACGCTTGTTGTAAAAAAATCCACAAAGTACGGGCATTTCGTGGATACTCACAGTTGACGGCGTAACAAATTTCGATCGTACTTTCGAAAGCCTGTAGTAGTGAATCCGCTTGTAAATAATATTTTCCAGGATCACGTAACAGGCAGCAATATTATTAATGGGACCAACGATTATGGGAACAGGTTGATGCTGTAGTGAGAGCCTTGCTGTATGGTTGATTCCTGTTTCTAAAGCTAACTTCCAAATCTACGACATCCTAAAAAATAAGAATGAATTAAACAGTAGGATTTAACAATAAAATGAAAAATGACTAAAAATTAAATTATTAAAGCATTATAATATTTATGAAAAACATAACTTACTGGAATATGGACAAAAAATGACTCTCTTCTTTCCTGGAAAGTCTGTCTTGGTGGTTGTACTGCTGGAGCCTCATCTTCGAGACTTTTCCTTTTTCTTCCAGTACATCGAGGAGCTATCAAATAAGGTAGTAGGCTGAGTACAATGCCTGTTTTTTGATCTAAAACATGAAAAATATTGGTTTACTGAGTATAGTTTTTCTTAAAAAAACGAAGGTTAAAAAGTATTGATAGTTTACCTGGAATGCTTGAAGGTAGAAGGTTAATCAATTGGTTGTATGATGCCTCTTTTATTTGCAACGACTTAATCTTTTCAATTGAATGGTCTTCTGAAGCTCTCCAATATTTTTGAAGTCGTCCTACAGAATTCCGATGTAAGCGAGCAAAATCGGCTTGAAACTGATGACCGGATCCACGTCACTTCACTCAAAAAAAAAACCGTCAACTCACGGATCTTTGCGCCATTCAAAATATCTTTAGTACTGTGGAAAAAAAAAATACAACTTGAAGGATTTTGAAATTTTTTTCAAAATGGCGGAGTTAGACCCAGACAGCACAAAAACATATGTAAGATATGAATGGAATATCTAGAAAATTACATTTAATATCAGTAAAATGTCTGTATACATTCTAATCACGTGATTGAAATATCATGGTAATATGAGTATGGTCCTTTTTTTACATTCAATATATATTCCCGAGATATTATACAAATATTTCGATCATATTTACTGTATATAGACATACTTTTCAATGTCTGATTAATAGGGTGGGCCGAAAAACCCTTGATGTCGAAAATTGAAAACGGCTAGTGTCGAAAAGTTTCCTTGGGATATGAAACGAAGGCTCCATTTTTTGGGGATTTTTATCTCGACTCCTTCCGCTCAGCCAAGAGGCTTGAAGTTGCCAATATTTGAAAAAAATCTCTGAACACTATTAAAAAAAACGACAACCCTTTTTATCGTGATACCCTCCTCTTTTCTCATCCGGGCTTGGGACCGGCAACGGCAGAATTTTTTTTTTTTTTTTCAATTGAATTTTTTTATTGTATTGGTCATTCTTTTTAATATCATAGTAATTTAGACGTCTAATTACTTCAGAAATCTTTCTTACTATTGAATACCGGCATTCTCGTTCGAGATTCAAGGGCAGCTCGAATGTAACCATCGCGCTGGTCCCGCCCAGATACTTTTGTTGATGCTTCCATCACCAACTTGATCATTCGTTCAACCGCTTGATTGTGACACGGAAATTTTGAGAATTCCCAATTAGCTGTTACATCTGCATTATGAAGAATGTATTTCATGGCATCTAAATTCAAATTCTTCAAAACTGGAGGATATGTGATATTTCCATCACTCCAATCTATCATAAATTATAAATTATAAATTAAGAAAACAGGATGAGAAAAGAGGAGGGTATCACCGTAAAAAGGGTTGTAGTTTTTTTTTAATAGTGTTTAGAGATTTTTTTCAAATATTGGCAACTTTAAGCCTCTTGGCCGAGCGGAAGGAGTCGAGATAAAAATCCCAAAAAAAATGGAGCCTTCGTTTCATATCCCAAGGAAACTTTTCGACACTAGCCGTTTTCAATTTTCGACATCAAGGGTTTTTCGGCCCACCCTACTGATTAATCATAGAAAGATATTTCGTGTATATCCATGAAATATTTGCTGTATATATAAAAAGTAACATAAAAACTTTCTCGAATGATGAAAAGTTCACGGTTAAGTAGGTATATGGGGAATTTCACCCCGATCCGTCCCACGTCTGGATGTTCACGGTGGCCCACGAGTTATCATTACCTATGTCGTACCTATAGTCTCTGTAATTACATCAATTATCACGGAATTAGTTTTCCAGGGGGAGAAACAGCCGTTAACAACATATATATTATCAACACATCAGTACTACAGATATCGAGCGGCGCTTATAGGTGATATATTCCGCGTCTATATATACTAACCAACTTCTATAACTGGCACTCGCGAGAATAATAAAAGCGGTGGTCGCCGCCTTACGAGAAAATATTGAAGTAATGTACATGACCATACACGTATAGTTGCAGTTTCTAGCAGTATAGTTCAATATACACTGTAAATATTTGTGGAACGTAAATTTATTAATGTTGTATTTATATTGTCTGAGTATGTGTTGGAAATATATCATATCGGTCGCAGATATACTGTGAACATTCATGTATATTCAACCATGAATATTGTTTTGTAAATATGCTGGAAATATTATATACATATGTCACATATTTTCAAACATTTTCAGACATTTTCCGATATTCTTGATATGTTTTGTGCTGTCTGGGGAGCTACGTGAATTTTTGTAAACTGCTGTTGCACCGCTATGTTTGAAAATTCATATCTCCGAAAGTATTCATAGGAGCGGGCTGATTCTTGAATCATTTTGTTCGTGAAAGAATGCGCTTTTATAGAAAAAATTTTGTTTACAAAAAAAAAAATTCCTTCAATTTTTTTTTTTGTCGTTTTTTTTTTTAATTTCGCTGCCATTTCCGCGGGACTCACAGATATTCATGAAGATAATTTTTTTTGGATACCCGAATCCTTCCCCTTCAACCCTAAAAAAAAAAAATTCATGGAGAAAATACCTGGGCCAGAGAAGAAAAATGAAACGTCTTGTCGCGCGTCGCCGCGCGGTCGATCTATTGCAATATTTTGGTGGCTCTGAGAAGTGCAGATATTTTTAGCGATGATTCGCTCGATGACACTTAGTAGGACACCTCTGTTTGAAATTAATTCATAATTTTCATGAAATCAAATTTTTCTTTGTTTCATCTTTAATTTTGTTTTGACGAGTTTATGAGATATTGGAATGACCGCATGTAATTTCAGAGTGCCACGAACTGTCAAGGCTTTGTCAAATCGATTCTTCTGCTCGATGTTCTGCAGACGTACAGTACGCAATAGATACGCTTGGAAAATAAGAACATGCCCAATTATATAGATCCAGCGGTGTTTGAATAGGATCGGAATTGCCAATCAGTTGTAAACTCACACGTGAGGCTATAATCTCTTAACAGTTTCACCTACCCCATCACACGGCCGTTTTCCATGTGATGTAGCAAAAAAATGCCATTCGGCTTGGCATTGAAAGTCTTTAAAGTGATGTGTTAGGTTTATGAAATTCTTTTTGTTCTTATATTGGGAAGCTACTCCATCGGAGAAATAAATTATTTTTTCTATAGGAATTGAATCTTGGAACTTCTCTTCCACAAAGATGACTAACTTTTTTTTGGAATAAGTGAACCGCAACTGTATTATGTTTCAGATGCTCTGAAATTATCACAAAACTAAAATGTCTCACCTGGTCGTCATCGTAACTTTTATAGTAAACCACGATTGGATGAATAGTCGCCTGATTATTGCTCCAGTGAAACCCTTGCGTGGAATCTTGTACAACGAATGCATAATTCTCAGCGAAATCGCATACTACTAAAAATTCGCCAACTGTCAAGCTCTCTTTTGCGTACTGTACGTCTGCAGAACATCAAGCAGAAGAATCTATTTTACAAAATCGATTTGACAAAGCCTTGACAGTTCGTGGCACTCTGAAATTACATGCGATCATTCTAATATCTCATAAATTCGTCAAAACAAAATTATTTTCCGCATCAGAAAAATTTGATGTCATGAAAATTATGAATTAACTTCAAACAGAGGTGTCCTACTAAGTGTCATCGAGCGAATCATCGCTAAAAACATCTGCACTTCCCAGAGCCACCAAAATATTGCAATAGATCGACCGCGCGGCGACGCGCGACAAGACGTCTCCGGCCCGGGTATTTTCTCCATGAATTTTTTTTTTTAGGGTTGAAGGGGAAGGATTCGGGTATCCAAAAAAATGTATCTTCGTGAATTTCTGTGAGTCCCGCGGAAATGGCAGCGAAATTAAAAAAAAAGACAAAAAAAATTAAAGGAATTTTTTTTTTTTGTAAACAAATTTTTTTCTATAAAAGCGCATTCTTTTACGAACAAAATGATTTAAGGATCAGCCCGCTCCTATACTTTCGGAGATATCAATTTTAAAACAGCGGTGCAACAGCAGTTTACAAAAATTCACGTAGCTCTAACTCCGCCATTTTTAAAAAAATTTTTAATCCACCAAGTTGTATTTTTTTTTTCTACAGTACTAAAGATATTTTGCATGGCGCAAAGATCCGTGACTTGACGGTTTTTTTTTGAGTGAAGTGACGTGGATCCGCTCTGATGTAAAAATATTGAATGAATGTTTTCGTGGAAACGAAAAAAAATGTTTTATTAAGTAAATTAATTATTTGTACCAAGATCAAAGCATCTTTCATACGCAAAGATAAAAATTTATTAAGATACGTCCGAACACTTATTTTATTTTGCATCAAATCGTTTTGACGGGCTATAAACGTCTCAATCCACAACTGGATAACCGCAGTCCTCGGGCTTTGCATTGATTTCAAAGCTTCTAATTTTTCATCACATGAAGCTCATTATTGAAAATTTAATACGTTTTAGAATAAATAGTTGAAACGTAAATCTATTTGATAGTTATTGCGAGAAGGAAAATGAACTAAGCCTAAATTATAACTATCTCCTCATCTCTCACCTGGTACCTCAACATTATTCTCAACTGCAGAGTTTGTTTTCTTTCCTCGGGTAATCAAAATCCCATCTTCAAAAAGTACTTTTTTTGCATAATCATAATGCCACCACAGTTTGCCCGACGTCTGGACTACCACACCATTCTCGCAACAATAAGGTGCATAATACGTATGAGGGTGTTCACGAGGAAATGTTTTGCAAATTTCGCTCGAATAAAAAATAAATCGATCTGTTTTAATACTGAAAGAAATAAACTCAGTATAAAAATGTATTATTACAAAATTTTCAGTGATAGTAAAGGGGCAATTCCACCTCAAATCGGCCAATTTTGGGTGTTTTTTGACCTCGTATTTTTTGAATCGATTAAAATTTTCTTTACGTGGATTCTACGTCAAAATAATAGACCCGTATTTTTTTGTTGGTCCAAAAAATTTTTTTTACGCTAGTTATGAATTATCGCATTTGACTGTAAAAGTGGCGCGCGGGCGACTTTGAGAATTAATATCTCGGGTCCCCTTCACCCTAGAGAGATGTTCCAAAACGCGTTTCAAAGGCGATGCAAGACACTTTTTGACAAAAATTTTCAACTTTTCAAAAAATATAGTTTTGTTTTTATAAGCAATCAAAATGTTTATCGATTTTTTTCGCAATCTAAGGCCATTTTTAAAATTCTAAAAATAATACGATCGCATTCCTCATTCAATTCTGAAGATGGCGAATTTTTTAAATTGATGGAGCGATTTTTCTAAGTATTTTTTTTACAATTATTCGTCTGGCGCTGCGTCAGGTTGCCGCGCCGCGCGCCTTGCTACTACGGTGTCATTCCATGTATGGAAAGCCGGGCGCCACGCCATTGGTCGAGCCCCGTACGACGCGTTAGCAGCGTTGCCAGACTGAAATTTGCCACCGTACTAGATGGAGCCACAAAACGTACTAGAATCGAAAATTTCGTACTAGATTTTTAATTTTGATAACGTAGATAGAATATTATCAATTACTAATCATATTATTGCTCCATACTAATCAATAATATAATTTATGTTTTCTAAAACATGAATTATACTTTATGTTTTTTAAAACATGAATTATACTTTATGTTTTCTAAAACATGAATCAAATACATGATACAGAGGTACGACTCACAATAACGTTAAGCGCGTGGTGACTGTTTTACCTACAGGTTCAGATATACTACATATCTAAAAACAGTCAAATCTACAATTGTGAAAAAAAAAATAATCGGGTGTTTTCTTAAATGTTTGTTCCCATTAGAGCTGAAAATTAAAACTTTTCAATACTAGTCACGTGTGTCGTCGACTTTCAGTATGTTTTTAGTTAAATATGGATGAGGAATTATTTGAACGAGTGCCACCTATCGAGTATAGGCCATAAACTCATAAACCCATAAGGGAAGTGAGGTGAGCCAACAGCAGGGGTAAAAAAACCCCATAATGAGTATGTAATACAACAGCTACGTGCAGCTTATCGTCAAATAGTTAGTGCACTACCCTGGTTAGAGTAAAAAAAAAAAAAAACCACACAATTAAGAAAACGTACTAGATAGGAGGAAGGCGTACTAGCGTACTTGATTCCCCTGAGTCGTACTAGATCTAGTACAATTGTACTAGACTGGCAACGCTGCGCGTTAGTCACAAGGCCCGCGGCGCGGCAACCTGACGCAGTGAAAATTTGAAAACTGGTCAGAGTAAGTCGCAAATTTTCGGCTGTCCAAGTGTTCATTTCTTGAATTGATTTCATGAATCTGTAGTGCGGGCTGTTGGTTGTTAAGTTATCAGTGGTCATAGGTTCTGATTAAATCGACAAAATTTAATGTTCTTTGAAACCTCCCTACTTTTATATATTTTTCTATTTTTGAAAACTGTGCGAATCAGAGTGAGGTGATCTCCTTCATTACCCGAGGGTCACCTGGGTTTCCTTTGGATGTTTAAGTGGTCTTTACGCCAGTGAAAAGTGGGAATCAGTGTCTTTCCTAGTCGGTTAATAAGGGAATACGGAGGCACGGCGCATCTGTGAGGAAGAATTTGGAAGGGAAATAGCTGGAGTCCTTGTTCCACAATTCTTGCTCTTTCCGGTGTTCTGGTGAAATCTATGTAAGAATCCCTTTGTTCTATATAACATCTCTTAGTGCTAGGCAATATGGAGAAAGATAAGAAAAGACCGTTAGACGTCGAGAGTGGGGAGGCTTTAGAGTCCGAGGACCAGCCGAACAAAATCCAGGCATTATCACCTGTCAAGTCAAAGGCTCCTCCGGCAAGAATGTTGACAAATAGATACTTAGCAACGGATTCAGGGCCGTTTATAGTCCAGGTTTATGATATGAGGGGTCATAGATTAGAAATTACATATTATGAGTTTTGGGAGGAAGCTCAGGGGTAACTCAGTGGGTGTTTCGGGGGTATCCCCCTCGGGCTTGGATCGAGTAAACATTATATTTACTAACTTTAAGGACGCTAATGAGATGATCGAGACAAGGATAAAGAAAATAGACCCGAACTATGATGCATACATCCCGGACTTTGCCATTTATAAAGTAGGGGTCATCATTATTAATAATAATTATAATTATTAATCGTGTCCTCTTTACGACCACCATAAATTTCTCCCCAAATTTTTGATATTTTTGATCGATGTCTCGAAAACGACGATCGATACGTGAAAAATGTATGGGACCTTAATTGTAGATCGTGAAAAGAGCAACCAAAAAGTATTCCATAAAAATTTTCGTATCTCAACGGGGAACCGAGTTATGATGAAAAAACTGAATTTAAGGGTTTTTTCAAGATGGCGGAAATTGCACAAGGTTATTTTGGTCGACAATTTGAACTTAAGCTTTTCTAGCCATCCCCCACGTAATATCCAAAATTTGGCTTTCTCGGTTCATTTTCATTTTTAAGCCGATTTTTCCGACGTAATGACTGGACTTTACGGAGATTTTTTCTTCCTGGTTCGATTATCTAGTGGTTGTATTTGAAAAAAAAAATTCCAACATCGATAGGTACGAATGGGGAAAATTGAGAACGATAAATGTACTAATCGATGAAAAATCGGAGTTTGCGTGGGTCTTGGAAAGAAATAAAAAAAAATACCGCGACTAGATAATTGAACAAAGAAGAAAGAATCTCAATAGAATTTTGCGCTCGGATGAATCATTTGGAAGCTACCCGGGAAAAAATGCTCAGATATGATCAAATATGATCATATGTGATCATATCCGAGCTCAGATATGATCACATCCCGTGTGGAAATTTGCTTGGGGTTACCCGATTATCGGCTAGCCCCTAGACGGGCGATCCCGTCTTTAGTGTAACTGTACAGCACCCGGACGGGCAAACCCGTTTTCAGCGCAACTGGACAGCCCCTGCATTGTAAAACTATAAATGTCATTTGCACCGTTTGACTGCCCAGTCCCCCTTCAGAAATACTGAGTCGATTGCACTTAGCCTATATTTTTTCTGACATATAATTTATTCAATTATACGGGAAGATTTCGGTGAAATTTTCGGCAAAATGACTGGAAAGTCGAATTTGATTTTTTTCGAAAAAAGGTTCCTGAAACCATCCCTCATCAATGAAAAATATCGTGGTTTCCATCTAATGTTTTTTCAAAGCATTATTGCCATACATCTAGAGTAGTGAAGAAAAGTAGTGATTATACTCAGTGATGAAAAAGATATTAATAGAAAATAAAAGTATTATTAAATATTATTTCTATGATATGTATAATTTTTACTTATTGATGAAAAAAAAAGTTAATAAAAAATAAAAGTATTGACTACATATTGATGAAAAAAAGATAATAAGAAAGAAAAGTATTGATTATACTTAGTGATGAAAAAGATATTAATAGGAAATAAAAATATTATTAAATATTATTTCTATGATATGTATAGTTTTTACTTATTGATGAAAAAAAAAATTAATAAAAAAGAAAAGTAATAATAAATATTTTTGAATAAACAATGAATGAAGTTTTTAATAATTCAATCCTAATTTCGCGCAAGAAATGTTGATCGGCATTAATTCGCGGACCGAATATGGAGTCCCTGTGATGTACAATATAAGCCGGGCAGACTGAACAGTACCTGGATAGTTAAACTGGCCTAGTGAAACTGCCCAGTGCAGCGTTACATTTCCGGACGGTGGCTGTCTAGCTCAACTGTCTAGCGCCCGTATTGAAAACGGGAGAACTGGACAACCATTGGCCAGTTCCCGTTTTTAATTTCCACACGGGATATGATCACACATGAGCTCATACATGATCCCACATGAACAGATATGATCGTATCTGAGTTCAGATATGATCATACATGATTTCATACATGATCATATCTGCAGCTGTGTACGGAAATAATGCTCAGATATGATCACGTCTATTCATGCATGATAATATATGAACTCGTATATGACCCCATGTATGATCATACATGATCATATCTGCAGCTGTGTACGGAAATAATGCTCAGATATGATCACGTCTATTCATGCATGATAATATATGAACTCATATATGACCCCGTGTATGATCATGCGGTGCGCGGTCGTCGAAAAAAAAGTCCGCCGAAAACACGTGACGCAATAAAAAAAAAATTCACGCGCGGGGGGGGGGGGGGGAGGGGGGGGGGGGGGTTGCTACCTAGCCTAGGGCGAAAAGTAATGTTAATACGGCGCTGGTTAATTCTGGGACATCCTGTATATATTTATCATCAATTTATGTTACACATAATTATTATTATGAATATACATATATCTACCAATTTCTTTCTAACAAATTTGGTCGTCTACACACAAAATTACCTACTCGAATTAAATGACACATAAACTTTATTTCGTCTAATTTAATCAGTGCTGGCAAATTACTTTTTTTTATTGGTACAATATGGTCGATTTTAAAACGCTTGTTTAAATGATAAAATATTTTTGTGTGTTCGACAGTAAAACAGTCAATTACGAAGCATAGTAATTTATCTGTAGTTTCTAAAAAATACTTGATTGATCCATAAACTGTTGTATCATTGCTCATATCTGATCAGATCCGAAATAAAGGTACTGTCTGATCATGCATGATCATATACGATTATACATGGTCATACATGATCATATCTGATCAGATCCGAAAAATGGTCCTGCAAGATCATATCAGATCATACATGATCAGATATGAGCATGTATATTCATGTATGATCATGTATGATCGTATTTGATCTATTATCCACATATGATCATGTGTGATCATACATGCTCATATCTGATCATGTATGATCATTTATACGATCATGCAGGACCATTTTTCGGATCTGATCAGATCTGAGTGTTCATACATGATCATATCTGATCATATCTGAGCATTTTTTCCCGGGTACAGCTGCCAAAGTTCATTTCTGCACATGCAGAGATCTTGAAGGTCATAATTTTATGTTATAAAATGTTTACCTCGTCACAAAGTGTTGTAAAGATATTCATAATTCAAATAAATAATTTTCTATAAAAACGTAAAATTTTCATTAGTAAATATACTTTATCCCTTCTGATTAATAAGTTTTATTAATTGACGATAGGACTCATTTCATTCCAAAGATACAACAATTTTAAAAAGAATGATGAACACAAACGATATTTTATTTAATGAATATTTAATAATGATACTTACACCACTTTATTTGGAGATTTTTTTCTTCTTTGAACACAGAATTTATTTATTCACACGAATAGTTCGACCATAAATAATGCACGCACAATGGATGTCGCCATTTGTGAACAAATTTATAACAAACAAACAAACATCTTATCATAAGTGTAAAAACACGGGTCATTCAGAGATTGCGCTTTGCACGGCAAATACCAATATTAATTTAGAAATTTTACAATTCAACTATCGTAATTTTTGTCGCTTAGATTGGAAAGACACAGAGGCAGCACTGGACAGTTAAAAAATGAATACAAGAATAATAAAAGTATGATAATAAACAAATAAATTTTTTTGAACATTTTTTTATGAAATTATAAATACTTCACTATAAGCTCTGAAAATTTCGTTAAGTTATCTTTAACAGTTGTTTCACAATTGATTTTTTAATTAAAAGTATCGAAAATTTTTATTGTCAAAAAAATTGTTGTTGATTTCAAAATTTTCAAAAACTATTCTAAGGGATGATTATTAGTGATGACTACTTTCGATTAATATATTTTAGCAAGTATTCCATGATCAAGTGGAAAATGGGGGGTCCACTTGACATGATCTGACTCATAGGTAACTTTCGTCTTATTATTTCGCAAGGAATCCGCCGGTATGCTTCGGGTGCGCGAATTTCCAGACACCCTGTATATCGCGTGACTATAAGCAAAAGGGCGGGTGCGCCAGAAAGTCGAGTACCATCACAAAAGGGCGTATACCAACTGAATAACATATAAAGTCGCGGAAAAGTAAAAAGGCTTATATACAAGGGCGTATACGTCTTTTAGGTATTTGTAGTGATATGACTAAAATGGTGATGGAGAACGACTGCAGGTAGCCGTGTGGAACGATGAAATTGATAGGGTGGAACACCTTATCAAACCGAATAGCGTGAGTATTTTACAATTAGGAAGATATCTCTCTATATTATAAAGATATCTCGCCGCCGCCGCCGCCGCCGCCGTGTCAGTCGGCTCCACTCGGGTCCACTCGGCTTTCCTCGGGTCTTCTCGGGTCTCCTCGGCTTTCCTCAGCTTTCCACCTCCCATCCCTAGACCATTGGATCGAGTCATGTGAACCCCTCCCTGGCCTTCTCGCGCCTTGGGCCCTTGCTTTGAGTCATGTGAACTCATGCCCTCCCCTCTTGCACTTTGGGCCTTTGGACCGAAACACGTGAACCCCTTTGCGGTGCTATTACCCTTCATTCCCTGCGATACTGGCACGGCAGACGCGGGGGGAGGTCAGGGAAGCCATGTGAACCCCTTCCCCGATTCATTGCCGATGAAAAACAAGATAATTGAAAAAAATAAGTAGACTTTCAATAAAACGCTTTTTAGTCGGAGAAAAGAAAAAAAATTCTATTATGATTACAAGCGTCACAATTCTTATTTAAGTTTCTCCCCTACGCAATTTCCCCAGACCTGAAAACATTGGGAAAAAAGGTGTTATAAAACAGAATATCTCTGCCTGGGCACCGGAATCAATGAAACAAACTACGTCGCGCAATTCTATGTACGATTTCGAACACCCACGGCCAAAAAATGTTTTTTTTTACGCGAAATTAGAGAAGATATCCATGAAAAACGTTTCAAAGCCGTTTTACATGAATATCTTCTCTATTTTCGCGACCTTAAAGGTCACCGTCCCTTTTCGAGAACAATAATTCAGAATTTCAGACGTGACTAGGGACTTCGTCCTTGCTTGCAGAATCACCTGTATAGTTACAAAAAATGAGATATTCGAAAAGTTCAATTTTATTGTAAATTTGTTTACTGTGAACAAACGAAATGTAGTCACAAATTTCGGACGTCAATGAGATGGCATGTCATTTGTGACAAAATAGCTAGATTTTAATCAATTGATGGTGCAGAAAATTCATATTGGATACAGAGAATAGGATCTTGCAGAACCGTGAGCAAATTTGGCGGAATTTCGTCACACAATTTGGTGAAATTTGGTCCAAGTTGCCAAGAGTAAAAAAAATTTAGATAGAACATAAAATATGAATACAGAACGTTTAGAGAAAAAAAGAAAAAAAGACAGGGTGGAAAATATGAATGAAGACCGATTAAAAAAAAAAAGGATAACGGATAATATTCAGTACATGACCGAAGACAGAAAAAAACGGAAAAGGGAAAAAGATATTGTGGAAAACATGAACGAAGACCGAATAAGAAATGAAAGAGAAAACGACATGGTGAGAAACATGGAAGAAGAAAGAATAAGAAAGAAAAGGGGAAAAGATATCGTAACAAATATGAACGTTGAAAGGATAAGAAAGAAGAGGGAAAAGGACGTTGTAATAAACATGAAAGAAGAACGAAGAGGAAAAAAAAAGGGAAAAGGATATTGTAGAAAACATGAACGAAGAAAGAATTCTAAAACGAAGAAACGTACAACAAGCTATTAAATTATTTCCTAATAAAGAAGCTTATTTAGATTTCGGAGAAATGAATTACATTTGTCCACATTGTTCGGCATTTTTCTGGTCGGTTGAGTTTTCAAAAAAAAGCTGTTGCCATTACGGAAGAGTAAAATTATCACCTTTGAGTGAATACGATGAAAATTTGAAAAATTTAATATGACATGATAAAAAATTTAGAGAATTAATTCGATACTATAATAGTCGATTTTCGTTTGCCACTTTCAACGCAAATGTAATGAATGAATCAAAAAGAGGAGTATATAACTTAAAATTTAAGGTCAAGTTTGTCATATCACCCCGAATAGTATTCACACAAAAAGAGGCGACACCCCTCATTGTGGACAAATTTATATTCACGACGAAACATGGGGGGTTGGCGTGTGAAGCGCGCAGGGGGGCGCAGCCCCCCTAGTCTATATATATATAACGTGTATTGAGGCTATGGTGTCGACAATAAGCTGCGATGAGTTTCTGTAATTATATGTGAAACGACATTTACAGCTTATATTTTCACTCTATTCTATTCTATTGTATTTCGCAATTCACGATGGATGTTAATCCTCTACTGCCTATCATTCTCTTTCCCGACCTCTGGTCAAGAGACTGTTATCAGTTATTTGACCCTGGGGTGGTCAAGACTAGTATTATAGTTAGGCGGCAATTAATTCAAATTCAAATTCAAATTCTAATTCTAAGGGGAAGAAATATGGCGAAGCGGGTAAGGGTAACGTCATATTTCTTTACATCTCCCCCCCTGGAGGAAAGAAAACAGTGAAGAAACACTAGTTTTCTTAAATAATATCTGGAACCGGTACTAGCTTTGTGATGTGAAAGAGTGACTCTGACTTCTTTCGTCGATCTGTATGTATTTTATAAATTGAATTTGAAATTTTTTCTACAATTTTGTATGGTCCAATTTTCAGTTCGTCTAATTTTTTTCTATTTAATCGATGGCTATTTTCAACGTAAACTAGGTCTCCAACATTGAATTCGTGATATTTCCTATTTTTATCGAATTGTTTTTTATTATAGTCATGTGATTTTTTTGTATTTTCTAAGGCAAGTTCTCTATCTTTATGTAAATCGTTTTGTGTTTTTTCTTGTTTTAGCTCATTTGGCAGAATTGTACTGTTTTTACCTTCTAATAAGTATCTAGGGGAGAATCCTGTTACCGTATGTTCAGTCTCGTTGTATTTTACTATGCACTCATGTGCTATGGTTGTCCACGCAGTTTTCCCTTTTTCCTCGTTTACTCTACACCTAATTTTATTGACTAGTGTTTGATTAAGTCTCTCATTGAGGCCATTTGAAAATGGTGCATTTACCGCTGTGAAAGTCAAAATTATATCGTTCTCATTCAAAAATTCTTTGAATTCTTTTGAATTTATTCCCGGATATTGGTCTGATAAAATCATATTTGGTTTATTATCTGAAATTACTTTCTGTATTAACCTTATGAAATCGCTTGAATTCTGAGTTTTTGATGTCAAAATGGTTGCATATCTTGTGAAGTGATCGACAAGCAAATGTAAATATTTTTTTGTTGTTCGTGAACCCCCAAATCCCCCAATTGTATCTATGGAAACTATTTCATAAGGGTAAGTCGCAGGCCCTAATTGAGACATTAGACCGAGTTTTTTTGTTCCTCTTGACTTATTTTTTATGCACACTTCACAGTTTTCGCAAAACTTTTTTATATTTTGATTCAGGTTTTTTGCTACGTAAAATGGTCTGATCTTATTTTGCATTTGTCTCATTCCTAAATGACAATAAAAGAGGTGTACTTTTTTTATAAGTTCTTGACTGAAATTTTCTGAGAGTAGGATTTTTTCCTTTTTTCTTATTTTCTTGTAGTATGTATCGTTCTTGTATATTAACCTATCTTTATCATTTTGAATTTCTTCATTGTTTTTTTGGTCATGCTGAATATCTTCTAGTTTTATGAAGTTAACTGTTTTTAAAATTTCATTTTCATTTTCATCAGGTTCTAGTACTGGGTTTCTGCTTAAGCAGTCTGCTTCTATATTGTCTTTCCCTGGGGTATATTTTATTTCAAAATCGTATTGTGATAGATAATGCATTAAGTCGCCTAATTCTTCATCTGTCCTAGCCTTGATATTCATGGTTTCTAAGGGCTTATGGTCTGAGAAAACCGTAAATGTTCTCCCTAGGAGCCAGTGCTGCCAGTATTTTATTGATTCCTTTATTGCTAAACATTCTATATAAATAGCTTTTTTTCTTTTTTGGTGTTCGTTTAATTTTTTTGAAAAATATGCAACTGGCTTATCTTCTTGGTTTGACTGTGTTTGTTTCAGTACGGCCCCAATGCCTTGTAAGCTTGCGTCCGTGTGAATGTGTATTGGCAAATGTGGATCAAAAATTGTAAGAATCGGTTTAGAGCAAAGTAATGATTTCATTTCTTCAAATGCCTTTTGACATTGTTCAGACCAAACAAATTTTTGTTCTTTTCTTAGTAGGTTATGTAACGGGTCTAAAGTAGTCGAAACATTTGGTACATATTTGCCATAGAAATTCACTTTTCCCAAAAATTGTCGGACATTTTTCCTCGTTTTTGGAGTCGGGAAATTTCTTATCGAAATTAAATTATCGTTTAGCGGGCTGACTGAGTTGTTCCTTATTTCGTGACCTAAGTATTTAACTGAATCTGATGCAAAGGTGCACTTTGAAAACTTTAATCTAAATCCCTCTTTCATAATTGATTCTAATAGTTGTGATAAATGATCGATATGTTCTTGGAAGGTCTTCGAAAAAATCAGAATATCATCTATATAATTCACGCTAAAATCTGAGAGTTTATGCTTTCTTATTATATTACTCAGTATTCTCTGAAATATCGCTGGTGATGTTTTTAAGCCAAAGGGTAAACAGGTCCATTGGAAATGCCCTTCCTGAGTTACAAATGCAGTTTTCTGTCTATCTTTAATATTTAAGGGAATCGACCAGAAGGCTGAATTAATATCTAGAGTCGAGAAGAATTTACAGTCCCTTGTTTTAACTATTAAATCTTCAATTAATGGGAAAGGTTGAGACTGTGGAATCACGATCTTATTTAAATCTCGGAAATCTATGCATAATCTCACTTTCTTTCCTTCATCTTTTTTGTAGGCTAATGTTACCGGGGCGGCGAATGGACTGTACGATTCTTCAATTAGATTTTTTTCTAATAATTTCGTTATTTGTTGTTCTATTTCTCTTTTGTCTTCCATAGTGCATCTGTACGGTCTTTTGCAACAGTATTTATCAACTAATAAATCGATATGCGCTTCATAATCTCTCACAGTGCCTATGTCGTACTTATCTTTAGCGAAAATCGATTTATATTTATCAATTAGTTTATCAATTTCGGATTGTTGTTCCATTTCTAAATGGTTTATTGATATGCTAAAATTTTCCGTATCTATATGTTCATTAAAGTTTATTTGGTAATCTTTAGTTTTGTTCTTAATATCTTTTTTTTTCTCTATATATTCTTTATCTTTATTTTGTGTATCATGTTTATTTTTGAGTGTACTGTCAGGAACGACCTGAATTTTTTGTGTAATTTCAAGATTCTCATCTTGTCTTAGTTGAAATTTTTTTATGCAATCTAATCCGATTAAAAAATCGTGTTCAAAATTCTCGTTGTCTATCATGAAAACATCAATTTCTTTTTCAATATCAAAAATTTTAGTTCTTAAGGTTACTATACCATTTGCCTTTCTCACACCATTAATCGTTTTTAACTTTGCGTTTTGTAAATTATCAAATTTTTTTTCTCTCAAGTTTAATAATTTTGAATTTACTAAAGAAACGTTTGAACCAGAATCGTAAACGCCAAAAATTTGCAACGTATTATTTAACAGTACTTTGATTTTGATTAATGGTGGCACTACGAGTTTTTTGGATCCTTGGTATTCAATTCTATTTCTAATCCAGAGTTATTCACATGTCTTATCTGTTCTCTCTTTTGTTGCTCATCATCTTTGTTCCTAAACCAGCATAAAGCTTCCGGGTGGTAACGATTACCTTTATTTTTTTTCTCGCAAATCGTGCATGGTTTATGATTATCATTTTTTCCTTTACTTTTATTCTCAAAATTTGTGGTATTCTTTTTCTCTAAATTCTTTTTGTTTACTAAATGCTCTAGTCCCCTAATCTCGTTGAATATATCCTCAGTGTTTTTCAATTTCTCCCTATCTATTCTATCAGATACAAAATTTGGTAGCCCTACGGCAATAAGATCAATTAAAGTGGACGTATCTATTGACTTATTTGTTTCTAATAAGATTCTTTCTTTTTTTAATGCATATTCCAACAATGGACCTTTTATGTATTTGTAGGATATTGCATACCTAATCGGAGTCCACCCTTTATCGGCATAGGTTTCACAGAAATTGTCTTTCCATGTTTTCCATTCTGAATCTAATGAGTATTTTATAAGCATTGACCTATACCAATCCGTACATGAGTCTTCTAGAAATAACCTAAAAATTTCGATTTTTTCTACATCCTTTTCTACACCTAGGCGAGAGCATTCACCTTCGAAAATATCCATCCATTGAGACACATTAGAATTCCTACCTGTTAGTTTTTCAATAACAAATTTTTCCGAAACCTTTTTTAAATTACGGTTTCCACCGTCTTGCGACCTATCTTCGGTTTTCTTCTCTGTAAATTTTTCTAAGATTCTTGTCAATACCTCTTCTGTGATGTTTGCCGTAGGTGTGGTATCCTGCATTGTTGACATTTCTTTATATTGTGTTTCTTCCAGCAAGTATTCATTACATATTATGTTCCCATCTTCGTCTCTATATTGCTTTAAGATGTCATCAGCCAGACTAATCCATACTCTTCTTATTTGTCCCCGTTTTTGTAATGTAGATTTTATTTTCTGATAACCTGGGGTAGTTGTAAGTTTGGCATGATGTTTCATAGATTGAAGCTGGTCTGGGACTAAAAAGCAGCGATTCTCGGTTGTAGTGATCGAAGTTAAGGCAATTATGCTTGTTTTCGAATCTTCCGTCGAAGACTTCACCGTAAATTCAAATCTCAACTTTTCCATATTTTATTTTCGTTAGTCAGCAAAAATGTCGTTTTATAACGTGTATTGAGGCTATGGTGTCGACAATAAGCTGCGATGAGTTTCTGTAATTATATGTGAAACGACATTTACAGCTTATATTTTCACTCTATTCTATTCTATTGTATTTCGCAATTCACGATGGATGTTAATCCTCTACTGCCTATCATTCTCTTTCCCGACCTCTGGTCAAGAGACTGTTATCAGTTATTTGACCCTGGGGTGGTCAAGACTAGTATTATAGTTAGGCGGCAATTAATTCAAATTCAAATTCAAATTCTAATTCTAAGGGGAAGAAATATGGCGAAGCGGGTAAGGGTAACGTCATATTTCTTTACATCTCCCCCCCTGGAGGAAAGAAAACAGTGAAGAAACACTAGTTTTCTTAAATAATATCTGGAACCGGTACTAGCTTTGTGATGTGAAAGAGTGACTCTGACTTCTTTCGTCGATCTGTATGTATTTTATAAATTGAATTTGAAATTTTTTCTACAATTTTGTATGGTCCAATTTTCAGTTCGTCTAATTTTTTTCTATTTAATCGATGGCTATTTTCAACGTAAACTAGGTCTCCAACATTGAATTCGTGATATTTCCTATTTTTATCGAATTGTTTTTTATTATAGTCATGTGATTTTTTTGTATTTTCTAAGGCAAGTTCTCTATCTTTATGTAAATCGTTTTGTGTTTTTTCTTGTTTTAGCTCATTTGGCAGAATTGTACTGTTTTTACCTTCTAATAAGTATCTAGGGGAGAATCCTGTTACCGTATGTTCAGTCTCGTTGTATTTTACTATGCACTCATGTGCTATGGTTGTCCACGCAGTTTTCCCTTTTTCCTCGTTTACTCTACACCTAATTTTATTGACTAGTGTTTGATTAAGTCTCTCATTGAGGCCATTTGAAAATGGTGCATTTACCGCTGTGAAAGTCAAAATTATATCGTTCTCATTCAAAAATTCTTTGAATTCTTTTGAATTTATTCCCGGATATTGGTCTGATAAAATCATATTTGGTTTATTATCTGAAATTACTTTCTGTATTAACCTTATGAAATCGCTTGAATTCTGAGTTTTTGATGTCAAAATGGTTGCATATCTTGTGAAGTGATCGACAAGCAAATGTAAATATTTTTTTGTTGTTCGTGAACCCCCAAATCCCCCAATTGTATCTATGGAAACTATTTCATAAGGGTAAGTCGCAGGCCCTAATTGAGACATTAGACCGAGTTTTTTTGTTCCTCTTGACTTATTTTTTATGCACACTTCACAGTTTTCGCAAAACTTTTTTATATTTTGATTCAGGTTTTTTGCTACGTAAAATGGTCTGATCTTATTTTGCATTTGTCTCATTCCTAAATGACAATAAAAGAGGTGTACTTTTTTTATAAGTTCTTGACTGAAATTTTCTGAGAGTAGGATTTTTTCCTTTTTTCTTATTTTCTTGTAGTATGTATCGTTCTTGTATATTAACCTATCTTTATCATTTTGAATTTCTTCATTGTTTTTTTGGTCATGCTGAATATCTTCTAGTTTTATGAAGTTAACTGTTTTTAAAATTTCATTTTCATTTTCATCAGGTTCTAGTACTGGGTTTCTGCTTAAGCAGTCTGCTTCTATATTGTCTTTCCCTGGGGTATATTTTATTTCAAAATCGTATTGTGATAGATAATGCATTAAGTCGCCTAATTCTTCATCTGTCCTAGCCTTGATATTCATGGTTTCTAAGGGCTTATGGTCTGAGAAAACCGTAAATGTTCTCCCTAGGAGCCAGTGCTGCCAGTATTTTATTGATTCCTTTATTGCTAAACATTCTATATAAATAGCTTTTTTTCTTTTTTGGTGTTCGTTTAATTTTTTTGAAAAATATGCAACTGGCTTATCTTCTTGGTTTGACTGTGTTTGTTTCAGTACGGCCCCAATGCCTTGTAAGCTTGCGTCCGTGTGAATGTGTATTGGCAAATGTGGATCAAAAATTGTAAGAATCGGTTTAGAGCAAAGTAATGATTTCATTTCTTCAAATGCCTTTTGACATTGTTCAGACCAAACAAATTTTTGTTCTTTTCTTAGTAGGTTATGTAACGGGTCTAAAGTAGTCGAAACATTTGGTACATATTTGCCATAGAAATTCACTTTTCCCAAAAATTGTCGGACATTTTTCCTCGTTTTTGGAGTCGGGAAATTTCTTATCGAAATTAAATTATCGTTTAGCGGGCTGACTGAGTTGTTCCTTATTTCGTGACCTAAGTATTTAACTGAATCTGATGCAAAGGTGCACTTTGAAAACTTTAATCTAAATCCCTCTTTCATAATTGATTCTAATAGTTGTGATAAATGATCGATATGTTCTTGGAAGGTCTTCGAAAAAATCAGAATATCATCTATATAATTCACGCTAAAATCTGAGAGTTTATGCTTTCTTATTATATTACTCAGTATTCTCTGAAATATCGCTGGTGATGTTTTTAAGCCAAAGGGTAAACAGGTCCATTGGAAATGCCCTTCCTGAGTTACAAATGCAGTTTTCTGTCTATCTTTAATATTTAAGGGAATCGACCAGAAGGCTGAATTAATATCTAGAGTCGAGAAGAATTTACAGTCCCTTGTTTTAACTATTAAATCTTCAATTAATGGGAAAGGTTGAGACTGTGGAATCACGATCTTATTTAAATCTCGGAAATCTATGCATAATCTCACTTTCTTTCCTTCATCTTTTTTGTAGGCTAATGTTACCGGGGCGGCGAATGGACTGTACGATTCTTCAATTAGATTTTTTTCTAATAATTTCGTTATTTGTTGTTCTATTTCTCTTTTGTCTTCCATAGTGCATCTGTACGGTCTTTTGCAACAGTATTTATCAACTAATAAATCGATATGCGCTTCATAATCTCTCACAGTGCCTATGTCGTACTTATCTTTAGCGAAAATCGATTTATATTTATCAATTAGTTTATCAATTTCGGATTGTTGTTCCATTTCTAAATGGTTTATTGATATGCTAAAATTTTCCGTATCTATATGTTCATTAAAGTTTATTTGGTAATCTTTAGTTTTGTTCTTAATATCTTTTTTTTTCTCTATATATTCTTTATCTTTATTTTGTGTATCATGTTTATTTTTGAGTGTACTGTCAGGAACGACCTGAATTTTTTGTGTAATTTCAAGATTCTCATCTTGTCTTAGTTGAAATTTTTTTATGCAATCTAATCCGATTAAAAAATCGTGTTCAAAATTCTCGTTGTCTATCATGAAAACATCAATTTCTTTTTCAATATCAAAAATTTTAGTTCTTAAGGTTACTATACCATTTGCCTTTCTCACACCATTAATCGTTTTTAACTTTGCGTTTTGTAAATTATCAAATTTTTTTTCTCTCAAGTTTAATAATTTTGAATTTACTAAAGAAACGTTTGAACCAGAATCGTAAACGCCAAAAATTTGCAACGTATTATTTAACAGTACTTTGATTTTGATTAATGGTGGCACTACGAGTTTTTTGGATCCTTGGTATTCAATTCTATTTCTAATCCAGAGTTATTCACATGTCTTATCTGTTCTCTCTTTTGTTGCTCATCATCTTTGTTCCTAAACCAGCATAAAGCTTCCGGGTGGTAACGATTACCTTTATTTTTTTTCTCGCAAATCGTGCATGGTTTATGATTATCATTTTTTCCTTTACTTTTATTCTCAAAATTTGTGGTATTCTTTTTCTCTAAATTCTTTTTGTTTACTAAATGCTCTAGTCCCCTAATCTCGTTGAATATATCCTCAGTGTTTTTCAATTTCTCCCTATCTATTCTATCAGATACAAAATTTGGTAGCCCTACGGCAATAAGATCAATTAAAGTGGACGTATCTATTGACTTATTTGTTTCTAATAAGATTCTTTCTTTTTTTAATGCATATTCCAACAATGGACCTTTTATGTATTTGTAGGATATTGCATACCTAATCGGAGTCCACCCTTTATCGGCATAGGTTTCACAGAAATTGTCTTTCCATGTTTTCCATTCTGAATCTAATGAGTATTTTATAAGCATTGACCTATACCAATCCGTACATGAGTCTTCTAGAAATAACCTAAAAATTTCGATTTTTTCTACATCCTTTTCTACACCTAGGCGAGAGCATTCACCTTCGAAAATATCCATCCATTGAGACACATTAGAATTCCTACCTGTTAGTTTTTCAATAACAAATTTTTCCGAAACCTTTTTTAAATTACGGTTTCCACCGTCTTGCGACCTATCTTCGGTTTTCTTCTCTGTAAATTTTTCTAAGATTCTTGTCAATACCTCTTCTGTGATGTTTGCCGTAGGTGTGGTATCCTGCATTGTTGACATTTCTTTATATTGTGTTTCTTCCAGCAAGTATTCATTACATATTATGTTCCCATCTTCGTCTCTATATTGCTTTAAGATGTCATCAGCCAGACTAATCCATACTCTTCTTATTTGTCCCCGTTTTTGTAATGTAGATTTTATTTTCTGATAACCTGGGGTAGTTGTAAGTTTGGCATGATGTTTCATAGATTGAAGCTGGTCTGGGACTAAAAAGCAGCGATTCTCGGTTGTAGTGATCGAAGTTAAGGCAATTATGCTTGTTTTCGAATCTTCCGTCGAAGACTTCACCGTAAATTCAAATCTCAACTTTTCCATATTTTATTTTCGTTAGTCAGCAAAAATGTCGTTTTATAACGTGTATTGAGGCTATGGTGTCGACAATAAGCTGCGATGAGTTTCTGTAATTATATGTGAAACGACATTTACAGCTTATATTTTCACTCTATTCTATTCTATTGTATTTCGCAATTCACGATGGATGTTAATCCTCTACTGCCTATCATTCTCTTTCCCGACCTCTGGTCAAGAGACTGTTATCAGTTATTTGACCCTGGGGTGGTCAAGACTAGTATTATAGTTAGGCGGCAATTAATTCAAATTCAAATTCAAATTCTAATTCTAAGGGGAAGAAATATGGCGAAGCGGGTAAGGGTAACGTCATATTTCTTTACATATATATATATATATATTTATGTATATTTATTTGTATAGATATATATGGAGCATTGCATATCAACTCGACCAATGATTTTCCATCACCATTTTTGATTCGCTTCACGATTTCCTACATGATTCTTCAATCCCAAAAAACACTGCTGAATTTTTTTCAGATTTTTACCGCCAACCGTTATTTTTTTATGAATATTCTACTCTATCTGAAATCGTTTTGATTTTTTGATCTAGACAAATTATCAAAAATCTAATTTTTAATTCAGATTATTTTGACACCCGTCCAATAATGGGCAGATTTTTTAAAGATTTGTTTAGCACTTTAAACATTTTTAACACACGAAACGCCATATGTTTCAAAGTTACGAAATTTTACAAAAATTACCCAAAAATTCTGTGGCCAGTTCTGAAATTCGTGATAATTTTTTTTAGATTTTCGTGACATAGAAACATGGCATTTTGTTTATTCAAAATGTTTGAAGTGTTAAAAAAGAATAGCCAAAAAATCTCCCTATCATCAGATGGGTGTCAAAATGATCTGAATCAAGGATTAGGTTTTTGAGAATTTTGGGAGATTTTCAAGAAACTCCAATTTTCGATGGGATGGAACATTCATAACAAATCAACGGTTGGCGGGAAAAATCTGAAAAATTTCAGGAGTGCTTTTATGAACTCGGAGAATCATATCAGAAATCGTGAAGCGAATCAAAAATGGTGAAGAAAAATCCTTGGTCAAGTTACCATGGAATACCTCATATGTATGGGGGATTTCACAAAAAAACGAGAGGTCGTAGACCTTGGTATTTGGAATTTGACTGGAATATTTTTTTTCCTGCGCATTTTTGTCAATCAAAAACATACCTCAGAGGACTTTTCGATATTCATCTTCATTCACTCAGGACAGCTCATTAAAATTTTCCATAAAATGATATTCAGTGCAAATTTTTGAGCAGAAGGATTGAAAATCCGTAAAAAAACTCCAAGAACAAAAACTGCTTTTTTTCTTACCTACTTTCGATAAAAAAATACGGCAATATCGCCGAATCCCGAGGGAAGAAAATAACCATCATATTTTTACCTCCTGAAAATACGCCATTTTTGATTTTCAAAATTCAAATATACAACGATTCCTCAAACAATTACGCAACTTTTGAGCCCAATCCGAACGTGGTCCGATCTGATCTTCGATTTTTATTGCATGATTTTCGTTCAGATTTATTATTTTTCGTTGGGTTTTTCGTATAATTTAGCTGGAAGCGAATAAAAAAGAGACTTCGACAATTGTCAAAAACAGTTTTATTTAGAATAAGTATAATGAGGGGAGTCGTTCAAAAATATGATTCCGACCGATTATATTTGATTAGAATATTGGTTATGATCATTACCCGTACCCGCGACACTTTTTTACATCTACGCCAAGCACTAGTGAATACGAGAAACAAAAAATTGCATGCAATCAAACCTCGAGTGCTTTGAAATTATTGGGTATGTCCCGATAGTTTCGTTGCCTCGCGACATGCGCGTGAAGTTTTTGATATGTCAAACTTCCCGCACGTGTCGCTAGGCGGGGAAACTTGAAAAAAATGCCAGATTAATATTCAAGCACGAGGGGTATTCGGCGGACTATTTTTTCACCCGAATTTCAACCAATAAAAGTTTGGTGGTATGTAAAGGTGAGTTGGATTCTAACACCTATGAAGTTGCACCGTACATTCTTTTGTTTTCAATTTCCTATGGTTATGCTCGCGAAAAAAAAGACAGACGAATTGGGTGCAACTTCATAGCTGTCAAAACCCAACTCGCGTAGCGTACCTAATAGCGTTTTCGATTTGTTGCTCTGGAGCGCTCTGAGTGTACTTCTATCGCACTCTGATATAGGAGATAGAAGAGGATGAAAGTGCTCTCAGTGCACACTAGAGCAGACTAGAGCAAGCAAATCGAAAACGCTATAACATTCTCGTAGGAGAAAACAAAAGAGATTGTTGAAATTATTCACCTAGGTTACAAGCTATCGAAAGTTTGTTGTTTGTTGCCTAGCAACCGCGAAACTGTTTAGATTTGGTTGAAACCACGTGTTTGAATACCACGCTTCTTTCGGTATGAAGTTGTTTATAACCTAGCAACAAGCCGGTGAATTACCGATAGGAAGTTTCGCTAAAGGTGAATTACCGATATAATTCATTAGTTGATAGTTATTATTCTGTGTTGTTAGTGAAAGTGTCTGCGGTTCAGTTATGTCCAACTTTTCATATAAACACCGGGATAGGTGCTCTAATCCCTTCAAACTTAAATATCATTTGAAAAAATTTGATGACCGTCAGCTGCGGCCTCCGAGTGAGCAATTGATTAAAAAATTTCCCTGCTTATTGAGTTCGGAAAGTCTTCTCTGTGGTACATGTCGTCGTAAACTTTACAAGTTGCCAAGTCAGCCCTCGACTCAACCAAGTAAGTTCATTTTTTATTTCACTACACGGATTTGAAAATAAAAATTAATTGACAGTGTCATTGTGTTATTACGTCCTCGATTACGTCAGTATAGTTCAATATTTGATAAGAACAATTGAAGCTGGCACACTGGACTCGACATTATTGTGCTCTTCAAATTAGTAAATGCCATTGAAAGTTGTTTATCATCCGAGTAAAAATGATTATTATTATTGATATTATTATTGCATTCCAACAGATTTACCTGATAATAACATATCCGATTTATCGAGAGGGACTACGTTTGAGTCTGTACCTAACTCACAGGGATCTGATGTCAGTATTATTACAAAATTGCCCGTGATAAATGAATTCATACGTTGTCTTGGCCACTCGCCGATCGCGCGAAAGCGCCTAAATGAAGATGCCGGTAGTAGTTGGATGACCCAAAAAATCCAAAAAATCACAAATCAGCTGAAGCGATCGTTGGGGGCGAAATATGACGAGAGCAAAATTGTGCTCATGATTTATTTGAAGTGCTGAAATATCTAAAAAAAGAATTCCATGCTTCCGGCACATCTTATAAAAGAAAAATCCAACTCCTCACATATTTACCACGAGATTGGAGTATTTCTAAAATGTCCAATGTCATGAAATCATCGTATTACTTGGCGAAGAAAGCAAAATTCATTGTTACTAGCGGAGGAGAAATACCGGAGTCGAACAAAAAAAGGGGTACATATTGTTCTTGCGTTATATAGATGTAAAGTCTTCATATGCAATCTTTGTGTCATAGTGCATTCCATTGAAGGAATTCACTTTTGCTCAACGTCTCATTGCCATGTCTGACTCTCTAAACGTTGAACAGAATTAATTTCAAGTGCAGGCAATTGTCAACTTATGATTAACATGCGTTAACTTACGAATAATTATTTCACTGAAAAAACTTTCAGGCAAACCTATTTCACCTGAAGCCAAGCACTGTGTCATTGAATTTTATCAGAGCGATGAAATAAGTGCAATGATGCCAGGCAGCAAAGATTATGTGAAGATTGTTAATCAAGCAGGGGAAAAAGTGGAACACCAGAAACGACTAATTCTTGGCAATTTGCGAGAAATTTATCATAAATTTAAAGAACAATATCCTGATATTGCAGTTGGCTTCACAAAATTCACGACATTACGCCCAAAATACTGTGTTTTAGCAGGATCTACAGGGACACACACTGTTTGTGTGTGTTCTATCCACCAAAATTTCAAGCTTATGCTTAAAGGTGAATTGAAAATTATATTCAATAATTTTATTCAGTCATCTCATTAGTTTTTCAATTCCCGAAGATTAGTTGTTTAAAAACAGCTGAATTGTAGCAAATAACATTTGTCTTAAGGTTGTTTAGAAGTAGGGTGGGGGTGGACGAGAGTGGGAGAGATTTCCCTATGCTCATACATTGGGCACTGTAGATATTTTTTTTTTCGCCCTGTAAACTGTCCAATTATATTAAAATTTTTTTTATTTGATAAATATGATTGAAATTAATATGAGACGGAGTCTTTATCGATCTTATAATTATATTTTTACTCTCAATTATTTTTGAATAATTAAAAGTTACAATAATAAAAATCATAAAAATAAGGAATAATCGCGGCAACGCTGCGGGCCCTCTAGCTACCCGTGTTCAGTAGCGTATACTTAAAACTTATGGGGACAATAACAATAACATAACCTCACAATTATTTTGTGAGTAAATTTTTCATTAAACGGTAAAGTTTTGAGTGAGTAAATTTTTCTTGGTAAACCTAACGTGACCAAAGATTCGAGAACTATAAATAATATAATTTACTTTTTGGAAAGTATTAATGTGATAAATGTAGAAAATACAGAAAATATAAATATTAAATAATATATATTCGATTTTATTTTATTTAATACCTTTATTAATAAAATTATTTATTATACCGAAATTATTTATAAAATAATGAACTAAAAAAAAAGAATTTATGAAAAAAATAAGAAAGTTTGTATTTCTTGGGTATTCTAATTTAAATTTGGCGCGGGTATGCATGAGTAGCGCCGCTCGGCTTGATAGTCCGGCGTTGCTGTGTCTGTTAGAAACTTTTTCACTCGGAGTAAATTTTGACTCGATTTTGTGTCTTTACGTTAAAATATTTTGCTCAGAAATCTCCAAATGTTGATGATTTTGGTATTGATCGACGCGGAATATTTCAAAGAATGCGTGGCTATTTTTTCAAAAAAAGTTCAATGTAACGAAAAGAGTTATCGCCAGTTCATTGCGGTAACAACTAAGTCTCTCCATTTACTCTGTAGTTAAGCAGTAAAAATTACGCAACTTTACGATTTTTTTACTCCGTTAATAAGCTCCCAATCAACTTGAAATTTTACAGAGATATGACTCGAATAGTCGACTACCTATAGTATTAATTTCAATTTTTTCTCATTACTCGTGATTATCTTCTAAACAACCTTAACACATTCAGCGAAAGTTCTCCTTTGCACACCGTCCGCAGGCACCGAAAGTAGACTTTCCCGCACACCGGTGCGCAAAAACCTGCCTTCGTGCTCGCAGACGGCACACAGACGGGGATCTTCCGTTGCATGTGTTGAGAAAAACAGAGCTCGACACGCGAGCCAAAGGCAATTCCTTACTTGTGTAAAGGCGCCTCACTCGCTACATTCGCTCGCCTTCGGATTCGTTCGCGCCTTCACACTCGTACGAGAATTGCTTGTTTTGCACTCTTGTATCGAAATAGTACATTACGATACGACTACGGAAAGGCTTTTTTGGCGAAACAAGAGGTTTACGGCACGAGCCGAAGGCGAGTGCTGTAACGAGTTTCGTCAAAAAGCCGTACAAGTAACGATCGATATTTTTCATCACGAAAGCCGAGAAATCGCGACGAAGTTGCGATTTTGAGGTTAGAGTGAGGAAAAATACTATTCTTCAACTGCAGATTGTGATTTTTTGAGATATTTGAATCTAACGTCTTTCAACTCTCAGCTACTAAATTAAATTATTTTGCAGGAAGTAAGTTCTTGTCACCCATGAATGATGATTCTTCGTTCCAATCATACGAAGATGTCTTGATGCTGCTCGTATGTGATGAGTTCAGTTCGGCGTGTTATTTGGGCAATTGCAAAGAATGTCCAAAAATAGAGCGTTTACGACACGTCTTATCACAATTCCTCGAAGAACAAGGCTGTGATATAGTTACATATTCAACTTGGGTATCAAAGCCGTATTGCACGCTTGAGATAATTGAGTGTAATCCTCAAGATTTCATCATTAATTGTATCGTTCAAGCGAAGACTCTACTGACACACTCGTTCATTGCTAAACAACAAGGGAGTTATTTGCGATTTGTGAAAGAGAACTTGTGTGACACTGATTGCATAGTTCTCTGCGATTTTGCGGAGAACTATTCTTTCGTAGTGCAAGACGCAGCACCTGGATTCCATTGGAATAACAGCCAGTGTACTGTGTACGATCTATCCTGTCGTCGTTTATTTCAAAGAAAACGGAGTTCTCAATCACAAAAGCCTATGTATTATGTCAGATTGCTTACATCACGACTCTTACTCGGTCTACGCTTTTTCCAAAATCATCAACGATTTCGTGAAATTGTTTATACCAATGCCATCGAAGTTAATTTATTTTTCAGACGGGGCGCCCCAACAATTTAAAAATTTGAAGAATTTCTGTAATATTATCATTCTGAAGACTTTGGCGTCCCGGCTGAATGGCATTTCTTCGCCACAGCTCACGGCAAGGGCCCCTCGGATGGTATTGGTGGCACAGTTAAGCGATTAGTTGCTCGGGCCAGCTTGCAATTACCACCAAATCAACAAATAATGTCTCCAATAGGTCTTTATGAATGGGCGTGTAAGCCAGGTAATTTACCATCACTAACAATGCGCTACTGGGATTCGAAAAATTATGAAATCGTTAAATCAGAGCTCGCCGATCGCCTTGATCGTGCAAAGCCTATTCCTGACACGTTGCGCACTCACTGCATTATTCCTGATGAACATGAAACGATTCGAACAAAACGATACTCGTTTTCACCGAATTATCGAGTCCATCCTGTGCAGAAAAAAAAATACCAAAAACAATAAATAGAAGCTCAAATTTCTTGGGTAAAAAAGGAAAAAGAAAGTCCGTGTGAGATGTACTTTGACAAAAAACATTCGTTATTTGTAGAATGTAAATGTTTTCCAAAGATATTATAAAGATATTATGAATATAATCCAATTGAAAATCCTTTTTTGTTCGTGTGAAAAACAGAAAAACTCGTTCAATGTAAACATTTTTCAACACATCCTAGACTGTATCATATCATTATTCTTCCGAAAACTATCACCTCCCCTCATTATACTTATTCTAAATAAAACTGTTTTTGACAATTGTCGAAGTCTCTTTTTTATTCGCTTCCAGCTAAATTATACGAAAAACCCAACGAAAAATAATAAATCTGAACGAAAATCATGCAATAAAAATCGAAGATCAGATCGGACCACGTTCGGATTGGGCTCAAAAGTTGCGTAATTGTTTGACGAATCGTTGTATATTTGAATTTTGAAAATCAAAAATGGCGTATTTTCAGGAGGTAAAAATATGATGGTTATTTTCTTCCCTCGGGATTCGGCGATATTGCCGTATTTTTTTATCGAAAGTAGGTAAGAAAAAAAGCAGTTTTTGTTCTTGGAGTTTTTTACGGATTTTCAATCCTTCTGCTCAAAAATTTGCACTGAATATCATTTTATGGAAAATTTTAATGAGCTGTCCTGAGTGAATGAAGATGAATATCGAAAAGTCCTCTGAGGTATGTTTTTGATTGACAAAAATGCGCAGGAAAAAAAATATTCCAGTCAAATTCCAAATACCAAGGTCTACGACCTCTCGTTTTTTTGTGAAATCCCCCGTATATTGTATATATTATTCGTGAATTAATGAAGTGATATAAAATTTTTTATTCAAATAAAAATTTGATTACGATTTTTATTACATTTTTGAATCGAACCCTTTTATTTCATCGTATAAACTTGACAAAAAAATCAATATTTTATAAAAAAAAAATTCATAATATATTTAAGAGTTAGATTGGGGAAGTTTTGAACACTACAATAACCGACCCGAATCAATCACGTTTTTTAGGTGCCGTAGGTCAATAAAAAAAACTCTAACGTTTCGGCCCGCGAAAAGGGCCCGCTTCAGAATTATAATCTACTATTAATAACCTACTTTTACATTACAAATTATTATACAAAAATATATCATTCCTATGCATTAATTTAACAGATAATTCATTTGGACTGTGCCCGGGCAAAGGCTATCCTGAATCCAAATTTTAATAAGGGCACTTTATCGTATGAACTCAGTATTCAACCCCATACAAGAGTTAACATATTGGGCAAACATAATATTGGACATCAAGTTCGTCAATTCACGCCCGACTTTGATTGAAATCAGCGCAATCGGAGAGAAAGCCCAATATATAAGTAAGCGAACACCAGGATTTCCACTTTTTTAAACCGCGTGCATTTGATAGGGCTAAAAAGCGGAATTTCCTTCATGAATGATACAATATTTATTATAAAATGGTCTTATTTTGTTATTTCATTTTTTCAATTCACTATTTTCACTCAGACTTATGACTTCAAGAAACTTCATCAATATTTATGTTTCTTTGTACAACATAGGAGTCCAGGGCCATATAAAGTCGGTTCCACGACCGATGAATCGACAAGGGTCACAAAAAAGTGAAATTTGTGCGGGATCTCTAACGGACGGTGTCTATAAAATTGAATTTCGCGTCCGGGATGGTGATCATATAGAGATCACAGGATTCGCACAGACGAATGGTTAGTTCAAATACCTGAATTAAAAAATGATGCAAGTTATTCCGGTAAACCAAGTTTGAGGTTACGACTTAGGGGAGAGCGGGGCAAAGGGGGCATCTCGGCTGAAAAAAAAAAAAAAAATTAGAAATCTTGCCGAGTTTTCTAATTTTTTTTTTTTTTATAAAAATTGTTTCCCAAAGGAACTTTTTCGAATGAATGAAATAATTTTTTTTAAACTCAGAGGCAAAAAGGTATCGATAATGATGAGAAATATTTATTCGGTTTGACAAATTAAAATTAACACCAGACATTTTAAATAAATCAAATCATAAGCGGGTCCCGTCAGTCAGCACACATTATTAAAAAGAGAACATATAAATAAAATATACATGTGAACTGAATGTTTATTTTATTAATAAAATTACAGCAAATCCTATACTCATTTTCGTGAAATCGGAAAATGATTTAAGAAAGTTGGACCAAACGAAGATGGAATTGAAAAAATTGATGAAGGGAGTAAAAATTCCGAAATCAAACACCACCAACCAAGATCCGGCCACAAAACGGGCGAAGTTAAATTAAATAAAAAAATGCTGCATTATTAGGTGTATCCCACCAAGCGCTGGCCCGGATAACGAGGGTATTCTGACGCAACCTCGTAACTCGATTTTTGAAGGATAACGCGTATCTTAGAAATTCACTAAAAAAAATAAGTTTAAAATATTTTCCATCGTATAATTGTCATTTACATCTATAGAAAAACGATAAAACTTTCAAATTGGTAACAAATGATTATAAGTTTTTGATTTAGTTTGTTCCAATAAAATGGTTTTTGTCTCTTCTGTAAACCAGTGTTTTTTGAGTAACGAGGTTGCGTCAAAATACCCTCGATAAATGTACTTAATCGTTCCACCTTAGCTCATTTGGTTCGGTCAACTATATGACGTAGAAGTTTATTAAAATGATTGTTCGAAAATTATTACAATATTTATGAAAAATTAAATCTATTTAATTTCCCATCGGTATTTTTATTGTTTTTTCATTCTTGTATACATTATTGTTATAGTTCTTTGTAATCGAAACTTTTGCAATTTCTATTGAAAAAACCATAGCTTGACATCCGTTACTATCTCCACTTCAAGAAAGGGAGACCTATAAAAGACATGAATATTCGTACAATTAATAATTAAAATAGAATCCTAATATGATCTCACAGATAAAAGTACATTATTTATATCACAAGGGAAATATTTCAAAGAACTATAACATTAATATGCTATATTCACATATAAATCAATCATTAATTATGATACAGCTCGATAAGTATTACAAGGATAGAAGAATATACATGATAAAGACTCTGAATCCCGGTTTTAGCGCGCGCAGAGCGCGCGAATAATATAATCTAGTTCCGTTAAAATGTACACGAACCAAGAATATTTTGATATGTTGATTTTGTATGGTGAATGTGGTCAGAGTGCTCGTGGTACGGCTCGCGAATACGCGGTCCGATTTCCGAATCGCCGCTTACCTGACGCGTGTGTAATTCTGCGATTGGTACATCGAACGAGGGAGACTGGCATGCTTGCGCCAAATCGTAATGATGGCAACGCTGTTGGTGCCAATCGAAATGCTCGCGTACCCGAGGTCGACGAAATGGTATTAGAGGTTGTCGAAGAGGATCCTTCCTTGAGCATTCGGGAGATCTCTAGAGTTGTAGAAACGAGCACCTCCACTGTGCACCGCATTTTGCACGATAATACGTTGCATCCATTTCACTACACGAGGGTGCAAAGTCTGCAGGCTGCCGATCATCCGCGACGTTTGGCGTTCTGCAGGTGGATCCTGGAGCAAAATGCAGCAGATATAAATTTTACCCGCAATATTGCTTTTCCGGATGAGTCCACGTTCGGGAGAGATGGCCCGTTCAATTTTCACAACCAACATCTGTGGGATGTCGTGAATCCACACGCAACACATGCTAGTGGGTTTCAAAACCGTTTCTCAATCAATTTTTGGTGTGGTGTCATCAGAAATGCTTTGGTTAGCCTGATAATATTACTACAATTTTTTGGTTATATGGAATGATTATGAAACTGATAGAATCGTAAAAAAAAAAAAATGATTTCACGAATAACTATCGTACTGATGTTCTACAGCTGGGCCCCGTTGAATTTCCTCGGAGATTAAATGGCGAGAATTACACGGCATTCCTTGAAAATGATCTCCCACATCTCTTCGATAATGCTGCTATCGAAATTAATACATCGTGGTACCAACATGATGGTGCGCCAGCACATAATGCTCGGCCAGCGCGTGATGCCCTAAATAGAATTTTTCCTAATTCATGGATAGGTCGTGGTGGAACTGTCGATTGGCCGGCACGTTCCCCCGACTTGAATCCGCTCGATTTCTTTGTGTGGGGACATGTCAAGCAATATCTATACCGGACACAGATAAATACCCTGGAAGAGTTAAGGAACGGCATAGCCGAGGCAATGGCAACAATCACGCCCGACGTGATTGAGCGTATGCAAAACAATTTTATACGAAGAGCACAATTGTGCATCGAAGTTCGAGGGGGGCATTTTCAGCAGTTGCTGTAGCTTTGATTAGGGAATTTAAGAGTTTCACATAGTATTTATTAGTAATGATAATTATTATCATCATTACTGTTATTATTATTATTCATCATGAATCGATTGATTGAGCTCCTTCTCAAATTGTTATTATTATTATTGTTCTTATTGTTATTATTATTAAATGCCCCTTCGAAAACTAAAAATAATGAATTGTTTCATTACTTGAAAAATTGTTTACAGATAATAATACAGTATTAATTTAAATTCTTGGAGAGCAGTGAGAAATACTTATATGAGCCTCATGATACCCTACAATTTTTGATGAAAAAAAATGATCTTGTTTCCAGTATGAATGCGTGTGTTGCTATTAAACAAATTAGCTGGCTGCAGACGCATAATAATGGTCACTGACCATTTCTTCCTTCACCCTTGACAATCTTAAAGTAGCTTCGACGGACATACCCACCATGGGTATGGTAAAATAGTTTTGGGAGATTATCATTATGATTATTATTATCACTATTATTATCCAAAATGGATGATGCAGTTGAGTGATATCTAAATTCCTAATCATTAGTCGTTCTTATTAAAATATCCTCTAACATATGATATCATATTACCATGGAACATATGACATAAACTATGGAATAAGAAGAATTCACTACGGGGAATACCTGGACGACAAAAACTATGATGACGGATACCTGGACGACGTAGACTACGGTGGAAAAGAGTTTGTACGCAAGAATTAGGCCGGGGGATACCGCGGTCGATGAAAACTATGATAGGGATACCTGGACGACCAAAAATATGAAGACGAATACCTCGACGACGAAAACTATGATGACGGATACCTGGACGACGTAGACTATGGTGGGAGAGAGTTTGTACGCGAAAATTACGCCGGTGGATACCCGGTCGACGAAAACTATGAATAGGTTTACCTGGACGACCAAAAATATGATGACGGATACTTGAACGACAAAAACTATGAAAGAAAAGATTTGGAACTTAAAAATTACGACGGGGGATACCCGGTCGATGGAAACTATGAATAGGAATACCTGGACGACCAAAAATATGATGACGGATACCTGGACGACAAAAACTATAGAAGAAAAGACTTCCAACTTGAGAATTACTACGGGGGATACTATGAAAATGGATACCTGGACGACGGAAACTATGTAGAGGGATACCTGGACGACAAAAACTATGAAAACGAATACATGGACGAGGACAACTATGAAGACGAATACCTGGACGACGAAAACTATGACGACGGATTCATGGACGAGGAAAGTTATAATAACGAATGTCTAGACGACGAGAACTATGAAATGGAATATCTGGATGACGAAAACTATGATGACGGATGCCTGGACGACGAAAAGTATGAAAAGGGATACCTAGATGACGGAAACTATGAAAATGGATACCTGGATGACGGAAACTATGTAGAGGGATACCTGGACGACGTAAGCTTTGGTGGAAAAAACTATGTACGCGCGAATTGCGCCAGGGGATACCCGGTCGACGCAAAATATGAAGAGGGATACGTGGATGACGAAAACTATGAAGAGGGATACCTGGACGACGGAGACTATGGAGGAAACACCCCGGACGACGAGAACTAGGAAGGGAAACACCTGAGGACCGACAAATTGTATAAAAAACTTTAGTGAACAAGCGGAACACTCTAGCTACGGGCACAGCATTAATAGCGTTCGTGACCCGGCACTGTCTTCCGCTGTACACGCTCTGTGATGGGTCAACTTACAATTAGATGCTCTCTAGCTGGGTAACCGTCGGTCACAGGAATTTTTGGCAGAGGACTTTTCGTTCCAGAATTTATCCAGGAATATGCCCACGAAATTTGTTGCGCTCAATCTGGAACGCCCTGTATATACAGAAATAATACACAGCTGGTGCAAACATTTGATCGATCTGTGTGAGATACTATGTGTAGATTTCCGAATTTTATAATTCGATTAGTGATGTTAATTGAGTCGTGAGCGACTAGTGAATACTTTGGCAGTATGTTTTCGCGGAAGAAAATCCCGAATTTGCAAGATAGAAATTATGAATGTTCCAGAAAATTGAAAATAAGTATGTGTGTGTGTGAAGCTATAAGTTGTACTATATCATGACGGAATTCTTTCTCGTCTTTCAACTTCTTATCAAAGGTCTCGAAATCCTCAAGCAGTCGCATCGGAAGTTCGATGTCGTATTTTTCACGGGTATTCAAACGCTCAGAAATTTGATAGACCCTGTCATCGCTTAGACTATTCTTGATTCCCTCCAGCTGCGTAGATATTCTCGTCAACTGTAAACTTTGCGAACGAAATCCTTTCGTTATCGCATCTATTATGGTATCTGTAACATTATAACGATAAATCATGGAGTATGTCATATTCCGTTACTAAAAACAAGAAGGTCTTATGGCATCAATCATCGGATATAATAACGATTACATTTTTTACGACCGAATTAATATTTATAGTTACACCTCACTTTCCAATGATACGACTTTATTAGTCTCCGTCACACTGACCATCTCATCGAAGACGACGACTGGCGCTGCTTCAATCATAGTCTCTCTCTCTTGTAAATCTTCTGTCATTCCTGTATCTGTAATTCGTCTTTTGTTCGATTTGTCTGTTATTTTGCACGAAGAAGCACCTGTAAATACAGTGAATAATATTAATCGATGAAATTTCCTACATTCTGCTCGATATTGTGATTTCATGAACTGATTTCATGACAAAATAGGCGATATGTATCAACATTTTTCGAATGCATGGCGCAGTTCTTTTGAACTTATCTACAACGAAATATGAAGTATAATTAGGGGCGAGCGAGGCAAAGAGAGTAGCGGGGCAAAGAGGGCACCTCGGTAGAAAAAAAAATCAAAATCTTGGAAAAATTTTGGTTTTCTTTTTTTCAATCAAATTTCTTTGGAAAACTATTTTTATTGAAAAGATATCGAAAATTTTCCAAGAATTTTCTTTTTTTTGCCGAACTGCCTCCTTTGCCCCGCTCTCCCCTATATGCTAGGGAAAATCCATCCTTCATTCATGACATTCATAGAATATATACTTACATGAATATTTGCCTGAATCCCTTAATTGAGGCACGTCCCACAGTGTGTCATCGCTGCCAAGGGCGCCTTGATCCTTTGTTTATAAGCACTGCTCGCAATTGCTGCCTTGTCCTTTGCCGTACGTTCTTCGTCGGTGGAATATGCGTAGTCTCTTTTCTCCAATAATTTCAACTTCATTACAGCTTCGTCGTAATTTCCTGGAAAAGTAATTTGGAAAGAGCCATTATACAAATCTCAACGTACAAAAAATGTTATGCATAAAAGCGACAACTTACTTGCCTCACCACGTATGGCGATCAGATAAAAAGGCTAGCTATCTGGCGGAGGAGCTGCGCATTTGATCAAAGAATGCAATAGTGCCAAATTTTCTTCGTCGTAGGGCGGTGGCATAAATTTCGTGACGAGATCTTCGAGCTGTGTATCATACGATATCCAGTTGCACGGAACGCAATCAATGCTTTTTTTCTTATGATGCGTTTCCTTTGTAAATTCGATCAGTTTGTATAGAATATCGTCCATCTTCTATTCATTATTTATTATTCATTATTAATTATATCATCTTCACTTTTGTATTATTTATGTCATGAGATTAATCGGAATATCCACTGCAATATACTGCCGTGCTAAGCACAAAGGTGGTATCTGCATTAATCATCAATTCGAGAAATTCAGAGTTTTCGATTTTCACATTTCGTGGCTCTTGAAATTGGCATTATAAAATCAAAAGTGCGACTATTATAAGTAATTCATAAAGATAATAAGTTTCTTTTTTTATTGTTTCAAGTTCAATTTCAAATAATTGATGATTCGAGTATAAAATAATAACTTTTTCAACTTACCGCTTATTATCTTATTTTTTTTATTCTAAATTACTACAGTATATTGCCGTATGTGATTAATTTTCGAGATTTCGGAGAGAAATAATAATACGTATTCAATTTATCGTTTGATTAATTAACACCTTTATTGAAAAATTGTTACTCAAACGGCACCAAATAGTTAAATGAAATAAACAATATATTATTTATGATGTGATAAATATTAATTTTCTCATCAATCGTATTAAAAAAAAATCATTTTAACACATGAAATAATAAAAGAGTCAACTCCAAATAGTTTAATAAGTTAATAATAAACTCGTAAACGAAAATTAGTTAGTTTCCAGTATTTGAATCCATGTCATTATCATTTTCAGATGTCGCTAAATCTTCCCAAAATTTTAACCGAGTTTTCGGGATAATACTCCCTCACGGAAAAAAACCCCGAAAAATTGGGGGTGTACCCCATCCCGGTTGGGTGTAATTTTGAGGTTGAATTTGGGGGTAAATTTCGGGGTAAATCTCGGGGTTTTTTCCGTGAGGGCTATTCGAAGAACTTGATATCAAATTTTTTATTAGGGCCTCTTTTTTATCTTTCGGAATTCCACTAGCTTTCTTTTTTCTATTAGGTTCTGTCATCCCTTCTTTTGCTGATTTCACTTTGAGAAAATTAACCAATTTGTAATCTTTGACTTTGAATGAATTTTTATACATTAATGTCTATTTTCCGCGTTCTACCTTCACTTCACTGAAGTCTTTGATGTACGAACGATCAGCATTGCATTTAATATTTTTTATTTTATGAATGGAACTGCAATCTTGCCAATCATAAAAATCTTCCACGTTCATCTCAAGAATATCAATTCTTTTGGCTGCATTTAAAACACAATTTTTAAATCTTCTAAACTTTTTTTTTTCTCTTTGAGCTCTTTTTCGACTCTATGGTGAAACGAATCAGCAGACATGAATGTATGGCCTGGTTCAAAATATTTAATAACTAATTCCTGGAAACTTGTTTTCGAACAATTCACTATACATAAACTAAAAAACTGAAGAAAGTCCAGTTTTTATTTTGTGACGTGCAGTTGTCACCCCACAATGTAATTTTTTGATTATCACGATGCAACTCAAAAAATTTATAATAGGTACTTATAATATCTTCTTTCTTTCTTCCACTTATAGCTTCATGCCATATAGCTGCAGCTGTACGAATATTCTGACTAGATTTACCAACTGGAACGAAGCTTCCGTTGTATGTTGTTAATTGTCTTATAAAAAGAACATTTTTGAACATATCGCATCGCGGTAGCATAATTACTTTTTGAAGGTCGACAGAATAAATGAAACGATCTTTTTCACCTTGTAACTTTACATCGCTTTCATACTCTTTTCGAGCATTTGTAGCTGCTTCTTTATGTTTCATCCAAGAGTTACATTCATCACAGTCTGCTTGAATATCATCACCAGAATGACCATGTAGCTTGAAATGTTCGCAAGACTCACATTCTTCATGACCGAGTTGCACAAAAGAAATATTAAGACCACGGATTGACTTTCGATAATAATCATACGAACATTTGTTTGGGTATTTGGAGTTAAAATCGTTATACATTTTTTGAGCCGATAAATCGCTGGGAAGATACAAACGCTGTAGTGCATGGCTTCTTCGATAGTGAGATATGTTAGGTTCGAAAGAATTAATATGATCAATGACTAGATCTCTTTCTTTAATTTTATTGCACGGCTCTTTACCTCTCCTTTTGTCAAATTGAGTTGCAAAGGAAGACTTTGGATTCAAAAGGACATTTTGGATAATCCTATCGTTATTTTTTGCATACCCGAGCGTGGTAAGGAAAAACCGTTTACATACTTGACGATCACTACCATTTTCCATTTTGAAAAAATAAGCCACTGAATTATTTCTTCTTGATTCTGAACACACTGTTTTTCGTTTTTTGATAGTTCTTTTAGTACTCAATAAAAGGAAAGATTTTTTCCCTCTGAAATCCATTTCGTGAAAGTCTTTATTAATAACGTTACGACGATTTTCAGAAATATGTTGAGGACATTTTCTTTTGCAACTCATTTCTTCACAACCAGGAAGAATTTTGTGCTTGTTTTTTACTATTTCGTTTTTCATATTTTTTCGTTCAGACGGGCCTAATAAAAATTTACGCCTTAATCTTTCCATACCCGCTTTAGTTTTGCTTGTGTCAATGTCATTTAAATCACCTAACTGTTGACTTGTTTTTGTTGTCAGTGTAATATCAGGCTCATGCCCGAATTCATCAACGTCCGTTAAACGTTTAACCGCCGTAATATTTAACGGCCCGTTAAATTGTTTTGTTTCTATTGTTGCCATCGTATGAAATTTTTAACCAGCTTCATAGCTATTACGGCTGGTTAAAAATGACTACCGCGGTTGCACAGCAACCGCGCGTCTTACTCAGAGAGACGCACAAATAACGTTAGCTTGTGGTCGTTCATTGCACGCTAATCCTTTGAACGATGAATAACGCGAAAAATTCATTAACCAAACGCCCTAAGGGAAAAAATTTCAAGCCGGAAGAAATCCGCCTACTGTTAAGTTGTGTAGAAAAATACAAAAATGTGATAGAGAACAAACAGACTGACGGGACGAGTGCGGAACTGAAGAACAAAACGTGGCACAAATTGTCCCAAGAATTCAATTGCTCCCCAGCTGGAAATGGGGAAACGAGGAAACTGCGCACGTGCATGCAGCTCAAAAATTATTATGATAATTACAAAAGGAAGATTAGGAAGGATAACACCGCCGACAAGGTAGATAGAATATTAAAAAAAAAATTGATAACAGATCGTTGTCACAGATCCCACACCTACAATATCATTATTTGCTTCGGTATTCATGATTAATTCTTAACATGAATGCTTTTTTGAAGAACTGTTATTCCTGATCAAGGCAAAATTAGGATATTATGCAACCTTTTAACCATCAAAATGAACTTTTTGGCGCCTACGATCTTATACCTTTGAAGAGTCTTTAAAAAGTCTTTCCACAGTTCGTTACGGTTACAGTTACATGAATGAAAATGCAAGTAATATTTTTCACAATAAGTTCCACGTGGTAGAGTCACGTCCTCAAATTTATAATTTGTAAAAAAAAAAAAACATTGAATCTGCAATTCTCTACTGATCCTTTAATCATTCATTAAATATTAACTTATTTAGGCTCAATTATACAAGACTGGTGGTGGAGAATTTGTTAAAAAGTTAGACGCAGACGGCGAACGTCTGATCGGTATGCTAAGACCGCAATTTGAGCCAGATACGAATAGGTTCGACTCTGCAACTCATTACCACGACAAAAATGGTGAGTCTAATTGCTCAACCATAATATTATGCATATAAAACCGTATTAGGCACACTTCTATGAAATTTCCATATAACAGGGGGCCTTTTTAATTTCCTTTGGGATGCACATTTGATCACAATCAGTTAAATTCTGATGAAAAGTTTTGTGAGAATCTAAAGTGCCGCAATTGATACAATATATATTTTTTGAATCAATCTGGACGTGTCCGAAAACAACTTGTGTAAAATAATGCAACCAATCAGGCCTCTCCCAATTTATTGATAACATTTCTGCTAGAGCACGGCCAGCCATCTTCGGGTGGTTTTCAGTGCCAAACACCATAAATTGAAAAACATCGATAATAAATTGAAAGTAATGAGAAATTAGATAAAAAAATAGTGAAATAAATTGAGACAGTTTGGAAGTTATGATCTCTATCCCCACAAAGTTAACAGAAATACAGATACAGATACAGACAATACCTATACGAATTGGTCGATAGGTTAAATAATTCAATTCCACCGTACGTCGAGCTTTTATGTCATCGAAATTGAATAAAATATGTATTACAGTTAACCAAGAATCAGTTAACCTTATCTCCGATACGAGCGATTTTTACGACAAAGACGAAGACAGCGAGCTACTTCATTCACGAATCAGTGTGAGTACACATCGCCAGTAGCATGGGAGAACGTAACATCTCAGATAGTGAATGAAAAGTCGCCCATGTCCTATGTTCAAACCTAGAAAAATTGGCCGATATTCGGTGGAATTCGCTCTACAAAAAATGTTCATTTTTAGTTGGCAGCACGCGTGTCCAATTTTAAAGAACCAATCAAACATGTCGAGGGTCAGAACTCAGCTGAAATATCGTCACAAGCTGACAATAGGCCATGGCCAGTGGCCTCCAGCAGCCAAACATTACGTGAAGAGTTTGAAGTGCAGACAAATCCCAGCTATTCAGAAAAAAAAAAGGTTCAAACAGTCGAAGGAAATGGTAGTAAAAAAAGAATTAGTCGAACGTACGAGAGCGGTAAATTAGAGTTATTGGAAATCGAAAAAAAAATTAAACAAGACATCGTTAATCAAAATTTAGAACTTCACGAACGTGCAATGGAAAAATTATCATGTGAAATCGAACGTTCGAAACAGGCAAGGAAAAACGAGCAGGAATTGCACGAATTGGAAATTAAAAAAATTAAAATCGACATTCAATTCAAACAAACTCAAATCAATTTGCGGCTTGCTGCAATCGAATAAAATGTTTCGTGTAAATTTTATTTTATTTTTTTGATGTAGTATCGTAAACATCGCTCAACGTCATTGTTCATAACTTTTTAGATTCGACAGCCAAATACACCTCCCTTGATTAAACATACAGGTGATGAAATGAAGATTCGAATGGCAAACCGAGTTCCAATATCTCAATTTATCGATTCAAAAATACTGCTTCTAAAAAAGCCTGCTTAGTTACATATTTTCAAAAGTAACATAGCTAATTAATGTCAAGTTTCATTTAATTATTGTACGCCAATAATAGGCTAACATAACCGGTAACGTAAATATTTGCAAAATTATTATTGAATGAATATACATTTTAAATGCACTTAATGAAATTCTGTTTTTTAGGGAACTGTGTACTTAGTCAATAAATATGACGTATGTTAAAACTATTAACGTCTATTGAATACAGTTTCTATCAATGCATTCCTCACTTGGAAATTATTATTTTGATGATGTAGTTCGTCTACATCAACCACGTCGACCGCTTCATCGAGGATATCGTTCTCGATTGGGACATCTTCACGTAACTCAATCCGTATATTGTGCAAAACTGCTGTTGCTACGATAACGTGTAGGACCGTTTGCTTTTTTATACGCATGCCAATAGCTAAGCAAGGAAAAAGTCTTTTCCACAAACCGTATCCTCTTTCAATGGGATTCCTTGTCCGTATCTGAGCTCCGTTGTAATTCTGCTGTGCGGGGGTATTCGGATTATTGAGGGGAGTTAGCAAATATGGTTTGCAGGCATAACCTGAGTCGCCCAGTAAATAACAATTTGGGTAATCTCCCGACTCGAATTCAACTCGAAGTGGTGAATCGTTGAAGACGGTACTATCGTGGACGGATCCGGGCCATCGAGCTATCACGTTTGTGAACTTCAAGTTATGATCGCACACAACCTGGACGTTATAGGAGAACCAGCCTTTCCTGTTTCGATATAATTCCCCGTTTGGTCCGCCAGGCGACTGAATTTTGATGTGCGTGCAGTCTATGGCACCAATGACACCCGGAAACCCACTGATATTATACAAACCCGCCATTATTCTTCTACGCTCGGCCAATGTAGCGGGCATTCTAATATAACGTTGCCCTAAGGCCGCTATTGCGCTCGTAACCCTTGGTATGATGCGACATACCGTAGGTTGGCTAACATTCACGTGATCACCCAAAACCTTTTGAAACGTGCCTGTAGCGTAGAATCGCAGTGTTATTAATAATTTCAGTATAGCAGCGACCGGGTGGGTACGATTCGTACGTCTCTGGATGTCGTCTCCTACGATTTCTAATAGATGCATCACAGCTTGCTTACTGAATCTGAATCTCTGTTTGAAATCTATATCATCATATTTCTCGAACGGGTTCTCGCGTTCTCTGAAGAGCCGAGGACGTGGCCTGACTTGATGAACGTCATCAACGAAGTCAACCTCGGAATCACTCGAACTTTCGGAAGACAAATCCATTTCAGAATTGCTCAAACAATGAGCTGCAACGAAAGATATGCATATGTCAAGTAATGTTAACTGCGTGATCGTTCATAAATATTGCTCATAATAATATTGTTCATAAGAAATTGCTCAATTTTGTAGCATACGTGTGTGGTGCATATGTGAAATTAGAATAATGTTAAGGGGATCGAAACGGGGGCCGGATCGAAGTTCCGAAATTTCAAAGCTCCGAACGGTCATATTTCCGAATTTTAATGCAACGAACTCACAGTTTTCAGAAAGGGTATTTCACCGAAAGTCTATGTAACCGATTTCAAAAATTCCGAATTGCAACACACCGAAGGTTTAAAATTCCAAAGGCTCACGATCCGAAAGGTCAAGACTCCGAAAACTTAGCATCCGAAAGGCCAAAACTCCGAAACTTAAAAATCAAGCCATCGCCCGTTGTTTAGTCGACACGTATTAGATCTCTAATATTTATGTATAACAAATATCTCATTAAATCGTTCGTAATGGGATTCCGCCATGAGGTTATGTGTTGAATATTGGGAATGTAAGGTCAGTTTTTTGTATTATTTGCTCGATAACCCCCTATCAAACTTTGTAATAGTATTATTAGGTACTTGAACTATAATATACTGTGAATTATCTTCTGCAATATTTCGGTTCGTGGAAGAACCACCTTAATGCAATTCCCAGATAACAACGTGTCTGCAAATTTTGCAGCAAAATGATAGCAATGCGTGAAAAGTATTGCTAGCAATATCAGTGCAAGATGTGTCCTCAATTGCTAGCAAAACAAGATCAAAATATTCCAACAATAAATGTTAACAGAACGTTATCAAAATGCAAGCAAGCTTTGCTTTATAAAAAAATTATTTTAACAAGAATTGTCAGCAAAACATCAGCAAAATGTGAATCTCAAAAACTGGTCGGGATTGAGTTTTAAGCGATAAAAAAACAAAAAAGAACTGTTCATGGGTAGCGCTTTTGTACGAAATTATCCCGTCATTGATTTTGATTTCTAGTTCATTCGAATATATTTCCGAAAAAATCCTCTGTTTCGGACCGGGGCACGAACCTGGTTTCTAGAAGCCCTCCTGCTACGAATCCGACGCGCTATCCACTTAACCACGACGTCGTCGTTACATGGTACAGACTAATTGTGATTATATTGTGCGGCTGAGTGAGTTCTTATATTGATAATGAATAACTAAAGTGACATACCTGGTACATATATTTGATGATGATCATGTCAAAATATCATCGTTTGTGTGTTTTCTGGAAATTCTAATGCATGAAAAGTATTCTCAGCTAGTGTTTGGCAAAACGGGTTTCAGCAAGCACACTTGGTTATCTGAGAATCCGTTTAACTGGAGTTACAAATTTTTTGATTGAACGAAAAAAAAAAGTAACCGAGAGCGACTGCAAATAAATGTTTTTTAAAAATCACAAATTCCGTTCATTGTGATAACAACAATAGAAGAAAAAATGTTAGGCGAATCTCAGTTCCCATATATCGAGCGAATCTGAAAAAAGTGGTTTTCCTGATGGTAAGGCAGTTCGTTTTTGTCTTTAAACTGACGACATAATATCTACTCATATATGATATAATTTCTCTGAATGATATCTGACAGCTACGTCAGTACCGCTATGTCGTCTGTAGATATCATTCATAGACATATAATATATCAGTAAATAGATCGTCAGTTTAAAGAAAAAAACCAACTGCTTTACCATCAGGAAAACCACTTTCCTCAGATTTCCTCTGTATATGAACTGCCAGTAATTTGCTTTCAACTTGCTGTCTAATATTAGTTGTTTCTGGTTGCTAGCATATTTTCAGCAAAACTTGCTGAGATAATAAATGACAGCAGTTATTGCTGTACATTTGCTGTGACTTCTGATGCGTAAAAAGTATTCTCAGCAAGTAGTTGACAACATGACAACAAAATTTGCAGCAAGTGTATTGGACGGTTTGCACATTCACACTTGGTTATCTGGGTTGAAGACACACAACTCACCTTACGCATCTCTGATAGCAAGACGGTTGCACAGTCGCTGCGGCTGTCATTTTTAACCAGCCGTAATAGCTATGACGCTGGTTAAAAATTTTATGCGATGGCAACAATAGAAACAAAACAATTTAACGGGCCGTTAAATATTACGGCGGTTAAACGTTTAACGGACGTTGATGAATTCGGGCATCAATTGCACAAATACTAGATATATTTTGAATAACAGTTAATTAATATTAATAATTAATATAGGTATATCCAAGTTATCACTTAAATCACATGATGTAATATGGATTGTACTATCCAAGTTACCGAGAGAATCTACTGTAAATTCTTCTACGACACATTCTGATATTTGTTGTGAATCAACAGCCAGTGCTATACTAGACATCTTATCATACCGATAGTTTTCATCTTTGGAAGTTGATTCACAATTTTCTTCCGAAGAATTATCCATTTAGAGTCTGTAATGAAATAATTGATCCATACAATATCAAATTAAACAGAGCGTATATGTCTACTATATTAAATCAAGCTGATGTAATCGCAACCATGGTATGATCATTTCAATTAATGAAAATATTTAAATGCCAACGAGTATCTGTATAAATTAACATTTCATCTCGTAGAAAAACGATCCAATACTGCTTCTATGATTGTTTGTTATTTATCGGTTGGCATTTCTTATACACACGTTGCCAAGGGAAATCACCGTAACTCGATTTCACTAATAGACCAAGAGCCCGTGTCACTTTTAAATCGTACCATAAGTTTACGCATACTGACCATGGAAACCCGTACTATCGATGTCGACGATGCTACCGATATGCTCGTCATACATTTTTTCTAGGGCGAAGTGAGGGTAGGGGCCTTATGAAATCGTTATCAAAAAGTAAGTACAAAAGATTCAAAGTTCACGACTGAGAGTAATGGGAACAAGAGTTTTCAATAAAACGGTCCGACGCTTGCCGGTTGTCAGTCGTCTACAACGAGGCGTCTACCAGCTACAACGCTCAAAAGATGGCTAAAAAACGGGGCCGAAAAAATTTATGAGTTTACGACTGACAATGGGGGGGATCTTACCATTTGCCTTTGAATAACACTAATTTCGTCCGTCAGTCTTTTTCCATGCCGCGGAAGGGCGCTGGGCCCTCTGATTTTGGAAAAAAGTCTAGGTACTTTTTTATGATAAGTTCACGACTGACTTTTTGAAAATTAGGTTCAATCACAAATACCTAATCGGAAATTGCAATTAACAGCCGTCCAACATGTGGTGGAAGTCTTGCCAGTCATAAAAAAAAGTTCGCGAAATGAGGCTATACAGCGTGATTCCCTTTGCGCGCACCACCTGGTAAGGGCGGAATCCTTGTGAAATTCTAAGACTGATGTGAGCTTTGGTTATTACAAGCTAAATTTCAGAAGTTGGAAACTGCACAAGTTGGTTATTTTATCAAGCAAAAAATAGAGATGTTTCTCAGTGATGAATTTAGGTTCAAAACACACAAGCTTCTGGTGTTCAAATGAAACATGCGTGCAACCAACCACTGTGATTTCCTGCTACTGGAGTAGAAATGACGTCATGGGATTTTTTTGCAAGCAGACGGTGCATAGGCATGCATGCCTTCGCGTAATTGTAATGGTCCCAAAGCCTACCACTTGCTAACACTTTCTCACCGTTGTTTGAGTAAAACGGAGTATAATATATTTCTTTTAAATCTGGAGGGAACAGTTGTTCTATTTGTTCAGAGCATTCCGTGAACCTCTTTTTGGATATTCTGAAACACCAAGCCAGATTGATTTTGTATTCGAGTGACTTCGATTCTAATATAGAAACCGTGAACCCAAATAACTACTCATGAACGGATTTCATAACTGGGCCCAGCGGACTCTATGAATGAATTTTTCAAGTTCCAGTGTAGAAATGTTGGCTACTTCTTGACAAGCAGTGCAATTAGTAAAAACAAAATCAGTTCATGCAATGATGGCTAAGTTACTTAGGTTTTCTAAGAATAGTATGAACGATGGTTTCGAAAAATATGAAGGCTTTCTGGTTAGCTCTCAGTAGTTATGAATAATGTGATAGCAGTACCACCAAAGTAAGCCTATTGAATTTATCATTTTCCAATTACTCATGTGATTTGAAAAAAATAAACAAAATCCTTACGAAAAGTCATCCAATTTGTCAGTCCCTGTTACCGACAAACCTCGAGTAGCTTCATCAATTTCGCTCTGAATTATTATTCGCACTAGAATTTTTCTCGTTTCGTCATTTAGTTTTCCGTTTGAGTGGACATGTCTATAAATGGCTTTGCCTTCGCCAAAGGAGTGCAGAACTTTCTTTAATCCCTGAAGAAAAAGAATTATTAGCATACGTCGCAGTAAGAGTAGAAATTTCCGAAATGGAACCAGAGTATAAATAGATTGGCATGTCAAAGTTGTCATACATTAATCGAACAGGCTCAGTAATGGCTTCTGAACCTATATATTATTGATTTCAACTTCTTGAGATGAATCAGCACATCGTTGATCGTTTAGTTGTGCATCATTCACTTGTTGATTATTCGGCGTTGGATGATTTGGTTGATTATTTGGTTGATTGTTTGGAGATGGAGTATTTAGTTGGTGATAGTTGACTTGTTCACAGTTGACTCGTTGCAAATTCCTTAAAGAATAGTCTTCTGATTGCTGAGTGTGATGCAATTCATTGCGATGATATTGCTCTAGATCTTGCCAGTTTTTACTCGAATAATCGACATTGCGTGGCTACGTACATATGAAATTGTAATTAAAGAATGTTTAACTGATGGATGACTTTCTAGGATTGTGTTTATGTGCATTCATGGAAAATACAGAAATTACGGACATTACAGAAATCGAAAAGAATACATCGAAACGCAATCAATATACGATTTAAAAGATAAATAGCCAGTCAGAGAAATAGGGGAGGGTGGTGCACGATGCCCTCCCTAAGCCAGTATTTATTTTTGTGACTTTCGACCATCGGGTCAAATTAATATTGCTCTATATGAAACGAATTAACCGTGATTTTGCCACAATTCTCGGAGAAGAAAAAAAATTTAATTTGAATTTCGAATTTGACGAAAAAAATAATAATTTTTTTCCAAATTTTTGAGGGGGACCGTCGTGCCCCAACCTCCTCTATAAGAAAAGAAAAATTTGCCTGGTTCAAGGGTATAATGTGGCTTATATTGAGTTACTAATGTAGCACTCTACAGACCATGAGGTATAAGATAAAATTTTTTAAATAATATTGTGTTTACAATATGAGAAGAATTGGCTTCCAATTGGCTGTGAGATGTGCTTAGAATAGCAGCCGATATTATTGAAGATAAATCTAAATCGGCAGTCTTCCCTAACTCCTGCCTGCTTGCCGAATGACTTGCCATTATTTTAGTAGACTGGAAAATTAAAAATTGCAATATATACATGTAACATATCTATTATGCACTAGTGCGAACAAAGAATTTATCGGCAAAGCGTGAGGCCCGTTTCTGGCTATTTCCTCAAATTGATCAATTATTTCTTCGATTTTATTCGAAACAACGCAACGAAATCGAAGGACTGTTTGGCATTCGATGATTTATGAGAAATAAATTCGATTTAGCACGCTAATTTCACTAAAATCGAAAACATTCACTTTTTTTTTCATTACAAAGTATGGGGGTGTCACCTATTTTTACTATTATTAGAGACTAGGTATCATTAACGCAAGAAAGCGTTCAACAGCGTTATATGCTATATGAAATGTCCAACAGTCATCTGAGAAAATAGTTACTTATATGGCAAGGGCGCAAAAAAAGTGATAAAGTCCCTCTATGTGCCTGTGCCCTACCTTTTGTCAAAAACGCGATTATTGTCAAGCTTTCTAGAAAAACACCATAGCATAGCAGTCGAGTCTTGAACGGAAGTCGCGCACAAAATATGTTTTCGTATGGTTATAAAATGGCTGCCATGTAAAATGGCTTTGCTGTTATACGTGCTTTCTCGTCCATGATGCATGATTTCTCATGAGAGTCGGAATACGTTACACGTCTACATTAAACGATGACAAAAAAAGTTAATTTTTCTCGATTTCAGCGAAATTCGCATCCTAGATTAAACCCATTCATCACAAATCATCGATTGCCGAACCGGCAATCGGGTTCGAATACGGGGCCCATTACGTTATGTACACATGGCGAGGTTGATTCTGGCCCGGATTCAACTGTTTGGTATATGATTTAACACGCAAACCCGATCATTTCCGGACCAGAATCAACCTCGCCTGGTATAGTACGCATTATTTCAGCATTAATAAATTATTCACTTACTTGATTCGTTTTTTTCTTCCGAACGCATGTACTTATAACCGACGATACTTATAAACAACGACGTTCACAGTGGGAAGAAGTCCGTAGTCACTTTGCTTCGAACACAGAGGGCTAATGTATCGCACCATGGCCGGAGAGCCAATCGCACAGCACCAACTCATGCTAATGGCGAGGGTACGATAGTGGGGGACTGAATATCGGCAGTATGAGAATGATTCTCATACTGTGCAGAAGGGGCTGCTACGTGTTTCACAACCGCATTCTTCAAGAAATGTAGAATACTTCGAATCCGTATGATTCGAATTGTTTGCATATATAAATATCAGTTAAATTGTAAATATTGCATCATATACTGCATAAGCAAGTATCTTGCATGTCAAGTATGTTAGAAAGTGTTTTCCGTGGTAAAGTGCATAGTATTGTGAGTGTTCGACTTATAACTATGCAGAGTTGAAAAACGATTTATACATGACAGCGCAGAATTCGAATATTATACATAATAATTTTCGATGTTATCATTCATCAATAATTGGTATTGTATCGGTAACGAATATCACGGCCGTATATTCCCCTGAAAAATCTCGCATTATAAATATTAAAAATGCATCAACCATACTTATAATAAATACTCTTATATGGACAGAAATTTGATTCATTCATTACTATTAACAATGAACATGTTTATTGCACCAACGCTCATTGGCCGGAATAAGTCAATCGTACTATGCTACTTATGACAGCGCTTGTCATAATATTCTTTCCGTGTTCAAAAATTGTTTTTTCTCGATTGATAAGCTTTCCGGCGATGTGAATATTGTTTTCATCACCATCACAAGGAATAAACATTATTTGAATGTTGAGTATCTGCCCGTTTCTAAGCAATACTACGTTGTCTGGGTGACGACTTGCAAGAATTGATTCCTTGTATGGTAGCTTTTTTACCACTGTATTTCCGTGAGGCTCTGAACGTTTCTGACTCAAAATGATTACAGCGGGCGGTATAACAACTTTTTTTACATTGGCAATAAACACTTCATGAAACCGACGAGATAATTGCGATAATGGGTTCTTACCACTACGAACCTGTTTTTTCATCTTACCGAGGGTATTTTCGAATGTGAAGGCTGTAAATTTATTCAGAGAACACCCCATATTTTCGACATCATCAGCCATATGGATCAACGAATGCACATTCAATACTTGGCTTTGAGTTCCATAATATCGGTCTGTCAGTCGCACAAATCTTTCGAGATAAATTTTAGCTTTTTCGCGATATTTGGAAGCCAAATCTTCCGAACAATATTCTACAAGCCACATGAAAAAGCATGAAATGCTTATATAATACTTCCGGAAAAACTTATTTTTAAGACGACTGGGTCGAGATGTAACAGAAAAAATCGAAATTCGGTTGCCTTCCATTTTGCGAAATCGATTAATGATCTTGTCGTGCGCTGAAAATCTTGGGGTACTTGTATATTAACCAAGTATTGTGACAATCGAAGCTTGCTGTTTTGGCTGATTTTAAACGCTCGCACACCGTTAAGCCAATAGTCGATAAATTTTTGCGTTACACCGAGACAACAGAGGTGCATGAAGTCCAGAACAAAATGATTGACCATGTCTATTTGGAATATCGCAATTAACGGTGAAATGCCAGTATGATTCTCGGATTGTTCTTGATTACGGAAAATTGTATCGGTTCTCTTGTCACAATTCGTCGGTACATAAACGGTGCGACTATCACTTCGTTCTCTCCGAACCGTACAACGCTCACAGGTGTCATATCCACCGTGATTTTTTATGCACATGGCAAACGAGCGTGCGGGCCTATCACACACAAAGCATTGATTGCGCACTTCGAACTGCCTGTCATTTATTTCAATCCCTTTGCGTAAGAGTTCATTTATCTCGGCTGTAAAACTCTCAAAATATTCATTCACGTCACGTGGCTTTCCAATCCCAGTATACAGGGTGTTGCAAAATTCGCGCACCATCTGCATACCGGCGGATGCCTTGCGAAAAAATGAGACGAAAGTGACCCCTGTAAAAAAGTCCGCGGGGACTTAGTTTTCCCGTGAAAGTACTTGATAACGAACCAATCAGCGTTCGTCTTTGGAAAAGACCGTCAAAAATCCGAATTGCCTCCCTCCCCACTACGGAGAAAAAGACAATAATGTGTGGTGTTCCCCTCTACGCCTGTCTGATGTGAAGCGCTCACAGTGGCTTCAGGCGCGGCGGGCGGAGCAGGGAACACCACACATTATTGTCTTTTTCTCCGTAGTGGGGAGGACAGCGATTCGGAATTTTTGACGTTGTTTTCTAAAGACGAACGCGATTGATTCGTTATTAAGTGCTTTCACGGGAATACTAAATCCCCGCGGACTTTTTTGCATAGGTCACTTTTGTCTCATTTTTTCGCAAGGAATCCGCCGGTATGCAGATGGTGCGCGCATTTTGCAACACCCTGTATATGGCCACCGGAAAAGGTTCATATACAGCGTGTAAAACGGCTTTGAAAACGTTTTACATGGATACCTTCTCTATTTTCGCGTAAAAAAAAACATTTTTTTGACCGTACGTGTTCGAAATCATGCATAGAATTGCGCGACGTAGTTTGTTTAATTGATTTCAGTGCTCAGACAGAGATATTCCGTTTGAGAACACCTTTTTTCCCATGACCCTGAAGATTTCTGCATCTGCATTTTTGAACTTTGGCAAGCCGTAGCTTCGGAACGGTCGATCCTAAAAAAAACTTTGTAGGATGTTTTTTGTTGCCCTATCAATTATCTAGATACGCATTTTCTTGATTATTTTTTAACAATACACTGAAAAAAAGTATAAGTCCTACAGCGATACATTTCGGTACTATAACAATAACTCGTATAAGCTATACACCGAAACGACGTTTTAGTGTATAGCTTATATTATATCGGTACCACACCGATATTCGTGAAAGAAAAGAAAAATGTTATGACAAAAGACATTATAACTGTCATTATAAAGAAAATAATAATATAACCTTTTTCATGTTATTACTGTTCGTTATTTAAATGTTTTTATGTATTAATCTATATTTATTGACGATAATATAATTTGAATAATTCATTTAATTTATTTTAAGAATAATAATTACAATGTAAGTAATAAAGTTATAATATAAGTCCATAAATCCGTGGTAGAGATACGCGGAACTTTTTTACTATACTCACTGGTGTATTGCTATAGTATCATACGGAAAATATAAGTCCTACAGCTATATCGAGTATGCGTATAGGACTTATACTTTTTTTTTAGTGTACATTTAGAGCTATTTTTCGCTAAATTCAGGCTCTGGCAACCCGTAGCTCCGCCACGGTCGATCCCAGAGAAAACTTTGTATGACGTTTTTTGTTGCTCTATCAAATATCTGGATACATATTTTTCGTTTTTTTTTTTTTTATCAATACATTTAAAGCTACCATTCGTTGATTCTATTTTGTTGACCTTTTTTTGAAGCCCACCTCATTATTTTCGTTCACGAATCAATCATCTAGCCGCGTAATACGTATGTATAATGTATGTAAGACAATTAATTATTGGGATGAGCCGTTGGTGATAATAATAAAACAGAAGTGTGTTTCTCTGTAAATAGAGACTAGAATTTATTAACTGTACTTACAATAGTTATTATTTACAATATATACACTCTTACCTGTAAATAGAGAAATGACAATTGAAGTCTATTACTGTCACTTCTTTATTTACGCTAACTGGGTTTTCTTCTATAGTCTATTTATTAATTTTATTCAAAGTTCTTATCGGTCTTATCTATCTGTATTGCTTTTACGTATATATCTTTTCTCTTCTATTTCGCTAGTCATTGTGCTCATTGCTCCATCTAACGTAGGTTTGTTGGAGAGCGCGCGGAGCACGTGGAGCGCGGCATATTAGATTTAAAGGCAATATATTGTCTTTACATGTATGTATGTGATCAATTTTTTCGTCCGAAGATATGTCGAGAATGAGTTACCGGGTTTCACTAATTTTGTTCTTAATCTACTTTCAGGACAATTTTACGAACAAGAAACGCGTGGGGTGAATAATCACCCCTGTCCGGCGTTTAAAGGTAGAAAAAATAAGTCTGTAGTTATAGGGTTAATTATTTTTATTTGTATCCGCTTGACTATTTATTACTTTAATCAATATGTACAAGCGCAAAAACAGATTTTTTTTTTTTTTCCATTGAGCAAAACTGATATTCACCAGCGCAGAAACAAAACAAAATATCGCTTTTATTTTGTTTTCGATTCTATGTAGAAAAGCTGATATATACAAGTACAGAAACGACATTTTTTTCTTTTGTTATCACTCTATACAAAGAAACCGATTTGTATTTGCAGAGTTCCAATTTTTCATACTCGGTTATAATATGTGATTTATATATATATCAGCGCGATATTTCATCACAACTGTTAGCTTCATTCGAATTCCTATACATATTTGTCAGAATTCTTTTCCCTTATTTCAGGCTTACTGCTGATGCAAGACGCACCCTAGTTGATACGGAATGAATCCACTTTGCGCACAAATCGTATGTGTATACATACGTGCTGCTGTCAATTTCTTTTAGCGTTTTTCCGAGATACTGGAGACAGCTGAGATGCGCCCATTTTCTACAGCAGTCGCAAAAAACCCAAGTTTCAAGTCGACGGGTCTCGCCGCATCCACAACGCAAACAACGTTCACGAACGTCTGCAGATTTCACAACGCAATCTTGTTGCAGCGAAAGTCGAAAATTATCGGGATTGACTGGTCCAATAGTGAGGGAACCATTACTGAGTATCTACCGAATGTAATGCATCACGAACATTCCACAATTGTACCCGCCTGCTTGATATGGATACCTGCAGAAACCTCTCGTAAAATCACGTTCTTTACCGAAAACTAGCTGCCACAGTTTTTCCCAATTTCCATGACACAGGGCATGATAATGTCGACCGGGTTCTTTGTCGCAGGGTCTAAACGGTACGTCACTTTTGAATTCAGGTCTACGTACATCAGAATAAAATGCAGGCGATGGATATTTATCGGAAGTAATATACCCTCTCTCGGCTTCTCCAGTCGTTGATACATTTTATCTTGAATTCATCGCACATATGTGCCATTTCACCCGCACCGACGTACTTGCTTGCAACTTCACCGGCGACATATGCAAATCGCTCACTGTTTTCATTATCGAAGGTCGTGTAACTAAAAAAATAATCTATCACCATATTGCTGATCCACCGTTTGCCGTACAGGATGTTATAATCCTCGCCTCTAAGAATTCTGTAATTATTGTCCCTTTCTATTGGACTCTTCGCTACATCACCGACAAAGTAATCTCTTTGGACACCAGGCGCAAAGTCACAGTCCTTATTTGCAACGGTCCCGTTTGAATTGTAATGAATCGATTTTTCGTTGATGATATTCTCGGTACTGGATTTCATTGCAGCCGAGTCATCTTTCATCGCTCTGATTTTTTTTAGAGTTCCACTTTTCTCATATGTGTTACATACATTACCCGTTTGACATGCCCTTGCCCAATATTCGGTGGACTGCATGTTTCCTGGTGTATTTATTCTTCGACCTCGTTTCCGTTTATTTTTCTTTTCCGGTGATTCTTGAGACGACTGTCGACCTCTGTGCAAATCAATTATAGATTCTTTGTCGTCTGAATTTGTTTTTTGCTCGCTCATTTGATATATCCGAGACCCAATGCCAAAGGATGAAGCATTTGATTGCCCCGTTCTAGACTGGTCACACTTTTCGATACGTCCCCTCTTTTTAATGTGCTACGACGACGGATCAAGCTGTAATTGCTTCGCTGTTAAAACAGCGTGATCGTGCAATATATCAATAACCCTACCTGCTTTTAAAGGGATGTGCTTTTCGCACAAAGACTCCTTAACAATTTTGAACGAGTTTTCCGTGATGGCGTTTGTATAGTGGCGTCGTGTTCTGTCTTTTATTAAAATAGCAGTCCACAAAGGTGCGTATGGTAATAACTTTTATGCGATACGTTGTTTGAAAGTTCACTTTTTGAGCATTGGATTTAGGCCGCAAAGTGACCAATTTCAGGTCACTAAAATATAGTGAAATATTATAGGACAGGAGCAACATTATCGGACAGGAGCAATATTTTCGGACAGTACGAATATGTTTCATTAAATTAAACATAGTCAAGTTAGTTTTGCCCACGTTCACACATTGCAAAACAAAATGTCTCAAAATGTCAAATATCTGAGTCGAAATCTTTTGATACAGAAAAACGCAATAACTCCAGTCATTTTAGAAACTGAAGTGAGTATAACACCGATTTTCCAAAAAGTGAACCTTTAAACAACGGAACGCATGAAATATTGTATGTGCCAAGTCCGAGAAGTGTCAAATCCGGTATGGGTATATTTCTGATATGAGCCGATCGAGTGTGCTGTGTTACAGGAGAACGATAATCTCCACGAGTTCTCCTGTAACACAGCACACTCGATCGGCTCATATCAAAAATATACCCATACCGAAAACTGACACTTTTCGGACTTGATACATAAATAGCTATTTTAATAGGTATGCGATGAAGACTTCGCAGCGATACCCGTTGTTCTCTAAAGTATCATCACAGTCATTATTAAGGGGTTACATGGGTCTTGAAGGTTAAAAAAAGGCATATTTTCAATTATTTTCATGTCATAAACAAATGGAATATTTTATTCAAATTTCTGACAATATCGAAGATAAGCATTTCATAAAGATTTTGTGAACTTTTCACGCGAAAATTTTCAAAATACAGCCATTGGGACTTCATTTCTGGTGACCCCGTAGAAAAAAGCTACTTTCCCGTGACCAGAAAAACTCATGATAGATTTATCTTAAATTAAAAAACTCAATTATTTCTGTTAATGGATACATAGATCTCCTGATTGAACGAAGGAAAAAAAAAATTGAAATTTGAATATTTGGCAGAGTTTTTTTACAAAAAAGTACAATACAGGTATAATTTTTACCACGTATGGCCTTATAAAATTGTTTGTGATAAAAAAAAAAAAAAAAAATCCTTCGTTCAATCAGTTGTCAATTATATCTTGAAAAAGTGTGCAAAATTTAAACAAGATCGGTTCATTAGTTTTTGAGAAATCGTGGTCACCGACTTCAAAAATAGAGTTTCGAGAAAAACGCGATTAAAGTTTTAAATGAAAATAACAGAGAAAAAAATAATTTTTATATAACTCAAGCGTGTTTTCCTCGCTTTTTGATGCCCCTGTATAGGACCTGAAGTAGTACTTTCAAGTCCTAGGACTTAAATGTGCCATATTCAAGTCCTAGGACTTAAAAGTACTACTTTAAGTCCTATAATGTGCCACATTTAAGTCCTAGGACTTAAAAGTACTACTTTAGGTCCTATACAGAGGCATCAACAGGTCGGTAAATCTGGCTTCGTTATATAAAATATCGTGTGTACCAAGGGTTAAGTGGGCTTTTTGACCTTGTGTGGTTGCAGTACTCGGTCTAAAAAAGCCCACTTTACGCCCTTGGTACACAATATACTATTTTTTACCTTACATAGAATCGAAAAAAAAAATAGATTTCAATAAATTCTCAGACCCATGTAACCCCTTAACGGAAATTGCTAAACCACGCCATAAAATATCAAATTCTCTGAAAAACGGGCTTGTGGAATATGCTGCGCCTTGTTTTGTCTGGTCAACCTGTGGATTAGCCACATTGTTTTGTTCTTCCTCCGCGTTCGAGTTTTCGCTATCCCCTTCTTCTATCACAGTTCGAGTGGAGATAACTGCGTCACCGGTTAAATTTGTAACTGCGCGGTGCATGGTATGATTTTTTTTCTTCGAAAGAAGTATCGTCGCAAAATCAGTCACCTTTAGTTTCAACTCATCGAGTGATGTACAGTGACATAGTTTGGCCGTTCCTTCCATCACTATTTTTTTGGTCACGCCATCCACTTCATGCTTACGCAGGAACGAAGAAATCATTTTCATGAAATGACCATAGCACAAATGAACTTGCAGATAATTATCCGTTGATCCCTGATACGCTGCCTCTAAGTATTCGGATACGTCCGTATCATTCCAAGCTCACATAATAGCATTGATGCCAGCCCACGACCAATCAATCACCACGGCTTCGAAAGGTGGCCAGTTGATTCCTGCACTTACACATGTCTCTTTAAAGTCACGTAACATGTTTCTGGTGGTAGTGGCTCTATGGTCGTTCGATATCATATGCAGTAAAGGCATAATCTTATTCGATTCGCCTATCACACCAGAATATAAATAAACCCGTTTAGATTGATCATATGGCTTTTTAATTATGGAGCCCGTTGCGTCGAAATGAAAGACGAGACCAGGATTATTCCTCAAAAATTCGATCTGTTCAATGCACCCGAGGTATGTCGTAAACGGACTAATGAATTTTCGGATCAAGGGATGCTCGTGGGAGGGATGACTAATCAGTTTATTCACAATGTCAAGAGTATCATCTGAATGAAGATCATTGCATCCTAATTCTTGGCATCTAGCTGTTTGAAAAACCGCCAAAGAGTGTGTGAACTTATAATTTTGGTCTTCTTTTGCCAGCTGAGCGTCTATTTTTCTGTACTGTCTTGCATGTACACGGAAAGGCATTTCGTGGTGTAAACGTTTTTGAATTTTTACTCGCCGCTTACCACGTAATTGGTAATGTAAGGGTAAAGTGTGGTGCGGCACACTGCTGCCAATTACATACACGTTAATTTTCGTGTATTGGCCATTGTTAACAACTTATGATGAAAAGTTATTAGAATAAAATAAAAAGGCAAGTATTAAAGGATGAAATCAAGTTATACCAAGTCTTCACTTTATTTTGTGAACAATTTTAATTTTAATTAACATTTCAATTTTTGAAAAAAGTTATAAAAAAAGTGCTTTAAAAAATCTGATTCGATTCGAATCAAAAAAAAAAAAATTGATGAACAACTCGACCTATTTTTCGCGCTTCCTTTTTTTTTCCTACATCTGCGATTTTTGCACAACGGAATAGGTGCCCAATGTGACCTGAATCGCATAATGTTGAACAATATTCACTTTAAATGTTGATTAAAATTGAAGTTGCTCAAAAATTGAAGTGAAGACTTGGTATAACTTGATTTCATCGTTTAATACTTGCCTTTTTATTTTATTCTAATAACTTTTCATTATATAGTGGTCACAGCGGTAATCAAGCCGATAGAATTGCACAATTATAAATCAATTTCTTTTTTTTTTTTTGCTTTTTTGTGTCATTATTGATCCAAATTACGCCGCCGTATCATACAAAATCATTTCCGACGAAATTATTATTTTGTTTTGATTTAGTGCCCGTTTTTCCCCGTGTTACCCTAGCGAGCCTTCGTTGAAAAGAAATCGTTTGGACTAAGATTAGATGTCCAGTAATGTCATCCAGTCAAAGTGAGACTGAAAATGTCGATGTACTGGACCCAGATGACCCAGAAGTGGTCGTGTCTGAAAATTGCGAAAAAAATAACAATCGTAACCCTATAACTGGTGGTCGTACTCATACAATACCGCTTGTATTGGATAGGAAGTTATTAAAATCTTGAAACTTGAGAGTCGATATAAATAACTAACAGATTTCGTTGTTGGAAAATATAATGATTTTCAAGAAACTATTTTGTATTTAATTATCCATTTCGCATTTCAAATGTATTTCGTAGAATCATTTCCATTTTGCATTTCAAATACATTTTTCAAACCATTTTCCATCTTCCATTTCAAATGGATTCGAGATACCATTTTACCTAGCCCTGGCTACAAGGTAGCACGAACTAGCCAGCAAGGTGAATATTACCATGCTGCATAGATCCTTGCCAATAGAATAAAAGTAAAAATTACTTGAAATTGAGTTCCGGGCAACATGGGACTAAGAACACTGAAAAATAGTAGAATTCACCATGTGACATATTGATATTTCCAACGTTTTGTTTTCACGGACTGAATACTAGGTAGCATGGTAATATTTACCTTGTTTTTCTACGTGCAAAGTAATATTTACTTGAAATTTCTCTCCGTGTAGACTGGCTCGGTCTGGCTCGGTCTGACTCGGTGCTCCGGGCCTTGCATGCCAGCGCCACTTATCGAACATGTAGCGTCGTGCGTTACATACTTGAATGTTTCACATGTTTGTTACAGCAAAAACCTTCAGTATTGTGTAAGCAAATATGAAATACGTGTGTTACAAATAAAATACTGTGCTGTTGAGCTTTCATTGTTGATTTTGTTGAAAACATAAAAGAAACGAAAAATGGGTACCTAGATATTTGATAGAGCAACAAAAAACGTCGTTAAGAATTTTCTCTAGCATCGACCGTGGCGGAGCTACGGGTTGCCAAAACATGAATTTAGCGGAAAATAGCTCTTAAGGGGGGGGGGGTCTACTCGAATTTTACCGACTTCGTCTATTTTCTCGAATATCTCCAAAACGGGGCTATCGACTTGTCCTTTCGGCAGTCAATGTTTGACGAGTAATGAGTTCGAACTGGTATGTTTTATCGGATGAAATCGTTTTTTTTTTTTTTTTTTTTATCGAAAAGTGTGGGCGTACCATTTATTTCGACTTATATCAAAGCCTACGCATCAAAAATGCAAAATTGGCCTCTGTAGCCCGATTTTTTATGGAATTCCGAACATAACGATCCAAAAACATCTTTGTTTCCGACAACGATGAAGGCGCAAAATGTCGAATACGATTTTGTGGTAATTTTCGCAATTGTCAAGGGCTGCGAGCGAAAATGGCCGCTCACAGCTGTCGATATGATGCGGTGGGTCCCAGAACGACCGTCAGATGTCGCCGCGCGCGCCATTTTCGAGCCTCCTTTATAACTATTTACATGTTATTTTATATAAAGAAGCTCGAAGATGGCGCGCGCGGCGACATCTGACGGTCGTTCTGGGAACCACCGCATCATATCGACAGCTGTGAGCGGCCATTTTCGCTCGCAGCCCTTGACAATTGCGAAAATTACCACAAAATCGTATTCGACATTTTGCGCCTTCATCGTTGTCGGAAACAAAGATGTTTTTGGATCGTTATGTTCGGAATTCCATAAAAAATCGGGCTACAGAGGCCGATTTTGCATTTTTGATGCGTAGGCTTTGATATAAGTTGAAATAAATGGCACGCCCACACTTTTCGACGAAAAAAAAAAAAAAAAAAACGATTTTACCAGTTCGAACTCATTACTCGTCAAACATTGACTGCCGAAAGGACAAGTCGATTGATAGCCCCGTTTTGGAGATATTCGAGAAAATAGACGAAGTCGGTAAAATTCGAGTAGACCTCCCCCTTAATGGGTTAATAAGAACGAATAAAAATATACCGCGGCTAGATGATTGATTCGTGAACGGAAATAATGAGGTGGGCTTCAAAAAAAGTCAACAAAATGAAATAAACGAATAGTAGCTTTCAATGTATTGATAAAAAAAAAACGAAAAATGCGTATCTAGATATTTGATAGAGCAACAAAAAACGTCATACAATAGTATATTGTGCACCAAGGGAGCAAACGACGTTTTTGCTCCCGAGTGTGTAGGTTGCTGCCCGAGCGAGAGCCGAGACTCGGCGAGCCGAAGGCGAGGCGAGTATAGCCGAACGCGAGGGCAGCAAGCTACGCCGAGGGAGCGAAAACGTTGCTCCCGTGGTTCACACGATATTTTTTTTCAAACATGAACGGAGGCCGATTTTGCTACCTGTTTTCGGGGAGAGCGGTTTTACCGACCGGAAAGTTCCTGCCAGCCTTTTCTCCCGCTTTTGAAGACACGACTGTACCGATTGAGTCAAACGAGACTGGGAGAAAAGACTTTCAGGGAAGAAAGGCCGGGAGAAAAGACTTTCAGGGAGGAAAGGCTGGTAGGAAAGACTTTCCGGTCGGTAAAACCGCATTTTGCTCCCCGAAAATAGGTAGCAAAATCGGCCTTTACGTTCATGTGTGAAAAAAATTTTTTTTTAGGATCGGCCGTTCCGGAGCTACGGCTTGCCAAAGTTCAAAAATGCAGATGCAGAAATCTTGAGGGTCATTTTTTTCCCAACGTTTTCAGGTCTGGTGGAATTGTGTAGGGAAGCACCTTAAAAGCTACAAAGGTGAAATTTTCATGCAGCAATTCAGAACTTTTTTAAATTCTGTTCACAAGCACCGGAAATCGTGTAGTTTTTTTTCTTGATTACCAAGTTCATCGTTTTATTGATTTCATACAAAAACTTTGTAGTGTTATCTACGGCTTGATGAAATTTCGAGTCGAAGGTGCAAATCACATCTGATTCATTACACTAGGATCAAGCGCGCGGTACCATATCCTTCAAAGTCCTCCACAGTGGTTAGGATGAGTTTCCGACCATGGGTGTCATACCTCAAAATGCTTGTATTGGCATCCCCTATACACCCTATGCGTATGTACAGAGTTAGGATTTACACCCTGTATGTCTGGTTCGAAATGGACTTTACATAATATCAGTCAAAGCTGTTGACTGCTCGATTTGAAAAGTGGCAGCCCATCGACGTTAAATTGTAGATATAATCTATCTTCATGTAAATTCACATTCACACGGGTACACGAACTGACCGGTAACTTCACCATCGTCAGTTTTGCATTCTTCAATTTGGTATACTGCAGAAGTTGTTCTGAGAAAAATGATTTTGACGATTTTGGCAATTGAGGGAGCAGCCGTCTTCGCAAAATTTGAAGCAATGGGTCCAACTGAGTATGTAGGATTTGATTATCTATCGCTCATTTTCTCAATTCTAAAATTTCGTTATGTTCTTCTTCAATATTTTGCCCAGCTCTTTGTTGATTCTCTCCGCCAGACTCCTCAGGGCTGGCAGAATCTTCGTCACTATTATGGTGACTAGCATCATTCTCTTCGCTAGACTCATTGCTCGGTTCGTTTCCATGGTTTATATCTTCGTGAATTGTTTTTTTGCCATCTTCATCATTGCGTGCTATTTCATCAGACTTATCTTGGTTTTCCTTGCTGCGATTTGTGATATGAAAATTGCTTTCTTCGCTACCTTGAGAAATTGAAGCTTTTACAGATTCACGACTCGTACTTGGAAAATTCGAATCTGCGAATAAGTTTGTACCTTACTTCAAAAAAATATTTTTTGGTATCATAGCCGTAAAATTCGATTTTACGACCCGTTTTCAGTCCGTAAAATGATTTTTTACGGGCGTGGGTATCATTATACTTATCAGCCGGAATAAGAAATATAATGCATGAAAAAAATGGAATAAAAGTTATAAATGAAATGAAACCTAGGTATATAAAAAATAAAAAAAATTATACGTCCTTATATATGGCATTTAAACAGCACTTTTTGGCACTCAGAGCCTTTTGCTTTATATATCATGACAATGAGATGTAAATTTTCGACCAAATCATTTTCAGGAATATAGGGTGAACCGACCAATAGATAGATGCCTAAGAAAACTGCCCAGTAGATTGACGTTTCGTTTTAGCAATTGGAATAAAAATTCGATCCCACAAAAAACTGTCATTAAGGGATGAAAATAACAATAGTTATTGAAAATTAAAAGCAACAGTTTACATTTTTGAATTTCTTCGCGTAATTTCCTATCCAAAAGTCCACCGTCCATCTTTAGGGAAATGTCCATCTACTGAGTAGGTCACTAGTTAACATTTGAGAGAAACACCAAAGCCTTTGTGGCAATTTATCCCGTAGAAGGACCAATGGTTTGATTTTGCGCTGTATTTTACTGTATTATTAGAGGTTATACATACCTGGTATGAAATATGGCAGGACGTTTTTCTCCACATTGGCCGTTTCATGCATAGCACGATATTTTCTTACGCGCATCTGTGTCACATATCGCCTTTTCTCATCACGATTCATGATACGTCTCAATAAAATGCTCACTGTTCAGAAATATGTCTATGATGCCGATAAAAGGCTCTTATAATTTGGAGTTCCGCAGACAATTATATAGACAACTGATGTATGGCATATATGCAACAGAGCTACCAAGAACGCACCTGATTAAGACCATCTCAGGGCTGTCTGCAGATTATGGCCATCTCAGAGCACGCCTGATCAGGGCCGTTTGAGGGCTGTCTGTTTATGGCCTTTTCAGAGCGCGCCTGATCTGGGCAGTTTGAGGGCTGTCTGATTATGGCCATTTCAGAGCATGCCCTGATCAGAGCCTGATCACTGTCGGGCAAGCCTGACCAGAATTCTACCCGGGTAGGTGAATACCAAATAATGTTTGGCACACGTCGCTTCTATTGATGCTACGATATTGGTATGGGAGAGGCTACGAAAGTATTCTGTATATTCTGACAGGCATTTCAGTAATGGAATACATACTCCTCTTGGAACGTTTCACCATGTTGCATCGTAGATTTTTCATATAGAGCTTCTACGATACAGTATTGTAACTTATAACAAATTTTTATGGCATCAATGGCTATAAATATGGTGGATTTACACATTTTTCGGTCTGTCCTCATACTACCATACTTTTCTGATCGTTTTCACAATAAATTTCTCTCCGTGTATTGGTAGAATTTCATTATCTCTAAGCACATTATAGCCAGCAGGAGAACGCATGTGGAGTATCATACACAACATCAGCCACGGTTCAGAATATCGACAACCTTTGGGGCTCTTGTGTTTGGCAGCTTCCAAGATTTCATTGACAGCAGTGACCTGATTTTTTTGAATATTCTCATGCTTCATTTTCTTATTCACCAATTCCTTCGACATGTTTGCCATCTGTGATTGACATATGCTTAGTTTCTCTGAGTTTATGATTATTTTTCCACAGCCCAGCTTTTGGACCAAACAGCGCCTGGAGCGAGCTATTTTGCTGACGCCCCCTCCCCACCCCGCAATATTTTTCTCAGTGAGTGTGGATTTTTTCTTCACACCTGGATCGCCAAAACTACTGAAACCGGACTGTCCATACTTCAATTTGGGCAAGTTCTGATATCAGGTCATTGTGATTCAAGTGACTGACATATGAGCGGATCCACGTCACTTCACTCAAAAAAAAACCGTCAAGTCACGGATCTTTGCGCCATTCGAAATATCTTTAGTACCGGACCCGGTACTAAAAAGCCGTTCACCATAGATATCGGTCACTTTTACATTCGAATTCCTATCGTGCCCGTATCATGGAAAAAGATTATCCAACATATTTTTGGAGTGAAAAAAAAAATTAGTTTTTCGAAAAAGAATTATCATCACCCCGTTAACATGAAAATAGTATTTTTCGATACAAGTGCATAAAGGCGGCAATGCCCCACACCGAGTGTGAAGGCGTAGGACGAGCCCGATGTCGAGTCAGAGGCGAGCCGAAGACGAGACTTCGGGCTCGTGCTATGGGCCTCCACCCGAGTGGCATTGCCGTGTTTAGCACGTGTGTCGAACACTATTTTTTGCAACACCTACATCGAGAGTTTTGTTTTATGCCGTCTATGGGCATCGAAAAAGTCTTTTAAACGAAAAAAAAACGAAAACGAAAGTTTTCTCGCACTAGTGTTTTAAAGACATTTTAAATGCCTATAGGCGGTGCATAAAACAGGACTTTTGATGTAGGTGTTGCAAAAAATAATAGAAGCCGCTAGCCTAACGGAGCGCATTGCATTTGTAGGATATACATTGTATATAGATTTATAGCTGTAGTATAATGTCAGCGCGTCATAAGTCTGAAAATCGGAATTCAGAATTAGGCCACGTGGTGTTTTTTGTTGGCAAGAAATTTACCATTTTACCGACAGAATATTTAGATGATTCAAGCACACGGGTAAATTTTTTGACTATATAGATAGATGTTCTATCTTACCACCAAATATAGATGGCAGCATTCGTTGTCACTATTATTTTGTGACATACTGCTATATGACTCCGAATTTTCTCAACTTGTCCAATCTACTACATACCTTATATCTACCGAGAATATTCGGTGAGACTACACGATCCCCTTCCTACAGCAAAACCAACACAGGCGCTCACCGTGTGCGTGAATCTCGTTCGGGAGGGGATGCAATGCTACTGGCACCTCATTCCGTCCTAAACTAGCCTCACGCACGCGGTGCGCTTGTGTTGGTTTTGCCATAAGAAGGGGATCGTGTAGTCTTACCGAATATTCACGGTATGTTTGTACCTACTGTTATAATCAAAGTCGTATAAAATTTAACTTTAATTCAATTACTAAACTTATAGACAAGATCGGGATGTTTCGCCTTCTACCGAAGACAAAACATCGCGATACCAATAATTCTCCATTTCATTATTCTTCTTAATCTACAGTTTCTGCGAACTACAGTGGAGAGTAGTTCAAGATTAAACACCTTGCCTTTTGCGCTCATGCCTTTGAGACACTTTAAAGGCGTCCTCTACGCCTATGCTAAAATACCCTGCGCAGTGCCTCGCTGAGTTATGGGTAGCAACTTAAGTTGCAATATTCGGACCTTCACTCTTCTTCTAATTGCCAACGTCTTACCACTGTTTTAATAAAACCTTCCATTGGCAAATCGCCTTAAATATTGGTCAATCTTAATCAAACACCCATTTCCCGCTTCTAGTTATAAATCATAACTAACACTAAAAAAAAATTATTTTCGCACAATATCTCGGCGAGTTTCATTTGATGTTTCGTGGCAATTGTAAAACAGACATTTTTTTTACAATGAGAAGAAGAAACGAATTTGAGCGATTCTTGGTGTTTCGATTCCATTCGCATGCACCAAAGGTTTACAAGTGGGCCAGATTCTTTCATAACGGTAGGAAAGTGAATAAGGAAATGATCTTTCGGCTTCAAATTTCAATTCAAGACATTACGAACCAGTGAATGGTGCTCTTGTATGGCGTTTTCGAGAATGATAACACACTGTGGCTGAATTTTCGGGGACATAATAATATCAAGAATTTTACGCAAACTTAAGTAAACTTGCCAGCATGCGTTATCTTCACTAACCAAATCACCTACCAGAATGCCGAAATGTCTTACAAATGTCAATGTTTCCGATGCAGACATTCCGATGTTGTTATTTTTGAGATCCTTCTTTCGAATGGGCGGCGGAATGTTAACAAATTGTGCCGTACCCCAGTCGTGGGTTGACATACGATGATTTAAATCATCAAGCGAAAAATATTTTTTCTCTGTTACATAAGAATTCAGTAATGCAGCCATATCAAACTCGCATACCCCTTCTAGGCAATCATGCATCAAATCAGCTGAAAAATTTTGCGTCACATGGAAATCTGCGAAATTATGAAAAACACATTCTTCTTTAATCCCCGTGAAAGATACATCGCCTACGTGAGCATCTTTTTCGTAATTTTCTTTGGATCGCATACAATCTTTGTCTTCTATACCTGCGAGTGACCTTTGAAATTTGTCCATTTTACAAAATCTGCACATATAATTCGCATTAAAACTTTCTACGAAACCGAGTAACGCATGAAGTCCCAAATTGTCACTTAAAATAAGACCCAACTTAAGAAAAAATTTAACATTTCCATGTGGTAAATTCAATTCAATGCCTTCTTGTTCTCAAAAAGCTAATTCTTCAATTAATTTTCGGAAAGTTGAACAATTTCCGAATCGAATTCTGTCTTGCGAGCAATACAAAATTGCTGGGAATATAGAAGAAAGATTAGACTGATATTCAAGTGGAAAGCATGGTATTGAAACATAGGTTCCAGCTAACTTATTTTGTCCTGCGTGGCTACCGAGAGCGTTGCCAGTTTCGTAATCGTCGCTAAACAAAAAGAGCGGTACAACGTCATTAGCTTTCAACTTTTTGATTTTTTTTTTTCCAAACTTTACTTTGTACGAAATTTGAAATAACAGATTTTTCATCTTCTAGTTTTTTCTTGTAACTAAACAACACCGTGTCGTAAATATTAGGCAATTCAAAAACTTTTTTGAAAATCGTTCTTAATGGGAAAAAATGACCGTATGCTTTTTCCATATACTTTTTCAATTTTTAAGTAGCGGTTCTTTTAATACGTTGAGATCCGATGCCAATCGTATATTTGATTGGAGGTATATAATCACCTTTTCTTTCTAAATAAGATTGACGTTTTTGCGCAGTGTCGAATCCATCAAATGATAACCGAAACAGATCCAAGATGAATTTTGAAGTAACGCAAGTGTTACAGTCATTGACAGAGTTCGATTGATCTTCAATAATTTGACAACCTGAAATTACGATCTCTTTTGCAAAACCTACGAAATTTTGTAAATATGTTTCCGATAAACCTGACAATTGTTGCAACTTCATGTACTTTTCGATTACGTTATTTTGAAAGCTTTGTAAAAGACGCTGCTTCTCTTCTGCCTCGATAGGATTGAATAGTACGCTTGAATCTGATGTTTTTTTTTTAATTGCAATACTTTCATTCGCACTATTTCTAGCAACTTTTTCTGTGTTCGAATTAACAGTAACGTTTCTAATTGTATTCCCGTAAATAGTGGTGATTCTCAATTGTCCACGGCTGAGAGACACGATCTTTAGTCCGGATTTCCTTACAAGCGTCTCGCCACACTGCAACGCTTGTGATTCTAATTGTAAGTTATATTCTGTAAGGGTTCCTAATTATTTACAATAAGGTCAACACATTAAATAGAGCCAATATTGGACGATAACATTTTAGATTTTGACAAAATGTTGTCAGATTTTTTTTCACAGCGTATTTTATTTTTGGTCAACGATTACATTAAATTTATTTTCTTCTGATTTTCCGCAAGTTCATCCTCCCCAATCTGGGGTCTCAATTCAGTTGCAGCGATTGGGACAGCACATGCCCTCCATCCTTGAATCAAGATTCGCGGCAGCGAATCGCCGCCAAGTACCCGTAGGCAGGCGAGCGCTAGCCGGGACTCTATTTTCTCGGGGGAACTCTTTATACCTGTAAGCAGGAGGTCATAACTTCGGAACGCGTGAACATTTTTCGATCAAATTCACAGAATAGATATTCCCCCACCACACGACTTCGCTGTATAAATTTGATCGGAATCGGTACACTGGTTTCTGATATATCGGTCACGAAAGTTGATGAAAAAGCATCTTCTTCTTCTTCTTCTTCTTCTTCTTCTTCTTCCTGGTCATCAAATTTTCGCTAGACGCTTGCTTGTCCTCACGTTTCTGAACGAACGGTGAAACGGATCGACTTGATCTTTGAAACGTGGGTACAAGCCATCGAAATCTCGCCCCCTATTGATTTTGGCATGAATCTGAATCGGCATTCGGTCGATATGTGATAATGAAGTTACTAAGTGAGCCACAGAGGGACGACGAAATCAAAATGGCTGTCGGATGGCTGACGGATCGCGGTATTGACAGTTATAAAATATTCATAATTTATATATAATCATATTATATAGTTATATATTCATATTATATAAGATGTTATCGGTCAAGCTAATGGTTTTATTTCAGTAAATTAGTGAAACAGTGAATCAGTAAACAATGATCAGAGTGAAAAGTGCGCCGACCGTGGTTTCACGCCGATGACCGTTATTATTTAATAAATCTGCATAATGGCCTGTTGTAAGTGCACGGAACAGATCCTCTAAGCTGGGTTCAAATATTTAGATAAAGAATAAATCAACGATCCTGGCAAAATATTATTTCACTTCGATCCGGAACAAGTGAAAATAAGGTTACGAATGACTTACATTAAACGGTATGTACGAACATTGATTTTCACTAGATTTTACATATAATAATACTAGATGAATAGACCAACCTCAACTTCTTTATTTCCACTAAATTTCCACAGTCATCTGGACCATTCCTATCCTATTATCAATCCTTTGGAATAGACGAATATAACACTCCGACAAAACGACGTCCCAAAAAAAAAAGGTTGCGATTACCAATCAGTTGAAATAGACGAAGATAACATGTCGGCGAAACATCATCCCAGAACGAAGGTACCCTACAACTAATAGCTCCAACGTAATAACAATATTAGGAAAATTAGTAGCGATACGAAACCTCTCATTCAATCCTTTGTCATTTTCTATGTTTCACAGTCACCTGGACTTTTCCTATCCTATCATCGATCCATTGGAATAGTCGGAGATAATGCTTTGACAAAACGACGTCCCAAAAAAAAAGGTTGCGATTACCAATCAGTTGAAATAGACGAAGATAACATATCGGCGAAACATCGTCCCAGAACAAAGGTACCCTACAACTAATAGCTCCAACGTAATAACAATATTAGGAAAATTAGTAGCGATACGAAACCTCTCATTCAATCCTTTGTCATTTTCTATGTTTCACAGTCACTTGACCTTTTTCTATTCTATCATCGATCCATTGCAATAGTCGGAGATAATGCTTCGACAAAACGACATCCCAAACGAAGGTCCCGATTATCAATCCGTTGAGATAGACGAACATAACACTTTGGCAAAACAGCGTCCCAAGACAAAGGTAGCCCACAGTTCATGGTTCCGAAATGATAACAATGCTAGGAAAATTAATACTAATATACTAAAATCTTTCCTTCAATTCTTTGTTATTCTATATCTTTTACAGTCGTCTGGATTTGACTACATGTCTATAATGGCGATAAGTCGTTAATGGAGAGAGAGAGAGAGACAGTCATCTGGACCATTCCTATCCTATTATCAATCCATCGGAACAGAAGAGCATAACATTTCGGCAAGACGATGTCCCATAACAGAAGTAGTTCACAGCTGCTCCAAAGTTATAACACTCTACGCATCTTCTTCAAATGAACCAACTTCGACCAGCCTACCAACCACTAACTTCACCTATCTATACATCAGCACCACAAACTAATTATCAAACAGACTAATATATTAGAAATTACTGATCATTCAAAGTGTTATAATAGTACAGCACGATACGGGTAGCACACACGTGTCATATACTATTTTTTTTAACTCAGTGTGCGAAATTCTTTACCTGTAAAAACTCTAAAAAAAAATAGGAAAGTATAGTATATATTGGAATATTAGTGAGAGCGGCCGGGTGCGAACAAGGTCCAAAGGCAGAGCACCTGGTCAGGGTGCAGGGGGCAAAGCCCCCCCATTAAAAACAAAATACTTCCAAATATGATTTTCAATAGCATAAAATTTTATTAGTCTTTGAAACTAAAGAAATGAGGAAATCAAAGACAAAAACAACTCTTTTTCTTCCACTTCTATATATCCCTTTTCGTAGTCTATCGATAGAAACGCCAATTCGAGATACAAGTTATCTTGATCAGAAAAGTAAGGCTCATTTGATTTTGATAGAATCATATTACGTTTCACATGAATTTTATTTTATTTATAAATAACATGTAATGTTAATTTGATATATTAGTAACACTATTATTCAATCAGAAAATATGTATGTCTCAACACAATTTGACACAAAATTGAGAAAGTTGAATGGAGGAAAAATATTTTAGAAATTATTATTTTCAAACGGAGAGAAATTAATTAGTTTTACATATGGAAGTATGTGAATCGGACACTTTACACATCTATCAACAGGCATAAGAAATCAAGTCACACACTGAGTTGAAAATAGTACAGTATGATATGAGAGTGATGAAACTTTTTCTGACGAGTGTGAAATTGCAGCACGAGCTGAAGGCGAGTGTTGCAATCACACTAGGTCAGGAAAAGTTTTTCTGTCGAGTATTATACAAAATTTTACTTTATGACGTATGAAATTCTCACACACGCGGAGCGTGCGTAAAACATCCAAGGTGTGGCGCAAAGTTTCAATGGTTTCGAAAAATGGTGTAGCCAAGTGCTTTCGTTTTTCCTTGGTAGCTTCTATTATCAAAAAGAAATTCTTCAGATTTTCCCTGAACGATGCTTGTTGAGATTCATTTTCAATACATACAAGAGGGCTGATTTCTTGATAACTGCCCAATTTCAAGCCTTGGCTCTTATGTTTGGCAGCAAAATCAACAACCCGTCTAATAAGTGTCAAACTGAATGTATAAAATCTTCGGTAATTCATTGACCTTTAGATGATCGTGTGGAAAAATTACTGATTAAATACTAAATTTAAGTTAAAACTGTATATTGAGGTTGAAGTTCGTAGAGTTAACGTAATAACAGAATATTCGTTGAAGAAATGCAATATTTCGTGATCCTAATATTGTTTGAATCACAAAATATGCTAGATGAACGTGTTTCACACGATTTAAGGAATATTATACATCTTTCTTGATCCATTTGAAATTCGAGCCTTGAATTTGAGAATTTTTTGGCGACTATTTTGTTGAAGTAACGTTACGAACTTCAACCTGATACTGTATAAGACAAAATTAAGTTCTGCCTAATAAATTATTTATATTTGTCATAGTTGACAATTGAAGTAAATGTGTTTGTCTTTCGTTGAATGTTTCTTCCTTGTCCAAATTCCGAATGTATTTCTTATCGTGATCAAACTATAATAACGTATAACCCTGCTGGAATTAAATGAGCAATCTTTCTCAGTTCTGGTACTTGCAAAAAGAAGTGAAATCCCACGAAAAACATCCAAAGATGTAAAAAAAGCCGCCAAGTACTCACACGAAAATCACAATTGCTTTATAAGCAAAACGGTTCGCCAGTCTCTGTCGTGAAATCAAGAAAAAAGCCAAGCACCAAACGTACAACCGCGATCTCTCAGCAATTTGTTAAAAAAAAAAATAAAAAAACTCAAACTCAAACTCAAGTCTACGTCGTGAAGTCGGAGTTTCGTGTGAGGATATCGAAGCATCATTCCAAGAGCTACGTACTTGGCGGGCACATTCGGTTTCTTAGAGCTATACGGACAACCCGCTTCGTTTTATGCGAAAATTGATTTTTTAATGCGACAGCAATTAAATACAATGAAAAACTAGTTATTCAAACCAATAATCGTTTCAGACAATACTTCTACGTGTCTTTAACTATGTGTATGACTTAACAGACATAAATACTTGTATAATCAATAAAAATCTTGGTCGTTCCCACTGTCATTGAATTATCAAATCAGACTCGGAACTCTGGAATCACATACCTCACTAGGTAGTATTAATTATGAAAGAATAAACTTATTCACTTGCAAAACGATCGAATCAAGAAAACTCTACTCTGCTATTGCGGCATGCAACCTAAAACATACAGCTACGGATATACGTATATGCTATAAGTAGCATAGAGTATGACAGTTTGATATAATGATAAAAATAAAATTCAGTTGATGATTGCTTTGGTGTACCTATACTATGTCATACAATCTTGCTCACGATGCATGCGTATATATGCAAGTGCACGAGCGTATACACGTTGCCCTAACGGGCGATAAGTCACAAAAGGAACAAGAAGAAGAAGAGCGTATACACGTAGTGGGGAGGATCAATTTCAATACCTGAAACCCATCTTCGTAACAGTTCGGCCTCACTTGAGTGCAAAAATTTTTTTTTCCACACGGCGTGCGCAAAGTTCGATTTTGCGCACGCTTCGCGTCCATAAAAACCAACTCAACGCGCGCTGTGTTGAAAAATGAAGTTCGATACACGTGCGAAAGATGATTCTCGGACGAGTGTGATTGTCACCCTCGCTTCGCTCGGGCGAATAACTTCACACTCGTCCGAGAATCAACACTTTCGCACTAGTATCGAAAAGTACTATTACCCGACTACGATAAAATTACTATACTCCATCTCTGCAACGCGGGCGGAAAGTAATCAATTCCTGATCAGAGGGAAGAAGAGGTGAATTTTGCGGTCGAAAAAGTAAATTTGAAGGGCAGAAAAAAAACTCTAAATTTGACCGATTCTAAGTTTGATTGATTGAACTGCTGTGTTTCACTAGTGGGTGCAATATGGACATTTTATCTAGTCGGGTAAAAAGTGATATATGCCACACGGGAGGAGCGAACTTTCACCTCGTGCTCGTGCTGAACATCGCACTCAGCAAAAACCACACGCCTTCCTCCCTAGTAGCATAATGGTACTATATTGTTGCTCATTCGTTTGTGGAGAATAATCATTTGCAACTATACAATCGTGGCAGTTGAAGGATTAGCGCTTGCGAGTTCACGGGAGTGCGAAAGGCGCCCGCACTACGCACTCCCGTGAACTCGCAAGCGCTAATCCTTCAACTGCCATGACATGATCGTCCGACAAGATCGGAAGATGCATTTTAAATAAATTTATACCTATAGAACCAATGTTATCTGCGAATCTAACATTCGTCAGTCGATGCAGAGTTCATGACATGTTTATAACCAGCGACCGAAAACATAGTACTTTGAGATTGGTTCGCAAAATACGATAAGGTCATATCAATTCAATGTGAGAACAACAAACACAAAGAAAAAAACCCGAATGTGCCCGCCAAGTACGTAGCTCTTGGAATGATGCTTCGATATCCTCACACGAAACTCCGACTTCACGACGTAGACTTGAGTTTGAGTTTGAGTTTTTTTATTTTTTTTTTTAACAAATTGCTGAGAGATCGCAGTTGTACGTTTGGTGCTTGGCTTTTTTCTTGATTTCACGACAGAGACTGGCGAACCGTTTTGCTTATAAAGCAATTGTGATTTTCGTGTGAGTACTTGGCGGCTTTTTTTACATCTTTGGATGTTTTTCGTGGGATATTGATACTTCACAGATAAAATACGCAGCGTGTGTACATGTTCCGACTAATAAGCCCGCATCTGAGCCTGCTACCACTGCCACGCACTCGTAGGTACTAGTAAGTCGATATGAGACAGATCTCCACGGTAGTGGCGTCGCGAGAGAACCTGATACAAACAGCCAAATATGGTATGAAAAGTATTATTTCGTCCGCATCAGTTTCGTTATTCAAACATAATATATATATGTGTCAAAACGCGTCAAACGGATAATGGCTCTGCCCAAAATTGTAGGTCACCAGAAAAATCGTGAGCGGGCTCAAATCCTTCCTCTTACTGTCTAGTTCCCATTGCCATGTGGTATATTTAAAAAATTCGAAATGACGGCTTTAATATGGCGACTCGAACCCGGGGAGTTCTTCGAGAATTTTCAAAAAGTGATGATAACTCGCTCAATTTTGATGCTAGATTTTTTTTGACGTCGAAAATGGATTTCCCTCGAAAATACAGAGAAGCCCTTGAAATCCGTAAACATCCAAACAACATTAACAGAGACAACGGACTCCAAACCCATCCAATTTGGAACGCCATCCTCCCGGTTTTTTAAATGTTTGGCCAACCATTTAAAAACATGATTGGAATACCTTTCAGGTATTCGATCTTTTTTGATGAATCAATTATAGCCAGGTTACCACCCTCCACCTCACAATATTTTCGCGCTTCATTCCACTTGAGTTTTTTCGATGGATTTTATATGCTACTCCTATATCCGCAAACACCGCGTAACCGCCCGGTAACTCTGCTGCTGATTTTATGAACGGTGTACCTACGGAATAATCAATGAATTTTTTTCATAAAATATAGTATACAGTTGAATTCACACTCACAAACGTATAAAAAAATATCGACATTTATTTTCCCATCGATTCACTTCGAAACTACTTACTCATATTACAGACATCGATAATGGACGAATAATTTCTCGAACTTAGGAGCTGGCAAGCGAATTGTAGAGATAACACACTCACTGGGTTCAACATTATTGCAGTATATTGCTGGGCACACCGACTTACTGATTTACAGTCACTGTTTAAACTGCGAACAGTGAATTCCTTAAATATTCAAAAAGCTTCATCAATCCCCTCCGATCGTCCGCACGACTTATCTAAAATGACTGAATCACAAGATGACCCGACCATTTACAAAAACACTTAGAAGTTTCGGAATATTCTGCACGTAAGCGGAAAAATTTATCCCTCTTCGTCATTGGGAACGGGACCAATGAAATAAAATTGATTATCAAGAAGTTAGAAAGTATTCAATTTTTTGTCACATATTATATCCATATACATATTCAATTTTCTTTATTTGGTCTATCCATAAGTTCATTCTTCTCCATCCCAATATAGTCTTGATACATCTACTGCCGATACTGCGCTGCGGTCTTAAGACCTTGAATATTGGGACTTCATAATCAAAGGCGTATTTCTCTGCAATTCACCGCGAAAAAAACACGACGTCCCCATTCAGCACGATTGCCATACAATTCCTGGCTGTTTCGCCTCCATATGAGTCAGACCTCCACGGTATTGCTGTTGCGAGTAAACCTTACAGATAAAGCCAAATGTAGTCGAAAAATTCATCCTTTCTCTCTCTCTCTCTTCGTTAGTTTCATTTTTCAATGATAATGTATCTAACTTGTCGCATTTTGGTTTCAGTAATGTTTAAGTCGCACCAGTTTTTATATCGACACATTCGGTGGCGTCAAACAATCGGTGAAATCCTACATGTACATTTGGACTTTCCTTATATATCTATATGAGGTATTCCACGCCGTTTCGAACGCTCGGAAAGTTGACCGCTTTCAAAAAAAACCATCATTTTGTCTTATGACACAAATATATCGAAAGAATTTATGTGAATTTTTTCAGAATATTTGGATCGCATTTGTTGAGTTTTTCAGTATACACAGAGCGATATACACATACGCCTTTTTGTTAACGATATGCCAAGAGGGCGTAAGACGGGTTATACGCCCTTTTGCCCAGTGCCGGATTAGCTACGTAGCAAGAGTAGCAAATGCTACGGGCCCCGCGCATTGGGGGGCCCCGCGCACCCTCGCCTGTCTGAGCGTAAAAAAAAAATTTATTTTTTTTTGAAGGAAATTACTGAGCGGCTGTACCCAATAGAAGCTGAGATTCGACCATACGATGCCTGGCAGTCAGCCTCCGTACTACGTTCTGTACTGTGTAACCAACTGATCTCTCGTTTCTGCTCCTAAGCTCATTTGTTTGTCACCGCGTCCCTATACAAAGTACCGAAGCTGACTGCCAGGGTCGCAGCACCGCTCAAGGGGAATCATCGAATATTGTCATCGAGCTAGTCGTAACAACCCGACCAATTAGAATCCTCTTTAAATACTAGAAAATAGAAGAGTGTTTTATGTAGTGAATGAAGAGAAAACGAAAATAACTATGCTTAAGGTAAGATACTTCACTAGTTTCAGTTTCCTTAACGTGGCACTCTCTGTGTTGTTCAATTGTTAACACCGCAACAAAATAATAATGTTCATCTACTATTATCGTTCATAATTTCAATCTATAATTAATAGTTTCAGTAAAAACTAATTTCATCAACAAAAAATCTACTAAAGCTGTGACAAAATTCGCCTAACCGTAGTAGTAACATGAGCAGCAGGCCTAGAGATACGGGTCGGCACTACGCGTCTGGAAGTACAAAGCGTAAAGCAAAAGATGAAAAGGAAAAAAAGAACGAAGCTGTTCTTTCGAAAACACGTAAACTGTCCGAGTTTTTTAATGTTCAGAGTGATGTTGCTGAATCTACAGAACTTAAAGCAGAAAATACAGAGGTTGCATCTCATTGTACATATAGCAGTAGTATTATAATTGCTTCCGATGTAGCCACATCTTCTAGTGATACTGCAGCCGAAGAGACACCCGTTCCTCTCAATCCAGAGTCGTCATGTTCCAGCCAAAGAGAACTCGAAGGCATATTACATGATGCTGACATTACTTTCAAGCCGAAAACAAAATGAAAGTAAAATATACTCCAACGATATTGGTGAATGGCCGAGCAACTTTGATAGAGATTATTGGATTGCGAAAGGAAGCAGCGAAGTGCAACATACGAATAGTGATTTTATGTCGTCAAAAAAAATGTTCGAAAAAGAAAATAAGCCACGATTCTGCCAAAAGTCATTTTTCACGTACAAACATAAACCAACGAATAAAACTCACGTCAGAGATTGGTTGTGTTATTCAGAAACCAAAGGGCGACTTTTCTGTTTTGTTTGCAAAGTTACGGGTTTAGATAGTTCGTCACCACGGTTTACGGAAGACGGATTAGATGACTGGAAGAACGCAAACAATTTGTTGAAAAGACATGAAGGAAGCACTCCGCATAGACAAGCCATAATTTCACTGTTAAATCGCAAAAACAAGAATGCGCGTGTCGATTTTCAACTTGTGAGCCAAATTGAAACTGAGCAAAATTATTGGCGGCTACTCCTCAAACGAATTATTGCAGTAATAACGTTTTTAGCAGAACGAGGTCTTGCGTTTCGGGGTAGCGATGAAATTGTTGGATCACCTCACAATGGGAACTATTTAGGCTTATTAGAATTATTAGCTGAATTTGACGTTTTTATGGCCCAACATATTCAAAGTCATGCCAATAAAGGAAAGGGACATATGTCATATTTATCAAAAACAACATGCGAGGAATTTATCCAACTAATTGCATCAAGCATACTGGATCAGATTATTTGCGAAATTAAGAGATGCAAATACTATTCAGTATCATTGGATTCTACTCCAGATATATCGCATGTAGACCAACTGACTCTGATAGTGCGCTACGTTCTTCCATCTGGACCAGTGGAAAGATTTGTTAAGTTCTTGGAAATGGAAGGCCATACTGCTGAACAACTCGCCCAAAGTTTACTAGATTTCTTAAGTAAGAATGGCATTGATATCAAAGATTGTCGTGGGCAAAGCTACGATAACGCCAGCAATATGAGCGGGAAATACAGCGGCTTACAAGCACGAATTAAAGAAATAAATGAGTACGCAGAATACATTCCCTGTTTTGCACATTCATTAAATTTGGTTGCTAAGTGCGCTGCAGACTGCTGTACAGAAGCATCGATTTTTTTCGCTTTCGTTGAAAACCTCTATACTTTTTTCTCCGCTTCTACCTATCGATGGGGTCTTCTTACGAAAGCACTTAAAGATACAACTTCGAAAATTCCGATTTTGAAAAGGTTATCGGACACTAGGTGGTCGGCCCGAGCTGATGCTACGAAGGCACTTTTATGTGGTTTTACCACTATAAGGCAAATTTTGGAAGAAATTTCCAATAACGTGGATCAAAAGGCAGAGTGTCGTAATCAAGCTTACGGACTAGTGTCAAAGATGCATAAGTTGGAAACGGGAATAATGACAATTGCGTGGAACGGAATCCTAGAACGCTTGCAAGCAACTAGCGCTTCGCTGCAGTCGTCTGATCAAGACCTTAACACAGGATACGCCCTTTATGAATCGTTACATAGGTACGTCCAAGCAATGCGATCCACATTTCCAGATATTGAGGCAAAAGCCAAAGACCTGACCGGCTGTGAAGAATATCAGCAACAGACTTCAAGACGAGGCAAACGAAATACGAAGTACGACCATTATAGCGGCTCTACTACACTCGACAAATTTGTTGAAGATCAAACACCTGGACAACGTTTTGAAATTCAGGTGTTCGTTGTCATTATTGATAACGTACTGTCTGCTTTAGCTAAACGTATGAAAGCATACTATAAAATAACTAGTGTTTTTGGAGTATTTCGTCAGTTAAAATCTCTTACAACAGAGGAGATTTTGAAAAAATCTTCAATTATCGTTAGTGCTTACGCACATGATTTGGAGGACAGCCTAGGCGACGAATTAGTGCAGTTCGCTGAGCTACTCAAAACAGATGTGGCTACTGCTATCGACCGCAAGAAGGACGAGGCTCTGGAACTGCGATTCTATAATCTTTTAATGAATAATTCTTTAGAATCGTGTTTCCCGAATGTAGAAATTGCCTTGCGCATTTACTTGTCTCTCATGATCACCAACTGCAGTGGCGAACGTTCTTTTTCAACGTTAAAGCGTATAAAAAATGAGTTAAGAAACACGATGGGCCAAGAACGTCTAAATCACCTCAGCTTGATGAATATAGAAACTGATTTGCTCAGAAAAATCGATGTCAATAGTGTAATCTCTGAATTTGCCCACATTAAATCCAGAAAAGTTCATTTGTAACATTTTGTTTTATTATTCACCCTAAATTTAAAAACCTAAGGTAAAGCAAGGGCCCCTTAATGGAATTTGCTACGGGCCCCGCGCTGCCTTAATCCGGCACTGCTTTTTCCTCTACTCACGCAATAACTTTGAATATGTCGACATCTATTTTCCCAAATATTTATTCGAAAACCATCCGCTGAGACTGAGATTGATAAGGGAAGAAGAAGAATTTTCCGATACTAAAATCTGACAAGATAGGTGTAGAGGTAACACACCGAGTGGGTTCAACATGCTTGTCATATACCTATATTGCTAAGTACACCGACCAGCCGAAATACTGTTGTTTTATGATACAGTATACTGTTGTTTTTTGGATACAGTACCGTTCGATATTGCAGGGCACGTATGAACATATTCTGATCCTTGACCGTTTGCGATCTTTGTTCTTTCTGGTATCAAAAATACCAATGACGAATGACTGCGAAATCGTGTTTGTTACATTACTCCGAGCTGATTTAAATAAATTTTTCCTCAATTACTGAAATCCCCCACAGCTTATCGCGCAACTCGATTCGAGTTGCAACATTTCTTTTTTTACCCCACCTACAAGGAAAGTCTGAATGTTTTCCCTATTTTGCGATAAGAAACGGCACATACAATAAAAGATAGTGGCGCGTGGACATAATGCGAAGAAGTTGAAATGAATTACTAATACTTTATTGCATTTATGTTTGCATTATAGGTATATCTGAACGAATAGAAACAAAGCAGTTGAAATTAATTTGCAACTACCCAAATCACTGAGATGTAAGCGAGGAATCATCCGGTATAAACATTTTTAATATTCATTTTTTTTTTTTATTTTTTAATTGCGATACAATTTTTCACTATTCAGAAACTGAGCAGAATGAATGTCTGTTTGCTGTATATTTGTCATGGCATTTGGCATTTTTTTTTCTTTTTTATTGAAAAAAATCTGAAATCTAGAAGACTTTACAATCGAACATGTTTAAATTTTGGAAATAAAAACTATCGCGAAAATCAACCAGCATTAGTCACAGCGTTTCTGATGAAAAAAACTGTGATGGATTAATTCTATTTTAGAATAGCTGAGCGATTATTTGATGTAATATAAATCGTTGAATACCCATAGATTTAGTCAATACACAGAGTTCAAGTTATGGGACTACAACTGACATGTGACATTCTTATTTTATTTATCCTAGAAAGTAGATTGAGGCGATTAATTAAGTTAGTAGAGCAATTATTATTGAAACGAAGAAAAAAATTTATTATAAATCAGTGCAAAAAGAAACTAACAATCAGCCGCAAGGGATACGATACCGACGCGTGATAATATACCCAGAGGTAACATATTGTCCGTCTCGTTATTGGGTGAGCCTAGGGAAGAAAGGACACTCAATTCTTGGAGATAGCAATAAATTCTCTCTTTTTGATGACAAACCTGGAATATGATTGATGGATCTCGAGAGAATATCTTTACCTTGGTTGAATATAGTAGACTCACCTCGTAGTAGAGTAATATTTGAATAACGAGGATCAAAATTTGAAGGTTTGAAAATAAATACAAGGGTAGATTGCTTTAGGCCTAATTGGGCATCACATTTATTTTTCAAACATGGAACATAATCCAATATTGGTGATAAATTACTCCAGAGTCTCAAGTACCAGTCATAACATTTGAAAGATTGGAAAATCTATTCATGCACGCACTAGTAATACTAGTTTATTGACATTCTTGATTCTGTTGAAAATAGTTGAAAGTTCATATCACATTTAAAAATGTTTCAGGCAGGCTTGGAAAATCAATCATAAGAAATATATTATGATAAATTTCATACAGATGTATAATCACAATTGGAAATTCTTTGGTACTTAGTTGAGAATATTTGCTTGAAAAACACATAAACTTAATCTATCTAATGTACCCTGTGTTTATCTAGTTTTTATCTTCACACGCGTTGTTCATCGAGGGAAACTAGTTCCTTTCTATAATTACGGACAACCGAGCTGAAGGCTTCGGGTGTCGAGTTATCAAGAGACTCGGTAGAGTCTCGCGCCAAATACATAAAAAAAAAAAAATTTCACGCGCGAGACCCAACGAGTCTATACCGCGAGGACCAGGTGAAAGAGAATGGTCGGTCCGCCCAGACACCTTATATTTCGTATTTTCATGGGGATAGCCACTCGTTGCGCTGAAAAATATATCCTGGGGTCGAAGCTATCGACCACGCGCCAAAATCACCCTAAGGATTTTCTGCGCAACGAGTGGCTATCCCCATGAAAATACAAAATATTAGGTGTCTGGGCGGACGGACCATTCTCTTTCACCTGGTCCTCATGGTATACCCGAGAGGCAACTACCCTAACCTATAACGCGAATTAGTATCTTCGTTTTCTTCCACCTCATAATACTACACGCATTGAAACTAATTTAATCTAGCATGTGGGCATGAAAAGCTTTCATTTGAGCCCTAGATCAATTAAATCGGTGTCCGGAGTGCTGAGATATAATTAATTACAGTTTCTGAAACCCCGTTTCCTCGTCAAGAAATACTTTAGTGGTCTTCGGACCAAGTTGACACTCAAACCATTCCCATGAAATCACATCGCGTCGAACGGCGAGGAGCGAGACCAATAAAGCCGAGTTCAAGCGTTGGATTGCAGCGAATTCCACTTCAAGCTCTATGTTAAGCTCATCTCCGAAGACCCGTCTGCTCAGACTCAGATTGTGAGTTGACGTTATACGTAGGATTCTGACGAGTTTTATGATCTATATCCTCTAGTCAAAACGAGACTGTAAGTCGACGTTGTGTGTTGGACTCCGATAGGCTTTATTCTACACTCCACGTCAACGTAGTGCCTTGACCTTCGATGGAGATAATTTTTCATCCATGTTTTACAAACAGCTTAGATTCTCCGTTCAGAACGATCTCAAAGCCTGTATAAATATCTATGATTACATGTGAATTAATAGTACAAACTATATATTCATAATTTACTGTCAAATTTCAATACATAAATTTGTTAGGTTTTGGTATGCAACCTGTGTCTGTATGTTCAAGTCTCTTGAGCTTTCTTCAAATTCAGAATAGTGCTATCACGACAAATTGAATGAAAATACTTATTCGCTATGAAAGAAATGATCGATCGACGCCCTCTTTGTCAGATGATAGAGATTCTCGTCTATATTTATTTATTCATTTTAGACTCGGCGTAATTGCATTTATGAATGTAATTATTGGAGAACAACCTTTTTTATATGGATTGTTCAATTTTGTAGCGGGTCATCGTTTCAGAAGAGAGGATGATGAGAGAAACGCTGAAGTTGCAAGCCATCGGGATAGTGTGATTTGATACAAGGAACGGGTAGAAGAGTCAAACGAATAGAGCAGAATGCAATTGTTTGACTTCAGAAACTTCCATTTTGTGCTCTACGCTAGTCTTGCATCAATAGGCTCAATCGGGCTCAATTCTATATATTTCGATACCTTCGGTTCAGACGCGAAGTTGAAGTTGACGTTATGAGTACAGTGTTCTTTTTGCAGAGGACCTAGCTGCATTAAAAAAAAAAAAAAACGACCTAAGAATTGCAATACATATATCTAATATTTATATATATATTTCATCATGAGCTGCAACTATAACCCTGCGTGCAAGTAACTCCGCCATTGCCGGTCCCAAATCCAGATGAGACAGGAGGAGGGCTGCGCGCAGGGTTACATGTTGCAGGCATATAGAATTATACCGGATTCTAACGAAACAATTCGTAGAACTTAATAAAAGAACACATGTTACGTCTGTCCACAGAAATTTAAGGCTCACAGAAAAGTATGAGCATACGTACATATTATAATTATTTTCATTCATTCGAAATTATACTACCACATGTAACATTGCTGCTTTTTGAGGGATTCGGATGATATAAAATGCATCACCGTACATGCATTGAGATGTTCATAGGAACAATTGGCAGAATGCTGACAACTGAGCAAGCCTTGCGTGCGAGGATATAGGAAAACCCAATCGAGCGAGCGTAGCGAGCGAGCACAATTATTAGGTAGTCAAGAAAACTGTACGAAAGTGGTGATATCAACACCAAAAATCACCCCTGGTGCAAAAACCTTTCGCCAAGTACATTAATGTGGTCACTACCCCCAGAAAAATTCACCAACAAAAATTCTTCTTCGATAAAAGTGGTACTATAGAAATGTCTACTTACAAAATGATTGAAATCAGATACAATTGCCAAGTACATGTCTTCTGTACAACAAAAGTTTACTACAGAAGAACAGAAAACTGAATAGCCTTGTATCGTTCACTCGCTACGCTCGCTCACTCGATCGGCTCTTGATTATATAATCTAAGAGAGTAAATCCCCGAGCGGCTGGAGACCTATTCTAGCTGGTAGGCTTGAATAAAGTCCTAAGGACACCTGCGCAATCTGTGAATTGACTAGGAAGTACGTATATAGCGAACATACATTTATTTGGAATAACAAGGAAACCAATGATTACCAAATAAATTATCCAATACACTAAGCTATACTAGAGACTACGTGAAATAGCTAAAAGTAAACTAAATGCTATTTGATATGATGAAGAAATGTGAGAGTAATACGTATACGTTGGAATTGGTTTGATTAATTATACGTAAGGAAGGTAGAGGAGGGAGTGAGCCTACCGAATTAACCTCTGAGCGTCACCCGAGCCAACTCCAAGAACCCACCGGTCGAGCGACTTCCTTCACGAGGATCCTGGTGCAGCTTATGCCGAGTAGTCCGATCCGCGTCAGCTGTCTGTTTGATGGACCTTCTTCGAATCTGCCCTCTGGTCTGCTTCACACGCAGCCCGTTATCAAGAGTCTTCGTTCACGGTTAGGCGTGGTCCCGGGTACGCGTTCAGAGGGGTGAGCACTTTGCTCAGCTTTCGGTAATAATTCGACTAACTGGCAATTACCTCGGTTTCGATAAGGAAACCTCGGATTGCCTTAGAGTGGGATTTTCTGCAACTCGCGGAATCGGCATTTTGGTGGTCATCGCGCTCGGACTCACTTCCTGCTCTACTTTCGGTTGAGCGCGCGCGTGTAGGAATGCGCTGACTGCACTTTATGCAGTGTATTAGAAAATATAAAATCGGCAGCAAAAGTGGGGAAAAAAGGGCCGTTCGTAACACTATCTTCAACAAAACCTCTTCAAAATTCATTAGGACAGGGGATTTACACCAGGGAGTGAAGCAGCCCAAGCACCGGGGGAATGACCCCAAGACAACTCTGCACCGCGGAGTATTAAAAAAGTAGCACATAAGCAAATAGTTCGTAATTAGAGTTCCTTTGCATCTAGTCTAAGAATCGATTCCGTTTAAAACGTTGTACAGAAAACAAGCTGAGCTGGTTGCCACTAATTTTCAGCCAGCAGGTTGAAAAAACAGAAAAAAACAAAAAACAATGGTCGCATAGACTGTTCTGCTATTGCTCTTATTCTAGGTATGAGATTTAGATTGGTACAGACGAAAGTCGGTCTCCTCAGCTTACTCTCTAAGTATCGTTTCACGCCAGGACCAGACTTGAAGGTACCGCACCCGCTAGACAAAGGCAATTTTGTCGTTTGTCCGATAGGTGGAATTACACTTCGGGTAGAACGACGATGATGCTTAGGTTCCAGTGTTCTGAAATCTTATCGCCATAATACACGCAGTATTATAATCAGTGTCCGACCGAATATTCGGTTTCGGTTTCGGCCAGTTTCGACCGAAGATGCTAGTTTTGGCGGCAGTTTTGGTTCCGGCCACAAATTGGCCGAAACTAGCGTTCGTGTCCTGTCGGGAGCTGTCGGACATCTTCGAAAGTAAAGACTTGAAAATTGATATGAGTTGTAGTTTTACGGGTTTCTTTCCTAATAATTTTGTGTAATAAAATAAAGTAATTTCCTAATAAATTGAAGTTTTATTTGATCTGATCGAATAATTTGTTAACAAGCTAGGACAAACACTAGATTTCAGCATATAATGAGAATTTGAGTAAATTTTAACTTCACTGAATAAGTTTCGATTTCGATTACGGTTTCGGTTTCGGCTGAAAATCGTGTTTCGGTCGGACACTAATTATAATATTCGTACAATATTGCTAAAGTTTGAGACTGAAACATGGTCGATCTTGTGGTTGCAGAGTTGCAAACTTAGACTCACGTATTTGTAAATATGAATGCCTGTAAAAGTATACAAGATGTCACTAATAAACATCTATAAATCATTTTCCCATGTATTCATACAATGCCGAACATAAATATTCTAAATTTGTGTCGTTTCACGTATATATATCATCTTTACTTATTGAAGAACATTCCGAATTCGAAGTTGTTACTTTGACATTTTAAGGTTCTATCTCGTTAGTGTTACTTGCATTCTCACTAACGTGCTCAATTAACCAATGTTTTTTCAACGAGGAAAAAAAATTGTACGAACGATCACATTTCGGACATTTATATTCTAGAATCCGTCCGTTACTGCAATGATTTTGAAAATCAAACAAATCACAATTCACCTTACACTCAGAGCAAGTCAGCATGGTTGCAAAAATGATGATCCTAACTTCCGGATAGCTTCAACGTTGTCAAAAACGTGTTAAGGTGCTTCTCTACGCAATTCCACCAGACCTGAAAATTTGGGAAAAAAGGTGTTATTATGAAAGTGTTCAATTCTCACCAATTCGACTGCCCTTTTGACGTGCCTCAAAGCTCCATATTGACTCACGTAGTCGACTTCTTGTTCATTTTCGATTAAATTTCGGATCCTTCTCTTAGAAGTAGCTATCCAAAGTTGCTTAACTCTTGACCATGGATCCAGGTTATTTTTTAACCACTTTGCGTTATCTTCGTATTCATCTCTTTCATCTTTAGATTGAAATATATGTAATAACATCGTTATCATTGCTGGAATATCGCAAGTTTTACAGTCGCAAAATTCACTGAGTACCTTGTGGAGAGTCTAGATTGGTTCTGAAACCAAGGACTGCCAGACTAGAACCGTCGCTGCGTTTCCTTTTTGCTCCTTTAAACGTTTGACTCTATGATATGCCGGCCTCGAATAACAACCCTCGATAGTGAGTATGTTTGTCGTACAGTTTTCCTTTGGCCAATTCCTTTTTTTTAGTGACAGAGTCGTATTGGTAAGGTATGTAATGAGTATATTTATTTTCCGTTGGGAATACTTCGACGATCAAATCGGGCAACTCTTGCAATCGCGCCGGTTTTATGCTATCAAATTTTTTTCAACTACTGCAAATCTATATCTTGTCACTTATTAATGATTACGTGAAAAATGGGACTGCAAGGGCTTGTATGGTGGAAGAATTGAAAAAACGAAATAATAAGTTTCCGGAATTATTTCTTCGGGATTAAGATTGCAAAACAATTCTTGGATGTAGTTTAAATTTACCCATCTTTGATGAACAGGGAATATTTTCTTGAAAAAATGATTAAATATCATTGATGCTTACAAATAATGGACTGAACTGCGTATTTCATGTTCGATAATAACATCGGTCAAACGATTTCTGTACACAGTAAAAAATTTTTTGTAAAATTTAACACAAAAGCTTGTGTTAACCACTTTTTTAACACAAAATTTGTGTTATTTCAACACAATCAGTTGATGTCAAAAAAGTAACACAGCTTTATGTTAAAACTAACACAAAAATAACACTTTATAAATGTTACTCTCAAATCAACACAAAATTTCAACATAGTTTTGTGTTAGTTTCAACATAAAGCTGTGTTACTTTTTTGACATAAACTGATTGTGTTGAAATAACACAAATTTTGTGTTAAAAAAGTGGTTAACACAAGCTTTTGTGTTAAATTTTACAAAAAATTTTTTACTGTGTAGACTTCAGTGAGAATCCGATTTTTTTTATAGTAATTCAACGCTAAGGCTCCCAGCAGATTGGTTTTTAGATATCAAGAGACTCGATAAAGGCTCGCGCCAAGTACATTAAAAAAAAAAAATTTCAAGCGCGAGACGCAACGAGTCTACCGCGAGGACCAGGTGAAAGAGAATGGTCCGTCCGCCCGGACATCTAATATTTCGTATTTTCATGGGGATAGCCACTCGTAAGTCGTAGCGCTGAAAATCCCTGGGGTGATGAAACTCGGCAGCCATTGTTGATGAAAGCCGGCTGACTGCCAATACATCGCAGAAGGTAGACATGTGTGGTTATGTTCGTTTATTTGAAGCAAATGATTAATAAAATGAATATAACGTACGTGAATGAGCTATAAATATTTATAAAAAATTGATCAATCAATTTCAAATGACTGTAACGAAGACTAATTTATTACAACATGACAATTATCCCTCTTATGCATTGAATGAACTACTCAGCTTCAATAAAGTTTTTCTCCCTTACCTAGTTCAATTTATCGAAGCCTCAACCCCAGGATACAATTAATAATTTGGTTTAAATTGGTTCTTCTCGATGAACTCTTTAATTCTAATCAATTTCCAGTTACAGCTGAGGTTAATTCGTTGATAGATATCATTCAAAACTGATTGATCGATTTTTGATAAATATTCATAGCTTGTTCACGTAGGTTTTATTCACTTCATTTATCATTTGCTTCAAATAAACGAACATAACCCCACACGTCTACCTTCCACGATGTATTGACGGTCAGCCGGCTTCTATCAACAATGGCTGCCGAGTTGCATCGACTGCGCGCCAAAATCACCCTAGAGATTTTTCAGCGCACCGAGTGGCTATCCCCATGAAAATACGAAATATTAGGTGTCTGGGCGGATGGACCATTCGGTTTCACCTATTCCTCGCGGTATTCAATCATGAGCAGCAACTATAACCCTGCTTGCAAGTAACTCCGCTATTGCCGGTCCCAAGCCCAGATGAGACAGGAGGAGGGCTACACGTTGCAGGCATATAGAATTATATACCGGATTATAACGAAACAATTCGTAGAACTAAATAGAAGAACACATGTAACGTCTGTCCACAAAAATTTAAGGCTCACAGAAAAGTGTGAGCATACGTATATTATAACATTATTTTCATTAATTTACGATTATACTACCACATTTAACATTGCTCCTTTTTGAGGGATTCGAATGATACAAAATGCATCACCGTACATGCATTGAGATGTTCATGGAAACAATTGGCAGAATGCTGACAACTGAGCAAGCCTCGCAAGCGGGGATATAGGCAAACCCAATCGAGCGAGCGCAGCGAGCGAGCACAATTATTAGGTAGTCATACAAAATTGTACAAAAAGTGGTGATATCAACCCCAAAAAGCATCCCTGGTGCAAAAACCTTTCGCCAAGTACATTAATATGGTCACTACCCCCAAAAATTCCTCCCTAACAAAAGTGGTACTATAAAAATGTCTACTTACAAAAGGATTGAAATCAGATACAATTGCCAAGTACATGTCTTCTGTATAAAAAAAGTTCACAACAAAAGAACAGAAAACTGAATAGTCTTGTATCATTCACTCGCTATGCTCGCTCACTCGATCGGCTCTTGATAATTACAGGGAAAAAATCAGGAAAAAAAATTTAGGAAGTGGTACTTGGCGGACCATTATAGCAATATGTATCGAACAAATGATACATAGACCTAAGTGAATACTCTTTTACTTACTCATAAATGGCCCGCAAGTACCACGTACTACATTTTTTTTCCCGATTTTTTCCCTGTAATTATCAAGAGCCGATCGAGTGAGCGAGCCTAGCGAGTGAACAATACAAGACTATTCAGTTTTCTGTTCTTCTGTTGTAAACTTTTGTTATACAGAAGACATGTACTTGGCAATTGTATCTGATTTCAATTCTTTTGTAAGTAGACATTTCTATAGTACCACTTTTGTCGAGGAAGAATTTTTGTTGGTGAATTTTTTTGGGGGTATAGTGACCATATTAGTGTACTTGGCGAAATGTTTTTGCACCAGGGGTTCAATTAGACTCGTTATGGGAAGTGAAATCATGGGCTTCAAATCCGCAATCTCGAGGGCTTCAAATGGATCGACAAAAGGTTGCTCACAAATCGTTCCGGCGACATTAACTTCGGTAATATCATTAGCAATTTGAATCTCGAATATCTACGGAAAAATTCAAGAATGAATTGCATTTGCTAACATTTTCCAGCAGAAAATTTTTCAGTATAGATACCTCTAAAATCTACAGTTTCCAAATCGTTAAGTTCTTCATTGCAATTCAGATCAGACGTGCTGATTGTTACCTACGTAGCCATACGAAATTGAAAAGAATTGGAGTAAGACATCATGAAATTGTATGTAACTTCAAAATATTGGTAATACAAATCTTATTGTACGGTGAAGTTTGAACTGTTGAATTGATTATTAACACGAAATTCCGATTTCCATTTGGAAAGAAATTTGGTTTTCAGGCCAATTTTCGTAAAGATTTTATCGATAGAACTTTCGGACAAATTTTTGAAAGTTTCTCTATCAATTTCCTCATCTGAAACACAACATTTATACTTGACTCTACCGATTGTGAGAAAAAAGTTATTTCCGTGATTAAGGTGCTTCCCTACCCAATTCCAACAGACCTGAAAATTTGGGAAAAAAGGTGTTATTAAACGGAATATCTCTGCCTGGGCACCGAAATCACTGAAACAAACTTCGTCGCGCCATTCTATGTACGACTTTGAACATGTACGGCCAAAAAAATGTTTTTTTTACGCGAAAATAGAGAAGATATCCATGTAAAACGGCTTCGAAAACGTTTTACATGAATATCTTCTTTATTTTCAAAAAAAAAAAACATTTTTTTGGCCGTACGTGTTCGAAATCGTACATAGAATTGCGCGACGAAGTTTGTTTCATTGATTTCGGTGCCTAGGCAGAGATATTCCGTTTAATAACATCTTTTTTCCCAAATTTTCAGGTCTGTTGGAATTGGGTAGGGAAGCACCTTAACTGAAAATCGCTCGCAAATAATAATTAAGACTACACAAGTAGCACCAGTAATGTTTGTTCTTCGAGATCAATTTTCCCTGAATAAAAATTTATCAGCTATAATACCCCAAGACCTTCAAAATTATCGGATATTTCCCGAATGTTTTGTTGCATAGCAACGAGAGGGATCAGTCTTGCAAATTAAAATCGCGAGCGCGCAGGGCGAGGGATTTTACTGCAAAACTGATCCCGATCGTTGATATGCAGGAAGACTTGAGGGAAATATCCGATGAATTTTGAAGATCGAGGGGTATTCGGAGGATTATTTCTTTCATTACGATCTTGGCCGAATAAAGTATGTATGTACTGTAACGGTTCGGCTAGCTAGTTATAGAGAAAAGGACAGGCGTATGATCTAGTCATAACCGGATCATCCCCACCACCGCACCATCGTTTGAATAATCGAATTGGCAACGTCGGTTGACTACTGTAAGGATATACAGGGCGAGTCATCCCTGGTATCGAATGAGGGAGGGGCTTATTATCGCAGACGCTCTGCCCCTTTCTATGTTCTCATTTGGGATTATGATAACAGAGTGAGGTTTCTGGTAGTGTTGACCGTACGTGAAAATAAAAGTGGGGTTTCCCGATACGACGATAACAAGTATGAATAGAAAGAAGCAGATCGTCTGCGATAACAAGCCCCTCCCTCATTCGATACCAGGGAAGACTCGCCCTGTATAAGCTGGTGAGGAGAGGCCTCATCAGCGATACGGTGCAAAGAGCTCGTAGATGTCTCATTTGCTGTTGAATCAGTAGAGTCAAGTAGAGTCTAGATGTTTAAAAATTAGAGAGATTTACTAAAATTGAAATCTGTTCGAACAAATAAATTTAAAAGTCTATTGCTGCAGATATCTGAGAATAGCACTAATTTAAAACTTAGAGGCAACGACTATAACTGCGTTAGCACTTCATTATTCAAATAAATCGGAAAATATTATATAAGAAAAAACACAGAAAAGAGCCAATAGGTTAATTTAGAAGTAAGTAGATGAAATTGTATGCACTTTTGTATAATTCATTTGTAAATCAAGAGAAATCACAAAATTTAGTTTATATAAAACTCACTGTTAAAATCAAATTCCGACTCGTTTCTTCGTGCGACATTTCCTAAACTCAAATCGTTGAAACTAAAGCACGCTACAACAGCCGAGACAGGTTAATATCAGGGAACAGCTTTGAAGAGCAATCTTCCGAGTCTGGTATACAGTCTTGGGTGCAAACCCCGGATCTGAGTGCAGGAATTAGTTAAACCTAGGAAAGAGTAGGAGTCAGGCTTATGCGAGAGCATTGGTTCTGAGTAGACGGTGGCTTTGTTAATTCTGAGTCCACAAACAAAAAGAACGGCTCTGTTAATTCCGAGTCCGTAGATAGCCAGGAAATAAAATCTAGATCAGGAGGCTTTTTGTGGCAGAACCAACTTTTCCTCTCCAATCTAGTTGTGAAGTGCCCAAATTCTCGAAATTTCAGATCTAATCATCTAAGAGCAAAAAACTCACATAACGTCGGTGTATTCCTCTGTAATTTAATTACTCGGAATATCCCGAAACGTTACAGTACACTCCTCAAAAGTTCTTAAGGAACACCTACATTTTGCTTGAAAAAAATACCAAATTCAAAACCTCGTATCTTTGTCAAAAAAGCGAGCAGAGACTTTACCAAAAAGTTATTTTGAACGTCTGAATGTCTACTTTGAGATTCTTTTCGTAGAATTATTTTATCCGATGTTCTCTCTGAGTTGGATTTGTCTAAAGCGAACGGTCGAGACTCACGAACATGTTCCTTGAAGTTCGATGTCACGCACGGACTACGGAATTTTTTTTTTTTTCAATCCAAGGTTCTCGAAATGAAACTTGAAGTTTTAGCTTTACAATGGATACCTGTTCAGCTGTGTACGAATCTTTCTCATCGAGTTATTCAATTTCTAAGAAAAAAACTTCCCGGAAACTTTGATTGCATGCAACGGACAACCAGATCATCGTAAAGAAATGTTTGAAAAATGAAATCGGAGCTCAACATCTTCAGTCGCCAGATCAGTTATTGGATTTTTTTTTCATCGACCTTCAAGCTCTAGCTTCTGTTTGAATTTCGATATCTATTTTCGAAAAGTGATGCTTGCGCTTCGAAGCGTCATTGGTCCCTCAAAACTGAAAGTCTAGATGGCTCCTGTTGGAATTGGATAGGTTCAAGCATGCTCTCTGAAACGCCGTTTGATTTTTTATTTCACGAATTTTATTTTAAAAGTTATTCAACTTTGAAAATCGCAAGGTAGTGACACAATTAATTTCATATGTTTACGAATTTTGTAATGAATATATCTCGACCGGGAGAGTTTCTATCGTGGTCGACGTAAAACATGTCCCTCGATGCGGTTCCCAGGATTACTGGCAGTGGGTTGATCCGAAACAGAAATTCCAAACAGATTCTTAGAAGTGAATGCATGATGCCGTTCGCAACGTAGGATTGAAAAAAAAAAAAAAAAAATGACGGAATGGCGCCTGATTGAACGTTACATCCATCTTTGAACCACAATTTATGGCCTTTCTAGCTTGATAAAGAAAAAAATAATTGCTTAAAAAAAAAAATTCTACGTTGCGAACGAGGAAACCTAGCAGAAAATATTGTGTGAAAATTTGAATCATATCGGGCTAACGGTTTCCAAAATATTTTGGGAACGGACTTCGGAAAGTATGTTTCGAGATAATCGCGTTTAAAGTTTAGCATAGAAATCACGCGCTTGACGATTTGGTCGTTCGTTTGCTTCTCGGACCCTAAATCTAGGAAAAAAACTCCTGATTTCGCAATACTGAGACGAACCGATAGCATTCGCAAAGGGTCCAACCCTCCGCGACTGCAAGCAGACGAAAGGATTCGGGTCAGGCGGCACATCGGGCCACCCGACCGCTCGACCGCATTTGGGAGAATGGCCCACAACTTCCACAATTTTTGGAATTTAAATATGAAACTTACACACAATATTCTTAAGATTTCAAACTTGAAGGCAAGCGAAAAAAATAATTTGACCAAAAAAATTTTTTCTACTCATATGAGCCCCCTTAAAAGTGGGTATTGCCGCCTCTGTTCGGATTCAAGTCCGGACTAACAGACGGATGAGGTATGAGCGGGACATTGTTTCTTTCGAGGAAATCTCTAGAGTGCCTTGCAGTGTGTGGCGGTGCGCCGTCCTGCATAAGGCGAAATCTGTTGCCTATCAGATTCTTCGCGGGTAGAACATGTGGTTGTACGATGTCGTTAACGTATCGTTGAGAAGTAAGTCCAGGTGGTGGGACGACTACCAACTGCGTGCGGAAGTTCCACGATATTCCTTCCCAAACCATAACAGATCCACCGTCAAACGCTCTTGTCGGTGCTGTACAATCTGGGTGAAAACGCTCCCCCTGACGGCGCCAAACACGAATACGCTCATCGTTGCCAGATAAAGAGAATCGAGACTCATCCGTAAACAGGACAACCATCCATTGTCGGAGCCGCCAATTAACATGAGCACGTGCATAGATTAGCTGAGCACGTTTATGAGCAGCTGTCAAATGTGGCACTTTTGCCTGCATCCGAGATCGTAATTCCGCTTCTCTAAGTCGGTTTCTCACTGTTTGATCGGAAACACTCACACCTACTATTCTTCCCGTATCTCTCGCAATGACTGCTCTTCTTCGAATTGTGTGCCTTATCAATGCTCTATCTTGTCTTTCAGTCGTAATTCTTTGGCAAAGTTGCCCTTGTCTATAACCTAAGCCACCGGTCTCTCTAAAACGATGCCAAGCTCGATTAACTACTGAGACCGATACACCAACTCTTGCAGCTACATCTCGCTGGCTTTTTTCCTCTTCTAGGAGAGTGATGATTCGCATTGTTTGAGCTTCTGTCAATCGCCTTCGTGGCATTTTGTAAAACGATTTTCAAACTTTCAATATTTGTTAAACAGATTGGCTGCTTGCTAGTTGTAACTCAATAGTGTAGTCTCTTCTTGTCGCTAAGGGCTAACATGTGTCGCATATGTAGCGATTCTCAATTGTTTATAACATAGACCGCGGGTTATAAGACTCTGTGTCGATTGTCTTTTGTTTTTTCAATAGTTACTGACTGGTGTGTATATATGCATGAAGCGATTTTCTGTTTTTTAGGCACACTCCGTGGAAATGGAACAATTGAGAAGCGCCACGTACAGAGATAATCGTCATATTGCATAAATCATAGTGGAAGTATTTTTATTTATTTTTCTATTCAATTTAAGGGAGGAGATACATGTAAATTTTTCAAAACAAACATTTTTTTTTTTTTTACACATTTTTCGTATAAAATGCGTCTAGCAGCACATTCTTGTATACATACTTATTTCTGATGCTTTTGTAACACATTCAGTCATTGAAGGATAGTTAGAAAATAAGAAAAATAAATAAAAATACTTCCACTATGATTTATGGCTCAAAAAGTTTGATTTGGGGCACAGAATTTTTGTGAATTTTTTGAGAATTTTGAAAAAGGGCGTTTTTTTCAAAAAGCGAGGTTCATTAATTTTTTTTGAGTACGTTCTTCTGTAGGTCGCATCGATGACAAATAATGAAACAGACCGCAGAGGGTCAGGGAAAAATGCCGCCGAGTTGGGGTGGACTACCTCATATGTATTTCTAATTATATTGCTTACTTTTGTCAGTAGATACTTTTCGTCGGGTGCTGTTGTTATAAATTTCTGAACTTCCTCCGTAGAAAAAACCTTCGATTTTTTACTAGAATATCCTTGTGATTGCTTTTTCATAAAAGCTGATAGCGTAAAATATTCTTTTAAATCAACTTTTTCATTCATTTTTAAAGTAGTCTTTAGCATTGAGTAATGTGCCCAGAGAGTTGATGGTTTGTATTGTTTAGATAATTTGTTGAAATATGCCATCAATACTCTTTCCGAGGATGGGGCTGTTTTTGACATTTTTTTCCAATAGGTAAAAGATTTATCGCAAGCTTCGTATAAAGCTTTTGATTCCGTTGGCAACAAATCAAGCATTGCGATTTCCGCTTGATCGCAGATTTCAGGTGGCGTATAATAAGTTTCCTCATCGTCATTATTAGATTCACTCGATCATCTTGAATAATCAGTTTTTTAAAAACAAGAATATAAAGAATTCACTTCAATTTAGGTTAGCACACATTAGCACTACAAGCCACAAGCGTCGGTGTTTCGGAGCAAAGGTTTCGGAGTCAAGTGGTTCGTCAAACTACCGCGAGAGAGCGCGCCATCTTCTTTCTTCATAACAGCGGTTTCGGTCGATTTGAATTCCGCGCGCGCATTACGCTATCCCTTTCTAGTCCGATTTAGATTGGGACATCACTATTTATAAATTTAAATAGTTCAAACATATTTTATCTTCATTATTGATAATTTTAGTGAAAATATTGAAAAATAATTTAGCGGGCGTTTTCAGTTTATTATTGCCCGCTTATGCTCCAGTAATGGGCAATAATGACTCAAAAACGTCCGCTGCTCGATTTAGCGGGCAATAATAAACTGAAAACGCCCGTTGCTCATCTGAAAACTGCCACTTTACACCCGCTTAATGAGCCAAAAAAACGCGAAAATCGTGCCTGTGTTACAAAAAAACTAATATTGAACCATAGATATCAGGTTACTAGATTGGACAGGTTCGCCTTTAAAAACAGTGTCACACCACGAATGTAGACGGCACGACAATCGAAAAAAGCTTTTTCGTGTATTTCGCTTCAGCACTCTTTTCTTTCACCATTATTCATAATGTCTGGGGCCCTATTCTCGAACCGATCGAAACTTTTTTTCACGCGCGAAATACTTTCGCACGCGTAAATTTCTACGACGAAACGGTTCCACCAACGAACGAATTTTATTCGTCTTGCGTAAAGCATTCGTGAGGTGAATTAGTTTCGCCAATGTAAAAAGTTATGTGCCACGACATTTAGTTAGGTCATAATTTCGGTTCAATTTTTATTATTAATAAAACGGTTCAATTTTTTGTTGTTGTGCATTCGGAAATGGATAATTTACGGCGTTATATTTATCTTAATGCTATCGATAATGTGGGAGAGTTGGCGAATGTCGAGCATCAGGAAAGGCAGTTCCATGATCCCGTTAACCCTTTCGAGGAACTGTCAACAAATAGATTCATCCAAATCTATCGTCTCAAGAAGGAACGTGTTTCTCAAATAATTGATATTGTTCGACAATACGAACCTCCTCCAACCCGAGCATCAGCATTAGATGCATCAAGGAAAGTAAGTGAGATAAAAATACCGAAATCTCGTAAACCGATAATTTCAAAGTTAACCCATGTCAAATCTCTTCTTATTCGTTCAAATTCATCAGTTAATACTGACATTCAGGCTCCTTATGTTGCACGTGAAACAATATAACCATCGATTTATGCTGGGAAAGATAGTTTGAACTCCAATAAGAAGTTAGAACATGATGCACTAGGAACGGAATTAATTTCAAATAATTGGTTTAATCTTGAAATCTTATGATATAGTATATTATGCATCTAGGGAAGGAAGCAGGCGTTTTCCGTCGAGCGCCGATGTTTGCAGAACGAGTTGTAAGTCGAGGGCGCCGTAGGCGCCCGAGACTGACGACGAGTTCTGCAAATATCGCGCGAGACAAAACGCCTGCTTCCTTCCCGTGGTGCATATACTTTTTTCTACGATTAATGCATTAAAGACGAGTGCAAACCCATGTTGGAAATTACGGAGTACTTTTTGTTAGGTTAGGCCGAGTAGCGAACACGGAGGCGAATAGAATACGAAGGATTCAGTAGCTAGCAAAATTTGAAGAACGAGCCAAAAGGGTCCAAGGCGTAGCCCCCGGTAGGGGGTTCGGGGGGCGAAGCCCCCCGACTAAAAAAAAAGCGGACTTTTAAATTGATTTTATCGAAATTATTGAGAAAAAAATTAAAAAAAATAAATAAAGAATAAAAAATAAATAAAATATACTTTTAAAATTGAAATAATGATGACGCAGAAGTCTTTAGAAGTACTTATATTAGGATTATATATTTTATATTCAGGATATGTTTATCACAATATTACAGTCTTTCTTATTTTCAACATTATGCAATCATCCCCAAATCCCAGCTAATTTAACTTTTAAGCCAAAAATGACAGTTACAGTCAACTAATAGAGAATTATGGAGAATTTCTGGGATTTCCTGTGTAATTAATTGTGACATTCGTACAATTTTCAAATGTAAAAAGTTTTTGCTGAGAGCTAGAATTCACTTTGGATGAAGAGGGTAGTGCGTCTATTGAGTCGTCTTCTCTTAGACGCTTTGGCGACGATATTTCGGGATTGCGATTTTCGTCAGAGGTTGATGGCAAATTCAGAGATGACATTATCATAGCTCCGATATTTATTTTGTTTCCTAAAGATTCCGCTATGTATCCCTCCGCAACAGTGCTTGATTTCCAGCCACCGTGCCTTTTTAATGTTTCTATGTTCGCTCCTTTATCAACAAGTACTGTTGCGGAGGTACGGCGGAAACTATGGCCCGTGTATGATGCAGCGTCAGGTAAATCAAGAAACTGAGCAATCTGTTTAGGCATGGCCGAAAATTTGTTTTTCCCGATCACCTGCGCAGTACATTTACCATTGTGATAATTTAGAAAAAAGCGATCAGAGGGCACATTCGCTGGACGAAGCGATTGATACTGTTTCACGTATTTGGCACAATCCGCAGCGATTATGAACGATCGTGGTTGCATCGTTTTAGTTTTAGGAACTTGAACCTGCAATAGATTCCCTTGTTCTTTAATGTGCTGTACATGAACGTTTGTTAATTCATCAGTCCTCAATGCGCCGAAAATCCCGAAAATGAGAACGATCTGTAAATAACATAGTAAATTGTAGATAGAGTGTATACGTAAAGTGTATATTATATGTACTGTCATTTTACCTTCGTTGCAAGATATTTGTCGTCTGGGGCCTCTGTCAAAAAAGACTGTACTTGCTCGGGTGTAAGCACGCTGGCTTTTTTGCTGCGAAATCCACGTGATTGTTTCTTCAAAAAAGCTGATAGTGTCTTGTAGCTGCCTATGTCAACTTTTTCTTTGATGTTGATGGTACTTTTAAGCTTTGAATATAATGACCAGATGGTTGTAGGCTTATATTGTTTCGCAAGCTGATCAAAATATGCCAGTAAAACTGATTCTGAAGACGAATTTGCGCCTTTGGATGTCTTCCAGTCTGCGTATGCCTTATAGGCCGATTCATAAATTTCTTTCGATTTTTCTGGTAACAGGTGAGATGAAACACTTTCTGCTGTTTCGCGTATCCCAGGTGGCGTGGTTGGACGGTTATTTTCTAGTTCAGATCCCATTTTTCTGATATCGGGCACAACACGAGAATTCGCTGACGCGCTTAAAAGTAAGGTTGGATCTTATAACATTTGCGATTCAATAACTGCAGAATAATTGCAGCTATAGTAACTGTCCGAACAAAAGCGAAGATGTATATCTGCATGGCAACAGATAAACAACGTCGAAGTTGGATCGACTCCTTCGATTTCTATACGACTCGTCATGAAAACATCGTACGCAATTTTATCCCCCGCTAGGGGCAGGACTTCTGCGGTTTATTTTACTGTTTCGAGAGTTTTTTCCCTGTCACTTGAGTTTTTTTCCCTATTGCCAGAGTTTTTTTACGTGTGGCGAGTTTTTTTCCCTACTTATTTCCCCGGTCAGAAAACTGTGACTTTTATCCCGTTTCAGAGGTTGAAAAACACGAGTTTTTAATGGATGTGTGGTAGAATAAATATTTATGATATAAATCCTTCTCCTTAATAATAACTGCGATTCTGTAGTGAAGAAAAAAACGAAAAGTATTCTCCAAACTTTCAGGTGCTGACTGCCTTAAGATTTTTCGCAACTGGCAGTTAATATCAATTAGACTTGGGTCTTGGTAGATATTCTGCAGTCAGTCAACCTTCAGTGAGTCGTTGCATTCATACAGTGATAGATACATTCAATCGAGATGAAATATGTCGAGAATATGTGAAATTTTACAGAAATTTTGAAGAAGTTCGTGCCTCTCGGAACAGGTTCTTTTTTTATATAAAATAATTGATTTCTTGGATGTTCTCTCTCAACTATATCGGAACAAATGTTGACGCATCTCTTCTTTAGATTTTATGAGAAATTTGGTTTTCCAAATGCAATTGGGTGCATTGATTGCACTCACGTTGCAATTTTTCCACCGCAGACACATGACCCAGTGCACCCAGAACAGATTTACGTTAATCGTAAGGGCTGGCACTCCTTAAACGTCCAATTAGTAAGTAGAATTGTGTTCAGATTGTAAAATATTCAAGAAACTATTCAATTCAGTAGGTGTGAAACCGTAACAAGTCAAATTCAACTTTTTTGATAATTGTGCCTTTATCTCAAAACTGAGGGATTCTAGCAGGAAACATTACACGACCTTTTTTGTAGCTGAGAAAATTTACAACAAAAAATATTTCATCACATTTCCTTCTAAAATCTTTCATATCTGAGATAATACACCATTTAGCGAGCGGTGAAAACTCGACTTGTTACTTTTCACCACTTTACGACTGGATTCATTCAAAAAATGAAATAAAATAAAATAAAATATGTACTTTATACAACGTATTTTTCATGATAAATAAATTTGTGATGCAGATTTTCGGATATTAAATGTAAATGCTCGGTATCCAGGAAGTACACACGATACCTTCATCTGGAATAATAGTAATATCCAGCCACTAATGCGCCAGTTATATGATCATGGGGATGAGCGCTTCTATTTGTTGGGTAAAACACATGTCTCAATTTTTAGGTATGTTCCTCCTATACAAAAGACAAAAAAAAATCAAAGAAATTTTCCTTTCATCATCATTAAGGGATTCTGGATATCCACTCCGACAATGGCTTTTGACCCCATTCAAGGATCCTTTGGAAGGGTCGCCTGAAGAAGCCTACAACACCGTTTTTTGTCGTGCTCGCTCTATCATTGAACGGGTTAATGGAATTTTAAAAATGCGATTCAGATGTTTATTGAAGCATCGTGTACTGCATTACACTCCTACTACTGCTGCAAAAATTGTCAACACTTGTGTAATTTTTCACAACATGGCAATTATGGATGGCTGCTACCTGGAAGGAGTAGGGGACGACGTTCGCAGGAATCATCCAAATTTTGGTTTCAACAAAAATGTATTTAATGAAGAAATATTTTTTATCCACAACACAGAACACATGTTTATGAATACTTTCTCATCTATCCTATGCAATTCTTTGAATGGAATAACAAAAATAATAAGTCTTTCGCCCTTGGCTCTTTTCTCAGTCTGAACAGGCTAAGATATTATATGAACGCAAACTACACCCAGAGAAATGGGTTTCTTGAAATTATTTAATCTAAATAAAATTTATTTAATCTAAATAAATGTTATTTTTATATGAACCTACTAGGTACCTAGATTTGGATTAAATAAAATTTTTTAGATTGAATAAATTTTATTTAATCTTTAATAGGTACCTAATAGGTCCCTAGTAGGTTCATATACAAATAACATTTATTACATTTATTTTTATTTATAGATTTTTTTTTCGGCACAGTCACCACGGTCGAGTGAGCTTATTGCCGAGATCTTTTAATACTCGCATTTGTAGACTTTTCAATCGTGCCCCCCTTGACATATAGTAGATTTTCTGGTCATAATACGATTTCTTCATTTCCAACTCACTGTTTGAAATTGCAATTATGTTTTCACAATTTTTTATCGATGCTTCCTATCGATGAACTGTTGACGATTTTTTTTGGGTGGAAAAGCTAGAGGAAGTCCATCAAAATCAATTTTCAAGCCTCTTTCGCGGAATATCCACAAATAAAGAGAGAAATTTCTCGGAATACTCACGCTTTGACTCATTTTTATTCTCAAACATAGCAGTCTCTGCAGCAATTTCACTCTCTGGAGGGTGCTTAATTTCTGGGGGAATAACAGTTTTGTCAAGCACATGAGGCACTGACTTCTGGTCATGCTCTGTTTCCCTCGGATCAATTCCTAAAGAAATTGTTGCACTTGTTGCAGGCTGGTTCATCATATCCCGAGAATGAGAATGGTTGATATCAGGCCCGTTAGACGCTGATTCTTTGTCATGCTCAATCTTCACATATAATACCACAAGAGCTTCAAAATTATCGGATTAATTCCCGATAGGTTCGTTGCGAATGAATGAAGGAGGTAAGTTTCTCAGTTACAAAATCACGAGCGCGGAGCGCGAGTGATTTTTCTGAAAAACTAGACGAGTTCGTTTAATTGCAGGGAACCTTGAGGGAAATACCCGATTAATTTTGAAGCATGAGCTGTATTCGGGGGATTATTTTTTCATCCGAATTTCAGCCCGTAGAATTGCATCATGAGACAAAATCCACAGTTAAAAATCAAAATTTAACAGTCACAGAATTATAATGATAATTCAATCCGTCAGATTCAGTGGAGGGTTAACTGTATTCACAGACTGTATTGGAAAATTTCTTGTTTTTTTATATATATCTACATGAAAAATTACCGCGGTGAAAGCACTCTTGAAATTACCAGTGAAATTTTCAAAATTATCAGTTAAATATCGTGTAGGCTATGCAAAATAACCTCGAATGGTGCAATTCTATTGGCTGAAATTCGGATGGCAAAAATAATCAAATTAATTTCTGCAATAATGTCACTTGTTGCTGGTTGATTCATGATCCTTGGAAGAATAATATCTGACGCAGCCTCAGGAAATAGCAACTCGATGTTAGTCCCATCCTGTTCTACATCCTTTACAGAGAAATCTAGTTCAGGGAAATCAATTTCAGGAAAATCCGCAACACAGGAATCTTCCTGTGCAAATTCTTCTGGTATATCAGTCCCATACTCCTTGTAAAAAAGAAAAAAAAAGGAATGAAAGAATTTCCTTGTATTTTTTATTCAATTGGAAGAAGAAAAAAAAATGAGGCATTCTTATTTTGAATATTTTGATGCTGTGAAGTGACAGAAGAAACTTACAAAATCTGCAGCAGACTCTTTTATGGAAGGATCCCCATAAATTTGCGCTGCTGGTAGAAGGAGAGCTTCGAGTCGATCGTCCTCGACAGTAACCTCTTCTTCCTTTATGGGACCACCACCAGTTTTGAGCTTGTTTGTTTTATTGCCACTTAATTTTCTTTTCACAAAGCCCCTCATGTCTCTCCATGTCTTGAGAAAATTATGAATCAAAATTTAATTTCGTACTTTTATGAATTAACGTGAAATAACGTGAAATGTGACATGCACAACCTCAAATTATGAACTTTTACTTACTTTTTTCCACTTGTCTGTTGTTTTCACTGCCCCATTATCCATGGCATTCAATATATCTCTTAATTTATCCCATTTGGTTTTTATAGAGTTTTTCGTTATTTCATTCGTGAATTTGGTTTGGGTGAGTTCATGAAATTTTTCAATATAATCCAGAAGCTTTTCTTTTTGTTCCGCATTGGGATTATCCCCACGTTTCTTCACTTTTCCACATTTTACTTTTTCACTATTTTTTTCCTTTATTCCCTCTTTAAGGCCTGCGCGCACCAAACCGCGGCGAACGGCGGCGAACGGCGGCGAACGGCGGCGAAGATTTTATTTTACATGCTTTCTTATGAGAGTACGCGCACTAAACCGCGGCGAACGGCGACGAACGGCGGCGAACAGCGGCTAAAATGTTAACGCGCACTGCACATCAGCGAACGGCGGCGATCGGCCGCGAAACATGACAGAATTTCAACATTCTGTATAGTATATTATATTTTTCATAAGATATTCAACTGATCAATATATGGGGCATTCCATGAAACGATGATTTTAAGCCCAGAATAGGAATGTGATTCCGCTTTTCTATTTCCAGAGGGGTTCAAACATTTCATTTCAACAATTTCAACGCAAGTTGTACTATACTTGTTGATTTTACCGAGGGGTGAATCACGGGGGAGATTTGGTGTACAAAACGCAGGAGATGTTTAGGAAATATTGAGAAATAAAGGGAGATAAGTGCTGGGAGATGTTCGGAAATGACCAAAAATCTTTGAAAATCATGTAAAATCTTGAAAAATCTTGAAAAATGTTAAAAGAAATGTTAGGAAAATGTAGGGGGAGATGTTGGGAGATGGGAGATATGGTGTACGTGTTTTTGCCTCGTGATTTACCCCTCGTGAGACACGTAGATAAAACAAAATACCTTTGTCCATGGCAAGCCAGAGTCTCCAATATATTAATCGTAAATCATGGAATTATATTTATTTATCATAGCAACGTAGCTAGGCGGGCTTGCGTTGTTTAGGTTCATGTTTACTTTTTTAATTGCGTATGTAAATTTTTGATCCATTTGCACAATGGATGAAGAAACTTTGATCCTGCTGGTTCAGAAATACAGACCGCCGTATGATATGTGTGACGCACAATATTCCAATCATCAAATTAAAGATACTGCGTGGGAGGCTGTAGCCAAGGGCATGAAACAGTCAGGTAAGCATAATTTAATAATAGTTGTTACTTGAGTGAGACCAGTGAAATTTTTATTCAAACTATTTTTTTTTATTTACATTTTATTTAATAAATATTTTGATTCTGGTATAGTATGAGTTTTTAATTTATCATATTTCTTGTCCTTTTGATGGAATACATTAATATATAACACAGGTCAACAATTTTTTTTTTTTTTTCTGCCTTCTGTTTTAATGCTTAAATTTTGATTCTAGACATCAAAAAACACTCAAATTTCCATTTTTAGCTTTTAAAGTTTGCTTTTTTTTTTCATTTTTGAACTTGAATTTTTGTTATTTTATATTTATTTGCTATTATTTATCACAAATCTTGAATAATGAAGACTCGAGTGTTCAGCAAAAACTTTTTTAATCGTAATTTAAAAAAAAATAATGGAAAAAAATATATAAATCTATCATTTTTCATTTTTCTTAAAAGTACAAAAAATCGCTCTAGTTTCTTCAAAAGCAAACTTTGATCGGAAAAATTATTTTTCCCCTTCTTGTTAACGTAGGAGCAACCAAAATTTCATATGCAGAAGACAGACCCAAAAATCGTGTTGACCAGTGTAATAAGTACCCGTAGGCAGGCGAGCGCTAGCCGGGACTCTATTTTCTCGGGGGAACTCTTTATACCTGTAAGCACGAGGTCATAACTTCGGAACGCGTGAATATTTTTGGATCAAATTTACAGAACAGATATTCCCCCACCACACGACTTCGCTGTATAAATTTGAACGGAATCGGTCCACTGGTTTCTGATATATCTATCTATTGCTACCTTCCAAGAGACAGTTTTCAAATATTTCGAAATTTTTTAATTTCTAAACTTTACACAAATTTCAAAAAATTTCCATAAATTTCCAAAAAATCCATAAATTTCAATAAATTTCCATAAATTAATACCCCAGTCTTCCCTACATTATTTCATATCAATCCACGTCGAATCATGTCAGTCTGCCATCCAACGGACCCCGCCGCAGAAACAAAATAGGTTTTAAAACTGTCTCTAATGGCTAACGCCTCTCTAGTGCTGTTGCGGTGCTACATATTTTCAATGGCACGCATAATGGGCGCGTTATTATTACGGATGTTACCTGCAGGTAACGCCATATTATCACCGATCAAAAAATTGTGTAAACAACAAGTTGCAAGTACAACGTTGTCGACGTGCTCTGGATTCATTTTTATACGTCTTTGGTACAATCTAAATTTATGTGTTAAAATTCCAAACGCATTTTCCGAAATTCTACGAGCACGAGAGAGTCGGTAGTTGAAAATTTTTTTGCTCTCATCACCCCTCAATTGAGAACCTGGATAAGGGCGCATGATATTTTTTTTTAACGGGAAGGCCTCATCTCCTACAATCACGTGCGGTAACGACACATCACTTCCCGGCGGTGGCTTATCATTCGGTAAATTTAAGCGTCCCTCGTTGATCGCCTTTCCGAATTCACAATTTGAAAAAATTCCTCCATCGCTGCTTTTTCCATATGCGCCAACATCTACCGCTATAAATTTATAATTGGCGTCGACCAGCGCCATAAGAACGATACTGAAAGTTTTCTTATAGTTAAAATACATCGATCCGGTGTTCCCACGCGCCTCAATGGTGATGTGTTTCCCATCCAACGCCCCGACACAATTTGGGAAATTCCATCTTGTTGAAAACATTTCTTCAATACACTCCCACATTTCAATATTTGGAACTGGTAGAACTTGTGGGGATAATCTTTTCCAAATTATTCCACAAGTCTCGTGCACAATTTCACGTACAGTAGTATGACCCAGGCGGTAGTTAAACGCAATTGTTTTAAACGAGTCACCCGTACCCAGAAATCTAAAACCAAAAATAGAGTTGCACATGGAATCATGCATACCATACCTGTGCGTTATTATTCACATCTGGTATCTCATTCATTTTCAGTAAAACTTAAAAAAAGTTGATGTTCATATTGCAATTATTTATGAGCTAATTTTTTTTAACTTGATAGTTGAAGATTGCAAAAATACGTGGCGGAGACTTCGGGATGCCTATCGCAAGGCGATGAACGCACGAAAATCAAAAAGTGGCCAAGCTGCAAAAAGGATACGCCCGTGGAAATACGAGAAACAAATGTGTTTCATTTCACAGTTCATGAGTGACCGAAGTACACAATCAAACTTTCATGATTCAGGGAATATTATACTCAGCGATTCTACTCCAAGTACTGCAACATCTGCCGATTCTCAATTGAGCCTTGACAATTTGAATGACGAACTATACGACCTAGACGAAACTAATGACGATGAAATTCAGAATCAATCAGATGATACGAGTGAGAATTACCATTTTATTTATAATCATAAACTTCACCTGAATAATGAACATGAACAATAATAATTGTCAATTATTATTTACAACCAGTGTAATTATTAATTTGATTTTCGAAATTTGCAGACTTGTATCAATCGCGTAAAAGAAGTCCACTATCACATGAAATTATCAGTAAAAAGAAAAAGAAAAGTCATTCAGAAAACGGTACATCACCTGAAATTGCTAGTGTCCTGGGGAACTATTTAAACAAAAAGATGGAGAAAAATGAGCTTGCAGCAAAAAAAAGATCGTCGATATCGAAATTCTTTGCAACAATGGCGGAAACTGCAGAAACATTTCCACTTATCGACCAAATTGAAATTAAATCTAAATTATTTTCATTAATCAATTCATGCGAAATGCGTTTGGCGAACACTGCTGCTCTAAGTGATACTGAAATTTTAGACACAGTACCAGACCCCTCAAATGATGAAACACCAGTTTTCTTATCGTTGTGATTCACTTGAATCAACCACTACGAAATTTAATTAATTAATTTAATTGTTCAATTTGATTCAATTTAATTGGTAATTGTTAATTCTTAATTGATTTAAAATTACATGTGTTAAAAATAAAATGTCAGCCTGTGTGTGTGGATGAAATTTTGAGTTTATGGCATACTAGTTGAATTGATATTCATTAAAATTTAGAAATGCTACAAGCTGCTTAATATTGTTAATTTTATACACAGTAAAATAGTGCATTGACAAAAATCAAAAATAAATGAACGACGATTTGATTTGCGATTTTCTTATAAAAGAAAATTCTTTAAAAAATGTGAGACAGCTTTAACAGGGTTGGCACTCATACTTTGATTGAATATTTCATCAAGACCAAAGCAATACCAATCCATTCTAGCGTTTTGCATACATTTGAAAGATAAATTCATGAAAAAAAACGGGTTGATCAAAAAATCTTAAAAAATTCAGAAGACCGTTTTAGTACTTCGACAATTGAAGATTTTTTTTTTAAGCGAATCGAAAATGGAGAGGGAAATTCATTGGTCAAGTTGGCGTGGAATTTCCCATATACACGTGAGTGGTAATTGATATTTACCTTAAACATACCGCTAGCCTCTCCTCAGGTCCGATAGATCTTCTAAAATTCGTATCTTTTTTTGATAAATCATTGTATAGGATCCCCAACAATTCTTGAAATTTCTCGTATGACATACGAAAATATTCGAAAAACTTTGCAGGGTCGCGTATAAGATCGGGAAACAACGTGTGATGCTCGCCATAGATTGGCCGTTTTCTACAAATATTGTGAACCCATTTTTTCTTTATTTTACGTCGTTTAGTCGCTTTATCACACAAAATAGCTGCAGCTGTAATGATTAAGTCCTCGTCAGAGCTAGTCTCGGAGCTAGTATCCATTGCGACTGATGTGCATGTATGAAAAAATGACTGTATCGTTTATATCGATAGTTAATTGAGACAAATTTATTTAAAAAAATGAAGAGAAAATTCCGTACCGCAGCATTTTACAGATGCTCGGTAGTCGGTAACATATTTTGCCGCCGTTCGCTGCCGTTCGCCGCGGTTTAGTGCGCGTACAATTTTTTGAATTTGCCGACGTTCGCCGCGCTTCGCTGCCGTTCGCCGCCGTTCGCCGCCGTTCGCCGCAATTTGGTGCGCGCAGGCCTTTATTCGTCTTCATATTCTCCAGATAAAAAATGTGTTTCGTAAGGAAATCAATTACGTATTCGCCCTATTCGTGAATTACATAAAAACAGTGGAATGTGGTTGCCATAACATCTGCTCTGAAACTTCAGCTTTCAGCGCTTGTTTTTGTTTTTGTTTTTCGGGCTGACAACTTCACCCTGGCCTGCATTCATACTGCTTCATCCCTTATCACGCAAAATACTATTGGCGAATGGAATCGACGAATGACTCTTTCGCGCACACACTTAACCTTTTTCGCTCACGGAAAAGTTCCGCCAGGCGAATTGTGCGTGAACAGAAAGTTCCGCACGCGAAATCCTATTCCACCGCGTCGAGAATAGGGCCCCTGGGCTTTTGCTCCAACCTGGATTTTAAGCTTTTTAATCATAATTTTACGTTGCTATTCTCGAAAAAAATAAAACGTTTGAAAAAATCTGAAAAATTTCCAAGCATCCTTGGCTATCGTTAGAAATATTCAAGCAGCAGTCCACGATGTATCGATATTTTTTCATTTTTGTTCTTCATAAAAAGCTCAAAAAAACAGATCAAAGCGAGAGTCCAGACATAATGAATTTTTGTTCAAAAATGTTCATTTCTGACACAGAATTTTGGAAAATTTTTTTAGATTTTTCGATCACGGCCATCGAGGTAATGAAAAATAAACTTTGAAAATTTATAACGTACTCAAATTTATTTTGAAGAATCTGAAAACTTGTAATTGCTATTTAGAGTCAGAAGAATGATATAAAAAATCGCGTATCAGATCTGAGAGGTCGAGGGTTAGGAACAGGTCGATTTGGCATAGAATGCCCCATATATGTGACTTGGTGCCCGTTTTGCCCCGTGTTCCTCTACGGTGATGTGAAAATCCCCCAAGTTTCGGACCCCGAAGCCGTTCACCATAGATATCGTTCACTTTTACATTCGTATCGTGCCAATATCATGGAAAAAAATTATCCAACATATTTTTTGTGTGAAAAAAAAAATTTTTCGAAAAAGAATGATAATCACCCCGTTACCATGAAAAAATAATAGAAGCCGCTAGCCTAACGGAGAGCATTGCATTTGTAGGATATACATTGTATACCGTGAGGAAACGTGAAAAGAGATGGTTCCAAACGCGCAGGCGCTGATTTATTCGAATATTACGAGGGCCGCCAATTTCAGACTTGCCACGAATATCCCAGAGTCCGTCTGCTATTTGTTTCCAATTGTTATCGGATACAAATGGCGGCAGACCGTGGCAGGAATAGGTTATGTTTGTTGTGAATCTAGCAGACGACAGAACTAGGGATATTACTGAAAAGTTGGTGGAGTTGATAACGCGATTCTGCCGACCAACGATATTCGAATAAATCAGCGCCTGCGCGCTTGGAACCATCTCTTTCCACGTTTCCTCACGGTATAGCTGTAGTATGATGTCAGCGCGTCATAAGTCCGAAAATCGGCATTCAGAATTAGGCCACGTGGTGGTTTTGCTGGTAAGAAATTTATCATTTTACCAACAGAATATTTAGATGATTCAAGCACACGGGTAAAATTTTTGACTATATCGATAGATGTTCTATCTTACCACCAAACATAGATGGCAGCATTCGTTGTCACTATTATTTTGTGACATACTGCTCTATGACTCCGAATTTTCTCAACTTGTCCAATCTACTACCTTATATCTATGATTGAACACAAAGAATGAGAGTTGGCAAAATTGCGAGGGCCGAAATGAGGAATTCACGAAAATGACGATTCTCCATAATTCGAGTGCTACAATCGTATAATTAAAAATTTCAGTGAAGTTCGTGAATTGGAATTCATCCTAGCGAAAGGCCGAACAGTTGAACGGTTAAGAAGGAATAAGGAAAGACCAGAAGTTGGAACGGTCGTAATAACGATGGCTCAGATACGTCGAAATAGTATATTGTGCAACTAGGTGGGGCAAATGGCCATCCCTCCTACTTGCTGCACACTGTATTTTTGATAATAAGGGCACGAAATGGGCCTTCTTTGATGCGTGTCGATCGGATTGAGAATGGCGCTGGGGCGGGAGGGAATTCACTTTTCCTCCCGCTGTTCGTCTTCTCTTGCCGCAGCGGGAGGGAATGTATTTTCCCCCCCCCGCTAAGTGAATATTCCGGACTTACGTGCGAAATACGTGATTTCTCCCATGCCCGACAAGCATGATAGAAGGCTCATTTCATGCACGTATTATGGAAACACATTTCTAGTTCCTCACGTTACCAAATAAAGATGACAGCTGGAGCAAGTCGGGTCCGGCCTTTCATTATTCTGGTCCTTCCCCATTTTACTTATCCAAGTTTGCTTCATTCCAAATTCGTACTGTCAAAATATTATACTTGGGTTTACTAGCTATCAAGAATATTAACCCGCCTCCACACGGAGAAAAAAATATTGTCGGAATGACTATCCAACGTAGCCTCAAACGACGTTCGTCGACGTATCGTCAGATCAACGATTGGATTTCTCATTATAACAATATGTTTATCTGATTTGAATGTACGAGAAAAAGCCCTCGTAGACGTACGTAGTTTCGTCAACGTCCGTAACCGTATTGCCAGCGTATAATAAGGATCTGTACAGCCAAATTGGCTATACGATGGATCGCTATCGACCGCCGGAACCGACGGAGTTTGCGCAATTGGGTCCTTAAATGTGCTGATTCAGTTTTGTTTTCCCATTATTTCATGAAATTCTGTATAGCTGAATTGGCTATACGGCGCATCATCAAGACAGACAACTATCCTGCGTATAGCTGAAATAGCGATACGTATGTACTCATTCTGATCATATTTTTTTCTCCGTGCACTTGTAATTGCAGAATTATCGACTTTCCGCGTAAATAAAATCTAAATTCTCTTCATTCACGATACGAGATATGTGAAAATAGATTTTCCTTGTATGACCATTCCAATAAATAAACCTTTGCTGAGACAGTTATTCGACCTATAATGATCTGTCAATCAACTTTTTTTACAATAATTCATCTCTCAATATTATAGAATTCGCAATTCTGAAATTCCAAGTATGAACCCTTCTTTATTTTCGTCGTTCAACATTTTAACCGGCATCCACCTGCAAAGGAAGCATCTTTGGGTATTAAATATTAAAAATGATCGCCTTCTTCAGCTGCAGTGGCCAGTGGGCCGTCATATCTGTCCATCCAAATTATAGCGCTGAGGCAAAAGGCGGGAATTTGGACTGGCACAAACGCGCATTTCGTGACTTTTACCCGGGGTTCCTGGGATCTTGAAAATTGCATTAGACCGGCGACCCTTTGGCGTCACTTATACCGAAGACTTGGTAATTATCTATTGGACTAGTTACGAGTGAAGAAATACACCGTAGCTGTTTGCATCGTTAACTACCAGTTCATGAACTGCAGTTAATCACCATCGCGTAAAAGACGCCCCATGAAGCGAGGGCTCTATGTGTATAATAATATCTCAGCTTCAATCTAGCATCATCGCAGCTCTCAGCTTCTCCGCTGCAGCATGGTCTTCCCTGTAGCTAATAATCACTTCATACATATAATATCTTATATTATCATATGACTTTCTATAGTGATATAGTTGCGTCGGTCAGAGTTAACCAGCTTCACTCCTACCAACTTTATTAATGATACTAAATTGCATTTAACCATCTAAGCATCACTTACTATCCACCCAAGAATTATCCAACTAGAACAAAGTTCAGAAGATCGCTTTTTATCGTTCTGCCGTTTGTCCTGACTTGACGTTTTTGCGAATGTTTTTAGTACTACATACATACGCGCACCATCACAAAGAAATGGCACCACAAAATAATGCCCGAGTAAATTTTGGAAAATGCTCAGCTGTCACTTAGATACAGCAGTGTTTACAAGCATTTCTCAAGATCTATCCAAAACTGGTGAATGTGTATGTTAGTGTACGAATTTTGTATCTATACGAGTCCAGGCGAATCGTCGAGTGATTTGGCCAAACATTTTACAGAAAATCGAGTAGTACCCCTACCTACCTTTTTTTTTTTTATAATCCATAAAAAATCTGATCTGAATTGATCTTCATTCAGCAGATATCTCAACAAAAAAGAATATTTGTAGGTATACCGTCAGTGTCCCGGTTATGGAACCTGTACAGGTTTTGGAACACTTTGGTCTAGTTATCGAGGAATAAAATTCTAAACGTATTGGTATAATAGGGAATTTAGTCGCGATGGTAGTTTGGTGTTTTCTGTATCCCCAGGGTTAGGTTTCGTCGGGGTAAGTGAGTGAGAACCTTCTAGAAAAAAATCGTTGAAAGTGGCGGGTGAGCTATTGCTCTCGCATGGCTGTCATCTATCATTAGGTTGGGTCGTACATTCAGTCGGCGTCTATGATTGATGGGATTATTATCACAAAATGTGAGTATCTGATTCCTTAAAAACTGTTTGTGGCTATACTTAATTGATCAAGGTTCCTGATTCAATCGTAAAAAATCATGATTACAATCAATTTTGTTTTAAAAATAGCGGTTCCATTACTGGAACACTTCAACATCGCCTTGTACCAGTTACCCATGTAGGGTGGCTAAAGACTGGCGTAATACTGGTATTCAAGATTGGCCCAGTACTGGTGGTCAATGCTGGCCCAGTACCAGAAACCGAGCATCGGACCGATCTTATCATTTCGGACAATTGCCAGCGTTGGGGCAGTACTGGGACCTAACATTGGCCCAATACTGCGATAGCTGGCTTCCAGTATTGGTCCAAGACTGGGCCATTTATAGACCCCCACATGGGTATTGACTAGACACTAGATAGTATTATTGGCTTCAGAATGCCCACCAATGTTGGTTCAATGCTATAAAACAATGCTGGCTGGACTCAGGTTAGCGGTGTCGGCCATGTAACGGCTACCAGCGTTGGACCCAACTAATCATCCCAACGTATTCCCAATATAGGTCCAATATTGGGACGTACAGTAGGGCCGATATAAAACTCATACTGGCCCTACGCTGCACCTATAGTAAAACGCTAAATAGCTTCCTGTCATTTTTCAAAACAAAGATGTTTGTGGATGGTTGTGTTCGGAATGCCATACAGAATCGGGCTCAGGAAGCCGATTTTGCATTTTTGATCCGTAGGCTTTGATATAAGTTAAAATAAATGGTACGCCTACACTTCACAATAAATTTTTTTTTTAAATTTCCGATTTCATCCGATCAAACGTACCAGTTCGAACTCATTACTCGCAAACATCGCCTGCCGAAAGGATAAGTCGATTGATAGCCCCGTTCCGGAGATATTCGAGAAAATAGACAGAGTCGGTAAAATTCGAGTATACCCCCCCCCCCCCCCCCCCCCCCCCCCCCTAAATTGTTAATTATTTTAGTAACGCCGTAGTAGATTTATTCTGTTTCGTTCTCAGTATCGCTTCCTTTAGATTTTGAAGCCTTTTGCATATTGTTGGTACGCTTACATCTGTCGGGCACAGCAACCAAAGATTTGTAATACAATTGACACGGCGCACATAATATGCTGTTCTTTGCGCAAAGAAACAGAAGATCTGTTAGTTTTGCTTTTGGGATTCCCAATTCGCCGAGATGAGCTTTTTGCAAACTATAAGTCTTCAAATTTAATGGATAATCATTTTTCTCAAGCACTATTATGACTTATACGCCTGGTCAAAATCCGTCTTGAATTGCAGCACATTCGCGACATCTCCGTTAGTATGAAGTTCCTTAATTTTTTACCATAAAATCTTATTCTTATTTGTATCCGTTAGACAATTTTGATTTTGTACTAATTTTTGAAGTCAAATATCATATTTCGATCGATTTCTGTAACAAGTAGTTCGAATTATTTCATACCATTGTAAATTTCCCGACCAGCACTTCTACGTTCGATGCACGCATGAACAGAATCTCCTTCATTTCGAGTGTGCCCTTTTTCCCAAAAACGATGCGTTATTTTAACATTATATTTGTTTTCTGCGAGAACATACATTGAAAATACAAATCTGTTACGGTTTTGACCTGAGCAGTTATCGGAGTACAGAATATATTCTCTAACACCTTTTGCACTTTTCATTTTGATATAATTCAATAAGCAGCTTGCTACTTCATTTGAACCTTTGTTTCCCTCATTTTCCATCCATACATATGCAGAAAGCTATTGATTTGGTATGTTTTTTTTTCCTAATAAATTATTTTTTTGTATCCGATTTCTACTGTTAAAAATGGATAAAAATGAACTTTTATTACAGTTTGAAAGTGATTTTACGCAATTGTTCCCTGAAAAGTCCACTTCATTTAATGATAACTGGAAAAAAACTCGTGACTCCTTAATTTCCAAACTCCGTCTCGTAAAAATCAAAGATGCTAGTGACAATGGCCTACTTCACATCGTATCATCAAATTAATTTCACAAAGTAATTTTAATATAGTCATTACTTCCGCAAAATCATGAAATTTATTTTTATTTTTCAGCTGCCCAGGATACTATCATTTTTTATTTACTACCTTATTTGATTTCTTGTCGACCTACGTCGCGAAAAAGAAAACGAATAGATCCTGCCGAGACTGATGAAGGACTTGAACTACTAACAACAGAAAGAGGTAATAAGAGAAAACCCCGAGTGAATCAACGAGAGCGTCGTGATAGTTTTATATTGCATATCAAGGTAAATATTTATAAACCTTCCTAAACTTTTATGAATCAAAAATGAATTCTGAACATAATGAATTTTCGACATATATTATAGGATGTACTAACCCTAGAAGAAATTATAAACGCAATCAATCAACGTCGCGGTTCATCGCCAGTTCAACAGCCGATTCCTGTTATTGTAGCAGACTTGAGGGGGGATTTGCTTTTTTTTCGCAACAATTTACCGCTTTTTTCGAATTTTCTAGTGAAGAAACTATCCAATGAATCAATTTGAAATTTGGCATGTAGTTTTATTGTTATTTCATGTATGCACAAAAAAATGTTCAATTGTATCCTCTCGAGAAGGCGCCTCCTGCCCTCCCCCTCGTTCACGACGCCGCGCGAAACGCCGCAGTCACTGGTGTGCATGATTACTCTCTCCTCAATGATCTGAAACAAAAAAATCAAATACCATTTTACTCCACACACATGTAGCTATCGTTTGATGAACCGAAAAAGAAATAGGTTGAAAAGTTTTTTTTTTATAGCAAAAAATCGGTCAATTTTTTTTTAGCAAAGTCGATATTTGAGTTCAAAACATCGCCGCATCCTCAATTTTTTTTTTTTTTTTCGATTCATCAAATGATAGCTACATGTGTATGGAGTAAAATGGTATTTGATTTTTTTGTTTCAGATCATTGGGAAGAGAGTAATCATAAAAGCGGTAAATTTTGCGGAAAAAAAGCAAATCCCCCCTTAATTCAACCTGCAGCTACATATGTTGTAGTTGGAAGTCGGGCTTATACTAGGACGTCATCATTAACAGCCGTAGATATCGCAATCAAAATTTGCTGGGCCCTAGACTGCACCTATCCTATAAATGGGTACTCTTTGTGGACACTTATTCAGAAGGCTTTTTATTCAATTGATCTAAAAGGTGATCGGGTGTCGTGTTCTTTGAACGCTTTATTAGGTGAGATCCAAACGGTTCTAAATTCCTCGTGAAATTTAAAATATAATAGTGAGAACTATTTTCGTTTTGATCAAGTTCAGGCGCGAATTAGACTTTTGAAATTCTAGTTCGGGCCTCTAGATCCTAGAATTCAGAGAGATTCGTGATTCTGGTTTATTCTGGCTCTACGGTTCTAAATTCCTCGTGAAATTCAATTTATCATTTGAAAAAAAAAAAAATAATGATCATCTGTTATGACTGTGAGTACAAGTTTAATACCAACAAGGAATTAATTAATCATATTAATTTAATGCATGACGATGTGAAAATATATCAATATTATAATGATGGCAAATGTTCACGTACCTTCTCAATTTTTGCTTCATTTAAACGTCATAGATATAAGTTCCATGCATTAGAAGATACTTTGAATAATTCTAAACTTCTTTTCAATTGTAAAGTCGTTGATAATTCTTCAAGTCTACCTTCAACGTCACAAGCCTCTGCAACTTTTTCAAATGAAGATTTGCCATCAGTTGATATAAGTGAAACTTTAAGAGATTCCCAATCAACTGCCGATAATTTAAGAGATTGCAATATTAGAGATACAGATTTTACTCATATACCCAACAATATTCCGCCAAATGCACTTTGCAATAATTTGCCATCTTTTGACCGTGAATACCTCACTTTTATATCTGAATTCTACAGTTTTTCTGATATTTCAAGAACAAAGATTAATGAAATTATCAATTTATCTTCTGATTTATTCAAATCTTCTTTAGCTTCTTTGGAACGTAATATTGACGAATTCGAGCCAAATAATCCCCTTGGGCGTCATAGCGGTATAGCTAAGCGTGGAGCGGTATATACAGCGTGTCCCAGAATTCGCGACGAGGAATTAACAAAGTAAATCGTTATCAAAAACGGGATCGAAATTTCCTTAGCCGTTTTTTCCGGAAATGCTTAGATTTCTCGTTATAATTATTTCAAATTCAGCGAATGACGCGCGGCTTATGAACGGACGTTCGTCGATGTGATTACCGCTCGGTTGTATGCGCGTCTCCCAGCCTATTGTCGCCGCGAAACAAAGTGCACACAACCAAGCGGCGAGCACACCGACGAGCGCCCGTTCTTAAATCGCACCTTATTGACTGAAATTGAAATAATTATAGCGAGAAATCTAAGCATTTCCGGAAAAAACGGCTCAGGAAATTTCGATCCCGTTTTTGATCAAGATTTACCCTGTGAATTCCTCGTCGCGAATTCTGGGACATCCTGTATAAGTATTCCTTGTTTACCGCCGGAGTTTCAGTCAAAAATTAGTAATATTTTTTTATTTCGTCTATTTAATAGTTTAGACAGGGAAGTATTTAAAAATGATAAAAAAATTTCGAAAATTATCGAACTAAAATTCCTAGAAAGTACAGGTATTACGGTTAATGATGGCAAAATTGAGACGCAGATATATTTTTCACTACAATTAATTCTTGGAGATAACTTATAGGATTGCACACATTATTTGGCTCAAATGAAAGTTTTCGTTCAAATCATTTCTGTCGGTTTTGTACAACACAAAGAAATGATATTAATAAAATTACTAACGAACACACAGAAAAATCGATTAAATTGGTCCAAGGAATTTTCGCTTATCCCAAGAAAAATTTCTGCAATTCGCATTGTAAACCGAAATTTTCTTACGTCAAGAAAGAAATTTGCTTGAGCCAAGAGAATTCTCTTGGTTCGAAAAATTTTGACTTGGCTCGGGAGATTTCTTGGTCTTCAATATAATTTTCTTGGGCGAAGTCAATCGGTTTTTCTGTGCAGGAGTGCATAATGCGTGATAAAGCTAGCTACGATATTCATGTTGAGAATATTAATCCGCAGGAGAGTGGTATTAAATCACACTGTACATTTAACCCTAGAAGGAGTATGTGGGGGCCATATGGACCCCATTCCCATTTTAAAGTGCGAACTTGAAATCGCAGGCGGCTGACTCGGGTCTGGAGCCTCTCGATAATTCAATTCTACTATCTAGGAAGCCAGCCTACTCGTTACAGTGCCGGAAAGCGGCCCGTCGTGTAACAGTGTTTATTGGACGATAATTTGGGGGCCAAGCGGACCCCACGTGCTCTTTTGCGTTAGTTTTTGTAGCGGTAAGTCGATTTGAGTTCATTTGTATAAGGTCATAAATTACGGTTATTATTGCATAATTACAAAGTATAGGCTGTGAAATTTATTTTTGCAACAAAGTTTTTTATTTTTTACGTCGTGCCCTGTTTGTTTCGCTCGCGCGTAAAAAGATACATAAGGTACCGTAGCTTATTATCTGTTCGAGTTTGCCATATTTGTTCAAGTTTTAAATAAATCTATACTGATATTACTTGCAAACAACTTTGTTTTCCCGAATTATCCCTAACTTTTCCCATCCCCGCATCTCTAGGAATTGGGCACATTCATATCCTCAAATAAATATACTTTTCCGAGCAAGCACAACGGTAATATTTTTTTTCTGATACTTTATTGTGTCTCCTTTGAAACTCCGTTTGATTTTTTCTAATCAGTTGATTAGAAGAAAATTTAGAGATTTTTGTTTCAAAAAAGTCATTTTTGCATGTTTTTCACATTTTTTTTCGTTTAACGCACTTTTTCACAGATTTTAGTGTTCGAAAATTGACTTTGATGTACACCATTTTATTCCTTATTGGAAAACGAAGAGATTCATCTATATTTGAACCCGATTATCGGTTATATTAGATAGCATTTTACACGAAGGAAACGCGTGGGGGCCACACGGACCCCACATGCTCCGTACAGGGCAAGAAAAAAACGGCATGCCTCGTCTAGGGTTAATCAGCTACCTTCATTTCATATTTTGGAAAATTCATATGTTGATATGATGCATGATTTGTTACAGGAGTGTGTCAGGTTGACATGGCACTACTTCTTAATCATTTCATAAATATTGAAAAAAAATTTACAAGAGAAACATTTAATAATTTATTACAGGCTTGTAACTTTTCGAAAAATGAAAAAAATAAAATATTAGAAATATCTGAAAACTAATTAAAAAATAAAAAGATTATTATTTCAGCGGCCGAAATGCTGTACTTAATTAAAAATTCGAGTTTTATCATAGGACATTTAATTGATACGGGTAATGAATATTGGTTGTTTTATTTAAATTTAAAACGTATAATCGTTATTGTAACCAGTTCAATTATTCATTCACATACTTCTGATGTATTGAACACTGAAATAGAAGAATATTTAAGTCTCCGATTCGAACTATTTAAGGTGCTTCCCTACCCAATTCCAACAGACCTGAAAATTTGGGAAAAAAGGTGTTATTAAACGGAATATCTCTGCCTGGGCACTGAAATCAACGAAACAAACTTCGTCGCGCAATTCTATGTACGATTTCGAACACGTACGGCCAAAAAAATGTTTTTTTTTTTTGAAAATAAAGAAGATATCCATGTAAAACGTTTTCAAATCCGTTTTACATGGATATCTTCTCTATTTTCGCATAAAAAAAACATTTTTTTGGCGGTACGTATTCGAGATCGTACATAGAATTGCGCGACGAAGTTTGTTTCATTTATTTCGGTGCCCAGGCAGAGATATTCCGTTTAATAACACCTCTTTTCCCAATGTTTTCAGGTCTGGTGGAATTGCGTAGGAAAGCACCTTAAGGACAATTTTATTCCTAAACATCATTTTATGATACATTACTCTTCGACTATGAAAAAAATAGGGCCGTTAAACAATGTTTCATGCATGCGAAATGAAAGTAAACATCAAGAAGAGAAAGGAGCAGCTCATGCTGCAAGATCGCGTATAAATGTAGCTCGTTCTATGGCAGTTAGGCACCAATTAAAATTAAATATACATTTTTAACTCCAAATATTAGTCAGAAACTTGTCTTTGGTCCTAAAACAGAAGAATTTTTCAAAAATTTACCTTCAGAAGCCTGTAATTTTTTAATCAATGTAAAAATGTACGATATTGTTGTTACTTTTAAGTGGATTAAAAAAATATGATTACCTTATTGAAGCTGGCACAGTGCTCATGAAACCTTCTAAAAATAACCCGCGATTTTAGAAGTGATTCATATAGTTTTAAAGGCTGATAATAATGTAATTTTAATTGTAAAGGAACTATTGGATTTCAATCTTTGCAATCACTTTGAAGCTTTCGTCGTTGGTGATAAGAATATTTTCCAATGGGAGTGTATAACTCTTGATGAATTAGCATCAAAAAATATAACAATTACTAATATAATTAGAGCAATGAATGGTAATATGTATATACCTAAAACTTGGATGTAACGAACATGATGATTTCCGTTGTATTGTACTCTATATGACCCGTTCACTCAAAGAATAACCTAAGTCGATTTGGGTCGTTTTTTGAATTCACTCCTCAATTTGTAGACATTACCCCTAGAAACATGTATGTAAAATTTCGTAACATTTTATCAACTTTTGACCTTTTCGTGAGTGGTTAAACCTGTGCGCGCTTATGATAATACTGCGATGAACTTTTAAATCGCTTTTTCTCGAAAGGACCGAAATCGACTTAGGTTATTCTTTGAGCGAACGGCTCATATATGAGCGGATCCACGTCACTTTACTAAAAAAAAAAATAGTCAAGTCACGGATCTTTAGTACTGTGGAAAAAAAAAAAATACAACTTGAAGGATTAAAATTTTTTTTAAAAATGGCGTAGTTAGAGCTATGTAAATTTTATGTAACCCTACTTGTCGAAGAGATGCAACGGGTCAGTCAGTCATCGAAGAAATTCACGGATGTAAATAATGTAGCAAATAAACAGAAATTCACACCTGAAATGAATTCATAAAGAATCAATTTCGTATGCTATTGCCTAATTAACTTTATTACTCCGAGATGCGTAAATTTCACCAAGACAGTTATTTATAACCTAATGTTATAAATAAATAGAAATTGACATCTGTAATTAATTTAACAATTCAGTACTACTTATCTATGAAATAGTATCGTATACCGCCGTATTATGAACGATATTACAATTTAATTACACAATATTGTAATATGACAGTTCATTATAACCTACGACGTGACAGCTACCGCTACGTCGTCTATTATCAGTCACAGACATATAAAATATCAGTAGATCGCTTGTCTGTGATCGAGCGGCAGCGTTGTCATTCGCGAAAAAAAATAATTGTGCCGCCATTAGACTGACCACTTTATATATTCTTTCTATAACTAAATAAAAAGTCTCGAATTATTTAATTTAAAAAGTCTGATGGCATTTTAAATGATTTCGAACTATTATACTATATTTTTTGTGATGACTCAAAAAAAAATTCAACGGTAAAATTTTCTATTTTTCAGAATAGCTCTCTTACTTTTTTTACTAACTCAATTTTTGAATTGGCGCTCTAATTCATTCTACTATGGGACATTTTATTTTTCTTTACATGCTGTAGCTAATTTCACTCGTAACTGAAATGACTATGGGCCATTATAGAATTTAGGACTGAGTAAACAGAGTTCACCAGTAATACGCACCATGGTAAAATGTGAAGTCCATGCAAAGTAAAAATTAATGGAAAATTTTCACAGTGTAATAAAAAAGACTACTGTTTCCTTGTGGAGTTTGCAAGACCTTCTGTAAGTCAAAACAACACATACTGCCATGCGTGTTCTCCTTCATTTTTGTCTGAAACGCATCAGCATCTTTCAATTCCCGAGCTTTCGCTTTATTTATTAGGTGTAAGTCATAATTCTCTTGAATCTCTCTCTTTTTCTCATTACTTGAATTGTTGTATTCAAGGCAAATATCGCATTGATCCTTTTTGGGTTTAAAAAACCCAATGTCGAATTCAGTATGACAAAAATCACGATACTGTCTTTCCACTGCTAGTTTCGGGTATTTTTCTTGCGCCCATTCAACATACAACTTATGCATCTGCGGAACGGATAAGCTATCTTCAAGGTACTCTCGCTGGGAATATTTTTACACGTAATGAGATTCAACTCGTGAAAAAAGATTGATGTGTTCGACAACACTCTTTTTTATGTTAGGATCAAGGGCTCGGGGAGGTCGCGAATTCCGTCCTCGTTCGTCAGACAAAAGTCCTTCACGTTCACTATTCCTTCTGATTGCACTATTGATAAAAGTATTGGAAATCGCGAGTGCCTGAGTAAACATGATCTTGCAGACGAAAACATTTTCTCCTTCAATCTTTAAGAAATATTTTCTTGACGCCGTTTTCCTTGTTGTTACATCCACATTAGATTTTTTTTACACACAATCGCGTTACTCATTTTTATTGATCCCTCTAAAAGTTGCGGTGAAAAAATCGAAAAATCGTTTTTTTTTTTACGAAAAAGATTTATTTATCTTAATTTCATCGTTATAACATGGTTTTTCATTTATCTTAACTTCATCGTTATAACTTATAACATTGTTTTTTATTTATTTAGTTATTCAGTTATCTATTTTTAAAAAAGAATTTAAATTCAAAAAAAAAAAAAACATATATTTAATTACACTTTTTTTTTATTCACTTACTCACGATACAAATACGCGTTCGTATTGATGAAATCTGATAAATCGCACATTTCAAAGATATTTTTAACATTTCACAAAAATACTCGAATATTTATTGATCAAATAAAACTTCATGATATTAGAAGTACTGAACATTTATGGTGAGGATTTTTGTAGTAGATTTCTACAATAAAGGTTTACGAATTACAGGACGTTTTGACAAGTAAGAAATAAAATTGGAGCTGTGCCAACGAAAAAACATGGTTTTGAAAAATAGTTACGCGGGTATACGTTCAAATACTTCGACTTCTAGCTTCATCATTGTTGATATAGTCTATAGGAGCCAGTGAATTTTTTTGCGTATAAACGCACGATGGCTAGTTGTTTTTTTATACAATATAATTTTATGTCATGCAACAGGAAACCATCGTCTTACAGCATGTAGCCGAGTCTTTTGTCTCAGGCATAATTAATTAGTCATTAAAAAATCGACGAAAATCGAAAAACTTCACGACGGCCAATTTTTGCGGCATATCATCAAGAAATGTGCCATGAAACACGCTGTGATAATATAAGACGTTTTTCGCGAGTCTGGCATGCTATCAGACGCTTTGAACGTGCAAAAAAATGGTCAATTTTGGAAATTCTTCACCAGACTTGATTTTTTTTTTAATTTAAAGAAAAAAAAATTGCAAGTTGAAATAATATAATGTAAGACGATTTTGGCGAGTCCGTACCCCTGTCCAAAGTCCAGTATTTGGCACGTCTGTGAGCGCTCACACACGTACACCGCGCCGCGCCGAGCAGGGTATAGCGCGCCTAGCCGAGCAGGGTATAGCGCGCCACGGCCAGCATCCCAAGCTCGCTATCCCCTGCTCGGCGCGGCGCGGCGTACGTGTGTGAGCGCTCACAGACGTGCCAAATACTGGACTTTGGCGGCGTCTGACAGGGGTACGGACTCGCCAAAATCGTCTTACATTATATTATTTCGACTTGCAATTTTTTTTTCTTTAAATTATAAAAAAAAAATCAAGTCTCGTGAAGAATTTCCAAAATTGACCATTTTTTTGCACGTTCAAAGCGTCTGATAGCATGCCAGACTCGTGAAAAACGTCTTATATTATCACAGCGTGTTTCATGGCACATTTCTTGATGATATGCCGCAAAAATTGGCCGTCGTGAAGTTTTTCGCTTTTCGTCGATTTTTTAATGACTAATTAATTATGCCTGAGACAAAAGACTCGGCGATACATGCTGTAAGACGATGGTTTCCTGTTGCATGACATAAAATTACATAGTTGAAAAAAAAATGAAGCCATCGTGCGCTAATACGCTAAAAATTCACTGGCTCCTAGACTAATAGCACATTATTTTTGGAACCACGCTTTCTCTTGTTTTTTGTAAAGCTATCTGGACGTGAAATCAAAATTTCAACTTTTAGATTCCTCAAAAAGTTATGAACGAAAAAGTAAAAAAAATGTTAACGACCAAAAATGGAGTATCGCTACTTTGAGTGCGAATCATGGTGAAATGTCGAATGGCACACTTATACAGGGTGATTCAGAATTCGTGACGAATCTCTCGGGAGGTTAATCCTCTTCAAAATCGGGATGGAAAGTTCCTCAGCCATTTTTCCAAAAAATGATTTTTTTTCCTCGGAAATTTTTTTTTTCCCGAAAAACGATTTTTTTTCAACAATTTTTTTTTCTTGGTTTTCATATCATTTGTCAATTTAAAAGAATCTCAAATGATGGCAATGAGTTTTTTCTTTTCAATATTAGAGAGATTTCTCGGTGAAAGTTTCTTATTTGGTGGAAGATGTTGGAAAAATGTATTATGGTCCCAAGGAAAAAAATCGTTTTTCGCAAAAATGGCAAAGGAACTTTCGATCCCAATTTCGTCAAAGGTTAACCCTTCAAGAGATTCGTCACGAATTCTGAATCACCCTGTATACCATGAATTACTTCAAAAGTCTCAATTATAAGAAGATTTTACCAAATTTTCAAATCGATTCAAAAACCCCTCAAAATGTTAGAGGCGGAAAACGAAAAAAAGAATTGACAGTATCGCTTGAAAATGTGCAATTTTTCAGCACTTTTAATTTTCAAAGTCTACCAGAAATATGTGGATCTCTTTTCAACCGTTGAATATCATTGAGTTGGCTAGTAATATAATTGAAATTAAGGTCCACATGTGAACTCGATACCCACTTTGAATTTTTTTTTTCATAGGTAGACAACCGAGTATCAAAAAATTTAAAGGTTCCGTGGATTTCCCCATATACGAAGTTTCAAATCCTAAACTTGGAAAATTCGCTTTACATGAGATTCGCTCGAACCTCCTTAAGAGACAAATATTGACCATATGAAAATGTAAAGAAAATTGAAGCGTTTCTTGGCTTTACCCGCATGTTCTATAATCTGCACAGATCAACCATTCAGTGTAGCGCAAATTATATTGTTGTCGTTGAATGAGTCTATGCGAGAATTGCGTAATTTATAACCGAAAGAAAACTAACTTAAGTTCACAGCGTCCCATCGCGTCGGCATGCGCGCAAAAACAGAAGCGTGAACCTAGTCATTATCCGCAATGTTTAAACGGGTCAGGATATTATATTCGCACGCAATTAGCTGCAGTGCTCATCGAACGAGTACTTCGGAGGGCAAGAATTACGGTCAATTTAATCGCGTCGATTTCTAACAGCAGCTATATAAACGCACTGCGGTATAATAATGAGGTTGCGAAATCAGCTACGTCTTGCTGCAAAAGGTTCAAATTGCATTAATGACTGTAAATCATACACATCATAGCCGTACGAAACGCGAGGTCACCGTCAATTAGCTAAAACGTTAAGTTTCAAACTCCGCATAGCAAAGAGCTCACCAACTTTGTTCATATCGACTGTGAGTAGAAAGAGCCGAAGATTTCATCATGGCCAAATGGTGTGGACTGTAGTGACAGGACTTTTTTTTTATCAGCTCTGCGAAATGATACGTGTCTTCGAGGCACGCGTACGGTTGACAAATGAATAATGAGACTACAGATCTGGTTCTGTGTCGACAAAGAATCGAATCGGGTCCACCACGCGCTAAGAATGCGGAGATCTTTATTTAACGATGGCCTGGGTCAGTGATTTAAGTAAACTAAAAATAGTTGACCCTCCACGCATATACCTACATCTGTGCGATCCAGGAACGCAAGAAGAACAGATTTAAGGGGTTACCCTACTGTTACAACGGGAAAAATGTAACTTTTTTTAAAATGTCTATAAAGAAAAAAGTAAAAGAGATATCGATTTCATTTGTTGCATGTTTCTTTATTATGTATTAAGTTTTCAAATTGTGTCGTATATGTACGTATATATCAAAAAGCAAAAAGCTCAATTTTTTTTCAGTGAATTGCGCGGCACATTACCGGGGTCGACACAGGTATCTGAAATTGAAAAACCAAAAAAATTTTTTTAGTTTTGACTCTAATCTACGGACTGAACCTAAAATTGAATATAAATAATGTGTTAACGCACTTTGGGAGCACGTTTTTTTTTACCGAAAAATGTGTTAAAAATTGACATCAATGTTTAAACTTCTGCCAAATTGCGAAAAAACAATATCTTCTTCTGAATTTAGGTTCAGTCCGTAGATTATAGTCAAAACTAAAATAAATTTTTTGATTTTTCGATTTCAGATACCTGTGTCAACCCCGGCAATGTGCCGCGCAATTAACTGAAAAAAAATTGAGCCAACGCGCCTTTCTGGGATGGCCGCTATTTTGTTTTTAAAATGTGTATATATATATATATACAACAAAATTTTAAAATTTCGTACATAATAAAGAACCATGCAACAAATGAAATCGATATCTCTTTTACTCTTTTCTTTATGGACATTTTAAAAAAAGTTACATTTTTCCCGTTTTAACAGTAGCGTAACCCCTTAAAGTAATAATCAATCGCCGATCACTGTATGGAGCCTATCTTACCACTGACGTCTTTGATTTCTAAACAAGCGCTTCAGAGGAATAAAGAAACGCTATTTCGTCATACATCTACATAATTTTTTTGTTTTTCGGCACTATCTCCGGACTTGGAGGATTCGCCTAAATTTGGATCATACAGAGGAACAGAAATAAGTATTAGGTAGGTAGAGCAGTCCTTCTCAATGCGTAGATGGGTTGCGCAGAAATATCTCGGACGAACTTATACCAAAGTGATGCAAATCCTGATATAAGTGCCAATGAAATAATAAAAAGTCGATAAAATTTTCTGCAACGCATATCGTCGGTGATAGTGCAATACCGCGTGAGTACAAAAATAGCAAAAATGAGATTTGGTACTCATATCATATATTTTTTTTATGTTTACATAGAATGCACACCAAATTTCATTTTTGCTATTTTTGTACTTACGCGGTATTGCAATATGTAGTGCCGCTGTATTGCACTTTCATTGACGATATGCCATATCAGAAAGTGTATCGTCAAGGATATTTGAAGAAGAGTCTGACAGTAATGATCCTTTAGAACGGTCCTTGTATTTGTATGCGAAAATATTTGTTGGGTTTCGATTCCAAGCACATGCTTTCAACAATTTAAAAAACAACCTTGGTCAAATTTCAGCTCAATCGGATAACCCCGTACAGCCAGAAATGTTTCAAAAGATTTGAAATGTTTCCGAAATATGTCGATGTCCGCCGGAATCTTTCAATCTTTCAATGCCCCTGGAAATATTTCATAGATATTATGTGCTGTTTGAAATGTGCTGTCATGCGGCAAAATTTCTTTAGGAGTTGGAAAACATGAAGAAAAATGAAAAAAAAATTAAACCCTGTAGGTAATTAACTTTTGTGTAGATTAACGTCGGAATGTTTTCTTTTTTGGACACAGACTGATAATATTTGTTGGTGAAATTTTTTACAAGCTTCAAAATTGCCCGGGCTGATATAATTTCTGAATAAAATGGTAAACGTTGAGGTTTTCTTGGAAATTGTATCACCTGCGGCCATATTGAATATTCCAAAATTGGGATTCACTGCACAAGCCACACTACTCACAACTTCATTCGTATAATAAACTTGACTTCCGATCAAATTTTCGGTAACTTCAATTAAAGATTGTAGGAGTTCAGATTACTTTGAAATTTTATTAGAAACTATTTTGGATTTCAAATGCTTTTAGTCTATTTAAAGCACGAGAGTAGAAAGTCTTAAATCTGTCTACTCAAAGAAACCTTCACTCATGTATATTGCTAATAATGCCATAAATAATGTTATGCAATGATTATGCCTTCACGTCTTGGCTTATTCATAAAATTCAAATTCTCGTTTAGTAAGACGTGAATGCCTCAATTATGTCCACCAGGTGTCTAAGCGACATTTGAATACTGTTATGGTTTTATTACAGGTACGCATTCACCGAAAAGATTCCTCAAAACAACTACTACGGTCCTGCGTACTTAGAGATTCGTCTTTGATGAGTTTTTCGCCGCTTGTGAGTCAACACAGAAGTCATCAACAAGAAGAAGCCTTCAGATTTCATTGAATACTTTATTCCCACACCGTCCTGCCTGCGTGCGTTATATCAAAGTGAGAGCGCAAGAGTGGATAAGGAATTCAATGAAAAAACAAAAGATTCAGTTTCCCAGTAGTTTACACCTCAAGACTGAGTAACTCGCTAATAAAACCGACTTAATGGATTTGTCAATATACATAGATAGATAGATGGATCTTTATTTGTCCTGAGGGCTCCCTAAGAGTATCTATAACAATAAATATCAGAGGAAAGTCCGAACCCCAAGCACAAAGAAAAAACGCCTCCGAAAGTTTCCAAAAGCTCGTAAAATGCCACATGGAAGAGATAGTGTCACTTGAAACTATAATTAAAACTAAAACCACAAACATATGTAGGTAGGTGTAATACGATTTTTAAATCTGGCCCGTGTGATTTCTACGTAGGTATATATGCGCTCGCTTGTGGAAACCGGCAGCTGTTTTCTTCCGGCGGCTGTGATGGTTCGAGGTTTGAGATTTTTTTTCGTCTTTTATTTTTTTTTTGATAAAAGAGAAGTTAAGAGGCTACCTCTCCAACGCGCCAGTCGTAAATTTCACGTATCATGGAACTCAGCTTGTAACTTGGTTAGCGGCGCACGGAGGATCGCTCTGTATAGTATAAAGTTGGAGCTACTTCGTGGCGGAGTCAGTTGTACGTGCGCTGCTCCGCTGTTGGGTGTCATCGTATCTTCCGGGTACAGGACGTGAGCTCAGTCCATATACTTAATGAAGCTCGAATTGAATGAGAATAAGCTCTCGCTTATTTTCGTCGATTATTGTTACGGATAATTACAATTAAGAGAGAACAAGCATAATCAGAGATTTATCGATTATTCCGTGTTGTGTATTCACTTCTTTATTACCACTTTATTCGTCCACTCGTGCGACAAGAATCACCATTGTGAAGTTCCATGGACTGTCCAGAGGTGTCGAACTCTTCAACCGCTGCAGGAATTTGCGTCAAAAGATACATTTTTTATATATTATACACAAGAGAGTTATAGATAGAAGTGCGGAACTTTGTCCGGGTGAAATTTGTATACCTAAAGATTGCAGAATCGCATCCTCGACGTGAACCTATTCAGTCCGGAAACAAATAAACAAGGCAAGACATTTGTTTATTTCCATCAAGGCAAAGTGTGTCTTCATCAACAGATCCGTTCTGAACTGAACCTCGTCCGTCTAATTATAGCTCATAAATGTGTATGAAAAAAAATTTAAATTCAGGCTTTCCGATATAATTTTTATTCTGACAAGTAGAACAATATCATAAATTTCTTGCATTATGGAGAATTTTTGCTAATTCTATCAATATATTTTCATTCGTAGAAGCTGTAGTGACAAATGGCGATATGGATTCTGATCCTCGACATCTGCTAGACGGACGTACAAACAATAATAAATTTGGAATCAAAGTCATTTTTTCTTATGTTCTTTATTTACGAGTAAAGCGCAGGCGGTTTTAATAATGGACAATATGCTTTTAAATTTGAAAAGTTTGGACCCTAGTTGGGGGAACTTGAAGATTTATTACCTAGACGCTCGTCAAAGAAAGCGCAATGGGGCATCAGCGAGGCGCCAGCTATTAAAGAAACTTGAACGTGTATTATAATTAGAACCAAATTAGAACAAGCTTGATATACAAGATTACAATACCATTGCGTGTTTAAAGATTCCACAGATCTTAACATAAAAAAACAAGTATATATACTGGTTGTTCAGAAGTCGAGTGTAAAGAATATAGATATAGGAAAACAGGAGGTAATAGTTATACATCCAAAAGAAATGCGCAGCCTGGAATTAATCTCGGTGTAAATTCATATGCCTGCATGTATCGGGGCGCTTATATAGCTGCAGCTTGGATTCGTTAAGAATTATATTTAAGAATACTGCAGTAAAGCAAACTCGCATCACCATCAATTCGCGAGTTAACGAGTCAACGCCGGCTGACTAATGCTTGTAGTCGTTTTTCAGAGATCTTAAGACATTAGGCGACTTCACGGAGATGCGTAGACAAACCTGAAGCTGAAATACGATTGATATATAGACACTCCTCTGTCAATGACTAAAAGGAACCAGATGCTTTCACCTTATTTTATCAAACTAAATATCTCCAAGAATGCGTATATCCATATACAAGGTGATAAACAACGAAGGTTATTCTTTTGTTGATCGATAATTGAGACTTAAATTTTCATTCAAATCATTGTTAATATTTCAACTTTTACTCGGCCAAACATTTTTTGAAAATATTTCGTAAAAAAATTTCAAAAACATGTGCGACTCTGGAGTCTGTATACAAAACCCTCGTTGTTCTATTGGCATAAGATACGCAATCAGAATCTTGATCAAACTAATTAGAAGCTTAATAAATAATAATACAATGATTTGAAGTGACGTGAATTGATTTATAGCTGTGGAAAGGGTATATAATATCACGTGGAATGCAGTAGGTATAGGTATGTCTGTATGTTGGTAGTTTGAGAATTTAAAGATCACGTAACAGAGGTGACATTTACGCCACTTACTGAATATAAAGTGCATATGTACCTGCATAAGAAAATTATGTGAATGATGTAAAAGTGAAACAGGCCACGTGGTACCCAACGTGCTTTTATATATGAGGAATTCCACGCCAGCTTAACCTGAGTCTGATCCTCGACCCCTTGGATTTGGTTCGTAATTTTTCATATGGTTGTTTTAAATTTCGAAAGCACGCTGAATTTTTGCCAAATTTTTTCTATCAAATTTCATCGAATAAAGAAATAAAATTATTTGATGAAGAAATCACATCGAAGGACACTTTTTAAAAATCTGAAAAAATTCTCAAAATCCTGTACTCGATTCCAAAAATTTCAAGCGTGTGGCCCAGAGTGCGCCGGCTCTCGGTTCTATTTGTCATAAAAACAAAATCGAAAAACAAACGCCAAGGTCAGTTTACTGTGAGCAGTTGCTTAAAAGTTTTGATATGTAACTCCGGATTTTTCAAAATTTTCTAAGATTATTTCAACTGCCCACAGTGAACTGACCTTTGCGTCTATTTTATTTCCCCCAGAAAATCGCAAATGACAGATAGAAGCGAGCGCCGGCCCACTCTGATCCACAGGCTAAAATTTTTGTAATCGAGTACAGGATTTTTGCGAATTTATCAGATTTTTAAAAAACGTTCTTCGAGGTGATTTTTTCCTCAAGTAATTTTATTTTTCTATTTGAACGAGTTTGATAGAAAAAATCTGAAGAAAATTCAGCGTGCTTTCGAAAAATGGAACAACCATATGAAAAATTACGAACTAAATCCAAGGGATCGAGGGTCAGACTCAGGTCGAGTTGGGCTGCAATGCCCATATACAATACCATCGATAAAAATAGGTATATATAGGTATACGTGTCTCTTTTATCGTCGCCGTTATACCTGCAGGTCATGTCTCTTTTCGTAAACTAGGTATTTCACGTATTTTCACGTGATTTGATATGAACAGTCGTGCAGGGATATCCGAGAAACATTAGTTAAGGGAGTATCCACACCTTTGAATGGGTCAAAATTCTGAGGGAGAGATTCATATTTTACAGCGAATTTGATAGTCTGATCAAATCCCAAAAAATCATGAAGTTTGAGGGGAGATTGACCCTCATTATCCATATTCAACATTGAATATTACTTTGAGTCTAATAGTAGTTACGCTGAATATAGTAGAATACAAAATTACTCGGTTGTCGTAAAAAATCAGAAGTACCGTTTGATCGATTCTGGAATTTTTGGTCTTTAATTAAAAGTAGAGAAGACAAACTAAAAAATCACAAAAGTCTCAGTAAAAACTCTATGAATCAGGCAATTTTTGCGATATCAAAAAGTTGTATGTTCATCTGATAGAGGCATCCCTTCTGAACAATTGAAGACCAAAAATTCCAGAATGGATCCAACGGTGCTCCTGATTCTTTACGATAACCGAGTAATTGTGTATTCTTCTATATTCAGCGTAACTACTATTAGACTCAAAGTAATATTCAATGTTGAATATGGATAATGGGGGTCAATACCTCCTCAAACTTCATGATTTTTTTGGATTTTATCAGACTCTCAAATTCGCTGTAAAATATCAATCTCTTCCTAAAAATTTTGACCCATTAAAAGGTGTGGATACCCCTTTAACAACATCATCGTAATGCTGAAGATAAATCTATTTCCCCACTACGTAGGTACACATTACACACCTATTTAGTATTTACATTTGGCTAGGAAAATACTAAGTGCATAGAGCCTATGTAGAAGCACGTATACCTATTACATTTTACGGTATAGTATACGATCCACTATTACTATGCAATAATAAAAAGATATTTCACGCAGAATACGAGAAATCAATTTCGCGATGAAACGGTTTACAACCGCAGGTATATTATTTGCAGGAAATCTTGCAGATCGTTCTTCGTCGCTTAACCCTAGAACGACAAACCGGGGTATATATCTACCCCAGGCGAACTCTGAAAAATAACGTTTTGGCCGTTTCCTTGGCACTTTCAGGTAATTAAATCGATTTTTCACCGACTAAACTTCATTGAAATTGAATTTACTTTCCACCATTCTCTTCTGCATGGAAAAACGAAGAGATTCATGTACTCACGAGTATCATTACTGCTTGCAGAACAGTTTTACAAACAAGGAACGCGTGGGGTAAATATTTACCCCGGTTTGTAGTTTAAAGGTAGAAAAAATGGAGTTTGTAGTTCTAGGGTTAAGATGCCCTGAACCCCGCACGAGCGTCTAGGCAACCGTCTAATAAAAACGTAATTTTATCAAATCTAATCTAATCTAATTAGGTATAATTAACTGTACATACCGGCGGGACTCGCGAGCGTTTATGCGCACGTGTATCGTATATTTATTATACGATTTTGACGTATACTATACATATGATACACTCGAGAATGTACAGTAAATGAAATTGATTCTGAGCCGGATGTGTTGGACAATTCTAGAAACAGCCAATCGCCGCTCTGGATAGAGCACCGATTCGCTGTTTCTTTGATTGTCAAATACATCCGGCTCAGTATCAATTTCATTAAGGTGCTTCCCTACGCAATTCCACCAGACCTGAAAACATTGGGAAAAAAGGTGTTATTAAACGGAATATCTCTGCCTGGGCACCGAAATCAATGAAACAAACTTCGTCGCGCAATTCTATGTACGATTTCGAACACATACGGCCAAAAAAAATGTTTTGTTCACGTGAAAATAGAGAAGATATCCATGTAAAACGTTTTCAAAGCCTTTTTCAAAGCCGTTTTACATGGATATCTTCTCTATTTTCGCGTAAAAACAACATTTTTTTGGCCGTACGTGTTCGAAATCGTACATAGGATTGCGCGACTAAGTTTGTTTCATTGATTTCGGTACCCAGGCAGAGATATTCCGTTTAATAACACCTTTTTTCCCAATGTTTTCAGGTCTGATGGAATTGCGTAGGGAAGCACCTTAAGCATACAATGTATTTAAGTTCGCGCATGGGAAAGACCTATTATAAGTTCGATGCTTGTCGGCTATTAGCTAGCGGGACCAACCATCGATTGATTAAAAGAACTAAACGACTAAACGAGCCGACAGTAATAGAAACTCTCAAGATTTTACTTTCTATATATTTTGGCCTATCTGCTTCAGTGACGTGTGTAGAATTACAGATAAAGTCTGGAAGGCCACCGTGGCACCGAAACTAATTGATTGTAAGTGAAGTTCTCGTAGAAATATCACAGGCCAGGCTCATAAAATACAAAATAGCAGCGAACAGCCACGAGGAATTAATCATTGGAACATAATAAATGCTGAACTGTTATTTTTATCAGATGATACCGCGAGAATACTTTGAAGAACTACTTTTGCCTTTCCATAAAATTAGAGTCAGTACGGAGCGTCACCTTTTCACATTGGTTAGTGACGTTTGGTCTAACAAAGGGTTAGACCGCCTATGAAGTTTCGAAAAATCAATTCCTTATTTTGTTGCATTTTCCGACAGTTATTTTTTTCTTTTACGTTTCATCGAAACTACATTGTTCCACCTGGCGCTGGATCTCGGAAACTATACCGGATCGATTGACAGGTCGACGGCTGGGAAGAACACAAGTCTATCTCAGAATTTGGTTTGACAAGACGTCATTTCAAATTTTGATCCAACAAAAGCTCACCACAATAGCAGATTTCGGGCGTTCCTTTGAATATTTGTTGAATGAAGAATAAAGGATTTCGGAAACTAATTACTCTCATATCGTCAGACATCATTTATTCTCGTGTATTACTGATCAATAATAATAGACAAACAGGGATATGCGTTCATAAGCAAAAATTCCAGTTCTACAGAAAAGATTAATATTTTTACCACTATAACTACCACTTGTACTATACAGGGTCACCCAGAACCCACGGGCCACCTTGAACGGGCATATTCCTTGTCGAGTTCTGAGACGAAAGTTCCTTTACGAAAACTCTCTGACGCCAACGGTTCTCGAGTTATCAGAAATCGCGATTGACCAATGAGAGCGTGTCTCTAGTCAACTGCTTCATAGTTTCAACGGTCCAGGTTGTCCACTCCATAGTTTTTGGCCGTTCACGTCAACCGCTTCATAGTTTTAGCCGTCCGGGTCATTCGCTCCATAGTTATGGGTCGTCTAGGTCAATCGTTCCATAGTTTTAGCGGTCCAGGCCATTCGCTCCATAGTTACGGTCATAGAGAAACGCTCTGATAGGTCAATTGCGATTTTCAATAACTCGACAGTTTTCGTGAAGGAATTTTAGTCTTAGAATTCGACAAGGAATATGCCCATTCAATGTGGCCCGTGGGTTCTGGGTCACCCTGTATAAGGGTAATTAGTCCTCGAAATCGATTATTCTTCATTCAACAAATATTCAAACAAACGCCCGGCAGTGGCGCAGCGTCAGAAAATGTTGCGAACGAAATGTGCTCTTGAGTTGAGCTTTTGTTGGATCAAAATTTGAAATGACGTCTTGTTGAACCAAATTCTGAGATGAGCTCATGTTGGACCAAAATTGGAAATGACGTCCTGTTGAACCAAATTCTGAGATAGACTTTTGTTCTTCCCAGCCGTTGAGGTGATAAAGTACTAATCATCTGGATGGAAATTTCAGTTTCACACAAAATCTTAAAACGAGATCACGCATGCAATTTGTATTCAGGCACTGGACTCATGATCAAGTTAGGTATATACTGGGTGTCCCATTTCAATTTTACACCTGATTTATCTTGGAAAATACGTTTTCGATCGCGTATTAAGTATAATGAAACTTTGAGGGGTCGAAGGGCGACGTTGAAAAAAAAAAAATTCTTTCGGTCCAAAATAAAAAATAGCGGAGTTGAGATGGCCAACATGTTTTTCTTAAATGGAAACGTGACTTTTTTTCTGACCAAAAAATCTGTCAAATCAAAACGAACAACTTTTGTGAGAAACATTTTTCCATTAGAGCTCATAATTTTTAGGTAAGAATAATTTTTGATGCGCGCGGTGGGCGTGTGACACTCACAAGAATTAGGTCTCTGCGGTTCGTCCCTTCCGCAGTATTTTAAGACTCCAAACCTTTCATGCGAGTGTACTCTGAACACTTCCTAAAAGTGTTAAAATATTCTCCCATTCATGTTCAAACATGTCTGAACTCTCCTCTCGAGCCCATCAACTGTTCATAACAGAAAGTTCCGGAGCGGATGAGAGCTGCCTGCCGTGCAATTCCGAGGGATTATCTGTGACGAACAGTTGATGGGTTCGAGAGGAGAGTGCGGGAATGTTTGAACATGAATGGGGGAATATTTGAACACCTTCAGGAAGTATTCAAAGTGCACTTGCATGGAGGGTTTGGAGTCTTGAATTACTGCGGAAGTAACGAGCCGCAGAAACCTAATTCTTGTGAGTGTCACACGCCCACGCGCATCAAAAATTGTTCTTACCTAAAAATTATGAACTCTAATGGAAAAATGTTTCTCACAATAGTTGTTCGTTTTGATTTGACAGATTTTTTGGTCAGAAAAAAAGTCACGTTTCCATGTAAGAAAAATATGTTGGCCATCTCAACTCCGCCATTTTTTATTTTGGACCAAAACATAATTTTTTTTTTCAACGTCGCCCATCGAATCCTCAAAGTTTCATTGTACCCAATACTCGATCGGAGTCGTATTTTCCGAGATAAATCAGGTGTAAGATTAAAATGGGACACCCGGTATACTACGATCGAGAATCACGTGAAAATCAGGAAAAAGTTCTTCATAAATCAATATCTGTACTATGACGTATACGTTACCTTGTAGGGGCCCTGCTGACGGTACGGACAACAACGCCGCATATGTTTACATTTGTGTAACTCGAAATCATGACACTGAAGTTAGCCGCCGAAACCGCGCCGCCGATTCACCGAGAGTTCCCGCGCGCAACGGTTCTCAGACAGGAGAACAGCTCGATTCGTCCGAAAAATCCTTCCCAGCCGCGAAATAATAACAATGGAGCAATGAAATTTCATATTCATGTTAAATTCACCGTTTCTAACAATAAATGAGCAATGTTAATTTTTTGAACAATTTTTTCGACCACTTTATTCTTGTATTTTGAACCAAAAAAGCAACTCTGGTGCAAAAACCTTTCGCCAAGTACATTAATGTGATATATATCCCCAAAAAGCACCTCTCACGTGAAAAAAAAAAATCCCAAATCAGTTGCTACTGCCAAGTACCTACATCACATCACCTTTTTCTCAAATTCATAATTTGGCCTTTCATCACATGGTTTTCATAGCCATCTTGTCTTTCTTCGCAACACCATAGATACAGCGATAGGCAATTGACAGTTCTATTGGTGTAAAGAGATAAACAGAGAACATAGAAAAATGAAAATGAAGAGATGAAAAAAAAAAAATTTGGAGGTAGTGGTACTTGGCGGGCCACTATTTTATGCTGTTACCTCGTACTTTTCTCCAAAAGACCCGCCATGTACCACTATAAATTGACAGTCAGCTGGCTTCTATCAACAATGGCTGCCGAGTTGCATCGACCGCGCGCCAAAATCACCCTAGGGATTTTTCAGCGCAACGAGTGGCTATCCCCATGAAAATATGAAATATTAGGTGTCTGGGCGGACGGACCATTCTCTTTCACCTGGTCCTCGCGGTATATTTATGTCATTCTACGGTAACAAACAATTTTATTTTTTATAAGCAAATATATTATTCACACGTGATTTTCAAAGCAAGCTCCACGCGATAAAAATCTCAAAATTCGTTGATAGATATCATTCAATACTGATTGATCGATTTTTGATAGATATTCATAGCTTGTTCACGAAGGTTTTATTCACTTCATTTATCATTTGCTTCAAATAAACGAACAAAAGGTGATGTGATGTAGGTACTTGGCAGTAGCAACTGATTTGGGATTTTTTTTTTTTTTTACGTGAGAGGTGCTTTTTGGGGATATATATCACATTAATGTACTTGGCGAAAGGTTTTTGCACCAGAGGTGCTTTTTTGGTTCAAAATACAAAAATAAAGTGGTTGAAAAAATTGTTCAAAAAATTAACATTGCTCATTTATTATTAGAAACGGTGAATTTAACATGAATATGAAATTTCATTGCTCCATTGTTATTATTTCGCGGCTGGGAAGGATTCCAGATCCGAGGCTCTTTCGGACGAATCGAGCTGTTCTCCTTTATCAACGAATTAACCTCAGCTGTAACCGGAAATTAATTAGAACTAAAGAGTTCATCGAGAAGAACCAATTCAAACGAAATTCCTAATTGTATCCTGGGGTTGAGGCTTCAATAAATTGAACTAGGTAAGGGAGAAAAACTTTATTGAAGTTGAGTAAAAGTTCATTCAATGCATAACAAGGATAATTGTCATGTTGTAATAAATTAGTCTTCGTTACAGTCATTTAAAACTGATTGATGAATTTTTGGTAAATATTCATAGCTTATTCACATAGGTTATATTCACTTTATTTATCATTTGCTTCAAATAAACGAACATAACCACACATGTCTACCTTCCGCGATGTATTGGCAGTCAGCCGGCTTCCATCAACAATGGCTGCCGAGTTGCATCACCCCAGGGATTTTCAGCGCTACGACTTACGGGTGGCTATCCCCATGAAAATACTAAATATTAGGTGTCTGGGCGGACAGACCATTCTCTTTCACCTGGTCCTCGCGGTATAATAATAGTGTCATTCAATAGCTTTGAAATGGTTCTTGAATGAAGTCTCTAGGATGAATATAACCGAAGATATGACCGTTTGAAGGGGAGTATGTTTTCGATTTTTGGCTCTTTTTCCTGAATTTCACCCCCGTGTAACTTGGAAAATAGGGGCCAAAAAAAAAAATTGTTTGATGAATTTATTTGTTCCATAGAACCCGTAATAAAAATTATAGCAAAGTCGGTAACATCGAGGTCAGAAAGCTGTCCGGTTTGACGTGGAATTACTCATATGCCCATTAGGGTGTCTCAAAAAACCCTGACATTTGAAAATGAATGATGCATGCTGAGAAAATTGTGCCTTTTCATAAAAAAAGAACGTTCGTGGAACCCGCAGTCTATGAGATGAGATTTAGTACTGCTTCAAGGTGATAAAAGAAAATTTAAAAATAAAGATAAAAAAATACTAACGCATGTTAAAATTTCTTCAATTCAACTACAAAAATGAAGGTTCACGAAACCTAGAGTCTGTGAGATAATATTTAGTACTGCCTCATAAGGAAACAAGTTGAAAAAATATATTTATAGTGATAACTGATGCATATTGAAAAAAATTTACTTTTTCACGAAAAAATTATGCACGCGCAAACTGGAGCTTCCGAGATAATATTTAGTACTAAATAATATCTCACAGACTTTGGGTTTCGTGAACCTTTATTTTCGTTGTTAAATTGAAAAAAAATTTACATGCGTCGGTATTTTTTTTTTTTTTAAGGTTTCTTCTATCACCTTGAGGCAGTATTAAATCTCATCTCATAGACTGCGGGTTCCACGAACGTTCTTTTTTTATGAAAAGGCACAATTTTCTCAGCATGCATCAGTCATTTTTAAATGTCAGGGTTCTTTGAGCTTGCTTAGTATCCAAGTTCACGTGTTCTCAGCCAGGGAAAACTTTGTCATGAACAATTTGATATGAACCACAAAACCTAACAAGCTTTGGACAATTTTATGACTGAGCTGGATCAAATATGAACTATTGTGTGGTGCAAAATTAGCGAACCTCCATTCGATACTTTCGAATTTATGAATTTTTTTGTTGAATAAGTCCATTTTTCGGGCGGTAAGGGTGGTTTAACCTAGGGCTTCGCACAAGACGAGACAAGACGAGACTTTGACAAATCTTGTCTCGGTCTCGTAATTTTTTTGAAATCATTGTCTTGTCTTGGTCTTGAAGTAGTTTTAGTGTTACCAGCTTGGTCTTGGTCTTGGTACTTTTTACATACAAAATCAAAATTACTGTTTAACGAACTTGAATTTCTTTTCTTTTTTTTTCTCAATTTTTGCCTAAGCCTTTGAGTTGAAATGCATATGGGATTACTATTACACGGAAAATAAATTGCGACGCTATTTACTCCAAGATTGGGTTAAATTTACTGTCGTTAAAAATACTCCAAAAATAGTAAAAATTATTCCATATGCCGCGAATGTTACTGCATTGATAAGTTGGATTTACTCCAATGATGCTAATTTAACCTCAACTTGGTGTTGTCATTTTATCACTCCATTCTGTAGTTAACTTAACTCCATTTGTTGTTGCAATGACAGCAATTTATTTTCCGTGTATCAAATAAACATATTGATCAATGAAGAGAAAGTAAAATTAACATCAGTACAGTACTTGGTACTACAGTCACAAGCTTATATCAAACTTTGGTATTAGGAACCGTATTATTAAATAAATATGTTTATGAAGTAATAACAGCTTTATAGACAAACTATTTTTGTAAATTTAATTTAGGAACTTTTATATTGAGGTTGACTTCATACCACACTCAAGAGTCCCAAGACTCTTGTCGAGACTAATGTCGGAGTCTTGGTCTGGTCTTGATTTATTTCTATAAGTCTTGTCTTGGTCTTGTCTCGAAAAACCAAGACGAGACTACACGAGACCAAGACAAGTCTTGGTATTGTGCGAATCTCTAGTTTAACCCCATAATGTTGTTGCCCCGTTCGATATTTTGGTATTGCTAAACTTACGAGTCAACTGATGGCGAGTGTCGGAAGTTACAGAGTGCCGCAGTTCTGCTTAAGGACGTCAAGGGAGGAGTGTCGAAGGGGTTTTGCCACTATGAGTCTGCTGGTGGTGAAGTAGCTTTGAGAAGCAACTCTTGACGGAGGAATTATTCCACGATCACGATGCAGTGGGAACGAGCTCTCACGTTTCTTCAAATTACGGTAATATAGCTCAAGTAATTATTCGCTAAACGCCAACAGGTTCTAACATTATACCGTATATGTCTGCTCGGTCATAATGATTCTGTTTTATTATTCTTCATCATTTGTTCTCGCTAACTGTCCCAATAAAATGTCATCCATTATAGGGAACAAACGGTTTCATTGAAACAGTACTTTGAAGAATTGATTTTCCATGCAGAATGGCGATTTGAAATAATCATGCAACTCGCTTCTCTGCGCGTGTCCATAAGTTGTATGCGATTAGTTACTTCTGGTAGCGTTAAGGCTCTTGTCCATCATATTGATGATTTTATCTTTCCCGAGTTTGATTCTCTGAAATCGCAATTTATTTGTTCTTCTGTTTTGCCGAAGATGAAATATAATTCTGTCTTAGTAGAATGATGTTATATTTGAAGACTCAGAGGTGCAGAGCAGAATTAGCACTTGCACTTGAAACTCTGCACAATGTCTTTACATCTGACTAAATTTGCTGATTGTACTTACAACCTCAAAACTCTACGGAGAATTAACTGAAAAATATCATTTTTTTTCACTTAGAATGTATTCGTCAATCAGTTCGCAAAACGTTCTATTAAGGTGCCACAGTAGTGGCATGTCCTACATATATTTTGTGACGTCAGAATCGTGAAATACGAGGAATTTCGTCAAAAAATTGAGCCCAAATGAGGAAACGAATTCCATGGGAATTATTTTTTTATAGAAGCGTAAATTAATCCGTGAACCTGGAGGACGAAAGCTATGGTGCGGTCGACCTCAGTTGAAGCCACTAATTTCAAGTGCTTTTCTGAGAGAATTGAATTTCGCGGGTTTCACTTCGCCGATAGGTGGCTACAGACGGAAAAATATTTCTCACTAGCACTAAACTGGATTAACGTTTGTATATATAAGGGAGAGGCGATAGCCATACCAGTATGTCACTGCGATGGATCCGGACTTGCGAGCGAATGATTAACATAAAATAGGATTTTCTAGGTTAGGATAGATAAAGTCAGCCGAAAGAAGATGTATACAAGTTAACCTTACACGAATCAGCGTCATCATTAATAAAAATATTTTGTACGAAATACTTGAACCCTTATGTAATAGACTTGAGTAATTCAATGTCGGTCTACTGACTCGTAAGAATTTGTATCTGTTCCTTCATAAGTGTTCATCTAATCCCATACAGGTATATAATTTTGCTGTTGCGGGCAAGAACCGATAGACATTTTTTCTTATTAGTCTCTATCAGAGATTTTTAGCGGGGATAGAATCGTATAGATATTGTCGAACAATCGCGGTACGGAACGGATAGAAAAACCTGTGCAGATTGTTTATACATCCTGATAATCGATAGACCAAATAAGATATATTATTCTCATAGAAAACTGAACTATCTGAATATGAAATATATTCGTTGAGACACATAATATTATTGCAAGGAATGACCATAAATAATTGATCTAAATTGTATCTGGAAATGAGGTATAAATATTTATACCGCCATGACGGTAACCGCTAACGTAGATCCGGTGACAGAAACCACCAAAGAACGAATATATTTTTTTTTTATAGGTTTCTATAAGAGGGGTTTTAAATTTGCTTCAAATAGGACAAAGCGGGTCAAAGCTGGAATCGCTTCGTTCTGGTGTTCTTTTTGAGATACTGAGTTTTCCCCCTCCCCGGATGCCGGGAACAACCCCTATTTTTACAAAAATGCGTCAAAAAATCAGTTCTCTGATAATATCTCGGTTCCGAGCGGGGTAAGGACAAAAAAAGTCATCACAAGAAGTGAAGACAATTGAATTTCGCATCGAAAAGATTCAATACATATTTTCGGTGAAACAAATATTTTCGGAGCTACAGCCGAGAGAAGTGGCGTACCCCCTCACGTTAGGACCATACGTCGACTCATTCCCACAATATCTCCATGACTACTCGCTGCGACGTTTGATTTACACGTTTCAAATGCAGGTGAATGCGTTTTCTAATATACATTTGAGCTCCAACGACCTGTAAAATCGATATTCATCACAATTCCATCATCGTTTCACAGCATTTTCATAAATGCACTCAAAGACCGTATATACCTATGTGGAAATATACGATAAAAAATGTAATAATAATAATAATAATAATAATAATAATAATAATAATAATATAATATACGAAAAAAAATATAATATAATAATAATATAATAATATAATATACGATCTGTGACGTATATTCGACTGTTGGTCCCCTCGTACGAAAAAGGCAAGGTTTGCAAGTCTATGCCTTGCGTTGCCAGTATACCGGAGGTTCTGATCAATGCTACACGTAAATTTCTTAAAAAGTGCAGTTATTATTGTAGTTTAACGTGTGATATGGCGGAGTTGGAAAATTGTTTTATGCACTGAAAAAAAAAGTATAAGAAAAAGGTTATGACAAAAGACATTATAAATGTCATTATAAAGAAAATAATAATATAACCTCTTTCATGTTATTACTGTTTGTTATTAAAATGTTTTTATGTATCAATCTATATTTATTGACGATAATATAATTTAAATAGCTAATTTGATTTATTTTAAGATTAATAATTACAATGTCAGTCATAAAGTTATAATTTAAGTCCATAAATCCGTGGTAGAGATACGCGGGAACTTTTTTACTATACTCACTGGTGTCTTGCTATAGTATCGTACGGAAAATATAAGTCCTACAGCTATATCGAGTATGCGTATAGGACTTATACTTTTCTTTCAGTGCATGTGAAGAAACATTGTCGGAGGGCCGGACGCTTGAAGTGAAACAGAAAGAGCTCAAAACCTTATTAGAATCTAGTTTAAAAAGAAAAGACAATAAATCGACTCAGCTCAAAGGACTGCGTACTGTGACCATACACGTGAGTGCAAGAAATCTTATACGAAAGAAAATAGTATTGTTGCGGCATTGAAGTCAAATCGAGGCAAACCTGCGACTGAAACCAGTACTCGAAGATCAAGTGTCGACAATACTTTCGATTTTAAAGCCCATCCCTAGTCGCCCACCTCCTTTCCATACAATGTAACGAAAACGAGGCCGGGGAGACACATTTCGATTATTATCCGAGCCCAGGCGTCGAGAACGCAAAAAAGGCCGACGTAGCGCGAATTCTATTTTAATTCCAAACACATAGATCCAAAAAAATGTTCGTTTCATGCGAAAATAGAGCCAGCGTTTGGTTATTTCTTCTTTCCATTGTCCAAAGCCAATGACAATGGAAAACCATTTAGACGGTTGACGGTGTTATTTCAGAAGATAAATTATCATTCAAATCTTCGGTATTATCGATCTTTTTTTCTTCTTGCTTTGTTTTTTTTGAAGATGTTTCCTGGTCATCTACTTTTAGTAGTATAGATGGAGAATTTATAAATTTAGTAAGCTGATTGGACACCTTGCGCTCATTATTGATGGATTCTTCAATGTATCCTTCAGCGACACTGGTGGATTTCCATCCACCATGTCGCTTAATTGTGGTGATGTCTGCTCCTGAATCAGCCAGCATTGTTGCTGATGTTCTCCGAAAGCTATGACCTGTATATTGACTTGCATTTGGCAGTTTTAGGAACTCCGCAATTTGCTTTGGAAATTTTTATATTTTGTTCTTACCAACTGGTTGTTTCGTACATTTACCGTTCTGATAATTCACGAAAAATCTATTTGTCTCTATCTTTTCCGGTCGCAGATTTTTATACTTTTTTATTATATTATAATACTCTCTCTCTCTACAGTGAACACGCGAACTGTATGAGTTTTGGTATTTGAAAGCGTGATTCGTAGAATCGTGCCTTCCAAATCCTTCAAATCGTCTACAGATAGATCACACAGCTCTTGTCCTCTACAAGCACCAACGACACCGAGGATCGCAACCACCTGAAATAATGTATATGCCCACAATCTAATATAATATCAAGGTTACCCAATGTTAATGCTATAATTTTATAGCTAACCTTTGTAATTAGATAGATATCATCAGGGGCTGTTTCCATAAATTGTTTAATTTCACTGGATGAGAAAACTTTCGATTTTTTCGGAAGAAATCCAGTATTTTCTTTTTTCAAAAAAGCTTGCAGCCGAGAATATGTACTTATATCGAGATTATGTTTACAACTTATTGTAGATTTCAGCATGGAATAAGTTGACCATAAAGTTGTTGGGGCTTATTTTTCGGCAAGATCAACGAAATAACTGAGTAAAACATCTTCTGTCCAGGTCGTTGCGCCTTCAGTTTTCATCCATGTTGTAAGAGAATTATAGCAAATTAAATATCTGCGTTTTGATTTTTCCGGTAATAGATTCAGCGTAGCAGCGTTTGCTTTGTCAATAAGATGTTGTGGAGTTCGAATTAATTGGATATCACCATTATCTTCTTTATTGGAATCCATTTCAATTTGAAATATTATTGAATATTTGTTATTTTATATTATTTTATACCCTTCCGTCGTATTTCGATTGTCAGTTTAAGTTCCAGAGCAGATGTCATGAAAAACATAGTGTGTGACACGGGATGAAACAATATACCGCGCGGACCAGGTGAAAGAGAATGGTCGGTCCGCCCAGACACCTTATATTTCGTATTTTCATAGGGATAGCCACTCGTTGCGCTGAAAAATATATCCTGAGGTCGAAGCTATCGACCACGTGCCAAAATCACCCTAAGGATTTTCTGCGCAACGAGTGGCTATCCCCATGAAAATACAAAATATTAGGTGTCTGGGCGGACGGACCATTCTCTTTCACCTGGTCCTCGCGGTATATTAGTATATTTGTTACACAATATACTATCAAGCGGTTCAAAAAATACGAGGTCATTTTTCGGCCGATTTGAGGTGGAATTGCGCATATATCTCGCATATAATTTTGACAAATATATTTTTGCATGCCGGCATCTCCTAAATTTTTTCGAAATTCAGTTCTCACATTCGCTGATGTTTCAAATTTCTCTACTCTTCATGTTATGTATACACGGAGAATTTTTTCCTAGGAAAGATTACAATACTTGTGAGTAATGTTGGGATATACCCGCATTTTCGGCAATATTACCAGCGAGTATGGTACACTTCGTTGCGCCGAAAATGGTCGAAATATCCAGATCCGACTACAAAGTTTACCATACTCGCTGGTAATATTGCTAAGGCTACCAGGCGTACTGGATTAAGCAGGACAGTCCTTGATTTGAGCTAAGTGTCCTGGATTTTTTTACACCCCGAATCCGTACAGCATTTATAAGAATTGTCCTGCATTGTCCTGGATTATATGCGAGCTCGTTTCAACTTGTTTTAAACATATAAAATATCCGGATATCTTGAAGAAAATCCACAGTTCGGAAAAGTATAAGTTCGCGTCGAAAACTAAGTACCAATATCGTAACTGATACGTACTATAGATAAATTATTCAATCATTTGACTGTTTAGTTTTTTTTGTTTAATGTTTGCAATACTTACATGTAAGATTAAGGAATTGAGAATTCTAGTCCAAGATACTGTGAGTATATTATACATTCAAAACTTATGTAAAATGTTATGTTTATCTATCATTGTAACGTTACTCTATCCTGTTAAATGAAAAAATTAAAACTAAATGATTGTGTCCATGCATTACTCGGAGGGGGGGGGGGGGGGGGGGGGGGGGGTGGTTAAGGTAGGTGGTAATGGCGGTGTCCTGCATTGCACTCGTTCAGATCTGGTAACCTTAAATATTGCCGAAAATGCGGGTATATCCCAACATCACTGACAAGTATTGTAATATTTCCTAGGAAAAGTTTCTCCGTGTACGTAAAGCTGTTCAGAGGAAGGATCAATAGCAGCCCATACAGCACACACATTTCTATCTACTCAAACAGCGTTCTCAGACAAAATATGAGCCAAACACATATTCCGTCTTCACAGGTGCTTTCTTAACAGTCTGCTCCTTCATTTGAAAACAAAATCATCGCAATAGACGTAGTTTCGGGGAAACTACCACACGAAAGATAGCCGGATCTCACGGACCCAGTGTGGGTAACTAAGTAGCGAAAAATATGTGTGCATTCCTAGGGTTAAAAAATATCCTGTGTATTTTTCAGCGAAAAACGAAAAGAAAAAAAAAGATACGAAATTCCTGCGAGATGATTTAGACGAGACTGATTGTGTACTTAATATAATTTATAGTTTAGAAGAAGTTCATTATTTGATAGAAATAAATAACAAGACGAAATGTAAGTCGTGATCAAAGAGTATCATGCCAAAGTAAATACCGATCAGAGATATTTAGGATACATAATAACTAACTGACTGCGTTACGAAAGCTGAATGGATCACTTGATGACGCAAGCAGCACGTTCTACTGAGCTGGTTTGTGCTTTGAGTGTATCTCTGCAACAGCAAGGCCTAAGACCAACCTATAACGAGTATGTACAACATACTAGCTGGTATTATAATTAGACTTACCTATCGAACACTGCAGCAGGGCGTCTGGTACGCAGATCGTCGATTGCGTCAGTATCGTCGAGGATTTAGCTTTCGCAGCTTTAACGCAAGGCGTCTGGGAAAATAGAAGCCACTCATAGATAATCCAGATATACCTACACTATCCCGTAGTATTTTTCATGGGAAATTGCGCAAATTAAATTCATTTTCGACTTTTATTACCGGATGTATAAGCAGCTAACAGTAAATGTTCAGGAAGAAGGGTGGGAAGAGATGTGGAAGTAATCAACACCCATGCGTTTCTATGATGAATCTTATCTCGAGGAATTAAAGTCGTTCTTTTGCCTTCCGAAAAGAGTCCCGCGCCTCTCAGAGACTTACGTGAGGCGTGGCCAGAGGCTAGGTGATTAATAAAACAGGCAAGCGGACCCCGATCGGCCGCATGACAAACGAGGCCCTCAAAAAGCGAGCCCATTTGTTAGGCACACGCATTGCGGGCCTTGTTTCGAGATGCTGCTCTACCTCACCTAGATCCAAGAGTGAATGCATTTTTTTTTTTTCGTTTTAGTTTGTTTTCTAACTGTAGGGAAATGATTATGAGCTTTCAAAGTAACTTTTATTATCTGGCCGTTAATAGTGGTGACATACCTGCAGAAATGGTGTATTCTGCGTGTGACATTCGAGACTGATCCTGAAATTATTGTAATTAATATAATTTGACGTTTTCACTACGGTCGAATTAAAAATTCAAGGAAGTTTGAAAGAAAGTCAATATACCTTATCTTGACATTGCCTCCGTAATTTTAAAATAGATGCGGAATGAGGGGTTAACTGCTAATAAGATTGACATGTTTCTTGTGATACATTTCAAAAGATTTCAAGAGATTCCGATTCATTCTAAATCATGGGATTTGGAAAGATTTCCTTCCATATCACAGATCATGAAAGATTTCAATAGAGAATTCAGAAAATTTCGCAAGATTTCACGGAGAGATGTACCTGCATCAGATTCAAAAAGTAAGCTAACCGATAGATGCGGAATGACCAACGTTTGTAACTAACTGTTGACGACTGGTACAGGACGTCAGGACCAGTACATACAACGTTGTTAATCTGGATTAGGGTACCATGACGTTCTGTTTATGCCCCGAAGACTTTAGCTGAACTCGTTAACCGGTACATCCACAACCCGTACACGTGTTTACATGCATATAATATAGGTATACGTGTATATGTATGCATTCTGGCGTCAAAGAAATCCGACATACATGTGCTTACATATGTATGTATGTATATGTTCCAATTACAAAGTGCAGCTTAGGCAACGCACTTAATTCCATTGCAATGTTGGTTCTGATTTGTCACATAATTTAATCAGCCTGACTACAAGGTATGCTTTGTGGAGCAAATTAATAACGGTGCTGTGCGACTTATTGTGAGTGACGGGGGACGGCTTATTCTATGCAGTTTCAGTACTAAGCTGGGTTGGGGGGGAATTAGTTTAGCACATTCATGCGGGTTTTATACTTATTTCTGTATAGTTGTACAAGAATAAGAATGCAGTGTTACTTTTATCCCGCTGAAGACATTAAATAGGCTTAACTTTATTACTTGTTATTTCTATTCAAGTACCAGGAATGAGACCGCGCCATCGAGTCACTATCATATAACGCCGTGTTTCAATCCCATGTTATAGTCTGCAACCATCTGCTCCAAACGCACACCCTTTCTAAAGTACTTTCGGTAATAACATAATCACGAACGCTAGTGAATCACGAATGTAAGTATTTCAACCTTTTAACGTGACAGGGTTGACAGCTGAAACCGAACTATTATATAGTTATCGATATTACTTCGAGATTATTCTGAAAATTGCACGAAAGCCGACAATTATATCTAGATACAGATATCTAAAAGTCTACTTCAGAAATGGTTGTGTATAAAAATCTGAACAACTGAGAAAAGGCTTCTAAAGTGGCACTAGTTCGCCTGGAATTATGAAACGTATATCTCAAAGGTTGATAAAAAAGTGCCAATGGATTTTGAGGAAGAATATCTGAGGAAGTTGAAAATATTTTACAGATCTGTTCTGTGTGTTACGTCGCCGGCCATCTAATCGATGGCATCTTCACCGAGCCCACCTTACAGCCTGGCTACAACCTGGTCACAACTGTACCAAAGGGCGCTAAGGCGTTGAACATTACCGAGTTGGGCAACACCGAGAATATTTTAGGTAAGATAATGTATCTACGTATATCGACAAGATCCGACAAGATCACATTACACTAAGCGATTTTGTATGATTGACTTTGATCGGTATTAGAATTGGAATTAACGGCTCAAACTTAGTGGGAGTTTATTTTTAAGACCCATCCGTAGTCGCCCACCTTATTTTGGTCGAAATGTGTTACATTTCGATTATTATCCGAGCCCAGGCGTCAAAAACGCAAAAAAGGCCAACGATGCGCAAATTCAAATTCAATTCCGAACACATCGTCCGAAAAAATGTTCGTTTCATGCGAAAATAGAGTCTACAGATGGTTTTTACAGTATTCGAATGTCTTCGAATTTGATTTCCTCGGCAAATTATGTAAAAACAATCTGTAGATTCTATTTTCGCACGAAATGATTTTGATAAAAAAAATCCTAAACTATGTGAAAGTATCAGGTATGTGTACCACTACATGGGGAAAAATCGAGGATATCATACCGTTGAATCTGATCATGATTCTACTCCAAACTAAAATTCTCTTTATCGATTTTACGGCCTAAAATTCTAATTTTCAGTAAGTATCCTGCAGATGAAAATTCTATGATGATTTGGATATCATTTCTGGGGTAAAATTTCTCGAGGAATTCAGGCAAATCAATAAAAAAAAAACTCTACTCTTAATATTCTCTGAGATATATCAATTTTTATGGGAAAAAAAACTGGTGACAATTGAATTCTTCGATGTATATCTCACTCAAGAAGATTAAGAGAAAAAGAGAATTTCAGTTTGGAGTGAAATCATGATCAGATTCAACGGTATGATATCCCCGATTTTGCCTTGTATAATAGTACACATATCTGATACTTTCACATAGTTTAGGATTTTTCAAATGAAAATTAGCTGCACAGTGCATTTTTGAATTGAGATCCGTAAAAATGCATGTGTTTTGAAAGGGAAACTTTGAGACCTTACCGGCACGGGTTCACTTCATTTTAGAAACTTCGTTTTGGGACCAAAATTTTTCTTTTTTTCTTTCTTCAAACTGTGGGGCTTCACTCCTTAAGATGGTATTTAACGTCCACCCTCATATATATACGCACAGCCTTATGCAAAGTGAACAAATGATAAATGGTTTCAACGAATAAATACTAGCGAGCGCGTAGTTATTATAGAGAATTGAGAACATCGAGAGAATTTCTCGCTTCAACTTATTACTAGCCTTCTAATGAAGATGAACGAGTGTTTAATGAGATTGCAGAAACAACATCTATCGTGAACCATCACCGACTATTTCTGATGTATAGCTATTGAGATCTAGAATGGTATGAAATTCAATGCTGGAATGCGGGGTTTACGATTTTCAATATTGTTGGCTAATTACATAGTATGTATACCATAAGTATTCGTGGACGCGGGTCACTTGTTGATGCTTGACAATGAACGCACAATGAATTGAACACAGATTCATTCAACAAGAGACCCGTATCCACAAATACTCATGGTATAGCTACTACATGCACATTAAAAAATTCGAAAAAGTTATAGAATTGCCATCACACGGAATAATACTATTTATGACTAAATATATAATTCATCGTGTGGATTTCTTCTCACTTCGAATTTTTCTTTGTTTTTAGCCGTCAGAAGACAAAATCGCAGATTTGTGCTGAATGGAAATTCTGCAATGGCGAGGTCAGGGTCGTTTGAGGCCGCGGGGACCACGTTTACCTATACTCGACAGGATTCACACTACCTAGAAAGCGTCGCGGCAGAAGGACCTCTGCAAGAGCCAGTTGATATCCTAGCAAGTATTTTATATGGATAACTTATGTGAAATAGTTTTTTTTCACAAATAATTTAATACGTTTCTAGCGTAACGTAACATAACGTGAATACGTTAGGCGTTGTTATCTCAAAGCGATACACGATAATGTAACATATTATACGCACGATAAGAATAACTTCTTTCTCGTCTGCCTTATCTTTTAGGTTTTGTTTACTTAGAGATTCACATTTACCTCGTTTCTCTCGTGCAGTGTCACCAAGATTTACTCTCGTTCATCGTAACCATACGCCTATAAGAATAACAGACTCATTGTTGAATTAGCTCCTGCAGATAATAATAACAATACATGAAGGCCGTCTTAATATTCTGTTTCTGCTTTTCTAAAGGATTGTCTTTCATTGTTTTCAGGTTTTCTATAAAGAACCGAATCCGGGGATTGTCTACAGGTACGTAATGTTTGGTGATCAACCGGTGCCACCACATCCGAATCCGAAATTCAGCGCAGGTAATATTTTGGATCGCATTCATTTCTTTGTTCTTCGTGTTCTTGAAATTTGAAGTAGAATTTCTGTTTTCCTCCACAGCGACGAGCAAGACTTCGAAAATATTTCCACCCAGCAATTATTCTCGAAGGTAAATATTGCTCCTCACTGACTTCGTTCTACAAACTATATTTTCACTATCTCGAAATCAAGTTTTATCATAGGTGGAATTCTTCAACTGTCATAACTAAATGAATGAATCTTCGCAGTGACTTAATATGTTTTCATGTTGTTGGTTTTTTATTTACATCCTGCCGTTTTTTTTTTTATTACTAGAAAAGATTTTTTCCCAGTCAAAAATCTAATGGCAGGTGACGAAGCTCACGTTCCTCAAACTGTAGCACCTCAACGACGGTTGAGAAAGCGCAGATTTTCGTGGAAAAGTTTTGGCCTTACTGACTGCAATAAATTCTGTGGTGGAGGTAGGTGAAGTGTGTGCATAATATCATATATGGTCCAACTATCAGCAATCAAGCATCAATTATCCAGTTATAAAAGAATGTTCAATTTCGTATTTTTCAAGGTATACAGGTGACTCGGTTCATCTGTGTCCGAGAACAGTCGCAGGGGCAAGTTCCCGAGAGAAGATGTCATCACTTAGAGAAGCCTGTTGGCCAGACAATCAGATGCAATACTCGACCATGTCCGGCAAAGTGAGTACTTTTTTTTTTCTAAAAAATTTTCTCGTAGAATATTTGGCTCAGATCCTAAATTTATCTATCACTTTTGATGTTGGTTTGATTTGATGAGAGAGTCGAAGGATGCGGTGAAAGAATAGCTAACCACGCTGTAGACAGGCATTGAAAGTTGAAGTTTTAGAGCAAATGTTATGAGAAGAATATAGATCGACAATCCGAAATGAAGGGTCAATTTTTTTTTATTTTTGTTTAAGCAGCAGTTCAAATTAAACGAGATATATAGATATTTTTCAAGCCCATTATTTGAATGTAAAGTCCTTTGAATTTCAGATCTTTTCATCAAGCCACTTTTACGATCATTACACGAGTTTGTTGGTCAGGCCGACGGACAGACCGATATCTACCGCGAGGACCAGGTGAAACCGAATGGTCCATCCGCCCAGACACCTAATATTTCGTATTTTCATGGGGATCGCCACTCGTTGCGCTGCAAAATCCCTAGGGTGATTTTGGTCGATGCAACTCGGCAGCCATTGTTGATAGAAGCCGGCTGACTGTCAATACATCGCGGAAGGTATAAGACGTGTGGGGTTATGTTCGTTTATTTGGAGCAAATGATAAATGAAGTGAATAAAACCTACGTGAACAAGCTATGAATATTTATAAAAAATCGATTAATCAGTTTTGAATGATATCTATCAACGAATTAACCTCAGATGTAACTAGAAATTAATTAGAATTAAAGAGTTCATCGAGAAGAACCAATTTGAACGAAATTATTAATTGTATCCTGGGGTTGAGGCTTCAATAAATTGAAATAGGTAAGGGAGAAAAACTTTATTGAAGCTGAGTAAAAGGTCATTCAATACATAACAAGGATAATTGTCATGTTGTAGTAAATTAGTCTTCGTTACAGTCGTTTAAAACTGATTGATCAATTTTTAATAAATATTCATAGCTTATTCACGTAGGTTATATTCACTTTATTTATCATTTGCTTCAAATAAACGAACATAACCACACATGTCTAACTTCCGCGATGTATTGGCAGTCAGTCGGCTTCTATTAACAATGGCTGCCGAGTTGCATCGACCGCGCACCAAAATCACCCTAGGGATTTTCAGCGCTACGACTTACGAGTGGCTATCCCCATAAAAATACCAAATATTGGGTGTCTGGGCGGACGGACCATTCGGTTTCACCTGGTCCTCGCGGTATATGAAACCTTTCATTCTGAATTCCGATGTTAAAGACCCCAAAACGTGAAGGTTGGCTGAAATTGGTGAAAGTCATTTTCTCGAGCGAAATTAATACTTTTCTCATACCACCAAGGTGGTGTAAAGTAAAACAGAGTTCCGATCGATTGATATCCAATATCGTTTCATTCGCGAAAAGTAGGAGAGTGATGAAATTGACATAATCATAAATTATGTTTCTAATGAGATTCACAAAGTTCAAAACGTCGTAAATGTGTAGTATAATCCACCTTTTTTAAAACCCTTTCATATTTTTTTATGAGTTTTTCTATAGCCACAGTAATTTTCAAAATTTCTTAGATGGAGGGCCGGAACCTGGAGTCAGTGCTCGGTGAGTTGCGGGGATGGATTTCGATCTCGGGAATTAGAATGCGTTCAGGAGGTGACACCCACTTTGACAATGCGCGTTGCTGACGGGGCTTGTATAGAACCGAAGCTTTTACCGGTCAAAGAAGCCTGCGCTATGTCGCCCTGCGAAACACGTATAGAAAAGCTATCCACGGATGAACACGTTCTTCAAAAACCTAGATGGAACGCCGAGCCGTGGTCTGAGGTACTTAATATATCTAACATGATCATTAGGGTACTCTTTTTGGAACCAATATTTTTTTTTCAACTCCCACTTTGATAAAAAAACATTTTTTTTCGCCAATAACTTTTTTTCAGCTTTCGAAACAAAAAAAAAAAATGAATAAATAGGCGATCTAATAGACCACTCATAAAAAATTTCGAAAATTAAATTTTTTTTCCAGTAACAAGCTCTAGACCCTCGAAAAAAATAGAAGGAAAATTCGTCCTATTTTGGTTAGGGGTTTAGAAGTTTCGTTTTTTTTTGTCCGGTTTTTTGAAAAAAAAAAGAATCAAAATCAAAAATGGCCTTTTTTGGAATTTCAAATTTAGTGTTTACACATGAATATTTTCTATGATCGTTAATAGTGGAGGTTCGAAAAAATGTTTTTCGAAAAATTCGATCGAAAACAAACATTTTGTATTCGGTTCATTTTCACCCCAGAGCACGAGGTTCCTAAGAAAAAAATGGAAAACTTAGCCAAATGGTAAATCTGGGATATTTTCATTAATTGATAAATCGAAATAAACAGCTGCAATCAAAAAACCCTTTGGGGGTATCGTTTTAACTCTCAAAAAGTGATCCGAAAAAAAATTTTGATCGAAATCGCAAACCCGAAGGTCAAATCACTTTTGTTCTCAAGTGGAATACCTCATATTTAGGACACGCCACTACTGTGGCACCTTAACCCCGTCGCCGTCGGGTGGAAAAGAAAATGACGTGCCAAAAATGTGTTGGAAATTTTTTTTTCCAAAACTGCACGAAAATTTTATCATTAAGGTTTTCGGGGCCGCTGGATCCGGATCTGATATGAGTTTTACAAAAATCAAAATGGCGGAGCCAGTATGGCGAATCAAAATTCAGAAAAATGTTGGAATTCGATAAAAATTGGTATTTTAAGATACCCATTTTTATTGAAATCCAAATGTGTTTTGGAATTTCGAAGCGCCATACTGGATCCACCATTTCCGATTTATAAAAACTGATATTAGATTTAGACTCCACGATCTAAAAAACGATAGCATACCCATTTTTAATGAAATCCAAATATTTTTAGGGATTTCGATTCGTCATTTTATATTTTGCAAATCTGACTCCAGATTCGGATTCAGCAATATCAAAAACCTCAAGATACCTATGGACAATTGGATTGTAATAGATTAAGGGGGATGCCAACCTACGAGAAGGATAAAAACCGGTCATCGTATTCAATGTTTTATTGCGGTGAGAATCAAGCGTTTATTTGAAGCATATGATAAATGAAGTTAATAAAACCTATACGTGAACAAGCTATGAATATTTATCAAAAATCGATCAATTAGTTTTTAATGATATCTACCCAGGTGAAACATGACGACTGGCCCAGGCTCGGCCCACGATCGGCTCAACTGTGGCCATTCGCGGTCCAAGATAGGCCTCGAAGTTCGGTCCAACACTGGCTAACCATTGAAATGATAACGCTGGGCCATGCTTGGCTACTTATACTAGGACCTTTCGTGGTAGCCAAGAAATAGCCAAAGCCTGGCTTGCAGAAATGGACAGGAGCTGATTGCCAATCGTGGACCGAGCTTGAGTCAATCCTCAGCCAAGATTGATCCACGTATCATTTATTATCTAAATTATGGGTATTTGCGATTCGATTGGTTCAAGCCGGAATGAGTAATTACAGAAACGCTTGGAATCAACAACATTTATTTAAAAAAAAAGCAAATTAAGCAGTATTAATTGCCATATATATATATATATATTAGTGTAAGGTTGGGTTGGTCATATATATATATATATATATATTAGTGTAAGGTTGGGTTGGTCAAAGAACGCAGCAGTGCAGCTCTTTTTCTTTCAGTTGCTCCACCCTCGCGATCTCTAGCACCTGCTAGAAACAATCCAACTTTCGACGAAATCTTCAACTCTTCTGGACTCTTGCCATCATGATTGTATCGAATCTTAATGAAATCTACAAAATAAAAAATATAAGGGCACATGTTAACAAACTCTTTTTCTTTGTCGAGTGGAAAACTTTAAATTGATGATAATAAGTCAATAAAACATGACATTTACCTTCTAGACATTTATACGTGTATGTTGCACTAAAGTTGCTTTTTCCTCCAATCACGGTCTTCCGCCCTTTACCACTGTAATTGAGCTGTACTTCTTTATTAATCAGATGGGCCAGAATCGTTGTAACTGCATCCTCCCAATTTGTCACTCTACTCACTTCTAAAGTCATGACCTGTTTCTAAAATTCATAAAAAAAAAATTCCCAATTAGATTCAATATTGATTAGATAGCGTTCTTCGCGATTTCTCGACGAAAAAATCAATAGCAAAAAGTTACCAAAAATTTCTGTCGTTCGGCAGCTTTCTCAGGAGTCTCGCTGTTAGAGGCATGTGTAGGGTCCAAACTATCTTCGAATTTCAAGAAATCCTCCAAAGTGGTCAATGGGAATGTACATTCGAATTTTGATTTTGGGTCTGGAATTCCTTGGTCTCCAAATGTATTGCGTGGTGATGATGCTGCCTTCACCAACTCCGTTGTTTGGCTGTCAAGGTCGTACCGGATATTTCTTCTGAGTCCATCTAATTTTGCACTGAGAGTGAGAGTCACAATTTCAAACGATAAATCGATATAATTCATAAGCAAATCCATCTGCGGCTTGTCGGTCTGCGCTCTCAAGTCTTGCATTTTATTCTCCAGGTATTTTATCTTGTCTGTTCGATTTGCAACTCTGTTTAATTTCATATGATCAAGACCCTTGGCACTTGATGTGTTGACTCGAGTTGAACCATTATCTGTTGAGTTCTCGGATTCAGCATCATTTCTATTTTTTTGACACCCTGAACCACTTGGCAGGGAATGCTGTGGCCGAGCTTCTTCCAAATCTGCCTCACCTTCATCAAGATTGTGATGATCAGATCCTCTTGAAGGTTGGTCACTTGAAACGGTGGGTGAAGTCGGTGCATTGGACTCTTCCTCTGGAAGTGCGTATAAAGTCTGAGATTTTCCAAGCATCAGTCGAGCTTGAGCTTTTGAAACAGGTGTTGTGTGATTCCCCTCGGCTTCAGTATCAGTGGAGTCTGGTACATTCCTGTCAGTAAGAGCTTTTTTCAATTTTTTCAAACCTCTGGCGTAAGTCTCTGTGAAATAAAAAAGTTACGTGATGGTTATTTACTTCGCTTTCAACGAAGAGGTAAACATTCAATCAATTTCCCGTATAGTTTTTTTTAAAATATTAATCAAAATTATAATAAGTAATAATGTATTCGCAAATGAAAAATACAACTACTAAAAACTCACTTGAATCCTTTAGTATTGTAACTGGATACGTTTTCCACGTTTTTTTAGCTGGTGCATCGTTTTCAACCATGGTGTTCATAGTTTTCATTTGATTATGTGCTGGAAAGTAACAAATTATTGTCCCATCCTTCAAGACTTTAGTCCAACGACGGGGCACTAGATCAAGATTCGGCCTCCCATTCTTGTCGACTTCGCCTATGAACTCCACCACACAGTATGTCCGAGAAGGATCGGGACCATCGCCTTGACCCTGGTCCTCTGCAGTAGAGGGATGCAGCGGGTTAGGAATGAGAGGATCGGGATGAGCGTCCATCGTGGTCGATTTTTTAGCACTTTTTCTAACAGTTCCGTTTCCGCGTCAACATCAATATACTGTCATTTATTACACGTCAACGTTTCCACGCCAACACCAATACACTGTCATTTTTTCTATAGACGTGAGCCGACACAGTCGTCGCGTTCTCAATTCAATGTTCAATAACACTCATAATATAGGAATCAATTTATACAGTGTGATCCAAAATGCGGTACTTTCAAGTGTGGAGTAAAGAAACAGAATATTGAACATCATTCAATGTCATTCGTAAACATTTTTTACGTACTCGTTTCATGGAGACTAACATTAAGGTCTCAGAAATTCTCCCAATTTCCTTAACTCCAACATTACTGGAAGGACAGGGGGTGTTAAAGATGTTTTTTGTCGTTTCCACTCGACGTCCTTCAATGAACAAATCCTCTAATGTACTAGCCTTTGACTGTGACGGTCTTTGGAGTAATAACTTTTTGATAATAAAAATGTCACCAGAGATCAGTTCTACAGTATTATTTGGTAATTCATCTCTGAGAATCAAGTCTTTATACGTGACACCTTTTAATACCTCAAATTCAATTCCATTTCGATAATAAATTTTAGCATTTTTCTCGTTGATTAAATTTCTAATCATTTCCGTCTTTTTCACACAAATATCATCAGGTAACTCTGTAGCACTAAGTCGATTCACAATCTGGGCGATCGGTTTCGCTCTACCGCTGACATAGTCTTTTAACTTCCCAATCAAATTCTCCCCCCAAAATGCAGATAGATCACTGAGAGATGTGCCATAAGTGCGTACGTCATCAGGAGTATGAATTACACTGTGAGCATGCATCACTTGAGACTCATCAGAATAAAACACCCGCATTAGTTCAAAAAAACGCCTCAAAGAATCCTGAGCGAAGTCAGTGAAACCAACGGCCCAATCACAATTGCAGAGAAGGCGAGAAGCTGTGTAAAGTAGCAGAAAATGCTTGTATTTGTCATCATCCAAAATGAATTTGAGTACTAGGCCACTGGCATAAAGCAGAAAGAATGAACATTGTGTGGCTTTCCAGTGTGCGGCTTCATTAATGTCAAATTCTTTCCGCTGAAACTCCTCAGGGACGAACGGCTTTAGCGAATCCATCAATTTTGTAAATTCCGAGACTTTTTCAGGTGTTAATTTGTACTCATTTTTTTTTCTATTTGTCCACTTATCTATTAAACCCTTCGTGAGATTCAAAAAGAATGAATGCATAATTTCCTGAGGAAAATGCATCACAGGATCAAAATTGGGGATGTCTACCAAAGGCGACACAAGTTTTCCATTTCTGCCATTCAGATGATGTTTCATTTGAGATTGATCATAAAATGATTCTTTGGTACGTTTTTCACAATTCATATCCGGATAAACTCGGCGACCACTCACAGTCACTCCTTTAATAGTGCATCTTTCACAACCGTAGAAACCAGTTGGCCCTTTGATGCACTTCAGAAAAGCTCGAGCAGGACCATCAGCAATGATACCTGCGAGTTGGAACGAATATAATTTACCCTCGATGGTCAATCCATTCAGGGTCAATTTTTTTGCTTCTTTCACAAAGTCTTTCAAATAATCCGTTATCAATTTCGGTTTTCCATTGCCATAATACAATGCAGCAATGAATGGTTCACACTGGTAATCCTTATGGAAGAGTTTGACGGAGATTGGCCATAGTTCTTCATTGGAGTCGTTGTACACTTTAGCTCCATCGATATGGACTAAGACTCTTATGACACTTTCGGAGTAAACTTCTGGCTTTATTCGTTTAGCTAAGCCATTTTCAAGGCCAAGATAGACATATTGTCCGATTTTGTCTTTCTTAGTTACCATTGATTTTGAGTTTATCCGACGTTTGAATCCAAGCAAGGTATTCGCAGTCTTGGGTAGATCTTTATAGCCTTCTGAACGTAAAATAGAGAGTAACTCATTCACAGCACGCAATTTTATGTGACCAATGTTATTTCTTGCCCACTGCTGAATTTTAGCTCTCATATTTTTCAGTTTGTCCTCTCCAAAGTGCAGTTTCACTTCACTCTCAACTGAATAGTTATGCGTGGGGCTGCTCGGCGTTGACACATTGATATTAACTGTGTCTGGCACCTCGCAAACAGAGGGTATACTTTCTTCAGGTGTAATTACACTGCCTGGAAACACTTCATTAACTAAACTTTCTAAGCTCGATTGCGAAATGTCCATAAGATCATCAAAGTGATCACCGCTTGGCTCCTCCCTAACCTCACTTCCACATCCCACAAAATCTTCATTATTTGAATGCATTGACTCACTCGATGACGTACTTCGTCCATACCCCACTTCATCATCTAATTTGGCTAATTTTCTCAAAGCTCTATATTTTTTTAATCTTTTATATCCACTAGAATACACTGGCCTACGAGACGACATGTTACTCACACAACTTGGTGAATGTATACTAATGTATACATTCTCGGATTATGCAAATGCGCCATATCTTTACCCCCGCATGGGGAATATAAATGCAAGCGATTTTGTTTCGAGATACATTTTTTATCAGACATCGGTAATTAACTGGTATCCAAACTTGGCCCAAGTTTGTCTGCACATTGGAAAACCAAGCGTTGGACGCCAATTCTCATAATATTGGCCAAAGCACGTCCGTCGATGCTCGCCAATCATGCCAATCTCAGTCTTGATTCAAGATCGGTCATGACAATGGCTCAAGGTTGGTCCAGGAATGTCAGCCGAGCTTAGGTAAGCCATGCTAGAGACAAGCCTGGACCAGTGGTCAACTAGCGGCATGTTTCACCTGGGTATCAACGAATTAACCTCAGCTGTAACCGGAAATTAATTAGAATTACAGAGTTCATCGAGAAGAACCAATTTAAACGAAATTATCAATTGTATCCTGGGGTTGAGGCTTCAATAAATTGAACTAGGTAAGGGAGAAAAACTTTATTGAAGCTGAGTAAAAGTTCATCAAATGCATAACAAGGATAATTGTCATGTTGTAATAAATTAGTCTTCGTTACAGTCATTCAAAACTGATAAATTTTTGATAAATATTCATAGCTTATTCAGGTAGGTTATATTCACTTTATTTATCATTTGCTTCAAATAAACGAACATAACCACACATGTCTACCTTCCGCGATGTATTAGCAGTCAGCCGGCTTCTATCAACAATGGCGGCCGAGTTGCATCGACCGCGCGCCAAAATCACCCTAGGGATTTTCAGCGCTACGACTTACGAGTGGCTATCCCCATGAAAATACAAAATATTAGGTGTCTAAGTAGTCAGTAGATCTGCTGAAAATAGTTTATAGCTAAATCATGAAAATGTTTCAAAATTCGAAATTTTCATATGTATCAGCCATAGAAAATTCACTGATTCAGAAGTAAACTCATACGAGTAATCGTTCGTATGAAATATTCTCATGTCTACCTTCACTCGTGGACTCATAGTTTTGCTGGGATCGTTAAAAATTATTTAAAATGTTATTCTTTTTGATAGGGATGAATGAACTATCCAATGAACGCTACTATTGATTTTTAGCCATGGAGTTGGGTAGGGAATTAGTTATAGAAGGTACTGCGAAGAATAGGTATGAAATGATTGATATACGTGACGGCATTTTGAGATGAACGATGAAGAATAAACAATACATAATACATGGTGACCCAGAACTCCCGCACCACCTTGAACAGGCAGGTTCCTTATCGAATTCTTAAGGAGATGTGCTACTGATGATTCTGAAGTATGCTCTGCGGCATTCTCTTTCGCAAACAGCTGTTACAGATCTTATTAAACTTATTAACCGTATTTTTGCCCGCTCTATTTTACCGGACACACGGTATTTGATTGACAACATTTTCAATCCCTCAAACGGTGTGAAATTCCATGGTATATGCTCATCATGTCACGCATACTTGGGAGAGTATGATCGATCAGTACACACCAAGATTTGTAGAACGTGTGGTACTGATAATCGAATGCATGACTCTGACTATAAAGATTTTTTCATAACACTGGATACGTCAAGTGCAATAGCCGGTTTGTTAAAATCACACTGGGAGTACTATAACTTTACAACAAATGAAAGGGTTCGTGAGAAGGGTATCATACGAGATATATATGATGGCAAACAATACCGCAAGTTTGTTAAGAGTTTAAATGGACCTGATCAACATAATTATGCAACTGTAACTTTCAATTCTGATGGATCTCCTCTGTTTGAAAGTTCGGCGTACTCTATTTGGCCGATTCAACTGATGATAAATGAATTGCCAATACACGAAAGAACCCACAACCTGGTAATTTGTAGTTTGTACTTTGGAAAAAGCAAACCTGATATGAATGTGTTTTTAGAACCGTTTGTGGAAAATATGAACGTTCTCTCCACAAATGGAGTACGTTGCCGCATTCAAGGAGTGGATCGAGTTGTGAAGGTGTATCCCATTTGTTGTTGCGTGGATTCGGTAGCTAGGGCTCCAATGCAGGGATTGCGCCAGTTCAATGCTTATTATGGATGCAATTGGTGCCTTCATACTGGTGAATGGATCGAGACAAGCGTGAAGTATCCCCTCAGGGATGAAACACCTCCAGCGAGAAATGCCAATGACACCATTGCACATATGCGCCAATCCATGCGTCAAACAGAGTCAGTCTATGGCGTAAAAAGTCCCTCACAACTTATAAATTTATTATATTTCAACATTATAATAGGGTTTGTAGTCGATTACATGCATTGCGCATTATTAGGTGTAGCAAAACAGTTAGCTGATTATTGGTGCAGTCATTGTACAGCGCCGTATTACCTGACGCGACATGATGTGGAATTGATAGACAAAGCATTGAAAAGTATCAAGTCGCCAAAACAAATTGAGATGCTATCTCGACCATTCTCTGATAGAACGCATTGGAAGGCACGAGAATGGGAGAATTGGATTTTACATTACAGTATTCCTTGTTTACAATCAGTCCTAGGAAAAAAATACTCGCGCCTTGGTCAAATCTGGTGGAAGCATTATATATATGCTTCTGAAAAGTAAAATAACAATCCAGGAATTGGATTATGCGGATCGCCTTTTACATCAATTCGCATTTCATATGCAGTCATACTATGGTGAACGTTCTATGACTTAGCAAAAACAGTTCAAGATTGGGGTCCGTTATGGGCTCACTTTGGATTTGCATTTGAATCGGGTAATGGAGGAATTGTGAAACTTATACAGGCTGCAAAAAGCATACCCCATCAAATTTGTCGACGTGTTGGCTTAGAGCAGAGCATGTTCGTTTTAGAAATATCAACTGCACTCCAACGCCACCCTTCGGTAGCAATGTTTTGCAATTCTTCTTCTATACTTCTATATTGCGAGTCTTCTTCTCACTCATACGTACTACTCAAAAAAGCCAAAAGGTTTCCCAGCAGATAAGGTATTTCGGAGTTCCTTGTCAAACTGCTTCTAGATGGATTGAAGAGCTTCAGTTAGCAGTTGACCAAACTGTTTCCTACAAGAGAACGGTGAAAGAGAAATGTGTATATTCTTCTGTATTAAAAACTAATAAACGTTCCAATAATAATTGTGCTCTGTTGAAGAACAGTCAATTCGTACAGATAATCGAATTCATATTGGACAATCAATCAGGAATGGAATACACTATTGTAAAAATAATGCATACTACCGCATGTGATTCTAACTATGTAAATGGGTATATCTGCATAAAGTAAATTATATTGATAATGTTTCTACACAAGCAGTGAGAACCCGTGAAATCGACAAAGTCTGTGTTTTTATGGATATCGCTCGCTTCAAATACATATGCCCTGTACCAAATTTACTTTTCTATTGAAATAATTAAAAATTTATATTGTAAAATTATATTGGTTCATTTTACAGTTTTCCTAGACCTTTGTTCCCAACTGAAGCTTCAAGTCTCTGAATACTTGCCAATGCAGTTGAATTGTGGGTATGTCTAACAAACTCAAACGGATTCCTAGGACATCTACATGGGTTTCCAACACTCTCATGTGGGGCCCCCGATGTCCTATGTGGGTGCCCAACAAACCCATGTAGGGTCCTCAATACCCCATATGGGTTCCTAGAAATCCCACATAGTTTACCAAAACTTCCATATGTGGGTGCCTAACAAACTCTTGTGGGATCCCGGACGTCCTATGTGGGTGACCAACAAACCGATTTAGGTTCCTGTGAGTACCACATAGATTCCCAAGATTCCCATGTGTGTTCCCAGCAAAACCACGTGGGTGACCAACAAACCCATAAAGATTCCTGTAAATCGCACATAGATTTCCAAAACTCCCATGTGGGTTCCCAGTAAAACCATGTAGGTGACCAACAAACCCATGTGGGTTCCCAGCCAAATCATGTGGTTTACCAGCCAAACCATGTGGTTTCCCAGAAAAACCATATGGGTTCCCATGTGTCCCACCTGGATTTTTTCAATAGAGTCGAGATAAATTGCGACGGCCGAACACCAAGTTTCAATAAAGCTTTCCAAGCCTTTCCGAATCGCTACCGCAATCATTTGAGATTTTAACCTAAAAAAATTCGTACCGATCACATCGCCGTCAAAAACAGAGTTTCCCAGCTAAAACTCGGGATGGCCAGCCTGCCTCAGCGGACGACGCAACCCGCGCATGTGCTGTCAGGCGCATCGACTGTGCAGTATCAAGATTTCTTCACGGTAGAAATATGGTATCGGGGGTAATTCCGGACACCAAGAGCAAGTGTGTCCGGAATTGCCCCATACTGCAGTTTGACAATAACCTAAAAATATAGCTTTCGACAAATAGTAAATCAATAGTAAATTTCAAGATTTTACTTCAGTTCTACAACTCAGCGTATTCAGATCTTCGCTATCTAGTACGGTCTGGTAGCTACACGTTGGAATATACCCACTGAAAATTGAATCGAAACCAGTGAATCTTGATACCCGCCAAACAAAAGCTTCTCAGGCACTATTCTTGAAGTCAGCCATTGAACCATGTCAAACGATGTACGTATCACGTTACAAACGATTTTTAATTTGTAACCTGGACCTGAGAAATCATGTCCGGAATTACCCACCGTCCGGCGTTACCACGCTTTCCTCTATCCGCGATCGCGGTGTAGTTACTACAGGTTGAAAAACACCTAATTCTCTTCAAAATTTGTCTTTCGCCAGAACAATACATTGAAATTCAGCTGAGTTGTGCACGGTTAAAGAAAAAGTCGTAATATTTACATGCTTTTAGCATGGGAAGACGTAAAAAATAGAGCGCTAGTACTTAAAATTGGAATTAGGAGCTGTAAATTCAACAGAATTTCTTCTTCAACGTGTACAATAAAATTTTCGAAGGGCAGTTGAAAAAAAAAAAAATATTCCCTTAAAAAAAGCACCCTAATGATCATGGAGAAACTAGTCTTATAATTCATCCCTATTCCTGTTTCCGACTGGATACAGTGTTCCGCTTCCTGCGGTCCCGGTAGAAAAACAAGGGTCGTTTCGTGCTTAACAACAGCACGTCCCTGCCTCATCCAAGAAAAACCGGTGACTGAGGAAGTCTGCAATCTAGCAGCATGTATCGTCAAATCTACGTCGTCTGCTCCAGTCCATTCGAACGCGAATTCTGCCGTTACTCCTCGCAGTAAGTGGCTTTACACTGAATGGTCTCATCAGGTTTGTAAACACAAATTCTACTCATGATCTGCATCCAAAGTATAATGTCATGTAGCAAGTATAAGAAATACTGAAATCACAACAGTGCTCGGCCGACTGTGGGACTGGCGTTCAATGGCGTCGAGTCGTCTGTGGATCATTAGCAACTGATACTTGCGACGAAACAATGAAGCCAAAAACTTCACAAGAGTGTGCGGCCGACACAAGCTGCAGTGGCCATTGGTTTACTGGCCCATGGACTCGGGTGAGTGCCTAGAAACATGTTCAATTTCGATTATAATTTCGATTCCACTCTCTTTCAGTGTTCGGCAGCCTGCGAAAACGGAGAGCAAACTAGAGAGGTCGTTTGCGTAGCAAAGATTCGCGGATCTCTTCACGTAGCTCTTGACATGAATTGCCCAGTCGAGAAACCCGAAATTCGAAGACATTGCAGAGGTTCTCCGTGCCCAGCTGCGTGGTTTGCCTCTGATTGGTCTGAAGTGAGTATACTATGAATGTAAGGCATCATAATGGTTCAAAATTAGCCTCGATTCTTATAGTTTCGATTGCCTGACATGCGCTCAGCTGAAAAAGTGCTGTGACTCGAAGCTTTCCCCTCGCGCACTCTGCGCCTCACACATTGGATTGTGAATATCATAAATTACCAAGTGAAAGACCATACGCCGGAAAACAAAAAACGCACGATTTTGATTCGTCGAAATACAATGTAATTGTTATAATGATATCTGATATATTTTTTCTTCGCATCTCACTGTTTGCCTTCATGCTAAAGATGATGCACCCTGTATAACATATGGCCGCTATGTATAGGCGATTATACCGGGTGTCCTATTTTAATCTTACACCTGATTTATCTCGGAAAATACGACTCCGATTGAGTATTGAGTGAAATGAAACTTTGAGGGTTCGAAGGAGGACGTTCAGAAATTTTTTTTGTTTTAGTCCAAAATTAAAAATGGCGGAATTAAGATGGCCAACATGTTTTTCTCAAATGGAAACGTGACTTTTCTTTCGCACCAAAGAATTTGTCAAATTAAAACGAACAACTTTTGTGGGAAACATTTTTCCATTCAAGTTCATAATTTTAAGGTGAGAACAATTTTGGGTGCGCGTGTGCGTGTGACACTAGGGTGGTCCTTATTTTGGGTTAACATTTTTTTTCACAAATTAACCCCTCAGATCTACTCCAAATGGTTGAAAAAAGAGATCTGCAAAAGCTGTTGCCTGTGAGTTAACGTGCCGGCGAGAAGCAAATATCACAAAGAAATCCTGAACGCTAACAAACGAAGTGTTGTGAAAAATTAAAAATATTACATTCAATAATTGTGTTATAGGTGTACGTTGATGGAACAATTTTCCATCAATAAATTCGAAAGAATGGCCTTCTTCTGCATCTAATTTTTTAATCAAGTACCCTTGAAATCCGACCGCCTAATTATGTGTTTTTGGTAAATCCCTAAATTCTAACATATTTAATTGATAATTCTAATAATTCTGAATGACTATCACGATAATTGAACAGTTTGTAAGAAAAAACGCCTCGTAAGTGGAAAAAACATCGCTGCAGCATAAAATGCCTTTTTTTGAACATTTCGTGCTTGCCAGCACCACTTGCCGTTAACTTACAGGCCACATTTTTTTCAGATCTTTTTTTTCAACCACTTGGGGTAGAACTGATAGGTTAATTTGTAAAAAAAAATGTCAACCCAAAATAAGGACCACCCTAGTGTGACAATCACAAGGATGAGGATTAGATCTCTGCGGCTCATCACTTTCGCAGTATTTTGAGACTCCAAACCCTCCATGTGAGTGTACTCTGAGCACTTCCTAAAGTTGTTCAAATATTCCTCCATTCATGTTCAAACATGCCCGAAACATGCAAAACGAGGGATATAAAAATTTGAACGCTTTTTATTCGAAATCACGATAAAACTTATAACTATAGATAAAACTACTTAAGGCCCATCCTTAGTCGCCCACCTCCTTTCCATACAATGTAACGAAAACGGGGCCGGGGAGACACATTTCGATGATTATCCGAGCCCAGGCGTCGAAAACGCAAAAAAGGCCAACGTAGCGCGAATTCTATTTCAATTCCAAACACATACGTCCAAAAAAATTTTCGTTTCATGCGAAAATAGAGCCAGCGTTTGGTTATTTCTTTTTTCCATTGTCTAAAGCCAAGGACAATGAAAAACCATTTAGACAATGGAAAAAAGAAATAACCAAACGCTGGCTTTTTTGGACGTATGTGTTTGGAATTGAAATAGAATTCGCGCTACGTTGGCCTTTTTTGCGTTTTCGACGCCTGGGCTCGGATAATCATCGAAATGTGTCTCCCCGGCCCCGTTTTCGTTACATTGTATGGAAAGGAGGTGGGCGACTAAGGATGGGCCTTAAAAACGTCTTTACGGTTGATCGACTAACTATAAATACGCAAGATTTTCACTGGTTAATTTCAAGTAACTCACGAAGCGAACGAAAATATGATTAATTTTGGTTATTAGCTTCACCCGTAGATTTGGTTTTCAACCCGGAACCCGTAGCGAAGTAACTAAAACCCGGAGCGGTGGCAACCCTGTCTACAGGCTTGTTGCCCACTGGTACGCTAAAGCCTGCTTGCGTGCCCGCAGACGGCACACAGACCAGAACCTTCCGTTGCATGTGTCGAGAAAAATAGAGTTCGATACGCGAGCCCATAGGTAGCAATCGCTTACTCGTATGAAGGCGCCTTACCCGCTACCTCCGGCTCGTTCGGGCCTTCACACTCGTACGCGAATTGCTGCTTTTGCGCTCTTGTATCGAAAAGTAGTATTTCTTAATTTCTTGGTAATCAATAAGTTCTTTACTCGTTCATTCATAGTGTACTCGATCATGTGGTAAAGGGATGCAGCAACGGGAAGTAAAGTGTCTCGAGAGTGACGGAAGAATAGCTGAAGCCGGGCGAGAGTGTACGGAGGCTGACCGCCCTGTTCTCAAAAGGTTGTGCAATGAACAACCCTGCCAAAACTCTGTGCAGGATAGTTACGGAAGTGATGGAGGAAACCGCGTCATTCAAATTCAAATTCAAAATGACCCAGAGATATCAAATGGTGAGTGATGTGTTTATTAATTATTATTATGATCATTATTATTGTCACTTATCACTTCGGCAACCGGTACAGTAGAACCTCGTTTATGCGGCCTTCGATCAACCGAGTCTCTGTGTTATCCAAGGCAGCGGACTCATCTGAACACTCCGCCTTAATCGAGGTGTATGCTCGGATAATACGGTAAAACTCGAATCAAACGGATGGAGCCGCTACGCTCATGCTGTAAGCGCGAAGTATTTTGCGATTGCTACTTTCTTGCTTATACACATGAGTCAGTCCACGTCAAGCGGGACACCTTTTTGACCTCATGGTCTTGAAAATCGTCGTCATTTTTTTTACATATTCTCTGGGTAAAATGAATGCATGAAACATTTTTTTTTTAACTCGAAGGGCTTAGAAGATACAAGGGGTTGAATTTTCGAAAAAAACACCAAAAATCGGAATCGCGCTCTTCTTTAAATGTTAATATCTTCGGTTCCCTTTGTCGTACAGACCTCGTAGAAAACTCATTTTAAAGCTCTTGAATTGCACTTTCATGTTATGAATTTTTGATTCATGTAATAAACAATTTTCTATTTGTTAATAACAATTATACTTTTCAAACGCGATTTTCGAGGTGACTACCACCTTTGAAAATTCTGAAAAAAATACGAGCGTGTTCCTTGACTCATTCTCTACAAAATCTGTAAGTTTTAAAATGGAACTCCGATGGAAACTATATTTAAAAAGCGATCGATTCATTCGGGACGTCGCGCACGGCCGGGTACGCGAGTGCGCCGAGACCGAGGCTTGTTCGCTTTGCATGCAAGGAATACAGGGGGGGCTGTTATACGTTCAAATTCATCAGTCCATTAATTCACGAAATTATTAACTATTTATTTCATTTCATACTGAATATTCGAATTAAAACAACAAAAATACAAATATAGAAATAAAACGCTTAACTAAAATCTTAAAACATATCACAAATTCGAAACTGAAGCTCCTAGTCATCGAAAATAAGTGGTAAATATAACGTACTTTTTGAGTCCATCAAATAGAATACATCACAGTGTTATTTAATCAATTACGTACTAAAGTAACAAACTGAAAAATATTTAATCTAAACTCTGATACTATATACATTCAAATAAAATCTTAAAGTAAACGGCGAGTTTAAATTTATATATTAATGGTTCAATTACTTGGAAACCGATGCTTCTACTGACTTCTGTGCATACGAATATCTTTTAGCAACAATTTTTTTTTTTTGAAATAGGCTTCATGCAATGGAATGTCAATGTTCCACGGACTAACTTCGCTTTTCCAAATCGAGATTGTAATGCAACAGCTTCTTTTTTTGTACTTATCATTTGTGAAAAAATCGACGTAGATATTTTTAATATTCTGATTATTCTTAGCCCAGGAAAAAAATTTTTGGGGACTATTTATTGCATTACGCGGAATTAGTTTCTCACCTGAGTTCGATTCCAAGTATGTAACGACGCGCGAACAGGGTCTTGCCGCCCCAACGCTCGTGTACCCGGCCGTGCGCGACGTCCCGCATGAATCAACCGCTTTGGAAATATAGTTTCCATCGGAGTTCCATTTTTAAACTTACAGATTTCGTAGAGAATGAATCAAGGAACACGCTCGTATTTTTTTCAGAATTTTCGAAGGTGGTAGTCATCTCGAAAATCGCGTTTGAAAAGTATAATTGTTAATAACAAATAGAAAATTGTTTATTACATGAATCAAAAATTCATAACATGAAAGTGCAATTCAAGAGCTTTAAAATGAGTTTTCTACGAGGTCTGTACGACAAAGGGAACCGGAGATATTAACGTTTAAAGAAGAGCGCGATCCCGAATTTTGGTGTTTTTTTCCAAAATTCAACCCCTTGCAGCTGCTAAGCACTTTGAGTAAAAAAAAAAAAAAAAAAATGTTTTATTTGTTTATTTCACCCAGAGAATGTGTAAAAAAAATTAAAGAAGAATCCGAAACATCGACGAATATTTTTGGCCAAATCCGTCCCGCTTGACGTGGATTGACTCACATGTGAATACTTTTGTGATTAAATATCCTTCTACCATTTCAAATACATAAAAAATGATAAAATTTTTCGAATTTTCTGTTTTTTCCGTGTTATCCGAGTTTTCGCTTATGCGAGGTATCTCTTCTCCACATTACCTCAGATAGACGAGGTTCTACTGTACCGATAAATTGAGTACCTGGGTGATGACTCCATCATTTTCGCGTTGTACAACATCCTTCTATCTACCCTGTGAGTTTCAGGTTTGTAGGATGTCTCATTTTGGTGAAAAGTATTTTTCTTAACACATGCACCAAAAGTCCTCCTTTGCGCACCGGTGAGACCTAAAAATTTTTGAAATTTTTGAAAATCGAAAACTGTGCTGAATTTACTTTCGTATTTACTATAGAATACTTTTTCCTTTTTTTTTGTTGCCATTTTGCCCGTTCTCCCCTAAGTTATCAAGGTTCAAAGTTTGCTGGAGGAATGTAAATAATGAAATTTTAAACGTTTTTCAATTTTGAAGAATTACGAAAATTTCTGGGGGTGCCGCTTTTGCACGCTAGTGGCCATATTGCCCCCCTCTCCCGTATATATTGAGAGCTCATTGGACCTTCTTTTTTATATTTCCCGAAATATGCCGTATGTCATATTATTTATTTACTAAATTGCAATTATTGGGGTATTGGTCGAAAAAAAACCATTATTTCAATTTCCTGTTTTTGCTATTATTTCACTGGTTGATCCGAATTTTTAAACACTGCATAATGTGTGTGCTTCGACGTAAAAAGTAACAAAATTCAAGTGTAAATATCGAGACGGACCGAATATTCGCAAGAAATTTCGTTTTTAGCAAGAACGACCTAAGCCAGCGCGCGTGTTTCATTTGTTATGAAGATTCCTATTCATTTGAGTGCAAAAACGAAATAAGCTTCGTATTCCAGAAGAATTACCCTTCAAAGTGAGTAATCTACCAAGTCCATTGTGATTTCGTTCGTGGAGTTAATTCAGTTTACAAACTTCAATCAACGGTTTCGGTGTCAGACCCTAAGTCGACTTAGGTTGTTCTTGCACCCAGGTGCTCAATTACTGCAGTATAACATATGAAATGTGCATAATCATCTTAAGCGTTATGATTTCAGGGTTGGACGAGAACCCTGGGTGCAGAGACACGAACTTCAATTGTCCTCTGGTAGTTCAGGCTCGACTATGTAATTATAAGATTTATCGAAGAACTTGTTGTCTATCTTGTTTCAAGACTAATAACTTGGATATCGAGTAGTCATTCAACGTCGTTGTGGATGCGTCCTCACCAATTTAGTCCTACTTGCTAATTCTATATAGATTAGTAATACTCGCTGTTGTTCGCATCAGTCTGAATAATCATCCGTCCTCAGGGCTGCGATTCTGTAACTCTCCGCTAACTCAGCGGAGACCGTTGGTTGGCTGAGAAGCGTCCAATCGGCAGCGCCGGATTAAGACTTCGCGGGGCCCAGGGCTGAATCAAGAGCAGGGGCCTTTTTAATGGCATAGATCACGCCGATTTCTTAGAGGAGATAGAAACAAAATAGAACTTTTCAGTCACAACGTTGCAAAAGATTTATTCTGGCAAAGAAAATATCTGATTATAATACATACGGTTAATACTTTATACTTATTATGATTGAGCATTATTATAATTAGAAATACTTCTTCGGTATCTGACCCTACCATTTGATTACTCATTCGAGACGCTATATAAAATACGAAAAACGCTATCAAAACTCTCTGTTTCGGTTTAATTAAATTAAAAAAAAAAAAAAATTTCAATGGTTATGGATCAGAAAAAAAGAACAATTTATTAGAATTAAAATGAGCTCCATCACTATACAAATAACTGATCCCATTTTATATATAGATAAAGATTTAGAATTGGCACGCGTATGCAAAGCCTACATGTGTGGTCCCCATTCTGGAATATTGCGAGTATATTAATTATTATTGATATATATCATATTGATTATTTTTTGCGGGAATGAACTATACATACTTCAAAGCAGATTTCAATCATGAGTCATGACATGATTTTTGGAGAAAAAATCGTAACTGAGAGTTTTTGAATAGTAGCCCCTATGTATATGCTGCTGTGATTCTGTGAAAACTGGATCGAAACAACCTCTTCAAAAATATTTTTTCTACCATCTCATAAAAGTCATTGTAACATATTGCAGAGTATTTTTTTTTATTTTTCGACAACAAGAGTGTTGGGGGCCCCTGAAGCCTTGGGGCCCGGGGCTATAGCCCCTGCTGCCCCCCCCCCCCCCCCCCTTTTTTCGCTTGATAAACCAAAAATAAAAGATAAATTTTCACATCTTTTGCGAAGTACGAGTCACTTCTCACATACCTACTCTCGCTCTGATCTACGCGCGAGAGAACTAGGCGGTAGTGCTTCAAGGGGGTACAGTGAAGGAAATGGATCCTGAAGCCCCTTATTTGATGAGATTGAGCAACCGTTGTGACACGTCGATTTTAATTATCCTTAAGTTGGTATGAAATTTAAACATCTGCTCAGGCGATGAATTAGTTTCGTTTGTTTTTTTTTCAGAGAACGTCAATTCACTAACCTAACAGGTGATTAATAAAATCGTCACATCGGATAACCCCAAAATGCGCGAATCTTTTTCCGAATCAGGTGACTCCTGAAATAACCTAGTTCTCGTGAAGTGTTTAAAGGGTTAGAGAAGGGCCCTAATGAAACTTACTGATATATTCTCTCACGAAATCCGATCGATTTTCAATCCTTTTCAAGTGTTAGTTGAAACCATTTGAAACTAATAAGATCAGCACCTGAAATTTTTAACTCAAGCCTAGATACAGGAGTTACGCACCAATGATGTTCGCCAGCTATAACAATTTTGGCAATGTGTTCAGAACACTTGGGCAAAGGATCCCAAGTGTCGGATACACGCTGCAGAATCAAGTCTTGGTTCCAACTAAGATATCCTTCTGGTACTTTCGCCATATCTTCTCATTTCAATGCTCGCCTTGGCTGAAATATCTCCAACAACAAATCAGGCACAAGTTGAACTCACATGTGTTCTACATAGTTTTACTACCTGTTAACTTATCCTTAAGCTTTGTCGATAAAACCATCAACATTTTTCTCATTAGAACAACGAGACCTGTTTCTACAACTTCTAAGCCTATTGTTCATGTTGATGGTTGATCATGACATTTCAATATTATTAAAATCATTTTCAAAGATTAGATTGACAAAAAAAGTAAGGAGAAATAAATACTCAACGGTTTATATGACCATTCAGTATTTGTCTAAATTGTATTTGCTGTAATCGAACTTCCATTATTCAGCAAGACTAGACTTTAAGAATAGTTTATAATATTAGCGAGAAGTAGAAATTCTCACAAGTTGTTGATTCATATATTCCTGCGTTACACTCAAATGGGTTATACATAGTTCTACCACCTGTTAGCTTATATAATTGAATAGTCTTTCATCCAATTCCAATGATGAGGAGTTGATGGTTTATATTTCACGTGCCATTTCAATCCTGTTTTCACAATAAAGTTGTGTTTTATTCTCATTGACTTAGTTTTATTGTAATCATCCAGGAAGATAACGTTACATGTATTGTATCTTACTGCTGAAATATTTGTTAGATAAATTATGAATACATATATTTTATTTCTTTAAATTAAAATCAGAATATTTTTTTGCCTGCTAAGCTTGTGGGGAGCTTTCGCCTCGCGTGGTGGATGTGGCTGCCACGATACCTTTTTCTCTTTCTCTCTCCTATCCCTTTTTGCTCCAAATTCTTGGATAGACCGAAACCACTGGGTGCGATACTGAATGAAAATTACGTTATATAATTAGCTGTCATCTTGTGCCTGATTTGTTGTTGGAGATATTTCAGCCAAGGCGAGCATTAAAATGAGAATATATGGCGAAAGTACCAGAAGGATATCTTAGTTGGAAACAAGACTTGATTCTGCAGCGTGTATCCGACACTTGGGATCCTTTGCCCAAGTGTTCTGAACACATTGCCAAGATTTCAAGAGCTGGCGAACATCATTGGTGCGTAACTACTATATCCAGGCTTGAGTTTAAAATTTCAGGGGCTGATCTTATTAGTTTCAAATAACACTTCAGAAGGATTGAAAATCGATCGGATTTCATGACAGAATATATCAGTAAGTTTCATTAGGGCCCTCCTTCAAGCCTTTAAACACTCCACGAGAACTAGGTTATTTCAGGAGCCGCCTAATTTGGATAAACTTTCGCGCATTTTGGGGTTATCCGATGTAACGATTTTATCAATCACCTGTCCATCCGGGGGGTTATGTGGATTGACGTTATTTGAATAAAAAAAAACAAACGAAGTTGATTTACCGACCGAGCATATTCTGTAATATAAATTTCATACCAACATAAAGACAATTAAAATCAACGTGTCGCTACGGTTGCTCAATCTCATCAAATAAGGGGCTTCAGGATCCATTTCCTTCACTGTACATACACCCAGCGGCGCTGAAAACGCGCTAAAAAAAAAAACGTTTTTGGAAGGGATAATAATAGAAATTACTAAAATCAAACATTACACATTGTTTATTGGTATTTTAGCTTTATAAAAAATTTTATTTTTTTATTTTTCAAATTTCAATATGTAAAACCACGTGATCCGAAGCACTATGAAAAAAAAAATAGTTCTATGGTCGACGTCATTTTTTCTTCAAATGTGGATGCATCTGCGAAATGAAAAATTTTTCTTGTAAAATTAAGGTGTAGTTATAGTCTGTCGAGCCGGATTTTTGATTTTCTAATCAAAAAAATTTTTATAAACAATTTAAGTGCGAAATTTTTGACGAAAAACGCACGCTATTTTTTAAACTGGTGTAATTTTGAAAATCTTCCGAAATTCAAAAATCCGGCTCGACAGATTATAACTACACCTTCATTGCACAAGAAAAATTTTTCATTTTGCAGATCCATCCACATTTGAAGAAAAAATGATGTCGACCATGGAACTACTTTTTTTTCATAGTGCTTCGGGTCACATGGTTTTTCATATTGTAATTTAAAAAAAAAAAATTTTGTTCAAAGTTGAAATCCCAATGAACAATGTGTAATGTTTTATTTTATTAATATCTATTATTATCCCTTTCAAAAACGGTTTCTTTTTTTAGCGCGCTTTCAGCGCCGCTGGGTGTATGTACCCCCTTAAAGTATTAACAATTTTTTAACCATTAATTCGATTGAAGTGAAACTTTCTAGAAAACTTGTTTGGACCTTGATGAACAACTTTCTCACTGGAAGTTTTCGGTTGCTCGAAATTCGTTCGACTTCCGAAGTGCTTGAAGATATTCATAACTGATTTTTGCAATGTCGCGGAAAAAAATTAATAACTTCCTTGGTAATAATAATATAAACCTTTTTATTTTTCAACCGAATTCTGAAACACTATAATATATGATTTCTGCAAATTTCGTTCAAAAATTCCAAAAATTGAGTAAGCTAAAGCGAGTTGAAGTAAAAATAGACGAGAATTTTTCACCTTGGCACAATTTAATATTTTATTGATTTTTTTTTTTTTTTTAAACAAACTAACTTGACCAAGAACAAAAACGCATACAGTAGAACTCCTATAAATTCGAAGCGCTTAAATTCGACTTCCCCTATTTTGGAGGGGAAGTTGCTCCCCTACTCTTTACCTCTCTCAACGCGCCTACTTTACCGTGTAATACATAGAGCATGCGCAGACAGTAAATATTCTGATGGAGAGGGTAACCCGTAAATTCTATTTCTTAGAATTCTCGCCCCGTAGCTTCGAATATATCGTGACAATCTGAGGATGCGGAACGCAAGGGATACCAACCCAAAACTCGTTAGCAGCAGTTTAGTAACTCACTAGATGTTTCTAGTAAAATCACTAGAGATCACTAGGTTTTCAGTGATTTTACCAGGAAAATCTAGTAAGTTACTAACATGCTGCTAACGAGATTTGGGTTGATATCCCTGGCGTTCCGCATCCTCAGATTGTCACGGTATAGGAGTTCTACTGTATGGTTTTGTCAAAATTTACCTACCGTTCTGAAAATATTGAAATCGCATAGGAAGTAAAAAAAAAATAACAGTTTTCCACAATCCAAAATGGCCTATGGCCAAAAAAATATGCCCTTTTGACATTAATTTTTTTTCCTTTCTTCTATGCTAATGCCAAGAAGGCATGAAAGTAGAAGAAGTATACAGTGAATATTCGTGGATGAGCGACATGCCTAGAACCGAAGATACCCGAACGGGTACGCCCTATTATATGCAACTGAAGATACATTTATATATATAGGTATACTTCATGAGCATTGACGTCGATCTGTCAAGCTGTCATTTGGTGTTTAGCCTCTTTAAGCATTTGTTGCGATGTTTATAGGTTATTATTAGTGTAGGTTGACGCGGATCAGTGATGAATCGATTTCGAATGATTACGTGCGATTAATTAATTTGATCTGCCAGCCTGTCGATGCAATGATATCTAATAGGTTAGAATGTCTTCTCCTGCACCGCAGACGGGTTTCGCTTAAACGTAAATAATGTTTCGCCGTATCAGTGATCTACGTGGCAGCAAATCAATGGGACTCGAAGTGAACGATAAGAGGTAAATTTCATTATAATAACTCATTGCAGCCTCAATTTCCCATAATCAACGTGATTAATTTTCAATACTCCTTATACTCTGTTTGTGAGCATCCTCAGATAGCCGATTTTTGCGGTCCACAGGTACAGCACCTGCATGAACACTGGCATGAACCTCCTACTTCCTATCCAACATCTTTCCTGCTCGCTATACCAGAGATCACCATCACCATCGATATCATAGGAATTCCAAGACTCGCATCGTCATCCCGTAGGATTCACTTCCATGGTACTGAGACCCTATGTTACAAGACCATGTCGCAAAGACTCTGCAGCCTCGACGAGCAGGAAATTTACCTCTTATCGTTCACTTCGAGTCCCATTGATTTGCTGCCACGTAGATCACTGATACGGCGAAACATTATTTACGTTTAAGCGAAACCCGTCTGCGGTGCAGGAGAAGACATTCTAACCTATTAGATATCATTGCATCGACAGGCTGGCAGATCAAATTAATTAATCGCACGTAATCATTCGAAATCGATTCATCACTGATCCGCGTCAACCTACACTAATAATAACCTATAAACATCGCAACAAATGCTTAAAGAGGCTAAACACCAAATGACAGCTTGACAGATCGACGTCAATGCTCATGAAGTATACCTATATATATAAATGTATCTTCAGTTGCATATAATAGGGCGTACCCGTTCGGGTATCTTCGGTTCTAGGCATGTCGCTCATCCACGAATATTCACTGTATATGCCTATTTGGCATCGAGGAAAAAAAAAAAAAAAACTAATGCCAAAAGGGCATCTTTTTTTGGCCATAGGCGTTTTGGTTTTAGGAAAACTAATTGTTTTTTTTTTTTTTTACTTTCTATGCGATTTTCGTGTTTTCAAAGCGATAGGCGGAGTTTGTAAAAACTATATGCATTTTTAGCATCAGTATGCCATCATGGCCTATAACGACTATATGCTCTTATGGCATTAGGGACGTGATATCAAGTGTAAGTGGGCCTCGGTTTCATTGTGAAGGGGCCCGGCAGAGCCTACAGCGCCACCACACGACTGTAATGACGGATCCGAAATGATCTCCGATTGGACGCTCCTCAGCCAACCAACGGTCTCCGCTGAGTTAGCGGGGTTAGCGGAGTTATGGTGCCGTCCGATGTAGGACCGGATCGCCGGAATCCGGAATGAGGGAACGGAATGGACGGAAGAGTTACTAGAATCCGCGCTCCGCTAATTTCATTCTGTTTTATTTTTACGCAATGGTGGATCCGTCCGGTATCCACAAACTCTAGTCGCAAATAATCTTTTTCTGAGAAATTGATGCACTTTTGGAATCCTTAATGAACCGAAACATCATTAATAGACACACTTGAGGATTCATGATCAAATTTTTATGATTACAGGCATCTTTCTACAATTTGCAGGTACACTGAGAGAAATAATTTTGTTGGGGGCACTGTATTATTTTAGTTTACGTGTTTTAGTCACGACAACCCAATTTTATAGTGCAGCTTACTGAAAAATAGTTTGCTGAACTATTTCAAGTTGGTTAAATCAACAAAATGGACGAGTTCGTGAAGAATGACTATATTTATAGTACAATCAACTATAATTTCCAGTCAGCTGGGTACTAAACCGTCATAGTTATGAAACATATCTTCATTAGTTACCCAATAGTACTTATAGTCCAACCCACTGCATCTTTCGGTATCTGTTACCATGTACAATAGTCGCTCACGAAATACATACTATGGTTGAGTCAACGAACTATTCGTCCGTTGCCACAAACGTGTTAATAGTTGGAGGTGCTGACTCATCCAGTTGTGCAAACTTTATATAATGTCAATCCGTACTATGTACACCATAGTTGAGCCAATACTCTTTTTCGTTACCGAAATACTACACTGAGAAAAAAAATTTGGTTGAGGATACTATAATAACATAGTTAAAAATCCAGAGTGGAGACACCTCATTTTTATAGTGATGTTTACTGAAAAATGGTTCGCCGTACCATATGACGATAGTGAGATTAAATGTAAACTATGAAAATAGTAACAGAGACTATATTGTTATTGATATTACTACATATTCATTGTAAGCGTTACAGTTGAGAATTTTTGGAACTCTACAAAAGAAATTAAATTAAAAAGATATTTGGAAATCAGATGTTCAGTTAATCAGATATCTTAGCCGCATCAAAACATTGATATCATTGTGACAGATGATGAGTGCAAAATAAATAGGAAAAAGTGATCGATGATTTCAATTAATAGTTTAGCGCAGTCGGCAGAGCGTGCGACTAGTAATGCGAGCGAATGCGTGTGTCGCAGATCGAAACCCGGCCAAAATACTGCGATGTTTTTCTAATCTATAAATCCCTACTTTGTATTAATATGCGGTTGATTGCAATTAGTAGGTGTTTCTCGACGCATCATACAATGTTATAAATTCATTGTAACAAGTAAGATTTATTTTTTCCGCACAGCAGGGGCCTTATTTAACTATTTGGTTGTATTTTTTACATAGTACCACTATAGTACATCATACCGTTGGGATTAGTCAGAACAACTTATGTAGTATGGTAAGGCTCACCTTGTTTTTAGTTGCTATGGTATATTGTGCTCTTTACTATGTCCAAGTAGTTCAGCGAATAGTAATCGGAACTAGCGATTTCAGTTGCGATAACCCAACTTTGTTGAGGTTATGTATACTATAAATTGGTTGAAGGGGGGAACCTGAATTACAAAGTCTGAAATTTTTTTATTTTTTTTATTGTCTTCATCGATAGTTATATTATTCAAGAAAATGATCTCCGAGTTACAAAAAGAAAATCGAAGTATTTCATTAGTTATTGGACTCTATTGAAGCGCGCGCGGCTCGAGCGCAGATACACGGCCGGAGCGCGGTGTGCTCTGCTTCTCACAGGTATTCATATATTTTTTTTTTTCTGTAATGTGGATAATGCAGCAATACCAATTCCACGAGGAATATGAAGGCTTGCTGTATGGGCCGGGTATCGCAGATTAGCCTCTGACTGCTGTGAGTACTCAAGGAGTTACAAATTTCGTGATCGTCAACTTTAAACGCGTGTTACTCGAAACTACAATTTTCGAGATGGCGTACAAAATAGAAAAAAACTATTTGACCTAGCGACTTGACCCAACGTTTTTTCGTTGGATAATTGCTTTCTCTTCTATATGAACCTAAGAGATTTGTTAACAAAATTGAATTTAACGAATTTTTTTAACAATTAAGTTGAAATTTTCTCACTAAAATCGTTTTTTTTTATTTCGAAGTGTCACAATTTGTTTGATTTTTTATATTTGAAATTTTTTTTAGGTTCATATAGAAGGTGATTACATATTAATTGAGAAATTCTTTAGTTTTTTTTCTAACAGACAAAAATTACGTACGCTATCTTGTACGCCAATAAACAACTCCAGCGTCGAGACGATTTGAAGAGATGACAATATTTGCTATGAAAAATCGGTATATTTGCAGGGATTTTTTTTTTGTAATGTCGGAACATGTGATAAGGCACCCCAAAAGTTTCAAGAAAATTCGTTGCATTGTTTTCGAGAGAAAAAATCACAAAAATCACACTTTTTTCAGCGTTCTAATTCAGGTTCCCCCCTTTAGAGCATGTCCTAGTCCTACCTTTACCCGCTTTAAAAAAAAGCAAAACATCGAAGAAACTCCGAAACGATGGTTAAAAATGATATATAATGGATTTATTCGATAATTAGGGACGAATAGGTTCAATCCAGCACCCGAGATCCGTTGAAATCGAGAAAAATTAATTTTTTATGTTCGTCTACACGGAAAGATAAATATAGCACTGGTTACCAAGCCGGATAGTACTCAGTGCTATCTGAAATAAAGAAAAATTTCAGCTTATACTCAGTACTATCTGGATAGTACTGGCTACTATCCAGATGCTACTCAGTACTATCTTAGATGTCACTCAGTAACATCTGAGATTATACAGCGTCAGATGGCACTGAGTACCATCCAGATAGCAACCAGTTACATGCCAGATAGTATACGTTTCTATATGACGATGTTACAGTGTCGTATCTAGCGATATATAGTGTGCTGGTATCCTAGAATGTCGCTCATTGACATGTATTTCATATAAGTGAATACTACCTAACATAGCACTCGGTAACATCTAAGATATAACCTACTGCTAGGATAGGTAGTATTCACTCATATGAAATACATGTCAATGAGCGACATTCTAGGATGCCAGCACACTATATCGCTAGATACGATACTGTAACATCGTCATATAGAAACGTATACTATCTGGCATGTAACTGGTTGCTATCTGGATGGTACTCAGTGCCATCTGACGCTGTATAATCTCAGATGTTACTGAGTGACATCTAAGATAGTACTGAGTAGCATCTGGATAGTAGCCAGTACTATCCAGATAGTACTGAGTATAAGCTGAAATTTTTCTTTATTTCAGATAGCACTGAGTACTATCCGGCTTGGTAACCAGTGCTATATTTTTCTTTCCGTGTAGTGCGTCCGTGTCACCTATTTTGGTTAATATCAAAGTCTACGCGTCAAAAACGCAAAAACTGGCAACGTACCCCTAGCCTACATGCAATGACGAACATTTGTGTCTAAAAATTTTGTTGCTTCACGCAACAATGGGGCGATCAAACCGAAAGTAGAGCGGTAGTCAAGATGTAAATAGTGTAAAATTGGCGATTTCTGACAGCTGATCGTGAGACATGAGACGGTCCTCGGCTAACAAAACGCCCGACAGATGGCTCTGCGCGTAAATCATCTCGCGGAATAATTGAATTATATTATCATCTCATGTCTCACGATCAGCTGTCAGAACTCGACAATTCTACACTATATACATCTTGACTACCGCTCTACTTTCGGTTTGATCGCCCCATTGTTGCGTGAAGCAACAAAATTTTTAGACACAAATGCTCGTCATTGCATGTAGACTAGGGGTACGTTGCCGGTTTTTGCGTTTCTGACGCGTAGACTTTGATATTAACCAAAATAGGTGACACGGACGCACTTGACAGACATAAAAAATTAATTTTTCTCGATTTCAACGGATCTCGGGTACTGGATCGAACCTATTCGTCCCTAATCATCGAATAAATCCATTATATATCATTTTCAACCATCGTTTCGGAGTTTTTTCGATGTTTTACTTTTTTTTAAAGACGATAAAGGTAGGACTAGGACATGCTCTTAAGTCCGTTTAATTACTACTTTTTATAGTCGAAAAATAGTTACCACAATTACATTTTTTTCTCAGTATACTGTTGAAGTTAGGAACTGCAACTAGCGCAATATTGAAATATTCAACTTTCTTTTTAGTTGATTGGTGAATTGTATTACTTACTAGATCTATATAGTTGCGAAAATAGTATTAAAAACTACCACTGTTAGTTAAGTCAACTTTTGTTTCATCAGGTAACCCTAACTATAAAATATTTTAAGTCCGTGAAATCATTATTGTTTATAGTTGAAAAATTGTTACTACAACTATAATTTTTTCTCAGTGTACAAGTTTAGTGTTCCGTTCCGTCTATTTGCATCTCCTAGCGTCCCATGTACCCAAATTCCGGAACGGAGTGCCGGAGGGTCAACTTTTATTTTATGAAATAATTAATTAGAGTTACAAGATTCAGTCTTACATAAAAGTTAATTAGATAAATTATGTATAATGATACTAAAGCTTAATCTAAACAGACAAATAAAGCCGAATAGCACAAATATGAATCGGCTCCGTTCCGTCGTTCCGTGCAATTTTGGTACATGGGACGGGAGGGTTTTTCAAGACCCGGAACGGACTCGGAAATCCACTAGATTTCGTCTGCGTTCCGTTCCGTCATTCCGGATTCCGGCGATCCGGCCCTACATGAGTAATTCCACGTCAAACCGGACAGCTTTCTGACCTCGATGTTATCGATTTCGCTATAATTTTTTGTACGGGTTCTATGGAACAAATAAATTTGTCAAACGATTTTTTTTTTTCTCGGCCCCTATTTTTCAAGTTACACGGGGCTGAAATTCAGGAAAAAGAGCCAAAAATCGAAAACATACTCCCGTTCAAACGGTCATATCTTTGGTTGTATTCATCCTAGAGACTTCATTCAAAAACCATTTCAAAGCTATTGAATGACACTATTATTATATATTTATTTCATTCTGTGGTAACAAACAATTTTATTTGTTATAAACAAATATATTATTCAAACGTGATTTTCAAAGCAAACTCTACGCGATAAAAATCTCAAAAAAATATGAGCATATTCCTTGAACAATTCTCTACAAAATTGTTAAAAAAATCGATGGAGAACCGATGGGAACCATGTCAAAACGATTTATTTATAAGCGACGGCGCGCGCTCTACCGAAAAACCCTACCCGAGCCGGGTCTTTCAGCGGCAGCGCGCGCCGTCGCTTATAAATAAATCGTTTTGACATGGTTCCCATCGGTTCTCCATCGATTTTTTTAACAATTTTGTAGAGAATTGTTCAAGGAATATGCTCATATTTTTTTGAGATTTTTATCGCGTAGAGTTTGCTTTGAAAATCACGTTTGAATAATATATTTGTTTATAACAAATAAAATTGTTTGTTACCGCAGAATGAAATAAATATATAATAATAGTGTCATTCAATAGCTTTGAAATGGTTTTTGAATGAAGTCTTTAGGACGAATACAACCAAAGATATGACCGTTTGAAGGGGAGTATGTTTTCGATTTTTGGCTCTTTTTCCTGAATTTCACCCCCGTGTAACTTAAAAAATAGGAGCTGAAAAAAAAAAAAAAATCGTTTGACGAATTCATTTGTTCCATAGAACCAGTAAAAAAAATTATAGCGAAATCGATAACATCGAGGTCATTTTTTGATGTATTTTGTCCGGTTTGACGTGGAATGGCTCACATGGGACGGCACCATTAACGGAGAGTTACAGAATCGCAACCCAGATGTTCAGCAGTTATTCAGTACTGTATCTTGGGGTGGGGGTCGATATTTTGAAAGATCAGAATTCAGAACGGCCAAAAATTCGAATATTACAAAGTTGAATACAAAAATAACGAGAGACAAATTAATTCGAAGTTCTTATTTTCGAAAGATCATTTCTTCGAATGACTTATTCAGCAAGCGGTCACCTGTCAGAACGCTGGTTTATTCGAAAATGTATTTTCTGATAATTTTTATTCTGAATAAGTATAATGTAGAAAATATAAATGTATAAAGTCAATATTTCTAAATTTTTAATCTTTAGAGACCAGAAGTTCGAAAGACCAAAATCTCGAAAGATTTAAGCTTCGAAAAATAATATTTCGAACGTATTTTCTCTGCGTAGATGAATTTGGATCAAAATTTTTATTGTTTATTGAAACATCATTCAAAAAACCGTATGAAAGATTCGAGATTCTGACCTTTCGAATTTTCGGTCTGTCGCTAAAATATATTCGAATACGTGAAGATTCGAAGTCTCGACAATTCGAAATATTGAACTATTCGAATTATCAGACGTTTCGTTATCTTTTCAATTACATATTTCGTCTTTCGCAATTCTGACCGTTCCAATTTTTTATTTTAGTACAAATATCTTTCTACATTTCGATATACGTAATTTTTCAGTTACTACTTGATAGGCCTTCTCTAAACTGGCCTTTTCGAATTTCGTACCATCGCTATTTTAAAATTCGAAATATTGGTCATTCGAAATATTGGTCTTTCGAAATTTTGACCCCCACCCGTATCTTGTTAAGGTTGTTAGCTTGTTATAGTCACAGTCAAAAGTTCATTTCAGTTGACGATAGTTCTAGAATGACTACAGTAATAAGTAAGTCACAAAATCAAATATACACACTATCAATTACATGCTATGATATGCAAACCGTATAAAAATGTTTTGATGGCTAAACAAATTTTGTCTAACATTTTTTAAGAATTTTCGAAAACGGCCAAGTTATCAAACTTTTGTCAGGTACAGTTCACTATTCTTTTAGGGGTAGGCACACGCACATTGAGTCGAAGTTATAATAGATCGTTGCCACATCTATCACATCAGCATCTGATTCACACGCAAATATCGAAGAGATACTTGAGGTTAACTAATAATATCTTCTTTATTACATGCTGAATACTTTTCTTTCTGGTCTCAAAATGTTTGTTAAATTCCAATTCATAACATACTACTTTTTCATTGTAATCTGTCGACTAATTGGATCATAAAAAACGTTAGAGTGATAAAAGTTGGCATTTGCCCTGAGTACAGTTCAGGAAAATGATCCTGAAGCGCCGTGTTTTATGAGATCGAGCAACCGGACATACACGTTGATTTTAATTGTCTTCAAGTTGGTGTGAAATTTATACAACATAATATGCTCAGTCGGTAAACTTCGTTTGTTTTTTTTTAGAGAATGTCAATTCACTAACCTCTTCAATGCACAGGTGATTGATAAAATCGTCACATCAGATAACCCTAAAATGAGCGAATGTTTGTTCAAATAACCTAGTTTTCGTAAAGTGTTCAAAGGGTTAAGATAAGACCCTAATGAAACTGAGAATTTTTCCATCTTTTTTATGATCGAAATTATTAAAGATCATGTGAAAGGGTACTCCGAAACTGAGAAAATCACACCTTGAGCTTCAAGATCACTCAAGAAATGTAGAAGCTACGCAACATTCAATGGTAAAAACGTACTGAACTTCAAAATGTTTCTTGCGTATTAATTTTAATCGCATCATATTCCCCTTCGTCTGAGGTCTTCAGCACACTGGGGCAAAGAAAGTGTCGGATCGAATTTGAGGTTGGATCACTTTTTCCATTTTGAGAGAATTTATTATTTTTCATTTCAAATTTTTAGCATTTTGCGCGTGTTATATGCGACTGAAAAAAATGTTTCTTTCACAATAGAATGAAACCGATCTCTCATTTTGTACATAAGGTATGTGTGAGTCTTCACTGCAAAGAAGAAGTTGATCGGAGCAAAACTCGGACGCAAGGAGCATTAAGCGTAGCTGAAAAGATAGTTTTGCGTAAATGGCATTCTAGTGAAAAGTGGTGTAAGTTAATTAAATTTTTCAGGATATATGGCACAAAATGTTTGGACCGGTCATATCATTAAACTTTATGATCAACGTATCTCAGATTTTCTATTTCTGCTGCGGTGGCATCTTGAACCGCGAATCTTCTTCACCCTGCATCTCCAGATCCACCGTCACAAGAAAGAAAATGAAAATAAGAATTGAATTAGCTGTTGCGGTTCCCAGAAAATATTGGTGCTGATCATCTACAGGGTGTCTCAAAATTCGCGGACCATCTGTATCTGTATACCAGCGGATTCCTTGCGAAAAATGGAGACGAAAGTTACCTATGCAAGAGAATCCGCGGAGACTTAGTTTTCCCGTAAAACGCACTTAATAACGAACCATTCAGCGTCCGTCTTTAGCAAAGACTGTCTAAATCCGCAATGCCGTCTGCCCCACTACGAAGAACAAGACAATAATGTGTGGTGTTCCCCGCTCACGGTGGCTTCAAACGCAGCGGGTGAAGCGGGGAACACCACACATTATTGTCTTATTCTCCGTAGTGGGGCGGAGGGCGATGCGGATTTTAGATAGTTTGTCCAAGGACGAACGGTGATTGACTCGTTATTAAGTGCTTTTACGGGAAAACTGAGTCGCCGCAGACTTTTTTGCATAGGTGACTTTCGTCTCCATTTTACACAAGGAATCCGCTGGTATGCAGATGGTCCGCCAATTTTGCGACACCCTGTTTAACACTCGTTTATCTCTGGCTGTTGCCTTAGAACCAACTTTTTATTGCATTTCGGAGTCTTACAGTACCCATACCCATACATGGCTACACGAAAAAAAGAAAAATTGAATAATTACAGTTTATATAGTAATAAGAGACGCTCCGAACAAAAAACTGGAAAACTTACAGTTTCGAATGTAATTTTACACTTTCGAAATGTAATTCTTACAGAGTCTGTAGAAATGATTATTTGAAACTGTAATTTTTCCAGTTTTTTGTTCGAAGCGCTCAGTTACTACACGGAAAAGGTTTCGGGAATGCTGCAGCTCTAAGCGGCAGAACGGTGAGTTACGCGTGTCCAAAGACAGGGCCGTCTCTGCGACGGAACGCTGCGTTCCCTCGCGAGAACGCTGCACTCTGCGAGACGTTCGACATCCGTATTAAGGTAGTTCCAGCGTGAAACCACTTTTCGACAGATTTGGCCTATTTTTTTTTTACAAACTCAGAATAACATTATCTATGAGATCCCAAAGTTTCAGAATTTTTCGCCGTTTAGATCGCGAGATAATTAAGCTCAAAGTTCGCGATTTCGTGGGTCACTTCCCATTCAAAGCATGTAAAACTTACTGTCCTCCCAACTTTTTTTTATTATATCACAAAAACCTCTCGACAGAATTAAAAAAAAAAGGAGGAGACTACGAAGAAATATTTTAAGAATAAGTAAAAAAAAAAAAAAATAGCACCCCACCGTTTTGTTCTCGAGATATTAAAATTAAGAGTATTAATTTTTATCCACTTTTAACCTTGTCATTTAACAACTTATAGTGATCTGGCAACGTTGTGAGCGACGCTCTCCGAAATAGTGTAAAATAAAAAGCGGGAAATTTAAATCTCTTACAGTACTAATAAATTTTATTCGAAATATTTAAATTAGTAATAAATAAATAAATAAATGTAAAATATATAAGAAAGTATAGGATTGCTTGTATTTATTTTAAATTTTAACTTATATATTTTTATTGAATGAATTACATCGAATTAGAACACACATAAAATTGTCACATCAAAACAAATATTTAAATATTCTTAAATAAATAATGTAACATAAATTATAAAAGTTTAGATTTAACTTTGGCTCTAATATAATTAAATAACATTTTTTATTCAATATTTGGCTTAAAAAAATTAATAACTTGGTTAATTATTCTTTTATTTTTGGTGACTCTTGGTTTGCCATTGCTCATCTTTTTGGTCATCAATTCCACGATACCATCACCCCCCATATCATCAAAAGTTTTTTTCAGTAGGTCATAAGTGATTCCTTCGATGGCCATTTTTTTCAACATCCCATCTTTTAAAACTGTTTTCAATGGCTTCAAGTACGGAAGCATCATTTTTGATTTTTCCAATTGCCGTGTATGTGTAAGTAAAGATGCCCATGACTTTGTATTTGTAAAAATTTCCTTGACGTTCAAAATAGACGATGTGAGTTGCTTTAAAATTTTTACATCATACAAAGCTTCATGAAAATTCTCGCTCGATTCAATTTTTAAAAAATCTTTTGCTAAAGCGCCAAGTTTAAATTGGCCTTCACCTTTTCTGCTGGACAACACTTTTTTAAATAATGATAAAGAATCACAAATCCCGGCAATTTTATCAAACTTTGAAACCATCTTACACTTTAAAATAGATCGTATCAAAAATGAGGAATCAAAAGAAGAATTATGTGCAACTAATACGCACGGTCTTGATGAAACATTCAAGAATTGCAAAAATAATAACAAAGCATCTTTTAAAGAAACTGTTTGAACTTTCTTATCACGATAGTATAATTGTCCAGCTATGTTTCGTAATCCAGTATGAAGAGAAGCTTCTGAAGATATTTCTTTGGATGGATTAATATAAACACTGAACTCACGTTCTTGACACATTGCTGCAATTTGCAATATTTCATCACATTTCCCAAAACCAGATGTCTCCAAGTCAAAATAAACTATCTCACAGTTATCTACAGAAATAGGTAAATTTTTTTGACTCATTGACGCAATGTGAGCATCAATAGCTTGGTTACAATCGTTGTCATTGATCAAACCGCAGTTTGATTCATATTGCACACCTTCAGTCTTCTCGTTTTTCTTTCTCAATTTTTCTCTATTCTCAGCCAAAATATTTCTACGTGTTTTAGCTGAGAGTAATTTGGCTCTTGTAGCTCTTTCTTCTCTCTTCTTATCTAGTCTTGATGCATGCAATTTTGTATTTTTCCCTGGTGATAATGACAAAATTTTACATACCTCCAATAAATGACTCTCACCATCATTTTTGCAACATACAGTGCTTGCATACCGGTAATCACTGGATTCGCTCATAGAATAGCAATGACTTTTAGGTGCTTTGTGAGCCATTATATTATTTACACTCTCATTGGCTTGACTAGATGCAGCGAAGGCTATTTTATGAGCATTATCTGCGTATTTGGAAAAAAGATTATACAAGTGAGTATACAGTTGTGGGTCTTTTAAGATTACTTTTTGGCTTGATGTTTCATTGAACACGCCACGTTTACACCAATCTCCGCAGTTCTCATGTTGATTAAAAAAGTGATCGGGGATACTTTTTAAAATAGTCGCCAATTTTGAGCTTTCATGTTTATTCTGAGAAATGGCATAGTTAAAACACTTTTTTAAGTGAGGAATAGTGTTTTTCCTTGCCAATTCTTTAAACTTTGGCTTCAACTGATACAAGTCACTCTTGAATGATTTTTGCAAATGATTTTTATCGCTCAATTTAAATACTTTATCGACAGTTCCTCGACGGATGGATGCGATGGTTGAACTATCTTCATCGCCGACAACAACTCGCACGTTCAATCCCACGCTCTTTAAAATCGTGCTGCCATTCACTAAAGCCGCTCCAACATGAGGTTCCATGGCTTTTGCACTACCATGGAAATTTTCTCGGCAGTCATGATCAGTCTTCGGGTGGCCATTGTTGCACATTTTACATTTACGATTACGTGTTGCATAATCTAATATTTTACCACTAAGAAACCCAATAATACATCCATAGCCATTCAAGCTATCATAACTTCGCCCGTTACCGCGCTTACTCCATCCCATGTCGTAGGAAACAACGATATTAATTATTTCACCAACACTCGAATCAAAGGCTTTTGAAGGAGTTATTACATCGGAATTATCTGGTGCCGAATTTTGATCTGGAGAGTTATTTGATCTGAGAATTGTAAGGTGGGGATAAATCTCATCGACTATTTCTTGTGGTCTGAAAATAATATCATTCAAAATGATAATTATTAATTCATTGTTTTAAAATTTTTTAAGTTTATTTTCATCATGATAAGGAATGACATTTTCCTACTGACTACAGTACTGTCCAAGGGCTTTATATTAGATTAAATATTATTCAAGTATATGTTTAAGTATTATATTATATAGGTAATTTAACAAGTACAAATATAGGTCACTTTTATCTTCTGTATCTGAAATATTAATTATAAAGTATAAAATTATAAGTGATAAAATTTTCCAATGCTTAATTGAATATACAGTGTCCTGGAGCAATAGTGGAGTCAATACAAAAACATCTTCTTATTGGTATTCAAATACCGTAAAATATAAATTCATCAAGTAAAAAATATTAATTAATTCATTAGATTTACATTGCAATTAATTTTTTTCCCTCCTGACAGTGAGAATAGAAATTATAAAATATTTACAATTACAAAATTAAAAAAAAAAAAGAATATACAATTAATAATTCAGATCTGCATTTTCAAAAGATCTATCAAATAATGTATTGATAGAAAAATACTATTTTAAAAAATTCATAATCTATGTCATTGACAATACAAAAATGTCAATTTGATAATATGTACAATTAACTAAATCTACATCTGATGAACAATTATTCAATAGAAAATATTAGAGTAATTTAAGCTTGAGAAAAAAATGAATTGCAATGAATTCTAAATGATCATCAATTAAGGTGCTTCCCTACGCAATTCCACCAGACCTGAAAACATTGGGAAAAAAGGTGTTATTAAACGGAATATCTCTGCCCGGGCACCGACGTTTTCAGAGCCGTTTTACATGGATATCTTCTCTATTTTCGCGTAAAAAAAACATTTTTTTGGCCGTACGTGTTCGAAATCGTACATAGAATTGCGCGACGAAGTTTGTTTCGTTGATTTCGGTGCCCAGGCAGAGATATTCTGTTTAATAACACCTTTTTTCCCAAATTTTCAGGTCTGGTGGAATTGGGTAGGGAAGCACCTTAAAAAATGATGAATCAAGTAATTCTTACAATTCATCGCATAATTTATCAATATTTTCTATAATCAACTGTCGCTCTTCTTGAGCTGCTCTTTTGCAACTTTCCGCAGCTGCTTTTTCGATGGCTGGACCCACTTCTCTCTCATATCGCTTGAATAAAGTGTCAGATATTTGTGGTATATTAAGACAAGCTAAGATTTTATTCAAAGCTGTGTGACCAACACCTGCATGTAGTGCACCTAAAAATAAAATTTTTGGTTAATTTTAAACAAATATTTTTAAAATCTCTTTTTATTAGTATATAATAGACTTATATATTCACAAATACTTACCGAGCACAACTTTAGAATTCACATCAGAGAGCTTCCAATTTTTATTTCCCTCATGCACTTTTCCAGTCATAACTTCAGTGACACAAGAGCAATTTTCACAGCTTACCCACAATTTCGAATTGAGACCGAGAAGTTTTTCTTTTTTTATATTTTCCAAGCTTAAAACTTGTTTACATTTAAAACATTTTAAGTTTTTTCCTAGTTCCAAGTACTCAACAATACGCCTTCCTTCTAGGTTAAGATTTGTATCTTTATTATTTTCGTTTGATTTTGATTTATTTTCTTTAGCTTTTTTCATGTCACACACGAAAGATAATTTTTTAGCTAAATTTTTTTTTTTTATAAACTGACCTTTGTGTCGTAATTGTTTGGGCATTTTTTAAATTTAATATTATCAGAAAGCAAAATGTCAAGAGCGAGATACCGAGTATATAAACAGAAATATATATGAGCTCAGAGCAACGTTGCCAGATCACCGTAACTAAAAATATTTCATTGTATGTGTGAGCGTCTGTGTGTCGAGGCTTTTAATTTCTGACAATAGTATATGCTGTGACTATACTATCTCATGCTGGAACTACCTTAACATGGAACAGTCCAACGTCTCGCAGAGTGGAGCGTTCTCGCGAGGGAACGCAGCGTTCCGTCGCAGAGACGGCGCCTGTGTTTGGACACGCGTAACTCACCGTTCTGCCGCTTGGAGCTGCAGCATTCCCGAAACCTTTTCCGTGTATATGAGCGGATCCACGTCCCTTCCCTAAAAAAAAAACCGTCACGTCACGGATCTTTGCGCCATTCAAAATATCTCCAGTACTGTGGATTTAGAGCTATGTGAATTTTTGTAAACCGCTGTTGCACCGCTATGTTTGAAAATTCATATCTCCGAAAGTATTAATAGGAGCGGGATGATCCTTGAATCATTTTGTTCGTGAAAGAATGCGCTTTTATAGAAAAAATGTTGTTCACAAGAAAACAAATTCCTTTAATTTTTCTTTGTCGTTTTTTTTTTAATTTCGCTGCCATTTCCGCGGGCCCGTGTGGAAATCGAACCGGGCGACGGTCGGGCAGCCCGGCTTTTAGTCGGGCGCTGGCCTGGTAGTCTGACCATAGCCCGCCCAGAATCGTCACGCTCGGCTATCCAGTACCCGGCCAGAAGTCCTGGCCGGGCTATGGCCGTGCTGTCCAGCCTTAGCCTGACCAGGTTCTACTGGGGAATGTAGGATTTAGCGATAATTTTATCGGATTATTCGCAGTTGAAGAATGAATATAAATTATACTCCAATTTGTTTAAATTTTTTGTATTTAATTTTTATTAATTTTGATAGTAATGAATCACATCGTGCACGTATAGTATAAATATTCGAGTACATTTTTTCCATCATAATATTCCTTATTATAGATATTAGGAACGATATAATATTAATATTACCAGAACGATGGAATATTACAAGGTGTGATTTAATTTATTTATTTATTTTATTTTAAATATATTATAACCGTAGTTTCAAAGTTAGCACATATACAAACTTAGTTTTGTGTTTTTTCGAATGTTGAATTATTTCCATTAATGAAATAGGAACTGCAACCACTTAAAGTAATATCACAAACCCTTGCTGAGTTTCTTATATTTTCAAACATTTTTATATTTATTTATCTCTTTCTATACAGAGCGATTCTGTGGAAAATCACGCGCCTAAACGGTACGCTAATAACAGACGCCTGAATTGATCAGATCAAACATCGACGATTAGGTTTTATTTCCGGCGTAATAACTGAAACCCAATCGTCAATGTTTGATCTGCTCAATTCAGGCGTTTCCCGTTAGCCTCGCTTAGGTGCGTGATCTTCCACAGAATCGCTCTGTATACTTCTCACTTCCCACAAAAAGTAATGAATCTATAGATATAATCTTTATATAATAATAGAAACTAAATAAATCCTAACTAGTTATCACCCGTTTGAAATCACAGTACGGATATGCGAAGTGCAGTTATACTATTATAACTCTGTAATCTTATTATAATAATATATCAACTTTTTACTTATTTTTACTAACTCAACATTAACTCAGCTTTTTTAACCATCGACACCACTCGCTTGGTCACAGCTGGCCTCGTCTGGATCAGACTCTAGATTCTTCCTATTTCTTTTCCCATCCCAATCTTTAGCGTTTCCAAGTAAAATTCCTAAGATACTGGAAAAAGTAGACTCGGATAGGAATTTGCCACATTTGTCCCGATGTGTGTCTGCTAGAACACCTGCGATGGAAAAATTCAGACTTCCTTATTCCTTATTTTGCATGATTGTTTTCATTTTTTTCAGTCTTCACTAACCTAGCAAGCAGTCGAAAAACGCAGTGTCTTTCATTAAAAATTTATGTGGCATTCTTTTTATTGCTGTGTATGATAAAGCTAATTTACGTGTCAGGTACTTCCTCAAAATGTTACACACGGTTCTGCTGGCTATGAAATCTTTGTCAAAAAATTTGACTAAGGATTTCATCTAGAAAAATTAGAAATAATATTACATTTATAATTCATCATTCCGCCTTTTGGAATACTGCAATCACATCGAGCAATGTAGGTGACTCCGACTCACAAACTCTTTTCGAAAGTCTTTGTCGCTCAGCAAATTTGCATTGAATTCATCGAAAGTTTTTATAGTTGCGTATGACTCACAGAAATTTACTGAAGATAAATTTTGTTGAATACCCGAATCTTTCCCCTTCAATTCATGGAGAAAATACCTGGGCCGGAGAAAAAAAATAAAACGTCTTGTCGCGCGTCGCCGCGCGGTCGATATTTTGCAATATTTTGGTGGCTCTGAGAAGTGTAGATATTTTTAGCGATGATTCGCTCGATGACACTTTGTAGGACACCTCTGTTTGAAATTAATTCATAATTTTCATGAAATCAAATTTTTCTTTGTTTCATCTTTAATTTTGTTTTGACGAGTTTATGAGATATTGGAATGACCGCATGTAATTTCAGAGTGCCACGAACTGTCAAGGCTTTGTCAAATCGATTCTTCTGCTTGATGTTCTGCAGACGTACAGTACGCGAAAGATATGCTTCGAAAATAAGAACATGCCCAATTATATAGGTAGATCCGGCGGTGTTTGAATAGGATCGGAATTGCCAATCAGTTGTAAACTCACACGTGAGGCTAATCTCTTAACAGTTCCACCTACCCCATCACACGGCCCTTTTCCATGTGATGTAGCAAAAAAATGCCATTCGGCTTGGCATCGAAAATCTGTGAAGTGATGTGTTAGGTTTATAAAATTCTTTTTGTTCTTATATTGGGAAGCTGCTCCATTGGAGAAATAAATTATTTTTTCCATAGGAATTGAATCTTGGAACTTCTCTTTCACAAAGTTGACTAACTTTTTTTTGGAATAAGTGAACCGCAACTGTATTATGTTTCAGATGCTCTGAAATTATCACAAAACTAAAATGTCTCAACTGGTCGTCATCGTAACTTTTATAATAAACCACGATTGGATGAATAGTCGCCTGATTATTGCTCCAGTGAAACCCTTGCGTGGAATCTTGTACAATGAATGCATAATTCTCAGCGAAATCGCATACTACTAAAAATTCGCCAACTGTCAAGCTCTCTTTTGCGTACTGTACGTCTGCAGAAGGTCAAGCAGAAGAATCTATTTCACAAAATCGATTTGACAAAGCCTTGACAGTTCGTGGCACTCTGAAATTACATGCGGTCATTCCAATATCTCATAAACTCGTCAAAACAAAATTAAAGATGAAACAAAGAAAAATTTGATTTCATGAAAATTATGAATTAATTTCAAACAGAGGTGTCCTACTAAGTGTCATCGAGCGAATCATCGCTAAAAATATCTGCACTTCTCAGAGCCACCAAAATATTGCAAAATATCGACCGCGCGGCGACGCACGACAAGACGTTTTATTTTTTTTCTCCGGCCCAGGTATTTTCTCCATGAATTTTTTTTTCAGGGTTGAAGGGGAAGGATTCGGGTATCCAAAAAAATTTATCTTCATGAATTTCTGTGAGTCCCGCGGAAATGGCAGCGATATTTAAAAAAAAAAACGACAAAAAAAAATTGAAGGAATCTTTTTTTTTTTGTAAACAAATTTTTTTTCTATAAAAGCGCATTCTTTTACGAACAAAATGATTCAAGAATCATCCCGCTCCTATGAATACTTTCGGTGATATGAATTTTCAAACATAGCGGTGCAACAGCGGTTTACAAAAATTCACATAGCTCTAACTCCGCCATTTTTAAAAATTTTCCAAAATCCTTCGAGTTGTATTTTTTTTTTTTTCTACAGTGCTAAAGATATTCTGAATGGCGCAAAGATCCGTGACTTGACGGTTTTTTTTTTGAGTGAAGTGACGTGGATCCGCTCATACTGAGAGAAAATCTTGAAAGTATACACTCGGCGCCACATGATTCAATTTCTGTGGTCCGCGGGCTCTTGATTTTTGGCCATATTTATCCGATAGATAGTACCAACTGCCTTGGAATCAACTTATCCTTGAAAACTCGTATTTCAGCGCTTGATAGCTGAAGTTCAGAGTAATTAGCCTGCATGGGTAGATTGCAAAACTGGCGCACGCACAGTAGACTGTATACTTTCAAGATTTTCTTATATCAAAAGGAACAACAAAGAAATGACAATACTCGCAGTCTACGTAGACGACACATGATACTAGCAAGTAACGAAAACCTAATAGCAGAAATGAAAGGTATGCTTTTAAACAAGTTTGAAGTCGAAGAATTAGGCCCAATTAGACACTTCTTAGGACTAAGGATAACCAGAGACAGAAAAAAGGGTATTATCATCCAACTAGATCAAAAAGCATACATAAAACAGATCTTAGAAAGATATAATATGACAGATAGCAATACCATGTCAACTCCGTTGGACCCAAAGCAAAAATTATCCAAGGAGATGTCACCAACGGACGAGATAGAAAACGAAGAGATGAAGAGGATGCCATACCAAGAAGCACTTGGGAGCGTACTCTACGCTTGTCAAAGGACAAGACCAGACGTAGCCCAAGCAATCAGCTCACTCAGCCGTTTTAACCAGAGAGATACTTGAAGGGATCCGTCAACATGACGATAGAATTCACCAGAGAAGGCAATCCGCATCTGTTAGGCTTTGTCGACGCGGATTGGGCTAATAATGTCGATGATCGACACTCTGTTTCAGGTATTTTGTTCAAATTACAGGGCGTTCCAGTTTCCTGGCAGAGCGAACGCCAAAAAACTGTGGCGCTATCAACAGTCGAGGCCGAGTACATGGCATTGGCAGGCGCCTGCAGAGAAGGCCTGTGGCTGAGGTCGTTACTCTTAGAGATTGACCCAGACGCAGTTTCAAAACCGACTACGATCAATTGCGATAACAAGGGTGCAATTGACTCAGCGCAGAACGGAGGCTATACAGACGCCGCACCAAACATATCGATGTCCGCTGCCACTTCCTACGCGAACTAATCGAAAGAAATGAATTTGAAATCGAGAAAGTTTCCACAGAAGATATGACAGCCGATATACTTACGAAGCCACTACCTAGGGCGAAATTAGAATATTGTATTAAAACTATGGGCTTAGGAAAAATAATTTAACATACCTTACTCTTATAAATTAATTATTCTTCCCATACACGAGTTTCAGCGGAGGTGTTAGAATATATAGAAGCTCGATTCATATATTAGCGCCATATAACTGGCTATTCTAGCGACACCTGTTTACAGGACGTATGGGTGTAGAGACCCAAAGGTCATATTCAGTCCAGTCTAGTATTGTACCTCGTCATAGCTTAACGTGCCAAAAGTACTTGTAACAATATATATTACGTTATACTAAAGATTACAGCGTCGGAATTTATTCTCTCCTTCCTCCACATCCATCAGTTGGGAAGGGGAATTTTGATGGGGCCACCCCTCAAAGTGGTTCGAAATGATTTAAAAGAAATGTCAAATTTTCTTCAATTTTTTTCGTCCATATTTACCCACCCCTAGAAAGCCTTACTTTTTGCCATAAGAAAGCCATTGATTTTTCGTGGTTTTTAATAAAAAATGCGTAATGGGTCTGAAAATAGTCATAAAAAAATTTCTAGACAAGCAAAATGGAGGTGAATTTGTCCACATTGAACCGCCGCTTGGAGAATTGGCCTATATTTATTTTTGACTCCGTTTTATAACTTTTAGTGCGGCAAGAAATTTCGACTAGTGAATACAAGCTTTTGGGATTGGTATTGAAGAAAAAAGAAATTCTTCGTTGACAACAAATAAAAAATAATATAAAAGTTCAAAAATTTCGATCACCATATACAAAATTTGACCTTTTTTTAAAATTATTTCGAACCACTTTGAGGGGTGGCCCCATCAAAATTCGATTTTAACCTTCTTGAGGACAGGTCTAGTGCTCATCTCCTCATGCTCATTTGATGTCTCGTTTAAAAGTACTGCCGATCACTTTTGATATCTATGATCATTAGGGTGGTCGTTAAAAAAAAAAGTTATCTTGGATGGCCTTCAATCGGCTCCAAATGTGTAAAAAAAATAATTCTCTGATTTTTTCAAATTTTTATTTCGACTCCCTATGGGCCCTATTTTCACATGAACTTTATTTAATCCGTAAAAATCCTGATTTCAGTAATTTTTAGATTAAAAATTTAATCAACAAACCTGAATCGAATAATGAACGATAATATTCATATTTCTCTAAAACATACCCTGCATAAAATTTCCGATAGAACGATAGAATCCGGGTACAAAAACCGTATATGGTATACCAGATCGATATTATCGGAAATTTTATGCAGGGTAGTCAAAAATCGTATATGGGTTACTTCATACACGTCATGGGTGTTTCAATTCAGTTGCATATTTTCTATCCATTTTTTCTAGTTATATAACTATTCAAGCTTGGCGCTGAGAAGCCTATATTTGAATAAAACAATATCAAATCGACTACAACATAATACACGCAAGAATTTCAAACGACTTACAACACAAATTAATGACAAAATCAGCTGCCGGACTATGGCATTGAAATAATAAGCACTCATGTGAAATACCTGAAACGGAGACCCGATGTAACATCGATTTTACCAATACAAGAAAATGAGCTTCATTAAAAAATGATAAAATGAAAAATTTCATCTCTAACGGAAGAAAAATCAATAGAAAATAATGGAATGATCGATATATTAAAATAGGTAGAATAATAATTGGACTTCCGTCGTGGATGCCGTGGGAGAAAGTGGCGTAGAACAGTGACATGCGATAAATGGCAAAACACGGAGAAGGAAAGGAAAAAGGGAGAAGAAAAAAAAGGAGGAAGGTAAGAAGCCTGGAAATAACAGAAAAGAGGAGGGAAGACCGAAAGGAAAAGGAGAAAAGGAACGAAAAGACGAGAACATAACCTAGAAAAAGATAAGATTAGATTAGATTCATCTTTATTATGCCATAGCCTATTTCTAGGCCGAAAGGCAAGAACAAAATAAAGTGCAACAATAGCATAGAAAAATAATGAAAACATAATAGCAGAAGTAACACGAAAAGTGGTGAAAAAGCATAGCCACTGAGCCACAAAGTAGAAGAAACAAAGAGACATAAGAGGCGCAGTGGTAGTAGAAACAGAAATACTAGAAATAACATAAAAATAAGAAAGTAAATAAAATAGAGAACATAAAGGAATCTAGCAGTAATAGAACAAGATACTCAAACGATCAAAATAAGAACAGAATAGAAATAAGACAGAATAAATGATATAACTTATTTGACTCTTACTCTTAACTTGAGTTTTAATTTTAGGTTAGGACAATTATAGTACATTATGCTACTAGGGAGGAAAGTGCGTGATTTTCGCCGAGGGCGAGGTGAAAATTCGTTCCTCCCGTGTGGCATATACTATTTTTTACCCGACTATGATAAAATGACAGAACACTACAATATATAGGTGTGGGCTATGTAATATAAGTTATGAAAGGTATTGAATCTTACAGCACAAATATGATATTGTCGCAAATAATATAATACGAGACAGGTCCAGGGCAGAGCTCTAGTGGGGTGCAGGGGCGAAGCCCCGCCGAGTAGTTGGGGGGGGGGGGGGGGGGGGGGGGGTAGAGCCCCCCACTAGAAATAAAACAAATTTCAAATGTTTTTGAAGCATTTGTAAAACATGAATATATATTTTTTTCAATAATTTTTTACCTGCAAATTTACTTTTTTACCCGCAAAATTTACTTTTTTACCCGCAAATTTACTTTTTTACCCGCGAATCTATTTTTTTACCCGCAAAATCACTTTTTTACCCGACTACGATGAAATGACCATATTCCATCCCTGAAACGCGGGGAGAAAGTAGACAATTTTTGACCTGAGAGAAGAAAAAGTGATTTTGCGGGTGAAAAAGTAAATTTGCGGGTAAAAAAGTAGATTTGCGGGTAAAAAAGTAAATTTGCGGGTAAAAAAGTAAATTTTGCGGGTGAAAAAGTAAATTTTACGGGTAAAAAAGTAGATTTGCGGGAAAAAAAGTGAATTTGCGGGTAAAAAAGTAAATTTGCGGGTATAAAAGTAAATTTTGCGGGTGAAAAAGTAAATTTTACGGGTAAAAAAGTAAATTTGCAGGTAAAAATTATCGTAAAAAATATATATTCACGTTTTACAAATGCTTTAAAAACATTCGAAATTCGTTTTATTTTGGGGCTCTGCCCCCCCCCAACCTCCCGGCGGGGCTTCGCCCCTGCACCCCACCAGGGCTCTGCCCTGGACCCGTCTCGTATTATATTATTTGCGACAATATCATCTTTGTGCTGTTAGATTTAATACCTTTCATAACTTATATTACATAGCCCACACCTATATATTGTAGTGTTTTGTCATTTTATCGTAGTCGGGTAAAAAATAGTATATGCCACACGGGAGGAGCGGATTTTCACCTCGTGCTCGTGCTGCCCTCGCTTCGCTCGGGCAGCAAACCTCGCCCTCGGCGAAAATCACGCACTTTCCTCCCTAGTAGCATAATGTACTATTGTTACAATATATTCACAGTTCTGATGATGGTCGGCCATGCTCTGACCGAAACGACAAATAAATAACTTTATTTGTCTACAAGACCGTCTATACCCGAGATTACTATCCTTTTCTACTACTCATCAACGGTCAAGAATCTTTCTAGATAAACTTGATAATAAACGAGATAATTCAGAAAAAAACGGTTTTTACCCTTATTAGCAGTCTAACTCTATAAATATCAATCCTAGGTTAAAAATGATAATCACCAAACTTGTGGGGAATTATATTTTCCACAACTTTGAATACCACCATTTTTACTCTGAGGTTGAAAATAAGCGAGTTATTCGCTCAAAACAAAAAAATCCCCCTTCAAATCAAGATGGCGGCGAACGCACAAGGGGGATTTTCCCGAAAATCGAGATTTACACTCTCAACCACTTCTCCCTAAGTATAAAAAAAAAAATCGCACCCCCTAATTTTTTCCATGTTGGCCAAATTTTATGTCTCCACCGACTGGACTATCTACCGTAGAGAGATATTCCAAAACGCGTTTCAAAGGCGATGAAAAACACTTTTTGATAAAAATTTTCAACTATTCAAAAAATATAGTTTTGTTGTTTTTATAAGCAATCAAAATGTTTATCGATTTTTTTCGCAATCTAAGGCCATTTTTTAAATTCTAAAAAGAATACGATCGCATTCCTTATTTAATTCTAAAGATGGCGAATTTTTGAAATTGATGAAGCGATATTTCTAAATATTTTTTTTACAATTATTTGTCCGGCGCTGCGTCAGTTTGCCGCGCCGCGCGCCTTGCTACTACCGCGTCATTCCATGTATGGAAAGCCGCGCGCCATGCCATTGGCTGAGCCCCGTACGATGCGGTAGTCAAAAAATGAATGAATGAATTTGAAAAATGGCCTTAGATTGCGGAAAAAATCGATAAACATTTTGGTTGCTTATGAAAACAACAGAACTATATTTTTTGAAAAGTTGAAAATTCTTATCAAAAAGTGTCTTGCATCGCCTTTGAAACGCGTTTTAGAACATCTCTCTACGGTGAAGGGGACCCGAGATATTAATTCTCAAAGCTGCCCGCGCGCCACTTTTATAGTCAAATGCGATAATTCATAACTAGCATAAAAAAAATTTTTACTAGTACATTGGTAGCCTAGCTGAGTTAGCTTTACTATCGTCACGTGAAAAGGCCATGTTGAAACCATATAGCCATCGCATGGTTATCGAACATCGACCTGCTATGTGGCTGGCTGACAGCATTGCCGTGCTAATGCTACATGGCATTATTGTGGCTTGTGGGCTGGCCATGTAAATTGTTACCCGGGTAGCGTAAAAAATTTTTTTGGAGCAACGAAAAAATACGGGTCCACTTTTTTGACGTAGATTTCAAGTAAGAAAAGTTTCAAGCGATTCAAAAAATACGAGGTCATTTCTCGGCCGATTTGAGGTGGAATTGCTCATATATGCCCTCTTCCAGATCTCCGGAAAAGTAGATGAGGCCAAAGATGTGTTAATCAGAGTCGTGAGCCGCTGTGCAAACAGAGGTAAGACATCCTTAAGATAGAACAGCTGTACGCCATCCGGACTCCTACCCCGCGACTTAGACACATAAAGACCAAGGAGAGACATGAGCTGATCAATACGTACTGGAGAAAAAGAAAAACACGTTTCAGCCACCTCCTGATCACTCAACAAGATTTCAAGCTCATCTTCCGAGCGAGGAGGATGAGCACAGGTAATTGATACGTAAAAGGTGTTTAACTCGTGAGCAGTAACGTGATTGAGAGGTGGAGCTGAGGCCACATTAGTCAGCCCAACCGTCTAAGTTTACCCCAAACACTAGCAACATCGGGAGCAGTATTCAAGCGGTCCTTGATATAGTCATTCTTGGCACATCAAGAGACTCGGTAGAGTCTCGCGCCAAGTACATTAAAAAGAATTTTTATACGGCGATTATATCATCCTGAGTTTATTCCGACTCAGGTGATACACGAGATTCAAATATTCATCTTAGAATATGGTTTCAAACCGCTTTCATTTAAGCCCAACTTCTATGCAATCGGTGCACGGAGAGTTGAGATCTAATATTCCGATTTATAGAAGTGCTCAGTTTGATCAAGAATTTTCTTGATCGTCTCCGTCCCCACGATGACGTCACGAGGCGTTCTATGGGTATATAAATAACATAGAGAGGCGTCCCTTCGTTTCTTGGCCCCACGGAAAGACTTAGGCTAGGCAGACGGGAAATTAAGAGCGTTTGTCCGTCTAGCTGCGAACAATGTAGTCTATGGCGGTAAGTAAACGCTTCGTCGTACCTCCGATACCCAGATAGCATCCAAATCATAAAGAATACTGCCAGAAGCCTTTTAATAGATTTCTGACAGAAGTCCAACTATGAGTTCTAAGAGACATCATATTTAAGAACTCAAAATTTAGAACTCTTCAAGACGTCTTTTTTAAGACATCAGTTTTGTGACATACATAAGTATTCTTTTTTTTTACTTCTTATTCAAATCAAAATTATGATCTCTTTAAGAACTCATAGTGAAGACGTCAGTTTTATCATAATATAATGTATTCATTTTGAAGACTTCTCATAGAAATCAGAAACATTAGTCCTTCAAGACATCTTTTTAATGTCTTTTTATAATGAAAATATAATTTTTATGCGCATGCTCATAGTGAGTCAATGCGCATGCGCTTGATATATTGTTTACATATGCATTAACCAAAAATGAATAGAAATTATGGACACCAATAATTTATTTATCAATCATTTATAAACATTAAAATTATTTAAAAAATTATTAAGTGTGGATTCTATTAATTGTATTACGAATTAAGGTAATATTGTTCATTTATTATAATATCTAATTTTTTTTTCATATTTCATAACATTGTGTCTTTGTTTTGTGAGCAGAATTTTACAAAGCTAAAGGATACAATTATTTGTGACTCAATACTGAAGAATTTCATTTTAAATTTAAGAGGTGATAATAACTACCCGAAAGCCTTTCGGAGAATTGTCGAAAAGCCAAAAAAATCGGCGATCAAAAAGAGACAACAATGGATCACTATTACAACAAATTCCTTCTCCACTGCTAACGAGGCATGATGTGAATATTTTTTCGTCACTCATGCCCAATTGACAGCCTTTTCCGGTCCGATTTGGCGCCGATAGATGGCACTTTCTCGTATTAGTCATGAAAAGGTGACGTGCGACTGCCTAGGCAATGAAAACCACTTTTTTCTGCCTAGGCATTGAAAAATCGGACCGGAAGGTTGCCGATTGGGCGTTTGTGACGAAAAATAGTATATGTCATTCGACTTCGACCTCAGGTTTTTCGGTCAGTGTTCGGTTCGCAGCACTCGGCATGGTTTGGGGGACCTCGGCACGCCTTCGGCGTACCTCGAACCCTCAAACCATGCCTCGCACTGCGAACCTCGCATGGTCCGAAAAACCTTCGGTTCAGCCTAATGACATAATGTACTATTTCTGATGATAAAAAAGATACTGCTGATTGTACAAGTTTTAATAATTTCATATTGCCAGAAAGTTCCATTGAACATCAAGATGATATTATTTCTGATGATAATGGTGTTGATTTTATTCAAATGGGAATTAGTGACCGCGTTTTAACTGTGAAAGATGTCGATATTGGTTCTGTGCAAACTGAAATTATTGATCCTGATACAAAAATTGATTCAAGAACTCAAATCCCGATGAAAAAAGTTTTTGTCTAATCATATATACTATAATCAGGGACGCTGCAGTCTTCACCATGCATGATCTGATCTAATTATATATCGATCAATGTATAATTATATATGGTTCCAGGTGCGATCAGATCTGATTATGCATGGGCCTATGTATGATTATATCTGGTCCGTACATAACTATATAGAGTTACCAATATAGCTGACATATGCCTGGTTTCACCAACGATGAATAAATCTCCGAATAGTTATTCAACGAATAAGTCTTATTCTACGAATAACTCTAAAATGCGTTTCACCAACGAGATTTATAGCCCTCAACCATTGTTGATTCGCTATTCATTGAATAAATTTATTATTATTATTTCAAAAACTTGCATTCAATTTTTTCAATATCGTGAAATAGCAGTTCGGATCTTATTATTCATTGAATAAGTTATGAGCCGATTTTTGACCAAATAACTCGCTATTCATCGAATAAATTTCTGGACCCTACATTCCGACTTCCCGTACCCCAAACATATTTTTTTACAACAAGGAGTACAATAGTGGGACAACATGTCATCTGAGTTTGAAAACAATCAAATTTTTTTTTTCTTTGTTGATTCTAATTTCCAAAAGTCTAATTTTGATGAATGATGCCTTATGTATATAAATTTCTGACTTCGCGTGTGGCAGAAGGGTGACGGGTGAGTTTGTCATAATTTGTTTGATTCCAATTCTTTACCTAGCAAGTGAACAAATAATTTACCTCCGAGATAAATATTACCCACAAATATTGGTTGATTTCTTGACCGTCTCTGGATGGACGAGATAGACCCAGACAGGTTGGTGAATATTTCGCACGTAATCATTTGTCCATTATAGACGAATAATTAATCACCAGCTATAGATCAAAATAATTAATCCATACGTAAACGGGTTGAACGGCAATTTAGTACTTTGCGCTCAAACATTTCCTTATGAAATTCGTTAGCACTTTAATTTTTATCTGTCACTTCTACCATAAAGAGGTACTGCTCGTTTTAGGTATAAGTATACAAGGTTCGCTATACTTATTACCATTGGGTGAAGTAAGTGCCGAATTTACCATCCTGACTAGTAAACTTTCTCATTTGTAAAAGAGTTTGTACAAATATCTTAGGTTACCCTCACGGAAAAAACCCCGAGATTTACCCCCAAATTGAACCTCAAAATTACCCCCAACCGGGATGGGGTAAATTCGTACCCCTTGATCGAGGGTTTACCTCCAAGTTCAGGGTTAACCCCCGTTTTCAGGGTTCACCTCCAAGTTCAGGGTTAACCCCCGTTTTCAGGGTTCACCTCCAAGTTCAGGGTTAACCCCCGTTTTCAGGGTTCACCTCCAAGTTCAGGGTTAACCCCCGCATATAGGCTTTATACCTTCGAATAATAAATTAATAATAAATTTGCGTAAAAGCGAGCCGCTTTGGAGTAATCAAGCCTCAATCGCTGGACTGTTTAAAATAATAATGTTATTCATTTATAGATGCAGCAAAATTGACTTATATCACTCAAATAATCAATATTATCGACTTAAAAACAATAATCTGTAAATTTTTAACTAAATGTTGATCTAACAATTTTATTATTCAACAATAAATAATAATAAATGATTAATTTTATTGAGCATCAATAAAAAAAACAGGTTTCCTTTTTTCAGATAATGAATGTACTAACATTCCTATCAAAACCCTCGATCGCTGATGGTTAACCTTCAACTCATGGGGCTAACCCTCGATCGCTGATGGTTAACCTTTAACTCATGGGGCTAACCCTCGATCGCTGATGGTTAACCATTAACTCATGGGGGTTACCCTCGATCGCTGATGGTTAACCTTTAACTCATGAGGGTTACCCTCGATCGCTGAAGGTTAACCTTCAACTCTTGGGGGTAACCCTCGATCGCTAATGGTTAACCTCCAACTCATGGGGGTTTACCCTCGATCGCTGAAGGTTAACCTTCAACTCTTGGGGGTAACCCTCGATCGCTGATGATTAACCTTCAACTCAGGGGGGTTACCCTCGATCGCTGAGGGTGTACCTCAAACTTGAAGGGGTAAATCCTCAAATTACGGGGTTCACCCTCAAACTTCAGTGTTTACCTTGAAATTTGACAGTAAACACCCAACTTTCAGGGTACACCCCCAATTTTCCGGGTTTTTTTTCCGTGAGGGTATATTCCAATGATGATAGTAACTTACAGAAATACTAGGCAAACTAGTAATTAGTGCTAAAATGCCGATATATCCCAAAATCGGATCGAAAATAGTCAATTCTGGTACGAATTTCAAGAAATATTACTAGGAAAAGTCTCACCGGGTAGGTTTTGATAAAACCTCTGAGATCAATGTACTATTGTTGTGGATATGGAAGGCGAGGTTTAATTTAATCATATGCGAGTGTATTTCTTTATGGAATTATAAGTTTACTTCTTTTAATTTATGAGTAGAACCTTTTACATTTTATCACAATACTATTTTATGCGACCGTGCGCGACAGGCTCATAGAGCGGAAGAGGAAGAGTTCTAGGGATCTATAATAGATGTATCAATATCGCCACCTACAACTAGGGACTCGATAAAGCGATAAGTTCCTAGTGTGGTGACTTTATTGTGTCTAACTGTTTCATACTTTCATAACTATCCCGCACGGAAATATATATATGCGAAAAATATATGCAACATACACGGAGAAAATTTTATAGGAGTCGTTCGTAAAAAAATATAGTAATAAATGCCATAAAGTATCGAATTCGTGGGACATACTTGTAATATTGTAGTTTCTACAATACCGTATTGCAAATATCTGTAAACCGGCTCTATTATACACGGTATAACAAAAATTGCCATACTGGGATAGCGGCAGGAGCTGAGATCGTATGTTGTGTTCGTGTTAACTATTGTATAGCAAATATAGCTATGCAGCATACATCAAGTACCTGATGACGGTGTAGTAATTCTTTCTAGAGTATGATATTACAAATTTCACCATACAGTATAGCTCAAACTAAAATACTGTATCTAGCAATCCGTATCCAAGTACGACATTGGAAATGTTGCTATACGGTATAGCTAAAATTCGAATGCTATATCTCGCAGTCCGTATCCGAGTACATTGAGAATTTCACTATACGCAGCATAACTAAGGCTCCAACACTATATAGCAATCCATGTCCGAGTACGATATGGGAATTTCACTATATAATATATGAGAGATAAATGCATTGTAAATGTTACATCCTAAGTGGTAAATATATAGACAGCATATGTTTAATGTAAAAATCAGTTACATTGCAGTTAATCTGACAATCTAAGTTGTATACATCGAAGCCAGAATTGTGGTCAGAGACAAAAGTTAGCTGGTCAAACTTACTCCAATTGTGACAGACTTTATTAAATACATGCTGTTCATATATTTATGACTTAGGATGCAACATCTTTAATTCATTTTCCTCTGAATACAGTATAACCCAGATCTAGATTTTTACACTGTCAATATGATATTTTTACCGTTGAAGAGCATCCATTTATCTACTATTAAAAAAATCCTCCACGTATCTCACGTTTCTTTATGACATTACACTAGCTAAAAGGGGGCTGTAGTGAAATCTTTAATGCATTACAAATCATGTTAGAAATATTTATTTATTTATTCGATGTCATTATTATCTTATCATTTACTTACAATTATTCTCCCGTCACTCTTCACATAGGTATCAATTGAAATAGCATTAAAAAACAAATATAGTACTTAATCTAACCACCTTCAGCAACAATATTCGTAATTACATATAAATCATTTAAACTAATTATCTCGACATCTACATTTGATCTAACATTTTTATACTTTTCAATCTCTATTTTATCCTGAAGTATTCATTTGCGTCATGAAAAGCAATTCATAATCAAATATATCAATCACAGCATAATCCTCAAGGGAAGCTTTACTAATTAGTACTAGAGCTCTGTTAGTCCGGATGCAAGTAAACCCTTTTTTTTTCATTCAAGAAAAAGTTCAAGCTGATCAAACAAACGAGCGAGAATCCGAGATGCAGAAATACTTCTTTTTTAATTACATCCATTTTTTTGCTATGTAAAAGAAACTGTCACTGCTGCGATTCTTATAGGTAATAACAGCATTTTGCAAATCTTCGTACCTTAAACATTTAAAATCGACACAATCCATATTCATTATTTTAAATGCTTGGCAGTGTGGATCAAAATAACAGTCCAATAATTCTTTGGTTATGATTAAAAATGTATAATTATCATCTGAAATTATACATTGGACATCGTGAAACACGGGTCCTTCTTCGGAAGGAATCATTACGATGGTGTTCTTTCTGATTGTTTCACTTTCGTATTTAACCCAATTGACAAGGTGCACGTGTTCTGTTAAATCAGATGGTAGTACGTTAGGGAACGAGACCGTTTGAAAGATGTCACGTACGTTAATTGGTGTCTTGGGCCCAATAATATAATTTGAATATGAAGATCTTTTAGATAACAATCGGTAATTCAAACGCAACTGATGTCTCAACGCTATCGTGCGACAGACATTGACCCGACTAACTGCAGCACGAGATATTATTTTACCTTCACGATGCTTGCTCTCATATCGCAATGAGCTACTTTTCCACAGGACACCCACGATTTGCAAAATCTTCGGATAGTGAACAATGAAGTGATGCTTGGGTCTCATTGATCCAGGAAATAACTTCGCATGTAATCGCAAATATTCTGTTATCAAAGTGCTGAGATACTCGTGAGTGCCTGATGTATGTTTAGTACTTATAATTACTTCAACTATGATCTTCAACAATTTTAATAGTTGCCAATGCTCATTTTCCGCAGATACTAAGTCACCTAGAATCATACATATGTGTCTCGTAAAGGATAACATCTCTGCGGAGGACATTGCTAAGCGATTATTTTTTTTCAGGTGATGATCTAAAATTTCAGGGGGCTTGTTTTGGTTACACTTAGGCCCATAATAAAATCCACGGACCCTATCATTCAACTCTGTCAATGAAAAGAGTTTAGCGTCATAAATAAAATGCTGTAGTATTTTAGCTGAATCCGAAGGACATATACCTTCCAGAAAATCGTGCATGACATCTGCGGTGAGATTTACTGTTACGTGGTAACTACTTATTTTGTGAAAAATACACTCTTCCTTTATACCACTTTGTTTCACATCGTTCAACTGTAAATGTTCAGCGTAATTTAAACGGTCGCGTGGAGTGCATTGGCTTTCGTGGAAAATAGCATTAATATTACTTCTCCTAGTGAGACAAAATCTACAGAAAAAGTTAGCCTGGAAACTTTCTGTGAATCCCAGAATTCTATGTAGGCCAAGATTGTCGCCCAATATTAGCCCTAAACTAAAAAATAATTGTATGTTGCCGGTATCAAGTTTAATTGTTATACCTTCGTTTTCAAGAAATGTCAATTCCTCGACGATCTTTGTAAAAATTATCTCGTTTTTGAAAGCTTCACGGTCCAACGTGTTGAAAAGAGCAAATAGAAAAATGTTTTCTAATTTAGATTGGAAGTTCGGTGGTAGACAAGGTATAGTAAGATATACTGCACCGCACTTACCAATACCTTTGTGACTTCCGAGAGGGTTGTTGTTCTCATAATCATCGAAATACATAAAAAGTGGTAAGACTTTTCTGTCACCAAATGAGGATATTTTGGATTTCCATAAACTACCCTGCACGAAGTTTGAAATGATACTCGAATCTGATTGTAGGACTTTGAGATAATCTAACGTTTGCTGGAGTACACCAGGTAATTCAAAGAAAATTTTGAAGACCTTGCCTATCGGGATATATTGGGCTGTGACTGGAACGTGGTATAGAACTTGCATGCCATTTTGGTGCTTGTACTCTTCTCTTTCGCCAATTGTATAGCTTTCTGGAAGTATCAAGGTATTACGCTGTACAAAATTGGAAAGCCGATGCCATTCTGTGTGTAAATTATGAAACGGTTTTGAAAACGTATCAAAAATATCTTCCATTTGTAACAGATCCTGAGGATTCTCGTTCGAAGGTTTTAAGTAAACCTGAACTTCTTTTTGAAACATGTTCATTATGTCACTGATAAATGCCGAGGTTTCAACGATTATATCTTGAACTCTGACCCGAGGTATTTCGGGAAAATCATAAAGCTTTGCTACGTATTGCAATGCTTTCTCCTTCAGGATAGTTTTCACTGTACTATCTTGAAGAAGAAACTGTGAATTATTGATTTCAGGTTTCGTATTTTGACTATCTTCCATTTTGGCAACAAATTCTATATCAAGTACGTCATTATCTAAATCAAAATCGCCCGGAGATCCAGTCATATTACCCAAGTCGTCCATCGAATTTATGAAATCTCTTTCCTTCATCGAATAATTCTTAGATAAATGGGCAGATAACGTAATTTCGTTGATAAAATCATTGTCCGGTATATCGTTATTGATACCTTCGGTGATTTGACTTGCATGATTTTTCAATCTGTGTTTTTTGAATGAACTAAAAGATGAATAACTTCGGTCGCAATTTTCATCGACAGAGCATCGGTAAACTGATAAATTATTATGTAATAAAGAAATATGACGTATAAGATTGGTATTATCGGGAAAAACGCACTCACAAGCAAAGCAAATCATTATGAATAATTTAATTAATGCACGAATATCACAAAATCTTCTACAGTGTGAAGTTGGAAATTGCACTCATGTGCTCCGAGCCATCAAATGTTTTATTTCTCCGGCTACCGCATTTACAGCTACTGGAAATTTATCCGTTGGGGACTCGATATTATATATGCCTTTTTGCAAAAATAGCCATATGCTTCGAGACTGCTCGAGGTATTCGCAGTTAACGGCGTAAAATATTTTGAACGCTAGATCAATGGCGTGCAGATAAGACTCTACGTTGTAAATGATATCGTCAATTACAACATATGCTGCCTCGACATCCGTTACGGAGCCTACAATCACTGGCGTGGGTTGGAATTTCAGTCCACGCTCCCAAAGATGGTCTTTTCGTTTATTTATCGTCGTATGGAGGTTAGTTGCAGTCTGAAATCGTCAACAATAAACATAAAAATCAATGCGTATACATAAATTTATGATCGAAGATCAATATTGAAAATTTTGTTGCATAACTACGTTGCGGAATTATTTTTAGGACATAAGAAAGGTTTGCTATTAGTGAGTGTCAGCAGTAGTATTCCTTACCGGAACCCTCAGTGTGAACGATTCCCTTCTTTCGTGTAGACTCAATTTTTGAGCATTTACAGCCAACGTGTCGCAGGCGTTTTCATTAGGTGCATCTTTACTCGTGGCTGCCTTCCTCTTCCTGCTCTTGATTCGTTCAGACGGAATGATATAAGGTAGAAGAAAAAATATTACGGAGTCTTGCTGACCTGAAAACGAGTTGAAAATACCCCAATAACTTAAATTGCTAATTTAAGCTGTTGTTATACTCGCAGGATTGAAGAAGTATTGATTATTTCAAGAGGCTTATAACAATCAATGTAAATCTTTACTTCCAGACAAGTTTGAAAGCGAATGCACATAGGCTTTATCTTCGACGTTTTTGATGTTCTTCGCAGATCGTAATTTGAACATTAGGTGACGTCTTATGGTTCCCCATGATTCAAAGATTACTGAATGCTTATCAGGCCATAAAGTATTAAAATCACATTCGAGCTGTACACAAAAATACACAGATATTTGAATAGTGAAAAGTTAGAATTCAATACGAAAAGTAAAATCATCGAAGATGCATACTAGTTTACGTCCTGTTTGCAAACGAAGGGCTAAGAACTGGCTAAAATGTTCAAATGCAGTTGCGTTACTATCATTTTCAATACTATGCCGACGCGTTTCATACGTTGACCTCCATACGTCCAATACTTTTTCCCAAGGCTCACAGTTAGTTTTTAACCATTCCAGCTTAACTCTTACATCGTCTGTGAATGCGTGTATATTGTGATGGTTGTACTAGATTGTGTGCATAAACTGGATACTGAATATATCGAAGTACTGACCGGTCAGAATGACTGCAGGTTGTATCTCTTTTCTATTTTTTCGTGTTTCTAGTATTCCCTGCTCCCTTAACACGCCCTTGATGTAGCTATAATGTTCCCACAGTTTCCCATGAGCTAATACTCTCACCCCGTTGACCGATTTAAATGGATTATAATATGTCCCACGACTTTCCGTGCAAAAAACCCTTTCTATGTCACTAGCATAACTGGTTAACGTTGCCGAAGGAATTCTGTCTCCACAAATAATGATAATTATCTTAAAAGTAATAATGATAGTTTACTGACTTGCTATCCCTACTGAAAATTTCCAGATGGATTCATCTGGTCATTCGAAATTCCTATGGAATTCGCTAGAAATCCAGCAGGTTTCAGATGGAATTCATTGGATTCTGCTGGGAATTCATTGGATTCTGCTAGGAATCCATAGGAATTTTGAACGACCAGATCAATCCATCTGGAAATTTTCCGTAGGGATACGCCATATTGAAATATTGAATCTCACGTAAATTCTTGCAACTTTTCTATGCCGTCATCCGATAATGTGTCCAATGCCTTATCTACTTCACTTTGAATTATCAAATGGACAAGAAGTTTTCTAGCTGCCTCAGTTAAAAATCCATTATTATGTTTGAACGACCTTTTTATGATTTTCCCGTCGCTATATTTTCTCAGTAATTTTTCCAATTTCTTAAGAATCGATTCATATTCACATCAATTAAGTAAACGTATATCTATTTGATCGGCAAACTTATCAATTTTATAAAACCTGACGCACTGTTTCTTGAAGCTCGCTTCCGGTATTTGATGTAGAATTACTACTAGAGAATATCCCTGCCTCTGAGGTATTTGATATCGAATTACGAGTCGAATTATCACTGGAGAATAACCCTGCCTGTGAGGTATGGCCTGATCGCAATTCTTCAAGTCCAGTCTATAATAATATTTGTATGATTTACAATTGAACGAATTCAAATAATCCACAAGAAAATTCGAATTCAGACTATTGCAATTATTCTTAAAACATGAATTGACTGATAGGAAAAACGGAAAACGAAGAATCATGCATCCTGAAACTCATGATATGTAGATAATTTATTACCAGCAATCGATAATAGTTATATTATTTGAAATGAACAGACTGCCTCTTTGTAATATTAATAAGTTATCGTTGATCTAATTCAAAGTTATGGGGACACTAACTATCTGTGGAAAATGGCTTAGATACATCGCATGCCCAGAACGACACTGTAACATCTCAAAAAATATATTTTTAGGGAATTTCCATTCAAATGAATGTAAATGCTATTACATCAAGTCTCACAGCAATTTCAAAGACACATGATTTTTTTGAGATGTTACACTGTGGTTTTAGGGGTACGACATATGCAGTAGAGCATCGATTATCCGAATGGCGATTTGGGTTATTTGAAACGGCAATTGTCCAAGCAATAATTTTTTTCATCCGAACGTTCAGTTATTCTAACGATTACGCCGTATATATTGTTGCAGCACGTATGTCTCCGACTCAAATATTATTGTTGATCGTTTTTATATTTATATTGAACGAATCGGCGTTTTTCTTTCGCCCACGGAATATTGTTGTTCGGTAATCCAAAAGGTGCCCGGTCCCAATTGATTCAGATAATCGACTCTACTGTCCACGGGATACACGTACGTTACATGTACTTTCAGTAAATCCGATGTTGGTATACGAAGTCTCAGCACCCAAATTATTCTGAAGTTCCATCTCGGTATTTTGGAGGTCTATAATCGATGTGAGAGGATAAGGATTTTCAAATCCTGATAGATACTGTAACTGTGAAAAGACTGAATATCACAAATTCTACCCCGAGCAATTTTCTTGGCTGCGGTAGAAACCAGAACTTCTAAGTTAAATCAACTGTTACGGCAACAGTTCCTTATATTTGATTGTGCCCTAAGTTGTGTCCGTATATTTATTCTTAGTTGCAAAAAGTGATCGTCAACTTCACTGACAGTATGTGCTTTGGTTCTCACCTCTGCCATGGGTTCGCTTTGTCCCCCGTGCTGATATGGGGATGCACTCATCTTTGTCGTCGCCTATCTCTGATTAATTATAATAATACAGACGACTAGTTGGAATAAAACAAACAGGAATCTTAGAGTTCTGAAAGTAGTACCGAAATCCATAATATAACGAAAATAATTGTATACGGCTCATACAAAGGGACTTTTCTCAACGATGCATGTATTGATGGCTAGGAATAGAAGACATGCATATCACAAGCGGGTAATAAACTAAAATAGAATAGGATAAATGTACTAAATATAATTATCGATCAATACTTACAGGCACTTCTTCGACGTTCTCGTTATAAAATAAAACACTTCTATCACTCTGAACTTGTACTACAATCTCACTGCAAGCTATATCCGTTCGGTGGAGAAAACAGGACTGATCCACTGAAACAGCGCCACGCCGCGCCGCCAGGACTAGTGTTTCGAAATTCGAATTTTTCATGAACAGAGCATTCAAACATTACGCTTCGCAATATCGGTGAATTCTGTACAGTATAGGAATCTTTCCTATACGAGTTGCATGAATTGCTATGCATATAGCTAATGATACAATGTCGTCAAGGCGCCAGTTCACTCGCTGAATAGCGGAACAAGACGTATTTACTGTATGGGAATAATTACGATACGATTTGCCCGGAGTACTATATTAGTATTAGAGAACATGGTATAGCAAGGGGACGATTGACATACGGTAGGCATAAAGTACTATATTCATTGAAAGTAGTACAATACTTCCGAACTTGACGATTCCTCTGCTATCGTTGATTTAAAGTTAATATCCTTCGTACGGCGAATAATCGTGAAAGTATACCAGCAGCTACGATGCATATTTGGCACACATTGAATTTTGCTATGGCACACGCTATTATATTGTGAAGGCAAAGTGATCACTGCAATTTTTCTGATACGTATAGCAATATTGTTAACTCACTTCATAAGTAGTACGTTACTATATTTATAGTAGCCGTATGCATAAATATAGGACCGATCGCCATAGTGCATGCAGGTCTCACGAGTACTGTACAAAGTATGGGAATATTTCCTATAAATTTTTCTCCGTGTATATGTCGCATATATAACATATAAGTGCGCAAAATACAAAAATGTCGCATATAGTTAACATATATGTACGCATAATACATATATGTTTGATGAGTTTTACATAGTGTTGACATCTATGTCGACATACATGCCGCAACATTTATATTCACATATATCTAGACATTTATATCAAATATATAAAAATAAGTTTTGGCGCAAAAAAAAAATATGTCACATATATGTGGCATATATTTTTCGCATATATATATTTCCGTGCGGGATAGGAGCAGTCTATTTCATTGTGTGATATCAAAGGGTTCTCGCAAATCTGAAAAAGTGTTGAGAACATACATAATATGTTATTTGAAATAACAGATACGAAGTATTCCCCCTCAAGTAAAAAACAGGTTCGGACCCTTACCCTTGTGAGCGCCAGCGCCACATGACGGCGATAAGTCATGAATGCCTGAGACAGAGTGGGAGGACGTAAGGAACAATCAGGTAATAGGCCTCTTTCTCCTAGGACCGTTGCCGAATATACATCGTCACGACGAGTATTTTTACATTAGACGATATTGGGCCTGGGGACTGAGCCATCATTTTATATATACATATCTGATACTCGATGATCATCATACACCAATTTTTAAGTATCCTCATCATCATTATTTATATCCATATTACCATAATTTTATAATTTCGAACTCGCTAACTGATCGTGACTCTGTATTTTATGTCATAATTTTCTTACGTGTGTTATCTCACTAGTTTAAAATAATTTGTCGCTCGATTTAAGAAATTAGCTAATTGTAGGCCATTATAAATCGTCTTGCGAACTTTTTCAAAGAGATATCGCATTTTATAACTAATGTTCAGCAAGAGGACTGCCATATTTAACTATTGTGCTGCGATATCTCCAGACTATCAACTTCATTTCGATATTAATAAAGAGCCAAAAGACTATTTGAGCTTAATCCTATTTATTGTGTGACTTGTGGTATCTTCTTTCCGTTTACCTGACTCTAAATAAAATATAACGTTAAATAATAAGATAATAACCGTTACAAATGGCGCCCGAACAGAGGGACACGGAATGAAATAAACATATAGGTATTTATGGCGACCGTACGGTCACCCCACAAGACACGCTCAAAGAAAACAAACTATGAGATAAACACTGAAGAATTTCGAATTATTGAAAGTAACGAAAACAAAATCAAGCTACACAAAGTAAATAAGCAGGTGAATGTTGAAAATAATTCAACTTCTTAATCAAATTTGACGATTGACAGGTCTCAGCAGACACATATTGACGTAACCATGACTGGAAATAATGACGAAACTGAACGATTAAGGACTGAAGCGGAGTGGAGGCGGATCCAGGAGGAGAGGGTAGAATTGGAGCGTCAAAAAGCAGAGTTTGAGAAAAGACGCGCTCAGGCCTTGAACGATCGCCAGACCAACTCAAACTTTAATCCTAATCAACAACAGACGTTAATTAACGATGGCATGGTGAGCGGAATAGTAAGACACTTAGATCGTATAAATATAGATATTAAGAGTCCAAAATTCGACGAGGATAAAAATCCGATGGAATTTATAGAAGAGATAGAGCACTATTTTAAAGTTAAAAATGTACGTATCGAGCAGCAAATGTGGCTGGTTGAGAACCTTTTAGACGGCCGAATTAGAGTTTGGTATGAAGTAGCGCGATATGGGATTTCGAGCTTCGCAGTTTTTAAGGAAAAATATATACAGGAATTTTATTCGATTCCGGTGAGGGTTAGGATTAAAAGCCAATGGTCTAACCGAAGATATAATCCTCAAGACGGGTCGTTGCAGACATATTTTTACAAACAATTAAAAGAAACCCGACATTTCCAGCCCGCGTTAACTGAGTACGAAATTAATTATACAATCATACAGCAATATCCACCGAGGATTCGGAATAGTCTGATTGCTGTCGATTTATCTAACACGAGCCTCGTTGCTCAAGCATTGTCTCAGATGGACATGGCGTTCAAGGATCAAGATGTTCGTTATAGTCGTAACAATCAAAATAGTCATAACAACCAGCCTAAGCAAATACATGTCAATCAGATCAATTCCGTGCCTACTAGTCGACCGGACGAAAACTCAGCTGGCGATTCGCGCGGTGGCAGTCGTCCTGGACGGCGCAGAAATAATAAAAAGAAGAATTCAAACAACCAAAATCGCGACAATAATACTAATAATCAACAGCAAGGATTTGGGTTCAACATGCCGGATACCAGGCTTCCCCCACCTAGCTGGACGCAAACGTATGCATTTGAGAATACGAATTCTTTAAACTAAAAATCGACACGATACGAAGAGATCCGGTATCGGGTCGAGAATTCTTTGATTTTATTCAGGATCTCGAAGAAGACGTGCAAGGTAAACCGTATCAATCGCAAATACGGCAAAACGAAAGAATCCCGTGTCCGTACATCGCGTTAGGTATTGGAGGGAGTCTGGTACCCGCCCTAGTTGACACCGGTAGCCAGGTTACTTGTGTATCTGAAACGTGTTACAATGAATTAGTAAAATCTATTAGATGTCACGAGTTGCCGATTCAAAATCTTACCATAACAACTGCTATTGGAAAAAAACCGACTCCCGTTAGACGTCAGATTTGGGTGGAGTGCCGCATAGGAGCACAAGTTGTGCATCACGCGTTCCTCGTCGTACCTGGCTTGACGGAGCGTATCATATTAGGGAACGATTGGTTCACAAATAATCACACGATTATCGACTATAAGCAGCGCACAATCACAATTAATCGAATAAAATATGGGAAGGATGTAGTGTCATTTGGGAGGGGATCCGCCGAGAGGGTGTTGTCCGAGATGCAGGGTTGCGTAACGCATTTGACTATAGCGAATCTTTGCAACCTAAATTCTCATGATTACAATGCGCCGATAAAAGGTAGCATCACTCCTGAAAAGATCGTACCGATCACTATCCATGAACATTTAGAAAATTATGCTGATAACTTATGTAATGTTAATGTAAGCGACGTTGGTGAGGCGGAGTTGAATCAAAATGATTGTCACGCCATAAGCGAAGACGACTGTGAGTTCCCCGTGCTTGTATCACCATCGGTCGACAACTGTGTTGAAAATATTTCAAATGTAATTTCCACTAACTATGTAAAAGATCACGCTCAAGCTTGCTCGGAAAGTAATGCAAAGAACCCTGATTCGGACTGCACCTTCGAGGAGGATCTCCTCACAGTCGCGCGGAAGCTATCGGCACTGCATCCGTCCCGTGTAGGTGACGTCATAGGTTTAATCAGGCAATATAAGACAGTTTTCTCCGACAAACCCGGCTGTGTATCGAATTATGAACATAAAATTAAGTTGAAGACCGGAAAACCCTTTATTAAAAAATCATATCCGGTACCCTTACCCATGCGACAGGCCGTGCAAAAAGAGATAGATGAGATGCTGCGGTTCGGCGTGATCGAACGATCGGATAGTCAGTATTGCAATCCGTTGCGGGTGTTAAAAAAGAAGGATGGACGGGTTAGACTATGTCTAGACGCGCGACAACTCAACGACGCAATTGAGGGGGATAATGAATCTCCAACCCCAATCGACGAGTTGATACATCGAAATCGTGGTTCGCGAATCTTCACAGCCCTCGATCTGACGCATGGTTCCTGGCAGATTCCTCTCGCGAAGGAATCCCGCCCTTATACAGCATTTTTATACGGTTCCACTCTGTACCATTTCTGCCGCATCCCATTTGGTTTGAAGACGGCCGGAAGCGGATTTATCAGGGCCCTGAACATCGCTCTTGGAAAGGAATATAATGAATTTTTAACGTGCTATATCGATGATCTCTTAATAGCCTCAGAAAGCGTCGATAAACATTTGCAACACCTCGAATCCATTTTGAAAAGATTAGCAGAAAATAACTTCACATTGAGATTGTCTAAAGCAAACTTTTGTCAGGGATCAGTAATGTTTTTGGGTTTTGTTCTCACCTCTGAGGGAGTCCGGCCGGATCCGGATAAACTGAAGGTAATTAGAGATTTCGTAGAGCCGGAAAATAGGATGCAACTCCAAAGATACCTCGGGATCTGCAACTATTACCGACAATTTGCTCTGTGCCATGCAAATTACTTGGATCCGTTCCGTCCCCTTTTGAGGAAGGATACAGATTGGAAATGGACCGAAGAGCATTCACGAGCGTTCAGAGACCTGAAAAATAATTTCCTAAACACTATCACCTTACAACACATTGTGCCCGAGAAAAATTTCAGACTGCAAACCGATGCGTCAGACCGGGGGCTGTGTGGTGTACTGTATCAGACGGATGACGATGGTCATCATCGAGTAATTTCAATTGTTAGCAGATGCCTAATACCAGCCGAGTTAAACTATACAACAACCGAAAAAGAGCTCCTAGCCATAGTCTATTCCGTTCAGAAATTCCGCATTTATCTATTGGGTCGACCATTCGACGTAATAACCGATCATCAGAGCTTAACGTTTTTAAATCACACGCCGTTTCAAACTGCCAGATTGGCTCGGTGGAGTTTGTTGTTACAAGAATATACATTCACAATCAAACATTGCAATGGTCGCGACAATTACGTTGCAGACTTCTTTAGTAGAAACCCCGACGAAAGATTCAATCACGTCGAACCCGAGTGCTTGATCGTCTCTAGTTTAGTGTCATATAACCACCCAGACAGTCGCGGCTGCCAGCTGGATATCTTGACAATCGCGTGTCATATCGAGCTAGATCCGACGCTAAAAGATAACTTAGGACACTTGCACAATCTGCAAGAGAAAGACGAGGCGTTAGCCAAATTAAAGAAAAACAGTTTTAACAAAGGGTTTGCCGAAAACTTACAGAATTATAACGGAATCTGGTTTCACCGAGAAGCGCAAGAAGGACAGTGGAGGGTTGTCATTCCCACTGTTCTGCAAAGCTTAGTTTTAGAATCTGAACACAACCGTTTAGGTCACCCGGGAGCTTTCAAACTTCTTACCCACCTCCGTAAACTATATTATTGGCCACGCATGGCGAGGGATGTAAAAGCACACACCATATCATGTGACCTGTGCCAGCGCGTAAAGTATCTCCCATATTCAATGGAAGGCGAATACGGCCGGGTCCGTGCAGACAAACCTGGTGAGCTTGTCACTGTTGATTTCTACGGCCCTCTGCCCAAATCTGTCGGCGGTGTCCAATACATTTTCGTTCTAATAGATGCATTCTCCAAGCTCGTCACTCTATATTCAATGAAACGAGCTACGACTCAAATTGTTTTAAAAAAAATCCTTGAAGACTATGTAACGCGTTTCGGAAAGCCAACACGAATTCTGTCCGATAACGGCACACAATTCACATCAGGAAGGTGGAGAACAAGATTAGAGCAAGAAGGCATAGCAATATCATTCTCTTCAATCCGACACCCTCAGTCGAATCCGACTGAGCGTGTCATGCGCGAACTAGGACGACTGTTCCGCACGTATTGCGCAGAAAAACATACGAAGTGGGCAAAATTCGTCCCGCAAATCGAATTTTTAATGAACGCAACTACCCATCATAGTACGGGATATTCACCATATGAGTTGCATTTCGGAAAACGGGTTCATCACGAACTACTTGATATAATTCAGTTTCCCGAAAATACGCCTGCAACGCACGAAAGGAAATTGATTCTAGCTAGGGAAAATCTAGAGCGGAGCTACAACGCAAGACTCCGCCAGCAAGGCACGAAATCCCATATCAAACTAGATGTAGGCGATTTAGTTTTATTAAGAGTACCGCATTTATCAAGCGCATTCGACAGAACGACGCATAAGTTCTTCCACCTCTATGAGGGACCTTACAAAATTGTAAAGCGCATCGGTAATAATGCATGCGTTTTGGCGGATGTTGCTGATGAACAGCGCATCAAAGGTATATATAATAGAAGTAATTTAAGAAAATACTATTTCGCTCATCAGTAGCTATACATGTCACATATCAGGGCATATCTGCACCTCCGCCCTGGATCCGCTATCGCTCACGACTTCTGAGTGTGCAACACACTATCATACTGTATATATGTATAATCTTATCCGTGTATATCTATAGCGTAGGTATTGACGAACTCATAATGGGTAATTTGACACGTCAGATAGCAGTTACATGCTCCATGACAGCCACGATGGCATCCCGAGAAAAAATGATTATATAGACAGATATATGATCATATATAACCATATATTTGTATATATAATCGCATACAACGTTCAGATAGAATCATATATTATTATGTACAATTATATACCGGTATATATGACCATATATAATACTATATCCGAATGTATATAGTGTCCCATATGCCCATATATGAACATATAAGGTAACAAATGCACCATATCTAATCAGTTATGACCAGATATAATTATTTTTATTCGTTTACGACGCTCAGATACAATCATATACAAATATATGTATCCAAATATATTCAGATACAGTACTATATATCATCATATATAGTTATATACAGTTATATGTGACAATGTATAGGATTGTATCTCAATATATCTGGATTTCTATATCGTCATATATAAACATATAAGGTTCAAGATTAACTCTATAAAATCGCAGATATGACTTCAGATAGAATTATATATAATTCTACAGTTATACAGTTACGTTTCATGGTATATGATGTGTCTGGATAATGGGTATACAATAGATTTAAATTAATTTTTCCCCGCAGACTATAAACTTTAATCAAATTGAATTTTCTCAATTCTCACCCTCTCATTACTGCAATGAAAAACGAAGAGATTTATGTACCAGTCACGGAGTCTCATTATAACTGCAGCTTTCAGAACGATTTTACGAACAAGAAACATATGGGATAAATATTCACCCCGGTTTGTAGTTTCAAGGTAGAAAAAATGGGTTTGTAGTTCTGGGGTTAAAGTATTTTATACGCATATAAATGTACACTGAAAAAAAAGTATTTTGATAATCAGAATACAAAGTATTATGAAATGAGTATTCTTATTATCAAAATACGTAATGTGATTATCAAAATACGTAATGTGATTATCAAAATACGTAATGTGATAATCAGTATACGTATTTTGATAATCAAAATACCAAGTTTTCTGAGTAACACAATACCAAGTATTTTGATAATCAGAAGAAATATACTGAGTAGAAAAATACTGTTTTCTCAGTGTATATTATCAAAATCAGTGATTACATATATTTTACACATGGTACAAGGCATTTTATTTCGACTTAACACTATACATGCCATTTTATGTATATATATGGGGAATTCATACGAAACCGACCAATCCGTAACCGCGACAATTTTTGATTTTGTTGAAAAATTTCTATTCTTTTGTACCTACCGAAAGCAGTCTTCCGGATTTTTTTCAGATTTTTTTCCCAACTCATCCAAACGCAATGAATTTTTCAAAATTTACAAACTTGGACCATTTTGATTTTATTAAAAAAATTCACCAATTTTCAAGAGACATTTTGACAAGTATACTGACCAATTCGTAGCTTGTGATATTCATAACTTGTATTTTTTCTTTATTTTTTACCGCGTGTGAACCAAGAAATCGTGTTTCTTCCTTGAAATAATAACGCAAGTAGTGATTTGATCCCAAATTATTCTTCTTCATTTTATTAAAGTAGTTTGTACACATTTACATTTTTCCGTGAATATTATGACGTTTTCGGTTCGCTACACCGGGCTTCACTCGGTGTACCTAGCCGAACATTCCCGATCAGCTAAAAAATTTCCAGATAATTGCCGAATCTCCGAATTTTATTTAAAAAAAATAGCGCGCCTCTTGTTTTCTGCGTACCGTACAGCGCAGCATAATAAAATTCGGAGCTTCTTATCAAAAAATTTCGGAGCTGATCGAAATCTTCGGCTACACCGAGTGTAGCCCGGTGTAGCGAACCGAAAACGTCATAATATTTATGAAAAAATTTGAATATGTACGAACTACTGCAATAAAATGAAAAAGAATAATTCGGAATCAAATGACTACTTGCGTTATTATTTCAAGGAAAAAACACGATTCCTTGGTTCACACACGGTAAAAAATAGAACAAAATAGAAGTTATGGATATCACAAGCTACGAATTGGTCAGTACTTGTAAAAGTGTCTCTTGAAAATTGGTGATTTTTTTCAATAAAATCAAAATGGTCCAAGTTTATAAGTTTTGAAAAATTCATTGTGTTTGGATGGGTTGAGACAAAAAACTGAAAAAATTCCGGAAGACTGCTTTCGGTAGGTACAAGAAAATAGAAAATTTTCAAGAAAATCAAAAATGGTCGGGGTTACGAATTGGTCGGTTTCGTATGGAATTCCCCATATTTATACCAGTAACCATAATAAATATCAAACTGTATTAATAAATCAAATAAAGTTCCTAACTATCAATAAAACTCAAAGGTGAAAATATTTTTCGAATGTACGATGCATTCAAAAGCGACGGGTTGGCTCATATATAACTATATATGAATATCCCCATATATTATAATATATACCCATAGATAGTGATATCTGATAAGATAAGCCCACATACAATGACCTGAGCATATAAGCGCATATATAATGATATCAGATTATATACAAGTCGATATATAATAATATATCATTTTATATACTGATATATAATTATACAGGGTGTCCCCGAATTCGCGACGAGGAATTCACCGGGTAAATCTTGATCAAAAACGGGATCGAAATTTCTTGAGCCGTTTTTTCCGGAAATGCTTACATTTCTCGCTATAATTATTTCAATTTCAGTCAATAAGGTGCGATGTATGAACGGGCGCTTGTCGGTGTGCTCGCCGCTTGGTTGTGTGCACTTTGTTTCGCGGCGACAATAGGCTGGGAGACGCGCATACAACCGAGCGGTAATCACATCGACGAACGTCCGTTTATAAGCCGCGCGTCATTGGCTGGATTTGAAATAATTATAACGAGAAATCTAAGCATTTCCGGAAAAAACGGCTTAGGAAATTTCGATCCCGTTTTTGATCAAGATTTACCCTGTGAATTCCTCGTCGCGAATTCGGGGACACCCTGTATATGTCCCGATCGGGCCAATTTTCGGATACAATTATATATGGTTGATTGTATATGCTTATATCTGATTATATGCAACGATTTTTTCTCGGGTACTTGCTAATAAATCGTTATAACTCGAATAATTCCACAATTTTCTGTACTTATTTCTGCAAATTTTTATTGAAGACTTGAACGAAAAATGAAAAAATAGTATATTCTCAAAGGTTTTAAAAAAAAAAAAAATAGTATATTGTGCAACAAGTGCGGGAAGTTGGCGATTACTGACGAGTGTGAATTTTGCAGCACGAGCCGCAGGCGAGTGCTGCAATCACACGAGTCAGTAATCGTCAACCCGCACGAGTTGCACATCCTATTTTATGTGACACCAGCATGGGAAGTGAGACTTTCGGTTGCAAGACTATTAAAAATCGTCAGGTTAGAATAAGTTCGGTCCCCGACGCCACAACCAGAGACGCCACAACAGACCAAGAGGGGGTTTGGGGGGGCGAAGCCCCCCCAATGGGGCCTGGGGCGAAGCCCCGGTGGGGCCCAGGGGCGAAGCCCCGGTGGGGGGTTCGGGGGGCGAAGCCCCCCGAGGCGTCATAAAACGAAACTAAAAAATAATTTAAAAAAAAATCACAAATCAGTCTGAAGTAATATAATAATACACTGAGAGAAAGATTTATCCATAGAAACATTTATTGACTGTTCTCGCCTTTTTTGAAACGAGATTTCAAACAGATTATATATATGTAAAAAAAAAAAACGATGAAATTAACGAAATTATATGAACTTTCTTATACTAACTATTATACTTATAAACTTTTTGTTAAATTTTCCTTTAGCCTTCATTTAGCTCTTCACCAAAATACTTAATTAACAGAATGTTGAATAAAAATTGTCTTATGCTCGCTATCTTTTACTTAAAATCAAACAAGTTTGAAGTTATTTTTCATCTTTCTATTATATTAGTATTGACGTTATCGCCTTTGGTAACAATATTCGAAACACATATTATAAATATATATATATAAAAACAAAAAACAATGAAATCAACAAAATTATCAACATTTTTTTATACTTATTACTATAAACTTTTATTGTACTTTTTTTGCACTTTTTTCAGCCTTTTTTCTTACTGTTTTTTTTCATCTTTTTACAAAAAGATGTGTAAAACAAAATTATAATGCAACATTGATTTATAGTCTCTTCTTCTCATTCCGTTTGACTATGGTTTATTACAGGTTTTTTTTATCACAGAACTATGAAACTAACAAGATTATAATCAAAAATGGTCGTATTGTTTTTTCTTTGACTTTTTCATACGTAGTAATTTTATACATTTTCTTTTTGAATGTACTGAATAGTAACATTTGCACAGTTATTTATTTGTAGAGAATATTCTTTGTTCGGAATTAATATCTTCGATGGTTTTGGATTCTCTTCGTTTGTAGCTGAATCTTCTGATTTTTCTGACGTCGACGGACCAGTCTTTTCATTGTTTGTATTTCTGGTCAGTTGGTGCGCAGCAGTAGTTTCACTTCTAATAGATTCGTTCGACATTACCGATCCTGTTATCTGTTTGCATATTTTTGTCTTGTTGTTAACTGATTCCTCTATATAACCCTCCGCCACTTTGTCTGATGTCCATCCACCGTGACGTTTCAGAGTCATAATGTCAGCCCCTGAATCAGCTAGTATGGTCGCTGAAGTTCGACGGAAACTGTGACCCGTGTAGAGTTGTGGATCTGGCAATCTCAAATACGTAGCTATTTGCTTTGGCATATTTCCAAATTTGTTTATTCCGATGACTTGCTGCATGCACTTTCCATTCCGGATATTTAGGAAGAATCGACTTGTTTTTGTATTTTCTGGGCGTAGAGCCATATATTTTTTGACGATGATATAGAATTGATCAATAACTGTGAATGATCTCTGGATACCAGTTTTGGTCTTTGGAATTGTGACTAGTAGCATATTGCCACGATCTTCAATATCGTTCGTGGTCATATCACAGAGTTCGTGCCGTCTGCATGCACCGGTGATTCCCAATATGCAAGCAGCCTGCAAATAACATAGTAAACATAGTTGTATATAATGCAAAGTATCTGTGAATAAAGGTGTATATAATAAATACCTTTGTTGCCAAATACTCGTTATCTGGGGCTTCGATGAAAAATTTTTTCATTTCGTCCGTTGTAAAAGCCTTGGATTTTTTGCTCTTGAATCCATTAGAATATTTTTTCAAAAGTGCATTTAAGCTTCCGTAGGTACTAATATCAATTTTATCGTACAGTTTTATTGTCTGTCTGAGCATAGAATATTTAGCCCATAGGGACGATGGCTTCAATACTTTTTCTTGCTCCTTAAAGTACACAAGCAACACTGCTTCATTAAATGAATTTGTTTTTTCAGTTTTTCTCCAGGATTTGAATTGATTATAAACGGCGGTGTATTTGTGTTTTGATTTTTCGGGCAATAAATTCTCCGACGCAGTTTTTGCTTCTTCAAGCAGCTCAGGTGGTAAAAAATCACCAAAATCACTTTCATCAGAATCATTATTTGAAGTCATTTTGCGTATATTATTCACTGAAAATACACCACGAGACGAAATCACTCGCGAACCGATTGCCGAACTTGTTATTTTTCATATACTTTGGGGTTATGTTTGTCGAAAGGCAGCGGAGGTGATCGTAGTCGTAACTTAACACGCCCGATGGCGCTAGTTACGCTCTAAAAGCGTGCGGTAATAAACATAACCGCACTGTTTTGCGTGCAGTAATGAAAATAACCACACGGACTGGGGAATCAGCCATTTGGCGCACCATTTTTAGCGCGCAAAGTCAAACTTCCCGTGCGGGTGTTACATAAAAAGAGTTACTTTATACAAAAATGTAAATGAATCCATGAATTTTTATAAGGATCACATGAGTGATTTTGTGGAGAATTGAATATGGTGTTCAAGTTTATATTGTTAAAGATACGAAGTATTCTCCTTCCCGAGTTATACATACATTTATATATATATATATATAGGCATATAGTTAAGAAGTATTAGTTTTGTTTTCTTTTCTCTTGTGTCTGCTTGAATGACACGTAAACACAGGTATTCATGCCTCTTTTGCCTTTACCACATAACGTATGAGTTAGTCTGGATATATACCCGTCACAGCAATGATGTCGAATACCATCGTGTAACTCATATTAATAAAGTAGTACTTATCCTATGTTCATTAAACACAAAGTGCCGTTTATTTAATACCTTTTTCATAGCATATATAAAAACGTAACATTTAGAATCATTTCACCCAGGTGGAAATACATAAAACTGGCGGCGGGCCTCCACCTCTTCCTCAAGTTACCGATATCGACAAAAAAATTATACACATGTTAGGATCACAACTTGAGCCACATGCGAATCCATACGATAACAATGCTGAATCTGATATACACAATAGTATAGGTGAAATTTTAGAGATACATCATTTGGAATTTTGTAATCACAGCAGGCTTTCAAAATATTTTATGCCCTCTCATCATAGATTATGATAATACTGACGACCTTCCGGCGTATGAACAGGATCTAGCAGCCGTCAGAGGGCTAAGCGATCCACAAAATATTGTAAGCAGATATTTTAATAAATACAAATAAGTATTGAACTCAAATGTTCTCGTGATTTGGAATTAATTTTTCACAACACCTGCACGGAAAGTACAACTTTCGGCCCCTTGATTGAGCGGGAAGTCGTACTTTCCGATGCAGCGGGTAGTGAAAAATTGTAGGTATCTGTATTCCAAAAGTGTTTGAAATAAGAGTTGGGACATATTTTTTCGTTCTTTAATTGGACGAAAATTGAAGTGAACACATACAGTTTGAAAACTATAACATTATGGCAACACTTGGGCTATACCGCAAAATCTTCTTGTCAAAAAATGAAAATTCAATTGGCTGTAACATTTGCAACTATCACTTCTAACGAGAGATCAAAAATATACCCTAATTATATCGAATTAAATCTAAATCAAGGCGGAAACAATTTTTGTAAATGTTCATATAAAACGCGAACTTATTTTTTCAATGTATCTTAAAAAATTTATAAACTAAAACGTATTCATGAAAAATGGCGCATTTTGATTTTTGTTCAAACTTTTTTTATTCAGACACCAATAACAACCAATATCTACTATTTTCTCTCATACTCTCGTATTTTCCAGATTTGTGATACCCCGGTGAATAATGAAAACTCAAACGAAACTGCATCCACCAGTAGAGTCAATAAAAGTTGGAAAACAAGATTTACAAAAAAAAATAAATAAGACGAGAAATTTTTGTACAAATCAAAATTACGGTTCTGAAATTTTAAAAATGAAGCAGGCCAAACACGAGAAACAAATGGCTATTCTAGATGTTATTCACAAAAAGGAACAGGCCGAATTAGAATTGAAGCTTCTTCAATTGGAGAAAATGAAAAACAATTAAATATTTTATTTTAAATATCGTGGAGCATTGGCGACGACTGTTAAATATGTACTTTGCTGTAACCATCGTAGCCTCTGTCACTAGCGTCTGAAAACAATAAATTTTTATAAGTATTGTCCGTATAACGACAAAATAATATAAATATAAAAATAACGATTGGTGCCGACTTTGATTCTGGATGGTTCATAGGTTTCGAGTATTTCTTTCGTTTCAGGAGGATCAAAGAAGTGACTAAAAAACGCAACCCATGCTTAGATGATCCAGGACATTCTTGTACGAATTGTAATTTCATATGCGTTTGAGAGTTCACAAACCTGTTGAATAATGTATTGATCAGCATAGCACGAACTGCTCTGTCGTCAATCCGTTCGTTATTTGCAGCATTTTCTGGATCAACTACCGGGGCTGGTAATATGATATTTTCGTCCAAATCAGGCTCAATATCGTTTGCATTTATTGCTATATTGTGCAGGACTGAAGTTGCAACAATTATCGCCAATGTCCGTGCAGTAGTTACTCGCAAGCCCATGGATAAGCACGGAAATCGGCGTTTCAATACGCCAAACGCGCGCTCTATGACGTTCCGTGTACGAATGTGGGCATCATTGTACGCGTTTTCGGCAGCAGTTGCAGGATTCAGCAAAGGTGTCAGAAGGTAGTTCTTGCACGCGTAGCCACTATCACCCAATAAATAACTGTTTGGGTATTCGTTATTTTCTAATTGGGCTCTCAAAAATGAATCTTCGAAAATCGTGGAATCATGAGTAGATCCTGGCCAGCGCGACACGATATCCATAAATCTCAATTTTGAATCACATACTGCTTGGACATTAATTGAGAACCATCCCTTGCGGTTTCGGTATCGTTCGCCATTTTCACCTCCAGGTGACTGAATTCGGATATGCGTGCAATCGATCGCACCGATTACACTCGGGAATCCACCCACGACGTTGAATCCAATTTTGACCTCGTTGAGTGCTGCTTGGTCGTACGGCATATGAATGATATCACGTCTTAACATGGCAATGTGATGCGTGACTTTAAAAATTATACGGCACACGGTTGCCTTCGATACGTTGAAGTGATCACCCGTATACATATTTGAAATGAACCAGTTGCATAAAATCGTAAAGTGATCAGCAGTTGATTCATTCCTGTTATTGGATAGTTTCTCGCACTTTGGGGTTCTAAATGATGCCCGAACCGATTGTATAATCCTTCAACAGACTCTTTCGAAAGCCGAAACCGCATTTTGAAATCAACATCGTCGTAATCGTGCAACGGATGATTGCGGGGACGGAATATTCGTGGACGTCTAGGTCCTTCTTCTTCATCCGAAGATGATGAAGACGATGAAGAAAGAAGCATTCTAGAAAAATAAATCAATATATGTGCAGACTGATATTTCTCCTGATGGTAAACTATGTAGTAACTAGTTGGGGAAAGAATTCAAATTGAAAAAAATAAAAGGTCAGACTCACCTGTTATCCATCGGTCGCACCCGCAGTCGAAATGATAATATATACGAATAATATAAAATATAATAATATACACTGATGATATACAATAATAATGATAGAACGTTAACAAGAAAATATAAACCTTGAAAAATACACAAAAAAATACACAGCATACAAGAGATGCGAAAATTGTCAGTTTTCTAGGTTATTCGACGTCAGTTAACTTTATAATATGCAGAATATAGTGAAGTCATTCATAGAATAGCGCTATTTGTCGTTAGTGAAACAAACAAGTTTTATTCAATGAATAGCGAGTTATTCATAGAATATAGCGCCATTTGTCGTTAGTGAAACAAAAAATTCAAATTTTAACCATCGAATAGCTTTATTCAATGAATAGCGAGTTATTTATCGTTGGTGAAACCGGGCAACCTCTGTTTGAAATGAGTTCATAATTTTTTATAAAATCAAATTTTTCTGATGCGGAAAATAATTTTGTTTTTGACGAGTTTATGAAATATTGGAATGGCCGCATGTAATTTCAGCGTGCCACAAACTGTCAAGGCTTTGTCAAATCAATTTTGTAAAATAGATTCTTCTGCTTGATGTTCTGCAGACGTACAGTACGCGAAAGATATGCTTCGAAAATAAGAACATGCCCAATTATATAGGTAGATCCGGCGGTGTTTGAATAGGATCGGAATTGCCAATCAGTTGTAAACTCACACGTGAGGCTAATCTCTTAACAGTTCCACCTACCCCATCACACGGCCCTTTTCCATGTGATGTAGCAAAAAAATGCCATTCGGCTTGGCATCGAAAATCTTTGAAGTGATGTGTTAGGTTTATAAAATTCTTTTTGTTCTTATATTGGGAAGCTGCTCCATTGGAGAAATAAATTATTATTTCTATAGGAATTGAATCTTGGAACTTCTCTTTCATAAAGTTGAATAACTTTTTTCGAAATAAATAAACCGCAACTGTATTATGTTTCAGATTCTCTGAAATTATCACAAAACTAAAATGTCTCAACTGGTCGTCATCGTAACTTTTATTGTAAACCACGTTGGATGAATAGTCGCCTGATTATTGCTCCAGTGAAACCCTTGCGTGGAATCTTGTATAACGTACAAATGCGTAATTCTCAGCGAAATCGTATACTTCTGAAAATTTGCCAACTGTCAAGCTCTCTTTTGCGTACTGTACGTCTGCAGAACATCAAGCAGAAGAATCTATTTTACAAAATCGATTCGACAAAGCCTTGACAGTTCGTGGCACTCTGAAATTACATGCGGTCATTCCAATATCTCATAAACTCGTAGAAAAAAAATTATTTTCCGCATCAGAAAAATTTGATTTGATAAAAATTATGAATTAATTTCAAACAGAGGTGTCGGACACTAAGTGTCATCGAGCGAATCATCGCTAAAAATATCTGCACTTCTCAGAGCCACCAAAATATTGCAAAATATCGACCGCGCGGCGACGCGCGACAGGACGTTTTATTTTTTTTCTCCGGCCCAGGTATTTTCTCCATGAATTTTTTTTTTTATGGTTGAAGGGGAAGGATTCGGGTATCCAAAAAAATTTATCTTCATGAATTACTGTGAGTCCCGCGGAAATGGCAGCGAAATTAGAAAAAAAAAAACGACAAAAAAAAATTGAAGGAATTTTTTTTTGTAAACCAATTTTTTTCTCTGAAAGCGCATTCTGTTACGAGCAGAATGATTCAAGGACCAGCCCACTCCGGTGAATACTTTCGGAGATATGAATTTTCAAACATAGCGGTGCAACAGTGGTTTACAAAAATTCACATAGCTCTAACTCCGCCATTTTTGAAAATTTTTCAAAATCCTTCAAGTTGTATTTTTTTTTTCCACAGTACTAAAGACATTTTGAATGGCGCAAAGATCCGTGACTTGACGGTTTTTTTTCGAGTGAAGTGACGTGATCGGCTCATATATTCAAATATATATTTGTGTATATAATTATTACAAATGAAATATATTTCAATCATATACGAAATATAAAAATGAGTAAGTTGTCTGAGGACTTAGTTTATATGCAATGTTACAGTTGAGATATGGGCCTACATAATTCTATTTTCGCGATTTTTTCCGAAACGTAGCTATTAATCGAATTGTTTTTTTGGCAGCCGATGTTTAACGCGTAAAGAAATAAAATTGAATGATCCTCATCTTCGTTTTCCGATATTTACAATGATCTAGAGACTTCAGACTAAATTAGACTTACCAATTCTCCAGCCCTATCCAGTGATCGTTTCAGTCTTTCCAAGTCAGTGTCTATTCCACGTAACTATCATAAGTATCATCGAAAATCTATGATATCTGTGTTTTCAACGAGCAACTACGATATAAGAAGCTATAGGAAACCATAGACCAAGTACGTTCGGAAATAATTCAATCACATTTACAGCGATTCGGAACCCTGATAGAAAACTCTGATACATCCTGATAAAAAAGAAAATTTGTCTGTCTTCTATCTGTGTTTTGTGTCCGTATTTACAGTAGTATATCTGCAGTGAATGCGATACCACTGTGAATATTGTAAATAATGTTAATATTAGTAAGCAATCCAAAAAAAAAAGTTTTACCGAAGTTCAATTTTCAATTTATTTTTAGGTCAACAACTCGTAGTAATTAGGGAGCACACAAGCTATTTCCAAGCGATGTACTCGAATTACATTCACTTTTTCAATAATCGTCGATATATCTATAACAGCTAAGTTTTCTGTATATTGTTTGAGTAATATTAGATGTTCTAACCGTCGATCTTTGATTAGCGGCTTGTTCTCCTTTTCGAAGTATTTTCCCATAGCGTAGGAAGAGAAATCATTACCCACTTGTAATACTAAAAACGATTCGATTTCGAAAACTTCTCCATTGTGTAAAAGGACATAATGATTACGTCTTTTTTTGAAACGCTTATATGCTTTACTACAAATAACCTGCTTATTTATAATGGCTCGACTAAAGCATTGTATAAGTGCTTGTAGCTGAACATTGATATTAACCCTTTGTAAAGCTATATACTGATTTCTAGGTAAATTTTTAATTGTTAATCCTGTTCCTAGCATGCATCCATCTTGACGAATGAGCGAAGGCTTCAATCTCCTTTGTTTATTCATTATACGATCCAAATATTCTTCCTGAGGGTCAGTGAGTTTTCTGGAGCACACAAGCCGTAATCTGTCTACAGCACACTTTGTCCTCAATGTGTCCCATATTTGAAGAGCAGCTCCGTTTGAGTTGTGTACATAGTTCAGTAGATCCTGATTGGCATTTTCATAAGAAAATGCACTATGTGTCCAAAGTGGCCCCCAATTTTCCACGCTACTTCCACAATGTGCGTGTAAATGCACATTGAAAGAAACATGTTCTTCTCCATACAATTCCTGAACGCCGTCAATAAAAGATACGAGCCACGAATGTGCCATTGCAATTTCTGATGGCATGATTGATTTTTTCAATAATACTGAAATAGCATCAACCATCAAGAACCAATGACCGACGTATTTTTTTGGAAAAAGAGCGTGAAAGATTGGTATGCTGTAGAATAATAGGAAGATGACCCACTCATGAGCCTTCCAATGACATCGGTCAGATATTATTCGCCGGGGCCTCGAAATGCCGAACTTGGATGTAATGACAAGAGAAGTTTGTCTACATCTTCGATGAGATGTCCGAAATAAAATTCTTTGTTGTTATACTTCGAGTTGAAGTGTAAATTGGCAATCTGCCTACATACGCCCAAAGCAACACAATGCATCCAATCTACATCCAAGCCACTCATGATGTTAACATCCGAGATATCACACACTACAGATCGACTTTTCATGCCCTTTTCCTTTCTATCGGCATGTCGAAGGGTATCATCATGTTTTCTCAGACCCTCTCCAAAAGGATTGTGGTCTTCATTTAAAGGGTAAACGCGAGTTATTCCATTGCTGTTAGGCACAGTTTTTCCAGTATGGAGGCACAGACCGCATCCATAATTTCCATTGAATTGAGTTGAGTTTCTTACCATCGGCTGAGCAACTGAATCACTGAATAAACTGTACCTTCAAAGGTGTAAGTAAATCCTTCAGCGAATAACTGTTGACACTCAACGACGAAAAGTTTCAAGTACTCATTGATAGTTGGTTTTCCCCGTTCGAACCACAAACTGGTCAGGAGTACATTATTATTTCTCTCTTTTGGTTCCAACTCATTGATAGTACATAAAACAGGCGAAATAGAGAAGTTCGGACCGTCGAACACCGGAGCCCCGTCAACACTGAAATTGATACTTATCATGTCGTTGCTTGCATTTTTTTTGTACATTCGACCATCGAAAATGTCTTCTATTGCATATTCGCACAGTTTCTGGCGTCTCTCCGAGTAAAGATGGTGTGCACCCAGTAGCTCAAAATTTCCTTCAGTTGATAAGTCAACGGTATATGAAGGAAAGCATTATTGGAGTTCAGATTCGATTTCGTATCAATCACTTTACCTGAGGAATTGCATTGAAGGAGATTATTCGTCTGTTTTCCTACGCATAACTTACATTCACTGCAAATGCGATGTACTTCCAAACACTTCGAATATTTGCTTAAAATTTGTTTCCAATAATATTTGGACGCTTGTGCCTCAGGCAAATCGGTCAAAACGAAAAATACGTTCAAAAAATCATCGACTGCCGCGTACGTATTATTGTGCCGCAATTTAGTAGCCATTGCTAACAGAGTTCCGATCAGTACGGGCATCGGAAATTCGCGTGCACATCGTTTAGCTTGTTGAATTTCAGTCCCGAATGATTCAGTAGAGTTGATTGCTGATGTTGATAATTCTGAGCTGTCTTCATTATATACTTCTTTTGCAATATCGTCAGAGCGTTCGTCAGAGTCATTTGAAATAACCTGAGTGAGATTATTTTCAGGATCACAGTTGGATAATCTCTTCGTTGATCGTTAAGATTTATCAATCCTGATAAAAATATTCATAAATCATTCACAATGTTACATAGTGTTCCACGCCAACTCGACCAACGTCTGATCCTGACCATTTTGGGTTTTATCAACTCTTTTTAAAATAGTTGTATGCAGTTTCAGGATCGCAAAAAATTTTCTTTCAAATTTTTTCTAATGACCGCTTTTTATTTATGATTTTTTAAATGGACTCAAAGTTTGACTCATTTTAAAATTGTGAAAAAATTCATAAAATTGCTATCAAATATGAGGATCATTTTAATGGCTTAAAATGATCCGCATATTTGATAGAAATCTGATGATTAAAAAAAGAGTTGATAAAATCCGAGATGGTCGGGGTCAGACGTTGGTCGAGTGAGTGTGGTAAGCCCCATATGTTCATATTTCCGCATGCTTATTTTTTTACTCTATCTTTGATTTCCAGTATCTTTTCGTTCTCTTTGGAATCTTCAAAGTACTTTCATGTTCGTTGTAGCGTTTATAAGATTTTGGTTTCATAATCCAATGTAAGTTCTATGCAGAGACGGTATGCATGAATATCTTAGATTCTTATAACCTCTATTGCAGGGAAGTTTTCGAAACTGTTTCCATGACATCAAAAAAAGATGTTCTTATTCTCTTTATTCCCTTTGTTTTTTTCATTCTGCCCAAGTATTTCGTCTAGCCATCCCCTTTTCAATTTTGAACTGTCATTTCTTCAATCATTTTACGGCCTTTGACAGTTTGAAATTAGAAAGGTTCGTAGAGAAAGTTAGAATTTGGAAAAACTTAAGAAATGCGATCCGACAATTCTGAAAAAATTCACATGAATTCTTTCTATAGATTTGTGTCATAAGACAAAATTATGATTTTTTTTGGGAGCGGTCAACTCTCCGACTAATATCGGAACACACCCTATATATAATATCGTGCGTTACTATGGAAAAAAACGAACGCGTTCGTGTTCACAGGATACGTTGACAGTGTGAAGAAAAATTTATTACGAGAAATCAAGTAAGTACATATATATTCTACGTAAGATCTTAATAGACCATGCAAACGGCTTGAATTTTATTGCCCTGTTCGAGTTTATCGAAAGTAGAAATTTCATTGCGCTAAGTATATTAGCATGTTTAGAAAAACATATCTATCTTGCGGTTACAATTGTATTTTCATGATGATAGACGAGAATTCTTTCCTAGGCATAATTTGTTCTGGCTTGTTATAATACCTTGCCTGTACCACTTTCCATATATATATTTTTTTTATCGAGGATGACGAAATGCTTTGTCTTGATAAAGTGGCTTGGGGGCGAACACGATAAAAAGTACACTTACGGAGTACCGTTAGAATGGGTGAAAAACTTTGATAGGGATGATTTCGAATCGGAAGCCTTTGATGGATCCGCGAGCTACGTCATAGAATGGCATAATAGCAAAAAAGAACCACTTGGTGGTTGGCCCTGTTATGATGGCTTTGTCATTGCAGTCTCGAGTAAGTTATCAGATTCTGTAAGGTTCTATTGTAGTGTTACTTATACTTTCTACTTGATCATTAACCTTTCGTTGGTCGCGCACCTCTTCCCGAACGTCGTTGGTCGCTCGGTGAGGGAATCGCCGCAATGTTAATTTTACTGCAACGTTGCCACGTCAATTTTAAAACCTACGCGCCAAATTTCGAAACTATAAATAATGAGAATAAAGGTGGATAATAACATAATAAATTAAGGCCCATCCTTAGTCGCCCACCTCCTTTCCGTACAATGTAACGAAAAAGGGGCGGGGGAGACACATTTCGATTATTATCCGAGCCCAGGCGTCGAAAACGCAAAAAAGGCCAACGTAGCGCGAATTCTATTTCAATTCCAAACACATACGTCCAAAAAAAATTTCGTTTCATGCGAAAATAGAGCCAGCGTTTGGTTATTTCTTTTTTCCATTGTCTAAATGGTTTTTCATTGTCCTTGGCTTTAGACAATGGAAAAAGAAATAACCAAACGCTGGCTCTATTTTCGCATGAAACGAAAATTTTTTTGGACGTATGTGTTTGGAATTGGAATAGAATTCGCGCTACGTTGGCCTTTTTTGCGTTTTCGACGCCTGGGCTCGGATAATCATCGAAATGTGTCTCCCCCGCCCCTTTTTCGTTACATTGTACGGAAAGGAGGTGGGCGACTAAGGATGGGCCTTAAAAGTCAGTTATTTTATAGAAATAACATTTCTTTATTTAACGAGATTTCATCTTATTATTTTTTGAATTATTAAATATTTTGTAGTTTTAATTAATTCAACTCAAAATATTTTATAATTGACATTATTGTCAATTGACTTATTGAAGACAGTGTTTAACCTTCAATATATACATACCTGTGTTTCTGTCCAACTATTTTTTTTTTTCTTAATTTGTATTTCACCAAATATATGCATTAAAACATTAAGCAATATCATCACAAAACTTCTTACAACTAATTTATATTACATCATTCAGTTAACGACTACATTTTTTCAAGTTAGATTAATAACATTGAGAGCGAGAATAATACAAATCTTAGTTGATCGCGGTGCACCGCCAAATTCTTTTATCGGTCTCAACAGCCGGGAGAATTTTTCTACATATGTGGCAACGTTGCGCTTCGAATTTTATATACGTTTGTGGTCGCACAGTGAAGGAATCGCCGCTATTTCACGGTTTTCTCACAATAAAAAATTATTATAAAAAAAATGAATACAGTTACAACTATAAAAATATTTTGGATCGACTTATGACATATCAATTTATGAATAGCTCAACTATTTTATAGAAATTATCAGTAGTCTGTTGAATATTTACATTAAAATAAAAAAAGGCGGGGATTACCTCATAGCGCGACCAACGAAAGGTTAAAGACTTCCAGACTAGTAAATCAATATATTCTATTGACAAGATGAATACACTTGAATATAAAATATTTTCAACAGTTAAAGAATCTAAATATTGCAATGTGTAGGAGCGACTTAAGTTACAGTAATATAATATATATACTAGGGTGCTTTTTTTGTAACGACTATTTTTTTTTTCAACTCCCCATTGAAAATCTTGTCGTAGACGTCGAATAAGGAATCCTGTCCAATTTTTAGCTTTTAATTCCAATTCTAAGTACTCACACTCTTTTTTTTAAGTTTTCCCATGCTAAAAGCATGTAAATATTAGTGTTGCCGCGAGACGAGACGAGACGAGAATTTCTCTTCTCTCGTCTTGTCTCGACATTGTCGAGACGAGAGATCATACCGTTTCGTCTCGAATATCGAGAAAAAATTGGTCTCTCGTCTCGAATTTTTCTCGACCTTAAGATTCGTCTCTCGTCTCGTCTCGAATTTTCTCGACTGACCGTGATGGAAAATGTCGGCATAAAATCTTAATATCGATTTATTTTTTATTTTGGTGCTTTATATCTTCGATTGTACCGCATGTACCTGTTATACTGCAATTAGTTGAATGCGGCTCGAAATATGAATCACAATTCTGGTATACTTCGAGACAGTAAACAGAACGCAACAAACAATCAAACGTAGAAAAAAAATAGAATAAAAGAGAAAGGGATGGAAGCAATTGAGATTTTAAAATGTCTACCCAAGCATATTTTTTTTTTTTTTAACCATCAGCTATGGCTACGCCAAACGTCCCCAAGCTGTATTATGTCCATCCAGTCGTATCTGGCTTCAAGCGTCAAAACGCTCTATACGGCGCGGCAGTTGAAGTGCAACTGAGTAGTTGGGTGCCCCCACGCTTCAGTTTTCGTGGCCGTATAGTCGCTCTCTCTCTATCGGCTCTAGTAAGAGGCTCGACATAAGAGAGAGAACGTCGTCGCATCGCTTGCCGGCTTGAGCAGGCAAATAGTCGCGGCGGAGAAAAAGACAGCGCTCACGCTCACGATCAGTCCATGTATTCTTCACCGAAGTGTCTATTTTGTTTTATCTTTCGCTATTAAAAACTGTTCCCGTGATGAAGCGAGCATATTCGGGTGTGCGTGACAAAAAACTAAATAAATCTGCGAAAACTGATAATGAACCCGAACCTCAAAGAGACGATGAGAGATTACCGTCGACAAGTAAAAGTGCACATAACGTAGATCGAGACAATCACGGCGTATCAGTCAATAAACGTTACGGTGAATACTTCGAGTTCCAACTTGTAAACGATGTGAAAAAGGGCATATGTAAAATATGCCAAAAAAGAGGCAATGTGGTAGAAATAAAAATGTTACAATCGAATACCTCTGGATTGAAGCGGCATCTACAAAGTAAACACAGAGAAATTTACGATGATCTATATCCGACCACGTCGAAAGAAGGAAAATCTCAGCAAAAGCTAGAGGAAGCGTTTTCTCGTACAAACAAAATACAGGTAAATAATTCAGGCACGTAGTATAGAACATTCTCTATCAAATATCAGCATGACGTATCGTTTTTTTTTTACATATGCATAATTATCGGTACAGATTTTGAGTGAAAAAAGTTTTCACTTACTTCTCGTAGAGTGGTTGTCAGTCAAATATTTGCCACTCAGTTTCTTCGATGACGAAACAACACAGAGTTTCTTTCAAGCAATCAATCCCAAGCTTGAGTTTCCAAAACGGACCGCTTTGACTGCTTTAATTTCGACGATTTATGGAGAAGTTCGAGACATTGTAACGAAAATATTAGAAGATAACGATTCGAAAATATCGTTCACCGTTGATGCTTGGACTTCAATACGGTCCAAATCTTATTATGGAGTCACTGTTCACTTCATCGATAGAAAATGGAAGATCCATTCACTGGCAATCGACTTTATTCCGAGTCATGGAAACCATGCCGGAGTGGACATTGCGACTTTGGTCCACGACTCGTTGGAAAACACAGGACTTGAAAAAAAAATACAAGGAATTACTGCACGGAAAAGGTTTCGGGAATGCTGCAGCTCCAAGCGGCAGAACGGTGAGTTACACGTGTCCAAACACAGGCGCCGTCTCTGCGACGGAACGCTGCGTTCCCTCGCGAGAACGCTGCACTCTGCGAGACGTTGGACTGTTCCATGTTAATATGGATGTCGAACGTCTCGCAGACTGCAGCGTTCTTGCGAGGGAACGCAGCGTTCCGTCGCAGAGACGGCGCCTGTGTTTGGACACGCGTAACTCACCGTTCTGCCGCTTAGAGCTGCAGCATTCCCGAAACCTTTTCCGTGTGTTGACAACGCATCTGTGAATACCACTTTCTTACAAGAACTCGAGAACATTCTGCGCTCTAAAGCTGTGACGTTTGACTCCAAAGAGCAACATTTTCATTGCTTTGCACACGTTCTGAATTTGGCAGTTCAAGATGTATTGAAAACATTGAAAGTCGACTACACCGAAGAGGAAAGCACGAACGATTGGGACGATGAAGCAGAATCTGACACTGACAGCAACGGTGAAATAACAGCTTCAGGTGATAATGAGACATCGAATCTGCCACCGATCGTAAAATTGAGATGTCTGTGTAAGAAAATGAAAAAATCGGAGAAATTAAAAAATAAACTGCGAGACTATCGCGGGGTTTTTGAAGAAAAACTAATTGACTTGCCTCTCGATGTCTCAACAAGGTGGAACAGCTCATTTGATATGATCACAGCGAGCCTACAAATGCAAAGATCGATTTCGGCTATTACGCGTAACAACGCAGATCTGAAACATCTAACTATTACAGAGGAAGAGTGGACGCTGCTCACCATATTTCAAAAGTATCTGCGATGTTTTAAAAAATTTTCGATGATACTGAGTGGCGATCAATATGCTACACTTCCATCTGTCGTAGTTGGAATCAACATTCTCATCGATAGTATCGAAAAGTTATGTCACACGCTAGATGAAAAGCTCGATCGCAGTAAAAGTGACGAATCTGTGATTCTCGCATTTCAATCAGGTCGAGATAAATTGTTGAAGCATTACAACAAGACCAACTGGATCTATTGCGCAGCTTTGATACTGGATCCTCGTCATAAATTAGTGACGTTTGATAAAACTTCCTGGGGCAGAGAGCTTAAAGAACAATCATATGACGAGTTCAAACGCATTTTTAAGAAGCAATACGTTCTAGATATGGATGAAGTGGAACCATCTTTTTCCATTGATTGTGAAAACGACTCTGACGACGAGTACACCAAATCAATTAAAGAACTGTACAGTCCAGAAGCACCGAACTGTCCTAAATGGGAGGTTGAACTTCGCAATTATCTACAAATGGATAAAGCCGATCTGAAAGTGAACATTTTGGATTGGTGGAGGCAAAATGAAAATTCATTTCCAAGGCTTTCGAAGATGGCCCGAGATTTGTTGGCCATTCCGGCTGCAAGTACACCAGTTGAGCGTTTGTTTTCGAAAGCCGGGCTCGTAATTCGGAAATATAGGAACAGATTGAGCGACGAGAATGCAAAATACCTTTTATGTCTGAACTCATGGTTCCAGTGTTCATTGTCGTCTAGGATAAAAGATGAAATGCAGCAGTAAGACTGTGAATACTATGGCAATCTCTTTATGTCATGTAATATCCTAATGTCACAGTAATATCGTAATGTCATGTCATGTATACCTAACCTACTATTCCTACTAAGGTAATAACGTATGTTGATTCCACCAAAAAAAATACCAAAGTACAAAAGTGCCGTGCACGATACTAATATTTGTAATTGAATCTTTTACTTTCATATAAATAAATGTCCATTATCTTCGTTTTCCGAATAATTGCCCATTTTTATTTCCCATAGATAAAATGCTTATATTATACCAAAAGAACTCAGTTAATTCGCATGATTAATCATATCGATAGGCCGAGACTCTCGACACTCTCGCCGTGTCTTTCTCGTCTCGTCTCGACTTGGACGGCCGAGAGAAAATCGCTCTCTCGTCTCGTCTCTCGACTCTTCATTCTCGTCTCGTCTCGTTTTTCTCGACTCTCGCGGCAACACTAGTAAATATTAATACTTTTTCTTTAGCCGCGCACAACTCAGCCGCATTTCAATGGATTGTTCTCATCCAAGACTCATTTGACAGAGAATTTAATGTTCTTCACAAGTGCCCATGATAGTTTAATTGATTTGAAAATGTTGAACTTGACATTTTGTTAGAATTTAATATTTAAAAAAATCAAAGTCCTTATATCTTCTGACATACTGGTTTAAGAGACTCTATTCATTGGACTTTTTTTATAGAGAAATAAATTTCCTACAAAATTACCTGAAAGTTTTTTTCTCCAAGTCCAACTGTTTATTCGCCCACAGTGAGAAAGAAGAAATATGCATAAAATCGACTTTGACGGCTCACACAGGTGCAGCGGTTGGAACCACAGCCGAACTACCTGAGGCACGTTTGAAGAACGCTAAATTCTTCGTAAAATGAGTCTTGGATGAGAACAATCCATCGAAATGCGGCTGAGTTGTGCGCGGCGAAAGAAAAATTTTAAATAAATAGTAAATTGCTTTCAAAAACTGATTTATTTTCCACCCCGATTTATCATGAGCTGTCTTATATGCTCCGTGGATAATATGAAGAGAGCAAGACCTCGTTTCTAATAATTTCGGTTCATCCGGTTGATCCTCTCTTAGGTATTCTTTAAAGTTTCTCAGGAACTTCCAATTTACATTCGGCCCGTCCATAGATACTTGTAATATTTTTTTCATATTTATGTCATACCGTTGCAGTGTACTGATAAATGTCGTTAAAAGATCTTCGGCAGTGGCATGGCCTAAGAAGGCAGATGTTAGGCACTTGTAGCAACTTCATTATTGTTATCATCTCAGAATTGGACCACAATATCCATTTGTCCCATTTGGGCTACTGTATTCAAGCTTTCATCGAAAGAAGTACTAAAGAACTGACATGACTTAGCAGCATCAACAACTTGCTGTTGGAAAAATGGACCCAAACCAAAAGTTGCCACATATCCAATTTTGTCTTCTTGCATTGTCATCTCTTTTTCAATCTCACTTTCACTAAACATTAATGGGAACAATTGTACAGCCTTTGCTTCACCTCGATTTGAATTATGGCACATAACTTTGTGCAAGACCCATAAAATTTCGGCTCGAGTGACCATTTATTCCATACCCTGGGAGTATCTGCATTGAGTTGATTTTCACTGGTAATAGAAGTTTGTAATGGTATTTTCACTTGTGCAACCGATTCGATACCAATTCCATCATCTGAAACTATAGTGGAATTCTTTGGTAAGCCTCGTTGAGCTGGACCTGCAAAGCTAGCCAGTCGCTGTGACATGTTTATTGCCGAGGCCAGGCCCGGCGCTAGTCGTATGGACTATGTGGAGCATTCCACACGCCAAATTTTGGTGGGTGTGGAATTCCACACCCCGGATTTTGGTAATCTTCTTAGAAATCTAGTTATTCTGCAAACTTTACGTCAAATGCAAACAAGATAGTGTTTCAATTTTGTAGTGTCGGTAACATAGCGTTCTACGACAATAATGTATCGATATACTATTACTATATCATAGATGGCGTATGCGTTGCAGGTCAGCTGTTGTAAGCTGTGTATAACCGCATGTATCGCTTTGTATACGTGTTCGTGGACGAATACATACAATGGATAAATTCGTCGTAAAGCTTGGGAAGAAACGTGAGCGCGAAACCGTCAGCGAGAATTTGAATTCGCCGTATTCTAATAGTCAACCACATGCTAATGCCGAACACAATAATTTAGTCGAACCAACTAGAAAAGATCTACGTACCGATTATGCACAAAGTTCCTCGCAAAATTCAGATACAGATATGAGCGGATCCACGTCACTTCACTCAAAAAAAAACCGTCAAGTCACGGATCTTTGCGCCATTCAAAATATCTTTAGTACTGTGGGAAAAAAAAATACAAGTTGGAGGATTTTGAAATTTTTTTCAAAATGGCGGAGTTAGAGCTACGTGAATTTTTGTCAACTGCTGTTGCACCGCTATGTTTGAAAATTCATATCTCCGGAAGTATTCATAGGAGCGGGCTGATCCTTGAATCATTTTGTTCGTAAAAGAATGCGCTTTTATAAAAAAAAATTTGTTTACAAAAAAAAAATTCCTTCAATTTTTTTTCGTCGTTTTTTTTTTAATTTCGCTGCCATTTCCGCGGGACTCACAGAAATTCCTGAAGATAAATTTTTTTGGATTCCCGAATCCTTCCCCTTCAACCCTAAAAAAAAAAATTCATGGAGAAAATACCCGGGCCGGAGAAAAAAAATGAAACGTCTTGTCGCGCGTCGCCGCGCGGTCGATCTATTGCAATATTTTGGTGGCTCTGGGAAGTGCAGATGTTTTTAGCGATGATTCGCTCGATGACACTTAGTAGGACACCTCTGTTTGAAGTTAATTCATAATTTTCATGAAATCAAATTTTTCTTTCTTTCATCTTTAATTTTGTTTTGACGAGTTTATGAGATATTGGAATGACCGCATGTAATTTCAGAGTGCCACGAACTGTCAAGGCTTTGTCAAATCGATTTTGTAAAATAGATTCTTTTGCTTGATGTTCTGCAGACGTACAGTACGCAAAAGAGACCTTGACAGTTAGCGAATTTTTGGTAGTATGCGATTTCGCTGAGAATTATGTATTCGTTGTAAGAGATTCTACGCAAGGGTTTCACTGGAGCGATAATCAGGCGACTATTCATCCAATCGTGGTTTACTATAAAAGTTACGGTGACGACCAGTTGAGACATTTTAGTTTTGTGATAATTTCAGAGCATCTGAAACATAATACAGTTGCGGTTCATTCATTTCAAAAAAGTTAGTCAACTTTATGGAAGAGAAGTTCCAAGATTCAATTCCTGTAGAAAAAATAAGTTATTTCTCCGATGGAGCAGCTTTCCAATATAAGAACAAGAAGAATTTCAGCCGAATGCCATTTTTTTGCTACATCACATGGAAAAGGGCCGTGTGATGGGGTAGGTGGAACTGTTAAGAGATTAGCCTCACGTGTGAGTTTACAACGGATTGGCAATTCCGATCCTATTCAAACACCGCTGGTTCTATATAATTGGGCATATTCTTATTTTCGAAGCATATCTTCTGCGTACTGTACGTCTGCAGAACATCAAGCAAAAGAATCTATTTTACAAAATCGATTTGACAAAGCCTTGACAGTCCGTGGCACTTTGAAATTACATGCGGTCATTCCAATATCTCATAAACTCGTCAAAACAAAATTAAAGATGAAAGAAAGAAAAATTTGATTTCATGAAAATTATGAATCAACTTCAAACAGAGGTGTCCTACTAAGTGTCATCGAGCGAATCATCGCTAAAAACATCTGCACTTCCCAGAGCCACCAAAATATTGCAATAGATCGACCGCGCGGCGACGCGCGACAAGACGTTTCATATTTTTTCTCCGGCCCGGGTATTTTCTCCATGAATTTTTTTTTTTAGGGTTGAAGGGGAAGGATTCGGGTATCCAAAAAAATTTATCTTCAGGAATTTCTGTGAGTCCCGCGGAAATGGCAGCGAAATTTAAAAAAAAAACGACAAAAAAAAATTGAAGGAATTTTTTTTTTTGTAAACAAATTTTTTTCTATAGAAGCGCATTCTTTTACGAACAAAATGATTCAAGGATCAGCCCGCTCCTATGAATACTTTCGGAGATATGAATTTTCAAACATAGCGGTGCAACAGCAGTTTACAAAAATTCACGTAGCTCTAACTCCGCCATTTTGAAAAAAATTTCAAAATCCTCCAACTTGTATTTTTTTTTTCCACAGTACTAAAGATATTTTGAATGGCGCAAAGATCCGTGACTTGACGGTTTTTTTTTGAGTGAAGTGACGTGGATCCGCTCATATAGAAGAAGCGAAATCGAGCAGGGTCGTCGAACGCGTAACTTCTATTTCAAACATAGGCATAAGCTCAATCAAGCCACGAGCTTTTGACACGTGGAAAAAAAAACATCAATGGCTGGCAGTCAATTCTGATGGAAATGCTATCTGCACGATATGCAGTCAAGCTGTAGATAAAAACTTTTTGCTGCCAACAGGACCTCGTAATATTGATTCACAAAAAGCATTCGTTACTGAGGGATTTAACTGCTGGAAAAATGCAGCTCAGCGCTTCAATAATCATGAACGAAGCGAGTTTCACCTGTGTGCATTTGACAGTATTCTCAACGCGAAGGAACCTAGTATCGCTGAAAAATTATCAGATGCAAACCAAAAAGAAATGCTAGATTCCCGCATTGCATTGGAGAAGATATTCAGCACCGTGACATTACTCGCCAGGCAGGGTCTAGCCTTACGCGGCGACAAAAATGATGAAAATTCCCACTTGATGCAATTTCTACAGATGAGAGCGGAGGACGTTCCAGAACTAAAGGCGTGGCTGCAACGTAAAACTGGACGAAAATGGCTCCATCACGACGTTATATATATGCAGAGCACATGACATCGGGGTACGTTTCAAATCAACATCCACTTTGCGTGGTTTGTTGACAGAAACCAAGCCCCGACATACTGCGCAAGAAAGCGAGTGTGTATATGGAATTCCATGCCAATGTGGGGATGTGTATATCGGCGAAACTGGAAGGCCATCAAACATTCGCATCCAGGAACACCGGAAAAACGTTAAAATGGGCGAACGATCGAAATCGAGATTGGCCGATCACGCCTGGGAGAATGAACACCACTTCCAATGGGATGATGCCCGGATATTGTTGAAGGAATCCAATCCTATCAAACGGAAATTGAAGGAGTCAGCCTGCATAGCAGTCACACCAAATGCTGTAAGTCAACCCAGCATAGAACTTAACAAACTCTGGTTACCTTTGTACAGGGATGAGGTGAGGGAGGCCATGAGCAAGCCAAGGCGGCGCCACCAGTCATAGCTGGCGCCACCGACAACGAACCTATATATATACCGGTGGGAGCACGGAATTTGATCACTCTACCATGGGAAGTCGCCAGACTACCATCCTGAGGACGGGAGCAGATTTCAGCGCCCGAAACGTCGAGATGAAGAAAAACTCGAGCAGTGGACTTAGTCCAAATAACCCCCTGGAGGAAGGGGGGGAAGTGGCTGGGCGGGTGGCCCCCCCTCGCTCCATCCCCTCTCCTACCACCAATAATAACGCATTGAATTTGTCTGTTGATACCCGGCTCTACTATTATATTGGTTATCGGCACGGTTGTCGTTACCGCTGTTGTTACTATTGTTACTATGGTTTCGATGATTCTGATTATGATTTTCCTGCTCCTTGTGCGCCATGTCCATCTGCGCCAAAACCTGAGCCACAAGATTAGATTTGGATAAGTCTATGGCAACCAAGCTATTTTTTATTTTGTACGGGTATTGCTGCACGATTGAGTAGTTAATTTCGTACTCCGATAGTGCCGGTTGAAAATGACGTGCCTCGCGAAGCTGCTTATAAAAGTACGTTTGTAGCGAACCGTCGTGCGCGTTATATTTTTTGTTAGTCCACTGATTTTTTAACCGAACTTGCACGGGAATTGAATAAAATTCTTCAACATACTTTTCTTTGAATACTGCCAGGCTCGGAATCGCGCGTCTCGCCACCTCATACCATATCCGCACTCTTCCGTCTAACATATTCTCCACTACCGTTAATTGTTTTTCCCTTGGGATGTTTTTCATCCTAATATAACGCTCAATTTCTTCCACGAAATCCATGGGATTGCTATCCTCATCAAACTTAGGAGTTCTACATTCTGTGTTCATACTGCTAAGTTGTTTTGCCAATCCCCTTACCAGCTGACTCTCGCCGTCCGTCATTACTGTTGTCTGTCTGTCATCATTAGCTTGTGCTTGTTGTGATTCAAAGTCCAGTCGCCGTCGCACTAACTCCTCTCTCGCCGTGTGAATGCGTCGCCATTCCTCCTCGATCTCTTTCCGTACACTATCATTGTTTGGCGACATTTCGCCGTCCGTTAACCTGGTAATATGGCGTAAAGGATTAGAATTTGAATCGTCACTGGCGCTTGGACTATGCGACTTTCGTATTATTGTTTTGTTTTCGTTACTAGCTATTATTTTGAATTTTGCGTTTGACCTCGTATTTGGAGGTGTTCGTGCACACGACATTCCCTGTATACGCCTTCTACATTTGCCACTTCGTTGGGCGCCAGTTGTAATGATTTAAGTTTTATTTAATTTAGTTTGCATGAAAATGATTTATACGTTCGGAAAATGTAGAGAGGCAAATACATGGAAGGTAAGAGACATCACAAATAAAAATGTACACAAGGTAGCGGTTCCTTTTAGAGAAGAGATATATTCTGATTACGTAAGGAATTAGATATGACCAGAAATGGCCATAAAAGGATATACGATATGCGGATGCTGGTAGCACAAATAAAAGGGATTAGATCAGTCTTGCTTAACAGGTGCGTCATAAAAATTACAATACCAGCATCGCGAGAATTCAACACAAAAGAAAATTACAACTAGGCATGAGTACATGAAATACAGTCAAAATATGGCGTACGTAGCGCCAGAAGTCAATAAGGCTAACGCCTAATACAGAACAGATAACGAGATATACCATAAGCAAATGATAGAAGGTATGAAATAGTGCGATAGATGCAGGCCGCTATTAAAGCTCAAGTCAAATATAAAATCTAATGAATCGGGTGAGTCCCTGCGTAGGATATAATATCTATATAAAAATGGTTACGTAACCTGGTACCAGTTCGCCCTAATTACGGCCGCTACAGGCGACGATCCCGACGCAAGAGAAGGAGTTATGTCTCCCACCTATAGATATGTGATCGGCAAATATCGATGGTGACCGATGGGTGCCGAATACCGGACGTTATGCGATATTATGATATTTGGTTCCATATATATGGCGGTGCAGTTTGAATATCGTAAGTTAATCTCACATGTTATATTTATAATGAACATTTTTCAGGGTTGTTCTTTGAAATAATGGAACACAACATTCATCCATAAAATAATTTATTTTGCTTAAAGCATAAAAAGGGGTTTCTTAACGTTAAATTAATACTTAACTCTTCAGCACATTGATATGAAAATTTCAAGAAAGAAAGAAAGAAAAAATACGAACCCTTCCTCCACAGGAAAGTACAATAAAATAAGACAAAATAAATCAATTCTAATGAACAATTTCAGGTATTAAGCTTATCAGATTTCACTTGAAATAAAATATATTATAATTTAATATATTGAAACGTTCTGTTTTTTACTCACTCTTTCTGGAAGAAAAAGAGTGATGCTTCTCGCACGAAAGGCATTCAGTTCCAAACATTCGATGTTTTAGAATTCCTCAGATGACAATTTTCTCGTATTTGACGAGATAGAGGTCTCTCATCACTGGAATTAGCGTTGTTGTGATCGAGGAACCTGGTGTTATCGAAGGATTAACGTTATTTTGTGTGAATGTGAGTATGTCGAATGTAAATATTGCGTGGGTCTGAATATGTGGAGCATAAATATTGTACGAATGTCTAACTATTCTGTTGCCAGGCGTAGCCACTACTTAAAACTTATCTGCCTGACAGCTTAACGGCTATTCTCCGGAATTCTATGTGAATTTATTTTGATATTTTTACTCACTCCAATGAAGTTGAATTCCGTGATAAATTATTCTAAGAGTTAATTTCCCAAACGCAATGCAATGAGTATGATACTCGTTATGGAATACGGTCATTGAGCCTGGGCTATACTCAGAGGATCAACTGTGTCTCCCCATTCTTTACATGCATCATTAAATCGTAGTCTCATCGTCAGATTCGAAGTCAATATCTGTTTCTGCATCGGTATCTTGATTTACATCTGTTATCATTGGCTCGACAGCCATTGCCATTGCTGACTCGCTATTTATGTACTTTTGTTCAATGTTCTCTGTATGCCTGACACAGTTTGGCCATAGATCCGAGGGAATATTGTTCATAATATCTACACATAATCGATGAACGTCTTTTATTTTAAAAGTTTTGTTTTGTGTAGCGACTTTATTTTTAACGTATGCCCATATCAGCTCTGAGCATTGAACTCGCAATGAGCAACAGGAAGCCACAACAATTTCACGCTGTTACCCCTCATTTCTTCGGTAATTTTTTCCAGGAGATATTTTTTAGGAAAGTGATAGGCACGAGACTGAACGAGCAAATTTGCTTTCGTCAAATCCTCGAATGATGTTGCATATTCTGGCAATGGCACGTTCCTGTTAGTCATCCATTCAATTATTTTCGCCTTATTCCATGCTGTCGTGGGATTCCGATAGTCCGGATCAAGCATTGTGTTGTATGGAGCTTCATCTATCACGATACCTGGTTTCTCCGGTATTACTGTCGATACATGGCGGAACCATTCTTCGTAATGCTCAGCATTCATTTCGTCGTGATAGTCCATATTTCCCTTCTTTCCAATGAAGCACTTCATGCGGTCATCCGCTAGGAATCCCTCTTTGCTCCCAATATGCAAAATAATCACTCTCTTGCCAGAACCAGAAGGTGTTACAAAACCCCCACGAAATCCCATAACCAGCTGAACTCCGCTACGATACTCATCAAAATCATCATGATGATTATTTTCAGGTTGTACGCATTCAACCCATCCATGCGTACGAGACTGATTAGCACCGCTCCATGTCTCATCGGTATAGTAATTTTTCCAATCGTTATTTCTGTAATATTGTATCAATCTTAAAAATTCCGATCTTTTCCCAGCAATGACTTGAGTCTCCATTAGAACCGGCCTCTTATTTAGTCTTTTGTATTCAAATTTCATTTTTACAAGTTGCTTTCCTAATGTGTTTTCGCGAAAATCCGGCAAATCTTCAACATCCTGTCTCAACTGCGTCGGTAGATTTTTAACGGTGGGATACTCTTTCCTCATGTAGAAGTCCATAATTTTTCTGCGAATAACTCCCACTAAGAATTCATCAAATTCAACTGATGGTCTCCCCCGTGCGCCCTCATATGGTTTCTTCCACACACCGCTATTCCCTTCATTTGTTATCCGTTTTACCGTCTTTTCAGATATACCCATACAAGATGCGGTCCTCTCTATCACTTTTTTAACATTCAAAACATGTCCTACAATTTTCTGCATTTCAAAATACGAACGCACCCTGTGAACCATTTGCTTCATACGCACGCTCAAGGCCTCTGTGTGGGATGTTTGCAATCGCTCCGCTCGATCAGATCCTCTAATTTCGTTTTCCATGCGAATAAAATCATTGTCGGCTATAGTATCAGAACTTTTTTCTGACGTTGACATTTCTGATAAATTTGCAATGTTTTCGCCGGATTGGTCTAAGGCAGTAGTTTCTACAGACATTTCATCGTATTCCCGCACTGCAGCTTCATTCGATTTATCAAAATTCGCAATACTGTTGAGGTTTTTCGCACAATCAGTTTCACATGATTCCACTTCCATTGTAACCGTCGTATCAGAGTCAATGATAGTATTATCGGCTGTGCTTTCGTGAATATTATCAACCTTCAGTTTAATCAATAATTGGAAGTGTCCATCTCTATGCGATTCATTTTGCTGTCCAGTGAACAAGAGAAATGGATGTGAGATTTCCGTTTTTTGTCAAATTCTCATCTTTAAAATAGGTTCCGTCTGGTAACAATCTAACGATAATAATATTCAAATTGTAATATATTCCGACGCTGCCGGGCACTCGACCAATGAGCCAAACTCTCCGGATTTCCCCATTTGCGAACAATATTGGTGCTTCGTATTTATGTCCAATCCATATTTCACCCAAAATTCATACTGGGACCATCGTTGAACTACATGTCCGAAGACTTTTTGGCGTACAACATGGTGACTTCTCTTGTTCAAAGCTAAAGCAAGGGATTTGAATAAGCAGTCCCCGCCGCCCCCCGCGTCTTTGATTTCGAAATTTTCCCCGTTAATATTGATTATAGCCGGCGCCATTTTTCAAAGCGTGAGATCAAGACAGTGAGTGCAAGAATTGGTTAGCTATTGATTATTCTAATTTATGGAAACCACGATAAAAGAAAATATATCTTTGCGTCAATGAGAACAAAAATCTAACGCCACGCTTATGATTCACAAAAACAACAATGAAAATAAAAAATGTTTGTAAGATAATATGAATGATAAAATTGACGGAAACCACGATTGAAAAAATGTATCTATCTGCAAGAAACAAAAATTCATACAAGGCTTATGATTTACGAAAACAGCAATGAAAATGAAAATGTTCGTAAGATAATATGAATGATGATAAGGAACGTACGTGACTGCCCTGAAAAGGGCAATGAGAGGAGTTTGTGAGTAGGAAGTGCTTTTTTCGACGAATTGTTGAAATTGTAGGTGTATCATTTAGTTTGTATCGTGTTGTCAGTTTGGATGCTAGTTAAACAATGAATTCCGTTAACAAAATTTGTGAAACAATTGCCATCCTGAAGATAGATAGATAGATAGTAAACATATATTTATGCCGTAGCCTCAAATGGACCGTAGGGCAAATTACAGAAAAAAGTAAACAGCTTACAAAATAATACAACAAAAGGCTTACAGAGAATAAATAGAAAAAAAAATTTACAGCGATAACTTAAATTAGCAGAAAGAGTAGGGATATAGTAAGAATAGAGATGCATAATGCAGTCTGAAATAAATACAATAAGCAGAGTGAGTGCAAAGGATACACTCCAAACACGCATAGGCCAGCAAATAAACTTAAAGTAATCTTGAATAATTCTAAGGTAACCATTAAAACAAATTCACAGAAGCCACAATATTAGAGTTTAGATACCGAGGGACACGAAACGGACTCCGAAGTGCCTGACGATAGATGCGCAAGTAATCTTAATTTAAAAAGCTCCGGAGATGACGACGCCTTAACAGATGCCGGTAGACTATGCCAAAAGTATGTGGCTGCCAGTGTAAAGGAGTTGCGATAGGTAGCGGTCCTATGAATCGGGATGTGAAATTCGAGAGCGCGGTCGGAGTCCGCTAGCCTAGCTGAGCGACGGGCGTCCGGGTCAATCTGAACGAATAGTTCGCGAAGGTAAGCGGGAGATGAACTAGCTAAAATCCGATAAAGAACTGAGCCAAGGAGAAGAAGACGACGATCACCAACCGGCAACCATTTCAGCGCCGTGCGATAGGGCGTAATATGGACATCCCGCCTTAGGCTAAAGATAAACCGAATGCCACAATTAACTAGCCGCTGAAGTTTGAGATTGAGATATTCAGTTGGATCGTGATATACCAGACTACAATAATCAATGTGCGGCAGCACCAAGGCAGAGACCAGCATAGATTTTATATGACACGGTAGTGAGTCACCATGGTGCTTGAGCTTATGCAGCGTGGCATGTACCCTACGCGATACCTGCAAGATATGGTTGTTCCAAGTAAGGTCGGCAGATATACAGGGTGTCTCAAAATTCGCGGACCATCTGTATACCAGCGGATTCCTTGCGAAAAATGGAGACGAAAGTTACCTATGGAAGAAAATCCGCGGGGACTTAGTTTTCCCGTAAAACGCACTTAATAACGAACCATTCAGCGCCCGTCTTTAGAAAAGACTGTCTAAATCCGCAATGCCGTCCGCCCCATTACGGAGAATAAGACAATAATGTGTGGTGTTCCCCGCTCCGCCCGCCGCGCTTGAAGCCGCCGTGAGCGATTGACATTAGACAGTCGGTTCACGCAATGAAAATTCCAGAATGCGGATTCTTGTGGATTTTAGACAGTCTTTCCTATCGACGAACGCTAATTGGTTCGTTATTAAGTGCGTTTTACGGGAAAACTAAGTCCCCGCGAATTTTCTTGCATAGGTAACTTTCGTCTCCATTTTTCGCAAGGAATCCGCTGGTATACAGATGGTCCGCGAATTTTGAGACACCCTGTATAGACACCAAGGTTGCGAACTGTATCTACGTACGGCACCGGCTGGTGATTAATAATTATTTGCGGCAGATCCAATTCTCCAAGTCGCCTGATAAATGCAGGGCTACCCAGAACAATAGCCTTGGTCTTGCTGACATTTAACCGAAGTCCGTTCTCCTCGGCCTAGTTCGCAACAGCCACCGCGTCTTCATTCAAGGCATTTATAGCCAGCTGGATATCACGGAAGAGGCTGGGGAAGAGAGAGGGCGAATACACGACGATTGCTATTCTTTTAAATAATGCTTCGTTCGCCTACAATGTTGCGAATTGTATAGTATCGTCCACCCAGCCAACAATCATAGAAGTATTGTAACAAGGATGTAACGGCCATGCCGTTCAGGAAAAACGCGTTGATTAGTCTTTCAACTTTGAGCACATTGACTTTTACATTCGAATTTTTATCCCGTCTCTATCGCTGAAAAGGGAATCTGATCCAACGTGTTTTTGATGTAAAAATGTCTGATCTTTCCGAATATAGAATATGTTGTAAAAAAAAAAACACATTTAAAAAAAAAACGTGTTTTTCTAACGTTATCCAATTTTTTTCCGAATTTGATATTCTTATCTGAAAGCTTGCAGTTTTTAACTAGAGAAACTGAAATTCATTTGGGGTGCTCGAAATGAGATCAGGCGGCAGCTGCATTTATGTTTATTAAATTTAGGATTACCTTTGTTTTTTTTGTTCAGCGAAGAATAAAAAAATAACGTTAATCCTTCGATAACACCAGGTTCCCCAATTACAACAACGCTAATTCCAGTGATGAGAGACCTCTATCTCGTCAAATCCGAGAAAATTGTCATCTGAGGAATTCTAAAACATCGAAGGTTTGGAACTGAATGCCTTTCGTGCGAGAAGCATCACTCTTTCTCTTCCAGAAAGAGTGAGTAAAAAACAGAACGTTTTAATGTATTAAATTATAATATATTTCATTTCAAGTGAAATCTGATAAGCTCAATACCTGAAATTGTTCATTAGAATTGATTTATTTTGTCTTATTTTATTGTACTTTCCTGTGGAGGAAGGGTTCGTATTTTTTCTTTCTTTCTTTCTTGAAATTTTCATATCAATGTGCTGAAAACTAAAGTATTAATTTAACGTTAAGGTGCTTCCCTACCCAATTCCAACAGACCTGAAAATTTGCGAAAAAAAGTGTTATTAAACGGAATATCTCTGCCTAGGCACCGAAATCAATGAAACAAACTTCGTCGCGCAATTCTATGTACGATTTCGAACACGTACGGCCAAAAAAATGTTTTTTTTTTTTGAAAATAAAGAAGATATCCATGTAAAACGTTTTCGAAGCCGTTTTACATGGATATCTTCTCTATTTTCGCGTAAAAAAAACATTTTTTTGGCCGTACGTATTCGAGATCATACATAGAATTGCGCGACGAAGTTTGTTTCATTGATTTCGGTGCCCAGGCAGAGATATTCCGTTTAATAACACCTCTTTTCCCAATGTTTTCAGGTCTGGTGGAATTGCGTAGGGAAGCACCTTAAGGCCCATCCTTAGTCGCCCACCTCCTTCCCATACAATGTAACGAAAACGGGGCCGGGGAGACACATTTCGATGATTATCCGAGCCCAGGCGTCGAAAACGCAAAAAAGGCCAACGCTGCGCGAATTCTATTTCAATTCCAAACACATACGTCCAAAAAAATTTTCGTTTCATGCGAAAATAGAGCCAGCGTTTGGTTATTTCTTTTTTCCATTGTCTAAAGCCAAGGACAATGAAAAACCATTTAGACAATGGAAAAAAGAAATAACCAAACGCTGGCTCTATTTTCGCATGAAACGAAAATTTTTTTGGACGTATGTGTTTGGAATTAAAATAGAATTCGCGCTACGTTGGCCTTTTTTGCGTTTTCGACGCCTGGGCTCGGATAATCATCGAAATGTGTCTTCCCGGCCCCGTTTTCGTTACATTGTATGGAAAGGAGGTGGGCGACTAAGGATGGGCCTTAAGAAACCCTTTTTTATGCTTTAAGCAAAATAAATTATTTTATGGATGAATTTCGTGTTCCATTATTTCAAAGAACAACCCTGAAAAATGTTCAATATAAATATAACATGAGCATTGAATCAAGCCAAACATCATTATGTGCCGATTATTTGTTATCCTCTGTAACATGTTCAGCTAGCCTAGGATCAGCTGATCAGTAGGCCAGCTCATCAAGACCACGGAATGGGGATAATCCTCAGCATTCATGCCTTAAGCAAAGTGGGGGAAAGAAGTATATAAGACGGTGAGCCAAGAGCTCGCCAGCGATACACAGGCAAAGCGTCCTAATCGACTCACAAAACAAATATCAGAAATTAGCAGTAGAGCTAGAGCAGCCTACTGACTAAATAAACTTTCAAAATTCAGTTAAATTGGTCAAATTCCCATTTAGACAATAAATTTGGAAAATTAAATAGATTTGTTCAGATAAATTTTCAAATTCAGTTTAAATTGGTCAAATTCCCATTTAGACAATAAATTTGGAAAATTAAATAGATTTGTTCAAATGAACTTTCAAAATTCAGTTAAATTGGTCAAATTCCCATTTAGACAATAAATTTTGGAAAATTAAATAGATTTGTTCAAATAGACTTGAAAGTCAAACAAAAGAATAGGGCACACCTCATAATAAGATAGCAAGGCAATACCAGTAGATTAAGTTAGATTAAGAAAAAATGTCAGAGATTCAACAAATATTAAAATCTTTACATCTGTCTCTCCATTGCGTGTAATTCTTTATCTGCCATGGTGTTGTTTGTCCTAAACTCAGCCAGAATAGATACAGCTTCGGGGAGGTGGTCATAGAGCGGACGGCACGGAAGTCAAACTCCCTGTCCGAGGGCCAAAGACACCAAACCCAAGTCTGGTGGACGGTCTCGGGTAAAACCCAGATCCGTAGAATAGAAATCAATATAAAATTAGGAATAAACACGATCTCGGGTAAAACCCAGATCCGTAGAAATATTTAAAAAAAATCAGGCACGACAGGCACCGGTATTACGCTGCTCTGTGGAGGGAATAGCTGACGGCTCTGGCAGTAACCCTGTCCGAGTCCGTAACAGCTAAGATAGGAGGAGTTTTTTATGTTCACAGACCTAACAATTTTTGCCTAGGTTCGAGGGGTTCCAAACAAAGACACTCACAGTAACCTTGGATTCACGAAACCGCTGGTTTCTCGAAATCCGCTAAGTTACACCTCATCATTTATTCAAAATTGAATTTTGTCAATTTCGAATACGGAAAAATTAATGCATAACTTTTGAAGTGGGAAAGTCGTATAATAACATTCGCAGTTCATTGAACTATTTGAATAATCTTTAAGAAAAAAAATATTTCAAGAATCGTAATGAAAAAATATATACATTCTAGAAATTGTATGAAATATAATTTTTTTTTCCATGGTTATATAAAATGTTCTTCAATTCCTGTACACTTTGATACCTACACCAAGGGCTCGCCAAAAATGCGTTTCATTATTAAATAATTATAACTCATATCGATTTGATTTTATTCGTCTCAATCGCCGAGAGATTTTTTGGTAATAAAATCGATATTCACGACTGCATACACATTGTATATCAGTTGCCGCATAAGCTGCGAGTAACAATTGAGTTCGCGGCGGCCGCGGCGGGAGGGAAATGCAGCGACGAATATCGGGCTGGGACACACGCGGCACCGCGCAAATTTGAAAAATTGTCGACGTCGATTACTGGAAGTTCACTACTGCGAACCAAAAACTGATTACGGAATCAAAAAGTGTAGATTCCGACGAAAATTTTGAGCCGGCTCAGGTTCGTCCGTATCAATCCGTTCCCCGAATCGCATCAATGGACCTTTTTGCATCTGGCGTCCAGGTTTGTGAATATTTTTGAAATCACCAAACGCTATCATGTTTGTTAATGTTCAGGGAATATTTCTAATTTTTTTGAGATTTTTTACACTTATTTTAGACATACGGTAACGAGTTGAAGTTAACGTACGGCAATGGACTCCGAAAAAACTACGTTTTTTAACTTTACGGAGATCATAACGGTTTTCACGATTTTTACACAGAAATTTGCGACTAACCATTAGACGCAGAAAACTTGGCACTTCACGATGTTTCCAGACTCGATGCTCTATCAATTTTTCTGTAGAAGTTATGATCACTCAAACAGACCTTTTCGCGTCGACAGTAGTCTGATAAGTGATAACTTGATACAAAAATTAACAAATGCAATAAAGAATATAATTTTCCAATTTTTAGTAATTTATTCCCTTATTTTCATTTGCTTGAAATTTGAATTATAAAGGTGAGTCTGGTCATAATTTCATAAGCTTGGGCGACGATGGAGTATGAACCATAACAACATGGTGTGTTCAGTATTCTGTTGTGCCCCGTCTGCACCCTATGATTAAGGCCCATCCTTAGTCGCCCACCTCCTTTCCATACAATGTAACGAAAAAGGGGGGGGGAGACACATTTCGATTATTATCCGAGCCCAGGCGTCGAAAACGCGAAAAAGGCCAACGCTGCGCGAATTCTATTTCAATTCCAAACGCATAGATCCAAAAACATGTTCGTTCCATGCGAAAATAGAGCTAGCGTTTGGTTATTCCTTTTTTCTATTGTTAATTTTCTCGGCGACCATGATTGTCAGTTGTCGTTCACTCGTCGTTTTCTGTCGTCGAATTCAGTCACGTGGTTGGACGGCGCGTCATCTCTCCCATACACCAGCGCTTACGGATTTAGTCAGTGGTTCTCTATCATTTTTTTTTTTTTTACGGCCGAAATGAGAAAAGAGTGGTTGAAATACTGAGTGGTTTTATTATTTAATAAGTGAAATGAATACAGGAATCATTGACAATGAGTGTCTCTCTTATTCTAATTTGGTCTATTATAGTAAAATAAAATAAAATTATATAAAACTTTGATTACAAATTTATATAAACCTCTGGTCTGTATGAAATACGTTTTTCAGTTTGTTACATGAGTAATAATTATAATTTAGGTATTAATTTTGCCATTTCTACCAAATTAGAAACGTTTGTAGACGAATTTATCGGAATTCGTGGAAATTGACAAACGTACACAAAATTAAAAAGAAGAAACGTTTGAAAAATAATATATTCCTTTCAATATAAAGTGACTGATAAATTTTTGTTATCCTTGACACTGCGAAATATTCATCACGAATTCTTAGAAAAAAAACCTATCGTTGTATGATCTGACATATGAAAGTGTATGCGCAAGAACCTCTTGCAGAAGATCCTGCGTAGCACTGCGAAAGGTTCCTTGGACATGCATTTCTATCGCAGGGGTTTGAGAATTGGTTTCTATGCACGTATACTAACATAATCTATAAATTGCTGGAATAATGTTCTTAATGGACCCTTTGTAGCCATTTTTTAATTTCACCGAAGTCATCCCTTGAGAGACTCCGCAGCCTGAAGATGGAAGCTAGGTCCCTCGGAAGCGATTGTAACGAGGTTGGCCGTTCTGGCTGGGCTCGTCGTTTTTTTTCCATCACCTGCGAGAATATCTGGAAGCAAGCATGCTTTATAAGTATGTATACTGGGGCGGTTCAAAAAAACGCCTCATTTTTTCCCAGTATTGCTCATCGATATTTTTGTTCCCGTTCATAAAAAAATAGCTCTCGCAGAAGCTGAGGCCCGCAGGATTCTTTTTACTACTGCCGCACCCATGTTGAAATTTGGAAAAATGCAATTTTTTGGGAATTTCAAAGTTCAGATGTCGAAGCGCTCTTCGAAGTTCTCGTTCGTCTCAATATGTAAAGAAATTCTGTGAGAGCAGGTATGGGGCGGATGATATTTAGTACTCTGCCGCATCGATACCAAAGTTTGAAAATGATTTTTCAAATCTCAATATCAATGCGGCAGTAATAAATATCATCCGCCAGATACCTACTTTCTCAGAATTCCTTCATATGTTGAGACGAACGAGAACCTCGAAGTTCCCCTCGATATCTGAACTCTGGAATGCCCAGAAAGCTGCATTTTTTCAAAATTTCAACATTGGTGTGGCAGTAATAAACAAAATCGTGCGGGCCTGAGCTTCAGCGAGAGCTATTTTTTTTTATGAACTGGAACGAAAATATCGATGAACAATACTGGGAAAGAGTAAAGCGTTGTTTCGAACCGCCCTAATTATACATGTTCATCTCGTAGGCGCTGTTGATAACTGTCATGCTCCACCAAGTGAATGAATATCTGTTTGCCACGAAGTTTGACGTCTATTTTCCTCGGACTAATTCACCACGGACAACAGACGCGCTCCGCATAATTGGCCGGAGTGCAAGCTCCTGATTTTCAGGAGTTGAAAATATTGACGGATCTTCGGCCGTGATTGGGGTAGGTCTGGCTGAATCGCAAATCTGCAGGATGAAAAATATTCTATGTCAGGAGTATTCTCTGCGTATACCACTCGGGTTTGTATGTGTATTGTGTACAATACATACATACCTACATACATGAGTTTTCAACGAATTCTTAGCGAAATAATTTATCGTAATGAAACTAAGAAAACCTAACCTAACGAAGGTAATTCACACTACAACTGTATTTTGTCTATGCACTTACCGATGAATCTTCTGGTTCTATTAGTCTTCTGCGCTTCTTGAACACACTGACAATATTCCGTAACCATTTCCAAGGATTCTGGCCTCTCGCGTGTATTTATCACTGACAGCTGACTATTTCGATCGGTGTATGGGAGAGATGACGCGTCGTCCAACCACGTGACTGAATTCGGCGACCGAAAACGACGAGTGAACGACAACTGACAATCATGGCCACCGAGAAAATTAACAATAGAAGAAAGAAATAACCAAACGCTGGCTTTATTTTCGCATGGAACGAACATGTTTCTGGATCTATGTGTTTGGAATTGAAATAGAATTCGCGCAGCGTTGGAGTTTTTTGCGTTTTCGACGCCTGGACTCGGATAATAATCGAAATGTGTCTCCCCCTTCCCTTTTTCGTTACATTGTATGGAGAGGAGGTGGGTGACTAAGGATGGGCCTTAACTGGGTCGGTTTATCCAATCCCAGTTCGAGCCTAGCCGAGAGGGCCAATGCGAAGATGATGCAACACGAGTTAAGTTTTGATCATTTTTATACGAGGGAAGCTAATTGCTCAACCGCGTGCACCAAGGCTTGTATTATTTTACTAGGGCTAGCTGTACCGTTGAGCGCCACCTAATATTTTTCGACGTTAGGCGTCGTGGATTCGCGCTACGATGTAGGCCCTCGTACCTATGATTTTTTGAGAGACTTTCTTCCTCTTATAATGTAAGAAGTAAGAAATAGGCAATTTCTAAAGATAATATTGTATAACATAAATTAGTACAGCACCAAGTGTAGGAGATCGTGGGCAGAAATAAGTTGAGGCGGCGTGGTCGGGGAATCTATAATGTCTATTCTTCATCCTTATCACGGTATCACTTCTAACAATATCACTTAATTTCCTTTAATGTTGGCTCCTACTCGGTCACTAACTTTTTATGCTCTTTTTACCACTGGGCTAATGAGCGAGATATAATGTATCCGCGTTTCACCGGTAGCCATTAGATTATATTATTTCGGACTGCGCGTGGAGAGACGTGTTGCCAGTTGGGCTCTTCAAAGTACACTCTCTACTTTCTACGGTGTCGCCACCAATTTTTCGTGGCGAAAAATCAAGGAATTTATGATGTCTTTCGGGACGCTTAAATTTGGCGAGCCGTACATTACATATGGCTGACTGGCGGTTATGAACCGGGAATTTAAGAGCGCCTTGTGACATCCCTCCCCCTTGGAGACGATCACGGCTATCAGAGCTGTTGAGACGTATTGCAATTTCAGAGCTAAGAATCTATAATTCACTTAGTTTTTTGACGTTGATAATAGGTTTCTAGATCGGATACGGGTACGGAAGAACGCCAAAAAATCGATAAGATTAGGCAAAAAAGTGCCTGGAGTTTGTGTTAGAGGTGAAGAAGTGATTAAGGAGTGGATGGAACGGATCTATGTTTAGATTTTTGAATCGGACAAGGTGACATTTTTAAAAAAGTTGACATGCCTGTGTGGAAACAGTGTGAAATAGACATTATAATCAGGTTTTTTGAGGGGCGGGTAGGTCCGACGACAGCAGGAGACTATGAGACTGGATTGATTTATGTATTTTTTATGAATTTTAATAATAATAATAATAATTATAATAATTTTAATAAGTATTATGTGTGATACTGATAATAAAAAAAAATGTTAAATGTTAAATTAAATGTTCATTTAATATTTAATGTTAATGTAACATGTTTATTAAAATTTGAAAAAAAATGAGAAATGTTAAATGTTAAATGTTTATTATTATCATTTTCCGTGGGTGATATGACGTTACCTCCCTCCCCAGGGGTCGTCCTCCCGTTCGGCGCGTCCGCTGCCACCAGCGGGGTAAGTCTGAAATTAATATATTATATAAATATAACTGCAATTCTACCGGGCCGATCGGTGGCGGCGGTAAAAAAGAAATCACTGCAACTGTGAAGACGGCATACCCGCGGGCATATACAAGCTATTCCCAACAGCCAAGGAATACCTGGCTCGATATATGAGGGAGGGGCTCGAAGGTACACGAGAGTGTGCGGAGAAGGACGTCAGGGGGCGCGTGATCCTGTTGCACAAGAGTGGCGACAATAAAGATCCGGCCAATTATAGGCCAATAGCGTTGCTCAACTCCGATTAGAAGATACTCACCTCCGTGATAGCGGCGACAATTAAACAGAAGTTGCCTACGTGGGCCATACCCAAAGAACAGCTGGCGAGAGAAGGAGTATGGGGTACTGTGCACGGCCTGTTGCAGGACAAGGCAGTGTCCACGGTAGCGAGAAGAAACGGGATGAGGCATTACTCGGCGTGGATTGACTTTGCCAAAGCCTACGACTCGGTGTCACACTGGCAGCTGAGGAGACTGGTGCGCGCACTCCCGATAGAAGACACGATGAAGCAAGTGTTGGTAGGCATCACCAGGAAGTGGTCAGTGCGGGTGAGTGTGGGCAAAGCGACGACCAAGCCCATTTACGTAAAGCGCGGAGTGTACCAGGGAGACACTATGAGCCCTCTGCTATTTGTACTGGTAACGGCGTTCATAGCGGAGGAGATGAATGTAGACCAAAAAGTGACCAAGTCGGCCAAAGGTAGGCAGATGATCATTGCTTACATGGACGATATAAAGCTGCACGCGCCAACGAAGGCAAGCATCGAGCTGGCAGCCAAGTGTGTCGCGGAGTGCGCGGTTGAAGTAGGACTGGCAATGAATACCAAGAAGTGCGGCATATACTGCAGGCGGGACGCTGAAGAAGACGACGGGGAGAACGGCGGCGGTGACGGAGAGGAAGAAGAGGGGGCAGCTTTTTTATCAAGAGTATGCGAGGGTGATAAGCACCTAGGTATTACCCAGCTGGAACTGGACACAGTGATCAACGTCCAGACCGTCAGAGACAAGTCGTTGCAGGGGGTGAGTGAGATCCTTGCGTCACGGATCACGCCGGCGCAAAAGATCAAGCTCATCAACACAACGGCGGTGACGGCCGCCACATATGTACTTGGCAATATATTCTCTGGTGCTAAGCGATCCTCTGTTCTCAAGCAAGGGAGAGAGCTGGATAAGGACATCAGAAAGCTCTTGGTCGAACACAAAGTGAAGACGTACTCCACATCGAACGCCAGCGTGTACCTAGACACAAGCCAAGGGGGGCCTAGGCCTGAGGTCGATCGCAGACGAGGTCGCCCTACAATATATTAAGAAAGGGGCGTACCTAGAGAAGCACCCTGACCTTGAGGTAACACGAAGCAGGTATGCGGCACTAGAGAGGAAGGGCTGGAAGAACCTGAAGACGGACATGGAGGCTATCCTAGAAGAGTATGGCATCGACAAGACCGGATGGAATGAAGTGACGGACCCGGGAGCGTACGCCAAAAGCCTTGCGAGTGAAGCGAGGAAAGTACAACAAGCCAGGTGGCTAGCAGAATGCGGCCAGCACATGGAATATGGACGAGTAGTCGCCAGAGAGCAGGGTCATATCACCTTTCCTGCGTATACGTCCCTCTACATGGACTCCTGGCGCATATCCATGCTCCATGCAGCAGCGGAAGACCAGCTACAGGCCTTGGGGGCCATACCGACGAGCAGAAGAATGTGCACGAGGGGATGCAATCGGCAGGAGACCGCGTATCACGTAGCAGTGGCATGTGCTACACCAGAATATAACATAAGGCACGATATCATCGTTGCCAAGGTGCTGCGTGTCATCGCCGAGTGCACAGCGCCAAGAAGAGTAGTCGAGAGGTGCCAATTCTCGAAAGTCACGATGGTCGAGGAATACGAGTGGGGCGGCAGGACAGTGAAAATCCGAGTAGGACTGCTTGTGAAGACCGACAGGCAGGTCGTCCACAATAAACCGGACGTGATGATAGTCCTCACTAATCCCGCAGAGGTATTCGTCCTGGAGATAGCCGTCTCGCACCTGCGCAACATCAGGGTGCAGGAGAAGATCAAGCGCACCAGATACGAGGTCAACTCGATGGCGGAGGTCCATGCTGAGAATGTGTCCACCACCACCAGGGACACAAACCTCATGAGCGAGCTGAGGCAAATGTACCGATGCCCAGTAGAACTGGGAGTCATGGTCATCGGTGCATTCGGCGAGGCGCTTAACACCACGGAAAGCCGAAAAGCAGCCGCAATTTTCCAAAAGCTCGGGGTGCCAAGGCGGAGAGTCCAACACTTTATTAAGAACGCATGCTACAGTGCGGCTGTCTCGACAACAACGATCCTGATGAACAGGACAAGAGCCGCTCAACCATCCACCGCAGAGAGCGCATAGACTACACGCCAGCACGGAAGCGCAGGCAGAGCAGCCACCAAAGATTCATCAAAGATTCTCATTTCTCATGTTTTTCAGTTTTATTCATGTTAATTATGTACTTTAGAGCCAAAGACACACCAAAGACAACATTGCATCTAGGTTGTAAGGATTCCTCATTCATTTTATTTATGTTGGATATGTACTATGCCAGATTTATGCAATAAAAATAATTAATAGACAGAGGTCATATTAAATTCGCGAAGCCAAAGAAACAAAAAATTTTCAAACTTATCTCGCGAAGTCTTGACAAATCGCTGGGTCTTATGCTAGATGGCCTATCATGATGACAGCAATCGGTCAAGAACTGGTTTGAGTCTGAGTCAACATTTGGATATAATTCTAAATAGTAGGTCTCATTTGTTAATAAGGCCTTCTAGAGTAATGAATAACATAAGTATCTTAAAGCTAAGAGTCGCCGTGAGAGAGTAAGCATAGCGAATAGGATACGGTCTCGACGTGACGTGGCTAAGTACTAAGTAGAAATGTTTATAAGCTTATAATGGAGGTCGTATAAGAATCAAGTATTAATTAATTCAAGGAACATTCATCTCGTTACTGAGATGCTGGATAAGGTTAAATACTAAAGTAGTTTTGTTATCTTAACAAAGGAAATAAGATCAGGTTATTCAATCTAGCATATAGGTAATGTTTAAGGTATTTTCTTAAGTAATAATACAGTGCGCACTCCCTCATATGCCGCTCGGTTATGTGCCGCTTCTCCTAACTATCCTCGAACGTCAGCCCCCACTTCTTTGCCAAGATGAGGAAAATTCCAACGCTCCCTTATATGCCGTACCGAAATGCGGCTTCAACTACTATGTATGCACGTTGAGCGCACATCCGATTTTTCTCTAAATACCGTGCAAAAGTATATGCAAGCGAGAGCGGCATATAAGAGAACGCCGAAAATGTTTCCGCGTCTCAAGTTAGAGTGATGATGGTGGGGGTACCATGATTCTTGGAAATACTCTTCCCCTTGGGGGCCTGAGCGGCATATAAGGGAGTGCGCACTGTATAATGTATATAGTAAGTTGTAAGGTAATGTGGTTATTCGACTAGATGTCTTAGGATTGAATAAGTGAGTAGAAATATTCAAGATAGATATAGATAAGTTTAATCTAGGGGTGCGAATGTCGGCTAGAGAAAACCTGCTTACTGGCGACGCGGCGCGGTAGTGGGGTTTGTCCTTAGTCCGATACGCTTACGTAGGTCAGTTGATGGCCCAGGGATTGATTCTGGTTGTAGAAATTCGTCTAATCCGGTGAGTTGTCTAGTTAAGTTTGAGGTTTCGGTGCATGGGTGTTTATTTCCAGTGGTTAATGGTCCCTTAGAATTATTGAGCCAGGATGAATTTTCCGGGAATCTTCGTTGGCATTCAGGGCAGTTTACATTCAATAGCCTGAGGTCAGTCCCGCATTTGTTGCATCGTCCTTTGATAATTTCATTCTCCCATCCGTGGGGAAAAGGACAGTTTAGAGGAGAGTTTCGGTCTGCTCCGCAACGGTGGCAGAATCCGTTTCTTAGTGGCATTGGGCAATCCCTATAGAAGTGTCCCTTAGCTCTGCAGTTTATGCAAGCCTTTGTCAGAATTTTCGGTTGGTGTGTGAGGAAGGTGTTTGTTCCGGCGTTCCTCAGTTCCTTCTTCACTCCGGGTTGAAGCTGATCGGTAGTGTAGTCGTTGACGGTTTGTGTCCACGTAGAAAGTGTAAAAGTTTTCGGCGGAGCGTTTTCGAGCTTGAGCGTGACGATGTCTGGTCTGGTAGCTAAGGCTGTTGGAGCCTCTCTAGTAGTCGGGTTAGTAACGGCTTTCGTAGTTGTTGTAGTGACTTTCGTGCAGGGAAAGCGATTGTGGCATAGTTGTTAAAGTCGCACGGTTGCGCGATGAACTTGGGTTCGTGGCTCAGGATTTCTGAGTCTTTGGCATCCCACTCGTTCAGGCAGCGGCTTCTTATAATGTCGACATAGCTAGGGTTGGGTGGTGCATTTTCATCTTCTGTAAGTTTTGTAGGCGAAGCGTCCCCGCTAAACATTACACATCCAGATTACGTTACGTTTAGGCGGATATTCTGCCCATTTGTAACATTTCGTTAATAACGTTTTCTAAACATTTGTGAAACGTTTGCAAGTAATATTACATTCGAAACATTTATGAATCATTCCAGACATGTCATATCCAGGCCGTTGAAAAGTTAAATTCTGACGTTACAAACAAAACTTCACGAAACGTTTTCGGAACGATGAATGCCTGACGTCTCATTTGTAACATTGAAAATATTATCTTGACGTCATGTACGTGACGTTTCCGGAGCTATCAATCCACAACGTTGTCTCGTTGTTTCATCAAAAACGTGTTTGCTATATATAGTATATATAATATATATAATATATATATATATATATATATATATATATATAGACTTTGCCAGTCAAGATCTTCTGACCTATGGCCCCGCGGTTGGTAAATACACACCTCTACCGTCTGGCGTCTATTCGATATTTTTTCGTGATCGATTCGCGCATCGACTTGACTCGGGTCGACTCGGGCCTCAATATGGCCGCTGTTGCCTGTTAAAACGTGGGCTGAACACGTGTAGCCACCGGCATACTACTAGCTACGGGCAGTGTATCTGATCTGCACTATTGTTCAAGTGACTATTTTCTAATAATACTGTGGTGATATTCACGCGATGGCTGTTTCGACTACTGAGGTGCAGAATTCACAGAAGGTGAGTATTCAATACTGATAATAACTATTAGCTGCATATAGTAGTTCCACAATGTTAAAGGTATATTAACCGTCTTTTACATGTGGATCGATCATCAACGTGGGCCCAGCCATCTTGAACAATACCGCATGATCGCATCAGACATATTCGTTTATGCACTTCTATTTTGTTAGAGTGGATATATCTATCGCTTATACGCGTGTTCATAATTGATACTTATTATTCAACAGAGGCATATGAATTTATACTACACATACCAACGACTGTAACAGTCTGACAAATATATATATCGGCCGATCACCGATATCAGTGTGGCCGATCAAGTAAAGGATTAATTTTTTAAGCGCTATGATCGCTCTCACTTCTCGCTCCAAGCACTCACCTTTTTTTTCGCGTAACCATGTAATAAATAAATAACATTTGTTTCATTCAATTCTGAGTGTCCCGTGGTTGCGTAAGTATTGAAAATTATCAATTGAATTTAATATTAATATGTCCGAAATTCATTCACTGCATTAATTATTTCTCAGTTGTTGGATACGAAAGCAAAAAAATGGAGGATCTGATGGAAAATGGTATGTTATATAATCTTCAACAATTATTACGATTATTATTTTTCTTCACGCATTCACATATTTTTATAAATAATCATATGAATTCGTTTCTATATCTTCATTTGAAAACGAAGAACCGCAAGAACAACAACAACAACAACCACTGCAACAGCAGCAGCAGCAGCTGGGGCCACAGCAACAACAACAACCACTGCAACAGCAGCAGCAGCAGCTGCAGGGGCCACAGCAACAACAACAACAACCACTGCAACAACAACAACAACAACAACAACAGCAGCAGCCTGCAGATGGTATGGATTCCAACGTTGCATATCTTCATTGATACAAATTAAATTAGCTCCAATTCGTATTTGTTTGATTTATAATCTTACTTATCATAATTTTTGTTCCAAGGACCTCGAAGACATCAAAGGGCAGGCCAACGACGTTGGCAGCAACGGGCCTATTACAGGCAGGCCAATTTGGTGGCCATGTTATATGCCATGGCCAACCCGCACTCCGGCCGGGGCTGGGGCCGGGGTCGGGGCCGTGGCCGTGGCATCCCCCGACAGGAACAGGATCAATTGTGATTTATTATTTTATTTTTGTTATTTTCGTTATGTTAGTTATTTTCGTTATTTTAGTTATGTTATGTTATATTTAATAAAATACATTCAATAATAAATTTCATTTAAATCGTGTTGATATTATCTCGAAAATAAATTTTAATATATATCACAATTGTATGACCATTTCTCTCAAATACATTCAATAATTTCATTTAAATCGTGTTGATATTATCTCGAAAATAAATTTTAATATATATCACAATTGTGTGACCATTTCTTTAGTACTTTCTTACCATTATCAATAAAGTTATGTTTTATACATCGCATTATTTATTTATCGTTTTTTATTTCATACTTTTCCTCATTGCTTCCATCATCCAAATCATTTAAATTCCCAATCCCCAAAAAAAGCACCTCTGGTGCAAAAACCTTTCGCCAAGTACATTAATGTGATATACATCCCCCAAAAAGCACCTCCCAGGTAAAAAAAAAAAAGAATCCCAAATCAGTTGCTACTGCCAAGTACCTACTTCTATTGGTGTAAAGAGATAAATAAAAAACATGGAAAAATGAAAATGAAGAGATAAAAAAAAAAATTTTGGAGGTAGTGGTACTTGGCGGGCCACTACTTTATGCTGTTACCTCGTACTTTTCTACAAAAGGCCCGCCAAGTACCACTACCTCCAAAATTTTTTTTTTTATCTCTTCATTTTCATTTTTCCATGTTTTTTATTTATCTCTTTACACCAATAGAAGTAGGTACTTGGCAGTAGCAACTGATTTGGGATTCTTTTTTTTTTTTACCTGGGAGGTGCTTTTTGGGGGATGTATATCACATTAATGTACTTGGCGAAAGGTTTTTGCACCAGAGGTGCTTTTTTTGGGGATCTCACTACTTTTTGTAGAATTTGATTAATTATTCTCGTTCGTAATGAATTGTAAAAATTATTTCCTTACTGTAAATGTATAATATAGGTAGAGTTGAATCTCTACTACTTCTGTTTCACCCCTATGTATTAGCTCATGCGTCAACAGTACGCGATCTCTTATCTACATGTTAGATCATCGAAAAATAGCATTCCAAATTTTTTCAGATCCTTTTACCTTCTATTTTCGAAGTTATTGCACGGAGTATTCCATATAGTTTTCTAATTCTTGTTTTATTCTTTTTTTTTTTCTTGCATTCTTTTACCACTTTAAACTGTTTTACAAAAAATAGGTTTTTTTGTGTGAAAAAAATCTCAGCTTTACAAAAAAAAATGTTTTTTCTTGTTAATTTGTGTGAAAAGCTTTCAAAATTGAGCTCAAAATCTGAAGAGCTGTTTTTTTGCCATCGCCCAAATTTTTAAACAAATTTCGATATTTTTTTCGAAAAGCTAACGAAATTTTACCTGGTGCGCGTAATTTTCAGAGTGAGATCACGATAAACACACGAGAAATGAATTAATGAACAAAAATTGATGAAAATTTTTAATTCATTTTATGCATTCAATAATAATTTTTTTTTCTTTCTTTCTAATAAACTTGTTCAGAAACAATTACATTGAATTTAAATTCCCGGTCAAATCATAATCGATTACTGTTTGCTGACCATAACGACCTCTCGACTAGGCAAAAACGAGCCTACACAGACGAGACGCTCTCGGCGCACTTGTCGTCGGAAGACTGTCTCTCCCTTTTTTTTCTGCTAAAACTAATAAATTACTGTAACCAAAATTCAAATCTTTCAAATAATAAAAGTTATGTTGTCGTTAGTGAAATCAACAGTGTTTTATTTCCCAAAACAAAATTCTTGCTATCAAACTCTTACATTAAAAATGGTCCTTCGAGCCGGATAGGAAGAACTGTGCTGTGCTGTGAAAACGTGTGTGAAAGCGTGCTCCGCGTTCATGCTCAAATCTGACTCTGTGAACCCTGTGAACTTTATTGACTATCTTCCTTCTGAAAAATTGACTCTGATTGATTCATATTCCCTAAGAAAAGCTGTGGAAAGTGAAAAAAGCATACGTGGAAACCACAGCGACTGAGTAAAATTGCCATTTATGATAGAGTATAGCGAACGCTGTGTTTTGAACCCACACCAGCACCGCTCTCTCACACACGAGCAGAGCTCTCTGCGTCGACGACTTGGTGACAACAAGAGTACATAAGCGCCGCAAAACCAAAAGGAAACTCTGTTGAAAGACAGTGGAGACGGCACCAGAAAAACGTATGAATTGTCTCTACTATACCTGAAATCGTAAGTTCGTTCCAATTTTCTTAATATTATAAAATTTTCGCTATGGACAAGCTAATTGACAAACAAGTAGAACTTTACGGACGGATCGCGCGAGCGGGAGAAAATTTGAGGAAGCTCGGCCAAGCGAATATCACTCGTGGCGCTATTCAAACCAAAATCGATTCTATAGAGAAGAATTGGAAAAGGTTCGAAGAGAATCATGACATAATGGTAGGCGCCGCCACGGCCGAGGACAAAAAATTAGCCTATTTCGTCGAAGATCGATATGCCCTTGTCGAAACTTGCTATGAACAGCAAAAAGGAAGTCTGCTCGACCTTCTTGACCAATCTCCTGGACCAGCTGCATCAACCGGATCAGCTGGATCTACGGGATCAACTGAACAATTTCGGAAAAAACTCCCACCCATTGAGTTACCGAAATTCTCGGGAAAGTACTCGGAATGGAGCTCGTTCAGAGACCTCTTCGAGTCAATGATAAAAAACGATGCCTCTATTCCCGCCGTGGAAAAACTGCATTATCTCAAAATCAGTTTGAGTGGTGACCCTGCCTCTGTTATAGCCGAACTAGGTACTACCGCTAGCAATTTTACCGTAGCTTGGGAAAATCTTGTTTCGCGCTATGATAATAAGCGAGTACTCGTGAACTCCCACCTCTCGAATCTCTTCGCGCTGAAGACGATTAAGGCTGAATCATCTCAAGAGCTCAAACAATTAATATCCTGCCTGAGCACCACTATTGGCTGCTTACGATCCCTGAACCGACCTGTAGACAGCTGGGACGATATGCTCGTCTATATTATTGTAAACAAACTGGACTCTGTGTCTCTGCGAGAATGGGAAAACACCACCGGGGAATCCAAGGATCCTCCGACTTATCCTGAATTGAAAACTTTTCTAGCCAAACGGCTGCAAGTGGTAGAAGCTCTCGAACAATTCTCCAAGTCCAGACCTTCTCCGCAACAAAGGCCTTCGGGAAATAAAATTAATTTCTCTCAACCTACTACAACAAAAGGCGCCAACTCGTCGCCTTCTGTTAAAACGCATCATACTAGTCATGGAGCGTCCAAATCTCGCTGCCCAATGTGCAATCAATCACATTTCATAATGTTTTGTGATGCATTCCGGTCCAAAACACCTGAGGAACGGAAAACCTTTGTCTTATCTAAAAAACTGTGTTTGAACTGCCTAGGCCATCACGTACTAAAGGATTGCCCTTCCGACAAAACCTGTCAAACGTGTCAAGGGAAACATCACTCCATGATTCACGGTACCCCATTCATTCCACCGGAATCCTGGACGGATAAATCTGCTGCTGCGAACTACGGCTCATCTGTGTCCAACGCTGAACCTTCACCAAATTTTCCTAAAGGAAATACGCAAGTATCAACGCACGTGAGTCGAATTAAGAATGAAAAAACTTCGGTTTTGCTGGCAACTGCTCTCGTCCAAGTAAAAGCTAGCAATGGGGAGATGCACCTAGCTCGTGCTCTGATCGACCCTTGCTCTGAGGCGTCCTTTATATCGGAATCCTTAGCTCAACGTCTTCGATTGTCAAGACAATCAGCTAATATTCCCGTTCTCGGAGTTGGTGCTAAATCTTCCAGCACGACTCGAGGCTCAGTGACTTTACTAATACAACCTCGTTTTGACTCAAACTTTTGTACCAAGACCATTGCTCTAATACTTCCCAAACTCACGTCTTACGCTCCGAACTGCAGGTCTTACTCGTCGGAATGGACCTATCTGAAGGGAATAACACTGGCTGACCCTGATTTCGCCTCGGCTGAACCAATAGATCTGCTGTTGGGGGCAATCGTCTATGGCGACATCATTCTGGAAGGCCTTCTGAAAGGTCTAGAAGGCACTCCAATCGCTCAACTCACGCAACTAGGATGGATACTCTCGGGATCTGCAACGTCCAGAGGAAACGACCCTCCAGATGCAACCTCAGCCGCTGGGGTATCGTGCCTACAATGCTCTCTCGATCAAGAACTAGGACCCATGCTCCAAGGTTTCTGGGAACAGGAAGAGCTCGCGACGGCGTCAAAACCACTTTCTCTGGATGAGATAGAATGCAATTCTCATTACGCAAGAACGCATTCTAGACAAGCTGATCGATACGTGGTCCGTCTACCCCTGAAATCGGACATCGACAACTTAGGAGACTCTCTGGCTCCCGCACGGCGTATGTTCCAACAACTGGAACGTCGCTTAGCGCGAGAACCTAAACTCTACCAATCATACGACGCCTTCATGGAAGAGTATGAAGATCTGCACCATATGGAAAGGGTAGCACCCACTGATCGCACAACTAACCCTAAAACATACTACTTGCCCCATCACGGAGTTGTCCGTGAATCTAGCTCTACAACCAAGCTGAGAGTCGTTTTTAATGGCTCCCAAAAGACGAGCTCAGGAAAATCACTGAATGACATCTTACACACTGGACCTAATCTTCTGCCTGAACTCTTCGATATACTGTCACGGTGGCGAAAGTACACCGTGGTCTTCTCAGCCGACATCGAGAAGATGTACCGCCAGATCCTAGTGCATCCAGACGACCGGAATCTACAGCGTATACTCTGGAAGAAGAGAAATCAAGAAGAAATCAGTCACTATCAGCTCAAGACTGTGACATACGGCCTTGCCTGCGCCCCTTATCTGGCGATCAAGACTATCCAACAATTGGCACATGATGAATCTGAGAACTACCCTCTGGCTGCCGCGATTTTGCAAAAGGATATCTACATGGACGATGTCTTATCCGGTGATTACAACGAGGCTGCAGCCTTGGAGAAGCAGTCCCAACTAATAAACTTGCTCAAGGCGGGCGGCTTCACTTTACGAAAATGGACTTCCAACTTGGAGAACCTCACGTCTCATCTACCTGCTAATTACGTTGCGTCATCGCAACCCTTATCGTGGCAATCCGGAGCTTCGTACACGATGTTGGGGTTAACCTGGCAACCCGATCTTGATTGTTTTACGTTCAAGCTCAAAACATTGGAATCCCCAGCGATCCTCACGAAAAGAAACGTCCTTTCGCGAGTGGCTCAATTATTTGACCCACTCGGCTGGCTATCTCCGGTCATCATTACCCCCAAGATTTTTATGCAGTCTCTATGGTTGCTGAAACTTGGCTGGGATGACCCCTTGCCTGAAAACACTGCTCTCTTGTGGACTAGAATCTACGATGACTTAAATCATCTCGAATTGATCAAAATACCCAGATGGATTGGACTCTCCCCAGAGAATGACTTTGCTGAAATCCATGGCTTCAGCGACGCCTCTGAACGTGCTTACGCTGCGGTCATCTATCTGCGAACGCATAACGCTACGGATTCAGCATCAACCGTCACGATAGTGACCGCCAAGACTAAGGTAGCACCCTTGAAACAAGTCTCTTTACCTCGGTTGGAACTTTGTGCCGCTACCCTCTTGACGAAACTCGCAGCACATGTAAAAACCTCTCTGGAACTAGTCAACTGTGTCACTCATCTCTGGTCTGACTCTACCGTGACGCTCGCTTGGATCCAAGGGCACCCCGTGAAGTGGAAAACGTACGTCGCTAATCGCGTATCGGAAATACAACGTGCGTTACCTGAAGCCCAATGGCACCATGTCTCCTCTCAAGAGAATCCGGCCGATTGCGCCTCCAGAGGATCAACAGCCGCTGCTCTCTACGCTCACGAATTGTGGTGGAAGGGACCAACTTCTCTGACTACCTCAACTCTACCTTGGAAAGAATCAAGCTCTCTGCCCGAACCGGATGAGCTCCCCGAAGTTCGAGTCCAATGCCACGTTGCAACTGCGAAACAAGAAATCGACTCCTGGGATCTGCTGTACCGTTACTCTGATCTGACAAAGCTACTGCGGGTAACGGCTTGGTGTCTACGCTTCATTTCTAATCTAAAAGCAAGTCGAACAAGGAACCTCGCCCTTAGATGTGAAGCCAGATATTTGTCACCTATGGAAATTGATCGCTCTCGATTGTTCTGGGTGAGAACGGTGCAGAAAACTGCTTTCTCTGACACCATATCTGCTCTGTCAAAAAAAGCAAGGAGAATTCCCGACAAAAGGCTCCTTTGCCTGTCTCCTAAGCTAGGAGACAACGATCTGTTAAGAGTTGGAGGACGACTTAAGCACTCACTGCTCGATCCGGACGAAAAGCATCCTCTCATTTTGCCCAGTGATTCACACCTGACTGACTTGATCATCAAGTATTACCATCTCCGAGTTCTACATGGGGGGGTGCAACTGACGCTCAGCTCATTGCGGCGAAGGTATTGGATCTTGAGAGGACGCAGCCTGGTGAAAAAACACATAAACCGCTGTTTAAGCTGCCTTAAACATCGAGCTGCTCGTATCCAACCACTGATGGGAAATCTTCCTGAAGAACGAATTACGCCTCCACCTCGCGCCTTTTTCCACGCGGGCGTAGATTACGCAGGCCCGATTTACGTTCGGACAACCAAGGGACGTGGACACAAGGCTAAAAAAGCTTACATTTGCGTCTTCATCTGCTTAGCTACTCGTGCCGTTCACCTAGAACTAGCATCCGACTACACTACTGACGCCTTCATCGCGGCTTATACTCGTTTCATTTGCCGCCGAGGAATCTGCGCAACATTACGAAGCGACTGCGGGACCAACTTTATTGGAGCTGCTAAGGAGCTTAAAACTCTCTTTGCTGAAGAGTCAAACGAACTCCCACATCTGACGTATCATCTGGCTAATCTTGGAACCGAATGGAAGTTTAACCCCCCTGCTGCACCTCACCAGGGAGGCATCTGGGAGGCCGCCGTTAAATCGACAAAACATCATCTGAAAAGAGTCATTGGAGACTCAACGCTGACTTCTGAAGAAATGAATACACTTCTAAGCCAAATCGAAGCTTGTTTGAACTCCAGGCCTCTCCAAGCTATCTCTGATGACCCTGATGACTTCGCTGTTCTCACACCTGGACACTTTCTGATTGGATCCGCTCTTAATACCGCTCCATCTCCTTCCCTACGCGACGTTCGAATGAACAGACTCTCGAGATGGCAACAGATCCAGCAAATGACCCAACAATTTTGGCATCTGTGGTCCACGGATTACTTACAAAGCCTCCAGTCCAGGGCCAAATGGACCCAAGACCAAGAAAAATTATTGGTCAACGACTTGGTGTTAGTCCGAAGCGAACTAACCCCTCCAACAAAATGGCCTCTGGCCCGAGTCGTGAAGCTGCACCCTGGGTCTGACGGAATAACTCGTGTAGTTACCCTTCGAACTGCTACCACGGAAATAAAACGACCCGTAGTAAAACTCTGCTTGCTGCCTCGAGCCCTCTCATCGACTGACGAAAACCGCCCCCAATAGAGAAGAGCGCTTTAAAGGAATCGGCGTACGCCGAGGCGGGCGGAAATGTTCAGAAACAATTACATTGAATTTAAATTCCCGGTCAAATCATAATCGATTACTGTTTGCTGACCATAACGACCTCTCGACTAGGCAAAAACGAGCCTACACAGACGAGACGCTCTCGGCGCACTTGTCGTCGGAAGACTGTCTCTCCCTTTTTTTTCTGCTAAAACTAATAAATTACTGTAACCAAAATTCAAATCTTTCAAATAATAAAAGTTATGTTGTCGTTAGTGAAATCAACAGTGTTTTATTTCCCAAAACAAAATTCTTGCTATCAAACTCTTACAAACTATTTTTCTATTTCTCTCTCTCTCTCGTTCAAGAAATGAATAAAAGAACAGAGTTTGAAGAAAATTTCAAATTTATTTCATATATTTTATGTTATAATTATGTAGAAAGTCTGAGAATTGAATGAAAAAACCATTTATCGAGATCCCACTTTGAAAATTACGTATATAGTGTGAAATTTTTCCAGTCTTGGGAAAAAAAAATGATGAAAATTTTTTCAAAATTTGGGCAACGGCAAATAAACAGCTTTTCAAATGTTAAGCTCAATTTTAAGAGATTACCACAACCATGAACGAGAAAAAAATATTTTTTTTGGAACGCTGAGATTTTTTTACACAAAAAACCTATTTTTGGAAAAATTCATAGTGGCATAAGAAAGCAATAAAAAAAAATAAATAAAACAAGAATGATGAAACTGAAACTTCGAAAATGCGAAGGAAAAGATCCGTATGCTTTATCCGGTATCGGAGGTACGACGAAGCGTTCACTAACGGCAATAGACTATATTGTTCGTGGCTAGACGGGCAAACGCTCTTAATTTCCCGTCCGCCTAGCCTAAGTCTTTCCGTGGGGCCAAGAAACGAAGGGACGCCTCTCTATGTTATTTATATACCCATACAACTGCTTCGTGACGTCATCGTGGAGACGGAGACGACCAAGAAAATTCTTGATCAAACTGAGCATTTCTATAAATCGGAATATCAGATCTCAGCTCTCCGTGCACCGATTGCATAAAAGTTGGGCTTGAATGAAAGCTGTTTGAAACCGGATGCTGAGATAAATATTTGAATCTCGTGTATAACCCGAGTCAGAAGAAAATAAGGATAATATAGTCGACGCATAGGCCGAAGAGCTCTCATGCGGGTATAGAGACTCGGTCGAGCCTCACGCCGCGCGCTTAAAAATTCTTTTTAATGTACTTGGCGCGAGACTCTACCGAGTCTCTTGATAAATACTAATTTTTTTGAAATTTGTTCACGTAAATTTACTTATTACAAAAGTCCAAATCTCCAAAAAAATCTAAATCATTTAATGAATCTAAGATTTGGAAACATATGTCTGTATTCGTATCGAATCGATCTCTGTATTTGTATCTTTTCACACCACCAAGGGGTGGATGATACTTTTATCCATGAAAGTTGAGGGCCTGTCTTTAGATGACGTAATCACTAAGGGTAGGGTAGCAGTAAGTAGGGAAAGGTCTGAAAATAATAAGAGATGTATGTAAGTGAGGATAATAACCATTATGCGACAGTTATCGTTTCCACACCACTTTGCAGTAGATAACTCGGCGCGTTTTTTTTAAAGTGGTTTCCTCAGAAAGCCTAATCCACTATATATTTTTAATACTGATATAAATACAAACAATTATCATGATGAAAAAAAAAAATACATTTACAATAATAATAAAACTTTTAAACCTATATTATTAATTCAACATTAACTTTTAATTTCTGTTCCTCTGCAAAACATCACCGGCGGCGAGCAATTCTTGGAATTTCATTTTGGGTCCGTCTAAAATCTTGATATGTTCAATCTTTTGAATTTCAATATATAGATTTGAATTATCTATAAAAAATTACGTTCAATGAATTATTATTGTAAATACAAACGGATTAATTTTTTATCATTCTTGGGTGGTAGCACTTTGATTTCCGCAAGGCAAAGTCGTATACACTATTATACCTGAGTGACAGATGTGTCACAAAAAAGTTGAGTCTTTATTGTATACTGTGTAAACTGCGGTCTGATAAACACAAAAAAGATTGTCGAATTTATTCATATATTAATATTAACCATATTCTCCAATTTCTCCGGTAACTCGAATTTTTTGTCCTTGTTGTATAGACAAATTTTGATTCACGTTTTTCAAAATAATTTCAATTCGATATTGCCCATCCGTTATAGATCCCGAAAACACTTCTGGGGTCGAATTGTTGGGTATGAAAAATTCATCGCGGAGATAAGCTTCGGTTTCTAAAACATTTCAATATTACGGGAAAAATTTTTGTTTGATTTGGTTATTGCGGTACGTAAATATCACCTATAAATCCATATTTGTTGCAGATCTCTTCCAGATTAGTAATTTTCTGAATTTTGGCATCGTGTCCTAAAGTATTAAAATTTCCCAATACGCTAATTTTGGTATATTGCTTCAATTGCAGCTCATACGGCAGATTACCCTGATTGAAGTTTGACAAAGATTTTGCAACGGCATTTTGAATTAATAATATCTGAAAAATTTATATGTTATCAATTTCCTCCATAGTTAAAAAATACCAAAATACCCATAGTTAAAAAATATTCGGAATAACAATCTTAGAAATTTATATTCGTAAACTTTATACCTGGTGTAGTTTTATTTCATTGTAAAATTTTTTAGCATCGTCATTCCAAGCATAGCACGATAATTTTCTTCCATCATTATTATCAAGAATGAATTTGAAAAGGTCTAAAATTTTTGAATCCTTGCTTTTGAAAGTTTTGATTTTATTTAACGTGTTCACATAACCGACGACGGAGCTAAAATTTGAATAATAAGGTGTTCTCGGTCATGACTATTTAGTTAAATAAACTATAGGTTTTATCATTTTGGAATACATACACAAATTTATCATGGGGCTTGATTTTTTCATTCAAAAACTCCGAGGTGGTGAAAGGGAGAATTTCGTTTGCGTCAGTACTTTTCGATCGTTTATGTGATTGACTATGGGAGCTATGCCTTGAAGATTTTCGCTATGAAAAATTCAGTGCTATTATAAATTTACCAAAGAATAAATTTATGATCACAATATATACCTTTGTGCTATGCTTGGATGATTTATCGTACGAATCAGTTTTTTATTTATCAGTATTTCGGCGAGCCTCGTCTCCGACTATACCATGTCTCGTGCTGCAAACTTCACACTCCTCGCAAACCTCCGCTTACCGGCCTAATGGCATAAGATACTATTTTAGGGTGCGCCTGAGAAAAAACTGTAAAAACAAATTCAAAATTGTAAAAAAAACGTGGAGGAGGACGTAACAATTGCAAAATTTCGGAATTTTCGAAATTTTGAAACAAAAAAAAATTGAAATTCTTTTTTTTTTCAATTATTTCATCGAGTTTTATCGGACTTGCAAAAGAGAAAAGTGATTGGTTGAAAAAATTGCATTTATTCTTCGAATTAAACTTTCCGAATTTTGGGCCCCCTGTTAACGTTAAAATTAAGAGCTAAAATTTTGGGGAGATTTTTTTCAATTCATTTTCAAGGTATCCAGGGGGCGTCCCGAATTTTTCTCGAAATTCATCGTAATAAGGACCATCCTAATATACAGGGTGATTCAGAATTCGTGACGACCGTCGTTCTCGACGTGCAATTCGACCGGGCTGTTGTTTTTAAGGTCTAGGTCGACCGTACAATCGTTTTCGTCGTCCAGGTCAACCGGATCGTCGATTTTAGCGTTCAGGTCAACCGGACCGTCGTTTTCGACGTGCAGTTCGACCGGACCGTCGTTCTTGACGTGCAGGTCGACCGAGCCGTCGTTTTTACATGCAGGTCGACTAAGCTGTTGTTTTGAACGTCTAGGTCGACCGGACCGTTGTTTTCAGCGTCCAGGTAAACCGGACCGTCGTTTTCAGCGTCCAGGTCAACCGGACCGTCGTTTTCAGCGTTCAGGTCGATCGGACCGTCGTTGTAAACATCAATGTCATTCGGGTCGTCGTTTTCGACGTCAAGGCCGACCGGACCGTCGTTTTCAGCGTCCAGGTCAACCGGACCGTTGTTTTTGACGTACAGGTCGACCAGGCTGTTGTTTTTAACGTCCAGGTCGACCGGGCCGTCGTTTTCTGTGTTTTTTTTTTTTTTTGAAAATGAATGACATTTCGAACTACGATATAAAACAGTTCGATCATGTTAACATAACACCTGGTCAGACACGAGCCCGTAAACAACAGCTAAGACGTTGAGATGGCAACGCACGTTTATTGTTTCAATAAATAATTCTTCCATTGTGCGTCTTTGCTATAATATTGCCGGTGAAAATGGATTTTTTATAACACGTGCATGAAAAGTGGGTCGTTGCATAAGGTAAAGGGCCATATTATGGAACACCTAATGAATAGGGGTTGTATATTTTACATTATTTCAAAGAAAATAGATTTATAAAATGGAATTTTTCGAAGTTAATTATTTATCTCATATCTACTGAAGCGACAATAATTATTATCAAGTGATTTTCAGCTGAAAATATTAATAAATTGAGTAAAAAAAGAAGATAAGTACTCATGGCCGTATTTATGGAACAGTTTGAAGCAACAAGTACGGGTGTTCCATCAGGTATATCCCAAATTATGGAACACAAAATGAACTGAAACATTTTGATTTAAAAATTGTTTTTCAATTTAAAATTTATTTATTCATAACATCAAAAGTTGTTTAATATCATTATTAAATATTAATACAGTTATATTGAGAAATTAAATGAATTAACAAGCAATAAAGAAATATTCACTTACAAAATAAGTATGACAAGAACAGTTTCAAATCTTTGGACTAATAATTAAGGAATAAAGACAAGGCATACTTAAAATTGAATTTCGAATTCAGCTATTTCGTTTCTTCTTTGATCTTTTGTTGTATTGCTTTCATTTTATCTTGTAGTTTTTTCCGTTCTTCAGCTAACAGTTTTTTCTCTTCTAGTAGCTTTTTTTTTTTTTGTTGCTTTTCCTCTTTTATTTTACGATCAGTTTCTTTTTTAGAATGGTATTGCATCCACTGATCAGATGTACCAGCAGAAGGTAGTTTGGGCTTACCTGATGACTCTACTTTGATTCGTTTTTTCTTGGGCAAATAATTTGTGGGCATCTTGAAAGCGTTGTCAAAAGGGCTTCCAACATCAGTTTCAACTGAAAAATATCACAAGTATTATTATTAATGTTAACGTTTTTTTACAGTAATTTTTAAATATTATTTTACTAACTTTTATTAGCAGATATAGAGTCATTCTCTTTGCCAATAACTGATTCACTAAATGTTTGACATCGTTGAGCCTTTGAATGTTTGTCTATAGCCGGGGTGGCAAAAGCAGCGGTCGTAGCAGTTGTGATAGCAGACGTAGTGTCAAGAGAATCTGAGGAAAAAAAATGTTTTATTTTTTTATTCGTAAATTAAATATAGATTAAGTATGAAAGATTGTTTTTTAATTTATTTACAAACCTGTTTGATTATGAGCATCCGAGACATTCGAATCAAATATTAATTCATCATCAACATTGTGTTCCAAAATATCAGCTAAATTTAGTAAATTTATATCACTACTTTCATCAATACCTGACTGAGCTTGTGAGACAATTTGTAAAGGTTCATTTTCTACAATAATTTCGTATAGCACTTCAGGAGATGCTGCTTTGTTCAGTTTAGGATTATTTCTTAGAGGAGAAAACTTTTGATTAGGAGAATGACTATCATCGTTAGGATTCACATCATCGTTAACTTTATCATTCGAAGTCAAGGCTTGATTATTAATCAAATTATTTTCGGACTGTTCTTGTCTTATTCTATTTAAATTTAAATTTACCAACGTCACTTCCCTGGTGGAAAAAATTTCTACACCAAAATACGACAAATCACAATTCGGCGAAAATCGTAGATAATAGTTCAACATCGTGAAAAGTATTTGAAAGTAGTTGAAAATAGTTAGAGGTCGTAGAAAATCGTTGAAAGTAATTATATTTTCCATCGAAAACATACGAATTACTACGAAAGATTATCAACATCTATTATTATTTACGCGAAACGAAAAGAATTTAGTACCTGAAATTTATTTTACACTTTGATCATAAATATTCATAGAATTTTGTAGAAGAGTAAGAATTATTACGAAAAGAAATAAGAAATTTACAATTTTTTACGTAAGATTAAATAAAATTTTTCCCCAAAATTTATTTTTTCGTCCAATCATAAATGTTCGTAGAATTTTGTAGAAGAGTAAGAATTATTACGAAAAGAAATAAGAAATTTACAATTTTTTACGTAAGATTAAATAAAATTTTTCCCCAAAATTTATTTTTTCGTCCAATCATAAATGTTCGTAGAATTTTGTAGAAGACTAAGAATTATTACGAAAAGAAATAAGAAATTTACAATTTTTTACGGAAGATTAAATAAAATTTTTCCCCAAAATTTATTTTTTCGTCCAATCATAAATGTTCGTAGAATTTTGTAGAAGACTAAGAATTATTACGAAAAGAAATAAGAAATTTACAATTTTTTACGGAAGATTAAATAAAATTTTTCCCCAAAATTTATTTTTTCGTCCAATCATAAATGTTCGTAGAATTTTGTAGAAGACTAAGAATTATTACGAAAAGAAATAAGAAATTTACAATTTTTTACGGAAGATTAAATAAAATTTTTCCCCAAAATTTATTTTTTCGTCCAATCATAAATGTTCGTAGAATTTTGTAGAAGACTAAGAATTATTACGAAAAGAAATAAGAAATTTACAATTTTTTACGGAAGATTAAATAAAATTTTTCCCCAAAATTTATTTTTTCGTCCAATCATAAATGTTCGTAGAATTTTGTAGAAGACTAAGAATTATTACGAAAAGAAATAAGAAATTTACAATTTTTTACGGAAGATTAAATAAAATTTTTCCCCAAAATTTATTTTTTCGTCCAATCATAAATGTTCGTAGAATTTTGTAGAAGACTAAGAATTATTACGAAAAGAAATAAGAAATTTACAATTTTTTACGTAAGATTAAATAAAATTTTTCCCCAAAATTTATTTTTTCGTCCAATCATAAATGTTCGTAGAATTTTGTAGAAGACTAAGAATTATTACGAAAAGAAATAAGAAATTTACAATTTTTTACGGAAGATTAAATAAAATTTTTCCCCAAAATTTATTTTTTCGTCCAATCATAAATGTTCGTAGAATTTTGTAGAAGACTAAGAATTATTACGAAAAGAAATAACAAATTTACAATTTTTCCGGAAGATTAAATAAAATTTTTCCCCAAAATTTGTTTTTTCGTCCAATTATAAATATTCGTAGAATTTTGTAGAAGACTAAGAATTATTACGAAAAGAAATAAGAAATTTACAATTTTTTACGGAAGATTAAATACATTTCTCCCCCCGAAACTTATTTTTTCGTCCAATCATAAATGTTCGTAGAATTTTGTAGAAGACTAAGAATTATTACGATTTTTTTTTAAATGTACTTTTTTTATGAAAATTTCTTGATACTTGAACGGAAGGGTACTCATTTTTTAATAAAACTTAATTTAATTTCGTATCCAGTAAAGTATATAATGCAAACCGATGTTTTCCTATTTGAAATAATGAAAATTCAGGCGAGTCTAAGTAAACGTTTTTTTTTCTCTTTATTTTCTTCGAGTTTCGTAAAACACATACAAAACCTCAAATTTTTGACAATAAATTACGAAAGTATTTTTCTTTTTTCAAAAACAGTGAAATTTTTTTGCATTGGTTATTCAAAGTTCTTAATGGGGAATTAAAAAATTGAAATACAGCATATAGTCAGTTATTAATTTGTTTTGTGAATTTTTTTAAATGAAAAATCATGCATACATATCCGAAGAAATCTTATTATTAATATTTACAAGGGGTAATATTGTTTCTTGTTTGAATCACAAATTTTGAAACACCTCGTACACCATTTAATCACCCAGACAGCCTTTAGGTATACTTGCTACGAAGTTTCCATAGCTCATTTCCATTAAAACGCATGGCGCTCGTAGAAACTCAGGGCCATATGATCGTAATGGAGCAGTACTGTTTACAAGACATTTTTTTATGTGAGTCACTGTAACATCGTCAGTTCTGAGGAAATTACTATCTAAAATTTCCAGTTCGCGACAAAAGACGATAATCGTTGGTGTTTCATTTCGTTTCGAAATCTTACAGATATTCATTATAATTGCAAATTGACCGTTTGCTGTCATGACTACAGTATTATTTGTTTTCTTGGGTCGTTCGTATCGTATGCAGTTAAATCTAAAATTATTACAAATTATGGTGCGATACGATAGACATTCGTTCAACTGATCGTCAGCCTGTAAGCATGATGCCACTACTTCCTCTGGATTGAGGGAATACAGTGTACCGCATCCTACTAATATATAATCTCTCGTTTCGTAAGCGAACTGGAGTCTTTTATGAGATAGCTCTTCACAGAATTGTTTTATCCTCTCCGAAATCTGAAAGTTGGCACCGAAACTGTCTACTTTTTTATACATGACAAATCGTCGGCAAATTTGAATGGCAAGATTAGTCGGACTTTTTTTTAGTTGCAACAAGTTTCTATTTTCATTTTCAAACTGATAGGCATTGTGGGTCCATAATGGTCCGAAATTTTCAACTCCACGACACACGTGAAGAAGGAGATGAACATTGTAATTCATCGCGTTTTTGCCAAAATAATCTTGGAAGAGAACAACAAATTTGATCAACAATCCGCGCGCGTGGTCCAGTCCATTCCGTGAAATTTTTTCATCCAGTAAGATGCGAATAGCAGTAACCAGCATTGAAAGATGTATGAGATACTTTTGAGGCAATATTCCGCGCAAGCATACGATACAATATAACGTTAGCCACGACCGCCATTCGGAAGCTTTCCAGATAGCTCGGTCCTTCAGACTTCTTGGGGTTCTGGTAATACACGTCGGAGGTTTAATGGCAAGCAAACGTTCATCAATAGCTCGGAAGGCATTTGGAGCGCCAACATAATAGGCATCACTGGTGTCGCTAAAAAGCATATTCATATACTGTTTCATTAGACCAGCAATCAAGTGAAGATCGTCAGGAGGAAGGCTGTCAGCCAGATTGAAGCATGCAAGATTCATCAACGGAGAAGGCCCGAATATACCTTTGACATCAATTTTTTTTCTGGTTTCGAGTGTCATTTGGTATGCAAGTTTCATATTATCCACAATTGATTCGTTAGTACGGTCGGGTGGCACTTGTGTAGTAACAGTATATTTTACGGACTTTCTTCCCGATTTATCAACAACCAGTTCACCAGGATGTTCGCATAAGGTGCAACCGTAATAGCCATTGAATTGCTTCATATTTAACATTGCAGAACGTGCAACAGAATCAACGGAAGAACATATCGCGAAAATCTTACTAGTAACAATTCCTCTACCATCTATTTTCCAAGATATCCCGTTACTCGATAATTCTTTTGCATCTTCTACAAATGGCTGTAAAAAGGATGCCATTTTAGGTTTTCGTTGGCAAGCCCAGACGCCCACTAAAATCATGTGCCTACTTCTCAGATGGGGGGGTAATTCGTTAATCGTTGCATATATAGGCCACAATGATGTTGTGCTAGAATTCCCTGCTTGACAACCATCGGTATTAAACGTGTACGATAAATTGTACTCGAAACTCAACGGTTTTCCTTCTGCACTGAGGTCTTTGTAAATTTTACCATCATAGATATCCGTAAGGTCGCCTTCAAGAATATCTGGCCGAATGCGCTTGTAATTCAAATTTTGTGACACTTCTGGCTTCTCAAGTACTGTTTTCAGTTGTTTATCAAAACTGGCGCTCAGAAAGAAAGACTCCATGTCCGCTATCTTTACTTCGTGGCCACATTTGCAAGTTTTTACTTCGTTTTCGGATATATCATACTGCTTCCCTAATAGCGCTTCGCAATATGGACAGATGATATTATAACGAAAGTAATCTTTATCTAGAACAAAGTATTTAAATAATTTGTACTTTGTGGCCGGTACCACGTCATTTCCAAATAGCGCATTTATCATTTTTAGTATGTCAATAATCCCAATCCATGTTAGAGAGTGACGAATGCCCAACGTCATTACAGTCATAATGGCTTCTCCTCTATTTGTAGATGTGCATTGACACAAGGCTTCCGAGAAGTATCGTTGTTGGTTCTCGGTCGTAGAATTATCAACAAACTGCAACAAAATGATTGATTGTATATATTATTACATTAACTTTTTGCACACAAATTTTTTAAACTGTAATATACCCATCTTTGTCACAAATTGTAGTTTGTCGTAACATCTTTTATGAGGAACAACAAATTATTATGAAAATTTATAATTTATCATGAAAAACTAGGGATACACCCATTTAATACGAAACACAACTACGAATTTTCCTAAAATCATACACAAAACGTAGCAATCATATTTAACTTCTTTCATAGTTATTACGCAATATTTTTATCTAATATAGTATGCGCATATGTATGTCTGGATAAATATTGAAACGGAAAGTAATATTTTTTTTTAAATTCCATATGTACTAAAATTGAGCTTGAAATATTGCAACGAAAAATGTAGATCAAAATATGAACATATTACTTTGAAAGTTGTATATTACTAACGGTACTCTTTCCGGAAACAATACGGAAGTGATTATTTTTTATTACTACATGATACATGTGAATTCAATTACTCACGTTCATTTCGTTGCACCGTGAGCGATAGTCGTCATTCATCTCAGAAGTTCCCACTGAAGAACTAGCATAGAGACACCCACGCTGCGTAACGAATATCAATCGTAGTTATAATAGTGTTATTTTGATTTTGTAGCTACATTTTATTTAATCATAAGACAGTTAATCCAATAAAGTTGAAGATCGTATGACGTTAATGGATGATAACAGAATGTTCGTAAACCATTGACTATATTTCAAGACTGATATATTGTTACAGCTCTGAAATGTCGATATTTTCTGGTTTAATTTTGAGAAGGAGCTCAATCAATCGAGTCGAGTCAAATAATGTAAGATCGTTGGCCTGACGTTTCGGCAGTGGTATGCTGCCCTCATCAGAGGCTATTTATTGAATACAAATATTACAAAAAATTAGTCAAATGCTTAAAACATATAAAAGAAACGTCAGGCCAACGATCTTACATTATTTGATTCGACTCGATTGATTGAGCTCTTTCTCAAAATTAGTACCTTGTTCGAGGGATATCTTCATGATGAATATTTTCTGGTTTATTTATCAAGTAACTTACCTCAAATATGCTGTATGTTTCTTCTTCACTGTTGTGGCTTCCAAGCATGTCTGATGATTCTACCTACGAAAATTCAACGAAATTTCAATTAATTTCGCATTTTGTATGGCCAAAGATAATTTGTTATTATTATGTATATAATTATAGACATGAATATTGATAATAAACATACTATTGAATTTATGATTCGTTATTAATGCACACTTGCAAAATTATAGATAATATAAGCATACTTTGGTCTCAGAAAAAGCCTCTTAGCTGTAGATATTGTCTGTAAAGTGCTTGCGTCATTTCAGACTAAAGTTTGATTTGAGATTTAAGATTTTTTTAAGAGATTTACCAAGTTAGGAATTGGACATACTCTTTGCAGTAAGCAACTTTATCGCGTGCTTGATCTGAATTCATTAAAATAAATGCATGAACTAGTAATCATAACTGTACGTGGTCGCACGATGAGATCGAGCAGTAAGTGAAACAGCAGCCTGACTGCAGCAACAACTGGAGCAATCAGTACGACAGTAATCAGTAACTGAGGATGTCTCGGCATAATAGACTATATACCATGTATGCTAACAATATATCAGTTTTGCTAATACATTTTTGATATTTACACTTATGTTTCGTATATCGTTGTAATCTACAGTACTTCCAGCGTTATTCTCTTCGTCCGATGTACTGTTATTGCTAAGATGCACAGGACTTTCATCGTCGGGATCCTCGTCCGATGTAGAGCTATCAACGACGTTATCGCTATACCGTAAGGTATTTTCTATGCCATGCTCTTCGTCCGATGCACTGTTATTGCTAGGATGCACAGGACTTTCGGCGTCGTGATCCTCGTCCGATGTAAAGCTATCGACGACGTTATCGCTATACTGTAAGGTATTTCCTGCGTTATGCTCCTCGTCCGATGCACTGTTATTGCTAGGATGCACAGGACTTTCGGCGTCGTGATCTTCGTCCGATGTAGCTTTTGAAACATTTTCTGTAAGGTACTCTTGCTGTACAGGAGGACCATGAATACAGGCAGGTATAAATGCACTTGTGGACGGGACCTATAATCAATACGTACAGATTTTCCATTTATTTTGCTACCTAATATTATAAGGTGTATAATATAATAAAGATGTATAAATTGACCCGAAATTAAATTAACTCATATTTTGATTTAAAAAAAGTCATACATAGCTGCTCATATACCAAATCATTATATGCTTCATCTCGTTTTCTTTTGTTAAATTCCGTAGTCCTTGGTATTTCGCAATCAGTGTTGCGATCCAGATATTTCTTATATGGCCCTCGCCGTTTTTTGGCTTTACGAGGCGTACGTGAAGACATATTATTTCGTCAATTACGTGCACTGATCACTGTAAATTAAGCACACTGTAGAATTGAGAATACTTTCGATTGCAATTTCAATACGAAATAGTATAGCTGCGAGGTGCGCGAACCATCAAGGTTAAGGCTGCATACTGTAAACACAAACACGTGGTATGGTATATATCCCAACCACAAGCAAATTCGCGCCTCGATACCTACCAGTGGCGCGGACGCTTGCTAGTCAATTGAGACACGTGATCGAGTTGACGGCGACACAGAAATCACATTATAGAACACATTTTTACATATTTGAAGATTGATAGCGTGAGATTGTTACCCTGTCTCTCTATTCATACCGCTTGCAGAGAATTTTGGTCGCCCATTATTATCGTCGTTTGAAATGGTGACGCCATACTCTGGTGGCAAGAATCAGCAATGTCCTATTTGGGATAAAATTTAAAATGATTGGCTGCAGAGTTGGCTGCAGCAGCCAATAGTGGATCAGCTTTGCACCACCAGGGGGGCGCCACCACAGAGCTCAAATGACTATTCTGTAACGGTCAACGCAGTTAACACATGCGGTTGCAATTGCAAGAATTGGTAGCTTGGGTTGTGCGTCGTGGTAATAAAAATGCCGTACGCCCGAATATTTATCAAAGCCGAGAAGAAACAAGAAGATGTGAACGTGAATCAAATATTGGATTTCTGGTCAAATTATTCCAGTGGTGGAGATCCAACCAAAAAAGTGTTCCGGCTGCAACGTGCAAACGGCAAATCTATCAATTGTCAGGTTCTCCGCATATCAGGTGAGTGCATATAATTATCGACCTCATGTTTATTTGATACCCGTATATCTCCCTGATCATTTCTAAGCTGGTGGCGCCCGTAATTTTGTTCGGATGATATACTATATGTATAGTATAGGACACTGCACGTGCCTAGGGCCTACGTCGACCACGTGGGCCTACATCGACCACGTGGGTTTTATTCTCGCGGTACGAGACGAAATGAATTCCGCGTTTTCACTCTCAATTGATTCGACTTCGGTTTTGGCCAGGGAGTAAGAGGGATGCTTTTTTTCGACTATATCGACGGGTCCTACTGAAACAATTAAGTTATCTCGCCGGGCAGTTTAGAATAGTGGTGTCTCGCCTTACAGGCTAGAACATAAGGCTATAACTCAGAAAACTCTCGAAGGCGTATATAGAATTCTGTATATACTTCTTGTACCGTTTTTGAGTTAGCGTAGTTCTAGCGTGTAAGGCAAGATACCTTTATTCTATCCGGCCCGGCAAGATACCATTTTTTTAACCTGCCCGGCGAGGTACACTTGTTTCATTACTTAGGACCTGTCGATATATGGGCTTGCCTTCCGAAAATCACATACTATATTTATGTATATACGTAATAGGTGCGCATTCAGCTATCGAATAAATCTTTATAAATTACAGATACACTGGAAGCCTTGCGCAAAGAAGTATCTGCTAAACGATCTCGCGTTCCAAAATTGAATCAAACACTGTTTGATGAAAGCGAGGATCCAGATGACGTACAACCACCTATATCAAAACCTAAAAAAAACAAAGTAAGTGCAAGAAAACTAATCAAGACATGGTGTGAACTACGAAATTACTCGGGGGTATTTATACCCAAGTTTTACTATATGAAGCTTATTAAGAGCGACAAATAGGTAGTCTCAATTTCATACAATTTTGCCCATATGGTATTGCGTACGTATATAGTCCTGCGATAAAAGATACATAGTGTATACAACATCCATTGTTAACAGGAACAGGGGTCGCATGATTTCCCTATGAACATTATTTTTTTTTCATTTTTTAATTTTGTTCATGATTAAAAAACGTTTCACGAAGTCATGACAACAGCCGTTTGTGAAGCCCCTTTATCATTATATAATATTGCAAATAGTGTCGCTTCGATATCAATCAATAACTGCTATTTTAAGTGTGTGGCGATCAATTTTGCTAATGCATATGTAAAACGTATTTCTTTCTTAATTTAGGCTGATGAGATGGCTCGAAAAAAAAATGCCGAAATCGAAACAGGCGCAGAAATTCTAGATGCTTATAACAATGCGTTGCAAATCACTTCAACGAATACTGAGGACGATGCAGCCAAGCGAAGCGAAAGAGATCTCAGGGCCAAACAAAACGAAAAAGATCTCAGTGCCAAGCGAATCGAAAAAGATCTCGGAGCTAAGCAAAATGAGAAGCACCTTGGGGCTAAACGAAACGAGAAGGACCTTGGGGTTAAACGAAACGAGAAGGACCTTGGGGTTAAACGAAATGAAAAGGACCTTGGGGCTGAACGAAATAAGAAGAACCGTGGAGCCAATCGAAACGAGAAGGACCTTGCAATGGCGCCAAAGAAGAATAAGGTAAATATACACCATTTTGGCCATCTTTAGTTCACTAATTTCAATACAAGCGACAATTGGATTTATAGGACCGATATTTCAATAATTGTACTGTCTCACTATAATAGGAGCATAGCAAGCGCATGACATCGGATTTTCAATGAAATTGAAAACCCGATAATAAAATTTCATAGCTCATTTCTGTAATTTGAGGATTCATGAAGCATGAAATCGCTTTCCTTTTCATCACAATTTAAATCACAATACAATCATAAAACTGATCAGTACGGAAATGATGCCTGTATCCATGTTTCAGACTGCGAGGATCATCCATACCTCGGAAAGTGATAACGACGACATAAACCAGACGAGTTCCTCTACAGCCTATGACATTTGCATAAGCGATTCTGAGCAGTCATCGACAACTGTTGTTCGAGATGATCTACAACCGAATAATGATCATCTGATCATGTTGTACGAAAACATTGATGAGCTCGAAAGAGAGGTTACTTGCTGGAAACAAATGTACGAGGACTTAAAAACTTCTAAGCAGTATCCCCTCACCGAAAAAACAGGTCAAGAAATTGTAGGAGCACTCAAGGCACCACGACATACATTAGCATCGTCACATGCAGGTATGTTGATGACGTTACTACAATGAGGTCAAAGGATGTAGCGTTAACGCAACTGGGATATTTGAATGATGAATGTGCTGTGAAACATACTATCTCTTGAAAATCAATCAAATTTAGATTTTTTTTTAACATTTTTGAGTGATGAAATAAGAAAGTTTTAGTAATTGTGCTTTCGACTTATAAATACACATGATAGCTTCCTTCATTCTCTGGGGCCACTCTGAAAGCAGGATAGGTATCTACCACTCGGAAAAAACTGAAAACCCTTCGGTTAACAGGGAAATTTTAATCTTATGGAAAATTATGGAATTATCAGGGAAATTTTTAGCTTGTCGACTAATGATTTATCAATAATTTTAAGAATAGCATTATTTTGAATTCAGAAACAATTATATTCATTATACAGTCCATAAGTACAGCAAAGTATGTAAAAATGTTGTACTGTTACATTCAGAAAGTTGAACAAAAACAAATAGAAATTCCGGCGACAATTCGACGGGTCCTAAGGACGTACCTTAGCCGTTTGGCTAGAACGGACGTACTTCAGCCATCCGGGTATACACTTCCTATAGACTTCTGTGAGATATATCCATTTTAGTCGGATGGCTGAAGTACGTGCGTTCTAGACTGTCGGTCGAAGTTACGTCGGTTCTGGACTGTGGCCGAAGTACGTCTGTTTCCTTAGGACCCGTCGAACTATTCGCGTGATCTACAAGTGAAAAATGATTCCCGATTCATCTCGAAATTGTTAAAAAAATCGTCTAGACGAACCTAGATTTCGCAGGGAATTACGATTGGAAACTTTAGTAGATATCCTGTATAACCTGGAAATTTAATAAATGTAATAGATAAAATTATGCATTGCAGATTCAGCTATTATAGATGGAAATAGTAGTCCTGTTCCCCGCAAACCAGAAATAATGTACTTGGGAAGTGGTCTGACAATCAAACAGAGTGTTTATGACTCATTCTCTAGAAAATTGGAGCCGAGTAAATTTTTTGGTAGCCTCGCGCAGTATGTTTTTGGTATAGAAACACTCGCCAATCGCTGTGTGCGAGCCCAAGCGAATGTCAAAGAGCAAGAACTCGAAGAGGATAAAAAAGAGATAGTCGTCAAACATTTCTTGGAATGGTTGAAAAATAAAGCACAGTATCCGCAACATCTCATCAGTCTTGAAGAAAATAAAATAAGCAAATATTTCAATTCAGCTATCACAAGTGCTAGGAAAAAAATCAAACGCAGCAAGCTGCCAATTGAGTTATCAGACCCAGGAGCTTCAGACAAGGAAAATTGTATCAAAAGGGAAACAGCTACGCCAAAAAATGTTTTGACCCGTAGTCTCACTTTGATGGATATGAATATCGCAGGAACTTCTAAAGGAGGCACGAAAAGGAAAGGTTAGTTAAAAAAATCTTCATACATGCACGAAGCTCAAGTTTTCTATGTAGTTTAGTTTTTCGTTAACTGTTGATGCTGTAGAGTTCAAACAATTTCGGAGTCTAGCATAAACTGTCAAAGCACTAAAAAAAGGGTTTTATTGTGTTTCACAATAATTGAAAATTAGATTGGTATCATCGTGATTATAAAATAATAGCGTTATATTTAAGATGATTTCAAAAATTGACAGCAGCAACTCTTAAGGTAGTTTTTCACGTACAGTCCCACCAAACGTGGGTTTCAGACAAGATTTTGAATACTTCTCAATGGGGAAAAAATCTGAAAAAAATCGAGCATGTAGGAGATCCTCGGGAGAATGATTTTGCATAATAATAATTCAAAAAAGTTAATAACAAATTGATGGAAAAAAAAACTGTTCAAGAAATTAGCCGGTGACTCAACTTTTTTTTCAGGTGAAAATGATTTGTCAATTTTACTGAATACGTATGAATTTTTTGAGAATTTTGGTAATCTTTTTGAAATTTGAGGTTTTTCATACCTGACAAATCTCAATTTTCAAAAAGATTACCAAAATTCTCAAAAAAATCAAACGTATTCAGTAAAATTGACAAATCATTTTCACCTGAAAAAAAAGTTGGGTCACCGGCTAATTTCTTGAACAGTTTTTTTTCCATCAATTTGTTAATAACTTTTTTGAATTATTATTATGCAAAATCATTCTCCCGAGGATCTTCTACATGCTCGATTTTTTTCAGATTTTTTCCCTATCGAGAAGCATTCAAAATCTTGTCTGAAACCCACGTTTGGTGGGACTGTACGTGAACAACTACCTTGAGAGTGTAGATACTGGGTAACCTAGGGCTCCTTGCGCACACAAAAATTAATGTTTAAAGAAAATTATAAAAATTTGAGTGGTATTTTCTCTAAAACCATCTTTTCTTCGCATCCTAATATAGGTACATCGTTCGCTTGATGAAGATTTTCAATTATTATTTCAGCAACACAGAGGCAGTCGCAGGACGATGTGTCATATGCAGATCGTTATGATTCTGCGGAGACTGTACGTAATTGTGATTCTGAGGATAGTGCATCATCTACATCTCATTCAGATACAAAGAAATTTAAAGCGCATAACTCAAGTCAATCGACGGATAGTACAAAAATAGCCCGCAAACACAAAAAGCGTACGTATCCAAAAGTTACCCAAATTTTTAAATCTGATATTTTTAATGAATTTTTTACAAAAAAGGTTTGTGAACTTGACATAGGTGTTTAACTGTTTCGAAAAAGCAGTGTGGCCTGTGATCTCATTTACAATTATTGAAAATCTATATACCCTTACGGAAAAAAACCCTCAAATTTAAGGGGTAAATTCGCACCCCCAAAGTTTTAGGGGTTTACCCTATATTTGAGGGTAAAATTTGGGGGTAAACCCCGAGTTTTCATGGTAAACCCCCAAAACTTTGCGGGTGCGAATTTACCCCTTAAATTTGAGGGTTTTTTTCCGTAAGGGTAGGCTTATTAGAAATTATACCAAACCGATGTTCTCACCGAAGGCTGCATGAATTACTTACGTTATTGAAATAACAAGATCATATTCATCAGCGTTATAATTCTAGAAATTGATGGAGGCACTTGGGGGATATAAGTACATAACGCTCATTTTCATGGAGGGTTCTTTTTCCTGCAACGATAATGTTAATTTTTTTGCTCCCTAATGTGTATCACTTTGTTACTGATGACTGCTAATTGACATTTCAGTCATGCAAAAGCAGTCGCAGGATGACGCGCAGCAGATTTCGGAACCGTCTGACACCGAGAAAACTGCTAACGATTCTAACATTCAGAACTCTGATTCAGGTAGTGCGGAGTGCAAATCCCATGCAACCAAGTCTGGTACAGGATCTTATATATATATATTTTTTTTCGTATTTTAAGATTGGTGTTCAAATATTTGCACATCAAAAGTTCCAAATATTTTGATATTTAGTACGCATTACGTTTATACCGTAGTATACAATGCTTACGCATTCATTAAACATTTTTAATTTCAGACGAACGTTCAGCGGTCTCGAACTTGGATAAAGATACCACAGATTAACATGACCACCAGATACCATTATCAAAAACCAAGAACTCTGCGTACCTTACACGTATTTACACGTACCTTATACGTAACTATATTTCCATACGTACTACTTTTTTTTTACTATTTCTTGCTGTACTTGACGTGGGTGCAGTGATGATTCCTATTACTCATAATTAGATATGATGAAGCTCACAATTTTGTTTTTATTTTTTATTTTTAATTAAAGTTTTCACTGAAAGGGACAATTTACTATGTGGCCAATATTAGTGAGATTTGTGGTAACAAGGGTACTAATACGTACTGCACACCCGTAAGTGGATAAACAAAAGAACATTTTTTTATTTTTTTACTTTTAAAGCAGTCGTTTGATTAAGAAGACGTTTAACTTTGGCCAAAATAAATATGAATTATAAGTTTGATAGTATGTACGGTATTCGTAATTGGATTACCCAAGTGGGTTCGCCATTTTGTTTTGGAGTTTAAAACCATAATTATATTTTACGAAAGCCAACTTTAGTAGCAAGAAGAGGCACAATGCGTACAGCACGGCTATGCATGTTATTTATATACAGGGTGTCCCCGAATTCGCGACGAGGAATTCACAGGGTAAATCTTGAGCAAAAACGGGATCGAAATTTCCTGAACCGTTTTTTCCGGAAATGCTTAGATTTCTCGCTATAATTATTTCAATTTCAGTCAATAAGGTGCGATGTATGAACGGGCGCTTGTCGGTGTGCTCGCCGCTTGGTTGTGTGCACTTTGTTTCGCGGTGACAATAGGCCGGGAGACGCGCATACAACCGAGCGGTAATCACATCGACGAACGTCCGTTTATAAGCCGCGCGTCATTGGCTGGATTTGAAATAATTATAACGAGAAATCTAAGCGTTTCCGGATAAAACGGTTCAGGAAATTTCGATCCCGTTTTTGCTCAAGATTTACCCTGTGAATTCCTCGTTGCGAATTCGGGGACACCCTGTATACATATATGTATACTATAAGAAAATATTTTATTATTATTAATCTTCTTTTTGAGACTGCAGAATATAAGGTATTGAAGACTCATTGTTATACGATTTCTATGACTGTTGCTGTCAAAAGAATCTGTATCAAATATGAAGAAAAATGTCAATGTTACAAAGTTCAACCGTGGTTGATCGTCTTCAGCTGCATTTATCGTTGACAATAAAAACCAAAGTATTAAGGTCAAGGCCTAACCCAGTGCAATAAGGTTGAGATAATATCAACATAGATGTTCCTTTAATGCAATATACGTTGCAATATATCGGTTAAGATGTTGACAGATGTATGATGTTCTTTCAATATGTTACTGTGTTATACAGTATGATGTAATCATAAAAAGTGAAACTCAAACTATCTTTTGCAAATATAATGTCAATTACTTTTTGATTATGTGTTTTATTTTAACACCATATGATATTTCGATTCTGCGTTAAAATTCGGCTCGGGTGGCAAGAACACAATTTGGGGTGGCCTTTTTCAGTTTCGTGTGACGTATACTATTTTTCACCACCACCTGCATCGGAGAGTACGTCTTCCCGTTCACGCGAGGGGCCGAAAGTCGTACTTTCCGTGCTGGTGTGGTGAAAAACACATTACGCCATTCTATGACAATCACTGGGTTGACGAAATTATTTACGACAAAGTACGTCGATTACGATTACTTTTTTTCTACAGAGATCTACAGCAAATATTCAGAGAATTACGGAATTATACTCATATCTATGAAAATTTGCATTTTATTACGAAAATCTGCACCAAAAGGCCAGAGAGGCATTTACGGAATTTTATAACAATTTACGAAGAAGCACGGAATTTCACCAGTATCTATGTTAAAGTACAACATTCTCCAAATGAGGTAGAATAAAGTGCGACAATCTACAATCAGAAGTCAATTGTTGTGAAAAATCGTGATTAGAAGACCGAAAGAAATTATACTAATCAGCGCTATTTTACGAAAGCTTATGATTTGCTATGAAAAAATACAATACTTTAGGAACATTTGTGAAAATCTACAAAACGTAGCAAGGAGGGATATTGAGATTAAAGCGAAAATCTACGCCAGTCAACTACATATTACTATACAGTCTACAAAACATTACGATAATGTACGAAAAAAATATACGATAAAACTACGTCAATGTTCCAATTTCTCTACATAATTGTAAAAGTTTTCGTAGAAAATTTCTGTACATTGGCGTAGAAATTTTTCGTATTTCGGCGTAATTATTTTTTCCACCAGGGTTCTCTGATAGTTGGTTTATTTTTTTCATGAAAACCTATATATCAAATTATAAAAATTATACTAAAAAATCTTTAAAATAAACATATCAATATGAATATCTATAAAAAAAAAATCAGCATAAAAAAATTCAATAATTTAAAAAAATAGTTATCTATAAAAATGTTAAATGTATATCGTAAAAATATTGATTAAAATAAAGTGTTATTAATTCTTTTACCAGGTTTTCCACTGATATCAAGCCAGTATTCGTACAAGCCTCTGATTTTTAAATCCCTGGGCCATGTCTGATTCAACCAAGCACTATTAAACTCCTTCAAAACATCCTTTGATAAATTGTTTTCGAAGGTTGATAAATGTTTTTGTTTATCTTCAGTTAATTTATCTTGCACTTTTTCTTCAGTAACTGTTGGTTTAGATTTTTTTCTTTTATTAAATACATCATAATCAACGGCAGAAGGATCAAAAGGATACAAGCCTGCAGCCTTGAATCCACTGATAACTGCATTTTTTTCTTCTGTCATATTATCCAAAGCAAACTGTAGAACTAATGGAAAATCTTCTTTTTTTACTCGGGTAAAATTCTTAGAATTTTTCCATCTTGGTACAGCTTTTTTCCATGTTTCTTTGAATGGGTGAAAAAAACTGATGTCGAGTGGTTGCATTATGTGGGTTGAGTTGGGAACAAGTCCAATCAACTCAATACCCTTTTCACGACAGAATGTAACCAGAGGCATAGTCATGTGTGATGAATGATTATCCAAATATAACACAATTGGAAACTGAGTTCCGTGTTTTACTAACCATGGATAAAATATATTTGTTATATACTCATAAAATGACTCAGAAGTCATCCACCCATTGTCTGAGAGGCCAATACCCCAACCTTCGGGACAATTTTTGACAATTTTTTCTGGCACTTCTGTTTTATAAGGAAACATGAGCATGGGGGGTGCACGATCACCATTAGCACTGTACATGAATAAAACAGTGAAACCTTCTTTTTCAGAATCTACCACCTTATAAGCAGAACGGGATCCTTTCTCCAATAATACTTTCTCAGATGGAGGGCATAAACTTACATAAGTCTCATCGCAGTTAAAAATTCTCGTAGGAGGAATCTCTGTTAATTTTTTTTCACTTAAATATTCCGCTTGTTCATCAAACCAATCTTTTAAGTCATCAGCGGTTACAGCTGCTCTACTGTGAGTCAAGTTTTGTGGTTTTCTAATTGACAACTGAGGGTGTCGTTTTCGAAAGCCTTCATACCAATGTCGACCCGGTCGACCGTCCATAAACGGAGTTTCTTTTTTTGATAGTTTCACATATTGTTGAATGGAATTCAATAGCTCTGTTTTGGTTACTGGTAAACCACGCTGAGCTCTAAAAAGAATCCAGTCAACAAGTTTTTGCTCTTCGGTATCAGAAAACACTGTTGGTGGTCCAGTTTTGAGTTTGCAGGTCTCAGGGTTTCCTTTCTTTCTAGAAAGCGTAGCAATAGGCACCCCGTACGCTGCAGCAGCTTTTCTTAGTGAAACACCTGTGTCAATGGCTTTCAAAGCGTTGGCTACATCGTCAGAAGAATAATTTTTACGCATAAATTTCTTTTTTTTTGAAACCTTTGTACTAGTATTAATTAAAACAACACTCTTTTTTGGAGCCTTGGAACTTGAGTCACATAAATTCACGGATTTAACTTTTTTTGTTTTGCAACATTTTTTATTTTCACTTTTTTTTCTAGTTTTTCCCATATTTAGGCAATTGGAATTCTTATCTGAAATAGAAAATAATTGATTTAATTAACATAAAACAATAGATATTATCCAACTTACAAATTTTTGAGGTTAGTTTTTTATTTTGATAGAATTTTTAAATTTGAGTACTTACCAAAATACGAATTTATATAAATATACGCTGTAGTAACATTTATCTTGCATAAACTGCTTTTTTTATAACTAATTAACAATTACTATAACGAAATTTAATAAGTATTGCTCTCATGTGTTAATGTTTCATAATTATGGACCACACGGAAAAATGAAAGTACGGGGGACATGGAACACTGAATATACTGTTCCATAAATACGGACTATTCAGAAATTTTAGTACCAATTATGAAACACCTGAATAAAAAATGAATACTTCATTAAACTACTCAAAATTCGTTATCAGTAGGTAGATAATAAGTCAAACTTTTGATTGACAATTTTCATGGATTTTTGAATCGTTGAAATGTATCTCAAAAAGTTGAAACAATTACAATGACACACTTCACTGTTTTACTCCAAACGACAGTTTTTTTTCATGCTACCTGACACGGGCACTTAATCCAATTTTTTTTTTCAACATTTTCAAGTATTTACAGATATAAATCAATGTAATCAATATAGTAGTTATTAAAAATCATAAACATAATATTATAAATACTGAATAAGTTAAAAATTATTTGTAATTTAGATTTTTATCATATGTTCCATAAACTAGGACAATGTTCCATAATATGGACTTTTACCTTACCAGTTTAGCGGGAGGAAAGCGGCCGATTGCATGTAAGGACTTCATTTCGGTTCGCGCATGCGCGTTCCACAATTATTTCACTTTCGTCTCTTGGGAAAAATTTCGTTTACTTTCGTCCCTGTTTTTGGGGATGAATCGACTGATTGTCTCTATGCCGAAAACAATTGCAGCGACATATTGAACTATCGCATTAATCAGTTCACTGCAGTACGCCTTTAGCAACGACTTTGTTTACACCGTGTAAAATTACGTTTAAAATATGAGCACAGAGGATATTCGTGACGATTGGGGTACGCCACCTGAAATGGTGGCAACTGGCAAGTGCGGCAAAAATTATTCAAGATTTATTACCGCAAAAATCGAAACAGCGATACAACCTGAATTACGATAAATTTCGCGAATGGCAAACGACAAAAAACGTTCAATCCATGTCGGAGGCAGTAATGCTAACGTATTTTCAAGAGTTTGCCCAGAACTGGCAACCTTCGACCTTATGGTCGCATTTCTCGATGCTGAAAAGTACGATAATTTTAAAACATAACATCGATATTGGCAAGTATAGCCGTCTTTTAGCGTACCTCAAACGAAGATCGGTCGGATTTCAAAGTAAAAAATCAAAAACATTATCATCCCAAGATGTCGAGCGGTTCCTAACAGAAGCTCCTGATGTGGAATATTTAGCCACGAAGGTATGTAGCATAAAATTAATAAACTATATATAAAATTCTAAATCAACGAAGATGAATGAAACAAAATTTGTCCTTATGTATGAATTACCAAAATATGCAAAATACATACAATAATACGAAATAAATAACAATATGCACTATGTTTATTACAGATTGCCTTGATCCTCGGTGTGTGTGGGGCATGCCGAGGATGTGAGCTTACTAATGTAACTACAGATGACGTCAAGGACCACGACGGAATTTTTTTGGTCAAAACAAACGACACCAAAAACAATAAGCCCCGGTCATTCACAATTGAAGGAGATTTTTACAACATAGTAAAAAGATTCATTGCCCTGCGACCACGAGAAGTGGATACGAAACGCTTTTTCCTAAACTATCAACATGGGAAATGCACGAGACAACCTATTGGAAAAAATAAGTTTGCTTCGATGCCTAAACAAATTGCCAAGTTAGTATTTTTTTTTAAGCCTGATGGTGTGATAAATCAATTCAATTTAAAAAAAAATTATTAGAACATTATTATTACAGTTATTTGAAACTTGACGACGCTGATTCCTATACCGGGCACAGTTTTCGAAGAACCTCGGCAACCCTTTTAGCTGACTCAGGTGCCAACATTACCACTATCAAAAGACACGGTGGATGGCGATCGGATGCAGTAGCAGAAGGATACATTGAGGACTCGGTCGGAAACAAGGGGAAAATTGGGAATATGATTGACTCGTCAATAAACTTGAAATCTGGGGGGAGTGACGAAAACTCCGACCCATTGAGACAAACAGAAAAAAAAAAAAGTAGATGCGTCAACATCAAAAGTGAACCAAAATGAAGAAAATGGGCAAATGTTTGAAGAAACATTAAATAGAAACTTCAAGCTGCCGTCTGTTATGTTAAGTAATTGCACAAACTGCACTGTGATATTCAAGTAGTTCAAATATTATTGAAAAGATGTTTCACAGAACTATTTATAAAAAACAATTTAATACAATAAAAACGTGCTTTTTTAATCGGGGGGGGGGGGGGGGGGGGGGGGGGGGGGGGGGCCTCCAATGGGGGCTAATTTTCACGCTCAGTCGTGGAACATCTTTACCTCGACCGGTTTTTTTCATGTTTCAAATTTTTTTTTCCCGTAAACAGCAATGATACCCTGTATGCAGGCGCGTAACCAGGGGGGGGCTCAGGGGGCCTGCCCCCCCCCCCCCCCCCCCCCAGCCGAAAAAAAAGAATTTTTTTTCCTCTCTCGTTTGGGCAGACCGAGGATTGGTTTGCCCAAGTCTCGAAAACGTACTTGTTATCTGCTCCCAATGTCCTATATATGTACGCTTGGTGTGTTTGATCTTGACCGGTATGAAGTTGGCACCGCAATCTTCTGTCTCCTTCTATCCTGCGTGGTTACATAGGGAAGAAAAGAGACAGAAGACTGTTGGGCTAACTTCATACCGGTCAACATCAAACACGTTTAGTGTACATATCGACGCGCCCCTTGCGGAGTTTGGCGAAAGCATTAGTTACCAATGGTAACCAATGCTTTCACCAAACTCCGCAAGGGGCGCGTCGATATATTAATATAGGACATTGGGAGCAGATAACAAGTACGTTTTTCGAGACTTGGACAGACCGGGCTCGGTTGAATCAAGTTCAATTCAACACAATCGCAGCTTTCACAGCCTTTACCGTGCTAACTGCACGGAGTAATAAGGTAACTACTAACCTTTTAGGTTTTTATTAAGTCAATTGCAATGTGTGTGATCGGTAGAAATAATATAACAGTGTCCGATGGTATATATACGGCTTTCAAAATCAAATTCATCGTTCTATAGTGAATCAATAAATATTTTCAACACTGAGACTCAGGTACTATCTTCTAGTATGGATATTCGGACATTTTTCAAAAGACCTCCTGACGTTCAGAATCCAGATCCAACTTCGTCTCAGCAAAAAAAAGCCAAGCTTGCAGAGTCGAGTAAACCTGCACCGTCTCAGTCTGACGAAGTTATTCCATCACCGACCCTGCCGGAGACCATTCTGGATTTTGAAGAAGTACTAAAACAGCCGTTAGCTTCCCTGACAAATAATATGAAGTTCCAGCTCATAACTAAACATTGGATACCTAGCGAGGACTACAAATTCCCCAAGAATAGTAAAAATGACTATTCCCGGTCATTTCAAATTCAATGGTTACGCAAATTTTCTCCGTGGCTTGTGTATTCTGCTAAATGCGATGGGGCTTTCTGCAAGGTCTGTCTACTATTTCGGAGGTCAACAGCCCACAATAATAAGTTTGGTTACCTTGTAGATGCTCCGTTCCAAAACTGGAAAAAAGCCTTAGACTATTTTCGCAGCCATGAAAAAAATTCGTATCATCAAGATGCGTTGAAGGCTGGGGAAGATTTTTTGAAAATATATAAAAATGAACTTGTTCGTATTCCTGAAATGATCTCTACAGCTGTGTCACAAACAATTAAACAAAATCGTCTTAAACTAAAGAGCATCGTAGAAACTATAATATTTTGTGGACAGCAAAACATAGCATTACGAGGCCATCGAGAGGGTAGTGTAAGCGACATTATAGCTGCGGGGGAACAAGACGGAGTTGCCAATATCGGTAACTTTCGAGCTCTATTAAAATTTAGAGTCGAATGTGGGGATCAGGTATTAAAAAATCATTTTGAGACAGCGCCAAAAAATGCAATCTATATAAGCCCGAAAGTACAGAATGATTTGATCGAAATTGTGGGTACAGTAATTTTAGAAGCGATCGTAACTGAAATAAACGAGAGTCCGTATTTTTCTATCCTAGCTGACGAGACTACTGATATCGCAGGTATTGAACAGATGTCTTTTTGCGTACGTTACTTGAAAAAAAATATAATCACTGAAGCTTTTTTAACATTTGTACCAGTGCATGATACCAGTGGAGAAGCATTGGCAAATACAATTATTCAAACAATGAAACTATTGAAACTTGATACATCTAAGCTACGGGGTCAGGGATATGACGGCGCGTCAAATATGAGTGGAAAGTATAAAGGCGTCAAAACGAGAATCTCACAGCAGTATCCTCTAGCTCAATACACTCACTGCTGCAGTCATGCATTAAACTTAGTTGTAATGTCGAGCTGTGACCTAAAGCCAATAAAAAATATGATTGGCACTATAAAGTCAATAACAACTTACATAAGAGATAGCAACGTCCGAAGAAGGTGTCTATCTTCATGTTTGCCGGAGGATTCAAGGTTGAAAATGTTGAACAAGATGTGCGAAACGCGTTGGGTGGAACGTCATACTGTCATAATAGATTTTATTTTGGTATTTCCGTCTATTGTAGAAGCGTTAACCATTATCAGTGACAATGACAATATGGCATCGGCCTACGTACAGTCAATTGTCAACTTCGAGTTTATCGTTTGTCTCAAATCAATGGAACTCATTACAAAGCTACTGTTGCCAATCAGTAAGTATTTACAAAGCATGACATGTGATTTGATTGCCGCAGGTAATGAAATAAAACATCTAGAAGCGGTTTTAACGGAGTACAGGTCTAACGTAGATGCAGAATTTTCTTCACTGTTCTCAAGTATATTAGAATTCAGCGAAAAAAATAATATTAATCCGACTCTGCCACGAATTTGCCAAAAACAGAGTAAAAGATCAAATGTTCCTGCTGCAAGTCCAGAAGAATATTATAGACGGTCTATTTTCATTCCATTTTTGGATTTCTTATTGAGTGAGATTAAAGCGCGATTCGGGCCGTTGTTTTCCAAGCTGGCCGCGATTCAAGTGTTAATACCTGCCGTTTTAAACAAAGTACGAGAAAGCGATGCCTTCAAACGACTTGATCAAATCCAAGAGCCAGACGTAGATAAAGACTTGTTATCCCTCGAATTTAAAAGATGGAGAACTTACTGGCAGACGCAGAATGAAACTCCACAAACAGCGGCAGAATCGTTGGCTGCTTGCAATTCGATTTTTTATCCTAATATTAACAATCTTTTAAGAATATTGTGCGTGATGCCCGTCACTACGGCAGAAGCAGAACGAAGCTTTTCCACGTTACGAAGATTAAAGACGTGGTTGCGCAACACCACATCTGAAAATCGTCTAACGGGACTGGCTTCGCTTCATATTCATAATTACCGAATGATTGATCGGGAAGAAATTATCACCAGATATGCAAACAGTGGAAATCGACGGCTCGAATTAATATTCAATAGGTAGAGGTAAATTCGGTTAAGAGAGATATTTGCAACTAGTGCTGTGATATGCGTTGTGAAATTATAATATTGTTCCCATTTTCCGTACTGAAGCATAAACATTAAATATATTCACTGTTAAGAGATAAGGCCACTATGAATCTGGTGATATGCATTGCGCCATATAGTAGTCATATATTATTGTTATTTGTTCCTACCGTACCTAGATATAAGTACAAGCGTACAAAAAACAAACAGTCAATATATTTACTAGTATAATTATATTAGTGTGTTAATATTGGTACTAATAATCCATACTCTAATAAAGATAGGTATTTAAACACATTGTCCGTCCTTTTTTCATCTCTCTAAACACCCCGCTCAGATCTCAGCCCCCCCCCCCAAGATGTCTTCTAGTTACGCGCCTGCCTGTATGCACTTATTATAAAAAGTATTGTGTGTGACGCGGGACGTCCCTAATAACACAATATACTAATACTTCGCAAAAATATTGTCAAATGTTGGTTTTATATGGTGAATGCGGGAGTAATGCTGCTAGAACTGCCCGTGTCTATGCAGAGAAATATCCGAATCGTCGTCATCCTGACGGTAAAGTGATATTACGGTTGTTGAGTCGGGCAAGTGAAACAGGAAAATTGATACCAAATCGAAGTGAAAATAGAGCCGGGGCGAATAATGTTGCCGCAGAAGAAAACGTTTTGAATATTTTTGAAGATGACCCCACAAAAAGTATCCGTCAAGTAGCGCGGATGTGTGAAAGCACTTGTTCAAGGACACAGCGAATTTTGATAGATAATCGGCAGCACGCATTCCACCGCAGGCAGGTTCAAGATCTAGATGATGGTGACGCCATCCTGCGACTGCAATTTTGCGAGTGGCTGCTGCAGCAAAATTTACAGGATCCAGATTTCATACATAAAGTTATATTTATCGATGAGTCGAATTTTGGAAGAGATGGGCCGTTCAACTTCCACAACTCTCACGTATGGGCTGAGCAGAATCCCCACGCGAAGAGAGTGCGTGGATTCCAAGTGCGATTCAGTATCAACTTATGGGCTGGAATGGCATACTGGTGTGTATATTAAGTATTAATCAGTATTAATGTAATTGATAAAAATAATTCAACCAAATTTAAATGTTCATACAAGAAAAAATACATAATTAAGCTATTTATCAGAACTTATGAGTGATACATGATCATTTCTGAACTATTTTTCAGGTCGGCCCTTATATCATGCCGGCGCGCTTAACCGGAGAAATTTATGAAAATTTTCTTGCCGAAGATTTTGACGATTTACTCGACGAGGTTCCGCTAGCAGCACGACGTGACATGTAGTTTCAGCAAGACGGGGCGCCACCACGTTATTACAGACCCGTACGAAACCTGTTGGACGAAAAATTTCCGAACAAGTGGATCGGCCGCGGAGGTCAGGTCGCCTGGCCCCCCAGGTCTCCGGATTTAACTCCGCTGGACTATTTTTTATGGAGTCACGTAAAAGATTACGTTCATGAGGAGCCAGTAGATAACCTAGAGATCCTGCAGGATAGGTTACATGAAGCTATAGCTACGATAACACATAACGAATGATTTAATAACGAACCGTTCATTAATAAATATTTAGTAATAGTTACTCAATCATTTATTGAAGTCCATTTATTTCCACCAAATGAATATTTATTTAATGATCAAACGAACTTACCTGTGAAGTTCGATCATAATTATATGACTGCCCCGTCCGAATAGATCACTAGGTAGTTTCCCATCTCATGGGCTACGTGCCACTACTTTCAAAGTTAATAATGCAAAATAAGACAATTGCAACTACCATGTATGCGGTAGCGTTGGGTGCTGACTTCATTCTTCAAAGCTGTTGTCGTAATCTGAAGGGATTTGGGTTAATCGGGTGGGAGTGATCTATTCGGACGGGGCGGTCATATAATTATGATCGAACTTCACAGGTAAGTTCGTTTGATCATTAAATCAAGAGACTCGGTAGAGTCTCGCGCCAAGTACATAAAAAAAAAAAATTTCATCAAGAAAAAAAAATTTCACGCGCGAGACTCAACCTACCCTAACCTATAACGCGAAATAGTATCTTCGTTTTCTTTCACCTCACAACATGCACGAATTAAAACTAATTTTATCTAGGATGTGGGCATGGAAAGCTTTCATTTGAGCCCTAAATCGATCAAATCGGTGTCCGGAGTGCTGAGATATAATTAACTTCAGATTCTGATACCTCGTTTTCACTCACAATGTTTCGTTTTCTCTTTAGTGTTCTTCAGACCAAGATTCAGCCTACTCAAACCATTCCCATAAAATCACATTTCGTCGCTAAACGCAGGACGTATGTTCTACGCTTATACACAGAACATACGTCCTTACGCATCTGGGAACAGACATAGAAAGGAAAGTCCACACAAAAATTCAGACCAAGATTCATCGCATTAAAACCATTCCCATAAAATCACATTGCGCCGCTAAACGCAGGACGTATGTCCTATGCTCATACACGGAACATACGTCCTTACGCATCTGGGAATATGGCATAGAAGGGATGAATCCACACAAAAGTTGTATAGACTGGTGTAAGTACGAGAGTCACGACGTAGTAGGCGCTAGCATCGCAGACAAAAATCGTCTGCAACACTAGCAGACGCGTGTTGTCATTTCATGTTTTCAAATCCAAATAAAGGAAATAAAAAAAAGTTCGAGCAATGATTAATACAAAATTTGACGGTACAAAAACTAGTGAATATCCACCAAAAGCTCCTCAGGTACGAAAACCTTATGCCAAGGACATTAATGCGATAGTCACCAACAAAAATGTTTAAATCCTACGATTTTGAGCTTTTGAGGTTATTTATGAATGCAATTATCGGAGGTAACGGTTTTTTGGGTTCAATTATTTAGCAAGTTATCGCCTGAGGAAGTCTGACGATAGAAAATCAAGAAAACATGTTGAAGTTGAAAAATATTGAGGATAGCATGATTCCATATAAGGAACGGTAAGGAGCCAGACCAATAAAGCCGAGTTCAAGCGTTGGATTGCAACAAATTCCACTTCAAGCTCTATGTTAAGCTCATCTTTGAAGGCTCGTCTGCTCAGATCTAAATTGTGAGTCCGTTAGGCGTAGGATTCCAACGAGTTTTATAATCCATCTCCGTATCATCCAGTCGAAACGAGACTGTCTGTCGACGTTGTGTGTTGGACTCTGATAAGCTTTATTCTACACTCCAAGTCAACGTAGTGCCTTGACCTTCGGTAGAGATAATTTTTTAATCCATGTTTTACAAACAGCTTAGATCCTCCGTTCAGAACGATCTCAAAGTCTGTATAAATATCTATGATTACATGTAAATTAATAGTACAAACTATATATCGATACCCACGTTCTAATATGTCGTATCCTACATTTGGAAAAATGTTCAGTAGGCGATAAAAACAGTTCACTATCACCATTGAAAAGATAAGACCTTACGGATCGGAATACTTATTTAAAAATAGTAAATCTACGATTTGACCGCTGATACTTACACATAAGCTGCGAAACATTATTAACATTCCATTTTTCAAAGAAAGTCAATTTCTCAAATTTTGTGGTTTACGACATATTAGAAGGTGCGTAGCGATATTCACAATTGGATGTCAAATTTCAAATAGACTCTCGCTAACTCGCCGATCGGTAAATCGCTGCAGCGGCGGTAAGTTTTGACACAGACACAGACCTACACAACTGACTGCGCCTTGCCACCGCTACTGAACTTGATCTGCGTGGTCTGATGTGATAAAAACCTTTGTCATGGATTGTTCAATTTTGGAGTCGGTCGTCGTTTGAGACGAGAGGATAATGAGAGAAAACGCTGAAGTTGCAAGATATCGGGATAGTGTGATTTGATACAAGAAACGGGTAGAGTCAGACGAATAGAGTAGAATGCAAGTTTTTGATTTCGAAAACTTTCATTTTATGCTCTACGCTAGTCTTGCATCAATATAGGCTTGATTGTATATATTTCGATACCTTCTGTTCAGACCCGAAGTTGAAGTTGACGTTATGAGTATGGGACGCGTACATGTTCTTTTTGCAGAGGACCTAGCTGCATTAAAAAAAAAAAAATACCTAAGAATTGCAACACATATATCTAATATTTATATATATTTAATCATGAGCAGCAACTATAACCCTGCGTGCAAGTAACTCCGCTATTGCCGGTTCCAAGCCCAGATGAGACAGGAGGAGGGCTACACATTGCAGGCATATAGAATTATATCGGATTCTAACAAAACAATTCGTAGAATTTAATAAAATAACACATGCAACGTCTGTCCACAGAAATTCAAGGCTCACAGAAAAGTATGAGCATACGTGTATATTATAACATTATTTTCATTCATTCAAAATCATACTACCACATTTAACATTGCTGCTTCTTGAGGGATTCGGATGATACAAAATGCATCACCGTACATGCATTGCGATGTTTATAGCAACAATTGGCAGAACGTTGACAACTGAGCAAGCCTCGCAAGCGAGGATATGGGAAAACCCAATCGAGCGAGCGTAGCGAGCGAGCACAATTATTAGGTAGTCAAGCAAAATTGTACAAAAAGTGGTGATATCAACCCCAAAAAGCACCCCTGGTGCAAAAACCTTTCGCCAAGTACATTAATATGGTCACTACCCCCCAAAAACATCCACCAACAAAAATTCCTCCCTAACAAAAGTGGTACTACAAAAATGTCTACTTACAAAAGGATTGAAATCAGATACAATTGCCAAGTACATGTCTTCTGTATAAAAAAGTTTACAACAGAAGAACAGAAAACTGAATAGTCTTGTATTGTTCACTCGCTACGCTCGCTCACTCGATCGGATCTTGATAATTACAGGGAAAAAATCAGGAAAAAAAATTTAGGAAGTGGTACTTGGCGGGCCATTATAGCAATATGTATCTAACAAATGATACATAGACCTAAGTGAATACTCTTTCACTTACTCATAGCAATATGTATCGAACAAATGATACATAGACCTGAGTAAATACTCTTTTACTTACTCATAAATGGCCCGCAAGTACCACTTCCTAAATTTTTTTTCCTGATTTTTTCCCTGTAATTATCAAGATCCGATCGAGTGAGCGAGCGTAGCGAGTGAACAATACAAGACTATTCAGTTTTCTGTTCTTCTGTTGTAAACTTTTTTTATACAGAAGACATGTACTTGGCAATTGTATCTGATTTCAATCCTTTTGTAAGTAGACATTTTTGTGGTACCACTTTTGTTAGGGAGGAATTTTTGTTGGTGGATGTTTTTGGGGGTAGTGACCATATTAATGTACTTGGCGAAAGGTTTTTGCACCAGGGGTTTATATTTTCCGCCCCGTCCTCCAGATCACTAGGTAGATGTTTAAAGCATCTTACGACAACGGTTGTGAGAACATAAACGTATATATTTGAAATACTAATACATTTTTTAAATTAGCTGGAGTATTTCAATTGTAGTTAGCCATGAACATTTGGCTATAAAGAAGAAAACAAAAATTAGCCAGATAGTATTATTCTGGCAAAAGAACAGGGATCAGTAACTGGTCTATTATAAAATTTGGCAAAGACCTCTGATTTTTTAGTCCATCCAACCGTTTTTCTGATTTCTTCCAAATCTAGGCCCTTTCTATAAGCGGCAGATGTGGAAGCATGCCTCGTGCTGTGTGCCTTGAAGATATTTGTATCTAAACCACTTTTACTTAGTATAATCTTTACCCATCTGCTGAGGGTTTGTGTTGTTACCGCTTTATTATGCGGTTTCCTAGTGGTAATGAATAATTTATTGACATTACCACGGATATTTCCAGTCTTTGAGATATATGTTTTTAGCACAGATGCGACACAAATATTGGGATTTTCGTCAAAATTTGGTAGTTTTAGTACTGGTTGGACTTTATTAAGACCGGACGTCTTTATTCTGCTCGTAATTCTGATTTCAATCGAGTCAGTGAATATTTTGATATTGTTCAATTCTATAAGGGCAAAGGTTTGCATCCTATGACCGGTAACTAAGGCAAGTAAAGATATTAGTTTGAAGCTCAGGTTTTCTAAAGTTAGGCTTTCGTTTGGGTATAAAGTATAAATGTATTTTAGTACCATACTGGGGTCCCAAGTCACCTCATATTTTGGTTTACTAGGTTTTATGTTGTGTATACCCTTAAAAAATCTTTTTATGAGCGGATTCTCACCTAAGTCTCCATTTCTGATCATAGAGATCGCTGAACGAAATGAATTTAAAGAGCCGTAGGACGAGCCCAAATCAAATTGATGCGTGAGGAACTTGATAAGGTTTGAAATTGAACTATTGTAAATGTCTATGTTTTGTGCATTGCAAAATGTATACCACAGCCTCAGTCCAGAGTGGTATTGTTTCAGAGTCGATGGGCATATTGATGCAAGGAATATCTTGGCTGCTTCTTCGGAAACACCTCTTAATTTGTACGCTTGTTTGATAATACACCCGCCACCAGGGTAAGCTTTCCGTACAGGGGATGTGGTTCCCTGTCGGCAGAGGAAAGTAAATTGATATCGGGTTTGAAGGTGATTAGTTCTGAATCTAGTAATAGGTTGAATAACGGAAACCAAGGCTGGGATGGCCAGAGAGGTACAACTACAATACCTCTGCATTTACTGTTCTGAATCTTTCGTAAGACCCTTAGAATTATTGAAAAGGGTGGAAAAGCGTAAAAGAAATGATTTTCCCAAGAAATGGTGAATGCGTCAGCGGTTAGAGAATCTGGATCTCTGAACCAGGAAACATAAATCCTACACTTTTTGTTGTTTCTGCTGGCAAACAAGTCTATATCTGGGATGTTGAATTTATTCACAATTATTTTGAACGCAAAGTCACTTAGTTCCCATTCTGTTTCTTTCTCTAATTTCCTTGATTCTATATCTGCTTCAAAGTTATCTGATGTGCTAACAGGGCCGGATTTTGGTGTCCGTAGGCCCTAGGCACAGAGCCGAATTTTGGTGTTGTAGGCCCTAAGGCGGTTGTCAGAAATTTTCTGGCGGGGAGTTATGATGTTGCTTTCCATTTTTAAAACATACTTGGTATTAGGTATATAATAGTATAATACACCTGTGGATGACGACACTTAGAGTGATTCGCGTTCTCATTATCAGAATTGTAAACTCTTACCACAAGCTCAATCAATTGAAGAACTCTCCGAATGAAACACCACTGATATAAGTTAAGTGCTAAACTACTAAGACTGTTCCTTTCGAGATCTCCTAAATTGACGGCGTGCCTTTACTTCAGTAATTTGAGTTCATAAAACAACCGCTGCATAGCGCTGCTATGGGTAGCACTTATGTACGGGAGTAAAAATCCTCAGATTCGATTGCAGTTTGCACACATTGTCACAACTCGTTTTCTTGAGGCGCTGTAGTCAACACCGCGCTGTGTATAAATTGAGGTTGAAACCCAAAAACTACAAGCTTTACTATTTTATCCCGAAGAATCACTTTGTTGAGTGCTTGATCCATTTCAAAATGTCTGATGGATATAAGCGGAAACATGAATCTGGTTATGCTAAAAGAAAAAAAAAAGAAGAAAACGAAAAAGCTTTGAGTAAAATTCAAAACTCTTTGTTGAAATACATGAATGTTTCACAGCAATCTAGTAGTTCTAGTTGTCAACCGGAAGATTGCAAAGATGACATTAGGAAGCCAACTAGCTCTACCAACCGAGGAACAGATGAGGAGGGAGGTCGAGGTGGTGTGGAAATAGAATCGCACCAGGTAAAATCCACGCTAACCGATAAAAAAATAGGCAACGATCAAGATCGTGTAAAAATCGGATCGGACGAGATAGTTTTCATCGCGTCGACAACAGATATAGATGCAACTAAGGACCAATCAGGGCCTGTCGATGACTCAAATATACAGAAACCATCGGTCACCGTTTCATTTCAAGGTTTCAGCACTGATCCAGCTGAATGGAAAATAAACGCAGATCTAATTCATTGTTTCACCGAAAATGTACCATCACAAAATTTGGACTTAATTTCAAAACCAAGGGCTCGACAATTTGGCGAAAAATTAAGATACGTGCGAAAAGAATTTTTTTATCGGCAAATGAATAATGGCGAGGTAGTTGAACGAGACTGGCTAATCTTCTCAGAATCTACAGGGAAAGTATACTGTTACGTATGTATGTTATTTCGAGGCGGGCCTAATGAGTTATATAAATATAATCAATTTCAAACTGGATTTGACGACTGGAAAAATATACATGCCAGAATAACGGCACATGAAAAATCAAAAGAACATTTCACCGCCATATCTAGCAGGCTGGAGCTCCAAAAATCTGCTCGGATTGACACGGAAATACAATTGGAGAGGAATAAAGTTAGTAATTACTGGACTGAAGTTCTAAGAAGAGTAGTTGCGGTAGTTAAATTTCTGGCAGAAAGAGGCATGGCTTTTCGGGGTGATAACGAAATACACAATAATCCACACAATGGCAATTTTCTTGGGTGCATTGATCTTCTATCCGAGTTTGATCCGTTTCTGAAAGAACATGTACGGAAATATGGAAATCCAGGAAGTGGAAATGTTTCTTACCTTTCTTCAACGACATACGAAGAATTTATCAATTTATTAGGGTTGAAAGTGTTGACGCAGATCACGTCTGAAATTAAAGGAGCTAAATATTACGGGATCAGCGTAGATTCTACCCCCGATGTAAGTCACATAGATCAGTTGTCAGTCGTTATTCGGTATGTGTCTAACGATGGAATAATACATGAGCGATTTTTAATGTTTGTTCCTATCGAAAAACACGACGGAAAATATCTTTTTGAAACAGTAGCATCTATACTCAACAAGCATGAAATAGATATAGGAAATTGCAGATCACAGTCATACGATAACGCTGCTAATATGAGCGGGATGTATTCTGGAGTCCAAGCAAGATTTAAGGAAGTCAACAATTTAGCAGTATGGGTTCCATGTGCTGCACACAGCCTTAATTTAGTAGGGACTACGGCTGCAGAAAGCTGCTTAGCTGCCGTTAATTTTTTCGGTATACTACAATCCATCTATACATTCTTTGCTTCTTCGCCACAAAGGTGGTCAAAGCTGAGTACGGTAGAAAATACGATAAAAAGTCTATCAGACACGAGATGGTCAGCACGTTATGATGCGGTAAAATCTTTGAAAAAGAATTACAATCAAATACGTATAACTCTCGTTGATATGTCAGAATGCCAAAATCAAAAGGCGACAGTTGTTCACGAAGCAATGGCTCTGATAAAAAAACTGAACAGCTTAGATGTAGCATTAATGACAGTCATTTGGGAGGATCTTCTGAAAAACATCGACAGATTGAATAAAGCACTTCAAGCACCTGGAATCGAGTTGTGTGTAATTACGAAGTTATATGATGCTCTTCTTAAGTATTTGGTTGATATCCGAGCTGAAAACAAATTTAACGATTTTGAAAGAATGGGAAAAGATCTCGCCCCAAATTCTGATTACACACAATGCGAAGCTCGAAAGCGAAAGAGGAAGAGGCCGTTTGATGAAACACCAGAAGAATTGGTACCAGAACAAAGTGAAAAAGATGTATTTCGGATTCAGGTTTTTTATCGTATTTTAGATGCACTAATTACAGAAATGACAAATCGACGTGCTTCATACAGCACCTTACACGATACATTTAGTTTCCTTACTGACAAATCTTTATCGAAAAATGAAATTAAATCCAAAGCCACAGAATTAGTCAATATCTATTCGACAGACTTCGAAGAAGACTTTGTTGATGAGTTTCTGATGTTTTCTGAACTGTATAAGAATGAAACTTCTGTAGCGGAATTATTAAGAAGCCAAATAAAAGATAAACTTGTTACAAGTTTCCCGAATGTCAACATCGCTTTCAGAATATACTTATCAGTCATTGGATCAAATGCAGAAGGCGAAAGATCATTTTCGAAACTGAAGCAAATTAAAAGCTATATGCGATCAACTATGGGTCAAAATCGTCTGACGTCCTTGGCTCTTCTCTGCATTGAGAGTGACATAACACGCAGCATGGACTTCAATGATATTATTCAAGATTTTGCTGCAAGGAAAAGCCATAGAAAGCATCTTTTCTAGTATGAGGACATTTTACGAAGAAAATATCGTGCAATAATTTCTGTTTCAATTAAAATAAAAAAAATAAAAATGTGTTGTCTTGTTTATCTGTATTCGCAATTTTCTTTTCAGGATTGAAAAAAAAAATCGCTGCTTCGTAGGCCCTAAAAAATCGTAGGCCCTAGGCACTGTGCCTAGAGTGCCTAATGGTAAATCCGGCCCTGTGTGCTAATGTATGATGCGAATACCAAGATGTTTCTCTCTTCACACCACTGCCATAATCTTTTAGCTGTTTGACTAAGTTCTGAACACAATATGCCACCCATGCGATTGATGTATGAGATCGCAGTGGTATTGTCTATTCTTAGAATAATATCACAATTTGATTTGTTATTAGCGAAACACTTTAATCCAAAAAAGGCCGCCAATAACTCGAGTATGTTAATATGTTTCTGTTTTTCTAAATCATTCCAATACCCATGGGTCTTCTCGTTTTCGCACCCGCTCCCCAGCCCGATAACGATGCGTCGGTGAAAATTTCAAATTCAAATTTAATTAACCGGTTTAAAGAATTTTTAGCCACCTGAACATTATTTTTCCACCAGTCAAGGTCCTCTTTGAGGTAATTAGGAATTTTCATTGTGCACTCATAATTTCCATTGGTATGATCTAGAGCTAATATTTTTGCTTTCTCAAAGGATTTTGTGTATGTCCAACCGTATGTTAGTGCTGGACATGCTGCTGTAATTTTTTCCAAAAAACTTGCAAATTCTCTAATTTTACAGTTTGCAGTACTACTAATCTTCTCGATTTGTTTGAGTAATTGAAGTCTTTTATCTGGAGTTATTTCAATAGTCATATCATTGGAGTTAAATACAAAACCCAGAAATTTTTTACTACAAGAGGGAACCAGCTGACTTTTTTCTTCGTTAATCATAAACCCTAGTTTGAGTAGCAAATCTATAGTCTGTGACACATTATCTAGACAAGATTGATAGGTGTTACCTAACAAAAGAAAATCATCTATATAGGCGATTGACATAAGCCCTCGTTTCCTAAAATCATTGAGAACCGGTTTCAGAATCTTTGTAAATACATAAGGAGCTGTTGAGAGGCCAAAGGGTAGACAGGTGAACTCGTAAGTCTAATTATTAAATAGAAATCTCAAGTATTTTCTATGATCTGGATGGATAGAAATCAGAAAATAGGCATCTTGTAAATCTATAGTATTCATGTAGCATTTTTGAGACATAAGCCTTTTAGCAGTTCTAAAATCTTCCATTTTAAAATGCTCAGTAGTAATAAACTTATTTAGTTTTTTCAGATTAAGTATAAACCTATACGAGCCATTTGGTTTTGGTATGAGAAATATAGTTGATAAAAACTGTGTAGGATTTTCACTGCATCGCGTAATGGCTCCTAAATCTAACAATTTGTTTACGGAAATTGTGATATTCTGTATTTCATTTGGAGACCAGCGTTGCTCAGGAGGTGAAATTTTCTGAATCGGTAATGTATCAAAAGGGATTTTATATCCGTCTATCCAAGATAACAGTTTTGTATCATTGGAAATTTGTTCCCAGGCTAACTTGAAAAACCTCAGTCTTCCTGCTGGGTAACTTACATTCGGGATTACTATTTTCTGCGATGGGTCTGTGACGATTGTCCTCTTGGGATTGTTGTTGTATCTTTGGCCCGCTTGTGGTTTCGAACTCCTGCGTATGTCTTGCTGATTGTGATATGGTTGTTGTCTGCCTGACCTGGGAGTTCTGGACGCTTGGTGATTCTGGCGACGGAAGTAAGGCAGACTCTTGGAGTTTAAATTCATTTTCTTATTATTGTCCGGCTTTTTGTAGTCAGTTTTATTATTTTTCATACCCATTGAAATTTTTTCGAGTGATTTTGCCGAGTTTACACGCTCGTCCAAGTTATTGCCGAACAAGAACTCTCCGATTGGAGCCCCTGTCATTGTTTCTTTGAGTGACGGATTAACACTAGAGGTTATAAATAATCTTCTTGTTTCAGAATCAGTATGGTGTAGACTGTAGATCCGATAATATGCGACCTGAGTCACTAATCCATTCAATCAATTGTACATTGTCCCCCGTTTGGTTCCCTTGGATAAGATGTGTTAATGCTTGACCCAGAGCTGATACACAAGAACCTATCTGATTTTAAATTGCTGCAAGTCTAGCATCTCTCTGAATTGTGTTGGGTATCATCGCCGCCTTGGCTTCTGGGTTTAATAAAGGTGCATCCATAAGAACGCCATTACGCGGAACTGGATATTTTTTAATTAATTCTGATTTTGAATCAGTGAAAAGTCCTTTTTTCAGTATCATTTCCCATGTACAGGCAATATCTGGGTGTATTTCCTTGCTCAGGACTTTTTCCTCATTAACCTTGCTATCTAGTATGTTTAATATGTTTTCACATAACGGCAGACTTTCGCCCTCAGTTGCACTCGGCTGTTCCAGTGGAATTTCCAGAGGTTGTGACTCTGTGGCAAGAGGGTCGTTTTGAGTTGTCACAACACCTAGTTCCCTAGGTGAGGTTGATATGGGTCTATCCCGTCGTGGGGTTGAGCTGGACCTGTTCTGCCCTGAATTTGATCTGGACCGGGTCCGTCGTGAGGTTGATCTGGACCAGTTATGACGGGAGGAGTGTGGCGACACATTTCGGTAACCTACATAGGAAATTTTCAAATTGCAAAAAAGGACCTGAATCTCCATGGCTCGTTTGAGATTAGATTGATTGTATAGTCAACTCGTGACTAATAACTCCAAAGAACTCGTCTGGGGAGAAGCCACATAATATCAACTCGTGATTTAATCCGAACAGATCTCGTCTGTTTCGAATCTCAATGGTCTGACCATTGGTTTCGTTGATCCAAGATTCAACTTACGATCGTTTCGCGAGTAGACACTAGCTTCTCTAGACCGATGACGCCAATGGCGTCTGTGCTTCTTTTTCCTCTGTAATTTTTTCTCCAATTTTTCGAGACGCTTGAAGAGTTCCGAGGATCGATGATCCTTTCTTTCACTATCTTCTGATCTTGATTCTTCTGAATCACTATCGTGAATCTGATTTCGCGACATGATCACTTTAATTTGAACGTTTTTCTCTAATTCTCACAAATACGTGGCGTGTAGCTACGCACCAAGAGAAGGAATGAAGTCAGCACCCAACGCTACCGCATACATGGTAGTTGCAATTGTCTTATTCTGCATTATTAACTTTGAAAGTAGTGGCACGTAGCCCATGAGATGGGAAACTACCTAGTGATCTGGAGGACGGGGCGGAAAATATAATTAGTATTTAATAAATGGTTTATTGGTGTTTAATAAATTTACTAGTATTAAAGAAATCATTGTTTTAACTTATTTTAGGGTATAACCTAATTTCTTTACTCAAAAATAAATACAAATAATTAAAATAGTTAATTTTAAGTAAAAGTATAAAGAATTATAAAGAAAAAAATTTCGTTAAATTATAAAAAATTCAATGATGCATCGTGAAGTTAACCCTCGAACATAGTAATATTTTGAGAACGACGGTCCGGTCGACCTGCACGTCGAAAACGACGGTTTGGTTGACCTGGACGCTGAAAACGACGGTCCGGTCGACCTGAACGCTAAAAACGACGGCTCGGTCGAACTGCGCATCGAAATCGGTGGTCCGATCGATCTAGACGCTGAAAGCGACGATCCGGTCGAACTGCACATCGAGATCGACGACCCAGTTGACCTGGACGTCGAAAACGATTATACGGTCGACCTAGACCTTAAGAACAACAGCCCGGTCGAATTGCACGTCGAGAACGACGGTCCTGTTCACCTGTATGTCGAACACGATGGTCCGGTCGACCTGCGATGAAAAAATGTCGGTCCGTTGAGCCTGTCCACGAGCAGAAACGCCGAAGCAACAAAGTACGGGCACCCAATTACCGGCACGGCACTGACTGTATGACGTGCGAGTAGAGCTCGCTAACTTGAACCTGCTCCATCTGGCAAACTATGATAGCCTCGAAGTTTTCGCTAAGGAAATTTAATTTTCATTTTTCGTAAGGAATCTGACTGTGCAAGGACGGGCGGTTGATCCGAATCACCGTGTATATGCAAAAGACCTAACCAATCGAAAAGAGTTTGGTAAAAAAAGCCGCTAAGTCTCCAGAACCCAAATTATCTCACAATAAGAATTCACGAAAAACTAGTATTAATAAAATAACGGTGGATTGAGATTTATTACAAATTGATTTGATTCATGGCTTTGCCGAGTCTCTCGCAGCTATTTGGAGTCTCCTATGATGGACGACTCGAAATCTAGCGTTGATTCTTTTGCATTTCTTTTTTCAAACAAACGATCAATATTCTATGGCATGAATAAGCCATCCAATTATTCAATATATGTGTTGTAACGTGGCCAAACCACGACCCACATAAACATTAGGATCATATGGTATATAACGTGCGCCGCCTGTCAATGGCGCGCGCCATCTGCCATCAGCGCGGTCAACTATAAAAGACGCCATCTACCACGGCGCAGTAAACTATCGCCTATCGCCATTTTGCCTGAAATCTTTCTCGCTAACAAAGTAAGCATTCGATTTAATGAGGTAGCATCAAATATCGCTATTTAATCAGAACAAGTCTCTCTGGGGATATCAAAGTGAGAAGCTAGCGAGTATTTCGGTATTCCTATTGCATTTTTATATCCACAGCTTCGCTCTAGAAATATTGGTGAAGCTAGCGTGGTTGCTCGGCCTCCTTGCCTGTCAGATCCTTGCTTCTTGCAAGCACAGCTGTTGAATTTAATTATCAGTCGATTCATTTCGACATAAACAAACTTTATTCAAATTCAAAGAAAAATTCAATCAATTAAATTCACGTAGTAAATAAATTCATAAACATTCATATTCGAGCCAACAACTCTTTGAAAGACCTAGCAGTCTAGGCAAAATTCACATCAACACATCTACACACGTCATTACCATTAAGTCAATTAGGGATAGTCACATACTCAGGTAAACTGAACCTTTAATATTAGAATTGAGCCAAAAAACTCTTTTAAAGACCTAGCTGTCTAGGCAAGTATGCTGTAAATCTTTTTATCTTTTAAAATCACATTCACTCCAATCATACTGTATTAGAGTTAAAATAATTATCGAATAATCACCTTTAATATTAAATATAATAAAACATTACTATTGATTATTATAAACCGTGTGAATTCAATCATCAACTACCATCCCAATTATGAAATTACAAGTAGGCCCGTAGAGAAAGTCCAAGCACCCTGAGATAAGAGACTGCGTCGGCCTTCTGCCGATATAAAATAAATAGTGAATAGAATTAGCACAGTGTCTCGGATATGACTTTTGCGAAGCTAGTTTCAGTTTGTGATAATATACAGCCAGAAGAATATCGTTGCGCGTGAGTGTACGTATAGAGGTATTATACTTAAAGTCCATACCGCAATAATGATGATCAACGATATGCTGGATAATGAATATCGACGCTTCAGCGTTAGTATTATCCTATCTCAGTTTGTATTTCGAAAATCATCCTATCTCAAACTGTGGCTGAAAACTATTCCATTTCAAAATGTGTTTGAAAATCATCCGATTTCAAATTGTATCGAAAACTATTTCATCTCAAAATGCGTTTTTATAAACACCATTCCTATACTATGAAACATTCGGATTATCAAGAGTTCGAATTGTCGAAGTTTTCCAGTGCGATTCAGAATTGAAAGATGTAAGAGGCCTGCACAGTGGTGTCAACCTGATTTCGGAGAAACGAAATGGATTTCTGTGATAGAATAATTTTTAAACGTATTCTGAGATAGAATGGTTTCCAATCACAATTTGAAATTGGATGATCTTCAAACGTATTTTGAGGTAGGATAGTTTTCGACCATAGTTAGAATTCAGATATTGTCGATAAGAGTAATGAATATGTCGCAAGCCAAACAAATGGTCAAGTGATTGGAGAGACGACTAGCCTAACCAAGTATAATTACCAAGTATTAGACGTGCACCTAGAGATACAGAGAAAATACACTGACGATAAGGCTTGTAACGTTTCAGAATTAATATTAATTATTATGTAATAACTTGTAAGTTGGGTCGACGCGCGCCAGCGCCATCTCTGTGGCTCACGTCGAACCCTCTCGCCGGTCTCGAATCTCCGAGCGCTCAGAAAACCTTTCTCGCAAGTAAAATCATACCACAATGTTAACAGTACCCATAGAAATCGGCCTAATAAGCAGAGAAAGAGAAATTCATAATTCTCTCGAAATTGGGCTAGTCTGTGCTGTTTCGTCTTCACGACCTGTCCCAATATTTGGAGATATTTTTTTTAACTTATATTAATTATTAGTCTCTACCGGGGAACGACAAGTATAGGTTGTTTCGTCTTCCTGACTTGTTAGATCCGAGGTGTAATAAACTCATTTTTCTATCGAAAATAATTAGCGATTTCATTATTCTAAATTCTTTATCACATCAACCTTGTTTAATCATCAATATTTTTCTTTGTCTCAATTAGCTTTCGAGTCAAGTAATATAAAACGGTCATCCGCCAAAACGAAGTTTAATAAAATAGATTCACTACCTTGATTTTACCTGAGCGTTCTGACAAAAAATAATATAGTCTTAATATCAGACAAACATTGAATATAAAACGGTCATTCGCCAAAACGAAGTTCAATAAGATAGATTCACTATTCCGATTTCAATTTAACAATTATACTCTAGCCACTTTCAGGCCCTTAGAAGGATAGAATTATCAATGTTATCACATATAGCTACATATATTTTATGAATAAATACTTATTAACCTGTTAATAACCTACAGAAAAGCATTCTTTGTTCCAATTCCTCACTCCTGTTACTCCAATATTTAGAAGTATAATTATCATAAAAAAAAGGATAGTAGGCCCGCGGAGGTAATCTCCAATCGACCCTAAAGACGGGAATCAGCTCTCACATCGAATAAAAAATAATAAAAATTTGACAACATCACAGGCTAAGATTATTATAAGTTGTTGACATGAATACCGACGTGTTCAGAATACGGCAAGTGTCGCATTATTTCTATGAGTATTATCATTGGTACAATTATGTGTCTCTTTATTAATAAAATCATCCCTATGAATAGCGAGTGATTTTTAAGAAAACGAAGGGTGATTAAGAGTTATAGGTGAAAAAACGTAGCTCTGGGATGTTTTGATATCACTACACGAAACAGTGAGGTCCGACTTGACAACGTATAGGTACTTGCGGGAAGATCGTAGTGCTGTGCAGGCTTTCCTGATATCACGACAGAGTGTGCCACTAAGTTTTTCGTGAATTCTTATAATGAGATAATTTGTGTTCTGGAAACTTAGCGGCTTTTTTTTACATTTTGGATGTTTTTCGTGGGATTTCATTCCTTTTTGTAAGGCCGAAGCAGCGATATTACTGTGAATTACCGAAAATTTCTCGAAATTCGATGTTAATTTTCAATTGGCTTTAGGGGTGTGACCTTTGAGTATACTGTACAGTTTTGATACTGTAACGATTTTATATTTCGTTATGTTTTCAAGTTATTTAATGTGGGTTCCCGAGGGAAATAAAGTGAATCTGGTGAAATTATATAATTGGGCAAAAGGGTTATACAGAGATGTTCTGTGGAAAGTGGTCAGTCTAATGGCGGCACAATTATTTTTTTTCGCAAATGACAACGCTGCCGGTCGATCACAGACAAGCGATCTGCCGATCTACTGATATTTTATATGTCTGTGACTGATAATAGACGACGTAGCGGTAGCTGTCACGTCGTAGGTTATAATGAACTGCCATATTAAAATATTGTGTAATTAAATTGTAATATCGTTCATAATACGACGGTATACGATACTATTTCATAAATAAGTAGTACTGAATTGTTGAATTAATTACAGATGTCAATTTCTGTTTATTTAAAACATTATTAGGTTATAAATAACTGTCTTGGTGAAATTTACCCATCTCGGAGTAATAAAGTTGAATAGGCAATAGCATACGATATTGATTCTTTATGAATTCATTTCAGGTCTGAATTTCTGTTTATTTGCTACATTATTTGCAACCGTGCATTCCGTCGGTGACTGACTGATCCGCTGCATCTCTTGGACAAGTAGGGTTACGAACATAGCGATGTGAATATCATTCATCGAGCAATATGATATACAATATTGTGTAATTAAATTGTGATATCATTCCTAATACAACGGTTATCTATTTCATAAAAAAGTAGTCATGAATTTTTGATTTGATTGCAGATGTCAATTTCTGTTCATTTCAAACATTATTAGGTTATAAATAACTGTCTTGGTGAAATTTACACATCTGGTAGTAATAAAGTTAATAAGGCAATAGCACACGATATCGATTCTTTATGAATTCATTTCAGATGTGAATTTCTGTTTATTTGCTACATTATTTACATCCGTGAATTTCTTGGATGACTGACTGACCCGTTAAGAACAAAGCGATGTGAATATCATTCAACGAGCAATATCGCCTTGATTCAGTGAAAGTGTTTCATCCTACGAAGCATCTTTGCTGAATAAAACAATACTCTACATGTCTTCTCAGCCTAATAAGTACGAAAACAGTCCTGCGTAAGTGATGTGTTAGTCCATCGAGTAATAAATTAATTAAAATTATTGTTCTTATTGTAAATCTATTTAATTGTGTATTTGGTTGCTGCGTAGAATAAAGCGTTGCATGTTCGTTGAAAATACTCAATCACAACAATTTTTTCAAATTCGATTAAATTATTTTTTTATTCGGTTATAAGATGATAATGAGATGATAATAAGACAATAATAATGAGTGAAATGACAAAAAAAAAAAGTAACGCTGTCGAAGAAAGGGTGAACATAGTGCTAAAACACGCGAGCGGGCAGAGTTATCGCTCTATTGCGGATAGTTTTGCTGCCGAAAATCCGGAACCACCGCATCCGGCGATGGAAACCGTGCGGAAGATAGTGTTGAAGTACAAGGAAACTGAAGTCACTGATCCTTGCCGAAGTTCTACGAGTACTCGAAGAAGACGGGAAAAAGCCAGCGTCGAGAGTAGCTCAAGACGTCGGAATATCCAGGTCCTCGGTACAACGCATTGTTAAGGAGGTGCGTTGTCTACCATACAAGTACAGAAAGGTACAGAAGCTTGCAGAGCCGGATCCAGCGAACCGTGCAATTTTCTGTGAGACGATGAGGAACGAGCTGATGGAAGATGACCGCATCCGCAATATATGCTTCAGCGACGAGTCTACCATTCTGCTCGTAGGAATCCACAACAGCCAGAATTTGAGGTTTTACTCAACGAGAAATCCCCATTTGACCATCGAGGAGAACACACAGTACCAGTAGAAGTTGAACGTCTGGCCCGGTCTGTTATAAGCCAAAAAAATCAAAAGGTTACTTCTTACTTATTTCATATTGAGATTGAATTCACTTTGAGTTGAACAGTAGTTGAAATTAATGCAATTTATTATCACTAAATAAACTCGAATCAAATTATGATTTCGGTCGTGCATCATGTATTTATTTAATTTTAATCTTTCTGATAATTTCAATAACACAACTACCATTTCCACTCAAAAATCATTGATAAATGCTTACCTTGAATGGGAGTTCCCTTATCTACTCGACTTTGACCCCTGGACGACCTATTGCCGAACATGTCGACGGTGCTGAAACTGGCCTCCCTGCACCACGATGCATTCATTGACGCGTGTCCAAAATGAATTGGTGGTATTGGAGATAGCTTGCGGAGTCATGTCCGCAAGTATCTCCAATACCCTAGCTCGCAGTGCAGGCAGGTCATGTATACGACCGCCGACGTATATTTTATTTTTGATGTACGCCCAAAGACCAAAGTCGAGCGGTGTCAGATCGGGGGACCTGGCAGGCCATTGAATTGGCCCACCCCGACCGATCCGACGATTCGGGAACTCCGCATCCAGGTACCTTCGGACGGCGGCGCTGAAGTGGGGTGGCGCGCCGTCCTGCTGGAACCAGATTTTCGGACCCTGTAACAATGAATTGCAAAAAGTTAGAACGAGAGTACAACAATTGAAGCTTAACAAAACGCTAGTGAATTAAATGTACTTACATTTCCTTCGAGGGCTCTGATAGCTGGGACGATTCGGTTTTGGAGCAAGGTCAGATATTTATCTCCGTTCAGGTTGCCCTCGATGAAAAATGGTCCTACGATCTGGTCCAGGTACATGCCGCACCAGACGTTCAACTTCTGCTGGTACTTTGTGAAAACCCTCTTCTGGTAGTAGCGGAGGGGGCCGAGTGCGAGAAATGTGAAAACATAAAAATACTCACAAAACATGTGGTCGAGAAAATTATCACTAATCGATATTAAAATACACGTTCCATATAATTTTGGAAATTTGATAAAAAAAAATTTTTTATTTATTACTTAAATCTGTCGTTTATTTGTCTTATTGATTCTCATATTAATTCGATCTAGATCAATGAACTCCGAATTATTCCGACTCCAACCGAACCATTCCGACTCGACTCGAACCATTCCGAGTTTCCTCCGAGTCTAAACTAAAAATCATACGGCTTCATAACCTTACAAAAATTCATGTATAGACATCGTCAGCTGAAGCTGCAGCGTCTAATATCAGAACTGGTGCTGGAGGAGTCGCAAATTTCAATTTAACTAACCAATCCTCGTGAACCTCGTGGAGAACTTTTAAATAATCTAAGGGAATACCGTCTTCTTCGGAACGAGCGCGTGAATTTATCCGCGAATATGACTCTTCTGAAGATAACCTCAAATAAATGATCAGATCAACTTCATACGCCGGGGACGCATTAGTTAAAACCCTAACATTTTCCATTAGTAAGTGAACCTCGAGATTTTCAAATTCTCCCATTCTCCTACGTGCTTCTACAAAGCAATTACAACTATAAATAGATCTCTCCATTATTTTATTCGGTAACGCGGTCTGGACTAAATGTCTATTTCGCATCGTCATCGCGGCATGGTGCTGGAAATGATACGCATATTTATGAGGATCTTTATAAATCTTATCTAGGAGGTTCTCACCAGCCACGTCACGATATTCATCTAAAGGTTCTAGTAATGTTAGAATATTTTTATCATTTAAAAATCTTTTAGTAAATGTAGTTTTACCACATCCAATATTTTCTTCAATGATTATTGTTAAGGGTCTATAATTTCTTCGTTTAATTCCATAAGGCAGTTCCTTGGACCACCTGGAAGAATCCAATGAAAAAGTTTGGTCATCCCTTTGTAGGGAAAAGTCATTATCTATAGATTGACTTTTATTTATATTTAAAGATCGAATATTTTTGATTTTATCATTATTGGTAAGTGTTTTTGATTCATAAGGGGCCAGGCGGTCCAAATGAACCACCTTAGGTTTTGTTCGTGTAGAACGTTGTATTCTATATACCACGCTATTTATTCGATCAATTACCGCGTATGGACCCTCCCAATTCGATTGTAACTTAGGACATCGTCCTTTCTCTCTTCTTGGCTGAAAAAGCCATACTAAATCTCCCGTTTTAAATTCGAGGTCCCTCGCTCTAATATCGTAACGAGCTTTCGTTCTGTCTGACATAACCTATATCCTATCTCTTGCGAAATTATGAATGTGTTCTAATCTATCCCTTAGAGTAGAAACGAAATCATTTTGGAGAGTATCTGGCGAAGGAACGGGTCCTTTATCTAAGTCCGATGGTAATCGAAGATCCCTACCCATTAACATACAGGCTGGAGACTGTTTTGTTGTCTCGTGTACAGCTGATCTATATGAAAGAAGAAAAAGAGGGATCGATTCGTCCCAATCTCGTTGACTTTTATCAATGAAAGAAGCTAGATAACCTAGAAGAGTTCGGTTTAAACGTTCTACCATTCCGTCAGACTGAGGATGAAGGGGAGTTGTATGAGTTTTTCTAATTCCTAAAACTTAAGATATTTCTTCCATTAATAATGACTCGAAGTTACGACCCTGATCTGTGTGTAATTCAAGGGGAGTCCCATATCTACAAACAAAATCTCTGACAAAAGTTTGAGCAACGGTCTTCGCCTCCTGACTAGGTATAGGAATGATCTCGGGCCATTTAGTAAAATAATCAGCAATAACTAAGGCATATCTATTTCCAGATCTTGAAATCGGTGGCGGCCCGAGTACATCCATAGCCACTCTCTCAAAGGGTGCTCCGACGTTGTATATTTGCATGGGACTTCGACCCTTGTTGCGTGGACCCTTCTTTGCTATACAAACTTCACATAACCTACACCAATTATCTACGTCTAACCTACAACGAGCCCAGAAAAATCGTTCTCTAATCCGACCCAGGGTTTTATTAGAAGTGAAATGTCCTCCTGAAGGAGAATCGTGGTAATGTTGGAGGATCTCTTGTATTTTCTCTTTTGGTACTAGTAGCTGCCATCTTATCTCTTTCATTTCTGGGGATTCCCATTTTCGGTATAGTAAACCATTCATTAAAAATAAGGAATCCCATTGAGTCCAATAGGTTTTCAAATCTTGATTCTTAGCGGACACATCTTGCCACTCTGGGCGTACCTTAGACTCTTTCCAAGCCTTTATTTGCAATAGAACTTCATCTTCTTGTTGAGCCTTTTTCCATGGCTTCAAGTCTCCATCGAAAGTAATCGATCGGATTCTAAACGATTCGCCTTGTTGTTTATTTAATCTGGTGCACTGTTTGCATTCTGTAGGTCCTTCGCATAGTCTTCTAGAAAGGGCGTCTGCGTTACCATGTGCCTGTCCAGCACGATGTTGGATTTCAAAATCATATTGGCCCAGCCTCTCTATCCATCTAGCTACCTGTCCCTCCGGAGATTAAAAAAAGAGAGCAACCATTTAAGAGAAGCATGATCCGTCCTAATCAAAAATCTTCTCCCATAATAAATAATGATGGAAATGAGTTACTGTTTTCACTACGGCTAACAATTCTCTACGAGTTACACAATAATTCCTTTCAGTTTTACTAAGGACGCGACTGTAATAACTAACCACTCTTTCATTTCCATCATGAATTTGAGACAAGACTCCACCTATTCCAAAAAGAGAATCGTCTGAATCTAATATGAAAGGATGTTCTACTTGGGGATAAGCAAGAATAGGAGATGATGTTAAATGAGATTTTAATTTAATGAAAGCTTCTTCGCAATCTTTGGACCAATCAAATTGAACTTTATTCCCGGTTAAATGATGAAGAGGCTTTGTTATGGTAGCAAATCCTTTTACAAAGCGACGATAATAAGTACAAAGCCCTATAAAACTTTGAATACCTTCCTTGTCTACTGGACGGGGCCAATTTGACACTTTTTCTATTTTTTCAGGATCTGTCTTCACTCCTTCTGTGGAGACTATATGTCCAAGGAAGTGAACTTCTTTTTGTAAGAGATGACATTTCTTTGAACTCATCTTGAGCCCTGTTTATTTAAGACGAGAAAAGACGTCAGTAAGATTCTCTAAGTGTTCATCAAACGTTTTTCTAAAAACGATTATATCGTCCAAGTACACCAGACATTTCTTTCCTATTATTTCCTTTAAGATGGTTTCCATCGTTCTTTCAAAAGTGGCAGGAGTGTTGCATAACCCGAAGGGCATAACCTTAAAATGCCATAATCCTCCTAAACCGGTTACAAAAGCGGTTTTTTCCTTATCTGCCTCATGCATTTCTACTTGCCAATAACCACTCTGTAAATATACCGAGAATATTCTGTGAGAGTAAACGATCCCCTTCCTACGGTAAAACCAACACAGGTGATCACCGCGTGCGTGAGGCTTGTTCGGGAGGGAATGAGGTGCTCGTAGCATTGCATCCCCTCCCGAACGAGCCTCACGCACGCAGTCCACGCCGGTGTCGGTTTTGCCGTAGGAAGGGGATCGTTTACTCTCACAGAATATTCTCGGTATAGTACTGAACCATTCTGCTCCAGCTATTAAATCGAGGGTTTCTTCAATCCTTGGCAAGGGGTGTGAATCTTTTTTGGTTATGTCATTTAACCTCCTGTAGTCAATACAAAATCTTTTTGTTCCATCCTTCTTGTTGACGAGAACGATTGGTGAAGCCCAAGGACTTGAAGATGGTTCTATGACGTTGATGGCGAGCATTTCATTTACCATTTTCTCCACTTTTTCTCGGCCATTCAAGGGCAATCTTCTAGCCGCTTGTTTAATTGGAGAGTTATCTCCCACGTCAATGGTATGAGTTATCAAATTACTTCTTCCCTTATCGTTGCTGTTTTTAGCAAAAGCGTCTTGAAATTCCTCTATTAAAGTTTCAAATTTATCTTTTTGAATGAAATCTAAACTCAAAGAAGATTTTTTGAATAAATTCTGTAAATGATCAGGCAAAGGGTCTATTTCTTCCTTAGAAATGTCTATAACTTGAATCTGAGAAAATTCAAAAGTTTTGTTCCTATTGGCTAAGAGAGCTATCTTGTGTCGACCCGATATTAATAAGTTCCCTTCTGTAGAAATTACACAATTATGTGCTGAAAGAAAGTCAATCCCTAAAATCCTTTCACCCTGAATGTCTGCTACGTAAACTTTATGCGAAGACTTGATACACCCTATCAGATTCATCTGTACTAAAACTTCTTTTAAAACTGGAGTTATTTCTCCTGTAGCAGTACGGAGAGAAGTATATGGTTGAGAAGGGTTAATAGATTTTAGGAGATCCGAGCGGACCACTGTCACTTCTGCCCCAGTGTCTATGACCCAGAGGCAGTTTATTCCGTTGACAGACCCTCGCGCATATAAACCTGTTTGTCTTAGGTTTCTCAAAAGGAATTGAGTTAAAATAGGGCTTTCTTTGGGTCTGACACTAGATGATTTCTGCCCCTCAAAATCATCGATGAATAGTTTTTTTGGTTAGAAGAACCTGGTTGACTTTCCGGTGTTCTTTTTTCTGTCTCTCTATCTGAAATATGATCTTTCCTCCAAGAAGTTTGAGGGTTAGAGAAGTTATTATTATTTTCGCTATTTCTTTTCTCTAATGAGAAGCATTTTTCTGTGAAATGTCCTATCTTGTGACAAAACTTACATATGGGCGGGGGTCTGTCTCCGTAATTTTGTCCCTTATTATAATTATTGTTATTATTTCTATTATAATTATTATTTCTAGGGTTATTTTGCTGCCAGAGAGTAGTTCTTCTGACGTTGTTATTTGAATTTGAAGTATGTCTATTTGTTTCGTTTGTCTTTGTTAACGCATTCGCGGTCTTTTCAGTCTCGACTCGTCTTATCTTTCCTATTCCCAAATGGTGGTTAGTCAACGCCTCAATTTCTAGACCCTTAATGACCGCTTCTTGAACAGAAGAAGGTCCTGTCAGGCTAAGAGTATGTCTCAACTCTGGGTTCGTTATGGCATTTATGAATTTATTACAAGCTAGCATGTCTCTAGTTGGTTCATCACAATTGGGTAAGGCTATTCTAGCTAATCTCTCTATTTCAACTCCGAGCGAGGCAAGACCCTCGTCCTTCGCCTGTCTTTTAAGGTCCAATTGAGTCAAAGACAATTTTGATATTAGTTGGTTTCCGAATCTCAGTTGTAAGGCTGTGCTGAGTCTATCATAGTTTTTAATATCGGAATTTGAAAGTGAAGAAAGAACAGCTAAGGCAGGACCTCTTAAACAGCCAGCAAGATTCCCAGCCTTAACTACGGGGGACCAGGAGTTTATTTCGGCTATAATTTCAAATTCGCGCTCATAATCGGCCCAAGGAATTGACCCATCAAAGAAGCTTGCTTTTAAATGATTTTTTGTGGACTCAGCACAACTTTCTTTACAAATATTTACTGTAGTGTCGTTAATCTGTTTATCGCGACTACTCCCGGCGCGAGATAAATTAAGAGGAATATCGTTATTTTCTAAGTTTTGGTCTCCGCTGTTTAGGTTATTATTTCGTGTGTCCCGAATTGTTTCTCCAATTCGGTCGCTTTGAATTACAGTACGGGTGTGCGGCGTGAAAGTTGCCGCTCCACCCGTACGAGGTCTACGAATAGTAGGGGAAGGTTCTACTTCCCCATAATTTTGGACAGACCGTAAGTTTTGGGGTTCCACCATTTCTTCAATCCTTACTGGGGATCGTCTAGGGGTTGAGGTATGGGAAGTATCGGGCTGGGGTTCCAGGCGTCTCATTAGGAGGGAAAGGGTAGCCTGTTGGGTTGCTAGATTTGCTTCTCGTTCCTCTCGAAGGCGAAGCGTCTCTCGTTCTTCGCGTTCTCTCAGACGTAGGGTTTTGCGTTCTTCACGTTCTCGTTGAGCGATCAAGTTTGCCTCACGTTCGGCTCGACGTTCTTCTCTCTCTTCTCTTCGTGCTATTAAATTAGCTTCTCTTTCTTCTCTTTGGGCAATTAAATTGGCCTGTTGTTGTGCGGCCATGGCTTTCAAAAGTCGCTCCATCAGGTCGACTTGAGGTTGTGGTATTAGCTGGTTACCAGCTGGTTGAGGTTCGTCAGAGGGTGCAGTAGCCCGGCGACGAGACATTTCTTTTCTCTTTATATTCTTTTTACAATCACAACTAATTCTTCCAAAAATTCACTCTATCGATCTCGGTGTTGGAATCTTTGGTGTATTATTATAATAAAAGAGTTTAATTTATATTTTTAATATCTTTATTTTATCTTTATTTGTACATGTTCACTTCACGAGGATCTTAGCTCAAGTAAGTGCGCTCAGTTCCAGCGTCCCTTTTATATGTTAGTCTTATGGATCTTTCTAGATGCGTCTACCTTTTCCAAGATGCTTCTTGTTCTGGTCGCTTCTCTTCTGGACGCTTTTTTCTGAAATTTTTTTCCGACAAACGATTTTGATTTCACATTTTTTCCTTCTTTTCTTTTTATCATTTGTCAATTTGAAAGAATCCTAAATAATGTCAATGAGTTTCATTTTTTCGATTTTCGAGAGATTTCTCGGTGAAAGTTTCTTATTTGGTGGAAGATGTTGGAAAAATGTGTTATAGTTCCAAGGTAAAAAAATCATTTTTCGGAAACATGGCTGAGGATCTTTCGATCCCAATTCTGACGAGGATCAACCCCTCAAGAGATTTGTCACTAATTCTGAATCACCCTGTGTAGTCACCTGGATGAAACTTATCTATTTCCACACAATTACGGAGAAGGACATGTTTGAATGTATACAACAGTACGTTAGTGGTAATATAAGTAAATTTAGAAGATGGAAGTGGTGGAAGAAACAATCAAAAGTTGAGAACGCTTACTTTTTCTGTAAGATATAACAATCACAGACCATTTATTGGTTGGAGTCTACTGCACAGATGATGGCTCGTTCTAAGGTATAAAGTAATGATACATCTGTTTGTGTAGATAAAAGATAATAAAATGGTTTGCAATTGCATGGCGTAATATTATGAATGAACTATACAAAATTATGACTGCGGCGTTGGCAGGACAGACACTTAGGCTAGTACACACGTAAAAAAATTAGGTAAAGGCCATTCCACGGTGGAACGCAAACGCGAACTCGAACGCAAATGCAGTGATCCGACGCTCCTGATTGGTTGTTGAAAAAATTTGTTCAAAGCTAAGCCAATCAGGAGCGTCAGATCACTCCGTTTGCGTTTGCGTTCTACTGTGGTATGGCCTTTAGTGTTAGAGCTGCCTGTAGGCATACGAATAATAACAAACTGTCAATCTTCGTGATCGTGATTACTGAACCAAATTCTGTACTGCTAATGATCAGTCACAGGCAACTAGAGTGAGAAAATAATTTACCGAAATACGTGCATTTTCAGTCAACTAATGCACAGAATTATCAGCAGAACTACCATAATTGCCAATTAATCAGATATAAAAATTCCTACCGCATCTATTATTGCTGAATACGATAACTGAGGATTATCAGAATCTATGTACTAAAATCTTAACGGTCTGACAAGCAGAATCTGAATAATCGGATCGTCAAGATGATAACGGGTAATAAATACAGTGTCCTATACAAGAGATGCCATGGTTGAAACTATAGCGGGCCACTAGTGATGACAATGACAATATCTGCTGTTGGCTGGAATGTTGTGAATTCGAATTTTCTGGCAAAGTAGGTTTATTTGTCAATTGTGTTCCAAACCTGACCGGCAAGTATAACGGGTAAACCGTCACTGTTGATTTTTTAATGCCGCAAATCTGTTAAAGAAAATTCGATTAATTAGTTTGAATAATACTTCATGAGATGAAAAAACCAAATGAATGCCATCTATAGATACAATGCAATCTCCTAACATAATGTTGAAAGAAATTATTATATGTGGTACCTAAAGTTTTACCAACGTCCGAGTCTTTGCCTAGTCCTTGTCAAAAGGTCCATCTATTACCATATACGTACATTGCATTAGGAAGTATGCGGGCGATTCATGCCGGTAGTAACCTTCTGTGACATTCTTTTGGGCATCTTCTAGAACAAGCAATAATAATGATAAGTGTTAATCCAAAATATCAGGTTGGCAACATTGGCGACTCTTTACGAACAGTTGCAGCCAATCCGACAATGCGGACGGGTGAAATTCGAAGTACAGTAATTACGCACTCTTCAGGCAAAGTGAATGAAAATGTTGAATACACTTACCGATTCTGTATTTGTTATCTGCATCCAACCCAAATTACAAAAAAAAAGTTAGAAAAAAAAAAGTTGAAAATTTTCAAATTATCGGCATATAAACTCTCCTAAATTCATTCGCCTCCTGGTTACAGAGCGGACAGCGTAATTGGCCGAACAATTCGTTGCGACCGTCCGCGTATTCCCGCGCCGTCCGTATTATCCCGTTCGCACATCTACCACATAACACCCTGTGGAAGCATGGTATGCTGAGATGCGAGCTCTGCGCCTCCCTGCACACTATACAGCGCGTATCCCGCTCCGCGTCGATCTCGTCGAGATCGGGCAACGGTATACCCCGTGGAATCGGCACGTCGTGATTATCTAATCGACACCAAAGCACGGTAAGTTATTTTTGACGATTCAGTATATGTATAACGTATAATTGCAATGAGGCCTAGCAGTACCTCATTTGACTACCCATATTCAATCAGGTGACAAATACTTTAGCCTAAAAAGAGGCGGTGGCTTTCAATAATTTGCCCTTCCATATTTTATTTTCATCCAGAATGTATTCGCCTTCCCGTATTGGGTATTAAATATTGATGAGATATGCATAATTAGGGACAATTTTATTTCGGGGTCGGTGAAATTTTGCCCGCAATTACGCCCCTTGGATCGGTTAGAAATGAATTCACAAAAATTTAGATTAAACTTGAGTTTCCCAGCTCAACGGAAAAGGGTGTTTTAAGTCCGTCTTTTTCCCCATTTGAATGATATTTGATTTTTCAGCGCCTGAATTCGTTATTGTTTTTTTTTTTTTTTTTCAAGCCTGTCGTTCACTGCATGGGAAAACCGCTGTCATTCCTTCACTTTATAATATCACAGTGTGTAATTTTGTGAAAATTTTCCCACCAACCTCAAACAATGTTTCACAGAGTAGCGGCAGCCGACAGACGTTGACTTCAAGAAATTACCATTGCCGATATTCTAAAAAGCTTTCTATCATCTTTTCAAAATCGGCGTCTGTCGACTCTGTGAAACATTGTTCAAGATGGCTTGAAAAATTTGCACAGATTCACACACTATAACACTATAAAGTGACAGAGTGATTTTTCAGTGAACAACATACTTGGAAAAAAAAATCATGAATTTAGTTAGCGAAAAATCCCATGTCATTCAAATGGGGAAAAAGACAGACTTACAAAAGGCACTCTTTACTGTTGAGCTAAGAAACACAAGTCTTACTTCAATTTTTTAAATTTATTTTTAGTCAATCTAGGGGGCGGAAGAGGTATTAGAAGGTGAAATTCTACCGTCCTTCAAATGAGGTCAACTCTACTTATACTGAAACGCACGTCTGCTATCTTCTTCCATAAAGAGGATTCGAGCTGAGAGATAGCGACTTGATGTAGTTTTCTTTATATCTTATTGCGCAGCACATGTGCAATTTCAAGTATAGTATAGCAACTGCAAAAAGTTTCGATAATGCCTCAGTCACTGCGTTCATTGGAATTTTCGTTCACTCAAAATAACTTTTGGAACGGGACTGTACGGACAAAGACAGAAATACATCATGGAGCTATCTTTTTCGGCTTACGTTAGAGAGGTCAGCGTGCATTCCAGTATAAGCATAGTTCAGTGGTCCACCCTAATGCATGAGTATCTTGAAGAGGCTGATTCTGACCTGGATGTGATTGTTTGAAAAGTGATTTCGACTGCTTCTAGAAGTAAGAACCTATCTCATGAGACTCTACAATCCAACTACACAGCACTCTATAGTCGGACTATAGAGCCTCGTGAGATGGGTTCTTACTAGCAGGACTCACGAGTTACGTTCTTACTCTTAGGAGCAGTCGATTTATGTTGGTATCGGTGAAATAAGCGGCAGCGTCACTATCAGGTAAATGTGGAACATGCTCAATCTGTCCAATTGTGGCCAATTTGCTGTGAAAAACTAACTGTAAGATTAACGATACTAATCTGATTTTATGCAACCCTCCGTTTTCTATCGTTTGTTTATAGCAATTCCAACGAACATTTCAAACATAAGTTATAAGTCATAAGTTGGGTCAGAAATTAGTGAGACAGCTCGAGCATGATCCACATTCACCCGGCAGTGGCTACAAATTAATTCACAAGTACCAACACAATTCACTTTCCAGATAATTGCATCCGGGTCAGAATCAACCTTGCCAAGTTATTGATTCTCCATACCTGCTTCAGCATCATCGTCATCATCGGATATGACGATTGCGCCCCCGGGATTGTTCGAATCATCTGAAATATTGAATACCATTAGCAGATGAACGTTTGTGTGATATACTACATTACCGGAGGATACAAAACTTCAGACTTCTTCTCAGAAATTAGTTATCCTCGTTTGAATATGCTATTATATAATTAAAATGTGAGTGAGCTTGTTGAAAATCATATACTTCACAGCTATAGAAGGTTGAAATACAATATTCGAGGGTATTCACTAGTAGGATTGATGAAATTGTATGAAAATAAAAACAGAATTTTACTGTTCAATCATAATCGTTACACTATTTCAAATTAGTTTTACCAGCGAAATTAGTTTTGAGCTTATTGAAAATCAGGCAACAAAAGTAGTAAGGAAGTCGAGTTTGAAAAATGCATCTCAATTTCAGAAGCTATTTTTTTGTAATGATTATATTTGATTTTTTGCTTTTCTATATTTGAAGAAATATCACGTTCATTCGATATTTGCAGGAAAGTGATAAATTATACTACAAATTTCACTTCCTTACCACTTTTGTTACCTAATTTTCGATAAGCTCTGTGAGTGAAGATTTTTGGTGAAAGTAGGTATCCTTTCAAAGCCAGCGGCATGGCTCCCGGAGGCCCATTCTTCTGTGGCGGAGAACTAGCGATAACTATTTCTGGGCTCATTCAAGGCTTGGAAGCTAGTCAAACCAATTTGAACTAGTATAATGATCATGAAAGAATCAATAGTGAGATTCCATTCACCGCGCGGTTGTGACGTTATATCTACCGCGAGAAGGTTATCTACCGTCGTTGTGACGTCATATCTCACTTAGCAAAATTCAGAAAATACATTTTACCTTGAAAATTCTGCACTGGTGGGAACATTACGTCGTAGTCGTCCATGTCAATAGCTCAGTAATTGGATAGAAATGAATTTCTTTTGATTTGACAATATCAAGTATATCTCACATCCTCTAGCTCTCATTGAACTTTAATTTTTTTTTGTTTTGCTGAAGTAGAATAAATTCCTACAGGACTTAAATCGCTACAAGGTAAAACGATAGTAGGTATCAATATTTCTCATTTTACCAGCAATTACTGGAGGAAGTGCAACTGGATGAGGTTCAGGAAAGGCACCAATAGGAGCGGCCATAGGAAGGGCATCATCGATAAGAAGAGCCACAGGAACGGCATCATCAATGGGTGCTTCTAAAGGTAGAACCACGGGATCTGGTATCGGTACTGGTGCAGGGACGGCAACTGGGACGATACCCTCAATTAAGTCGGGCTCGTTATGGTCATCGGCATTATCGGCAGCAATACCAAAATTTTGCGCCAACTTGGTAACGAAATAGGACGCCTGTTCGATAAATTCGTTCACTGTGATGCGGCGTTCACCCAATTGTTGCCAGGCCCGTACTATTTGACGGTGATTGACGACATAGGCAATTTTGGGGACCGTGATACTGACCGTCCCTGCTGCAGTGACAAAAAATCGGAGTGCACCGCAGACTGCAAGTTCACTAGTTTTTCTAACCGGAAAAGAAATATTGTGATCGTAACTGTTTATCTGTGATCGGAAACCTGTTATATCTGTGTGTACCTACTTGTGAAATCCCAAATGTTCGGGTGTGGAGCCATTTTATCGAATGAAACTCGGTGATACGATTCGATACTATTATTTGTTCTATGGAGCAGCCCGTTGACCGAGAACAATTCAGGGGTCACTCTACCCAACCACTGACGCTCGTAGTATGGAAAAAAATCGACGTACACACGTTTCAATTCGTGACTGGCATTGACTATAATTGATTCGAATGCCTCCGGTATATCTAGAACTGGCAGCAAAGCGAGAGCCATTAGCTTTCGCAGTAGCTTCTGCCCTTCATCGTTGGCTGCGATAGCGTCCGTTATATGGAGGCTCTTCGCCTTTCGATATAGAGCCTAAATGGAACAATAATCGTTAGGCTAATTGTTCATACGAATTCGAATGTGAGTTAGTAGTGTAGGGTGAGTTAAGTTTGGTTAATTCAAGTTAGGTCAAGTGAGATTGGAATTGTAAGTAATTACAAAACTGCGGCGAAGGCAGTCTTGAATGGTCCACAGTGTTCTACAAACCGAAATAGGTTTCAATACGATGACGACGCTAGCCGACACTGACAAGTTGTAGAGTAGACCTTTACAAACTCATAAAAACTTTGGTCCGAATCATAGCGGTTTCTGCTGACTAGTTCACGGAGAGAAATTTTGGCGTATTTTACCTCGATCGAAATTGACACAAAATATTCCGAATGCTACTCGAGGTATTCTAAGTCATAAATTGAGGTGTTATGAGTCAAAAATCGGCTTGTAACAGCTCGAATATCAAGCGAGGTAAATTAGAACAAAGATTGACTTGGAACAAGTCGATGAACGATGTATCATAGGCCGGCCAAGCGTCGAGGCGCTACGAGTCGAACTTCGATGTGTATTACCTCGCCGGAACGGCACAAAACAAGCCGTTCGGCCGAGAGACGAGAGACGAGAGAGCGTGGAGCTCTTTTCCTTTGCCTTTGCCTTCTTCCCCCACCACTCCACGCTCTCTCGTCTCTCGGCCGAACGGCGTGCTTCGGCCGGCATATTATACATCGTTCATCGACTTGTTTCAAGTCAATCTTTGTTCTAAATTACCTCGCTTGATATTCGAGGTGTTACAAGCCGATTTTCATCTTAAAATATGCCAATTTCTCAACTCTTATTACCTCGACAAAGTTTCGATGTATTATATTCCGAAGTACCCTACGTAAAATACGCCAAAATTTCTCTCCGTGAATTATTACGATTTTCAGCCATTAACACCCCTATAGCAAATTTTACATTTCGAGTAAGAATTTTGCACCTATATAATCCTTATACAAATGTATATTGAACATTTCTATGCATATACGTGCCTAGAAAAGATGCTATCATCTTAGGTAATTTTATAACTATTAAATACCGAATGAAATGGGGGAGAAAACAAAGAGTTATATACCTTATAGAGTGAGTCAAGGAATCAAAGAATTGCTGCCATGTAAACTCATAGATTGGTGTGAATTTATTCAATTGTTCAATACATCAAAATTATTTCTTTAAAAAGCAAAATCATAGATGTTTCGAGGAAAAATCAACGACCGCTGCCTTCAACCTAATAACATAATCTGCATCTTGCATATTATTCATTTTTCTTCTTTCCCAAAATTTTAGAAATTCTCGACAAATTGACTTGCCAGCTTGCTCGGACCATAGGCCCAACCCTTCTTCTTCGTCTAGGGCATCAAGGGATTCTTGAATGTGTCTCAAGGCTATATGGATTTTCAGAGTCTCACTTAAATCGGTAGCAAGGAGAGCTTCCCTTAGATCGTTGATAGACACATCGAGATTAACCTGGAGTCTTTTCACTCCAAAATAAGAGTGCACGATGTTGTCCATGGCTTTAAACGCGGCCACAAACGGGAGAAGAGGTAGCGGTCCTCCAATGTGTTGACAAATTGCAGGATCCAGTAATCTATATGGCGCTCGAAGCAGTTGTCGGCATGCATTTCCTTCAAATGCTTCCCCGTGGTAATTTTTCGAAACTAATTTCAAGCTCTGAGGCCAGAAAAGAGCTTTTTCTCTTCCAAGGAGTGGTACAAGTCCTTTCCAGAATATATTGATTAGAAATTAGCTTTTGAGGGCTAATTGTAATTATTTAAAGGAAGGCTTGAGCGGAATTAGTTAAATATTATGTGGGTCCTGAGTTGAAATAATAGATTCAAGTCGAAAGCAAATATTGTCAAGGAATTTAATATTGTTATATTGGGTAAAATCACCCTTACATCATCAATTATATACGACTAACATCTAGTAGCCCATATGATAAAACACATCTCCTAAAATATAAGAACTTCGGTTGCTGCGTCAACAAGCATTATTGTAAAACAAATCAGTCTGTTTCTAGCTAGCTACTAGTGCAGACCTGTATTTCAGAATACATAATATTTTGCCCAATTCATATAATTTCTCCAGATTCACTTTATTTCCCTCGGGAACCCACATTGAATAACTTGAAAACATAACGAAATATAAAATCGTTACACTGATGTCAGAATCGGGATCTTACCGAGATCGATAGAGTGAATTTTTGATTAATCGTGATTGTGAAAAGAATATAAAAAAAGAAAAGAAATGTCTCGTCGCCGAGCTACACCCTCTGACGAACCCCAAACAGCTGGTAACCAGCTTACTCCACCACCTCAAGTCGACCTGATGGAGCGACTTTTTCAAGCCATGGCCGCACAACAACAGGCCAATTTAATTGCCCAAAGAGAAGAAAGAGAAGCTAATTTAATAGCACAAAGAGAGGAACGAGAAGAACGCCGAGCCGAACGCGAAACAAACATGATCGCTCAACGAGAACGGGAAGAACGCGAAACCCTACGTCTGAGAGAACGCGAAGAACGAGAGACGATTCGCCTTCGTGAGGAGAGAGAAGCCAACCTGACAGCCCAGCGAGCAGATCGTGAGGCAAATTTGGCAGCCCAACAGGCTACCCTTTCCCTCCTAATGAGACGCCTGGAACCCCAGCCCGATACTTCCCATACCTCAACCCCTAGACGATCCCCAGTAAGGATAGAAGAAATGATAGAACCCCAAAACATACGGTCTGTCCAAAATTATGGGGAAGAAGAACCTTCCCCTACTATTCGTAGACCTCGTACGGGTGGAGCGGCAATTTTCACGCCGCACACCCGTACTGTAATGCAAAGCGACCGAATTGCAGAAACAATTCGGGACCACGAAATGATAACCTCAATAGCGGAGACCAAAACTTAGAAAATAACGAAATTCCTCTTAATTCATCTCGCGCCGGGAGTAGTCGCGATAAACAGATTAACGACACTACAATAAATATTTGTAAAGAAAGTTGTGCTGAGTCAACAAAAAATCATTTAAAAGCAAGCTTCTTTGACGGGTCAATTCCTTGGGCCGATTATAAGCGCCAATTTGAAATTATAGCCGAAATAAACTCCTAGTCCCCCGTAGTTAAGACTGGAAATCTTGCTGGCTGTTTAAGAGGTCCTGCGTTAGCTGTTCTTTCTTCACTTTCAAATTCCGATATTAAAAACTATGATAGACTCAGCACAGCCTTACGACTGAGATTCGGTAACCAACTTATATCAAAATTGTCTTTGACTCAATTAGACCTTAAAAGACAGGCGAAGGACGAGGGTCTTGCCTCGCTCGGAGTTGAAATAGAGAGATTAGCTAGAATAGCCTTACCCAATTGTGATGAACCAACTAGAGACATGCTAGCTTGTAATAAATTTATAAACGCCATAACGAATCCAGAGTTCAGACATACTCTTAGCCTGACAGGACCTTCTTCTGTTCAAGAAGCGGTCATTGAGGGTCTAGAAATTGAGGCGTTGACTAACCACCATTTGGGAATAGGAAAGATAAGACGAGTCGAGACTGAAAAGACCGCGAATACATTAACAAAGACAAACGAAACAAATAGACATACTTCAAATTCGAATAACAACGTCAGAAAAACTACTCCCTGGCAGCAAAATAACCCTAGAACTAATAATTATGATAGAAATAATAACAATAATTATAATAAGGGACAAAATTACGGAGACAGACCCCCGCCCATATGTAAATTTTGTCACAAGATAGGACATTTCACAGAAAGATGCATCTCATTAGAGAAAAGAAATAGCGAAAATAATAATAACTTCTCTAACCATCAAACTTCTTGGAGGAAAGATCATATTTCAGATAGAGAGACAGAAAAAAGAACTCCGGAAAGTCAACCAGGTTCTTTTAACCAAAAAAACCATTCATCGATGATTTTGAGGGGCAGAAATCATCTAGTGTCAGACCCAAAGAGAGCCCTATTTTAACTCAATTCCTTTCAAGAAACTTAAGACAAACAGGTTTATATGCGCGAGGGACTGTCAACGGAATAAACTGCCTCTGGGTCATAGACACTGGGGCAGAAGTGACAGTGGTCCGCTCGGATCTCCTTGAATCTATTAACCCTTCTCAACCATATACTTCTCTTCGTACTGCTACAGGAGAAATGACTCCAGTTTTAAAAGAAGTTTTAGTACGGATTAATGTGATAGGGTGTATCGAGTCTTCACATAAAGTTTACGTACACTGGAAAAAAAATTCGTGCCTGACAGCAAGAATTCTGGTTCCCCCAGCCAGAATGTATTTTGCGTCGAAACCAGCGCCACTGTCAAGCTGTGGCAACTAAACAACTCTGCCGGACATATGTCACTTGCTCGAAGAATACCGTATCGCTGTAGGAGCGAAACAAGAAGTATTTGCTCCAGCGATGACAGTGTATATTCTACTATAGTGTATTCAGATCGTAATAGGCGTTTTAGCAACCTCATAGTCAGAATATAATATTACGTTGACAGATCGATCAGCTAATCATTTCGGTGTTGATAATTTGGATTCTATCGAGAAGGGTCTTCATTTAAATTTTTTTTTTTTGCAAAAGAGTGCAGAGGTTATGCATCGTAACAGAGTCACGTTTTGAAATAATGTACATGCAAAGAGGTTATGTTCCGATGCATATAAATACGTCTGAGTTTGAAATGGTTTATTTTTACATATAGGATTAGTGAGGTTGTGCGACAAAGTGAGGTTAGAGTACAAACACAGTCAGCGTGCAGTAAACAAATCGTACGACTTACCTTCGAACACACGTTCATATCTTTCTAATCCCCATTCTTTCAACTTTTGTTTCACCCACGAATCCATAATCCACTATTGTTCATATTATTTTCATATACAGTGCAGAGAATAGTCAGTAATAGTCCGCGCGGCAAAGTTACTCGGTGTTTAGGCGCAAACGATGCCTCGTGAATTGTCCGCGTGTGCAGCTCGGCGTTTCGCTCTCTCAGCCAGAAGTTTCGCCGAGTCAGCCCGAGTATCGCGCTGGCATCGGTACGTGAAGCTGCCACAGCTATGCGAAGAATAGTTATTGTATGGGCTAAAAACATTATCTCTAATAACTGGAAGTACCCTGCCTAGAGCGGGATGTATTTTTATCGTAGGAGATGTATGAATACTTGAATGATATGGCTGATGTAGCGATACCCACTGTTCATGTGACTATTTCCATTGCTACAGTAATGAACTGCGCACAGCGATAAATCGGTTCGCTGGAGAGTCGAAATTTTTTTCCCAGTGTAGCAGACATTGAGGATGAAGGGATTTTAGGAATTGACTTTCTTTCAGCACATAATTGTGTAATTTCCACACAAGGGAACTTATTAATATCGGGTCGACACAAGATAGCTCTCTTAATTAATAGGAACAAAACTTTTGAATTCCCTCAGATTCAAGTTATAGACATTTCTAGGGAAGAAATAGACCCTTTGCCTGATCATTTACAGAATTTATTCAATAAATCTTCTTTGAGTTTAGATCTGATTCAAAAGAATAAATTTAAAACTTTAATAGAAGAATTTCAAGACGCTTTTGCTAAAAATAGCAATGATAAGGGAAGAAGCAATTTGATAACTCATACCATTGACGTAGGAGATAACCCCCCAATTAAACAAGCGGCTAGAAGATTGCCCTTGAATGGTAGAGAAGAAGTAGAGAAAATGGTAAATGAAATGCTCGCCATCAAGAAGGATGGAACAAAAAGATTTTGTATAATGTACAGGAGGTTAAATGACATAACCAAAAAAGATTCATACCCCTTGCCAAGGATTGAAGAAACCCTCGATTTAAAAGCTGGAGCAGAATGGTTCAGTACTATAGATTTACAGAGTGGTTATTGGCAAGTAGAAATGCATGAGGCAGATAAGGAAAAAACAGCTTTTGTAACCGGTTTAGGAGGATTATGGCATTTTAAGGTTATGCCCTTCGGGTTATGCAACGCTCTTGCCACTTTTGAAAGAACGATGGAAACCATCTTAAAGGAAATAATAGGAAAGAAATGCCTGGTGTACTTGGACGATATAATCGTTTTTGGAAAAACGTTTGATGAACATTTAGAGAATCTTACTGACGTCTTTTCTCGTCTTAAACACTGATAGAAGGATTTTTTTGTATTAAAAAAGATTTGTTAATAGTTAATAAATTATTTGTTAGAGTGAAGGTTTTTAACAAATATTTATTAACAGTTAACAAATCATTTATTAACGACGATTTTTTTGCCCCAACAAAATATTTATTACTATTTAATAAATGATTTATTAATATTTAATAAATCATTTATTAACATATAAAAAGTCACATGTGAAAACAATGAATAGGTTAAGTACAGTTACTACTGAATACACATTAAATAATCATAAACTTACCGCAAAAAGTCGAGTATAATTCACTCAAATCCCATGATTTTAACAATTCTTCCATGTTAGAAATTATTTAACACAAGACATCAAATTCGCCAAGTTGTCATATAAACACTCTAATTAATTAGCTATGGATATTTAACGGGTTATGACGACACACTATATGCATACAAGGCGCGGATTGATACATATAATGTGGTGCGCACGCACACACGAGCATTCTATTGTATATACAGAGATGATTCCTTGAAAGTTCACAGTCAGTCACAGCCAATTTGACACAACCCGAGTTTTTCGTCTGTTTTTTGCAGGCTGGCTATCCCCTTTTTAATTTTGAATTGTTAAAGGCCGTCAAATGATTTAAAATGAATAAAATGTGTAAATAATTAATTTAATTATTCATTTGTTCATTCGTTCATCCATCCATCCACCCATCCACCCATCCACCCATCCACCCACCCATCCATCCATCCATTTATCCATACATTAATTTGATTATTTATTTGATTATTTATTTATTTATTCATTTTAAATTATTTGACGGCCTTTCACAATTCAAATTAAAAAAGGGATGGCCAGCCTGCGAAAAACAGACGAAAAACTCGGGTAGTGTCGAATTGGCTGTGACTGACTGTTAACTTTCAAGGAATCATCGCGGTATGTAAAACTCCTCGATTGAGTGCAGCCATCTATCAACAATGACCGCCAAAAAAATATTTATTAACTATTAACAAATCTTATTTGGTGGAAATAAATACTTTTTTCAATACAACAAGGCTTTTTAAGTGTTAATAAAATTTTTTTTAAATAAAAAAGAAATTTATTTAATACTAATAAATATTGTTGATGGTAAAAAAATATTTCTTTCTCCCAAAAAAATCTCCTCAAAAGTTTTTAATAAATTGATTTATTACTCCTTAACAAATCCTTCTATCAGTGAACAAGCAGGACTCAAGATGAGTCCAAAGAAATGTCATCTCTTACAAAAAGAAATTCACTTCCTTGGACATATACCGTGTGATTCCTCGCTTACATCGCAGTGATTTGGGTAGTAGATCGTCAGGTATAGTCAGCATGAAAAATTATCTGTGATCGCAGCCGCGGAGTTCTATAGCACCGGTCGATGACGCTCTTCAGTCTTGACAGCTATGGCAATGTGAGTGTCATATTATTACGGAAAAGAATTATTACACCCACAAAATGTTCTTTGTGCACCGAATGAGCGTTATCCAGGGGATTGCGACTGATTGGGGATGGATAACTAAGTAAAACTAGTTTTCACAATTACGAGTGCATCTGTAAGAGCGTAACCTCGAAACGGCAAGTAACCTCAAGGACAAGTGACCGTTTTCAAGTAGGCCAAGGGGCTTTACGGTCCTAGTAATTGACACTTAGAGCCAGCGTGGCTCTGAGAGACCGGGCGTGCCGACCATGACACTACATGACCCAGAACTGGCCGAAGTCAAAAGTTCAACCTCTTCCTTGCCACTGTTCCACATCTGGAGCAATTTAAAAAAACTCTACTGCGGTAAGGTTTGTTACGGGTATCCGATAAATTTAAAAAAATTTTAGCAACACGTTTTTTTTCGCAGACTGACTGACCCATTGCATCTCTTCGACAAGTAGGGTTGAACAAAGCGATGTGGATATCATTCATCGAGCAATATAATATATACAATATTGTGTAATTGAATTGTAATATCGTTTATAATGCAACGGTATACGATACTATTCCATAAATAAGTAGTGATGAATTGTTAAATTGATTGCAGATGTCAGTTTCTGTTTATTTCAAACATTATTAGGTTATAAATAACTGTCTAGGTGAAATTTACACATCTGATAGTGTTGAAGTTAATAAGTCAATAGCATACGATATCGATTCATAAGTATTATTTTAAGTCTTCTTGTAGTGTCTCGAATCAAACGATAAGAGAAAAATCATCATCTCGTCTTGAGTCTCAACACCTCTCATCTTGTCTTCCCGTGCAGAAATTGAAAAATGGCGCTCGGCAGATCCTGCCCAGTTTTCCTTGTTTCTGGCCAGTAGATAAGCTGGACAACTGCTAAGTTCCGAACTAGGCATGTAACGCAAAGTTGTTCAGTGCCTGACCTGGCAAACTGACAAGTTTCTGGCCAGTAAGCTCGCTAGTTTCTGACCAGTAAATTCGCGAGCTTCTAGTCGGGAAACCCTGTTCCTAGTAAGAAAAAGAAAATCAAAAAACTTACGTACGTGTGAGTATTTTCATTTCACATTATATAACTCTCCACGTTGATCAACGAGCATTGCCAGTTCGCTAAGAAAAACGCTGTCCGATTTTTCGACCTAACCGGGATTTGAACCCAAGTCCGCTCGCATTCGCTGTATTACTAGTAGCACGCTCTACCTACTACGCCAAACTACCCTATGGTAGTTGGTCTGATATTTTCCTATTTGTCGAAACTTATGATCGAGCTGTCGAATTAAGAGCTAATAGACATTTTATTCTCACCGATCAGTATTATGATTGACCAGTGTCAAGGCGAGATCAATTATTTTATGATATTTGCGAGATCATTATTTTATGATACGGGTTCCATAATATTATACGGCGTGTGTACTGGCGTCACATCTAAGAGGCATGCTCCAAAGAACCTCTTTTATAAAAAACTCAGAAATGGCTGGCCAAAAAGCGATCGATTCTAGTAGAATCAGATTAATCCAGCTGAAGTAAGATTCGAAATTATGATGATATCAGGCTTGAGTCAGGCTGTGCCGAGGTCGCTCTTACTAGTAAATCCAAAAGAAACCCGGCCAGTACCAAGTCAGGCTTTGGAGAGTTGGCTCTGACCAGTAAATCCAAGAGAATGCTGGCCAGTACCAGGTCCGGCTGTGCCGAGTTGGTTCTGACCAGCAAATCCAAGAGAATGCTGGCCAGTACCAAGTCAGACTTTCCCTAGTTCACCCTGGCTAGTAAATCCAAGAGAAACCTGGCCAGTACCAAGTCAGGCTTTCCCTAGTTCACCCTGACTAGTAAATCCAAGAGAAACCTGGCCAGTACCAAGTCAGGCTTTCCCTAGTTCACCCTGACTAGTAAATCCAAGAGAAACCTGGCCAGTACCAAGTCAGGCTTTCCCTAGTTCACCCTGACTAGTAAATCCAAGAGAAACCTGGCCAGTACCAAGTCAGGCTTTCCCTAGTTCAAGAAATCTGGCCAGTGCCAAGTCAGGCTCTGCCTAGGTCGCGCTGGGTAGTAAATCCTGATCTGGCTCTGGCCAGAAGTCAGGCAAACTGGTCAAATTTCTACACGGGTTGTTTCGTTTTTCTCGTATCTTGCGGCAACACTCTTCTCTTTGAAATTGAAAGGTGAATGGTTAGGTGATCTGGTATTAAATGGATGAACATGGTACATCTCAGAACATGCTAGCTTAGGATGTTACTCGTGTCTCTTGGTATGCAGTGGAAAATGCCCCTACTCGTTAGCATTGTGCAACCGACGTCCCAGTTTAATGTCCTTCTCGTTAAACAGTGTATTAGCTGTTCCTGCACACACCCCGTAGAATGATTTGGCAGCATTAAACACTTTCACACCCCGTGCTAGTACGAATCTAGCTATGAGGATGAGAAAAATCCGAGGCTGCTGCATGCTCTCTGAAATAATAACTTCTAATGATTTCTTTGCAAACCCGTGAAAAATTTTGGTGCGAAAATTACAGAAAATTGTTAATTATTCCTAAAGTGCGCATCTATATTTAATATAAAAAAAAAAAACACAAGAAAAAATATAAAAAGTAAAAGTAAAAGTCGAACTTTTGACTTCGGCCAGTTCTGGGTCATGTAGTGGCATGGTCGGCACGCCCGGTCTCTCAGAGCCACGCTGGCTCTAAGTGTCAATTACTAGGACCGTAAAGCCCCTTGGCCTACCTGAAAACGGTCACTTGTCCTTGAGGTTACTTGCCGTTTTGAGGTTACGCTCTTACAGATGCACTCGTAATTGTGAAAACTAGTTTTACTTAGTTATCCATCCCCAATCAGTCGCAATCTCCTGGATAACGATCATTCGGTGCACAAAGAACATTTTGTGGGTGTAATAATTCTTTTCCGTAATAATATGACACTTACATGACCATAGCTGTCAAGACTGAAGAGCGTCATCGACCGGTGCTATAGAACTCCGCGGCTGCGATCACAGATAATTTTTCATGCTGACTATACCTGACGATCTACTACCCAAATCACTGCGATGTAAGCGAGGAATCACACGGTAGTCTCCGCAGAAGGAGTGAAGACAGATCCTGAAAAAATAGAAAAAGTATCAAATTGGCCCCGTCCGGTAGATAAGGAAGGTATTCAAAGTTTTATAGGGCTTTGTACACAAAGGATAGTGGTAAGTGTCCCGCCTGATGATATGCAATCGAGGATACATTTTCATTTGAGTTGGCAATACCCTAGGCAAAAGTAGATTTCTATTTTGCGGGCAATAGCTGAATCGAGAAAAACGTCAAAACGTCAAAACGTCAACCTACATAACCATCCAACGCATAAATCATTTCTCTCGAAAACTCCATAACCTCAAGAGGCGAGAATGACTTTGAAAATTTGCTTACACCGAAAATGACGTAATTTTCGAAAAATGTTTCAAGGGTTGAAACTTTGATAAGGGTATATCCTAGAATTTGCCACAGCATTTGATTCTGAATCAATAAGGATGACAATTTAATCATTTATTCAACAATTTTCTTTATTAAGCAGGAACAAATTAGAATAAAACTCTTGAAAATTTCAAATGGACATAAAATATGTATTAATTAACAATATCTTTGGGAAGTGCTGATGAATAAAACATACAATTTAATGTAGTATAACAAATTACCTGTACTTTGACTAGAACATAGCAGGTTCTATATGACCTATGCGCCTCTCTATCGCAGAGTGATATGTGTATACGAAATATATAAAATATATAATATATATGTTTAATTTATATTAATTTTTATATTAAATTTCCTTAGATTCAATACACGGTTACAATATATTGATAGTATTGATTTCCGAGAGAAACTATCTTATCCAGAAGTCAGTTTTATCTTACTCAAAAATTCCCCAAGCTCCGAGGAATGAACGGTTAAATATTTATTCCTTAAGGAATTTCTGCAACCCTTCTAAAGTTATTCTCACTTTGACTTAAACACATTGGAAGAATGAGGTAGTGAATCCAACGTTTGCAAATCAATGACATATTACAATGCACGGGGCTCCACAGTATAGATACTGTGCGAGACCATGTCGTACGCTGGCCTTTACCGATGACAAAGTTTTCTCCACAGACAATTCGTTGGTTCATTCTCACCAATAATTATTACTAAAGAACAAATACATTATACCAAATACGTAATTTCAACCGAGCAATAAAATTTTGAAAAGAACATTGCGTCTTGTATTAAGATATTACGGCCAAAGCATTCAAAAAAATGAGTTAAAGGAAAGTAAGCAACGCTATACCAACATCGTTCAGAGCGGAGTAGTCACTGCCGTGATGAATTCGGACCAATACAAATGCTGGAAGATTTGAGGATAGATCTTGTGATAAACTGTATATTCTTTAGCTGAATTGCCATCAACAGCGATAGCTGAATTCAACAGCGCAATCCATCCATTTCTCTGTAGCAAACCTAGACTGTGCAAAAGAGTCCATGCAGCATGTCTGCCCTGTTAGTATTTAATGGGCCTGCCCTGACTTTGTAAGACATCTCGTATGCGCCGAGGCATCGATCCAACTATGGATGCCGTATACTCGGGCCTTGTCCGCAGCTCTTCGAATGCTGCATGAACCCTTAGGCACAGACCCTGACGCCTCTCACGCTGGACCGGTATCCATCCCCGTCCCATTTCGGCCCAAAAGTTCTCAATAGGATTGAGATCCGGGGATTTCGCCGGCCAGTCGAATCGTTGCACTTCTGGATGCTGAGCATACCAGTCGCGCACGATTCCCGCTCTATGGACTGCGCTGTTGTCTTCAACAACGCGAATGATGGGCATTTCAGCTGCAGGATATATAGCCCTCACAGAAGGAATCATCACTTCTTCTAGAATTTGTATGTATTCGACCGCATTCATATTGCGGGAGATCTCCACAAGCCGACCCGGACCAGCACTGCTGATCCAACCCCAGAACCCAGCAGTAACGCGTCCGCTCCTATTCCTGGGAAGGACGTTGTCCGGGTGATAACGTTGCCCACGTTCCCTCCAAACTCTTCGTCGACAATCTTTGTCCGTTGAGAAAACTTTCTCATCGGTAAAGATGACGGTTCGCCAATCCTCTACCGTCATATGGAGCACGCTACGCGCAAACGCCATCCTCTGCTCCAGGTGGCGTTGCTCCATATCCGTTTTTTTTGCAGCTACGCAGTTGCCTAACCCATCCTCTCTCAATCGCTTCCTCGCAGACTGCACTCCGATGTTCAAATTCATTTCTAGCAGCACCTGCGTAGCTGCATCGTGCGGCCGGGCCCGCACCACCGCCACTAATCGGGCATCCTCCTCCGGCGTCGTACGGCGAGGTGGCCCATTTCCGCTGCGGCCGTCGCTGAGACCAGCGACCCCCTGCTCCGTATACTTATTTCGATATCTGATTATCGTCTTCTCACTGCACCCAATTTCAGCTGTGTGGGTAATCAATATTTTTATAAATTAACCAATGAAAATTATTATCATTAATCATTACTATTTGTATTGTAATTAATCATACTAATAAATTACATAAATAAAATTTATCATCAATTGATAATTTAATTTATTATTAATTTATCATTTTTATTTAATCATTACCGGCAATTCGACGATTCTCCCATCCTGCCTGAAACAGACCGGCTACTCTGCCGTAATTCATGACCGATGGCTGATACATTTTGTTATCTGAATGAAAAAAGTGATGTAATTAAATAAATCAGAATTTATAAGTTAATATATTTGACAAGCATTATCAAATTAAATACCTTTAATCTTACGCGTTAGACTCTGTGAGATTTGTACAGATTATTTATATCTCTGTAACTATACAGATTAGTTTGTTTTTGCAGTGAGTTTTCCTAATTTCGCTGATTTTATGATAATATATATTATAATGAAAATCAGAGTAGAGTAAATCGAAATATTATTTTAATTACAATACTTGGTGTTATAAAATCAAAAAAACAGCAAAGCCTACGATTAAAGGTATGTAATTTGATAACGCTTGTCAAATATATTTACTTATAGATTCTAAATCATTTATTTACATCACTTTCTCCATTCAGATAACAAAATGTACCAGCCTAAAAATTATGGCAGGGTAGCAGCTCTGTTTGAGGCAGGATGAGAGAATCGACGAATTGCCGGTAATGATTTCTGAAAATGTTAATTATTATCAATTACATTTTTTGAATATTTATTTATAATTTTGTTATTGAATTTCTATTCAATTAAATTACGCTTATGAAAATGTAAATTACGATTCGTCAATCGTGATTGAGGTTTACATTTTTCTGTGTGTATGAATGTTACGATTAATTGAAATACAAATGGTAATTATTGATAACAATTATTTTCATTGGATAATTTATAAAAAAATTTCCTCATCCGCACAGCTGAAATTGAGTAATCAGAAATAGGTAGAGCATCGCAAGTTGAACCGACGGCCCCAGCGCAAACGAATCACCTCGCCATACCACGCCGGAGGAGGATGCCCGTCATCTTTATCGATGAGAAAGTTGAGGGAACGTGGGCAACGTTATCACCCGGACAACATCCTTTCCAGAAATAGGAGCGGACGGGTCACTGCTGGGTTCTGGGGTTGGATGAGCAGTGCTGGTCTGGGTCAGCTTGTGTAGATCCGCCGCAATATGGATGCGGACTATTACATCGAAATTCTGGAAGAAGTGATGATACCTTCTGTGATCGCTATTTATCCTGCAGATGAAATGCTTATCATTCGCGTTGTTGAAGACAACAGCGCAGTCCATAGTGCTGGAATCGTGCACGACTAGTCGTCTCAGCAACCAGAAGTGCAATGAATCGACTGGCTGGTGAAATCCCCAGGTCTCAATTCACTTTAAAATTTTTGGTCAGGAATGGGACGGAGATGGATACTAGTGCAGGATGGGAAGAGCTGCGAACAAGGCTCAATTTTATACTCATGTCAATCAATGCATATTTTATGCCCATTTGAGAATTTTATTCTAATTTGTCATGCTTACTAAATAAAATTGTTGAATAAATGATTGAATGGTCATCCTTATTGAAAATGATTTATGTGTTGGATGGTTATGTTGGTTGACGTTTTGACGTTTTGACGTTTTGACAGATTGAATTTTCAATTCGTCGCGGGGGCTCTCGAGTCAGCTATTGCCCGCAAAATAGAAATCTACTTTTGCCTAGGGTATTGCCAACTCAAATGAAAATGTATCCTCGATTGCATATCATCAGGGGGGACACTTACCACTATCCTTTGTGTACTCATTATCGTCGCTTTGTAAAAGGATTTGCTACCATAGCAAGGCCTCTTCATCATTTAACCGGGAATAAAGTTCAATTTGATTGGTCCAAAGATTGCGAAGAAGCTTTCATTAAATTAAAATCTCATTTAACATAATCTCCTATTCTTGCTTATCCCCAAGTAGAACATCCTTTCATATTAGACTCAGACGCTTCTCTTTTTGGAATAGGTGGAGTCTTGTCTCAAATACATGATGGAAATGAAAGAGTAGTTAGTTATTACAGTCGAGTCCTTAGTAAAACTGAAATGAATTATTGTGTAACTCGTAGAGAATTGTTAGCCGTAGTGAAAACAGTAACTCATTTCCATCATTATTCATACGGGAGAAGATTTTTGATTAGGACAGATCATGCTTCTCTTAAATGGTTACTCTCTTTTAAATCTCCGGAAGGACAGGTAGCTAGATGGATAGAGAGGCTGGGCCAATATGATTTTGAAATCCAACATCGTGCTGGACAGGCACATGGTAACGCAGACGCCCTTTCTAGAAGACCGTGCGAAGGACCTACAGAATGTAAACAGTGCACCAGATTAAATAAACAACAAGGCGAATCGTTTAGAATCCGATCGATTACTTTTGTTACGATCCGATGCATATCTATACAGATTGATAGTCGATTAGTCTTTGGAAGGGATCAGTATGTATGACTATGATGTGATACTTCTGTTATTCAAAATATCACCTTTCCCTCGTTGAAGTCAGAAAGTCACGTCGTCCCGATACTAGACCCAACACAAAAAGATCATATAGCAACTAGGAGCGCTAGAAAAGTCAGCAAATCTAGTCTTGCTGACTATGCACCAATAGTCGATTCATCGTAACTCCTCTCATTTATAACTCAATCAGACAAGAACAAATAGGGGTATCTATTGGGGGTGGGTGACCCGTAATTAATGGATACAATTAGATTAAGGAATGTAGGAATGTACGCCAATTATTAAGAAAATCGGAAGGCATACATTTATAATTATTATTGTCAACTGACTGTGGCGGAACAGGGAGCCGCGAGTCGCGGACCACGGATCTTCTCTAGGATGCAACGCGTCTAATTCATCCGCGAATAGACTAAGCCTCTAATTGGCTACTTAACCGCGCGGATTCATACATACATTGTCGCGTGCGGCTACCTGGCTGCATCTTTCCAGCAAACAGCGTCTTTCGTCAGTAAAGTCGCGAGGTGCGTTGACGTGAACCCGGAGAGCAACAGCCAAGTAGAGTCAAGTTCCGAAAATCTGTTAAGTGCCGGTCTTGCGAGCTTGCGGTTCTTCGTAGTGAATAGACACATTTTATTTTCCTTCTTTCAAACGTAAAATCAGTGCTAAAGACACATAAATATATATATATCCATCGAGAGTTATTGAACAATAAAAGGTTAATTTTTCTTGTCTTTCAAATATTAATCTCCGTATTACATCTCTATACATTTACTAATAACGAAACCGCGATATTAAATTAGTCTGAATATATATATATAGTTGGTGAAGTGTCGTAAAAAGAAACCTGGACCACCTGACGGCTCCCGCTTCCACCACGGTCAGACGTCGAAAGCTAAGTCTCCCGTCTGTTTCACGATCGGGCATCAGCCCTGTAAAAATCAATCAGTCGCATTTTGCCTAGCCGTTCTTTACTTTCACTGTTACACCTGGATTTGTTATCAACATTGATTCATTTATTAGTGTATAGAAACGGGGTGAGCCAATACTAGAAACTCTAGTATTTTGGGATTTCTCCTCTCTCGCCCCGATTTCGTTTAAATCAATTCATCCAGCGATCGGAGTGAGCCAATACTAGAAACTCTAGTATTTTGGGATTTTCCCTCGCTCACGCCGATCTAGTTGGTGTCACATATGTATTAGGTTTAAAATCAGTATAACGAATATGGGACTCGGATCAGCCTAGGACAGTCTTTAAGACTTTGGGATTGCCCTAGTCGTAGGATTATTAGGGATCCTCACCCCAAGATTCGATTTAGATACCTACCCATTATGGGATCGTCAATTGACAAAGAGAGAGAGAGAGTTACGGCTACCTGTAGAACTGTTATCCATATCGTCTGAGTTTAGATTATATTAGTTTATACCATTTGCTGTGTGATAAATTTAAAATCAGGCCCATGACCCCGGGACTCAGATCAATCTGCGACAGTCTCTAAGACTTTGGGATTTCCCTAGTCGCAGGATTATTAGGGATCCTCGTCCCGAGGCCTTAATTCGAAACGCAATACTGTTAAAACTTCATTGTTCTACCTCACAATTATTCTCTAATCGTTTTTAGAATATACTTTGATTTTACCAGTCAATCCCTGTTTTATATTATTTCATTTTCCTTCATTATCTATATATATATATATATATATATTAAGTTAGAGCCTCAACCATTTTGGACAGGTCGTACGACTCCGTACTAGGGTTCCGCAACAACGTTCCTACATACCTAATCTGACCCAAGTCAGGTCATTCATTATTGGTTATTTTAAATTATTTGGTAGTTGCGTGGATAAATATTAGTTTTCCGCTCGAATACATGCTCCGCACGTAACACTTTCGATGGAGACTTGAAGCCATGGAAAAAGGCTCAACAAGAAGATGAAGTTCTATTGCAAATAAAGGCTTGGAAAGAGTCTAAGTTACGCCCAGAGTGGCAAGATGTGTCCGCTAAAAATCAAGATTTGAAAATCTATTGGACTCAATGGGATTCCTTATTTTTAAGGAATGGTTTACTATACCGAAAATGGGAATCCCCAGAAATGAAAGAGATAAGATGGCAGCTACTAGCACCAAAAGAGAAACTACAAGAGATCCTTCAACATTATCATGATTCTCCTTCAGGAGGACATTTCGCTTCTAATAAAACCCTGGTTCGGATTAGAGAACGATTTTTCTGGGCTCGTTGTAGGTTAGACGTAGATAATTGGTGTAGGTTATGTAAAGTTTGTATAGCAAAGAAGGGTCCACGCAACAAGGGTCGAAGTCCCATGCAAATATACAACGTCGGAGCACCCTTTGAGAGAGTGGCTATGGATGTACTCGGGCCGCTACCGATTTCAAGATCTGGAAATAGATATGCCTTAGTCATTGCTGATTATTTTACTAAATGGCCCGAGGTCATTCCTATACCCAATCAGGAGGCGAAGACCGTTGCTCAAACTTTTGTAAGAGATTTTCTTTGTAGATATGGGACTCCCCTTGAATTACACACAGATCAGGGTCGTAACTTCGAGTCACTATTAATGGAAGAAATATCTAAAGTTTTAGGAATTAGAAAAACTCATACAACTCCCCTTCTCATCCTCAGTCTGACAGAATGGTAGAACGTTTAAACCGAACTCTTCTAGGTTATCTAGCTTCTTTCATTGATAAAAGTCAACGAGATTGGGACGAATCGATCCCTCTTTTTCTTCTTTCATATAGATCAGCTGTACACGAGACAACAAAACAGTCTCCAGCCTCTATGTTAATGGGTAGGGATCTTCGATTACCATCAGACTTAGATAAAGGACCCGTTCATTCGCCAGATACTCTCCAAAATGATTTCGTTTCTACTCCAAGGGATAGATTAGAATACATTCATAATTTCGCAAGAGATAGGATACAGGTTATGTCAGACAGACTAAAAGCTCGTTACGATATTAGAGCAAGGGACCTCGAATTTAAAACAGGGGATTTAGTATGGCTTTTCCAACCAAGGCGAGAAAAAGGACGATGTCGTAAATTACAATCTAATTGGGAGGGTCCATACGCAGTAATTGATCGAATAAATAGCGTGGTATATAGAATACAACGTTCTACACGAACAAAACCAAAGGTGGTTCATTTGGACCGCCTGGCCCCTTATGAATCAAAAACACTTACCAATAGTGATAAAATCAAAAATATTCGATCTTTAAATATAAATAAAAGTCAATCTATAGATAATGACTTTTCCCTACAAAGGGATGACCAAACTTTTTCATTGGATTCTTCCAGGTGGTCCAAGGAACTACCTTATGGAATTAAACGGAGAAGTGATAGACCGCTGACAATAATAATAGAAGGAAATATTGGATGTGGTAAAACGACGTTTACTAAAAGATTTTTAAATGATAAAAACATTCTTACACTACTGGAACCGTTAGATGAATATCGTAACGTAGCTGGCGAAAACCTACTGGAGAAGATGTTTAAAGATCCCCGTAAATATGCGTATCATTTTCAGCATCACGCGGCTATGACAATGCGAATTAGACACTTGACTCAGACCGCGTTACCTAATAAAATTATAGAAAGGTCAATTTTTAGTTGTAATTGCTTCATTGAAGCACGTAGGAGAATGGGAGATTTTGAAGACCTTGAAGCTCATCTTTTAATGGAAAACGTCAGGGTTTTGGTTAGCGAGTCCCCTGCCTTTGAAGTTGACTTGATCGTCTATTTGAGGTTATCTCCAGAAGAATCATTTTCGCGAATAAATTCACGCGCTCGTTCCGAGGAAGACGGTATTCCTTTAGATTATTTAAAAGTTCTTCACGAGGTTCACGAAGATTGGTTAGTTAGAAAGAAATTTGCGACTCTTCCAGCACCAGTCTTAATCTTAGACGCCGAAGCTTCCGCAGATGACGTCTATATGAATTTTTGCGAGGTTATGAAGCCATACGATTTATAGATTATGCTCTGAGACAACTCGGAATGATTCGGGTGGGCTCGGAGTAGTTCGGGTAGAGTCGGAATAGTTCGAGTAGAGTCGGAATAGTTTGGAGTTCATTGATCTAGATCGAATTAATATGAGAATCAATAAGACAAATAAAAGACAGAAGTAATTAGTAAAAAAAGAAAATATTTATTTTAACAGTACAAAAAGAGATGCTTATTTGAATATTTAATGGTAATTCAGAATTTTTTTTTGTGACATGTTTAGTAGTGATTTAGAACTTTTTTCTCTGTAACATGTTTTAGTAATGTTTTAAACTTTTCACATTCATGACACACAACAGCGTCCTCCACAATCCGGAGCAATGAAACCTTGCATATATAGCAGGAAGTATAGCTCCCTATAAAGTCTAGCTCCCCGATGAAAGAGCGATGAATTGAAGACATATGATCGACTTTGTCGATAGGGATTCTACAGCGTGATTCCCAAGTCGCGGAAAAGATTTCACATGCAGATTCCTCATCGAAATCTAAGAATAAAGTTCCTTATCAAAAACTTCGAGGGACCGGTCGTTCTTGAGTTATTGAAGGTTTAGTCCACCCAATAAGACGGCCGTAACGTGACGTGCTCAGTCTCGTAGCAATCCCTTAAGATTGATAGTGCCCGCGTCTTATGAACTTTGCCTGAAATTTCGGTTTCTTATTTCTCAATTTTTAGTATTTACGTCGACCGGTCGGTCATGCTCGTGCCCTACGTCGTTCGCCCTGTAGATGAAGTTGTCCAGGTAGTCAAACTGGTGATTTACATTCCCCAGGTCTTTTGCTCCGTAGTTTTCACTCTTGTTGTCTTCGAGTTGTTGATTTCCGTCCTCCAGGACTTTTGCCCCGTAGTTTACGTTGTCCAGGTGGTCAAACTGGTGACTTGCGTTACTCAGGTCGTCCGTTTCGTAGTTTCTACTATCGTTGTCATCGGGTTATTGTTTTCCACCCTCCTGGACTTCCCCACTACGGGCAAAAAGTCCTGGAACGCGGAAATCAACAACTCAAAGACAACGATGGTGAAAACTACGTGGCGAAAGTCCTGGAAGACGGAAATCAACAACCGGATGACAACGATAGTGAAAACTACAAAGCGGATGACCTGAGTAACGCAAGTCACCAGTTTGATCACCTGGACAACGAAAACGACGGGGAAAAAGTCCTGAGGGACGGGAATCAATAACCCGATGACAACGATAGTGGAAACCACGAAGAGGACGACCTGAGTAACGTAAGTCACCATTTTGACCACCTGGACAACGAAAACTACGGGGCGAAAGTCCTGGAGGACGGAAATCAACAACCCGATGACAACGATAGTGGAAACTACGAAGCGGACGACTTGAGTAACGCAAGTCACCAGTTTGACCACCTGGACAACGCAAACTACGGGGCGAAAGTCCTGGAGGACGGAGATCAACAACTCGAAGACAACAAGAGTGAAAACTACGGAGCAAAAGACCTGGGGAATGTAAATCACCAGTTTGACTACCTGGACAACTTCATCTACAGGGCGAGCGACGTAGGGCACGAGCATGACCGACCGGTCGACGTGAATACTAAAAATTAAGAAATAAGAAACCGAAATTTCAGGCAAAGTTCATAAGACGCGGGCACTATCAATTTTAAGGGATTGCTACGAGACTGAGCACATCACGTTACGGCCGTCTTATTGGGTGGACTAAACCTTCAATAACTCAAGAACGACCGGTCCCTCGAAGTTTTTGATAAGGAACTTTATTCTTAGATTTCGATGAGGAATCTGCATGTGAAATCTTTTCCGCGACTTGGGAATCACGCTGTATATAGAAGAAATAATAATGATAAATATTATTATTAAAAAAAAAAAAAAAAAATTTCAATTAATTAACGAAATCACTCTTACAAACCTCGTCAAGTAGCAATTTACACAAGATCGAAGGGGAGAATCTTTTATTTCGACAACTTCCCCTTTAGCACATCTTACGCGACTCCATTCTCGCTCAAACCATTCCTTAGTTTCCTGAATATTATTGCCAATTCCTTCCCAATTCAATTGGGAAATGAGAATCCCTAGTCTAATCGCGTCTTCGTTTAAGGATGACATGATTACGAATGACGCTATCTTTAGCTTCTTCTTCTTCGTAGCATTTATTAACAAAAGATAATTTTTTTTTATAAGAATTCCGATTGGTTTTCGGAGAAATCTTCGTTTGATAACTAAGCAACATTTTTATGATAGGACTCTGATTGGTTCTCACAAGAGTCTTTATTTGTTTCAACAAACTTTGTTTTATTAAAAGAGCTGCTATAGGCTGTTTGAAAGTTATTCATTTATTTCAATGTTTATTCCCGCCGAAAAACGTCACTCAAAGTAACGATAGATGTCGCTTCGGTATACTTTAAAAATTCGATTTTACCGCCATAATAAGGGATCCGAGCGGAAAATTTCGAGATTTAGGTTATGTTTTTAGTTTACAAACATTAACCCAAGTTTTTCAGCTCCCGAAATTCCGATAGTAGGATTTCCTTAGTAAGCAATGAAGGAACGATATTGCGAGATGAAAAGAAGGAAGCCTAACCCATCCCATCCTGACCTATTAATCCGGTTTCCCAATTCTCTCCAGATAAGATCGTTCCAATTTATATTTATAACAATTATAATAACATAATAATTTAATGTGTCTATAGATTTTATTTGAAAATCATTCATTTAATATTACATTTTAACTTATTATCAGGAGTATCTATAATTTAAAAGGAAAAGAAGGAATCTATAATTTAAAAGAGTTTTAAGAAACTCTTCAATATGACCTTATTATTTCAAGCAACTAACATTTGTCCTCCTATCTAGGTCGTTATTTGATTTATTCAAAGATGTTTGGAGTTGGACCTCTTTGGGCTTAAAATCAGACTTCACTTTGATGGAATCTTCACGTCCTCTTGTCCTTGGTCCTGTCGTCCCTCCAACCACTTCCTGTTCCAGTACCCAGGACTCTCACCATAGAATTCTTCATCTGTTTCCTGATTCCTGTTTCCTGATTCCTGTTTCCTGATTCCTGTTTCCTGATTCTTCGACTCAAGATTCAAAGAAAATTTTTATACACCATACAATTCACTTTGATTCAATGAGTTTAGACTATCTTTTCAAGGTTTTCTGTGGTTTCCCTTGGGATTGAGACAAATGTCAGATAGAATTTGGGAAACATTTTAATTTATTGAGCCGCAGCTCCAACGTCCCAAATAACACACATATTTGTTAATGCTTATGATGATTTTACACACTTTTGGTATCTGTTATACTCACCTCAAGAGTCGGGTCGACTCTTCTACTAGGGGGGGGGGGGGGGGGGGTGTTAGCGTTATATTAGGTAAAATCACCCTTACATCATCAATTATATACGACTAACATCTAGTAGCCCATATGATAAAACACATCTCCTAAAATATAAGAACTTCGGTTGCTGCGTCAACAAGCATTATTGTAAAACAAATCAGTCTGTTTCTAGCTAGCTACTAGTGCAGACCTGTATTTCAGAATACATAATATTTTGCCCAATTCATATAATTTCTCCAGATTCACTTTATTTCCCTCGGGAACCCACATTAACCCTAGACGAGGCATGCCGTTTTTCTTGCCCTGTACGGACCATGTGGGGTCCGTGTGGCCCCACGCGTTTCCTTCGTGTAAAATGCTTTCTATAAACGATAATCGGGATCAAATATAGATGAATCTCTTCGTTTTCCAATAAGGAATAAAATGGTGTATATCAAAGTCAATTTTCGAACACTAAAATCCGTGAAAAAGTGCGTTAAACGAAAAAAAATGTGAAAAACATGCAAAAATGACTTTTTCGAAACAAAAATCTCTAAGTTTTATTCTAATCAACCGATCGGAAAAAATCAAACGGAGTTTCAAAGGAGACACAATAAAGTTTTAGAAAAAAAGTATTACTGTTGCGCTCCCTCGGAAAAGTATATTTATTTGAGGAAATGAATGTGCCCAATTACTGGAGATGCGGAGATGGGAAAAGTTAGGGATAATTCGGTAAAACAAAGTTGTTTGCAAGTAATATCAGTATAGATTTATCTAAAACTTGAACAAATATGACAAACTCGAACAGATAATAAGCTACGGTACCTTGTATCTTTTTACGCGCGAGCGAAACAAACAGGGTACGACGTAGAAAATAAAAAACTATGTTGCAAAAATAAATTTCACAGCCTATACTTTGTAATTATGCAATAATAAGCGTAATTTATGACCTTATGCAAATGAACTCAAACCGACTTACCGCTACAAAAACTAACGCAAAAGAGCAGGTGGGGTCCGCTTGGCCCCCAAATTATCGTCCAATAAACACTGTTACACAACGGGCCGCTTTCCGGCGCTGTAACGAGTAGGTTGGCTTCCTAGATAGTAGAATTGAATCATGGAGAGGGTCCAGACCCGAGTCAGCCGCCTGCGATTTCAAGTTCGCGCTTTAAAATGGGAATGGGGTCCATATGCCCCCCACATACTCCTTCTAGGGTTAAATAACTTAAAAACATAACGAAATATAAAATCGTTACAATGTATTGGAAAATCAAGGAAAAGTATCTGTTTACAGTTTGACGTGTGAAACAGCACTGTTCTCACAATAATGTTCGTTGACACAGCAACCGATCATTTACTTCAGATATTTATCATCATTTGTTTGTATAGTGTATGTTTGAGACTACTAGACCGTATGCATTAAATATACTGAGAAACATCTTTCGTAACAATATGATTCACAAATCCTTGTGAGATATGTAGTTCGGGAACAACGCATTTTTTAATTATTTCAACGTTGTCATCATCGTTAAACAGAGGCATGTTTACTGTACTTCTGCTTTGAGCAGCAAATTTTTTGTTACTGCCATTAGATAGGAATTGTGTATAGTCCTAACGTAAATCGCCGTAAGTCTTGCTAATTGAAGGTTGATTTAATTCGTTTTCAAGTTCTCGTCGATCTCGCAAATCTTGTAGCGTAATGAAGCAATACGGACATGGATACGTGGATGTTGCTGTTTGTTGCCCGTTTACAAGCAGTAGTAATTTTGAATCGCAAACTAATTTCATCGAGATGTCGTTTAATTTAATTAGATCTGATAGAATTTTGACATTCTCGTAAGTTTCTTTGATGGCTGGCACAATTGCCAACATTATAAGTTTATGCACGCCTGTCAATTTCATAATCTTCTGTTTTTTTTGGTGACGGTTCTTCATTGTCAGAATCGGCTAGATATTTCGATAAATAATCTTCTGGGATTATGGACGTACAGATTTTAAAAAATCCCTGACCACCATCAATCATGACTTTAACTTTGTAATTCCCAATCAAATTTCGTCTCTGCAGGATATTTTCTAAAATCTCTTCGGCGTTGCACCAGACTAAAGGCCGCTCTAGTTCGTCAGGATTTTTTTCGACGTCAAATTTCAAGATATCGTGTTGATAAAAATCTTCCAACAATCTGGCCGGTTGGAAACCTCTACAGAATAATGGGTCGGTATAGATTTCCTTCCAGCAGTAGCTCTGATGAAACGGGTTAAATTATTCATTTGGTTGCCAGAAGCCCCAGATTGTACTTGATAATCATTCAAGTCTTCAGTAGAAAAAGTTGTCAAGTTTCCAGCTTCCTTCAGAGAATTTTTTTTTTTTTGAACCTCTCGTACTCAAGCTTACTGAATTCTGAGAATCACTAGTAGAAAAATCGATCTCTTTCATCTTACATTAGCAGAGATTATAGAGCTACATATTTGCTCTCGATGTTTTTGCGGCAGATTGTTCGTAAGTTTTTGTAAATTTTCTCGTGCTCTTGATTGAGCAGATGAATTTGGTATACACTGATGTCGTTTCCCTCTCCCCAATTCTTGAAAACAAATACGGCGTATGGCAATTGCATTCGGATTTGCTGTTACAGAATTTGTTTTTTTCTGCAATTCAGTGACTTTTGAATTTGAGGAGCCATACATACCACTGCTACTTGTAATTTGTATTCCAAGATCGAGTGTTTCACCGACCAATAATTTTTTCTTCATATTAATTTGACCCTTATGTCTTGCAGTTAAGGGGGTTCATACACCTTTAAAATAATTTTTTTCAAATTGCTGCTACGCTCTGAGAAAACATTCTAGTGACTCAGTTTTTCTACAGTTGATTAGTGCTATTTTGATACATAGTTCATGATTTTTCCAGATGTTATGTCCTCCACTGAACATAAATTCAGTCCATCGAAGAAAAACCAGTTGTCGTAGGGTACAGGTTGCTGTGTTGGATGAAATTTCTTCAACTTTTGAGGAAATATTCTGTATGAATGTAATTTCGGACCAAACCAATAATATTTCATGAATTTAAGTTTTAGACATAGAAAATTTTTGATTGTAAGAATTTTTTTCCATCGTTCTGGAAAAAATGTTTTTACATTTTTTTATTTTGGCGCTTACGACCTTTTAGCTTTAGTACATATATATATATATATATATATACATGTATACAGGGTGTCCCAGAATTCGCGACGAGGAATTCACAGGGTAAATCTTGATCAAAAACGGGATCGAAATTTCCTGAGCCGTTTTTTCTGGAAATGCTTAGATTTCTCGCTATAATTATTTCAATTTCAGTCGATAAGGTGCGATTTAAGAACGGGCGCTTGTCGGTGTGCTCGCCGCTTGGTTGAGTGCGATTTGTTTCGCGGCGACAATAGGCTGGGACACGCGCATACAACCGAGCGGTAATCACATCGACGAACGTCCGTTTATAAGCCGCGCGTCATTGGCTGGATTTGAAATAATTATAACGAGAAATCTAAGCCTTTCCGGAAAAAAACGGCTAAGGAAATTTCGATCCCGTTTTTGATAACGATTTACTCTGTTAATTCCTCGTCGCGAATTCTGGGACACGCTGTATATAGGCACGTATATGCATAGAAATTTTGAAGATATCCAATATACATTTGTATATGGATTATATAGACGCAAAATTTTTACTCGAAATGTAAAATTTGTCATAGTGATGTCAATGGCTAAACGTCGCAATAACTAGCCAACAGAAACCGCTATGATTTAGAGCAAAGTTTTTCTAAGTTTGTGAAGGTCTACTCTACAACTTGTCAGTGTCGGTTTGCATCGCCATCGTATTGAAACCTATTTCGGCTTCCAGAACACTGTGTACAAGGGGTATGTTTTAGAATGATGATTATCAGTGCAAAGTATAATCCGATGACGTCGACGTTCCAAGCGCTAATTGAGACATTTGAATTGAAACAATTCAGTTGGGATACTGCAGGAAAACGTTTTCCGAAAAAGTTTAAAAATAACAGAGACCCAGAAATTTCCAAATACTAAATAAAAAGAATTTGAGAATCGGAAAAAAAATTCACGCAAAAAACTAGAGCATAATAAAAAATAATATCTTGATTAAACCCCCGCACGGTATTAAAATATTTTATGCACAGAATGTTAAAAAAAAAATTCACAGATCAATATTGACGGTGATGAATGACATTGATAAACAAATTTATTTTTCTAGTTCCCAGATAATAGAATAAAAATCAGGGGACTTTTTTATGACCCTGAAGGTATATACATCAGACAAAATTTATCTTTGGGAAGCGATAACTGCCATGTTTTTTATCGTACAGACTCTGCTCAGGAATCATTTTCTTCGTTTTCAAATTCTCTAGATGAGCATTTTTTTTCGTTTTTTTTAAATTTCACTTCACTTATGGCGGTGTCTTGAAGAATAATCTTTGGGAAGCCATAATTGCCGTGTTTTTTAGCGTATAGACTTCGCGCTCGGGGGTCATTTTCTTCGTTTTCAAATTCTCGAGATGAGCATTTTTTTGTGTTTTTTTTCTTCGCTTCCGTTAGGGCGGTATGGGGAAGAGTAATCCTTGGGAAGCCATAACTGCTGTGTTTTTTTATCGTACAGGTTTCAGTCAAGGTTCATTTTCTTCGTTTTGAATTTCTCCAGATTAGCATTTTTTTTTTCTCAATTTCGCTAATCCTTGGGGCGATACGGGGACAAGGAATTTTCGAGATGTCATAACTGCTCTGTTTTTTTATGGCACAGAATTGACTCGGGGGTTATTTTCTTCGACTTGGAATATTTCTCTACACGGAGAAAATTAAATATTTGAAATTACTATCTGGTTATGGTAAATTTTCTAATATTAACTCGATAGTAGTGAATACTACTTAGATGATTGTATAAACTATCTGAATTGAAGTATTTATCATACAGATGATGAGTAGTATTCACTACTATCGAGTTAATATTAGAAAATTTACCATAACCAGATAGTAATTTCAATTATTTAATTTTCTCCGTGTATAGAGAAATATTCCAAGTCGAAGAAAATAACCCCCGAGTCTATTCTGTGCCATAAAAAACAAAGCAGTTATGGCTTCCCAAAGATTACTCTTCTCCATACCGCCCTAAGTAAAGCGAAACAGGAAAAAACGAAGGAAATGATTCCCGAGCGGAGTCCGTACGATAATAGTATATTACTCACCTAGGGAGGGAAAGAAGGCTAACCCAAACTGCGTGCAAGATTGACACCCGAGCCGAAGGCGAGGGTGTTAAAAACGCAGTTTGGGATGGCCTTTTTCACTCCCGTGTGAGGTATACTATTTTTCACCACCCCCTGGCATCGGAAAGTACGACTCCCCGCTCACGCGAGGGGCCGAAAGTCGTACTTTCCGTGCAGGTGTGGTGAAAAAAACATGTCAGTTATCGCTTCCCAAAGATAAAATTTTGTCTAATGCAGATACCTTCAGGGTCATACTTTTTTCCAACATTTGTCGAGATAAGAAGGAGATTTCAACGTAGAACCCATCGCCATCCCATAATTTCTTCGTATGGGGCTTGAACATAAAGGATAAAACTAATTTGTGAGAATTATTCAAAATTTTTAAACCCGGCCAAAATTTGAAAAGAACGTAATTGAGATGTTGAAAACGTATCTTCGCGGTCATTGGCTCCGTTCCGAATAGAATGGATATTTTTATGTGAAAGAGCGTGAAAAATCCTTTCGAAAACATGTGTCAAATAATTTGATTCCATCTGCTCTAGTGCGATAGAATTATTCGAAAATACTGATCGGTAAAAATCAATATTTTCTAATATAATACGTAGCTTTATGACATTTTTACTTTGGACTTCGACAAGTGCTCCAAACATGTTTGTTGGGACCCCTGAAGACACCAAAAATGAAAAAGAAATGAAAAATTGGCCCAGTTGACGTGGGATGCCTCATTTCCGTGAATCAAAAAAAGCACAAGCGTCAACATTTCCCCCCAGCGCTTGAAACAAGTGCCGGCGCCACCTCAATCCACGTTAACTCCGGAGAGAAGCGGACGTACGGTACTGACACCACACTGAAAAAAAAGTATTTTGATAATCAGAATACAAAGTATTATGAAATGAGTATTCTTATTATCAAAATACGTAATGTGATTATCAAAATACGTAATGTGATTATCAAAATACGTAATGTGATAATCAGTATACGTATTTTGATAATCAAAATACCAAGTTTTCTGAGTAACACAATACCAAGTATTTTGATTATCAGAAGAAATATACTGAGTAGAAAAATACTGTTTTCTCAGTGCACGCATATCGGCATGGTACAGTGTAAAATGCTAGTGTCCAACAAAAGATCAATTATGAATTCTTGACCTTAGAAAATATGACTTCGTGACAATTTCTTTTTACTCTCTCTTTTTCTCCTTTTCTGTTTCACTTTCTCACTTCTCCACCTTAAGGGGTTATATACTGTATATAACCCCTTAAGTTTTATCTTAGCTCCTACTGCATCAAACACAATGGACACGATGAACGAGTTCAATTTCAATTTCTATACGTTCAATTAAAAAACCACTAGTTCGTATCGGGTTTTTTCCTTACCTAAACTTTTCTAATGTCATGAATAGTAATTAATTTCATGGAATATTAAAATTCCATTATTCTGTGACAAGTACGGAATATTAAATACGTGTAGATTCTACAATTGTAGCTGTTGATATTGTATCTAATCTTGAAAAATGTAATAGAAACATATTTTGTAGATTCAACAACATTCTTCCGGAACGTCGAAGTCATCACATGTATCGTAAAACAGACCGGTAATAACATCATTCGGTACAGCCGAGGGTACAACATAGATAAATTATCAAATGCACGCTTAATGAAATTGATTCTGAGCCGGATGTGTTCAACAATCGAAGAAACAGCCAATCGGCGCTCTAAATTTTTGTAATCCAGAGCGCCGATTGTCTGTTTCTAGAATTGTCAAACTTATTCGGCTGAGAATCTATTTCATTAGGCGTACAACAGACATATATGAACAAGTTTAATATATACCCGGCAAAAACATTGTAAATGTCGAAAGTTACCGCCAAGTACAAAAATGGTTTCACCAGCCAAAAACTTAAAAGCATCATACTCTTTACCAGCGACAGATGACAAACGTCATTTCTTTACACAAAATAATACAAAAACCTTGTACGTGAAATCAGGCAACAAAGCCAAGCACTCTCGCAGGTATTTTCGATTCTCAAATTATGTTTCCCGAATGCTAGTATGATGGAAATCAATGGAAAACCGATAGAAAATCATTCGTTACCTTCGACATAATAGCATATTGGCGACGGGGAATATTGCCTAAGGCAGTATCTCGTATGATGATACGAACTTGGCGGGCATAGATTGTTCTGAAAATTATCAATTGCACTCTTTTTTCGATTTATTCATGCCAGTCACTCTGCGACGATCACACCCACAGAACTGTTGAGAGCATGATGAACGATTATTTGAACATCATTGATAATATTCATCATTGTGAAATGAAACTAAGAAATAATAGTCATTCGTATGACAAGGACGCGAAAAGATCTCGTCTTCGGATCATACAGGACTTTCACACTCGTCATAAAGTTTCTCTATGTGCCTGTGTGCTTCGTCCGATTGTTTTTTTTTTTACAGATTTAGAAATGAGCAAACTTTTCCAACGCACTAGTGCTTGAAAAGCTCAACAAAGAGCGTGTTTTTGACAAAAGGTAGTGCTGAAATGAATGTTAGAAACGAGTAAATAATTCGTTGAAATTAATGTTGAGTTAAACGTACCTATACCGTGTTCATAGCGAGACCTAATAAGTCCATAAGCGGTGGTTCTGGAAATTGGAATTTAAATTCAAGTTTTGAAAAAGTTTCCGATTTCATTGTGCATCTATCATTCACCAACGTTCGCCTATGGTTATAACGCCATGATACGCCGCAATACGCCACGGTTCATATCCTGAACGTACTCATCATCGGTACACTATTGACTAGGGTAATGCTTATTGAAGGCCTACCTCCCGGTGTGGAAATTTTCTTGGGGTTACCCGATTATTCTGTTCTACTCACAGTAAATATGAATCTAAACACATCAGTTTCTTTCGTTGGACAATAGTGAATATACTAAAGTATATTTGACATCCAAGGACACACTGATTGTTAATCGTACCTTACGTTTCCGTGATTGATAATTTTCAGAACAATCTATGCCCGCCAAGTTCGTATCATCATACGAGATACTGCCTTAGGCAATATTCCCCGTCGCCAATATGCTATTATGTCGAAGGTAACGAATGATTTTCTATCGGTTTTCCATTGATTTCCATCATACTAGCATTCGGGAAACATAATTTGAGAATCGAAAATACCTGCGAGAGTGCTTGGCTTTGTTGCCTGATTTCACGTACAAGGTTTTTGTATTATTTTGTGTAAAGAAATGACGTTTGTCATCTGTCGCTGGTAAAGAGTATGATGCTTTTAAGTTTTTGGCTGGTGAAACCATTTTTGTACTTGGCGGTAACTTTCGACATTTACAATGTTTTTGCCGGGTATTTCATTACTTTTTGTACATACTACAAACGGGTCAGCGCTAAAATGACTTCAATGTATTACACATATGGAGATCAACTCTCAGTCATTTGTCATAAAATGAAATGATGTATTTTCGGGTTCGCGCAACACGCACGAGATATTTTATAATAAGATCAAGAAATCTCCTTCTGAAAATTATACGATAGTTTGTACCAATCATAGTTTATGCTACCCGTGACTCATTCTATTTTGAGGCCCATCCCTAGTCGCCCATCTCCTTCCGATACAATCTGACACATTTCGATTATTATCCGAGCCCAGGCGTCAAAAATGCAAAAAAGGCCAACGCTGCGCGAATTCAAATTCAATACCGAACACATACGTCCAAAAAAATGTTCGTTTCGTGCGAAAATAGAGTCTACAGATGGTTTTTACATTTTTCGTAATGTAATGTTTTTAGTAACAATGTAAAAACCATCTCTAGTCTCTATTCTTGCACGAAACGAACATTTTTTTAGACGTATGTGTTCGGTATTAAATTTGAATTCGCGTAGCGTTGGCCTTTTTTGAGTTTTTGACGCCTGGACTCAGATAATAATCGAAATGTGTCACATTGTATCAAAAGGAGGTGGGCGACTAGGGATGGGCCTTAACATGTAGTACAAACATAGAATACGGAAAATGTTTTTCGATTGTCTGATTATAGAACTCTTACGTAAAATAATCAAGCCCAATATCAAAACAGACCATCTATAATATTGTGTTCTATAATATTTTTCGAGCTCAACTAAAACAAATATACATACGGAGCATTCCATGACATCGCGATCGAGATCTGGCGGTGACATTTTAGATTTGCTTAATAATTTATTATTTCAAATTATTTTTTTAAAAATGCATACACAATTTTTTACAGATGTTTCCAAGCGTTGGTACCTGAGATACGATTTTCGAAGTGAAAAAAAAAACACCCATATTCTAAAATCTGAAAAAAATCAGAAAAATCTGTGAAAATATTATAAAATTTTCGAGCGCTATTAGAAGATGGAGGTTTGATTACGGGGAAAGGTGAAGTTGAAAAATGCCGAAAAAAAATATTTGAAAAATCGGAACGTATTTTCGACGTATAAACGAGCAAAAAGTCCTTTATCATATGGGTCTAAAAAAGTATATTTTCAGAGTTAGGTACAGGAATCGAACATACGATATCTATATTACAATATTGTAGTTATATCTACAGTAATGTGAATTAATGGGTTCGCGGTGGCTAACTGTTTTTTTCTGAACTCTTCAGATACAATCAAATAAAATAATATTATATTATTGTTATAAGGGGTCATGATTATTATGATTATAATTTTGGCCATGGGCACATGAATTACGACTAGAATGGAGTTTTGTTTTCGACAAAGTCAGAAAATAGTACATTACAGTACGAGTCCGGTAAAACTTTTTCTGACGAGTGTGAGGTTGCAGCACGAGCCGAAGGCGAGTTTTGCAATCACACGAGATCAGAAGAAGTTTTTCCGCCGAGTATTGTACAAAATTTTACTTTAAGAGGTGTGAAAATGGGGGTTTTAGCCACGCGAAGCGTGGGTAAAACGTCCAAAATCACACTGAGTGAAGTAAAAACAGTTAGCCACCGCGAACCCATTAATTAACATTACTGTACAGTGTACATATAACTACAATATTGTAACATAGATATCATATGTTCGATTCCTGTACCTAACTCTGAAAATATACTTTCTTAGACCCATATAATAGAGGACTTTTTGTTCGTTCATATGTCGAAAATACATTCCGATTTTTTAAATATTTTTTTCGGCATTTTCCACTTCACCTTTCCCCGTAATCAAACCTCCATCTTCTAATAGCGCTCGAAAATTTTGTAATATTTTTTCAGATTTTCCTGATTTTTTTTCAGATTTTAGAATATGGGTGTTTTTATTTTCACTCAGAAAATCGTATCTCAGGTACCGACGCTTGGAAAAATCTGTAAAAAATTGTGTTTGAATTTTTTTTTCAATAGTTTGGAATAATAACAATGTATCTATCATTACATGTAAATTAATAGTACAAACTACATATCGATACCCACATTTGGAAAAATGTTTAGTAAGCGATGAAAACGGTTCACTATTACCATTGAAAAGATAGGACTTTACGGACTGGAATACTTATTTAAAAATAGTAAATCAACGATTTGACCGCTGAAACTTACACATAAGCTGCAAAACATTATTATCATTCCATTTTTCAAAGAAAGTCAATTTCTCAAATTCTGAAAAATCTGTAAAAAATTGTGTTCGCATTTTTTTTTTTAAATAGTTTGGAATAATAAATTATTAAGCAAATCTAAAATGTCACCGCCAGATCTTGATCGCGATGTCATGGATTGCTCTATATGCATATATATAAAATAATTATTTTGTTAATAACTCCGGCATGCGTGATCGAATGTTGCTAAAAAACAATAGGGGGCGAGATTTCAGTGTCAAGAACACCCCCTCCAAATTGCAAGTTCATAGGTGCAACGGTTTGACAGATATCGTGGTCCCAAGAAGAACGTTCTGCGACGAAGAAGAAGAAGAAGAAGATTGCGTTTTTCGATCAACTTTGACGGTCGATATCTCAGTAACCACCGGGTCAATTTCGTTCAACTTTTTGGAGCACTGTTAGGTGGAGTGAGTCTTACGCTGCTACAAATTTTGTTAAAAAATATTCGGTGGTTCGAAAGATATGACGGTTTTTTTACAAGGACAAGAGCTTGCTCGGGTAAATGATTCGGGGCTGGCGCGCCGGCCTACGGGTACTTGGCGGCGATTCGCTGCCGCGAATCTTGATTAAGGCCCATCCTTAGTCGCCCACCTCCTTTCCATACAATGTAACGAAAACGGGGTCGGGGAGACACAGTTCGATGATTATCCGAGCCCAGGCGTCGAAAACGCAAAAAAGGCCAACATAGCGCGAATTCTATTTCAATTCCAAACACATACATCCAAAAAAAATTTCGTTTTATGCGAAAATAGAGCCAGCGTTTGGTTATTTCTTTTTTCCATTGTCAAAAGCCAAGGACAATGAAAAACCATTTAGACAATGGAAAAAATAAATAACCAAACGCTGGCTCTATTTTCGCATGACACGAAAATTTTTTTGGACGTATGTGTTTGGAATTGAAATAGAATTCGCGCTACGTTGGCCTTTTTTGCGTTTTCGACGCCTGGGCTCGGATAATCATCGAAATGTGTCTCCCCGGCCCCGTTTTCGTTACATTGTATGGAAAGGAGGTGGGCGACTAAGGATGGGCCTTAAGGTGGAGAGATGAACTTTGTTGAATACTATAATAGTTGTATTTCGTCGTACATATCAATTTTGACTCAATAATCTCCTGCAAATTATTACAAAAGCCTGATTGTCCGATATAATAACACAACACACTATTCTATAGCTACATGCCATCCTGCAATTTTTAATCATTCGATAAGTTTCAATCGGCTTCGCAGTCGAGTTATTTTCTGATCACAACCGACCGCTGGCTCTAACATTATGGAAATCTAGTTCAATTATCACTGGTACTAAGATATAATTTTTAATGTGATCCGAAATCATTCACAGTCGAAGCGAAAATGAATGATTTGAAATTGTGTTCGTGAGTTGATGAGTTGTCTGGTTCGCCAGAGTTCAAATCCACCACCTTTCACGAAAAAGAACACTCTAACTGTAATGTAAAGCTGACAAGTAAAGAAGTAAGTTTGTAATGATGTTGAGCTGCGTCCGCCGCTCGAATACTTAATTGTTCGAATTCTCGTTGTCGGACTTCTTCTTGCAAGGCTGCGTTCTTTCACATTTCTGTAATTCCGAATATCAATAAATACGGGTCTTTTTTCAATTGCATCAATATTGAATTTTTGGAAACTACCCTACCCAAAAAAAAAAAATCAAAATTCTCAAGTCTCTCACCCAGTCTCCTCTTATTTTTCTTTTTTTTTTTCTGCCGGTTGCGGGGACGGCGTCCTATGAGAAGGACGTCAAGTTGGTTATCACATTTTTTTTCATCAAATTATATTTATTAGATGCAGGCTGAGTCTATTTTAGAATTACTTTTCATTATCGGATTCTTCCAAGACATATCCTGATCTTATTTGATTCTATCGTCAGCTCCAAGCAGAATCTGACTATACTTACCTACCATAATACGAGGTCATTCTCAAAAGATTATTATCATGTTCAAAAGGTGATTCATCGTCCGTTGAATTGAATCATCTGTGCACATTAGGATGATGCTTATTTAAGGCTCTGACGAATTTTTTATCAGTCGCCCCCCAAATCAACTCCAAATAATTCGAAACAATACCCTAATTTTTACAGATCTTTATATAGACTCTAACCCCTCCCGCCAAGAGGGTGGATTTCCCCATTTGAAATACACATGCTTCGGCCATATTTTCACATGTAATACCACAAGATCTTCAAAATTATCGGGTATTCCCCGTTAGATTTGTTGCAAACAAATGAGGGAGTCAAGTTTTTCAGGTTACAAAATCACGAGCGCTTGAACCTTAAGGGCGTTGACTAGCTGAAAAGCGCAGGCTACTCCACTTCATGCGTGAGCTGTGTCGAGCGAGAGAGCAAACGAACAAGAAAGACAGGGCATCATAGCTGCTACTATGGTGGGGGTAGGCTGAGGACGCTAGGCTCCCTACTCCTCGGCAGCCAGCAAGTAGCTGTATATTCATGCCCAGTTCAAAATCATACGAATATATACAGGGTGATTCAGAATTCGTGACAAATCTCTTGAGGGATTAATCCTTGTCAAAATTGGGATCAAAAGTTCCTGAGCCATTTTTTCGAAAATGATTTTTTTTCCTCTGAAATTTTTTTTCCGACCGACAACTTTTTTTCTCAATTTTTTTTTTCGCAGTATTTGTTAATTTTAATGACGCCAATGAGTTTTTTTTATTCAATATCAGGAAGTGATCATTGGTGGAAGTTTTTTATTCAGTGAAAGATGTTGCAAAAATGTGTAGAAGGTTCCAAAGAAAAAAATAATTTTTCGGAAAATGGGTGAGGAACTTTCGATCCCAATTTTGACAAGGATCAACCCCTCGAGAGATTCGTCACGAATTCTGAATCACCCTGTATATTAGGGTGGTCCTTATTTCGATGAATTTCGAGGATACCTTGCAAATAAATTGAAAAAAATTTTCCTAAAATTTCAGCTCTTAATTGTAACATTAACAGGAGGCCCAAAATTCGGAAAGTTTAATTCGAAGAATAAATGAAATATTTTCAACCAATCACTTTTTTCTTTTGTAAGTCCGATGAAACTCGATGAAATAATTGACAAAAAAAAGAATTTCAATTTTTTTTTCCAAAATTTCGAAAATTCCGAAATTTTGCAATATTTACAATTTCGAATTTGTTTTTACAGTTTTTTCTCAGGCGCACCCTACAAAGTTTCTTCTTTATGTGAAAACATCAGAATCATGTGTGAAATCTGTTTTTTTGTGAAAAAAAAGAAAAGAATACGCACGCAAGACGATCAAAGTTTGTGTTTCCATGAATCTGCAGTTTTTTGGAGATGTGTCACAAAATATGCAGATTTGACAAAAAACCGAATGGAAAAAAAAAAAAATTCGAAATTTTCGGAATTTTGAAAAAAAAAACTTTTAATCATTTCATCGAGTTTTATCTAAGTTAGAAGAGATTGCAATCATTCATACACTAATAGTAAGAGTGAATAGCCCCAGGATTCATATTCTGTTCGCACTGCGTTGCAAGTTTGTATGTAACCGTTTTCGAATAATAATATCGTTTATGCGATACGTTGTTTGAAAGTTCACTTTTTGAGCACTGGATTTAGGCCGCAAAGTGACCAATTTCAGGTCACTAAAATATAGTGAAATATTATAGGACAGGAGCAGCATTATCGGACAGGAGCAATATTATCGGACAGTAAGAATATGTTTCATTAAAATAAACATAGTCAAGATAGTTTTGACCACGTTCACACATTGCAAAACAAAATGTCTGAAAATGTCAAATGTCTGAGTCGAAAAGTTTTAATACAGAAAAACGCAATAACTCCAGTAATTTTAGAAACTAAAGTGAGTATAACACCGATTTTCCAAAAAGTGAACCTTCAAACAACGGATCGCATAAAATATTGTATGTGCCAAGTCCGAGAAGTGTCAAATTCGGTATGGGTAATTTCCAAAATTCGCCTCTGAGTGTGCTGTGTCACAGAAGACACAGCACACTCGCTGCGCTCGGGCAATAAGTCCCCACTCGTTCTCCTGTAACACAGCAAACTCGATCGGCTCATATCAGAAATATACCCATACCGAAAAGTGACACTCTTCGGACTTGATACATAAATAGCTATTATACGCTTGCACCTTAGATATGTGAGTGCTGACAAGTCTCAATCTCAACATGCATATTCGTGGTCATTCTAATGTAACGAGGCATAACTGTACACTAGGGTGGCGCAAAAAAACCGACTATTTTTTTTTTTCGAGTCTCTTATAAAAAAAAGTTAATTCATCACGTTTTAAGAGCCCCCTCCAAAAATCAGCTCAAAAAAAAATCTTTTGGGGGTCGCTCACGATTTTTGAAAATTCCAAAAATAGTCAAAATTCGATTTTTTTTTATTTTTTTATTTTTTTTCTCGTTACCGTAAAATTTTGTGGACGAAAAAAAAATAAGTTTCTCAAATTTTTAGCTCAAAATATTCATCTTTAAAGGTCGCTCATGATTTTTTTTAATTTGTAAATGCATTGCTTTTGAGGTTTTCGAGCGAACTTTAAATATTTATATTAACACTGAATCCAATATTTTTCTTTCAATTACTGAGTGTTTGATTTTTTCATCCATCTCGTGGTCTATTCTTATCGATAACCTTAGTAATTAGCAGAAGAACATTGGATTAAGTGGTAATATGAATATTTAAAGGTCGCTCGAAAACATCAAAAGCAATGCATTCACAAATTAAAAAAAATCATGAGCGACCTTTAAAGATGAATATTTTGAGCTAAAAATTTGAGAAACTTATTTTTTTTTCGTCTACAAAATTTTACGGTAACGAGAAAAAAAATAAAAAAATAAAAAAAAATCGAATTTTGACTATTTTTAGAATTTTCAAAAATCGTGAGCGACCCCTAAAAATTTTTTTTCTGAGCTGATTTTTGGAGTGGGCTCTTAAAACGTGATGAATTACCTTTTTTTCATAAGAGACTCAAAAAAAAAAAATAGTCGGTTTTTTTGCGCCACCCTACTGTACACACTATTTCTAATCTCTAGCAGCTGTAAGAGTAGCAGATACACTCTATTTGACCAATTATGCCTTTGTATTTGACGGTTAAATGAACAAACACAATAATATCTACGCAAAAAAAAAAAATATGTAAATATATAATTTATTGAAAGCTCCTCTAAGTAGGCAAATGGGGATTTCGATTATCTGTATTAACTTTATCGACGATCTATGCAAGCTGGCCGCGTAATAGACGTCGCAATATCTTTTAATTATTATTTATGACCTACATCGGATACCTAAAAATTATATTATTCTGTCATTCTGAACAGAACCTTCTGCTCTTTAAAGTACTCTTTAGATCAGACTTCTCCGATGATTCGTACTCAAGCTATTTGGTTTTAAACTCTGAGGACTCTACTTCAATCGTATGTAACTCGATTAATTTACCTCATTTTTTCTCGATATTCAGCCAAATTATGAACTCTGGGTCTTTTCTTCTTCCTCGCCAACAATGAAAGACACTTTCTCGCCTTAACCATATTGGTACTAAAAAAACTAGAACTTTATAATTGAAAAACACGAAGTAAATCGAAAAACTGTAGCACCCACATGTATGCGAGTTAGAAGATTTAAATCCGCAAAAGGAGAAGAGGTCTGTATGTACCCCTACGATGCCTGTAGTTCGTGTTGCTACCACCCAACGCGGCTGCGCTAGAAATTGCCAAATTTTTGCGCCAAAAATGGTCATTTCAATGCTTCAGGATTTTTCTGATAACTCCTTAGTCATTGATCCGATAGTATCGATCATAATCTTGATTCGAAGCTAAAGGATGTAGCTATGTTATGGCTTTTGCCGAATATTAAAAAAAAATCGTCCCTCGTTGTACATCAGCATAAAGATGGCTTACTTTCAAGATTATTTTTTGCAAAGCTTAGAGTGAAATCGCAAATTCGGCCAAAGCCATGACACGGATACATCATTTATCCGTAAGAATTTTAATCGGAAACTCCGTTATCTTGACAAATGAGGAAATGAGAAGGTAAATGCCGAGAGTCTATTAACGCGCGCTCGGCGAGGCCTAGTCAACGCCCTTAAGTGGGATTCAAAATTCGAAAGTCACAGAATTATAATTTAAGGCGGTTCTTCAAATCTGACTTCTTTTTTCAGTTAAAGGGTGCGCAATTCGTCTAGATTGACCCGTATGATAATGTGAATTTTTTGTCAGATAGTAGCACCAATGAACACTAGAATCCCTGAGTTGCATATTTTTTTTTAAATTTTTACTCTTAAAATAACATATATCCTGAGACTATGGCCAGGGTAAATAAAGTGAATTGGGTTTCACATACAACGAATTACGAATGAGTTGATTGAAATCTGGCAAAAATCACCAATAACGATAGTTCCAGGGGGAGTCTGTCGCTCGTCCTGGTCGTTTTCGGCAAATCCAGCCATCTCGTCATCTATGCGAAAAATTCCAATAAAATTATCTGTATAAGTAATACCACAAGACCTTAAATAATTATCGGATATTTCCCAATTGTTTAAAAATACTGTACTCTGATTGGCCAAGATCGCAATGGAGGAAATAATCAGAATACATTACAAATTGGTTCCAGGATATTTTATGAATATATTACCAATGACAACCGGAAGCGGACCTTCTTCCTCAAAACTTTCTTCCACTTCATCCCCTGAACTATCCGACGTTGAGTCTAGCTCATCATGAATATCTGAACAGAGTTTTAAAGAAATAGTACTGTTACCAATGGAGCCATCGAGAAATCAAAAATCAATATCCAGAAACGTCAAGCTAGGAAGAAAATTTGTACGCGGTCCAGTCTATTGTGATTACTGTTTTGAGAATTACCCAGTGCCAATGGTGGATCGTCAGCTGCGTTGTCGTGCATCCACAGCGGTGGGTCTTCGGCAAATAGCCTCGGATCGTAGTCCGGATCACCCTCTATGATAAAAATCGAATAAATGTTTGGTAATACGGTATGACCCTTCATGAACAGAGTGGTTGTGACATTACCTAAACGCAGAGCCCTCGGCTGGTCTCGTAGCTCGTATTCCTCACGAAGCGCTACGTCGTTTGGTAGCTGGTTGATGACTAGCGCCACATCGTCTTTCAGGGCTACCGCCCTCCGCATGAACTCGGAAACCGTTATTTCCTGCCTATGCAGTTCTCCCCATGCTAAAAAAGTGTCCAGAATAGTATTAGCATCCTAATATATCACCCATGCCTATTTTTCGACTATACTTACTTGAATTTTAGCACATATGAGACAAGTATCTAGTTATTCATACACGAGGGGCAATCATGCTAGTTATAGGTGACCAATGAGCCTTCAAAGGCTTTGTGGCCGCAGTTATGGCCAATTTCCGGCGATTTCGGTGCATTGAGACAGGGGCGGCGAAACGTGAAAATTTGAGGCGTGGAGTAAATTTTCTGCGGGACATAGAGAGAAGAAATTTCAAATATGAGAGGAGAATGAATGAAGGTGAGACCGTCAGCCCTTAGTAACAAGAGTCCAAATGAGGATCTAAGGGTCTAAATAGTGCAAAAAAGTTTAAATAGTCTAAAGTGCTCCACACCCTCCACTATGGTTTTGCCACCCCTGAATTGAGATACGATGTAATTACAATCAAGCAAAACTATTACCTCGTACGAGGTGCCGCTGTTTAAAAGTCGTCGAGTACCGCGTTTGACGACCGATTTGCCCATTGTTGGCCAGCCTCCGGATGTCAGCTACGACGTTGGCCTGCAATCTCAGCAGCTTGCGTTTTTAAATAAAATAAAAAAATGTTCAAAATGAGATGCAAATTCGTAATATAAAATACAGATATACACATTGATTAGAAATAGAGACATTTCTCATTCATATGCGTAGCTATTTTTGTCACCGTCCCTGCTCAAAAAGTCGATAGAGACACGAATAGAATCTGATAGATCCAAATCGATAATTCGGATAGAAACTGACATTCAATCGAGATTTGTGTTCTAATGATATCAAATCCGATCCCAGCCTATCCGGCTTTTTTAATAGAGATACATACAGGGAGAGCGTGTTGCCAACAAAGAGTTATCTGCAGCTGAAGTACACACAGCGTGAACTAAAATATCGTATAAGATCAAGTGAAATCAATTAAGTTCGATGAATAGCGTAGGAAGTAGGAATAGCATGCAGGAATGTTGCGTGCTTTGCGTGTTACTTATAATGTATAGCTATACTCACAGGTGAAATCCCATGGTGCGGGTCGGGCCTGCATTCTGTGTCCCAGATGAAAATGGTACGACTCAATGACATTGTTAGTCCTTCTGCCCAGCCCGTACACGCTAAACCCGTGCGGTTGAACTACGTGCAGCCACAGTACCGGCGGTAATATTGGATGAACCCGCGAAATCGGTGTCTCAGGTTTGGACATAATTCATTATGAATCCGCTCGAACTGATCATTGATCAAATTGGCCAGCAAGTATGCCAGGACCAATATTCTGTTGACAAACAGTTTCGCTTCTGGGTCGACTCTTAGGACGTTTTGCAGTCCAATCGAGCTTGAGTTTCGGTAAAGTGCCTGTAAGACGGTAATTTTTGTATCTTCGCTTTCTCGGATTGTATATGGAGAATTCCACCCCAACCCGACCTACGTCTGACCCTCACCCCTTCCGATTAGAGTCATAATTTTTTAAGTTGTTCCACCCTTTCGAAAAAACACTATGAATTTTTTTCAGATTTTTTGGAAACCGTCCGATTCACCTAGGTTTTTTGAAAATGAACACATCGATAGCCCGAATTGAAAAATCTGAAAAAATTCCAAAACATCCTGCTTGAGTTATCAAAAGTTTTAGGCCTTTAGCCACAGTGGGCAGACGTTTGCTTCTCATGTTATTTAACGTTGTTCTCGGAAAAAACTCTAAACATCATAGGAGCGAACGTCTGCTCACTCTGGGTCAAGGCTTAAAAATTTTAATAAACTCAGCAAGATTTTGCAGAATTTTTTCAGATTTTTCTGAAAAATATTAAAAATATTCTTCTGATATGAATTGTGGAAAATTCAAAATGTTGACCCCAATCGAAAAATCTGAAAAAATTCTGAAGAATCCTAAATAATAATCCTACTTCATTATGCCTATGGCAAAGTTGGGTATACGTACCCTATCGTAGTGCGTATTGCAACCGGTAATGTGAGCTGTTGCAAACACTTTCCCAATTGCATTGCGCAACGCTCGTTCAAAATCGGTCATTACCAATCTTATGTTGTTGGTCGGTATGATCTGCTCTTTGATAAATAGCAAAACTGACACATATGCGCTTTCAGTTTTGCGCGACATCACGACCCATATAAACGGAAAGCCATGTAATGTGCAAACATGAAATAGTAGTATGTCAAAGATGTTAAGATTATGCCGTAGTAGTAGAGTAAATCGATTTCTTCAACCATAAATAAATAAATATTGAGGGATTAATTGCGCACAAACAGCTGTGAGTATTATTTTAACAGCTGATACAAACGAACATTTATTTCAGAATTTATTTTATGAAAAGCTCATTTTTAAATTTGGTTAAACGAGTATCCATTTCAAGTCCAGCTCCAACTAGAACGCGGCGCAAACTTATAGACTCGTAAGTAAATATTAAATAATTAATGTCAGGTGATGAAAATAGTACATTAAGCTACTAGGGAGGAAAGTGCGTGATTTTTGCCGATGGCGAATTTCGTTCTTCATGACCAAATAAGAAATTTGGAATGCAAAAATTTCTTACGTGATTAAGTTTAACGCCCATGATCGTTACAAGCTGGCTTGCGTCTTGAACATCCGGTCTTGATTTGAACGTCCTGTCAATAAAAATTCTGTCCACGTCTTGCATTTCCATCTGTGTAAAATTTTGGTCGAATAATGAAACATAAACATTATCATTTGCGTCGGTTATCAGTTGCACTGATAATCTGTTGTTGGCGTCGTTGTCGTATTCTAAGTTTCTCGCGTGCCGCGGATCTGCGAGCCGTTCAGCGAATTCCCTTAAATTCCTCGGATTCGGAGGGTATTGTCGCCTTCTGCATTTCTTCATGAAGCTTCGGATGCTCCGAACAGTTATGCGCTCCGCAGCTTCAGGGTGACGACATGAAAATACATCAGTCATCAAAATACCGTTCGATTTCATGACTTCGCAAATAGCGTTTGCCTAGAGACTATTGATAATCATAATATGTCATGTATGCGACCCCGTGGAAACCATTTTGATCGATGTCGATAAACTTTTAGGGACTATTTAAACTGTACCCTTCAATTTTTAGAACGCTTGAATACCAGCTAAGTAAAGTTTTCTTTCGAAAATAATTAATTTGCCACATGTAATACCACAAGAGCTTTAAAATTATCGGGTACTTACCGATAGATTCGTTGCAAACAAATGAAGGAGTCAAGTTTTTCAGGTTACAAAATCACGAGCGCGAAGCGCGAGTAATTTTTTCTGAAAAACTTGACTTCGTTTGATTGCAGGGAACCTTGAGGGAATACCCGATTCATTCTGAAGTTTAAGTGGTATTCGGCGGATTATTTTTCCATCCAAATTTCGGCCGATAGAATTGCACCATGAGACAAAATCCACAGTTGAGAATCAGAATTTAAAAGTCACAGAATTGTAATTATAATTTAATCAGTCAGATTCGATGGAGGATTAACTGGATCGGAGAATCTTTTGTTTTTTATATATATCAACACGAAAAATTACCGCGGTGAAAGCACAAGTGAACTTAACAGTGGAATTATCAAAATTATCAGTTGAATATCGTGTAGGCTATGCAAAATAACGTCGAATAGTGCAATTCTATTGGCTGAAATTTGGATGGTAAAAATAATCATCGTCAAATCTACAGATTCAAGACAAAGCCGATCATGGTAAGACTTTCTTTTTCTTTCTCCCATGATATACTTCACCCGATCACTCACATTTATATCACTTGATTGAACGGACAATTCACGAAAATTCTGGTTCTGTTCGAAAACATTCTGTTGAGTGGGTTTCATCTTGATAGAAATGTATAATGAATTCAATGACGCCGATGGGTTTGGACCTGTTAATTAGATAATTGACAATTGTAAATTTTGAATAGATTTTAAAACTGCAATGAATCTAATTCGATAGGATTCATTTTATTCACGTTGGTATTGTTGAATAACTACGAACAGATTTGCAAATTAGTGAAAAAATCTCCTTCGAAAGCGCAATTTAAGGTGCCACAGTAGTGGTATGTCCTATATATATTTTGTGACGTCAGAATCGTGAAATACGAGGAATTTCGTCGACAAATTGAGCCCAAACGAGGTAACGAATTCCATGGGAATTATTTTTTTTATAGAAACCTAAATTAATCTGTAGAGCGCGTACTTAGTGATTTTCAGCGTAGATTACCCAGTAATGTATACTCCGAATAAGTAAAAATGACAGGACGTTTATACGTATCCAGCATGGCGGCATCAGAATCTGGCCATTACTGACTTGTCGTATTTTCGCCGCATCCAGGAGATTAAAACGTCTATCACTCAATACAGAGAGCAAGCGCCATGTAGAAATACACACTTGTTTTAGGAAAACTTATTTCACCTATCTGCATCCCGTAAATGAGGCTCAATTTGTCGACGAAATTCCTCGTATTTGACGTTTCCGTATGACATATATCTACCGAAAATCTGTGAATTGACGGCAGCTTCTGTGGCACCTTAACGTTAAACCGACAATCCCAGAACAAAGATCCTGTTCCACTCAACATATTGTTCGAATCTTTCGCACCACAACGACCATTCATCCTGAAGTGAAAACTCAGCGATGCTGTCTATTGTACCTCTCACTAAGGTTGTGTGGGCCGATTGTGTAGGTTTCGCCTGTGCCTGCATTGCCGCTTGTTGTTGTTGAACCAACCTTTGTCCCTCTTCGCTTATGCGTTGCCGTTGCAGATTTAACTGTTCAATCTTTTCATCCATTTCTGCACGCTCTCTTGATAAAGTAGCTGCATATTCTCTTAATTCTTTTTCTTTAGCTCGTAGTTCATCGGTGTCCATTTTGCTCGTTGATTATATAGTTCCTCCTGCAAAACTATTTGACTCTTCTACGTGTTCCCGTTTCGAAACTTCCAGACCTATTCTTTGTTTCCCTTTCGACTATTTACCGCACTTATCGGTATTATTTTATGTTTTAGAGTTTTACCCTCGTCGCCAATGTGATGTCTTGAGGGGTAAATAAAAGAAGTCCTTTAATAGTAATTAAAAGGTGTTTTATTATTTTAACTCTTACACAGATTTCTAACAACCGTCTTACTTGGCCCTATGCCTACGACTGCCTGGGCTCCGCAACGCTCTCTGGCGGTGCTACTTATATCGGTCCGGATATTACAGTTTTCATCGGTAGCGACTCAGATGTTCAATACGAAATGATTACTGGAAACTTGATACTCACATTGAGAAAGACATCTGAATCAATCAGTATTATTCAAGTGATATTAGTTTCAGATCATTGATATTGCTTCACCTTCATCACTGAAACTTGAAGAGAAAGCTGACCTCGATGCGTATGCGTTTCCAAAGTCAATTACAGGTCCAGATGATCGTTTAACGAACTTTCAAAGCAAGTCTGACAAATTACAAATTGTACAAAGTATGGACATTGGAAATGACAACGATGTTGATGTAAGTATAATTTGCTTGCCAAGTGATTGTATATAATAATGAAAAAAGTGATTAATAATTTCACTCTTTGACGAATAATAAGTTTCTTTTACATCCAAGAAATCTCTGTCTTTTCCATGTATTTCTACTAGTCCTCAGCAAATGAGCTATTCTTCAAAGTTCAAATATGTAGGTCCTCTTGTCAATAATGCTTCTTATATGACCTAGCTGCAGTCTCTGCGATATCCCTCAATTTACTGCGAATTTTTTTGATAATTGTCTATTTTCTGTAGGTAATGATTTCCAATAACAATGGGCTACAATCCGACGATCTTCAGTTTCAGAAACCTGACCTAACGTTCAGGCATAATGGAAATGTGAAAATAACAGAAAGAAATGTTACTTCACAAAGCAGATCACAGCTAACGGTACATTTTGAATGCGGAATTTTTTGTTGCAGCTGATTAGCATACTTATCATTTTCCATTATCTTCCAATTCAGCAGATTCCAAAAAATGAGCCGATTAGCCCCAAGTCAACCCAAAAATCAAAGAACCCTACCCAGGTTGCCACACAAGGTTCTCTTAAGCTTTTGCCGGTAATCAATGTTTCAATGTTCTTGTGCTTTCAAACGTACTCACTAAAAGCTCTTTTGGAATTCAGCTTGAGCAGACTTCTTCATCTTTACTTTTTTTTCAATAGGACACTGAAGGTATAATTGATCTTGGTTACGGTGTGAACATTAGTAGAGAGATACTGAGTGCATGCCACCACGCGAAGTTTTTACAAAGCTGGTGAACAACCACTTGTCAGCCCTGTTCACTGATATTGAACTAGCTAATAGCTCCAGAACTGGCAAAAAAGCCAAGTCCGAAAATGACTCCGTACAGCCGAAAAAATCACTGGACCCAAACAGATTGCATGCAATAAAAGGTAGAGTTGAAGTGAAAATTGAGCAACCCAATGTATAGAATTTAAGTTAATAGATACAGTTATTTGTTGAAAGAGCTTAGTTTACTCGTTATTTCAGTGACTTTCTTTGTGTTATTTACGAGGCTCTAAGTTTCAGATTCTGTGAATTGAAGTATTTTAAGAGCAAGTATCATGCTTAAAAGCTGTAATCTTTCATGAAAATGATAATTTTTGAGTTTTACATTCCGCATTAAAGTCTTTCTCATGAAGTATCAAGAGACTCGGTAGAGTCTCGCGCCAAGTGCAATAAAAAAAAAATAAAGACGCACGAGACTCGACCGAGTCTATATACCCGAACGGCAGCTAAACGGCGTGGTGGGGGAACAGTATTTCCTAATTTCTTTCTTCTCGCGATGTCCAGGGGATTGGAATATTTATCCTAGAATGTGGTTCGCAAGAGCTTTCATTTGAGTCTAACTTAGATTAAATCAGTGCACGGAAAGCTAAGGTATGACTATTTCAAGTTTCCGAGTACCCGTTTCGTCTGAAAATTTTTTCGTCTTTACCTCCTTCAGCCAGATCTGACAGTTCACTAAAGCTATGCGGATAAAAATGAGGAAAGAGTGGCCACCATTAGACAGCAGTGACATCAGTTGCAAGATGGCGCTCTTATAATATTTTTTTAAATTATGAGTGTTAACGGCGTCGTCGCTGGGAGTTATCTGTGGCCAGGACCACCGCTGACCACGTCGCTTTCGTCCTCTAGGTCGACCGTACCGTAGTTTCCATCCTCCAGGTCGACCGCCACGTAGTTTCCGTCCTACAGGTCCATTGCTACGTAGTTTTCGTCCTCTAGGTCCACTGCACCGTTGTTTCCGTCCTCCAGGTCGACCGCTACGTAGTTTCTGTACTCCAGGACCACCGCTATGTCGTTTTTGTCTTCCAGGACCACTCCTGCGTATTTTTCGTCCTCCAGGTCCACCGCTACGTAGTTTCCGTCCTCCAGGTCGACCGCTACGAAATTTTCGTCCTCCAGGTCGACCGCTACGTAGTTTTCGTCCTCCAGGTCCACCGCACCATAGTTCACGCCCTCCAGGTCGACCGATTGTAAGTAATTATTGCTGAACAATTGATGTTGTACACACGACATTGTTAACTACGTAGCGGTGGACCTGGAGGACGTAGACTACGGTGGGGTGGACCCCAAGGCCACGGACGCACGAGACAGAGCTGTCAGTTCTATGAATAGGAGGCTGCGCTTTTAATTTTAATTTCTTTTTATGAATCTTATGGTGTGATTTTTGTGATCTAAGACGGAGGAACAATTCCACAAAGCATGTTCGCATGCCTGTATGTCCAAACGACAGCCAAACGGCGTGGTGGGGAGACAGTATTTCCTATCTTTCTTACACCATGCAATAGACACGGAATTGAAATATTTATTATATTTATCATAGGATGTGGACAAAAAAAGCTGCGATTTGAACCAAAGTTAGATGAAATGGGCGAACGGAGAGCTCAGATATAATTATTAACGCTTTAAATATATACCCGTTTTCATCGATAAATTTTGTTTGTCACCTTCTCCTCCTTCAGTCAAAACACGTACTTCACAACGATCAAAAGCTTTCGGTCTATAACGTTATCGAATTGAAGTTTAATAGTTAGCGGGCCGCCGATTTTGAACATACGATCGAAAATGAATTGCGAATAAAAATTAGAAAACTTTTTTAAGAGTTTTACCCCCAAAGCAATAAGAAGAATAATTTGTATAATATGATTTCTATATGTTAAAAAATATAAGAAAATTATAAGAAAATATTATATATATATTAGACTGTGTTGAAGTAACGACGATTTTTTCGTTCACTATCGGCGTGCCCCAAAAACTTGAGAATATAGTCAGACTAGATGAGGGGTGAAATTTGGGCCCTCTAGACCGATGCTAAGGGGTAGCTCAACGGTCTTTTCGATTTACCATCTAAATAACACAGGAAAGTTTTCTTCCAAGTGTTTGCATTGTACCTCATCGTATGGTACACCACCCACAGGGTGAATCGCCCGCAATCTGAGTTCATTAAGGTTGGATCTAATTGAGAAAAATCAAAATTTCACCCCCAGGTCATATGGGGTGAAACGGCAGAGGAAATAAAATCAGAAAATTATGTTCACAATACAAAAATTCTAGAAAAATTCGGAAAAAATTCTAAAAATATTCTAAAAAATTGAAATTAACGTATTACCACCCCCGAAAACTTCTATTCATAAGACAACCCCTAAAATCAGATTTTAGGATTTTTAAAAGCGATAAAGGATTATTAGTGATATTTACCTTCACGAAAAAAAATCATAAAATAATGTTGTGCATGCGAAATGTCGTTCCGAAGTTATTGGGCAATGAGTGGAGGGAGGAATAAAAGTGATACACTGAATGCACGATAATAATAAGTATAATTCAAGTCCAGTTTTAGATCTTCACATGATTTTGGATGTTAGGGGTTGGATATTTCTGTCGGTGTTGCTTGATAATTTGGAGAGCATATTGTTTTTGTTCTTCATTTTTTGTAAATGAATTATTGAATTCTTGCATGAGAGCAACCCCCCTTTCAGCCGCATCATTCACGACTTTTAAGTCTTTCAGTACTTATAGACCGTATTGAAAATTTATATCTGACTCCCATTCAGAAGGGTCTTTTTCGAGAAAATCCATTGATATTTTAAACAAATCAAAGATAAATCGCGATTTCCCAATAATTTCGAAACGACATTTCGCATGCACAACATTATTTTATGATTTTTTTTTCGTGAAGGGAAATATCACTAAATCCTTTATCGCTTTTGAAAATCCTAAAATCTGATTTCCAGGGGTTGTGTTATGGATAGAAGTATTCGGGGGTGGTATTACGTTAATTCCAATTTTTTAGAATTTTTTCCGAATTTTTTTAGAATTTTTGTATTGTGAACATAATTTTCTGATTTTATTTCCTCTGCCGTTTCACCCCATATGACCTGGGGGTGAAATTTTGATTTTTCTCAATTAGATCCAACCTTAATGAACTCAGATTGCGGGCGATTCACCCTGTGGGTGGTGTACCATACGATGAGGTACAATGCAAACACTTGGAAGAAAACTTTCCTGTGTTATTTAGATGGTAAATCGAAAAGACCGTTGAGCTACCCCTTAGCATCGGTCTAGAGGGCCCAAATTTCACCCGTCATCTAGTCTGACTATATTCTCAAGTTTTTGGGGCACGCCGATAGTGAACGAAAAAATCGTCGTTACCTCAACACAGTCTAATATATATACATTAACAGCTGAGTAACATAGTCGTTATGAAACTGTCGATATATATTCATGTATAAAAGATCAATTGAAAGCATAAAACGAAATCATAATAATTGTGGATAATAACATCCCATAACATACCAATCTGTTTCACAGGAATTGCATCTGGCATTCTCTGCATCTGGTATAAATGAATATTGATATTAGATTAATTTGATATTGATATTAAATGTAGTTGTAATTCTGGATAGTACTTACGATATTTGATGATGTATTACCGTCAACTACCGTGGTATGAAACAAATCTTATTTATTTATTACGTGGTTACGCAAAATAAAAAGTGAGCGTGAAAATTGGGGCTGGACAAATTGGCATTGGGAAAATAACACTTTACTTGATCGGCCGATAAATCACTACAACCTATAATCGACCAATAGATATATGTCATGTGAATGGGTTAACCAACAGATGGCAGAATTCAGGGCTACTAAAACATAAACACAGGAATTTTGGTCGATCGGCTATCCAATTACTATATATATCAGTGATGAAAAAGTTATTCATACAAAATATTCAAGAGTCGCCGAAAACTACACGAACTACGTACTGTACCATTAACCACCCTGTTGATACTCATTGAGACAAAACTATATAAATATAACAAATACATATATATATACAGATCGTCAGTGACTAATAAATATCGTACATGGGGGGTTGGCGCGCGAAGCGCGCAGGGGGGCGAAGCCCCCCTAGTATATATTATATATAGAACACAGAAGATTTTTGTTTTTAAACACAACTCATTTTAATCAATTTTAACATATAATGGTTCAAACATAAATAATTAAATTTTTTAACTTCAATTTATTATAAATTTTAAATTTCATTAATATTTTTTATTCCCTATTAGCCCCTGCAGGGGGGGTTCGGCCGGGGGGGTTCCGACCGCGTGGGTTGCGGCCACGGGGGCTACGGCCAGGGGGGTTGCGGCCTCGCACGTTTCTATTAGGGGGGTCGCGGCCAGGGGGGTTGCGGCTCGGGCCAGGGGAGTTCGGCCCGGGGGGGTTCGGCGGACCAGGTCTCCGCTGATAGCGGCTTTGCGGGTTCGCAATCTTGTAGAGTAAATTTATCAAGTTCATTTGTCGGTCCTGGCGCCGCCGACGCACCGCTTCGCCCCCCCGCTGATGTCTGGGGGGGCCGAACTGTGGAAGTGATAGGAATGTATAATCATTAATATTGCAGTTATAATGCCAAGTGATTCACTATAGGGGTTGATTTCATGGCTTATTACTAATAATATTATCATTAAGATAGGATAAAACTGAAGCAAGAGAACAATTAGTGTTAACTGTGATTATTTCATTGAGGTGGCAAAAAGTCACACAGTTAATAATTTAACAGTATTGATTTTACCAAACGAAGTTTTGCAAAGGTAAGAATGTAATGAAAAAAATTCGACATCGTGGACTATACCTCGCTCCTGGAGTACCACCGGGGCACCACCGGCATCTCTGCCCACCCCGGCCGCAACGTTGTCTCTTTGTGGTTCTGTTTGGAGGGCATATATAGAATTATATTACAAGATAGCGCATGGTAAAATGTAAAGATACGTACACTTAGATTTATATGTGAATTTAAAAAACAATCCATGACATATTATGCGCACTACGAGAACTACGAAGCGAAGGACCTAGACTACGAGAACTGAAGCCGAGGCTAATCATTGCGATCATCTTTTAGCGTATCATCATTTTCACCACGATATGCAGGCTAATTACCATCATTCTTTTGTGGCTTAAGCGAATGAGGTGTTATAACGAAAAATTAGTCGTGCAAAAAAATTTGAATACTCACGCGGATCCGCGGCCTGATCCGTGCCCCCGTGCCCCCGGCCGTCGTCCATCCCCTCATCTTCTAGCAGTATATCATCGAAATCTATCAACTGAACATAAACAATGATTATCCATCGACGATTGAAATGTAAAAGCGGTACCGATTCAAATTATATAAAAACTTACGGTATCTGCAGGACTGACTGAACCGTTTCGCGTGAACGCCATTTCAATAATGATCGGATAGTTCTTTATTTCATTGGCCTTCTTGGTTTTACTTTCCTGTGACTGTGAAATCTCTCTTGTTCAGCAGTCATTTCGATTATTATCAGATCGTTCTCTCTTTCCTTGGCCTTCTTGGTTCTATTTCCATGACTTCCTCGTTCAGGACAACGAGCGGATGCATTTTCGGGAAATTAGAACCAAGAAAGCCAAGGAAAGAAAGAACTATCAGAAGATCATTATCAAAATGGCTGCCGGCGGAGATAGATCCATCAGTCCCAACGGCGTAAGTTTTTATAATTAGAATCAGTGACGCTTTTACATTCAAATCGTCGATAAATAATCATTGTTCATTGTTCAGTTGATAGAATTAGACGACCTAAACATTCTAGACGAGCAGATGAGTAATCAGTAATTGCACGATGACGCACGGGGGCCGCTTGCTGAACAAGCGGCTGCAGGTTAACACCATGCTCTGCGTGAGTATTACAATTCTCTGTCACAACGAATTTATTGTTATAACACTTCATTCGCTATATCTACCAGAAGCTAAACGCTAAACGCCAACCATTCGTCTGGGCTAAGGACGTAATTCCATTCGCTATAGTTAGCATCATCACAGAGTCGAGGGATTGTTTTTAAAATGTCATGGATTGTTTTTGAAATTCACATACCTAAATGTAGGTATCTTGTACATTCGACTATACGCTAACTTGTAACATAATTTTATGTATGCCCTCCTAACAGAACCACGGAGAGACAATCTGCGGCTGGGAGGGGGGGGGGGGGGGGGGGGAGGCCGCCGGTGCCACAGGAGGAAGGTATAGTCCACGGCGTCATATTTTTATTTACATTCTTACCTTTCGGAAAACTCTGAGCAGTGTCGTCGATAATAATAATATTGTTAGTAATGAGCTATTATTTTATTAACCATGAAACCAAGCCCTATAGTGATCACTTGGCTTTGTAACTGCAATATTCAATATGGTTACATTCCTATCATTTACCCAGGTCGACCCAGACACCACCCGTATGGAAAAACCATATATGGCTAAAATATATGGCACAATATATGGTAATAGGTGGTGTTATATTATGGCCGAAATTATGTATATGTATAAATATATTGTCAAAATATATGGAATCATATATGGCAACAATATATGGCAGAATATATGGCAGAATATATGGCAGAATATATGGTGATTGTATTTCAATATATGGAATCATATATGGCAACAATATATGGCAGAATATATGGCAGAATATATGGTAGAATATATGGCAGAGTATATGGCAACAATATATGGAATCATATATGGCAGAATATATGGCACAATATATGGTGATTGTATTTCAATATATGGAATCATATATGGCAACAATATATGGCAGAATATATGGCAGAATATATGGTAGAATATATGGCAGAATATATGGCAACAATATATGGAATCATATATGGCAGAATATATGGCACAATATATGGTGATTGTATTTCAATATATGGAATCATATATGGCAACAATATATGGCAGAATATATAAGTAAAGTCAAATTAATAGCTTATTTATATTTACTGTTATTTTATAATAAATGACTAAAAAATATTTGGGATAGATATTTAAGCATTATAAATCGTTATATGATTATTGATATATTTTTTAATTTTGCTTAAGTCCCGAATGAATTTCGTTAACACACCCAGAAAAATGCCCTACTCGCAACAACTAAAATTTATTTGAATGAATACATATCGTTTATTTATATATGAACCTACTAAAGATTTAGTAGATTTTATGAAACAAATGTAATTGAAGACAGATATTCAAACGGAAATAACTATTACGCTGAATCAAATAAATAATTTATTGAATGTAATTTTTTTCTTTTTTAGTATAAAATACGGACAAAGAAATTGTTTATTTCACAAAAATAAAATTTTATTGGGAAATAGCGGGTACAATAAATTTCGAAAATTGATTTATTTCGCGACTTTCATTCATACAGCTACCATATTGATAGCTGCAGATGCAAAGAAGCAAGACAATCAATTTTCGAAAATTTAACAAAAACTGTAGTTATTCATACTTTAAGGGATTAGTCTACTTCATACACGCTTGAAAAAAAACGCTATTTTTAAGAATTTATCTTGAAGTTTATATATCAAAGTTATTAACAAAAAAATGGTTGGGCTTGGTAAATACACTCTCGAAGTACACAAAAATTGTTTACTTTTTTTTTTCAACATTTCTTATACATAATAATTACAGGTAACCGTAACGCCTTCAAAAGTGGACAGGTGAGTTACGTTATCCATATCTCTGGAATGAATCATCTGAAATCAAGAAAGTCAGTGGCGTTAAACTCAGTATAATAGTGGGTTCGCTCCGAACTACAATCATTTCAAAAGTTTGATTTTTACTATTTTTTTTCTTATAGAAAAAACCACTGAAAAAATAGTTTTTTTTTATATAAGTCCGCTATTTTGTTAAATATGTTCCAAAGTTGATAATTGTAGTTCGGCGCGAACCCACTATTATTGTATACTGAATCTAACGCCACTAACTTTTTTGATTTCAGACGATTCGTTCCAGAGACGTAACTCACCTGTCTACTTTAGAGGCGTTATACGGTTATCTGTAAATATTATGTATAAGAAATGTTTAAAATAAAGAAAAATAAACAATTTTTGTGTACTTCGAGAGTGTATTCATTAAGCCCAACCATTTTTTTGTTAATAACTTTGATAGAAACTTAAAAAAAAATTCTTAAAAATATCATTTTTTTCAAGCGTGTAAAGTAGACTAATCCCTTAAATCATTTTTTTTTTTTAAATCTTAACATAATTTGAACACATAGATATATTATTATAGAATCTGACATTATATATACATCATATAGGTATATTATATATACGCTGCACATGGTATGCGCTATGTACCATATACCTATTATTTATATTGACAGTTTTTACACTTATAAAATGGACTAAGAAATGAAATATCTAACAAAATTAAAATATAGAAATGTGAAACAGTTCTTTCAGTTCTTATAGTGAATATAATAATAATATACTTTGGTTTATGCGTGACTATAATATGAAAATAAAAAATAAGTAATACATGTGTAACGAAAATCACTGCAGTCCAAATGAAGTAGTTATGTACTTTATGTTATCTGGACGATCGCTACAAATAGCGTGAAGAGCAGTTGAATCAAGTAAATCTTCAAGAGATATAAAGCGCAATAGTACCTGTGCTTGCATCCTAACAACAAATGCATGTTTATGGCAATCAAATCGTAGCGTTTCTAGAATCGTATATGCAAAGCAAATATTATCAGCCTGGCGGAAAATATATTTCACATGACCAAAGCATGGCAAATCATCAACAGGGGTATTGAGGTGAAGAACACACCGTTTAGATTTATACAACTTGCCATCAACTTTAAGCCATTTGAATGCTTTAAAGCCATTGAGATTCTCTGGGATTTGGATATGACATTCATTATCAAGAGGTCCAAGTTCAATAGGTGACTTATAACTTGAGCCGTCTAGAAAGGTGAAACCAGCTCTCATTTGATGTCTCATTGCTATAGAATGCGTTAGATTTATTCTACTACCGGTGGAATGTACAACTTTTTTGGAATCGGCATGTTTTCCTTCGAATCTCATAACCCACAAGCTACGCAGAGGTCCTAATAGTCTCATTGCTCTGGGATAGTGTACCATATTGTGAAATTTGGGTTTTAAAATCTCTTGTGAAATATCTAAATACAGCGCATGATGTTCTTCAACAAGTGTCTGCAAGAGTTGATCAGTTCCTACTTGAAACCATGGAGCAAAAATTATATCCATTATTTGACGAAGAGTCTTATATATTTCCCAAACAGGATAATTTTCTGGAATATAATTCCCAATCATCACACCAAAATTTTTGACAAGACACATCATCTCAGCGGCTTTGATATTGATTTTCTTTTTTTGAAGAATCATCTCTGAAGTGATGATGGGAGGTCTATTCCCTTTTTCTATATAACCGTAATCAAAACTCTGTATCAAAGAATTCAATGTAGTTAACGTGATTATCCTGGAAATATATACTAAATCGTTTATAATGACAACTAAATCATAATTACAGACACCCTCAAGTTTATCATGTGCTAGATCGAAAACACAGTTATCGGTAACATGAAAAGATGGTAAGTTATTCCAAACACAATATTCTTTCACTCCAGTACGTTTATAGTCGTCAATTAGAAGGTCTTGGTCGTAATTGTTTCTGTCTCTAAGTAACTCCGAATACTCTTTCGTGTGACGCAACAAATCTGTTTTGTGGCCTTTACATGTGCGACAAAAATAATTAGCAGAGCAAGAAGCAAAACCAAGGATGGAATTAAGACCTAAATTATCACCGGTTATTGCGGCTAGTGAAAAATAAATAGTTTGTTCTTGATTGTTAGGTAATGTGATAGTGATTCCTGTATTCTCTAAGAAAGTTAATTCGTCGATAAGAATTTGAAAAATACCATTGCCGTTCTCAACTTTATCATCATAATGGAATAACATTGCCAGAATTATGTTTGCCAACTTTGACTGGTATTGTAAAGGAAAGCACCGGAGACTTAAATACACCGCACCTATTTTATGCACGCCAGCGTGTGAACCCAGCGGGTTATTCGCTTCAAATTCATCATAATATAACAATATAGGAATCACGAATTTATTTCCAAAGACATGTTTTTTTTCCGACCAAAGTGGACTATCAGCAATATCATATAGTATCTGGTTATTGAGACGGTCATTAAGAAAGGCATAAGCCATATCAAAAATACCAGGAATTTGAAAGAATATTTTGAACATTTTTCTAAGTGGTATGAATGAAACAACAACTTCTACGGGAACTAATTCTGTTTGACCATTAACAATTTTTTCGTCGAGACGCTGTGCAATGAAAATTTTTTCAGGCATTACAAAAAGTTCAGACGAAGTCAATTGTTGGAGTCTTTGGAATTCAGTAGCAAAATCACGAAAAGGTTCTTTCATAAAATCCAATAAAATTTGAAAATTAGGTCGTGTATCGTCAGTAGGTGTTATTGACGTTACCAATAGTGTGCCAACATGTAACAATAAATCTGTGGTATTCGAAACTATGCTTTGTATAGACGACCTGGATAAGTCAAGATTCGAATATAAAAAGCCTAAATATTTTGATTTCATAGTATCTAAATTTTCAGCAATATTTTCGGGTGCATTTTCAACAAATTCATTCATGTCTTCATCGTTCGAATTTGAGTCATCGGTATCGTAGTTTTCAATGGCATCGTCGTGATATTGCAAGATTTGCTCTGCTTCGTCACGCTCCAATATTTCTATTTGTGGTAAATGAACTTCAACAATTTCTGGGTGCTTCCGCCGCAGATGACGCCTAAATGAGTATACAAGTCGAAAGTTTCTATGACAGTCGTCGGTTGCACAAGTAAAGTATCTGAGATTCGAATGGCGCAACCCGGTATGTAAAATCAAGGCAGATATATTTCTACATTGTACTATACAATGATAGCATGGATAATTCATGATTGTGTGAGGATGCAAGCGCAGATTGAAACAAATCAAAAACAAACAAAATAAAAAAAGTTATACATTACGCAGTTGGGGAAGATTTTATAATTCGCTTATCAAAGCAGTTACTTGGCAGGGTGTGCTGTCGTATTCTGTTGTTATCTCGTAAAAGTATTTTTGAATGAACATCCAAACATTCTTGACTTCTGGAGAATAGCTCAAATGTAGAACTTGGTACAGTTTGAAACATATATCCACCGCTGATACAGCGTCTTGGAGCTTGTATAATATATTGTCTACTTGGACATAATAGGCACGAATGGCATGCCACGGACCTTGTATAATCACGTTCGGTTGCACAGTGAATCCTTGTTTCGTTATCAATCTTCTTCTTTGTTCTTGATGGGTTTTTATCTCAGCTGGTGACTGAAAAGCATAATTGATATAAAGGAACAGAATTTAATAGTAGATGAGTTATATCATATCGTGTACAGCATTTTTTTATTAATACATATAAATCTTGCATAATCAGTAAGGTAAATAAATTGACTGACCTCCACTTTGAGAATGAATGAATTCTGCGATTCAATAACTGAAGGTTTCCATGCACTCTTGCCTTGAGCTCGAATAATAGTTGGTGGTAAAATCGCAGGGATTAGATACAGTAATATTGCATCCTTAGAATCTTCAGATATGTCATCAGAAACGTAGTTATTCAAAACAGAAACTAGTTGCTTATCCTTAATCTTTTTCGTGAGCACTTGGTAAATTCGATCCCTTTTTTCGAGCCAACCAGAGAGGAACGACAATTCTTTTTCACCATAAAGCGTTTTGAAATCGATGTTCATTAGAGTGTATCCCAACGGATTTTTATAACTTGGCCATTCCCGGAAGACTGCAGTTAGATTGAGTTTTGTTCCTGGATCACGCAGCTGATGCATCCTATTAGGCGCAGTAGTTTCCCATAAGTGAACTACCTTCGTCCACGGTTCTGTGTAATGTGTAAGCCATGTCTTGGCTTTATTGAAGACATCATCTGGAGCGAGGTTTTTTATATTAGATGCATTGGATGGGCTTGAAATTCCTATGAGTGATTTCTGTAGAAGGCCACTATGCCGCATTCCTTGACGAGTGTTTCTATATTTGTAAGGTAGTTTCCCTTTAGAAACTTTTTGAACTTTGCCTTGATGGAACGGTGGAATATAATATGTTTCCTGATTTTCAGTAGGGAATAACTTCACTATGAGTGAAGCAATTAACTGGAACTGTTGGTTTTTCACGTTTTCATGTATGCTCATTAATTTGTACACTACTGTACTTGTCAATTTATCCCGGGCAGTTTTATTCAGCTTTTGATCTCTGGAGAAAATACTCAAAACTTGTTGTCCTTCTGGATGGGTTGATAAGAAGTTCTTTAAATCCTCAGCTGTACGTATGGGATGCTTGTCGTCTGAAATATTTGTATTCTCCTTCTGTTCCTCGTTTGTATCAACCGACGAAGTTCCTTCTATGGCCGCAATTTCAACTTGCTTCTTCAAATCTGTGCTTTGCGCTATACAACGTTTTTTCTTTTGTGGCTGGTCGATTAATATACTTCCTAAGTCCAGGATTTTATTACTGTCTTTTTCTTCTGGGTGCTCAAGATCGGTGCTTGGCACTACAAACAGTGTTTCATTTTTCGCAGAAGTATAATCTGAAGTACTCTTCAAGTCCTGCAGCAATCCAATTCATTATTTATTGGTGCGTAGATATTTACCAAGAATAATAGAAAATTATTCAAGAAGGGGCTCAATCAATCGAAGAACGATGAAGAATAGAAAATTATGATTACCCAAAGAGTGATGCTGCGTTCGAGCTTGGTATCTTCTAACTTTGATTTTTTAGCTTCAAATGGGTCGGAGACGTCAGGGTTTGGATCCGCAAGTAGATAATTCGGGTCTAATTCGTCAGTACTTTGATATTTGTCATTTTCGTCAGGCTCGAGAAATAGTGTGAAACTGCTTGTAGATGCAGTAGAAATAGTACGCTCTAATGAAGCGTTACTGATATTCTAAAATAATACATAGTACAATAACAAAAAAACAAAATAACTCTCATATCTGTTGCTGTAGAATAATAGTGATAGAATTTTCAACTGAGGTCTTTATGGACTATCAAAAGATTACATTGTAAATCAGTCTATATTAGGATGAATATGTATAGAAGGTAAATATTGGAAGTATAATAAATTCTTATTTTCAGAAGTCATTTTGATTGATCAATATTTTTACATAAATTAACCCTCTGCCTGCAATCTGAGCTTGAGGCCTTCGAGAGTATACTTGAATTTTTTCAGATTTTTTTACGGAAAAAAAAACCCAGTTTTTTTTTACGGAAGAAAAAAAAAAAAAAAATTAGATATTATGACTTGTAGATTCAAAATGACATTTTTTTTTCATAATTTCAAGTCGTATAAAGAATTTATTCGGCAATATCTGATTAAAATTATGTTTCTTTACCTGTTCCAAATTCGCTTTAAAATTCGACAAAGCTTTAAGAAATTTGACCCTATGGCCAATGGGCTGTATTAATTTCTCTAGCAGGGTATCATCGGTCAATTCTAATGCTGTTTCTATGTCAATGAAGTTTTCTGGAATCCATACAGGATGAATTACTTTGTTGGAAATAATAACGCATATTGGGAAATAATACGTTGCACCGCCACGTTTTTGACACGCGTTCAGAGTACTAGAACCTCAATTATCATACAAATATGGTAAAATAACCATCAAATTACATACCTTCAAATACTGTAGTGTATTTTCCCAGCCCGGCATCGGTGAGGACGTTGCGCATCTGCTCGTCCATAACTTTTTATTAGTTAATAAAGACTTTTATATTTTTCACTTAATACAACTGCTCACACGACGTATCGGAATCGTATAATGGCACCGGTCGACCGGTGATCAGACAATCGAGCACGTGGTCCGCATGGTGGCGCTACTGTGCTGTCGTACACCTTATTAGGATTCAGTAAATATTTAGCGGCATCAAGTAAATGGTTATTTGATGCACCTAAAAATGGTGTTCCGGAAATGAACTATATTATTATATTCAAATCAACCACGATGAGCCAAAAAATTTTACTACAGTCGAAGAAAAATCTATTTGCTTTGAATATATTCATTTCAAATATGCTAGTTTATTCAAATATAAGGTACGCATTTTTCTGGGTGCAGTTAGTACTCTTTTGACTCTAGCGTAGCGCATGAACGTTCAGACTATACACTTCATCTAACTATTTAGAACATGTCATTAGCATTGCTTGGTCTACCATCTTTGTTCTTCTAATTTTTGAATCACTTCCCGTCGTCGCGTCGCACGTATAACATCTCATGCGTTGAGGAATGTCCGTTCAGGTAATTAATAACTCTTTTGCTCTTACATTATGCAATCACTGATAATATGTCTTTTAACTGGTTACTATATTTCTTTTGCATTTTGTATATTCTTTCATCTTCAAAAGAATTCTTTTCGAATACTTTCGGTTACCTTGCGCCACGTGCAAACCTAACCTAGTTCAGAGCCGCATGTTAATTTACTTTTTATAAGCTCAGTCGCTAATTAATTCTTCTGTAATCTGATTCTTGATTGATTATCCTATTATATAAGTTATTGTTTTTCAACTGGTTAGTATATTTCTTTTGGATTTCGTATATTCTTTCATCATCAAAAGAATTCTTTTCGAATACTTTCGGTTACCTTGCGCCACGTGCAAACCTAACCTAGTTCAGAGCCGCATGTTAATTTACTTTTTAAGCTCTTAATTCTTCTGTAATCTTATTCTTAATTGATTATCCTATTATATGACTTATTTATAACCACACGTTCCCGAGACTCGCTTGTTTTTACAGTCTGAGAATGTCCAGCCGTTCGCTAGCCGAAACGTCACTACGTTAATCGACGTTTTATTCAACAAGAAAAATTAAAATCAAATCCACAATAAGATCGGAGTAAAAAAAAAAAAAAATGAAGATCAAAGTGATGGTGGATGCCGTTGAAAGATCAATAACTGGGCCCTTTACCTTATATATAAAATGTTAAACGTATTCTGTGTGAGTAGTTGAAATGAACGAAAAAAAGAATGCAAAAAAATGTAATTTTTACACATGTAATACACTATTTTATATATGCTTGAATCATCAATATTTTCTAAGATCTGTTTCGACAACCTGTTAAGTAAATATTGTGAATATTGTCGATGTCACTGATTACATATGTGAATAAATAATTTAAAATATTAAAATTTTTACAAATGATATATAAAATGTTATACGTATTCTGTGTGAGTAGTTGAAATGAACGAAAAAAAAGAATGCAAAAAAATGTAATTTTTACACATGTAATAAACTATTTTATATGTATATGCTTGAATCATCAATATTTTCTAAGATCTGTTTCGACAACCTGTTAAGTAAATATTGTAAATATTGTCGATGTCACTGATTACATATGTGAATAAATATTTTAAAATATTAAAATCAACAAATTTACATTCAACAATATTCGTGAATAAACTTTTAACCGTCTTCAAATTTTTTATTGAAATGAATACCATATTTTACAAAATTATTATATATTCCGCCATACATTCCGCCATATATTCTGCCATATATTCTGCCATATATGATTCCATATATTGTTGCCATATATTCTACCATATATTCTGCCATATATTCTGCCATATATTGTTGCCATATATGATTCCATATATTGAAATACAATTACCATATATTCTGCCATATATTCTGCCATATATTGTTGCCATATATGATTCCATATATTGAAATACAATTACCGTATATTCTGCCATATATTCTGCCATATATTGTTGCCATATATGATTCCATATATTGAAATACAATTACCATATATTGTGCCATATATTTTTGCCATATATGGTCCATATAATTTATTGGCCGAATATTTGTATATGATTCCATATATTCTGCCATATATGATTCCATATATCAAAATACAATTACCATATATTGTGCCATATATTTTAGCCATATATGGTTTTTTCATACGGGCAACGAGGGGTTCAAGCCATGAGACGGTGGAAACAAGATCGCCAAATGAATTTAATTCACATGCAGTATAAAATGGTGAACCCCTACAATCAACGTAGACCCTACAAAAACCAAAAACCTGTGGTACGAACCCTCCTGGCCCGAACCGCCCCTGGCCGCAACCCACCTGGCCAAAGCCCACGTCGTGCAAACGTCAATTAATTATCAATAATAAATATATATAATAATAATTTCTTCGTTCTGAAATATAATGAATAATAATAAATATAATACTATACAGTTTATAATCTCATAAATTTTTTATTGCTTGTTTACTTATTATTTTCAATATACGAATTCCGTGACTTACTCTTATTATGGCTAATTCTTTTGCTACAAGTTATTTTGATTCGCGACGAAAATATGTTCGAAATTAAACGTTAATCACGCATGCGCTTATCATGCTTGCGCCGTATTTATGAATAAATAATTAGTAAAATAATATCTTCATTATGTCTATTTTATTTATTAATTATTATTACTGAATTATTATAATATTTATTCAATAGAAAACATTGGATCATTCGAGAAAAGTATACACACAGTAGTGAAATACACAACTGCAGTCGTTTGAATTTGTTTTTTCATACTTCATAATCAGGATTGATTCTGACGTATCAACATCGGCGTATAAATTAATAGGATAGAAATATAGATAATATATTCAAGCCTTTATACTTATATAAATTAATATTGATACGTAAGTTGGGTTGTCTGGCATTGATTAAAAAAGTAGGTTTATTAGATTAGTTAAGTTGAGTCTATTTACGCAGCTTTGCGCTAAATACAGATCGGCAGCTTTGCGCCGAATACAGATCGGCAGCTTTGCGCCGAATACAGATCGGCAGCTTTGCGCCGAATACAGATCGGCAGCTTTGCGCCGAATACAGAGGGGCTGCTTTGCGCTAAATAAATATAGATCGGCAGCTTTGCGCAAAAACAATAATTCAGATATAAGACGTGTACATAATATAAACACAACGTAGGATATAGGTATTTCGCAATTATGCAGAATCAAAATACAAATCCTTCAGCGGATAAGTTCGTGAAAATTATCACATCTGGTGATTGGCTTGGGGATGAGCATATATATCGCTTTGCACAACTTGTTAATAACAGCACCAACTATGCACTGCAAGAGTCGTGGAAAAGATACTTACCAGATACAATCTTTCCTGTCCTACCTACTGTAAAGGATATTCAAATACTGCATAGCGGTGGTAACGAAGAAGGCACTGGGCACTGGGTTTGTGCTGTAACGCAGTTTTCAATCAGGCGAGGAAACCCGAAGATTCTGCTCACAATTCGGCACCTTTCCGTGTTACTTACTGAATTACCAAAATGTTGGGCGCCAGACGCTGATGCGTCGTTTCCATACCATACCAGAACAAATTACATAAGACCAAAAACTAACGGAAATGCGACGAGCTATAACTCGACTTGCTCAGATAACAAAGCCTTAGATAGAGGGGCAGGGTACACCATATAAAACAAGCTTACTTCTTTGAGAATGTTTGAGATCACATCAATCAATTATTTATTTACGAAATTAGATAACGCACTGAGATCGATACAGAATTTATTATCTTACTTAACGGGTTATTACCAACGATCTTCTAATTGATCGAACAGAATCTACGCAATTACGATACGGTTGAATCTAAGACGTGTGTCAGAGGTGACTCGATATAAAACAATTTAGCTAGACTCCAGACTCGGTATCACAGAGCGATACATCGTACCCGAATGCAAAATATACTTCGTGACACACACTCAGAACAACGTATGAAGCTCAAGATTTTACTTAGAAAAATTGGTAACAAACTACGAAAGATTAGCCACGCTTGGCCACATGATTTACGATAATTCGAGATCTATCAAAAAATAGAGACCACATGGGCATTCGAAAGACGCGAATCACAGGTTCAACGATAACAGACTAAATTATAATATTAATGGATCTTTAACTAAATTCTGACGATATTGTAACGATAGTCGTGATATTAAATTATCCAAAAACGATGTTAAACTCTACTGAATCATACTAGATTTTACATACAGTGATAAACTATACGAAAGTGACCATATTTAACTCAATTAACAAATTATTAACAAACTTAACTATAACAAACTAAACTGTAACGCGAGGCCTAAGCCTTCGCGGCTATCTTCGCTCAGGGTACTCCAGGAAAGGTAATTTTCTACAGTATTTTCATGCACAAGATAAATATAACATACTAAATCAGCAACAAAGCCATAAGCAATAAATTATAGCCAAAAAGCACTCAAGATCTACGTAACTCAGCCAGACTCGAGGTTGTTCGATAAATTAATAGACCAAAGACCAAAAGACGAGCTTCTTAGCTCAATAGACAAAAACGAGCCTCGTGACTCAATAACCAGATTAATTAACAGACTTTTATCCGAACTACCTCGTGCCTTCACAGAAAGAATTAAGACCTTACCTTAAGATGCTTCTAGATGCAACACAACACTATTTAAATAAAACTCGATATATTTGATGACGATAGATGAACGATAGGTGATACGATAGGTGATACGATAGGTGAACGATAGATGTACGATAGTTGAACGATAGATGTACGATAGTTGAACGATAGATGAGGCGTAGACTGGAGCGAAGAGTAGGCCGAATAGCGCGTGTATCGACCTTATATAGTCGGTATTTTCTTCCCTCAATCCATCCTTCAGGTTTAGCGTAATCACGTGACATATCGGTCCGCTAATTGGTTCGCGTAACGACACTTTTGACGAACGTAAAATAGGAGAAATCTATCTCACCCCTGCCGCTGCTAATACCGCTCCTATTCCCGCCTTCCTTTTGAATCCCCAGATTATGAAGCTACTATGGAGCCTCATTCGTCCGGCTACCCGGTATTTCTCCTAGGTCCTGGCCGCATTCGCCGATCCACAAGGAGATTGGTGGTAGTTTCGTGTTTCGGCATACGAGAGCTTCACCCACGAAAGAATTCTCTAGGTTGGAACGCTGATCCGGGGGTCGACTGGACCAACCACGGCCGCGATAACAGTTTTGGAGTCAGCGTCGATAGTATTTGCACTGGCTGCTTGCTCATTAGGTGGGAGGTTTTGAGGTGCGCTTGCACTTAACCCTGTACGCTACCCTCACAGCAGTAATGCATTTTCCGGTAGGCGGTAGCTTCTCCAGATGACGGGAGGATTTGTTGTACTTCTCGTACATCCCTGTACGCCGTCGATCCGATAGTTTGGAGGTAGTAGATTTTCCATCTGAGTGGAGGCGCTGACCTTCGAGTCGACTGGACCAACCAGGTTTGCGCGCCGACAGAGTCGTCCTTGACGATAGTGGAAGCTTCTTCACGTTCGATATAGTCGTTTTTCCATCCATAGTTCCCACGACGGCAGACGTCTCGTGGAAGATCGAGCTCGAGATTACATAGTTTACAAAAAATAAAATAGTGTTAGTTAATCCTAATCATTTTCCCTAATTTTTCCTTTTCCTGGAGTCCCTGTCTACGCCACGCATCGTCGTATCACCGATAGTATCGCCTTGTGACGAGGAATTGAAAATACCACGTCACAGTGCTTACTTTGATACGAAGTCAATCTATATATATGACTCGCTTAATTCAAAGGTATTCCGCGAAGAACACGAAATATATTTGAAACGATTGTTCCCTTTTTACGCATTTGAAAAAAATCCGGTACAGTTTCCTACAGTTCAGCGTCAGCGCAACTCTTCAGACTGTGGGGTGTTTGCAATTGCTTGCGCGATATCGCTGATCAATGGAGAGAACCCGGATGAACTTATATATGACGCTTCGTCAATGCGTAAACATCTTTTACAGATATTTGAAATTGAGAAGATGCAAAACTTCCCACGCATTAAGGGGTTACATGGGTTTCGTCGGGTAAAAAAAGGCCTATTTTCAATAATTTTTTTTCTGTATAAAAAATTATTTATTTAATTCAAACTTTTTCCTATCTTATAGATACACATTCAAAGAAAAATTTCTGAGATTTTCAAAAAAAAAAAATTAAAACCCCGCCATTGTGACGTCATTTCCGGTGACCCTTCGAAAAAAAGGTGCGTCCGCGTTGTCAGCATAACTCCTGACAGGATCATCTAAAATGAAAAAACAAAAATACGTGTTTTAGTTAACGAGGGGAACCCGCTAACTGTAACAAATGGATTTGCACGAGACTTTGCAGAATGAAAGAGTGATAAAAATGAGCGAACACATATTTTTGCTTATCCGTAGACACTCAACCGTTTCCGAGAAAATATCGATTAAAGTTTTGACGTCGCTTCATGACTCCGCTCGCGCGCTAGCTGTTCAAGCAGATCGGTGGCGCAGTGGCTAGCGTCACGGACTGGAGATTTTGCGCCTCATGTTCAAATCCCGAATAACTTTTTTGTTTTTCCGTTCCTTCGTCAAAGTATGCTTCACCAATGTTTCTTATTTCATTGATAAATACAAGGACGCTATATTCAAATTACATTTTATTATTCCAAAGCAACTGTCCGTTATTCCGGAATATGATACAGGGTATGAGGTTTAAAAAAAATTGGAAAGAACAAATGTATAGCAGCGAGTAGCTTAATTTTTGTGTTTATTGTTACATTATTAATTACAATTCAAGAGGATCCAGTACATTCTTCGGGGTGATACTTATCATAGAAACATTCAAAACATAAAAATTCTGTACACCACGAGCAACGCACGAAAGCACTTTTGCCGCAGTCACATTGCTTGATGTGAATGTCTTCTGGGAAGGCAACTTCGTTGACGTTGTTAAAAATTTCACGATCCGGTGTTAATTTTGCGGCAAACCATGCGTACCGAACCATTTTCTCAAATAGTGGCGCCTGCAATTGATTATGAACCAGGGCGTGTGTTTTAAACCTCATACCCTGTATCATATTCCGGAATAACGGACAATTGCTTTGGAATAATAAAATGTGATTTGAATATAGCGTCTTTGTATTTATCAATAAAATAAGAAACATTGGTGAACCATACTTTGACGAAGGAATGGAAAAAAAAAAAAAGTTATTCGGGATTTGAACACGAGGCGCAAAATCTCCAGTCCGTGACGCTAGCCACTGCGCCACCGATCGGCTTGAACAGCTGGCGCGCGAGCGGAGTCATGAAGCGACGTCAAAACTTTAATCGTTATTTTCTCGGAAACGGTTGAGTGTCTACGGATAAGCAAAAATACGTGTTCGCTCATTTTTATCACTCTTTCATTCTGCAAAGTCTCGTGCAAATCCATTTGTTACAGTTAGCGGGTTCCCCTCGTAAGACCATAAACTCGTGCTTGAACGATGGAAAGAAAAAAAAAGTAAAAATTGGAATTTTGGCAGACATTTTTCCAAAAAAATGGAAATTTCGATCAAATTTGCTTGACATTTTTTTTTTTTTGAATAGTTGTAATTGAAAAAAAAAAGAATCCTTCGTCCAAGCACGAGTAAATTGTATCTCGAACACCTGTGTAAAATTTCATCAAGATCGGTTGAGTAGTTTTCGAGAACTTTTGACAACCGACTTTGAAAACACAGTTCCGAGAAAAACGCGTTCAAAGTTCTGAGTAACAATAAAAGTGATGAAAAAAATGTTTTTTGTAACTTACAGTGAATCGTCGATTCCTGGGCCATAAAGTAAAGATCTTGCAGCAGTTGCAATGTCCAGGGCATTCTTTTGCTCCTGTCGATGACGGATTCTGGCTTCGCGAGTCTTGCTCGCAGATTTTTTTTCGGCTGCGCCCACACGGTTTTCATCCGAAATTCGGGCATATTCGTGGAGCGCACACCTTCCAAAGGCTGTATCTCCGAAACTATTATTCGGATCGACTTGAAAATTTAGGATAATATTCTTGAGATGTTGTAGAAATTAATAAGCCAATCAAAAAAAAATCAATTTTTTGAATCCACGAAACCCATGTAACCCCTTAATGAAACGCATGAATCTGATCATGAAAAAATTAGCGTGTTCAGAAATAACGAATCGCTTATCGATAGCGCACATCAAAAACGCTCGCAACAAGTGAAAACATGGGCTGCGGTTGTTCAACATCCGAAAAGGGTTATTAGCTCATCGGGTCGAGTTAGAGAACTGACCGCTAAAATAGTTGCGAAACAGCCAGTTAATTCAAAAATTGACAAGACAGCTATCGTGGCTTCAGTCAACCATAAAAAAGTGACTGTGGTTAAGCATAAAGAAAATCTCACACTGAATTCGAAAGCAAAAGTTGAAAAATCGAATCTACAATATGACGATGTTGAAGTATTTTCAGAAGGTAGGTCAGAAGTCGTACGTGCTGATACAGTTGACGCATCAAAATTATGCGAACAGGACAGTCCACAAATTATTCATGCGCATGCGAGTCTTCTACATAATACAAAAGTACGGCGGCAAAAAAGACGTAATGCTCGTCCAATTTTAAACGAGAAATCTAAATATGAGATCACATCAGGCCGGTGGTTAACTGACTTTCATATGAGTCAATCTGCGTATCTTGTAAGAACCCACACTGAATACTCGCCTCGTGAAACGTGGCGAATACAGATGCCAAGGACAATCAAGCAAGTTCCTCCTAATGTCAAGCACATTCAAATACTACATAGTCATGAAATGCATTGGGTATGCGCTTATTTTGATACGAAATCAATATTCATATATGATTCATTTAATTCGAAAAGGCTACATAAAATGCACGAGACTTATTTGAGAAACCTGTTCCCCTTCTACCAGTTTGACAGCAAACCAATAAAATTTCAAACGGTCCAAGAGCAGCCTAATAACTCAGACTGTGGGGTGTTTGCTATTGCCTTTGCAACCTCGCTTGTCAATGGTTTCAGACCAGATGAGATAACATATGACGTTCCTCTTATGCGAGCACATCTACTAAAGATGTTCGAAAATGATAGCCTCGAAGAATTCCCTCGCGCGCGCACGACGCTGCGCACAGATACAAACAAACAAAAATTGTCTCGTAAGCGTAAGATATTTTATGAAAGCATTGAGTACCCAAACTCGCAGCAAACTGAAGAAAAGAAACCACGCTGCGCATCGGTTAAACAACGAGCTACAGGTATTGCGCACACAGGACATGAGAAAACTCAACGTACAACATCCGAAACCAATGGTACGAAGCAATCAGGTCGGTTGAGTTGTAGAGAGCTTATTCAGGCGGACGTCACAGTTGAATGTCAATCAAATGAGAAACAACAAATGATTATAAATTCGGAGCAAGATTCTGTTCATCAACATATTACATCGCATATTAATCATTTAGAACTGTTCGATCAAGAGATAACGGCGGTTTCGATTGCAGATACAACTGCAATAATGAAGAGTAAGGACCTGAAAACAGACAAATGTACAAGTCGTGGTTTATGTGCCGAAAAATTGGATCAATGTAGTTTGGAAATGAAACGGATAAAAAACCACAACTATTACCATTCAAACGCTGAGAAGCTACGAGCTCGAGCGAATGAACTCTATCATTCGAATGTTGAAAAGCAGAGGGCTGCGAAGCGCAAAACTTATCATTCGACAGCTGAAAATCAGCGAGCTAAAATGCGTAAACGTTATCATGCGAATGCTGAAACACGAAGAATTAAGATCCGTAAATTTTATAACTCGAACGTGAACAAACGGCGAGCTATAAGGCGTGAGCGGTATAGCAGACAGAAAAAAAAAACACGTGGCGGCAACGATAAAAATAACTACCGCTAGCAAAATTATCGCTAAATATAAACGTATTCACAATACGAATACTAAAGCATTATTACAATCTAAAGAAAAATACATAGCGAAGATTTTGCCAATGATTGAAGAGCGAACTGAGGTTGCTAGAAGAATCAGAGCAGAGTCAATTATTAAGTGGTGCATTCGCGATAGAGGTCTAAAGATAAGCTTGATGAGAAAAAACTTAAAAAGTATCCAGCAAAAAGCAGAAGTCCACCAAACGCAGGCTGCCAAATGCTTCAACGGTAAGATAGAAGATGAGCTGAACGCTCTATGTGGGTCTGCAATGCACATCGCCTCAGCTGAATCTTATTTCTTGGAAAGTGCGTATGAGAGCGTACCATTTTATAAACCAATTGTTATAAACACAATAGGGCAAGCTGTTAACATTTTGCCTTTACTCAAAAAACCGAATAAAAAAGGAGGAAGCAAGCGCAAGAGTTGGCCTTGTGACCAAATGTGTAAAACGAAAGATCTGACATTACTGGAGAAATACGTTGAGTTTCTTCAGATCATATCCAAGTGCACGTTGAAAAATATACATAGTGTTATAGACAAGTTGAAATGTACAGCAAAACAATCAAATGACAAACTAGGTCATTCACAAATTTGTTACATGGGGGACGTGTCTTGCAAATCAATTTTTCTACCTGTTCAAATATTATCTGCACATTTTCCATCAGTTCGGTATATACAGAGGCTAGTATACAAATTGATGACTGCTCATACGAAAATTTCGGCAATCGACAAGGCATTAAACGATGGCGATCTCATTAAACTACAAGAAATTTCAGAAACCGCTCAGCAATTTGGAAACAAGATCGAGAATAATATCGTAAATGACATTGAGTTGAATGAAGAAAAAATAAGAGACAAGTATAAATTTGCATTCAATGCTTTGACAAAACGTTCAATCGATATACCCCATTCGATATGTGTATCTTGCGAAAAACTTTGTTTCAAAAGAGAAGTTACGGCCATTGATAAGTTCAGAAAACCAATAACGACAGAAGTTTGGATAAATTTGATGCAATATATAGAATCTGAAGGTAATGAATGTCAATTTGTTTGCAATTATTGCCTACCTAAGCTCCGTCAAAACACCATGCCATCTAAGTGCATTTTGAATGAACTCATTACCAAGCCCGTGCCGCAGGTTGTATCATCGTTGAATGATTATGAACGAATTCTCATACAGAGAGCTAAAGCATTTCAAACTGTTCAGAAAATGGGCACCGTATCAAAAAAAAATCTACCCCACAGGGAAATGGTGCAAAAAGTAAAAGGCAGGACGTTTTATTTGCCTTTACCTATGGAAGAAACTTTAAATAAAATCTGTCATCCCACTGATCCGATTAATCTGGATCACGAGCTATACAGGGCGAGTCATCCCTGGTATCGAATGAGGGAGGGGCTTATTATCGCAGACGCTCTGCCCCTTTCTATGTTCTCATTTGGGATTATGATAACAGAGTGAGATTTCTGGTAGTGTTGACCGTACGTGAAAATAAAAGTGGGGTTTCCCGATACGACGATAACAAGTATGAATAGAAAGGAGCAGATCGTCTGCGATAATAAGGGGCTTATTCGATACCAGGGAAGACTCGCCCTGTATATATTAGTTCGCGGAATTCCAACTAAATCAAAATTAGTATGGGAACAATTGGTAGATATAAATAAAGTATGGGACGCATTGATATGGCTCAAGGCGAATAATTCTCAATATTCTGAAATAAAGTTACCAGTAACGGCCGACTTGTTGGCTGATATGAAAGATATAGAATTCCAGGTAGAGGATGAAGAAAGCGAAGATGATAATTTGAAGGAACGTAAATGTTCTGATGAAATAGATTCAGCAATTGAAATCGACGACAAGAGTGAATGTACGGATAACATGATAGATGCAAACAAGCATGCATTATTGACTCAAGTGTCGCAATCGGATCAAATTTATGAACAATTCACTATACATCCGCTGTATGAAAAGAGACCCGATGCAACTATCACAGATCTTTATCAAATGTTGAAAATCCAAGACGTACCATTAGATAGCCGTCATAAGAGTTTGGACTTGCAATGTTTTCCGCATTTGTACCTGTATGGTTGCAATGGGCAGAACCAGGATAGATCGACGCGTTTAACGCATGCCGAATTCATCAAATCCAGGCTCATGTCAAAGCATTCGCAATACCGGCAAGATCAGCAATACCTGTTCTACCTATTGAATGACGCCAATATTCGGCAATTGAATAGTGGGATATATTACAAACTCAATATCACCAATCCAAGCGAACGATTTACCGCAGCGAGTTATTTGGAAAAACTATCTAGGCAAGAATTGGAAGGGAATCTGAACGCAATATTTTCAAGGTTGCGCAATACAGAGCAATATTGGAGTCGGCCAAGAAATGACGTATCTTGTATGATACATCATTACGGTCCGGCAACATGGTTTCTCACCCTAAGTCCAAGCGAATGGTTATGGTCAGACCTGACGGAATACCTGCGTGAAGTGGGTGGCCCTGCTGTCGCTAAAATGTCGCCGAGTCAACTGATCGCTGCTGACCCAGTGTCTGCATCTCGATTTATCGACAACAAGTTTCACGCCATGCTCGATTTCATATGCTCTCGTGATAACCCTATCGGCGAGGTGACTCATTATTTCTGGAGGCGCGAGTATCAAGGCAGGGGAATGCAGCATTTTCATCTGTTAATCTGGATACAAGATGCTCCGATTATTGGGAAATCTTCGAACGAAGAAATCGCGAGGTTTATTCTGAAATATGTAACTTGCAGAATGCCAACAGAGCACGTTTCACCTGACTTGTATCGTAGAGTGAATACGGATCAACGGCATAACCACAATTCCTATTGTATGCGGAGCAAACGGAACAAAAATGCTGGTTCGTCGAAAGTATGTCGATTTGGGTTTCCTCGTCCCGTAACGGACAATATTGTTATCAGAGATGTGGCTGTTTCAATCGCTGGCAGGCGGAAACTTAAGTCCAGAAGTAGATTGTACGATTTACCTCGAAACCAGAATGAGGGGTATATAAATGATTATAACCCAGCGATTCTCGTTGCTTGGGAAGGCAATATGGACATACAGTTCATTGGCGAGCTTACCGCTATACTCATGTGGTATGTCACAAAGTACGTGTCAAAATGTGAAAAAAGCAATATGGACAAAGACATTGCAGGAGAAATTAATTCGGCAAAATCGCTTTGCAGTCGTCTGTGGAGTTTTGCTCAACGTATGTTGAATCACAGAGAGTGCGGAGCGTTGGAGGCCGCTGATACTCTGTTAGGAATTCCGTTGTACGGCACAGATCCACAAACAACCATCAAATGGATAGACGTGCAAATGATCAGAAACAGAAAAGTCAAGTCTCGTAAAGAAATTGAAGCCCTTAATGCAGATTCTGCTGATATATTCTACGATTCAATAGTTGACACACATTATCCAGCTCGACCAAAAGAATTGGAATCAATCAACTTATACGACTTCGTCAAATGGTACGAAGTTACAAAAGTCGAACCTAAAGCACAAGGCATTGAATATTATAAGATTGGGAAATCGACGTACCTGAAAAAGAGGAATCGTGGCCACCTTATCAATCACTATAAAAATAATGTGAATAATCAGCCTGAACGATATTACTTTGCGTTGCTGTTACTCTTCAAACCATGGAGAAATACAGATGAGCTGCGAAACGGATGTGATACGTACACCGAAGCATTCGAATCACTTCAACTTGAGCTCGAAGAAGCGTTACAGTATCACGAACGCATTATAGAAATACAGAAGGGTATTGAGCATATGAAAGAGTTGATCGAGAAACGTATGGAAGAAGAAATTCAATCTCAACAGAGCGATACTTCCGATGCGGTACCATTGGGTTGTGGGCCGATCGAAGCAGAAGGTGCGATGAAGGAATTTCAAGCACGCGTGCAGGGAGTCGAAATAGTTAACGGTTCACAAAAAATAACAAACTTAAATCTCGATCAGAAACGAGTATTTGATGCAACTACGGATGCCGTGAGTTCGAACAATAGGATTTTACGACGTTACGTTAGCGGAGAGGGCGGAACTGGTAAAAGTCACCTTATCGAAGCGCTCGTATGGTGGATCAAACAACATACTGGTCGAGATACCGCGGTAACAGCACCAACTGGAATAGCAGCGTTCAATGTAAACGGTTTGACCATTCATAGGATGTTTCAACTGCCTGTTGAACACGGCGGCACTCCCAAATACAAACAACTCTCTGATGCAGCCCTGAAAGTTATTCGCGACCAGCTACGAAATGTTTCGCTCTTTATCACTGATGAGGTATCAATGATTTCGAACGTAACGCTCATGTACATACATCTTCGTTTGAGTGAAATATTTGATACTACTGATCGCGAAGACGGTTGGTTCGGTAAGAAACATATTCTCCTGTTTGGCGATTTGTTACAACTCCCACCCGTTCGCGAAGAACCTGCGTTCAAAAAAATATCGAGTGCGGTTTCGAATAAACTTCTAGGCTCAATGGGAAATGTCGATCTCTGGTGTAAATTATTTACTTACGACGAATTGACAATTAACATGAGACAAAAAAATGATCACTCTTATCGCGAGATACTATCAAGAATACGCCTTGGAATTGTTACTGATTCGGACACAGAGATCTTAGCATCGAGGAAGATCCGATTCAAAAACTATACAATTTCAACCTTTGATGGAAGAGTACGTGAACTATGCGATTACATAAATAATTTACCAAACGATGCAGTCTGTCTGCTTCCCACTTGTCGGATGTGCGATGTTCTCAATGAAGCTATGTTGGGCGAGATACGAAGCGAAGAAATAGAACTCATAGCTCAGGATACCGTTGACTGCCCCCAATATCTCAAGAAAAAAGTGAATAAAACACTGGATATGGCAGACGAGGATTGTTCTCGAACTGCGGGTCTCGCCAAATTAATTACTATTAAAATTGGTGCAAAAATAATGATTAGACGAAATATTGATGTTACTTTAGGTCTCATTAATGGCACCATTGGCAAAATCACGTCGATATCACGAGCTATCGATACGAATGATATAGAAGCTGTAAGAGTCACCTTAGCTACAAGTGTCGAGCACATTATAGAGCGCGTAAACGTAAAGTTTGAGGCAATGGAAGGGGCTTTTGTTATCCGGAAGCAGTTTCCAATTTGCCTAAGTTATGGAATCACTATCCATAAAAGCCAGGGCCTTAGTTTGAAGAATGCCGTGATTGATACCGGTAATTCTATATTTTCTAGCGGGCAAGTGTACGTTGCCCTCTCGCGAGTTACTTCATTAGAAGGACTCCACTTGATCAATTACGATCCGCATGCAGTATTAGCGGATGATTCCGCTATCTTGGAGTATAATAGATTGAGGAAACAATATCGACCGGACCTTAATCTGATGACTGTTCCAAGGATACGCTCACGAAAAATACATGATCGCCAATGGTCCTTGCCACAAAATGTGTCTACATGTCAAGAACCAATTGAAGAAAAAACATCAAGTAACGAGTGGCGAGTAAAACTGGTTTGCAAAACATAGATGGTGTTTCTTGTTACTCTAACGCTACGATACAGTGTCTATTTCACTGTACACTTACAAGAAACTGTTTGTTGAATCAACGAAAGGATGACGTTATGAAAATCTTGATTGAAAATTACATCAATTTACAATCACCAGGAAACGTTTTCCATGCGAGGAGACTTGCCGGTAAAGATTTTACTTTGAAAGTTCAGCAGGATGCGCCAGAATTTTTAACCAGTCTACTTTGGAAATACAATGCCTTAAGGGACGTCGTAAAACACGAGTTGACCTCTAAAAGGCGGTGCGAAGATTGTGGTGTTACCATTACAACAATCGAACCCGGTTACATTTTGTTACTTGCTTTACCCCCATCTGGTAAGAAAACCCATAATTTGACACAGATAATCGATTACAATTTCTCGAGTTGGAAAAATGTAGAAGATTCGTCTTGCCAAATTTGCAAATCGAAGAATATAGTCATGCAAACTCAGGTATCATCGGCAAGCAGCTGTTTAATCGTACAGCTCATATTGAATTCCGTACAGGCTGGGAAACTAACGAAGACGAATAATTACCGTATAAAAGAAGTTCCTACGGATAAACCTTTGTTTTGCGGAAAAAAGTACAAGGTAAATAGCGCAATATTCCATCATGGTGACAGTATTGACAAAGGCCATTATACTTGCATGCTACGAGATGGGACTTCTGCCTGGCAACATGTCGATGATTATGAAATCAGAAAACGAGCCTGGATAACAAACGCACGTGACGCGTACATATTTTTCTTACAGCGGACCTAACTGATCGAAAAAAAAAAAAAAAAACGTAACACTTGAAATATACACTAGGACCTCGATTTAACGGTCTTCGATTTAAGCGACGGTCCCCACCATGCTGCATTTATCAACCGGTTCGCCGCGTGGTGGGAGATGGTGGGGGTCGCTTCATGTCTCCGCGGCCAGGCCCGCTACAAAATAGTGGCGCATAAGGGGCATATTGAAGGTTATGTTACCGTCATGGCGGTACCGGCTAAACGTACACGTCTAACCAACAAAGGGGCGCCGTTGCGCGCTTCATTGTACGGCACTGCTGGCGACAGCGGCCGGGGCCGGTGCGCAGATACTGCTTGGGCGGAGTGTACGCAACCTCGATTTAAGAAGGTGAGATGCGTAGCCGGTCCCGCCACTGACCGTTAAATCGAGGTCCTAGTGTATATACCAAGATGATTCCTTGAAAGTTCACAGTCAGTCACAGCCAATTCGACACTACCCGAGTTTTTCGTCTGTTTTTCACAGGCTGGCCATCCCCTTTTTAATTTGAATTGTGAAAGGCCGTCAAATGATTTAAAATGAAAAAATAAATAAATAATCAAATAAATGTATGAGTAAATGAATGGATGGTTGGATGGATGGATGGGTGGGTGGATAGATGGGTGGGTGGATAGATGGATGGGTGGATGGATGGATGGTTGGATGAATGGATGGCTGGATGGATAACAGAATGAATGAATGAATGAAAGGATGGCCAGCCTGCGAAAAACAGACGAAAAACTCGGGTAGTGTCGAATTGGCTGTGACTGACTGTTAACTTTCAAGGAATCATCGCGGTATATAACAGATAATAATGAGCAGCAACTATAACCCTGCGTGCAGAAACTCCGCCATTGCCGGTCCCAAGCCGGGATGAGAAAGGAGGAGGGTTGCGCGCAGGGTTACACGTTGCAGGCATATAGAATATTATAACGGATTATAAGGAAACAATTCGTAGAACCTAATGAAAAGAACACACGTTACGGCTCTCCAAAAAAAAAAAAAAAAGAACATACGTGTATGAAATACAGAATTGTACAAAAAGTAGTGAAATCAACAACAAAAGCACCTATGGTGCAAAAACCGTTCGCCAAGTGCAATAATGTGGTCCCTACCCAAAATGAAAAAAGAAAAAAAAAAATGTCTACGTACAAAAGGATTGAAATCAATACAGTTGCCAAGTACCTGTCTTCTGTATACCATAAGTTTACATCAGAAAATTGAAAAAAGAAAAAAAAAAAAGAAAAAAACAATTTGGAGGTAGTGGTACTTGGCGGGTCTTTTACCTATGTGAACCTGGCACCCGACCTGCACCAATCAACTTGATTTATGTGCCTGAAGTTCCGAACGTTCATTTGAACGAAAATTCATCAGCAATATAAAAATTTTAAAAATCACCCGGGACCCCGCCAATTGTCATTTAAAAAATACCCTTTGAATAGACGTAGAATTCAGAGACCGGTCTGGATCATCCCCGACCACCGGAACCCACCCCCACAGCCACCCCCAATCTTGAAAATCTAAAGTCGACCTTAGACCCCGCCAATTTTGATTTTAAAAATACCCTTCGAATAGATGCGGAATTTAGAGACCGGTCGGGATCATCCTCGACCACCGGAACCCACCCCCACAGCCACCCCCAATCTTGAAAATCTGAAGTCGACCTTAGACCCCGCCAATTTTCAGTTTAAATATACCCCACGGATAAATGTAGAATTTAGAGACCGGTCGGGATCATCCACAACCACCGGAACCCACCCCCACAGCCACCCCCAATCTTGAAAATCTAAAGTCGACCTTAGACCCCGCCAATTTTGATTTTAAAAATACCCTTCAAATAGATGCGGAATTTAGAGACCGGTCGGGATCATCCTCGACCACCGGAACCCACCCCCACAGCCACCCCCAATCTAGAAAATCTAAAGTCGACCTTAGACCCCGCCAATTTTGATTTGAAAAATACCCTTCGAATAGATGCGGAATTTAGAGACCGGTCGGGATCATCCTCGATCACCGGAACCCACCCCCACAGCCACCCCCAATCTTGAAAATCTGAAGTCGACCTTAGACCCCGCCAATTTTCAGTTTAAATATACCCCACGGATAAATGTAGAATTTAGAGACCGGTCGGGATCATCCACAACCACCGGAACCCACCCCCACAGCCACCCCCAATCTTGAAAATCTAAAGTCGACCTTAGACCCCGCCAATTTTGATTTGAAAAATACCCTTCGAATAGATGCGGAATTGAGAGTTCGGTCGGGATCATCCTCGACCACCGGAACCCACCCCCACAGCCACCCCCAATCTAGAAAATCTAAAGTCGACCTTAGACCCCGCCAATTTTCAGTTTAAATATACCCCACGGATAAATGTAGAATTTAGAGACCGGTCGGGATCATTCACAACCACCGGAACCCACCCCCACAGCCACCCCCAATCTTGAAAATCTAAAGTCGACCTTAGACCCCGCCAATTTTGATTTTAAAAATACCCTTCAAACCAAATAACCTTCAAATTTGCTGTTCAGCTAACTTCATTCATTCATGACAGATAGCCGCGATATGTATAACCCCCCAATATTTTGACAGTTCGGCTCGGTAGGAAGTTGGACGCATCGTAAATTTAATTCACGCATTGTAATTAAGCTCGAAGCTTGCTCGGAAATTTAACTCAAGTTCATCTGTATAAAAGATAGGAATTCCCGCTGTATAGGCTTAATTCATACCGTACGAACATTTGGAGTAGTGCTAAGGTGGCGAAGAGCCGAGTGCCGGCAATTGTTTCCCAATTTCAACGAATACTGGAGTCCATAAAACAACAAAACAATTGACAATTTTCACTTATGGCCACCTCAACGCTGCTCCAGACGTTATGAATGCTATATTCCGTTCACCGAGAGAGCGAACTCCGTCCTCTCTCTCACTCCGCGTAGATCGCGTATGCGCTATCACTGTCGCACTCATTGAAAGGGTGGTGCAATTATATGTTGTATATTATATGAATTATTTAACGCATTTCTTCGACAGCCCGCCATATGGCGGGCTCACCAGTCAGGGGGTTGATTTCGCGTTTCGCTTTCGAATTTTTATGATCAAGTCAACCTGCACTTAATGCGCTACTTGCAACCCTGAGCAACACTACCCCCGCAACCCGCGAAATGTAACGCACGATCGCCGAGTTATGTTTGATTGTTATTTCTGTTATTCGTATTATACATATATGACAAAAAATTTGTATAAATTTAACGCACACGGATAAAAAAGTGTGGTAAAACGCTTCGGTGATAAATTTATTAAAAATATATAAAAACAGTAACAGTCGCAACAGTCGCTTATAGTGAGGTAGTACTGTACTACGTTCACTATCCGTTAGATAGCTACGAGAGCCACACTTTTTTCTACGTGCACACTGCATCGAAAAAATGGTGTTTGTGACTTCATCGAAATCTTCCCTTAAATCTTTAATATTCGTTTTTGGGATTACCTGGGGTGCCCGTAACCCCGTCGTTCCCGCACGGAAATATATACTATATGCAAAAAATATAAGCAACATATATTTCGCATATACAGGGCGTTCCAGATTGAGCGCAACAAATTTCGTTGGCAGATTCCTGGATAAATTCTGGAATGAAAAGTCCTCTGCCACAAATTCCTATGACCGACGGTCACCCAGCTAGAGAGCATCTAAGTTGACCCATCACAGAGCGTGTACAGCAGAAAGTCAGTGCCGGGTCACGAACGCTATTAATGCTGTCCCCGTAGCTAGAGTGTTCCACTCGTTCACCAGAGTTGTTTATCCAATTTTTGGGTCCTCCAGGTGTTTCCCTTTCTAGTTCTCGTCGTCCTGGGTATTTCCTCCATAGTCTCCGTCGTCCAGGTATCCCTCTTCATAGTTTTCGTCGTCCAGGTATCGGTCATCATAGTTTTCGTCGACTGGATATCCCCTGGCGTAATTCGCGCGTACGAAGTCTTTTCCACCTGAGTTTACATCGTCCAGGTATCCCTTCACATAGTTTCCGTCATCCAGGTATCCCTTTTCATAGTTTTAGTCGTCCAAGTATCCGTCATCATAGTCTTCGTCGTTAAGCTATTCGTCTTCATAGTTTTCGTCGTCCAGGTATCCCTCTTCATAGTTCTCGTCGACCGGGTATCCCTTGTCGTAATTCTCAAGTTCCAAGTCTTTTCCACTATAGTCTACGTCGTCCAGGTATCTTTTTACATAGTTTCTATCATCCAGGTATCCATTTTCATAGTTTTCGTCATCCAGGTATCCATTTTCATAGTTTCCGTCGTCCAGGTATTCCCCGTATAAAGAAGATACCTGGACGACGAAAACTATGAAGACGAATATCTTAATGACGAAGACTATGATGACGGATACCTAGACGACGGAAACTATGAAAATGGATACCTGGATGACGGAACCTATGCGGAAGGATACCTGGACGACGTAAACTATGGTTGGAAAGACTTTGTACGCGACAATTACGACGGGGGATACCCGATCAACGGATATTATGACGACGGATACCTGGACGAGGAAAGCTATAATAACGAATGTCTAGATGACGAGAACTATGAAAAGAGATACCTGAATGACGAAAACTATGATGACGGATACCTGGACGACGAAGACTATGAAAAGGGATACCTGGATGACGGAAACTATGAAAATGGATACCTGGATGACGGAAACTATGTAGAGGGATACCTGGACGACGTAAACTCTGGCGAAAAAGACTATGTACGCGCGAATTACGCTAGGGGATACCCGGTCGACGCAAACTATGAAGAAGGATACCTGGATGACGAAAACTATGAAGAGGGATACCTGGACGACGGAGACTATGGAGGAAATACCCCAAACGACGGGGACTAGAAAGGGAAACACCTAGAGGACCCAAAAATTGGATAAACAACTGTAGTGAACGAGCGGAACACTCTAGCTACGGGCACAGCATTAATAGCGTTCGTGACCCGGCACTGACTTTCTACTGTACTCGCTCTGTGATGGGTCAACTTAGATGCTCTCTAGCTGGGTAACCGTCGGTCACAGGAATTTTTGGCAGAGGACTTTTCGTTCCAGAATTTATCCAGGAATCTGCCCACGAAATTTGTTGCGCTCAATCTGGAACGCCCTGTATAACATACAGGGATGATACGGGTATGGTTCCCACTCAGTCACAGCCAACTTGGGACACTCCATGTTTTTAATTTGTTTATTGCAGGCTGGCTGTCCACTTTTTTATTTCTTTCTGATCGAATTGATACTTGCGAAAAGCAAAGTATAATATAAGGTGAGTGAAAATTATTCATCTAATTAACGTTTTCAGAATAGGTGAATGATTCAACTGGTTTTAATCAATTTTATTATGTTCAAAATTTTTTAAAATATCAATATAATTATGATAATAATAATCTGAACAACAACACGAATATAATGATGATAATAATACTGAAAAACAAAGTATAGGTAAGTGAAAATAATTTATCTAATTAACATCATTAGTATAAATTATTCAACTGGTTTTAATTAATTTTATTACATTATTCTTATTATTTTTTTATTTGATAATTTTTTTTATATATTCAAAAAAAAAATTTATTCATAACATGCACATGAACATGAACAAATACAAATACAAATCTAATAATGATAATAATAATGATATCAATGATGATGATCATAATAAAAATGATAATATAACAAAATTAATGATTAAATAAATGTATTAATTCATCATTATTATTAATATTATTGTATTTGTATTTGTTCCTGTTTCTGTTCATGTTTATGTTATGAATAACATTTAAAAAAAAAGGAAAAAAAAATATAAAATAAAAATATAATAATAATAATAATATAATAAAACTAATTAAAACCAGTTGAATATTAATGACGTTAATTAGATAAATTATTTTCACTTGCCTATACTTTGCTTTTCAGTATTATTATCATCATTATATTCGTGTTGTTGATCAGATTATTATTATCATAATTATATTGATATTTAAAAAATTGTTGAACATAATAAAATTGATTGAAACCAGTTGAATCATTCACCTATTCTGAAAACGTTAATTATAGAATTATTTTCACTCACCTTGTATACTTTGCTTTTCGCAAGCATCAATTCGATTAGAAAGAAATAAAAAAGTGGATAGCCAGCCTGCAATAAACAAACGAAAAACATGGAGTGCGCCGAGTTGGCTGTGACTAGTCTATCGTTTCGATTTTTACGTGAACAATTTGAATTTCATCAAGTAGGGGAGGGTGTGGCAAAAAAATAAAATAGAATAACGACACAAGGCACCCATCGTAGTTGGCGCGCGCTCGGGTTCATTCTTCCCTCCTGTCAGCTCTATTACTCCCGAAGGAAAGAATGAAGTATAGCGCATGCGCACGTGTTTTTAGTTAAGAATGAGCGGTTCCGCTATTACATTACAGATAAAAAAAATAACCATTTTACCGAAGTCGACATAAAGTTAGTATTCATTAGGATGTGAAAAAAAAAAAAAATTCAAACGCGCATGAAGATTCCGGTAGAGCATCTCGAATAGAATATCTCAGCCAAATATGAGCTCTCAATATTGATTTGATATTTAGATTATTTAGAACTTCCTATTTTAGTTACTAATTTTAGGTATCAATTCTAGTTACTAAAATAGGCAGTTCAAAATAGAAATATTAAGAGCTCTTATTTTTTTTTTTTTTATTTCTACCGGAATGCTGATGCGCGTTTGAATTTTTTTTTTCTTTTGAACACCCTAATATTCATACTCTATTTTTTTAATCGATCATTTTTTTTAGCGGTCTATTTCGCCCGCGGTCCATTTTGCCACGCCGGTCCACTTTTCCCTACACGCCCCTACATACAAAACGGCGGCAAAAGATTGTTGGGATTGTTCGACATTCATAGCTCTCTTCAGTCTCTTCTCTATGTTCATCTTGTTATCTCACCTTATAACCGTTCACAGTCATCTCATTATTTCATCTCCTATTGTGCTTATTTGGACTACCTCTGTACTCAGCGATCTTCATTGCGTGCGCACACGGAAATTTAAAAGTTCACCTCATTATTCACCTCATTATACATCGCAGATTGCCAAGAAATGGAGAACCAAGTGCGACAAAAAGGTGCGCAACAAGCTGAGGCGTTTATGGCAGAATGAAGAACTACGAGACTTGGTTGAAGTTGCGCTAAAAAATCGTCTACGTTGCGTATCCAAAATATCAGATTCGATCGCTACTGACAATGCACAAGCTAAAATCGTGACGAAACAACGTGAAAATAAATCCACCGGTCAAGATTCAACGCCGAAGATTACCAATGCATCTAAGATTATCCCCATCGTAGGGGATGGTAACTGCTTATTCCGATGCTTCGCGTATGCAGTTTACAATAACCAGAATCGTTACCCAGCAGTCCGGAATGAAATTGTGTCGTACGTTGTAGACAACTGGGAGGAGCATGTCGAATTACTCAATGCAACTTGCGAGGAGTTTCAATATGAAAATGCAAAGCATTACGGATCGTACATGGGGTCTGACGGTAAGTATGGAACGGATTTTGAAGTAGCAATGTTTGTTAATTTGTACGAACGCAATCTTAAGCTATACAAGTTAGAGAATGAAGAATTCATCTGTATTAGCACGTTTCATGCGGAAGATCCAAGCGTTGCAGAAGACAAGTCGTACATCAACTTGCTGTTTACGGGCAATCAGAGGGCAGGACATTTCGCATTATTAGAAGCCGTTCCTACCAAACTGCACGAAATTAACGGATACGAATTGACAGACAACAACGACGACCATGACCGAATCAATGCAAATTCAAATATCAAAATTGTTCATAAACCTAATCAATCCACTCTTACTGAATCGCGAGAAATGAACGAATACGAATTGACGGACAACAATGACAGCACCGACGACCAGGACCGGATCAATGTCAAATCAAACAACGACTCTCTTGTGAAATCAGAACCACACACTTCTACTGACCTGCGTATGGACGTATACGAATTTACAGACGACCATGACAACAACAACGAATACGACAGAATGTCTACAGCTCTAGACTGCGAATTATTCAATAAAAGTGGAAACACTACTCCAAGCGATCTTTATGAAATGACCTATCGCCAATGTGCAGATGACAACGATGACTGTGACAAAATGAGTACCGAACACAACAGCGATACTGACTGCGGCGAGACATTTACAGCGGATGTCATCGATTCCATTGACGTACCAGATTCCTCTGATTTCTTTCACACACCAGAGCATGACGAAAAAAATATGTCTAATAAAACATCATCTGAAGACAGTGGAACAGGTGACCTAAAAGAAAAACGTAAAAAAATGTACCATAACAGTATCGGAATGATCACCATCGCAACGGAAAAAATAGCTAATAAAGAGGGTTATCTGAATGACAGCTTGTTGCGAGTTCAAATCGAACTAATGATGTGTGACGAGTTCCACTGCTCATGTCCTTTGGGATTCTATGGTGGCATACGGTCGAATAATGAAGGGTTCGTTGCCTATGCCCGTTGTCTTATAGCAAGTCACAAAGCCGCTTTCCGATTCGACATTCTTGAGATAGATTCGTTTTTAGCTGAAATACACGCCTCAAGCAATAGCGCATTACTATTCAAACATGAGCGAAGCGAAAAAAGAACATTTCGTCCGATTAGAGGTCAGAAGCGGGACGAAATGAAGAAACTTTTGAGGTATCGCTCGGCTAGAACTGTCCAGCTGCAAACCATTCGTGATTGCGATAAAGAGTTGTTCGCAGATGGACACACTCAAGATGTAAGACATCTACAGACCTTGCACAAGGTGCGGTCCGAGGCAAGAACCGAAAACAGGCTACAGCTCAAGTCCAGAGACATCGCGGACGCTGTACAATTATATATGGAAGGGCACATACTGAAGGATCCCGCTGTAAGACATTTCTCCCTGCCGCTGCAAATTATATTATTCACAGAAAAGCAGTTGGATGTCATCAGCAGAGAAAAGGCCGCTATATTACATTTGGACGCAACCGGTGCAAATGTCAGAACACCGCAGTTCCTTAATTGTAAAAAAATTTTCTATTACTGTGTTTCGTATAGAGCCACAAAGTCGATCGTACCAATTTGCGAGATGTACACGTCGGAACACGATATTACATCAATTTCAATATTTCTAAAAAAATATCGAGCTTTCGTCGAGCGAATTTGGAATAGATGGCCGTTCGTTAATGCCATTGTAGTAGATTGGAGTTGGGTTTTCATGAGAAGCATTTTGTTTGAGTGGAATCACATGACCGTAGATGTATACTTACAAACAGCCTACCGGTACGTGACTAAGAACGTAAGACCCACGGGAGTTATTTATGTTTTAAGTTGTTACGCACATATTATGCATCGCGTTTCAAAAACTATTAAAAAAGACTTTCCGGCCCTCATGACAATCAAACCCTTTTTAATGGAGTGCATGGCTATCCTGATTCTCTGCCGAACAATGGATGAATTGGATTCAGTTTTTACTGACATTTTATCTGTAGTTTTAACTAAAGATGAAACTAAAGCAGAACTAGGATTATTATTTCTGACCGGCCAAAAACAGAGAAGGGAAGAATCTTTTGAAAAAGTTATCGAAGAATCAGAAATGCTTGCTGAGAAAGAACTCGAACTAGATGACGAGTTTGTGGACATTTACGGTAAAAGCACGGCCATATACGCGAATTCGCCATTTTACGAACATTTTTGGAAACAATTAATGTATAGAAAAGATGATGTTGAAGAAGACGAGGAAAACCCTCCAGAAATTTCCAACAGGTATTACGCACCAAGATTTGCGGAGTATTTAACCAAAACGTTTATGCCATACTGTCCTATGTGGAGTGGCATAATGTTGGATCTCGTAGATAAAAATATTTCGCGTGTGACTAATGCATATGCCGAATCTTATATGCAAGTTTATAAGAATACGATTCTGGAAGGCCATCAAAATTGGACACTTGGCGAAGGATGTCGCAAGTTGAGTGAAAATAACAAAAGTTTGGTACAGGAGGAAAAACTGGAGGGTATACAAACTAAATCCGCAATCAAAATTAGCACTTATCCGCTATACGCGGAAGCGGCTTCAAACCCCTTCGAAACAGAAAAGTGGGGTCGCAAAAAAAAAGATATTGCAGGACAGCAAATAAAGAAAAAACGGAATATATACATGGAAGGAAGAGAATTAATAAAGATAGGAAAGAAAATAGAAGAACGCAACGAAAAACGCGAACCTAAAACCACGGACAACAATAACCAAATAGTCGCACCATTAAAAAAAAAGCGTACAAATAACATTAAGAAACATCAGTTGAAAAGAACTGCGACAAAGAAAATCCAGATTTCTGACGATAGTGAGTCAGAGTCAACGGTAAATGACTTGATGAACCTGAAACACGCGGAATCAGCCACAAAAAGCGGGGTATTGGACATGCTCGAGAATGGGCTAGTAAATAATGTTTTATATTACATGGGGTCAACATCATTTCGTATAAAAGTCGGCTTATATTCGCCGCAAACTAATTTCCCGTTGGTGCAAAGTGAATTTGAAATGTCAACTAGAGAATTTGGAAGTTTAGTTCATGTAAATAGATGGGTCGACGGGCAAATTATAGACTCATTTACCGTCACACATATAGACGAATGGGACGATAATATTACTTACTTGCCAACGGATATTGGATGCACTGTTATCGGTAATTTTTGGGAGAAGCGTAAAAGTAGTAGCTTGAGTGTATATAAAATTTCAAAACCCGTAACAGGAAAATTGTTAATTCCATACGCATTAGAGGGGCATTGGCGGCTGCTTGTAGTTAACGTGGATGATGAGACTTTAACTTTGATGGACCCATATGAAAAGACAAGCGACACCGAAAGAGTTATGAAGGCTTTTATCAAGTTTATAAATGAATGCAGTGTAACATCCACGTTCGGCAGACTACGGCATATAAGCTGGAAAGGTAAGGCTGAGAGGAATCGTCCGTTTCAAGAAAATAGCGATGGTTCCAACTGCGCATTGTACGTGATGCATTATATACGCTGCATTGGGAAGAATCTTCTTTATGGAACAAGCCTAGAACCAAAGGAACTTAGGAGAAACGTAGCAGAGACACTGATTCTAGAATCGCAGCCCCTCAACGAAAGATGTAGGCACTGCCTTCATAAGCTACATCCAGACACCGAAAAAGTAATATGTACTTTATGCCAAAGTTGGTTCCATACAGATTGCGCAGAGAAAAATGGGCAGAGTACAGAAGACGAAGAGATCGAAGTATTCGGAAAATGCGTAAGAAAACGAGGCAATACGGGTGAGACGAAAAGAAAAATTGTGCGTAATCAAATCCCAGATAGCACATGTGTCCGATGGACGTCCTCATGACGTCCTTTTCAAGACGTCTTGAGATATACCCCGCAAGACGACCTTAAGACGTCGTATTTGAGACGTCTCAATAACGATGGTCGGAAAGCCGTCTTGAATGAGATTTTTTCATCCGACGTCTTGATGTAAGCCACAATATACGTGAAATCGCAGATAGCAGCACCGTCGTGCGAGGCACATATATTTTCGCGCGCATTTCCGTGTGGTCCGCGTATATTACAATCCTCTGCATAGTTTCGTGTACTGCCATACTGCCAAGTGAGACTATCATTTATTCAGGACATAGAAGAATTTGCTTCATCTAAGACTCCAATAAATAGCTGTAGTCAAACGTAAATATAATATCTATTATTATCCGTTGAATATTTTTACAAACTCGAATTATATGTATGTGCCGGTCACTGCAACTGCATAATGCCAGATTGAGGTTAGATTCGTCAAGCAGGCCGGCACGTGTTTACATTGTTTGATATCGATTTTCAAATGAATGGTGAATTCTGATTTTACTAGAATGGGGTCTGATTTTAATCAATAATTATATGGTTGAAAATTCTCTCCGCATCCAAATTCCTCCAAACTCAATTTGGGCATGTGGAGTGCATATAGAATTGTTTCAAGCGGTCATCATTCAGACGAAATTAAGACGCCCTTCGTGAGACGACGTTGAGACGTCTAAATTCGACGCATCAGACGACTTTTAGACGTCTGAGAGACATCTGAAAGACACGCTCCTAAGATGTCTCAAAAAATATCGGACGTCCTATGGATGTCTTTAAGACGTCTTTGTGCTATCTGGGATACCATCTACGTATACGTGCAGACTTTGCAAACGATATAAAGCACCGTAATTATCGGGGAGACCTATATTTGCGGTGTTCGCTTGTATCGACTGCGAAAATAGAAAATTAAATGAAAAGTAAAAGAAAATAATGATAATAATAATGCTTCCGAAAATAGTGTACCATCGAATGGATGTTCGTAGCGCTTTCTTATATGAGCGGATCCACGTCACTTCACTCAAAAAAAAACCATCAAGTCACGGATCTTTGCGCCATTCAAAATATCTATAGTACTATGGAAAAAAAAAATACAACTTGGAGGATTTTGAAAAATTTTCAAAAATGGCGGAGTTAGAGCTATGTGAATTTTTGTAAACCGCTGTTGCACCGCTATGTTTGAAAATTCATATCTCCGAAAGTATTCATCGGAGCGGGCTGATCCTTTAATCATTTTGTTCGTCAAAGAATGCGCTTTTATAGAAAAAAATTTGTTTCTAAAAAAAAAAATTCCATCAATTTTTTTTTGTCGTTTTTTTTTTTAATTTCGCTGCCATTTCCGCGGGACTCACAGAAATTCATGAAAGTAAATTTTTTTGGATACCCGAATCCTTTCCCTTCAACCCTAAAAAAAAAAATTCATGGAGAAAATACCTGGGCCGGAGAAAAAAACCAAAACGTCTAGTCGCGCGTCGCCGCGCACGCCGATCCACGTGCGCGCGCGGCGTTCACGGTCCAAGAATGCCTCGAAACAAAGTTAAAAAACACGCTTTTTGATCGCAAATGTTCTGAATTTTTCAAAAATGATGATCATTTTTTATTCACTCGTCATTTTTGACGCGTAGCTCAAAAAATAAAACTTAAAATGTCAATTCCACCACGTTTCACATGGTTTTTTGAAAATCGTATTTTTTTTCTAAAAGTTCAGGAAATTTCCGATGAAAATCATGGACGAAAATTTCCAGTCGTTTACCTCCAAGGCACAGTTACGGTTTAAATAAAATTTGAGGGTTTTGTGTAATCATTTGTGCATTTCGATGTTAAGAATAAAATGATCTCGATAATGATGACTTGGAGGTCAACGAGCAGAAAATTTTCGTTCATGATTTTCATCGGAAATTTCCTGAACTTTTAGAAAAAAAATACGATTTTCAAAAAACCATGTGAAACGTGGTGGAATTGACATTTTAAGTTTTATTTTTTGAGCTACGCGTCAAAAATGACGAGTGAATAAAAAATGATCATCATTTTTGAAAAATTCAGAACATTTGCGATCAAAAAGCGTGTTTTTTAACTTTGTTTCGAGGCATTCTTGGACCGTGAACGCCGCGCGCGCACGTGGATCGGCGTGCGCGGCGACGCGCGACTAGACGTTTTGGTTTTTTTCTCCGGCCCAGGTATTTTCTCCATGAATTTTTTTTTTTAGGGTTGAAGGGAAAGGATTCGGGTATCCAAAAAAATTTACTTTCATGAATTTCTGTGAGTCCCGCGGAAATGGCAGCGAAATTAAAAAAAAAAACGACAAAAAAAAATTGATGGAATTTTTTTTTTTAGAAACAAATTTTTTTCTATAAAAGCGCATTCTTTGACGAACAAAATGATTAAAGGATCAGCCCGCTCCGATGAATACTTTCGGAGATATGAATTTTCAAACATAGCGGTGCAACAGCGGTTTACAAAAATTCACATAGCTCTAACTCCGCCATTTTTGAAAATTTTTCAAAATCCTCCAAGTTGTATTTTTTTTTTCCATAGTACTATAGATATTTTGAATGGCGCAAAGATCCGTGACTTGATGGTTTTTTTTTGAGTGAAGTGACGTGGATCCGCTCATATACCTATGGCCTGCAATATTACTCTTGCAGAACTGTCCAGAGCACTCCAAAGGGCTTAAGAAAAATTGGTAGTGCATTTCAAACCTTTCTTTTTACCTGTGTAAAATAATTTGGTTTGAATTTTCATTTTGAATATGTTTAAAAAATTAGTGAAAAAAATTGAGGAAGAATGACGGTTTTTTTACAAAAATTGCTCTATTTTATTTGTTTTTCGATCTTTTTCAAAAATTAGAACGGCGTTTGAATTCTTAAAGATGCCCCTTTCAGGCGAGTATAATGGTTTTTACAGCATTTCAAAAAATTATATTTATTTTGAAGAATGAAGGGAGCATTTTATGTAAAAATGAAGCACAAAAAAAAAGTGCTCTGAAAAAATGAATTTTTTGAAAAAAGGATACTAATGCTTTGAATCAGATCAATTTCGCGTAACACCAAATTCTTCGAACATCGAAACGTTCGCAGAGCTTTGCGTTTCATTGCACGAAATTCTAGCTACGAACGACTCATGCCCAATTACCACATCGAAAGTGTGGTTTCTACTTGTTATCGGTGTTAATTTACCACTTACTCCATTTCAGTTTACACCGCTGATTTTGTGTAGTTTATTTGACCGTCCGGATGCTTTCATACCTGCATATCCCCACCCATTCCTACCAAAATCGAGGAAATGGCTCTAAAAGTAGCCGATGAACGGATTAAGTGGATTTACAGTGTTGGCTCTTTGGCAGAATGAGTGTGCCAAACCCTGATTTACAGTCTATGAACGCAAGCACGTAATCGATATAAAATTTGGTGAGTGATACATGTTGGTAAAGAGTTATGATTAATTGGAGTGCACTAGAAAAATAAAAAAATTAAACGAATCGAAACGATTCATTGACATCGGTTTCAAATCACAGTTCATTATTGGTTCAGAATCTGTAACGTGAGAAAATTTCGAGCAGGCATAATAGTCAGTGAGAGATCATAGTATACCGTTTCAACGAATAGTTGCATTATAGGAAAACCTGTCGTACAAACATGAAACGATTCAAGAATTCACTCGAACAAGAAGTAGTTGACTAATAGACCAAATCCTGCTCAGACTGGTATAATATAACATACGTCGTCAATTTATATCATAATTAGTTAACATTATTTGATATGGGCAATATTTCAATGTATTACAATCAAATATGTTATATTGTCGTGTTCTATGCAGAATTGAGTCAGTATAGCATCTACTTCTTTTTGCGCGATTCGCCCGTTGATGTAAAGTGATATACAATAATGCAAAAGAATCTGATCCAACTACTTGTCTCTGGTAAAAAAAAATTTATTGTAACATTCACTTTACAAATGAATTTGCAGCTTAATACAGTTACATTATATTCTGAACCAATGAACCAATTATAGAACCAATTATATCTAGTACACAATTACTGAGGTATGAGTGAAAAATCACTATATAATCCTAATTGGATTAATAACATAACATAATGACTATTTAAAGTTTATGAATACCGTGATATAATAATAATAAATTAACTGTGATATGAATACTGTATGCAAATTACATGAATTCCTGCTGGAATAACAAAAGATATTGTATTGAAGATATCTATCGAAATGTCCTATGGTATCAATGGAATTAAATTCCTGCCAAGATAATCTGATACGGATTTTGCATTGAAGACATCTATCGAAATGTCCTATAGTATCAATGGAATTAAAGACCTGCCAAGATAATCTGATACGGATTTAAAAAATTCAACCGTACAATTGGTTTAACGTATATTCCATACCATTATTATACGTGCAAACTTTCGGTGCAATACTTCTAATGTAATGCATTTGAAGATATTGTGAAAATGGTGGCAACTCAAATATATCCAACCAAATGCATGATACCTCTTGACAAAATTGTCTTATGCGACAGGTTTATCCTGCAATGTAACTATTCGTTATGTCGGTCAGTGCTGAACTTTTTGAAATCTAAATTAATATAATTTGGTGGGGGCTTTTATTTTTATCACATTGGTGGGGACCTGTAGGCTGGCGCCTACTCAGCCTACTGCTAAGTTCGGCACTGATGGCGGTATACTACGATCTCTCACAGTTGACTTGGATAACGATCTAACAACAAAATAAATACATACACGCATACATATGCACCTGCTTCAAGAGCTGGTAAAATCAGAAAAATTAACCGAAAGTTATACCGTTGCCAAATGTAATTGCTCATCAGCAATACCCATCCTTGCACATTTGACAAGACTCGACCACATGTATCACGTACTTCTCTATCTATCATCTTTTACCTCTTCATGCATATATACGGTTGACAGAATCAAATCATTTCTTAACAAGAAATGACATGCTATATTTTTTTTTTATTTAATTTGATCAAGTCTCGTGTCCTCACCAACATGTTTACATTTGTATTGAACGTTTCGGAACAGCTAGTTCAATATTTGCATTTTACGCATGTATCTTAACAAACAATATATATGCATGTAGAGGCACTAATATCAATCATTCACTTTCTTACAGGATCATAATTTAGGCCTGCCGTTAAAATTTTTTTTTTTGACACAGCGTGCGAGAAGTTCATTTTTTTTTACTGCAAGCTGCAGCTTAAATTAAATTAAATTAAACCTTAAATTCATCTGAGGACCCTCCTCTCGTATTCTTAAGTGATATTTCTTATTTAGTTTCAAGTAGGTATAGTTGCTCGCACTCTGGCTCTGATTTTATGAATTTATTTTTATCGAAAATGTAAGTGTTGGAAGGAGAAGGATACCCGTCAATTTTTAATATTGATTTATATCATTAGATTACAAATTTCGACATGGATTACCTTCAAATTCCAGTACGTTCATTATGCACATTGCATACGCTGCGCAGGATATAATTAAGTTTAAAATCTTGGTACATCATTTTGTCGTTATAAATTATTGTTTGATATGTTCGTCTGGCTACAGAACTATTTCAAAGCTGTTAGTCATGTATTATGTGTAAATAGAGAATCATTTTATGCTCGCATTAGCGCGATAGGTCATTAAAGTAAGAGAAAGAGAGAGTAGGGATTCCTTTTGAAATTATGTTTCACGCAAAAGCCGATATTAGACTAAAAAATTATATCGCTTTTCCATGTAATTGTATATAATAATTAATTGTAAACTACATAAAAAAAGAACATTGCATCGGCGTAGACCGGCATGAAGATGGATAGCGATCGTATCAAGACTTTTGATACCACTATCATCTTTCTGTCATACGCCGATCGGGATATCTTGCACCGGTTAGAGACAATAATCGGATATATGCAGATAGTAGTCACAACATAGGTAAGTTTATTCCAAATTGATGAAGTGTATTACCAGGGTTGCCACCTCAGGCCGATTAGAAACGTTCGTACAGTTGATCGACTAGTTATAAATACGCAAGATTTTCACTGGTTGACTTTAAGTAACTCACGGAGCGAACGAAAATATGATTAATTTTTGTTATTAGCTTCGCCCGGAGATTGTTTTTAACCCGAAGCCCGGAGTAGAGTAGCCAAAACCCGGAATCTCCGGGTCAAACACGCAGCGGTGGCAACCCTGTGTATTACACGCCAATGACGCCAAACGATCAGCTGTGTGCCTAGCTCACACTGCGCATGCGCGCGTCCAGGACTGAGCGGCGCAGTGGGACTTAGGCACCCAGCTGATCGTTTGGCGTTATAGGTGTGTAAAAAAACTTTAGCAATTGATTTGTCAAGAACTATGAATCCTAGAACATGAGTTCTTACTTTGATTTTGTAGATAATTTACGCCGTCATAAGAGGGTTTTTTTTTTTTTTTTCATAAGTAGGTACAAATGAACCTGTGCGTGATTTGGCGTTGAAACACGAATTATTCAGAGTTTGCCATTATTTTAATAATTAGCGTTCAACTTACTGTGGACATCTTTTGATATATTTTTGTGAATAATTTTTGGAATCAATTCATATTATTCTTCAATACAACTAATTCATTGGATTATTTTGTAGGTTTGTGACAGTAGAAATCCAAAAACATCGTCTACCGTCTAGCTTGTTGTTGGGTATGTCTGCAGGGCGGTCACTAAATCGGACGAAAACAATTCCATGACATTTTCGAAAATTTACCTGACAAACTATTGACGACTGTCCTCGTGACGTCACACAGCCTGTGGAGCTTGCTTGTACTACTTTGATTTTACGCCACCAGGAGTTAGATATTTCGTACTTTCCCTGACTAATATTTAATTCCATGACATTTTCCTGATTTCCCTGACACATAAAAAATTCATTGACATTTCCAGGTTTACAGGTGGGAAGACAATCTACAAGTTATCCTATTACATCCGTCTACCGTCAAGCTTATTGTTGACTATATCTGCAAGGTAGTCACTAACTCGCACGAAAACAATTCCCTGACATTTCCATGATATTTCCGTAAATTTACCTGACAAACTATTGACTAATATTTCAAGATTTTCCATGAAAGTGGCCACCCTGTGGCACACAATCTACAAGTGAGAATCATGAACCTCAGGCTACCGAAAACATCATAGCCAGCAGTGTAAATTGTCATCATATGGACCCCGCCAACGAAAGAAATTCCCTGACATTTTCCTGACAGTTCCCTAACAGTTCCCTGACATTTCCCTGATGAACTATTGAGAATTGTGAAAAAAAAGTAACACGGTAGGAACAACGCATATGTTTATCATTATTCATTATTGCATACACTTGTTTTTATCGATTAGATATTTCGTACTTTCCCTGACTAATATTTTCCTGACATTTCCAGATTTTCACTGAAAGTGGCCACCCTGGCACACAATCTACAAGTGAGAATCATGTACCTCAGACTACCGAAAACATCCTAGCCAGCAGTGTAAATTGTCATCATATGGACCCCGACAACGAAATAAATTCCCTGACAGTTTCCTGTTGAGAGAAACTTCCATAGTTTCCTAGTTCCCTAGTTGTAGAGAATTGAGCCTTTCGTCTGCGAGAGTTTATCTATCTATGTTTGAAGAGTGACCAAAGCTCATCAAACTTTACGATACTGATTGCATATCATCTGTTATATATAAGATATATAAGATATATAATATATATCAAGGGTTCAGAGCTAGAGTAGCCTAACATACATTGTCGATAAGACTCATTTCACATGGCTGATAACAGTTGAAATGAGCCTTATCGACAATGTGGGTTAGGCTACTTCGAGGTGTGAATCACGGGGGAGATTTGGTGTACAAAACGCAGGAGATGTTTATGAAATATTAAGAAATAAAGGGAGATAAGTGCTTGGAAATGTTCGTAAATGATCAAAAATCTTGGAAAATCATTGAAAATCTTGAAAAATCTTGAAAAATCGAATAAATGTTATGAAAATGTAGGGGGAGATGTTGGGAGATGCGAGATGTGGTATACGTGTTTTTGTCTCATGATTTACCCCTCGGGCTACTCTAGCTCTGAACCCTTTATGTATAAGATATTATAAAATCTTATATATAGGTTATATATAAGCCTATACTAGATTGTATCTGATCAGATCTAACTATATATAGGTCTATATAAAATCATATTAAGTAGCTCTAATATACCGTGATTTTATGTGGATGTGGCCTCCAAAGCCTCTGATTTTTTTTAACCTATGAGTATAAATTATTGATTTTAATATAATATATAATATAATCATTTATTTATTTATTTATTTATTTTAAATAATAAAAAATTGAATAATTTTTTATAGAACTTGTATAAAAAAAAAATTATTTCATATTTTTAATATTTAAAGTAATATGACTAAAATATTTATTGACCTGATATGTAAGGAAATAATAAATCTAATAATTTACAATTTTCTTGTTCTTTCCCTAACAGTATGAGCAACAACTGTGCCAAATTTATAATTATTTCATCGATCAATAATTTATTTATTTTTATCTGAGTTACAGAAAAAAAGTGACTGGTTGAAAAAATTACATTCATTTTCCGAATTAAACTTTGGGCATTTTGTGACTCAATTTTCCATTCTTTCATTCAACGTAGATATAAGAATAATAATAGAATAATAGATAATAGAATTTAACTCTTTCTCACTAAAATAAAAAGTTTTAAATTTTTAAAGTTGATGGGAACAAAGTAAGAATGAATCATACACATCAAAATATGAAAAAATACTTTTATTAAAAGAACATATTGAACGGAATGAAATTTTTTTATTTATTTATTTCACAAATATTTAATTATTTAAAAATAAAGTTGAAGGGAGGCCCTTCGGCCACTGCCTCCTCGTCCCCCTCTTCCTTGGCCCCATCTCCCCCAATTCGACCCCCCCGTCCCTCTGCCCCTCCAATTTGATCCCCCCGTCCCTCTGCCCCTCCAATTTGATCCCCCCGTCCCTCTGGCCCTCCAATTTGATCCCCCCGTCCCTCTGCCCCTCCAATTTGATCCCCCCGTCCCTCTGCCCCTCCAATTTGATCCCCCCGTCCCTCTGCCCCTCCAATTTGATCCCCCCGTCCCTTGACCCCTCCAGTTATAACCCCCTTCGCTATTTCTTCCCTGACTATCACCTCTTCCTCCTCTTCCTCTTCCTCCTCTTCCTCTCACTCCTCCTCCTCTTACTCCTCCTCCTCTTGATCTTCCACCTTGTCCTCGTCCATCTCTGCCTCTTACTTCACTTCCTCTCGTTCTATTTTTTTCACTTTTTCTCTCCTCTCTATCTTCTTCGCCGCTGCTTTTTTCTTCACTCCCGCTGCTGCTATCACTTCTTCTTCCTCTTCCTCTTCCTCTCTCTCTTCTATCACTCTTCTTTGCATAGTCTTCCATGAATTTGTTAAAGCATTCAGAAATTTTTTTCATCTGTAAATTAAAACATTAACTATTGGTATTGTTTACGACACGATTTTTATGGTTGAATAAATATCTCAACAAGCACACAATTGATTGTAATGCTCAATTATAAAAATTGGAAAAACAAAATTCATGCATAAATTCCTGTACAATCTCAGAACTACTTTTCCAGGACCTAAAGAAACAGACATATTCAACGCAAGCGATAATCGTATTTAATACTGTACATACCATCGCCTCAGTTTGCGCCCAAATTGGTGGCCCCTCGCTGCCACCCTCACCACCTTCGGTCACCATATCTTGTTCATTTGCTATCAACCAAATAAAACACATTTTTAGTAAATACACCATATGTTACCTAATCAATAAAAAATATAACAATTATAGATACTAATTTCACACATAACATGAATTAATTTACGACAAAATGTATATTGCCGAACTGAAGAATACAAAAATAGTAAAACAAATATAATCACAGCCAAATAAGAAAATATACACGTCGATCATATCTAAAAAAAAAAAAAATAAAAAAATAAAAACTCTTGATGACGCAACCTATTGAAATAAATAGTCTGACGCGCTAATAATCATTTAATCTTTTTTTTTCGTATAAAAGTCAGAAGTATATAAATGCTCTCAAACAATTCCACATTTGATATGTATGTATCGGTTTTTATGCCTGATAAAAATAATCAAATAAAATAGAATAATTAATAAAATAATTAATTCGTACTTACACATGTTACTCCTCCCAAAGCAAATCGTATAATGATGCGATGCTACGATGTTCATGAAAATTGTATAATAAACAATCACTAAGGCACGCTAAGCAACGTCACCATTTATTATCGACAATCAACAATTGAACTCGAGTTAAACTCGACACTGCGACGACACTAACTAACTCTCCGTTCAACAGTTAATAATTTTTTAGAATCAAATACAGGGTGATTTTTTTTAATCGCTACAGGCTGATATCTCCGAAACTAATTAATAAAGTAATTCTGAGAAATAAAATTTTATGCAATGTCAGCGCGCCGGATTCCGCATCTATTCGAAGGGTATTTTTCAAATCAAAATTGGCGGGGTCTAAGGTCGACTTTAGATTTTCTACATTGGGGGTGGCTGTGGGGGTGGGTTCCGGTGGTTGTGGATGATCCCGACCGGTCTCTAAATTCCGCATCTATTCGAAGGGTATTTTTCAAATCAAAATTGGCGGGGTCTAAGGTCGACTTTAGATTTTCAAGATTGGGGGTGGCTGTGGGGGTGGGTTCCGGTGGTCGAGGATGATCCCGACCGGTCTCTAAATTCCGCATCTATTCGAAGGGTATTTTTCAGATCAAAATTGGCGGGGTCTAAGGTCGACTTTAGATTTTCAAGATTGGGGGTGGCTGTGGGGGTGGGTTCCGGTGGTTGTGGATGATCCCGACCGGTCTCTAAATTCTACATTTATTCGTGGGGTATATTTAAACTGAAAATTGGCGGGGTCTAAGGTCGACTTCAGATTTTCAAGATTGGGGGTGGCTGTGGGGGTGGGTTCCGGTGGTCGAGGATGATCCCGACCGGTCTCTTAATTCCGCATCTATTCGAAGGGTATTTTTAAAATCAAAATTGGCGGGGTCTAAGGTCGACTTTAGATTTTCAAGATTGGGGGTGGCTGTGGGGGTGGGTTCCGGTGGTTGTGAATGATCCCGACCGGTCTCTAAATTCTACATTTATCCGTGGGGTATATTTAAACTGAAAATTGGCGGGGTCTAAGGTCGACTTTAGATTTTCAAGATTGGGGGTGGCTGTGGGGGTGGGTTCCGGTGGTCGAGGATGATCCCGACCGGTCTCTGAATTCCGCATCTATTCGAAGGGTATTTTTCAAATCAAAATTGGCGGGGTCTAAGGTCGACTTTAGATTTTCTAGATTGGGGGTGGCTGTGGGGGTGGGTTCCGGTGGTCGAGGATGATCCCGACCGGTCTCTAAATTCCGCATCTATTCGAAGGGTATTTTTAAAATCAAAATTGGCGGGGTCTAAGGTCGACTTTAGATTTTCAATATTGGGGGTGGCTGTGGGGGTGGGTTCCGGTGGTTGTGGATGATCCCGACCGGTCTCTAAATTCTACATTTATCCGTGGGGTATATTTAAACTGAAAATTGGCGGGGTCTAAGGTCGACTTTAGATTTTCTAGATTGGGGGTGGCTGTGGGGGTGGGTTCCGGTGGTCGAGGATGATCCCGACCGGTCTCTAAATTCCGCATCTATTCGAAGGGTATTTTTAAAATCAAAATTGGCGGGGTCTAAGGTCGACTTTAGATTTTCAATATTGGGGGTGGCTGTGGGGGTGGGTTCCGGTGGTTGTGGATGATCCCGACCGGTCTCTAAATTCTACATTTATCCGTGGGGTATATTTAAACTGAAAATTGGCGGGGTCTAAGGTCGACTTTAGATTTTCTAGATTGGGGGTGGCTGTGGGGGTGGGTTCCGGCGGTCGAGGATGATCCCGACCGGTCTCTAAATTCCGCATCTATTCGAAGGGTATTTTTAAAATCAAAATTGGCGGGGTCTAAGGTCGACTTTAGATTTTCAAGATTGGGGGTGGCTGTGGGGGTGGGTTCCGGTGGTCGGGGATGATCCAGACCGGTCTCTGAATTCTACGTCTATTCAAAGGGTATTTTTTAAATGACAATTGGCGGGGTCCCGGGTGATTTTTAAAATTTTTATATTGCTGATGAATTTTCGTTCAAATGAACGTTCGGAACTTCAGGCACATCTTGATTTTCATAATTCTGATAGATTTTCGTGTGTAGTTGATTGTAGTGAAAACCATTTCGTTTGTAGTTGACCAGAAAAAAAGTTATAGCCAATTGAAAAAATGGCATCCCCGGACTTTCGAAAGAAATGAGTTACTATTTTTTTCTTACACAGAATCGTTTGTAGTTGATTGTAGTTCAGTTATTTCCGTTTGTAGTTGAATGGTTTTCGGGTAAAAAAAAAAAAAAAAAAATCCCCAAAATTGGCACAACGACGGGTTTTTTCCCCTAGAGTCCATAAAATCGTTTGTAGTTGTTTGTAGTAGAGCCAATTTCGTTTGTAGTAGCTCAGGAATCGATATCAATACGATTTTATACCTCTAGAGTCCGAAAAATCGTTTGTAGTTGTTTGTAGTAGAGCCAATTTCGTTTGTAGTAGCTCGAAAACCAAGATCAACACGGTTTTTCACCTCCAGAGTCCATAAAATCGTTTGTAGTTGTTTGTAGTAAAGCCAATTTCGTTTGTAGTAGCTCAGAAATCCGGATGAACACGGTTTTTCACCTCCAGAGTCCATAAAATCGTCTCAGCTGTGATCGCAGGAGAGAGAGAGAGAGGTCTTCGCTTGTCGCCCGGTTATACATCGAACGAGGCGGTGCGGTAGCTAGCTAGTGACTGCTGTAGTCCGAAGGTTACTGCGCATGCGCGCCTATTCGAAAGAGTGGGGCGAGAGAAAGGACTCGGGAGTCTATATAAACGAGGAAGCGCTGCGGAGCTCTATTATTCTTATGCAAGCGTCTAGCAGCGTACAGCCTTAGGTATTCGGACGGTTGCAAAATGCCTAAAGCCCCGGCGGTTCCGCCAAACCAAGTCTACGAAGCTCTCAAGGAATTCCGTTTCTTAGACGGCAATGGCAAACTACTCCCGTGGCGCGATGACGTTTGGGAGCAAGCCTCCGAGGCGTTGAACCATAAAATGTCTAAGGACTATATTTATTTATATTTATCACGGAACAGTTACGATGTTTTTAGGCGGATACACGGTGCGGAAGCGTTGGACACATCCGAAGCACCAAGTGTCCTAACTAACGATAGGACTGTAGACGATTCGCGATGCGATTTGAATTGGTCGATGGGTGAGAGCAATTGTATGCTCCCACCAGTGCGTAAAGCTATCGAGATCCCCAGAAGCGAATGGGACGGCATAAAATCCCATATCGCAACGTACAAAGATCGCGAATACGAGGTTCTCGTAATCGGTTGGACCGATAAAGTGTACGATGCGTTGTGGGATTATATGCGATTGCCCTGCCCGTTCGCTTTTATAAACGCTAAAATTAGCAGAATTCCTGGGGAAATATTTTTAACTATCAAGGGTCACTGCTCCGAGTGCAAATCGGTTATGCACATTTATTGTATCGAGGAACCAACTGGCGATGGACCGGTGACTTTGAGAGTGTCAACCTTCGACTCGACTGGGGTAGCACACGATCGTAAAAGGCAGGTTAAGGGCGAGAATCGAATCCGAATTGGAAAACAATTAACCGGAAAATCGGTCTATGCTTGGCGGCGAGAGGAGGCCAACAGATTGATGAAGTTTGGAGAGGTGGAACAAAGTGCAACAAGCTCTTGCCTCAGTATGGGAGATGAAATACGGCGCCGAATTCGGTGGGTCGATTCATGAAATCGGGCTCGATAAGTTTCACCTGCTCTACTGGACTCCGACGCAAATGTTCATGTATCGTAAGTTTCGGGCTGAAAAAAAAGTATGCAGTATCAGCATAGACGCGACGGGCTCGCTCGTCACACAAATCATAAATCCAGCTGGCTCAAAACGCGTCGTATACTTGTACCAAGTTGTTTGTAGTTACCGTGGTAAAATCTTGCCGTTATTTCAGTGGCTTTCAGAAAAGCATGATGCTAACTTCGCTTGCTATTGTATCCGAGAGTGGTTGCGTTCCGGGGGGTCGTGTCCAGACGAATTCGTCACAGACTATTCACTGGCGCTCCTGAACGCGATGTCTCTCGCATGCAACAACTGCGACCTCAAGACTTACATCGACACCTGTTTAGTCTTCGATGGGAGGGATTTATCATCCATACGTGTTCGGCGTCCTCGCACCGTACTCCGCGTTGACATCGCACACCTGATTAAGCTAGTAACGCGTTGGGAATGCTTTAAACACGAATCTTCCCATAAGAAGGATTTTTACCTTCGCTGTATCGGTCTGCTGACTATGTGCACAGAGATTTCAGATTTCATCGCGTTATGCACGGACGTGGCCACGATAGCTTTTTCGTCCCACGAGGATATCGATGATCCCAACAGCCATTGCTTCGCTGCGCAGAACAGGGTGATGCAGCGTTTGAAGTCCTTCGATTTACCGATCGATGCGCCTGAAACCGAGGGTAACAGCGATCCCATCTTTTCGGAACTGGTTGACTCCTTCGACGAGCAAGAACTCGAAGAATCAAGAGGTGCAATTGATGCCATCTTGCAACAAATTAAATCGGATAGCGCTAATAAGCTGAGTCAAGGTCGATTGAACCCGTACTATTTTGCGGATTTTGGGTCACGGCTCTTAAGGCTGTCGAAACAGTTTGTTCTGTGGACGGCGGTGATGGCAGAAGACTCTGGCTCGTTGATTGCTACTTCGGCTCGTAGTGAGGAGTATTTCCGAGAACTGAAACATCTGATCCTAAAAAACGGAAAGCCCATTAGGTTGGACAAGTTCCTTGTTATTCACCTAAGGTCGTTAGAAGGAACAAACAAGTTATTGAATGCTCCGCAAAAAGAGTCGCAGAAAGGCGCAATGTCTGATAAACCGAAGTCCGTCCCTGGATCAGCCGTACGAGTGGAAATCGCGCATAGTACGCCTACAGTATTGAACCTTACTGATACAGAATCCTGCAAGTTCGAAGACACCTCTATTGATAGTCGTGTTGATTCGGAGGTGTACCCGATCTTCGAATTCGAAAATTCGGCGTACGAATCTCCTGAAGAAGTAGCCACCGGCCAAACGATAGAGTGTGACAATCCTATCGGCAATTCGATGGAGCTAGCGAATGGGAGTACACACGGCCAGTCAGGCCCTGAAATTCATTGTTCAGAGGACTTGCTAAGCGGTATAGGGGAGGCTTCGGCACCGTCTACACATACCGCTGTTGACGGTGCTGCCTCGGAAATGGCTTATCTGAACGAATTCGAGGGTTGGAAACTCAGCCACGTAATTAATCCACCTGAACCAAAGGTACCTCTGAAAGGAAAAAAACGAGGTAAGTTTCTCACTCCGTGTCCCGACATCGAGATAATTCACAAGCGGCGAAAATTTACCCCCAAACTGCCGCTACTGGTGAACGGAAGTGCTTTGGAACCGGTAAAGATCGGAAAACAGACGGTTCGCGTTACGAAAACGTGTGCGTTCGATACCAGCATTCAGAGCATATTGGCTGGTTGTCACGATTTCGCACCATATGCCGAATACCTTGGAAACTTTCGCATCAAAATCTTTGATTTTGTTCAAAAATTATCGACGACGGGCACGTCGGCGTCACTGTACGCGGAGCGAGGATCTATCTTGAGTGCTACCAAACCAATCATCAACGGAACTTTGGATTGCGTGATTTGTATTTCACATCTGCAAGAAAAATATATCCTCCAGGATATGCCATCGCTCGCTAAAACTGTTAACTGCGCTGATTGCCTGTTCGAAGTGGTAAAGACTCTTCCCGTTTTACACGTTGATCCTTTCTCTTTGCATCAACGGGGCATGAAGGGTTTGCAAGAAGCCGTAGATAAGAGCTATACCTCCAGAAGTACGAGCACATGCTTCAGGTGCAAGAGTACAAACATTACCAAAAGTTTGTCGGGAGGCAATCACTTAATGGTCAACCTTGAGGACGTTGGGAATAATATTCTTGCAGATAGAAATGGTTTCCCGAATTGTCGCAAAAAATTCACGCTCGAAGAAATACCTGACAAGCTCACGTATGACGGCCAAACATATAAGTTACTTTCCGTGATCGTTTACATCACTGCGCATTATTTCGCGTTTATCAAACGTGTGACTGGCAAGTGGGAGGAACACAACGATCTGCTGCGAACGGTCAAGCCAGTTACTGCTCGAACGCTCCTCCTGCAGCACAGGGTCGTCGAGGTCTTTTACATACGACTCCCACAATCAGTAGAATAAGTCTGACCAATCAACATGGTATACATCGTATTGTGTACCAGTTTTGTACCTACGGAAAAAACATTCAAAAGTGCATACGCAACCGTAGTATTTATTTTTCACATATATAATATATATCTGTACTTTTTGTCTTAGGTATACCGTACTACCATACTACTTACTATATAACGTCCTATTAATTACAATTTTTTACAAAATCTATCAATCTCATAGGCTAGATCAAGAGAATTTGGGTAGCGAATTGGAGTGCGATTAATCGCGTGCGAATAACAACCTTTTACCCGAATGAATTGATCTCTGCTAATTTATTATTATACTTACGGTAAGTGGTGAGCGCCTATTTGATGACGAAAGAAAAAACAGTTGATTTTCATTCAGAACTAGTTTTACCCTAAGTACAGTGAAGGAAATGGATCCTGAAGCCCCTTATTTGATGAGATTGAGCAACCGTAGCGACACGTTGATTTTAATTGTCTTTATGTTGGTATGAAATTTATATGACAGAATATGCTCGGTCAGTAAATCAACTTCGTTTGTTTTTTTTTATTCAAATAACGTCAATCCACATAACCCCCCGGATGGACAGGTGATTGATAAAATCGTTACATCGGATAACCCCAAAATGCGCGAAAGTTTATCCAAATTAGGCGGCTCCTGAAATAACCTAGTTCTCGTGGAGTGTTTAAAGGCTTGAAGGAGGGCCCTAATGAAACTTACTGATATATTCTGAAATCCGATCGATTTTCAATCCTTCTGAAGTGTTATTTGAAACTAATAAGATCAGCCCCTGAAATTTTAAACTCAAGCCTGGATATAGTAGTTACGCACCAATGATGTTCGCCAGCTCTTGAAATCTTGGCAATGTGTTCAGAACACTTGGGCAAAGGATCCCAAGTGTCGGATACACGCTGCAGAATCAAGTCTTGTTTCCAACTAAGATATCCTTCTGGTACTTTCGCCATATCTTCTCATTTCAATGCTCGCCTTGGCTGAAATATCTCCAACAACAAATCAGGCACAAGTTGACAACTAATTATATAACGTAATTTTCATTCAGTATCGCACCCAGTGGTTTCGGTCTATCCAAGAATTTGGAGCAAAAAGGGATAGGAGAGAGAAAGAGAAAAAGGTATCGTGACAGCCACATCCACCACGCGAGGCGAAAGCTCCCCACAAGCTTAGCAGGCAAAAAAATATTCTGATTTTAATTTAAAGAAATAAAATATATGTATTGATAATTTATCTAACAAATATTTCAGCAGTAAGATACAATACATGTAACGTTATCTTCCTGGATGATTACAATAAAACTAAGTCAATGAGAATAAAACACAACTTTATTGTGAAAACAGGATTGAAATGGCACGTGAAATATAAACCATCAACTCCTTATCATTGGAATTGGATGAAAGACTATTCAATTATATAAGCTAACAGGTGGTAGAACTATGTATAACCCATTTGAGTGTAACGCAGGAATATATGAATCAACAACTTGTGAGAATTTCTACTTCTCACTAATATTATAAACTATTCTTAAAGTCTAGTCTTGCTGAATAATGGAAGTTCGATTACAGCAAATGCAATTTAGACAAATACTGAATGGTCATATAAACCGTTGAGTATTTATTTCTCCTTACTTTTTTTGTCAATCTAATCTTTGAAAATGATTTTAATAATATTGAAATGTCATGATCAACCATCAACATGAACAATAGGCTTAGAAGTTGTAGAAACAGGTCTCGTTGTTCTAATGAGAAAAATGTTGATGGTTTTATCAACAAAGCTTAAGGATAAGTTAACAGGTAGTAAAAATATGTGGAACACATGACGTGAGTTCAACGCAGGACTATATGTATCAACAACTTGTGAGAATTTCTACTTCTCACTAATATTATCAACTATCTTGGAAGTATAGTCTTAGTTAATTATGGCAGTTCGATTTTTGTCAAGCTAATCTTTGAAAATGATTCTAATAATATTGAAATGTCATGATCAACCATCAACATGAACAATAGGCTTTGAAGTTGTAGAAACAGGTCTCGTTGTTCTAATGAGAAAAATGTTGATGGTTTTATCGACAAAGCTTAAGGATAAGTTAACAGGTAGTAAAACTATGTAGAACACATGTGAGTTCAACTTGTGCCTGATTTGTTGTTGGAGATATTTCAGCCAAGGCGAGCATTGAAATGAGAAGATATGGCGAAAGTACCAGAAGGATATCTTAGTTGGAACCAAGACTTGATTCTGCAGCGTGTATCCGACACTTGGGATCCTTTGCCCAAGTGTTCTGAACAGATTGCCAAAATTGTTATAGCTGGCGAACATCATTGGTGCGTAACTCTTGTATCTAGGCTTGAGTTAAAAATTTCAGGTGCTGATCTTATTAGTTTCAAATGGTTTCAACTAACACTTGAAAAGGATTGAAAATCGATCGGATTTCGTGAGAGAATATATCAGTAAGTTTCATTAGGGCCCTTCTCTAACCCTTTAAACACTTCACGAGAACTACGTTATTTCAGGAGTCACCTGATTCGGAAAAAGATTCGCGCATTTTGGGGTTATCCGATGTGACGATTTTATTAATCACCTGTTAGGTTAGTGAATTGACGTTCTCTGAAAAAAAAACAAACAAAACTGATTCATCGCCTGAGCAGATGTTTAAATTTCATACCAACTTAAGGACAATTAAAATCGACGTGTCGCAACGGTTGCTCAATCTCATCAAATAAGGGGCTTCAGGATCCATTTCCTTCACTGTACCTACGCTGAAATAATTATCAGTTATATCGAAAAGACAAGAAAATTTCAGGTGGGTGATGAGAATTACGAGTAGAAAATTGGGAAAAAATATACGAAAATACGAAAAAAAAAAATTGAAGAAAATTGAAAATACAAAAAAAAAAACAAAAAAAAAAATTATAGACACTTGAAAAAATACAAAAAAATACAAAAAAAAAAATACAAAAAAAAAAAAGAAACCGGTTTCCGTCACGTCCACGTCGTCGGTTTTGGGTGATGCTAAGAACGGAACATGGAAAAATGTTGCTAGTTGCGGCAACTACAAAATAAAAGAAGATTTTAAAGACTCTAGAAGTCAGAAACCAGAAACTTTATGGACTCAGGAGGTGAAAAACCGTGTTCATCTCGATTCCTGAGCTACTACAAACGAAATTGGCTCTACTACAAACAACTACAAACGATTTCTTGGACTCTAGAGCTATAAAATCGTGTTGATCTCGATTCCTGAGCTACTACAAACAACTACAAACGATTTTATGGACTCTGGAGGTGAAAAACCGTGTTGATCTTGGTTTTCGAGCTACTACAAACGAAATTGGCTCTACTACAAACAACTACAAACGATTTTTTGGACTCTGGAGGTGAAAAACCGTGTGTATCTAGATTTCTGAGCTACTACAAACGAAATCGGCTCTACTACAAACCACTACAAACGATTTTATGGACTCTGGAGGTGAAAAACCGTGTTGATCTTGGTTTTCGAGCTACTACAAACGAAATTGGCTCTACTACAAACAACTACAAACGATTTTTTGGACTCTGGAGGTGAAAAACCGTGTGTATCTAGATTTCTGAGCTACTACAAACGAAATCGGCTCTACTACAAACAACTACAAACGATTTTTCGGACTCTAGAGGTATAAAATCACATTGATATCGATTCCTGAGCTACTACAAACGAAATTGGCTCTACTACAAACAACTACAAACGATTTTATGGACTCTGGAGGTGAAAAACCGTGTTGATCTTGGTTTTCGAGCTACTACAAACGAAATCGGCTCTACTACAAACAACTACAAACGATTTTTCGGACTCTAGAGGTATAAAATCACATTGATATCGATTCCTGAGCTACTACAAACGAAATTGGCTCTACTACAAACAACTACAAACGATTTTATGGACTCTGGAGGTGAAAAACCGTGTTGATCTTGGTTTTCGAGCTACTACAAACGAAATTGGCTCTACTACAAACAACTACAAACGATTTTTTGGACTCTGGAGGTGAAAAACCGTGTGTATCTAGATTTTTGAGCTACTACAAACGAAATCGGCTCTACTACAAACAACTACAAACGATTTTTCGGACTCTAGAGGTATAAAATCACATTGATATCGATTCCTGAGCTACTACAAACGAAATTGGCTCTACTACAAACAACTACAAACGATTTTATGGACTCTGGAGGTGAAAAACCGTGTTGATCTTGGTTTTCGAGCTACTACAAACGAAATCGGCTCTACTACAAACAACTACAAACGATTTTTCGAACTCTAGAGGTATAAAATCGTATTGATATCGATTCCTGAGCTACTACAAACGAAATTGGCTCTACTACAAACAACTACAAACGATTTTATGGACTCTAGGGGAAAAAACCCGTCGTTGTGCCAATTTTGGGGATTTTTTTTTTTTTTTTTTTTTTTTTACCCGAAAACCATTCAACTACAAACGGAAATAACTGAACTACAATCAACTACAAACGATTCTGTGTAAGAAAAAAAATAGTAACTCATTTCTTTCGAAAGTCGGGGGATGCCATTTTTTCAATTGGCTATAACTTTTTTTCTGGTCAACTACAAACGAAATGGTTTTCACTACAATCAACTACACACGAAAATCTATCAGAATTATGAAAATCAAGTTGATTGGTGCAGGTCGGGTGCCAGGTTCACATAGGTGGGCCTTTTGTAGACAAGTACATGAAACAGCAATAGAACCATATCAATAAACCTATAATGATATAAAATATTGGCCCGCCAAGTACCACTACCTCCGAATTGTTTTTTTCTTTTCTTTTTTTCTTTTTTCAATTTCGTGATGTAAACTTATGGTATACAGAAGACAGGTACTTGGCAACTGTATTGATTTCAATCCTTTTGTACGTAGACATTTTTTTTTTTTCTTTTTTAATTTTGGGTAGGGACCACATTATTGCACTTGGCGAACGGTTTTTGCACCATCATGTATACCAATACGCACATTTTCGATGAAAATTTTAGTATTAAAATTGTTCTGACCTATCAAAAATTGTTACAGGCTACGTTATGAAAATACACAAAAATACCACAGAGAATGAGAAAAAATTCACGCTACGGTAACTAACAAATGCAAGAATACATCTAAGTCATACAAAGGTAAATTCGCAGCAGCTGAAAGACTTGATGGGAAAAGTATTATATAGCTGCCAATATACCACTAAACATCATTCACTCTACATTATTTTACTACATTTACTCATTTATCAATATAAGATTAATAATTTTTTTAAATATCATTACGTCTGTATTAAATAAAACTTTGTTTGTCCATCATTTATTTTGATTATTTTCACGTACTCTGATCGAACTTGAAAAAACACTGAAGAATCATGTCTCGGTGAAGATTGTAAGAATTGACATTGCATGTACGTTAGCTATTTAAAATGTGAAAATGTACCTACTTTGGAAATATGTGAGCTCTGTATGTATATACAGGGTGTATCACCTCATGTGTTCAGAATGGGAGGGACCTAGTCGATGCGAAGCCGCGGCCCTCGAGCCAATCAACGCGCATAAAATGTTCATAGACCGAAATTCTCACGAGAATAGAAGATACCATTTCTTGGTGTAGGAAAAAAATGTCAACAACGATTTAATGCGCTTGTTAAGTATTTATTCACTCTGACGTTTAGAGATATGCCTCGAATTGTCTGCCCTCTCTATCAATACAAATATCAAGCCGTTGTTGACATTTTTTCCCCAAACCAAGAAATTGTATCTTCTATTCTTGTGAGATTTTCGTAGAACGAAAATCTCATGCTTGTTGATTGGCTATAGGGGCGCGGCTTCGCGTCGACTAAGTCCCTCTCATTCTGAACACATGAGGTGATACACCCTGTATATGAGGTAGTCCACCCCAACTCGGCGGCATTTTTCCCTGACCCTCTGCGATCTGTTTCATTATTTTTCATCTTATTCGATCTACACAAGAACCCTACTCTTAATTTTTTTCAGATTTTTCGGACCAGCCATTGTCTCAAAAAAAAATTAATGAAGCTCGAGTTTTGAAAAAAAACGCCCATTTTTAAAATTCTCAAAAAATTCACAAAAATTCTGTGTCACAAAAAAAACTTTTTGAGCTATAAATCATAGTGGAAGTATTTTTATTTATTTTGTTATTCAATTTAATAAGTTGGACAAAACTTTTTTCCTGATTTTCGTATATTTTCGTGTATTTCAGTGTTTTCAATTTTATTAGTTTATTGTTCATTTCATTTGCTGACACAAATGCCATACGATTCTGAGAAAGAATTGACTTCTCAGTGTAACGAAAATCAGGAAAAAAGTTTTGTCCAACTTATTAAATTGAATAAAAAAATAAATAAAAATACTTTGTAACGTGGCAAAACGTTAAGACCTCCTCCTTCCCAGCCTTACGCGCGTACCGAGTATCCAAAAACCGATTTCCGCGGTTCAAACCCTTGCCGCCTTATCTCGCGGAGCCATATTGACTGTACTCGTCTGCTAACAGCCGACCGGCGACCGTCAGCGCTCGCCGGACAGGTGGTAATGAGGTGAACCACCCCTAGCGGAAAAATCGCCATTCCCACTCCGCCTACTAAGAGAGACACCTCGTGTGTAAAAAGTTGGCCGAGTGCGAGTTCGCGAGAGAGAGAGAGAGAGAGAGAAAGTGAGCGTAGTTTTTAAGTGAGTGTTAGTGTGTGAGTGAGACCCCTGCATCCACCGGACCTCGACTAGACATTTGGACTACCGGACAACCTACGACCCGTGCCTGTACTCGGACCTCCGTCGTCGCGTGATCGAGACCGAACCGAGCCACGCTAGAGCGCCGTACCGTAAGGTAGGACCCATCTCGATACTAGTCCTGCACCCGTGGATCATCCTAGAACCCCCTGGAAGCCTCGAGCCGTTCACGTGTTCGAATTCAATCGTTCCAGCGAACCGTTGAATTCAAACGACAAGAACAGCGTCACGTGTTGTTTGTCGTGCGTAAAGCCGTGCCAGGATTGGTAACCGCTGCGCCGATATTCACCGAGATCGCGCCGACGCCATATCGCTACGGACTGCTGACGTCACGCACCGCACTCAGCTGCTGCGTGTCAGAGTACCGGCGCTTCCCCAGCCATCCCCACCACCTCTCCGCCGCCGCTTCACAGCGAGCCGCATCAGTCCTCCGAGAGACCTCGAGAGAGACACGCAATCTCGCTACAGTGACAGCAGACTGTCAAGTAGCCAGAGAGGGAGAGACTGCGACCGTCGAGAACGATCGTCGCTTTGCATTAGCTTTGGAAAATAGTTTGTTCGAAATATTAAATATAGATTAGAGTCACTATTATAAATCGTAATACGCCAGGTAGCGGGCGTGAACCAAATTCGCGACCTTTTCTTTTTTTTCTTTTTTTGAATAAATCTGAGTAAAACTAAGATCACTGGTGTCGTTATTTCTCGCCCCCACGAAATCCCTCTACCACTAGTAGCTAGCCGGAGGGTCCCAGAGAGAGAGAGAGAGAGGACTTCCAACGAAGTCTGGCGCCCAACAACAACCCCTACCTACAAGTTGGGCCAGGTTTGTATTCGGCTTCAATTCCTCGGTACCCGAGCCCAGGAAAAACCCGTTACAACTTCTACTGTGATTTATAGCTCAAAAAGTTTGTTTTGTGATACAGAATTTTTGTGCATTTTTTTAGAATTTCAAAAAAGGGCGTTCTTTTTCCAATACTCGAGGTTCATTAATTTTTTTTTTTGAGAGAACGGCTGGTCCGAAAAATCTGAAAAAAATTGAGAGTACGTTCTTGTGTAGATCGAATAAGATGAAAAATAATGAAACAGATCGTAGAGGATCAGGGAAAAATGCCGCTGAGTTGGGGTGGACTACCTCATATATATATATTGATTATAAACAGAGCATCATTATTCGTGTACAACTGGATGATATTTATTACTATCGATTCTACGTACAACTGTATTTCAGTGAATTTGAGGGTAAACCCTCTAGGGATCAACCTTGAATTTGGAGGTGAACCCTATACATGGGGGTTAACCCGGAACTTGAAGGTGAACCCTCTATGCAGGGGTTCACCCCGGATTCGAAGGTATAAAGCCTATATGCGGGGGTTAACCCTGAACTTGGAGGTGAACCCTGAAAACGGGGGTTAACCCTGAACTTGGAGGTAAACCCTCGATCAAGGGGTACGAATTTACCCCATCCCGGTTGGGTGTAATTTTGAGGTTGAATTTGGGGGTAAATTTCGTGATAAATCTCGGGGTTTTTCCGTGAGGGCACTCACCGAGTTGGTCTATTAGTACAATATATTGAGTCAAGTGTTTCATATCTCATGTCGAGAAAATGATATGTTTAATCAAACGATACATAATACATTGGATGGGATATTTTATTATTCTGGAGAAATATACCATAATATGAATTCAAATTATAATCATAAAAAGTGACTGCTTATTGGAAGCTAAAACAAAAATCAGTGATGAAATACGACGATTGTTTGGAAGAATGTCGTATTTTCACGTAACAACAAAATATTTTATTAACCCTAGACGCGGCATGCCGTTTTTCTTGCCCTGTACGGAGCATGTGGGGTCCGTGTGGCCCCCACGCGTTTCCTTCGTGTAAGATGCTTTCTATAACCGAAAATCGGGTTCAAATATAGATGAATCTCTTCGTTTTCCAATAAAGAATAAAATCTTGTATATCAAAGTCAATTTTCGAACACTAAAATCCGTGAAAAAGTGCGTTAAACGAAAAAAAATGTGAAAAACATGCAAAATAGTATATTGTGTACCAAGGGCGTAAAGCGGGCTTTTTTGAGTTTTTATCGCCCGCTAAACCGAGCAGCGGGCGTTTTTCAGTTTTTATCGCCCGCTAAATCGAGCAGCGGGCGTTTTTCAGTTTTTGTCGCCCGCTAAATTGAGCAGCGGGCGTTTTTCAGTTTTTATCGCCCGCTAAATTATTTTTCAATATTTTTTTTTTTTAATATTTTTTTTTTTCAAATTTTTTTTTTCATCATTATTTTTATTGTTTATTTATTTTTTATTTATTTTTTATTTTTCATTTATTTTTTATTTTCTTTTATTTATTTTTTTTTTTCAATAAATTCGATAAAATCAATTTAAAAGTTTGGTTTTTTTTTAGTCGGGGGGCTTCGCCCCCCGAACCCCCTACCGGGGGCTTCGCCCCCTGGTCCCCCACCAGGGGCTTCGCCCCCTGGACCCCCCATCGGACATTCAGCCCCCTATATTCCGAGATCCGGTACTCTACATAACCTAACCTCACTACCTCCCATAGATGCGTACTATACTATTTTTTTCCAAATTTTTTGATGGTTTTTCATATCGCCGAACGTTTCAGTTTTATCTCGATTGATATGGACGCAAAATCGATAAATGTGTCACAAAAAATAGGGTGTGCACCACGGGCGAGGGCATTTTTGCCCGCGTGTGTTTGCATTACTCGTCTCCGGCTCGGAATACGCACTCGCCTTCGGCTCGTGCTTCCTCGCCTCGACTCGTACTGCAAACTCCACACGCGGGCAAAAAAATCCCACTTTTCGCCCTTGGTACACAATATACTATTTTGAAACAAAAATCTCTAAATTTTCTTCTAATCAACTGATTGGAAAAAATCAAACGGAGTTTCAAAGGAGACACAATAAAGTATCAGAAAAAAAATATTACCGTTGCGCTTCTTCGGAAAAGTATATTTATTTGAGGATATGAATGTGCCCAATTTCTGGAGATGCGGGGTTGGGAAAAGTTAGGCATAATTCGGTAAAACAAAGTTGTTTGCAAGTAATATCAGTATAGATTTATTTAAAACTTGAACAAATATGGCAAACTCGAACAGATAATAAGCTACGGTACCTTTTATCTTTTTACGCGCGAGCGAAAAAAACAGGGCACGACATAAAAAATAAAAAACTTTGTTGCAAAAATAAATTTCACAGCCTATATTTTGTAATCATGCAATAATAAGCGTAATTTATGACGTTATACAAATGAACTCAAACCGACTTGTACCGCTACAAAAACTAACGCAAAAGAGCACGTGGGGTCCGCTTGGCCCCCAAATTATCGTCCAATAAACACTGTTACACGACGGGCCGCTTTCCGGCGCTGTAACGAGTAGGATGGCTTCCTAGATAGTAGAATTGAATTATCAATAGGCTCCAGACCCGAGTCAGCCGCCTGCGATTTCCAGTTCGCACTTTAAAATGGGAATGGGGTCCATATGGCCCCCACGTACTCCTTATAGTGTTAAAAAGACGAGCTTCTCAGCTCAATTACCAAATTAATTAAACAGACTTTTATCCGAACTACCTCGTGCCTTCACAGAAAGAATCAAGACCTTACCTTAATTTGCTTCAATAAGTAACACAACACTATTTAAATAATACTCGATACGATATGGACGATAGATGAATTCGATAGATGCGATAGGTGAGATACGATAGGCGAGATACTGATGAATGATGATGCGTAACGTAGACTGGAGCGAAGAAGTAGGCCAGATAGCCAGTGTGTCCGGCTTATATAGTCGGTATTTCCTTCCACCAGCTCATCCTTCAGATTTCGCGTGATCACGTGACATATCGGAATCCTAATTGGTTCGCGTAACGACAGTTTTGCCGAACGTAAAATAGGAGAAATCTATCTCACCCCTGCCGCTGCTAATACCGCTTCTATTACCGCCTTCCTTTAGAATCCCCAGGCTCTGGACTTCCATGGAGTCTCATTCGCCCGGCTACCCGATAATTCTTCTAGGTCCCGACCTCATTCGTCGATCCACAAGAAGGTTGGTGGTAGCTTCGTGTTCAGCATACGAGGGCTCTACTCACGAAGAAATTCGCCAGGCTGGAACGCTGATCCGGGGGTTTTCTTGACCCAACGTGGCCGCGATAACAGTTTCGGAGACAATGTCGATATTAATTGCGCTGATTGATTGCTCATTAGGTGGGAGGTTCTGAGGGTACACCTGCACTTAACCCTGTACGCCACCCTCACATCAGCAGTACATTTTCTGGTAGGCGGTAGCTTCTACGGATGACGGAAGGAATTCGTTGTGCTTCTCGCACATCCCTATACGCCGTCAATCCGATAGTTGGAGGTAGTAGATCCTCCACTTGAGTGGAGGCGCTGACCTTCGGGTTTTCTGGACCAACCATGGTTTGCGCGCTGACAGAGTCGTCCTTGACGATATTGGAAGATTCTTCACGTTCGGTATAGTCGTTTTTCCCATCAGTAGTTCCCACGACGACAGACGTCTCGTGGAGTATCGAGTTCGAGATTACATAGTTTACAAAAAATAAAATAGTGTTAGTTATTCTTAATCATTTTTCCCTAATTTTTTCTTTTCCTGGAGTCCCTGTCTACGCCACGCATCGTTGCATCATTACTAGTATCGCCTTGTGGCGGAGAATCTAAAATACCATGTCACAGTGTAAAAATTAAATTTATCAAATATTATTGGCTTGGTCCGAAATTACATTCATACAGAATATTTCCTTAAAAGTTGAAGAAATTTCATCCAACCCAGCAACCTGTACCCTACGACAACTGGTTTTTCTTCGATGGACTGAATTTATGTTCAGCGGAGGACATAAAATCTGGAAAAATCATGAACTATGTATCAAAATAGATAACACATCAAAATATAATAAATTACAACGTAATATCTTGATGCATGTAATAATGATATACAATAATGGTACATTAATGATACATAATGTTACAACGTAATATCCAGGGGGTCTCCACTCGTGTGTTGAAAAGCGAAACAGAATAACTCCCCAGCGAGGGATCTTAGCCGTGGTCGCGCTTCAGAATATGTATAGTGTAGACTGATTTTAATGAAATAGGAACTTTTAAATAGGAACTTCAATTAAATAGCACCTTTTTTTCAATATAGTGTATGTTAGGTATATTAAAATCAGTCTACACTATACATATTCTGAAGCGCGCGTGGCACGCCACCACGTCTAAGATCCCTCGCTGGGGAGTTATTCTGTTTCGCTTTTCAACACACAAGTGGAGACCCCCTGGTAATATCCTTAAAGACAATTGAGTCAACGCACATGTTTTAACACTCGTAGAATAAGAAAAACGAAACAAAGATCATCAATTTCACAGAAAACTTCCACCAGGACCATTATAGATCTATCTAATGAAAATAAGTCTATAAAAAAAGTGCTACTGATTTTTCAGTGCCAAAGTGAGTGATGGATTTACACGAGAGGTCACAACCTTCGCTGCATCTTTGAAGGGCTTATGTCTAGCTTCAAAACGAATGCAAGAAACTTTTTCAATTGGACCAACTTTTCGCATTACACGAGGGTAATGCAGCAACAAATGGTGCTTTGGTTTCAAGTTCTCATTGAATAATTCTAAATACAATGCATGATGTTCCGATATAAGATTTTCAAGTAATAGACAAGTTTCATCGGTGACAATAGATGCTGAGAAAATGCATAAAATTTGCTGTAGAATTAAATACAATTCCCAGGCCAACAGGAACAAAATCGCCAATAATTAAACTTAGATTTTTCACGAAATATGACATTTCAGAAGCCGAAAGCATCAAGACTTCTCTCTTAAGAGCACTTTCACATATGAAGGGAGGAATATTTACCCCAGTTGAACTATCTGAATCGAAAAAACGCATTGTGTAATATAAAGTTTCAAGTGAAAAAACTTTGTCTCCGTTAATCAAACGTTTCAAAATTTTCGCTATATCATACCCAAGTATTCCCTCATCCATATCATGTGAAAAATTTAAACTAATATTTCCGCTAACATGAAAACTAGGCAAATCATTGAAAATACATTCTTCTGCAACACCGTGAGTGCTATTTCATACATCATCATTGTAATTTTCTTTTGTTCGCAGAATATTAATATTCTCTTTTAGCTGTGTGCGACATGTAATTTTGTCTGCCAAGCATATTCTACACCAATTAGTCGAGTTGAAACTTTTTGTGAAACCAAAAATAGTGTTTAATCCTAGATTATCCCCAATTATCAAAACTACAGAAAAATGTATTGTCCTTGTTTCTCCAGAAATATTTACGGAAGCACCATTCACTTCTAGGTCAAATAGTTGATCTATTGTATGACTAAACATTTTTTTGTAACCGAATTCCGCATGGTCTAGCGAATTATGGAGTTGAACTAAAAAAATATTTTCAAGCATACTACAGTACTGGGGTGGAGTACAAGCAATAGAGCAATATGTTGCTCCGATCTTTTGTATACTTTTATGAGAACCAAGCGGATTATTAATTTCGAAGTCATCAAAGTAGGCTATCAAGGGCAAAAGCAATTTTTCGTGATATTTTTCCCTAATTGATTTCCAGACACTACCTTGAAGGATAGAAGTAACAGATTCATCTGCTTCACAGAGATCAATATATGAAATGATCGATCCAAAGACATTGGGTAATCCAAGAAACCTTTTCAATACATATTTTAGAGGTATGATATCTAACGTTGAGTTGCTGACGGTAACTCGCTGGTTGCCCTGAATTCTTCGCGGTAGCAATGTAGCATCTATTTGTATGGTAAGAGGTTGGATTAAATATCCTTCTTGTATGAAGTACTTGAAAGCCAAATGTTCTGTCTTAAAAAGTTCGAATGCGTTTTATACAATTTCAAACATCATGTTTAGGTTTCCCGGATCTGGATTAACTAAAGACTTGCACCGCTGTTTTAGGATTTCAATAAAAGTCAAACTGTACAATTCATTCACAGATGCAAGAATATCATGAACATATACTCGTGGACTGTTACTGTAATACTTTGCTACAAGACATGCTGTATTTTTAACTACTACTTTCTGAAATTCCTGGGTACTGATGTTGTTCGCAAGAACTTGTGTATGTACAAATCTTAGGTTGGTTTCAAAGTTAGGTTCAGTTTCTGCAGGTTCAGTTTCTGCAGGTGCAGAAGTAATTGCATTTTTTCCAGGAGTGACATCATTCGATACTATATTATTTGAATCGGACTTTGCGTTAGTACAAATTATATTCGATTGAATATTGACATGATTGGTTTCCAAATGTATCTTATATGAATGTATGTTAGCAAAAGAGCGAGAGCAATCTTTAAATCGACAATAACACGCAGTATGCATCTGCATTTTATGTTGTAGTCTAACATGTCCCACTAGAAGAATTGACGTGACCAACTTGGTTTCATAAAATGGGCGAGGATACATAATTAAAAATGATGACAAATTCAATACTTAAAACCAAAGCACCATTTGAAGCAGCTTATCAAATGCGAATTGATATAAAAATTGAATGAAAAATATTTGTATAAGTATACTACATAATAAACGTATTGCCAAAGTATTTTGCTTAGCTGAAATTAGATAACATCCTGATATCTACAGCAGTGCTTGATACGAAACGACAAATGAACAGACTCGATATAACGGAACAGCTGTCGAAGTCACAGAAAAACATACGAGGATGTACTGGAGATTCAGTCAATAGAATCTGTTTCGCGTTCGAATTGTGAAATTATTTCAGTGACATAGGTGATATGTTTGTCCCACTTAGTTTTAATCCGATATAAAGCTATTTGAAGTATGTACCAAAGGTGCTCACTTTCTGGTGGGTACACTGCATGGAAGGTGTGAAAAACTTTGAAGCATACGTCCAAGGCTGCTATTGTAGACGGCACATTGTACAAAAACTGATCAACAGAGACATAAGTTGCTGAAATGCTAGTGATGTCAGATCCAACGACAATGATGAACGGTTGCAATGAAAGTGATAAATTTTTCATAGCATTAATTCTTTTTTCTTGCATGACAGCTACATCACCTGCGATCTGTAAATTGGAAGCAAAATTAAATATGTAAGTAACACAAATATATGCGGGTATGTTCCAGAAAATATATACTGGGTGAGTCTCTTTAAAGGTCCAAAATGGGTGGGACTAACTTGCGGCAAAGGCACGCCGTGATTCGTGATTCAGCATTAACAACCTATTCCTACCCGGATAATTGTTTACCTGATTGGCTGAATGCGTGCCTTCGCCGTAAATAAGTCCCACCCATTTTGGACCTTTGAAGAGACTCACCCTGTATATGTAATATATATGTGCGTTCCAGATTGAGCGCAACAAATTTCGTGGGCAGATTCCTGGATAAATTCTGGAACAAAAGGTCTACTGCCAAAAATTCCTGTGACCGACGGTTACCCAGCTAGAGAGCATCTAAGTTGACCCATATCACAGAGCGTGTACAGCAGAAAGTCAGTGCCGGGTCACGAACGCTATTAATGCTGTGCCCGTAGCTAGAGTGTTCCGCTCGTTCACTAGAGCTGTTTATCCAATTTTTCGGTCCTCCAGGTGTTTCCCTTTCTAGTTCTCGTCGTCCAGGTATCCGTCATCATAGTTTTCGTCGACTGGGTATCCCCTGGCGTAATTTGCACGTACAAAGTCTTTTCCACCAGAGTTTCCATCGTCCAGGTATCCCTCTACATAGTTTCCGTCATCCAGGTATCCATTTTCATAGTTTCAGTCGTCCAAGTATCCGTCATCGTAGTTTTCGTCACCTAGGTATCCCTTTTCATAGTTCTCGTCGTCTAGACATTCGTCATTATAGCTTTCCTCGTCCACGTATCCATCATCATACTTTTCGTTGACCGGGTATTCCCCGTCGTAATTCTCAAGTTCCAAGTCTTTTCTTTCATAGTTTTTGTCGTCCAGGTATCCGTCATCATATTTTTGGTCGTCCAGGTATCCCTATTCACAGTTTTCGTCGACCGGGTATCCCCTGACGTAATTCTCGCGTACAAACTCTTTTCCACCATAGTCTACGTCGTCCGGGTATCCTTTTACATAGTTTCCTTCATCCAGGTATCTATTTTCATTGTTTTCGTCATCCAGGTATCCATTTTCATAGTTTTCGTTGTCTAGGTATCCGTCATCATAGTCTTCGTCCTCATGCTATTCGTCTTCATAGTTTTCGTCGTCCAGGTATCCCCCTCCGTAGCTCTCGTCGACCGGGTATCCCCCGTCGTAATTCTCAAGTTCCAAGTCTCTTCTTCCATAGTTTTTGTCGTCCAGGTATCCGTCATCATATTTTTGATCGTCCAGGTTCCCTATTCATAGTTTTCATCGACCGGGTATCCCCGGCGTAAATCTCGCGTAGAAAGTCTTCACCATAGTCTACGTCGTCCAGGTTTATTTTTACATAGTTTCCGTCATCCAGGTATCCATTTTTCATAGTTTCCGTCGTCCAGATATCTGTCATCATAGTTTTCGTTGTCTAGGTATTTCCCGTATAAAGAAGATACCTGGACGACGAAAACTATGAAGAGGGATACCTGGACGACGAAGACTATGACGTCGGATACCTAGACGACGGAAACTATGAAAATGGATACCTGGATGACGGAACCTATGTGAAAGCATGCATGACTTCGGGTGACTTTACGTGAGGAGTGTTTGCCGGTGTATCTGTCCGCTATACAGCGGCGCGCGCTCTACAACTCGCTTTGTTATTCCAGTCATTTGACCGCTTCGCATTTTTGCTATCCAACTCTTCTCAGAACACCAGACCTCAGTCTTGTTTCAATCGGCCACAATAGCACGTAGTCCTGTTCACGTCCATACGGCATTTCTGTTCTTGTATCTCACAGAAAACGATTTCTTATTTTATTTCTAGATTATGCTCAACATTTTTATACATAACGAAGCACAATAATTACAGATTTCTAAAGCTGATAGTTTACCTATAGATATGGCACAACGGAATCGTTTATCTTGTTTTATTTGTGAGTTAGCACTGCCACGAGCACAGTTGGCACGCATAGATAGAGACGCAGATCTCAACAAAAGAGAAATCGCTATGGCAACGCGCAACGCGAGAGATATGCCTCCACTTGAGATCACCGACCTCACTCGGATATGCATTAATTGTAATAGATCGATTCTTAACGAAATCGAGCTAATTGAGGCGGATCCTACGTGCATGCGACTTGATGTCCTCACTCAAAGTAGTAGTCATTCGTGCCTAATATGTAACGCAGTCATAGATTTGACGAGACTTTCATTGAACGCCCGGATTAATGTTTTTATCGTTCGAAACATCTACATTCCGGAAAATGTTAGCGAACATCATTTGGATGACAATGGGCGTATTTTCCAATTCTTGTTACCAGCTTTACGCTCCGTTAATCGAGCGTGTATTATAAGAGGTCGGCAGTTACAAGATTTTTTGCAAGCACTTCGTAGCGTTGCGTCAAATGTACAGGATTTCTCAGATGTTCATAGCTTTGAAGATGCAGAGTTCGAATGCATGACTTCATTGACCAAAGATCAGTTTGAGGAATTATTCACATTCTGTGACCCAGTTCCACGAGCTGGAGGTAGTAGGTATGTGCATGAAAAAGATCTTATCACCTTTTTATGTAAGTTGAGACAGGGCCTATCTGATGATTTCTTGAAGGTGATATTTCATTATTCCACCAGACAAGCAACTAGCTTAGCAATCGCTAATGTTCGTCAATCATTGATGATACGATTTGTTCGCGGAAATATTGGATTTCAAGCAATAACAAGAGAGCAGTATATAGCGAGACACGTAACAGAGTTTGCTAATGAACTGTATAATCCTGATCCTGATGTTCCTAAAGTTATAGCCTGTATCGATGGTACTTATGCTTATATTAATAAAAGCAGTAACTTTCGTGTATTGCGACAATCATTCTGCTTGCATAAAGGTCGTCATTTGGTAAATCCTGCACTAATTGTTGCCCCACATGGTTATATCCTCGCTGTACAAGGTCCTTACTTTTCAGATGCGAGAAATAATGACGCGCAAATGCTTATGAATGAGTTTGAAACTGATGTGGAAGGTATGAGAGCGTGGTTTCGAGAAGATGATGTTTTCGTAGTTGATCGCGGTTATCGCGACGCCGGAGCGTATCTTCAGCATGTAGGTATAGATATTAGAATGCCATCTATAATACTGCCAGGGCAATCTCAACTATCAACAGAAGAGGCCAACCAATCTCGTTTGGTGACTAAGACAAGGTGGGTTATCGAAACTCGTAATGGACACATGAAAACTATTTTCAAGTTTTTTGCAAATGTCATCTCAATGCCTCACATAGATCATCTCAGAGACTTCTATTTGATAGTTGGAGCTTTGATTAACAAGTATCATCCAAGTATTACAATGTGGGATGCTGATTTACAGTTAGCTAGAAGAATGTTGGAAAGATCACGCGAGCCTAATGTTGTTCAAGCTAGAGTGGAAGTTGATAATCTTCGTAGAAGGAATGCGCAATGGCTTCGCTTGGATCACAATCAATTACCTGACTTTCCTCGACTTACGATAGAATACCTCAGAGATCTCACATTTGGTACGTATCAGATTCGCTTATCTGCGTCGTACATTCAAGAAAAGCTGCAGCGAGAAGAAAATGAGGAGTATCAGTTAGACGAGCTTGTAGCTGATCCTGGTTTTCTGAGAGTACGAGTCTATTCTCGTTTTCGTAATAGCACTCGGTACCAGATATTTATTGCCTATAATGACAACGCTGAAGAGCAACAAACCAATGAGGATCTGGATAGAGAAATCATCAACGGATATTATTGTACATGTAAATCAGGTGCCAGGACACTGGGCACATGTGCTCATGTAGCTAGCGTGTTATGGTTCTTGGGATATGCCAGACATGAACAAAATATCCGTTACCCCTCAGAATCCATGTTGCGTTCATTGATTGACGCAGCCTATAGACCACCACAAATAGATTTGAACCACCCGCAAGTACTCGATGTTGAAGTACAACAGCCGGAATGAGTCACGTGAAGACCCGCGAAGTCACTGAAATCCGGCGAAGTCACGTTAAGCCCGTTGAAGTCAGTTGCATTTAATTATCGACCCGAATTCACCCGAAGTCACTGAAAATCACGTGAATTCCGCGATGTCACGTGAAGTCCGCGATGTCACGTGAAGTCCGCGATGTCACGTGAAGTCCGCGAAGTCACGCGAAGTCCGGCGGAGTCACATGAATCGCGTTTGAGTCACGTAAAGCCATATGCAAAGCCATTTGAGGCCGTTTTAGTTCAGAAGTCTCTGCGATCCTTCATGCATAATGTCAGGCATACAGTCGATCGACAGGTGATCATCACGCGTGTATATGTATACAATATGGCTGAAAATCGTGACCTTTAAACCCTCCTAACTTCTGTAAAATTGATTTCCGCGCATTGTGCCAATGGTAACTATTAATCAGGACCTCAAGAACTACACATCCATAATTATTTTAGAATTTTTCGCCGAAAGCCAGTTTCCATAAGGTTGGTGCGGGGTTCTTTGCTATCCTCAAATTTGAGATGATAATATCCACATGTTAAAATTTATTTCTCAAATAAACAAATAGTCAATACACATAGGAAGGATGTGTATTTGTTTTTAATTGCAGTGTGTGATATTGAGGGCTCGAATAATAAATGTTTCAATTCCTTACATGTTTGTAAATTAATAGCTCACTAATTCCTGCTGAATATTTAGTAAAGTCATGGTCTGCGGAAATAAAGGGCTTTTTCAGATTGGATCAACTATACAAAATATGTTTGTGATAAGAAACTTGAAAGTATACATACATATCTCGGGTTCGCCTATCTCCTTAAAGGAGTGCGGGAAACAGGGTTGAGCGCCAACCGAGCGCGTCTCCGGGTGGCGGATAGGAGAACGGCCAGGGAGAATACGGGGGAAGTCACGAGGACCGGGGACCGCAGGGTACCGGAACTTGAGACGAAGACCGCGGATGCCCTGGTTAGCCGGGGCTATAGGCGACCCGGCCGAAGTAAAAACCGGCCCAGGGGAGCTAAGGCCCCGGCCGTGGACCAACTTCCCAAGCCAAGGTGGCAGCTATCGTGCCGAGGGCTGAATGGCATTGGGGAACAGTGCCGCAAACGATGCTCTTGGGGAACCGGGCGACACCCCATTGTATTCTGCCTTACCCCCACAACAGGCTCTGTGGGGGCGGACCTTTATTTCCTGATTACTCGTGGGACCAAATATGGATACACCCAAAAAACAAAAAAACGTAGAGACAGGAGAAAAAGAAACCGGTGAGGCCACTCCCATGGAAGTGGGCTCATCGGCAGGTCAGGGCTCCGGGTTCGAAGGGCTGATGGACGAGGTGGAGACACTTATCTCCATGTCGCACATCGGACCGAGGGACTCGGGGACCGTGACCACGGACAGGGAAGGAGTAAAAGAGAGCTAAGCGACTGCCGGGACCTCTGGCACCCCTGACCTGAAGTAGAAGAAGGGCAACCGCTCGAGGGCGGCAAAGAGGAGGGCGAAGAAGGCCAGGCTGGCCTCTGAGACTTCCTCGGCGTCGAACCCAGGGGGAGCCCCTCTCACAGGAGAACGTGCCGCAGTGGGGGGCTCACATAGTGGGCAACCCAAGGACGGCACGACACACTGCCGGACACCGGCGGGGTCAGGGGGCTCGGGCTTGAAAAGGCCCAGGGCTTCCGATAGCACCCCGCCGGAGGCTTACTCCGCCGCCAAGAGGGGCAGAGGAGCCATTGTCGAGCCGGTCAGCTATAAGGAGGTGGTCGAGGCGGGCAGGACGGTGGCCATTGCACCCTCCGGCTACCCCGAGCTCACCTTCAGCAATGGGGAAGCTGGTGGTGCAGGCGCTGTGCACGGCGCTGGACTCCGTCCCGGAAGGGGAAGGGGTACCGCGCTTTGAGCAGTACCGGTGCGATCAGGGCTTGCTATGGGTGACCTGCTCTGACGAGGCAGCACTCAAGTGGCTCAGGACCACAGTCCCCACACTGAAGCCATGGGCGGGGGCCTCCCTTTAATTAATGGAGGGCAGGCAGCTGCCCAGGCTAAACAGGATGACCGCGGTCTTCCCCGGTATTCCGGAAAAGAACGAGATCATTCTAAACAGGCTCAGACGCCAAAACACTGGTCTCCAGACCCACTCATGGAAGATCTGGGGCAGGAAAGAGGGACCGAAATCGGTACTTCTAGTTGTGGGAGTCGACGGTCAGTCCAAAAGCACGATTAAGGCTGGGGGCCACCAGGTTCACTACGGACTCGGGAGGATCTCCTTCAGGGAGGCTCGCCAGAGGACGGTTGAGGCTGGGGGGGCTCCCGGCTCTTCGTCACAGGAGGCCGCGGCCCCAACGACAGGAGGAGAAGGCGTGATACCGGGGGAGGGGGAGAAAGTGGCGCCAGCCACAGAGGTCGAAGGGCAGGGCTCATCCGACCAAGGGAACCAGGGGAAATCCTCTGGGGCCCTGGGAAAGATGGACCCACCCAAAAGAGGGGGAGACTCCGGCAGGGCGAGAGGCCGGCCCTCAAAGGCCTACGAGGTGGGCAAGGCCGGGGAGGCTGAGGTGCGGGCCGGGACCCAAAAGACCCTGGACCGCGCACTAGCCAAACCGGCGGAGAAAGAGAAGGAGCCCCCAGGGACAGGGGCCCTCTCAGCGGACAACAAAGGGGGAAGGGAAGCTCGACAACCGGGACTCCCTCAACCGCTGGGTCAAAGGTGAGGCGGGGGGAGGTTCCAAGGTAAGGGACGGGATCGCAATATCACAAATCAACCTACGCCACTGCAAGGCGGCCTCGGCGGTACACAGTCGGGACCTGGCAGTGGAAAACACTGATGTATCACTAATTCAAGAACCCTGGGTAGTAGGCGGACTTGTAAGGGGTATAGACACCAGCAATGGGGCTCTGATAAGCGCAGGGGGGGGGGGGGGGGGCCGACCCAAGAGCCTGCGTCTTCATCAACAAAAGACACTGCGCTCTAAGGCTGAGCCAATTCTGCTGCAGGGACCTAATAGCGGCTACTATCAAGGTGAAACTGGCCAGAGGCGGCACGATCGACGTGGTCGTCTGCTCAGCCTACCTCCCTTACGACTCGGTGGATCCGCCACCCACGGCGGAACCCAGAGCATTGATAGAGCACTGCACGAGAAGGGGACTCAACCTGCTGGTTGGATGCGACGCAAACGCACACCATGAGGTATAGGGCAGCACAAATACGAATAAAAGGGGCTCGGCACTGCTAGAATACCTCTCGTCCACGGGGCTGGAGATCCTCAATAAAGGGTCACAACACCGACTTTCGTCATCCCCACACGGAGAAAAATTTATAGGAAATATTCCCATACTTTGTACAGTACTCGTGAGACCTGCATGCACTATGGCGATCGGTCCTATATTTATGCATACGGCTACTATAAATATAGTAACGTACTACTTATGAAGTGAGTTAACAATTGCTATACGTATCAGAAAAATTGCAGTGATCACTTTGCCTTCACAATATAATAGCGTGTGCCATAGCAAAATTCAATGTGTGCCAAATATGCATCGTAGCTGCTGGTATACTTTCACGATTATTCGCCGTACGAAGGATATTAACTTTAAATCAACGATAGCAGAGGAATCGTCAAGTTCGGAAGTATTGTACTACTTTCAATGAATATAGTACTTTATGCCTACCGTATGTCAATCGTCCCCTTGCTATACCATGTTCTCTAATAATAATATAGTACTCCGGGCAAATCGTATCGTAATTATTCCCATACAGTAAATACGTCTTGTTCCGCTATTCAGCGAGTGAACTGGCGCCTTGACGAAATTGTATCATTAGCTATATGCATAGCAATTCATGCAACTCGTATAGGAAAGATTCCTATACTGTACAGAATTCACCGATATTGCGAAGCGTAATGTTTGAATGCTCTGTTCATGAAAAATTCGAAACACTAGTCCTGGCGGCGCGGCGTGGCGCTGTTTCAGTGGATCAGTCCTGTTTTCTCCACCGAACGGATATAGCTTGCAGTGAGATTGTAGTACAAGTTCAGAGTGATAGAAGTGTTTTATTTTATAACGAGAACGTCGAAGAAGTGCCTGTAAGTATTGATCGATAATTATATTTAGTACATTTATCCTATTCTATTTTAGTTTATTACCCGCTTGTGATATGCATGTCTTCTATTCCTAGCCATCAATACATGCATCGTTGAGAAAAGTCCCTTTGTATGAGCCGTATACAATTATTTTCGTTATATTATGGATTTCGGTACTACTTTCAGAACTCTAAGATTCCTGTTTGTTTTATTCCAACTAGTCGTCTGTATTATTATAATTAATCAGAGATAGGCGACGACAAAGATGAGTGCATCCCCATATCAGCACGGGGGACAAAGCGAACCCATGGCAGAGGTGAGAACCAAAGCACATACTGTCAGTGAAGTTGACGATCACTTTTTGCAACTAAGAATAAATATACGGACACAACTTAGGGCACAATCAAATATAAGGAACTGTTGCCGTAACAGTTGATTTAACTTAGAAGTTCTGGTTTCTACCGCAGCCAAGAAAATTGCTCGGGGTAGAATTTGTGATATTCAGTCTTTTCACAGTTACAGTATCTATCAGGATTTGAAAATCCTTATCCTCTCACATCGATTATAGACCTCCAAAATACCGAGATGGAACTTCAGAATAATTTGGGTGCTGAGACTTCGTATACCAACATCGGATTTACTGAAAGTACATGTAACGTACGTGTATCCCGTGGACAGTAGAGTCGATTATCTGAATCAATTGGGACCGGGCACCTTTTGGATTACCGAACAACAATATTCCGTGGGCGAAAGAAAAACGCCGATTCGTTCAATATAAATATAAAAACGATCAACAATAATATTTGAGTCGGAGACATACGTGCTGCAACAATATATACGGCGTAATCGTTAGAATAACTGAACGTTCGGATGAAAAAAATTATTGCTTGGACAATTGCCGTTTCAAATAACCCAAATCGCCATTCGGATAATCGATGCTCTACTGCATATGTCGTACCCCTAAAACCACAGTGTAACATCTCAAAAAAATCATGTGTCTTTGAAATTGCTGTGAGACTTGATGTAATAGCATTTACATTCATTTGAATGGAAATTCCCTAAAAATATATTTTTTGAGATGTTACAGTGTCGTTCTGGGCATGCGATGTATCTAAGCCATTTTCCACAGATAGTTAGTGTCCCCATAACTTTGAATTAGTTCAACGATAACTTATTAATATTACAAAGAGGCAGTCTGTTCATTTCAAATAATATAACTATTATCGATTGCTGGTAATAAATTATCTACATATCATGAGTTTCAGGATGCATGATTCTTCGTTTTCCGTTTTTTCCTATCAGTCAATTCATGTTTTAAAAATAATTGCAATAGTCTGAATTCGAATTTTCTTGTGGATTATTTGAATTCGTTCAATTGTAAATCATACAAATATTATTATAGACTGGACTTGAAGAATTGCGATCAGGCCATACCTCACAGGCAGGGTTAATTGGTTAATTGGTTTTCTCCAGTGATAATTCGACTCGTAATTCGATATCAAATACCTCAGAGGCAGAGATATTCTCTAGTAGTAATTCTACATCAAATACCGGAAGCGAGCTTCAAGAAACAGTGCGTCAGGTTTTATAAAATTGATAAGTTTGCCGATCAAATAGATATACGTTTACTTAATTGATGTGAATATGAATCGATTCTTAAGAAATTGGAAAAATTACTGAGAAAATATAGCGACGGGAAAATCATAAAAAGGTCGTTCAAACATAATAATGGATTTTTAACTGAGGCAGCTAGAAAACTTCTTGTCCATTTGATAATTCAAAGTGAAGTAGATAAGGCATTGGACACATTATCGGATGACGGCATAGAAAAGTTGCAAGAATTTACGTGAGATTCAATATTTCAATATGGCGTATCCCTACGGAAAATTTCCAGATGGATTGATCTGGTCGTTCAAAATTCCTATGGATTCCTAGCAGAATCCAATGAATTCCCAGCAGAATCCAATGAATTCCATCTGAAACCTGCTGGATTTCTAGCGAATTCCATAAGAATTTCGAATGACCAGATGAATCCATCTGGAAATTTTCAGTAGGGATAGCAAGTCAATAAACTATCATTATTACTTTTAAGATAATTATCATTATTTGTGGAGACAGAATTCCTTCGGCAACGTTAACCAGTTATGCTAGTGACATAGAAAGGGTTTTTTGCACGGAAAGTCGTGGGACATATTATAATCCATTTAAATCGGTCAACGGGGTGAGAGTATTAGCTCATGGGAAACTGTGGGAACATTATAGCTACATCAAGGGCGTGTTAAGGGAGCAGGGAATACTAGAAACACGAAAAAATAGAAAAGAGATACAACCTGCAGTCATTCTGACCGGTCAGTACTTCGATATATTCAGTATCCAGTTTATGCACACAATCTAGTACAACCATCACAATATACACGCATTCACAGACGATGTAAGAGTTAAGCTGGAATGGTTAAAAACTAACTGTGAGCCTTGGGAAAAAGTATTGGACGTATGGAGGTCAACGTATGAAACGCGTCGGCATAGTATTGAAAATGATAGTAACGCAACTGCATTTGAACATTTTAGCCAGTTCTTAGCCCTTCGTTTGCAAACAGGACGTAAACTAGTATGCATCTTCGATGATTTTACTTTTCGTATTGAATTCTAACTTTTCACTATTCAAATATCTGTGTATTTTTGTGTACAGCTCGAATGTGATTTTAATACTTTATGGCCTGATAAGCATTCAGTACTCTTTGAATCATGGGGAACCATAAGACGTCACCTAATGTTCAAATTACGATCTGCGAAGAACATCAAAAACGTCGAAGATAAAGTCTATGTGCATTCGCTTTCAAACTTGTCTGGAAGTAAAGATTTACATTGATTGTTATAAGCCTCTTGAAATAATCAATACTTCTTCAATCCTGCGAGTATAACAACAGCTTAAATTAGCAATTTAAGTTATTGGGGTATTTTCAACTCGTTTTCAGGTCAGCAAGACTCCGTAATATTTTTTCTTCTACCTTATATCATTCCGTCTGAACGAATCAAGAGCAGGAAGAGGAAGGCAGCCACGAGTAAAGATGCACCTAATGAAAACGCCTGCGACACGTTGGCTGTAAATGCTCAAAAATTGAGTCTACACGAAAGAAGGGAATCGTTCACACTGAGGGTTCCGGTAAGGAATACTACTGCTGACACTCACTAATAGCAAACCTTTCTTATGTCCTAAAAATAATTCCGCAACGTAGTTATGCAACAAAATTTTCAATATTGATCTTCGATCATAAATTTATGTATACGCATTGATTTTTATGTTTATTGTTGACGATTTCAGACTGCAACTAACCTCTATACGACGATAAATAAACGAAAAGACCATCTTTGGGAGCGTGGACTGAAATTCCAACCCACGCCAGTGATTGTAGGCTCTGTAACGGATGTCGAGGCAGCATATGTTGTAATTGACGATATCATTTACAACGTAGAGTCTTATCTGCACGCCATTGATCTAGCGTTCAAAATATTTTACGCCGTTAACTGCGAATACCCCGAGCAGTCTCGAAGCATATGGCTATTTTTGCAAAAAGGCATATATAATATCGAGTCCCCAACGGATAAATTTCCAGTAGCTGTAAATGCGTTAGCCGGAGAAATAAAACATTTGATGGCTCGGAGCACATGAGTGCAATTTCCAACTTCACACTGTAGAAGATTTTGTGATATTCGTGCATTAATTAAATTATTCATAATGATTTGCTTTGCTTGTGAGTGCGTTTTTCCCGATAATACCAATCTTATACGTCATATTTCTTTATTACATAATAATTTATCAGTTTATCGATGCTCTGTCGATGAAAATTGCGACCGAAGTTATTCATCTTTTAGTTCATTCAAAAAACACAGATTGAAAAATCATGCAAGTCAAATCACCGAAGGTATCAATAACGATATACCGGACAATGATTTTATCAACGAAATTACGTTATCTGCCCATTTATCTAAGAATTATTCAGAGAAGGAAAGAGATTTCATAAATTCGATGGACGACTTGGGTAATATGACTGGATCTCCGGGCAATTTTGATTTAGATAATGACGTACTTGATATAGAATTTGTTGCCAAAATGGAAGATAGTCAAAATACGAAACCTGAAATCAATAATTCACAGTTTCTTCTTCAAGATAGTACAGTGAAAACTATCCTGAAGGAGAAAGCATTGCAATACGTAGCAAAGCTTTATGATTTTCCCGAAATACCTCGGGTCAGAGTTCAAGATATAATCGTTGAAACCTCGGCATTTATCAGTGACATAATGAACATGTTTCAAAAAGAAGTTCAGGTTTACTTAAAACCTTCGAACGAGAATCCTCAGGATCTGTTACAAATGGAAGATATTTTTGATACGTTTTCAAAACCGTTTCATAATTTACACACAGAATGGCATCGGCTTTCCAATTTTGTACAGCGTAATACCTTGATACTTCCAGAAAGCTATACAATTGGCGAAAGAGAAGAGTACAAGCACCAAAATGGCATGCAAGTTCTATACCACGTTCCAGTCACAGCCCAATATATCCCGATAGGCAAGGTCTTCAAAATTTTCTTTGAATTACCTGGTGTACTCCAGCAAACGTTAGATTATCTCAAAGTCCTACAATCAGATTCGAGTATCATTTCAAACTTCGTGCAGGGTAGTTTATGGAAATCCAAAATATCCTCATTTGGTGACAGAAAAGTCTTACCACTTTTTATGTATTTCGATGATTATGAGAACAACAACCCTCTCGGAAGTCACAAAGGTATTGGTAAGTGCGGTGCAGTATATCTTACTATACCTTGTCTACCACCGAACTTCCAATCTAAATTAGAAAACATTTTTCTATTTGCTCTTTTCAACACGTTGGACCGTGAAGCTTTCAAAAACGAGATAATTTTTACAAAGATCGTCGAGGAATTGACATTTCTTGAAAACGAAGGTATAACAATTAAACTTGATACCGGCAACATACAATTATTTTTTAGTTTAGGGCTAATATTGGGCGACAATCTTGGCCTACATACAATTCTGGGATTCACAGAAAGTTTCCAGGCTAACTTTTTCTGTAGATTTTGTCTCACTAGGAGAAGTAATATTAATGCTATTTTCCACGAAAGCCAATGCACTCCACGCGACCGTTTAAATTACGCTGAACATTTACAGTTGAACGATGTGAAACAAAGTGGTATAAAGGAAGAGTGTATTTTTCACAAAATAAGTAGTTACCACGTAACAGTAAATCTCACCGCAGATGTCATGCACGATTTTCTGGAAGGTATATGTCCTTCGGATTCAGCTAAAATACTACAGCATTTTATTTATGGCGCTAAACTCTTTTCATTGACAGAGTTGAATGATAGGGTCCGTGGATTTTATTATGGGCCTAAGTGTAACCAAAACAAGCCCCCTGAAATTTTAGATCATCACCTGAAAAAAAATAATCGCTTAGCAATGTCCTCCGCAGAGATGTTATCCTTTACGAGACACATATGTATGATTCTAGGCGACTTAGTATCTGCGGAAAATGAGCATTGGCAACTATTAAAATTGTTGAAGATCATAGTTGAAGTAGTTATAAGTACTAAACATACATCAGGCACTCACGAGTATCTCAGCACTTTGATAACAGAATATTTGCGATTACATGCGAAGTTATTTCCTGGATCAATGAGACCCAAGCATCACTTCATTGTTCACTATCCGAAGATTTTGCAAATCGTGGGTGTCCTGTGGAAAAGTAGCTCATTGCGATATGAGAGCAAGCATCGTGAAGGTAAAATAATATCTCGTGCTGCAGTTAGTCGGGTCAATGTCTGTCGCACGATAGCGTTGAGACATCAGTTGCGTTTGAATTACCGATTGTTATCTAAAAGATCTTCATATTCAAATTATATTATTGGGCCCAAGACACCAATTAACGTACGTGACATCTTTCAAACGGTCTCGTTCCCTAACGTACTACCATCTGATTTAACAGAACACGTGCACCTTGTCAATTGGGTTAAATACGAAAGTGAAACAATCAGAAAGAACACCATCGTAATGATTCCTTCCGAAGAAGGACCCGTGTTTCACGATGTCCAATGTATAATTTCAGATGATAATTATACATTTTTAATCATAACCAAAGAATTATTGGACTGTTATTTTGATCCACACTGCCAAGCATTTAAAATAATGAATATGGATTGTGTCGATTTTAAATGTTTAAGGTACGAAGATTTGCAAAATGCTGTTATTACCTATAAGAATCGCAGCAGTGACAGTTTCTTTTACATAGCAAAAAAATGGATGTAATTAAAAAAGAAGTATTTCTGCATCTCGGATTCTCGCTCGTTTGTTTGATCAGCTTGAACTTTTTCTTGAATGAAAAAAAAAGGGTTTACTTGCATCCGGACTAACAGAGCTCTAGTACTAATTAGTAAAGCTTCCCTTGAGGATTATGCTGTGATTGATATATTTGATTATGAATTGCTTTTCATGACGCAAATGAATACTTCAGGATAAAATAGAGATTGAAAAGTATAAAAATGTTAGATCAAATGTAGATGTCGAGATAATTAGTTTAAATGATTTATATGTAATTACGAATATTGTTGCTGAAGGTGGTTAGATTAAGTACTATATTTGTTTTTTAATGCTATTTCAATTGATACCTATGTGAAGAGTGACGGGAGAATAATTGTAAGTAAATGATAAGATAATAATGACATCGAATAAATAAATAAATATTTCTAACATGATTTGTAATGCATTAAAGATTTCACTACAGCCCCCTTTTAGCTAGTGTAATGTCATAAAGAAACGTGAGATACGTGGAGGATTTTTTTAATAGTAGATAAATGGATGCTCTTCAACGGTAAAAATATCATATTGACAGTGTAAAAATCTAGATCTGGGTTATACTGTATTCAGAGGAAAATGAATTAAAGATGTTGCATCCTAAGTCATAAATATATGAACAGCATGTATTTAATAAAGTCTGTCACAATTGCAGTAAGTTTGACCAGCTAACTTTTGTCTCTGACCACAATTCTGGCTTCGATGTATACAACTTAGATTGTCAGATTAACTGCAATGTAACTGATTTTTACATTAAACATATGCTGTCTATATATTTACCACTTAGGATGTAACATTTACAATGCATTTATCTCCCATATATTATATAGTGAAATTCCCATATCGTACTCGGACATGGATTGCTATATAGTGTTGGAGCCTTAGTTATGCTGCGTATAGTGAAATTCTCAATGTACTCGGATACGGACTGCGAGATATAGCATTCGAATTTTAGCTATACCGTATAGCAACATTTCCAATGTCGTACTTGGATACGGATTGCTAGATACAGTATTTTAGTTTGAGCTATACTGTATGGTGAAATTTGTAATATCATATTCTAGAAAGAATTACTACACCGTCATCAGGTACTTGATGTATGCTGCATAGCTATATTTGCTATACAATAGTTAACACGAACACAACATACGATCTCAGCTCCTGCCGCTATCCCAGTATGGCAATTTTTGTTATACCGTGTATAATAGAGCCGGTTTACAGATATTTGCAATACGGTATTGTAGAAACTACAATATTACAAGTATGTCCCACGAATTCGATACTTTATGGCATTTATTACTATATTTTTTTACGAACGACTCCTATAAAAGTTTCTCCGTGCACCAGGCAAGAGGTGATAGATATCATACTCGGCACACCCAGACTCACCAACATCGTGAGACACTGGCGGGTTCGAAAGGAAGAAACCCTCTCAGACCACAAAAGAATCTCCTTCGACCTGATCGCGAACGCGACCTGGGAACAGACAGAGACTTACAGGAACCCCAAGGCCACTGACTGGACCTCCTACAAGGAGGAGCTGGAAAAATGGCTCGGGGGGACCTGCCATCGGCTCAAAACGACAGGGCTAGTGGAAAAAGAGGCGACCAAACTGCAGTCAGCCATCATACAAGCGTATGAGAAGGCATGTCCGGCCAAACAAAGAAAAGCGAGTAAGAAGGTGCCCTGGTGTAACAAGGAGTTGGGCGAACACAGAACCAGCTCTCGTAAACTTCTCAACAGGGCTCTCAAGACGCGGCATGAAGCTGACTGGGCTGCCTACAGAGCAGCTCAGAAGGAGTACAAGAATCTCATCAAGAGATCAAAAAACGAGGCCTGGAGGGGATTCTGCGAGGAGACTGAGGCCCTCACAGTAGTTGCCAAGCTCCGCAAAGTCTTCACCTCAGGACCCCCGACAAAGCTCGACAGCCTCATACTCCCTGATGGCAGTATGGCGGAGAGTCAGTCAGACATATTGTCGCACATGCTAAGCACCCACTTCCCGGGCGCCAAGCCTGCAGCAAGGGGGCCTCTTCCAGAGGAGGCACGTAGCAGGAGGGGCCCAGGGGACTGGGGGATTGCGACAGAAATCATCACACCGGCCAGAATAAAGTGGGCAATTGACACCTTCGACGGTTACAAGAGCCCGCGCACAGACGGGATATTTCCAGCTCTTCTGCAGAAGGGAGGAGACATCCTCATCAGCCCGTTGAACACAATCTTCAGGGCCTGCCTAGCATTATGCTATATACCCAGGAACTGGAGAGAGGTCAGAGTGGTCTTTATACCAAAACCGGGCAAAGGCTGCTATGACCAAGTGAAATCATGGAGACCTATCAGCCTCATGTCCTTCATGCTGAAAACCATGGAGAGACTCATCGACAGGTACATCAGGGACCGGTTACTGGCTGCAAGGCCGGTCTCAAGGACCCAGCACGCATACCAAGCTGGCAAATCTACGGAGACGGCACTTCACCACCTCGTTCGCGAGATAGAAGGACCACTACTCCGGCAGAGAGCAGCATTGTGTGTGTTCATGGACGTAGAAGGAGCGTTTGACAACACTTCCTTCAACGCAATATGCGATGCCGCGACGAGATTCGGAACCAATATCGCGGTGGTGGACTGGATCAGGCAAATGCTGGGGTCCAGGACGGTCACCGCGAGTCTCGGCGAAACGGTGACCAGAGCTCAGGTCGACAGGGGTTGCCTGCAGGGTGGGGTATTGTCACCTCTGCTGTGGACCCTTGTCGTAGATGGGCTCCTTGTCAGGCTCAAGGAGTTGAGGGTGACGACCGTGGGCTACGCGGATGACGTGGCACTGGTCGTCGCGGGTGACCACCCCCGATACATGTCGAGCAGGATGCAGAAGGCACTGAACATCGTACAAGAATGCTGCACATCTCAGGCATTGATGATAAACCCCAGCAAGACCGAGATGGTTGTATTCACGAAAAAACGACGCTTCGAAGTGGGACCCGTCGAGGTCTTTGGTTCGAAGCTGGAACTCTCCCACACGGTGCGCTATCTAGGCTTCTCCCTGGACAGCAAGCTATCGTGGGAGGAACACGTGCCCAAGGAGGCAAGAAAGGCCACGGCCACATACTGGGCATGCAGGAGCATGGTAGGACAAACCTGGGGACGAAAACCCAGGGTGGTCAAGTGGATATACACAGCCATCGTTCTGCCCAGTTATCATATGCATCCGTTGTGTGGTGGCCCGCCATGGGAAAATCCACGCTGCGGAAGACACTGGAACAGGTGTACAGGATGGCGTGCCTGGGGATAACGGGGGCGCTTGGAACCTCGCCCACGCTCGCCCTAGGAGCTCTCTTGAACCTCCCGCCGCCGTACCTAACGATTGAGGCGGAGGCCTGGAAGACAGCCCTGCGACTGATACACCAAGGACACTGGAAAAGAACGGGTGTGGGGCACACGGTGGTACTACTGAGGGAAGGGGCACCGCAGGTGAACCTAACCTAAGGCGGGGACCGATGTTCCAACCACTACCAGTTCGAGCAAACCTACAAGGTAGAGATCCCGAGCAGACAGACCTGGTCTGAAGATCGGGACAATCTGCTCTCACCGCGGGGACTCGTATGGTATACGGACGGATCCAAAACCGACACAGGGGCCGGGGCCGGGATCTGGAGCGAGGGACCGAAGACGAGCGTATCGCTTGCGCTCGGGCCCGCAGCTTCGGTTGTCCAGGCCGAAGTGTTTGCTATACTGTCCTGCGCCAAGAAGATCCAGACAAGGGAATTCAGGGGCAAACACATCTACATCTGTGGCGGCAGCCTGACGGCGCTCAGATCTCTCAGCGCTTGCGTCGTAAGATCGGGACTAGTCAGAAAGTGCGCGGAGATACTTTCACAGATCTCCCGCGACAATCGCGTGAAGCTACTATGGGTGCCAGGTCACAGCGGCATACATGGTAATGAGGCGGCGCACTGCTTGGCAAAGGCAGGGGCCCTACGCAACAGGGTCGACGACGGGTGCCTCATAATCCTACCCCCGACTCACGCCAAGGACCTAGCGAGTGTGTGGATTGAACACTGCCACGCAGACCTATGGACACAGGCATCAGGCATGGCACACACAAGGGCTCTCTTCCAAGGACCCTCCCGTAAGCTGGGGGCCTCACTCATCGTCCTGGAAAGAACCAGACTCAGGCCACTTCTAGTGGGTCTCATCACTGGCCACTGGTTCACAGGAAAGCACATGGTTCGGATGGGGCTCAGAGACGGGCCACTCTGTACCAGATGCGGGGAAGAAGAAGAAACCCCACTCCACCTAATATCACGCTGTAAGGGCCTTAAGGGACCTCGAAAGGAGGCCCTCGGGGAAACCTACAACGCAGGTATGAAAATTGAGGACATGGGGGTAGGCAGGCTGCTGTAATTCGCTCAAGTGGCACGCCTGACCCCAGCGCCTACAAGCTTAGGTTGCCCTATGGGCCCGGGCACAATGGTCCTGATGGACTGAGCGCCCGGTCAGCCGCTCGACCGATCGAGCTTCAGACATACATACATACATACATATAATTCTGTGGAAAGAAAGATAGAAATTCTATACTTGCTGTTCTGCAATTCAAAAGATCAACCATAAATGTTCGTGTTTTGTGTTATAGATGCTTTAATTCCATAAATACAACAATATAGCATCTGAATATTTATTCAATTTTCTTTATAAAAAATTCAATGAATTTGTAAACTTCATCTTGTTGCAGCTAATCGAATAGATGTTAGAAATTTTTTATTGATATCTAATGTTAACTACTTGAAAATTTTAAATGACCATCCAGACAGTTACAAATTCGTGTCCAAGATCGCACTACAGAAGGCTTCTTTGATAGCTCGAGCAAATTTGGCCAGGGCAAACGTAGAAATCATAGGGTCTTTAGCTGGAGATGATGCTCGTTTACTAATAATTTAACTATTCAGTCATCTTATAACACCTACGAAGATGGTACAGTGCAAGCTGGACAAGAATTGGTTGATTCAGCTACAGATAATGGAAAGAATTTACCAATGAGCATAGGTCAATATTATACTGAAAATATCAATTTCCATACATCTTTTTTTACAATTGAAATTAAACAGTAATAACGTTATAATATGTCAATTGCAGATCTTGTAATGTTAAAAGTAAATCCTGAGACGATAAAGGGTAAATGTTCTGAACTGACAAATTGATTATCTCTTTTTTTTGTGATATAATTGTAGTATACATGCTTTACATAATGCTTGATTGGCTGAGAAAATTTCCTTGTTGTCACTGGACTCAACAATTGAATATTTCTAGGTTTACTTACAAGGAGAGCACCAGGTACATGGGTGATGGATTCGGACCAAATTTATTCCACAGGTAGGTCGCACCGAGAGGTGTAACAGGAACAAGTTATAGAGCACGCTTCGCAGCCGTTTTCGAAATCGAAAATTTCGATAATTTTCGAGCCCTTATATACTATCTGCGTTGAGTAGAAGTCAACGAGCGCGCGGCGTCTCCGTTCGTAATCGCTGGATCGCTGGTTCGAATCCCGGCCCTTACTTTTTTTTTTTTTTTTTTTAATTTCACCTATTCTACGGCAACTGTTATGCGATCACAATAATATTTCTGTAAATAAATGAATAAACATTTTTTATTGTGGATTATTTTGGTGTTATAAGGAAAAGCGAGCAGCTTTTTTTTTATTTATTTTTAATTTTTGGGTAGGAAGGTACGAAAAGAATTGTGACAAATGAATACACGATTTTCAAAGAAAAACCAATCTTTTTATTTATTTTTCAAAGGTTATCAGTAACGCAAGAACTAGGGTGGTACTGATCATAAAAACAAGAAAAACAATGAATATTTCGGCATCGGGCACACGAAATAAATGCCGAGTTTCCGCATTCACAGGATCTTTTCAAAACGTCAACCGCGAAGCAAACCTCGTTATCGTTTACGAAAGATCTCCTATCGTCACATAATTTGGTGGCGAACCAAGCGTTATTAACTTTCAAGGTAGTGTAGCATCGTTATTTTCGAAAAATGTCCGACTCGATAGATAAAAGTGAAGTGCCCGGTCCTTCGAAGGCCGAAGAAAGTATAACTGATGCAGAGGCCCAAGATATTGAAGATATGAAAGTGCAATTCAAAACTGCGTTAGTATATTGCGAACAACTACTCTCGAAAAATAATCACATCGCGATGGAACTATCTACAGTAATAGAGTAAGCACACATAGAAATTGGCGAAAAAATGTACTGCAGTATATTGGAAACGATAATGGAAAACAAAGTTGTGATGGAAGATGAACTGATAATGTTCGAAGAAGTTCCCGAAGAAAGCGTCTGGGAAGAGTTCAAGGAACCCGCATCGCAATCACACGACGACGACGATTACGCATCACAAGAAAAAAGAATGAAAGACGAAAAGGAGTATATATTCCCCTGAATTACAAAATAAAGGTGGTGAATTTGGCAAAAATGCATCCAAAGTGGAGCCTGGAAAATCTTCAGAGAAAAGGAGCATCTCACCTCAAGAGAATGGACCAGTTGAAAATATGGGAAGAACACATCACAAGTGGTGGGACCACTGTAGACAAATTTAATACAATTGATTCGTGGACATACGATCGTTTTGAAGAAGCTCGACAATCCTATCAGCAGGTCACAACGAGGAATTTCCTGATTTGCAATTCCAAGCTTCCAAAACCTGGGTAGACCGCTTCAAAGCAAAACATAGGATCCGACAAAGGAAAATTACGAAATTTGTTTCCGAACGAGAAACTGTTACAATGAAGGAAACTCTTGCTGCAGCTGAAAACTTCCGAATCCAAACACGAGCGCTGATTCCGAATTATGACAAGGATTTCATGATAAACACTGATCAAACAGGTATTTCAAGAAATAATTGTATTATATATCAGACATAAATTTCATGTACATAATGTAATTATTCCACTTCTTTTGTCTATAGGGTGCCAATACCAATCGACATACGACAGAACCCTTGCCGAGCGTGGGTCAAAAGTGATCTTCGTAAAACGAAAAGATATGAATAAGGTGACCCATTCACACACGGCGCAGTATGCTATAAGCCTATCGGGTAAATTACTTCCCACCGTCTACGTTTGCTTGCAGGAGACCACCGGCAAATGTGGACCAAGGGTCCAAAAGTCTGTGGATGAATATGCGAAAAAATATGCGAACGTCGTCATCACATCTTCAAAGTCCGGCAAACTGACTACAGCACTGTACAGAGATTTTTTGACTGATGTGATGAGACCATACGTAAAGGACGAAAAATTCCTGTTGCTTATCGATTCTTGGGGCGGCCAAACGAATCCAGTATTGTATAACGAGATTTTGACCGATGAGGAAGGTTTACCAACGTGTACTATAAAGGTCATTCCACCAAAGTGCACTCCATTAGTGCAGCCGTGTGACGTATATTTCTACAGTCAAGTTAAAAATTTCATCAAGAAGCTCCAGAATTATTCTTATATTATCCAACAGGATAGGTAAATTAATTCGAGGGAAGATTGCATCAAAATTCAATCTATTATTCACCATCAACTATGTTCTACAATATTTACCGACATGTTGCAATACGCTTGGTTCGCTGCCAAATTATGTGACGATAGGAGATCTTTCGTAAACGTTAACGAGGTTTGCTTCGCGGTTGACGTTTTGACAAAACCCTGTGAATGCGGAAACTCGGCATTTATTTCGTGTGCCCGATGCCGAAATAATTATTGTTTTTCTTGTTTTTATGATCAGTACACTGAGAGAAAAAGCTCCTCCTGAATTGACCATAAATGGAAGGTTCAAATATTTTTGGTTAGAGTCACCTTATTCATGGTACAGTTCACCATTTACATGTGGTTATTGATATGACTAGAAAAATGGTTGACAAGATAATGGTCGCGTATACCACTTGTTCAAGTCAGTAAATGCAATCGTGAATTCATTGTTATAACTACCATGTTAAAGTGGTGGGTAAGCCATAATTATAGTAAAACAAACCATAGGCCGATAGGTTGACTTATGAACTTAGCAGAAGTGAGATATCACCTCACATGAAGTTATGTTAACCTGAACTAAAGTCGATTTGACCATAAATTCGGCGGTGATCCTACCATATCAGTGATTATACGTAACAATCGCATGTTGCAACGATAGAAACGTTTAAGTTGCTTGGGTGTACCATTGCATGGTCATCTAGAAAGCAACAAACCGTCAGTCTGTCCTCAACAGAGGCGGAGTGCATTGCGTTGAGTTCGGCAGTTGCCGAGGCCTGCTGGCTGATAAAACTGATAAAAGATTTTAAATTCCTAAAAGAAGTGTCTTGCATTATCCATGTAGACAATCAAGCAGCTATAAGCTTGGGAAACAATCCTGAAAACAATAAGCGTATCAAGCATGTCGATATAAAACTCAGCTTTATAAAAGAGAAAATCGAAGATGGCTTAATCACACTGAAATATATAAAGACTGAAGATCAGATAGCTGACCTATTCACTAAATCTATCGTTGATATTCTATCGTTGATATCGCTTCCCCAATCCGAATCTACATATCCACATAGAATGCTATCATTGCTTTCGCTTTTATAAACTAATTTACTTTGTAAAGTTCCTTTTACGTACCTTAGTACTCGCTTTAACGCTACATATAGTTCCTGACTAGCCTGATTTTGATATCTGCTTAGATAAGCTATGCTTGTGCAGAGATCTGGCCTCGTGCCCAATACCGCGTACATTAAACATCCAATTATTTTCCGGCATAATGACTCTAAATGTTCGTTATTGTTGTCGGGCTTGATATATTGAAATTTGTGTTCCATAGGGGTTGATATTTCTTTGCACTCCCTCAAGCCAAATTTAAGTAATACTTGATTTAGGTAAGTTGTTTGATTCAACTCGGTTAATCCTTCGTCTAAGTTTTGATTCACACTTATACCTAAATAGTTTTTGACTAATCCTAGGTCTTTCATATGAAATATGTTATTTAGATATTCTTTTAGCTCATGAATCTCGTTTGGATTAGTACCGAATAAGAGAATATCATCTACAAATAATAACAAGTAGCTTCTCCCGTCTGAGCTGCACTTCGAATATAAACAGAAGTCATTTTGTGACCTAGCAAAACCTCTTTTGGTTATGACCTCGTCGAATTTCATATTCCAGTACCTTGGCGATTTTTTTAGACCGTAGATTGATTTATTGAGTTTGCCGACGATACTCTGCCCACGATTTAGATTTTCTGGTAACCTCATACACACTTCTTCTTCCAAGTTCCCGTATAGAAAGGCGCTTCTTACGTCCATCTGATGGACTGGTAATTTATATTTTGTTGCTATTGCTAAAACTATTCGAAAGGTTGTTAGTTTAGCTACCGGGGCATAAATATCATAAGCTTCGAAATGTTCCTTTCGTTGGAAACCTCTCGCTACCTGCAAACGCGCTTTATAAATTGATGGGCTTTCTAAATTATCATGCTTTACCTTGTAAACCCATTTACTATCTATTATCTTCTTGTCGACCGGGGTTGGTACCTCAGTCCAGGTATTGTTCTCCCGTAGAACATCCAATTCCTTATTCATAGCCTCCTTCCATTTTTCTAATTGGGGGCTCTTGATTGCTTCTTCGTAGGTTGTAGGCTCATCGAGCATGCTTACATAGCTCGTGTCATAATCGTCGTGCCACGACGGCTTCTTCGTTTTTCGTTTCCCATCTTTTCGTACTACAGTTGTATCTAGGTTCTGCGGCTCCTCTGAGTCTGATGCTTCACTTAGTTCCTGACGACTTTCTTCGAAGACGCTACTATCCGACTGTCCATCGGTTTCCTCGTCGTCGGATTCTTCATTAACATTCTGATTCTCGATTTCGGGAGGATTTGAGCTTGTATACTGGTACAGCAGGGGTCTAGGCTGCTTCGATAGCTTTTCTTCTGCAAAGACTATGTCTCTCTTTATTTCTATTTTTCCACTGGCAGGAAAGAAGATTCTATACCCCTTAGTGTTTTCTCCGTAGCCCACAAATAATCCCTCATTACTCTTTGCATCCCATTTCAAACGGTTTGGCTTAGGAATATGAACAAATACCTTTGAACCGAAAATTTTAAGCTGGCTAATGTCAAATTCTTTTCTGAACCACAATTCATATGGTGATTTCCCAGATATTGATCTTTTTCCTGTTCCATTTAACACGTATGTTGCCGTATTCACGGCTTCTGCCCACGAGTTTTTTTCTAGACTCTTCGCGGTTAACATAGATCTTGCTGCTTCGGTGATTGTGCGATTGTCTCGCTCGGCTTTACCATTCTGCTCTGGAGTATGGGGTACTGTCGTCTGGTGTCGAATACCTTTTGACTCGAACACTTCTCTTAGCTCTTTATTTACGAACTCTGTTCCGTTGTCTGTTCGTACCGTCTTGATTTTGTTGCCAGTATCCTGCTCCGCTATATTGAGGAACTGTTTCACTCGACTCGCCATTTCATATTTGTTCTTGAGAAAATAGACATGTCTATATCCTGAATAGTCATCTTTAATTAGTAAGTAGTACCTTGAACCACCCACCGACAGCGTTTCCATCGGTCCAGCCACGTCCATGTGGACTATTTCGCACGTCCGCGATGTCTTCGTTTGGCTTGCCTTGAAAGGAGACCTATGTATTTTTCCCTTTATGCACCCTTCACATATCTTCTGGTCTGCTTCGTAGTTTATCTGACCTTTGTCCAGTAATTCCTTTACATGATCCATACTTTGATGACCTAGCCGCTCATGCCAGGCTGACAGCGTATCTCCTGCGTAAGTCGCTTGTTCCGGTTGACTCATACCAAAAGACATAACATATAATTTTTTACATCTATAACCGACTGCTGATACTGTTCCATCTTTGACAATCTTACAGCTTTCACTATCAAATGTCATCCGGTAACCTTCATCTATAACACCCCTAACTGAAACAAGATTTACCGTCATTTTCGGGACATACAGTACATTACTCAAAGTGGTATTTATCCACTCTTTACCGTCGTATGCTTTCAATTTTATTGTTCCGTGACCAACAGCGTCCAGTTCAGTTCCGTCACCTATCACTACTTTCTTTATTGGTGTCACGTCCGTGTAGGTATCGAAGAACTCACGCACATAGCACATGTGTTCACTTGCTCCTGTGTCCACTAGCCACTTGTTTTTGTCCGCAAAGTCTACCACAAACGCGTTACTTCTATTACTCTCTTTGTTGTCTCTCCGCGCACTTCTCGCTATACGTATACGGCACTCACTTATGTGATGGCCTTGCTTCTTACAGTAATGACACTGCTTCCTTATTGTTCTGCAGTCCTTCTTCACGTGACCAGGCTTACCACATGCGTAACACTTTATTTGAATGTGAGCGGTTTTACTAGCCAATGCCGCTGAGGCTTCTCCCTCTGTGCTGTCTTGTTTTCTTTCCTTTACTCGTTCTTCTTCTACAAGTAATCTAGCCGTTAGCTCGCTAATCTTTTGTGTACCAATCGGGACCGATTCCCATGCTGCTACGAAATGTTTATACCGTTCAGGTAGTGAGGTAAGCACTTTTGTTATTATCATGCGTTCTGGTATCATTTCGCCTAATTGGGCTATTTTGTCCCGGATTTCTTCCAACTTGGCAAAGAAAACTGAAATTTTTTCCCCCTCTTCGCACTTTAATGAGAAAAACTTTTGTTGCTCTAAGTGAAGGCTAGTTTCTGATTTCCTTTCATACACTGTCATGAGTTTTGCCCACATTTCCTCGGCTGAAGATGCTGTGATAATGTGTACCATTACCTTCTCTTCCAAATGCGTGACTATGACGCCTTGTGCTCTTCCGTCTTTCGCGACCCAATCGCTATACGTAACTGCTCCTACGGCTGGCTTAGGTTCGCTGCCATCGACTCAGCCATAGAGTCCCATGGCCTGTAATATGACTCTAATTTGGAATTTCCACACATTCCAATTTTTTCTCCCTTCTAGCTTAGCACCTGTATTTAGATATACTTTTTCCATACTTATTATCTTTACAGTACACTACACAAACTTTACACGTGCGTCCCTTAATGACCGACCGGCGCTTGCCGCACCGTTGAATCTGTACTTTGGTTATCCACTTTTATTATGTGCATCCGCGATATCTGGGCCCATAACCTGTTGAGGTTTAGGATTGAAAAGGGTGGAATAACCAAATACGTTTATCGTTTTAGTTTAACGAAAATAGTTTATAGTTTATTTTATCAATTTTTGTTCACACACATTTGCACGTTGTATCTTATGAGGGACGTCTTGGAAGAAGGAAGAAAGCGGAAACACGCTCTCAGTGTTGCCACCTGTTGGACTTATTTTGTCTGTGGAAGTTCTCATAAAGCGGGAAGGACTTCCATATTCAAAAAGTCTATTTCTTAACTTGACATGTATATTATATCTTTATTGTATATTCTAACACTATATCATATAACTGTAACAACAATAATTGTAGTTAGGATGACTATATTTATAGTTGGGACTACCGTAATATTAGGGTGGTCCTTATTTGGGGTGTTGACGAATTTCGACAAGTGCGCCCCCTAGACACGTTCGAAATAGAAAAAAAAAAGTGTGCAAAAACGGAGCGCTGTAGTCCAATTAGAAGACGTGCCTCTAAGCTCGTTTTGTTTCTCATTTGAATAACATGGGATTTTCAGACTACTTCAGTCATTATGTTTTTGAGTTATCCCCGAGCACGCAAAAAATTCTTTTTTCACATAAATCTGTTGTTCATGGGTACAACTACGCGTATATTTTTCCACAAGTCGTTATCACAACCTTTACGCCCCCCATCCCCTTGATATCGGGGCACAACGGCAAATTGATCAACGTGAATACCTGTTTTTAGTCGCTTGGTGCTTGACAGTATTTCACCAATTAAAAGGCAGTCTTATTTACGTCATAAGTTTGTAAAAAAAAGTAATTGTACATCTGGGAAAAAATATGTATTTCAATTAGTATATTTCAAAACACATCATTTACACTTTATGCTTAAAACTTCGTACTCTGGCAAGCGGCGTCTCGTTGTAAGCAGAAAGCAGGGGTGCTCACGCGCGTCCTGTGTTGTCCACGGGCCTGGTGAAGTTTTGTAACAAAATGTACGCGTAGTTGTACCCATGAACAACAGATTTATGTGAAAAAAGAATTTTTTGCGTGCTCGGGGACAACTCAAAAACATAATGACTAAAGTAGTCCGAAAATCCCATGTTATTCAAATGAGAAACAAAACGAGCTTAGAGGCACGTCTTCTAATTGGACTACAGCGCTCCGTTTTTGCATACATTTTTTTTATTCATCATGAAGATATCACTCGAACTGGGTAGTAATTTGAGAAGGAGCTCAATCAATCGAGTCGAGTCAATGGTTTTATGTTGGCCTGACGTTTCGGCAGTGATATGCTGCCCTCATCAGAGGCTATTTATTAAAAATAAATAATTACAGAAAATTAATCAAATGCTCAGTGCATACAAAGTGTCAAAAGTTAAAACTTAAAATTACAAAACATAGTCAAAGTTAAAATGTATCGAAACAAACAATGAAAGAGAAGTCAAAACAAATACAATGGTAGTCAAAAAGATGATAACAAGGAAGACATAAAAAATCAACTAAATCTGATATATCAAAAAGAACTTAGATTACCTTAATGTGATTAGTGTCACGTGAAAAAACTGGTGTCTATGCACACCATCACCTCACTGCAAGATATACTAAGTGTCATCTTGCGCAGGTAGAAATGTTTAATAAAGCAGAGAGGTGTGACAACGTGCTTTATATACGTTGTCAGCTGAGGTAACCAAATGAAAACAAACAACCAGTGACGTCAATGCATGACGTCAATCACTGACGTCAATGGTCAGTTACAATAGGTGTTTATGTTGAACTAGCGTTCAAGACACAGCTTTTTTCACGTAAACACAAGGTAAGAGTTAACATAGAATAAAAGAAAATAATAAACTAAGAACAACTTTTAGATCTTAACCTATGTAATAAGTGAGAATAAGGCTGGTGTAATTTTTTAGTGTCTTTTTTCTTATTAAGACCATTAGACTGCAGATTAATTCGTAGCATCTCAGAGGTGATACGTTTTGACCAAACGGACTCCCTATCAAGCACAACTGCATTATCCCAATCAAACGTATGATTAAATTTCGTTTGGTGTAAAGAAACGACGGAATGTGCTTCTGGGTTTTTCTTCAAGTTATCTTTATGTTCTTTCAGTCTGGTCTTAAGCTGACGTTTGGTTTCACCCACATAAGAAGCTGAACAGTCATTACATTGCACCTTATACACTACATTACATTTGTCATGAACATCAGTCTGGTCTTTACCTTTGGTGACAACTGTCCTTAGATTACTATTAACACACAAGACAGGTGTCAAGTCAAATTTCTTAAGGGAACAACTTAATCGCTCGGAAAAATCTTTGATGAAGGGTATAGACACTAACCTACGTTTCAAGGTTGGACCGTTAACAACGCTGAGAATTGAGGTGTTTTCCTCCGGGTCAGTCAACGTAATGACAATGTTAATCTTTTTGGAAAAACGGTTACTAGATTTTAAATACTTCACCCTTTTAGTTATTAACCTCTCTGAAAAATCATCGGGGTAGTTATTATCTCGTAAGAACTTTTTAACTAAAGTCAAATTATCAGTATGGAATTTTGGGTGGGATAACGAAATAGCTCTGTCTACTAGATTAAAGACCATACCTCGCTTTTGAGATAAAGGGTGCATGGAATTAAAATTCAAGAACCTGCCAGAAAACGTAGGTTTTCTGTACCAATTAGTGATTAACCCGTTGGAATCATCTCGTATCACGTTAACGTCTAAAAAACTTAACTTTCGCTCAACCTCAAGTTCGTGAGTAAACTGTAGGCGGTAATAATAACCATTAAAAATATTAGTCACATACTCTATGTTAGCGTGTGGAATGCACATGATAATATCATCTACATATCTGAGATGTTCTGTGGAAAGTGGTCAGTCTAATGGCGGCACAATTATTTATTTTCGCGAATGACAACGCTGCCGCTCGATCACAGACAATCGATCTACTGATATTTTATATGTCTGTGACTGATAATAGACGACGTAGCAGTAGCTGTCACGTCGTAGGTTAAAATGAACTGTCATATTACAATATTGTGTAATTAAATTGTAATATCGTTCATAATACGACGGTATACGATACTATTTCATAAATAAGTAGTACTGACTTGTTAAATTAATTACAGATGTCAATTTCTGTTTATTTATAACATTAGGTTATAAATAACTGTCTTGGTGAAATTTGGGCATCTCGGAGTGATAAAGTTAATTAGGCAATAGCATACGAAATTGATTCTTTATGAATTCATTTCAGGTGTGAATTTCTGTTTATTTGCTACACTATTTAGATCCGTGAATTTCTTCGATGACTGACTGACCCGTTGCATCTCTTCGACAAGTAGGGTTACGAACAAAGCGATGTGAATATCATTCAACGAGCAATATTCGCCTTGATTCAGTGAAAGTGTTCCATCCTACGAGGCATCTTTGCTGAATAAAACAATACTCTACATGTCTTCTCAGCCTAATAAGTATGAAAATAGTCCTGCGTAAGTGATGTGTTAGTCCATCAATGCGTGTTCAAGTTTCATCGAGTAATAAATTAATTGAAATTATTGTTCTTATTGTAAATCTATTTAATTGTGTATTTGATTGCTGTGTAGAATAAAGCAAAAATTCATGACTACTTATTTATGAAATAGATAACTGTTGTATTAGGAACGATATCACAATTCAATTACACAATATTGTATATTATATTGCTCGATGAATGATTTTCACATCACTATGTTCGTAACCCTCCTTGTCCAAGGGATGCAGCGGATCAGTCAGTCACCGACGAAATGCACGGTTGTAAATAATTTAGCAAATAAACAGAAATCCACACCTGCAATGAATTCATAAAGAATCAATTTCGTATGCTATTGCCTAATTAACTTTATCACTCCGAGATGCGTAAATTTCACCAAGATAATTATTTATAACCTAATGTTATAAATAAATAGAAATTGATATCTGTAATTAATTTAACAAGTCAGTACTACTTATTTATGAAATAGTATCGTATACCGTCGTATTATGAACGATATTACAATTTAATTACACAATATTGTAATATGACAGTTCATTTTAACCTACGACGTGACAGCTACCGCTACGTCGTCTATTATCAGTCACAGACATATAAAATATCAGTAGATCGATTGTCTGTGATCGAGCGGCAGCGTTGTCATTCGCGAAAAAAAATAATTGTGCCGCCATTAGACTGACCACTTTCCACAGAACATCTCTTATAATAAAACAATGGTCTAAAATTCAATTTTGACAAACAATCGCGTTCTAGATCTACCATGACTACGTCAGCTAGAATCGGAGAAATAGGAGAACCCATAGGAGAGCCAAAAATTTGCTTATAAAATTGATTATCAAATTGAAAATAAACATTGTCCAACAAAAACGTTACGCCTGCTAGAAGTTCACTCAGAGGCATGGTGGTATGTTTCGCAATGAATGAGTACCTGTTAGCTATCGCTGTCTTAACTAAATCAGCCGGTACATTCGTAAACAACGAGGTAACATCCAGAGAAACCAAAATATGATCGTCTGGTACCTGTATATTGCTAAGTTTTTCAATCAAATCCCAGCTATGTTTAATATAAGAATCAGCTTTAGGAATGCTACTAATCAGTAAATTACTTAAAAACTTTGAAATCCCATACGTAGGACTCCCAATCGCAGAAATGATAGGTCTTAATGGTGTGTCTTTCTTGCGCAAGATGACACTTAGTACATCTTGCAGTGAGGTGATGGTGTGCATAGACACCAGTTTTTTCACGTGACACTAATCACATTAAGGTAATCTAAGTTCTTTTTGATATATCAGATTTAGTTGATTTTTTATGTCTTCCTTGTTATCATCTTTTTGACTACCATTGTATTTGTTTTGACTTCTCTTTCATTGTTTGTTTCGATACATTTTAACTTTGACTATGTTTTGTAATTTTAAGTTTTAACTTTTGACACTTTGTATGCACTGAGCATTTGATTAATTTTCTGTAATTATTTATTTTTAATAAATAGCCTCTGATGAGGGCAGCATATCACTGCCGAAACGTCAGGCCAACATAAAACCATTGACTCGACTCGATTGATTGAGCTCCTTCTCAAATTACATTTTTTTTTATTTATTTCGAACGTGTCTAGGGGGCGCACTTGTCGAAATTCGTCAAGACCCCAAATAAGGACCACCCTAATGTTCAATATATTATCCGAATCAGGTAGCAACTACGCCAAGTTGCAGAAATTTCTCTAGCTACATTCATAAGAATATAGTCATGAATTATATTTGGCACGTAATAACACGATTGCATCTTATAATGTTATTCTTTGATACCGAATAATTCTTCACTTTTTTTCGAAATAATGGTATGCATTTCGAATGAAACGGAACACTTTTCGTATTCGGGACTAGGTATTATATTGACGAACAATCATTTATTCATTGGATTTATTGTAACGAGTTACCGTACATTGAGACAGTGCCGATTATACTATAATTATCCTACTTCTACACCAGCAAAATTCGAACTCGACGCAGTAATTATGCGTTATGTGAATATATTATATAAATTCGAACTGACTTTAGAGGCCTTCAAATCGCTTCACACATACAAACATGGAAAAATCAACTTCATTCGGTATATTACAATTATGTCTTGCAAGGTAAGTAGAAAAATTGTGACCGTAATAACATTCACGAGTAACATCGTCATTATATAGGTACTGCGATGCTGTAACAGATTTTCCTCCTGCGTATATGATTAAATATTTTTTTTCACACATGAACGGAAAGGCTGATTTTGTTCCCTATTTTCGGGGAGCAAAGAGCGGTTTTGCCGCTCGGAAAGTCTTTTTCTGTGCTCCGGCCGGAGGACATTTCTTACTTTACTGGCCTAGGTACGTAATATACTATTCTCCCCGAAAGTCTTTCCTCCCAGTCTTTGCTCCCCGATATGAAGTTGCACTAGATTCATCTATCCACTTCTTTCCTTCCATGAAAAAAAAACAGAAGACGGTGGAACCAACTTCATACCTATACTGTTTTGTTTAAAGCAGCAACCAAATGAATAAATCATAACTTTATTTATTGAATTCCAATTAGTGAAATTAAATTTCAATTAGTGTAACTAAGAATTGGTTGAGCAGTATATATATATATATATTTTGTCGTAACATTCGAGTATTTAATTGCGACTATTCAAACAAATATTTTGTTGATTCGATCAATTTGTTTTCAGTGCAGATGTACTATAGGATTTTAGGTCTTTTATAAAGAATACGGCTCATAATTTTATATTCTCTCGACAATGTCAACAGACTTTTGTGCGCATAGGTCCCTTTAATACGACGCTAAGTCGGCAAAGTAGTTGCGGTGGTATTACCGAAAACCTTTTTGTTTGATCTCAGACAAAAAAATGGATTGTAAGTACAAACATTTTATTTTTGGAGTAAAATATTTGTGTGCGCATGTGCAGTGTGTGTTTACGCTATTTATCTCTGCATTGCGAAGAAAAAATACCCATGGAGTAGAATAGTCAAAGAAATATTATGACATCTATTATTTCAATCAGTTTTTATTCCCCAATATACTTATATAATATAACAATCGGAAAAACACTACCACTCAAGATAAATGATAAGTGATATTCTGCTTTTTTTTTCTGTCTTTCAATCGAACGAAAGATTGTTTTTCATTACTTGAGTAAAAATCGTATCTCACGGTGGCTCTTTGATTCTTGTCAAATTCATTTGGATATAAGGTGATAGCTAGTGGCGGGCAACTTGCTTGTATCTCTAATGTCTCTTGTTTATCTAATTTTTCCATCGATGCATTCGTACAGATTTTGAAAAATGCCACAATGATTCAAGACGTCCGCACCGAGTGAATGACATAACATTGGCACTTTCCGAGAGTCATTTTGAAGCAAACAGACTTACAGAATTGACCCCCAATGTAGCTGGTCTATCCTCAACTTTTGAAGGTAATTATTTTCTCGGATATCACACGCTCGCGACCCTGCCCCTTCCTTGAACTAAAAAAAAAAGCTCATATTCACAGCTGGTAAGCTAGACAAAATTTAGTAGTAATTATTGTCTGTGCTCGTCAATACACTATCAGATTCAAGTCACGTTAATAATCCAAATGCAGAGCAGTCAAAATCGCAAGATGCGTCGCATACTTCATCGAACGGACCTGGCAATTCTGATGCCCATACGCAATCGGCTAACGAGCCCCTTCCCGAACCAGAGTCTGATTCAATGTGTGATTATGACACTGACAACTCTAATCATCAATCTTACATCTCACAAGTTTCCTCCTCAAAAAATTCTGAAGAGCTTGACGATGCTGACCACGAAGACGAAGATGACGTAGGATGCTCATCGATGAGATCTAGGAAACGACGGAGGTGCCCTAGTAAATGGAGAGATTTTGCTGCGAAAAAAGCACGAAATTCAGGAAAAGCTGGTGTTTCGAGGACGGGGACTCCTTTCGGCAATAGAAAGATGCATAGCGGGTGTAATAGGACCTGTAGATTCCGATGTCAAGATAAGATAAATATGACAGAGCGGCAAACAATTTTTTCTTCATTTTGGGCGCTAGAAGATCATGCACGTCAATGGGACTACGTTGCTCGGCATATGGATACACGGAACCTAATAAAAGTGGACAGTGCTGCGCAAAATGAAACTCCGAGAAGAAGAAACCGCACCCACAAATTTATTCTGAGGACTTCTACAAAAGAAGTAAAGGTCTGTCGGAGAACGTTTTTTGACACTCTAGGTACGTGACTATTTAGCATTCACTATACGGCAATAACGTGACATTAGTTGAATGGCCACAGCTCGAAATAATCAGTTTATATGTGAATTATTGCCGATTGTGTAAAAAATGAAATATACTGAGTAAACGTAATATTTGGAAAGACTGATGAGCGATCAAAGGAAGTAATAAGGCCACTCTTTTCTATATACACATTTTTTATCTCAGGTATCACTCGTCATTGGTTGTTAACTGTGGATAAAAAGAAAGCAAGCGATGGACAGTTCATTTCATCCGATGGGCGTGGCTCTCACACAAATAGACCGAAAAAAATAACTCCGTCTGTCAAACAATCCGTCCAAGATCACATTAAAACATTCCCACGAGTTGACTCGCATTACACCCGAGCGAGAAGTAATAGACAGTACTTGGACGAAAATCTCAACATCGGTAAAATGTACCGACAATACAAGGAGTGGATGGCCGATCGAGATGATGCAAACATCGCTTCGGAGCATCATTACCAAAATATTTTTTATGGATATAACTTGAGCTTTCATAAGCCAAAGAAAGACCAATGCGCAACCTGCAGCCACTTCGATTTACTCACATCGGAACAAAAAGTGTTAGAACAGGAAACTCACGGCGAGCATATTGATAATAAAATAAAATCCCGTGAACTAATGTACAGAGATAAAGATGTAGCACTCGAAGCTGGAACGACAATAATACGTACAGCTTGTTTCGATCTTCAAAAGGTATTTTTGATTATTCATACCTGTACATTATATTATAAGGTACATACTACTTCGCTTAATATAGAACAGGAACTCAATTTCGATCTATCAAAGTCAGAATCTTGAAAACAAACTATAATTTCTTTCAGTTTTGTGATCCTCACTATATTCACGCAACGTAGTCAAAAAAGTGATAAAAATTTTTCAAATAGTGACTGAATAGTGACCCAAAAGTGACGGTAAATTTTTCTCGAGTACTTTAAGTTTTTTCTTTGATTGTTCCATTTCTTCTTCTACGGCTCTTTTTCTGGTAATTATTTCTTGTTCTTTGTCCTTTTTGATTTCCTCTTCTTTGGCTAATCTTTCCTGATCTTCTAAATGAGTTTTGTACTTTTGATGTGCAGACTTAGCAGCTAGAATCAATTTGTCAGTAATAGGAATTAATTCAGGCCTATTTTGATACCTCTTCATGCCGTCTTTGATGTGTAATCTCGCATTCAGCGTCCTGAGAGACATTTTAGTTTTATCAGGAGTGAGGTTTCTACCGGAACATGAAAATCCTCTCTTAATGTCCGCACTGCCATGTGAAACAGACAAACTGGCTTTGACGAGCAGGCCAATAGTGGGATATTTCGGTCCGTTGAAACTAGTTTGGAGATTAATTATCCCAGACCAAAAGAAGTCAATACGTTGCGAGACATTTGTAGGCAGTTTTTCTAGCATGAGAAGCTTCTACTCATCAACGAGCTTATTTACCGATATTTCTGAAGGCAATGCTTCTGCTATTCTTTTTATACTATAAATTGATGTTTCATTTTTTATTTCTTGCGGCTGGAAACACCGGAAGTGTTTGATAACTGTCCTGACAGATAAACACGTCTTCTCAAATAAATGCTTTGCTGTGGCAAGATAATGATTTGGGACATTTATTCGGAAATGCAGGCGATCAGCTGCAGAAAGATTTTTTAACAAATCATCAACTTCCTCACCACAAGCTACTTGATCAATAGTTGCCAGGTTTCCTTCTGAGAAAGGATTGTCTGCTGTCAGAAGTTTTGCTACTACAGTTGGCTGGAATATCCTCCCAGCAATAGTGAGAAAAATCGATTTGAGTTCATCGTACATTAGATGAATGAAAGGTTCATTTGCTTGAAATTTTCGGGTGAAACCTTTATGTAGCTCAGCCTCATCGGTAACAAAGTGCAATTCTGCTTTCAAAGTTGGGTTTTTCACGGCAGTCACTATATCCCGGGTAACAATTTGAAGTAGCAGCCATACGGCCGCTCTATGGGCAACCGACCTGCCAATGTGGCCGCCATGTGGGTTTTATCATGGCTAGTACCTGGTTAGTACCTGGCAACGACGACCAAACTATGTAGCTCCTTCATGGCAGCTAGCTGGTTAGACAGCATAGCTTACTTATGGTTACGACCTGGTAGCGACATGGCGTAACAATCCAACGCGGCAACCATACGGCCGTTATATGGCCAATCCGCCTAGCCTATGTGGCCGCCAAATTAACGTAGTCGGTTTTATATTGGCTTTTACCTGGCAACGACGACCAAACTATGTCGCTCCTTGCTGGAAACTAGGTCGATAAACAATATAGTTAATTTATGATTTTGACCCGGCAGCGACATGGAAGCACTTACTTGTTGCCATGTAGGGGCCTACTAGTTGCCAGTAATTTTGATACCGATCTGAAACGTGAAAGCCATGAAGTAACCATGAAATTTCACCAGCTAGCTGTCATGTTGCAGCCACCGTATTTTTGAACGAACGTCGCTACTTGGGTTCTATTCTCCCTCAAGTATATGTATTTCATTCACACAGTATTCATTCCAGAAGAACTGTTGTGAAATATACTACCACGTAGGCGGTATGAGTCGCTTGACTCGTAGGTTAATTACGATTGTGGTTGTTTGGCGAAGGGTAGGTGTAGTCAAGCCAACGTTACTTGCGAGAGTTGCCGCTCATCTATCGGCATGGCAAGGTAGGTGGCAGCGCAATGTATGGACCAGGTAAATGCCAGACTACCTGAAGACATGGCCGTGTCAGCTTGCCCCACATGAAAGCTATATGCCCTCGCAAGGTGGCGGCCGGGAAGTCGCCAGTTAACGTTGAGACACGGCAGTGCCAGGTTGGCCCACATAAAAGCTATATGGCATCGCGATGTGGCGGCCGAGTAGTCGCCAGTTAACGTCAAAACATGGCAGTGCCAGCTCCCATGCATTAGCGGCTATGGCTGCTCCCAGCCGTTGACAATCGCGAAAATTACCACAAAATCGTAGACTAGATGCAGATTCTTCACCGTTGTTGGAAACAAAGATGTTTTTGGATGGTTGTGTACGAAATGCCATACAGAATCGGGCTCAGAAAGCCGATTTTGCATTTTTGATCCGTAGGCTTTGATATAAGTTAAAATAAATGGTACGCCCAGACCTTACGATGAAAAAAAATTAAAAGATTTCCGATTTTATCCGATCACACTGTAACGTGGCCAAACCACGACCCACATAAACATTAGGATCATATGGTCAATAAATCAGGCCGCTTGTCAATGGCGCGCGCCATCTGCCATCAGCGCGGTCAACTATAGAAGACGCCATCTACCACGGCGCAGTAAACTATCGCCTATCGCCATTTTGCCTAATATTTTTCTCGCTAACAAAGTCATCTTTCGATTTGATGAGGTAGCAGCAAATATCGATATTTAATCAGAGCAAGTCTCTCTGGGGATATCTAAGTGTGATTCTAGCGGGGTTGCTTCGGCCTCCTTTGCCTGTTTGACCACTCTGGTATTCCTATTGCATTTTTATATACACAGCTCCGCTTTAGAAGTATTGGTGAACCTAGCGTGGTTGCTTCGGTCTCCTCGCCTGTCAGATCCATGCTTCTTACAAGCACAGCTGTTGAATTTAATTATCAGTCGAGTCATTTCGAGATAAACAAACTTTATTCAAATTCAAAATTAAATTAACGTAGTAAGTAGATTCATTCAATATTCTTAATCGAGCCAAGTAAAATCATTTAATATTCATAATCGAGCCAACAACTCTTTAAAAGACCTAGCAGCCTAGGCAAAATCACATCGAACACGTATACACACGTCATTAGCATTAAGGCAATTAGGGATAGTAACACATACTCAGGTAAAATAAACCTTTTATCTTAAAATCGAGCCAAAACTCTTTAAAAGACCTAGCTGTCTAGGCACCTATATTTCAAGTTATTGTTTTAATATCATCTACGCTTCAACCATTTTATGTTAGAGTTAAGAAATATCTATATCAAATAATCACCTTCCATAAAAAATAATAAAACATTACTCGTGATTATTATAAACTGTGTGAATTCAATCATTCAACTACCATCCCAATTAGAAAATATAAGTAGGCCCGTGGAGAAAGTCCAAGCACCCTGAGATAAGAGACTGCATCGGTCTTCTGCCGATATAAGTAAAGAGTTACCTTAGATTTAACACAACACGTACCAGTTCGAACTCATCACTCGTTAAACATCGGCTGCCGAAAGAACAATTCGATTGATAGCCCCGTTTCGGAGATATTCGAGAAAGTAGACGGAGTCGGTAAAATTCGAGTATATACCCCCCCCCCCCCCCCCCCCCCCCCCTTAAGGTAAGATTCCAACTCTAGACGACCCTTCGATTCATATTAAATTGATTAAAGAGAAATTCTTTTCTCATTGCGTAGTTGTAACGCCGTTAATATATCATCGTATTGTCGTGTTTTAGTTTTGCTTAACAATTGATTGTTGATTGTATTATCGTTTATTGTGTGTCCCCAATATATAATAATGCCTTATTGATCGATCTTTCAAGAAAGTACCGTCATTTCTTATTGTATTATCATTTCTTTGTCTTTGGTTCACTATTCTCGTACTAAGTCCCTTGAAAGTGTGATTAATTGTTGATCTGAATCACCAAAATTACTATAAAATCCAATCCCAGAAGTAAGAATTCGCCACGTGGAAAAATTAGTTGCGTAGTAAAATACGATAATTGATCTCGACGGCTTGTTGAGCCACGTGTTCCTGGAAGAATCGGTCTACAGACTGTAGGTACGATATTGTGATAATATCTCGATTAATTTAGCCCTTTCCGATTGGAAGTAGCCTCAGACCACTAGTAAAACCTTGAGCTGGTATAATTATCGTTATTTGGAAATAATATTTGTAATAGACTCTAGCGTCCCTTTTGTTAACTTGCACTTTTCTAGGGAATAATCTGTGGTATCGACCCGTCCAATTAGTCACTAGGAGTCCCCAAACTATTGCTTCTGGAATTTTGATCCCTCTATGTTATCGACCCACTTACTGTGAACTAATATTATTCAGTGATTGATTTCTATCGTACCATTAGATATCGTTTCCTTCTTTTTGTAAAATTTGATTGTTCTAACTTACCAATCCCCTTGTTCTATATTCCCTAACGTTCTATATTACCCTATGCCCTACTTTTCCGTTTGTGACCTAGTCAGTCGGCTGTCTTTGATTATTTTCGTTTAACTTGTTTAACTTGTGTTCTGTTCGACCTATGTGATCGGTTTTGATTGTGTAATTGTTTTTATCTTGTGTTCAATTGTTCGTATTAATTGTTGTTATTTATTGTTTTTGATAAACTGGTTTCTGTGTGATTAAATCCATGAACCATACAAATATTTTAGTCTCCTTTAAATTATTCCGCCCCTATGTTCCCCTCACGCTCAGCTTACCGTGTAATATCGTGTTGTGTTTTCAGTTATTAATCTCGTTGCTATACGTGCGTTCATTATATTTGATTTAATTCTTTGATTATTATTATTTTGAGTTTAGTTTAAAGCTATTTCATTACCACGGTACCCCTAGGTACCTGGCGCCCAACATATCGTAACTTTATCGGAAGTAAGCTATTTTTCATAATTGTTCGGTAATAGTAAACAGTCCGGTGAATTACAAACGTGGCAAGAGTGTCTGGCTTTGTAGTCTTGGCCTGTCCGGTCCAAAACCCCGACCGTCGGCAGTGCACGTCACAACACATAGAATAGTATAGGAAAATACCATGACGTACTCACAGATTGTCAATTTCAGGATATTATTTATATGTTCCATATTATCCTCAAATTGAAAGAACAACACTCGTTATGTACGTGAAGATTAGGATAGGAATACACCATGATGTAGTCACCGATTTTAAATTTTAGGATAACATTCGAACGTTGAGTAGAGCTTCTTATGTGTTTGTGTATATCGACGGCTGAGCAGAATAATATCCTATTCCAAATTGTGTTTGCAAACTAGCCTATATCAAATTAGATTGAAAACTAGCCTATCTCAAATTTCGATTGGAAACTAGCCTATCTCAAAATTCGTTTGGAAACTGGCCTATTTCAAATTTTGATTGGAAACTAGAAGAATTGGATCTCCAGAAGACATTTGTTTTCTCCGAAATCAAGTTGATACCACTGTGGCGGTCTCTCTATGCATCTTTCAATTTGTAATTGGACCTGCAATGATTCGAATTTTTATAGTAGGTATAGGTACGAGCTACCTACGTGAAGTTAGCCCCCCACATTAAGAAAAAGGGATTTCTGAAAGTTGTTCCCGATTGTTCTAGGTTTGTTCTACATTGTTCCAAAACGTTTTCCCGCTGACTCAAAAACTAGAAGCTGGGATAAAAATTTTGGTTTTTCGGTCCTAGCCCCCCCCTTCTGGAATTTGTATGATTTTTTCAATGTTCTGGGTTGTTCTAGTTGTTCTGTACATTGTTCCAGAACATTATTGCCGTCAGTCCCGTCGCAGGCCGTCAAAAATAGAAAAAACTTTTTTTCTTCTGCCCCCCACTTTCAAAAAGTTGCACTTTTTTCAGATGATTTAGATTGTTCCCGTTGTTCTGAACATTGTTCCAGAACTACATGGTCGTCAGTCCGAATTTGGACCGGCAATGGCCGAAAAAATATAGCCACGAAGCCGTAATAAACGAGTCGGTAGTCCGACATATATTCGGAGAGTGATTAAAAATCTATTTTTATACCAGCCCCCCACTTGGCGAGATTTTCACTTTTCCTGGTTGTTCCGCGTTGTTCCAGTCGTGTTCTACATTGTTCCGAAATCACAGGGTCGTAAAATATAGCCACGAAGCCGTAAGTCCAACGGCAGTCAGACATATATTCGGAAAGTAAAAAGGTATTATTATTAGATATTATTATTTTTTTGCTTAAAATATTCTGAGTTATTACTGCAAATTTGGAGAAATGATGTGTCTTGCTATTCTCAAACTGGTAGACAAACTCAGTAATTTAATAACGGTCGGTTCAATTGAAGTAAAACTTCACAGAAAACTTCTACATATCTTGACGACCATTTCATCCGTTGGAAGTTTGCGATTGCTCAAATTTACCTCGATAAACCGAGCGATTGAGAAGATTCAAACGCGATTTATGTGATTACTTAGAAAAAATCGAATAACTTTTTTGGATTAAAAAAAAAAAAATTAGTTTCTCTACCAGTTTGAGAATAGTAAGACACATAATTTCTCCAAATTTAATGTCATAACTCAGAATATTTCAGGATTTAGAGCGAGTTGCAGTGAAAAAAAGGAACATTTACCGTTTGGAAAAAATTGTGTTTTTCCCCATTATTTTTGAAACAAAGAAAGCTAGAACTTTTCATAAGAGAAAAAAAAGATGCGCAATAAAATTTCCTATAAGGATGGGTGTTTTAAAAAATCAAAATTTGACAATTATCTGACAGCCATCTTTTCCCCCAATGCTTTCACCGCTCAGCTGGCCCCGGGAATCCCCACTCTTTGAAGTGGCTCGGGCCATCGTAGTCTACTTGCCTGATACGTTTCTGCGCATGCGTTCAGAGAACTGGTTCTCCATGTATCTGGCTCTAAGCATTAACACTCTTCAGAATCGCTGCTGTGAAGAATACTAACTTGCCCCACACAATTCGCCCAAGCAGGGTGTCGCTCATTACGATTACCTGACTTCGTTCGCTCTTATAGATCACGGAAAAAACTAATAACTAGAGTTCAAAAACATCTTCATTTATTTCACTGCTCATTAAATAAAAGACTATAGAAAGACTATATAAGAAGGCAGCTATTCTAGACATTATAGTTGGCAAATCACGTATGGTCTTGAATACAGTATTTTCATAAAGTGGCAAAGCATGTCGAACGACTCCTAGATATAATTCTCTCGTCAGAATTCAAAGATATAGTCGACGGAAATGGGAAACCCGCCGTCCCCGGTGATGGCATATATCAGAAGATTAGCGATAGAATGAGGAATGATATTAATCCCAAATATATATATGTTATGATACAAAATAATCGTTACAAAATATTAGACAAAATACTACAGTTTCATAATATCCAAGCTTGTAGTTCTCTTTTGGAATCGACAGTAGAAGGATCCGCAGACGATAGTTCAATTGATGGTAAAGCATTCAAATTCGATTTACAGTTTACGTATAAAGTCTGGGTAACTATGTCGCCGGAAGAAGTAATTTACGCTGACAAATCACGTGGTACAAGAGGTACGGTACATTGCAGCGTAATATTTGGACCGATAAACTTTATGAGGCGTTTTATAATGAGACTAAATTACCGTGTCCTATGTCTTTTAAACGATGCAAAATGTCAGAAACTGGTATATATGTGACTGTAGAAGGGTCTTGTCAAGAATGTGGTTGCACATTTTACGGCTGCATTGTCAACAAACCGTTGCCGCAATATGAAGTCAGTATGGAATGTTCGGTAGAAAACTTTGATTCATCCATACAGCATCACAAAAAACGTCACCTAAAGGGACAACGTAGAGTGGATGTCTCTAAAGCTTTAGCAGAAGGCAATCAATTACCATCTATTTGGCGCCGAAATCAAGCCGACAAATTGATGGAGTTTGGTGATGATGTGCCACCTCATTTGCCAAATCTCAATACTTTACGTAAAGCAAAACAGCAGAGAAAAGATGAAGCTTTAGGTTTAACTCAAGGCATAGATCCGGTTCAGAGCATTGTTCATCAAATGTTTACCCAGAGGAAACGCCTCGTCACCGATAAAAAAATAGGGCAGGTGTATATTTGTTTCGTCTAATCTACTGTATCCTCTCGGAATATCTAGTTGACCGTTTTCCGGATTTAGATCGGTACGCGAGAAAATTCCACCGTCACAATTTTTTCCTATCGAACCAATATCAACTAAAGTGAATTTATAATTGTGGTCGCATACAGCCATCAGCACGACGCTGTACCGCTTGTGGTAGTTGAAGTAAAGCGACCCGGAGTTAGGAGGACATTGTGTGTCGATATGTTTCCCATCGATTGCCCCTAAACAATGAGGAAAATTCCACACTTTTGAGAAACCCTCGGCAATCTTCAAATAGTCTTCTTCTGAAGGAGCTTGAACGTATGTTGGTCCGAGAATTTTTCCGAATACATCGCTCGTCTCTTTAATTATTTTATGTACGGTCGATTGACGCAAGCGGTAAGCGAAAGCAATTGCGGGAACTTCATCACCAATCAGAAACCTGCGAAATATTATTTAAAATCACTCAAGATGTAGGAAAGATGTGGAATGATCTGAAAAAATACTGTAAGGTATCAAGTTGTTGAATGATGGAAGCGTCATCTGTGCATACTTGAAAAACATCTGGGGATCTCTTTTGATTTCTTGGAAAAGATTATGATACGCTCCCTGCTGTTGTCTACGCATATTTATTGCTCGTACCCATACACGCTTTTGACGATGACGACCGTCATTAATTCGTTTTCTACGACGACGAATCAAAATTGCTCCCAAATTAAGTAATTGAATTACCAGTAAATTGAACACGTCCATTTCTGTGTAATAATAATATAATTGGTATGAAGAACAAAATTGATTTATCTTTATTTTCAAACGCTGTTGATGGCAAAAAGCCAGACCCTAAGCGCGTAAATTTTAAATAAGATTCCGTTTTTTTTTTTTAACGAACTCAAAATTTGTTATGTGTCGGAAAATGATCGTGCCCATACAGCACACATATCCGATAGATGTCCATAGGATAGCATGGGACATTTCGATATCCCATGGATATCCTATGAACATCTATCGGACATATGTGCTGTGTGGGTGGTTTGCGAAAAGATTGAAAATTTATTTTTGACAGTAATTAGTGAGCATTGAGTATAATACAGAGTTTTTATTCTTTCATGATTATTAATGATAAAAAAATATTCAGTATTCATATGCAGGGCATGGTGAACAGAAACGCGTCAATTTGAAACGCCTAACCAAACGCGCGTCATTTGCACGCCTAACCTGAAGCGCGTCAATTTCAAATAAGATTCCTTTTCCGTCTATTCTTGGAAAATAAATTTCAGTGGCATAACAGAACTCATGTAATTGAATTACTTACCTGTAGATAAATACTAATTCGATTTTCTGAAATTATACGCGAGCAACAAAAATGTATTGAATTCATACGTTCGCGGTTTAGTTTTGGGCATGGATTATGGATTTTTATGTGGATTGAAACTGCATAAGCCATAAGCAGAATGCAGAGAGCATGCGCATACGCACTGTTCACTGGACTTTCACAACTGCGCATGCGCTATGCCTTCTGCATTCTGTTTATGGCTTATGGAATTTGATGTGCTTCGGCTTTTACACATTTGTGGGAGAAAAAGTCACAGATTTGTGGCATATAAAAGTAACTCTAAACATACTGGTCTATTTCCACGGGTGGAGTCACATTATTGTCGACAAAGGATTGATCTAGAATATTCAGAGAGCCTCAATTTGCAAAAGATGCACCGTATGTACAAAGATTGGATGACCAATAAAAATGACGTAAGTGTCGCCTCACCCAAAAAAGATGCATGTGATCAATGCACGGCATTTGGATTACTCACAAACGAGAAACAAAAAGAATTCCAAAACGCACATGACACCCATCAGCGGAACAAGAAAAAAGCGAGAGCATTAATGAGAAATGATAAGGAGCAGGGAGGAAAAGACAAATCTATATGCGTAGCTTGTTTTGACTTGCAAAAAGTTTTGGCTATTCCACGCTCTGAAGCATCTACTATGTATTATAAGAGAAAATTGTCCATCTATAATTTCACAGTATACGATATGGCGGGTCATGACGGTATATGTAACGTCTGGAATGAGACTACTGGTAAAAGAGGAGCATATGAGATTAGCAGCTATCTCTGGAAGTTTATATCCCTCAAAGTGCAATCGGGCATAAGAGAATTTCGCTTTTACAGTGATAATTGCGGAGGGCAGAATAAAAATCAAATTCTCTATAGGATGTATCTCAAGGCTGCTAACGATTTCAATGTAAAAATTACTCACAGGTAAGTGGAATCGTCCTTTACAAAAATTAACTTGGTCAAGACTAGCTTTTACGCACGTCCGCACTAAAGTCGTGAATTCAACCTACGACTAACTTATCTGACAGACGGAATTTCAAATTTTTTTTCACCAATTTGCGCTGATTTTTTCAATTAACCACAAGAATTGTTTTATAGTGATTCACACCGGCGGAATATATAACCCTCTCAATACCACAATTTTTTACAGTGATAAGCATCATAACTGAATACGATTTTCAATCAGCTATACTTTTAGATATATTTAGAAAAAGGACATACACAATCCGATGGAGACTCAATGCACGCGAGAATCGAAACGCAATGCAGACGTAAGTCAGTGTATACGTAAAAAGAATGGTGCGTGATAATGAGAGAGGCAAAATTCACTAAACCATATACAGTGCACGAGATACAGCGAACAGAAATTTTCGATTTTTCGGTAGGGGTGACCGGGGACGGTAGGCGCACTTTTTATACTAATCCATATTCTAAGAGTACCAATCAAGATATCGCAATCCTAATTTTTTTTCCATGAACTACAAGGCTTTAGGGTATTTTCCGACTTTGTTCGAATTCGGCAGTTTATTGGTGTGAGAGAAAAAAATTATGATTTACATCAAGGTGTAGTGCGTCTGCCTACCCCGCTACTGGGGTATATAGGCGCATCATACCGGGCAGGTAGGCTTCAACTAAAAATGAAAGAAAAAATGCTCTCCATAAATGTAGATAACTTCAATGAACGTTACTTTTATTTGAATAGACTTTTGAATCCAAGAACAACAGTAAGATATTATTTTTTCACTCTAAATAAAATAGTATTTGGTAGCGAGGATTGAAGATAATTATCACAGTAGGAATCCCTAGATATTGCTCAACAGAATGGTTCAGAAAATGGTTAATTCTGAATAAGACTTGGCTTCCGGGATGGAGCCGCGTTGTTTAACGGTTAGATGCCGACGTTCCCTAAACATTGCAATTTACTTCATCAAGGCGAGAAACAACCTGATACTGACTTCATCAACGCGGCTCCATCCCGGAAGCCAAGTCTTATTCAGAATCTCACCGCGAAAGCCTTAAAGACGTTATGGTTCATTCTGTTTATTAGCTTATTGTCTAATCAGACCCATCATTTCCTGAGTCACAGGTGAAACACACATAAAACAACGTGGGTCCACGAGTGCAATTCTCGTGGGTCCACATTTTACAAGTTGTCCATTGCACCCATTCTTCATCTGGATAAGTTTTGTCATAACTATCCATGTAGACCAAACAAAAGATTTCTTCTGATTCTGAATTTGTGTATACTATATTCTCATTTCTTCCTTTTTTATTTCTTTTACTATTTTTCATCAGTTTTTTGTTGGAAGTTTTCCTTGGTCAGTATCGCCGTTTGTCGAGTTCGTCTGTTCATTTTTCCCGTCTTTCTAGGACTAGCCTTCAGTAAAGGTCGAACCTCCTCAGGTATTGCTAGGGTTTCACTTTGCAGGCCGCTAGTAGATGGTTGAGGATTATTTGAGATATTTTCTTTTTCTGATGAAAATAGTTCTCGCACATGAGAACTTCGTTTCACAATACTGTTTCGCGCTCGTGAAGTGGGATGAACTTCGGCACGATTGATATCTGCTTCTACTTGCATAACTGTTTCCGCCACAAAATTCACGATGTCAGTGTCATTGGGTGCCGGCAAAGGTCGATCGGTAGAATAAGACGGCATAAAATCCGCTTCGGTGAAAATATCTTGATCAAAAGGACATATCCCTGTTACTTCTGAAGCCAGCTGCAATGTTAGATGGAGTAGCAGCTCGTGGCAGTGCATCACGAACGATGCCAGGGAGATCATATATTGTCAGTGAAGATCCTGGGTTATTTGTCATCCATGAATCAGACGCTGAGTTGATATATTTTTTGAAAGGTCCGTACACACTTCGATCGAGTGGCTGTAATTTATGGGAACAGTGCGGCGGAAACGAAAGGATTGTAATTCCGTTCTGTTTGCAATATTCTAATGTAATCTTAAGTAATTTAATTGACTGTTGTCTTAATGTTGACAGTACAATTACTGAATTGAAAGACACATGTTCCTTTGGTTGGTGGCTCAGAATTTTCTTTGTCCAGCGATAAGTTTGCGGATGTTGACGCAGCGAAATTTTCTACCGGTGCAGTTCCTCGTTTGGAAGGTGGAATTTCAGGCAGCGGATTCGCCTCAGTATTCGAAAATGACGGTTTGATTGCAAGTGACACTGTTAGTTTCGTATATGTACGTTTTTTGTTATTCATGGATTCACCAAGATACCCCTCGGCGACAGACGTAGATTTCCATCCGCCGGAACGTTTAAGGGGGTATCCACACCTTTGATTTGGTAAAAATTCTGAGGAAGAGATTGTAATTTTACAGCGAATTTGAGAGTCTGATCAAATCCAAAAAAATCATGGACTTTGAGGAGGGTTTGACCCTCATTATCCATATTCAACATTGAATATTACTTTGAGTCTAATAGTAGTTACGCTGAATATGGAAAAATACAAAATTACTCGGTTGTCGTAAAGAATGAGGAGCACCGATGGACCGGTTCTGGAATTTTTGGTCTTCGATAGTTCAGAAGAGAGGCCTCTATCAGATGAACATACAACTTTTTGATATCGCAAAAATTACCTGACCTATCTGGTTTTTACTAAGATTTTTTGAATTTTTCAATTTTTTTGCTCTATTTTTTCTATGATCTCAATTAAAAATGGTGATATCAAAAAGTTGTATGTTCATCTGATACAGGCGTCGATTCTGAAAATTTGAAGACCAAAAACTCCAGAATCGGTCCAACGATGCTCCTGATTCTTTACGACAACCGGTCAAAATATTCATTCTCCAGAAGTCAACTTTTAAACTTTTTTTTTTTCTTTCCTTTATTTCCTAATTTTCACAGAGAAGTAAATGTAGTTACAGGAAATCAAGTTTTAAGATTTTGCTTATGATTAATATGCTGGATCCACAGCTGCTCTCGTATCCATGTGTTATGAGTCGAGTCTAGACCCATGTGCCAGGCGGAGGTTTGTAGTGAGTTCTGACCTGTTCTGTCCAACAACAGTGTCCGGTAGGTGTCTGCTAAGGTTGCTAGAAAAAGAATGAATTGCTCCAGGAAAAATCTGATCAAAATTTTGCAAAACATGAAAATTCTTCAGAATTCTTGATCTTCAATATTTTTGAGATTCAGAAGATGCTAGCACAATTTCTGTCAATATTCCGAAAATTCTCTCATCTTTCATCAATCATACCTTTTTTCTTATAATATATAATATCAAACTTTCACAACTATTACATTATAGAAATACTCATCTTTTTAGCAATCTAAACGTGTAGTCTCCTGGCATCGATTTCAAACGTAGTTTTTGACGAATCATCTTCTTTCGATTCCGAAGTCTCATGTCAGACATATATACACTGTGTTTGTTCAATAATGAAAATCACTATTGGCTTGAATTCGTAATGAAAGCACGTCGATTTACAAACAAGTGGACACCTAACCTCGAAAAAATGTAGATCGCAGCCATGTGTTCTGTCAATGATCACAATTCAAAAGAATATTGAAAATTAAATGTGTGTAAAAATGATCATTACAAACAATTGGAAAATCACAAAATCAAATTCATAATCAAGATATATAAAAACGTCAAAAAAGTAAGACAGTGGTGTTCGCGGTCTTGTACAATATGTATGAGACCAACATGTGGGTCCGCGCGCTGCGCAGCGACGATTCGTCGCGGCGCGGCACTGTCGAGGCTGTAACTTTTCGAATCCTCTAGATTTTTCGACGCCGATTTATTTGCAGGTAGATTAGGTCACTAGCATTCCAAATAAAATATAAAAACAAAAACGATTTTTTGAAAATTCAAAGGTGTAGATACCCCCTTAAGTTCTGTTATATCAGCGCCATCGTTGACGAGCAATGTTGCCGCAGTCCGACGGAAACTGTGCCCAGTGTATAATTCCGGATTCGGCAATTTCAAAAATTCTGCGATTTGTTTTGGAATTGATCCAATTTTGTTTATTCCCATAACTTGGTTCTTGCATTTACCATTTTGGTAAGCGACGAAGAAATTTTTCAGTTTTCCAGGATGGAGTGGTCGATACTTTTTCACATAATTGCACAGCTCCCCTACAATGATGAACGATTTTGAATCATCGTTTTTCGTCTTTGGGATCCTGAACAATAAGTTATTCCCTTCGTTACTGACATGATCTGTCGTGAGATGGTAAATTTCCTCCCTCCGCAGTCCGCCGCTAAATCCAACAATCAAGACTACCTGTAAATAGTAAATTTAATTTAAGTTGTGTGTAATACAGTTACATATTTCTTGATGAAATTACTCGAATTTCACTGGAATCTGCAACTGCAAAGTCCCGTTAAGCCACACGAATCTGATTATTCATCAGGTAAAAGAATTTATTTTAGTGTAGTGTACAATTCAATATATACCTTGTAAACCAAATATTGTAAGTCTGGAGCTTCGTTGCAGTATTTTGAAATTTCTTCCGCAGTAAAAATCTTGGATTTTTTCGGACGATAACCTTTGTTCTGTTTCTTCAAGTAACTGTTCACTTCTTCATATGTTGATATATCAACGTTTTCGTATATATTTAAGGTCTTTTTAAGCATGGAGTGGTGTGACCAAAGGCTTGATGCTGATAGTTTTGTCAATCTAAGCATCTCGCTGAAATACACCAACAAAGCAGCTTCGCTCGTTGATGTTAGGTTTTTTTCTTTTTTCCAATCAGTAAATTTCTGGTAGGTATCCAATGCTTTTCTTCTTTGATTTGTCAGGCAACAAATCAGATGAGATATTTCCGGCTGCGTCAAGAATCTCTCGTGGTACAGAATCACCATCTTCAACTGGATTCGTCTCGTTTTATTTTAGTTTATATTTATTAATTGATTATTTAAATGAAGTCTTTTGGAGAAGATCAGATAAACAACTGAGAAATTATTGATTGATAACGCTACTGCAGCTGTTCGCGAAAAAGCCTACTAGAGCCGACTGAGAATATATGTATACATGCTTTTACCTTCGCACACCGCTAGCAACACCCAGAAAAAAAGTGTCTTCATTCATACCGGCGATACCGACTTGATATGAAACGGCATGAATCAAGTCGGGAGTCGACACAATTCAAGCCGCTGGAGACAGCTTGAATCATACCTGCTTCAAAAATGTCAAGTCAAAATCCCGACTTGATCCAAGTATTTGGTTCGACCAAATTCAGATGACAACCTCAGCCTGATCCAAGCAGGGCCGTCTTAAGGCATGGGCTAGCGGGGCTATAGCCCAGGGGCGCTCGGCCCCGAGGGGCGCCGAGCGCCGAGCTAAGTGGGGACGAAGCGCCGCCCCACGCCACTGGCCCTACGATACAAGTGTGGCTGATGTGAAAGTACCAAAATCCACCGCGACGTGGCCTGGCCCGAGCGCCTGGCTGGGCGAAGTTACGGCGTGTATTGAGGTACCCAAGTCTACCACGACGCGGCTGCGTATTCATTGGTTTGCCCCTAAGTAAAGCGTGCCGGGGATAATATAAGACCAGCGCTTCGAACCGCATTCAGCCTACGCTTGCGTACTATAGACCCGAAATTATAGTCAATCTATAACTAATGCATTGTGCTAAATATCGAGTATTGTCAGTATTGAATATTGTCTACATCTTTCTCTAAATCCCTAGTATACTAGTATCTTAATACATATACTAGTATATTCTAGTATATTAGTCGGTTCTTCGCCACAGTATTACAATAATTAATCGTCCATACAATTCTCTTGGCTTACATTTCGTATTATGAATAATAATAAATTAAGTGGCGCTCAGCGCCGAAAGTTGAACAAAGACAAAGACGAGAAGCTCTCTGCAGTCTTACAAAACGTTCCCAAGCTGGACAGCTTTTTTAAGTCCCGATCGAATGACCAATCCGCTTCTTCAAGTGCGGTGGCGAGTTCTGTCGCGCCTGACAAAGACGAAGAAGTTCTTGGAAACAACGTTACATCAGCAGAAAACACTGACAATGAGGCGTCTGGAATAATCAATTCTAATCCAGCTGCAACAAATGTCTGCAACCCTGATTTAGAGTTCTCTGACAATGAGCTTGAAATAACCGACTTTTCAGATCCAGCTAAATGGCCGCCCTTGACTGATGTGACAAGAGATTTGATCATTCGAAATATTACACCTCTGGGTAACTTGAAAGACATCGATTTCAAAAATTCTAAACGCGATTATGCAACGCAAACGAGATCAGCTTCAATAGCTATGTTCTTCAGTAAAATGAAGAATGGCCAATTGAATAAAAGAGAGTGGCTTCGATACTCACAATCTGAAGGGAAGTTTTTCTGCATTTGTTGTAAACTCTTTTCCGAAAACCGCAATGCCAATTCTTTTTCAACGGGTTTCAACGATTGGAAACACGAATGTCGCTTTTCTGAACATGAACGAAGTCATGAACATCGGAGCAATCTCAAAACTATGGTAGCACGAGGGGAAGTACTTGGAAAAATAGATACGGAGCTACACGCACAATACTTGAAGGAAGTTGAGTACTGGCATGAAGTTTTGCGACGAATAGTTAGTGTCATCAAATTTCTCGGTAAACGTGGATTGCCTTTCAGAGGTTCTAACGAACTTATAGGATCAAATCAGAACGGTAACTTTCTTGGACTTATAGAACTTATTGCAGAGTATGATCCGTTTCTCAAGACCCACCTCGAAACCCACGCTAATCAGGGAAAGGGCCATGTGTCTTATTTGTCCAAGAACGTGTGCAATGAGTTCATCCAACTGATGTCTGACGATTTGACCAAGCAAATAATAGATGAACTGAAGGCCAGTAAATATTACTCAATTTCTGTGGACTCGTCGCCTGATATTACTCATTGCGATCAGCTAACATTTATTTTACGAATGATTTCTGATACCGGTGAACCTGTGGAAAGATTCATTAAATTTATTCCTCAGGCTGGGCACTCTGCCAATGATCTAGAGATCGCTGTTTTAAAAACACTTTCAGAGTTCGACATAGATATCAAAGATTGCAGAGGGCAATCCTATGATAATGCTTCGAATATGTCAGGGCCTTATGGTGGACTGCAGGCAAAGATTAAATCACATAATCCACTTGCGCTCTATGTGCCGTGTGCAGCCCACTCTCTCAATTTAGTGGGAGTATCGGCTGCAGAATGTTGCTTGAAAGTTACAGCGTTTTTCATGTTCGTACAACGGATTTATGTCTTCTTCAGCGCTTCGACTTCCAGATGGGAAATACTCAAACAAGAAGTTAAGAACGGCAATGGTGACATCAAGTTGTTACCCAAAGCATTATCAAATACGCGTTGGTCAGCGAGACATGACGCATGTCACGCGCTTTCAATGTCGTATAAAGCTTTTCAGTCAGCCGTAAAAATGATTGCAAGCAATTGCCATGAGAAGCCGGAGACTCGCGCTGAGGCTGAGGGTTTGAGTCGCCATTTTCAGCTTCTAGAGACTGGGATTCTCACAAAGTTTTGGACAGATATCTTGGCAAAGTTCGATAAAGTAAACAAATCCCTGCAGAATGTGGCCACTAATTTGAACGACGTAGTTAATCTCTACAGATCTCTGAAAAATTACGTGAGTGGATTACGGGACCGATTTGATCACTATGAAACTGAAGGAAAAAATATTTCCGGTTGCGACGAGTATCAAAGTCAAAGTCGCAGATCTAGGAAGCGAAGACTTCGATGTGACGAGTCCAATAATGGCGGTGACACTGTTTTCGATGCTCAGAACGATATGAGGATAAATACGTTCTTGTTGGTTATCGACAAGCTTGTCGCAGAATTGTCACGCAGAAGTGCTGTATATTCCGAGTTTGACGAAAAATTCGGATTCCTTAGTAGACTGTCGTCGCTTCCAGTATGTGACATCAGGCACCAAGCAGCTAAGGTCGTTAAACTATACCCGGATGATCTGGAAGACCAGTTAGTTGAAGAGTGCGTTGATTTCCACGAATTTTTAAAGGTACTGTCACTTGAGAATAATTCGCCAGGAGAACTTTTGAAAATTATTCGTAGTTAGGGGCTCGTTGCAAGTTATCCAAACGTAGAAACACTTCTCCGAATATTTCTGTGCATTTTACCAACAAATGCTAGTGGGGAGCGCTCCTTCTCGATTCTAAGACGAGTAAAAAATTATTTGCGAAATTCGACTGGTGAAGAAAGGCTCTCTCACTTGACTTCCTTTGCAGCTAATTCAGATCTGCTAGATAAAATTTCGTTTGAGAATCTTATCAAGAATTTTGCTGCCGTAAAGGCCAGAAAAGTAAGCTGTTAGCTATTTTTGATCAATGTGTATCACGTTCCTAAGACCATAGACTTTACCTTTGTGGCCACGCCGGGAGGGGGGGGGGGGGGGGGGGGGGGCGCTGCGTCGAGGGTAGCCCATGGGCGCATTCAAACTTAAGACGGCCCTGGATCCAAGTATTATTTTTCGGCTTGATTCAAGTATTTTTTCGGCGTGATCCAAGTATTTTTTCGGCTTGATCCAAGTATTATTTTTCGGCTTGATTCATGCTTTCTTACAACTTGAATCCCACCTTTACCATTTTTGAGATAAATCGTTTTACTCTCGAAAAGGATTGAAGGTACATAAAAAAGTGTGTAATTTCAGTAACCAAGCGGTGAAAAAAAAGATGTATGTTAAAATATGACCTGTTTTACGCCTTCTATTTATATCTGACACGCATATCGAGGCACCACAGATATACAACCTGCGCCCTCTAATTGTATCACCTATTAGTTCAAAGCTCGGCTAACGGCTTCTCGTCTCGATATAGTTAGTCTAGTGAGAACTCTCTGTTAGTGCGCATATATTATACACAATCATGTACCGACCGCAAAGAGTATAATAAACCTCATTATCGTTTCTACACTGTATACTTCTTTTGATAACCCAACAATGTAAATTCAACTAAAACATGAATTTTTGTTCAATATTCTCTAACGTGAAGGGAATTGACGTATATTCATAAGATTTTTTGAATGACGGAGGGAAGGTTGGGTCAAAATCTGATTGTGCACTTTGCGAGACAGATAGCGCACAGTTCTTTGGCTCTTCTTCTACTCTTTGAGTGGCTGGCTGTACTCTTTTTCTGTCCAATAAAGAGGAGTACTAAATGATACACATTTGCGTGATTTTTTGCATAAAAACAAAAATGCCCCAAAGGATTTAATTTTGGAATTGTTATGCATCATATAAGAGGAGGTGGGACAAAGCCGGTAGTGGGGGCAGAACCGGCAACCAAAAATTAAAAAATGACCCAATAGTATTTTCGAATTGAGGCGGGTGTTGCAATCACACGAGATCAGAGGAAGTTTTTCCGTCGAGTTTTGTACCAAATTTCAATCTACAAAGTGTGAAATATCACGAAGTATCACACTGAGTGAAGTAAATCTACTTTTCACTGACGTTCAGTGTCAATGTCCACCTGATAAAACAAATACGGATACTACCCAAGACAAGCCGATTTCCGGTATGAATCAAACCTTTTTTCGGTTTAAAACAAGTAGCTTGTGGATTGACGCCGTGTTTCTTGAATCACGTCGATTATCTACTTATGGGGGTCCAAATTTCAGACCGAAAGACAATTAGTCATAATACTTGAAACATGCCGGTTTTCTAGATGAATCAAGTCTTTTTTCCGGATCGAATCACGTAGTTTGTAACTTGAGGCCTTGTTTCTTGGATTGAGACTGTTTTCCACTTATAACGAGTCTGAATTTCGGAATGATATGAGAAATGATGTACTACTTGAATCAAGTAGTGTAATACTTGAATCAATCCTTAAACTGACTTGATTCAAGACACTTTTTCTCTGGGTGAATGTGCGAAGGTTTTTTCTCACACCGCTAGCAATGTGCGAAGGTTTTTTTCTCACACCGGGAGCAGTGCGCGAAAGTTTTGCCCGCACATGTGGATAAAACACTAGTTACGTAGCTTGTAAATGGTGCGCGAAAGAGGACTTTCCATGCAGGTGTTGCAAAAAAGTATGAGAATAATCGTCGGAACTCTGATGAGAACTCCTGGGGTGCGATTCCGGATCTTTTGGCCATAGCTATGGCCTGGCGGTAGCTACCGCCTTTTGTTGACCTTATAGTCAACCCCGCGGGCCATAGCTACCGCCCGGCGTTAACTTTACATAAAAAATATAAGCGCTAACGCCTAGTCGCTGGTGGGTACCGATTATGACGATGAGTCGCGACTCTAGCGGGATTTTAATATTCTATGCTGTTTTGTCTTATTCGTGAAAATATTTGAATAATATACCGCCGCATATTTTCAAAAATAAAAAAATTCAAATAATTTTTCATTAATTTATTATAAACTAGTTACAGTTCGAGTTCATAATTTTTCATTTTTCTTTAGTATTTTTCTAATAAGTTCTAGTTCACATCATTTTTCTGTTATTGTTCCATTTTATTTTTTGAATAATTTTTTTTTAGATTTTTTACAATCAAAAATGAGGTAAGTACCGATTCTTAAACTTAAATCAGTAACATTATGAATAATCTTACGTAATAATTAAAGATTATGGTTTAATGCATAGTCAATTCCTTTATAACATAATAATATAACCGGAACAAATTTTAAAAAATTCGCCATTAGCCTCGCGAAAGGCGTGCGAGCGCATAGGGTGCAGCCGGCCCAAACTGAGGCACTGGTAGAATTTATGCTGCAGCATTCTGACTTCGCCAGCGGCCGCGTGAATGTTGCCCGAGGCGGCGAATGCGCGACGAAGATGTGGCAGGAGGTTGCAGAGATAGGAAATGCCCTCGGACCTGAGAAAACTGTGGACCAATGGAAAAAGGTGAATATTGCATACAGGGTTGTGAAAATTGTAATTAAAAATGTAATTCCATTACATGAATTAATTCCATTTCCTGAATTTGACCCCCGTGTGAATTTGTCCGGTCTAACCTGGGATGGCTTGTATGAATTTCAATGAATATTTAAAAACCTCATAGATATGGAAGGATGTCAAGGCCCGCAGTCGCGCGAAGATCACGCAAACCAAAATGGACCATCAGAGGACCGGCAACATTCAGGACGCGAAGAAGGAGCCGTTGACGGATTTTGACAAAAAAGTCTTATCCGTCATTGGCTCCGAATCCGTCGAGGGGTTGAAATGCGTGCCGGACAGCCTCCCTAATACGGTAGTAAGGGTTATTTTACTATATTTTGTCTATCATAAAATATGATATTTATTCACGGATGCATTTTCATACATCAGATCCGAATAAATAAAAACTCATCCTGTAATTTTTTCATATGTTCATTTCAACATTTAACTCTTCGTTACAGAGGATGCACTTATGTCAGATTATGTATCAGTAGTTGAAAGCCACTTACTCTCGTTACTTGCAAACGCTATTGAATACGTGTAAATAAGCCATCAATTACAATGGGGTGGAAAGAAGCAAGACTGCAAGAATCTTGCAAGAATCGTCTGAATGTGCAAGACCAAGACTAAGACCAAGACTTAGTGTGCAAGACCAAGACCGAGACCAAGACCACATGCGACTTATCAAGACCAAGACCAAGACTGTGTGTGCAAGACCAAGACCAAGACCAAGGCTACCATAGTCTTGGTCTTGGTCTGGCTTTTGCTTATCACTAATAATTACTCACAATTCCATATCACCTCCTACGATTCCATCTATTTCCGTTTACAATTAGCCCTGTTGAGTGGTGGACTATATGGGTGGATTTCAAGAAGTGGGCCAAAATGAGAAATCACTTCCTATTTCCAATATGTTAATCTAAATATGCCTGATTATTTTTTTTTTCGGTACAAGCTGGTTTACTCGATTCAAAAAAAAATCGTAAAGCATTTCAAAGAAGATTAACATTCCTTTTTTAACTTTTGAAGAGTCAAAATGTAATTTCGGCGACCTGTCGTAAAGTCCGTTTCTCAACTTTACACCTTTGTAAAAAATGGCATGTTATGTCAGAGCACTTTGTACTTATTAATTTCAAGTCTCAAAGACCTTAGTTTACATAAAAGGAAAGCAGTTTTGAAAATCATTCAACCAAACGTGAGAAAAGTGAGAGCAAACCCGTGAAATTACTTTATTAGTAATCTCGGCGACGGCTCAAGTTTACTATTATAAACATTCGGGCGGAATCGCTAGTGGTATGTTGTAGCTGTCAATCGTTTTTGAATCTGTTTGTGATATCGACTCCGTACGGTAAGTTCTCCATTATTTCATCCTTCACAGACAAAATAAAGTTAATTAAGCAATAATTTGCATGTCACACTTATTCACTGTAATTTCGGCGACTGGACCAAAACGACTATTTATAATGGGAATTCCAATATTATATTTTTCATGTGATACTTTGCTTGTTTGTGTGAGCTAACCTCAATTTTGATATTCTTACTGCACGTAGAAATTGGCGAGAAATATTTTAACGCCAAAATGTACATTCGGCGACGGTAATTTCGGCGACGTCGACGAAATCACTTAGTCACTTTAATCTCCGAAAACCAAGTGAAGCCACCAGGGTTTACATTTTTTACAGTTTATTGCTTGTGTCGTTTCTTAATTAATAGTTGTTATCGCAGATATTATTGAAATGAGTAATCCAGACCCTGGGAAGATGCAGAATTTAATTGAAAAGCTGAAGAATGATAGAGAAACGTCTTTGAAAAAAAATGAGAGTAAGAGGCGATTGAAGCAAGAAGATAGAAAACTTGTTGCAAGAACAAGAGCAAAGAAAAATTATGAAAGATTAAAGGCAGAGAAGAATACCACTAAAAATTCTGATAACCAGGGCCTTGAGGAAACTGTCAGCACCGACTTTGCAACAGGATCTCGCGAAGGACAAAATGAGCCCAGTTCAAGTCAAGTACAGCCCGTTAAACGCCCTAAAAAAATAACCACGCTGAAAATAAAAGAAAAAGCGCTGACCAGAGAGTCGACTGAAGAGAAAATAAAAAATCATAGTAAAAGGCAATTGAAAGAAGGAGATAAAAATCTTATTGCAACAACAAGAGCGAAGGAAAATTATAAAAGATTGAAGACAGAGAAACAAACTACTAAAAATTGTGATAACCAGAGCCTCGAGGAAACTCTCAGCGCCGGCCTTGCAGCAGCTTATCGCGAAGGACAAAATGAGCCTGGTTCGAGTGAAGTACAGCCCGTTAAACGCCCTGTAAAAATAGCCACGCGAAAGAGGAAAGTAAAAGCGCCTAACAAACAGTCGGCTGGGTATAAAAACCATCGAGAAAAAGCAAACAAAAGGCACCAAAAATGGCTAGCAAATTTGAGTGATGAGAAGCGAGAAGAAAGGAGACGCAAAGACCGGGAACTATATAAACGGAAGAAGGAAGAGAAAAAGATCAAATGCATTGCAGATATGTCTGATAGAGAAAAAAAGAGTCAAAGGAAAAGATGGAGAGAGAACATAGCAAATTATAGAAGAAGACAAAGACAACTGAAAAATGCTGTTGATTCTACATCCCCGCAAAGTGATAATGAATTAGACTGTCCACGAACTTCCTCAAGTAAAACAAGGGGACGGAAAAAGATAAGGAGAGACCAGCGTAAAGCATACAGAAGAATCAACACACAAGAGAATGTGATCAGTCGGTTGAACAAAAGGCTAAAAACTGTTAAACGTAATTTACACCGTAAGCAAAATGAATTAAAGCGATTGCATTCTGGTAATCCAAATAATTCTCCATCGCCAAACACCAAAGTTCAACAAATAATTAAAAGACAGCCAGGGCTAGCAGAAATCAAGAAAAAATTATTATTTGGTGAAGCTTTACGCACCCAACTTAAACGATCAAAAGAAAATATTGAAGAATCAAACAGGTTGCAAGAAAGGCAAATCTTTAACAAATGTCTCAGCGGCGATGTATTGAAGAAATATAGAATGCAAAAGGAGTTATCTGATATAATATCGTATAAACAGAACAGAAAGATGAACAACGTGAAAACTATTGATGAATGTGGGCGCCGAAATATAAACTTTGTGCTCACTGATGAATTGATAAGGAACATTAAAGAGTTTTTTGAAAACGATTTAATAAGCCGCATGTGTCCTGGTAAGAAGGACTTTATCGCTAAAGATAACATTCAACAGCAGAAACGGCTTCTTTTAATGAGTGTGAAAGAAGCACACCAACAGTTTGTGAAAGAGACTGGTTTTGATGTTTCGTATACTTCATTTTGGCGCGCAAAGCCATTCTGGGTGATAGATCCGACTTCAACTGACCGAGAAACGTGCCTGTGTCTTAAGCATTCTAATTTTGAATACATGCTAAAAAGCTTAAAGGCGCAGGGTGTAATTATCTCTACGAATGTGAATGAATTGTTAAAAAAAATATGTTGTGATATTTACAATTCAAATTATATGACTAACAAGTGCGATGTTTGCAAGGAAAATTGCATTGTAGTTGAAAAAGAGTTTCAGGATTCAGAAGTTGATTACCAAAAATGGGAAACCGTTGCCGAAGATCGCTTAATCAAAGGAAATATAAAATGCGTGAAATTTATGAAAAAAAGTATGAAGAGGAGTTTGATTACACAGCTTGTCAATAATGTCAATGATTTGCTCTCCGAGATGAAACAGCATGTCTACAATATGTTTCATCAACAAAAAGCGATAGAGATGAAAAGGAAAAATTTGAAAAATGATGAAATATTGTTAATGATAGATTTTTCAGAAAACTACACGTGCAAATTAGGCGAAGAAGTGCAATCCATGCACTTCGGTGCATCTAAAAAACAATTGTCTATCCACACCGGTCTTGTGTATTATAGAGTTCAGAGTCAAGAAACTACGAAGCATTTCTCGTTTGCTACTATTTCAGAAAATCTTGAACATGGAGCTCATGCCATATGGGCCCATTTAGAACCTATATTCATCGAAATTCAAGAAAAACTTCAGATAAATGTAAAAACAATCAATTTCTTTTCTGATGGGCCCACCTCGCAATACAGAAACCGCGCAAACATTTTCTACATGTTGAAAAATGTGACCATATGGATGCCGCAAATTGAAGTTTTAACGTGGAATTTTAACGAATGTGGTCACGGAAAGGGGCCAATGGATGGAGTTGGGGGATCCCTCAAAAGACAAGCTGACAAACACGTGAATCATTTTCACGACATCGTATCAGCAGCAAATTTCGTTCAACTTTTCGAAGATAGCAGTACCTCAGTAATTCTTGTGGAAAGCGAAAATATTGATAAAATGAAGAACGTAATGCCATCTATAAAGGATATTCCTCCAATCACAAATATCATGTCATATCATCAGATTACTTGGACTAAGAAATGTGCTACTGATATTTTTACCCGTACACTATCTTGTTTTGAGTGCCCCCTGGGAGACGTGTGCGAACATTTTTCTCCAAAGAAACATGCTCGCATTAAATTTCACAGTATCCTTTTTGTAATACCTATTTTACTTTTAGTTAAGTCATAGCTTTGAGGGCAGCCTCCTTTATTCTTATCTCTAGAGATGGTAGTGTCAAGAGCCACCTCCTCCGCTTCCTGTACTGTCATTGTCGACGTAGTTAAAGTTGTGTGTTATTTGTTTCCTAACTAATTTCCTTTAGAATGCATCACTGCTTCAAGCACAATCTGCAGCACCCGAAGACTTGCAAAGACCAAACCAAAGTTTATCAGATGAAGAATTACCAATAAAGACTGTGGGCAGATGAAATACTCTGTATTAGAGCGCCCCCAAAACAAGTCAGCTCTAATGCTTTACAGTATCGAACATGAAAAAAAACGAAAACTCAATGAGTCATATTGAATAAATATTTCATTTTCTCTTCTCCTGATTTTTGAAGTGTTATTTTATTTTCTATTATGCTATGTTAGTTCTTAATACATGAACTATTTTTCTTTTCTTGATGTTAAGTTCTTTTGTGTGCTTCTATTTCAATAAATATTTCATTTCGTTCCATAAAAAGCCTATTTTTTTACCACAACATGCTGTAGAAAGTAATTTCTGTGATGCATATGTAATTTCGGCGACGCATTTGTAATTTTGGCGACCCATTGTAATTTCGGCGACACTCCTTTTTTTGAATTTTTAGTATTCTTAAAGTGCTGGCGAAAAGCTGAAGAGGTATTAATTTCAATCTAGTAGGTTTACTTTACATGAAGAATACAAACATCACACTCTAAAAAAAATATTCCGTTTATGAAAGGGAATTTTCAATTGAAAAATCCTATATTTTAGAAATATTCGTCAACTATAGGACATTTTAAAATTTGCATTGAACTTATCAGTATCAATTATATTTTCTCACATATTTATGACCAAAGGTTTGAAAAAGCACACTTTCGATCATCGGGATATGCAAAATAAATAAATGCTAATCAAACAAAGAAAGTCGCCGAAATTACACCAACCTGCAGTTTTCTAATACATAATGTGAAATATTACCAAATTTCATTTGAAAAGAGCGTTGCGTGTGTCAGATATTAGAAGTAGGGGCTTCATAGGATTAGAAAATGTATACTACTCGAATAAAATGTCAATATTGTTTTCTTCTGAACTGTCAGGTCATTTTGGCCCACTTCTTGAAATCCACCCATATATATTATATATACCTGTTTGACAGAACAAGACAAATTATTAGAAGAAAAATTATCAGAACGAGGAAAATTTGATACACAACAGACACCCCCCACACCAGTAGAAGCTCACACAGGCAAACACACGCACCCACACACACACACACACACTACACACCCACATGCTCAACAAGTTCTTTTAACCACCTTGCAACAAAACATGACAATCTTACACAAACACACACAGCTAGGAACACGAGAACACGAGGCACGAAAAGACCAGCAATCGATAGAACTGCGACATTCGTCGAGTTGCAGGAAAAGCAAAACCGAATCATGGAGGTAAGCCCTTAATCAATCTAACCGTGATCTTTCCTAAAGGGGTATATCCACCTTAAGAATAATTTCTTTCAAATCAGTGCTATGCTTTGAGAAAACATTTTAGTAACTCAGTTTTTCTACAGTTGATTAGTGCTATTTTGATACATAATTCATGATTTTTACAGATTCTGTGTCTTCCGCTGAACATAAATTCAGTCCATCGAAGAAAAATTAGTTGTCGTAGGGTATAGGTTGCTGCGTTGCATGAAATTTCTTCAACTTTGGAGCAAATATTATGTATGAATATAATTTAGGTCTAAACCAATTATATTTCATTCATTTGAGTTTTAGACATAGAAATTTTTGAGTGTAAGACTTTATTCGCATCATTTTTCAACAAAAGTCTTATAATCAATAATTTCTATGTCTAAAAACTGATTTCATGAAATATCATTGGTTTGCCCCTAATTTACATTCATACAGAATATTTCCTCCAAAGTTAAAGGAATTTTATGCAACGCAGCAACCTGTATCCTACGACAGCTAATTTTTCTCCGATGGACTGAATTTACGTTTAGCGGAGGACACAAAGTCTGGAAAAATCATAAACTATGTGGGCAGTTCTACACGCGGTGGAATCAAATATGACAATTATGTGCATCTCCTTTTTTTGTCGATAATTGAGACAAAAAGTTAGTAGAGGTCAAGAATCTACTATAAAATAACCAATCTTGAACGGGCCAGACAAAATTATGGTAAATATCAATTTTATAGCTGTTTTTCCATTTTTGAAGGACAGGGAAGTGAAAATTGAATCGAAAGTTGTATGTAAGTCGGTGTTTGAAGTAGTTATTATATTTTAAGGTAGTTGTCCTGCTACCGTCCAATCCAAAATTGTACACGCTGAGTCGATGTCAAAACATGCGACCGACTTGGGTTATATCCTTCAAACTTTTTGGTAATACTGTCTCTCGCACACGAAACACGTATCTATATGGATACACGCATACCCTCAAATATCGTACCAAGTAACGATATGGCAACGTCGCGTTAACCTTAGTCGACGCGTTGGCTTACATTGGTTCACATAACCTAAAACATTGTGCGGTGAATGGCTTTTATTAGATAATAAACTGATATAATGTCAGAACAAATTCGATTTAAAGGACAGTTTATTAAAAAAAAATGTCTCGATAAGAAATTGAAAATTATTGCGGCTCGTTACCGAAGCAGAAATACGAAAGATGATGAATATGTCGATCCTAACCTATGTGACGGACGACGCGTTGTGGAATTGAAAGTACTTGGTAAAAATCTGAAATGCTGCGAGTGCAAACGAGTTCTTTCGCTAGAAAATATAGTAAAAGAAATACATTTAGGGTTGAATTCCATTTTGACGGTAAAATGTGTGCACTGCTCTATATCAACCAAAGTGTCAACAGGAAAGATTCATGTGACAAAAAATGATTCACGGTCTTCCGATGTAAACACAAGAGCTGTTCTTGGTAAGTTTCCTGTAATTTAATAGCTATGCACTTTAAATTTATTAATGTTCTATAATTTTGAAAATTGAAAAGTCAACCTGGAACCTTAAAATAATAGGTACTCTACATGCGGGTATCGGCTACACTGGACTCAACAAGATCCTGGCTTGTTTAAACATTCCTACCATTTCGAAGAGTTTGTTCAAACGGTATGAAAGAGAAGTCGGGCCAGCTATAGAAGAAGCTGCACAAGATAGCTGCAAGCGAGCAGCGCAAGAAGAGCGGCGATTGGTATTGGAAAACGTCGACAAATTGTGTGAAATACTGTAAGACTTCGTTTTTTTATCATAATGAGGCAAGCTTCTGTCGTTATGGAAATTATTGACACTCATGATTGCAACAATCACTTACAGTACGTAGTCTGAACTGTAAAACGTATGACATTGAAGTCTGCATCGTTCGAACGCAACGAAATCCGAAAAAAAAAATAATTCAAATATATTAATTTACCAAAAATGATCCAGCTATATGTTTGAAAAGTGAAAACGACTAGAAATAACTTGAAAATGTAATTATTCAACGAAGTAATAAAACCTATGAAAAATCAATAAACATATGATAACTGTAACGCCTCATATTTTGCCACCTATCATTTTTATTTTGTTCTTGGTTTGGATTAGGCCCAAAGAAATAGCCGACGAGATTTACCTTCCCCGCAAGACCTTGTCCTCTTCCAATAATAACGATTCTCAACCAGAAAGTGATGATACACTTATAAATAGCGCTGTGAATTTCGATGCAGCATTAGGTGAAATCGTTAATATTATTATTTCCTATGATATGGGATGGAGCAAGCGAGGTAATGGACGAAGTTATGACAGCTTAAATGGGTATGGTACTATCATTGGGTTCTTGAGTGGGAAAATTTTGGATTATGCAGCGAGAAATAGAAAATGTAAAAAATGTGACGTAGGTCGAAGCAAATCTGACCATCAATGTCGGAAAAATTTCCAAGGAAGCGCCAAAGCCATGGAGTCTGATGCGGGAGCTGCTTTGGTGAATAAAAGCTCCATTCTAAAAGAAGCAGGACTTAATGTACGGGTAGTCATTGGCGACGAAGATAGTTCGACTATTGCAGCTGTGCGTCAAGGAAATCCTAGACAGATTTTCAAACTTAGCGACAGAAATCATCTAATAAAGTCATTTGTTAAAGCGTTATATAAATTACAAGGAAATTTCAAGGAAATGAAACAGAAAAATACAATAGTACATCTGAAAAAATGTTTTGGGTATGCGCTCGCACAAAACACAGGAAATGGCACGAGACTGGCATCTGCATTACGCTGCATTCCACATCATTTTTTCAACCGGCATGAAAACTGCGGTACATGGTGTGACCATGGCGGTGAGAATGATTCAAAAAAGCAAGCAGTTATACTAAAGGATCCTTTGCTTTATGATCAACTGAATGCAATATTTTCAAAGTATGCTAATAATGCGCACAAATTTTCTATCGCTGCATCAAGTCAGGCTAATGAGGCTTTCAATAATATAATGGCCCACAAGGCTCCCAAAAATATTTGCTACAGCCAAAGCGAATCATCTTGCTATCGTCTTGCGAGTACAGTATGCACAAAAAATGACGGGGATTCTCACCTGAAAGATGTTCAAAGTAAATTGTTATTGTCACCGGGACGGCATACTGCATCTTTTGGAGCCCAATTAGATAAGAATAGGTATACACGAGCAATAAAAGCTAAATTGCCTGCTGTGAAAAATCGCAGAAATTTACTAGCCCAACAAAGGGAAAATTTGCGAAAAAAAAAATGAAAGCTCCGAAGGTATTCAATATGAATCTAATTGTGGATTGACGGAAGATAGTGAAGACCTAAATGCTCTCCATGAATCTCAAATTACTGAGTTACCAATTGTTTCGACAGCAATTGAGGCCTGCAATATCGTTTATTTTGACTTGGAAACTTCAGGGTTACATAAAACTGATGAGATTTTACAAATCGCGGCGAAATATAAGAAACGTTCATTCAGTGTGTACAATGTACATTGATCCAACTAAAGCTATTCATCCAGATGCTTCAAAACATACAGGATTAAAAAATATTGATGGTGAATTATTTTTTCAAGGTGAAAAAGTTAAATCAGTTCCCGCCAAAGATGCTCTGGATGCATTTCAACAATTCTTGAATTTATGCTCCAAGCCGTGCTTACTCGTTGCACACAACGCAAGCTTTGATACCTCACATTTACTTCGTACTATTTTTAAATATTCGATGATCACCAATTTTAAACACATTGCTGGCTTTTCAGATACGCTAATGTTATTCAAACGAGAAATTCCTGAGAGACAGGGTGTGGGGAAGTTCACACTTTCTCAATTAGCGAAAGATTACTTAGACATAAATACAGATGAAAAGTTCCATGAAGCGTCGTACGACGTCGAAATATTGGAGAAACTCACATCTGCTCTAATTGACAGGAAAGATTTGTTTAAAACGTGTAAATCGTACAAGGAATCTTTGATTCATGTAACAGCCTTACAAAAGACAACGGCTATGTTATCCTTTTTAACACCTCTAAAAGGGGTAATATCTGGCAACATGCTGAGGAAAATTGCGAGCGTTGGAATAAAATTCGAGACACTAAAAGAAGAGTATGAGAAAGGGGGTAAAGAAGGATTAGTGCAATATTTGAAGGAACCAATGAGCAATAAGAAGCCGCGAGTGACTAAAGACAGACGAGTACTGAACAAAATAATTGATCACTTTGAGCCAAAGAATAGTTTATAATGTTTCTCCATTGAACAAGTGTTTATATACATTTTTTAAAGTCTTATAGATGTATTCTAGTCCTTACAATAGTTTCCTACAAGTTTTGTTTCATACTATATGTAATAATATGTTAACTTCTGATAAAACCTTTAATAGTCTGTCATATGAACTCTTTATCTAGTTTAAGAACGAATGCTACTGCTAATTATTGTTACTTAGATTCTGTAAGGATTTCTACCTTTGATAAATATCCTGCAATGAAAATTTGTGTCCCTTTTTGTATAATTCTAGTTTTTTCCGATTCAAAAGTTCGAGAAGTCTCGTGCGTCAGCATCTAACCTATGACGCGCTCGTACGCCGTTGCCAAATCGCCATCGTTCATCCCCTTCCGTTACTCCTTTGAATTGGGTTTTACTACCAATTCGGTGCTTTATGTAATGTTATTTCCTAAATTGAACTGTCAATGTTTCCAATTTTTTTCCTGAACATTCCTGAAGAATTTTTATGCTTATATATTTGTTTTTCATCACTGTGTTGTTGTCCGGTCTAATTAATAAAATTGAAAATACACGGTTTTCATATGCCTTATGTATGCAATGCATGTAAAAAGTACGGTATTTGATCGCGATTATCTCACGTTCGGGACGGTCAATTGTTTCTAGATTTCACTCACACGTAGATGCCACATTTATTGAGTTGTGGTTAAATTTTCAGATTTTTCTTGTTAAATACGATTTCTCGAACAACTACCTTAAGCATATTGAATTTCATAAACTGACCTGAAATTGAAAATAGTACATTACACTACGAGTCCGGGAAAACTTTTTCTGACGAGTGTGAGGTTGCAGCACGAGCCGAAGGCGAGTTTTGCAATCACACGAGATCAGAAGAAGTTTTTCCGTCGAGTATTGTACAAAATTTTACTTTAGGTGTGAAAATGGGGGATTTAGCCACGCGAAGCGTGGGTAAAACGTCCAAAATCACACTGAGTGAAGTAAATATATATTATATATTTGTTTATTATTTGTTTATATTTGTTTTTTTTTTCAACAGTTTTAGCAATTAGGTACTTTAATTCAGTAAACATTCTGAGCAGGTGAATGAGGTAGGATCGGTATTAACCCTTTCACTGGTGCAGCCTTTTTTACTGTACGTGCCAAAAATGGTAGGACAATAAACTAAACAAATTATACGATTAACTATGAATATAGGGGTTTTCGGGGACGCAGAATCGATTCTGATGGTTATTTTTGCAAATTTTTTATTTCCAACCCCTAAATGAGGGGTTGTGGGTGAATTTTCCAATTTTTTTAATTAATTAATCCGCCATTTTGAATTTTTTAATTCTGACCTTAGATTCGTAATCAGCAACCCCCAAAACTCTTACACACCGAATTTGAAATGAATTGGTTGAAAAATGCAGCAGTTATTCAATTTGATCATATATGATACATCGCCAGTTGTGGCACGACTTTTTTTTGATCATATATGATACATTGCCAGTGAACGCGTTAATACAATCTATTTGAGCCCATTGACGACATATGATGCATTGAATCCAATCTTGGCCAGTCGTATCCTCTTTATATAAAGCCCCACAAATTATACAAGCACAATCATCTGATTCACTTTCGTCCCATTTTCTTTTCTTGCTTCGCACAGCCATACTTGACTTTGACCTTGATGTTTTTTTCGGCTTTTGGCTATTTGTTTTTTCTTTACATCTCTTTTCAGTTTTTTCTTCCCAATTCTGATCTCTTTCTGTTGAAGTGTCATTTTTTTTTCATCTTTCTTGTCTTTCCTCGTCGTTTTTTTTTCTGCTGGACACAGTTCCTTGGAATCTATATCCAAACTGGGCATGTCCAGCAAGTCATCAGGATCATCTGTGTTCAATGTCAGGTCACTGATGAAATCAGTCGTGTCTGGCCTTGAAATGCTGGTGCCACCGACATTACTTTCCTCAGTGTCAGAGTCTTCGAAAATATCATCAACGTTCGCTCTCACAGTAGAATATTTTACGACGCCCAATCGAAAGTGCTCATACTCGCCGCTGCAAAAACAGCTAAGAGTTTTCATCACAACTTGTGATGGGAAGTATGCATTTCCCTGCACTTGATGGACTTGCAAAGTGCCCTTAAATGGAACCAAATTTGGCTGGTCGTTCGAAATGAGCTTCTCCATGTCTTTTATTTCGGCGTCAGTTACAGTAAAGAGCGTTATATTTGGGCATCGGTCTTGAATAGCACCACAAAATTGAGTTAAGTTACTTACGTCACTACCTGTGGCCACGACATAGTCTGCTGTTCGTTTACACGTAGCGCCCACCCCATCCGGTGCACCTTTACCGTGGCCAGCTTCGTGATAGTTCCAAGTCCAGCGCATGAATTGAGGCCACATTTCGGGTATTTTACACGATAAGACGTAAAACATGAGCTTATTACGGTATTGTGTGACTGGGCGATCACTAAGGAAGTGGATGTTTTCAATGTTTGCTGGTAGTTCCTCCAAAACAGGTCGAAGATGAGCCCAAATAGCGTGTTAATATCTACGGTGTGCTAGGACTAGTTCTAGTAACCAAGTACAAAATTGGTTTCACCAGCCAAAAACTTAGAAGCATCATACTCTTTACCAGCGACAGATTACAAACGTCATTTCTTTACACAAAATAATACAAAAACCTTGTACGTGAAATCAGGCAACAAAGCCAAGCACTCTCGCAGTTATTTTCATTCTTAAAATTATGTTTCCGAATGCTAGTATGATGGAAATCAATGGAAAACCGATAGAAAATCATTCGTTACCTTCGACATAATAGCATATTGAAGAATATTCACTCACATAATAAAATATTTGTGACGGGAAATATTGCCTAAGGCAGTATCTCGTATGATAATACGAACTTGGCGGGCATAGATTGTTCTGAAAATTATCAATTGCACTCTTTTTTCGATTTATTCATGCCAGTCACTCTGCGACGATCACACCTACAGAACTGTTGAGAGTATGATGAACGATTATTTAAACATCGTTAGCATTGATAATATTCGTCATTGTGAAATGAAACTAAGAGATAATAGTCATTCGTATGACAAGGACGCGAAAAGATCTCGTCTTCGGATCATACAGGACTTTCACACTCGTCATAAAGTTCCTCTATGTGCCTGTGTGCTTCATCCAATTGTTTTTTGTTTCCAGATTTAGAAATGAGCAAACTTTTCCAACGCACTAGTGCTTGAAAAGCTACACAAAAAGCGTGTTTTTGACAAAAGGTAGTGCAGAAATGAATGTTAGAAACGAGTAAATAATTCGTTGAAATTAATGTTGAGTTAAACGTACCTATAGCGTGTTCATAACGAGAACTAATAAGTCCATAAACGGTGGTTCTGGAAATTGTAATTTAAATTCAAGTTTTGGAAAAGTTTTTGATTTCATTGTGCATCTATCATTCACCAACGTTCGCCTATGGTTATAACGCCATGATACGCCGCAATACGCCACGGTAAATATCCTGAACGTACCCATCATCGGTACACTATTGACTAGGGTAATGCTTATTGAACGCCTACCTTCCCGTGTGGAAATTTTCTTGGGGTTAGCTGATTATTCTGTTCTACTGACAGTAAATATGAATCTAAACGCATCAGTTTCTTTCGTTGGACAATAGTGAATATACTAAAGTATATTCGACATTGAAGGACACACTGTTGTTGATCGTACCTCACGTTTCCGTGATTGATAATTCTCAGAACAATCTATGCCCGCCAAGTTCGTATCATCATACGAGATACTGCCTTAGGCAATATTTCCCGTCGCCAATATGCTATTATATGAGTGAATTATGCTGCGACGTCTCGTTCTCGATGATTACAAGTGTAGTAGCGTCAGCTATGTCCTAATCCACAACATTCAGAGTTTTAAATTTTAATTCCTAGCGCGCCCACTGTATCCTGTGGCGCTTAACGTTACTTACTTCATATTGTTTCGTTGTGTTCACGGATCCACACGTGAAGAGTAAATATCTCACAAATATTTAAGTTAAATCAAAAAACAACATCATCATGGCTAAGGATAAGAAGAGGAGACATTCCCGCTCTCGTTCAAGAGATCGAAAGCGAGAAGAAAGCGATGAAAATAAACAATGGCAAAGTTCCATAGAGCAGCAACCACATAACCTAACAAACGTAGTCGCACAACTAGTGCATCAAAAAAGTTCGGAAAAAATCCAACCACCAAAATCGCCAGGTAATTCATTCCGAAATATATAAAAAGTCAAAGATTGTTTTCCACACGAAAAAATCTTGGTGCGCGTTCCACACGAACGTCGCATGCCTAAAAAAGGCAGTTTTGACTGTGCATACAGGCGCATACAGTACTTGAACAAATAGTTCATATAAGTTCCATACGAACTTAAAAAGGAGTTTGAACAAATAGTTCATTGAGGTTCCACACCACCTTTAAAAAAAAAAAAATAAAATAAAACACATATTCAATACGAACTTATAGAAAATAAAAATAATCAACAAACAAAGTTGATATAGCAATGATCTATTACTTCCCAGAGTGCGATGGTACGTCGGTAAGTATGGAAGATGGCGAGGTGACTGAAATCAGCGACGACAAAAATGACAACCCGGTAGATCAAACTCAAAAAGAGACTGATCTGGTCCAACAAGAACCGTCACTAGACGCAGAAATCCTAGATATTCTAGGAAAAGATCCTAACGCAAAACCAAATGATTCTGTCAAAATTCACCCCGAGGTTAAAGCTCGTTGGAAGGCCTGGATGAAAGAAGGAGTTTCCGAGGAAGAAAGGAAGAACGTGTTTAAAAAAAAGTACCCTAGAAAGGGAGATTTTTACGCTGAGCCTCCGAAGATAAATCTAGAAATAATTCCAGCGATCTCGGAGATCACAAAAAAGAGAGATGGTCATTTCATCGAGACGCAAGAGTGCGTAGGATCTGCAATCATTGCACTGGGAGCTGTCATGTCACTACTCTTGGACACTTCAGATAAAGAGGTCGACGAGCTAAAACTCGTGGAGTATTTAAGCGATGCTGGTAAGTTATTATCGGAAACTTTCCATCAGCATTCGCTAGCCAGAAAATCCTACATTACACCACTAATGAAAAAAGGGGTAAAAACCTTGGTGGACGCTATAGCGCCAGACGAATGGCTCTACGGCGATAAGCTGGCAGAGCAAATCAAGGAAGCAAAAACGATTGAGAGCGCCTGTCAGAGCCTAAAAGCTCCAGAAAAGACCGTCAAGAAAACATTTCAACGTTTCCAGCCTTATCAGGGAAACTCGAAGAGCCCGTCTGCCTACCACAGACAGACGGGCCCAAGCTCTCAGAAGAAGTTCTCGCGCTTCAAGCCAAGAAGCTCTCGGACGAACCAGACATTAGGTCGAGACAGGAACCAAAACAAGGATCCAGTAAAGAAGTAGCCTCCGTAAGCAATCCACCAATAGGTGGAAGACTTCACTCATTTAAAAAGGAATGGGCGAAGATAACTTCAGATACTCTTATATTATCTTACTTGGATGGGTATTTAATCCAATTTAAAGAACCCCCATGCCAAAAAGTCATTCCTGAGCAACGGACTTGGTCCAGTAGCGAGAAAATGCAAATACAGTCCGAAATTCAAAAACTTCTAAGCAAAAACGCTATAGAAAAATGCGAACACTGCAAAGATGAATTTATCTCATCATATTTCTTGGTACCAAAACAAGATGGGGGGTATAGATTTATTCTGAACCTAAAAAACAAATTTATTGACGCACCTCACTTTAAAATGGAGGACTTAACACTAGAAGATACCTAAGGTTTATCTTTAAAGGCCAGGTTTACCAATTTACCTGTCTACCATTTGGTCTATGTTCGAGTCCGTTCATTTTTACCAAAATTATGAAGCCGGTTATTAACGTATTGAGAGAAAAAGGGTTTCTAATAGTAATCTATCTAGATGACATACTCTTTATCGGAAAAAATTACAAAAAGTGCCACGATAATATTATATGGGCAAAATATTTTTTAGAACAACTAGGGTTTGTAATTAACGACACAAAAAGTTGTTTAGATCCTGCACAAAAGTGTAAGTTTTTAGGTCTGATAGTTAACACAGTAGACTATACAATTGAACTAACCAGTCATAAAAAAGAACAAATTAAAAATTTATTGGCTCAACTCAGAGTAGGTAATAGATACAAAATCAGGCAACTAGCAACCCTATTGGGAGTTCTAAATGCTGCCTGCCCAGCGGTGGCTTATGGACTATCTCACTGCAAAACCCTGGAAAGAGAAAAGTTCCTAGCTCTTATATTAAATGACGGGAATTACGACGGTTATATGACGTTATCGGGCAAACTTGATGTAGACCTGGCTTGGTGGAAGGAAAATAGCAAAATCGGTAAAAAACCCTATTCGAACGTCAAAATACTCAATTGAAATTTCCTCAGATGCCTCGTTATCAGGGTGGGGCGCCTTTTGTAACGGAAAAGCGGCACATGGTTGGTGGAATGATAAACAAAAGAAATGTTTTATCAACTATTTAGAATTATTAGCAGCTTTCTATGCTCTTAAGTCGTTTGCATCAAATTCAAGTAACTGCGAGATTCTTTTAAGGATAGACAACACAACCGCGATAGCCTATATTAATAGGGCGGGCAGTGTCCAATTTCCAAGATTAAGCAACCTGTCACGACAGATATGGGACTGGTGTGAATCTAAGAAAATTTGGATTTTCGCGAGTTACATCTCATCAAAAGACAACTATCTTGCAGACGCGGCGTCCCGTATTACGAATATAGATACGGAATGGGAGTTGTCAAACAAGGCATTTAGGCTAATCCTTAAAAAATTTGGTCCTTTCTCCATAGACCTGTTTGCGACCTTCGAAAACAAAAAAGTCAAAAGGTTCTGTTCTAGGTTCCCAAATCCTGAGTCGTTTAAAGTAGACGCGTTTACCACGTCTTGGGAGAATGAAAAAATCTATGCCTTCCCACCGTTTGCGCTGATTACATCAACCCTTAAAAAACTCATTACGGACGAAGCCGAAGGAGTTGTCGTCGTACCAAATTGGCCTACCCAACCATGGTCCAAGGTGCACCCATTGGCAAAAACACTTTCCCTGGTGGCCGTACGCTTGTCAGGGAAACGTATCTGAGTAAAGGTCTATCTCCAGAAGCTGCCGATATCATGCTGAACTCTATTACGGAGTCTACGCTGCGCCAATACGAGAGTTCTCTCAAGGAGTGGTGGTTATTTACAAAAGAAAAAGGCTACGATGTTCACGCCACCAACGAACTGAAAATAATAGAATTTTTAACTAGAAGATTTAGTAGTGGGTGTCAATACGGCACGTTAAATGCAGATAGATCGGCTATTGCTCTTATCACTCACGGGAACTATTCTTCCGGAAAAATAATTCCACGTTTCATGAGGGGTATCTACAAAAAACGACCAACACGAGCAAAATACACTACCATGTGGGATGCCAACCTTGTCCTCCAATACATAGAAAATTACCAAATACAGTGAAGCTTAATATTAAGGAGTTGTCAAAAAAAAAAAACGGTTACTCTAATGATCCTGGCGACTGCTCACCGATTGCAGACGATGGCTTTGATCAAGGTTGACAATATTAAAATTTCCGAGACAGCGATTGAGGTTAGAATTCCTGAACTCATAAAAACCTCAAAATCAGGTGCCTTCCAACCCAGTTTGGTCTTACCATTTTAAAAAAAAAACCAAGATGTATGTGTGGCCAGTAGAGCGATTCTGTAACTCGATAACGCAACTTGCGCTATCGTTATAATTTTTTTAATTGCTACGCCAATGCATTTCCCCGCTAATACCCGCACCCCGTCGCTTGTACCCGCGTGTTGTTAAAAATTGCGAATCTAGGGTCGACTCGTAGCGACAACTATATAACAGAGGCACGGATTGAAAGTTATTTAACGCGTAACAGACTGAAATTCGCTAAATCATAACGCCAGCCACAGTGCGACGTTATGAGAAGCATTCTCTTCTTCCTGAATCTAGCCATAGAGCTTTATCTTACGTTTTTGAAAAGGAAACGTTCCGCGGGATTTGCCTTTGCTTTTCATGAGTCTTTACTGGCGTATAGCGTGATTTAGAATATCCGAATAATTCAATTGATTGAAATTGTTCGGCTTGTTAAATTATATCATAAACTATTGCTAATCATTTTCAGTTTATCCTATCGTTCGACTCAACATTTATCAAGAAATTTCCACTGTAACTTCTCGTATGCAATGAATGCTTTTTACGGCATAAGTTTATCATAGTTATGAATCAATCTTACCTTGTTACCAATTACCTTTGTCGATCCCACAGTGCGACATTATGAGAGGCATTCTCTTCTTCCTGAATCTAGCCGTAGAGCTTTATCTTACGTTTTTTGAAAAGGAAACGGTCCGCGGGATTTGCCTTTGCTTTTTATGAGTCTTTACTGGCGTATAGCGTGATTTAGAATATCCGAATAATTCAATTGATTGAAATTGTTCGGCTTGTTAAATTATATCATAAACTATTGCTAATCAGTTTCAGTTTATCCTATCGTTCGACTCAACATTTATCAAGAAATTTCCACTGTAACTTCTCGTATGCAATGAATGCTTTTTACGGCATAAGTTTATCATAGTTATGAATCAATCTTACCTTGTTACCAATTACCTTTGTCGATCCCACAGTGCGACATTATGAGAGGCATTCTCTTCTTCCTGAATCTAGCCGTAGAGCTTTATCTTACGTTTTTTGAAAAGGAAACGGTCCGCGGGATTTGCCTTTGCTTTTCATGAATCTTTACTGGCGTATAGCGTGATTTAGAATATCCGAATAATTCAATTGATTGAAATTGTTCGGCTTGTTAAATTATATCATAAACTATTGCTAATCAGTTTCAGTTTATCCTATCGTTCGAATCAATAATTATCAATAAATTTCCGATGTTCGCGTATGCAATGAGTGCTTTTTACGATATACGTTTATCATAGTTATGAATCGATCTTACTCTTTTACCAATTACCTTTCTCGATCACGTAGGGCGTATTCAATAAGTGATTGTCGAGGTAAGTGCATTTTACATTTCCCAATCACGACGTTCTATCATTTGAGCTGTATTTGCTTGAATACAGCGCTTATGTTTCAATAGGTGCTTGTCGAGGTAAGTATAATGCGCATATGGTAGACTGGGTACGGTTGAGACACAAGGGTCGGTTGATACAACGCTAAAGACTCAAAAACTACCCTGGTAGAAAATTGAACAGAATCTGACCAGAATCTGTTGAGTTTTCTGGTGAGTGAGCAGATGCTGGTCAGATTTTCTGGCCAGATACCCCATCAATTTGACGACAGATTCTGGCCAGAATGACATATGTATCTGGGCAGATTCTGTTGAAGGAGCTGGTGAACGAATCGGAGATCTAATTGGAGGTTATATTAGAAATGCAGGTAATTAAAAAGTTCAATAACAAGGTAAGAATATTTTTTATAGAAAATAATTTATTATCCTCTAATAATATGAAGAAAAGTAATAGTTTTTAAATTATATTAAGAATAATAAAGCTTTCACTATTATGAAAAACAATTCGAGAGCTTTGAATGGATCTATCTATCTAATATTATATAAGGGGTGTTCGACGAAGACCTATACCACATATGGAAATGCAGAGGGATGAACGAAGACCTCAGAGGCGAATTAAAGATTTGGGTTGAAGCACTACAAAAAGAGCCAAACCTAGAAAGGAGCATAGTAGAGATGCTAAACGAAACTCCCCAAAAAGAGGCCTGCGAGTACAGTAGAAGGTTCGAGAGAAAAGCAAGACCAGAAGGGAGCTTCACAAGTACACATTAGAAATAGGCACAACTAGCAAAAAGCTTAGGCTAATGTATTTATAATAGACAGTAAGACTTACAAGTTATAACGACAAAGAGAGCATATATTATAAAATAATTACACACAAATATATAGAATACAGGAAGTGAAACGATGAAAGGCATGTAAAACCAAAAACAAAAATATGTATGGTTCATTAATAAAATTATTATTATTAATAATAAAATAGTTTTCATAATATAACGGGTGTTCCACGTGAAACAAAAATGTTCGTACGCACTAACTTTTCCGTATATATTTGTAATTATTATGTAAAAAACCCGTAGACTCAAGAGTGCTCCAAAACGTTATAACCTGCAAGCTAACAGCTGTTGGTAGTTTCATATGCAAAAAAGAAAAAAAAAAAGGAAGAGAGAAAGAGAACACTGCGACTGTGAGTGTGTGATAGCTCTCTATATTTTTAAGGTTATCCTCAAATGTACGTAATATTAATCGTTCACCAGATTCTGGTCAGATTCTGACCAGATACCCCCGATTATCTGGGCAGATTCTGCCCAGATTGTCTGCCCATAAGATGGTGAATGGCCAGAAAATCTGATCAAATTTTCTACCAGGGTAATAGAGATAGTGGTGGGATACAAGGACAGAAAGAAGCGGCTTCATTTACTGTTAATTTATTCACTGTACTTTCTTTTTTAGTTTTCGCGTTTTTAGCGCTGTATCAACCGACCCCCGTGTCTCAACCGTACCCAGTTTACCCTATACTTATTTATATGATGCACGATTTTATCGTGTAATGTTTTGTGATATGATTAAATCTTTTATTTTTTTTTACGTGAAGACGGGTATCGGTTATGTTGGTGACACGCTGCGTGATCATTTATGTCATCTTTAGTCTTCATAATTCTGGTTTACGAAACGTATCTTGCGTGCATCGGTTATATTCGGTAAAATGCGTATATGTATGTCTATGCACTTATTGCCCCCATATTGTTAAGCGATATACCTTGGTGAAATTGAGTTGCATTTCGTTTGCGAAATTATAACTATTTTATAGAAAGTTCGATCGAACATTCATCCGAATGATACGTCAGTGTATGTGTTTGACGTAGTCCGCGACAATTCTATTTTTTTTTTTTTTTTTTATCTGGCTTGAACTTTTTCAAATAAATAGTGGTTTTTTGAATGACACTGAAACTCATAATATTTTATCTGTGGTAGCGATTCTTCCTTGGAATTGTTTTAGCGGATTCAAAAAATATAACACATTTTGTCTTCAATTTCACCTATAGGATTCGCATTCATAGATAATTTTTCTTGAAAAATTCTATACCTACGATGTTGATTTTGAACTGAAATATATTTGAACTAATTGAACTGAATAATAAATTTAACATTAATTGTAATAAATAAATGAGGATAAGAATTGTAATAAATAAATGAGGATAAAGATGTAAAAAAAAAATTGCAACACTATACCGATTTAAAAATTGTAAAAAAAAAATTTCAATATAAAAAGATTTTTATTCTGGCGCCTGTGCGGCCTCCAGCAGGGCCAATTTGCGCCGTTTGATGTTGATCATCTCTTCTAACAGCTCGTTCAGCCTGGCACCATTGCTTGCTATTACCTGTTGACAAATATTTAATGAAATGCTGTTATCGCAATAGCTCATTGAAGTTGATGCTGTGCATGTTTATTTATTTATGTATCATTTTTCAAACTGATATCGAAGGGGATGACGAACTGTTACCCCGTTATGAAATATTCCAACGATTGTCTTGTTGATTACTGACTTGACTTTGAATCCATTACGCACATGCATATATAAAGTATTCCAGCCGTTATCGCGCACGATTTGACTCGACATTTTTAGAATTTTTCAATATTTCGGTATTCACCTTCATTGTCTCATTTTGTTGCTCGAGTAGTTCAAGGACTCGCGAGTCACGTTTGACCCGCAAGTTTCCCCTATTCGCGGCAGAAGATGGCTGAATTGGCGGGCCAGCTTCTGCGGAAGGTTGACCACCGCGGGATGGACCAGCTTCGGCCTCAAATCCATGTCTGCTGTCTGTAAAGTCGGTAATGCATTGCTTTTTATTTTCAATTATTATTATAACTAACTGAAATGAAGTTAAATAATGCGCAGGGTTACCGTTATCGCCGACTTTTTCCGCACACATTGCCGCAACGGAAAAGTGCTCCTCCTCATCGGACAAGCCCGATTGGTCGCCGGACATCAGTTTCCGCAGAGATTTCTTTATCAATGTAAATAAAATTGTGAGTATTCTGAATATGACGGATATGATTATTCAATTTTTGTATATTTCTTACGTTTGAACATGTAATGAATTAATGATGAAAACGGCAGTGCAGATGAGTTAATATGACCTCATTTGAAATATTACTAGATGTATCGTATAATACGTTAAGAGCCGGTGGATTTTATGTGTATATTTATTATCAACGATAAGATTGAGATGAAAATTTTTTTAAAACTTACTAATACTACGATGATTGATTATTTGAATTTTTAGTTTCGCTATGTGATTACGAATTTGTGTAGATCTTTGATATTATCATAACTCTATTCATTTTATCAACAATCTATTTCCAATTATGTTTGGCATGAAAATAAGGAGTAGTTCATTAAAAATATGCACAACTGAATCGGGTAACGAGTCGGCCACATCCCGCAGCCCCTCCACACCAGCACCGCCGATGATGGCGATCACCTTCTTATCATTTTCCGTCAAAGCTGCGTCGCCATCCCTCGCAACATTGCCGGTTCTGTTGTGGTCGGCCCTTATTTCGCCCACCTTCGCCCTCGTTTTGGATTTTATATCCGACCAAACCTGTAATTACGTTTTTACGTAGAATTATGGAAAGACGTGAGGTAAGATAATATTCGGACGATAATCAATGTAATTATTGTTCAACTGCTGTAATAACAGATACGCAGTATTATTTCAAGTTAAATAATAAGGATGACAAATTTCATTCACTTATGCACCTTTTTCCACTGTTCCATCGTTTTATCGGGTCCCTTTGAATTGAGGTCGTGGACAAGCATAGCCCACGTCTTGCTCGCACTTTCGTGGCCCATCGGGCCTACGAACCGTCCAGCCGCGAAATTTTTGTTAGTGCACATAAAATCTACGAGATATTCTCGCTGCACCATATTCATCTTAGAGCCCCGTCCTTGTCTAGATAGTACAAGGTATATATATATATATATGCATCAAGTTAATATATTCTGTAACATTGCATGTTACGACAGACTCCTTACCCCTTGGACGACCTTAGCGGGATGATTGAGATAGAGTGAATGAGTAGAATGACCCCGAGGTCTGACCATAATTCCGAGAGGCGACCGTGACCGACTAAAAAACCATAGATCATATTATTTATTCTTTTGTTTTGTTTTACGACTTTTCTCTGACATGTGGGAGCCGAGACCTATCCGACGACCAAAAACTGAGACCAATACGCCACTCGACGGACGCATGACGCCCAAAAATCGACTGTTGAGGTCCTGTTTCAACGAACGCCACCTAAAAAGCTCCGGAGGATAGTAGTGACCATGCTACCTCCAACGACGAGGCCGAGAGGACACGGGGGAGTGCCGGGGGCACTCTACAACGCGGGATATCGGTGGTGGAAGAGATTCCCACCACCAAGAAGAGCCTGCAACCCGTGTTCCTCCGATCTAACATCACCGTAGCGAATTTCAAAATTTCGCGCGTTGCGACAATGGGTCGCCATATTTCAGGATCTTGCGCTCGATACAAAAATCAATATTTCAGCGCATAATGAGGGCGCTGAGTATCGGCGCTATGCGGTCTAGTCACTCTGCGTTAGACTAGCGCCGAGACCACCAGTGTAGATTTGGTTTTGAGTCGTTTTCGCCGAGAGCATATTTTCTGTCGTTTTGCTTTTTGTTGTTTTGCGTGTGAGCCCCGTGGGTCGGATATTATAAAAAGTTATCAGTGTGCCTGTGGAGGACGGTTTATCCCCGAGGGAAACTCCGTACCGAGTGATGAATTTCGGACGGGAGAAAATTCTTCTCCTGAGATGGCTGGAAGACGGTAAGCGTTAGCCATCCTTACTCATACCAATTCGAATTCGGCAACGGCCGTCGGCCATCTTGCCTTAATTCAGCCACGAGGCTCTTTAGTATTTTTGAGATTCGAATTAAGCCGATCTCCGAAGGGTAGGCCGTCACCAGTGTCCCACTGCATCTGAGTTAGAGTTCAAGTCAATATTTTATAGTAAAGTATTTTGTGATCTAGAGATAACCGGGTCGATACTCGTCGTACCTGAGTGCGACAGAGATAGACAGTCGGTCACCGTCGCTCTCTCTTCCTCCTGCGGGGAGAGACGAAGCTCGAAGCTTAGCCGAGAGCCTCTATTTCTTTCGGGTTCGAGTTAACTTTTCATATTTGTTTTTCGGGTTATTGTTTAATTTATTAATTGCGTTAGGCGCAGAGTTAGGTTAAGTTAGTTTTAGTAAAAATTGTAAATAATAATTTATTAAGCGGGAGGTTTCGTCTCACGGAGGCGAACCAGCCGTCTTCAACGGCTGGTGACGTCACAGGCTGCGCTTATTTATTGGTATTGTTGAGATAGGCCGCGAGCCTCCCGAAGTTTGTTATTCTATTTATTGTTTTGAGTCAAAGACTGTACTTTCGTTAGTTGTAAGTTTGTTAATTATTTGTAAATTTATTTTCCTCGTGGGAGTAATTAGTGTTTTAGCTAATTTATTGTCTCACGAGGACTTGATTTGTCGAGTTCTTCCTTTTTGATTTATTTTTCCTTGTTATTGCTCTCCTACGTGGAAGCTAGTAGTTTATTTAGTATTGTAAAACTCGCAAATCGCGGCCAGGTCGCCTTTACACGACCTGTAGCCGTTTTATACCCGCGGGGAAGTACCCCCGGGTACACGATTTGTTATTTATATTCTTCATATTTCGTTTATTGAATAAATTCTATTTTGCATTATTAAATTCAAAACTTCGAGTCGTTAATTAACGCCCAGCTAATCCTTCATTTAATCCTGACCCCTCTCCGCGGTACTGTTGCTAGCCGACGCTTCAGAATAGTTGGTTTAGCTTTTGTTTAGATTTTTGAAATCGGCGGTTATCCGTCAGGCGCCCAACATCTTGTTCAATTTCCAGGTTTTAGCTAATTGTCGACTGGATTAATCTCGGATGCTGGCTATCCGGTCCAGATCCGAGAAGTAATAAAAATCCACGTCACAATTCATAGATGCAGCAGGTAAACTGGTCTGTGTCCAATTACGTCGTCAAATAGTTTATTAAACATTATTTTCTAACGTAGATTATCATTCACAAAAAAAGATATCGCACGCTGAGCAATGCCGTTATTATGTACCTTTGTGTAGTGTTAATGATTAATTGATACAACTTACTTCATTGCCATGATTATATCCACGCGTTTTTAATGACGCTTTCTTCAATGGTTATATCGCCGCAAAGAGACGCGCAAAACAATTTTAAAACAAATTTAACCTAGCGCAGTAGCCAACGCTAACGTAGACAGCGCTCTAAAAACACCAGCGAGATGCTGTTTTATTAGCAGCGTGCGCGTGTGGCCCGTCCTAATTAGCCATGGAAACGCGTACGATTTATTCGCAAATCGGGGCGATTTAGTATATGAATATGATAAGTCTATAATCGAATCCATATAAATATAGACTTTATTGATTACATTTGAAATCGCTCAATAAATATTACAATACACCTATTTAACATACACTTTTCAAATTATCGTATTGTATTTGAAATAAAGATGATTTAAAATACATTTTTTATTTATCATTCGAAAACTTAAATAATACAAGGAGTAAAAACACTTATTTATTATGGTGTTCAATAAAAAAAATTAAAAAAATAGGCACCTTTAAACATTAATATCAAGAGCTCATATTTGGCTGAGATATTCTTTTTGATATGATCTACCAAAATGCGCGTTTGCAAAAAAAAAAAAATTCTTTCCAACACCCTAACGCTCATTGAACGTTGAAGCATACGTTCCAATTCAACGAGATGCAGCGCGGGCAACTTTTGTGAGGATGGTGTGGCGGAACTCCACACCTAGATCTCGGACCATGTGGCGTAATTCAACACCCTCAACGTGAATTTTTTTTTTTTTTTTTTAAATACATAATCAAGTATCACACATGATACTTATTTGATATAATTAGAATTAGGACGCCGGCAGAGAATACGATATGCATTTATCTCGACACACAGTTTTTCAGAGGACAAGATCTATGCGAGGGTTTTCAGATTTATCAAGGCCCGAAATCAATACTAAATATGCCAAATTTAATTTATAATGAAAATCAATTATGCGTAACAAATTGAAAATTGAGATTATCGTTTTCAACAGTCCAAAGTAGCATTCAAATTTGACTGCAAATTCCAATTTTTGAAGCACAATCCCCTGTAAATTTCAAATTTGTGCAGCCAGCTGTTTGAGAGTTGATTCGGAGAGTTATAAAAGAATTTAAAGAAATATGAAAAAATTTGTTACGAATAATAGAAAAAAATCAGTAATGTCTGCGGATTAGTTCTTAATATAATTAATTAGTTGAGAATAATACGACGTCGTGTACGGTCAAAATTTCCATTTTTTTTTTTTTTATAATATCTTGAAACTATATGAATTCAAGCCATACACTCTACATGAAAGTCGCCGGCGTTGTACAAGGGTGCACTCTATGGATCCTATCGCCCCCAGAAAAGGTTGCGAGGCATTTCTGAATTTGTAGAATAAATCATACGTTTCGTTTCGCATGACCATGACAACGGATTTCCAACTAGCGCTTATTATAACAAACCGTCCGTTACAAACGATTGAGTACCAAGCTGCGATTTTCTAAAGTGAAATATTGAATAATATTGTATACGCTTTTCAAAGTTCATCCATTCAATTAACTATTTGCTTTATTGTTGTTTAATTTGTGTTTGATTGTTACGTTACGTTTATTTATTGTTCATCATATTTCACTTTAATCTTCGCACTTATTCTTAATACAATTTCCATCATCATCCCGTTGTGGTGAGTTTGAATAATTTCTATCATATAATATTATAAAACGATGATTTATCGTCAGTAGATATAGGTGAATAAGTATGCATTAGTCTGAATTACATTCATCATTCAAAAGATGGCTGCTGCAATTTAGGGTGCTTTTTTTTTGACGACTATTTTTTTTTTTTCACTCCCATCTTGAAATCTTGTGGGAAATACCTAAAAAAAAATTTCCTCAAAATTTGAGCCCTTAATTTAAATATTAGGCGCTCACCCAAGGCATGCAAAGATTTCCTGCTTAAAATACACGTAAACTTTAATTTTTTTTTTTCAAAATTCTACAGTTCAGTGGCATTTTATGGTATAGTCTAGGACATTAGTAGGTTTTCTTCAGAATTAAATGCTCTACAAAAAAGCCTATTGCAGTGAAGTCGTAACTCACACCGGCGAGGTCGTACGGGTCACCCAAACCCAATTTTTTTATGAAATTCTTGTTTTTTTGCCCTTATCTCATAAATGACAAAAGCTACAAAAAAAACATACGAGACAAATTTTTTAGGAAATTTAATTTCCTACAAAAAAGTTGCAGAGAGTCAAATTCCTAACATCGAAATTTATTGAGATATTGGGCTTTTAAGTTGAGGAAGTATGGAATTTCTATGAATGATTGCGTTAAATTGTCGAATTATTGATTTTTTATTTTTTTATTTTTTATTTTTTAGCCGAATATCTCAATAAATATCGATGTTAGGAATTTGGCTCTCTTAAACTTTTTTGTAGGAAATTAAATTTCCTAAAAAATTTGTCTCGTATATTTTTTTTTTGTAGCTTTTGTCATTTATGAGATAAGGGCAAAAAAACAAGAATTTCATGAAAAAATTGGGTTTGGGTGACCCGTACGACCTCGCCGGTGTGAGTTACGACTTCACTGCAATAGGCTTTTTTGTAGAGCATTTAATTCTGAAGAAAACCTACTAATGTCCTAGACTATACCATAAAATGCCACTGAACTGTAGAATTTTGAAAAAAAAAAATTAAAGTTTACGTGTATTTTAAGCAGGAAATCTTTGCATGCCTTGGGTGAGCGCCTAATATTTAAATTAAGGGCTCAAATTTTGAGGAAATTTTTTTTTAGGTATTTCCCACAAGATTTCAAGATGGGAGTGAAAAAAAAAAAATAGTCGTCAAAAAAAAAGCACCCTAAATTGCAGCAGCCATCTTTTGAATGATGAATGTAATTCAGACTAATGCATACTTATTCACCTATATCTACTGACGATAAATCATCGTTTTATAATATTATATGATAGAAATTATTCAAACTCACCACAACGGGATGATGATGGAAATTGTATTAAGAATAAGTGCGAAGATTAAAGTGAAATATGATGAACAATAAATAAACGTAACGTAACAATCAAACACAAATTAAACAACAATAAAGCAAATAGTTAATTGAATGGATGAACTTTGAAAAGCGTATACAATATTATTCAATATTTCACTTTAGAAAATCGCAGCTTGGTACTCAATCGTTTGTAACGGACGGTTTGTTATAATAAGCGCTAGTTGGAAATCCGTTGTCATGGTCATGCGAAACGAAACGTATGATTTATTCTACAAATTCAGAAATGCCTCGCAACCTTTTCTGGGGGCGATAGGATCCATAGAGTGCACCCTTGTACAACGCCGGCGACTTTCATGTAGAGTGTATGGCTTGAATTCATATAGTTTCAAGATATTATAAAAAAAAAAAAAATGGAAATTTTGACCGTACACGACGTCGTATTATTCTCAACTAATTAATTATATTAAGAACTAATCCGCAGACATTACTGATTTTTTTCTATTATTCGTAACAAATTTTTTCATATTTCTTTAAATTCTTTTATAACTCTCCGAATCAACTCTCAAACAGCTGGCTGCACAAATTTGAAATTTACAGGGGATTGTGCTTCAAAAATTGGAATTTGCAGTCAAATTTGAATGCTACTTTGGACTGTTGAAAACGATAATCTCAATTTTCAATTTGTTACGCATAATTGATTTTCATTATAAATTAAATTTGGCATATTTAGTATTGATTTCGGGCCTTGATAAATCTGAAAACCCTCGCATAGATCTTGTCCTCTGAAAAACTGTGTGTCGAGATAAATGCATATCGTATTCTCTGCCGGCGTCCTAATTCTAATTATATCAAATAAGTATCATGTGTGATACTTGATTATGTATTTAAAAAAAAAAAAAAAAAATTCACGTTGAGGGTGTTGAATTACGCCACATGGTCCGAGATCTAGGTGTGGAGTTCCGCCACACCATCCTCACAAAAGTTGCCCGCGCTGCATCTCGTTGAATTGGAACGTATGCTTCAACGTTCAATGAGCGTTAGGGTGTTGGAAAGAATTTTTTTTTTTTTGCAAACGCGCATTTTGGTAGATCATATCAAAAAGAATATCTCAGCCAAATATGAGCTCTTGATATTAATGTTTAAAGGTGCCTATTTTTTTAATTTTTTTTATTGAACACCATAATAAATAAGTGTTTTTACTCCTTGTATTATTTAAGTTTTCGAATGATAAATAAAAAATGTATTTTAAATCATCTTTATTTCAAATACAATACGATAATTTGAAAAGTGTATGTTAAATAGGTGTATTGTAATATTTATTGAGCGATTTCAAATGTAATCAATAAAGTCTATATTTATATGGATTCGATTATAGACTTATCATATTCATATACTAAATCGCCCCGATTTGCGAATAAATCGTACGCGTTTCCATGGCTAATTAGGACGGGCCACACGCGCACGCTGCTAATAAAACAGCATCTCGCTGGTGTTTTTAGAGCGCTGTCTACGTTAGCGTTGGCTACTGCGCTAGGTTAAATTTGTTTTAAAATTGTTTTGCGCGTCTCTTTGCGGCGATATAACCATTGAAGAAAGCGTCATTAAAAACGCGTGGATATAATCATGGCAATGAAGTAAGTTGTATCAATTAATCATTAACACTACACAAAGGTACATAATAACGGCATTGCTCAGCGTGCGATATCTTTTTTTGTGAATGATAATCTACGTTAGAAAATAATGTTTAATAAACTATTTGACGACGTAATTGGACACAGACCAGTTTACCTGCTGCATCTATGAATTGTGACGTGGATTTTTATTACTTCTCGGATCTGGACCGGATAGCCAGCATCCGAGATTAATCCAGTCGACAATTAGCTAAAACCTGGAAATTGAACAAGATGTTGGGCGCCTGACGGATAACCGCCGATTTCAAAAATCTAAACAAAAGCTAAACCAACTATTCTGAAGCGTCGGCTAGCAACAGTACCGCGGAGAGGGGTCAGGATTAAATGAAGGATTAGCTGGGCGTTAATTAACGACTCGAAGTTTTGAATTTAATAATGCAAAATAGAATTTATTCAATAAACGAAATATGAAGAATATAAATAACAAATCGTGTACCCGGGGGTACTTCCCCGCGGGTATAAAACGGCTACAGGTCGTGTAAAGGCGACCTGGCCGCGATTTGCGAGTTTTACAATACTAAATAAACTACTAGCTTCCACGTAGGAGAGCAATAACAAGGAAAAATAAATCAAAAAGGAAGAACTCGACAAATCAAGTCCTCGTGAGACAATAAATTAGCTAAAACACTAATTACTCCCACGAGGAAAATAAATTTACAAATAATTAACAAACTTACAACTAACGAAAGTACAGTCTTTGACTCAAAACAATAAATAGAATAACAAACTTCGGGAGGCTCGCGGCCTATCTCAACAATACCAATAAATAAGCGCAGCCTGTGACGTCACCAGCCGTTGAAGACGGCTGGTTCGCCTCCGTGAGACGAAACCTCCCGCTTAATAAATTATTATTTACAATTTTTACTAAAACTAACTTAACCTAACTCTGCGCCTAACGCAATTAATAAATTAAACAATAACCCGAAAAACAAATATGAAAAGTTAACTCGAACCCGAAAGAAATAGAGGCTCTCGGCTAAGCTTCGAGCTTCGTCTCTCCCCGCAGGAGGAAGAGAGAGCGACGGTGACCGACTGTCTATCTCTGTCGCACTCAGGTACGACGAGTATCGACCCGGTTATCTCTAGATCACAAAATACTTTACTATAAAATATTGACTTGAACTCTAACTCAGATGCAGTGGGACACTGGTGACGGCCTACCCTTCGGAGATCGGCTTAATTCGAATCTCAAAAATACTAAAGAGCCTCGTGGCTGAATTAAGGCAAGATGGCCGACGGCCGTTGCCGAATTCGAATTGGTATGAGTAAGGATGGCTAACGCTTACCGTCTTCCAGCCATCTCAGGAGAAGAATTTTCTCCCGTCCGAAATTCATCACTCGGTACGGAGTTTCCCTCGGGGATAAACCGTCCTCCACAGGCACACTGATAACTTTTTATAATATCCGACCCACGGGGCTCACACGCAAAACAACAAAAAGCAAAACGACAGAAAATATGCTCTCGGCGAAAACGACTCAAAACCAAATCTACACTGGTGGTCTCGGCGCTAGTCTAACGCAGAGTGACTAGACCGCATAGCGCCGATACTCAGCGCCCTCATTATGCGCTGAAATATTGATTTTTGTATCGAGCGCAAGATCCTGAAATATGGCGACCCATTGTCGCAACGCGCGAAATTTTGAAATTCGCTACGGTGATGTTAGATCGGAGGAACACGGGTTGCAGGCTCTTCTTGGTGGTGGGAATCTCTTCCACCACCGATATCCCGCGTTGTAGAGTGCCCCCGGCACTCCCCCGTGTCCTCTCGGCCTCGTCGTTGGAGGTAGCATGGTCACTACTATCCTCCGGAGCTTTTTAGGTGGCGTTCGTTGAAACAGGACCTCAACAGTCGATTTTTGGGCGTCATGCGTCCGTCGAGTGGCGTATTGGTCTCAGTTTTTGGTCGTCGGATAGGTCTCGGCTCCCACATGTCAGAGAAAAGTCGTAAAACAAAACAAAAGAATAAATAATATGATCTATGGTTTTTTAGTCGGTCACGGTCGCCTCTCGGAATTATGGTCAGACCTCGGGGTCATTCTACTCATTCACTCTATCTCAATCATCCCGCTAAGGTCGTCCAAGGGGTAAGGAGTCTGTCGTAACATGCAATGTTACAGAATATATTAACTTGATGCATATATATATATATATACCTTGTACTATCTAGACAAGGACGGGGCTCTAAGATGAATATGGTGCAGCGAGAATATCTCGTAGATTTTATGTGCACTAACAAAAATTTCGCGGCTGGACGGTTCGTAGGCCCGATGGGCCACGAAAGTGCGAGCAAGACGTGGGCTATGCTTGTCCACGACCTCAATTCAAAGGGACCCGATAAAACGATGGAACAGTGGAAAAAGGTGCATAAGTGAATGAAATTTGTCATCCTTATTATTTAACTTGAAATAATACTGCGTATCTGTTATTACAGCAGTTGAACAATAATTACATTGATTATCGTCCGAATATTATCTTACCTCACGTCTTTCCATAATTCTACGTAAAAACGTAATTACAGGTTTGGTCGGATATAAAATCCAAAACGAGGGCGAAGGTGGGCGAAATAAGGGCCGACCACAACAGAACCGGCAATGTTGCGAGGGATGGCGACGCAGCTTTGACGGAAAATGATAAGAAGGTGATCGCCATCATCGGCGGTGCTGGTGTGGAGGGGCTGCGGGATGTGGCCGACTCGTTACCCGATTCAGTTGTGCATATTTTTAATGAACTACTCCTTATTTTCATGCCAAACATAATTGGAAATAGATTGTTGATAAAATGAATAGAGTTATGATAATATCAAAGATCTACACAAATTCGTAATCACATAGCGAAACTAAAAATTCAAATAATCAATCATCGTAGTATTAGTAAGTTTTAAAAAAATTTTCATCTCAATCTTATCGTTGATAATAAATATACACATAAAATCCACCGGCTCTTAACGTATTATACGATACATCTAGTAATATTTCAAATGAGGTCATATTAACTCATCTGCACTGCCGTTTTCATCATTAATTCATTACATGTTCAAACGTAAGAAATATACAAAAATTGAATAATCATATCCGTCATATTCAGAATACTCACAATTTTATTTACATTGATAAAGAAATCTCTGCGGAAACTGATGTCCGGCGACCAATCGGGCTTGTCCGATGAGGAGGAGCACTTTTCCGTTGCGGCAATGTGTGCGGAAAAAGTCGGCGATAACGGTAACCCTGCGCATTATTTAACTTCATTTCAGTTAGTTATAATAATAATTGAAAATAAAAAGCAATGCATTACCGACTTTACAGACAGCAGACATGGATTTGAGGCCGAAGCTGGTCCATCCCGCGGTGGTCAACCTTCCGCAGAAGCTGGCCCGCCAATTCAGCCATCTTCTGCCGCGAATAGGGGAAACTTGCGGGTCAAACGTGACTCGCGAGTCCTTGAACTACTCGAGCAACAAAATGAGACAATGAAGGTGAATACCGAAATATTGAAAAATTCTAAAAATGTCGAGTCAAATCGTGCGCGATAACGGCTGGAATACTTTATATATGCATGTGCGTAATGGATTCAAAGTCAAGTCAGTAATCAACAAGACAATCGTTGGAATATTTCATAACGGGGTAACAGTTCGTCATCCCCTTCGATATCAGTTTGAAAAATGATACATAAATAAATAAACATGCACAGCATCAACTTCAATGAGCTATTGCGATAACAGCATTTCATTAAATATTTGTCAACAGGTAATAGCAAGCAATGGTGCCAGGCTGAACGAGCTGTTAGAAGAGATGATCAACATCAAACGGCGCAAATTGGCCCTGCTGGAGGCCGCACAGGCGCCAGAATAAAAATCTTTTTATATTGAAATTTTTTTTTTACAATTTTTAAATCGGTATAGTGTTGCAATTTTTTTTTTACATCTTTATCCTCATTTATTTATTACAATTCTTATCCTCATTTATTTATTACAATTAATGTTAAATTTATTATTCAGTTCAATTAGTTCAAATATATTTCAGTTCAAAATCAACATCGTAGGTATAGAATTTTTCAAGAAAAATTATCTATGAATGCGAATCCTATAGGTGAAATTGAAGACAAAATGTGTTATATTTTTTGAATCCGCTAAAACAATTCCAAGGAAGAATCGCTACCACAGATAAAATATTATGAGTTTCAGTGTCATTCAAAAAACCACTATTTATTTGAAAAAGTTCAAGCCAGATAAAAAAAAAAAAAAAAAATAGAATTGTCGCGGACTACGTCAAACACATACACTGACGTATCATTCGGATGAATGTTCGATCGAACTTTCTATAAAATAGTTATAATTTCGCAAACGAAATGCAACTCAATTTCACCAAGGTATATCGCTTAACAATATGGGGGCAATAAGTGCATAGACATACATATACGCATTTTACCGAATATAACCGATGCACGCAAGATACGTTTCGTAAACCAGAATTATGAAGACTAAAGATGACATAAATGATCACGCAGCGTGTCACCAACATAACCGATACCCGTCTTCACGTAAAAAAAAATAAAAGATTTAATCATATCACAAAACATTACACGATAAAATCGTGCATCATATAAATAAGTATAGGGTAAACTGGGTACGGTTGAGACACGGGGGTCGGTTGATACAGCGCTAAAAACGCGAAAACTAAAAAAGAAAGTACAGTGAATAAATTAACAGTAAATGAAGCCGCTTCTTTCTGTCCTTGTATCCCACCACTATCTCTATTATAGTTTTTGAGTCTTTAGCGTTGTATCAACCGACCCTTGTGTCTCAACCGTACCCAGTCTACCATATGCGCATTATACTTACCTCGACAAGCACCTATTGAAACATAAGCGCTGTATTCAAGCAAATACAGCTCAAATGATAGAACGTCGTGATTGGGAAATGTAAAATGCACTTACCTCGACAATCACTTATTGAATACGCCCTACGTGATCGAGAAAGGTAATTGGTAAAAGAGTAAGATCGATTCATAACTATGATAAACGTATATCGTAAAAAGCACTCATTGCATACGCGAACATCGGAAATTTATTGATAATTATTGATTCGAACGATAGGATAAACTGAAACTGATTAGCAATAGTTTATGATATAATTTAACAAGCCGAACAATTTCAATCAATTGAATTATTCGGATATTCTAAATCACGCTATACGCCAGTAAAGATTCATGAAAAGCAAAGGCAAATCCCGCGGACCGTTTCCTTTTCAAAAAACGTAAGATAAAGCTCTACGGCTAGATTCAGGAAGAAGAGAATGCCTCTCATAATGTCGCACTGTGGGATCGACAAAGGTAATTGGTAACAAGGTAAGATTGATTCATAACTATGATAAACTTATGCCGTAAAAAGCATTCATTGCATACGAGAAGTTACAGTGGAAATTTCTTGATAAATGTTGAGTCGAACGATAGGATAAACTGAAACTGATTAGCAATAGTTTATGATATAATTTAACAAGCCGAACAATTTCAATCAATTGAATTATTCGGATATTCTAAATCACGCTATACGCCAGTAAAGACTCATGAAAAGCAAAGGCAAATCCCGCGGAACGTTTCCTTTTCAAAAACGTAAGATAAAGCTCTATGGCTAGATTCAGGAAGAAGAGAATGCTTCTCATAACGTCGCACTGTGGCTGGCGTTATGATTTAGCGAATTTCAGTCTGTTACGCGTTAAATAACTTTCAATCCGTGCCTCTATTATATAGTTGTCGCTACGAGTCGACCCTAGATTCGCAATTTTTAACAACACGCGGGTACAAGCGACGGGGTGCGGGTATTAGCGGGGAAATGCATTGGCGTAGCAATTAAAAAAATTATAACGATAGCGCAAGTTGCGTTATCGAGTTACAGAATCGCTCTACAGGTCCCTGGTTCAATACCTAGAATATAACAAGGAATTGAGAGGCGTTGTCGAAAACCTTTTTATCTCCACCATCAAACCGCATAAAGCAGTCGGAGCACAAACCTTAGGCCACTGGGTAAAGGCCTTCTTAAAAAAGGTGGGAATAGACATGAATAGTTTTGGCGCATATAGTGTGAAGCACGCAGCGATCTCTAAGGCGAATGCGCGAGGTGTTGACATCGACACAATAAGACGTACAGCTGGTTGGTCAAAAAATTCAACAGTGTTTGCAAGATTCTATAATAGACCCATACAAGATTCAAGCGAAACATTTGCACGTAATGTTTTATCTCAAAAGCCTTAGTGAGGCATGCAAGCCCCCTCTTTTGAACTGAAAAAGGAAAATAAAATAAAAATTTTTCAAATAAAAACTCAAACGTATCTAATATCTCTGAACATCTACACTTGTAATCATCGAGAACGAGACGTCGCAGCATAATGAACCGATCAAACGAGCTCGCCGAAGGCGAGCGAAGTTCGATCGTTATTATGCGAAGACGTCTCGTTCGAAGATGCGATTACATCCCACCCCTTAGAAATTAATAACCCACTTCGACCCGTAATCATCTTCAAACATTTGATATACCAATTTTAATTTTCAAAATTCTTATTTCATTCACAATCATGCTCTAAAATATGAAGTAAGTAACGTTAAGCGCCACAGGATACAGTGGGCGCGCTAGGAATTAAAATTTAAAACTCTGAATGTTGTGGATTAGGACATAGCTGACGCTACTACACTTGTAATCATCTTCGAACGAGACGTCTTCGCATAATAACGATCGAACTTCGCTCGCCTTCGGCGAGCTCGTTTGATCGGTTCATATTCTTCAATATGCTCTTATGTCGAAGGTAACGAATGATTTTCTATCGGTTTTCCATTGATTTTCATCATACTAGCATTCGAGAAACATAATTTGAAGAATGAAAATAACTGCGAGAGTGCTTGGCTTTGTTGCCTGATTTCACGTACAAGGTTTTTGTATTATTTTGTGTAAAGAAATGACGTTTGTAATCTGTCGCTGGTAAAGAGTATGATGCTTTTAAGTTTTTGGCTGGTGAAACCATTTTTGTACTTGGCGGTAACTTTCGATATTTACAATGTTTTCGTCGGGTATTTCCTTACTTTTTGTATATACTACAAACGGGTCAGCGCTAAAATGACTTCAATGTATTACACATATGGAGATCAACTCTCAGTCATTTGTCATAAAATGAAATTATGTATTTTCGGGTTCGCGCAACACGCACGAGATATTTTATAATAAGATCAAGAAATCTCCTTCTGAGAATCATACGAAAGTTTGTACCAATCATAGTTTATGCTACCCCTGACTCATTCTATTTTAAGATGTTGTATAAACATAGAATACGGAATTTTTTTTTTCGATTGTCTGGTTATGAAACTCCTACGTAAAATAACCAAGCCCAATATCAAAACAGACCATCTATAATATTGTGTTCTATAATATTTTTCGAGCTCAACTAAAACAAATATACATACATACATATGTGTATAAAAAAAAGAACGTTTACAGTATCATAATTGTATCATTTACGAAATTCAATGATTACAGTATATTGATACATACAAGATATATGACACCAGATTCTGCGTACAGATATAATGCATACAACCGGATCTGGATATCACAGCGCTAAACTTGACGTGCATTTTCATCATCTCATCAGCACATTCAACTGGATTGTCGATAGTTAGTTGAGCAATCAACAGAATAGCATCCGTATATAAAAGAACTCAATCAGATTTAGTAGAATAATCATAAGAATCATCTGACAAAGAAAGCTTACTCATAATCAGTACAATCATTTTTTGACACTTTTCACAACAAGAAACGGCTTAAATCATATCAAATTTTTTTTCAAGTTATAAATCTAGTAGTTCGTAGATAGATTTGTGTCGTTGGCAAGCAAATTTGGTTGTATCGAGGGCTAACGATCGGAAGGGCGTAACCCACAAAAAACTGCGGATGTTGCCCGAATGGCTCATGTGTTAAATTTTCAGATATACGCCCCTATCTATCTATCCATCTATCTAAGGCAAAAAATTCAACAAGGTCGAAAAAATCTGGGGTACGCCATTCTAGTCCTTAGCCCTCGATATGGAATATCGTTATATATGCTATACATATTTTCGGCAAAGTAATTTATAAAAAATATACATCCATTCGTCTATAAGTTCTTCTGATTTATGCATCGTAGCATATCCTGCTGTGCAAAATCATACGGTCAAGGCCCTGGTTATCATTAACGGACCTATAATAAGAACCGTTCAATTGAATACATAATTTCTCATCGAGCAGCCTGGTTATTTCATACTTTATATGTATGAAACCAATACTCAAGTATTCACCAATATGAAATTGTTCAATTTCAAAGTGGATGGTTTCAACTCGCATTTCAATAATATGCCCAAACTCTGACTCACCAATAAGTTGAAACAGAATATTGTTATCGAAATGAATAACAGATATAAATAATATTATTTCGTGTCCCTAAGATTTCTACTCAACTTCCGGGTGAAAGCCATTCAGATCGGCAACAATTTTACAGATCATATACGCCTGCACTGCTTTTCCTTATATAAGGTGCTTTATTGGGTTGAACGAATCAAATTCGTAAATCCAATTTTCCTCACATCCATGCTCCATGAGATATTACTTCGATCGTGAATTTGTAATTGGGTAATGGTGACCTCCTGTCACCTCCTGTCTTAGTATATGTCTATTATCCATAGAAATGAATTTCAATCAACATGAAACAAATAACTAATACCTAATTTTGTTGAAATAAACATTATAGTAGGAGGAGGATTAGGTGACTGTCATAAACGGTTGACAAACGCAGTTCGGTAATACTTCAAATTTTTGTAATATTCAATTTTCAACGATGAACAACAATAAATGTATTCAGCGATAAACTTACGATTGCATTCAAGCCTTCTTGTATCAGATTCATCACCTGGCATCTTTGCAACATCGAAGTATCTGTAGATATCCATGGATCATATACTTCGTGAAGTGGATGTTAATAATTGTTAACGAAATATTAGCTTTTGTGAGGGTCTGATTGTAAGGGACTGTAATTCATTCGATTCGAGAAGTATCGCGAATCTCGATAGGTTCGAAACCAAACACAGAACTTACTCTAATGTCATTGAAGAACTCTAGATGTGACTATAATACAAAGCAAGGCGTGCGATTCAACACAGTGTATGCAGTATACCTAAAAGTTCTCCTGTACCAAATAGACGTATATTTCAATGATATTCACTAGTATATTTGGGGTCAGCTTGCCAACTGAACAAATCCAACAATATATGCATGATAAAAATATACAAATAAATCAAAATTAAAATTGATTTACAACGTTTCTGCTGCTCACTAACTAAATATGTTACTAATCAAAATACTTAGCCAACAATTGCTGAACTGTACCATATACATACATCTGTAGCTGCATGGTAGAAAAATACATACATAACAGAACTCGCATTTAATATTTTTTGACCGGCAGCTATTTGAAAATATATTTACCTATTGAGATCATTGCATTTGCAGTTACACGAGCCTGACATATCTCTTGAAATTCGCCCAGAAGTGTGACTGTATAATTTTATTTATCCTAGGGCCACAGATTATATGTACAACAAGCAGATAAAGTCTACGAGTACGTGATATTCCCTGTCGCTGTAAGCTACCAAAGCTCAATAATAGCCTACCTTCTTCTCTATACAATATATTGTAACGTATTCGTAGTATTGCCAATAGGCGATCCACTCATACTACGATACATCATGTAATAGAGTAGCGTCGTAGCGCGCAACATAGCTCACGCATAACAGATCACCTGTTATGACGTCACGAACAGTATATAAGGCAGGCAGACGATGCCTATAGTTAGCGGACTCGAGCCAACGCGGCCTACCGACTCATAACTTCACTTAATTATTCTCATAGATATAGTTCAAGAGCCAAAGCGGCCACGTTCTTATAAAATTTAAATTTCACTTCTTTAATTAGATAGCCAAAGCGGCATCTATTATAATCAAAATTACTCAAATTAGCTAAAGCAGCATCTAAATCAAAATATCAAAAATCAAATCGAGCAATCAAACAAAACAAATCATATCACAAAAACAAGCTAAAACTAGCAATGCTAAATAGCAAGACAAAGGCCGTGTTCCAATTGGTAAAGGTGCACCCTTGCACTCTCGTGCCCTCGTACCCTCGTACACTTGCGCACTTCTTTTTGTTGCCTTTTCGTTCGGATTGCTAGTGGTAGAGGGCACTGGCATAGAACGCAAGATTGCGAAAACATAAAGGTGCCTGTTTAGGATGTCGCTCAAAGACCATATTCAGCGACAGAAGTAGATAGGGTGCAGTATGGCTCCGGATTTATGACCCCCCATAAAACGTCCCCCCCCCCCCCCCCCCCCCCCCCGACGCCATTTTTTTTTTTTTTTTTTTTTTTTCTCGCAGCTAACCTAACCTAGCCTAGTTTGGCTTAACCTAGGTGAATATCCTTGATCTTAACCTAAGTGAATATCGTTCATTCTAACCTAAGTGGTTTCCGCCTCTTCTGCAGTATGGGTCCGAAATATATATAGATATACCTACCCTTGGGTCCGTCGCTTCTGCAGTATGGGTCCGAAATATATATAGATATACCTGGCCATGACTCCGACGCTTCTGCAGTATGGGCCCGAAATATATATAGATATACCTACCCTTGGGTCCGTCGCTTCTGCAGTATGGGTCCGAAATATATATAGATATACCTGGCCATGACTCCGAGGCTTCTGCAGTATGGGCCCGAAATATATATAGATATACCTACCCTTGGTTCCGACGCTTCTGCAGTATGGGTCCGAAATGTATATAGATATACCTACCCTTGGTTCCGACGCTTCTGCAGTATGGGTCCGAGAAATATATAGATATACCCGGCCATGGCTCCGTCGCTTCTACAGTATGGGTCCCAATATATATATATATGGATATATCTAACCTAGGTCCTTTCGCTACGAGGATTATGAATAAAGACGAGGAAGATTAGTCTAGGGTTCTGAAAGGAGTACAATTGATTATGGTTTGAGCTCGTGTTTATTCATTTAGTTAAATTAATACCGGTGTAGCACAGACTATGTAGCTAAATATACAGTCTCTAACTTCTTAAAGATCTCGTAGACTCTAGAACACTTTTAATCTCCTCGGCAAGTTTATCGGTAAATAAGGCCTTTATCTCAAGCATTGTCATCTTGAAATAGTTCTTCGCAAAACGTGGTTTCACAACACTCTTGATGACTAGCTGTTTCTCATCGAATTTCTGCGAGACAAGATCGGTGAGCTGGTCAAGCGGAGCATCCAGGAGGTCATGAGTGTGAGCTAGCCCGGCGAGTTCCTTAATCAGCTCATTCTTGCACTGATTTATTTCGGAAGAGCGTTTTGATAAGTCTCTCAGATACTCGGAGATGCAGGGAGCGATAGTAGCAAGTCCATTATACGTCACGTGTTGTAATACAATGAAGGGTGATGACGATTTCGCTTTTTTAGGCGATGGTTCGAGATCTGGAGTTGTTTCACGCATACTCAGTATTCCCTCCCGCTCGGTCAGAATAATCGCTTTCTCACCCCAGGCGGTGGTAAAGGATAGTGTTAGGCCTCCCAGGTCCAAGGGTGTGTACTTTGAGCTATCATCAGTGGCCGATTCCGTGGACTCGAAGTATGCAGAGATGGTCTCGACGTTTCGTCTCAGATTTATCCATGTAGCCATCCGCAGGGTAACCCCGGTAACACCAGCCCCGTTAATTTGCACAACGGGCTCGAAACTATATTCACTGGTTAATATATAGCCGACCACTGCCGTTTTAGAGAAAGAATTATTTAGTCCGTACCTAGTCGACAGTAGTAACTTTTTTCGCAGTTTCAAATGTTTACCGTGCATCCCGGTTGAGAGGGCGATATCGCGCACAAATTCGTCAGTGGACATGATTACTTCACGTTTACGTAGTTCACAAGCTCCGGGTGTAAGCGACTAGGAGTTCGAGATGATTCTGGATGATGGACGAGGGAATACAGTGTTATTTCAAGGGTTTCCACCTCCACTACGGACCAGGTGAACCGGAGGGAAGTGGAATTTTTTTGTAATCTTTTTTCGAGTAAAAGCTGAGCTTGTGACGCACAAGTCCTCTTTCTACAAGTAGTATCTTCCGCGACAAGTCCTGTCCTGTTAGAGGAGTACCCGAGAGCACGTAGTCCTGTAAAATTATCGCAAAAAAAAAAAAAACCCGCTTTGAACCTCTCCTAGACTATTAACAGCACAGAGCACCGATGCCTGAACGACACTGTACCTGGGTAATAAAATGTAATTATTCCCCAGATACTCCGGTCTGTTTGACGGTTTTCCAGAAAAATTTCAAGCATGTGAAAAAAAAACGGATTACCGACTGCCTAAACCTTACAGGACTGGCGAACAAAGTCTGAGTAGTAGGACTGTAAAATTATCGCAAAAAAAACCCGCTTTGAACCTCTCCTAGACTATTAACAGCACAGAGCACCGAGGCCTGAGCGACACTGTCCCTGGGTAATAAAATGTAATTATTCGGCAGATACTCCAGGCTGTTCGAGGGTTCTCCAGAAAAATTTCAAGCAAGTGAAAAAACGGATTACTGAGTGCCTAAACCCTTACCGGACCGGGAAAACAAAGTCTGAGTAGAATGAAAGGGTTTTACCTCGGTGAGCGCAGGTCACGACTTGTTCAATATCGGTACATGGTCAACTTGCTACATGCAGAGAAAAAAAGGTCTCAGTGTATAATCCTCATGCAATGCTACGGCCAAGTGGTTATGCATCCTTTCCTCAGGTAGCTTCCCTGTTCAATCAGCCGTAGCAGATATACCTGAGGGGTGCCGGCACCGTAGAAAGGTCAGCCCCGCGGTCATGGGGCACAGAGCTATTTTGCACTATGAACAATGGGGATATTTTCCGGAGCCATTGTATCGGTGTCTGCGACGCTCGTTAATTGAAAACCCTTTCAATGGGCTCAAAAAACAATTAGTTCCTAGAGGTTTAATCAGTGGACTATTGCTGCCACGATTGTCGCTATAGAGGTAGTCTAAAAACAATTAACATTAGGTGCGTGGTAAGAACTGTCTTCCACCCGCTCCTTCTCGCCCCCTCCGCGGGTAGGGTGGTGGTGGAAGTGGCCGACAGGGTGGATATAGTGGAGTGTCATCACCGAATTCCGACCATAACTGAAAAAATCTCAGAGTCGGAAACTCCGTTCATTACTGTACTGTATTTTGAAAATATCCGATTTTATACTTACGATAGTCTGACTCGTGTTCTGAACTCGTGCTTTACCGGAAACCACTTTGAATCATAATGGTGTCGCAAACTGTAGCCGGAATCAGAAGAGTCGCCTTGTCGGTACTACGGTTTCTGACAAGCAAAGAACCGAGACTCGTGTACGGAGGCGCGAACTCGCCGCATTTTACTCGTATACCGCGTGTCAACTCTACCGACATCTTGCTGTCGATATTCCGACAAATAATAGGTACGTGTAACGCGAGAGTAATTGCCCTGATACACCGTAATAATCTGTTGAGGAGCAATCTACTTTGCATGCAAGTGATCGAGTCGCATTTGCGCTTTATGGAACTTCAAGATCACCCAGTGGTGCAACCTTTCTTCGAAAGTCTCAGAGCTTTACAGTCACCTCGTCCTACGCAGCCCGGTAAGTGAAAACAGTGATTCAATTTTTTATATTATATGCTATTTCGCGGTTAGAGCAGTGACTCATCGAGAGCTGACATTTTCAGAGGAAGTCACGTTCCTACAACGAAGCGAGGATGATGCGATGCTAGTCGAGGCAGTCGAAACGCTCGAGCGGTCAGTTACAGCATCGGTGATGGAAGAACCTGAGATACAAGCCGAGTCAGTGTTATCCGGCCGGTGTACTCAGGATAAAACCGCCGAGAGGTCGGAGCTGACTAGCGAGACGGTCGAACGTCTATCTCAGGTGTCCATACTCGAGGCAGAAGAACCTTCCTCGCCAGAGTCGGTGAAAAGCGTGGAGCGCTCGACAAGCCGACAACAGAGACTTCGAGATGGTGAGACCAGCTATTCCGAATTAGAGGATGATGTATGCATCATATTTAGTTCCGGAGAATGTAAGTAGATTACCTCGTAATCATGTATAACGATGTTATTATCCGGTAGTTATTCGGGGGAGAGTTTATAAACGTATCTTAATACCTTCTTTCTTCAAATCTTATTGTAATAGCTGAGGCGACTAACTCGGAAGGAGAAGAAGATGACGATGTCGCTGCTCCCTTATCGTCTCCCGACCCCGACGTTTTCAGCCAGCTGGAGTGTAAGTACTCTTCGTTATTTACTGTAATAAGACCATATGCCAGTGGGCTTTTCTGTTCTAGTCCGAGAAACCTTTCGTATTCTCTTTTTTACAATTTCCTCTTCTCAAACAGCTGTTGCTATTGACATCTCTGCTGAGGAGATTCATGATTCTATAGTTGCTAACGTCGGTACGGATGATTTTCGGGAAAATCTTCCTTCGGATTTCGATTCGATGGAAACATTAATAATACCATCCCCTTATGGCGAACTTCCAGACGGGTTCCGCGCAGCCTCCGGGGAGGAGTAGTTTTTATTGTACGCTTCCTTACTTTAGAGTATAGAATTAAGTATTATATTTCGAACCGATGGAGAAAAAAGAAATAAATAAAACAACGGTTTTATTCAATTTTCGCAGCTAGTCAGCCACCCGTGAGGGTTCGCTCGCAAAGATGGCTATTTGGGGTGAACGAGGGAGCCAGCACCTCGAGGGTACAGAGCAACCAGCTCGGTGGTGGACGTCGGCCAGCGGATGAGCTTCCTACTGCTGGACCATCAGAGGCTGAGGACAGAGCGCCTGAAAATGTACTCGCGGAGCAGCCAGAGGTGGGTGATAGAGAGAATTCGAGAAGATTTCATATAACTAGGCGCATAAATAGACGCTTCGAACGTTTCGGGTTAGGCGGTAGTCAGATCACCGTAAGAATTGCCACTCCGCCTGAATCAGCAAATCCACTCACCTGGTTAGAAGAGGCTTTCCGCGAACTGTACAGTTACTTCATCTCGCTTTGCTCTCCGAACGACATTATGGGTATTAGCTTCACGACTGAGGGGTTTACAAGGGGGTCTGCGGGGTTAAGTTTTCGACCGGCTCGCGATTTTCGCTTTGAGGATTTATGGGGTCTTGTGTTCCGGGTAACACAGAGCGCGAGTGAATTTTCAACTGATCAACCGTTCACGGTAAATATAATGACTATAGCTGTCCCCATAGGCCAGGGAAGACGCGTGGCTCTAAACGGTGAACAACTAGTCGGTAAACGTTCGATTCTCACCATAGCAAATAGAGATAATCTATGTTTACCGAGGGCATTGTTCGCTGCCGCGGTGCATGCGAGGAGAGGTTCTGTACGGGATGGGCCGTTACAGGCTGAGTGGAATAGGGCTAGGGCATCCGGAAAAAGGTATCAGGGTGAGAAGGCTCGTCAGCTGGCGCTGGAGGCAGGGGTTGTTATACCTGAGGAGGGTTGCGGTATTGAGGAAGTTGCGCAGTTTCAACAATATTTGGCACGGGAGGGTTTCGCGATTTTAGTTTATGACAGTGAGACATTAGGAAAGGGTGGTCGACCGCTTTACAATGGCGAGGATATAGTACTGGGTATGGGTAATCGTGACATTGTACACAGACTGAATATTCTTTATTATCCGCGAGTTGGACATTACGACGCCATCCTAAATATGCGGGGTGCTGCTGCCGCTGATTTTTTTTGTCAACCCTGTAATGTGGCCTACTCGCATGGTAACGAGCATAGATGCTCAAATAAATGTAATCGTTGTCTGTCGACTCCTGCATGTCATAAGACGGTCGAAAAAGTCGGGTGCGAACTCTGTCTGCGCGATTTTTACGGTGTAGAGTGCTACAGACGGCACACCCTGCAGGGATCGTTTAGAGGCAAACGCTCGGTCTGCGGTACTCTGCGGATATGTGGAACCTGCGATATCTTTACGGATACCTCAAAGGGAAAACATATCTGCGGGAGAGCATACTGCAGGACCTGTCGCTCGATTCAGGATATTAATCACCGCTGTTACATGCGACCTGTGAAGCGGAACACCGGCGAGCAGCCAAATTATATCTTTATTTTTTACGATTTCGAGACAAGACAGGACGAGACTGTTGACGGTGACGAGACGATTAATATTCACGTGCCAAATTTGTGTGTTGCGCAGCGAACTTGTACGCGCTGTATAGGGGCGAGTATCCTCGAGCCGTGTGACGGTTGTGGCGAGCAACGGGAGTTTGTATTTAGGGAGGCCCCGGTGCGTAGTCTAGTAGAATTGGCTGATAACCGAATCGAGGGTTACAAGAAGGTGATATGTATCGCGCATAACGCGAAAGGTTTCGACGCCCAATTTATTCTTCGCTACCTGGTAGAGAGAGGCGGGGAGGCCCCGCAGGTCATACTGAACGGCAGTAAAATAGTTCTTCTGGAGACGGGCAATGTCCGTTTTTTAGATTCGCTAGCCTACATGCCGATGGCCTTATCCGCCTTACCTAAGGCCTTCGGATTACCTGAGGCCACTCAGAAGGGTCTATTTCCGCATCTTTTCAATACCGCGGCTAACCAGGGGTATGTGGGGGTGCTACCTGCGCCTGAGTTTTACTCACCGGACACCATGTCTGCCGAAGCACGGAATCGTTTCTTTGCATGGTACGAAGCGGCAGTACGATCGGGCTATGTTTTTGATTTTGGCAGGGAAATCGTAGAGTACTGTCGCTCGGACGTTACCATCTTACGCCTCGCGTGTATAGCATTCCGAGAGATATTCCAGCGAACCGGCGATGTTTGTCCCTTCACGGAGAGCACGACGATAGCTTCGGCATGTTCTATGGTGTTCCGTAAAAATTTCCTTCGTGATAATAGTATCGGCATTATTCCGCCTGCCGGTTACAGACTAGCCGATAAACAATCCAGCAAGGCTATTCAGTGGCTGGTATGGCGGGAGCGTGAGCTAGGACGGGAGATTCTGCACGCAGGTAGGGCTCGGGAGCAGCGGGTGCTGGGTCGTCGGGTGGATGGCTATTACGTAGCGGAGGATAGCACCCGTCACGTTCTCGAATTTCACGGGTGCTATTGGCATGGCTGTCCCCGGTGTTTTCGGGTAAATAGGGACAAGCTAAGCGTAGGCGGCGAAAGTATGGATAGGCGACTCGAGGAGACTCATGCTAAAACGCGACGCATGCGGGCGCATGGCTTCATCGTAGAGGAGATGTGGGAGTGTGAATTTTCACGGTTCTTGGATGCAAGGGGTGAGGTGCGGGAATACCTCGAGCATAACGGGTTTCTACCGAGTGCGGAGAACGCTAAACTGGATCCGCGTGAGGCATTCTACGGTGGCCGGACGGGTAATACCTCGAGATACCGCGAAGTAGACGCCCGACTCGGTGAGGAAATCCGCTATGTCGATGTTTGCTCGTTATACCCCTGCATCTGTAAAACCGGCAAATTCCCGAAGGGGCACCCCGTCGTCTACGTAGGTGAGGAATGTAAAAGACTAACCGGGGCCAACGGTATAGATTTAGCTAGAGTCGAGGGACTAATTAAATGTAGGGTACTTGCGCCTAGGAATCTCTATCACCCGGTACTACCCCTTCGCATGCATGGCAAGCTCATGTTCCCTCTGTGTAGCTCGTGCTGTAGAGATATGGAACAAGGGCCGTGTCCGCATATGCACGAGCATGATCGGTACCTGAGCGGAACATGGGTCTCTGACGAGGTGAAGAAGGCCGTCGCGATGGGGTATAGGGTAGTGTCGGTATCTGAAATCTGGCAGTATGAGATCACTGTGTTTGATCCCTCTACCCGGGAGGGCGGTCACTTTGCTCAGTATATCGACACTTTTCTAAAAATAAAGCAAGAGGCGAGTGGCTGGCCCGCTGGCTGTGTGAATGAAGAGTCTCGGTCTCGATATCTCGAAGAGTACGCCCGGGTGGAGGGAATCATTTTAGATAAGGCAAAAATAGAAAAGAATCCCGGGCTGCGTTCTGTGTCAAAGTTATGCCTCAATTCGTTCTGGGGTAAGTTTGGCCAGCGAGACAATCTCTCGAAAACGAGCGTAGTTAAGAGCAGAGAGGAACTACTGAGTCTGGTGACAAGCCCGGCAATTGTGCTGGAGGACCTAGTACCGGTAAACGACGAGGTAGTATACGCTCGCTGGTCATACAAAGACGAAAGCGTAGAAGCTTCGAGTCTTGCGAACGTCGTTATAGCCGCTTATACCACGGCACAGGCGCGGCTCAAATTATATGATTATCTAGAGAAGCTGGATCGTAGGGTGTTATATTATGATACCGACTCAGTCATTTACGTGCGGTCAAACGTAGCCGGAGAGTACGAACCGCCTGTAGGCAGTTTTCTAGGCGACCTGACAGATGAGCTCGAGCAATACGGTGAGGGTAGCTACATCAGGGCTTTTGTTTCCGGCGGGGCAAAGTTTTACGCTTTTATCGTAGTATGCCCAGGCGGGGAAGAGATAGAGGTCTGCAAGGTGAAGGGAATTACCCTCAATTACACGACGCGTAAAAAGATAAATTTCAACGCAGTACGTGAAATGGTAGTTGAGGAGGGGGAGAGTATTAAATTAAACTTTCGTGCGATCCGACGAACCACAATGCATGATGTGGTGACTCGCGATCAGACGAAAACATGTCGGCCAGTTTTTGTTAAGAGACGATGTTGCAGGAGCAGCTATGATACTCTCCCCTACGGCCATACAGACGAGTAACAGATCCAGCCCTGAGTCGTATACGAGACGCGAGCCGTGTAAATATGACACACTGCGACCAGCTTCGAGTTAGGTTAGTTTTTATTGTATTTTAGCTGTACACTGTTTGTAAACTAGTATATATATATACATAGCGTAGTCTTTAAACTGTTTTTCTTATAAGTTACATGTTATACTAGAGCTAGGATAATATAATCAGCAGTACATAGCACTGCCTAACTGTTTAACAAATTAAGACTCTACTATTAAGTTTAGGAAAATCCTGTACCTTTCAAAATCGGTTAACCTAGTTTAATTGTAAAAATATAAATATAAATATTTGTATAACACTTGTTGTGCGGTACTCCTGACTGTCGAAATCCTATTCCATGCGGGAGGCATTCAGGATAATTATGGAATTCGTAATAAAAGAATTTACGAAGTAATTCACATTATCGTTAATTCTAAGCCCTTTCATTTACCTACTCCTACTGGCAAAATCCCAACGTTGAATAAAACTATGAATGAAAACAAATATCATTTCTTGTACAGTTGTACACCTTTATTACCCCTCTCCTAAAAAAAATACCTCCCCGCTAGGCTGTAAGAAATGATTCCCGAAGGGTGGATAGAGTTGAAGGTATAGCTTCAGAATCTTAGAAATATCTCTGACTTTAAATAGTTGTAACGCCTTTGACCTCTTACCTGTAGCTGGAAGCTCAATCATAGTGGTCTAAGCGACCAAAGTTCGGCTCTCGACAAGCAGCTATCTTTTTCATGCTTCTTTTTTATACGCTAAATATCGGCTGGTTCAGGCGTATAGGGCATGCTAGCAGTTCACACATTATTTATCAGCTGTTTACCGCCGGTTTGCTGAGCCTATCAGCGCGCTTAGTATTAGCTGGAAGATGGCGCGCACCGCGTCGACGGGGCCCCCCACCGCGGGGATAAAAAAAATACCGTTTGGGATGTAGTAACTTTTTTCATTCTGATCGCACCATAGTCGTCGGGTCGCTCGCGTTGAAAGGTCGAAAACTTTGCATTCTATTCATATCGGGGAAATGGATACCCGTTGGAATCACCCGTTTTCCGCGATAATAGCCGGGCCCTCTGGCTGTGGAAAATCAGTTTTTGTGAAAAATTTCCTTCGGCATATTGAGAATATGTGTGACACTCGCTTCAGTCGTATAATATGGTATTACGCAGAGCAGCAATCACTCCACGGCATTAAAAAAGGAGACACCGCACCGCTTAGCGACATCGAGTATCGAGAAGGCCTACCCCAAGAATCCGATTATGACTCAAACACGCTACCCAAGTTGCTTATAATAGATGATCTTATGCGAGAAGCCTCCAATAATATAATCGTTGATCTTTTCACCAAAGGCTGTCATCATAAGAATCTGAGTGTATTTTTCATCACGCAGAACTTGTTTCATCAGGGTCGCGGGCAGCGTGATATTTCTCTTAACGCGAATTATATTATATTCTTCAAGAATCCACGAGATCGCGCCCAGGTGCAACATTTAGCTCGTCAGGTATATCCTGAGGATCCACGTTTTGTTCAGGAGGCTTACCACGATGCGACAGCTCGTCCCCACGGTTATCTCTTACTTGATCTGAAACAAAGTACCCCCGAAAACTGTCGCTATCGTAGTAATATATTTCCCGGGGACAAGCACCAGTTTGTATACATCCCAAGAAAGGATATAAAGTCACGCGCTCAGCAGGGGCTACCAGTCATTCGTTTGTAATGCCACGCGCCGGCCAAATTGACGCTAGGACGGACTCCGTCCAAAGTAGAGCTGGTTCCAGACGGAGTGCCGAGGCGCGTAGACGATTCGGAAGCTCCAACACTAAGACGCTGAAGGCATTGTGCTGCCTAAAGCCTCAGCAGAGGATAGCTCTACTACGCACGGCCGATAATTCGCTCGTGAAAAATATCTGTGAATGCGCTTTGAACACCGTGCGCGGTAACGTCATACTCAGTAGGCGAGAGAAGGCCCGACTTGCCAGACATAAGCAGCTTCTTCGTAAACTGTCCACTAACAAGGGTAGCTGGAAGAGCAAGAAAAAATTACTAGTTCAACGCGGAAGCGGATTTCTACCTATGCTGATAGCACCCATTCTTGGGACGCTTTTTGGTCAACTGTTTGGACAATAAATAAGGGTGTAAAATGGAGCATGCAAAGAAGATGGTTTTAATTCCCTCGGATACCATAGAACGGTTTCAACGCAATATTTCCTCATCGGGCGCAGCTTCGGAAGGCAACAGTGCGAGTGATGAGAAAAGTACAACCTCAGCCACCTCCAGGCTTGATAACGAAATGCGTAATATCCTGAACACTCCCGACCTGGATGACACGACGAGGTGGAAGCTTTATCAGCAGATTTTACAACGTTTTCTATATTTCGCCGAGGACTCAAGAAAACCGCTACGTCTAGATCTCCACTCCATCCCTGATAAACCTAATTCTACGGATGGGGCATCGGAGAAAGGAAATGAACTTTCTAGTGACAAGCAGCAGATGATAGCGAAAATTGCCTCGACAGTACCGAAAAAATACCAGTCGAAGGCGGAGCTTCTTCTAAAACATCTGGCCGAGTACCCTTCACGGATTTCATGGGATAGCCGAGGCGGTGTAACTATAGACAGCGTAGCCATCCCCGGGACAAATATCGTTGATCTAATTAACGACACTGTGCGTTCGAGAAAAAGTTTTCAGCCTCATGGTAGACATGCGTACGCACGCTTGCTTCATAGCATCAATGTCCCGCGAGAATATGTCGGAAATGATAATGTTTGGAGGAATGTTCAAGTGCCTTCACCCTCGACCGCAGTACTCTCTGCGACACGGAGCAGGACTAAAAGACTCCGAACCCCACACGGGCGAAGAAATACCGCGAGCAGCAGCAGCAGCGATTCCGTTAAGTCAGAAGACAATTCCTTCTCACCTTCGAGATCTCGCGGAACATCGGAAACACCTGAGAAATCCACGCAGCAACCGACTAGTTGGTTAACATTTGGCCTACGAAAATGAAAGAGTTGGAACGGTTGTACTTCGACCCCTCCTGCCCATCAGGTTACGCGGGGGGCCAGGAAGTTGAAAAAGGCAGCTCGGGGTGTAAACGACAGCGCAATAGAAAAATGGCTAGGTACCCAGGACACCTATACCCTACATAAACCGGTACGTCGGAAATTCCCAAGACTGCGGTACAACGTGTCCAATATAGACGATCTTTGGGAAGCAGATTTGGTTGAACTTGGGTCTATAAAGGAACATAATGACGGCATCCGTTACTTGCTGGTAGTCATCGATGTCCTGAGCAAATTTGTATGGGTGGTTCCGTTGTATCGTAAAGCCACAGGAGACGTAGCTGCTGGTTTTAAACAGATATTATCGAACACGGATCGCCGTCCCGAGACCCTACAAAGCGACAAGGGTAAAGAGTTCGTGGGCGCGGCGTTTCAAAAACTACTAGCTGAAAATGATATACGTTTTCGTGTGACACGTAACCCCGACATAAAAGCAGCCGTAGTTGAACGATTTAATCGCACGTTGAAGGAGCGTATGTGGAGATACTTCACGCATAAAAATACCCACCGCTACATCGATGTTTTAGAAAAGCTCATCAGCTCGTATAATAACACCGTACACTCGAGCATCAAGATGGCACCCTCCGAGGTGACGCTCTATAACGCGGCAGAGGCACGAGCGAATATTCAACGTAGCCAGCCGTTACACAGAACCAGAAAACCAAAATACAAGACAGGGGATCTTGTGCGTATAAGTAAGACAAAAGGCACCTTCGCTAAAGGGTACGAGGCTAACTGGAGCGAGGAGTTGTTCAAGATTCGACGGGTTGTAACAGGTTCACCGGTAGTATACGAGATAGAGGACCTTTCGGGAGAGGAGATCGACGGTTATTTCTACGAACCCGAACTACAACGCGTGAGCAAGGACCTCGAAAGTACTACGTTTCAAATTGATAAAATCATACGCAGCAAGGGACGTGGTCCTAGTAAGAAACTTCTTGTCAGCTGGAAAGGTTATCCCGACAAGTTCAACAGTTGGATTTCCGCAGCTAGTATCCAGGAACTCGCCCCATGATGAGGTCTCAGTTCTACATAACCCTACCGAGTAATAGCTCGATGCAGATTTATCCGGATAACAAGACCTGCTGCTATATTACCCAACTACCACGCACGATCGAACTTCATGGCGAGTGGGAAGTTGCTATTGTCGAAATACAATACCCTTTAACATACCTGCCGACCAGGAAGAGGAGAGCGACCCCTCAGGTAGCCGAAGACGGGTATAGTGTAAACACTACCGGTAGTGGGTTTCCGAATCATATAGATAGAGGTGTAAACGTTGCCATGAACAGACCTGCGAATGGGGGTGGGATTTTCGAATCCGATGATGCACCGATGATATTCATACCTGGGAAGGCCGTTAAAGAGGTACAAAAGATACCGTCACTCATGTTCGTCTACTGTGACATCATCGAACCACGCATCGTGGGAGACGTCTATGCTCCGCTTCTGCGTATACTACAGGTTAGACAAAGCTCCGATAACACTGGTACAGAGGTAAAAACGTTTTCACCGCCACACTATCTGCCTTTACTGCTTTCGAGTTTTCGGACGATCGAAATATCTATAAGAGATCACCAGGGTAAGCCTATACCATTTGATCACGGGACGTTGACAGTCACACTACACTTCAAGAAGATTCTCTAGATCACTGGATACACGTGGCGAGAATGTCGCACTACATTGAGCATTACGAGTCACAAATAGGCGGCGGAATCGATCGCGTTTTTGTCGGAGCAGCCAACCAACGGGGTCACGGTATCGGTAGTTTCCTAGGAGGGTTATTTCGTCGGGCTATTCCCATGTTGAAACGGGGTGCACGTGCGGTTGGTAGAGAGGTTTTACGCAGCGGTATGAATTTCGTCTCTGACCTGGATAACGACGTACCGTGGAAACAGGCATTTAAAACACGAGCCGCCGAGACAGGCCAGAACCTGAAACGGAAGGCTCAGGAAGGGCTTGAAAAGGTTATGAGAGGTGAGGGTTATAAACTGAAGTATGGGCGCGCGTATGACCAGTCTAGTCTTGTTCGTGCACCGCGCCTCTCCGTAGCAAGTGCTTCGTCTAAATCTACTAAAACTCGTAAAACTGTCAAGAAAACTCAGAGAAGAAAAAAAAAGCCTGCCAAGACTCGTTCGAAGAAGAAGAAGACAAAAAGTACCAGAAAGACAGTCGCCAAAAGTAAAAAGAAAAAGTGCTGCAAGAAAAGAGCTGTTTCGGATATTTTCGGACCCTTGTAAAAAACGGTAGTATATACTCCTGCTAACCATATCCGTTGAAATGGCCTACCTACATGCTCATTCCTGCGAATGCTTGAAATCCGAACTAGACCTCTTTACCCTGCCACCTACTCAGACTTCTATCGAGGGCGGTCAATGGGTACAGTACAAACCCGTCTCCGCACTAGCTGATGACGCACCAATTGAATTCGTCGTTCCGGGTCAGGGCGACGAGTACATTGATCTCTCACACACGATGCTTAAGGTATGTGCTCGTGTACTTAATCTCGGAAAAGAAACAACAGCAGCAATAGTGGCCCCGGCGAACAATTTCCTGCATACACTCTTCAATCAGACCGATGTCTACTTCAATCAAAAATTGGTCTCCCCGAGTAACAATGCATACGCGTACAGAGCTTACATCGAAACCTTGTTAAACTATGGCGATGCAGCTAAAAAGTCGCATCTCACATCCGGATTATGGTATTCCGACTCTCCCGGATATTTTGAGGAGACTACCGGCAGTAACAATACGGGTTTCGCAAGCAGATGTAAATATTTCTCTGGAGCCACGCCCGTGGATATGCTTGGTCGTCTTCACTGCGATGTCTTCAATCAGGACAAATTTCTATTAAACGGTGTAGAGCTCAGATTGAGACTCGTCAGATCCCGGGACGCCTTTTGCTTGATAGAGGCTAAAAACGATCATAAGGTGGACATTATGGACGTGACCTTATTCGTACGACGTGTAAAAATCAGTCCAGGAATTCTGCTGGCGCATGCAAGAACCCTAGCTAAGACAACTGCAAAATACCCTATGACACGAGTGGAGGTCAAGACTATGACAATACATAGCGGCGTGCAGGCTGAAACCCTTGATAATGTTTTCCTTGGACAAATACCGAAGCGTATAATCATCGGATTTGTCGATAACAAAGCCTATAACGGTGATAAAAAACTCAATCCGTTCAACTTCTCGGCCTTCGGACTCAACCATCTATCCTTGTATATTGAGGGTACCCAGATTCCATCCAAGCCTTTACAACCCGATTTCTCGAGTAAATTATTTGTGGATTCCTACAACACCCTATTCACGGGTACCGGTATACACTTCCTCAACGAGGGAAACTCAATTGCGCGTCAGGACTATGCAAAGGGATACTGCCTCACTGCGTTCGATCTTACTCCCGACCTATCAGCAAGCGATAACGGCCACTGGAATCTCATCAAACATGGCAGTGTTCGGATCGAGACACGCTTCGAGACGGCCCTGACCACGACCATAAATTGTATTGTGTATGCCGAATTCTCCAACGTAATCGAAATCGATTCGATGCGTCAAGTTATTACGGACTTTGGTAACTAGCTGCGAGGTACAGCTAGTCGAAGTACGGGATACCTGTCGGGACCTGCACGTCATAATCCTGCACTTGGGACAACTCCTCTTGGTAAGCGGTCGGACCCTGCCATAAAACTTGCTGAATCCTGTTCATCCCTTCCTTCGTGCTAAATGTGAAGAGGGGAGGTTGTAACTGCAAGACAGGATAGACTAAATACTTCGCTCAGTCTCGTCCTCGCCTCAGTTCACCGACAGTGCTCCGCACCCTCAAGAGTAAAACGCGCTCAGTTCTTTAAGTCAGCATGAACTATATCATCGATATACAAGGCTTCTGCGGGGAGAGTGGTAACTTCATGCCAAAAGAAGTTGCCGTTGTCGCCTACGAGACAGAGGCTATAGCCCACTGGCTTATCGCGCCGCCGTTCTCCATCTCTGAGCTCTCTTCATCAAAACGAACGCAGAACAACTGGCTGACAAGTAATCACCACGGGATAGAATGGTTCGAGGGCGAAGTCTCGCATAAACATCTGCATGCGAATCTACGTGCGATCACGCTCACGGCAAAGAACATCTTCTGTCGCGGCGTACAAAAGGCCAAATTTCTTCAAGAAGTGATGTCACGTGAAATCGTCAACCTGGAACGTGGTGAGTGTGAGTGCCCGGCGTTCAAAGACATGTCATCGGATAAATCGTGTATCCTCCACATTGGTGAACGAAGGAATTTCAACTGCGCATTGCGTAACGCTATGAGATTGAAGAATTGGCTACAATCTCGTGGGCGATCCGAAAAGGTGCTGTCCTCGATTCCTTTTCGTACTATGGTGTTAAACTCGCTCGAGCAGCCTGAGAGTAACGATGGTGGAGATAATCCTCTCGAACAGGGTGAGGATGAGTGTGGCCCCGGACCCATGGGAGTAGAGGAGATGACCGCACGCATGAGGACTGCCTGCCGAAGTGCATGACTAACAATCTCGCAACTGTTTGAGCGTATCTCTCAGTGACTTCACAACCGGCGAAGAGGATGGATAGTTTCCAAATACTCGATGTCCTAGAGTTGGTACCTGCTCGGACCAAGGGCGTTTTCCCAGCTGATCAGATACCTCTGCGATGGTCGTACCCTACCGCTATCGTGGCAAATACAGATGTCCATACGCAACCCGGAACACACTGGGTAGCTTTCCACGTCACAGCAGCCGGAGAAGGTATCTATTTCGACAGTTTTGGACTGCCCCCTATCATACCGCATCACATCCGCGCTCTACGCCGGAACTGCATATCCTATCGTTGGAATGTAAAACAACTGCAAAGCTCCTCTTCCCTGGTATGCGGACAGTTCTGCATCATGTTCCTATATTATATGACGCATGGTTTCACTTTGAAACAGTTTACAAGTATTTTCACTATGAATTTAGAGGAGAACGATAAGCTAGTCAGCTCATTTTACAGACGTTTAACACAGAATAAGTTAAAACGTAAAATACGTGATAGTTTCGGTACCGTAAGCTGTATTCAGTGCTGTTGTCGTAAAAGATAACCTAATTGATTGAAATATGAGTAATTCTTTTTTTTTCTATAACCATTAGAAATAAGTAACTCCTGATCTTCCGTAATAATAATATTTCATGTTATACGAAACTCAACTAGTAATAAGACTTCTTATACTTAGTTTTAAATCTGTAGTGTACGAGTATTAATTTAGCTAAATGAATAAACACGAGCTCAAACCATAATCAATCGTACTCCTTTCAGAACCCTAGACTAATCTTCCTCGCCTTTATTCATAATTCTCGTAGCGAAAGGACCTAGATTAGATATATCCATATATATATATATTGGGACCCATACTGCAGAAGCGACGGAGCCATGGCCAGGTATATCTATATATATCTCGGACCCATACTGCAGAAGCGTCGGAACCAAGGGTAGGTATATCTATATATATCTCGGACCCATACTGCAGAAGCGACGGACCCAAGGGTAGGTATATCTATATATATTTCGGGCCCATACTGCAGAAGCGTCGGAGTCATGGCCAGGTATATCTATATATATTTCGGACCCATACTGCAGAAGCGACGGACCCAAGGGTAGGTATATCTATATATATTTCGGACCCATACTGCAGAAGAGGCGGAAACCACTTAGGTTAGAATGAACGATATTCACTTAGGTTAAGATCAAGGATATTCACCTAGGTTAAGCCAAACTAGGCTAGGTTAGGTTAGCTGCGAGAAAAAAAAAAAAAAAAAAAAAAAAATGGCGTCGGGGGGGGGGGGGGGGGGGGGGGGACGTTTTATGGGGGGTCATAAATCCGGAGCCATACTGCACCCTATCTACTGACAGAGTAAGTTCGTGAGGTAACTCGGGCGATGTCACGTGCCACAATTTGAATCTATTTGAAATTCGACTCCGAGAACTCCGCGGCTCTACGGAAGTGATAGACATAAAGAATAAGTATAATTTTGATAATTACCAAGTGGTGATTATTAAAATAGTAATTAATAAGTAATAAAATAATTAATTATACTTATTAATTGATAATTAATTGATAATTAATAAGTATAATTTTAATAATTAGCAAATTTTTCAGAGTCTCAATTCTGAGTTATCTCTGAAAAATTAATGTTTTGTTTATATATGTAATTCTTTTGTCTCTGTATTGTTGTCCTCTGGCGATCGCCTTTCTCGACGAATTGAAATAAAAATATCCTTTTTATAATAAATATAACTGTGATATCTTTATTAAACTACGAAAAAAAACATCATGAACGAACCATTATATGTCTGTAAGTACAGTTGACTTTAATTTATTTTTAGATTATTTATTTATTTATTGTTATTTATTTTTAATTTATTGTCAGATTATTTTTAAATTAATTCGCACTACACCTATGAACAACTAACAAATTTCAATGAAACCTAATAACTAATAAAATAATGAATTATAAAATTATGATTAATAAATAATAACTAAATATAATATAATTTATTCATAATAACTATAATTATAAGTAAACTTATTAACTAATAAAATGGTAATTAATTCTTCCGTTTATCAGGGCAACACAACAACATTATTAATTTAATAAAAGTCCGGTCGTCCTTGGACCCATCCTTCACCGGCAAGCGGGGGGCTAGCAACACCGGTTGGGAGATGGTGTCTGAAAATTTACGATGCGGTGCGAGCGCATATCAATGCAAGAAAAAATGGGAGAATCTCCAAACGAAATACAAAAAAATAATGGATCCTCCAACTGGAGAAGGACTAGAGGAAAGACCTCACGGGGCCCACAACTGGCCATACTTTGAGCTCATGAATAGATACATGTCAGACCGACACGTCATGAAGCCAATACTTTTGATAGAATCAACAGAAGCAGTTCAGACATCCATCAAACCACAAACATCTATTGGATCAAATAAATCAAATTCATCTTTTACCTCTTGCACCCCTAAGCCGTCTACTTCATACTCTTCACATCAGTCCACTTCATACTCGTCATATCAGTCTCCTTCTTGTTCATCTCAACCGCATTCTCCATACCATTCCCAACCTTCTACTTCCTTTTCACCTCAATTTCCATCTTTCTCCGGACCCATACAACAAAATAATTCACAACTAAGAGAAAATCCACAAGCAGCATCAAGGAAAAGAAGGCGGACTCCTTCCACTGATAAAAATGGAATTAATGATCTTGTCAAAATTATTAGTGAAGATCTTGCAAAACAGGAGCGCGAGCGGGAACAGGCCCGACAAGTCGAAAAAGACCTCATAGAGGTTCTGAGGGAATTTCTGTCTAGAAAATAAAAATCAGTTTATAATATTTACATTTATTGTGATTCGACGTATATCGAGGGTATATCGACGTATATCGTAGAGCCGCGGAGTTCTCGGAGTCGAATTTCAAATAGATTCAAATTGTGGCACGTGACATCGCCCGAGTTACCTCACGAACTTACTCTGTCGCTGAATATGGTCTTTGAGCGACATCCTAAACAGGCACCTTTATGTTTTCGCAATCTTGCGTTCTATGCCAGTGCCCTCTACCACTAGCAATCCGAACGAAAAGGCAACAAAAAGAAGTGCGCAAGTGTACGAGGGTACGAGGGCACGAGAGTGCAAGGGTGCACCTTTACCAATTGGAACACGGCCAAAGTCCGGCCATTGAGCAAGCGCGCGTATAAAATAAGTTAGGTTAAGTAGAAAAAACAAAACACATCATTCACTCACGATTATTATTTTATGTTCTGCATTTTCACTTATAATTTTTGTAAATAGCATGTTCCAAACGAACAAACACTTTTTTCTTATAAAATAAAAATAACGTGTGATCATATGATCATTCAAATAATTATCAGTAATCCCAGATCCGTAGGGACCCAGCTCTGTTAGTGAAAAATCTATCCGAGTCTGTATTAGGGTAAATTAAGGGTTTTTTCAACTTTTCCCAGAGGAGCTCCAAAACATCACCCGTGACAAAGAACACATGCGAACTAGCATAATTTCACCAGCCTTCAGCTGGTGAAACATATGCAATAAGTTACAATATTCATATATATATAGTGTGACGTGGATTTTTCTTGACCCGTATGAAAAAACCATATATGGCTAAAATATATGGCACAACATATGGTAATTGTATTTTGATATATGGAATCATATATGGCAGAATATATGGAATCATATACAAATATTCGGCCAATAAATTATATGGACCATATATGGCAAAAATATATGGCACAATATATGGTAATTGTATTTCAATATATGGAATCATATATGGCAACAATATATGGCGGAATATATGGCAGAATATATGGCAGAATATATGGTAGAATATATGGCAGAATATATGGCAACAATATATGGAATCATATATGGCAGAATATATGGCGGAATGTATGGCGGAATATATAATAATTTTGTAAAATATGGTATTCATTTCAATAAAAAATTTGAAGACGGTCAAAAGTTTATTCACGAATATTGTTGAATGTAAATTTGTTGATTTTAATATTTTAAAATATTTATTCACATATGTAATCAGTGACATCGACAATATGTACAATATTTACTCAACAGGTTGTCGAAACAGATCTTAGAAAATATTGATGATTCAAGCATATACATATAAAATAGTTTATTACATGTGTAAAAATTACATTTTTTTGCATTCTTTTTTTTCGTTCATTTCAACTACTCACACAGAATACGTATAACATTTTATATATCATTTGTAAAAATTTTAATATTTTAAATTATTTATTCACATATGTAATCAGTGACATCGACAATATTCACAATATTTACTTAACAGGTTGTCGAAACAGATCTTGGAAAATATTGATGATTCAAGCATATATAAAATAGTGTATTACATGTGTAAAAATTACATTTTTTTGCATTCTTTTTTTCGTTCATTTCAACTACTCACACAGAATACGTTTAACAATTTATATATAAGGTAAAGGGCCCAGTTATTGATCTTTCAACGGCATCCACCATCACTTTGATCTTCATTTTTTTTTTTTTACTCCGATCTTATTGTGGATTTGATTTTAATTTTTCTTGTTGAATAAAACGTCGATTAACGTAGTGACGTTTCGGCTAGCGAACGGCTGGCCATTCTCAGACTGTAAAAACAAGCGAGTCTCGGGAACGTGTGGTTATAAATAAGTCATATAATAGGATAATCAATTAAGAATAAGATTACAGAAGAATTAAGAGCTTAAAAAGTAAATTAACATGCGGCTCTGAACTAGGTTAGGTTTGCACGTGGCGCAAGGTAACCGAAAGTATTCGAAAAGAATTCTTTTGAAGATGAAAGAATATACAAAATGCAAAAGAAATATAGTAACCAGTTAAAAGACATATTATCAGTGATTGCATAATGTAAAAGCAAAAGAGTTATTAATTACCTGAACGGACATTCCTCAACGCATGAGATGTTATACGTGCGACGCGACGACGGGAAGTGATTCAAAAATTAGAAGAACAAAGATGGTAGACCAAGCAATGCTAATGACATGTTCTAAATAGTTAGATGAAGTGTATAGTCTGAACGTTCATGCGCTACGCTAGAGTCAAAAGAGTACTAACTGTTAACGAAATTCATTCGGGACTTAAGCAAAATTAAAAAATATATCAATAATCATACAACGATTTATAATGCTTAAATATCTATCCCAAATATTTTTTAGTCATTTATTATAAAATAACAGTAAATATAAATAAGCTATTAATTTGACTTTACTTATATATTCTGCCATATATTGTTGCCATATATGATTCCATATATTGAAATACAATCACCATATATTGTGCCATATATTCTGCCATATATGATTCCATATATTGTTGCCATATATTCTGCCATATATTCTACCATATATTCTGCCATATATTCTGCCATATATTGTTGCCATATATGATTCCATATATTGAAATACAATCACCATATATTCTGCCATATATTCTGCCATATATTCTGCCATATATTGTTGCCATATATGATTCCATATATTTTGACAATATATTTATACATATACATAATTTCGGCCATAATATAACACCACCTATTACCATATATTGTGCCATATATTTTAGCCATATATGGTTTTTCCATACGGGGACCCTCGGATCTGGACCGGATAGCCAGCCTCCGAGGTCAATCCAGTCGACAATTAACCAAAAACTAAGATCTTAACAAAAGTTGGGCGCCAGGCGGATAACCGCCACTTTCAAAAATCTAAACAAAATCTAAACAAACTGTACTGAAGCGTCGGCTAGCAACAGTACCGCGGAGAGGGGTCGGGATTGAATGAAGGATTAGCTAGGCGTTGATTAACGACTCGTGGTTTGAAATTTAACAAAGAAAAATTGAATTTATTGAAGAAAAATTGAATGAAAAATAGAATTAACAAATCGTGTACCCGGGGGTACTTCCCCGCGGGTATAAAACGGCTACAGGTCGTGTATAGGCGACCTAGCCACGCTTGACGAGTTTTACAATAATAAATAAACTAATAGCTTCCACGTAGGAGAGCAATAACACAACAAAATAATGCAAAAATAAATAACTCGACAAAGACGTCCCTCGCGGAACAAAAATTACAGATAAAAGACTGAAATATGCCCGCAAGGCTTAACAAAACTAATTCACAAAATTCTTACTTAAACTTAACTTAAACTAACTCTGCCTACGTAGGCGAAACAAAAAGGCTAAACAAAATTCAAAATATAACACTGTTCTGATTCTCTCCGTATGAGAGAGAGAGCGCGACCGTGACGTAAGCAGACTATCTCGCTCGCACTCAGGTGCGAAACCTACGGCTCTACAGAAATGCTATAACGCGACACAAAACTCGAAAATCTTACTCAAAAACTGAAGCTCAAAACTCTATTATGATGTGAGACACTGGTGGCGGCCTACCGACTCGGAGGTCGTCTTAATTTGATTCTCAAAAATACTAAAGAGCCTCGTGGCTCGGAACAAGGCAAGATGGCTGATGGCCGTTTGCCGAATTCAAATTAGTATAGGTCAAATTGGCTAACGCTTACCGTTGTCCAGCCGCTCTTTTAGGGAGATTTCCTCGTGGGAAAAACCTCCTGACACACCAGCACACGCTACTCGAGAGCAAAACTCAAAAATTCCACGGGGGAAATACTAAACTGCCTCTTGGCTTGCAAAATATAATTACAAAATCTAAGTTGTGCGAGCACTAGAGCTCGACGCTCTACCTGCGAGGCAGGCCTACGGCAGAGTGATCCTTGACCACTAGGCGCTGATAAATCGCACCCTGGTTAAGCGGTCGAGTATTGATTTTGCAAATCGATCCAAAGATCCCTGAATATGGCGACCTATTGTCGCTACGCGCGAAATTCGAAGTTCACCATGGTGTCATTAGCTCGTTGAATCGGAGGACCACGGGTTGCAGGTTCTTCTTGGTGGCGGGAATCTCTTCCACCACCGATATCCCACGTTGTAGAGTGCCTTCGGCACTCCCCCGTGTCCTCTGTCTCTTTGATGGAGGTAGCCTGGCCAGTACTATCCTCCATAGCTCATGTGGTTTTCATCGAAAAGGATCCAAACACCCGGTATTCGGTGTTGTGCGTCCGTCGAGTGGCGTATCAGTCTTAGTTTTGGCCGTCGTACGAGCCTCGTCTCCCACATAATAGAGAAAATGCGTAAAATAATACAAAAGAATTAGAAATAAATCCGACAGTCTTGAGTCGGTCACGGTCGCCTCTCGGAGAGTTTCTAGCCTCGGGGCTAACCTAACGCATTCGTGCTTCTTTCATTCGTCGCACCCTACGTAACTATGGTCGTCTAAGGGTTCGGGAGTCGCTTGTAACACGCGTTGCAAAATGCAATGTTACAATAGATCTCACTTTGTCGATATGGCGTTATGTATTGTAACAGCGATTCCCGCAGGCTCGGGTATTTACCCACGGGAACTACGATCTATTAACAAATAAGACACCAACGCTTCTACCTCCTCCGACTAGCAGCGACGATGATGTTGGGCGCCAGACTTCGGAGAGAAGTCCTCTCTCTCTCTCTCTCTCTCGCTCCGACTAGCTAGTGGTAGAGGGATAGTTCATGGGGGCGGTGAAATAAAAACACTTAAGAGCATGTCCTAGTCCTACGTTTACCGGCTTTAAAAAAAAGCAAAACATCGAAGAAACTCCGAAACGATGGTTAAAAATGATATATAATGGATTTATTCGATGATTAGGGACGAATAGGTTCGATCCAGCACCCGAGATCCGTTGAAATCGAGAAAAATTAATTTTTTATGTTCGTCAAGTGCGTCCGTGTCACCTATTTTGGTTAATATCAAAGTCTACGCGTCAAAAACGCAAAAACCGGCAACGTACCCCTAGTCTACATGCAATGACGAACATTTGTGTCTAAAAATTTTGTTGCTTCACGCAACAATGGGGCGATCAAACCGAAAGTAGAGCGGTAGTCAAGATGTAAATAGTGTAAAATTGTCGATTTCTGACAGCTGATCGTAAGACGTGAGATTATAATATAATTATTATATTGAAAATATAATATTTTTATTATTTTTTGCCAAGTATCCAATGATAATACTTGGCAAAAAATAATACAAATATTATATTTTCAATATAATAATTATATTATAATTGTAATTCAATTATTACGCACGATAATTTACGCGCAGAGCCATCTGTCGTGGGTTTCGTTAGCCGAGGAAATGGCCGAGGACCGTCTCATGTCTCACGATCAGCTGTCAGAAATCGACAATTTTACACTATTTACATCTTGACTACCGCTCTACTTTCGGTTTGATCCCCCTATTGTTGCGTGAAGCAACAAAATTTTTAGACACAAATGTTCGTCATTGCATGTAGACTAGGGGTACGTTGCCGGTTTTTGCGTTTTTGACGCGTAGACTTTGATATTAACCAAAATAGGTGACACGGACGCACTTGACGAACATAAAAAATTAATTTTTCTCGATTTCAACGGATCTCCGGTACTGGATCGAACCTATTCGTCCCTAATCATCGAATAAATCCATTATATATCATTTTTAACCATCGTTTCGGAGTTTTTTTCGATGTTTTACTTTTTTTTAAAGCCGGTAAAGGTAGGACTAGGACATGCTCTTAATACAAGAAAGTTATATTGGAATAGTTATTTATTATTTAAAAAGAAAAAAAGAAAAAGATAATAACATCACTTTGTTCAGCCTGTTATCTGGCTTCGGCTTTTCGCACCGCTATTTTATGTTTTTAAACTGATTATAAAAGAAGAGAAATATACTTAATAAGACAAACTCAATGACTCTAAATAATATTAAGCAAAACAATAATAATGATGTTGACTCTACTCTAATGTTGAATTATTATAAAGCTGAAAACATATAAGGTACGGTTGACAATTATCACAGACAGACGACCAGCCTTCCTCGCTACGACCAGCTGGAGGTACGGCTGTCAAGTCGATTTCAAAGACTTCACGTTATACGTGAGCTTCTAGTTTCTGACTGACAGCTGCTCGCTCAACAGCTGGGAGGGGAAGGGGGTCGGAACTCGGTACGGTACTAGGCCGCAAGGGTACTCTGACACGCAGCAGACGACTGCGACGCGTGACATCAGAGGCCTCGGGCAATATGGCGTTGCCTCGGCTCGAGCGAACGCTGCGCAGCGGCTACGAAACTGACACGCGGCCGCGCAGAATCGACAGCCGAGGAGCACAACAACACGTTTGAACGTGCCGGTACTCAACGACCATGCGGTACTCTCTGGACTCGGAACTAGAACGGCATGGGGAAAACGAAGAGCTTTTCCGGACTAATAACTCGAGACTTGATATAGGGCTATTTAGCTTAGAGGGACTGGATCGGATTGATCCTACCTGATCTGCACATTTCCTCGGCCTCGTGTCCGACTCGTAGTCCGGGGATAGGCAAGGGTCGTGCGAGTTCCAAAATCAGCGGTAGTCAAATTCAATATTCAAATCTAAGTCCAATAATCACTAGCAGGGGGTCACAATATTCTCACTCACAATTACACAAACTCTACACAAACTCTAAACAAACTCTCTAAACACCACAAAACTCTCTACAAAACTAACTCTCTCGATTCAAAGCGTGATGTCACGTGAATTTTGCTCAACGGCTAGACATTGAATGGCTCTTCGTTTCCGGTATGCTAATTTCTTGTCCTCACCGTTCGTCCTGCGAGCGCTGGCCCTAATCGATAGACCAATCCGATGATCTACGATCGATGGCCGCGCTAGGACAAAGGGCGCCAGATATTTAAATCAGCTATCCTGACTCGATACTCTCGGGGAATACATGCGCTCGTTTAGGCTGGTACGGAGGAGGTCCAAACGTTTGCCACGTTACAGTATATGTAAGTATTGCTCAATAAACAACGAGAATCGCGTTGAAAAATTGGTCCCGCGAGCTTGAACAATTGCGATGTTATTTCATTCTAAACTTGAAATTGATATGCATAAATTCATTTGAAACGTACTTGTAATAACGTTTTGTTCGATTTGAACGTGAATATCTTAGAAACTAGGATCGACAGAGTGGACCTTTTTCATAGCGATGATACATCATGTACGAGACATTCATAGTATGCCCAGATAACAATTTCCATATCACGATATTATACAAGAAGAAATTATAGAATTATTGCAAAGTTTACAGTGTAAAAAATGTGCCTTCTGTGAAATGTGAATATCATATGTAATTTTCCATGTAAAAATGAGTGTATGCAAGAAATTATACACTTTCTACAAACATTGAGGAACTCATAAAATTCATAATTTCTTTTGTGTCATTATGATAAATTAGTCCCTATTACTCAAATATAAAATCTATAAAATCTATATATAAAATATAAAATCAAAATACGTGTACGAAGAAATGGTTATTTAATTCAAACTTCAAATGGTAAGAGGAAGTACTACTTGGTTATACAATAAATGTTGCATAAGTATAAGGGAAGAAAGATAGGAAGGAAGATCATTTCGGTTTTAAAGGAAAACTGCTTTGGAATTCAGTACTTGGCCACAATTGTAAAGTCTATGGGTTGAAAAAATTCATCAATTCGCTCTGACATGAAAAATTATAATTTTATTCATGTGTTCATTTATAATTATGATTATATACAGCACACACAAACTTTAACAAAAGAAAATAATAATTATTCGGTAGTTTGTACTTATTGTATACTACTTATTCGTGATTGAAGAACATGTACTTTGTATATCGGCTTCTTAATTTTTTTCTCGGTTTCTGCTTTTCTTTCTCTAATCTGTTGATTCGCAATTCTAAATATACTGATATAATTTTTTGAATAACTTGGAATCTGTGTTTGCTAGCACCTACGTCCTGAGAAAGTGAATGCTTTAATTGCAAGCATGAGTGCGGTACAGATTTTTGTGCTAGTTTTCTCAGATACTGGTAAATGCCTTCATTTGAACTATAAGGTTTTTTGACGATATTTTCAGTAATTCTGCAAATGGTAACAACATCGGATGCAGGGTAAATAAGACTGCCTCTATTTTTTATGTCTGTCAATCTAGATCGGTAATCACTTTCTGGCTCTGGCATTTCAGTAGATTGTGTTTGATGTGTCAGAACAATGGGACATAAGAAATATTTTGTACTTTTCAAAACTTTTCTGCAAACAAACCCAGCCGTATATGAAACTGCATCGTGCACATACAAATTGTTTTCCAGTGACATAACAATTCTTTCTATCTTACCAGAACTTTCGATGTCGTTATTGTTTTCTTCTGCGACATTGACAGGAACGTCAGAAGCTTCCAAAGTTATGGTATCATCTAGAGCTAGGCAGTTACCATTATCAGAACTTTTGATGTCTGTATGAATTAGGAGTTGCTTAAATATATTCATGAAGAGTCTACATGTAGGATTGTTATTATAGCTGCCTTTACTTCGGACTGCACTGAAAAACATTTCCAGATAATCCTGGGACAATTTGTATGTTAGCAGAAAACCGTCTGGTATTTGTTTTTGTATATAATACCTAAATATTGCAATAATACTATGTAAATCTATTATCATACCTATGAAACCAGTCTTACGTTGACTATCTACCACACGTTGACCATCAATATAATTCAAACCTTTGATAAATTTGACAATTACCTCCACTTTTTTTTCAACCGCTTCAATATTACTGCTATTCATGCCAATTTTCGATGGATTTTTTGCAAACATTGATCTTGAATTTAATAAATCAGAATCATCATTTATAACCTCACAAAATTCTGACGTTCCCGTAGCTCCTTTGAAGATAGGATTATTAGTTTCATGCTCTAAGTAATGCAACGCATCACTAACACTTTTGCTAAAAGTCTGCGCAGCAATCCTAACATTCATTTTATTATCTTGCCATTGCATATGCTCCGTTGTTACTTTATGTATTTTAAATACTGTGTTAGATTCATTATGTTGTTGATAAATGGTTGAATTAGACTTAGATTATTTCTAAATCCTCGACGATTTCGCCGCGCCTGTGAGCAAGCATTGCAGGAGTTCGCCGAAAACTTTGAATCTCTCTCATCCAGGTTACATCAACTTTCCGGACATCAGTTCCTATATCGAAAACGTTAGTTAAGGTTGCTCCCTTCACCACCCGTCGGGGTGACATAGTTAGTTGTAACACCCTGTATATGACCTCCCCACAAAATTCGTCCGAGGGTATGATACAAATGTAGCTACTTTCAACAATTATTATTGTCATTGGCCATGAGCATTATCGTTGTAATTATTATCACAAAATATACATTTTCATAATATTTGATCGTTATTACCCTTGATCGAAGCTACCCTTCGAATCAAGAGTAAATACTAATGCAAGAATGGTAAAATGACCGCTCGGATGAACCTTTTATGCGTGAAGAGGTAAATAATATTAGAGGACGCCACAACACATATAGGGTATAGTTTTATTGTGAATATATATGATTGGCAACATTTCCGCTTTCTGTTAGATTTCATTCATATTCATATGTTTCGTACTGTCGCTTCGAATCGTAGTCAAAGCCGACCGTGAGAGACCAGAATGTGTACCACCATGGCTAATAGTTGCATTGCAGGATAGGCCTGTCATTTACATACAATAATGTTCTTGCAATTCCAATGTTTTCAGATCTATATCTGAATGAACATTGCTGGATGCGTATTTTCATAACATCTGCTCTGAAACTGCAATTTTCGTTGCCTCTTGTGTCAGTTGTAAGAGGCTGATTTCAGACAAATGCCGTGAAAAGTTATCACATATGCGCGACTCGCGAATCTAATGAATCAGCGGTGTGAATCGGTGTTTTTCGCTCCCTCGTGATTGCGAAGAGAAATAACTGCCCTGTTGCAAATTTCAGACTATTGTCAAATTTCAAAATTGACAGTCGAAGTTCCAGAGCAGATATTATGAAAAACATGGTGTGCTCGCCTTCGGCTTCGGGCTTCGGGCTGACAACTTCACCCTGGCCTGCATTCACCCTGTGTCATCCCTTGTTACACAATATACTATCAAGTTGCCTCCTTATTTCAATAGTTTTCAATTCGTGTATTTCATATTTATGTTCTTCGTTTCATTTCATTTCATATTTCACTCAAGGTTAATATCTATCTACAGAGATGTTCTGTGGAAAGTGGTCACCCGCACGGAAATATATATATGCGAAAAATATATGCAACATATATGTCGCATATATATAACATATAAGTGCGCAAAATACAAAAATGTCGCATATACCGCGAGGACCAGGTGAAAGAGAATGGTCGGTCCGCCCAGACACCTTATATTTCGTATTTTCATGGGGATAGCCACTCGTTGCGCTGAAAAATATATCCTGGGGTCGAAGCTATCGACCACGCGCCAAAATTACCCTAAGGATTTTCTGCGCAACGAGTGGCTATCCCCATGAAAATACAAAATATTAGGTGTCTGGGCGGACGGACCATTCTCTTTCACCTGGTCCTCGCGGTAGTATAACATATATGTACGCATAATACATATATGTTTGATGAGTTTTACATAGTGTTGACATCTATGTCGACATCTATGTCGCATATATGTCGACATACATGCCGTAACATTTATGTTCACATATATCTAGACATTTATATCAAATATATAAAAATAAGTTTTGGCGTAAAAAAAAAATATGTCACATATATGTGGCATATTTTTTTTTCGCATATATATATTTCCGTGCGGGCAGTCTAATGGCGGCACGATTATTTTTTTTCGCGAATGACAACGCTGCCGCTCGATCACAGACAATCGATCTACTGATATTTTTGCCGTGTCCCAATTCGCCGATCTCGGCCTCGGTCTTGGTCTCGGTCATGTGCGCATGCGCATATTTGCCTTGGCCTTAGACTTTTACGTGATATGCGAATGCTACTCGGTCGGTATCTCGCTCCGCCACTAGTGGCGCACTCTGGCGCTGCATCACTCTACCACAATGAACCGCGAAAGCAACGCTAGATTGTTCGTTTAAAAACAATATAATGTTTGTTTATTCACTCGTCTTTTTTGTCATCCTATTTGATGCGTCTTTCTGGTACCTTGCGAGCTTTGAGGTACATCGATTAAAAAATACCCGTAATTCTTCTACTTTTTTCCGCGGTTTGAGTTTGAAACAAGGACGGCTGAAGCGCAATGAATTCTCCAGTGACCTACAGTTGTAAGTACACTCTTCAAGTATTAATTTTTCATTAGACGGCTCAGATGGAAAAAAAATAATTGAAACCTCCCGCATTTCCGTGCTGAAAAATATTATTATTTAGTTAAAAAAAATACAGTCCCACACTCTCATGAAAATTTTCACCAAAAGTACCACTATTGTACTTGCAATTCACACAGGTGGCATATTTTTTCCGCATTTATGAGGCCTAAAAAAAAAAAATCGAAGAATAAAAAAACCATGTTATTTAAAGGGGTAAGGAATCGCGTTCACCGGCAAACTTTTTCATTAGATAGAGCGATGAAATTTCAGACACATTCTTTAAATTTATTTCCAACTCCAACTTAATAAGGGGGTGTCATGGTTAAAATTCGTTAACATCGAAAAAAATATATATCACATATGGGGTTTCCACGCCATCTTGACCAGTGTTAAACCCTGACCATCTTGAAATCATCTCAGATTTTTTTTCAATATTCTGCTCACTGAAAAATGCATTCAGATTTTTTTCAATTGGCCGTTCATTTTTTATAAATTTTTGAATTTCATTGAGAAAGCTCTCTCTCAAAAATCTGAAAAATTCTCAAAAATCCAGTGGATGACATAAAATAGCCCGTCGTTTTCAAAAATGTGGAAATAATTTTTCCCTCATTTTTTTTCCACTCAATTCGGGATTTGGAAATTTTGAAAACTGAAAAAAAAATACCGGCACCTACGATTTGATCCGTACGATCCCATCTCATACAATTTTTCTTATACGATTTGACCCAAATTTATCTCTGACACGGTCGATTTCAGTTTCCAGAATTCCTAAATCTCGAATAAGGTTAAAAAAAAAAATAGAAAACAAATCTCTCCACATTTTTGAAAACGGGTGGCTGGTCTATGTCATCCACTGGATTTTTGAGAATTTTTTCAGATTTTTAAAAAGGGCTTTCTCAATGGAATTCAAAAATGTATAAAAAATAAACGGCTAAATGAAAAAATCTGGAAAAACATCTGGACCCATGTTTCACTGAGTAGAATGTTGAAAAAAAACCTGAGATGATTTAGAGATGGTTGAGGTTTGACACTGGTCGAGTTGGCGTGGACAGCCCCATATGTATTATTTATTCATGCGAAAGTTTTTCAATTTCATTTGAGTATGACCTAATTCAAATATTATCAAACGCTTTGCACTATGGGGCTTGTTAATAATTATCTGTTCATGTTCTCTTATAGGGAAGGAAAAAGACGTGAAACAACTAATATCTAAGAGGATCGAAAATAATGAATCTTTCTTGAAATGTAAGCGTGGGATGGCGAAAATTCTTTGGGAAAGAATTGCGAATAAATTAAATTGTAGCGTCACTGGTCTGCAATGCCAAAAGAAGTGGCAGAATCTAATAAAAAAATACAAAGAAATCATGATTCCAAAAACTGGCGAGGGCTTGGAAGATGAGGAACACGAGGCGCACACATGGCCTTACTTTGATGTGATCAATAAATTTATGAGTGATCGCCACACCATTACACCGGCGATGCTTCTCCAGTCATCGTCAAGTAATTCGACACGCAGTGTCGAGCCGATACCGTCAACCTCAAGTGGCCAGACCAGTCAACGTGCAGTCTCGAAGAGAATAGTCGATTCAACGGAAACGTCAGAGACGTTCATCATCTAATAATATTCAAAGGACGCTCGCGATGTTGGGGAATATCAACGAAAAGCTGGATGCAAATCAAAAGCAGCAGGACGAATCGCTTGCAAACGAAAGAATTCTTATGAATTATATAAGAATATTCTTCGAAAAAGAAAATTGAGCCGTGAGTAGGGGAAGCAAATTTTTTAGGTCTCAATAATGAGAAAGTTTTTCAATTTCATTTGAGTATGACCTAATTCAAATATTATTAAACGCTTTGCACTATTGGGCTTTTTAATAATCACCTGTTCATGTTCTCATAGGAAAGGAAGAAGACGTGGAATCGTTTGCATCCAGCTTTTCGTTGACATTCTCCAACATCTCGAGCGTCCTTTGAATATTATTATATGATGAACGTCTCTGACGTTTCCGTTGAATCGACAGATTGGCTTCATCATCTGGTGCTTCCGAATCGATTATTCTCTTTGCACATTAGAAATGCGTCTTTTTTTATTGTTTAAAAATATCATAACATTATAGTAATAAATTTCATATATTAACCTTTATCTTATTATTTATTATACTGAGTAATACTCCTAGATAACCAAAACTATATTTTACTATATTAAAAAAACTTTGTCATTTTTTTTAATGTCAGGCTATACAGGGTTATGGGGGTATACAGGGGTAAATATTTCACAGGGTCAATGCTTCCCAAAATTTGGATAAAAAATTCGTCACTCATTTTTCATAAAATCCATGATTTGTTTATTATTTTTGCATACGTATACAGTGATTTTTTTCATCATGCTAATTCGGATTTAAAAAATCAAATTATAAAATTAACAACATACAACCCGTTTTTTGCTCCCGAAATAATTTTTTTTACGAAATTTAAAAAAATTGTTTCACGTTTTTTTGTATTTGTCCTAAATCTATCATAATCCTGAGTTATCCGTTTTTCATTCAAATATATTATAATTGATTGGCGTTTCGCATTTGATGGAAATAATGTGGATTTCTGCATTTAATTGCGCGTGGGGTACATGTGTACCCCAGTGTTCCGTTAACAGACAATTTTCGTTCGGTGAAATTTTTTTTTTTTTTTTCGAATTTTCGGTGTGTCAACTGATATTTTTTATCATTTTGGATCCCCGTAAGTACATAATTCATATTTTCCAGTTAATTAATTTTTTTCAGTTTTTCTTAAATTTTTTGTATTATTTCCGTATGCGAAGACCACAGAAAAACTCGTTGCGGCAAATGCCTATCGGAATAGTTTTTCCTATTCAGGACATTTCTTATGTATTATTCTACCATAATCTGATGTATTTTGATGAGAAATTATAATAAAAAGCTTTTACCAAGCCATAAGAAATGTTTTTAAACCATTTTTATCCACCTTGACCAATTTGCTGATTTTTCGAAATTCCTAACATTGACTTGCCGGAATAATTATATTTTTTTAATTAAATCGAAAATCCATTTCATCCCGGTTCTAGATAATTTATTTATGTTCCAGAATCTTTTAGAATTTTCAAATTTGGTTGAAAATTTGCTGAGTTATGCTAAGTTTTGTAAAAGTACTCAATTATACCAATTTTCAATTTTATTTTACCTTCGGATCAAACTATGACACACTTTTCAAATTTTCTGAAATTTTTAAATGGTACCATCTTCTTCCTTGTTAATAAACGAAGAGAATCATGTACTTAAAAAAATTTAATTCAATATTTATAACCACGATAATCGGGTTACAACGCGTGGGGTACATTTGTGCCCCAGTGTCAGCGCCGGCTCAAGGTATTTTGCCACCCTAGGCGAATCAGAAAATGCCGCCCTCCTGATGCTACAATAGAAACTAATAATTAAGCGTGAAAACGATTGAGGAATATTATAAGCTAGAAGACCGGCATAAAAATTAATCGAGCATTATATTAAGTAATTGGGCTTTTATTTGATGAATTACAATCTGTTGAAATTCATTTTTCTTGCTTTGAGTTGAGCAAAATTGTCGATCATTTCATTCATATCTAGTTGATCCGCGATCTCCTTTTCAATTGAGATGGTCGCCAACCCAACCAATCTCTCTTGAGACATCGTCGAGCGTAGATAATTTTTAATTAACTTTAACTTCGAAAAGCTCCTTTCTCCGCCTGCCACTGTGATCGGTAGTGTGAGAAGTATCCTCAAGCATATGAAAGTATTCGGCACTGAGGATGTCAACTTGTTCTCGCAAATGAATTGTAGTGCCGACTTCGGGTTGGTATGGGGCTTCAAATGATGGGACAAGTATTCCAGTTCATCCACAAGATCAAGTCCAGATACGTCTTTAGAAACTTCTGCACTTAGTGCAAGTTCAAGATCCATGCAGTGTTTTGAGAGGTCATTGTGTGGCATGTTCGAAATTTTTGAAATGTCGTACAAAAACTGGAATTTATCACTATGTTTCTTCAGTAATGAAAACCGTTCTTCCAATGATTGGAGAGCAACATCTAGAATTCTATTGAAGAATGATACTCTGAAATGTTGCACAGGATCCACATGTGGTTCATCATGGGCCTCATAATCGAATTGTCTTCTCTTGCGGCGGACCCTGGTGACGGTATTGAATGAAGCAACTGCTCCTATTTCCTCCGCGAGAAGTTTCGCAGTCCCGATAACGTCGGTTAATTTCTCATCACATCGATATGTAGAGATGAAGTCTCTAGACTTTTCGAGTCGGGCCATAGTTGTAGATAAGTCATACTGAACCGCTTGCAAAGATTTGCTCGTGATGTTAATTTCATACAGTATATCATACCATATAACAAGTCCGCAGAGGAACTCGAAGTTGCTAATTTTGGTAGCAATAGCTTTCGCCTCTACTCTGCTCTTTGTGCCACACGTTCCAACAAGAGAATCATCTTCAACTATCGATAGTAGAGCTTCGTGTACTTCACTTATCTGGTACCTGATGGCCCGTACTGCATCTACACGGCTCTCCCAACGCGTGTCGCTCAGTGGTTTGACAGTTAAGGATGGGAGATAATTTTTCAATACATCCCAGCGATGGGTAGAGGCTGAGAAGAACACATAAATGCATTGAATAATGTTGAAAAACTCAGTCGCTTCCAGACAACAATTTGCAGCATCGTTCAAAACTAAGTTCAATGAATGCGCATTGCATGGTACGTAAAATGCACGATTGTTTAGATTTAGTATTCTTCGTTGGACCCCATTGTTTTTACCACGCATGTTCGAACCGTTGTCGTAACCTTGCCCTCGGAGATCATTTATTGGCAAATCAAAATGCTCCAATGTTTCCAGAATCTTTTCCGTCATTCCAGCCCCTGTAGTATCTTGAATTTCCACAAAACCCAGAAAATGTTCATGGATTCGAACATCTCCTTCATGATTCTCACTTTCCTCGGTAGCTGAAACAAATCTGACGATAATTGTCATTTGTTCCACATGTGCAATGTCTGGTGTACAATCAATTATGATAGAAAAGTATTTCGCAGTTTTTACTAAACTGACTATCTTCTGGTTGATTTTTTTCGAAAGGAGGGATATCAATTCATTCTGTATATTTTTACCCAAATAGTGCTTATGAATTTCTTGCGATGTTATTCTTTCCAAATGCGATTTCAATAGAGGATCGAATTTGGCCAATAATTCGATGATCTTCAAATAGTTGCCATTGTTGTCGACAAACAATTGATCTGAGGACCCACGTAGTGCTATATTTTGTGTGCCGTGGAATTTAACGATCGAGATCAAACGTTCCAATATATTACGCCAATATACAACTTGCTCTTTCAATTGTTTTTGAGTACTAACATCGATTGTTGTGCCCCTTCCAAAATTCTTTTGAAGTTCAATCCATTCCTCAAAATGTTTAAGGTGGTCTCTACTCTTCTCATGTACATGTAAGATTGATGTAAGGTTTTTCCAATCACTTGACCCTGTTTTCACCAGTGATATATTTTTTCCGCTGAATATATTGCAGCAGAAACAAAAAACCGAGTCTGTCGATTTTGAATATAGCAACCACGGTCTGAACACTATCTCGCCATTTGGCAACTTTCGAGAATAATAATACTCATTGAACTTCCTTCCATTAGTGCTCGGAAATTCACAGTTTTTCAATTGCACCGGTCCTTTCTTGATTATAATTTCAACGGAACCTTTACTCTTCTCTTGTGGCCATGAAGCCGGATCGGAAAAATCAAAATCAAAATTATCACTTGGATATTCATTTCCCTTTTCATCTATCGTTTGTTCTTCTTGTTTATTTGCAGGTAGTATTTCAATTTCTCTCTCTTCAATAGTTACGTCCTCCTTGCTAGAATCCAATGTAATTTCAGGGTCTTCTTTTTTCTTGAAATATTTGAGAAGTTCCCCGCGGTGTGAAGTGTCTTCAGACTCTTTTTCCGCCTTCCTTTTTCTGTATTGTGCGCCTGACAATCTTTTCCTTCCGTCCGACATTATCGCTAAAGAAGAATAAAAATCAAAACACCAATACTATTTTTGCAGCCGCCAGTTGAAACTTTGATAAATGAGTCAGTATCAAGGAGCTGCTTTTCGAAATTCCACAGTAATTATAAGAGGAGTACGGGAATAAAGCGATTCAAATAAAATAAATGTTTTCACGTACATACCTGTTAATTATAGAGGCTGCTATTATTAATTTTAATGATTATTCATTCCACACTATCACAAAACTAACCGTGGTTCCTGCACTACACTCACAGATTGCAGAACTGGTACTGATCAATCGCAGTGTGTCGTAAGGCGGTAAGCGAAGGAATGTTTAATAAAATAACATTTCTGATACAATGTATTTTATAATGAAGAAATGAGGGAAGAAACTCTGCGTCCTGAACTTGTTTTGGTTACTAGCTACCGCGCTTTTATTAGACACGACCGATACACAGTGTAATGAAGTGCCTTGGGTTAAGTATGGGAATTACCGCGGTTCGAAATACGGGGCTAGCTTGCCCAGCATATTCTAAAAAATCATTCAAAGTTACTGAGGTTTTCTCGTTTTCAAATCAATATTCTACTTATTCTGAACTTATAAAGAAATTAACAATGTGATCAAATAATTTCTCATTAAATGAAAAGCTTTCGAAAAAACAATGCAGATGCTGGTATCACTGCGGGGTCTAGAACGACGAGAGGATATCAGTAAATCCCTGTGCACCTGTTATTATATACGATTGCCATTTGAGCGACGATCATGCCTAAAGCAGCAGGTCTGCTGCAGCATATTATGTATTATAATACAGTTTTCTTTGGTCGGACGTAATTTTAACCACTGAAACGAGTTGACAGATAGTGCTAGTTTTGAACTTAGTCGCCTTCAATTTATTACCGTAAATTATAAATATGCGTACACACCTCTGTCAAATTGTAAACTAATTTTATTTGATTAATTTGATTAATTTTTCAATCTTTTAATTGAACACAAAAATAAAAAAAACGATAATTTTGCCGCCCCCCAAGAGTTGCCGCCCTAGGCAGTTGCCTAGGTTGCCTATACGGTAGAGCCGGGCCTGCCCAGTGTGCCATTAGAAGGCAAAAAAAATAAGTGTACCATTCTAGGGTTAATTATGCATAATTTAAATTTCATAAAAAAAAGGAAAAAAATTACTTAATACCAAAGAAATGAACAAAAATTTTGTATTGTTACCAAACAGAGCTGATCGAGCAATTTTACAGAATTAATGAAAAAAAAAATTTGATTTCAATTTTGTAATGAATTGACCCTGAATAATATTTTGTACATTGAAATAAATATTCGTTCACGTAATTTTATCTCATGTTCAGGCTGACTACCATATATCATTGGGCGGCGGTCGTAAAACATTATTATTCTGCTCAATTGTGAAGATGTTCAAAAAAAGGTCACGCATGGCGTTACCATCTTCTTCGTCACGTGGATTACGACGCGGAGGCAGATCCGGCAAATCACTGTCTAACCGAATCACATCGCCTTCGGATACACAAATGTTATGCAGCATGGTGCACGCCGCAATAACTTTAACCGCAGTATTTATGGAAACTTCAAGCGCCTTCGTGAATATGATTCTCCAACGTACCTTCAGCCTACCAAAAGCCTGTTCCACGACCACTCTGGCTCTACTAAGTGCGTTGTTGAATGCACGTTTTTCAGGCGTGTCTGGATTCCTGTAAGGCGTGAGAATAGTCACGGGGTTACGCCGGCAAGGGTAACCGCCGTCTCCAATTATGAAGTAACATTCAGGTAGATAGAGGTGTTCGTTGTAGAGCCGGCTGTTACGGAGAACTCTACTGTCATGGACAGAACCGGGATATCCGCTGACGATATCGATGAACTTTCCGGAGTCATCTACAAGGGCTTGTAAATTCAACGAATAAAACTGTTTCCGGTTATAGTATTGGTCGTGCAAATTTCGTGGGCAGACTATCCGCACATGACAACCGTCCAATGCACCCACGCACTGACGAAATACAGCACTTCGTGCCTTTCGCGCAAATCCTAACCCGATCGTATCGAGGTCGTTTTCAGATGGTAACCTGACGATTTCTGGCAGAAGTGAAACCATCCGATTGAGAATTCGGTGTACGATTCTGTGCACAGTTGATCGTGGGATATCAAAGCATCTTGAAACGACGCGGAACGAAGTACCGCACGCCATCCAAAATAGGAAAACGATTACCTGAAACAATTCATGGTGACCACGGTCAGGGAAAACTTGGGACATCTGGAAATGTCATTGGATTTCGAACTGCTGATAAGAATCGTGGAAATGTCGGGGATTTTTTTTAGGATTTTTTGGCCACCCTGTACTTTGATAATATTATTTTGAAGTCGAAACAAGAAATTATGTACGAAATACTTGACCGAAATACATCTTACGTGGCATTCAATAGTCCATCCCGATCTTTTAGGTACATTCCTACAGAGCTGATAGATCCGCTGCAGTGTGTTGGAATTAACCCGCAAATTTGTCCTCGTCGCACGCTCATCACGTCGTAAAATATTTGAAAAAAAACGGTCACCGTGACCAACGATACGACAGTGAAGTCCACGCTGAAATATTGTTGAATTAAATTAAAATCCGAGAGTGGGAATAATTTGATAAATTGCATCGCTGGGAACTTCATAGGGCTTTGGGAGATTATATTACAATAATAGTAATAAAATACAATTTTATCCTACTACTTACATCGGTAATTCCAATAATTAAATTCCACTGTCACACTTACATGATTATCACCTTGCTGTGTTAATTGCAGTATTACCAGTAAACTGCGAAGTAATGTTAACTGCTGGATAAATAAGTTTCTCCTCCGTTGTCTCACGCGGAATAACGCTAAAAGTAGTTGCCCCCGGTTAACCATTTGAATGTCACTCAACAGTTACTCAATATATATATATAAACAACACGTAACGATTAAAAATTATGGACAAAAATACGTGACAATAAAATATTAGAAACTAGAACAACTAATATAGACAATCAATTTCTTTACTCCAAACCTGCACAAATGATTTCAATGAAACGATAATCTCCGTACCTGAAATTTTTGAAATCAAAAGTTCGCGCGTTGCTTTATACCATAGCAATGGATACGATAAACAATTTAGCGTTGCTTTTCCGGTTCATTGTGGTAACGTACGTGATGCAGCGCCAGAGTGTGCCACTAGTGGCGGAGCGAGATACCGACCGAGTAGCATACGCATATCACGTAAAAGTCTAAGGCCAAGGCAAATATGCGCATGCGCACAAGACCGAGACCAAGACCGAGGCCGAGATCGGCGAATTGGGACACGGCATTTATATGTCTGTGACTGATAATCATAGAGATATAAGAATAGAGTACGGGAGTCAGCCGAAATAGCGATATCGCAATAGAAAGAGAGGCGAGAACTAGAGAGTCGGATGCTCTTTGTTTAATGACGCATGCGTAAACACTGAACGCAGGTTATGTTCTTGTCAACTTGTCAACATAAACGCTGATAAACGTACAGCGCATGCGTCATTAAACAAGGACCATCCGACTCTCTAGTTCTCGCCTCTCTTTCTATTGCGATATCGCTGCCACTTACGGGCGCTCCGCCGACTCCCGTACTCTATTCTTATATCTCTATGCTGATAATAGACGACGTAGCGTTAACTGTCACGTCGTAGGTTATAATGAACTGTCATATTACAATATTGAATAATTAAATTATAATATCGTTCATAATACGACGGTATACGATACTATTTCATAAATAAGTAGTAATGAATTGTTAAATTAATTACAGATATCAATTTCTATTTATTTATAACATTAGGTTATAAATAACTGTCTTGGTGAAATTTACGCATCTCGGAGTTATAAAGTTAATTAGGCAATAGCATACGAAATTGATTCTTTATGAATTCATTGCAGGTGTGGATTTCTGTTTATTTGCTACATTATTTACAACCGTGCATTTCGTCGGTGACTGACTGATCCGCTGCATCCCTTGTACAAGGAGGGTTGCGAACATAGCGATGTGAAAATCATTCATCGAGCAATATAATATACAATATTGTGTAATTGAATTGTGATATCGTTCCTAATACAAGAGTTATCTATTTCATAAATAAGTATAGTCATGAATTTTTGCTTTATTCTACACAGCAATCAAATACACAATTCAATAGATTTACAATAAGAACAATAATTTCAATCAATTTATTACTCGATGAAACTTCAACACGCATTGATAGAATAAGGGCCAGTTTCTTCACCTCTGGATAAATTTATCCAGCAGATATCGTATGCCTTTAGCACAGGATATCTGGCGAATAATTTTATCCGCCAGATAACCCTGGTGAAGAAACCGGGCATAACACATCACTTACGCAGGACTATTTTCGTACTTATTAGGCTGAGAAGACATGTAGAGTATTGTTTTATTCAGCAAAGATACCTCGTAGGATGGAACACTTTCACTGAATCAAGGCGAATATTGCTCGTTGAATGATATTCACATCGCTTTGTTCGTAACCCTACTTGTCGAAGAGATGCAACGGGTCAGTCAGTCATCGAAGAAATTCACGGATGTAAATAGTGTAGCAAATAAACAGAAATTCACACCTGCAATGAATTCATAAAGAATCAATTTCGTATGCTATTGCCTAATTAACTTTATCACTCCGAGATGCGTAAATTTCACCAAGACAGTTATTTATAACCTAATGTTATAAATAAATAGAAATTGATATCTGTAATTAATTTAACAATTCAGTACTACTTATTTATGAAATAGTATCGTATACCGTCGTATTATGAACGATATTACAATTTAATTACACAATATTGTAATATGACAGTTCATTTTAACCTACGACGTGACAGCTACCGCTACGTCGTCTATTATCAGTCACAGACATATAAAATATCAGTAGATCGATTGTCTGTGATCGAGCGGCAGCGTTGTCATTCGCGAAAAAAAATAATTGTGCCGCCATTAGACTGACCACTTTCCACAGAACATCTCGTATGTCCATATGTTACAAAATTATATTCGCATCATTCTTTTGAATCAAATAATTTTTTCCACTGTGCTGGTCGTTTTTTGTTCTTGAACTATTTCAAACAACAATTACAGTAATTTCATTCCAAAATATTAGCGTTTATGTAAAAATAGGTATTTATGTATCAAGTCCGAAAAGTGTCACTATCCCGTATGGGTTATTTCTGATAATAATATTATTAATAATAATCATAAAATAATAATAATAATAATAATAATAATAATAATAATAATGATTTTGGTAATTTTAGTGATAATATCATTATTAATAATTATTGATAATAATATCGGAATCGTGGTCCCGAGACACATATGTATTGTAACTTTTCAGTTTTCGCGAACCTTGTGGCTATAGTGAAAATCGGTTGCTACGAGTTCGAAAGATGTAAGATTGTCAAAATTATAACAATTAGTTCAATAAAGGACTCCTCATACTGTGAGGTAAGGAAAAAGATGGGTCTACCATACAAAAAGCCACCTCATACAGATTTTTATTTATCTATGCTAACTGCCGGACTCGGGTAGGTTTAATTACCAAAGCCGTATATTATTCTAAATAGAAGATTTAGAATTCCTCTACAGAGCCGGGTTTTTACACCAAGCCTGCCTCGCCTATTATTTTGAATCTAAATGATTAACTGCAGATCCGGGATTGCTAGTCCAAGACTGCCTATCAGACTCAGGATTGCAACAGTTGGCCCTCGAACACAGGCGCGTAACTAGAAGACATCTTTGGGGGGGGGGGGGGGGGGGGGGGGGCTGAGATCTGAGCGGGGTGTTTAGAGAGATGAAAAAAGGACGGACAATGTGTTTAAATACCTATCTTTATTAGAGTATGGATTATTAGTACCAATATTAACACACTAATATAATTATACTAGTAAATATATTGACTGTTTGTTTTTTGTACGCTTGTACTTATATCTAGGTACGGTAGGAACAAATAACAATAATATATGACTACTATATGGCGCAATGCATATCACCAGATTCATAGTGGCCTTATCTCTTAACAGTGAATATATTTAATGTTCATGCTTCAGTACGGAAAATGGGAACAATATTATAATTTCACAACGCATATCACAGCACTAGTTGCAAATATCTCTCTTAACCGAATTTACCTCTACCTATTGAATATTAATTCGAGCCGTCGATTTCCACTGTTTGCATATCTGGTGATAATTTCTTCCCGATCAATCATTCGGTAATTGTGAATATGAAGCAAAGCCAGTCCCGTTAGACGATTTTCAGATGTGGTGTTGCGCAACCACGTCTTTAATCTTCGTAACGTGGAAAAGCTTCGTTCTGCTTCTGCCGTAGTGACGGGCATCACGCACAATATTCTTAAAAGATTGTTAATATTAGGATAAAAAATCGAATTGCAAGCAGCCAACGATTCTGCCGCTGTTTGTGGAGTTTCATTCTGCGTCTGCCAGTAAGTTCTCCATCTTTTAAATTCGAGGGATAACAAGTCTTTATCTACGTCTGGCTCTTGGATTTGATCAAGTCGTTTGAAGGCATCGCTTTCTCGTACTTTGTTTAAAACGGCAGGTATTAACACTTGAATCGCGGCCAGCTTGGAAAACAACGGCCCGAATCGCGCTTTAATCTCACTCAATAAGAAATCCAAGAATGGAATGAAAATAGACCGTCTATAATATTCTTCTGGACTTGCAGCAGGAACATTTGATCTTTTACTCTGTTTTTGGCAAATTCGTGGCAGAGTCGGATTAATATTATTTTTTTCGCTGAATTCTAATATACTTGAGAACAGTGAAGAAAATTCTGCATCTACGTTAGACCTGTACTCCGTTAAAACCGCTTCTAGATGTTTTATTTCATTACCTGCGGCAATCAAATCACATGTCATGCTTTGTAAATACTTACTGATTGGCAACAGTAGCTTTGTAATGAGTTCCATTGATTTGAGACAAACGATAAACTCGAAGTTGACAATTGACTGTACGTAGGCCGATGCCATATTGTCATTGTCACTGATAATGGTTAACGCTTCTACAATAGACGGAAATACCAAAATAAAATCTATTATGACAGTATGACGTTCCACCCAACGCGTTTCGCACATCTTTTTCAACATTTTCAACCTTGAATCCTCCGGCAAACATGAAGATAGACACCTTCTTCGGACGTTGCTATCTCTTATGTAAGTTGTTATTGACTTTATAGTGCCAATCATATTTTTTATTGGCTTTAGGTCACAGCTCGACATTACAACTAAGTTTAATGCATGACTGCAGCAGTGAGTGTATTGAGCTAGAGGATACTGCTGTGAGATTCTCGTTTTGACGCCTTTATACTTTCCACTCATATTTGACGCGCCGTCATATCCCTGACCCCGTAGCTTAGATGTATCAAGTTTCAATAGTTTCATTGTTTGAATAATTGTATTTGACAATGCTTCTCCACTGGTATCATGCACTGGTACAAATGTTAAAAAAGCTTCAGTGATTATATTTTTTTTCAAGTAACGTACGCAAAAAGACATCTGTTCAATACCTGCGATATCAGTAGTCTCGTCAGCTAGGATAGAAAAATACGGACTCTCGTTTATTTCAGTTACGATCGCTTCTAAAATTACTGTACCCACAATTTCGATCAAATCATTCTGTACTTTCGGGCTTATATAGATTGCATTTTTTGGCGCTGTCTCAAAATGATTTTTTAATACCTGATCCCCACATTCGACTCTAAATTTTAATAGAGCTCGAAAGTTACCGATATTGGCAACTCCGTCTTGTTCCCCCGCAGCTATAATGTCGCTTACACTACCCTCTCGATGGCCTCGTAATGCTATGTTTTGCTGTCCACAAAATATTATAGTTTCTACGATGCTCTTTAGTTTAAGACGATTTTGTTTAATTGTTTGTGACACAGCTGTAGAGATCATTTCAGGAATACGAACAAGTTCATTTTTATATATTTTCAAAAAATCTTCCCCAGCCTTCAACGCATCTTGATGATACGAATTTTTTTCATGGCTGCGAAAATAGTCTAAGGCTTTTTTCCAGTTTTGGAACGGAGCATCTACAAGGTAACCAAACTTATTATTGTGGGCTGTTGACCTCCGAAATAGTAGACAGACCTTGCAGAAAGCCCCATCGCATTTAGCAGAATACACAAGCCACGGAGAAAATTTGCGTAACCATTGAATTTGAAATGACCGGGAATTGTCATTTTTACTATTCTTGGGGAATTTGTAGTCCTCGCTAGGTATCCAATGTTTAGTTATGAGCTGGAACTTCATATTATTTGTCAGGGAAGCTAACGGCTGTTTTAGTACTTCTTCAAAATCCAGAATGGTCTCCGGCAGGGTCGGTGATGGAATAACTTCGTCAGACTGAGACGGTGCAGGTTTACTCGACTCTGCAAGCTTGGCTTTTTTTTGCTGAGACGAAGTTGGATCTGGATTCTGAACGTCAGGAGGTCTTTTGAAAAATGTCCGAATATCCATACTAGAAGATAGTACCTGAGTCTCAGTGTTGAAAATATTTATTGATTCACTATAGAACGATGAATTTGATTTTGAAAGCCGTATATACCATCGGACACTGTTATATTATTTCTACCGATCACACACATTGCAATTGACTTAATAAAAACCTAAAAGGTTAGTAGTTACCTTATTACTCCGTGCAGTTAGCACGGTAAAGGCTGTGAAAGCTGCGATTGTGTTGAATTGAACTTGATTCAACCGAGCCCGGTCTGTCCAAGTCTCGAAAAACGTACTTGTTATCTGCTCCCAATGTCCTATATTAATATATCGACGCGCCCCTTGCGGAGTTTGGCGAAAGCATTGGTTACCATTGGTTACCATTGGTAACTAATGCTTTCGCCAAACTCCGCAAGGGGCGCGTCGATATGTACATATATAGGACATTGGGAGCAGATAACAAGTACGTTTTCGAGACTTGGGCAAACCAATCCTCGGTCTGCCCAAACGAGAGAGGAAAAAAAATTCTTTTTTTTCGGCTGGGGGGGGGGGGGGGGGGGGGCCCAGGCCCCCTGAGCCCCCCCCCTGGTTACGCGCCTGCTCGAACACAAGTTGTTAACTAATGTCGTACGCTTCTTCTGTTGGTCACCAAAGCTGTATCTAACTCGGCTTGTTCTGGTATTTTATTCACTCAAACAGAATGATAAGAAAATGCCAGGCAATTTGTACTAGTAATGTTATTGACTTTACTGATATAGGATACCAAATTAAATGTTTAACAATCAAATTATTACAAAAGAACCTTATCCTATCTTATTCTAGTTTAAGCGGTTCCTGAACCGTTACATGATATCTTTGTTTGCTTAGGTAGCAGTGCTGCTTTAGCTAATGCCCTGGTTCGACTGAATATCTCTATTTCCTAATAAGCGACAATAGATACGATTTAAGTGATACCTGAATCTCAAGTTTATCTGAATTTACTGAATCTATACTTTATTGGCTAGGCAAGACGCCTAGTCCAATATACAAATAAGTCGCCTGGCTGCTTTACCTCAAGTGCCTCCTCGGTCCTGCCAGCGCGTGTTTATATACTATTTGCATCTTGCCTCTGACGTCAGAGGCGACGTTTCTGGACATCGTTGAATTGTCCAGTTTTCCATGTGTTTACGTGACCAATCGCAGCTGCTTATCTCTAAGACAGCTGGATACGTTACAGTATCTATCTGCATATCGTGATCGCGAGATATATATATGAGGGATTCCATGCCGTTTCGACCTGAGTTTGACCCTTGACCTCTCGGATTTGGCCCGCGATTTTTTATATGGTTGTTCTCACTTTGAAAAGCACTCAGTTTTTATTTTAGATTTTTCCGACTCGATTTGAATTTTCTACAATTTTTGAAAACGATTCCATTGATCGACACAATTTAAAAATCTGAAAAAATTCTGAAAAATCGTATAACAAATATCAAAATTTTGGAGCCTAGAGCCGAAGTGGGGAAATTTTTCCTTCTTACTGTTTTCAAGCTTTTTACGAAAAAAAACGTTACGAAAAGCAGGCGCGGAAGTCATTTCACTATAGATGGTTGCTGAAACATTTTCATACGTCACATCGGATTTTTTCAAAAATTATATTATTTTTTCAAAAATCCGATGTGACGTATGAGAATGTTTCAGCAACCGCATCTATAGTAAAATGACTTCCGCTCCTAATATTTTTGTAACGTTTTTTTTCGTAAAAAGCTTGATAACAGTAAGAAGGAAAAATCTCCCCACTTCGGCTCGGGGCTTAAAAATTTTGATATCTGACACACGATTTTTCAGAATTTTTTCAGATTTTTGAATTGTGTCGATCAATGGAATCGTTTTCAAAAATTGTAGAAAATTCAAATCGAATCGAAAAAATCTCAAATAAAAACTAAGTGCTTTTCGAAGTGAGAACAATCATATAAAAAATTGTGGACCAAATCCGAGAGGTCAAGGGTCAAACTCAGGTCGAAACGGCATGGAATCCCCCATATATATGTATCTATGTGCATATATAAAATAATTATTTTGTTAATAACTTCGGCATGCGTGATCGAATGTTGCTAAAAAACAATAGGGGTCGAGATTTCAGTGTCAAGAACACCCCCTCCAAACTGCAAGTTTATAGGTGCAACGGTTTGACAGATATCGTGGTCCCAAGAAGAACGTTCTGCGACGAAGAAGAAGAAGAAGAAGAAGAAGAAGATTGCGTTTTCGATCAACTTTGACGGTCGATAACTCAGGAATCATCGGGTCAATTTCGTTCAACTTTTTGGAGCAATTTTTATTAAATTTTATTAAAAAATATTCGGTGATTCGAAAGATATGACGGTTTTTTTACAAGGACAAGAGCTTGCTCGGGTAAATGATTCGGGGCTGGCGCGCCAGCCTACGGGTACTTGGCGGCGATTCGCTGCCGCGAATCTTGATGTACAGGTGACCTAGGCCAAGGATAGTTTAGAAGACTGAACGAAAGAACGAGAATGGTTTGACTCGCTGCGGTATTCCGCGATACAATTAAATAAAGTGAAGAACGAAAGTCTAATAGTTTGACTCGATACGGTATTCCGCGGTACAATTAAATAAAGTGAAGAACGAGAGTCTGATAGTTTGACTCGATGCGGTATTCCGCGGTACAAGCGCCTTTGCGGCGGTATAAGCTATTCTTGGCGTAAATAACTTTTTCGGATACAATCACATGTAATAATATATTACTTTTATAAGGGGTCATAATTATTATTATTTTAATTTCGGCCATCAGCACATGAAATACGACTAAAATGGGTCTTGTTTACGATAAAGTCAGAAATAAAAGTTAGCCACCGCGAAGCCATTAATAAACATTACTGTACATCATAAAGTTGATCTAATTGAATCGGTTTTGAACTGGCGTGTCGTAGAAAATGACTTGATATTAAAAATGAATTCATAATTAGAAAAATTGACCACTATAAATAACTTAAGTGTAGTAAAAATGAGTGCTTCAACCATAATTATAGACCAGCTGTGTTTTGAAAGAATTGTTTTCTGAAATTACTAATCTTATGCATTATACGTGAAGAAGGGGCATCGAATAAAGTTTTTTCTCGCATTCTAATGTGACCATTTTCGATACAACTGATTTTAAAGGATATGTCATTATGCTTGATTGTTGACCTTCAGTTACCTTCCACATTTTGAGAACCGCAGAATCGCATGGATATGTGAACATGGATTTTTCAATTTTAAAAATAGTTCCAGATAGTTGCAGAGTATCCAAATTTTGCTTTGCCTCCATGTTTATGCTGCTCACTCGCAATATACTACCGCTTTTAAGTAACACAGTATTGTCTGGCATACTTGTAGTAATGATGGTATATTCATATTTCAATTTCTTCACGCCAATCACTCCCGCTAGATCGGCTTGTTGTTTTAAAATTTCTACAGGAGGTGGTAAAGTGGGTTTCCGCACTTTAGCAAAAAACATTGCGTGCAGACGGCGACAAAGTTGCGCTAAAGGACGATTACCGCTACGAAGCATTTTCTTCATTTTTCCCAGCGCATTTTCAAAAGGGAATGTCGTAACTTCGCTTGAAGAACAGCTCATGTTCTTTGCATCGTCTGCAACGTGAATCAGGTTGTGGACGTTAATTACCTGACTTTGGTTTCCATAATAGAAACGCGTCAGTGCGACAAAACTTGTAAGATAAGCTTTAGCCTGGGTATTATATTGACAAGCAAAATCTTTGGAGCATAAAATTCGGCACGAGACGCGGAATAATAGAAAATGTTTATACAGCCTATCGGTCAAAACTTTTTTCATAACGACTGGTCCACAATACAACAAAAAAAAATCTGAATTCAGTAGCTTTTCATTTCACAATGTCAGATATCGATCTGGTCGTGCGCTGAAAATCTCTGGGTATCTAAGACTGAAAACCAATCAGCAGTTTTGAAAGAAGAGTTTTACCACCCTGGCTCAATCTTGTGGCTTTATCACCGTGTAGCCAAAAGTCAGCCAACATTTTTTTCATCACTCCTAAGCAGCAGAGGTGCATGAAGTCTAACAAAAACTGAAACATCATGTCAAACCCAAATTGGATCCCAGTTAACGGTGATACGCCAGTATGATGCTGCGGATTCTTCTGAGTCCGGAAGGATTCATCCGTTCTTTCCTCGGACTCAGTAGATCTATAGATCGTCCTATTGTCGAATCTCTCGCCTTGCACGGTACAGCGTTCGCATGCGTCGTACCCTCCATGACCCTTTCTACACTTCAGAAATGCGCGTGCTGGGGTGTCACATATAAAACTATCGATTTTCACACCCAATTTTTATCCATCGACGATAATTCCGTGGAGCATCAGTTCGTTAATTTCCTCGATGAATTTTGCCAGATATTGGTTGAGGTTGGTTGTTTTCTCATCACCCGCATACACGGCCACGTGAAATGGTGCGTATACGTCTGATTCACAACGTATTTTACACAATATTGGCCACAACTGCTTGGAACTGGATTTGAACAACGGCAAGCCATCAATATTGAATTGAAACTTCAAATATTCAGCATGTAAGTCCGGATTCACGTAGTCTCGTAAATGTTTCGCTATGCCGAAATATACAAATTCGCCAACTTCGGTACCATCCTCTGTCTTGAACTTCTGTATATAATACTCAGCGGATGTTGTTTTCAGGAAGGTTTTCGACGAAGCTGGAAGATCCGGAAGCAATCTTTTTCTTAGAATCCCCAATAACTCGTCTAAATGGACCTGTGGAATATTTGCGAATTTTTTAATTGGTTACAATACCGAAATCCGATTCATCGAACAAGTGGAGTAACCCATCGTTCAAATTTGGCATACTAATATCGTGATTGTCATCGAATAGGTGCCCAAAAATTACCGCACCGAATATAAAACAATATTCCACAGAGAGGATAGATATTTGCGCTATTAACTCTGATACCGACAAGTAAGAATCATAGTCTTCATTTTTGTGTACAACCCTACGCTTAGCTATGCTATCAATGTACAGTTGATTTCCGTAATCTAACACCGCATCAATAGCGTTTGACGTCCATGCTGTAAACGAATTCAAAATTGCCATGGATATTGATACTGCGGCGTTAGCCGTGCACTGCTTTCCTCTACTGAATTGTGGGAATCTAACGTCTCCTTGGTGAAATGAACCACCCGGGTAACAATTTGAAGTGGCAGCCGTGTGGTCGCTATACGGCCAAACGACCTGGCCAATATGGCCGCCATGTCAGCCGAGGCCAGTTTTATCATGGCTAGTACCTGGCAACGACGACCAAACTATGTCACTCCTTGATGGCAGCTAGCTGGCTGAACAGCCTAGTTATAATCTATCGTTTCGACCTGGCGGCGACATGGCAGCGCTGCCTCGCTGCCATGTTGATGCCAACTAGTTGCCGGATAATAATTTGAAGTGGCAACCATATGGCCGCTATATGGCCAGCCTACCTAATCAATGTTAAATGTGGTCGCTATGTCGGTAGTGGTCGGTTTTATCATGGCTAGTACCTGGCAACGACGACCAAACTATGTCACTCCTTGATGGCAGCTAGCTGACTGAACAGCCTAGTTATAATCTATCGTTTCGACCTGGCGGCGACATGGCAGCGCTGCCTCGCTGCCATGTTGATGCCAACTAGTTGCCGGATAATAATTTGAAGTGGCAACCATATGGCCGCTATATGGCCAGCCTACCTAATCAATGTTAAATGTGGTCGCTATGTCGGTAGTGGTCGGTTTTATCATGGCTAGTACCTGGCAACGACGACCAAACTATGTCGCTCCTTGATGGCAGCCAGGTGGATAAACAACATGGTTTACTTATGTTTTCGACCTGGCAGCGACATGGCAGCGCTTGCTCGTTGCTATGTAGGGGCCTATTAACTAGTGGAAACTGCCAGTAATTTTGATACCTATCTGAAATGTGAAAGCCATGAAGTAACCATGAAATTTCTCCAGCTAGCTGTCATGTTGCAGCCAGCCTATTTTTGAACGAGCGCCGCTACTTCGGTTCTATTCTGCCTCAAATATATACTTCATTCACACAGTATTAATTCCAAAAGAACTGTTGTGAAATATACTACCGCGAAGGCGGTAGGAGTCGCTTGGCTCGTAGGTTAATTATGATTGTGTACGGCTGGCAACGGGTAGGTGTAGTCAAGCCAACGTTACTTTACTTGCAAGACTTGCTGCTCATCTACCGGCATGGCAAGGTACTAAGGTAGGTGGCAACGCAATGTATAGACCAGGTGAATGCCAGGCTACCTTAGACATGGCCGTGTCAGCTTGCCCCACGTAAAAGCTATATGGCAATGCGAGGCAAAGCATCATTGGAAGATTTATAGCTGTTCACGTCATCAGTCGATTACAAGCTATTTCCAGCAAAAGTAATATTATAATACTGTTATATTAGGTAAAATCACCTTTACATCATTAATTATATACGACTAACATCTAGTAGCCCATATGATAAAACACATCTCCTAAAATATAAGAACTTCGGTTGCTGCGTCAACAAGCATTATTGTAAAACAAATCAGTCTTGCTCTAGCTTGCTTACTGCACAGACTTGTATTTCAGAATACAAAAACTTATTGCAAACTCATATAATTTCCTCTACGATTCACTTTATTTCTCTTGGAGAACCTACTTTAATCAACTTAAATAACAACGAACATTAAAATCGTTACACTGGTGTCAGAATCGGGATTTTCCGAGACCGATAGAGTGAATATTTTGTGGAATCAATTATAAAAGAAAAGAAATGTCTCGTCGCCGGGCTACTGCATCCTCTGACGAACCTCAACCAGCTGGTAACCAGCTAATACCACAACCTCAAGTCGACCTAATGGAGCGCCTTTTTCAAGCCATGGCCGCACAACAACAAGCCAATTTAATTGCCCAAAGAGAAGAAAGAGAAGCTAATTTGATAGCACAACGAGAAGAAAGGGAAGAACGCCGAGCGGAATGTGAGGCAAATCTGTTAGCCCAACGCGAGCGCGAAGAGCGCGAAACTCTTCGACTTCGTGACGAGAGGGAAGCCAACCTGGCAGCCCAGCGAGCAGATCGTGAGGCAAATTTGGCAGCCCAGCAGGCCACCCTTTCCCTTCTTATGAGACGTCTCGAACCCCAGGAGATGATCTCACAGACTTCGACTCCTAGACGATCTCCGATGAGGACCGAGGAAGTTGTTGAGCCAGGACATACTCGGTCTGTAAATAATCATGGGAAAGAAGGACCTTCCCCAACTATTCGTAGACCACGTACGGGTGGAGCGGCGACTTTTACGCCGCACACTCGTACAGTACCACACAGCGACCGAATTGAAAATTCAATTCGGGACGCACAAAATGTACACCATATGGCTGGCGATAATACATTAGAAAATAGAGCTATTAATAACACTGTGCCTCTTAATTTGTCTTGCGCCGGGAGTAGTCGCGACAAACAATTAAACAACACGACTGTCATACATAACGAGACTGTATCCAAATCGTCTAACCTAAAAGTAAACTTCTTTGACGGGACAATACCGTGGGCAGATTACGAGAGACAATTCCAAATTGTAGCTAAAGTCAATTCGTGGTCTTCTATTACTAAGGCCGGGCAACTTGCCGGAAGTTTAAGAGGCCCTGCCTTGGCCGTACTATCAACTCTCGCCGATTCCGATATTGAAAATTACGATAAACTCAGTGTAGCTTTACGTTTAAGATTCGGTAATCAATTGATTTCTAAATTGTCTCTAACTCAATTGGGACTTAGGAAACAGGGCAAAGAAGAAGGTCTTCCGTCGCTCGGTGTAGAAATTGAAAGACTAGCAAGAATAGCTCTGCCAAATTGTGATGAGTCCACTAGGGACATGCTAGCTTGCGATAAATTTATTAACGCCATTACGGATCCAGACCTAAGACATACTCTGAGCTTAACAGGACCTTCTTCGGTTCAAGAAGTAGTAATTAAAGGAATGGAAATCGAAGCCTTGACAAAACACCATTTAGGAGTAGGAAAAGTTCGTCAAATTGAAACAAAAATACCTACTATTGACCCGACTAAAACTGTCACTCAGAAAACTACTCCCAGGCAGCAAACAAATACTAATAATAATAATAAAAATTACAATAATAATTATGATAGAAATAATTATAATACTAATAGACCTAATTACGGAGACAGACCCCCGCTAAAATGCAAATTTTGCAACAAAATAGGTCATGACGCGAATCGATGCTATTCATTTGTTAGGGATTTAGTTAGTCAAGGTTGGCAATAGTCTTTAATTTTGTCGCAGAAAAATGAGTTGGTAGGCCTGAAAAAAGAAATTAAGATGTAATGGCGTCTAAGAGAAAGAAGAGCTAGGATCAAGGATGTGAAAGGGAAGAAATGCGTAAAAATAAGCAAGTTTACAATAAAGCAGTGAAACCATAAACCAAAAAGATTGTTTTATTGAGCGTTCCTATACATAAAATGGTCCTTCGAGCCGGATCCGCGGCTAATCGGGTGTACAAACGAGTGAACTGCTGAATGCAAACGAAGACTAAAAAAAAAAAAACACGAGGTCCGCGTACCTGAAACATACAGAAACGTTTAACAGTTAGTCCAGTGGCAGAAGTTGTGTCAAGCAAGTCAAACTAATCGAAAAACAGTGAAAGAAGACATATCTGTGTCTTATAATCGAACATTAAAACTATAACGACGGGAGAAAGGAAACGCTCTTTTCTCTCTCTCTTTCTCGCTCTTTCACCTTCTCTGTCCTATACGAAAATACGACGCCACGCCGCCATCTACGAATAAAACAAGCAAGTTCAAGGGCAACGAAACCAGCCGAAACGCAGTAACCAGGTGAGTGAGACCCCGTCCTTCCTCACCAATCCTTTCCCTTGCAAACCTCCTTACAATTAAGTCAAATCAATTACGCCATGGCTCAATTGAAGAAACTTATTCATCAACGTGGTCAAGCAAAAGGCAAGTTAACTAGGTTCAAGACAAGTCTTGAAAATGCTCAACCAAATGAGTTCGAGTCACTACGAGAACGATATGAAAACCTACCAGCGATCCTCAAGGAGTTCGAGGATTGTCAGATAAATATCGCAAACGCTAGAATTGAAGACGATTCCGAAGAGAATGCCAATGATCTAGAAGAAAGACAACGAGCAGACGAAACAGAGACCGAAGAGTTCGAAAATAACTACTATAAACTGAGAGCCATTGCCAAGGTAAAACTGAACCCTACGACGTCAATTAACCAAGGTAATATCGTTAATACTTCACGAGTAAAACTACCAGAGATCAAATTGCCGCATTTTGATGGAAATTATCAAAGGTGGACGGAATTCAAGGATTCTTTTGAAGCCACAATTCATAGTAAAACGTATCTATCGAATGTTGAAAAGTTTCAGTATCTGCGAGGGCTATTGGACGACGAAGCAGCAAGAGTTGTCGGAGCATTGTCGACAACAGCTGATAATTATGAAGAAGCATGGAGATTATTGAAGGCAAAATATGACAATCATCGAATTATCATTGATTCTCACTTGAAGGAGTTGTTGAATATAGCGGATATACACAAAACAAACTACGATGCATTGAATAGCCTCGTAGTCAAGATACGAAGTCATACACAAGCACTTAAGGTCCTAGGTGCACCCATTGAATATTGGGACATGATTTTAATTCATATCGTAACTAACAAGTTGGATTTTCATTCCAGAAATGAATGGGAAAAATTAATTGGAGCAAAACCTATTGACGAAGCACCTACGTTTGAGGAATTATTAGAGTACTTAACATTAAGATGTCAAACGTTACAGATTATGGCTAAGGAAAGGCCTCTCCCAGAGAAAGCGAAAACAAAATTCGAAAGGAAGGTTTCATTAGCTACCACGTCACAACCGAAGTGTGAATACTGTCAGGAAAATCATTACACGAATCAATGCGAAGGTTTTAAAAAACTTTCGACTCAAGCAAAATGGGATGAGGTACGTAAGCTTCGTCTCTGCGCAAATTGTTTAAGAAAAGGGCATGTAAGCAAGGAGTGCAAAGGAAGCATGTGCAAAATGTGCTCCAAAAGACACAATACGGTGCTACACCCTGTAAAAAGGGAAGATCAGCCACATCAAGAAGGCAAGGAACATGAAACCCCCAGGACGCCAGTGGTGGCTTATAGCAGTCAAGAAATAACTAAAGAAAGGGAACAACAATCGGAAAGGGCGACGGTTGCTTCTTGTACGCAACAAGTAAATTCTAGAGTAATTTTGTCTACGGCGTTAGTTTATGTTTACGATGTCGAAAATGAACCAGTGATTTGCAGGGTACTTCTGGATCCAGGTTCGCAGTTGAATTTTGTTACAAAGAGACTAGCTCAGAAACTAAGGTTACCACTCAAGAAGATTAATACTCCCTTCAGCGGTGTAAGTCAGTCAAATATGGCGGTACAAAATTCTGTAACAATCAAATTGGAATCACGGAACGATAAGTTCGCCATAAAACAAGATTATCTTATTCTACCACAAATCACAGAGAGACTACCACAGATACAATTAAACACTTCTCTTATCAAGATACCAGATAATATGATACTAGCCGATCCGGACTTCAACGTACCAGGAGATATCGATATGCTTGTTGGAGCAGGAATATTTTGGAGATTATTATGCGAAGGACAAGTAAAGCAAGCTAAAGGTCAACCGGTACTGCAAAGGACATTATTAGGATGGATAGTAGGGGGAGAACAGATTGTGAAGAATCCTCCTCAAGCAATACGAAGAGTATGTAATCTGAGCGTTTTGTCAGATATTGACGAGAAAATAGAGCGATTTTGGAAAATGGAAGAATTGCCCCAGAAGGAACCATATACCTCTGAAGAAAGGTATTGCGAAGAACACTTCCGAACGACGCACACTCGAAATAAGATGGGAAGATACAAGGTCCGGTTGCCCCAGAACCCAGAAGTACAATTGGGAGATTCAGCAACGGAGGCCACAAGAAGATTCTATGCATTGGAACAAAGATTAAAAGGTAATCCCAAATTGAAAAGGGACTACACAGAATTCCTAGATGACTACGAAAGATCAGGACACATGACACGAATTGAATCAAAACAAAAGGAAGAAGGTTATTACTTACCACACCATCCGATCATAAGAGAAGAAAGTAGCACCACAAGGCTCAGAGTTGTCTTCGACGCTTCGGCTAAGACCACACTCCAGACATCCTTGAACGATAAACTATTGACTGGTCCCAATCTGCAAGAAGAAATTATAAATATCATACTACGCTTCAGAATGTATGCATTTGTGATAACCGCAGATATAGCTAAAATGTTCAGACAAATAGAGGTAGCTGAAGAAGAAAGACGTCTCCAACGTATCGTCTGGCGCAAGGATAGCGATTACTACCCTCAAATTTATGAATTGAACACCGTCACGTATGGAACGACGAGTGCTCCCTACCTGGCAATGCGCTGTCTTAAACAGTTGGCCATCGATGATGGGCAAATGTACCCACAAGCTGCGATAGTACTAAAAAGAGACTTCTATATGGATGATGTCCTAACGGGCAGCCACTCGATCGAAGAAACTATTGAATTGCAAAAACAATTAACAAAGCTGCTCCTCGGTGGACATTTCAAATTACGCAAATGGAGAGCTAATGACGCAAGGATTTTGAATCATCTATCAGAACAATGCAAGGAAGATAATGTATTAGTTCTGGACAAAAAGGAAGCGGCAAAAACCCTTGGGCTGCTCTGGGATAGCAGCAAGGACACACTGAAGTACAACCTGCAATTTAAGGAACACACGAAAATTACAAAAAGGTTGATACTATCGGCTACGGCAGCAATATATGATCCAGTCGGTTTTATTGGACCGGTAATAATGCAGGCAAAGATAATATTGCAACAATTGTGGCTATTAAAGCTATCTTGGGATGAGTTAGTTCCGCAAACTATCGCAACTATCTGGAGTAATTACTACAACTCTCTTGAAAAACTGAACCAGTTGGAAATTCCACGTAATGTTAATCCCGGCAACACCGCATCCACTATTTCGATACATGGCTTTGGAGACGCGTCCGAAAAGGGATACGGCGCGTGTATATATAGTCTCTCCTATAATGCTCATGGACACGCTCACTGTGCGTTAGTCAGCTCAAAATCACGGGTAGCTCCGTTAAAAAAGGTAACTCTACCTCGATTAGAATTGTGTGCAGCTTGGCTGCTTTCCAGACTACTGAAGGTTGTGATTGAAGCGCTGACTGAAGACAGAATCGGAGACATCGTGTTATGGAGCGATTCAACGATAGTATTACACTGGTTGCAAACTCCAGCGAATCAACTGAAAACCTTTGTTGCTAATCGTGTAGCGGAAATACAAGAGAACACAAAGCAGGCTGAATGGAGGCATGTACCAACCTCGAGCAACCCGGCGGATGTTTTATCGCGAGGTGTAACGGCGGATCAACTGATCTCCAACGAGCTGTGGTGGCACGGTCCAGAATGGCTACCATTTAAGGACAAATGGCCCGAAAAGAAAGTCGAACACAACGACGACACTAATGAAAAAAGAAGTGCCGCTATTCTATTAACTATTAATTCTACCGCGAGTATTCTCACGAAGTATTCATCCTTAAGTAAATTAGAAAGGGTGGTAGCATACTGCTTACGATTTATTGAACGCGCCAAACGCAAAGGTGAAACCGGACCAATAACGGTCGGAGAATTAAACAAGGCAGAGATAACAATAATTCGTATGACTCAACAAGAAAGTTTCCCGGAAGAAATTCGACTATTAAAGAAGAATAAAGAATTGAACTCTAATAGCAAGATTCTAATGCTTAAACCATTCCTGGACGGAAATGAACTTCTACGTGTAGGAGGTCGACTACAGAAAGCTGAAATAGCGGAATCCCAGAAGCACCCCCTCTTATTACCAGCAAAGCACTTCATTACGACGCTGATTCTGAGAGAAACTCATACAAGATTGAAGCATTGTGGACCCGAACACTTACTTAGCGTAGTACGTTGCAAGTACTGGCCAATCTCAGGAAGACGGGAAGCCAGAAAAATTACAAGAAACTGTGTCGCCTGTTTTAAATATAAACCCAGGAAATGCGACGCGTTGATGGCAGAACTACCGAAATCAAGAGTAAGTGGAATCGAACGACCGTTTGTGACGACCGGAGTAGATTATGCCGGTCCTTTGCAGATGAGGGAGAGCAAAAGAAGAGGACGAATTCCTATGAGTAAAGTATGGATAGCCGTATTTACCTGTTTCAAGACGAAGGCGGTACACTTGGAATTGGTGACCGATCTCACGACGGAAGCATTTTTAGCGGCATTGCGAAGATTCGTGGCCAGAAGAGGAATCTGTCAAGAGTTATATTCAGATAATGGCACTAATTTTATAGGTGCAGCTAGAGAGCTTAGAGAAATCTATGAATTCTTAACAAATAAAGGGGAAGAGATATACAATGAATTAGCACGGCAGCGAATAAACTGGAAGTTTATTCCACCCAGGGCGCCTCACTTCGGAGGTTTGTGGGAGGCAGCGGTGAAGGCAACCAAAAGACATTTATATAAGGTCACCCAAGGACTTATTTATACTTACGAAGAATACTACACTCTTCTAGTTGAAGTTGAATCAGTTTTGAACTCAAGGCCCTTAACTCCATTGTCCTCAGACCCTCACGACCTCTCCCCCTTAACCCCTTCGCATTTCCTTCTCGGGGTCTCACCGCAAGAACCTGTGACCAAAAATTATAACAATGTCCCGGTTAACCATTTGTCACGTTGGCAACATTTGCAGAAAATAAAGCAGGATTTCTGGATCCGATGGAGAAAAGAGTATTTACAGCAGCTACAAGCTCGAACTAAGTGGGCTGTGGGCACAGAAAATCTGAAGATAAATACCTTGGTTCTGTTGGTTGATGATAACACTCCTCCACTTCATTGGAGCTTAGGACGAGTACTACAGGTGCATCCTGGAAGTGATGGTGTCGTAAGAGTCGCAACGGTCCGAACAGCAACCGGTGACCTGAAGCGCCCCATCAAGAAACTGTGCGCCTTACCCCTGGATAATTGAAAAAAAAAAAAAAAAAAAAAAAAATATATATATATAAATAAATGTAATAAATAATAAGATATTTGGTTAAAATTAAAATTAAGGCTATACTTACCGTTAAGATAATTGATGATGAGAATCGCTAAAGTATTATTAAGGATAATAAGGAGCGTTACAAATGTGATACTTACTCGAAGTAGTTAGTGTGAACGTTGCAATAGCACTTAAAGGTATTGTGAAAATTTGAGCAAACTTACCTTTTTTCTGTAGAACTTAAGTTTATATTCTTTCACTGTTTTATTTGAAAAAGGATTGATTTTGAAGTAAATACTTCAAGGCGGCCGGCATGTTAGGGATTTAGTTAGTCAAGGTTGGCAATAGTCTTTAATTTTGTCGCAGAAAAATGAGTTGGTAGGCCTGAAAAAAGAAATTAAGATGTAATGGCGTCTAAGAGAAAGAAGAGCTAGGATCAAGGATGTGAAAGGGAAGAAATGCGTAAAAATAAGCAAGTTTACAATAAAGCAGTGAAACCATAAACCAAAAAGATTGTTTTATTGAGCGTTCCTATACATCATTAGAAAAATTAATTCAATCCAAAAATGATAATACTCAAAATACTCGAACCTCTTGGAGGAAAGATAGTGAAAATAAAATTGATAATTCTCAAAAATCCTCAGAAGCTCAACAAGGTTCTTCTAACCAAAAAAACTAGTTTTTGATGATTTAGAAGGGCGAAAGTCATCAAGTGTTCGACCCAACGAAAGCCCTATTTTAACTCATTTTCTTTTAAGGAGTCTAAGAAAAACAGGCTTATATGCGCGTGGGACTGTCAACGGAATTAACTGCCTCTGGGTCATAGACACTGGGGCAGAAGTGACAGTGGTCCGCTCGGATCTCCTTAAATCTATTAACCCTTCTCAACCATATACTTCTCTTCGTACTGCTACAGGAGAAATAACTCCAGTTTTAAAAGAAGTTTTAGTACGGATTAATGTGATAGGGTGTATCGAGTCTTCGCATAAAGTTTACGTAGCAGACATTGAGGATGAAAGGGATTTTAGGAATTGACTTTCTTTCAGCACATATTTGTGTAATTTCCACAGAAGGGAACTTATTAATATCGGGTCGACACAAAATAGCTCTCTTAACTAATAGGAACAAAACTTTTGAGTTTCCGCAGATTCAAGTTATAGACATTTCTAGGGAAGAAATAGACCCTTTGCCTAATCATTTACAGAATTTATTCAAAAAATCTTCTTTGAGTTTAGATCTGATTCAAAAAGATAAATTTAAAACTTTAATAGAAGAATTTCAAGACGCTTTTGCTGAGAATAGCAACGATAAGGGAAGAAGCAATTTGATAACTCATACCATTGACGTAGGAGATAACCCCCCAATTAAACAAGCGGCTAGGAGATTGCCCTTGAATGGACGAGAAGAAGTAGAGAAAATGGTAAATGAAATGCTCGCCATCAACGTAATAGAACCATCTTCAAGTCCTTGGGCTTCACCAATCGTTCTCGTAAAAAAATGGAAATGAAAGAGTGGTTAGTTATTACAGTCGCGTCCTTAGTTGAAAGGAATTATTGTGTAACTCGTAGAGAATTGTTAGCCGTAGTGAAAACAGTAACTCATTTCCATCATTATTTATATGGGAGAAGATTTTTGATTAGGACAGATCATGCTTCTCTTAAATGGCTGCTTTCTTTTTTTAATCTCCGGAAGGACAGGTAGCTAGATGGATAGAGAGGCTGGGCCAATATGATTTTGAAATCCAACATCGTGCTGGACAGGCACATGGTAACGCAGACGCCCTTTCTAGAAGACTATGCGAAGGACCTACAGAATGCAAACAGTGCACCAGATTAAATAAACAACAAGGCGAATCGTTTAGAATCCGATCGATTACTTTCGATGGAGACTTGAAGCCATGGAAAAAGGCTCAACAAGAAGATGAAGTTCTATTGCAAATAAAGGCTTGGAAAGAGTCTAAGGTACGCCCAGAGTGGCAAGATGTGTCCGCTAAGAATCAAGATTTGAAAACCTATTGGACTCAATGGGATTCCTTATTTTTAATGAATGGTTTACTATACCGAAAATGGGAATCCCCAGAAATGAAAGAGATAAGATGGCAGCTACTAGTACCAAAAGAGAAAATACAAGAGATCCTCCAACATTACCACGATTCTCCTTCAGGAGGACATTTCACTTCTAATAAAACCCTGGGTCGGATTAGAGAACGATTTTTCTGGGCTCGTTGTAGGTTAGACGTAGATAATTGGTGTAGGTTATGTAAAGTTTGTATAGCAAAGAAGGGTCAACGCAACAAGGGTCGAAGTCCCATGCAAATATACAACGTCGGAGCACCCTTTGAGAGAGTGGCTATGGATGTACTCGGGCCGCCACCGATTTCAAGATCTGGAAATAGATATGCCTTAGTTATTGCTGATTATTTTACTAAATGGCCCGAGATCATTCCTATACCTAGTCAGGAGGCGAAGACCGTTGCTCAAACTTTTGTAAGAGATTTTGTTTGTAGATATGGGACTCCCCTTGAATTACACACAGATCAGGGTCGTAACTACGAGTCACTATTAATGGAAGAAATATCTAAAGTTTTAGGAATTAGAAAAACTCATACAACTCCCCTTCATCCTCAGTCTGACGGAATGGTAGAACGTTTAAACCGAACTCTTCTAGGTTATCTAGCTTCTTTCATTGATAAAAAGTCAACGAGATTGGGACGAGTGGATCCCTCTTTTTCTTCTTTCATATAGATCAGCTGTACACGAGACAACAAAACAGTCTCCAGCCTCTATGTTAATGGGTAGGGATCTTCGATTACCATCGGACTTGGATAAAGGACCCGTTCCTTCGCCAGATACTCTCCAAAATGATTTCGCTCAGTGTTGCCAACTCGAATTGTCGAAACCCCGCTAGGGTCCTATTCAAATCCCACTAAAAACCGCTTAACTCGTCTGCACTATTTCCCACCAAAAATCACCAAACTAGCTACGTTTTCCACCAAAACAATCCCCAAACTTCAAAAACCGAACCCGACAAATCAATCGAAACGCGAATTCAGTCTCGTTTCAATTCCTTACACGGTGGAAACTCGGTAATTGTAAACCGTCCTTTATGCCTGGTTCATGCAGCGTCATAACTTGACTTAATTCAAGGATCGACCAATCAGGAGGCTCAATTCATCTGGCGCGTGGCTCAAGCAGCCTCCTGATTGGTCGATTCTTAAATTAAGTTAAGTTACGGTGCTGCATAACCAGCCATTACGCGCCGAGTGAACACCCAGCGCCGGGACGATATCGAAAATCGAACATCGAACGTCGAACGTCGCATTATCGACTCACGACTAGCTTCGCCTGCATTGATCAAGACACGTGCTCATCATTACGAGAATTCGAGAATTGACTAGAGTATTACCAGCGCTTGAAATTTGAATTTTGATTCGAGTTAAACGTAAATAAAATATCTCCGTTTTATTCCGCGAATCCTTCGAAATCGGATTCAGAATGGGGAAAGAACCAAAAGAAAAAAAGTACGCGCAAAAGTTTCGAACAGCTTGGCTCACTGACAAGCAATTAAAAAGTCGGATCGTTCAGGTACTGGCTTATCTGCTGGCTCGAACAGACCGGCGGGTACTCGCTAAATTTTACATTTTTTCAGTTTAAATTTTACATTCAAGTTCATATTTTAAAACTCAAAGTATGAAATGCAATGAAAAACAGGTACCAGGCGGGGACACGAAGGCCCACTGCAAGTTTTGCAGATGTGATTTGACGGCCAAATACGTGGACTTGGTTAATCACAGTAACACCAAAAAGCACGTCCAGGCAGCAGAGCCTTTTTCGACACAACGGCAAGTAAAGCTCTCGTTCCCCGTACAATCACAGAGCTCATCAGCAGCCGAAGCCGCGATGACAATGTTTGTTTGTGCACATAGCGCAATCGCTTCATGCGATCATTTGGGTCAGCTGTGCAAAAACAATTTCAAAGACAGCGACGCAGGGAAAAACCTGCAGATGCACAGAACGAAATGTGCTGAGTTGATAAAGAATGTTTTGAGTCCTCACTTCAAGAACGAACTACTGAGTGATATTCAGGACAGAAAATATAGTCTGTTATTGGACGAGTCGAATGATATCTCTGTTAACAAACTTTTAGGCATAGGTATAATTTACTACAGCGAAAAATTCGGAAAAACGATCTCCACGTTTTTAACGTTGACAAAGCTAGAAGAGTGTAATGCCCAAAGCATCGTTAATGCTGTAAAGAAGGTGGTCGAGGAAATGGGGTTGCCTTTGGCAAACTTAATGGCTATCGGTACCGACAATGCGTCAGTGATGGTCGGGGTGAACAACGGCGTTTATATCAAATTAAAAGAGGAAGTACCGTCGTTGATATTGATTAAATGTCTCTGCCACTCTTTGCAACTCGCTGTGTCACATTCGATGACCGATACGCTCCCACGGAACCTCGAATTTTTAATTCACGAGACGTACAATTGGTTTTCGAAGTCAGCTTTACGCCAATTGAAGTATACGCAATTGTACAACACGATAAACTGTGGTGAAGAGCCTCTTAAGATACTGCAGGTCTCTAACACCAGGTGGTTATCTATAGAGCCAGCTGTCAATAGAACATTGGATCAGTGGCTGGAATTAAAAACTCATTTCGATTTCGCGCGACGCAACGAGAAATGTTATACTGCAGAGATACTGTATAACATGTATTGTGATGAGGGCAACATGCTTTACTTGTATTTTTTAAAGCCGATTTTGTCGGATATACAAGTCGTGAATAAAGCATTCCAGAGTGAGAAAAATGATCACATGAAATTGTTAAATGATCTCACAATCCTCATTCAAGGAATATCGAGAAAACTCTTGCTTCCAACTTGTAGAGTGGACCCTTTGCAAAACGCAATCGATGATTACCTCGATCCGAAGCCTTACTTGGGACATTCGTTTGAAAAAAAAGTGGAACAGCTCAGGAAAGATGGAAAGTTGAGTACTCATGACGAGCAAGGCATCCGCGAAAGATGCAAAACATTCTTGTTAAGTCTGTTCAAACAACTCAAGCAACGACTACCGGAGAACGTTATGGTGTTAAAAAAAATATCACTTCTATCAGTCGATAACGTGTTGAAGGCTATTAAAGAACCGATTCAACCGTTGCTCGAATACTTGGACAACACCAAAAATATTGACGCAATAGAATCGCAACTTTCAAAAATCAATTTGTTAAATTGGACAAATAAAAGCGATACTATGGCGTTTTGGGACGAAGTCAACAGGTATAGGGATGCTTCAGGATGTAATCCGTTCAAGGAATTGGTCACTTTTGCTCTATCGATGCTGATATTGCCGTACTCCAACGCACAAGTCGAGCGTATTTTCAGCCAATTAAATCTCGTAAAAAATAAAACGCGAAACAAAATGTCCGTCGAAATGACAAATGCAATTTTGACGGTACGTTTTGGGTTGAAAAGAAACGGGAAATGCTGCCATGATTACGTTCTGCCACTAGAGGTCCTACGAAAAATAGGCACTAAAGAAGCGTACAAAAGGGCTACTGGCAGCGGGCTGTGCCCTCAAACGCAAACGCAAACGACTGACTGTGAACTGATCGATTTTAGTTTTGAATGATAGGATTGGATTATTAGTATCGATTCGGATACATAAAATGCAATTACATAATAAGGATTGTTCTAAGATAAAAGATTATATATATGATGTTAAACTGAATATTAAAAAGAAAGATAATTTTTCATGTGTTTGTGTTTTATGATAAGAAATGTTGTATCTGGTATTAAATTGGAAATCCTGAATGTAAAATACACAGATAATTTTTTGTGCATTCGAATTTCTATGTGGCCTGTTTGGGATTTGTTCATTTGGGGTTATGTCTGGATGCTGGGTTTGTTTATTTGAGATTGAGATCATATTTGACATTTGACTCGTTATTTTGTTTCATATTCGACTGTGGGGTTAGTGTATATGCATTTGTGATTGTTCCCATTTGTTCATTTGAATTTTTGGAGAAAAAAAAATTGGGTAAAAATCAATCCGTTATAAAAAAAAAAAAAAATGAAATCATCAAATTTCCCATTAAAAAGGGAAAATTGGCAGAAAGCACCAAATTTTCCTCTAACAAAGCCAAATTGCTTTAAAAAACACCAAATTTCCCACTAAAAAAGCTGAATTGCTCTGAAAATCGTCAAATTTCTCGCCAACCGCTAAACACGTAAATATTCTCACCAATAATCTTTCAAAACCACCAGATTTAGCGGGAAAACCACCAAGTTGGCAACACTGATTTCGCTTCTACTCTAAGGGATAGATTAGAATACATTCATAATTTCGCAAGAGATAGGATACAGGTTATGTCAGACAGAACGAAAGCTCGTTACGATATTAGAGCAAGGGACCTCGAATTTAAAACAGGGGATTTAGTATGGCTTTTCCAACCAAGGCGAGAGAAAGGACGATGCCCTAAATTACAATCGAATTGGGAGGGTCCATACACAGTAATTGATCGAATAAATAGCGTGGTATATAGAATACAACGTTCTACACGAACAAAACCAAAGGTGGTTCATTTGGACCGCCTGGCCCCTTATGAATCAAAAACACTTACCAATAGTGATAAAATCAAAAATATTCGATCTTTAAATATAAATAAAAGTCAATCTATAGATAATGACTTTGCCCTACAAAGGGATGACCAAACTTTTTCATTGGATTCTTCCAGGTGGTCCAAGGAACTACCTTATGGAATTAAACGGAGAAGTGATAGACCGCTGACAATAATAATAGAAGGAAATATTTGATGTGGTAAAACGACGTTTATTAAAAGATTTTTAAATGATAAAAACATTCTTACACTACTGGAACCGTTAGATGAATATCGTAACGTAGCTGGCGAAAACCTACTGGAGAAGATGTATAAAGATCCCCGTAAATATGCGTATCATTTTCAGCATCACGCGGCTATGACAATGCGAATTAGACACTTGACTCAGACCGCGTTACCTAATAAAATTATAGAAAGGTCAATTTTTAGTTGTAATTGCTTCATTGAAGCACGTAGGATAGGGCGTTTCATTTTGTAAGGCAAAAAATAAAATGCAAAATTTTTGCAGACTTTGCTTACGCCCCGAGTCTTAGTCATGTAAAAGATATAAATACCAAATTTTAATAAGATTGGTTAATATTTAGAGGTTGCGCAGTTTGATCAGTTTTGTAAAAGTAGGCAAAAAATACGATTTTTCAATTTTAATTATGTTTATTGGGAAAACTAGATATCACAAAAGCAAAATAATATTAAAACTAGACACTCAGAATAATAGGTAGTTTGATAGGCAAAACATGCGTCGCATTAATCAACTCTGAACGATGCAATCCCTTCTTTTGTTCGCTTGGTGACGACTTTTCTGTGATGCTCGACTACTCTCAACAAGAATTGTTTTTGTTGTTCATCCCTGACCGATTCGTTGAACTTTTTGATCAGAGCAATTCCTCTTTCTGCGGTATCGTTGACCACCTTAAGAGCGTTCACATGGCTTCTTAGAGAATCGCTGCAGTATTCTGCCACGTCGTGGATCCCAAACAATTCAAAGAACGTCTTCGTTTTATTAGTAACGAAATGGCTCAAGTCTTTTCCTTCAAAAACTAGGCCTTTGCCCTCTAATCGTTTCATTTCCTTTTTCTTTGGAGGTTTGCTTTCTAAATTTTTGATCATATTTTCCTTTTCAGCCTTACTAATACGTTCGTCCAAAAAAGCCAATCCTACGGTTGTTTCTGACAGATACCAAAGGTGTCTCTTAGCAACTGTGAGAGCACTTTTTTTGACGTTTGCATCTGGATAAGTGCTCAGAAGCTGTAGCATATCCAAATCATTCTTTGGAGCCCATCGACTTACAATTGCCTCGTGCCAAAAGCGAACATATATGAGGCTGACAAAATGTGCAACCCGTTTCATTCCTTTCAATTCTCGTTGAGGAATATTCAACTGTTTAGTGAAAAGGACAATTTTGAGTGCATATATTGCCTTGGCCATCCACCTTGCTTGATGCAGAGCCCCTGGGATCCTGAAACTGAAGTCGTTTGGAGACCAACCTCCTAGGTACAGGAGTGAGAGTTGTAATAACTCTTTGTAGTCTTCTCTCGGATGACTTCCGTCTTTTAAGACATTTTTGATGTAGATAACCATTTTTATTCGTTGTTCTTCTAGAAAATCTTGAACGGGATTTTTTTCATCCAGCATTGTCGTAAATGACTTCTTATCAAGTGAAGCCCACAGACTTTGGAACTTCCGAAAAATCTGGATGTCAGGACCACTTGATGGTATGCAACAACACTCCTCAAACACTCCTTTCAATATTAGTTCATGGGTGTGATGACGGCAAGCCAACCACAACAATGTTCGTCCGAATTCCCTTTCAATTCTGGTACATACCCCTTGGATCAGTCCTGTATTAGATGCTGTGGTATCAAAAGACATACCAATGATCTTGTCACGTAGCCCAAATCGATCCACTTCCCGAATAACTACTTCAGCCATCTGCTCACCAGTGCCTTTCAGGGTAACAGGTACGCCAAGCAAATGCTCAAAATCTTTGCCAGTCACTAAAACTGCAACTCTGTCTTCCAAAGTTTTGACACTTCGATGGGCAACTGAGGGCAACAGTTTACTATCCCAATGCAAGACCAAATGAGGAGGATTTTTAAAGAGTGATTCTTCAATTTTCTTTGCCATTTTGCTTCTATTAATCGCCCGAGCTCGATGAACGGTAGATGGAGATACGGAAATTTTTGAAACATCGTGGCCAAGGCTCTTTGCAGTTGCTATAAATGAACTACTTGCTTGTCGAATGGAAAGCTGTTCTCGATCCCAAGTAGACGTGAGTGTCTGGTCGAGAGGTTTTAATTTAGGTCTTGATCGTGATTTTTTCGTTACTGGAGGCGAAAACTCGGCCTCTTCATCACCAGGTGCTGCTGATGATGATGAAGAAGATGAATCTTCCAGTATAACTTTTTTATTGATATCAGCGATAGCTTTGTAATGTTTATTCTTATATGAATCAATTTTATCTAATTTTGTACACTTAGCTCTCATTTTTGAGGCGAAAACCTTGTCTACTCCACTCATTGACGAACTCATACGATCTTCTCTTTGTGACCTAAGAAATTCTTTATCTTCTTGTGATACGCTAGTCATGTCCATCACATTTTGCCGGGAAATGTCAAATAACTCGACGAGATCACCTTTCCAAATCTGCCGTTTCATATTTGCTGTATCCGTGTTTCTCGATCTTTCCTTACCCAGATTTTGGTATTCTTTGTACAGCTTCTGTATACCAGCGCGGATATTCTCTTCTGTCTTAACACAAATGTTTGCTTTTCTCCACACTTCTTGGAGTTTAGTACTGGTAGTTTTTGCAGCATCCGAAAGTGTTTCTTTCATTTCCTTGTGATGGTAAATGAAAACTAAAAGTACTTGTTCCTTTGAAGGGAGCCGAGCTCCTAAAAACTCACCACTAGGCACTCTTTCTAGCAGCCAAATTCCTCTTTTGGTACTCATTTTAGAGTTCAATTACCTGCAAAACATGAAATAAATACACATTAGTTGAGTCATGTGGGGTAACCGTACGCAACGGGTAAGTGTACGCAGTAAGCTTATACACAGTACCCTTATACACAGTACTGCGTACACTTACCCGCTGCGTACGGTTACCCCACATGACTCTACAAAGCACTTCCGTGTTAGAAATTTCACTCGTTTGAGATAAAAGTGATCAATGTGTGCAACCCCTAAATATTATCCGATCTTCTTCAAATTTGGCGTATATACCGTTTACATCACTGAGACTCGGGGCGTGAGCAAAGTCATATAAAAATCACATTTTTGGAAAAATGAAACGCCCTAACGTAGGAGAATGGGAGATTTTGAAGACCTTGAAGCTCATCTTTTAATGGAAAACGTTAGGGTTTTGGTTAGCGAGTCCCCTGCCTTTGAAGTTGACTTGATCGTTTATTTGAGGTTATCTCCAGAAGAATCATTTTCACGAATAAATTCACGCGCTCGTTCCGAGGAAGACGGTATTCCTTTAATTATTTAAAAGTTCTTCACGAGGTTCACGAAGATTGGTTAGTTAGAAAGTTTGCGACTCTTCCAGCACCAGTCTTAATCTTAGACGCCGAAGCTTCCGCAGATGACGTCTATATGAATTTTTGTGAGGTTATGAAGCCATATGATTTTTAGTTTAGACTCGGAAGAGACTCGGAGTAGTTCGGGTTGAGTCGGAATAGTTCGAGTAGAGTCGGAATAATTCGGAGTTCATTGATCTAGATCGAATTAATATGAGAATCAATAAGACAACTAAAGACAGAAGTAATTAGTAAAAAAAGAAAATATTCATTTCAACGATACAAAATGAGATGCTTAGGTATTTGAATATCTAATAATGGTTGAGCACTTTTTTTTCGGTAACGTGTTTTAAAAGAATTTTGAATTTTTCGCATTCGTTACAATTGTCAGTAGTCTTCATACTGTCCATAAGAGGAGTTTTGCATGAGAAATAAGAGGTGTAACTCCCTACACTATCTAAATTTCCGATATAACATCGATGGAGAGGAGAAATACCCTCCGCATCTTCGATCGGGATCCTAAAATAAGGAAATAAAATAAAAATAATATAATAATAATATTAAATATATTTAATATTTGAAAAAAAAAAAAAAAAAAAAATTAATAATAATTTAGAATCACTTCTACGAACCTTGTTAGAAAACAATTTACACAAGCTCGTAATGGAGAATTTTTGAGTTTAACAATCTGCCCTTTAGCACAATTCACTCGCTTCCACTCACGTTCAAACCATTCTTCAGTTTGTTTTATGTTGTTCCCAATCCCTTCCCAATTCAATTGGGAAATTAGAATTCCTAGTCTAATCGCGTCTTCGTTCAAGGATGACATGATTACTATTGTGTATGTATGTGAGGTTTGTAAGGAGCGGAGATGGACAGGCAGCGTAATCATGCGTAGGGTAGACTGGGTACGGTTGTGACAATTTTCATTTGATCGCCCATAACTTGTTAGGTATACCAGTGAGCAGGATGAAAGTTTTTTTTTATAGTAAAGTATACATTTGTTTGCATATAAATCCTGAAATTTTGTCCCTAAGTACAATGGTTAACTCATAGAAGCAAATTAGAAAAAAAAGCACAAAATGTCACAACCGACCACACCCCAGGGGCGGTTGTGACAGTACCTGGGGTCAATAGTGACAGGTTCAAAAATACACCAAAATGGTTTTAAATCACTTTTATTGCATGTAATATCTAACAAAATGCGATATAACCTTCGAAAATTTAACATTTAAGTAACAAAATAAATAAAATATGGGAACACTTAAATCGCTTATAACTAATGAGGCACTGTAGCATCTATAGTTATTATAACAGTCTTCATATGACAATCAGTCGAAAAGTTAAGTAAACATTAATGCTGATCCTAATTATACATAACCGTAACAGAATACAAAACAAATTGTAATAAATGTTCTATCAAAATCAGTGAAACAAAAACCTAAAATAGTCTTCTCGACGAAAAAATACACATTTATGTAAGAATCAACATACAACAACAAACAACAGAAGAAATCTGAGGTTGATTCTCAGTTCTAAGAACTCAAATGTAGGATACTGAGATCTAATCAGATTCATCACAGTTGTGACAAATATAATGGCGACTACCACCTGCGCACTCTAAGTGGGACCAGAGTCCACATTTTCCTTGGCATTTAATCCATTTTTCACCGGCCCTACTTTCAGAATATACGCCTACACAAACCAGACAGAAAGACTCTTCTTCATCCGATGACGGTGGTGATGTCTTCGTTTTTTTTGCTTTGTTTTTTCCTTTTCCTTTGGTTTTTCCGTTTAATTCAGTAAGATTTTTCTTTACCTGTTTAGCTGCTAAACGTTTTTCTTTTTCTTCATATTCTTGCCTGATTGCCTCTTTTTCAGGCGTGTCTGTATAAATGGTCGACTTTTTGGTTCTGGAACCTCTTGTTCTCCTTTGGGAAGCCTTCGGCTAAGGCCGAACATTTTCAGGCGAAAAAACAGGTGGCGTGGCTGAGGATGACGCAGTTGCCTGAACATTGCTGGGATTTGGAATTGAAGATTCGCCAAATAAGGGAGTTGAAAGTGGCGGTATTTCATCGTTAGGTCCAGGATTATTTTCTCCAGTGTCAGGGTTCGGTCTGTCCGTTACAAACGATGGTGCAAAGTCGATTTCTTGGAATATATTACGATTATACGGATAAATACCAGTTTTGCGAAAACCAGCCTGAATGTTCGTTTGTGTGAGACCCAGCGGCATAGCAGTTTTAATAATACCTGGTATATCGTAAATGCTCATTGTTTTTCCAGGATGACTCCGCATCCATCCATCACAAGCAGTATTAACAGCTTTTTTTAAAGGTCCGAAGACAGATCGATCCAAGGGCTGCAGTCTGTGCGAGCAGTGCGGAGGAAATGAAAGCAAAGTGATTCCATTTTCTTTACAAAAATCCAATGTATTGATGTGGATATGCGAGGAATGGTTATCCAGCAATAGCAAGATTCTATGCGTTGGAGAAGCATTGGAGAATTTCGTGAAATGTTCGAGAAATACTAGGAACGATGCATCTTGCATCCAGCCTGAAGGATTTGCAGTCCCATTCGATCCTACTGGCCCGTCCCTAACAAAATGATCGTGATAACGAACCCGTGGAAATATAAATAAAGGAGGAATAGTATTGCCCACGGCATTTACTGCAAAAGTAACCGTGACTAAGGTGCCTCGTTCGGCTGAAGTGAGAGCTCCCACTTGCCGTATGCCACGTCTTGCTACTACTTTATCGGGTTTTTGGACAGTAGTGACGCCTGTTTCGTCAACATTGTATATATCCTGTGGCCCATAGGTGTGTCTGTCCATAACAATTTGCAAATTGTCATAAAAAGCTTCCACATTTGTTTTGTTAAAGCTTGTTGCTCTTGAAAGGCTGGTAGCTTGAGCTACTTGAACAGACAGTGAAGGATTTCTACTCATAAATGAACGAAACCATTCCTCACCAGCCATCTTATTTTTAAGCCAAGTAGCAGGTCGCTTCAGATTGTATTTAGTAGTAAGCTCAAAAGCTAACTTCCGTACCTCTTTCGGACAAAGGCCAAAATATATTTCCGCGCAACGTGTTAGATATTTTGACAGCTGCTGTTCTTGCTCCTCAGAGAACACTTTATTATGAGCGGCATACCCCATTCTGACGCTGTCTTCATTGTGGCCCGCGCCGATTCCATCGCGTTTACGAATGTATCGTAACAAAGACATGCGATTAACTGCGTGCATTTCTGCAGCTTTTCGTAAAGAAGTCCCGCGTTTTACTTCTATATAAGCGTCTTTAAATTTGCTTATGTCACACTTCCCTCTTTCGGTCTTCCTCAAGCGTTTTCTGGGCATCTAGACGCAAAAAAAATATTTTTTACTTGTGTCACAACCGTACCCAGAAAATATGTCACAACCGTACCCAACGCACTCCTTCGCAAAAAAAAAATCACCATGACAACACAAAATAATCTACGTAAAAGTTAAACACTGGTATTTAACCACAAATGTTCAACTTATAACGAGGAAAAATACTCATTACTCTGTCTGTACACATAGAACAACAATCATTACAAGAAATCGAATAAAAATACTTACTTTCGACTGCTACAAAGTAATGTGGGCCTCCGCTGGCGTCGATGTCGCGCGATAGCTAACGTAATACTATGAAACACGATCAGATGGGCACACCGCGCCTCTCTGCCCTTGCCTCCCCCCGATATTCCTTATAGTCTCGCTAATATGCCGACTGTCACAACCGTAACCTGGCACAACCGTACCCAGTCTACCCTACTCCATGTCTACTTGTACTTGACTGTTTATTACATAGAAGAATAGTATGGAATGAGATACAGTGTATACTGCGCAAACGCTACAGTCACTGCTATGTATTGTAACGAGGCAAAATAATAGGCCTCGTAAGTGAACCATCTCCTCCTCGGAACGAAGTGACCACCTTATTTAAAAATTAGAACCAAAGCAAGAAGTCCCAGCTCAAGTGTCCAAGGTCCCTAGTTGTAATAATAAGTTCATGTACTAATACTTTTTTCCCGTTCCTCCCTATCTTATATTCCCGTACCGTTCCGGCCCGACAACATCGAGGAAGATCATCCCTAAATCCAATCCGACCTGGCGGGCCAGCCGGCTTTCGAGTGATTAACCAGGGGACAACGAATCCTCGTATCCAGAGATAGGCCTGGAAGAGCGCTGCATAACGAATATCTAACCAGGAGTAGCTTCCTCCTGCTAATCATCTGTCCCGTACCGGCTTGGTCCACCGGTCCAAATGCAGAAATTCCGCCTTCCAGGATATCGAGAACATGACGAGCCATCTAACAAACCCCTGGCCAAAGCTCGAAGTGTCAAAAGGCCCTGCCAGGTCTGCGACGAAACCCAGCAGAAGAAGAATACGCCCATTAATTTTATGCGTAGATGATATACCTCCCCCAAAATTGCAACTGCATAGCGACAAGCCTAGGAGCCTCACTTCTTGCTTGGATTCAGTATCGAAAAGATATAGTACTAAATATTTTTTAGTTTTCTTTCTTAATTATCCCAGTAAATCGTAATAACCGTAAATTCTCCTCATATCATTAACTTCAGTTAGTGTAGTTTCTTTTGTGTATCAACCAAGGTAAGATTCCAATCTTAAACGACCCTTCGATTGATATTAAATTGATTAAAAGAAATCCGTTTCTAATTGCGTCGTTGTGACGCCGTCCATATATCATCGAATTGTCATGCTGTAGTTTCATTTGATTATTGATTATTGTTCGCTGTGTTCCCCCATTGTATAATAACACCTTATTGATCGATTTTTCGAGAAAGTAACGTTATTCCTTATCGTGTCGTCATTAATTACCGTACCGTCATTTATTATCATACCGTCACTCCCCTGTCCTTTGTTAAATATTTTGTTATTAATTCTCTTTTTCCATATAATTAATTGATAACTGAATCTCCCTCATAATTGTTGTAAACTCTAATCCAAGAAATAAGGATTTCCCACGTGGAAGAATTTGTTGCGTAGTAAAAATACGATAATTGATCTCGACGGCTTGTTGAGCCACGTGTTTCTGGAAGAATCGATCTACAGGCTGTAGAAACTATATTGTGATGTTCACCTGAGTAATTTAACCCTTGATTAACTGAACAAAGTGCCCCATTCTCCCCTGAAACCTTGAGCTGGTATAATTATGGTTATTTAAAGTTAATATTTGTCATAGATTCTAGCGTCCCTTTTGTTAGTTGGTTACTGCGTAGCCACATGGCGTGTATCGTGTAACATTGCCTTGGCCATCTTTGTACGGCCTTATTTGAATTCGATTCTGACGCCGTGCATTTCTCTAGGGAATATTCCGTGTTATCGACCCGTCCCATTAGTCACTAGAAGTCCGCAAATCATCGATTCTGGACTTTTCGATCCCTCTATGTTACCGACTCATTTCCTAGGAACTAATATATTTCGATGATTGATTCCTGTTATACCATAAGATATTGTTTTCTTTCTTTTTGTCTCAGTGACTTGTTCTAGTTTACCTACCTCTGTGTTCTATATTCCCTTATGTTCTGTATTACCCCCTGCCCTACTCTTATGTTTGTGACCTAGTCAGTCAGCTGTCTTTGATATTATTTTCCCGTACCTTGTTTAATTGGTATTTAAGCCGACATCAGTGATCGGCCTTGATTATTGAATTGTTTTATCGTGTGTATTATTGTTTTGTTCGTGTTAATTGTTATCACCTATAATTTTGTGTTACGGGTTTCTTTGTGATTAAATCCATAAACCTAAAATCCTTTTTCTTATTTTTTTAATCTACATTATCCCGCCCCCATGTTCCCCTCACGCTGAGCTTACCGTGTATTATCGAATCACTTTTAGTTAATTATCTCGTCGCTATATTTGTATTTATTATATTTTATTCAATTCTTTATTAATATTATTTTGAATTTGATTTTAACGTCATTTTGTTACCGCGGTATCATTTAAGGTACCTGGCGCCCAACTTATCGTACCTTCATCGGGAATTAACTATTTTTGAAATCAGCTCTAATTAGTAAATTCTTCGGTGAGCCAATCGTGGCTAGAGTGCCTAGTTTTGTAGTCGTGGCCGGTCAGGCCTTAAACCCAGGTCGTTGGTAGGCACGTCACAAATTTGGCGCCCAACGTGGGGCCCACGATAATTAGATCCCCTATCTCGTTACGTACCTGACTAGTCACAACTTTGTAGTTTGTTTCCCTATTCCCGTTTCATTTTCCATTTCTTTCTCGCTATTGTGTTTGTCTTTTGTAACTAGGTAACTTATCTTATATATTAACAATGGATCCGACCCCAAGTCGCCCTCTTAACCCCCCTCCAATTGTCTCACCGACCCCAGAGTTCTCATGGCAAGACACCACTAGCTTGTTAATAGAACAATTAAGCGTACTCCCCGAATCAGAGATAAATGACTTGCTCCGACAAGCGTCCCTCACAATTACCGGCGATTTAGAAAAACGCCTGTATCGACTATTAAGGTATCATCAAAGGTGCAGCGGGTACAACACCACATGGGTCCCCGAAAATGACGAGTGTCCCCAGATAGAGACTGTTAGGGAAGATGAAGCCTCGGGGCCTCAAGACATAACTGTCATACCGAAAGGGGTAACCACCCCTCCCCCAGAACTACCGCTCTTCCAGCCAATACCCAATGGTCAGTCGACCACCAAGTACGCGAGCCACGTTGAACAACCGCGAGTGAGTTTCGCGGGAAGCCCGATAGAGAAGCAAGTCCCTTCAAGGCGGGGATTAGTCCCGGATTATTTCACCCCGACCAGAACTCCGCAAAACGTTCACCCTGGAAGAAGCGCGACGTATGTAGTATCTCCGAACCCCCATTTTGAAACGGTAGGAATAAACCCGTACGTAGACACGGTGATTACCTCCCCCCGATTGATTCCCAGATCCGTATTAGACTTCCCTAACGTGCCGCAGAACCGTCTCCCCGTTAGAACTCCGTACCCTGCCGTGCCGCCTCAACCCTCTCCCCGATTCTCGAATCTCTCGATAGAGATCCCCGTCCCTGAAACTCGAGCCCCCTTGGCCGATCTATATCCTACCGATCGACAATATCGTACTGAGAGGACCCAAGTCCAACATAAATCCGATACAACTCGCGACTTACACAATATTGTTAGCCGTTGGCGCCTTGACTTCTCGGGAACGCGTGGAGCAAGTGTGGAAGAATTTTTGAAGCGGGTAGAAGAATGCCGCGGTAGTAGTCACCTGAATGACCAGGACTTGTTTGAGTCCCTCTCCCATATCTTGTCCGATAAAGCCTTGTACTGGTTCCGAATGAATAAATCCAGTTGGGCAGGTTGGCAACCCTTTGTCGCTGCCTTCCGTGTTCGGTTTGGAGGAATCAATTTCCAGTTCCGATTAAAAGAAGAAGCGCGTAGACGAACCCAGGGCATAGACGAGCCCATTGCCGATTACCTACTGAGTTTGAGGATGATCATGGATTATCTAACGCCTTCCTTACCGGAGAGAGAACAATTAGAACTGGCTTATTCCAATCTACACCCCGATTATCGTACCCTTCTTCCAAGGGATAGTTTCTTCACATTGGAAGAGCTCGAGCGCGCCGGTGAACAGGTGGAGTCATCCCGATCCCTAGGGAAGCTATATATCCCTCCCCCTACCGCTGAAGATTCCATATTACCCGAACATGCGTATGTAGGTCGCCGTATCGTACCTCAGCCGCGATTAGCCGCGTTGGCCACCCCCGGGGTCCTCGAAGTCCCCTCAGAAGCCCCAAAGCCGACCCCGAACCTAAGAAGAGTGTCACCTAAGGTAGGAAGACCCGCGATAACCCAGCAACCCTTCGTGACCGAACGCGAATCACTGACGTCAGCTCCCAACTCAATAGTCATCCCCCCCCCTGTACGTCCGGCTATAGTAGACTGGGTAAACCCTTCCGTTGCGTCCACTAGTGGCGTAAGACCCCCCGCGCGTTCGACCGCGATGTCCTGGGCTAACTCCCCAAACACGTCCCCAAGTGGCGTAAGGCCCCCTACCCGACCCATACCCGCCCTGATGTCCCTAAATTCCCGTCCAGCGGTCATCAGCGAAATCCATTGTTGGAATTGCCGCCAATCAGGACACATGCGCCGCGAGTGTCCCCAACCATTATCTCGTCACTGTTTTAGATGTGGAAGACCAGGAGTAACCGTAAATGATTGCCCGCGTTGTACCGACCCCGCTACGGAAAACCCTATCGGGAACTAAGGACTGGGGTTACCTCTTGTTCCCCGATTACCGTAACGCCCCCGACGAAACACCCATTGATAAATTATAGTCCTATGGTAGCGGCTCTTTCCCAGGATAATCGATATTATTTGGAGGTAGTAATAGACAATCAACTGGTTCGAGCCTTATTCGATCCAGGCGCGTGCGTATCGTATATCGGTCGGTTATCCCTTAATCGTTTCACAAAGGCCCGGGAAATAGCCTCTCGAAATCACCGATCCGACATAATTTATCCAAATGGGAGCGTCGAGAAGACTCAGGGAGAGATAGCTCTCCCTGTCTATTTTGAAGACTATCGGAGAGATCTTGTCATGCGTTTCGCCCCCTCCTTCGAGTATGAGGGTATCCTAGGGATGGATTTCGCCAATGCCTTTAATATCACCGCGAATTTCCAAACTCATTGTTGGAGTAGTCCCACTTCTAAAGGAATGCCGTTTCTAACCCGATCCGGACAACCTTTTGGTACCGCATCTCTGGGAATTGCTGAGGTAAAGCCGGAGAAACCGGGTTCCTCCAAAGAGGGCCAACAATCGTCGTCTCCAAACCTTATCGTACCGTCTCGAACCCTTATCGTACCGTCTCGACTCACTACCGTTCCGTCTCGACCCCCTACCGTACCGTCCCAAACCATTATCGTACCGTCTCGAACCCTTATCGTACCGTCTCGACTCACTACCGTTCCGTCTCGACCCCCTACCGTATCGTCCCAAACCACTACCGTACCGTCTCGAACCCCTATCGTACCGTCTCGCTCCGCTATCGTACCGTCTCGAACCAATATCGTACCGTCTCGAACCCTTATCGTACCGTCTCGACTCACTACCGTTCCGTCCCGACCCCCTACCGTACCGTCCCAAACCATTACCGTACCGTCTCGAGCCCCTACCGTACCGTCTCGAACCCCTATCGTGCCACCTAGAAAATCACCAATACCAATTCCTAAGAATAACGTACCCAGTTCAACTCCTACCGTTCCGCAGGATTTTCGTTTTGGGGAGGACTTACCTACCGTCTCGAAGACTTACGCGCAAGTCTTAAAAGTACGTCCTCCGATCTTAAAAAATTCGGCCAAGACTTCGCAAAATTCCAGTCCGGTGTTGAACGACTTACGACGTCGTACGAAACCCTCTCTATCTTGCGAGAAGGATTCTCCCAAGAAAACCGTCTACTTTGCCGAACCCTTAATGAATACCGAACCTACAGAAATCCCGCGCGACCGACTGAACCCCGTTACCCCACCAATTGGGCCTAACCTTTCGAATCCCGGTATCGCGGAATTAACTCCGCTCCAGATGGACAGAGTAAAACAGGTTTTGGACGAATTGATCCCCCCCTCACTAGGTTATCCCGGTCTTACCGATTTAACCGTTCATAAAATCGACGTCCAAGATCACCCCCCGATTAAACAGAGATATTATCAAGTTTCACCGATAGTAAGGGAAGCCATGTATGAGGAGGTAAACGCAATGTTAGAAGCAGACATAATAGAGCCATCCAATAGTGAGTGGTCAACTCCCGTAGTAATGATTAAAAAGCCAAACGGGAAATACAGATTCTGCCTAGACTTTCGCAAGATTAATGAAGTCGCTAAGAAAGATGCGTACCCTTTACCCTACATGAGTGCTATCCTCGATAAACTTAGTGAGGCCAAGTATATCTCAACCATTGATTTAAGTCAAGCTTATCACCAAGTCCCTCTAGATATCGCGAGTCGGGAAGTATCCGCTTTCACAGTCCCAGGTCGCGGGCTTTTCCAATTTAAAAGAATGCCGTACGGACTTTCAGGAGCCCCAGCTACTTTCCAAAGATTAATGGATAAGCTAATCGGTCCCGAAATGGAACCTTATGTTTTTGTTTATTTGGATGATATAATCATCGTGAATTCTGATTTCGATGAACATCTCAAATGGATGAGGATAGTACTTAATAGAATAGCTCAAGCCCACCTAACGATAAATCGGGAGAAGAGTTTCTTTTGTCGATCCAGTGTAAAGTATCTCGGGTTCTTAGTAGATGAGCAAGGCCTACGGGCTGATCCCGAAAAAGTCTCGGCAATAATTAAATATCCGGCCCCCAGAAATATAAGAGGAGTACGGCGATTCTTGGGAATGGCCTCATGGTATAGGAGATTCATTAATGACTTTGCGACCCGAGCTCAACCCCTAACCAGCTTACTGAAAAAGAATCGTAGGTGGAATTGGGAAACTGAACAGGAACAATCGTTCCAAGACCTGAAAACCACGTTGATTACCGCCCCTACTTTAAATTGTCCCAACTTCTCGGTCCCCTTTTTCTTGCAAACTGATGCCAGTGATACCGGAGTAGGAGCCGTCCTGACTCAAACAGTAAATGACCAGGAATACGTCGTAGCCTATGCTAGTCGAAGCTTGACCCCTCCGGAAAGGAAATATACCGTTACCGAAAAAGAGTGTTTAGCCGTGATCTGGTCAATCCGGAAGTTTCGTCCCTATTTAGAAGGATACAAGTTTACCGTAATCACCGATCATAGTAGTCTTCGTTGGTTGTATCACTTGAAAAACCCCACGGGCCGATTAGCCCGTTGGGCCTTAGAATTGTTAGAGTACGACTTTGAGATAGTACACCGTAAGGGAGCCCTCCATCACGTACCGGATGCCCTCTCCCGTATGTTTGAAGACCCTACCGACGAAGAAGTAGCCGCGATCTCCGAAACTTCCGATGCCTGGTATAAAAAACGCGTAGAAAACGTAAATACGCGCCAAGCTCAATACCCGGACTGGAAAGTAGAAGAGGGGCGACTCTACTGTCATAGAGTTGACGATCTAGCAGACCCACTCCTCCCCGACTTAGATGCCTGGAAACTAGTTCTCCCCCAAGAATCCCGAAATACCGCGATTACCGAAAACCATTCCCTCCCTACCGCTGGCCACTTAGGAATAGAAAAGACATATGCTAGAGTTGCCTTACTATATTATTGGCCGGGAATCTATCGAGAAGTAGCTAACTTCGTTAGGAATTGTAAGATTTGTCAGCAATGTAAAGTTGAGCAAGCTAGCCCCCGCGGATTAATGGGTAATCGCGTTCTAGAACAACCGTGGGTGATGATCGCGGCAGATATTATGGGCCCATTTCCTCCCAGTAGACAAGGTTTCACCTACGTACTGGTGATTCAAGATTTGTTCACTAAATGGGTAGAAGTTATCGCATTACGTAAGGCAAATTCTCAGTCAATAATAAAAGCACTCGAAGAGTTAGTATTTTTCCGTTGGGGAACCCCTGAAGTCTTGCTTACCGATAATGGTACAGAGTTTGTTAATAAGGCCATGAAGCAAGCTTGTAGAGAAATGGGAATTTATCACACTACCGTCCCCCCTTATCATGCCCAAGCCAATCCCGTAGAGCGAGTCAATAGAGTTTTGAAAACAATGATAGTAGCTTTCATAGAAAATGACCATCGCTCTTGGGATGCCCATTTGTCCGAATTCCGTTTTGCCATAAATACCGCGACTCACAGTTCAACTCAAGTAACCCCTGCCTTTTTGAATTTTGGACGTGAGCTTAGACCCGGTACTTCCTTGAAAAGAAAGGAAGAAGGCCCTCCCCAGATCCAACCCATACCGCCCGAAGTTTGGGAAAATCGAGTTAGGAGATTATCTGCCTTGCGTGATCTCGTAGCGAAAAATTTAGAGAGTTCTTCCGAGAGACAAGCTAAATATTATAACCGTGGTAGAAGGGATTTAAAATTCGCCATAGGTGATTTAGTCTGGCGTAGACAACATATCCTGTCGTCTGCCGTCGATTTCATAGCTTCCAAGTTAGCTCCGAAGTTTAAAGGTCCTTACGTAATATCGAAAGTCTTATCAGCTGTGGTTTATGAATTAGAAGATTGTAAGGGTAACCCCGTTGGAAAATCACACATTAAAGACCTTAAACCCTACCGTGCCTTCCCTACCGTCGAACCCCCAGAAGCCCCCCCAATAATCGAAGAAGCTCCCCCAATTGTGACCGAAGTCCCCCTGGTAATAGAAGGAGTCCCCCTAAAACTAGACGAAGTTCTCTCGGATGAATTAGATGTCACTAACGCACCCTTACTTCCTTTAAGGCGCAATGTCGCGAAAAATAGTACCCCGGTACCGTTCGGGGGCCCCATCGAGTCAGCGAACTCGGGGCGAGTGGTCGGACCGTCAACGACCGAGTCATCCGTGGGTCGAGGAACCCGATTGGGAGGTTCGTCCGAGCCCAGAGGTGGGCGAAAGCCGCGAGTCGCTCCCCCTATTACCGCGACGAAGGCTCCAGGTAAAGGAGCGTTGCGTCCCGAGGGACCTCCTGGACGTATCCAGCCTAAACCCGGAGGATACAACCTCCGAGTCAGAACTAGAGTTTGACTTCCCTCTAACCTCCTCTCGTACCTCAACCCCTCTTCCCCATGCCGATAATCCCTTCCCGATCTTTCTTCCCGTTTCCGCTCCCGCTCCCCTACCGCCCTTACCTCCCTCTTCTAATGCCGATAATCCCTTCCCGATCTTTCTTCCCGTTTCCGATCCCGCTCGCCTACCGTCCTTACCTCCCTCTTCTGACTGTCGTCCCGTTTTCTTTCCTCCGTTACGCCGACCTAATGCGATTTCGGTCCAGCAGCCTTATCCAAATCTCCCGCGTTTGGCCTCCCCCGCACCGAGACCGATGGAACCAGCTCCAGCTGGTATGGTCAATCTCGCACCCGATCATGGCCAAGCCCATGAAAAGGTGCGGGTTTGGTATCATTCCATAAAAACTCCTTTTTCCCTTCCCGAACCACAACCTCTTCCTTCCGCTACCGACCACCTTCCTCCTACCTCCTGTCTGTTAACAGACAACTCCTATCGTCTCCCCGAACTCCCCCCAACCCCACAACCCCCTAATCCCATTCCGACTACCCATCCCGACCCCGATCCTCATTCCGTTCCGGCTAATAAGGCCATACCGGGCCCTAGGACCCCCTTGAGTCCGTTGTGGAGAGTGGCAGGGGCCAACAGCCGGACCGGAATTCCCGCTCCTTCACTTCCCTCCTCTCCCACCGTTCGTCCTCTCTTCCCTCTCCCCGATCCTGCTCCGGTGATTCCGCTGTCCGATCAGTGTTGGAACTGTCGGGCAGTGGGACACCAATATACCGCCTGTCGCCAGCCGCGTCAGGGCAAATTTTGTTACGGGTGCGGCAGGAGCGAGACTACCCTGCGTACCTGCCGTACCTGTAGTCCAGCGTGGTTGGACGGCGGGCGCCCTGACCATTCCGTTCCCGTTCCCGTTCCCATTCCCGCTCCCATTACCGTTTCCGTTCTCCCTGCCGTTCCCGGTCCCATTACCGTTCCCGCTGCCGTCCTAGTCCCTATCCCCGTACCGATCCCAGCCCAAGTCCTCCCCCACGTCTCCCCCGAGACTCAAAGGCTGCTGGCCGAAATCGGGGCCATATTGGCTCGACACCAATAAAAATAACTTTTTCCCGTTCTTCACACCTTCTTCACTACCTTTTTTTCCTACCGTACCGACCCCCCCCCCCTTTGTTTTTATTGTTACCGTTCCGTCCCCTAACCCCTACCGTTCCGCTCTCTAAACCCTACCGTTCCGTTCTCTCCTTTCGTTTTCCTCTCGTCTTTTCCGTTACTTCCGTTTCCTTCTTTTCTCTCGTCTTCTTCCTTCCTACCTATCGTCCCCTACCGTACCGACCCCTACCGTTCCGTTCCCTAAACCTCCGCATTTTTCCCGTTCCCAACCCTGGGATCAACTGGAAAACAACCCACCTTAAGGACAGAAACACTTCGATCAACTCAGGTGTTGTCTCCCGAAATCCAAGTAACAAAGGGGAAAACTGAAAAGGAATTGGAATCGGTTGTCATCGATAAAACACCTTACTAAGGCTTCACCAGAGGACTCAGCCTCAAGTTTTACTGTGAAAATGGAGAGGCGAACCCCCACATTCCCAGAGTTGGCTAAGACCCATGTTCTATACTACGTAAAGAATTACCCGACCCTGTATTCGAATCATGTTGAACCTTCCCGAAGACCCAGATTGACCCCCCTCTGCCGTTCCGTCGATATCCCTACCTTCGGAGCACACCACCCCACTGCCCTGTATTGGGTTGAAAAACGAGACGAAAATACCATTAACAACCCTTCGGAAGGGATTAGAAAAAGCGAGCCCATAGTACCTGTCAGAGGCCAATGTTGGAATTGCCTAGAGTTCGGTCACGAAGACATTCACTGCCGCTTCAAGCGGGTGGATGTCTACTGTTATCAGTGTGGTTATCGTTACCTTCAGGGAAACCGACTCTGCGGAAGATGTCTAAGACGCGAAGAACTTAGAGTTTATAGGGCCGAGCATGTCAAAGAGATTAACTTCCGCGGGACCCCCCAAAGATCTCCCCCACCCCCACCTAACTCCCCAGAACCCTAACTTCCCTTCCCTACCGTACCGACTCCCGTAAGTTACCGTTAGTTTTATTGCTAGTTTTAGTTCTACCGTAATTTTTGTTTGTTCATAACCTAATCCTAATCCACTGTTTAGTTATTACCGTCTCGAATCTATTAATGTTTCTTCTTCTTGTATTACCGTATTAACCATAGTTCCTAATATTGATAAGAGAAAAGCCTCAAAGGGCAATTTTAGTTTGACCTCCCCGACTTATAATGAACCGAGGGAGTAGGATGAGGTGTGCCATATAAAAGGGTGTTTGCCCTTCTTAAAATCATGTAAAAAGAAAAGGAGCCGTTGGCTCCACAGAGTCACCAGGTGTAATAAAAACACCAAATACCAGTCTCAGGGAGTTTCTGAAAAATCCCTTCCCCTTAGAGTTAACCCCTTCCGGTTGTATTGATTATTTATTGGTGAGTGATTTAATTGTTATGTTATTTAAAAATATAATCTTTGACACTTGAGCTGAAGCATGTAAATTCGGTGGAGTAGAGAATTGCTAATTAAGATTAACTTTCAAAGAAAAGAAATCAATCGAGGAGAGTTGATGGTTTTGGAAGCTTTGCAGGTCTCGCTAGGAGACCACACGCTTCGTCTGGGGGGGGGTGTTGTAACGAGGCAAAATAATAGGCCTCGTAAGTGAACCATCTCCTCCTCGGAACGAAGTGACCACCTTATTTAAAAATTAGAACCAAAGCAAGAAGTCCCAGCTCAAGTGTCCAAGGTCCCTAGTTGTAATAATAAGTTCATGTACTAATACTTTTTTCCCGTTCCTCCCTATCTTATATTCCCGTACCGTTCCGGCCCGACAACATCGAGGAAGATCATCCCTAAATCCAATCCGACCTGGCGGGCCAGCCGGCTTTCGAGTGATTAACCAGGGGACAACGAATCCTCGTATCCAGAGATAGGCCTGGAAGAGCGCTGCATAACGAATATCTAACCAGGAGTAGCTTCCTCCTGCTAATCATCTGTCCCGTACCGGCTTGGTCCACCGGTCCAAATGCAGAAATTCCGCCTTCCAGGATATCGAGAACATGACGAGCCATCTAACAAACCCCTGGCCAAAGCTCGAAGTGTCAAAAGGCCCTGCCAGGTCTGCGACGAAACCCAGCAGAAGAAGAATACGCCCATTAATTTTATGCGTAGATGATATACCTCCCCCAAAATTGCAACTGCATAGCGACAAGCCTAGGAGCCTCACTTCTTGCTTGGATTCAGTATCGAAAAGATATAGTACTAAATATTTTTTAGTTTTCTTTCTTAATTATCCCAGTAAATCGTAATAACCGTAAATTCTCCTCATATCATTAACTTCAGTTAGTGTAGTTTCTTTTGTGTATCAACCAAGGTAAGATTCCAATCTTAAACGACCCTTCGATTGATATTAAATTGATTAAAAGAAATCCGTTTCTAATTGCGTCGTTGTGACGCCGTCCATATATCATCGAATTGTCATGCTGTAGTTTCATTTGATTATTGATTATTGTTCGCTGTGTTCCCCCATTGTATAATAACACCTTATTGATCGATTTTTCGAGAAAGTAACGTTATTCCTTATCGTGTCGTCATTAATTACCGTACCGTCATTTATTATCATACCGTCACTCCCCTGTCCTTTGTTAAATATTTTGTTATTAATTCTCTTTTTCCATATAATTAATTGATAACTGAATCTCCCTCATAATTGTTGTAAACTCTAATCCAAGAAATAAGGATTTCCCACGTGGAAGAATTTGTTGCGTAGTAAAAATACGATAATTGATCTCGACGGCTTGTTGAGCCACGTGTTTCTGGAAGAATCGATCTACAGGCTGTAGAAACTATATTGTGATGTTCACCTGAGTAATTTAACCCTTGATTAACTGAACAAAGTGCCCCATTCTCCCCTGAAACCTTGAGCTGGTATAATTATGGTTATTTAAAGTTAATATTTGTCATAGATTCTAGCGTCCCTTTTGTTAGTTGGTTACTGCGTAGCCACATGGCGTGTATCGTGTAACATTGCCTTGGCCATCTTTGTACGGCCTTATTTGAATTCGATTCTGACGCCGTGCATTTCTCTAGGGAATATTCCGTGTTATCGACCCGTCCCATTAGTCACTAGAAGTCCGCAAATCATCGATTCTGGACTTTTCGATCCCTCTATGTTACCGACTCATTTCCTAGGAACTAATATATTTCGATGATTGATTCCTGTTATACCATAAGATATTGTTTTCTTTCTTTTTGTCTCAGTGACTTGTTCTAGTTTACCTACCTCTGTGTTCTATATTCCCTTATGTTCTGTATTACCCCCTGCCCTACTCTTATGTTTGTGACCTAGTCAGTCAGCTGTCTTTGATATTATTTTCCCGTACCTTGTTTAATTGGTATTTAAGGGGGGATTTGCTTTTTTTTTCGCAAAATTTACCGCTTTTTTCGAATTTTCTAGTGAAGAAACTATGCAATGAATCAATTTAAAATTTGGCATGTAGTTGTATTGTTATTTCATGTATGCACAAAAAAATTTTCAATTGTATCTTCTCGATAATGCGCCTTCTGCCCCCCCTCGTTCACGACGCCGCGCGAAACGCCGCCGTCACTGGTGTGCATGATTACTCTCTTCCCAATGATCTAAAACAAAAGAATCAAATACCATTCTACTCCATACACATGTAGCTATCATTTGATGAATCGAAAAAAAAAAAAAAAAAAAATTGAGGATACGGCGATATTTTGAACTCAAATATCGATTTCGCTTAAAAAAAAATGACCGATTTTTTGCTATAAAAAAAAAACTTCTCAACTTATTGCTTTTTCGGTTCATCAAACGATAGCTACATGTGTATGGAGTAAAATGGTATTTGACTTTTTTGTTTCAAGTTATTGAGAAGAGAGTAATCATGCACACCAGTGACTGCGGCGTTTCGCGCGGCGTCGTGAACGAAGGGAGGGGCAGGAGGCGCATTCTCGAGAGGATACAATTGAACATTTTTTTATGCATACATGAAATAACAATAAAACTACATGCCAAATTTTAAATTGATTCATTGCATAATTTCTTCACTAGAAAATTTGAAAAAATGCGGTAAATTTTGGCGAAAAAAAAAGCAAATCCCCCCTTAAGCCGACATCAGTGATCGGCCTTGATTATTGAATTGTTTTATCGTGTGTATTATTGTTTTGTTCGTGTTAATTGTTATCACCTATAATTTTGTGTTACGGGTTTCTTTGTGATTAAATCCATAAACCTAAAATCCTTTTTCTTATTTTTTTAATCTACATTATCCCGCCCCCATGTTCCCCTCACGCTGAGCTTACCGTGTATTATCGAATCACTTTTAGTTAATTATCTCGTCGCTATATTTGTATTTATTATATTTTATTCAATTCTTTATTAATATTATTTTGAATTTGATTTTAACGTCATTTTGTTACCGCGGTATCATTTAAGGTACCTGGCGCCCAACTTATCGTACCTTCATCGGGAATTAACTATTTTTGAAATCAGCTCTAATTAGTAAATTCTTCGGTGAGCCAATCGTGGCTAGAGTGCCTAGTTTTGTAGTCGTGGCCGGTCAGGCCTTAAACCCAGGTCGTTGGTAGGCACGTCACAGTATATATACTTATTGTAATCGCGATTCCCCCTAGGGATGGAGAAGAAGAGAAACTCCTCGCGTTACCCTACGGCGCTTATCTCTAGTTTTCCAAAACCCATAAAATTCAGAAATATTAATAATAATTAGACTTTTGTTGGGCGCCAGACGCCTACAGCGTCAATTATTAATTAAACAACAAATTTTACCAGAGACTTACGACGGTGTGCTTCGGCTAGTTCAATCTATTAATCAAAGGGTAGAGGGGTGTAGGTCACCAGATGGATAATAGGATAACTTCAAAGAAAAGAACACAGATTTGAATCGGTACGATATTTGCGTTTAATCACAGCTTGAGATAATTCAGAATCACATTAATTTGATACATTCAATAATGAGCTTCAATTACAATATTCGCTAAACAAGTTTCACATTAGTTCGAAACGATAATTAGATAATGATCTCTACTCCAATTCAAAGAATGGCAAGCTCAATACCGAAAGATATTTCCTGAATTATAAGGAACGACATAAATCGAGGTTTTACCCCTGAACAATCAATTCTTACTAACTAACTTAACCCTAACGTGGATATTTTCCTAAATAAATTATACAATACAAAAAGAGGAAAACGGGACGAGACTAGTGCTCTCCACGGCTACAACTACGTTCGCAATACCCAGGATAGCCAAGACAGATTATAGAATTACTAATATTCTACTACCAGAAAATCAGGAAAAGATAGTAGCTCAACTACAAAGAATAGGAAACTAAGTTCCGTAATAATTAACTAATAGCAAATTTGTGCTAGATTGCACGAGGATTTCTCCTCAAAGCATGCGTAAGCAACCAAAAAGACAGCCAGTCACGAAATAACTCAATAATTAAGCCAAAGAATGTTACAGATTCGGTACGAGACGATATTATTAATAAAAATGCAATCAATCAAATACTACAGCACGACGAGACCTCGTGGCCCAACGTCTGCGTAGAAAAACTATACTCTACTCAATATTCGTACTCGATACCCTACGATTTATTCAGAATTAGTTCGTGACTTCACAATAAATTAGATAGGCTTACCTTACGGTTGATTCTGGCCTCAAGGCACTGAACTACACTTTTAAATTTTAATAAGAAACTATAAATTTGGAAAAAGAAGCTAAGTTATACAAAAGATTGGTGACACTAATAGAAAAAGACTCGAGACGGAACGATACGATAATGCGTGCAGCACAGCCGGCAGTCGAACGTAGAAGAGACGGATCCTTGGTGATTCCTTCGGCTCGCTAGGTGATGGGTTGCGAATTTCTTCCTGTGATTGGCCTAATTAGGTAGCGTAAGTGGGGCGGATCTAGCGGACAGTTTTTGGGTGTCGCGCTAGGATCCCGCTGACGGAATTATGCTTTCTTCTAGATCTGGATCGTGACTCGTCGATATCCTGGCAGCGATCTCAGCTGTTTTCTGGACATCGGACTGACTAATGCGCGCTAATTTCGAACTCGATATCGTGTCGTAACGGAGTTGAGTCACTCATAATGAAGACTGGCTTCTGTATTATCGTAATTTTCTTACTCCCTGATTTTCGTTGACTCGGAGGAGCTCTCCAGACGTCCACTCATCCAAAAGTTTACCTGCCTGAAGGATCTGGCTGCAGTCGGGACGAACCTAAACCGGGTCTTCGTCGCGGCTGCACCATTTGCGTCGCGGAAGGTCACTAAAACCTCCTCACACGAGGTAGCTGCTCGTTGTCGAGACGATATTCGTGAGCTTTCTCGGCTAACACGTCGACGGTACGATAATCAGGAGGGTAGATATTGTTCCTCTGGTTCAGCTCCAGGCTGAAAAGTCGTCGATGAAGGAGGCTGTGTTGAGCTACTTAATTCGCTCAGCCCTATACGCTATCATCGCGGCATCCAGTTTCGATACGATATGGCCATCGTCGTTGCAACTCTGGCGAGCCTGGGGAGGTTGCTCCCTCGATGAATGTTGACTCCGTTGCGCGCCGAGGCGCGGATGACATTTTTCATAGGAAAAAGAGTAATATAAAGAAAAAGGGATTAGAAATATGATAACCTGCCTATTCTGTCTTGGCTCGTCCTAGGTAGCCTGCCGACCGTGCTCACTAGTTACCGCATTCGGTAGTCCCTGGGACGCTTGCACAAAGTGCAACGTCACATTATATATTAGTGTTAGTACACATATACCATAATTACGAATGACGCTATCTTTAGCTTCTTCTTCTTAGTAGCATTTATTAACAAAAGATAATTTTTTTTAGAAGAATTTCTATTGGTTTTCGGAGAAATTTTCGTTTGGTAACTAAGCAACATTTTTATGATAGGACTCTGATTGGTTCTCACAAGAGTCTTTATTTGTTTAAACAAACTTTGTTTTATTAAAAGAGCGGCTATAGGCCATTTGAAAGTTATTCATTTATTGCAATGCTAATTCCCGCCGAAAAACGTTGCTAAAAGTAACGCTAGGTGTCGCTTCGGTATATTTTAAAAATTCGACTTTACCGCCATAATAAGGGATCCGAGCGGAAAATTTCGAGATTTAGGTTATGTTTTTAGTTTACAAACATTAACCCAAGTTTTTCAGCTCCCGAAATTCCGATAGTAGGATTTCCTTAGTAAGCGATGAAGGAACGATATTGCGAGATGAAAAGAAGGAAGCCTAACCCATCCCATCCTGACCTATTAATCCGGTTTCCCACTTCTCTCCAGATAAGATCGTTCCAATTTATATTTATAACATTTATAATAACATAATAATTTAATTTGTCTATAGATTTTATTTAGAAATCATTCATTCAATATTACATTTCAACTTATTATCAGGAGTATATAAAAAAAAAAAAAAGAAGGAATCTATAATTGAAAAAAGTTTTAAGAAACTCTTCAATGTGACCTTATTATTTCAAGCGACTAACATTTGTCCTCCTATCTAGGTCGTTATTTGATTTATTCAAAGATGTTTGGAGTTGGACCTCTTTGGGCTTAAAATCAGACTTCACTTTTATGGAATCTTCACGTCCTCTTGTCCTTGGTCCTGTCGTCCCTCCAGCCACTTCCTGTTCCAGTACCCAGGACTCTCGCCATAGAATTCTTCATCTGTTTCCTGATTCCTGTTTCCTGATTCTTCGACTCAAGATTCGAAGAAAACTTTTATACACCATACAATTCACTTTGATTCAATGAGTTTAGACTATCCTTTCAAGGTTTTCTGCGGTTTCCCTTGGGATTGAGACAAATGTCAGATAGAATTTGGGAAACATTTTAATTTATTGAGCCGCAGCTCCAATGTCCCAAATAACACACATATTTGTTAATGCTTATGATGATTTTACACACTTTTGTTATTTGTTATACTCACCTCAAGAGTCGGGTCGACTCTTCTACTAGGGGGGGGGGGGGGGGGGGGGGGGGGGGGGGGAGTGTTATATTAGGTAAAATCACCTTTACATCATTAATTATATACGACTAACATCTAGTAGCCCATATGATAAAACACATCTCCTAAAATATAAGAACTTCGGTTGCTGCGTCAACAAGCATTATTGTAAAACAAATCAGTCTTGCTCTAGCTTGCTTACTGCACAGACTTGTATTTCAGAATACAAAAACTTATTGCAAACTCATATAATTTTCTCTACGATTCACTTTATTTCTCTTGGAGAACCTACTTTAATCAACTTAAATAACAACGAACATTAAAATCGTTACAATACCTATGACCTAGGTTGCGAGAATGACACTTTATATTATTCTAGAATGCAACGAAAAAATGATTAGACAATAATGAGAAAAAGAAATTACTCCTATCATAGTATAAACGTTCTTGAAGATACTGAAAAAACATATATAACTTCCTCCGATTCGTTCACCAGAAATATTTATAAGTAAATATAAAGAAAATAAAATGGGTGAAAAGCTCTATACACGCTTCGAGATTTTTAACATTTTGAAATAGACAAAACAGGTTCTTCGTTTGTTCCCAGAAGGCTGAAGCTAGTTATCTGACCAGATACAATAGTGCGGTTCGCTATACATATACTTGGATATACAAAGTAGGGGGTCTGGAGAAAATGTCAAATTTTGATTTTTATAATTCACATCCTTATAGGAAATTTGATTGCGCATCTTTTTTTCTTTTGAGAAAAAGTTGTAGCTTTTGTCGTTTTCGGAATATTTGCAAAAAACGTATTTTGGCCAAGCCATGTGGTATCGCGAAGTGGCGGCCAGGTAGTCGCCAGTTACCGTCTAGACACGGCAACGCCTGGTTGGCCCACATAAAAGCCATGTGGCATCACGAAGTAGCGGCCAGGTAGCCGCCAGTTAACGTCATGACATGGCAGTGCCAGGATAGTCTACATAAAAGCCATATGGCATGGCGAGGTAACGGCCAGGTAGTCGCCAGTTAACGTCAATACATGGCAGTGCCAGGTTGGCCCACATAAAAGCCATATATCATCGCGAGGTAGCGGCCAGGTAGCCGCCAGTTAACGTCAAGACACGGCAATGCAAGGTTGGCCCACATAAAAGTCATATGGCATCGCAGCGTGGCGGCCAGGTCAATGCTGGGTAGTGACGGAACATGGCAGTGCCAGCTTGGCCTACATAAAACCAAGGTCGTGGCGCAAGGTGGCGGCCAGGTCAATGTTAGGTAGCAAGTGTACATTGGATACACGGTCAAAAGCTATATTAACTAGCCTTGTAGCTGCCAGGATGGTGCAACATTGGTAGCCTAGCTTTAGTTAGTCACACTATCGCCATGTCAAAAGGCCATGTTGAAAACATATAGCTGCTGCATGGTTATCGAACATCGACCTGCTATGTGGTCCGCCGACCATATTGCCATGCTAATGCGACATGACATTAATGTGGCTTGTGGGCTGGCCATGTAAATTGTTACCCGGGCATGTATTAAGATTTGTCGAAAATTAGTCTCTACACTGCTTTCATCATAAGTTGTTTTATTTTCTTCTTCAAGAACATGAACGATTTTGAATCCACTACTTTGTTCTTCATGTTCTTGAGTATTCTCCACTCGCAAACGTTTTTCTTGAACGACCTTCACAGGTATACATTTTAATTTTCTTCGACTCATTTTTTTCAAGGTGAATTACCTACCTATCTCAACACGCAATGAACTCTCCTATAAACTCTGAAATTAAATTCTTACTCATCTTTGCAAGAATTGATGTCGACTTCTTCGCTTCTTCATAGGAAGTTGCATCTCAAAAAGAATTTCGACCTCGTTACTTCTTTGCACAAAGGCGGGTCTCAAATATTGCACGTGCACTCAATTTTCTGTGTGAAATAAAAGTTTTGTCAACAACAGACATAAATCATATTTTATTATGTTACTCTATACATCAATACTAAAATACTTCTCATGAATATATAAAATAAAACATTTACTTATCAATATTCACTTACGTACAGAATGATCGCAAACTTGATGCTGTACATAACCCTCAGTCACAAATACACGCCCGAAACGTCATCAATATTTCCGAAACTGAGAATGACAGGTTATTACAAAACAAAAGACATGACATATCTGAAAGTTCAAAATCCAAACCGCCAATCAGCAGACGAATAAAATAAATGCGAGATTTAGATTTAAATATGCGAGATTTCGAGATTTCAGAGTCATGGTTTTTTGAGGTTTGAATATAGGGTGCGTTTTATTTGCCGCTTTCAGCAGTTGTCGAACATTTTGGAAACCACTGCTGTACTACATTGTAACATATCAGCTGAATAAAATAGAAAATAATTCAACTGAAGTAATGAGAACAAAGGAGTAGAGGATTATACTAATCCTCTACGCTCGACCGTATGGTGACGTCACACGAGAAGGTGGGGATAGCGACTATATAAGACGCGCCGACATCGAGCACGGCAGCGTTAGTCGGTATAGCACCACAGCGACTCACAATAATAGTAAAGCGTTAGTCGGTAGAGCACCACAGCGACTCACATATTATAACTTAGATTGTCTAGCATGACTAATATAACTTCATAAAATATAAAAATCTTGCGGAGTAGATAAAGCTTCACTTCGACATAAAACATAATCGATGAAATAGAACGGGAGAAAATAGAAGTAAATTCATTAGAGAAATATAATTGCATCTAGTAATTATATTTACATAAATTCACAAATAGAGTCAACAAGCATAGATCAAACATAAACCAATCAAACGAAAGCTATAGGAAATAAGGGTAGAGTAGTACTGATTTGTAACACTAGAATTAAATGCTTTTCCATGTCATTTAATCATATGCTAGTACTTTAACGGACATTTCAGCTCTGACTCCTATCCTAAATCATTCCTTTCCTAAAAAGCCAACAGGGACCAGCTTTGTATCGTAACCAAGAGCGTACGGCGTTGGGATTAATTTCTCTGCGTCCGAGGGCCAAGGAAATCGATTCCGAGTCTGAAGACACGGTCTTGGAATTTCACGATTCCCGGATCCGAGAATGATAGCTTTTGAGTTAGGAAAAGTAGGCTTGGATTAATTTCCCGGCTCTACTAGTTAGAAATTATAACGGCTTTGATAGTTGACGCTATCCAAGTCCGAGCTAGATTAAATTCACAAGGTTAGATAGGTGGCTTTTGGTGGAGTACCCATCCTTTTCCCTGCCTTTCGACCTCAAAGAAAAGCCCTAAATTTTATAATTATTCTTTTGGTAAAGAACTCACAATAACTGCGGGTATCTCTACAGCTTCCGAGCCTGAGATACCCACGCAAAGTTACGACATACATACTGCAACGTTTAGGTCCCTTTTATTGAATTTTTTAATTAAACAAATGGGACAGATGGTCGTGGGATTGCATCAATTTATTTATTTCGGGCGTTGGTGATTAGGTTCCTGTGGAAAGCTAATACTTTTGCAGACTCGGTTCCCGTGACGAGTAACAGAGCTGATTTCTACGATATCAGAGTGAACAAAGCAGTGATTACTGAATTGCTTCGGTAACAATGCGAGTGCACCTGATTCTGTTAATTTTGATTTTATGAATTCTGGAGATTCTGCTTTAGAGTGAGCCGAGCAGCGTATACGGAGTCACCTCAGTAACGATGCCAGTGCACCTAAATCAGACCTGTTAAATAGGGATCATGAAAGTTGGTTCATAAGATTTCCATCAGATTAACATCCAGTCGTTTCTATTCTTTTAATCTGATTAATTTGCTACAAAGAAACTTATAATAATTCTAATTCCTAATCTTATTTCTAGTTCGTTGAACTCTAAGGTTCTTGATCTTTCTAGTTCGTGTTATTGTATGCTATGTTTGTTTTCAAAAACTGTCCCGACAGGCAAACAGGCTTGATTTTATATTGAATTTTAAATACCGCAATTGGTAAAAGCTAAATTTGATTTAAGTGAATTTTGAGATTATAATGATCCCGACAGGCGATACATTAAATATTTCTGACTCTACGAAATTGAAGTTAAATTATCATTCAGCGAAGACCGCTGATATGATATTGCAAGTGAAGTTAATTATGAGCTAGTCTACCCCGACAGGCGGCAAATGCTGCCGTGCTGACTGACAGTGCCGAATTTATACTTGCGCTGACGTCACGCTGGTCTGTCGGTCGCTCGAGTCGTTGATGCGCGCGCCGATCTGGCTCGGAGACAGCTGATATGTTACAATACATTGACTGATTAGCACAATTAAATGATGACCGCTTAAGCTAATCCTAATGTTGCAAAAGCATTCATGCATTTTGTTACTTTGGGTATATTGAAGTACATCAATCGGGGTTACACTGGAATCGCGGATACAATGTTGTATATGTCTCAGCTCATCATACAATTGTATGCCATCAATGTCTTCGTCGTCTTCCCGTTGCAACAATTTCTGGATAGCTGTACAATACTGAACAAGCACTTCATCTTTTGGAAGGTTTTTTATATCGTATAAAAAACCCCATGGACTGTTGTGCTGTTTTAGTTGCACAACGTTCCTCTATAGAGACAATGGCAGTATCTACGAGAGAGTGAAAGACAGTAGTTTTGAACAGCTGTTGTGGATCAGTTGAAGCATCATCCTGTCCCTCGTAATCAAACATCTTTCTTTTCCGGCAAGATGGTGCCTCTTTGAAAATGGGATTAACACCCAAGCTTTCAGCGATTTCTTTCGCGCTGATGACGGCAGACTCATATCCTGTTACTCGGTAATCACGTAGATACTCTTCACATCCTTGTAATACATTTACAGCAGCTGCCAAATTCATGTATTTCGCTTGCATTGTTTGACTCGCTAAATTTACTTGAAAGAGTATGTCGTACCAAACGATAAGAGTGACGATGAATTGAAAATCGGCGAAACACATGGCTAGCGATTTCGCCTCTGACGAAATTTTAGGGCCGTTTGCTTCTTCTGCTAGGATGAGAAGAGCGTCGTAAACTTCGGGGTATTGATAGCGGACAGCGTTCAAACTCTGAACCCTACATTCCCACCTAGTCTCACTCACAGCTTTGACGGTGAATGTTTCAGCACTAATTTTCAAAATAGACCATCGCTTTACAGATCCGCTAAAAATAGTATAAAGTCGCTGGAGCACGCCAAATGGGGAGACTGACTTGACCGAAGATTTTGCAGCATCTCCGACAGCCAAATTCAAGGAATGACACCCACAAGGGTTGAAAAATGCTCGCGGATACATATCTAATACCCTCTTTTGTACCCCTTTGTTTTTTCCTATCATATTGGCACCGTTATCGTAGCCTTGGCCTCGGCAATTATTCATATCCAAATCACATTTTGCCGTCAGCTCGTCAAGAAGCAACGAAGTTAATGCTTCTCCCGTTGAGTCTGAGGCCGCCCGGTGGCTTAGAAAATGTTCTTTAACGCAATTATTCTCACCGGTAATATCAACAAAGCGAATAGTGAAAGTGACATTTGTTCGACAGAATAGTGAAAAAGACATTTGTTCGATATGACTGACATCGGGAGTACAATCGAGAATAATTGAAAAATATTTGGCAGCCCTCACCTTTTCAAGTATATGCTGACTTAACTTTTTCACCCAGTTGGATAATCAATCCGTTTTGGATAATTTGTCCGCAATAGTGATCATGAATTTCTTTAGATCGTACCCTTCGCAAATGTTCGCTCATAACTGGATCGAACATACCGAAAAACTCGACCGAACCCAGAAAATTTCCATTGTTTGGAGAATCCAATCGGTCTGATGTTCCACGAAAAGCTAAATTGTTTTTGGATAAATACATGACGATAGCTATGAGTCATTCAAGTACAGCTTTTCAGTGTGCAGATTCCTTATTTATATGACTTTTGCAGTTCAGCGTCGATTCCAGAACTAGTGCGTAAACATTTTTCCGCATCGAGCCACTTTCTATATGAAATAAAGTGCTCGTTTGAAGTCCCATGACTTTTCAAAGAGTTTCCGATATGTTTCCAGTCGTTCAGTCCTTCGCTACCTAGTTTCGACTTAGAAGACGGGTCGAAAAGTTCACAGCAAAAATAGAATACACGATCTGACGAATTGGAATACTGAAGCCAACTTCTAGGGATCGTTTCTTTATTGGGAAGAATTCTAGTGCAGTGAAAAACTGAAAAGTGGCGATTTCTATCCGAAGTATTTTGTGGAAACCTGGAATCAGGCCCAATGACTGGTTCTGGCCCTTTTTTTCTTATTATAGCCCGAATGGGTGCTGCCAATAGAGGCCACGATCCTATATCGGAATAGGACTTACTTTCCGGGACAATAATCAAAGCAGTTTGATTTGAATCATTACCTACTACTACGCCCGTATCTACAATCTCGACTGAGGGTTCCGCAACAACTGTAGAAGTTGAATCGCTTGTATCGAAATTTTGAAGGGGAAGTTCATCTAATGTGTCATTGTTCAATTTCGCTGGTGTTTTAGTGAAAAACGTCGCTAACGTCTTTGCGCTTGACTGATCTTTTTTCTGAGCTCGCGCCTTTCGAATACCAATACGTTGTAAATTTTCGTGATATATACATTTATTAGCCTGGACTAGGATACGTGTATTCAACTGCACGTACGAAACGCTCCAAAGTACGTATACTGCTACTATATCATATACGTATTGCATACGTTTCCTCAAAACGTCTTTGAAAATCAAAAAATCAATGTATACCTTGCGGATTTTGAGTTACACTTTAAGGGCGTTGACTAGCTGAAAAGCGCGGGCTACTCCGCTTCCCGCGTGAACTGTGTCGAGCGAGACAGCAGACGAACAAGAAAGACAGAGCATCATAGCTGCTACTGTGGTGGGGGTAGGCTGAGGACGCTAGGCTCCCTACTCCTCGGCAGCTAGCAAGTAGCTGTATATTCATGCCCAGTTCAAAATCATACGAATATATACAGGGTGATTCAGAATTCGTAACAAATCTCTTGAGGGGTTAATCCTTGTCAAAATTGGGATCAAAAGTTCCTGAGCCATTTTTTCGAAAATGATTTTTTTCCGACCGACAACTTTTTTTCTCTATTTTTTTTTTACAGCATTTGTTAATTTTAATAATGCGAATTAGTTTTTTTTATTCGATATCAGGGAGATTTCTTGGTGAAAGTTTTTTATTCAGTGGAAGATGTTGCAAAAATGTGTCGAAGGTTCCAAAGAAAAAAATAATTTTTCGGAAAAATGGGTGAGGAACTTTCGATCCCAATTTTGACAAGGATCAACCCCGCAAGAGATTCGTCACGAATTCTGAATCACCCTGTATATTAGGGTGGTGCTTATTCCGATGAAATATCTCTACACGGAAAAAAGAAAACAGGAATTATTACAGTATAAAATGTAAAACTAAGCTCTTCGAATTGAAAAGTGCAAAAATTACATTTTAAACTGTATTTTTTAGTAAGATATTTAGTAAATAATTTGTTGCTGTGTAAGAAACAAAATTCTCAATTTAAAAATGTAATTTACTAATTATAAAATCTAAAATTTTTTTTGCTTGTTGAAAATAGAAATTGACTCTCCTTAAAAATCATTTATTCCATTTGAAAACTGTAAAAATTATCATTTGGCCGTATTGTACGTTTTAAAGTACCGAATAATATAATATATTTCGTCGTTCATTAAAATTTACAGTATGAGCTTGTAATTCTGAAAAATCCTCCAGAAAAAGTAATTATTAAATTTTGAACTGTAATTTTTAAAATTAATATTTTAATCGTAGTCAATATATTCCTAATCAAGAATTTTTATTATTTAGAATGTAAAATGTGTACTTTTAAAAAGTAGAGCAACTTGGATCACAAGTTGTAAGATTTACATTTTCGTAATTGAAACTTTAAGGTGTAGTCGGTAAATTTTACCAAACTCGCCGTCAAAAACTACCTATGGTGGCGCTCTACCGTGTTATAGTTTTTGCGCGATAATGTTCACGCTTCGACAATAAAGGTTATATTCAGTTTATGTGCGTCTTTTGTCTCCGCAGTTTGTGTAACAAAAAAGTTTATTAATTTATACCTACATCAGTGTTAGATAATTATTTATTGTTGGTAAGTAATAACAATTCTACACAATTTGCTTTTTTATAAAATTTTTCATTTAGAATGCTTTAATGGATGCTTATTTATTATTCTCAAATTTTTTAATATTTTTAAATTCAGCAAATTACTAAAGTCATGTTAATGTTTTTTCTGTTTGTGTTTTGCTATGTTAAAGGTTTGCGTGGATTTTTTTTTATCTTATATATTGAATGCTTTAATCATTCCTAAAATGGATAACTTCAGCCGCACTAATTTGGGTTATTTCATTGATCATACTGAATCAAGCTTTCATAATACCCATGTTATTTCATCCAATCCATCCCTATTTATCGGTGCAGATGCATTTGAGAATGACGCTTATGGTAACATTGAATCCTTGGGTCCAGCTCCCCAAGTACGTTTTGTTTTGGTTTTCAGTTTTTTTTAAATAACTTTTTACTTTTATTTTATTGTACATAAAATAGCAGTCATTAACAAGTGATCTTCAACAATAGCACGTAAAGCACGTATTTCTCACATATATTTTTTATCGAATTTTTTTACATTATTTAAAAATAATCAATGCTTACAACTGAAATGTTATGTTTGCTATTTTTTGTGTGACTTAAAATATTATCTTAATAACTTATAATTATATTATTATCTTAATAATCATTAATACAAGAGTGTCAATAAGAGTGTACGAAAATTATCATAGGAAAATTGTTTAACCAATCTATATTTTATTTTAGGCTGTTCCTGTTGAAAGTCCTACTGTAGTTTATCATCCACCAAGTCCGAGCCAAGTTTTGCTGACTGTTGGAACCAGTCCCTCTATTGTTAATTCTTCAGGCGCAAATCAAACTGATGGAACCAGTTCATCAATCGTTAATCCATCGCTCAAATAAATATTTTAATTAATTTTCAAAGTACTTTATTTATGTCATTAGATTACTAATATGATAGTAATAATCGAATAGAAGATGAGAAAATTTAGTAATACGATATTTAAAGGTAAGATTTTGGTAAGTGAGAAATTACTATTAATGCAATATAAATTTAATTAAAAAATGTACATTTACTTTCTCACATTAATAAAACTTACTTCTGATTTACGGAAAATATACTTTTTGAATTTAATAAATTACTTTTAATGAGTATATTTATTGCTATGTAAACTGGAAGATTTAAAAAAAAATATCAACATCACAGACTAAAAATAACAAATTTCGAAGATTTTACATTAATATCAGTTAATAAAGAGACAAGTATTCAAAAAATTAAAGTAAAATTTATCAGATGAAACTGTAAATTTTAATACATATAGAGTGTTCTTCTGATATTCCGTACGAAAACTTAGAGTTTGGGATAGTAACTTTTTTACAGCATGACAATGTAATATCTTGTATTCCAAATGTAAAACTTACTGCGTCGCGCCAAACTGTAACTTTTACAGTTTCGTTTGCGAAGCGCTGCGTTACTATTTAAAAATGTAAAAATTATTCAACAAAATTTTAATAATTCCTGTTTTCTTTTTTCCGTGTAGCAGCTGTAAGAGTAGCAGATACACTCTATTTGATCAATTATGCCTTTGTATTTGACGGTTGAATGAACAAACACAATAATATCTACGCAAAAAAAATAATATGTAAATATATAATTTATTGAAAGCTCCTCTAAGTAGGCAAATGGGGATTTCGATTATCTTTATTAACTTCATCGACGATCTATGCAAGCTGGCCGCGTAATAGACGTCGTAATATCTTTTAATTATTATTTATGACCTACATCGGATACCTAAAAATTTTATTATTCTGTCATTCTGAACAGAACCCTCTGCTCTTCAAAGTACTCTTTAGATCAGACTTCTCCGATGCTTTGTACTCAAGCTATTTGATTTTAAACTCTGAGGACTCTACTCCAATCGTATGTAATTCGATTAATTTACCTCATTTTTTCTCGATATTCAGCCAAATCATGAACTCCGGGTCTTTTCTTCTTCTTCGCCAACAATGACAGACACTTTCTCGCCTTAACCATATTGGCACTAAAAAACTAGAACTTTATAATTGAAAAACACGAAGTAAATCGAAAAACTGTAGCACCCACAATTATGCGAGTCAGAAGATTTAAATTCTCAAAAGGAGAAGTCTGTATTTACCCCTACGATGCCTGTAGTTCGTGTTGCTACCACCCAACGCGGCTACGCTAGAAATTGCCGAATGTTTGCGCCAAAAATCGTCATTTCAATGCTTCAGGATTTTCCTGATTACTCCTCAGTCATTGATCCGATAGTATCGATCATGATCTTGATTCGAAGGTAAAGGATGTAGCTGTGTTATGGCTTTCGCCGAATATTAAAAAAAAAATCGTTACTCGTTTTACATCAGCGCGAAGATGGCTTACTTTCAAGATTATTTTTTGCAAAGCTTGAAGTGAAATCGCAAATTCGGCCAAAGCCATGACACGGATACATCATTTATCTGTAAGAATTTTCATCGAAAACTCCGTTATCTTGAAAAATGAGGAAATGAGAAGGTAAATGCCGAGAGTCTATTTACGCGCGCTCGGCGAGGCCTAGTCAACGCCCTTAATAACGTTCAATGCCGTTTTCAATTCCTTTCGATGATTATACGCTTGAAATGCGTTGTCTTAAGTGTCATATCTACACGTCATTTATACGTTTTCCCGATATAATAATGAATGTGCAATATGATGGAATCGAGTGAGAACGTGTGGAACTCAAGGCAAAAAATTAAATTGAAAACATATTTGCAACTCGGATGTTTAGTTAACATATCTCAGTTGCATTAAAACACTGATATCATTGAGACAGATGCAAAATCCAAGACAATTACGAGAAAGTGACTGACTTTGTCAATACACTAGGACCTCGATTCAACGGTCAGTGGCGGGACCGGCTACGCATCTCACCTTCTTAAATCGAGGTTGCGTACACTCCGCCCAAGCAGCATCTGCGCACCGGCCCCGGCCGCTGTCGCCAGCAGTGCCGTACAATGAAGCGCGCAACGGCGCCCCTTTCTCTTGATCGTATATTTTGCATTAATATATATATATATATATATATATATATATATATATATTGTAACGGGTTTTTCCGAGGTTCGGGTAACCAAGGAAGATAAGCCGAATACAAACCGGGGGCCAACGGGTAGGTAGGGGATGCTGTTGGGCGCCAGACCTCCTTAGAAGTCCTCTCTCTCTCTCTCTCTGGGACCCTCCGACTAACTACTACGATAGAGGGATTTCGTAGGGGCGAGGAATAAAGACACCAGTTGTTTGATTGAAAATACTTATTTATTTAGAAAAAGAAAAAAAGAAAAGGTGGCGAATTTTGGACCACGCCCGCTACCTGGCGTATGTAAAATTAGGAAAATATTAACTTGACTCTACTCTACTATAAATTACGTTATTAAATAAATTATCAAAAGAAAAAGCAAAATGAAAACTGACTAGACTCAAAATACAAAAAAAAAACTATAAACTAGTAGTTGCACTACCGTGCTCTTGAGAGGGACGGTAGGGAGGACCAAGTCTACTCGACCTACGGTCTACCTCTCTCGCTCTGGCTACGGGACAGTCAGCTGTCACCGTAGCGAGAGTGCGTGCCTCTCTCGACGTCTCTCGCTATACTATCGCGGCGCGCGGTATAGCGGCGGCGGAGAAGTGGAGGGGCAGGCAGCGGTTCAGGAGAAGCGACAGAGCTCTGACACGCCGCAGCTGAGTGCGAGGCGTGACGTCAGCCGCTCTGTGGCCAATATGGCGTCGAACTGAATTCGGTCGCGATCGGCGCAGCGGTGACCAATCTTGGCACGGCTACGCGCAACGAAAACAGGCGTACCGGTGTGCTGTATTTTTGAATCCAACGGTTCGCGGGGAACGGTTGGGATTCAGACACACGGTTTCGAGGCCTAGGGAATAATACGGGGTGCGGGTTGTACTATAGGGGGTATCGACTAGAGATCGGATGGATCCTACCTGGGGGTGACGGTCTCGCTGCCTCGGTTACGACGGTATTAATCGGTAAGACGGTCGGAGAGCCGGGTGGATGCAGGGGTCGTCAAAATCCAAAGCAGTAGTCAAGTCCAAGATCCAAATCGATAGTCCAAAAGCAGCCGGGTCGATACACAAACAAAACAAATCACTCCACCACGCTTCAAACTCACTCCCACAACTCTCTCCTCTCACTCTAAACTCTCTCTCTCTCTCTCTCCAAAATTAACTTTTCCAAAAACTTCTAAAGCGGCGAATTACACGAGGTGCACTCTCGATTCTCCAAAGATGGAAGTGATTTCTCTTCCGGTGTTAGTACCAACCGCATCACCCGGCCTGCGGGCGCTGGCGGCGACCGCGTCACCATGTGCGAGGGTCTGCGGCCAATAGGCTCCGCAGGGAAGTCGGGCGGCGCGATTTAAATCGGGCGGCCGGACTTCGGCACGACCGTAGTCCGGTTTAGCGGAGGTCTAAACGTTGCCACGTTACAATATATATATATATATATATGGCTGGTTCTACACTAACGGGAAACTTCGTGTCCCACGAAGATTTCACCCATAAAATGACTCGAATTGGATATTATTTCTCACTGTAATTCATATCAACAAGTTGTTTGAAAGAGTCAATAGTCTAGAAATATCAAAATATATACATCAAATGGAAAATTTTCACATCAACACCTTATAAAATCAGTCCCCTGGGGTGTCCCAGATACAAAATCGAAATTATTTCGTGACATGTAGTGAACAAGTGATAATATTTTTCAATAGTACTCTAATATAGTTGTCTATAATAAAGGCCTTCTACAGTTTGCGTAGTCATAATTCTTGAATTCACTATTCTTACGCCAAAATTGTGGGCTAAAGTTTGTCCCTTGATTTCTGCTATCAGTCCCCTGTCGCACATAAAAAAAATTATTTTACTTCACTCAGTGTGATTTTGGACGTTTTACCCACGCTACGCGTGGGTAAAACCCCCATTTTCACACCTCCTAAAGTAAAATTTTGTACAACACTCGACGGAAAAACTTCTCCTGATCTCGTGTGATTGCAAAACTCGCCTTCGGCTCGTGCTGCAACCTCACACTCGTCAGAAAAAGTTTTACCGGACTCGTACTGTAATGTACTATTAAATGGTGAGTGGCACCTTCGTCACGATTTATGCGTTAAATAGGATGTAACCGCTGTGAAGTTCATAGCAAATGCCAGACAGCGCTTTAGCGCTATTTTATTTAGTCGTTTCTTCCAGTCTAGTGTGATGATAACCTATCTGGACCCCTAACAAGATCAGTCCTCTGGTAACGTATTTCTTTGATTAAATTATTTTATTCACGCTGTTCAGCTAGATAACATCTAATGGTAGAAGTCATATAACTATTACTGCAAGGTTATTTGAAGGAATATTGTTAGTTTCTGCATGATTGTGTATTTTAGCCTAATTTGTCAGTCCCCTGTCGTCAGTCCCCTGTCTGGAAATACGCCAGGGGATTGACCACACTGCCAGAGGACTGTTTCAATATACGTTTTCAGGCATTTTTGAGGATCATGGCGCCCAAAATCAGTCCCCTGGCGAGAGAATCAGTCCCCTGTCAGCAAATTTCAAAAAATCGTAATTATTTCGCAAATTGCTAGATAAATACAGTGGCCCTTTGTAGCCGAAAAACTACAGAGCAATACCCTTCTGTGAAACCGATTATTTTTTCAAAATATTCGAAAAAAGTGTCGGGGACAATTTTGGGCAATTTTTTTCCCGTTAGTGTAGAACCAGCCATATATATATATATATATGGGGAATTCCACGCCGAACCGCCCCACTTTTGACCCTCACCCCTTTCGATTCGATTCATTATTTTTTATGTGGTTCCGCCTTTTCGAAAAAACACTCTCTATTTTTTTCAGATTTTTTGGAAACCGTCCGATTGACCTATGATTTTTGAAAATGACCACATCGATAGCCCGAATCGAAAAATCTGAAAAAATTCTCAAAAATCTTTTTTGAGATTTCAAAATTTTTGGGCCCATAGCCAAAGTGGGCAGACGTTTGCTTCTTATGTTATTCAACGTTGTTCTCGGAAAAAACTCAGAATATCATAGGAGCGAACGTCTGCTCACTTTGGGTCAAGGCTTAAAAATGTTGATAAACGAAACAGGATTTTTCAGATTTTTCTATTGGGGTCAGGATTTCCAAAATTTTCCAAAATTTTCCAAAATTTTCCAACATTCAAAATTTTGACCTCAATCGAAAAATCTGAAAAAATTCTGAAAAATCCTGTTTCGTTTATCAAAATTTTTAAGCCTTGACCCAAAGTGAGCAGACGTTCGCTTTTATGATGTTTCGAGTTTTTTCCGAGAACAACGTTGAATAACATGAGAAGCAAACGTCTGCCCACTTTGGCTATGGGCCCAAAAATTTTGAAATCTCAAACAAGATTTTTGAGAATTTTTTCAGATTTTTCGATTCGAGCTAGCGATGTGGTCATTTTCAAAAATCATAGGTCAATCGGACGGTTTCCAAAAAATCTGAGAAAAATAGAGAGTGTTTTTTCGAAAAGGCGGAACCACATAAAAAATAATGAATCGAATCGAAGGGGGTGAGGGTCAAAAGTGGGGCGGTTCGGCGTGGAATTCCCCATATACACCCAGAAAAATGCGTACCTTATATTTGAATAAACTAGCATATTTGAAATGAATATATTCGAAGCAAATAGATTTTTCTTCGACTGTAGTAAAATTTTTTGGCTCATCGTGGTTGATTTGAATATAATAATATAGTTCATTTCCGGAACACCATTTTTAGGTGCATCAAATAACCATTTACTTGATGCCGCTAAATATTTACTGAATCCTAATAAGGTGTACGACAGCACAGTAGCGCCACCATGCGGACCACGTGCTCGATTGTCTGATCACCGGTCGACCGGTGCCATTATACGATTCCGATACGTCGTGTGAGCAGTTGTATTAAGTGAAAAATATAAAAGTCTTTATTAACTAATAAAAAGTTATGGACGAGCAGATGCGCAACGTCCTCACCGATGCCGGGCTGGGAAAATACACTACAGTATTTGAAGGTATGTAATTTGATGGTTATTTTACCATATTTGTATGATAATTGAGGTTCTAGTACTCTGAACGCGTGTCAAAAACGTGGCGGTGCAACGTATTATTTCCCAATATGCGTTATTATTTCCAACAAAGTAATTCATCCTGTATGGATTCCAGAAAACTTCATTGACATAGAAACAGCATTAGAATTGACCGATGATACCCTGCTAGAGAAATTAATACAGCCCATTGGCCATAGGGTCAAATTTCTTAAAGCTTTGTCGAATTTTAAAGCGAATTTGGAACAGGTAAAGAAACATAATTTTAATCAGATATTGCCGAATAAATTCTTTATACGACTTGAAATTATGAAAAAAAAAATGTCATTTTGAATCTACAAGTCATAATATCTAATTTTTTTTTTTTTTTTCTTCCGTAAAAAAAAACTGGGTTTTTTTTTCCGTAAAAAAATCTGAAAAAATTCAAGTATACTCTCGAAGGCCTCAAGCTCAGATTGCAGGCAGAGGGTTAATTTATGTAAAAATATTGATCAATCAAAATGACTTCTGAAAATAAGAATTTATTATACTTCCAATATTTACCTTCTATACATATTCATCCTAATATAGACTGATTTACAATGTAATCTTTTGATAGTCCATAAAGACCTCAGTTGAAAATTCTATCACTATTATTCTACAGCAACAGATATGAGAGTTATTTTGTTTTTTTGTTATTGTACTATGTATTATTTTAGAATATCAGTAACGCTTCATTAGAGCGTACTATTTCTACTGCATCTACAAGCAGTTTCACACTATTTCTCGAGCCTGACGAAAATGACAAATATCAAAGTACTGACGAATTAGACCCGAATTATCTACTTGCGGATCCAAACCCTGACGTCTCCGACCCATTTGAAGCTAAAAAATCAAAGTTAGAAGATACCAAGCTCGAACGCAGCATCACTCTTTGGGTAATCATAATTTTCTATTCTTCATCGTTCTTCGATTGATTGAGCCCCTTCTTGAATAATTTTCTATTATTCTTGGTAAATATCTACGCACCAATAAATAATGAATTGGATTGCTGCAGGACTTGAAGAGTACTTCAGATTATACTTCTGCGAAAAATGAAACACTGTTTGTAGTGCCAAGCACCGATCTTGAGCACCCAGAAGAAAAAGACAGTAATAAAATCCTGGACTTAGGAAGTATATTAATCGACCAGCCACAAAAGAAAAAACGTTGTATAGCGCAAAGCACAGATTTGAAGAAGCAAGTTGAAATTGCGGCCATAGAAGGAACTTCGTCGGTTGATACAAACGAGGAACAGAAGGAGAATACAAATATTTCAGACGACAAGCATCCCATACGTACAGCTGAGGATTTAAAGAACTTCTTATCAACCCATCCAGAAGGACAACAAGTTTTGAGTATTTTCTCCAGAGATCAAAAGCTGAATAAAACTGCCCGGGATAAATTGACAAGTACAGTAGTGTACAAATTAATGAGCATACATGAAAACGTGAAAAACCAACAGTTCCAGTTAATTGCTTCACTCATAGTGAAGTTATTCCCTACTGAAAATCAGGAAACATATTATATTCCACCGTTCCATCAAGGCAAAGTTCAAAAAGTTTCTAAAGGGAAACTACCTTACAAATATAGAAACACTCGTCAAGGAATGCGGCATAGTGGCCTTCTACAGAAATCACTCATAGGAATTTCAAGCCCATCCAATGCATCTAATATAAAAAACCTCGCTCCAGATGATGTCTTCAATAAAGCCAAGACATGGCTTACACATTACACAGAACCGTGGACGAAGGTAGTTCACTTATGGGAAACTACTGCGCCTAATAGGATGCATCAGCTGCGTGATCCAGGAACAAAACTCAATCTAACTGCAGTCTTCCGGGAATGGCCAAGTTATAAAAATCCGTTGGGATACACTCTAATGAACATCGATTTCAAAACGCTTTATGGTGAAAAAGAATTGTCGTTCCTCTCTGGTTGGCTCGAAAAAAGGGATCGAATTTACCAAGTGCTCACGAAAAAGATTAAGGATAAGCAACTAGTTTCTGTTTTGAATAACTACGTTTCTGATGACATATCTGAAGATTCTAAGGATGCAATATTACTGTATCTAATCCCTGCGATTTTACCACCAACTATTATTCGAGCTCAAGGCAAGAGTGCATGGAAACCTTCAGTTATTGAATCGCAGAATTCATTCATTCTCAAAGTGGAGGTCAGTCAATTTATTTACCTTACTGATTATGCAAGATTTATATGTATTAATAAAAAAATGCTGTACACGATATGATATAACTCATCTACTATTAAATTCTGTTCCTTTATATCAATTATGCTTTTCAGTCACCAGCTGAGATAAAAACCCATCAAGAACAAAGAAGAAGATTGATAACGAAACAAGGATTCACTGTGCAACCGAACGTGATTATACAAGGTCCGTGGCATGCCATTCGTGCCTATTATGTCCAAGTAGACAATATATTATACAAGCTCCAAGACGCTGTATCAGCGGTGGATATATGTTTCAAACTGTACCAAGTTCTACATTTGAGCTATTCTCCAGAAGTCAAGAATGTTTGGATGTTCATTCAAAAATACTTTTACGAGATAACAACAGAATACGACAGCACACCCTGCCAAGTAACTGCTTTGATAAGCGAATTATAAAATCTTCCCCAACTGCGTAATGTATAACTTTTTTTATTTTGTTTGTTTTTGATTTGTTTCAATCTGCGCTTGCATCCTCACACAATCATGAATTATCCATGCTATCATTGTATAGTACAATGTAGAAATATATCTGCCTTGATTTTACATACCGGGTTGCGCCATTCGAATCTCAGATACTTTACTTGTGCAACCGACGACTGTCATAGAAACTTTCGACTTGTATACTCATTTAGGCGTCATCTGCGGCGGAAGCACCCAGAAATTGTTGAAGTTCATTTACCACAAATAGAAATATTGGCGCGTGACGAAGCAGAGCAAATCTTGCAATATCACGACGATGCCATTGAAAACTACGATACCGATGACTCAAATTCGAACGATGAAGACATGAATGAATTTGTTGAAAATGCACCCGAAAATATTGCTGAAAATTTAGATACTATGAAATCAAAATATTTAGGCTTTTTATATTCGAATCTTGACTTATCCAGGTCGTCTATACAAAGCATAGTTTCGAATACCACAGATTTATTGTTACATGTTGGCACACTATTGGTAACGTCAATAACACCTACTGACGATACACGACCTAATTTTCAAATTTTATTGGATTTTATGAAAGAACCTTTTCGTGATTTTGCTACTGAATTCCAAAGACTCCAACAATTGACTTCGTCTGAACTTTTTGTAATGCCTGAAAAAATTTTCATTGCACAGCGTCTCGACGAAAAAATTGTTAATGGTCAAACAGAATTAGTTCCCGTAGAAGTTGTTGTTTCATTCATACCACTTAGAAAAATGTTCAAAATATTCTTTCAAATTCCTGGTATTTTTGATATGGCTTATGCCTTTCTTAATGACCGTCTCAATAACCAGATACTATATGATATTGCTGATAGTCCACTTTGGTCGGAAAAAAAACATGTCTTTGGAAATAAATTCGTGATTCCTATATTGTTATATTATGATGAATTTGAAGCGAATAACCCGCTGGGTTCACACGCTGGCGTGCATAAAATAGGTGCGGTGTATTTAAGTCTCCGGTGCTTTCCTTTACAATACCAGTCAAAGTTGGCAAACATAATTCTGGCAATGTTATTCCATTATGATGATAAAGTTGAGAACGGCAATGGTATTTTTCAAATTCTTATCGACGAATTAACTTTCTTAGAGAATACAGGAATCACTATCACATTACCTAACAATCAAGAACAAACTATTTATTTTTCACTAGCCGCAATAACCGGTGATAATTTAGGTCTTAATTCCATCCTTGGTTTTGCTTCTTGCTCTGCTAATTATTTTTGTCGCACATGTAAAGGCCACAAAACAGATTTGTTGCGTCACACGAAAGAGTATTCGGAGTTACTTAGAGACAGAAACAATTACGACCAAGACCTTCTAATTGACGACTATAAACGTACTGGAGTGAAAGAATATTGTGTTTGGAATAACTTACCATCTTTTCATGTTACCGATAACTGTGTTTTCGATCTAGCACATGATAAACTTGAGGGTGTCTGTAATTATGATTTAGTTGTCATTATAAACGATTTAGTATATATTTCCAGGATAATCACGTTAACTACATTGAATTCTTTGATACAGAGTTTTGATTACGGTTATATAGAAAAAGGGAATAGACCTCCCATCATCACTTCAGAGATGATTCTTCAAAAAAAGAAAATCAATATCAAAGCCGCTGAGATGATGTGTCTTGTCAAAAATTTTGGTGTGATGATTGGGAATTATATTCCAGAAAATTATCCTGTTTGGGAAATATATAAGACTCTTCGTCAAATAATGGATATAATTTTTGCTCCATGGTTTCAAGTAGGAACTGATCAACTCTTGCAGACACTTGTTGAAGAACATCATGCGCTGTATTTAGATATTTCACAAGAGATTTTAAAACCCAAATTTCACAATATGGTACACTATCCCAGAGCAATGAGACTATTAGGACCTCTGCGTAGCTTGTGGGTTATGAGATTCGAAGGAAAACATGCCGATTCCAAAAAAGTTGTACATTCCACCGGTAGTAGAATAAATCTAACGCATTCTATAGCAATGAGACATCAAATGAGAGCTGGTTTCACCTTTCTAGACGGCTCAAGTTATAAGTCACCTATTGAACTTGGACCTCTTGATAATGAATGTCATATCCAAATCCCAGAGAATCTCAATGGCTTTAAAGCATTCAAATGGCTTAAAGTTGATGGCAAGTTGTATAAATCTAAACGGTGTGTTCTTCACCTCAATACCCCTGTTGATGATTTGCCATGCTTTGGTCATGTGAAATATATTTTCCGCCAGGCTGATAATATTTGCTTTGCATATACGATTCTAGAAACGCTACGATTTGATTGCCATAAACATGCATTTGTTGTTAGGATGCAAGCACAGGTACTATTGCGCTTTATATCTCTTGAAGATTTACTTGATTCAACTGCTCTTCACGCTATTTGTAGCGATCGTCCAGATAACATAAAGTACATAACTACTTCATTTGGACTGCAGTGATTTTCGTTACACATGTATTACTTATTTTTTATTTTCATATTATAGTCACGCATAAACCAAAGTATATTATTATTATATTCACTATAAGAACTGAAAGAACTGTTTCACATTTCTATATTTTAATTTTGTTAGATATTTCATTTCTTAGTCCATTTTATAAGTGTAAAAACTGTCAATATAAATAATAGGTATATGGTACATAGCGCATACCATGTGCAGCGTATATATAATATACCTATATGATGTATATATAATGTCAGATTCTATAATAATATATCTATGTGTTCAAATTATGTTAAGATTTAAAAAAAAAAAATGATTTAAGGGATTAGTCTACTTTACACGCTTGAAAAAAATGATATTTTTAAGAATTTTTTTTTAAGTTTCTATCAAAGTTATTAACAAAAAAATGGTTGGGCTTAATGAATACACTCTCGAAGTACACAAAAATTGTTTATTTTTCTTTATTTTAAACATTTCTTATACATAATATTTACAGATAACCGTATAACGCCTCTAAAGTAGACAGGTGAGTTACGTCTCTGGAACGAATCGTCTGAAATCAAAAAAGTTAGTGGCGTTAGATTCAGTATACAATAATAGTGGGTTCGCGCCGAACTACAATTATCAACTTTGGAACATATTTAACAAAATAGCGGACTTATATAAAAAAAAACTATTTTTTCAGTGGTTTTTTCTATAAGAAAAAAAATAGTAAAAATCAAACTTTTGAAATGATTGTAGTTCGGAGCGAACCCACTATTATACTGAGTTTAACGCCACTGACTTTCTTGATTTCAGATGATTCATTCCAGAGATATGGATAACGTAACTCACCTGTCCACTTTTGAAGGCGTTACGGTTACCTGTAATTATTATGTATAAGAAATGTTGAAAAAAAAAAGTAAACAATTTTTGTGTACTTCGAGAGTGTATTTACCAAGCCCAACCATTTTTTTGTTAATAACTTTGATATATAAACTTCAAGATAAATTCTTAAAAATAGCGTTTTTTTTCAAGCGTGTATGAAGTAGACTAATCCCTTAAAGTATGAATAACTACAGTTTTTGTTAAATTTTCGAAAATTGATTGTCTTGCTTCTTTGCATCTGCAGCTATCAATATGGTAGCTGTATGAATGAAAGTCGCGAAATAAATCAATTTTCGAAATTTATTGTACCCGCTATTTCCCAATAAAATTTTATTTTTGTGAAATAAACAATTTCTTTGTCCGTATTTTATACTAAAAAAGAAAAAAATTACATTCAATAAATTATTTATTTGATTCAGCGTAATAGTTATTTCCGTTTGAATATCTGTCTTCAATTACATTTGTTTCATAAAATCTACTAAATCTTTAGTAGGTTCATATATAAATAAACGATATGTATTCATTCAAATAAATTTTAGTTGTTGCGAGTAGGGCATTTTTCTGGGTGTATACAATTATATAAAAATATTGTGGAACACGAAAAGTGCAACACAAACGCATTAATTATTTTCAAGGGAAAGTAATGACGCTCGTAAGAATTTATAAGGCAGTAGAATCTTTATTTAATATTTATATAAATCAACAAATATTATAATTTCTATGACGATAGTAATTATGCGCCACTATTTTGTAGCGGGCCTGGCCGCGGAGACATGAAGCGACCCCCACCATCTCCCACCACGCGGCGAACCGGTTGATAAATGCAACATGGTGGGGACCGTCGCTTAAATCGAAGACCGTTAAATCGAGGTCCTAGTGTAGGTAGTTTGGCGTAGTCGATAGAGCGTGCGAATAGTAATACAAGCGAATGCGAGCGTCCCCGGATCGAATCCCGGCCACAACAATAATGCGAAGTTTTTCTATACTTAAAATTCTTACTTCGGAAGAAAGTGCGATTGTTTGCGATTAGTAGTTGTTAATCAACGCCTCATATATTGTAATTAATTCGTTTCAAGTATCTCAATTTTTTTGCCAAATATTCAAGTAGTACACGTGTATTCAACGTTGTTTATTGCGTAATATTGAATGTATAGGCGTAACGTTTTCAATAAACGCTACTGATGCGTTTAACTGAGAACATTTTTCCTCTGAATGAACGTAGAGTGTAATATGACCTTTTTATACGTTTTTCATACGAACTGGTGTTCATTGGGATTATAGGTGACGTTTCAGTTACGCGAATGCTAGGATATCGATGAACATACAAAATAAATGTGGATAAAACGCTCTGCAAGTAGGTTCTAATCACGTTGATCGAAAACGTCGATTACATACGTATATAAATCGTTTAATAAACCGAATATAAACGTTGAATTTGTCGTTTTGAAGGCGGACATTCAGTGGTATAAATAAACGTACTTGATAAACGTATATTATACAATCAATGTAGGCGGTTATTAAATCCAGCTTCCACCAATTTTGAATGTTTATTCCACCATTTCGTGTTGGTTGGGATAGAAGCATGCCTACAGCCGTCTGGCAGTCAAAGAACTGAAAATGTCATCACATATTGTCATGCAAAACTGTAAAAACTATTGAATAAGAAATATCATATTCAGTATAGTATCGATCGTACTCGATAAGCCCGAGCAACACTCATTTTCTGATAACCAACTGGTCGAACATCTAGATTGCTTAGTTTCGGGCAAACTTCCAAGTTAAATCCAATCGGATTATCTTTGGCTATCATAGTATCCCAATTCTTTAATTTTACATCACCATTTGGGGTCTGGAAAATAATACGATGAATTTTGTAATTGTAAAGTATGCCTAAAACCATGATTGGATAGTGCTGAAATTGTTATTCATCAATTATTCACCCATGTTGTACAATATTTGACAATAGCATTCCTCAAGTTTTTTATTAAATGTGTAAAATCCGAAATAAACCAAAGCCTGCACGACTCATCGAAAACGTGTTCGCAACTAATATTTGTTTCCGTGATGCCAAATAGTTTCCACATGGATCGATTCCACGTCGCACCGTCAGCAGTAACTACATCAACATGGAATCCCGCTTTTTCGAGCAGTATTATGCATTCCATGACAAGGTGATGGAGAACGCTTGATGTGGCACAACCTCTACTCAGAAAAGCTGCCAACTTCTGAAACCAGGTTCCTCGTAATGGCTGAAAAAGCATTACTACTGCGTGGTCACCCTTTTTCGATTGCTGATGATGAGGTGTATGGTCCCCAAGATCGGTAAAGCCATTCAGAGTTAACGTGCGGCGATTAAAAGTCAATTTTTCTGTGAGGTTCATTTCATCGATCAAAAGTGTACCTGCATAATTTGTTTGCATTACGACACTTATTTATTTTTATGATTCTGGATGAGCAATGAGCCGTATAGCGTAAATATTTAAAAAGTATTTGTACCCCTCCTTCCTTCTGGCTTTAATAACTGTGCTTTCTTTTTCAATGGGTCGAACGTTGCTTGCTGGAAGCCATAACAGCTGTTCATTTACCTGATGTACTTATCCAACGTGTCTGTACAGGGTAACGCCAAAATGTCGTGTTCTCGAAGATGCTCATACAATTTACGACTTTTGATCCGTAAAAGTAAACATTCATACACCCAGTTCGTAGTCGAGCGTCTGCCTGTAGAACTTTTTACTTTAGATGCAGCAAAACATGCTTGTACGGCTTCTTGCTGGGGCTTCGGTAGTGAAGCACTCGCACTCTCTATGGCGTCCTGACTAACAGCAGCGCACTTTTGCTTTGCGAACTCCATCTCTGCCTGCAAGTGCAGTACCTACAGGATACCGCTCGCCATTATGACTGATAATTGGATATTTAACGTATGTATGAATGATATTTAGGTATTTCACGGATATTGTGTGTGGGGTAACGTGCCTTGCGCTTTAGTCGCGTGTTTTTCTGCTTAACGCTCCGAACGAGACCTTTACATTTTTCATGTTTCTTCTGCTATACATTCAGAACTTTGCGACGCAGGTTGTCTGAGTGTTTTTTACGCTCTAATTGACAGTTTCTACATCTGGACCTTGGATGGCCCTTTTCAGGAAGTTCTAAGTAAAACTGGCAGAGTTCGGACCTTGAAGAGTATTAAGTTATAGCTCATGACTCCGTAAGTAACAGCGATTCACCATTTTCAATTATACGTACCTTGTCGCTTGACATTTCATCTGTAAGCCTGGACATAGATGCAGTTTATCAAATACGCACAGTGCTTCAACCAAATCGTCAACATTGCTGAACTTTGAAGATATGCTGTCGATGGTGATTAACTGATCGTATAGTATAATCTATTACGGTATAATTGTATAAGTTAACGCATTGTATTGTTGATTATTTTGATAAGCAAAAGTGCGCTACAAAAGCAAGTTTTACCTTCACAGACAAACTTTCAGTCACGATTAGTTTTTTAGTAATACTATAGTTGACCGAATTCCATTTAACAAATATGACTTCTTTAACAGCAGGTAAAAAAGTACCGGTCCACATAGTGTTCGGTGTGGTCACATTTTGTATCCCATTGCTCAATTTTTCAAAAGTGAATATGTCTGTTGGCACTGGATTCTGTGTAGTCTCGTCCGATTGGTGCGATAGTTCTTTTTCACCAATCTCCTGGTCAGTGTGCATACATTCTGTAGCTATATCAGAACTGTCACAAGCGGCTGGGACTACAGACGCTTGTATTTCATAGGCCAACTGACATGACTGAGGTGGCTGATCTGAGAAAATTGAGGGAATAGCTTCCTTTCTGAGATCAGGCCTTACCCTTTTCATTAAATCGATGGTCCCATCAGGCAGTACCGTTTCATAGAAGCGAAGAACGTCCTTCTCAACGTAATGATTCTCGCATATTCGTGAAGTAGGTTCCAACAGTTTGCCTGTCTGAGTTTGTACGACAGTCTGCCATTTTTTGAAAAGCTGCTCGTTATTCTATATGAATAGTGAATACCAATGTATGACAATGTTTATATCAATGAAATAGAGTATTTATTTATTGATCAATTCCATGCGAACTGGCTGAATGTGAGTGATATTCTAAATTGTGTATTGTATGATAGTTTTGTTTAGTTTTATATTCGGGTACTTTGTCAATATCATAATATAAATAATTGTACTTTAGAAAAAGTGAGCCTACTCTCAAGTCTGTTCCTACACTTTAGCAAGAGAGTCACGGAGAAAGTCTTTTGTATGCCTGTAGCCATTAAGTTTGTATTGTGCATGCAAATAAATAAATTAACTAATTAGTGAATAAGACGTAAGCAATTCACAGTTGGGAAAGTGAATGGATTTTTAGATTTGTGATTGGATTGGGATCTGGATTGTCAAAATCATCATAACTTTCATGACTCTCAATGTTTTTTGAAATTTCACTTTATTCGTTGTGGTTTCACTTATAGTTAGTTGAGTATGTATTGTAACGAGGCAAAATAGTAGGCCTCGTAATTTAACCATCTCCTCTTCCTCAGACCGAAGTGACCACCTTATTTTAGAAATCGAGTCAAAGCGAGAAGTCCCAGCTCAAGTGCCGAAGGTCCCTAATTGTAATTATAAGTTCGTGTACTAATGTTTTTCCCGTTCCCTATATCTCATATTCCCGTACCGTTCCGGCTTGACGAGACCGAGGGAGATCATCCCTCAATCTCATCCGGCCTGGCGGGTCACCCGGCCTTCGAGTGATTGGCCGGGGGAAAAAGAGTCAACGTATCCAGAGATACGCCTGGAACAGCGCTGCATAATGAATCTAGGTATAACGTGGAGTAGCTTCCTCCTTCCCTCTACCTGTCTCGTACCGGCTTGGTCCACCGGTCCATATGCAGAAATTCCGCCTTCCAGGATATCGAGAACATAACGAGCCATCTAACAAACCCCTGGCCAAAGCTCGAAGTGCCAAAAGGCCCTGCCAGGCCCGCGACAAAAGCCGGCAGAAGAAGAATACGCCTATTAATTTTATGCGTAGATCCTCCACCTCCCCCGAAATTGCATCTGCCTAGCGACAGACCTAGAAACCTCACTTCTTGCCTGGATCTCGTATCGAAAAGTTCCGTTTTGATCATTTTTCAATTTATCTTATCATAAATTCCTTTGTTTGAAGAAAACTGTATCGTTTGTAAAGTATTATTGAGAATTAACTTCTCTAACTTCAGATTAGTGTATTAGTGCCTTGATTAAGGTAAGATTACAACTCTAGACGACCCTGCGATTGAAATTAAATTGACTAAAGAGAAATTCGTTTCTTATTGCGTAGTTGTGACGCCGTTAATATATGATCGAATTGTCGTGCTTTAGTTTTGTTGAATCATTGGTTATTGATTGTAATATCGTTCACTGTGTCCCCTATTCTATGGTAATGCCTTGTTGATTGATTTTTCGAGAAAGTATCGTTATTCCTTATCGTGTCGTCATTAATTATCATATCGTCATTAATTATCGTATTGTCATTTATTATTGTATCGCCATTTATTATCGCATCGTTATTCCTCTGTCCTTTGTTAAATATTTTTGTATTGATTCTAGTCCCAGAAATAAGGATTTTCCGCGTGGAAAAATTAGTTGCCTAGTAAAAATACTGTTAAGGAAAAAAGGGGATTGGATCAGTAAAACAGAGGGACTCTAATATACTATATAAAGTTTATTGATAAAGGTTCATGATACACATGCTAGTATATAGGCCTAAACGGTTTCAACTGCTAATACTGTTCGTCCCCCCACTCATGCTGTACTTAGGCAGTTAATGGTGGGGGAAGCGCCTTATACACATACCTTAGATAGTATTGTACACTACAAATGTATGTGTACACCTACATTATCCAATACGCCTCCTTACATTTATAGTGTGCAATCCTATCTTATTTTTTTATTCCTTACTCTATATTCATTAATTTTCTAAGTTTTTCAAATTTTTCTTTGCCTAGCGGCTTTGTGAGTATATCTGCTATATTCTCGTCCGAAATCACTTTAATTACGTTGATGATGTTTTCTTGCACACACTCATGTACATAATGATAGTGAATTTCGATATGTTTTGAGTTTTTCGTAAAGTTTCCGTAATTTGCTATACTTATTGCTCCTGAGTTGTCTTCATAAATCTTAATTGGTTTCGCTGAATCTACATTAAACCCTTTTATTAGCTCTTTTACAAATTTTAACTCGCTTACCGCTTCCGACAGTGCTACATACTCTGCGTATGTCGAAGCCTTTGTCACACATTTTTGTTTCCTCGATTTCCAATAGATTACGTTACCGAATAGCCTAATTATATACCCAGTTGTTGACTTTCTGTCTAATTGGTCCCCTGCCCAATCGGCGTCTACATAGCAGTCTATAATTTCGGCATTTTCTTTTCTCTTATATCTTAGTTTCAAGTCTTTCGTTAGGTGCAGGTATTTTAATATCCGCAGGGCATATCTGTAGTGTGTTTCATTGTAACAATTTTGAAACCTACTTAGATAATTCACGCTATAGCTTATATCAGGCCTCGTCCCTGAGCTTATGTATAGTAATGCGCCAATCGGATTTCTGTATTTGATATCTATCTCGCATACATCTGACTTTTCAATTTTCAAATTCGTTTCCATTGGTGTATTATATAGCTTGCTGTTTTGTAGTTTGTATTTATTTACTAATGACTCAATATATTTTGTATGGCTTAATTCCATCTCATGTCTAATATAATCATATTCTATGATAATACCTAAATACTCTTTTATCTCACCTAAGTCTTTCATTCGGAATTTATTTGACAAAAGGCTTTTTATACTCTGTATTTTCTTTTTGCTTGTACCGCAAATTAATAGATCGTCTACATATATTATTAAGTAAATAGTGTCTATGCCTTTTCCAAGAGTATACAAACAGTAATCTAGGTTACTTCTTTTGAAGCCTAAATCCATTGCAAATCTATCAAAGCACTCGTACCAGGCCCTAGGACTTTCTTTTAAACCATATAGTGCTTTTATTAGTTTGCATATCCTATCAGTACCATCTTCGTATCCTTTCGGTTGGTGGACATATACCTCAGAGCTTATCTCACCGTTTAAGAAAGCCGTCTCTACGTCCATTTGTTCTATAATCAGGCCCATTTGGCAGCAAAATGATAGTAGGACTTTTAATGTTTGTATCTTTGCTACAGGAGCGTATATGTCCTCCATCACATCTGTCTGTTGGAACCCCCTTACGACTAACCTAGCCTTATGTCTATTATCGGACTTTCTAGTGTATACCCACTTTACATCCAAGATTTTCTGACCTTGCACCTTATCAACTAAACTCCAAGTTTTATTCTTATTTAGACATTCTATTTCTTTATCCATAGCTTCTTTCCATTGTTTACATTCCGTACTTTCAACCGCCTCCTCATATGAGTACGGATTATCTGCTCTACAATAATTTGCATATACATTATAATCTGGGAATCTCAATGGAGGTTTCCTATCGCGCATAGATTTACGTGGAACTAGTTCGGTATCAGGCTCGGATCTAACCTCATCCTTTTCAATTTTATCGTTTTTTGCTTCATCTGAGCTTTTGAAGCTTTCATCGGATGATTCATCGTCCGATGACGGATCATCTGTGTCATCTTTATTATCATCGTCCGACCTATTTCCATCGAGACCAATACATTTTACGTTTTCTTCAACGACATCGACATGTCTAGCCACTATTACTTTATTATTAATGAGAACTCTATACCCTACTTCACTATACCCTAGTAGAATTCCCATGTCTGCCTTTTTATCCCACTTGGAGACTCTTTTTTGTTCTGGTTTCCTTACAAAGACTTTACTGCCATACAAGCGTAGATTTTTAACATTAGGTTGTTTTTTGAAAAATATCTCATAGGGTGTCTTCTTTTCTATGGTATTTGCTAATGTCCGATTTTTTAGGTACGTAGCTGCGCACATTATTTCAGGCCAGTACTGCTTATGTACTTTTGCTTCCGCTAATAAACACCGCGCCATGTCCATTATTGTTCTATTGAACCGTTCCGCGGTTCCATTTAATTCATGTACGTAAGCTGGGCAGTTGTTAATAATAATACCCTTCCCTTTGGCAAAATCAAAAAAACGGTTATTTAAATATTCTCTTCCATTATCGCATCTCAGTACTTTTATTCTTTTACCCGTTAAGTTCTCACATTCATTCGTAAATTGAACTAGACAATCGAACACTTCTGCCTTAGATTTAATACAATAAATTTTTGCCATTTTGCTGTAGTCGTCAATGAACGAGACGAAGTATCTTTCACCATTCAGACCTACTGTTTTGAAACTGCCACATACATCAGTGTGAACAATCTCTAGTGTATCTTTAGCTCTAGTTCTATTATTTTCGAATGGCAAGTTGTGCATCTTATTTTCTATGCATGTCCTACATTTCATAAACTCTGTTTCAAGTTCGTTTGGGATACCCTCCAGCAGTTGCTTATTACAAAGAGTGTTTAGATAGTTAAAATTTACGTGTCCCAACATTCGATGCCACTTTTCTTTCAGGCTCATATTATTCTTACTTTCCGCGACATTTACCAAATGTTCTTTGTATTTTAACTCACTTTTCATTCTATATAAGCCACTTTGTTTAAAAGCTACAGCTGTGACTCTACCATGCTCACCTATAATCTTTGTTACTTTACCTTTAGAGACAATAGTGTTTTTATCAGTTAACTTTGCATAGCTTATCAGATTTGAATGCATATCTTTTGCATAGAAGACGTTTCTCATATTTACTTCATTTTTCACCCCGAACGCCTCAAAAAAACTTACTACATTTCCGATTTTAGTTGCTTTTACAACTCTATTGTCTCCCAAATATACGTTTACAGGGTCTTTAAGTTCGATACACTTATCAAAATATTCCTCATTATTAATAATATGATCGGTACACCCGCTATCTAGTAACCAGTTTATTTCGTATTTACCTAATCTATTTGTCTCACTACTGTACGCCACGTGATCGACCGTTGTCAGTGTTGTCACCCATGCGCTCGCACCTGGATTACTCGGTCCTTGTTGATTTTCGCGATGTACACCTGTTCCTCTCTGACCGCGCCAAGTGCTGCGCCCTCTGCTATAGTTTCCTCTTCCGGTTCGTGCACGACCACGTGTTGACCTTTGCCAAAAGCTGCCGTTGCTTGTCGATTGACCGCCATATTGGCACTCTCTAATTACATGGCCATTTTTTCCACACTTGAAGCACACTCGATCTTTCAGGCCTCTTTCCACAACAAATGCATTCGATCTTCTTCCGTTATTATCATCTTTATGAAGCTTTATTTCAGACATTTGTATTTTGTTTTTTACATATTCCACAGTTTGGTCATCCTCCTTCAAGGCATCTATTAGATCACCTATGTAGCTGTACGATTCAGGCAGTGTGTTGAGCATATAGTTCAGTTTTTCTTTTTCTGACACTTTAGCACCCGCGTTTTTCAACTCGTTCACTGACTTTTCAAAGTCGCAAAAAAAGGACGCTGACTCACTATAATCATTCAATCTTAATTTTTCCAGTCGGTTTCTGCATACGATCTGTAGTGCAGTTGACTCTTTTAAGTACATATCATCGAATTTTTTCATTATATCGTATGCCGTTTCCTTATCGCTCACGAACTCCAATTGTTTATTTGATATTGCACTGTAGATGTAGTTTATCGCTTTTAAGTCGTTCTCATCCCAATCCTCTCTATCTGATGTTCTTCTTGCTCTGCTTATGACTTCTTCACATTTTTTAAATTTCAAAAACATGGTAATTCGTTTCTTCCACATACTATAGTCCTCTCCGTCAAATACCGGTATCGTAATATCGTTCTTGGCCATCTTGTTTCACAGTTCTCTCTCGAACGTTCCTTCGTGTTCGCAGAGTCAGCACTTTCTTGTACACACTTAGTTTTACGATACCCTTTTTTTTATTTTTTTTTTTTAATTACTTAAACGCACCCAACCACCGAATCGGAACCACGCTCTGCTACCATGTTAAGGAAAAAAGGGGATTGGATCAGTAAAACAGAGGGACTCTAATATACTATATAAAGTTTATTGATAAAGGTTCATGATACACATGCTAGTATATAGGCCTAAACGGTTTCAACTGCTAATACTGTTCGTCCCCCCACTCATGCTGTACTTAGGCAGTTAATGGTGGGGGAAGCGCCTTATACACATACCTTAGATAGTATTGTACACTACAAATGTATGTGTACACCTACATTATCCAATAAATACGATAATTGATCTCGACGGCTTGTTGAGCCACGTGTTTCTGGAAGAATCGGTCTACAAGCTGTAGATACGATATTGTGATAATATCCCGATTAATTTAGCCCTTCCCGATTGGAAATAGTTTTAAACCACTAGTAAAACCTTGAGCTGGTATAATTATCGTTATTTCGAATTATAAATTGTAATAGAGTCTAGCGTCCCTTTTGTTAACGTGTACTTCGTAGTTGCATGGCGTTCCTCGTATAACGTTGCCTTGGCCATCTTTGTACGAACTTATTTGAATTTGATTTCGACGCCTTGCACTTTTCTAGAGAATATTCTGTAGTACCGACCCGTCCAATTAATCATTAGAAGTCCCCAAATTATTGATTCTGGACTTTTGATCCCGCTACGTTATCGACCCACTTACTGCGAACTAATATTATTCTGTGATTGATTTCTACCGTACCATAAGATATCGTTTCCTTCTTTTTGTATTATTTAATTGTTCTGACTTACCTATCCCCTTGTTCTATATTCCCTGATGTTCTGTATTACCCCCTGCCCTACTTATATGTGTGTGACCTAGCCAGTCAGCTGTCTTTGATATTGTTTTGGTTTAACTGGTTTAATTCCTATCCCGTCCGACCTATGTGATCGGCTGTGATTGTTTAATTGTTTTATCTTGTCTTTTATTGTTCGTATTAATTGTTATTATTTATTGTCTTTACCCATCGGTTTTTTTGTGATAAAATCCATAAACCAAAAGTATTTTGAATCTCATCTACATTATTTCACCCCCATGTTCCCCTCACGCTGAGCTTACCGCGCATTATCGTGTTACTCTTAGTTTATTATCTCGTTGCTGTATTTGTGTTTATTATATTTTATTTAATTCTTTATTATTATTATTTTGAGTTTGATTTTGAAGTTATTTCGTTACCGCGGTATCACTTAGGTACCTGGCGCCCAACATATCGTAACCTCATCGGTAGTAAGCTATTTTATAATTGTTAGGTGAATAGTAAATTCCCCGGTGAGTCAAACGTGGCCAGAGTGCCTGGTTTTGTCGTCGTTGCCTGACCGGTCCCAAACCCAGACCGTCGGCAGTGTACGTCACAGTACACTGAGAGAAAAAAATCGTTGAATCAAATATACTGATTCTGTTGGTTAAGAAATAGTTGCTTCAACCATCATTTTGTATGAATGAATAAGCTGTAATTACCATAACAAATCTTGGCCATTTGAATCAAACAAATGAGTTATTCGGAACATATAGTTAATTTGACTATGTTTTTTATTCAAACAACTATATATTAGTTGTTTCGATTAAAACCATTCGGTTGAAGTAGAAAGGCAATGTGTTTGGATGCATGTATTCGGATTAACCACATACCTTGTTGTCTTGAATAAATATAGTGATTGAATCAACCGAATTCGAAATGCTTGAGACAATCGATACGCATCGTTCGATAAAACAAGTGATTTGATAGAATCAAATCATCCGTGTTTATTCGATTCAAACTTATAACTCTGTCAACTCTGTCAAATGCGCTAGGTTGATTTGACTAAATGTTACTTCAGTTTGAAACTTGTGATGATTGTGTCGAACAAATTGAATCGTTCAGCCAAACCGATTGTGGAACGGATTTGGAACGGATTTTACAGATCGCTTTTTTCATTCCTAATACGAGTGAGATTTATGTCACTGAGTTTTATTATTCCATATGTTTCGTATGAAATCACTTAATTAGCGATATCGCATCAATCTGTACGCGTTACACTCATATTTTTCACAACATTTTCCAGGTGTGATCTCGCCTTAATACTGATCAATCATGATACTGATCGTTGCGATTAAAATGTCTATCAGCTCTTAATTCAACACCTTGATCATAGGTTTCGATACATACGAAAATATGAAACCCGTTACCATAGGGTAGATTGGCGTAGTAGGTAGGGCGTGCGGTTAGTAATATAGCGAATGCGAGCGGACGTGGGTTCAAATCCCGGTTAGGGCGAAAAAGTTAGGTGGCGTTTTTCTTATAGAATCGGAGAAGTTTGTCGATCTACATATCGATAGTTATGAAATGTGATAACGAATATTCACACGCACGTAAAATTTCTTCGTTCAATTCGCAAGTTTCGATTTAGTTCGAGCAACCAATATTTTGTCACATTTACATAATATTTATTTCGCCGCCCGTAACCGCCGCGTTTTGTTGGGCTAAACAAGGTTTTTTTGTTTTAACAAATTTTTTTCTCAGTGTAGTTGACAGAAACGCGAGAGTGTTGAATGGATCATCTCATATATTTTCGTCGACAAAGTGTTTGATCTCGACATCCAAATCTCAATTGGATCAATGATATATCTTATTGGTTTACCCGGAAAGATATTCAGCTGTAACATACGGTGTTTGATCCGAAAATACGTTCATTAGATTGAAAAAATGAAATGCTACACTAAACTAGAAATTTTATCGATTTACCTTATTAGATGATCGCTCCAACTGTGCATTTGTCAATAGAACCATATCTGGTTTATTTCAAATAACTAATCCGCTGGTTAAACTTACCTAATATTTATTTGAACGCCCGTGACCGCCGGATTTATTTAATTGAAATATTTTTTCTTTGGTTCAACGACTTTTTTCCCTCAGTGTATATGTATGAACAAATGTGATTTTCTTATAATATGTATGATTTTGCGTTGGATGTATTGGTTCAATTAAAAGATCATGACAGAAATTGTTCGGTATTTTGTCGAAAAATTTATTTCGCAATCCTATTGTTTTACATTGAAATAATTGGTAACATTAGATAATAAGTACACTGCATAACATATTCGATAACGATTGTTTTTTGATTATTATCGAGTATACATCTGAAATAATAAGCTTTTTTTCGCAGAAGATTTGCCTCTTTGCAGTTTAAACCGACAATTTGGACAATTTTTGTGATGTTAAATTAATAGTACACAATACAACTTGGAGCTAAGTAGTATAAGTATAATTTAACCTATAAATTTATGAATTTCGAGTTGCGATCGCGATATCCATGCAAAATAATTAAATGTCGCGGTTATTCGGAGCTTTCTTCAAACTCTGCTAGAGGCGCGTCGATCGGCTAATTGCAAATGTTAGCTATACACTCGTTCGCCACAGTTAAGCCCGGAGCACACAAAACGCAGTGTGCCGTAAAGACGGATCACCTTACAGGCCGTACGCTCACTCACACAATGCGCCGTCCAATCACAGGCATGTGTGAATGAGCGTACGGCCTGTAGGTGATCCGTCTTACGGCACACTGCGTTTTGTGTGCTCCGGGCTTTACGAGCAGCTCGGGACCGCCGAGTGCCGCTCTTACGAGCGCGACAGGGGCTCCCCACTCTCAGGACTATCATTGAATGTGTGCGCGTGTTCATGAATGTTGTTGCGCACAAGTATGCGCGAGCGACGAAACATGCGGTCGTGTGAGTGCTCTGTGCTCAGTGCGGTTGGTAAGTGGGGGTAAAGAAAAGGTGATTCAGCTCGTAGCTGCGGCACGACGCGTGCTCGTAACTGCGGCGAACAAGTGTATATACAATATATTGTAACGGTTCGGCTAGCTAGTTATAGAGAAAAGGACAGGCGTATGATCCAGTCATAACCGGATCATCCCCACCACCGCACCATCGTTTCAATAATCAAATTGGCAACGTCGGTTGACTACTGTAAGGATATATAAGCTGGTGAGGAGAGGCCTCATCAGCGATACGGTGCAAAGAGCTCGTAGATGTCTCATTTGTTGTTGAATCAGTAGAGTCAAGTAGAGTCTAGATACAGTAGACTCTCGCTATATGGCCATTCCATATATGGCCAAGCGAGCGGCTCGCCCTCCGCACGTACAAGCACACACACTAATATGCTGTCCCCCACTATACTCGCCACCAAGCCGCCGGCGTGCTTTGCGCAGCCACTGTCGCGCTTCACGAGTATAGGCATGCTCTTTTCTGCTCTCTATGTCAACTTCTATGGTTATGTTGGCTTGCTGAGCGGTTAATTCAACTTACCAGTGAACTGCTTTTCGTTTCTCTGCATAAGTGAAGCAAAATTGAAAAATGACTGAAAAATATAGTAAAGATAAGGGTAACAGTGAGAAGAGGAAGAATTTCAGTATTTTAGAAAAATGTGATATCTTAGATGAATTGGACAAAGGAGTAAAGCAGAAAGCTATCTGTGACAAATATGGTATTCCTCGAAGGACATTCCGTAATTGGATAGATCATAAGGATAAGTTGAGAGACGAAAAGGCTACCTATCAGTTGTCATCAAAAAATAAGAGGATTAGGAAAAGTGCTTTCGATGATATGGAAGAAGCTGTCCATTTGTGGTTTGATTGGACGGTAAAATCAGGTTTTAGTGTGACAGGTCCATTGATTCAAGGTATGACGATTAAACACAGTAAAATTCCTTTCTCTGTTACGCTACCGAAATTTTGTTTGTATGCAAAAACGAGCATCAATATATATATATGAAGTAATAATTTCGATCAGGTGATTTCAATCTAAATGTAGCTTTTTGTGACTTCATTAATTATTTAGATTGATCGGAAAAAGATCTATTTTTTGGCTAACTTTTTTAGAATATCATTTAAATTATTCGTCGTTAAAACGGAAACTAAAGAAGAAAACAATATAACATAAAATTTCTATGTATGAAAAACGCTCGGTCTTTGAAATTTCAGCAAAAGCTTTAGAATTGTATTCAGAAATGAAAATTGATAAGGAATTCCTAGCTAGTGACGGTTGGTTAACAAAGTGGAAATGCAAGTTTGATGTCCGCCACTACACAAGATGCGGAGAAAAATTATCCGCTGATAATGCAGCTGCTGCTCGTTTCAAGAATACCTTTGCCAAAATTATGGAAGAAGAGCAGTTACATCCATGTCAAATTTTCAATGCCGATGAAACCGGGTTAAATTTCAAACAAATGCCGAAAAAGACTCTGTCAGAGAAATCTCAAACACCACCAAGTGGCTTTAAAGTTAATAAGGATCGCGTGACAGTAATGTTATGCAGCAATGCTGATGGATCATTGCGACTACCACCAGTTGTAATAGGTAAATCTGCAAAACCTAGGGCGATTAAAAGTATAATGTCCTCCCTTCCTGTGTACTATAAAAGTCAGAAAAGTGCATGGATGTCTGCGGAAATCTTTGAGAGATGGTATCAAGAAGAGTTTGTCCCTAGAGTCACCGAATTTCTAAAAAGTAAGGGATTTCCTTTGAAAGCAAAACTGTTACTTGATAACGCTCCATGCCATCCACCTTCTGAAAGACTTTCTGTTGGAGGAATTGCAGTCTTATATTTACCACCGAATACCACCTCAATTTTACAACCTATGGATCAGGGTGTAATTGAAACAGTAAAAAAGCTCTACAAATGTCTGTTTTTGTTCGGTATTCTTTACGCTCAAAAGAAAGGTGATGATATCTCAAAATACCTGAAATCTATCGACATAAAAAAAGTTATTGAATGGCTTGCTCAAGCATGGGGAAATGTAAAAGATAAGACGATTTCTGGATGTTGGAAGAAGGTTTTGCCCGCTCAGTATTTCAGTACAATTAATGATGACATTTCTAACGAATGTCTGACAATAGAAGAAATCACTAATAATATCCGGGAAATTGATGAGTATCAGAACATGAATGAGCAGACTGTTGGTGAATGGATCGCGACAGATTCAGAGTACGATGGTGTACCGACAAATGCTGAATTGTTAGAAATTGTAACTTCCAAGGAAAATATTCCAGGTATATTCGATCCCAACAATCTTCTTATCCATGAAAATATAATATATTTATACAATATACACAAATGTTATTTTCTAGATTCAAATACAAGGAATGATTTAAGTGAATTCGTGAATCCAGGGCAAGCTGTTGAAGCAGCTGAAACGTTACTTTTGTTTTTTGAAAGAAATTCAGTTGTACCTCAAGCTGTTATACAAAATATAAAGGAAGCAAAAGTAGCAGCAATGAAACTTGCTATCGCGAAAAAGATGTAAATTAATACATTTCATGTACTTGAACTTCAATAATAAGTTTTCCGAATATTATTTTTGAACGCATATCAATTCAATAAAATTCCATGTATACGTGTATGTACGAATGCTCAGCAGGGAATCTAGCATGAAGTTGAAGATTGCGCGCACCGCTTACCGCTCCTCCCACCACGCCCGGCGCGCACCCGAATGTCGCGTGGAGAGGGCATTCGATATATGGCCATTTACCTCTCCTATAGCCCCGTCAGATGGCCATATAGCGAAAGTCTACTGTATTTAAAAATTAGAGAGATTTACTAAAATTGAAATCTGTTCAAACAAATAAATTTAAAAGTCTATTGCTGCGGATATCCGAGAATAGCACTAATCTAAAACTTAGAGGCAACGACTATAATTGCGTTAGCACTTGATTATTCAAATAAATCGGAAAAGATTATATAAGAAAACACACAGAAAAGAGCCAATAGGTTAGATTATAGTAGTAAGTAGATATAATTGTATGCACTTTTGTATAATTCATTTATAAATCAAGAAAAATTACAAAATTTAGTAAAACTCATTGTTAAAATCAAATTCCGACTCGTTTCTTCGTGCGACATTTCCTAAACTCAAATCGTTGAAACTAAAGCACGCTACAACAGCCGAAACAGGTTAATATCAGGGAACAGCTTTGAAGAGCAATCTTCCGAGTCTGGTATACAGTCTTGGGTGCAAACCCCGGATCTGAGTGTAGGAATTAGTTAAACCTAGGAAAGAGTAGGAGTCAGGCTTATGCGAGAGCATTGGTTCTGAATAGACGGTGGCTTTGTTAATTCTGAGTCCACAAATAAAAGAACGGCTCTGTTAATTCCGAGTCCGTAGATAGCCAGGAAACAAAATCTAGATCAGGAGGCTTTTTGTGGCAGAACCAACTTTTCCTCTCCAATCTAGTTGTGAAGTGCCCAAATTCTCGAAATTTCAGATCTAATCATCTAAGAGCAAAGAACTCACATAACGTCGGTGTATTCCTATGTAATTTAATTACTCGGAATATCCCGAAACGTTACAATATATATCACATTTAGAGCGCAGAAAATGAGCACGTTTTCGCAGGAGTGGGGCGGACCAAGATCGGTCTCATTCTCATAGTCTCCATAGGTAGCACTGTGAGTTTAGAAAAAGTCTCACATCTCTAATCATACAATGATCGAATTGACTGGCATTTTTCTTCGCATCGTTTCGTCGCGCGGTTTGGAACCCCAGTATGACATGACTTGGTTTCTCTAGCTGTGTAGATGTCTTGACAACCCATACATGTCTCGTTGTTGTAGGCAGCATCGGGTACTCGTACATTTTCCACGAGCGAAAACTCATAGATACAGCCGGATCTTTAGCGATATAGTTGAGCATCTTGATCTTTGCAGGATTCGACAGTCTGATGTATGGCAATAACCACTCAATTTTTTCGAGCGAAATTATGATCCCCTCCACGGTGTTTGATATATGGCATTCGAATCATTGTTCGATCGCGTCAAAATTAGCTCATGCTTCGCATTGACGATGACTCGATTATAATCCTCAGCAAATCCGAGTAGAAAATTTAATGGTATAACAACATCAAAGTATCCTTCGGCGTTGGTTAGTTTATTTTTATTATCCACCAACCAGCCGGTGTTCCTCAGGAGATGTTGTTGCCCCGGGGTGAATGATAAGTATCCCTTCATGATACTCGTGATGCCGACATTCTTATTCTGATCAATCTCGTGACCATTCAACTCGTAACGTATATCGCCAAACATGTGACACGCGGCCATATTGACCAATTCCGTGCTTGCGCCAACAGCGGCACCATCTGATTTTGTAAGCCGACCGTAGATGTGGAGCGAACTCTTGCTGGGTAATACACACGCATCTTGATTCTGCACAGCTATGCGAATCTCATCGTTATTTTTGAAAGTAGACGCTGCGTACGGTTGATGCGCATGTATTTCACAGTGAGCAATCGACTCATCGAAGGTCACAGGTGTTTGGATTTTTATCATTTTCGCGATGGCCATATACAGGGTGTTACAACTAACTATGTCACCCCGACGGGTGGTGATAGGGGAAACCTTAACCAACATTTTCGATATAGAAACCCATGTCCGGAAAGTTGACGTTACCCGGATGAGAGAGATTCAAAGTTTTCGGCTAACCCCTGCAACGCTTGCTCACAGGCGCGTCGAAATCGTCGAGGATTTAGAAATAATCTAACTCTAATTCAACTATTTATTACCAACATAATGAATCTAACACCCATACCCAATTTGGATTTTGCCTTCATGGTGTTCGTGACAGCCCAGGCGACAGCTTTCTCAGCCATACTTGCGCCTTTAGCCAAAACCCGATTCCAAGCCCTCTCGGCGAGCACTTTATCCGCCTTATGACGTTCCGCAATATTATCGTGATTTTTGGAGTATGCGATATCGTGCTGCTGACATGCAGCGTCTAGAGCATTGATACCACGATCACCGCAAGCTAACCTCTTTGCCAATTCCGTACCAGGCCCGCAGTACTGATAACCGGGAACATGCAATTCGACAGGGAGATTGTTGATGATTTTATTTATCAACCCAGAACCACACCTTTGTCTACGTGTGCGTCCAACCATGGTCGACCGCGAACTAATGCAAATTCTATAAAAGGGCATATTTTATACATGGATATATTAGTTCTCATCGTGACGTTTGCCAAGCATAATGAAATTTCAAGATTAATCGATAAAACTACCCATCGCCAATTTCTATAATTTGGTTGAGCGAAAAAAAAAGAGGGCGAAACGACATAGAACCCTGCTACCGAATAGTGTGAGGGCTATCTTTTTCGGGCCTTCAAATTGCGGTAAAACTAATGCCCTTCTCACACTACTGACCCATGCGAATGGTCTACGATTTGAGAATGTGGGAAATAGCAAGGGCCAGCGATATCATTCAACGTAAACATAAAATGATCAAAATGGGCAAAGACACCAGCGAGCAGGCTATTGGTGAAATCTTCAAGCCCCTGGTCACCCCGCTGCATAAGTTGGTGGATTTATCAAAGCAGCAGCAGCGGCTACTAATGAAGCGTGAAGTAAAAACGGAACCGGGTTCGGCCAAGATAGAGAAGGCGGAGGATTTTGTAAAAATAGAAGATTATGAGAGTGCTGATGCTGATGATGATGATGATGATGATAATGATGCGTATAAAAGTGCGGTTGAGGGGGGCTTGGCAACTAACATCGCTATTGGCAACGATGCCACAACCGACGCTGCTATGGCTAATGTGTATGATACCCATGATGATGATGATGATGATGATGATGATAACCAGGATGGTGCGTTTGCAATCGCCTCTGCAAGCACACCGATGCCGAAAAAAGAAGTCAAGGCTGCACGCTATTTAAGCATGTTTACATCGTCCAAAGAGCACAAGAACTGGGACACGAAATATGGTGTTCGAAAGTTGGTCGGTGGAATGAAGATCGGTGATTCGGATATCGTATTTGGCGATGATCACATATACGTAGGTGATAAGAGCTATGAGAACACGCCAGGATTGCTCGAGTTGTTATTCAAAAAGTCGCCCGATCCCTCAATTGTGAATAAAAGCGATAAATTAAATTATATCAAAATCGTGAAAAAAACGAATGCGCATCGAAGATATTACAAAGCCGACAAAAGCCTCCATTATGATCGGGAAAAAAGTTCAAAGTACAGAGATTTTATTGCCCCATACATCGGCCTGCCAGCGAGAACCTCTAGGCGAAGATCCGGCAAAGGTTTATTACCGAACCATAAAGTTGCGCGGGGACAAAGCATGGATTATGTTTATTGGGATAATCTTAATGAGCTCGTTGATCGTCTTCGACTCCTCATAGCATCTCAAGCAGCTGGCAATACAAGCCATGCCAATGAAATATCATCCATTATTGAGGAGCTACGCGAGGCGGGAATCATTTATTAGCGTGAGATTAATCATAAAATGATCATTCAGCCATGGATCGTTGAACAATGAGCATTAGGGTGGTCCTTATTTGGGGTGTTGACGAATTTCGACAAGTGCGCCCCCTAGAAACGTTCGAAATGAATAAAAAAAAATGTGTGCAAAAACGGAGCGCTGTAGTCCAATTAGAAGACGTGCCTCTAAGCTCGTTTTGTTTCTCATTTGAATAACATGGGATTTTCAGACTACTTTAGTCATTATGTTTTTGAGTTGTCCCCGAGCACGCAAAAAATTCTTTTTTCACATAAATCTGTTGCTCATCGGTACAACTACGCGTACATTTTGTTACAAAACTTCACCAGGCCCGTGGACAACACAGGACGCACGTGAGCACCCCTGCTTTCTGCTTACAACGAGACGACGCTTGCCAGAGTTGTGGAAAAATATACGCGTAGTTGTACCCATGAACAACAGATTTATGTAAAAAAAGAATTTTTTGCGTGCTCGGAGACAACTCAAAAACATAATGACTGAAGTAGTCTGAAAATCCCATGTTATTCGAATGAGAAACAAAACGAGCTTAGAGGCACGTCTTCTAATTGGACTACAGCGCTCCGTTTTTGCACACATTTTTTTAAATTTATTTCGAACGTGTCTAGGGGGCGCACTTGTCGAAATTCGTCAACACCCCAAATAAGGATCACCCTAATGAGCATAGACATATTCGGGCGACAGCTAGCGGGCAACGACGACGAAAAAGGTGTTATTCATGGTCCTCCAGGTGTTGGATTCAAATTCACCGCTGATAAGCAGTATAATTTAGATGGTAAACGATTATGCAATATCGCAGATCCGCAAGAGTCAAACAATGCTGTTTCTCTGAAAAGTCTTGAAGATATTACATGGCGAGCCTTGGGTGTTCTCGAGCATTCTATGGAAAAAACATTTGCGAACTCTATGCTACAAACACTCCGCAAGTTTGAATCTGAACTTAATGCACGCCTAGTCGAGAGCATACCAACAATTTCGATGAGAATCAACACATTCAGGCTCTCATAGCGGCGGAGATTGATGCTCTCACGGTGAAGAAGGAAATTCTAGAGATTCGATTGGCTGCCATAGGATCTAAGCCTGAAGGGTTCAGTCACAACGGGCTACTTCGCGGAATTCGCTTCGAATCGAGCTAGATAATTCAACAATGAGCATAGACATATTCGGTCGTCGGTTGGCTAATGGAAAAATCCAAAGTGTGGCTAGTCGCGGACCTCCAGGCGTTGGGTTCAAAACAACCATCGATAACCAGTACGACATAAACAATAAACGGTTGTGTAATATTGCATATCCGCAAGAACCAACCGATGCCGTTTGATATAAGGAATGAGATAGGACGACGGAGTCGTCTATGAAAAAGTAAAAAACAGAAGAGAATATAAAACGAAGAGGCGGTGGTTTGAGATTGTTGTTGTTGATATAATTTATAAAAAGAGGAAGATGTCATTTGAATAAAAAGAGATTCATGTTTAAATTAAATAGACTCTATTCTTTCAGAGTTTTCGTAATATTTCAGTAGTGGGATGAGCTTACGGTCATTTTGTTTTAATTAAAAATATTGATCAAATGGGGAGAAGTCGAAGTCGGAGTAAAGATCATCATAGAAAGAAAAGAAAACATGAAGAGAGAGAACGAATGAGAAGCCGTCAACGACATGAAAAAAGAAATAAAGATTGTGGAGATCAACTAACAACAACTTTTAGCAATACGGATTGTTTGAAGAAATTTATTGAAGAAAGGATAGCTAAAGCAATTGAAATTAACATGAATCCATCTTTTTCGCAAGCGGCAATTAATCAACCTATTCCGTCTACTTCGTTTATCAATAACACCGTAGATGTTGAAATGGATGTAGTACGACCATTAGTAAACTCAGAAGAAAATATACCACAGCAGTCAAAAGAATAAAATATGCTTTTTCGGTGGATGATGCAAACGGATATCCTTTCTCCGTTTGATCCGGAAAAAACGAGCGTAACAGCTATCAATTTTATTAATAAAATCAATCAAATGGGCGAAATTTATCATTGGAATGATACAGTTAAATCGTATTTTTTTCAAGCCAGACTTATTGGATTGGCACAGATTTGGCATGCTAGTTTGGATGATTATAATTTATTTTGGCCTAATTGGTGTGAAGCTTTGAAAAGGGCTTTTCCAACTCATACAGATTATGTTGAATTATTGAAATCTATGATTAATCGAAGAAAAAGGCGAAATGAAGTAATGGCTCATTATTATTACGAAAAGACCTCTTTGCTACAACGATGTGAAATTTCCGGACAACAGGCTGTGTCGTGCGTTATTGATGGTTTACCTTGGGATTTGGAAAAAAGCGCGAAATCAGGAAATTATGATACATCAGAAGAATTACATTTACAATTTTTCAGCAAAATGGATACTTCATCTGATCTTTATTCGAAGCAGCCATTAAGTTCAGAAGCGAAAACATTTATAACAGAGAAAAGGAAGTGTTTTTCATGTAATGAGAATGGACACATTGCGAGAAACTGCCCGAAAAACGCGATAGCTTCAAATTCGAGTGAGGAGAAACAAGCGGAGGTGATACCACAGAAAAACACAGAGAGATTATAGTCCAGGCAATTAAGACTTTGACCCTGACAAAATTTCATGGCGCGATTTTTTTGTTCCATGCCCTCGGAGGGGGTCACTGGAAGTGTGAATTTCAAATAGCGACCAAATTGAGCTTTTGATTGTTTTCGAAAAGTGTTTTTTTTTTTCGAAAAAAACGGGTTTTCTCAAATAGCCATTTTTGAGTTAATCGTACTTCTACTCAATTCAGTCAGTTAGTAGCTCGATTCACTTGGGAGTAGACGTTTTTTCATACAATGTCGATCCGTTTTGTGTGTGGAGAAGCTGCAACAGAAGATAATGTTGTGACAGTGAAGAAACGTGGTGTTCAGACACTTTTATCGGCCAGCATTACTCGCGGTGAAAAAGTACACGGGGAAATGCTTCGTAATGTTGACAGCGTTGTCATGCACGTAGCGTGCCAAAAGAGTTACGCGAATAATAAACTGGCGGAAGCATGTAGACGAAGCACTGATGCGTCGAAAGTTTTATCTGCATCAACTTCAACGTCGCAATCATTGGAACCGCAGGTACCAACGTTTGATTTTAAAAATCTTTGCTTTATTTACAAAGAAGACGCGGATCCACAGAGGGATAGGAAGCTTCCGAAGAGCGCCCGACGTCGCATTCATGTGGTTACACACAGTGACTTTCGGGATAAGGTTCTGGACACCTTGAATCGGCGCAACGAAGATTTGGCACGAAAAGTGATAGCGCGTGTCGAGAATGTTCCAGACTTAGTAGCTGTCGACGCGCTTTGCTGGTTCAATTTGCAAACCAAGTCGGTACAGGATACAAAAGGCAGGCCGGCTTCTGATGAAGTAAACCGTACTATGGAGAACATTTTCCAGTACATCGAGGATCATTCGGACGCATGCCAATTCACGATGACGGACTTGAAGGAACAGATCGAAGGAGACTTTCTTCCGCACAATAGGACAATAAAGAAACGTTTACAAGAAGAGTATGGAAGTGAAATGTTAATGTTTGATGCACCAGGTGTCGATAAGATATTTTGTTTTCGTCACACTGGTTACAAGATACTCTCTCAAAACTGGTACGAAGCAAAGAAATCGGCTCCGATTGTAGAGAGGCTCAGAGTCGTTCGCGAAGCGGCTGCCATTATTGTCGAAGATATACGCTCAAAACCGTACGACATAAAATCGTACCCCCCCGCTGATGATTTCATGGTAAATGTGAACAACTGTGTCCCTACTTCTCTGAAAGTGCTACTCGAAGAGATTATTTTGAAATCAAAGAAGGGATCACTTGAGCTGTGGAAAAGGAAATGCACTTCTATTGCGCATGCTATTATATCCGCTGTCCGCCCTCGATCTTTCATTTCTTCATTACAAATTGGGGTTGGTACTTTTCTGTATAAGAAGTTCGGCTCGAGAACTTTAATAAACGTTGTGTCATCGTTGGGTCTCTGCTCATCATACAAAGACGTCTCCAAGTTTGAAGCAGCTTCTATCATGCGCCCACAGCGCAAAGTGAAGGACTCTGCTTTTACGCAGTTTGTTTACGATAATGCGGATTTTAACATCAATACTCTGGATGGTCATGGCACTTTTCATTGCATGGGTGGGATTCAATGTATAAGTCCATTCGACGCTATCGAACCAGACGTCGAAATTAATCGGGACTCTGAGAAAAGATCTGCAGCAACCATCGCAGAAGCAGGCCGTGTAGAAATCCAGTACTACGGACAAACAAAAATGAGTGGTCTTGCAAAAGTTAAAGTTGAGGAAATTGTAAACGTGGAAAGTCTCGGTCAAAAAAATCTCCCAACTTTTGGCGATTTCATGTGGCTTTACGGAAAATAGGCCTGTGGAAGTGGAATACCAGGTTGGAATGGATTTATGGAAGAAGTCACTGCCAACCAAACTTTTGCCGGGACGAAGATCGTTTTTATGCCGTTTATTCATGCTCCGCCTTCAAATTACGACACAATATACACGACGCTGGGTGGGCTTCAAAGTCACGAACGATTTAAGTCCCGAACGACATTTGGTCCCATATTTTTGAAGTCCTGACCGTTCATGGTCCCGTACTCGCAAAGTCGCGACCGATCGTTGTCCCGAACAAGAAATGTCACGACCGCTCGTGGTCCCGAATGAGAAAAGTCACGACTGTTCACTGTCCCGAAACAGCAATGTCCCGAATCAGTATTTTTCAGAGCGCAGAAGACGCGGGGGGTCCTACTGTGCAGTATGAAATAAAGTAGGTATGGTAGATGAGCTGGTTTTCGCAGGCCCAAGGGCTGCGGCGATTCTCGATATCGCACCGAATTGGCGGTATCTTTCAGCGATTTACAAATTTAATTGGCGAATCTACATGAAATATAAAAATCACCATTGCTTTTTCTTCCCTATATCTGAGAATATGAGACAATTATATTTCAAGCTGTAAGTACGGTCGGAAGATCGTTTTAGAGAATCGATGTACGTGAATATTTTTCGTCTTATTTGGAATAGGAAGAAAAAAATTATATTCGCCAATTAAATTTGAACATCCCTGAGAGATACCGCTAATTCGGTGCGATATCGAGAATCGCTGCAGCGGTTCACCGGTATAACTACCCTTGGGCCTGCGAAAACCAGCTCATCTGCCATACCTACTTTATTTCATACACAGTAGGACCCCCCGCGTTTTCTGCGCTCTGAAAAATACTGATTCGGGACATTGCTGTTTCGGGACAATGAACGGTCGTGACTTTTCTCATTCGGGACCACGAGCGGTCGTGACATTTCTCGTTCGGGACAACGATCGGTCGCGACTTTGCGAGTTCGGGACCATGAACGGTCGGGACTTCAAAAATATGGGACCAAATTTCGTTCGGGACTTAAATCGTTCGTGACTTTGAAGCCCACCCACGACGCTCAACTTTGTACTTAACCAAAACAAGGCTTCTAACTGCAAATCATGTATTGTCACATTTGATCAGCCGATTTACTGGAAAGCCCGCGACATCGTTGCTAACGCCGATCCATCGTCTGACATTGGTTCCATCATCGTTCGCCTTGGAGGATTCCATATCATACTTTCGTTTCTGGGGGCTATAGGTCACATAATGAGTGGCAGCGGACTCGAAGATGCATTGAAAACCATTTACGCTGAAAATAGCATGGAAAAGATTCTGTCGGGACATGCATACTCAAGAGCAGTTCGTGCACATATGCTTGTACATTTATCTTTGGCGAAGCGTATCATGGATACGATCGAGTATGAAGATAAAGAACGAAGCGAGGTTGACCATATTGTAATGGACTTGGATCGAAGTCTCCTCTTCACAGCCAAGGACAACATTATGGTGAAGAAAGTTATGGAGAAATTCGATGCGGCGGTAAATGCATCTGAAAGAAACGGACCCACTGCCAAGTTATGGACCCAGTACTTCAAAATAGTCACCCTGCTGAAGCATTTTCTAGAGGCTGAGCGTTCGGGAAATTGGGATTTTCATCTTGACACAATTAAAGAAATGCTGCCCTTTTTCCATGCCAGTGGGAATTTCTTGTACGCAAAGAGTGCACACTTATACCTGCAAGATATGGCAGATTTACGAAATAAAATGCCAGCAGACGAGTTCGAAAAATTTACAGCTCAAGGGTACTTCACGATGAGACGCTCAAAAAAATTCTGGTCAGGGATTATGTCTGACCAAGCTACTGAGCAGACTCTTAACCGCAAATCAAAAATTCGTGGAGGACTGTTTCAGCGTGGAGCTAGTGAGAACGTGGCTGCAAAATGGACGATAGGTTCTATACACCTTCAAACCGTTTCCGAAGCGGTGGAGGACTTTTGCAATATACATAGCGCAACGAGCGATCAGCATGTCGATTTCAGGCAAAGTCGTGTGTGCAGAGACAATTCAGATGTTGAAAAGATTGATCAGTGGTTTTATGCACATGATCCTTTCCTAGTTGACTCCGACCTAATGTCTATCAGTACGGGGCTAATCGGGAATGACGCCATAAATTGCCATGAGGCTTTCGAAATCGGGATGAAAATGCTGACTAAAACCATCGGTGTTACCTACGATGCCCTTAAGTTCACACGTAAAGACAAAGTTCTCCCGCTATCGGCAGTGTCCAGCAGCGTAGTAGTTGACAACACTCGCGTATCGATAAATCCTTCACTGCTGTTCCAACGAATGAACGTTGTTTCTCAATCGCAGAAGGATCTCCTGAAAAGTCTCGCCCACGAACTGTCACCTTACCCACAGTCATTGTTCACCGAGGAAGGTATGAGGAAGGGCATTAAAGCAGCACTTTACGCTTTATTTGAGCCTCTTCTGCGTTTTGTACCGGTGCAGGTGGGACCAAGACGTCTCGATGTCATCGACGGCGGATTCCTCCTGTATAAAGTCGTATGGCCCCGCACGGACGCTACGTTCCAAACAATATGCACGACTTACCTCTCGTACGTAAAGAAACATTTCGCTAACGACGTCATTGTAGTATTCGACGGCTATCCCGAACATCAGGACGCAGTTATCCTTAAAGGATGGGAACGAAGAAGACGCGCCGCAAAACATACTACCGCGAACATAGTCGTCAATGCAACGTCTGCCCCACCCACAACGCAGGAAAAGTTTTTGTCTAATGACGAGAATAAAGCCAGCCTCATCAACCTTCTTACAAAAACTTTGCGAGATGCTGATATCATCGTGCAGCAGGCACCAGGAGATGCGGATTCTTTCATAGTTGGTACAGGTATTGAAGAAGCGAGAAACTACGATCAAGTCACGATTATCGGTGAGGACATTGACCTTCTAGTTTTATTGACTGGTTTGGGCCGTAATTTAACCAACGTTTTCTTCAAGAAACCAAGCAGAGGGCGAACTCCCGAACATCTGTACTCTCCGGCGAGCTTCAAGTATTGCGACTCCGTGGCTTCACACATTTTGATATTGCATGCGATCAGCGGCTGCGACACTACGTCGTCCGTTTACAATATTGGAAAAGCCAAATTTGTGAACACGCTCCAAAAGAACGAGTATCTAGGTACACACTTGGAGCTGTTCAAGCAGCCGAACGTTGACCCTGACATCTTGGCAACCGCTGGAGAACGCTTTCTCATTGCCGTGTTCGGAGGTGATAGAGACGTAAAATCGCTTAATGAACTGCGATATAATTGCTTTAGAAAATCAGTGAGCAAAAACAAGTTCAACCTCGCTTCTCTTCCACCGACAACTAAAACACCGAAAGAACATTTATACAGGTCATATTTGCAAGTGCAAATGTGGCTTGGATATGAACTGGATGCAACGGACTGGGGTTGGACGAAAGGTACGCGGGGTTTGGAACCGATTACAACCACTGCTGCACCCGCCCCGGATGAATTGCTGAAGACGATCGCGTGCAAGTGCAAAACCAAATGCGGAAAAATGTGTGGCTGTCGTAAGGTAGGACTGAAATGTTCTGCCTTATGACACAACTGCGCTGGACTGAATTGCGAGAACGTCACGCAAATTCAAGAAATCGTCAACGACGAAGATGGTGACATCGACGATCCTGCACCATCACCTGCACTGAACGACGACAAACTGACAGACGAAGACAGCGATGATACAGATTTGGCCAGACCATCGGCTAAACGAAAAAGAACGATGTAGTTCCGGAACTATATTGTACCACCCGAAGAGAAGATACGAATACCTGCGCGGAATAACCATCTATCAGGTCGAGATAGCCGTTTTTTTCAATCGGAGTCTGTGGTAGCTGCTTTTACAAGAGGAATTTCAAATACCTGGTTATTCCGCGCAGGTATTGATACGTGGATTAGGCCTATAGGGGATACCACGTCATAAAATGGACTCAACCTCTAGGTGGTGTGGAAAAGAGTTCACAGCTCTCTATTCATTCATCGTTGGCGTACGAATTCAAATATCGATTTCTGTGAAAAAAGGTGGAAACCGAAATTGTTGAAAATATAATTTTATACAAGTTTGGTCATATACATTATGGCTGAAAAGTTTAAAATGAACGAGATAATGCAAGTTTTTGGAATTTGGAACGTTTTTTGAGTTCAATTCGAAAAATATCGATGCCACGCAAAAAAGTTTCATACAAAAGTTGTAGCGGACAAAATTTCCTACAACTTTTGTTTTTCGATTAACTCAAAAATGGCCGAGTTATTTGAGAAAAACCGTTTTTTTAGAAAAAAAATACTTTTCGAAAACAAGCAAAAGCTCAATTTGGTCGCAATTTGAAATTTACACTCCCAGTGACGCCCCCGAGGGCATGGAACAAAAAAATCGCGCCATGAAATTTTGTCAGGGTTCGGTCGATTTTTGGGCTAAATGGCCTGGACTATAGAGATTCCTGAATGCATGCATGCGCTAAGCGCATTCATGATTTGTACAAGAATAGTTATATCTAGGGAAATGACCGGTATTAAGAAATGTGTGGGTTGTATGAATTAATTGTTTTTTCCTTTCAATACTTTTGTTAATGAACACATGCACATCAAAAATGCAACGTCCGTGAATTTTTCGAAATTTTCACCAGCATGCGTGTTCGTCTCGCTGTCAATTGTTCATTAACAAAATTATTAAAAGGAAAACACAATTAATTTATGCAACCCACACTTTTTTTGATACTGCTCATTCCCCTAGAAATAACTATTCTTGTACAAATCATGAATGCGCTTAGCGCATGCATGCATTCAGGAATCTCTGCAGATCTGGATATCTTCTCCGTTATTATTCATCAGATATCACGTCTTTGTTATTGATATGCGCTGACTGACCTATTTCATGATTTCTCTGTTAAAACTCCCAGCACAAAATATTTTTTGGGAATTAAACAATTCTCGAGGCCCGGGGGCCCGGCACCCCTATTTGTCCCTGGCTTTCTGTTACACGCATAACTTAGCAATTAAATCCTCAGGGCGCCTACTGGCAGGCAACCCAGCCACACATGGCTCCCCGCACCGCGCTCCCGTCGCACCGAGCCGAGGCCGGTAGCCACCGCACCGCGCGCGCCCGCCCGCCTCTAGGCGCTTGGCCACCGCGCCGCGCGCACCCCCGCCTCAACGAGCTCGCCTACGCTCCGAGGTTCACGGCCGCTGTGCCTACGCGCGCCGCCACTACGCGGCGCAGCACCGTGTTTTTCTCTCGCGACAATAACACTACGAGCGCTGAATATATAACCCGGCATCCGTCTACCTGGCATCAGTCGATCGTTCGATCACTCGATCACATGTAGAACACACCTTTTCAGGTCACTACTAAATACAGAGTAGTGATGGGACATCAAAAGAACAAAAATCGATGTTGCCAAAATCGATACATCGAAAATCCAACATCGATGTCAAACGAAATATCGATGTTGGAAGGAAATATCGATGTTAGCATCGATGTTTTCGATTTTTGGCTTCGAAATATTGAATGCTGTTCCTGGCCATATCAATGCGCATTGTATTATTTACTCTATCGAATTATGAATGCAAGGGTATAATTTCAAATTCATAGTTTATACATCCAATCAATAAATATTGCGATTTAATTGATTATTACAAATCTACAAGAATATAAAAAGGTGGCACGATCTTGTAAGTCTCTGATACCCATATGCGAACGGTTGCGGGATACCTCCAGATGAGGGATGAAGTCCAATAACTGACAATGTATATTTAATTGTATAGTACGTAGCTTTCCGAAGCAACAATACGTGTGGATAACCGACCTCGGCCTAGCGTTTTTCAAATCTGAAATAGAATCGAGTGATTACGAATTTGAATAAATATAATAGCGGCGGAGATCAAATGTTTATTATATTACATATTTCGCTCACCTCCAAATTGTACTCTTAATTTCCGATCTATGTACTTGCAACAAATAAGTATTCTTCGCCTCCTTGTGTGTATTGTTTTGCTTTCTTCGCATTTCGTTAACTCTGCTGTAAAGAAAGAATGAAATACAAATTTAGTTCCGAATTATGGTCAGATATTCCAAATGAAAATACATGCAAGGTTGAATCATTAGTTCAAACCCATGCATGGTTTGCGAAACATAGGGATTCATAACAAAATGTAAGGGAAAAACATATTACTGTGCATTCAGCTCATTCTCTTCCGGCCTGGGTGAAAAACGTTCTTCTTGTCTCTTGTGAGGGTTAGTGAAGAATATACTGACAATCATCCGAATTCGGCTCAAACCAATAAAATATGTAGGTGTATTCAGAAAATATATAGAGGACATAACAGAATATTTTTAAATATGTTTCAAACAGTGTTCAAAGTATCATTTGCCTGCACCATTAATGAAAACCTTGTTTTCTTGTCTTTTAGTCAAACAAATACAAGGGTTAAGAAGTTTAGTAGTGTGAAAAAGATAACAAAGGATAAAAATATCAACCAATCGAAAGTTCTTCAAGCATTCAAGTTAATGCATCAACATGCTTTTTCCTCCTGCGTTTATTACCAAAGAGTTTTCTCGAGAGAGCTTAAGAAGAGTTGTTTATAGAGTCTCTGTCCGGAAAGACGATTTCGTCTGGCCGTCATATTTTCCCCTGCCTTTGAGAAAAGGCGTTCACTTGGCACTGACGTTGCCATGATCGTCAAATATTTGAGGGCGATTTTAGACAAATCCGGGTATGCAGGTGCCATATCAATCCACAATTTTATTGGATCCTCGTTCAGAGGAGCAAGAGGAGTTCTCAGAAACAACCCCAGTTCGTCAGGTAGCTCATCTGGCGATGGCAGGTCGTGCTTCCTTTGCTCAGCTCTTTGAACCAGATCCAAGTGCCTCTTCCACAATGACGATCCTGGTGTATCGTCGACATCTACAACAATTTTTTTTTCATTCATAGCGTGTCGAAAGAGCGATTTGGACGGATCTTGAAACGAAGTACAGACGTTCAATAAAAGAATTGTATTCGATCACTGCATTCCAATACCCCGTCAACAAGATCAATATGAATTTAATTTCGGAATTATTATTTTCATCCTTGAAGTACTCACTTGAAACAATGTCTCCAGCTTCGGGAATCCTATCATTAGAGTTTTGCTGTGGACGTTGTTGCAGTAACATGCTCTTCACAAGGTTGACAGTACGCGCACAAGCTACAGGATCTTTGAAATCGATTTTTTTGAATCTTGGGTCTAACAGCGTTGCAATCGCAAACATGGGAACCTTTGCCGCTTGATCAAATCGCTGTTTAATCTCACTCAGCATCTTCTGTTTTAGTTCCGCTGCCATAATGTTGTGTGCATCCATGGTCTGCAGTTGATCTACTAATCCATGGATCATGGGTATTACTTTACTCAAAGTAACATGTTTTTCTGCGGACCACTCACGGGTGACTTCTTCTAAGGGTTTTAGAATGCTACAGACTTCAGACAACTCTTCCATCTCTCGGGCAGTAATCATAGGAGGTGCTGACGGATGGTTGTAAAGAATATCATGAACAACCCGACGAATTTGTATGAACCGCTGCAGCATGTAGAATGTTGAGTTCCATCTTGTGTCGACATCTTGTTTAAGTTTCAGCTCGGAAGCAGCGCGTAGTTCGTCACTTGCTTTATTTGATTGCCTGAACCATGTGACGATGCTCTTCACTTTTTGAATTAACCCTGGCAATCCTTCCACAGCTCTGATCGACTTTTCGGCCACCAGATTAATTTTATGAGCGCAGCACCCTAAGTGGTACTTTCGACCAACAAAATCTTCTACTGCCTTAACAATATTTGCAGCATTGTCGGTTACAATTGCACTGATTTTTTCTCTCGCAATTCCCCATTCTTCGCAAATCTGACGTAACTTCTCTTCAAGATTTGCAGCAGTGTGGGACATTGCAAATTCATAGACACCTAGTATGACGCTAACGATTTCAGATCCGTCCCGAAAGTGAGCTGTCACACCAAGGAAGCTGCGGGTATTCAAGGTATCAGTCCAAAGGTCCGTGGTCAGAGTTATATCCATAACCGTTCCAAGAATATTCTTGAAATCACCCGAAAGCTTGCCGTACTTCTGATCGAGGCGACGTGCGAAAGTTTTTCGGCAAGGCAATTTATAATTCGGAGCTAAATGAGAGATTAGCTCTCGGAAGCCTTCTCTCTCAACAGTTGCCAAAGGTTGAGAGTCTTTGCAAATCATGAACAGAATTTTATCGGTCAGCTGAGAATGCTTAAGACCCCCTTCTTGAAATGATTTCAAATTGGTGAAAGCTTCCCGTATGTTTTCTCTCGGTTTGGATGTTGATGTAACGGTAGAGTTTGTAGAAGAAATACAGCAGGCTGACGATGAGCTACAACCAGCAGTTGACTCGGAACCTGGGATATCGATACCAGGTTGTCGAGACATCGTTGCACTGGTTTCTGCCGCAACCTTCAATTTTTTCGAGGCAGTGGTCAGGGAGCCCTGAATCAAGTTGGTACGTTTTTTCGAAACATTCTCGGCTTCGCTCTCTGTGTCCGCCGTGTCATTACTATCACTTAGAATGGAGGCGTGTACGGCTGACAAATGACCTCTCATGTTTGATGTGTTTCCGGACGTTTTTATCGTTTTATCGCAATACCTGCACATCGCGGAATCACTGTTGACTTTCTGAAAATGCTTCCAGATCGTGCTCTTCAGACGACCCATGATTGCTGAATCAAGTCAATCTGCGAATGAAAATAAATTTCATATGAAAAATTTATTTGACGGCATGAATACTGTAGACATTTTCTTCCTACGAATCTAACCGGATGTTTCCATAAAGTTTGTAACTAAAAAATCACTGGCAGATTTTACAGCTAACCCGTTCTTAACTTTTGATTTGTAGGTTAGGATTTGAATTGTGTGGAATTATGTATCGTTATTTCCTCGACGGCACTGATTTGGATGTGTGTTTGGGTGGTGTAATAATGTGATAAGAGTGAATATTTTCATCTTACCTTTTATGGTGGGTGCCTGTTTTTTTTTCTTCTTTTTCTTTTTTTCTTTTCGGGTGCCTGTTTAGTGTGTCAGCTTCTTACACTGTAAAAAATTTTTTGGACTCGGTGTGGTGTAAATGGTTCAGTGTAAATATTTTTAACACGGACGGTGTAAAAATTGCACTGAGTGTAGTGTAAAATTTTACACGAAGGAAATTTTACACCGACTTTTCACACTTACACGGCGGTGTAAAAGTCTCCGGGTCCAACTTGACACCAAAATTTTTTACAGTGTAGTTTCTTACCGCGTGATGCGTATTCGGAATTTGAAATAAGCAACGGACCGCGAACGCGAAGTAGTTCGTGCAACGGACGCTAAACATCGACATCGCTAGTTGAAATCGATGTTAGGCATCGATATATCGGTCAGCCACCATCGATGTAAAATATCGATACATCGTACTGAAAACATCGATGTTTCTAATATTTCGATGTCGATGTCCCATCACTAATACAGAGACCTTTCAACTACCCGAACTGTTCTCAATCGGCTACATGCCAATTAACCCTTCCAAAACTCCCGACTCCCCGGCGGAACCAGCAGCTGCACCAAAATTCTAGAATACCCCCCCCCCCCCCCCCCCCCCTAAATATATTACATCGAGCAACAATTGTGATTTACGGAGGGGGGGGGGGGGAGATTACGCATAGTTAGCCCCGGGCGCAATATTGTCTTTGCCCGGCGCTGCTACTAATAACATGATGTACTTTAACTTTGAAGCTCGTGTACTATTGTGCGGATCACAGAGAACGCTCCGAAGTCGAAAATCTACGCTGCGAGACTATTCCCATACCACAGGGCCTAACATGGTGGAAAATACACATGCCTGTATAGCAGCCTTATGTAGTACCGAAAATAATTGCAGTTAAAAAATCTACTTCAACTTGCCAAAAATAAAAAGCTACCAATGTAGACATGGTAATGCATGCTTCTCTTTGTTAATTTAAAATAACTTTCTGCATATGAGTGTGATTATTGATGTGACATTGCAAGTCACAAATCCCCAAACCACGCGTGGAACTTCCGATCCCAATTTTGGCAGGATTAAACCCTCAAGCGATTCGTCATGAATTCTGGATCACCCTGTATATCTTAATATTATGGTAGCATGATTTAGCATTATTTTCCTTTTGCCAGATCAAAAATTGCTGGTAACTAATTTCGTATTGAGTTTTCGATTTCGTTGGCAATAAGTTTTCCACAGCTTTGCGACTCTCTTCGCATAGTTCTGGTAGTGTAGCAGGCATCATCTCGTCGTCACTCATTTTTAATTCGGAGGTTATAATAGCCACGAAAAGCCACTGTGAATACGATCGAGACACTGGATGAGGTTATGAGCAAAACATAGACATATCGACTTCTTCTTCTTCTTCCCCTTTTTTGTTAACTCGATATATCGATATATACATTCTACTCTTTCAGAAAACATTGTCCTCGACTATGACGCTAGGTCTAGTTCGAGTTACGCAGAACACTGCCGTATAAAGTCTTTATACGGCAGTTTTCGAATTAGTCGTATAAAGTGGCATTTGATGGAACGAAAATAGCCACCATAAAGCCACTTTTTCATGCCTGTGCCGTGAAAATAGATTTTAATACTTACTTTTGTTGCTAAATACGTAATATCTGGGGCCTGATTCAAAAAATTTTCAACGTTTTCTGAAGTAAGTGTTTTTGATTTTTTTGGTCTGTAGCCGACTGAATTTTTCTTCAAAAATTCTTTTAATTCATGATAATCGCTTAGATTTATATGGTGACGAATTCGTAGCATTTTAGATAATTTCGAATACTCGCTCCACAGCGATGATGACTTCCATTTCTTGGACAGCGCAGAAAAATAGGCCAGAAGTACCCTTTGCGAAAATGATGTCGTATTGTTCTCCTTTCGCCACGTCAAAAACTGCTGGTAACTATTTTCATATTGCACTTTTGATTTCGTCGGCAATAAGTTCTCAACAGCAGTACGACTTTCCTCGCACAATCCTGGTGGTGTAGCAGGCCTCTCGTCGTCACTCATTTTTTAATTAAGGGATTATAACACAAACGAAAAGCCACTGTCGATGCGATCCATACACTGTATGGGGTTATGAGAAAAACATACACATATCGACTTCTTCTTCTTCCCTTTTTTTTTTTCCTTTTTTTGTTAACTCGATATATCGATATATACATACTACTCTTTCAGAAAACATTGTCCTCGACTATGACAGTTCGAGTTACGCAGAACACTGCCGTATAAAGTCTTTATACGGCAGTTTTGCCATGCGTGGTTCGGATTGCGCATCTAAACTGCCGTATAAAGACTTTATACGGCAGTTTTCGAATTGGTCGTATAAAGTGGCATTTGGTGGAACGAAAATAGCCACCATAAAGCCACTTTTTCATGCCTGTGCCGTAAACATAATATTATTGATCCACAAAATTAAGGGACTTATTTGGAGATTGAGAATAATTAATGATGTTGAAGTTTGTAACGTTAATGCAACAAACTAATGCAACGAAATTCTTAATTATATTTCGTGCCTCGTTCTTCAAGATTAGATGTAGTCTCCCCTTCCCCCCCTTTGAGACCACAGCGCTTTAGAGCATAGAACTTATATTACTGGAAGGGGAATAGCCCATTTGCGCAATGAGCGGCAGACCGACGCCAAAATAGTACCGTGTGAAGATTGATAGGTTAGGTAGCGTAAAATTCTAATCTATTATGTGTTACAGAAATAATTTCGTTTTACAGTACTGACAATGGTTATAAATTCACGTGCTATCACAGTTTTCGGTTTGGCATGACATGAGAAGTGACGATGAATTTGGTGATTTGAGTAAGTATACCGTGAACTATCAGGTAGGACGAAATTCATATATTCATTCTATCTCATACTTCATATGAAAGAAAAAATGTATGGTTGTTTTTTGGTTTCCAATCAGGATGGTGGAGAGGAATGAAGAATGAAGGAACGCTAGAAATGCTTTAATAGACTTTTATATATGAAGCCTGTCTTTATTGATGTTTAAAGTGAATAAGTTTTGTGTACTTATGCCTAATAAAATCTATTTTATGTAGATTAGAAATAAATCGCCCTTCGTGAAACAATCGTATTTTAAGATATACTTGTATTATCTGTTTGACTAGTTCTACTCTGTGATTATCGGAAGCATCCTGCTTTTCTATATGCTCTTACAACACCCGAAAATCATAAAAGCAACATAAAACTTAAACAATCTAGGTTAGGAATCGCTACGACTAGGGCAGTGCACGGAGAGGGGACTGGGCGTTAGGTTAGGAGAGAGAGATATATTTCTGTCTCAACATGTTGGCGTCGGTCCGGCAGCTCCTATTCCCCTTCCAGTAATATGAGTTCTATGCTTTAGAGTGAGTTTATTTGAGAAAATGACCGTAGCGCCCCGCGGCGGTGGCGCCCAGGTCCACCAATTGTTCTTCATTCCTTTTCGCTGTGCCATAGAGGCAACACACTCGAGTGAGGAACAAAGGGTCTTCTTTTATTAAACAAAAATGAGTCACCAACGAAAAAGTGAGCAACAAATAGTAGTTATGGAGGAGGAGATTAAAAGATTAAAATCAGAAATGGAAAAATTACAGCAGAAAAACTAGGACTCGGAAAATGGTGATGCCGAGACTTCGGATGATAGCTCGGTCATGGATAATAAAGAAAAGTCAACGGACGATTCTGAAGGTTGGTTAAGTATAATTAATTATCAAAAGCAGATTCTCGCACGAAAAGCGTCTGAATGAGCGTCAGAAGTTATACGTCTGCACAAGCGGCAGAAGAACAACAAAGCGAGAAAGATCGATAAAGTTCGATCTAAACATTTATGTGTCGAGAGCGCATGCATGAGCGGCATGACAGTCTCACAAATAAATATAAATGTCTAGAAAAATCTACATACTATGTTATGAAATAGTAATTACAGATGAAAAAAATGGTGAAGAAAAAGGTGAGGTGAAGGAAACACGTGTTGATGAAGATAAAAAAAATGATAGCCAAATGGCGAATTGTGAGAAGCCTCTCAATGAGGTTGTTATGCAAGCACCTGGTGACCCAACAACTGAAAAAGAATTGAATCGAATTGACAATTCTCAAAACGGTCCAATTCGATTTTTGAATCCAAACAATCGTATTGAAACATATAGAAAGATTGTTGTTCGTATAAATTCAAATAGAAAAGAGTAGATATCCAACACCCACCATGGCGACGTCCGAATCTCTGCATATTACTGGTTTCCTGAACATTTACCGCTTTTACGATTTGAAAAATCTTCAGATCGCAAAAGGAAGCAAGTGAATCTACAAACGCGTACAGTATAGAAAAAAATTATTCCATACGCCTGCTTTCCATGAATGAGGTTTAATTTTCGATGAAATTCTTGATATCTGATTTCTCGAAATGACATGCATTGGTCGAAAAACTCGCATGCGCGAAAAGCAGTTACAAGCACAAATAGTCGGGAAACAGAGAAATAAGCACTAATTTTTCATGAATTCAGAATTCATTTATTGCGAGGGGTTACGCACTCGGAAATCATGATTTTCTCGTTAAAATACGTTAGAATAAGCTGAACTTTTGTGGCGAAAGACCGCTTAACGCACTATAGTGTAATACGATAGCGGCAAATAACGAAAAATAACGAAAAATCACAGTACAATGTAGTATAGGGCAAAACGTGTTACGTTGTCTCTATGATTTCCGAGTGCGTAACCCCTCGATTTATTGTTTGTATGCCAGCTCACTAGATAATTTACGAATCAAGAGACTCGGTAGAGTCTCGCGCCAAGTACATTCAAGAAATGTGAGCGCTCGACGACCGTGTCTCTTTACCGCAAGGGCCAATTTAGGCGGAGTGGGGGAATCTTATTTGATGGATATCACCGTTTTTCTGTATTATACCGGTATTTAGTGTCTTATGTTGAGAATGCTGATGAAAAATGCCTTAATTTAAGCCCAAAATCAGCATGATCGGTGCACTGAAAGCTGAGTTATGCATTTTTTCATTTTCAAAGTGGCGAGTTTTAAGATTAAGACTTTTTTTTTAAGACTTTTCGGTTAAGACTATTTTTCGCTCCACAGTTTCATTGCGCATGCGCCAGCATTAGGACTAATATTTCGCTCTGCAGTCCCGCTGCGCTCGCGCATACGCCAGTCTATGACAGCTGAGCTGACAACTGAACAGATGAGAAAAACACGAGAAGTATCGGAAATTAATAAAACGAATTTAGACATAATATTGATCAACACTTGGAAATAAAGAGTTGTTCAATTTAACGCGAGCGTCCACGAGTGAATCATAACAAGCAATATATCTATTCAATCGTTTATCTTAGGATGTAGAGATTTTGAGGTTATGTGAATTATATATGTCACATCGATAATTGTAGTATAATATATATAGGTGTTTATGTTTATCAAGGACTCGGTGGAATTTCGTGCCATGTATCACGTTAACAATTATTGCAATCCCGAGAATAATACTATGATCTGAAATTTTACACATTGAAATGTCGAATGAATTTACATGAAAATATATTTCTCCAATCTATGCGACATATGCTTAGATGAAATTCGTTAAAAGCAAAAATAAATATTAAAGCAGCGGGGTACAAAAAGCAGTGAAATCCCAAAAAAAGCACCTCGCGTGCAAAAACCGTGCGCCAAGTACATTGATGTGGTCATTACCTCAAAAAAAAAAAAATACCTCCTTCAAAAAAAGTATTGAAATCAGACACTACCGTCAAGCATCATCACATCAAAAACATAGCAAAATAAAAATAAAAAGATTTAAAAAAAAATTTGGAGGTAGTGGTACTTGGCGGGCCTTTTGTAGACAAGTATGAGGAAACAGCAACTGAACTATGTTGATAATCCTGTAGTGATATAAAATATTGGCCCGCCAAGTACCACTACCTCCAAATTTTTTTTTAAATCTTTTTATTTTTATTTTGCTATATTTTTGATGTGATGATGCTTGGCGGTAGTGTCTGATTTCAATACTTTTTTTGAAGGAGGTATTTTTTTTTTTTGAGGTAATGACCACATCAATGTACTTGGCGCACGGTTTTTGCACGCGAGGTGCTTTTTTTGGGATACCCGAATTAAGCATACGCCAACGAAGAGTCTACATATTTTTTTCAGTTGAGCAGCGTTCAGTGTCAAAACTATTTACTCCGTAAGCTTTTTAGTAGACTAAATAATTGAAGTCAATGCAAATTGTGAACAGAAGTTTTCACATCTGTGTCTGAAAAGGTGCTGTTCTTTGTTTTTTTTTTCAAAATTCCGCATCACATAGTAGACATTTAATCCAAATGTGAATATAGTTCTACGAGGTTCTTCGGGGAGCATTTTATATTATTTGATGTCATAATCAAAGTGATTTCAACCTTCTTGAACCTATTTTTTGCAAATTGTGGACCCCTCATCCGCTCGGCGACACAGAAATGATCACTGCTCAGAGTTCGTGCATACTGGTCCTCGTGTCGGCTATTCTATCAGTGGAAAGCAGTATTGACGGGTCCATAGAGCCGTGTCCGAGAAACGCCATCGTTACCCTTACCGGGTTGACTTTCGATTCTCGAGAGTTCGTAGAAAAGGGAGGCATCAATTTTCCGCTGAATTCGACATGGCACAAAGACAGCGAATTTCTCGGTTGCCCGTGCAGTTTTAAGACATGTTTATCTCTATGCTGTTCTTCGGGGGAGACGTGCGTGAAGGACAACCATACTTCCGGTATCTTACAACAAGTGATAGAAATCGTCGACGAAAGCGGTGTCAAGAGAAACTTCTCGGAGAGCAATTCCCACATGTTTGCCAATGACCCCTGTGAAATCGATTGGATGACGCCATCCGAGATAATTAATTTCATTATATTTGAAAACGGATCGATCTATGCACCGGACTACAAGGGAGGATCTCTCTCTAATTTTGAACAGTACTGTCTGATACAACAACAAAATTCATCTGTATATTCAGCAAAAGTATGTCGACCATGGGTGCACAAAAACTTTTACGAAATATTCTGCTTGGTTCTGGGTATTCTCATTATGCTGGCAATCTTCGTGGCTTACACCATAGTACCGGAGCTGAGGAATCTCCATGGGTTAATATTACGTTCGTTCGTCGCCACTTGCATCGGGGTATACGTGGGTTCATTGGGAGTGGTGTATACAACTGAATTGAGAATCAATCCCATCTGGTTCTACCTCTTCGGTAATAAGAGTGAATTCAATAAATTATTAACATTTATCTACTGCTTACTTGCTCATGAATTTTCTGCGTCAGATTTTCATTTCGAAAAATCGTAGAATGTAGAATTTAGATAAAATGTCAATCGCTCGGGCTTCTTTTTGAAATTTGGTTCTGTGACTTTTGAGATTTTGAAACTACAATAGATATTTTTCACTTCAGATACCATGACCCGCTACTTCTGTCTAAGCTGCACCCTTTGGCTGAACGTCATGGGCGTCAATATTTGGAGATCGTTCCGGTGAGGAACAGACCAATTGTTTTATATACCAATTTATTATGTATTTATGCTGTGAGAATATGAAATCGTATATGTCAATGCTAATTGATGAGATGTACCAACGTAGACATAAGTATGCATACATTAATTATAGAAACAGTCTCCTTATTCCCTTTTAGAGACCTACGACAAATCGGCTATGATTCCGAAAAAACAAAAAGAAGAAAATACATGTGGTCCGCTATTTACGTTTGGCTTACCCCTGTGGTTTTATTCGCAATCGTTGGTGCCTTGATGAGCTACGAACCGTACTTGTCCACTGATATAGCCGGTAAGTTTGGTTTATCATTCATTGCTGGATAACGGAACGAAAGCAGTTGTAACATTTCATTCCATCTGAAAGGTCGAATGGTATGAAATTAATTACGAACATTAGATTTGTTTCGACTCTCGACATAGGCAAAGCTTTCAAAATGTGGATTTCCGTGGCAATTGTCATCGTTGTTTTCACTTGCAACATCTTTCTGCACACCTTGACAGCACTCAACATAAGGCGGCAGCAAAGAGACACGGCAAATCTATTCAGTCAAGCGAATCCGCATTACGAGATTGATAAGCAACGGTAATTCGCAACATTAAATTGACGAATAACACGATCCTGAAAATCAACGGGTCGACAAGTCGTTTGCAAATTACGCTGGTAACGCGTTGGCTGATATTTAGTGATTTTCAACATTTCATTTCAGGTTCAAGCTGCACTTTGAACTTTTCGCGATAACAGCAGGTAACACGGTAATCTGGATAATTTGGCTTATCTGGCCGTCATTAATAATGATGCATGTACTCGGCACGATAGAAGTTGTGCAGAGTTGTCTCGTATTCGCTATTTTCGTCTGCATAAAAGACTTCAAACAAGCCCTCTACGACCGATATCCTGGTCTTCGTAGAATAATGGCTGGAGATACATAAACCTTTTTTTTTTTTAGAAATAAGACATGGGACATTCCAGCGAAACTCAACCTCCCTTTATTTCTGAGTCTTCGGATTTGGGAATAATTTTTGTCTCATTTTTTGTCGTAGTTCTTCGGGTCACGGACGTATCAAGAATCGAAATCCGGCGATCTATTAATTCAGAAATTTCTTGAACGATTTTATCTGGAAATTGGAATATAAAGTATTCGGAATCACTGAGGATTCAACCGTCGGATATTGACTTGCGAAAGAATAACTGATATTTCAATAATTTGCACATTTTCAAATTTTTTTTTTTCGTTTTCCGAAGAATCTTCATAAAGAGTGAGAAATTCGAAAGCTTAGTGAAGATAGAGATCCTAATGTTTCAGAATTTGATTTCGTTAGCGTATTGGAACATCATGATATAATTGAGAATTTCAAGCGATAAATGTCCTAATATCTGTTATCACAAATTTTTGAATTCGTGGAGTGAAGCATTCAGAATGAGGAGTCAGTTGAATTCGGATTCATCCGTTGGCTCAAAAATTCCATGTCCCCACAGAAAATATTATGTATTATTATAAATGTTATATTATTTTGGTTACATGTTATGATTCTTATTTTTACTAAACTTATCATAGTTTTCATCATTATTATCATTTTCATTATTTTTACGATTCTTATTTTTGCTATTTCCATAATTCTTATCATTCCTTTCCTTATTATTAGCGGTAAATAATCTTATTATCACGACTGTAGCTGAACAGAGGGGGTAACTAGCGAGGAAGTGAATCATAGGCTTTTTGTTTTTCGTAAAATTGAAAAATCAACACTTTTATTCAATGCTCGAATTCGCACGAAAAATAAACTTCACAATTTTATTTTATCACGAGTCAGAGAAATAGGAAAAAAAAAACAAAACCCCTAGTATCCGGATTCTGAAATTTTATAATCGTCATGAGAATCTGATTTGTGGTCTAACTGACACATATACGACTGCATCCTGTTTTTTCGTTGCCATTTTACCATTCGCAAACTTTAACCGCAGAAAGTTCAATGTCTGATCTTCCGAGGAGGGATCTGCTTTTTTTTCCGTATAAAATGTATAAAATTAATTGAGCTGATTGGAAATTAATACTCATTGTATATGAAAATTATATTCATTGTGTATAATAATGTAGAATCATTATGAAAATTCATATTAATCTATTGTAAAAATTGGAGGTAATGGATAGATTAAAATTCAGAGACGTTATTTAAATTATAATAATTACTGTTCAATTTTCAGTAACACTTTCATAATATCGTTATACATATGCACGAGGATAATTTACGAAGAGTTAACATACACCCAGAAAAAAAGTTCCTTGATTCATACCGGGAATTACCGACTTGATTCATACCGACTCATGTCAAGTCGGTGATTACTAGTATGAATCATGAAATTTTTTTTCTGGGTGTACACGCATTCCTGCCAATTTGCTATAATATAGTACTTTGGTTGATGATTGAAGATCAGGAAAATCATCATACACCTAAACAAGAACGCTCACAAAAATAAAGGAGAATATTGTACAGTAATCAATACCGATATTAACACGCTTATAAAAATAAATGAGACAAGAATACTGCAAAGTAATTCCTTCGATGCACTGATTACTTAATTCGGTTTGATACCGCGAATCTCTTTGATTTTTCAAACTATTATTGAATCCTCATAGATCGTCATTTTAATTTTCAGACTGAATACTTTGAAACTCAATACTCCGTTTGAATTTAAAAACTGGTTTGAAACTTCATATATTATCATTTCAATTTTCTGAATATTTTTATCAGTTTTTGTGTCTGAAATTTCCAACTATTTTTAACAGTGTATATCTCAATAAACTTACCTAACATTCATTATTCACTCATCTTATCAGAGCAAGGTTTAAAGTGATCGTACAGATCTAAGGGTTTTTATACCGTAGGGTATTCAATGTCAAAGTATTTCGAACAGCTCATCTTGATGTGAAAAAGTTAAATGAGAAAATCAATTAAACCTACAGTATCATTATTTCAGAAATTAGTCAGTCAGTCACCAGAATGTTATATATACATAAAACAGAAAAACTATTAACAAGGAAAAGTGTATAGCACTAAAAATTGCGGACAGTATTCTCATTCGCATGAAACGATAAGGGCTTACGGCAATATATCATTTCTTAACAGAAAAGGCTATTTCTGATATAATTTTTTTTTTTTTTCTAACCGGCATATCGGTAGTGATTACATCTCAGTTAAATTCACTCAGCCAAGAGTTCTTTCAGTTGAATGGGAATCATCGTTTGAAATGGTTGTTAATCAAAGTATTTTCGCGAGTGTAATTATTGCGTTTTCTATTCGGTTTGGGTACCCCGAAATTATTGCGACTGAAGCGCCATGGTCTACGAACGAAAGTTACACTTGTCCACAGGAGACAACAAATTCCAACAACGACTCCTTAACAATGAACAAAATTTGCTTATTCCTGTGTTGTCCTTTCGGAGAAATCCGAGACGATGACAACTGCATGAAGGAAAATGCGACTCTTGGCCAAATTAAAATTGGCACGGAAAAAAAATACATAGATATGGAGGTGACGTTACAGAATTTTCATCTAGATACTTATGACCCTTGCCAATTTCAATGGATGATACCGTCTAAGGTAATAAACTTCCATGTGCTGCAAGACAGGTCGATCAATTCTTTAGATTCTGACGGAGAATCAATCAGCTGGGACTATGAACATTATTGCCTGTACAAAAATTCGAATTCATCAAATTATCGGGCCAAAGTATGTTACCCGTTTGTACGGAAAGGATGGTGGGAAATATTTTGTGCAATTATGTCCCTTCTCGTTATGCTCGCAACCTTTATCGCTTACACCGTAGTACCTGAACTAAAAAATCTTCATGGAATGATATTTCGATCTTATGTAGCAACTTATATTGTCACTGCTGTATGTGTATTGGCAGTGGAGTTTACAAATGAAGTAACAGCCGCCACCTACTGGTACATCTTCTTTGGTAGGAATGAAAAAAAAAAGGAATTTTTTTTTAAACAAAAATTTAATGTGGATTACTGTATAATAAGTTTACACAAATTTTACAATCTTAACAATTGCGATTTGTATTCAAATGCAAACTGATTCGTTTTCAGAAAGTGGTGTACGCTGTTGCGGCTGTTCTTGTCTTCTTTGGGTAAACGTGATGAGTTTTAATATTTGGCGATCGTTGCGGTAAGTTGTTCAACAAATTTATTTGAATTTTGAACAGTATTATGTGTTTCGTGTTCTAATTGTAGAACACATAGATCGGTGTGTCCCGTTCGAAAAGAAATATCTTATACTAGTAACATATAAAGAAGGTCTTAACTGAGATACTTCCCATGTATAGCACTAAACTAACATGTCTTAAATGTACGATCACAGAGAGGTTTTTCTTCTTTTTTTTTCAGGAATGTACAATTCATCAATTGTAACGTGAGCAAATATGAAAAAGAAAAGTACACCTGGTATGCTATTTACGCTTGGGGCGTTCCAGCCGTTCTTATTGCGCCTGGAATAATTGCTACATTTTACATCCCCTACTTTCGCAATGAAACAAATGGTAAATTTGCATTTTCATCAAATGTGTAAGGATGGTTAAATAAATAAAGAAAGAAAGGTTTGAACACGAGGAGTCTTTATTCGCCCGTCCATTATACAGGTTCGTGGTAGACTGGCCTTATGCCGTTCCCCACTCTATCTCTTGGGTCTTTGGTGCGTCGTCGGTGGCGCCCTCTTACAAATGGTAATGTTTACAAAATCAATCACAAAATTTGATCTGAAACAAAATTTCATTCTTTATAAGATCGATGAATAATTTATAGAAAATTTTGCAAGAAGTATAACTTTTGGATTTTTTACCAGATCAGACAACTGCAGTGTATTAATTTTAGTATTTTTAAATAAAAAATTTATATTAATCTACACACACACACACACACACATACAAATCTTATTCACGCTTTACAGCCCACCTAGTAAAAATATGGACCAGTGCGACAGTGATTACCATTCTTTACTCAAGTAACGTCTTTCTGTACATCTCTACGGCATGTGTAATCAGAAAGCACAAAAAGAACACAGCTCGTCGATCAAGTTCTGTGAAAAAACATCACGATGCTGCTGAACAGTGGTATGTTAAGACTTGGAAAATAATTTATACGAATTTGAAAACAACCGATGAGAAAATCAAAAAATCAATTCTCAAACGGGTTTTTCTTTATATAATATGATTGTTTACCTAAGAAACCTTTTTCTTCTTAGGTCAGAATAATATGAAAGTATCTATCGATTCATTTCAGGTTCAACTTGTACGTAAAACTATTTTTGATAATGGGAGGTCATATAATAGTGTGGGCCATTTGGCTTTTCTGGCCGACACCTGAAATTTCACATCTACTTGGTACCGTAGAAACGATACAGGCCATTCTTATATTTTTTATTTTCGTTTGGAAGGACACCATTAAAAAGTCATTCTACGAGCAATTTCAATTATTTTTAACGTCACCATGTGTGACATAGTAGAACAAACAAAGGGTCCGAAAAAGGTGTGAAAAAGTGTAAAATAACAAAGCATTCGATTATCGGTATATATCCGAAAATTAATTGCTGCAGCATGAATAAAATATTACTTACTGTTAATGTTATATGTACAATTTATAAATGTTTCGTAAATTATCGCTTTAGTCTCATCCTGGAATACGAGTTATCATAAAGAAAACCGCATTCGTAAGACAATAATATACTATCTAAGATGAATAATTTAATCAAGACTGAGTTCATTCGTTTGTCGCAATTGGAACAGAATTCTTGCTGGCCGAAGATGCTTGAAATTCAATAAAATATTGTCCTCATACCAGGTGGATTTTCGAATGAAAATTTTTCTAACTGAATAACGCTTAATAATTCTTAGTTTAAGTTGTTCTTTTAATTGTTCGTTCGTTTGTACACATCGCTAGTTTTGATACCCTCTCCCGCAGCAACTACTCCATTGGTACTGTGACGTGGTATTTTGAATTCCCCGCCACAAGGCGATACTGTCGATGATGCAACGATGCGTGGCGTAGACAGGGACTCTAGGAAAAGGAAAGATTAGGGAAAAATGATTAGGATTAACTAACACTATTTTATTTTTGGTAAACTATGTTATCTCGAGCTCGATACTCCACGAGACGTCTGTCGTCGTGGGAACTACGGATGGAAAATCGACTATCGAACGTGAAGCCTCCACTATCGTCAAGGACGAATCTGTCGGCGCGCAAACCATGGCTGGTCCAGTCGACCCGAAGGTCAGCGCCTCCACTCAGGTGGAGAATCTACTACCTCCAAACTACCGGATTGACGGCGTACAGGGATGTGCGAGGAGCACAACGAAATCCTCCCGTCATCTGGGGAAGCTACCGCCTACAGGAAAATGCATTGCTGCTGTGAGGGTGGCGTACAGGGTTAAGTGCAAGCGCACCTCAAAACCTCCCACCTAATGAACAAGCAGCCAGTGCAAATATTATCGACGCTGTCTCCAAAACTGTTATCGCGGCCGTGGTTGGTCCAGTCGACCCCCGGATCAGCGTTCCAACCTGGCGAATTACTTCGTGGGTGAAGCTCTAGTATGCCGAAACACGAAGCTACCACCAATCTTCTTGTGGATCGACGAATGAGGTCAGGACCTAGGAGAAATATCGGGTAGCCGGGCGAATGAGACTCCATGGTAGTTTCATAGCCTGGGAATTTCAAAGGAAGGCGGGAATAGGAGCGGTATTAGCAGCGGCAGGGGTGAGATAGATTTCTCCTATTTTACGTTCGGCAAAACTGTCGCTACGCGGACCAATTCGTAGAAGCTTCTGGCAGAAGGTTGTGGAATGATTTTCTGACATAATTATATGCTTTTGCAGAATAAAAACTTAGAGTCAGTGCGAATGCCCGAAGTTCTGGAGGGTACTTTGTTCTTGAAGCTTTCTGACGTTTCAGCATTTGTTTCATAGGTTCCGGTATTTGATTGTAATGAATAATAAATTACAACAATATAAGAATTATAATGTTTATACAATGATAGACGGGATAGGTAAAAAAACTCAAACAACAATTTTGTATTCATAATTTCCGTTTCAATAATTCTTGTAAAATGTATAATAGTGAAAGTTCTTTGATGAGTAAACATATCTATAATACTAGATAGGTATACAGTTTCATTTGTCTTCGACATTAACTACACACACTATGAGAAGTTACTTGTGGATACTCGTCTTCATAATTATAAATCCATTACTGACATTCATCTTTTTGTACAAATTCAATTTACAGAAATTTATTAATTGATTCAAACCACTGGCTTGTCACCAGTAAAAATTCAGAAAACTAAATTATTCGAATTAGAAGTACAAAAAGAGTACAATGTATAAAATGTAGATGCTCAATAAAGTTCAAGTATCGTTATTTAAATGCATCAATTTCATAAAGTATATGTGATCGGGAACTATAATTCCAATTTATTTACAAATCTAGGCTTACCATCAAATCTTTGGCTGCATCTTCTGTTATCAAGTTTTTCTGCTGCAAATGCTGCACCAAACCTTTCAACGTTGTAATACGTTTTTTCAAACGTCTCGTTGTCTGTTGTGAGTTTAAAATTTTAGATTTCTGCCTTGCAATTGTTAGTTTTTCTAATGCAACGGCCCTTTTCGCTCTACGTGGTGTAGCTAAATGAGGTGTCCTGATATCACCAACGTAGCGTGCTTCTTTAAAAAAAGGATTTTGACCACCCGGCTCTGCAGAAGTATCTTTGCCAGTTATTGTGTTGTCTTCAAAATTCAAAGATGCAGAGACATTTGGTGGCGTGACATCACCATCTATGGTAGAATATCCATGCCATGGAGGTGTTGAAGGAGGAATGTCATCACTTTTTTTCATCGCAATGTCATTACTTTCATCAGTTAGCGTATCTGGTTCTGCTGCACTTCGTAGACTTGAACATTCGCTATTCACATCCTCCGATTCCCTTCTGTCTTCTATTTTAGGGTGCTTTGAGACACAATTATCTCCAGCAGCCTCCTCAATTTGTGCATAATTTCTCTTTCCATTTGTTGAGCAGAGAACGCTTGGTACAGCATCCCTATGCAATCTGTTTCTCACATGTCCGTTTGGATAAAGATAATCCTCTGCCAGAAAGTGAGAAGAGCACAAACAACTTTTATTACTCAGTGAAGCCTCTTCTACGTTTGCTGAAAGGCAGAATTCTTTCCATTTCGCCAGAAGTGTGACGTCTTTGGGAAATCTGAAGTATAACAATAACATTATAACCACAAATTTATTGATTTCATGAAGAATATTTATGAGAATACTAGTATATTACAATTGATTTACTTACACATGATACGATAGTTCTGGTGTCGAATGTCCACACAACAGACACTTACGGGTCATCACTCTCTTCAATTCTTCATCCAATGATCATAAATATGTGTACAACTTGTATGTATACAACACCCACAAATCATGAAAGCACATAAAACGTAACAATCTAGGTTAGGAATCGCTACGACGAGGGCGGCGCGCGGAGAGGGGACTGGGCGTTGGGTTAGGAGACAGAGATATATCTCTGTCTCAACATGTTGGTGTCGGTCCGGGAGCTCCTATTCCCCTTCCAGTAATATAAGTTCTATGCAAAGGCCACGTCAAGTATATGAATAGGGACTGCGATGGCACGCCACGCACACACTAGGCCGCGCAGGTCGATTTCACTAGCGGTGGTGGGGTGCAGTCAGTTGTGTTGGTCCGTGTCTGTGTCCAAACTCACCCGCTGCTGCGGCGATTTATCAATCGGCGAATTATCGAGAGTCTACTGTACTGGGGTATGGCTGACATGCAGCGATTGAGCCTTTTTTGTTTCAATTAATTTTGAAATGCTGCGTAGAATAACATCAATTATTTTTCCCATCTAATTTTCAGCCAATGAAATTGCACCATTCGACGTTATTTTGCATAGCCTACACGATATTCAACTGATAATTTTGATAATTCTACTGGTAATTTCACTTGTGCTTTCACCGCGGTAATTTTTCAGGTTGATATACAGCGTGATTCCCAAGTTGCGGAAAAGATTTCACATGCAGATTCTTTATCGAAATCTAAGAATAAAGTTCCTTATCAAAAACTTCGAGGGACCAGTCGTTCCTGAGTTATAGAAGGTTCAGTCCACCCAATAAGACGGCCGTAACGTGACGTGCTCAGTCCCATAGCAATCCTGTAAAATTGATAGTGCCCGCGTTGTATGAACTTTGCCTGAAATTTCGGTTTTTTATTTCGTAATTTTTAGTATTTACGTCGACTGGTCGGTCATGCTTGTGCCCTGCGTCATTTGCCCCGTAGTTGACGTTGTCCAGGTAGTCAAACTGCTGATTTACATTCCCCAGGTCTTTTGCTTCGTAGTTTTCATTCTAGTTGTCATCAAGCAGGTGATTTTCGACCTCCAGGATTCTCACTATGTTTTTGACGTTGTTCAGGTATTCAAACTGATGACTTACGTTACTCAGGTCGTCCGCTTTGTAGTTTTCACTATCGTTGTCATTGAGTTGTTGATTTCCGCCATCCAGGACTTTCGCCACGTAATTTACGTTGTCCAAGTGGTCAAACTGGTGACTTACATTCCCCGGGACTTTTGCTCCGTAGTTTTCATTCTCGTTGTCTTCGAGTTGTTGATTCCCGTGCTTCTGGACCTTCGCCCCGTAGTCTACGTTATCGGCGCAGAGGTCCTAGAGCACGTAAATCAACAAGTCGAAGACAACGAGAGTGAAAACTACGGAGCTTTTTTAATTAGTAAAAAAAAAGGACGCTTTCTGGAGCTCGAGACTGGGAAACCCCCTTAAGTTATTGTACGTTTTGTTCGGCAGTGAAAAGTCTCAATAAAAGATTTCTAAAAACAGTTCCATCTTCCTCGTCCCGTGGCACTCTACGTGGTGGAAGCGGTGGGAGATCAGCGTTGTCTCTAAGCACGTCGCCTTCAGTAATGCAAATGTTGTGCAGTACGGTGCATGCGGCAACAACTTTGATCCCTGTTCTAATACTTACTTCAAGCGCCTTCGTAAATATTATCCGCCACCTAGCCTTCATCGAACCAAAGGACTTTTCAACAATCACCCTTGCTCTGCTGAAGGCTAGGTTGAAGGCTCGCTTTTCTGGCGTCAACGGCTGTCGGAAGGGTGTCGCGATGGCGATAGGGTTACGCCTACACGGGTAACCACTATCACCAATTATAAAATAACCCTCCGGTGGGTAAAGATGGTCTCTGTAAAGTGGACTATTTTTGAAAACTCGACTGTCGTGAACAGAACCCGGATACCCACTCAAAATGTCAATAAATTTCCCGGTATGATCGACCATCGCTTGCAGATTAAGGGAATAAAACTGCTTCCGATTATAATACTGGTCATGCAAAGCGATGGGGCAAATCGTTCGGATGTGGCAGCCGTCTATGGCACCCACACATTGACGAAAAATTGCGCTTCGGCCTTTTCTTGCGAAGGCCATTCCAATTTCGGGGAGGTTTTCCACTTGCGGCAGTCTCACAATTCGGGGTAATAACGACGATACCACCTTGTTCAGTACCTTGTGAACCACCCTGTGTACCGTTGACCGCGGTATATCTAAACAAACGCCAACTACCCGGTACGATGTTCCACAGGCAAGCCAGAAAAGGAAAATTATGACCTGAGAATCGAAAATATAAGGTAAAAAATTTAATTGTATTGTGAATATGAGAGAACATTATTATATACAGATATACGTCGCTAACGAAAATGTACACACTTGTAATTCAATGGTCCACCCTGACCGTTTGGGGATATTTGAACAGTGCAATACTAAGCGTCGAAGAACATTTGGACTTATCCTCAAATGATCCTTAGTAGTTCGTAGCTCACCACGCAAAATCGCTCCTAGAAAGCGGTTGGCGTAGCCGACAACCATACAGTAGGGTCCGCGCTAAAGTATGATCGGTGTTGAGCAAATAATTTTAAGTGTCTCTGATTTTATATATATATATGTGTGTAGGTGTGTAAACACAATCATGATATCGCCTGGTCGTTAGGATCTAGACCCCGCGGACTTTAGTCCTAGTCGAGCCATCTCAGAGAAAGCATATGTTTAGTATTTATATATCGTATATGTTGACGCGCTACCAAGTAAGAATAAATGCTATATATCTGGAATCTGGAACTGTATCTATTAATTCATTAAAACCCCCAAGAATCGGGAGATTAATATTAATGCAGTATAAATTATTAAATTGACAGAAAATTGTTGTGTTGCACGCAATTGCGCGGTTGTTTTTGAAATGCGGGACGAGACTGTTTTTACAATAATACAAGCTGCCAGAGTAATCATCTAATTCTGTTTTTTCATTATCCTCAATTTAGAAATATTATACTGCAAATAGGTACCATTTCATAGATCTTTAGATATTGTCAATCAGAACAAAGTTGAACTTTTACCTGCAGATTTTGTCTTCTCATCCACAACTGCAGTAGCATCAGCATGTGAATGAATCTTAATTGGTGGTTGACAAACATATCGCGTTCCCTTTGCAGTCTTCGTTTTGCCCGTATCCACGCAGCAATAAGTGCTACACGATGAGGCATTTCTATTGAACAAGATCCAATTCATTCAAAAGTTGACGTAGCATCTATCACCGTAAGTTATTTAAGAAGAGGTGCACTTTACTTACCTCACGACTGTAATAAAAGAGGAGAAGGAGCCAGAAGCAGGAATGAAGGTGGGTTGACATAAAATCTGAGGGAACATATAGGGAAGGTTATTTTACATCAAATTTGAGGTAAATAATTTTGTTTGGACGCATTGATCGTCCTCTGAATATCAATACTTTTTGGATGAATTTGGATCATTTTCAGGAATTTTGACAATGAAGAAATTGAGGGGGATATAGCTGAAAAGTATACATGTCTGAAAATCGTTCGGCGAATAGTGAGATAGTTAATAATTAATGCCCGGTTTTATAAACGAGGGGTACTCATCGACCCCGGGGTGAATTCCACCTCAGAGGTAGCGTTCAATTTTTCAGCCAAAAATTGAAACATCGTGATGGCCGTGCATCTACGTCTTCACCTTCACGTGTGTTCCTTGGCGACAAAATTGAGCGCTACCCCTGGGGTGGAATTCACCCTGGGGCCGATGAGTACCCCTCGTTTATAAAACCGGGTATAAAAGGATTATTACTTACCTACACCAGTTTTCGCACCTGCAACTTCTTCTTCGTTGATCTAAATTATTCTCAATAGCGATTGCGTCCAGCTCGATTGTCGTCGTCGAGCACACAAACAAATAATCGGTAGTGTAATTTGAATTACCAGCCCATAGCCGCCTATTTTTTTATAAAGCTGTCGAAAGAGATGCATTCATACTTACCGTCTTTTGGTAGTACAGCGAAATACCGCAAGAATACGACGAAGCAGGAGCCGCGAGACCGCGGTGCGCATGCGCGTAAGAACTAGAACTAGAACTAGAACGAGAACGACGAATTGAGACACAACCAGAGGTTATTAAAATGACAGCAGCGGGAGGTTACAGAGTACAGTCGTGGTTTCTCAAAATCGCCTGTCAACTGCTTCGTCGGTCATGGGCACATGAAATGCGAATGGAAACTCGTTCCCGAAAAAGTCCGAAAAAAACAGTTAGCCACCGGGAAGGCATTAATGAACATTACTGTACGTCAGTATTGAAAAGAAGGTGTATCTATAGTGAAGCGTTCGCACAAGATTTCCTGTGTATCACTGCAACGGTTCCTTGCACATACTATTGACGTATTTTACAAGCACACTCACACTCCATTTTTTCCCAATTTGAGAGAGAACCTTCTTGCCATGACCGATTTAGCGATTGTACTTCTTTTAACTCAGCATCCGTATTTTTCAATTTATTTTGTAGCCTATCATTTTGTTTTCTACTAGCTTCGAACTCTTCTACAATTTTCTTAACGGCTTCCTCTTTATCGTGCAGTTGTTGTCTTAGCTGTGGTATTGTTTGATTGTTCGAATCACATTGGGTACAGCTAGTAGCGATCTGTAGACCGCACATAATGAAAAAAAAAAAAAATCCAAACGTTACAGTACCCACATTACCTAACAAAAGTTACCTGTGCAGTATCAAAGTTATTGTTACGAATTTGGTTGCCAACCTTGCGCTGTAATTGGATGGTTTCTTCAGTCATCTTCCTTCTCACTTGTAGAAGTGATAAGCGTTTGTTCAAATTAACTTCTGTTTGTAATGGACTGCCATCTTTATCACTGTTGTGCTGTGGAAGAAAATGAGGTTTGAATTGAAAAAAAGGATTAACACTCGATAGAAATACGCAGATTCAATATTTACAGATGGATCTGCAGTTGCTTCAATATTGTCATCACTGCATTCTGAAGGAGATTCCAAGTGTTTCAGTGTGGTGAATTTTTGCCGTTTTTTCTTCAGATTTTCCTCTAATTTCTTCTTGGAATCTAAAAACGTACAGATTAGGTTTGTTTGAAAATGCACAAAATATCGAAATACTTTTTTTTCGTATGAATACTTACTTGCAATTGCACAAACCTCACACACTTGGGTAGTCTTATTATTGTCGAACGAAACAAGAAATGATTTACGTTTCATGCGGCTTTCATCAAAGTTGCGAATATTTGCAACCTCTGTAAACCGGATGTTGTTTGGGGGGTTAAGTCGTGGAAGGCGAACGTATGCCCACATTTTTTGAAAACTGCGTAACAGAAATTGATGTTTTAGCATCAGACACAAACGAAATCCTCACCCAAAGAGTTCCTGTTGAGACTAATTACTTTAAGTAGTCTTAACAAAGTTTATTCATAGAAACTAGGTTCATAAAGAGATGTGAATGCGCCTGCGCAGCGACATGCGCAGACTTGAACTAGTAAGAGACTGAAACAGTCAGTCAGTCAGCAAGCCTGTTAAAAAGAAAGTAGTAAGAGAATCCGTCTGAGAAATCTGTAGTTTATATAATCCATCAAGAGTCAAATAAATGATCGAAGTCTGAATAATTACTTAACTTAAATACGCAATAAAACAAAAGGTATGTAAAGAAACTAAATATGTAAACCACAGGGAAAGATAAGCTCCCACGTGCAACAACGCCATGCAACATGTGCGATAATTTATGTTTCCTTTTCATGTTGCAGGCGCCTTTGTATTTATCTATACTCAAGAATCTTATTAACAATAAATATGAAAAATACATAAAACAATTTTATTGCATTTGACTCTCAAATAAAAACCCATTCCACGAGATCCCAACAGTTCCTCACCAACGTTATACTGCTGCCACGAGGGAAGATAGAACTGGGCTGTAGCGCTTTGGTTACATTCGTATCCTTTTGCTTTTCTAATAATTGGCTATGTGCATAGGGGTGGGTCGTCACTTCATATTTTCCACCAGTCCCGAGCCGCTTTACCAAAATAACGTGCTGCCTGACAATAGAATGTCGCTGGTGAACTTTTTGATTGTTTGAGAATTGTCTAGAACAATTCAAACTTGATGCTCGCGATCCCACCGTACGTCCGCGAACTTGCGCGAACTCTACTCATGTTCGACTCATTCAAGTGACTGGTCGGTCTCGAGACGGTGGTATAAAAATACATACAATTACGCTCATTGAAAGTGTGACGCCCGACTTAATAGTATACAAGTACCTCACCGTGGGGTACAAACCAAGGACTGAGAAGATAGTGTATACTGTGACGTTGCAGATTAGCTGCCGTCACAAGAGTACCTAAATTACATCTTTTTAGCCATATCACGAGAGAGAGAATATATCGCCGTCTAGACCCTCGGGATACAAGTGACACACCTAGCAATAAGCAATAGAGTTAGACTAATTTGAAGTGTTTTTCTGGTAATGTACTGCGAGCGAGAGAGAGAGAGAGAAAGACGATTCAGAAGACATTGATCCCGAACTTCCGCTACGAAAACCTCCGCTCCAGAGATGAGGACGACGGTATGCATCCGGTACCGATATCAGTACAGTAGACTCTCGATAATTCGCCGATTGATAAATCGCCGCAGCGGCGGGTGAGTTTGGACACAGACACGGACCAACACAACTGACTGCACCCCACCACCGCTAGTTAACTCGACCTGCGCGGCCTAGTGTGTGCGTGGCGTGCCATCGCAGTCCCTATTCATATACTTGACGTAGCCTTTGGCGTGGCCTCGGGCGTGGCGAGTGTTGGCGCAGCACCGGAATGAGGGCTCTTGCTAACTCGCCATTTCCAAGAATTTCCCGCTCCTACGTCCGTCGGACGGCGAATTATCGAAAGTCTACTGTATTTATAGCAGCTTTGTCTAAAAAAAGGTTGCATTAGACATAAATATGGTTGAGTGAACTAATAAAATTTAACTACACAAAATTTCACCATATACTATATATTTTTCTTTCAGTGTATAATGAAACAGTAATTCTCATACTGTAAACGTATGTATATGTATTGAGACTAGTGTGATTTAAGATGTGGGTATACCAACGACCGTTTTATAGACGCGTTGTTTAAACGAATATGTTGCAGGATTATAAGGGTGTTCGAACAACGACGTACAAAGGTGGTCTTCAAGATACGTTTATGACACGCAGTTATTCGGATATTTCAATATACGTACAACGGAATACTGTATTGATACGTTATAACTCAGGCAAAAAATTAACGGACCACCTAGGATTTTCTAAAAAGTGGTTGGTTTACGAATCGCTATAACTTGGTGAAAAAATATCGCAAATTGATTAAAGGGGGTGGTTTTTTGAAGATCGAACCTTCATCTTCAAAATGGTTTCTAAAAATTTCACCTGCATCACTTTTCACCTGTCTGTGCAGGTTTGAATAACGAGTTGCGAAATGCATAAAAAATTCAAAATTTCAGACTTCGCTGTGGGGGTCAGAAAAAATCGCATGGAATTTTTAGCACAGTGGTTTTGTAGCCTCAAACCTTCTCTTTACAAAACCATTTTTGAAACTTTTTTGCGAACTTTTGTAACAGAGTTATTGAATTTTGAGTAATGTCAGGCAATTCCGACGTTACCCAGGATGCACCATGTGGAGGCAGAGTATACAAGCATTCCAAATAAATTGAGGAGTGGCTTTTTGAAGAGCAAATCTTCATCTTCAAAATCGTTGCTGAAAATTTCACCTGCGATCTTTTTTCACCTGTCTGTGCAGGTTTGAATAACGGCTTGCGAAATGCAAATAAAATTCCAACTTTTGAGCTCCGCTGTAGGGGTGGAAAAAATCGCGTGAAATTTTTAGTATCGTGATTTTGTAGCCTCAAATCTTCTTTCTCGAAAACCATTTTTGAAAAATTTTTTGCGAATTTTTTGAACAGAGTAATTGAAGTTTTAGTAATGTCAGACAATTTTGGCGTTACCCAGGATGCACCACGTGGAGGTAAAGTCTGCAAGCATCCTATGTGTATGTGTGCGTGTTTTGTGCGTGTGCGTGTATGTGTGCGTGTGGGTGTGCGTGCGCGTGCGCGTGCGCGTGTGCGTGTGCATGTGCATGTGTGTACGTGTCTGTTTCTGTGACTGTTCTTGCGAGCTGTACGCAGGCAGCGATCAGGACCCCTTAGTTCGTCACTACTAAGGTAATTAATGACTCCAAACCCTCGCTGCGCTGTGTGTATGTGTGTGTCTGAACTTGAATCAGCGGTACTTCAAAATCTCGTGTTGCCACCTCGTTTCTGAATCACAGCTTGCAATCGTTCCTGCATGTTGATGCAGCTCTGGATTCTCACCTGTGGAATTTCATTCCACACTTCGATGAGCATCGCTTTTAGCTCGTGGAGATTGGCTGGCTGTACGGCTCGACTACGTAATCCGCGATTCAGCATGTCCCAGACATGCTCGATCGGATTCAAATCGGAACTCACGGGAGTGTGGTTCAGAACGGTGATATCGTGTTGCTTTATGAAATTTCGCGTATGCTGTGCAGTGTGAGGCCTAGCGTTGTCGTGCATCAACACGAAATTTGGTCCTCGTTCGTTCCGTTGAGGGACGACGTGTGGTTGCACAACTTCACGAACGTAACGTACGGCAGTCAACCCCGGTGGAGGAATGACGACCAAATCGGTCTTACCGTTCCACGAGATCCCACCCCATACCATCAGCGAGCCTCCGTTAAAAGCTTCGTTCGGAGCTAAACACTCTTCGGTGAATCGTTCTCCAGGACGACGCCACACACGCGCTCGGCCATCATTCATGTAAAGCCCAAATCTGGATTCGTCGGTGAATAAAACTTGGCTCCATTGTTCGCGATTCCAGTTGACGTGGTCCAGAGCGTAGGCAAGACGCGTCTGTCGATGAATAATCTTCAATTGCGGCACGCGTACCGGTCTGGAGGGCTTGAAAGTTTCCTCTCTTAATCGGGTTCGAACCGTTTGCGCTGAAATTCGGTTTCCAGTATCCCTGTGCAATTGATTAGCCATTGCACATGCACACGCATACGCACACGCACACATACACATAGGCTGCTTGCAGACTTTACCTTCACGTGGTGCATCCTGGGTAACGCCAAAATTGTCTGACATTACTAAAACTTCAATTACTCTGTTCAAAAAATTCGCAAAATTTTTTTCAAAAATGGTTTCCGAGAAAGAAGATTTAAGGCTACAAAATCACGATACTAAAAATTTCACGCGATTTTTTCCACCCCTACAGCGGAGCTCAAAAGTTGGAATTTTATTTGCATTTCGCAAGCCGTTATTCAAACCTGCACAGACAGGTGAAAAAAGATCGCAGGTGAAATTTTCAGCAACGATTTTGAAGATGAAGATTTGCTCTTCAAAAAGCTACTCCTCAATTTATTTGGAATGCTTGTATACTCTGCCTCCACATGGTGCATCCTGGGTAACGTCGGAATTGCCTGACATTACTCAAAATTCAATAACTCTGTTACAAAAGTTCGCAAAAAAGTTTCAAAAATGGTTTCGTAAAGAGAAGGTTTGAGGCTACAAAACCACTGTGCTAAAAATTCCATGCGATTTTTTCTGACCCCCACAGCGAAGTCTGAAATTTTGAATTTTTTATGCATTTCGCAACTCGTTATTCAAACCTGCACAGACAGGTGAAAAGTGATGCAGGTGAAATTTTTAGAAACCATTTTGAAGATGAAGGTTCGATCTTCAAAAAACCATCCCCTTTAATCAATTTGCGATATTTTTTCACCAAGTTATAGCGATTCGTAAACCAACCACTTTTCAGAAAATCCTAGGTGGTCCGTTAATTTAAAAAAAAAAACGTTTAATATATCTGTATTTTAAATGTATATTTAATAAACGTATATTAAAGATGGTTGTATTTATATACCAGTACTATATTCATACCCTCTTCACGTATATTATACGCACTTTCTACCATGCTGTGTTTATTGGGCATCAATAACATCATCTATCCTTAGTTGCCACAATTCAATTCTGCGACATGCTCCCGACATTCCAAGTATCAAAAACACCTATTAAACGTTCATATAAATTATTTTAAATTCATTCTGTAAATAATAAAAAAAAAAAATCAATTTTCTCTTTCTCACCTAGACAGCCAACCATTGCTCATCTGGAGCTTCTTCAACGAACTTTCTGACCTGTTGAGCAGAGAAAACTTTAGATTTTTTCTTCCTGTATCCTTTATTTTTATTTTTTAGGAAAGCTCTTAAATTGAGATAGGTGCTGATGTCAATCTTGTTATACAAATTTATGGTATTTTTCAACATTGAATAATTTGACACCAGACAAGTGGGTTTCATTTTTTTATCTCTGGCCAAGTAGTTAAAGTATCCAAGGAGATAATTTTCACATATTTCCACTTTTAGACGATGTTGTTCTTTCTGTTGATACTTAAATTAAGGCAGGGTCTGGGTGAGGAGAAAGAACGTATTTTACAGATTTATGTTTTCCGTATATTAACTTTATTTGATCTATTTGTAATTAGAATGACCCTCTCCTTTGCACGTGCGATTCCTACGTACAACATCGGCAGACTGACGATTAGCCAAGTCTTAAACGTTGGTAACAAAGGTGAGGGATACCTGTACGCTTCTCTGAGCGTGCGACAGGTCGCGCAGGAGTAGGCACTCAAACAGTTTCAACACTTTCCATTCCATAAATTTTTTGTATGTAGAGTTGTACAACTCTTCTGATTTCTGAGGCTGGAGTTGATCATTTGCGTCAGAAATTAGCTCCGCAATATCATCAGGAATTGCATCCTCGTCGAGGTCAGAGAAAAAACTCTCGTCAGAATCACCGTCTCCGCTATCTTGTACCTTCTCTTCATCACTGTTGGGGATATTTGTCTGACTTTACATGTCTTGAAACACTTTTTATCTCAAATAATTGCCTCATGTATCCACGACAGCTGACTAAACGGATGATTGCGGGGTCGAGTCGTCGTTGAGCTAACTTCACACTGCCCTCACATACTGGTCGAGTAACTCACGGCCTAGTCGAGTGCCTCACGGCTGCCATGGGCCAGACGCTCCTGAAGCGCTTGCCAGCGGCCTCCCAACAGGCCGTGAGACCGAGTTAACATATTTCTATGTTCGAGAGTGAGAATCTCCTTATTGTGGAGAACGTACCTTTATATAATGATGAAAGAAGTCAAGCAGAAAAAGCGTCAAAAACCAGAAGAATTGTTTATTGAAAAACAAAAGAGCGGGTTTCCGTAACGATCTCATGATCTAGTTTTAAAGTTTATACCTAATCCCACGGATGGCGCCGCTATATCGGAAACCTAGTGCATGCAAAGAGATCGATTCATCGAACGCTCCAGAATGCACCTAACTCTCGATCACACATTAAAAAGTGAATAACAGGGTAATGTTATACATTGATGCGATCTGTTGAGAATGAGTTAGAGAATGCCGATATCAAAACTATAAATGGCGTGGTATATCTTTATTGGATATTGGGTTTTCAAACAGCTTGGAAGCCCCAGTTTTAAATCCCGAAGTGGTGGCTATATTACAAGATAATTCTGTAAAAAGAGACAAATATATAAAAGAGAGGCAGCGACTAGAGGGAGCAGCCTTGGCTGCAATAGACTCCACTTTTCAGGACATAGACAAATCTGATGACGAAGGCCTCGACATTCACTCCTTTGTAGAAAAATTAGGAGATGCTGCAAAATTTATCATAGAAGCTATATGCATGGCCAAACAGAATCAAGGAAAGCCTTTATCTTACCAGGCGTAGACAAAAATTATCAGAAGATTCTGGAAAATGCTACAACTGATGAGTCCTTGTTTGAAAAGAATCTTTCAGAAAGAATAAAACAGGCCAAAGCTATCGATAAGATTGGCAGTTCTATGAAAACCCAATCATCTAAGAAAAGTGCTGGTCAACGACCACCTTTAAACCAGAAAAGCCTGTACGCAAGAAGACCGGCTTTCATGTAGGCACCAGCACAAGGTTCGCCGGCATTCTCTCATCAAATGGCTCAGATCAGACAAAAATTCTTTTTCAAAAACAGAGCACAATTCAACCCGAGGAGTTTCCCAACACAGTTCAAGAAAAGAGGGCAACATCAACCAAAAGCGGAATGAAAGACAAGGCAGGTCGACTTAAATATTTCCTTAAGCAATGGGAAAAGATTACCAATGATAAATTCATTCTAAACTGTATCAACGGATATAAAATTCAGTTTTATAAAGAGGTAGTACAGCCAAAGGTGCCGGAGCAACAATTTCACTCAAGATCAGAAATTTTAAGTTACAAAATTGCCATTAATAATCTTTTAGCCAAAGGTGTAGTAGAAGAATGTGAACCAGGGCGAAACTAATTTTTATCTACGTATTTTTCAATACCAAAGGAAGATGGATCTTATAGATTCACCCTGAATTCGAAAAAGTTGAATGAATTTATTATTGCTGATCATTTTAAGATGGAAAACCTGCAAACCGCTATAAATTTGATATGCCCGGGTTATTTCCTTAGTAAAATTGACATGCAAGATGCTTATTACACAGTCTCTGTTCATTCTGAAGCAAAAAATTTTCGAGATTTAAATATTTTGGAAAAATTTATCAATTCACTTGCTCAACAAATGGTCTAGCTTGCGCTTCACTTATATTCACAAAGATTATGAAGCCAGTTTTGAGATACTTAATGTAATGTATGAACGTATGTGAATGTGCCTGTTGTCCGGAGTGACGTAGGTGGCGCGAGTGAATGCGCTCTCTTAAGCCGCGTACTGACGTGAGCATTTTTGCGCGCACGAACGGTTTGCGCGCACGAACGTTTGTACGTGTCAACTTTTGGCGCTTATGAAAATTTTTGTTCGTGCGCGCAAAGCTGTGCTCAAATCATTCGTGGTACTTGTGGCGAGCCACTCAACAACAAAATGTCGTCCAGAACAGACGTCATTGTAGCAAGTGCAGCATACATTGTGATACATACTATAATACGCAGAAAGAAGAAAAATAGGAATAAGCGATGGTGGATTACACAATTTTATAATAGTAGAACAACTTATAGAGGCGACAGCATGCTAGCTGACTTGAAACTGCAAGAAACTAGTGGACATTTTCGAAACTTTGTTCGCATGTCATCGGAGGATTTTGAATTTTTACTTAACGCGATTGGTCCCAAGATACATAAAATTGACACTGACATGAGAAAAGCTATTACTGATCAAGAACGATTAGCTATAACGCTACGTTTTCTAGCAACTGGCGACTCGTACACAAGCCTTCAATATCTGTTTAAAGTTTCGAAGCAGCTGATATCAACAATTATTCCGAAAGTTTGTGGTGCGCTTATTGAGGTCTTGAAAGAACACGTCAAGGTGAGCATATTTGGAAATATATTTATTCACTTATCTAGGCAAGTTTTACACCCACATATAACTATTGACCAAGGACAACATCAGAGTAAACAAAGAGTAAAAAATAAAATGTTAAAAAAATTATTAAAAGATTGAAGAGATTCAAGTTTTACGAGTATTTACAAGTCTTGGTAATCGTTATCTTCCATGTTGTAATTTGAGTTCGGTGTAGGGCAGTTAGAAATTGAACTGGTTGAGTGAGTATGGGAAGGTGATGGAGTCAAACGTGGTCCTGGTGCAGTCTGATAATCACCGAGAAAATGCGTAACGGGATATTGTGAAATGGGAGCAGCATTGTGATAATACTGTGGGTGGGGATTAGGAGTAGGATTATCGTATTTTCCCATATCGGCATCAAATAAAATATTATTTATAGCATGTTCGACTTGTGCCCGTGTCCGAATGCTATAGCTTCTCAATTTGTTGGCAACATGTTGGGAATATATTGCAGAATCGTCGGGTGGTTTTTCTTGCGTTGCAACCGTTCGTTTCAAGATGTTGAAAGCTTCGTCTAATCTCGCGTCTTCCTTCATAGAGGATGCTTTTCTTTTGTTCGGTCTCGGAGGCACTATCGCAGTAAACGGTTCATTTTCAACAACAACCGATTTGTTTTGATATAAATCTTGATCTTCTGCATTCTGCTCAGGATCTAAATTTGATGGAGTTAGCTCAGAATCAAATTCTTGCTCCTCGTTATTCTCCTGAAAATTCAATATGTCACATTAATTTGAAGTAATGAAATGTTTTTCTTTCCATACTTTCCTTCAGATGCCCTCAACTCCAGATAATTGGCTGTCAGTTTCGCGGAAATATCAAGATTTGTGGAATTTTCCACATTGCCTAGGGTCAATGGATGGAAAGCATGTGATGTTGCAAGCACCTGTAAATAGTGGCAGCGAATATTTCAATTATAAATCTAATTTCAGCATTGTCCTATTTGCGCTAGTTGACGCTGATTATAACTTTATATACGTGGACGTAGGATGTCAAGGGAGAATTTCGGACGGAGGAGTTTTCAAACATAGTCAATTGTCGAGGAAACTAGCGACAGGCTGTTTAGGGTTACCAGAAAAATCGGCCTTGCCAGGAAGGAACACAGAACTACCCTACGTGCTTCTCGGTGACGAGGCGTTTGCTCTAAGCGAGAGTTTGATGAAGCCATACTCAGGTGTACATCGTAAAGGATCAGCGGAAAGGATTTTCAACTACCGACTCAGCCGAGCACGACGAGTAGTTGAAAATGTGTTTGGGATTTCTTCTGCGGTGTTTCGAGTATTACGAAAACCAATGTTATTGGAGCCAAAAAAAGCTCAATTAATTGTCATGACTGTGGTGTACCTTCATAATTTTTTAAGACGGAATAACGAATCTCGAGCATTATACACTCCTCCTGCAAGTTTCGACTCGGAACGTAATGGAGTGTTAGTAGGGGGTAGCTGGAGACAGGAAGTAAATGAAGAAATGACTTCGCTCATACCGATTAGAAATATTCCCCGAAGATCAACATTAAGCGCCAAAGAAATTCGAGACGAGTTTAAAGAATATTTCACTACCAATGGACGTTTGGAATGGCAGGATGAATATGCTTAGAAATAAAAATTAAGCATTTACCTTCTCTGTGTCAATTGTGCTTCGCGGATCATCTTTATCCAATAAATAGTGCATCCTTTCAAATGCGAACCATTTTGATAAATATATTTCTTTACGAGCTGTAAATCCAAAATGATTCTATCATTAAATAATATCAAAATTTATATGTGATATTGAAGTTCAAATAACAAAGTAAATACCTTTTCCAGTTTCAATACTTTTTCTGCCCTTTGACTTTTCTCTGCGGAAGGATCCCAGTAAACTGTTCAGTTTTTGTTTCACTTGGGTCACATCCACTCTCAGATCCATTGATATTTTGTCCCACGCATCGATCTTTTTATTTCTCGAAAAATGGAATGGATGCTTAGCGTCCCACAGTATGGGCCATTTTTCATACTCGTCGATTAATTCAAGTGACTTTTCGTTAGTCCACTCCATAACCTCTTTATTTCCCTGCGCGCAAGACATTGAGGTTCAACTGACACGTCCAGACTGAGCGCAGTTTGACACGAAAATCCTTTGATGGACCGACAAGCGATGGATCGTGTTCGTGCGTGATCAGAGCCTCCGTGCACGCACAAAAGCCGCGTACTGACGTGAGCATTCGTACGCGCAAACCATTCGTGCGCGCAAAAATGCTCACGTCAGTACGCGGCTTTAGGATTGAGACTCGAATGGAGTCAGACATGTAATTTATTGAGTGAATAAATCTGAAGACATCTTACCCTTTATATAATTAAAAGAAAGTTTTTTTTATCTACATACCTCCCCATTAATATAACATTCGCGACGAGGTAAATATTTTTTGTGAGAGATTGGGGTATTTTCGTAAAAAGAAGAAAAGTTAAAATCGTTGTCGGCGTAAAAGTTAAAAACACGTGGAACGAATGGATAAGTCGTTAAAGTTAGATTGGCAAAAGCAAGCTGAAGAATTGGCAACATTGAGGGCTGAAGCAACACGGGAGATACATATTCGAGATGAGAAAATCAGCGAGTTATCGGAAAAATTTATTTCGGAGAAGAAAGCACGTGAGAGAGCCGAACAACAGGTGAGAACCGATGGCAGCGGGTCTTCGGGTGAAGCAAATAATACTGGACCACAAGTAATTATGGTACCAACGTCATGTATAGGATCACTGCAGGAGCTGGTGGAAGGCGAAGATTTTAATTTGTGGTATGAGAGATTTGAACAGTATATGGGCATATCCAAATAGAACTTAAAAATTGAGGAAATCGACAATATAAAAAAAAAATTCGGGGCACATCCACCGCAATTTTTTTTCAAACCCTTGGAACGGATATCTATTGAAAAAAAAGTGTGCCGTTGTGAGAAAATGTCGGTACAGTATTAGAAATAATTGTTCTCACAGAAATGTGCACGAAAAATGTCCTCCGGAGTAATTTTTTACTTACTATCGCATTATCGCTTCTCTGAATCTGAAACTTTTGAGCTGTACTGCAATGGAATGAAAAAAAAATTAACCGCGAATTGTATTTTATTCAAATGGGAAACTTCGAACGCTTTAGGGCGGTACCTAGGGTTGAGATAGGAACCCGGGGTTTTGGATAGATTTTTTTTGTTGTTGTTGTTTTTTTTATTGAAAATGAGCCCATTCGAGCACTGAAATTCGATCTATATATTATATACTTCTGAATTCACGGCCTGACAGTATTTTTTCGCTCTTTATACGGTAAATATTCAGGAACAAAATCAAGCGGTGGACGGTAAGGACACCGACGATTAACGAGAAACACTTATTTCTCGGATTTTCAAAGAGGATAAAATACCCGCGCGATAATATAACTTCGTAGAAAACAGTATCTCATATCGGAGAACCCAAAAAAAATTGAGAACTTGATCAATATATGTGCCAATGGAGCTTTTTCCCCTTGGACGGTAAGGACACAATTTACAAACTTACCGAAATTTTGATAGTTTTTCCGTATACGCCATTACATATCACACATCGCAGTTGATTAACGATTGTTTTTAGTAACATAGGTGATCGTTGTAAAAAACTGTAATCAAGGCCGATCTTAATCTTATCGCATGTTCGCCCAAGAGTGACATAAAAACTGCAGACGGTAAGGACACAAAGACCGCGGGACAGTTTTTGATAATTTTTAGTGGCGATATGGTTCTGAGCACAGTAAATTTACTGTCTCATATGTATAACTGAGACATGCCAAATTCTATATTTTTTTTTTGTTGCATTATAACCGAACGGCACAGGACTTTATTTTGACATTAAACTTTGAAAAGCTGTGCCAGGGACACGGACGGTAAGGACATTTCAGTGACTTTTGGTGAAATAACTTGTATAATTTCTTGATTTTGGGCCATCAGTTATATGCCTCTAGTTTAGGACATTATAAAGAGTCTGTTGATAGCAATAGTTTGTCATATTTTATAATTTAAGTCCTTCAAAAGGCCAAGGGACACGCTTTTTTAAGTTCTATTTGGATATGCCCATATATTCGCTAATAATGTTGAAGAAGTAAGAAAAGTAAGCCTTTTTCTAACATTCTTAGGGAAATGGGGTTATAAATTACTCAGAGGATTATGTGATCCAAATTTACCAGCTACGTTACCGTTAGTTACTTTGAAAAATACTTCATCACAAAATCTGAAGCCGAAACCAAATGTTTTAACGGAGCGTTACAGATTTAAAGAGTGCCGTCAAGGATCCAGTGAAGCAATAAACCAGTTCGTGGCAAATTTGAAGCAAATCGCAGCACATTGCGAGTTTGGAGACAATCTGATGAATAGCATGAGAGACCAGTTTGTATGGGGTCTGAAGGATGATTCCATCAAAAGAAAGTTTCTGGGTGAAAGAGATGTTTCATACGAGAGAGCAATTGAAATAGCGAGTGCAATGGAAGCAGCGAGACGTGACATGGGAGAAATAAGTAAAAGTGGTTCATGATAAACATAAACACCTATATATTATAATCCAATTATCGATGTGACATATATAATTCACATAACCTCAAAATCTCTAGATCCTAAGATGAACGATTGAATAGATATATTGCTTGTTATGATTTACTCGTGGACGCTCGCGTTAAATTGAACAACTATTTATTTCCAAGTGTTGATCAATATTATGTCTAAATTCGTTTTATTAATTTCCGATACTTCTCGTGTTTTTCTCATCTGTTCAGTTGTCAGCTCAGGGTTTTTTTGACCACGTCAGGGGGCAAACAGGGGAAAGAAATATTTAGGGGATTTTTCAGGGGATTACAAATTTTTGAGAAAGTAATTTATTTTTCAATTAAAAACTCGAAATTGTCGAAATAATTTACTAAACCATATTATTGCACAGTGTTAAAAAGATGAATCACTTTTCTTAGGCATCGGGAATGCTGTCCAGAACATCGACATCGTCGTCACTTATCAGTAAATACACTGTTTCCGAATTGAATCTCTTCAGCATATCTGCTGTCGGCTGAAACTCATAGCATTTGACGTCGAGAGTGCAACGTACATGTAGAATTGCCTCGACCATTTTCACTGACATTCTATTTCGCAATTTATCCTTGATGATGTTCACGATAGAAAATGCGCGTTCGACGGCGGCATTCGAGAAAGGTAGGCTAAGTAGCCCGAGGACGAGTTTTGATATGTTGCCGAATTTTTGGCTTCCACTGGCATCGGTAAGCTCGTTAATTTCAGCCCAGAATCGTTCGGTGGTAGTCACGTCAACTTCAGCCCTGTGAAGCATGTTCCACTCCCTCGTAGCTGAAGTAATATCATTGCATAAGCTGTTTTTGAACTTGGACGCGATATTTGTGATATCAGCAGTCAGCTTTTACTTGTGATGATGCTGCTTGTGGCGAGAAGGTCAATATTTCGTCCAGAATTTTTATATTGTCCGGTACTCTTTTCTGTAATTGTGAAACGAGAGAGATCATGAAAGCTTTACAGCGCTCTTTGACCTCGATGACTGACTCGCGACGAACTTTGGCGGTAAGATTGTTGAATTCGTATCCGAAATTAATGCAGTCAGCCGACATACAAAAACGATGAAAGTCAAATCCCGCAACATCGTGATGCGATATTTTTTGTAACTGCGATGAAACGATGATCACTTGAAGCAGTGAGTATATTGCATCATTTAAATCCCTGAACAGTTTGACCGGGTCGACCGAATCAGATTGGAACAATCTATTTAGCCCCATGATGCCTTTCAATGTCGAACTGAGGAAACTCAAATATAATTTATTTTCCGGCGTTGAGAACATGCCATGCAGTTGGAAAGCCGTGTAGCAACGCTCCTTGTTGCTTTCCGTAATTTTGAAATGCAGCTGTAGTGCGTCCCATTGCTCAAGAATAGCGTCCACCGCTTGAAGTCGCACTAACCATCGGGTATTAGACATCTGCACGATTTTTTTAGGTGCTTTATCCTCGAGAGTGCGATAAACTTCCGCGTATTCTAGCTGGCGTTTCGTACTAACGGAAAACCATGTATGTGTTTCCCGGACCATGAAATCAAGGTGCCTTGGTAACACTTTGCAAGCCTCCTCAGCTGCGAGATGCAGTGAGTGACAAACGCACTTGATCACAACAAGCTCCGGATTGATAGCCCGTAATATCGTTGTTACCGAGTGATGTATGCCGACATTCACGCTAGCTCCGTCAACCCCCAGACCCAAGAGTTTTCCAGTTTTAAGATTATCGCTCTTTAATTGCTTTAAAATAGCTGCGGCAATTGCGTCAGAGGTTCCGGCTGTCATCTCAATTAGGCGATAAAAAGTGGTTACGATCTTTTACTTCAACTTACTAAAGTAACGAATCATTATACAGAGGACTTTTTTCGTATCAACTAGCGTAGACTCGTCGATGATCAAGGAGTAGTGGGAATCGCCTATGTCTACGAGAAGATTCTGCGCGATACACGGGGACAGGATATTTTTTATCAGTGCCGAGCATTTTGTTCTGTGTAGCTTGATGTCTTGGAGAACAAGCGAATCCGCATCAAGGTCCTTGATAACAAGCGATAGGTGGTCTACGGCTCTCACGGAAGAATGCTCGGCCACATAAAAGGCAATTTTCAATTCCGCAGTTTTTCGTTTTTCTGACATAGTCGGTTTCACGAATTTGTCGATTTTTGGGATCTGGGCAACAATGTTTCGCTTCTGCATACATTGCTGGTGTTTTTTTGACACAGCCTGTTCGCCTAACCCTTTTTTATGTGCGGCGAGAGACGTGTTACAGAAGCAACAGAACGCTTTCTGTGAATCCCCGTCGGGCGAAGGTTTTAACCAATCTACATCGTAGGACAAAACAAAGGAAGGAAATTAGTTTGGACACTACTATTCAGGGGTTAGTGTTATCAGGATGATATTGGACTTCGTTACTTGGAAAATTTAGGTGGATTATGTCAAAGTATTTGTCTAAAGAGAAGAGAGAATCACCTTTGAAGGTTGGTTCGGACGCCCAACTTGATACGTACTTTTGTACGTATTTCGTAGGCTTAGTTTTTGGCATTCGGAAATCTTTGACTAACTAAGCGTCAGAATATTTGAGCTTTTGGATATGTTCCGGTACTTCCCAAAACTCGGTGCGAACACTACTTAATGCATGTATACGCATATACAATACGAAGAACGCATGCGACATAGGCAGCGAGACAGAAGATGTCGCACTTTCGCGGAATGTAAGTATCGACAGTAAACCATAGATGGCGTTATATGTTCCGAACCGCCTCCTACTACAAGAGTTTCTATTCTAGGTGTTTAGGGGATTTTTAGGGGGAAATGGAACCAGTCTAGGGGATAGATGTGAGAACCATCTGGCCACACTGGGCCTCAGCTGTCATAGACTGGCGTATGCGCGAGCGCAGCGGGACTGCAGAGCGAAATATTAGTCCTAATGCTGGCGCATGCGCAATGAAACTGTGGAGCGAAAAATAGTCTTAACCGAAAAGTCTTAAAGAAAAAGTCCTAATCTTAAAACTCGCCACTTTGAAAATGAAAAAATGCATAACTCAGCTTTCAGTGCACCGATCATGCTGATGTTGGGCTTAAATTAAGGCATTTTCCATCAGCATTCTCAACATAAGACATTAAATACCGGTATAATACAGAAAAACGGTGATATCCATCGAATAAGATTCCCCCACTCCGCCTAAATTGGCCCTTGCGGTAAAGAGACACGGTCGTCGAGCGCTCACATTTCTTGAATGTACTTGGCGCGAGACTCTACCGAGTCTCTTGATACTAATTACAAATGTATTTTCTATTTCTGTAGACACACCCACCTGACAATCGAACAGTAATAATAATAATAACGATGAATAAAGAATAAACGATGAACATGAATAAAATTATATCTCGATATAATGCTCACCTTTTCCTTATTCGCCGATTCTTCAATCCGTCTATCGTGTTTTTGGAGTTCGCTAGATTTTCTGGATAAGAATCTTACTAGGTCAGTCGTATTCCGTACACTGTGACAAATACATGAAGAAACAAAAATGAATCGTCAATCTAACATTCATATAATTGTAATCGCGATATATTTATACAGAAATAGAATTTTTTTTGTGTAAAATTCCATTCCATTAAATTCAAACTTCAAAAGGAACAAACTGAAATTTTGAATACATAGAATCTACTAGACGTCCACAATCGTTGAACCTTAGTAGAAATCGGACGTACTTCAAGATTATGTTACGAATACCGATTAATCTTACATTTGATCTGTCCGAATGATTTGGTCGATGCAGCAAACTGTGCAACTACAATTGTGGTTATTCTTCTGATTCTTGACACCCCTTTCCTACTTTTTGCCTCCTCGGTTTCCTTGAAAAAAATGAGCGATTTAGAAGATTTAAGAAATAAAATGTTGGATGAAAAACAAACGAGTATTATAATAATTACTTATTATTCACGAAAAAGTTGACACAATATATACCAGGTCATATTTCGATACAGGGAAACTCACTCCCAAAGGAAAGTCAAAGAAATAAAAAAGAACAGAAATAGACTTCAGGTAAATTTGATTCAGAATGTACATGTAGGTATAACCCAATGCACAATATAATCTACATGGATCATTGCATACCAATTCTCACCTCAATCTCTGGATTCCAGACCTCATGATTCCTGGACCCGAGTCATCCGTACAGTTTTTATTTCGGTCTATCAGACTTTTGGGATCTTTGGACCTGCTGGTCATATATTTTTCTGTAAGAAAATAAAACAAGGAAATGAAATTAGAGAAATTAGAAATGAATTTCGTGTATTTTCGATTTGTCATATAGAAACAGGCTCATGTATACTGAAGAAAGTGTAGTTTGTCACAATATGTTGGACGGCAGTGAAACTAAATTGCTAACTTTGGAAAGACATAGATCAGCATATAAGTATCTTTTTCTCACCTCTTTAGCAACCTTGCTGCCATCTCCATCCTCATACTATTGCTTCTACTGGGGTTCCGATCGATTCCTATCAGCTTCAATCAAGCTCTCATCGGCTTCAATTTGTAGGGGCTTGGCTGAAAAATGGGCAGAAATATACTAAAATGTAGATAAATTTTAATTTTAATTTGAAAATGTGCTCATAAAATGTTGTGTGAAGGCGGCCTGCGCCATCTGGCTACGGCTTAGGATTAGGATTAAGTGGCTTGGGCAGTTAGTTGCTAAGTGAAAGAGCGTGCGGTAGATCACTTATACATTATGTTATGTAGTACACACAATAAATATCGTTACTGAATCAGTGCCTACCTCTTCCTACATTACCTTAACTATCTTAAAACATGGTGTCAGAAGTAAAGTAATGTGATATCGAATCAATATACGAATCAGTGTTCCTATTTATTATTCGCACCAGGTGCGCAAAAATAACCAAAGTAAGCAACATGGCCGCTGAAGTCAAAGCTATTGTGCCACCCAACATAACGACTCCGTCGGAATTTGACTTTACAAAACCGGAATTATGGTCTACGTGGGTGAAACGTTTTGACCGATACATGACAGTAGCAGGTCTCTCCGGAAAACGCGATCATGAAAAAATAGATCTCTTATTGCATACCATGGGCGAGAAATCCGAAGAAGTTTTGTCACAAATTTATCCGAGGATGCCCGCCGATGCCACCCTCGTGGCAGTGAAAGATAAATTTAAGGCGTATTTTGAGCCCAAGAGAAATGTCACCTTCGAACGGTTCAAATTCAACTCACGTGTCCAGCTTCCGGATGAACCCGTGGACTCCTTGATTACGGCTTTATATACATTGGCGGAATCATGCAACTTTGGCACATTAAAAGAAGAATTCATATGCGATCGCATTGTAATCGGCATCAGCGACTCTCGTACATCCGAGCGCCTGCAACTCATGTCGGATTTGAAAATAGATAAAGCGATCGACGTTGTAAGACAAGCTGCGATTCAAGCAAAAGAAGGGGGAAATATGAGGAAAAATACCGCCCTCGAGCAAGCCGATGTCAATAAAATATCGAAACATAATAATAATCCGAGTAGCAATCGGAGTAAAATTAAGGACTGTGGTCGCTGTGGATTAAACAAGCATAGCGATACAAGCAAATGTCCGGCAAATAATTCAAGATGCCACAAGTGCGGAATCAGAGGTCACTGGGATAAGGTATGCAGAACCAAGAACCCCAGAGGACATCATAATAATAACAACCAACGGGTGAGAAGGGTTGAGGAGCAAGAAGAACAACACGAGGACACTGCCTTCCTGGGTGCCGTCGAGTCGCACGAGTCATCAAAAGGGAACTTCATGTTCTCTGCATACATCGGGGAATTCAGGCAGCCTATGAAGTTTATTATCGACACAGGAGCGGATATCTCCTGCATTGCCGAAGAGAGCGTGCCAAGTCAATTTGTGGGTAAAATTAGAAATACTGAAAAAATGGTTTACGGGCCCGACGGCAAACAATTGCTGGTTCTGGGAGTCTTGAACGTAAACTTATCAAGTGGCAATACACGCGTAAATGCGGATATTTACGTGTTCAAACATTTGAAAAATAATTTGCTAGGTAAACCAGAAATAAGAAAATTCGGGTTGATGAAAAGAGTAAATAAAATCGACTCAGACTTGAATGTATTTAAAATTGATCCACACACTGAATACCCCCGCCTCTTTAGAGGGGTAGGTTCATTTGAAAAAGAGTTACATATACACATGAAAGACGAGGAGAAACCATTTTTTCAGTCAACGCCTCGCACGGTAGCAATTCCCTTACAAAAAAAAGTTAAAATTAGCTTAGAAGCGTTGGTAGAAGATGGTACTCTGAAGCCTGTCGATTTTCCCACAGATTGGTGCAGTCTGATCGTAGTCGTACCGCGTAAAGATTCCGAGGAAATAAGGTTGTGTGGAGATTTTTCGCAATTAAATAAGGGTATAAAGAGATCGCATTTTCCAGTCAAAAAAGTCAGTAACATCCTCGCCAACCTAAAAGGCTCTAGGCTCTTCAGCAAACTAGACACAAAAAGCGGATTTCATCAAATTAAATTAGATAAGGCTAGCCAGCCACTTACTACCATAATTACGCCATTCGGAAGGTTTATGTATACAAGACTACCCTTCGGGGTAAATTGCGCCACCGACTATTTCGCGCAGTATTTTTCAGAGATTTTAAAAGATATACCGGGCGTGGAGATTCATATCGACGATGTCATTGTTCATGCCGCGACGGTTGAGCGTCACGACAAAGCCTTGCGTACAGTATTGGAAAGACTCGATAAAGCCGGTATAACCTTGAATAAACAAAAATGTCAGTTCTGTGTTGATAAAGTTGTGTTCTTAGGGCATGAAATTTCGCAAAAAGGCGTCGCCGTACTTCCGTCGCGCGTGGATGCGATCGTGAAATGCTCACCTCCTTCTGATAGAGACTCCTTATTGCAATTTTTGGGAATGGTCAATTATGCAGGAAAATACATACCTAATAGATCGCACATTTTAGAACCACTGATTTCATTGTTAAAGTCCGATACTCAATTTGTTTGGCTAGAACCTCAGAAGAAGGCCTTTGAGCAGGTTAAAAAACTATTAATTGATGCACCGACTCTCGCGCATTATGATTATACCAAACAAATTATATTGCAAGCGGATGCTTCGAGCTACGGTATCGGCGCAGCCTTAATGCAAATCGGGAAAAACAATGAACGCGAAATAGTCGGATTCGCGTCAAAACCATTGAATAATACAGAAAAAAATTACAGCCAAATCGAAAAAGAGGCCTATGCACTAGCCTTTGGGGCGGATTACTTTAAAGAATATATTACAGGTTTGCATAATGTGATTCTATAGAGACCGATCATAAACCGCTCCTGCAAATCCTGCAAACCAAACAATTAGATGAATTAACCCCAAGACTTCTACGCATCAGGCTAAGACTAATGCGATACAACTATTCCGTAGTTTACATACCGGGTAAACAGCTCGTGTTAGCTGATTATTTGTCGAGAAACATTAATAGTATTACGTACTCTGAAAGCGATGAACTTTGTATAGAGATAAAAAACTATGTAAACCTCATTGTGGATAATCTGCCTGCTTCAAAAAACTTGATCGAGAAAATCAAGCAAGAACAGAAAGACGATTACATCTGTTCGCAGCTAATAAATTACTGTCGTGACAAATGGCCAGCAAAGAATAGGCTGGAGAACGGATTCTTGCTATATTATCACTTGAAAGACAGTATCTCGGTTTGCGAGGATACACTTATGTACAATTCCAGAATTATCATACCACCTCCTTTGCGACTAGATATTATAAATAAGATACATGCTGGTCATTTGGGCATAACAAAATGTAGAGACATGGCAAAACAATCTGTTTGGTGGCCAGGTCTGAGTACACAATTAAAAAACCTTATCGAATATTTTCCCGAATGTATAGAAAAGAGGAAGAATCTCAAAGAACCCTTTGTTGTAGAGAAATTTCCAGATCGTCCGTGGCAAAAAGTCTGGATTGATTTATTTAGGCATGATACAGTCCGACCTCTCAATAGTGCCTCACTCAATAGTTCCGCTTCCCCAGTTTGATGTGCGAACTGCTTCCCCCACTACTCAGACGAGCAACCATGGACTCGGATTTTGTGTAACTATCTTTCAATAGTTCCGTCAGCCGAAACTCCATTTCATACGTATTTCGAAGTATAAGAAAACGAAGAGTCTATACGCTGGCTTACATTGTCATAAAGCGAATGTGTAAAGCGGTCGGAACTATTGAGAGATAAGTGCAAAAGTCTCGCTGGCAAGGTACATGGTGGGGGTATACCGATTCGTGGAAAAACTCTTCCCCTCTCATCCCTGCCCGGAACTATTAAGGGGTCGGACTGTAAATGGTTCGTAATTATAACTGATTATTACTCGCGATACTTTGAGATCTTCTCTCTTAAGAATTTGAGCGAAGACGCAGTGATAAAAAAATGTAAAAAACTGTTCGCTAGACTAGGCATACCTGAAATTGTCAGGAGCGATCCGGGCACACAATTTTCAACTAAATTTAATGATTTCGCAAAAGATTTTGATTTTAAGCACATTCAAAGCTCGCCAAAATATTCAGAAAGTAATGGCGCCGTAGAAGCGGCCGTTAAGGTGGCTAAATCTATTATCCAAAAGTGCGACGACATAAACAAAGGGTTATTGTGTTATAGGTCTACGCCTCTTGATAATGGGTACTCCCCAGCCGAAATGTTGTTCTCAAGGAAAATCCGTTCACTTGTTCCTATCTTGCCTTCTAAACTGGGTACTTTCGCAGATCATAACACAGTCTTTGAAAAAGAGACAAGTAAAAAATCAGTTCAGGAGAACCAATATAACAAGAGGCATAGAGCAAAAAAATTATCTAATCTCTCGATTGGTGATAAAGTTTGGGTAATCGATATGCGTGTATACGCGGAAGTAACCCGCATAGCGAATACAACGAACTCTTATGTACTAAAAACTCAAAGAGGCTCAACAATCCAAAGAAACAGGTGGCATTTGATACATGCTCCCTACAAGCAATTAAACGACAACAATGTGAATAGCGACCCTACATTTATAGAGGATGAAACTAAGCAAAACGAAAACGCGAATAATGGTCAAAATGAAAACGCGAACAATGGCAATCCGAATGAAGAGGCAAACGATAATCAAATAAGGCAGGAACGAGAAATTCCAGTTGTAGTTCCACGTAACAATAGACCGGCTCGTCGATGTGAGCCGAGCAGACTCTTAAGAGATTTCGTACGCCTTGATTGAATATCGTTCTATTTATATTTTGCTATAGCTGATCTATACTACTCAACAAAATTAAAGCCCCCCCCCCCCCCCCCCCCCAGCCTAACTTGCCATTTCCAGACGCCTTGACCGATTCAGCTGAAATTTGTACCAGGGATATTCCAAAGTGTTTCACACTTGGGCCCAAAGCCGATTTTCTGTATCTTTAAGGGTTGCGATGTGGCAGTCCGAAGACCAACCCTCTGCGTAAAATCAAAGTCACAGGTCTGTGGCACCGTGTTCCAACACCGATTTTGCGCCCAAAAAATGTTTGAACAACTCTTGGTCGAGCCAGACGGTTCGGTCCACTGCTGAATCATACACCCACCCCAATTCAACCCCTTCGCTCCCATCCCTCTATCATCCGAGGGTAAAAAAAACATTTCGACACATTTTCGAGCATCGGAGACCCACAGGCGTTTCCGAATCGTTTTTACGGTTCACCCGAGCACTTGCAACCCACCCGCCCCTGAGCAACTGAAACCAACCCCTGAACAACCCTTAGCCTAGCGGTCACTTTTCACTCCAAGCTACGGAATCCTAGACTCATCATGCACTGTACTCATCATGGATGGGAGGGTTATTCAATTTCAGTTAAAACTCCCTAAAGTGTATCAGGACACACTTTAACGGAGCTGATCCCAAACAACCCCTTACTTACCCTTTCGCAGCTTCTTTTTCCTGTGGTCAGCATGGTGATGTGTCTTGGGATAGGAGAAGGTAATAACTGTAAGCTTTGTTAAATCTAAACTTTTATTGAACTTTAAAATGCAGGAAATTGAATACTGGATGATCCAAGTTGGACATTCAACACCGTCAATAACGAGTTGGCCCGCCCCTCGCGTTAACCACAGTCTGGCATCGTCGTCGCATACTGTTGATCAGGACCTGGATCTTCTCCTGAGGAAGAGCGTTCCACTCTTCGGTCAAGGCGATACGAAGCTCCGCTAGGGTTAGGATTAGGCTACGGCTTAGGATTAGGATTAAGTGGCTTGGGCAGTTAGTTGCTAAGTGAAAGAGCGTGCGGTAGATCACTTATACATTATGTTATGTAGTACACACAATAAATATCGTTACTGAATCAGTGCCTACCTCTTCCTACATTACCTTAACTATCTTAAAACATAAAACCAGGAAATCTACTTCCAGTGAACCAACATGAATTAAAACGAATGAAGTATGTGAAGAACGAAATTAACACGACTCGGATAGAATTCAGAAAAATTGGGCGCCAATGCTTTTGAATTACAAAGATACAGGCTTTTCGAATTCCATCTAATTCGTACAAATTCCGTTCTCCACATACTCAATTCGTTTTGGTTTACTGGGATCTCAATGTAGGCTGTTTTATAATTCTTCGATTCAGAAGATAATTCGGATCCGTGACCATGTTACGTTACAAATCGCGTGTATACATGTTTGGTAAAAATATTAATAGTCAAAATATATCACCATCCTACCTGGTCCTTTCTTCTCTGCATGGTTTTCGCATAATCAGTCCTGACTACCTCCGGTCCATCACAATCTGATGAAAAAATAAAAGATGAGCAAAAGATTTATCAATAAAACGTATTCATACACCTTTCATAGCGATATTTTTGCATGAAGAAGAATCTTCACAAGTAATAAACGTAAGAAAGTGATTGAACTTTGCTAGAAAGACAAAATGCGATCCACAATACTGTTTACCTTCCATATAAATCATCGTAGAGATCGAATTTGTATAATCGGCCTCTTGAGCCTCCGCTTTCCCTTCGGGAACAAACTATAATTTGTCACACTCGGATTCTCGACGTTTATATCCTCACTTGCGTGTTTCTTTTTATTCATTCTTTCTTCTCCTCCTAGAGAAATAAACGAATGATTCAGATAATTGTCGTAATGAATTATGAGTTGAAAATCAAGCGGGTAAACTATGATCAATTAGTATTGATGAGAAACTTGAGGATGTATATCATATTTTATTTCTTTGCTTGATTGAGCCCGCATAATTTGTATGAATAAATATGATAATAGATGTCGTTCATCATCGATATAATTATGAGTAATTTGCATGTGATAAGGACAAATATTCCTGGTCAGATAGCTCAATTCTCACCTCAATCTCTGAGACTCTAGACCTCATATTTCTGGAGTCATTTCCACAGTTCCTATTCAGGTCCATCAGATTTTTGGGATCTCTGTACCCGCAGGTCGTAATTTTGTCCCTAATAAAAGTAAAATGAAGAATGGAGAAATTAAATAATGAGATATTAATTTCGCATATTCTATTCGTGTACATATTCAAGGAGGTTGTAATTGGTGAAAAAAAAATGTATAATTTATTATACTTGTCGATCTAAAAAACCGACCCAAAATAGTGTAGAACGGAAATTGAGTGAAAATAATAAATGCGTTCGATAACCGAACCTATAAATGAAAATGTAACATAATTGGAAATAATTTTGTGATTAATGCGGCTTACCTCTTATTCGATTTATCGGAGATTTAATATATATCATGCACGGCATCCGCACTTCCGATCAGCCGTAGTTTTTCTGTAAAATCAGATTATTATTTCATTAGAAAGGATTAACAATGAATAACAACGTTCTGCAGTATATAAACAAAGCTATACGTATATAAACAAAGATGCGGTCTGATTGTTTTCGTATTTTATCAAAATGTAAACAACTTAAGGTCAATGCAACTCACTCAATCGTATTTATTTTCTATTGGTAAAACTATTTTACGATACTGTTCAGTTTTGTTACGTCTTATTATGATTTTTCACGAAAGATTTGCAATTGTTAGCTATTCATAATCGTAAATAATGGTGGAGTACAACTGACGAAAACAGTTGACAGCGGAACGCGAACAATTGAATCGAGACGAGTGAAAAAAAATTTGCCTGCATTTAAGTAAAACGGGTTTGGCGTGAACAAATAACATGATTGAACTCAGATTTCATTTTCATGATCGCGGATTAACAAGGTTAAACAGCTATATCACCTTTTCTATAATGCAGACGGCTTTTACAGGCTAAAAATAACATACATTTGATCGAGAGAATTATTCACCGACTTAGTATCACGATATACCTATAATGCAAACATAAATATAATAAAATATCAGTAATTCATTTCAACTTCTTCGCATTATTGCCACGCGCCGCTATCTTTCATTGTAACAATGAATCTAATAAAGAGTTAGTAGTTTTTCTACTGCTATTCGGAATTTTTCAATGAGCTATTTGCCACGCCTCCAAGAATATAAAGAAGTCGTAGTTTTTTTTGTCCGCATATTTGTGCAGCACCACTATCTTTTCATTCATAGACGAGCGCTTCTCAGAAAACGTAGTAATTTTTTTATCTGCATATTTGTGCAGCACCACTATCTTTTCATTCATGATGAGCGCTTCTCAGAAAACGTAGTAATTTTTTTATCCGCATATTTGTGCAGCACTACTATCTTACCACTCGTTCATTCATACGCGACCAGCGCTCTCTATGTACTGTAACGCAGTTTTCGCTCAGGCGAGGAAACCCGACGATTCCGCTTACAATTCGGCACCTTTCCGTGTTAAAACTTACTGAATTACCAAAATGTTGGGCGCCAGACGCTGATGCGTCGTTTCGATATGAAGATTATCTTATTATATAGAGTTCAGCTTAATTAATCGGGATGGGAAGAGTGAGTGAGAGGGTGAATAAATAAAACACACAATTTCGCGAGAGAAAAAAAGATGCTTGCTTCGGCATAAAAACCCTCACGAGTCAGAGGGAAAAGCCGAAGCAAGTCAAATATTTATTAAGAAAAATAAGTAAATGAACTGATATAAATGAACAAACAAACAAACAAATGAAAATTACAGAAAAACAAGCCGCTGGAGCGTTTCTTAAAACTAAGATTGAATGACCATTCAATTACGTAAAACTAGCTTACCAAGTACAATACAAAACGCCGCAACTTCCAACGCTCACGTGGAAGCGGGGTAACGGGGAGCGTCCAAGATGGCCCACGGCCGTGCAAGCAGCGGTCCCGACGTCTCGGGGATCCAACGCTGCTGTGCTCGGGCAACAGAAATGTTGCCGCGTTGACGCTCGCCCCCAGAACGGGCACCTCGGGTCACCGGAGGATGGACCGCGTTCCCACAAAATCACTTAAAATAAACGCGACGAAACTACGCGGAACGGAAAACAATTAACGTACCCGAACGAGCACGGAAAAACTGATCTAAAATCAACGCACGGTAGCAAGAAAAGCTTCGAAACACGTCCTACCTATCCGAGCGCTCGATCCTAACTGACTAACTCTATACCCCCACACTAACGAAACGTATTCTCAAAGCGCGGCGCGCGCACCCGACCGACCCAGTCCATGCCTAATACCGCCACCATACCGCCGAGGACCTCAACGTCGCTGGGCCCGAGCGGCCCGCGAGATTCGAACGCGAACACGATACGATACCAGAACAAATTACATAAAACCAAAAACTAACGGAAATGCGACGAGCTATAACTCGACTTGCTCAGATAACAAAGCCTTAGATAGAGGGGCAGGGTACACCATATAAAACAAGTTATTTCTTTGAGAATGTTCGAGATCACATCAATCAATTATTTATTAACAAATTAGATAAATTAACGAGATCAGTACAGAATTTATTATTTTACTTAGAAGTTTATTACCAACGATTTTCTAATTGATCGAACAGAATCTACGCAATTACGATACAGTTGAATCTCAGATGTGTGTCAGAGGTGACTCGATATAAAACAATTTAACTAGACTCCAGACTCGGTATCACAGAGCGATACATCGTACCCGAATGCAAAATATAGTTCGTGACACACACTCAGAACAACGTATGAAGCTCAAGATTTTACTTAGAAAAATCGGTAACAACTATAAAAGATTAGCCGCGCTTGGCCATACGATTCACAATAATTCGAGATCTACTGATAAATAGAGACCACACGGTCGTTCGAAAGACGCGAATCACAGGTTCAACGATAACAGACTAAACTATAACATTATTTGATCTTGAACTAAATTCTGACGATATTATAACGATAGTCGTGATATTAAATTATCCAAAAACGATATTAAACTTTACTGAACCATACTAGATTTTACATACGGTGATAAATTATACGAAAGTGACCATAATTGACTCAATTAACAAATTATTAACAAACTTAACAATAACAACTAAACTGTAACGCCAGGCCTAAGCCTTAGCGGCTATCTTCGCTCAGGGTACTCCAGGAAAGGTAATTTTCTACAGTATTTCATGCACAAGATAAATATAACATACTAAATCAGCAACAAAGCCATAAGCAATAAATTATAGCCAAAAAGCAGAAAAGATCTACGTAACTCAGCCAGACTCGAGGTTGTTCGATAAATTAACAGACCAAAGACCAAAGACGAGCCTCTTAGCTCAATAGACAAAAACGAGCTTCATAGCTCAATAACCAAATTAATTAACAAGACTTTCATCCGAACTACCTCGTGCCTTCACAGAAAGAATTAAGACCTTACCTTAAGGTGCTTCCCTACGCAATTCCACCAGACCTGAAAACATTCGGAAAAAAGATGTTATTAAACGGAATATCTCTGCCTGGGCACCGAAATCAATGAAACAAACTTCGTCGCGCAATTCTATGTACGATTTCGAACACGTACGGCCAAAAAATGTTTCTTTTACGCGAAATTAGAGAAGATATCCATGTAAAACGTTTTCAAAGCCGTTTTACATGGAACACTATTTTAAATTAAACTCGATAACGATAGGTGGTAACGATATTATAATGATACTCGATATGGTACGATACTCAGTGCGATACACGATGAGATGCGTAGCGTAGACTGGAGCGAAGAATAGGCCAAATAGCCTGTGTGTCCGGCTTATATAGTCGGTATTTTCTTCCCTCAGTTCATCCTTCAGATTGAGCGTAATCACGTGACGTATCGATACGCTGATTGGTCCGCGTAGCGACAGTTTTGCCGAACGTAAAATAGGAGAAATCTATCTCACCCCTGCCGCAGCTAATACCGCTCCTATTCCCGCCTTCCTTTGAAATTCCCAGGCTATGAAACTACCATGGAGTCTCATTCGCCCGGCTACCCGATATTTCTCCTAGGTCCTGACCTCATTCGTCGATCCACAAGAAGATTGGTGGTAGCTTCGTGTTTCGGCATACTAGAGCTTCACCCACGAAGTAATTCGCCAGGTTGGAACGCTGATCCGGGGGTCGACTGGACCAACCACGGCCGCGATAACAGTTTTGGAGACAGCGTCGATAATATTTGCACTGGCTGCTTGTTCATTAGGTGGGAGGTTTTGAGGTGCGCTTGCACTTAACCCTGTACGCCACCCTCACAGCAGCAATGCATTTTCCTGTAGGCGGTAGCTTCCCCAGATGACGGGAGGATTCCGTTGTGCTCCTCGCGGGTGGGGGTCAAAATTTCGAAAGACCAATATTTCGAATGACCAATATTTCGAATTTTAAAATAGCGATGGTACGAAATTCGAAAAGGCCAGTTTAGAGAAGGCCTATCAAGTAGTAACTGAAAAATTACGTATATCGAAATGTAGAAAGATATTTGTACTAAAATAAAAAATTGGAACGGTCAGAATTGCGAAAGACGAAATATGTAATTGAAAAGATAACGAAACGTCTGATAATTCGAATAGTTCAATATTTCGAATTGTCGAGACTTCGAATCTTCACGTATTCGAATATATTTTAGCGACAGACCGAAAATTCGAAAGGTCAGAATCTCGAATCTTTCATACGGTTTTTTGAATGATGTTTCAATAAACAATAAAAATACTGATCCAAATTCATCTACGCAGAGAAAATACGTTCGGAATATTATTTTTGGAAGCTTAAATCTTTCGAGATTTTGGTCTTTCGAACTTCTGGTCTCTAAAGATTAAAAATTTAGAAATATTGACTTTATACATTTATATTTTCTACATTATACTTATTCAGAATAAAAATTATCAGAAAATACATTTTCGAATAAACCAGCGTTCTGACAGGTGACCGCCTGCTGAATAAGTCATTCGAAGAAATGATCTTTCGAAAATAAGAACTTCGAATTAATTTGTCTCTCGTTATTTTTGTATTCAACTTTGTAATATTCGAATTTTTGGCCGTTCTGAATTCTGATCTTTCAAAATATCGACTCCCACCCCTCCTCGCACATCCCTGTACGCCGTCAATCCGGTAGTTTGGAGGTAGTAGATTCTCCACCTGAGTGGAGGCGCTGACCTTCGGGTCGACTGGACCAGCCATGGTTTGCGCGCCGACAGATTCGTCCTTGACGATAGTGGAGGCTTCACGTTCGATAGTCGATTTTCCATCCGTAGTTCCCACGACGACAGACGTCTCGTGGAGTATCGAGCTCGAGATAACATAGTTTACCAAAAATAAAATAGTGTTAGTTAATCCTAATCATTTTTCCCTAATCTTTCCTTTTCCTGGAGTCCCTGTCTACGCCACGCATCGTTGCATCATCGACAGTATCGCCTTGTGGCGGGGAATTCAAAATACCACGTCACAGTACCAATGGAGTAGTTGCTGCGGAAGAGGGTATCAAAACTAGCGATGTGTACAAACGAACGAACAATTAAAAGAACAACTTAAACTAAGAATTATTAAGCGTTATTCAGTTAGAAAAATTTTCATTCGAAAATCCACCTGGTATGAGGACAATATTTTATTGAATTTCAAGCATCTTCGGCCAGCAAGAATTCTGTTCCAATTGCGACAAACGAATGAACTCAGTCTTGATTAAATTATTCATCTTAGATAGTATATTATTGTCTTACGAGTGCGGTTTTCTTTATCATAACTCGTATTCCAGGATGAGACTAAAGCGATAATTTACGAAACATTTATAAATTGTACATATAACATTAACAGTAAGTAATATTTTATTCATGCTGCAGCAATTAATTTTCGGATATATACCGATAATCGAATGCTTTGTTATTTTACACTTTTTCACACCTTTTTCGGACCCTTTGTTTGTTCTACTATGTCACACATGGTGACGTTAAAAATAATTGAAATTGCTCGTAGAATGACTGTTTAATGGTGTCCTTCCAAACGAAAATAAAAAATATAAGAATGGCCTGTATCGTTTCTACGGTACCAAGTAGATGTGAAATTTCAGGTGTCGGCCAGAAAAGCCAAATGGCCCACACTATTATATGACCTCCCATTATCAAAAATAGTTTTACGTACAAGTTGAACCTGAAATGAATCGATAGATACTTTCATATTATTCTGACCTAAGAAGAAAAAGGTTTCTTAGGTAAACAATCATATTATATAAAGAAAAACCTGTTTGAGAATTGATTTTTTGATTTTCTCATCGGTCGTTTTCAAATTCGTATAAATTATTTTCCAAGTCTTAACATACCACTGTTCAGCAGCATCGTGATGTTTTTTCACAGAACTTGATCGACGAGCTGTGTTCTTTTTGTGCTTTCTGATTACACATGCCGTAGAGATGTACAGAAAGACGTTACTTGAGTAAAGAATGGTAATCACTGTCGCATTGGTCCATATTTTTACTAGGTGGGCTGTAAAGCGTGAATAAGATTTGTGTGTGTGTGTGTGTATGTGTAGATTAATATAAGTTTTTTATTTAAAAATACTAAAATTGATACACTGCAGTTGTCTGATCTGGTAAAAAATCCAAAAGTTATACTTCTTGAAAAATTTTCTATAAATTATTCATCGATCTTATAAAGAATGAAATTTTGTTTCAGATCAAATTTTGTGATTGATTTTGTAAACATTACCATTTGATGGAAATGCAAATTTACCATTTGTTTCATTGCGAAAGTAGGGGATGTAAAATGTAGCAATTATTCCAGGCGCAATAAGAACGGCTGGAACGCCCCAAGCGTAAATAGCATACCAGGTGTACTTTTCTTTTTCATATTTGCTCACGTTACAATTGATGAATTGTACATTCCTGAAAAAAAAGGGAGAAAAACCTCTCTGTGATCGTACATTTAAGACATGTTAGTTTAGTGCTATATATGGGAAGTATCTCAGTTAAGACCTTCTTTATATGTTACTAGTATAAGATATTTCTTTTCGAACGAGACACACCGATCTATGTGTTCTACAATTAGAACACGAAACACATAATACTGTTCAAAATTCAAATAAATTTGTTGAACAACTTACCGCAACGATCGCCATATATTAAAACTCATCACGTTTACCCAAAGAAGACAAGAACAGCCGCAACAGCGTACACCACTTTCTGAAAACGAATCAGTTTGCATTTGAATACAAATCGCAATTGTTAAGATTGTAGAATTTGTGTAAACTTATTATACAGTAATCCACATTAAATTTTTGTTTAAAAAAAAATTCCTTTTTTTTTCATTCCTACCAAAGAAGATGTACCAGTAGGTGGCGGCTGTTACTTCAGTTGTAAACTCCACTGCCAATACACATACAGCAGTGGCAATATAAGTTGCTACATAAGATCGAAATATCATTCCATGAAGATTTTTTAGTTCAGGTACTACGGTGTAAGCGATAAAGGTTGCGAGCATAACGAGAAGGGACATAATTGCACAAAATATTTCCCACCATCCTTTCCGTACAAACGGGTAACATACTTTGGCCCGATAATTTGATGAATTCGAATTTTTGTACAGGCAATAATGTTCATAGTCCCAGCTGATTGATTCTCCGTCAGAATCTGAAGAATTGATTGACCTGTCTTGTAGCACATGGAAGTTTATTACCTTAGACGGTATCATCCATTGAAATTGGCAAGGGTCATAAGTATCTAGATGAAAATTCTGTAACGTCACCTCCATATCCATGTATTTTTTTTCCGTGCCAATTTTAATTTGGCCAAGAGTCGCATTTTCCTTCATGCAGTTGTCATCGTTTCGAGTTTCTCCGAAAGGACAACACAGGAATAAGCAAATTTTGTTCATTGTTAAGGAGTCGTTGTTGGAATTTGTTGTCTCCTGTGGACAAGTGTAACTTTCGTTCGTAGACCATGGCTCTTCAGTCGCAATAATTTCGGCGTACCCAAACCGAATAGAAAACGCAATAATTACACTCGCGAAAATACTTTGATTAACAACCATTTCAAACGATGATTCCCATTCAACTGAAAGAACTCTTGGCTGAGTGAATTTAACTGAGATGTAATCACTACCGATATGCCGGTGAGAAAAAAAAAAAAAAAAAATTATATCAGAAATAGCCTTTTCTGTTGAGAAATGACATATTGCGGTAAGCCCATATCGTTTCATGCGAATGAGAATACTGTCCGCAATTTTTAGTACTATACACTTTTCCTTGTTAATAGTTTTTCTGTTTTATGTATATAACATTCTGATGACTGACTGACTCATTTCTGAAATAATAATACTGTAGGTTTAATTGATTTTCTCATTTCCTATTATTAACACAAACTTTTTCACATTAAGATATGAGCTGTTCGAAGTACTTTGACATTGAATACCCTACGGTATAAAAACCCTTAGATCTGTACGATCACTTTAAACCTTGCTCTGATAAGATGAGTGAATAATGAATGTTAGGTAAGTTTATTGAGATATACACTGTTAAAAATAGTTGGAAATTTCAGACACAAAAACTGATAAAAATATTCAGAAAATTGAAATGATAATATATGAAGTTTCAAACCAGTTTTAAAATTCAAACGGAGTATTGAGTTTCAAAGTATTCAGTCTGAAAATTAAAATGACGATCTATGAGGATTCAATAATAGTTTGAAAAATCAAAGAGATTCGCGGTATCAAACCGAATTAAGTAATCAGTGCATCGAAGGAATGACTTTGCAGTATTCTTGTCTCATTTATTTTTATAAGCGTGTTAATATCGGTATTGATTACTGTACAATATTCTCCTTTATTTTTGTAAGCGTACTTGTTTAGGTATATGATGATTTTCCTGATCTTCAATCATCAACCAAAGTGCTATATTATAGCAAATTAGCAGAAATGCGTGTACACCCAGAAAAAAAATTTCATGATTCATACCGGTAATCACCGACTTGACATGAGTCGGTATGAATCAAGTCGGTAATTCCCGGTATGAATCAAGGAACTTTTTTTCTGGGTGTATGTTCTCTTCGTAAATTATCCTCGTGCATATGTATAACGATATTATGAAAGTGTTACTGAAAATTGAACAGTAATTATTTTAATTTAAATAACGTCTCTGAATTTTAATCTATCCATTACCTGCAATTTTGACAATAGATTAATATGAATTTTCATAATGATTCTACATTATTATACACAATGAATATAATTTTCATATACAACGAGTATTAATTTCCAATCAGCTTAATTAATTTTATACATTTTATACGGAAAAAAAAAGCAGATCCCTCCTCAGAAGATCAGACATTGAACTTTCTGCGGTTAAAGTTTGCGGATGGTAAAATGACAACGAAAAAACAGGATGCAGTCGTATATGTGTCAGTTAGACCACAAATCAGATTCTCATGACGATTATAAAATTTCAGAATCCGGACACTAGGGCCTTTGTTTTTTTTTTCTTATTTTTCTGACTCGTGCACGGAAAATAAATTGCTGTCATTGCAACAACAAATGGAGTTAAGTTAACTACAGAATGGAGTGATAAAATGACAACACCAAGTTGAGGTTAAATTAGCATCATTGGAGTAAATCCAACTTATCAATTCAGTAACATTCGCGGCATATTTAATAATTTGTACTATTTCTAGAGTATTTTTAACGACAGTAAATTTAACACAATCTTGGAGTAAATAGCGTCGCAATTTATTTTCCGTGTGCGAAAATAAAATTGTAAAGGGTATTTTTCGTGCGAATTCAAGCATTGAATAAAAGTGTTGATTCTTCAATTTTACGAAAAAAAAAGCCTATGATTCACTTCCTCGCTAGTTACCCCCTCTGTCCAGCTACAGTCGTGAAAATAAGAATATTTACCGCTAATAATAAGGAAAGGAATGATAAGAATTATGGAAATAGCAAAAATAAGAACCGTAAAAATAATGAAAATGATAAAAATGATGAAAACTATGATAAGTTTAGTGAAAATAAAAATCATAACATGTAACCAAAATAATATAACATTTATAATAATACATAATATTTTCTGTGGGGACATGGAATTTTTGAACCAACGGATGAATCCGAATTCAACTGACTCCTCATTCTGAATGCTTCACCCCACGAACTGAAAAATTTGTGTGACAGATATTAGAACATTTATCGCTTGAAATTCTCAATTATATCATGATGTTTCAATGCGCTAACAAAATCAAATTCTGCAACATTAGGATCTCTATCTTCACTAAGCTTTTGAATTTTTCAGTCTTTTTGAAGATTCTTCGGAGAAAGCAGAAAAAAAATTTGAAAATGCGCAAATTATTGAAATATCAGTTATTCTTTTGCAAGTTAATATCCGATGGTCGAATCCTCAGTGATTCCGAATACTTTATATTTCAATTTCAAGATAAAATCGTTCAAGAAATTTTGAAATTGATAGATCGTCGTATTTCGATTCTTGACACGTCCGTGACCCAAAGAACTACGACGAAAAATGAGACAAAAATTATTCCCAAAACCGAAGACTCAGAAATGAAGGGTGGTTGAGTTCAGCTGGAATATCCCATGTCTTATTTCTAGAAAAAAAAAAAAGGTTCATGTATCTCCAGCCATTATTCTACGAAGACCAGGATATCGGTCGTAAAGGGCTTGTTTGAAGTCTTTTATGCAGACGAAAATAGCGAATACGAGACAACTCTGCACAACTTCTATCGTGCCGAGTACATGCAGCATTATTAATGACGGCCAGATGAGCCAAATTATCCAGATTACCGTGTTACCTCCCGTTATCGCGAAAAGTTTGAAGTGCAGCTTGAACCTGAAATTAAATGTTGAAAATTAATAAATATCAGCCAACGCATTACCAGCGTAATTTGCAAACGACTTTTCGACCCGTTGATTCTCAGGATCGTGTTATTCATCAATTTAATGTTGCGAATTACCGTTGCTTATCAATCTCGTAATGTGGATTCGCTCGACTGAATAGATTTGCCGTGTCTCTTTGCTGCCGCCTTATGTTGAGTGCTGTCAAGGTGTGCAGGGAGATGTTGCAAATGAGAACAACGATGACAATTGCCACGGAAGCCCACATTTTGAAAGCTTTGCCTGTGTCAAGAGTTGAAACAGATCCAATATTTGTAATCAATTTTATACCATTCGACCTTTCAGATGGAATGAAATGTTACAACTGCTTTCGTTCCGTTATCCAGCAATGAATGGTGAACCAAACTTACCGGCTATATCAGTGGACAAGTACGGTTCGTAGCTCATCAAGGCACCAACGATTGCGAATAAAACTACAGGGGTAAACCAAACGTAAATAGCGGACCACGTGTATTTTCTTCTTTTTGTTTTTTCGGAATCATAGCCGATTTGTCGTAGGTCTCTGAAAGGGAATAAGGGGACTGTTCCTATCAATGTATGCATACTTATGTCTACGTTGGTACATCTCATCAATGAGCATTCACATATACGATTTTATATTCTCACAGCATAAATACATAATAAATTGGTATATAAAAAAATTGGTCTGTTCCTCACCGGAACGATCTCCAAATATTGACGCTCATAACGTTCAGCCAAAGGGTGCAGCTTAGACAGAAGTAGCGCGTCATGGTATCTGAAGAAAAAAATATCTATTGTAGTTTCAAAATCTCAAAAGTCGAAGAACCAAATTTCAAAAAGAAGCCCGAGTGATTGGCATTTTATCTAAATTCTACAATCTACGATTTTTCGAAATGAAAATCTGACGCAGAAAATTCATGAGCAAGTAAGCAGTAGATAAATGTTAATGATTCATTGAATTCACTCTCATTACCGAAGAGGTAGAACCAGAAGGGATTGATTCTCAATTCAGTTGTATACACCACTCCCAATGAACCCACGTATACCCCGATGCAAGTGGCGACGAACGAACGGAATATCAACCCATGGAAATTCCTCAGCTCCGGTACTATGGTGTAAGCCACGAAGATAGCCAGCATAATGAGAATACCCAGAACCAAGCAGAATATTTCGTAACAGTTTTTTTCCATCCATGGCCGACATACTTTTGCTGAATATACAGATGAATTTTGGTGTTGTATCAGACAGTACTGTTCAAAGTTGGAGAGAGATCCTCCCTTGTAGTCCGGTGCATAGATCGATCCGTTTTCAAATATGATGAAATTAATTATCTCGGATGGCCTCATCCAATCGATTTCACAAGGGTCATTGGCAAACATGTGGGAATTTTTCTCCGAGAAGTTTCTCTTGACGCCGCTTTCGTCGACGATTTCTATCACTTGTTGTAAGATACCGGAAGTATGGTTGTCCTTCACGCACGTCTCGCCCGAAGAACAGCATAGAGATAAACATGTCTTAAAACTGCACGGGCAACCGAGAAATTCGCTGTCTTTGTTCCATGTCGAACTTAGCGGAAAATTGATGCCTCCCTTTTCTACGAACCTTTGAGAGTCAGGAGTCAACCCGGTAAGGTTAACGATGGCGTTTCTCGGACACGGCTCCATGGATCCGTCAATACTGCTTTCCACTGCTAGAATAGCCGACACGAGGACCAGTATGCATGAACTCTGAGCAGTGATCATTTCTGTGTCGCCGAGCGGTTGAGGGGTCTACAGTTTGCAAAAAATAGGTTTAAGAGGGTTGGAATCACTTCGTCTATGACATCAAATAATAGAAAATGTTGCCCGAACAACCTCGTAGAACTATATTTACATTTGGATTAAATGTCTACTATGTGACGCATAATTTTGGACAAAAAAAACAGCACCTTTTTAGACACAAATGTGAAGACTACTGTTCACAATTTGCATTGACTTCAATTATTTAGTCTACTAAAAAGCTCACGGAGTAAATAGTTTTGACACTAAACGCTGCTCAACTGAAAAAAATATGTAGACTCTTCGTTGGCGTATGCTTAATTCGGGTATGTTATCGCCGGAGGAAACCAAATTGCGGTGTGTCGATTAAAAAATATAAAATTCAACCTTATCACCAGCTGTCCCCGATTTTAATTTTCTCATCGGTCGTTTTCAGATTCGTGTAAATTATTTTCCAAGTCTTAACATACCACTGTTCAGCAGCATCGTGATGTTTTTTCACAGAACTTGATCGACGAGCTGTGTTCTTTTTGTGCTTTCTGATTACACGTGCCGTAGAGATGTACAGAAAGACGTTACTTGAGTAAAGAATGGTAATCACTGTCGCACTGGTCCATATTTTGACTAGGTGGGCCGTAAAGTGTGAATAAGATCTGTATGTGTGTGTGTGGATTATTATACAAAAAAAAAATTAAAAAAATACTAAAATAATACACAGTTGTCTGATCTGGTAAGAAATTCAAGAATTATCACTATTATGGGATGTGATCGGGATTTTCTTTGCATTTGTTGTACCGGGTGAAACTACGATATAAAAAATCAATGGTATAATGAGTGAAAAGTTTTTTCCATTCACTTTATAAGTCCATTCGGTGATTCTGCAACTATTGACAGCAGTTTTCTCCGTTGGTCCGGCTCGTTCGACATCAGCGTTTGCTGGACTTGATTCAGCACATGCTTTGGACGTCAGATGGTTCGATTGAATATGCAACAGGACAAGAACATCGAAAATATAATAATTTTCGGTGAAAATCACTGAGTGTTATATAATACGGTGCGGTTTTAATTTTCTGCCGCATTTTAGATAAGATGGAATAAGACGTAATTTTCGCAAATGAATATTGCGGTAAACGATAATTATTCAGTGAATGGGAAAAACTGCTTCTGATAAAATTAAATATTTCACACGACCTGCAATCAGTAGTACACATTTTTCGAATAAATTATTTGAAAATTGAATATCTGTTTTATTTTTTTGTTTTCATTTATAAGTATCAATATTTTACAACTTAATAGTCATATGTGTTGATGATTTTTGCACGGCTTTCTTAATACTTTTCTTGATGTGATTCGTTGATTTAGTTGTTGTTCATTCTTAAATAAACCCAAAAGACCGGTCATGATGATTGAATGCGACAGCATCGTTTCTCGTTTATGATGGTATCGTGCGGAGCCTCTATTCAAAAAATCATGTATAATTATTAGAAATGTGCAGGTTGACAAGGTGTCTAGAGTTTATATCGTTCAGAATCAGAACGTGTGAACTAAATCGTACCGTCAGGTATGTGAGAAACTTTTGATGAAATGACCTTTTGATGTTCTCCTTCCACACAAAAATGACAAATATGAGAATGGCCTGTATCAATTCTAGCGTGGCAAGTATATGGATAATCATCTCCGTTGGCCAGATGAGAAGAATGACCCACATCGCTATGTGACCACCCGTTAGTAAAAAAAGTTTCAGGTACAAGTTGAACCTGAAATTGATCAATGGGAACCATTAGAAATGAGTTTATGAATGATTTCCTAATAAGTCAATTTCAGAATTGTTGCGAATCATATTCCTTTCAGTATTCTTCATATTCATATCAATTCAGTACCAGGTCCAAACTTACCACTGTTCCTCAATCTCGTTGTGTTTATTCACGCCATTGACCAGATCAGCCATATCTCTTTTATGTTTTCTGACTGCGAGTGCCGTCGAAATAAAAAAAATCGTGTTGGAAAGGTAAGCGGTGGTGATCACTACCACACAATACCAAAGTTTCATATTATATCCTGTAAAGCATAGCCAATCAATATTACAAAATGAATTTGGGCATTCACAGATTCTTATCACTGCTGTTTCTACACATTCAACAAAAAAATCTAGATCATGATTAATGAACTCACCAACTGGTTCATTGCGGAGATTAGGCAGGTGATAAATTGGAATAAGAATAACCATCAGCGTAGCGGCAGTGCCTCCCCATGAGTAAATAGCGTAGCGAATAAATTTTCGTTTATCGTGTTCTTTATTGTGAAAATCTATGGATCGTAAGTTTCTGTAACAAAAAGGCGTTTGATTTAAAAATAAGAATTGTTACACATACCCGCATGTAAATCTATTCGTATACGATGATCTCACAGGAAAAACGGTCATTTATTACAAAGAAATTATTTTGCAACTTACCGAATCGAACGCCATATATTAAAACTCATCGCGTTTAGCCAACCGGCACAAGAGCCAGCACAATAGCGGACGGTGATATCTGGAAAATAATTCGTTAGAGGAGTTGAAAATTCACCCACTTTTCTCTTTTTCATTATTCTTTTTTTGCATACTTGTATATTCATACCAGAAAAACGGTACAAGTAGACATTGGTTCTCGATTCGGTTGTGAATTCTATTGCCAATACGCCAGCTGCAGTTAAACCATAGGTCCCTATGTAAGACCGGAAGAACATACCATGGAGATTTCTATGTTCAGGTATTACCGAGTAAACGATAAAAACTGTGAGCATTATGAAAACTATCATAGTGGCGCAAAAGACTTCCCAGCTGGATTTTTTTATAAACGGAACACATACTCTGGCCAAATATTCATTCGACTTTGGACGTCTATATAAACAGTAATGTTCAACATCATAGCGTGATCCTGCATTACTTATTGAACCATTTCTTAGCACGAAATTGTCCGATCCAAATGGTACCATCCAATCGAAATCACAAGGATCTTCATAATGTAGATCGAAATTCTGCTCCGAAATTACTATTTGATCGACGTGATTATCAATCCCAATACTGATTCGAGGCGGCATTCCGGCTGTGGCGTTATCCGTTACACAGCTTCCCTGATCTCGGGCTTCTCCGAAAGAACAGCAAAGCGACAAGCGTATTTTTGTGCTGTGTGGACTGTCGAGTTTCCTGTCGCCTATGGGGTGCGTCAATTTCGATGGGCTATCGTGGTCTGACTCGGATGCAGACCCCGAAGAATATTGTCTGCCTTTCTTCGAGTCAGATATGTCGTTTATTGGAAATATCGTCGTGGATCTATTCATCGTGATTCTCCCTGATGATAAAGTTGACAAGAATATCACCACAGAAAAACTCTGAAGTGCGACCATCTTCGATAATGATTACCGTTGAACTAACAGCAATATAAAATTGTGTCTCGGAGCGTATATTACTGAAATAAATAACTTAAACGTTTTTGGTCATCCCGGACTTATGACAGGGAGGAAATTGCGGTACTTTGTATCAGTTTTCGACGCAAGTTACTTGATTTCGCGCTAACGCCATATGAGGCTATTTCATCATACAACTGACGAGTATTCCTGAACAATAACTTCGTGTATTGAGTGCATTGAAGAACGACTTTAATGTCACTTCCAAAGAAACTGATTTTAAAACTAACTATTCAAATCGATGTAATTTTTCATAGCGAAGGTAACTGTTTGATTGATAAGAGACGTAGATTTTCAAAGTGCTGAATTTTATGATGTAGTGTGGTTTTCATTTGCCGATGTAATTGAGATAGGACGGAATGAGATAACGTTTATAAACGGAGACTGCTATGGACGATAATCATTTTGTGAAAAAGTTGGTGTTTTTTAAAATCACGTATTGTGTTCAAGGGAAAGAAATCATTGACCTTCATTCAGCTTATCAAGAAATCAGACATTGAACTTTCTGCGGTGGAAGTTTGCGAATGGTAAAATGGCAACGAAAAAACAGGATGTAGTCGTATATGTGTCAGTTAGACCACAAATCAGATTCTCATGACGATTATAAAATTTCAGAATCCGGATACTAAGGCCTTTGTTTTTTTTTTCGTATTTCTCTGACTCGTGAGAAAATAAAATTGCGAAGGGTATTTTTCGTGCGAATTCAAGCATTATATTAAAGTGTTGATTTTTCAATTTTACGAAAAAAAAGCCTATGATTCACTTTCTCGCTAGTTACTTCCTCTGTTCAGCTACAGTCGTGATAATAAGAATATTTACCGCTAATAATAAGGAAAGGAATGATAAGAATTATGGAAATAGCAAAAATAAGAATCGTAAAAATAATTAAAATAATAGTAATGATGAAAACTATGATAAGATCAATAAAAATAAGAATCATAACATATGACTAACATAATATAACATTTATAATAATTCATAATATTTTCTGCGGGAAGATGGAATTTTTGAACAAACGGATGAATCCGAATTGAACTGACTCCTCATTCTGAATGCTTCAGCCCACGAATTCAAAAAATCGTGATAACAGATATTAGGACAATTATCGCTTGAAATTCTCAATTATATCATGATGTTTCAATGCGCTAACAAAATCAAATTCTGCAACATTAGGATCTGTATCTTCACTAAGCTTTTGAATTTTTCACTCTTTTTGAAGATTCTTCGGAGAACGAAAAAAAAAAAATTTAAAAATGTGCAAATTATTGAAATATCAGTTATTCTTTCGCAAGTCAATATCCAATGGTCGAATCCTCAGTGATTCCGAATACTTTATATTTCAATTTCAAGATAAAATCGTTCAAGAAATTTTGAAATTGATAGATCGTCGTATTTCGATTCTTGACACGTCCGTGACCCGAAGAACTACGACGAAAAATGAGACAAAAATTATTCCCAAATCCGAAGACTCAGAAATAAAGGGTAGTTGAGTTTAGCTGGAATGTCCCATGTCTTATTTCTAAAAAAAAAAAAGGGTTTATGTATCTCCAGTCATTATTCTACGAAGACCAGGATATCGGTCGTAAAGGACTTGTTTGAAGTCTTTTATGCAGACGAAAATAGCGAATACGAGACAACTCTGCACAACTTCTATCGTGCCGAGTACATGCAGCATTATTAATGACGGCCAGATAAGGAAAATTATCCAGATTACCGTGTTACCTCCCGTTATCGCGAAAAGTTTAAAGTGCAGCTTGAACCTGAAATGAAATGTTGAAAATTAATAAATATCAGCCAACGCATTACCAGCGTAATTTGCAAACGACTTTTCGACCCGTTGATTCTCAGGATCGTGTTATTCATCAATTTAATGTTGCGAATTACCGTTGCTTATCAATCTCGTAATGTGGATTCGCTCGACTGAATAGATTTGCCGTGTCTCTTTGCTGCCGCCTTATGTTGAGTGCTGTCAAGGTGTGCAGGGAGATGTTGCAAATGAGAACAACGATGACAATTGCCACGGAAGCCCACATTTTGAAAGCTTTGCCTGTGTCGAGAGTTGAAACAGATCCAATATTTGTAATCAATTTTATACCATTCGACCTTTCAGATGGAATGAAATGTTACAACTGCTTTCGTTCCGTTATCCAGCAATGAATGGTGAACCAAACTTACCGGCTATATCAGTGGACAAGTACGGTTCGTAGCTCATCAAGGCAGCAGCGATCGCGAATAAAACCACAGGGGTAAGCCAAACGTAAATAGCGGACCACATGTATTTTCTTCTTTTTGTTTTTTCGGAATCATAGCCGATTTGTCGTAGGTCTCTGAAAGGGAATAAGGGGACTGTTTCTATCAATGTATGCATACTTATGTCTACGTTGGTACATCTCATCAATTAGCATTGACATATACGATTTCATATTCTCACAGCATAAATACATAATAAATTAGTATATAAAAAAATTGGTCTGTTCCTCACCGGAACGATCTCCAAATATTGACGCTCATAACGTTCAGCCAAAGGGTGCAGCTTAGACCGAAGTAGCGGGTCATGGTATCTGAAGTAAAAAATATCCCCAAAAAAGCACCTCTGGTGCAAAAACCTTTCGCCAAGTACATTAATGTGATATACATCCCCCAAAAAGCACCTCCCAGGTAAAAAAAAAAAAGAATCCCAAATCAGTTGCTACTGCCAAGTACCTACTTCTATTGGTGTAAAGAGATAAACAAAAAACATGGAAAAATGAAAATGAAGAGGTAAAAAAAAAAAATTTTGGAGGTAGTGGTACTTGGCGGGCCACTACTTTATGCTGTTACCTCGTACTTTTCTACAAAAGGCCCGCCAAGTACCACTACCTCCAAAATTTTTTTTTTTTACCTCTTCATTTTCATTTTTCCATGTTTTTTGTTTATCTCTTTACACCAATAGAAGTAGGTACTTGGCAGTAGCAACTGATTTGGGATTCTTTTTTTTTTTTACCTGGGAGGTGCTTTTTGGGGGATGTATATCACATTAATGTACTTGGCGAAAGGTTTTTGCACCAGAGGTGCTTTTTTGGGGATCTCACTACTTTTTGTAGAATTTGATTAATTATTCTCGTTCGTAATGAATTGTAAAAATTATTTCCCTACTGTAAATGTATAATATAGGTAAAGTTGAATCTCTACTACTTCTGTTTCACCCCTATGTATTAGCTCATGCGTCAACAGTACGCGATCTCTTATCTACATGTTAGATCATCGAAAAACAGCATTCCAAATTTTTTCAGATCCTTTTACCTTCTATTTTCGAAGTTATTGCACGGAGTATTCCATATAGTTTTCTAATTCTTGTTCTATTCTTTTTTTCTTTCTTGCATTCTTTTACCACTTTAAAATGTTTTACAAAAAATAGGTTTTTTTGTGTGAAAAAAATCTCAGCTTTACGAAAAAAAATGTTTTTTCTTGTTAATTTGTGTGAAAAGCTCTCAAAATTGAGCTCAAAATCTAAAGAGCTGTTTTTTTGCCATCGCCCAAATTTTTAAACAAATTTCGATATTTTTTTCGAAAAGCTAACAAAATTTTACCTGGTGCACGCAATTTTCAAAGAGAGATCACGATAAACACACGAGAAATGAATTAATGAACAAAAATTGAAGAAAATTTTCAATTCATTTTATGCATTTAATAAATATTCTTTTTTCTCTCTTTCTTTCTAATAAACTATTTTTCTATTTCTCTCACTCTTTCGTTCAAGAAATGAATAAAAGAACAGTTTGAAGAAAATTTCAAATTTATTTCATATATTTTATGTTATAATTATGTAGAAAGTCTGAGAATTAAATTAAAAAACGATTTATCGAGATCCCACTTTGAAAATTACGTATATAATGTGAAATTTTCCCAGTTTTGCGAAAAAAAAATGATGAAATTTTTTCCAAAATTTGGGCAACGGCAAATAAACAGCTTTTCAAATGTTGAGCTCAATTTTAAGAGATTACCACAACCATGAACGAGAAAAAAATATTTTTTTTGGAACGCTAAGATTTTTTTACACAAAAAACCTATTTTTGGAGAAAAATTTATAGTGGCATAAGAAAGCAATAAAAAAAAAAAATAAATAAAACAAGAATGATGAAACTGAAACTTCGAAAATGCGAAGGAAAAGATCCGTATGCTTTATCCGGTATCGGAGGTACGACGAAGCGTTCACTAACGGCAATAGACTATATTGTTCGTGGCTAGACGGGCAAACGCTCTTAATTTCCCGTCCGCCTAGCCTAAAGTCTTTCCGTGGGGCCAAGAAACGAAGGGACGCCTCTCTATGTTATTTATATACCCATACAACTGCTTCGTGACGTCATCGTGGAGACGGAGACGACCAAGAAAATTCTTGACCAAACTGAGCATTTCTATAAATCGGAATATCAGATCTCAGCTCTCCGTGCACCGATTGCATAAAAGTTGGGCTTGAATGAAAGCTGTTTGAAACCGGATTCTGAGATAAATATTTGAATCTCGTGTATAACCCGAGTCAGAAGAAATTAAGGATAATATAGTCGCCGCATAGGCCGAAGAGCTCTCATGCGGGTATAGAGACTCGGTCGAGCCTCACGCCGCGCGCTTAAATAGTAGATTGTGTGACAAGTGCGTAAAGCAGGTGATTTTCGATGAGTGTGAATTTTATCGCCCGAGCGAAGCGAGGGCGATGATCACACGAGTCGAATATTACCTGCTTCGCACGCGTTGCACATACTATTTTTTGAACCGAGTCGTGAGAAGTTCGACCTAAAGATAGTGGTTTCGTGTCGATATCCGAAATCGGTGGACGGGTCCAGGGCGGAGCCCTGGTCGGGGTGCGGGGGCGAAGCCCCTGCTGGGGGTGCAGGGGGCGAAGCCCCCGCTGGGGGGGGGTGGGGGGCGAAGCCCCCCACAAAAACAAATATCCAAGTTCCAAAATAATTAAAGGTAAATTTATTACGTATATAACGATGTGTACGGTTGACCAGCAAAAGGTCTACTGCACACAGCGTCTAGACTACATTCTGCAGTGGAGATAGACCAAAAGGTGTTAAAAAAAAAAAAATCACAGCGTCTGCTGTTCGATACATTGGCCCAGTCGTCCGAGCACCGCCAAGTGTAATTGTTAGTAAACAACTGATTACTTTTAGTCTATAACCCTGTGCGAATAGCAAAGATTTTCTTCCAATCACTGTGCTCAAAGCTAAATGCTTTACGCACGGCGTGCGAGAAGCAAATTGCTTTACGCACGCTCAGTAAGAGTGCGTGAATCGGGTGTTTCTCAAACGCTCTCCATGCATGAGAAGTCGAACTTCTCACACCGCGTTTCGAAAAATTCTTTTTAATGTACTTGGCGCGAGACTCTACCGAGTCTCTTGATCTATTGTAGTTTCAAAATCTCAAAAGTCGAAGAACCAAATTTCAAAAAGAAGCCCGAGCGATTGACATTTTATCTAAATTCTACATTCTACGATTTTTCAAAATGAAAATCTGACGTAGAAAATTCATGAGCAAGTAAGCAGTAGATAAATGTGAATGATTTATTGAATTCACTTTTATTACCGAAGAGGAGGAACCAGAAGCGATTGATTCTCAATTCAGTTGTATACACCACTCCCAATGAACCCACGTATATCCCGATGCAAGTGGCGACGAACGAACGGAATATCAACCCATGGAAATTCCTCAGCTCCGGTACTATGGTGTAAGCCACGAAGATAGCCAGCATAATGAGAATACCCAGAACCAAACAGAATATTTCGTAACAGTTTTTTTCCATCCATGGCCGACATACTTTTGCTGAATATACAGATGAATTTTGGTGTTGTATCAGACAGTACTGTTCAAAGTTGGAGAGAGATCCTCCCTTGTAGTCCGGTGCATAGATCGATCCGTTTTCAAATATAATGAAATTAATTATCTCGGATGGCCTCATCCAATCGATTTCACAAGGGTCATTGGCAAACATGTGGGAATTTTTCTGCGAGAAGTTTCTCTTGACACCGCTTTCGTCGACGATTTCTATCACTTGTTGTAAGATACCGGAAGTATGGTTGTCCTTCACGCACGTCTCGCCCGAAGAACAGCATAGAGATAAACATGTCTTAAAACTGCACGGGCAACCGAGAAATTCGCTGTCTTTGTTCCATGTCGAACTTAGCGGAAAATTGATGCCTCCCTTTTCTACGAACCTTTGAGAGTCGGGAGTCAACCCGGTAAGGTTAACGATGGCGTTTCTCGGACACGGCTCTATGGATCCGTCAATACTGCTTTCCACTGCTAGAATAGCCGACACGAGGACCAGTATGCATGAACTCTGAGCAGTGATCATTTCTGTGTCGCCGAGCGGTTGAGGGGTCTACAGTTTGCAAAAAATAGGTTTAAGAGGGTTGGAATCACTTCGACTATGACATCAAATAATAGAAAATGTTCCCCGAACAACCTCGTAGAACTATATTTACATTTGGATAAAATGTCTACTATGTCATGCAGAATTTTGAAAAAAAAAAAAAAACAGCACTTCTTTAGACACAAATGCGAAAACTACTGTTCACAATTTGCATCGACTCTAATTATTGAGTCTACTGAAAAGCTTGCGGAGTAAATAGTTTCGACACTGAACGCTGCTCAACCGACAAAAATATGTAGAGAAAGTGCACAACTCTTCGTTGACATATGCATAAATCGAGTATGTTATCGCCGGAGGAAACCACACTGCGGTTTGTCGATTAAAAAATATAAAATCTAACCTTATCACAAGCTGTCCCAATCTAGATTTCAAAAATATGCAATTTCTTTTCAGCACTAACTTAGCGGTTTTGTGAATAAATTTTTCACCAGCTTTTAATATTATTTTATCTACCCTTATCCCAACCACAACTGCAAACCTATAACGTAAACATTAACACAACATCTTGAGACCAAATGGCAACGAAGAAGCGTATACATTAGGGTAGTCCTTATACAGGGTTTGAAAAAAAAATTCATGTAAGAGCTCGTCAAATCGGTTCCAAATTGCAAAAACAAAATGCCCCAATTTTTTCAGATTTCCATTTCATTTCAATCCCTTAGATCTCACTAAAGTTACTATGATCTAATACGTTAGATCTAGCCAGGTTTAGGTAGATCTAAATAGTCTTCCCAAGATCCGTTTGGACCTAATTTTTCCCAAAATTTAGATCTTGCTGGATCAAATTGTATCGAAATTGATCCAATCTGATCCATAGATAAATCCATTTATTTCCGGGATCACATCTACTCTTTTTCAAATTCACAATCATCTATTCCATAACGTGTTTCTTATAGCCTTCTAGTCTTAAACGAATAACGCAGATCTCCTTGATTTTATTAATTTACGTTTGGGATATCGTAGAACGGCGATAGTTTGAATATTCGAACTATTCAAATCATCCGCGTTGCGCTCTTTATAGTTTCTTCTATCACCACCAGACTGCGCGACCGATGTGTGTTTTGTGTTTTCTGCTAGAGAGTAAATTAATAGCGTACCGTATTTTAGGCAATAGCAAAACAGCGAGTAGACAGGGATCAGGTGGCGGTGCATTCGCCCTCCCTGTTCTTGGACAGGGACACAGCGAGTCTGCCTGACGGGAAAGAGGCTCCGGCTCCTTCCCCATCTCTCGAGGAGAGATACAGGGACGGCAGGAGTTCAGGAAATAGAGAGTAGATATAAGGAAACAGGCACATAGGATAAGTTAATCTTAAGAGAGCATTAGAAGAAGTATCAGGTCGGAGAATGGTCTAGGGAAGGTTGCCGGAGGAGAACTGAGGGCTAATGAATAACTACAGGACGGATAGTCTTAGTGAATTAAGGAAGCAAACAAGGTAAAGGAAAAAAAAAAAAAAAGAGATATATATATATGTATATTGTATAGCAACATGAAGATAATTGCATGGAATATAAATGGAATCACTTCAAAAATTCATGAGGTTGAGCATATTTTGACAGAATGCGACGTTTTGTGCATATCCGAATCGAGATTACAGCCAACTTCAAAATACAGACCGAGTTTCCGGGGTTCCAACATAGTAAGGCAAGACAGAGAATCAGGGCCAGGGGGGGGATTATTAATGGTAGTTAAGACAAGTTTAAAATATACGAGGGACTCCCTCATAAATGATATTCCCCAAGGGGTAGAGATGTTGGGCATTCGGGTCCAAATCAGCCATAGATACGTTAGAATATATAACATACACATCCCCCCTCAAGTAAACGTCTCAAAATCAGGACTTAAAAAATTCATTGAAGGATTAGCCGACGGGGAGAGGTTTATTATAACAGGGGATTTCAACGCACACTATTCACACTGGGGGAGTGGGTTGTATAACCACAGGGGGGGGGGGGGCATTTTGTCAGAAACAATTACGGAACTAAACCTACATGTATTAAATACAGGCGAGGCCACCAGACTTAACCACGAGGTGGAGAAAAACAGTGTGCCCGAAGTGTCGCTGTGCACAAACGATATAAGCATATATTTATCCTGGGAAATTATCTCTGACCTTATGCAAAGCGATCATTTCCCCATGAGAATCATAATGGATTTGGGCAGATTAGAACATACGGTCTCACAGTGCAAAATAGGGACGAATAAAGTAGAGTGGGAGAAATATAAAGATGACCTTATAACGTATTTGGGGTCCAGACCGGTCTTAAGCGAACAGAATTTTGACTCTGAATACACAAAAATGATAGATGCAATTAAGAAGGATTTAAAAAAGACAGGAGGCCACTTTGCGGAGTCCGAAAAATCTGGTGACGGTCCCAGGGCCCCCCCCCCCCCCCCCCCCCCCCCATCCTTCTGGTGGGACGGGGAGTGCTCGGATGCAGTCGAAAAAAGGAGGGTGGCTCTCAGGATTTACCTCTCGGACAGTTCTGAAGATAATCTAAAAACATATAAGGACACCGCAAAGTGGGCAGGGGATTTACTAACAAAAAAAAAACGGGACAGTTTTCACAAGTTTTGTGACAGCCTGAACCCTTCGATGAAGCTCGACCGACTGTGGAAGGTGGTTAAGGGATTCAAAAACAGGGCTCTGCAGTCGGGGGCTCCTTCGAGGGATTCAAACATAGGAAATACAGATCCGAAAGTACGGGAGGCCTTTGAGAAAATAGGACAGATGGATAATTCAGAGCATATAGATCATAACTGGGATTACAGAGCAAACACGGCGTCAGTATTGAACTCTGACATTGACAGGCAAGAGGTAATGAATGCAATAAATAACACAAAAACCATTAAGTCGGCCCCTGGTGTAGATCAAATCACTTATCAAATGATTAGACAACTGCCACCAGAAGCTCAGGTATGGTTAACTAATTTCTTTAACATCGTATTAAGAACTGGGAAACCCCCTGAAGAATGGAAAACCTCCAGGGTGGTTCTCATACCCAAACCAGGTGGGAAAGGGTACAGACCCATAGCCATGGCCAGTTGTTTCCAGAAAATTTTAGAGAGAACTATCAACGATCGTTTAATGTGGTGGGTAGAGGCGCAGGGTCTTTTGAAAAACACCTGTAACGGATTCAGGAGGGGCAAGTCCTGTTATAATAACTTGGCGGAACTAAGGCTAGATCTGGACATAGCCAGATCTCAAGGGCAAAAGACGGGGGTAATCTTTGTAGACATCATGGGGGCTTACGATAACGTTAACATATAGACAAACTGGTGAATAAGCTCATAGCCATGAAAATTCCCCCAAGACTCTGTAAATTCATCAAAGAGGCCTACGGATTAAGAAATATAGTAGCATATGCAGACGGTGCATTGTTAGGTCAAAGACAAACTAATCATGGATTGCCTCAAGGCTCAATTTTGAGCCCGCTATTGTTTAATTTGTATATTGCAGATCTAGAAGATTGTCTTCCACAGGGCGTCAATTTTTCTTCTTTTGCTGATGATATCAGAATAAGCAGTTCTAGCGTAAGCACGGACATAATCATGACGAACCTGAAACACGCTCTTGCATCTTTAGATGAAAAGCTTTCAGAGAGAAACCTGTTTATCTCTTTTCCCAAAACTAAGTTAATTTTGCTTAGCAGCGCGAAAAAATTAATCAAACCTCGGTCATATCAATTTTCAATTAGGGGTCACCAAATTTCTAACGAAGAATCGGCTAAGTATCTAGGGGTCACGTGGGATTATAAGCAAAAATGGGACATTCATGTGGACCGCGTGAAAATCAAAGCTAACAAACTACTTAACATTCTATCGGTTATAACTAGATTTAGATGGGGGCAGTCATCCGTCCACGGTGTTAAGTATTTATAAGTCGTTAATAAGACCGGGCTTGGAATGGGCAGGGTTCCTCTTTAATACAGAGGGGTCCGCCCTGATAAACAAACTTAATATAATTCAGAATTCTGCTATGCGGGCGGCGCTGGGGTGTCTCAAGACTACCCCGATCAACTGTCTCCACCACCTCAGTGGCCTTATCACTCTTAAGGACAGGATGGAGGAAATGGCCACTAGGTTCATAGTCAAACAAATAGGTTATTCTAACAACAATGTAATTATTGAAAGTAGGGTATATTATATACATATATGTATTTACATCAATAGGTGCTGCCACTGCTAGGCACACAGATGAGCTAAGTGTTGCTAAGCCGGTGAGCAGGATAATCTAGTTCTAGTTCTAAGTATATCGTCGTACCTGAGAGTACTATTACAATCGTGTCTCTGATATAATATATGTAATATAATAATGAATAAATGTTCTTGATTATTCCTTCTAAAACTGTATTTTACTCTAACATGGTAGCAGAGGTCTGTGGTTACTGAGATTGCGAGTTCACAAGAAGAGTTTAAAAGTGTAAAAGAAAAGACTAAAAGAAATTGAGAAAGTGAACATTCGCGAACACGCGGCCGGTGAAACAGAAGACCGGTAAAAGTGAAGAAAAATGGCCGGTGATGGAAAAGACGATATACGTATTCCGGTGTTTGATGGGACCGACTATTCCAGTTGGAGAGCAAGAATTCTACTATTTCTAAGAATGAAAGATTGTAAAGAAGTAGTGGAAAGACCCCAGAGAATTGGTACAGGTGGAGATAATGCTGCTGAATGGGAAAAGAAGGATGTAAAGGCAATGAATTATATCTGCGGGTCCGTTAACAATAAGCAATTTGAATATGTGAAACATCTTCCATCAGCCTACGAAATAATAAGAAAATTTGATCAGATGTATTTAAAAGAGTCTACAGCACTCCAAATAATACAGAGAAATAATTTGGAGAGTATTAAGTTAAATGATTTCTCAACTACAGACAAATTCTTTGATGAGTTCGAAAAGGCAGTAAATGAGCTAAAAGCAGCAGGAGCCACAATATATGATCAGGAGGTGCTAAATTACATGTTGAAGGCTCTTCCCCCAGAATATAGCCACATTGGAGATCTAATCGATGTATTACCAGAGGAAGAAAGAACAGTCGAGTATCTAAAAAGTAAAATTAAGATAAAGTCCATGCAAGAAAAAAGAGACAAAAATAAAAGTGATGGAAATTTAACAAATTCAAGTGCGTTTAATACGCAGACACAATACAGACCAACATGCTATAATTGTGGTAAACCTGGGCATGTGCAAAGAAATTGTAGAGGAATAAATGAACGAGGCAGAGGAGGACAGAGTCGAGGCTGGACGAGAGGTAGAGGTAACGACTACCAAAAAGGAAGAAGCAGCTACAGAGGTCATGAGTATTCACGAGGAAGAAACAACTACAGGGGACAACATAGAGGAAACTATCGAAGAAGTGGAAACCAGACACCGAGTCATCAAGAGTATCAACAAGAGTCACAAAGCTATTCAAACGCTTTCATAACACAGGTTAACAGAACAGAGGTAAACAATGAGAGTAACAGAGATGAAAATAAGATCGAGTGGATTTTAGATAGTGGGTGTACAGACCACATAATAAACGACGATAGATTATTTGATGATTGTATAATTTTGAAAAAATCAGTTGATGTAAAATTGGGAGATGGTCGAGTAATGGAAGCCACTAAAATTGGTCGAGTAAATTCCTTGTTTATAGTCGATGCCAACGAGATTCAAATAACATTAAATAATGTATTTTACGTTAGGGAGATGAAACAAAACTTGTTGAGCTACGCTAAAGTCACAGATAAGAATACAATAATTTCCTATGAGGACATTTCGGAAATATATAATCCATTCGAACAATTGATAGCGATTGCACGAAAAGTAAATAACATTTATAGATTGACGAGTTATACTAAGAAATTTGAGAAAGTAAAACAAGTGAATAGTAGTCAATTATCGGGCAACAATGATACAAAAATGACCGAAAAAGAAAAATGGCATCGTACGTTAGGTCACGTAAATTTTAATTACCTGAATACTATTTGTAAGAATGAACTATTGGATGGATTGCCTAAGAATTTAGAAAATGAAGAAATGAAATGTGTAATATGTATAGAGTCAAAAATGCATAACTTACCCTTCGAAAACAACAGAAAACGAGCTACAGAAATTCTAGAGATTGTTCATACAGATCTAAATGGACCACAACCGACTGTGGGAAATGGTGGTGAGAGATATTTCTTATCTTTTGTAGATGATCGAAGTAAATTAGCTAAAGTTTTTTGCATTAAATCCAAAGACGAAGTCTGTAAGCGTATAGTTGAGTATGTGAATTTAGTTGAAAATCTGACTGGAAAGAAAGTAAAAAATTTGAGATGTGACAATGGCAAAGAGTATATAAACAATGAGGTTTTTGAGTTTTCAAGGGAAAAAGGAATTAGTATTGTGCCGTGTCCACCGTATACACATGAATTAAACGGAGTAGCCGAAAGATTTAATAGGACGATAATGAATTCAGCTAGATGTCTATTAAAAGAAGCCAGAGTAAACGAAAGATTTTGGCCAGAAGTAGTTATGGCCGCCACATACTTAAAAAATAGAACACTTGCCAATACAATCGAGATTAAAACTCCATATGAAATATTTTTTAATGAAAAACCCAATGCAAAATATCTACGTTTGTATGGCAGTCGAGTTTTTGTTAGAACACCTGAGTCACAAAGAAAAAACAAATGGGAAGACAAGGCTAAATTGGGAATATTACTGGGTTATACTGAAGTAGGATATCGCATATTAATCAATAACAGAATCATCGTAGCCAGACATGTCGATATAGTTGATAATGAGATTAAATATGTTGGTTTCAATAGTAATTCAAGTGCTGAAATGAACAATGAACTAGGTGATGAAAGTTTAAATGATGATATTAATGATGAAAATAAAATTGAATCAGATTACGAGTCTGCTGAGTCAGTGGACGAAAATAGAGATGAAATTGTGAATGAGACTCCATTGAAGAGGTCTACAAGACTGAGAAAGCCAAGCACTAAATATAATAATGATTTTGTAACTTATTGCGTTTATGTAAATTATTGTAATATTAATGATCCTAATACGTTTGAAGAGGCGATTGAGAGTGCTGAATCTGAAAATTGGCACAAGGCAATGAACAATGAGATAAGTAGTATTGAAAAAAATAAAACATGGTTCCTAGTGGATAAACCAAAGGAGAAGGAAGTTATTGATGTGAGATGGCTTTATAAAAAGAAATCGGAGGACGTTTATAAGGCTAGATTAGTAGTCAAGGGTTATCAACAAAAAGAACAAATAGAAAATACTTATTCACCAGTTGCAAAAATGGAAACACTGAAAATATTACTAGCATATTGTTGTCAGAATGAATTGAAAATTCAACAGATTGACGTAGAGACAGCTTTTTTAAATGGAACAATTAGGTCAGAGGTGTACGTAAATCAACCCTTAGGATATCAGGATGGTACAGACAAAGTGTACAAGTTATGTAAGTCACTATATGGGCTTAGGGAAAGTCCCAGATCTTGGTACGAGTGTTTCCATAAATTTATGAGCGAGTTAAAATTTGAAAGAAGTAAACATGATTATTGTCTGTATGCGAAAAAAAATGAGAAAGATCCGATATATTTAGTAATCTTTGTTGACGACTTATTAATCTGTAGTAAAGATATCTTGAAAATACAAGAGGTGAAATCTGAACTTTCAAATCGTTTTAGAATGAAGGATATGGGCCAAGTTAGCAACTATATTGGTATTGACATTAAACACGATCTCGAAAAAAATGAAATGACCTTAAGTCAAGAGAATTATATCACGTCATTAGCTAAAAAATACGAGTTGGAAAATGCTAAACTGTACAAAACCCCAATGGAAATTAACCTGAAACTTGAGCCAGCTAATGTGGTAAACGAACAAATAAAGTATCGAAATTTAATTGGAGAACTACTATATATTAGTACTGGAACGAGACCAGACATTGCATTCAGTGTTAACTATCTAAGTAGATTTCAGAGCTGTTATGACGAAACACACCTTAAATATGCCATGAGAATTCTAAAATACTTATATTTAACTAAAAATTTGAAATTAACATACACAAAATCTGAGAGGGTAGCTGAGTTAGATTGTTTAGTAGATTCAGACTGGGCTGGAGATATTATTGATAGAAAATCTACGTCAGGTTATATCATAAGAATGTATGGAAATCCAATCTATTGGAAATCCCGCAAGCAAAAATCTGTGACAAAATCATCCACCGAAGCTGAATATGTTGCGTTGTCAGAAGCTTTAACAGAAGTTACTTTCATAAAAGGATTATTAACAGAAATATTTAATATCGAATTTGATGCACCAACAAAAATGTATGAGGATAATTCAGGAGCAGTATCAATTGCTAAAACTGGTAACCTATCTAAAAAGTCAAAGTATATTGAAGTACAATATCATGATATTTATGATAATTACGAAAAAGGAAACATTGATATAGTCAAAATCAATACCGAAGATAATATTGCAGACATTTTGACTAAGTCATTATGCAAACCAAAGTTTGTTAAGTTAAGATTAGAATTAAAATTAAGATAAATATAAGAACAAAGACAAATAATAAAAATTGATGAAATACACATGTAAAGAGGCGTATTGAAAGTAGGGTATATTATATACATATGTATTTACATCAATAGGTGCTGCCACTGCTAGGCACACAGATGAGCTAAGTGTTGCTAAGCCGGTGAGCAGGATAATCTAGTTCTAGTTCTAAGTATATCGTCGTACCTGAGAGTACTATTACAATCGTGTCTCTGATATAATATATGTAATATAATAATGAATAAATGTTCTTGATTATTCCTTCTAAAACTGCATTTTACTCTAACAGTAATAAATAAATTAAAGAAAATCCAAAGTATGAAAATACCGACGTGCAATTACCATCAGAGTTATAATAATACTCTATTGATGTAATTCCATTTATAATTTTTTCCTTTAATTCTTTTATATTATTTTACTCATAGATATAAGTCAATACTTTTAAGAGCATGTCTTAGTCCTACCTTTACCGGCTTTGACAAAAAAGTAAAACATCGAAAAAACTCCGAAACGATGGTTAAAAATGCTATATAATGGATTTATTCGATGATTAGGGACGAATAGGTTCGATCCAGTACCCGAGATCCGTTGAAATCGAGAAAAATTAATTTTTTATGTTTGTCAAGTGCGTCCGTACTCCGTGTCACCTATTTTGGTTGATATCAAAGTCTACGCGTCAAAAACGCAAAAACCGGCAACGTACCCCTAGTCTACATGCAATGACGAACATGTGTGTCTAAAAATTTTGTTGCTTCACGCATCAATGGGGCGATCAAACCGAAAGTAGAGCGGTAGTCAAGATGTAAATAGTGTAAAATTGTCGATTTCTGACAGCGGATCGTGAGACACGAGACGGTCCTCGGCTAACGAAACGCCCGACAGATGGCTCTGCGCGTAAATCATTGTGCGTAATAATTGAATTACAATTATAATATAATTATTATATTGAAAAATATAATAATTATATTAAAATCTCATGTCTTACGATCAGCTGTCAGAAATCGACAATTTTACACTATTTACATCTTGACTACCGCTCTACTTTCGGTTTGATCGCCCCATTGTTGCGTGAAGCAACAAAATTTTTAGACACAAATGTTCGTCATTGCATGTAGACTAGGGGTACGTTGCCGGTTTTTGCGTTTTTGACGCGTAGACTTTGATATCAACCAAAATAGGTGACACGGACGCACTTGACGAACATAAAAAATTAATTTTTCTCGATTTCAACGGATCTCGGGTACTGGATCGAACCTATTCGTCCCTAATCATCGAATAAATCCATTATATATCATTTTTAACCATCGTTTCGGAGTTTTTTCGATGTTTTACTTTTTTTTAAAGCCGGTAAAGGTAGGACTAGGACATGCTCTTAAAAGGAACAATCTTAACCATAATGTAGACAAATTCATCTCATTCTCTCACGAAACGAATATGCTTAGAAACACTTGAAACAACATAAACCGGAAAGCCTAAACTTTAAGTAAACTTTCGAACTCTGGAAAATATCCTTATTGAGGAAACATAAATCTTCGGATCCTTCAGATTTTTACGACCGAAAGCGGAAAAGTCTAAAGGACAAAGACAGCTCTGTTTAAATGAGGACAGAACATGACGCTCGCAGCATCCCTTCGTAGCGTCTCGACGCTTGGGTCCCTGACCCAATCGCCTCGCGCTATTGCTCTTCTAGCCAACCATATTTTTTCCCGCTTTTGTTTTAATGAGTTTTGTACCAATAGAAAAAACCTCGCCTTCCCGCGAGTTTTCCAGGACCTCCCCTTCGCGTACCCGCGAGGAGAGATCCTTTCCATTCCATATTAGTCAGTTAGTCACAAAATCTCAAACAATACAGATCGAACTCATAGAATCTTATAACTTAGAACTATTCATTCAAAGTGTTTGGTGAAACAGTTAATTAATAAGTGAGTTACTAAATAAATAATAGAAACCTCAAAACTAAAGTTAATCATCACCTGTGTGAAGGTTAACAACCAAATTGTTAAGCAGATTGTGAAATTAGATTGTTAAATAAATATTGTTATAATTTAAAGTGAAATCTTCAAACATTTATTTCACCCACGCATAGTGGTGGCTGATAAAACCCATTACCTCAACAGATACGAGCTCAACGACGTCCCGAAGAACTAGTTTTCTAAGACTCGGTAAGAAATATAGAAATCTACCAATTTTAAATCAGAACCTCATAAGAGTAAACTGGTGATTCGTTTCTTCTAAATAACATTTAACTCAGGACGTAACACAACATTAGATTTTATTCTTTGCGGGAACCGAGTGATTTTGTATTTTTCTGTCTTCAGCATATTACCGTTGGACTGGAAGTAATACATGATGTAAAATATGCATAACAAGGGTTAAACTCTGCCCAAACATCATAATTTTTTTTGGATTCTATCAAAGTCCTCAAGTCGTCTACCCAAATTGATTCATATTTGAGAATTTGAACCCATTGAAAGGTGAATAGACCCTCTTAAGAATTCATATCTAAATTTATTTCGGCTGTTATTATTAGCTGAGTTATTATGAATATAGTCTTTGGGATTCTTTTTTTGTTGTTATATTCTCTCTTTATCTCCGTATGAAAAAAAAAATAACAGTCAAAAGTACTGATTCGATGGTTGTTCTACTAACAATAAGATATCAAATCATCGTCAATCGCTAAACGTTGACTTTGACTATAGCTGATAATAGAAAAATTATGAATTTTCATTAAAAGACAATGAATATTGATTAATTGTTAATTAACTATGAATAACTGCCGTGCGAAAAACAAATTAATAAGTTTAATCGTCTCTCACTTTATACAATCTATCCACAAATAATCACGAGATATGGTATTGATATAGAAAAATACATATTGCTATTATTTTAATAATTTGATAATAATTCTTAATTATAAGATGACGTCATATCATTTATAAGGTGCATTTTTATACTTTTCATACATTTATTTTATATACTGACGAATTTCGTTTTTTTTTTTCTATTACTATAATAATTTACCTACTTTAATTGAATTTATGTTCATAATTTAACTTCGAATATTAGCAGAATTTTAATTTATGATTAATCATTGATTATCGATAATTATTAATAGACTTCAATTCCGACCCCGTGATTTAATATTTAACTTACAATAAAATTCGAAAAAATTTGAATCTATGTATTCAATGTTGTATACACAAAGACCAAACATTTCTTCTCGTCGTTGTGACTTGTGGCAGTCCTTGTGTATAAAAATCGTTAATATAGTGCCAATCAATGTGTCCTCTGTATATACATACGCGTGCATAATGTATTCGAAGATAAACGGATTTTTAATAAATATTTTTCATTCATAATCGTGAAAATGTGTTCTTACCAAGAAAATGAAAAATTCTTGTCTACATTTTCTTTTATATTCATTATACTCTCAGGATTTTTGTTGTTCAAAGAATCAGAAAGAATATCTCTGGTTTATTCATTTTCATAAAACATTTTTAAGGACTCGGATCAATTTTTCAAATCAAAGTAAGTATCATTCATGGATAATTGTCGAATTTTTTTAAATATACCAATCGTCAATTGCTTCATTCTTTTTCCTCCCTGCGACGCTTTATTTCAGGCATCGAAGAAGCGATAAGTAAATGAAATAAAATTTTTGTTGCAGTTGATAAATCTTCATGCTCGTCCCGCTGTGTTTGTGATTGATTATGCGCAACTCGCGCTACAAGACTGCCATGACGGTTGCATACGTTAAAGGAGGACGGAGGCTAACAGATTTTTACCTACGCCGTCTAATTTCTCGAATTTCTCCGGAACAGGGCTATCAGGCTGTGATATAAGTCGAAATAAGTGGCACACCGAACTTCGCGATGGAAAGAAAGAAAAACAAATCTGATATATTTGATTTTTAATTTATAGCTTGAACTCATTTCTCGTCTCAAATTCAATTCCGAACGCATACATCCAAAAACATGTTTATTTAGCGCGAAAATAGAGTCTATACAAACCGATCTTAGAGTCGAATAATGTAAAAGTCGAGGACGCTAGGTAAATATATCACAAATCTTAATAACCCACAGTATCTGATTATCATTGCTCGAGACCGCAAATCATCATGAACTGAGCGATACATGCAGCTACCAATCTCTGTAAAATGCAACGAAAACGCATTCGCGGGCCTTAAAGGCGTCATTTGTTCGATTGAAAGTCTGTATCTTAAGTGGGATTAAAGTACGACGGCCATATAAAGTGGATTCCTATAGCGGCCTGTAGCTCATTATCATCCAAGTTCCGATCAGGACTTGTCGCGCATTTTCATTCGAATTATTCTAGAGTATTGATAGCGTTTGCAAACGGAATCATCAATCGAATTGAAGATACATTACGCAAATATTGAATGCTATGTTCCGTTTGTAGGAATGATTCATTATTACGTGAGAGTGAACCTTGTTACACCTACTGCGAAACTTGATAAGATACTGCCAGATGGTGAATAACGTTTGAGTGAAATAGAAAATTTTTGACGTGAATATCCTTCAATATTTTCATTCAGAATAACGCAGAATATTCTTACGTATGATTTCTGTGTCTGATTATTACCAATACTGAAATCATGGCACTGTATTCCAAGTACTTTATCGTTGAATTATCGGGAGTGATCATCGCTATCGCGTGCGCTGTGTATATTTATATGAAATATGTGGTTTTTAATTACTGGAGTTCTGAAAACATTGAGTCCGTCAAGGCTGCTGTTCCTTTTGGCAGCTTATGGCCCGTTCTTTCATCTGAGCTTTCAATCGGTGAGATAAACTTGAGTCGATAATTCCGAATAATTCAAATATATCTCTGTACAGCTAGACGTCATTCAAGTCTAGGCAAATCCTGAAATGTATACGAATGTTTCAGGTGAATTCGTCCGTGACACGTATCTGGAGTTCAAAAAACGTCCTCTATGTGGTTTCTATTCATTTTACAAGCCTACGCTTGTGATCAATGATCCCGATCTCATACGTATTGTTCTCACGAAAGAGTTTGCACACTTTCATGATCGTGGAATGTATTGTAATGAAAAGATCGACCCCCTGACAGGGCATCTCTTCCTTCTTCCCGGTGCCAAATGGAGGTATTTGAGGACGAAGTTCTCTCCTACGTTCACCTCCAGCAAGATGAAGCAAATGTTCTTCACTGTCAAAGAGTGTTCTGATGTACTATCAGCGTTCGTGGCGAAGAACGCTGACAAATCTGAGCTCGTTGAAGTGAAGGACTTAATGGCAAGGTTAATTGATTGATCATTTACTCAATCAAATTAAAAGTCATACGATTAACATTGTCATCATGTATTTCCGATTTTTCACTTCATTTGATTACAGGTTCTCCACTGACATTATCGCTTCGACAGCCTTCGGCATAAAGTGCAACAGCATCGAGAATCCAGACGCGGAATTCCGGAAATGGGGACGAAAGTTTTTCGAGCCCCGACCAATCAATAACGTAGTTACAGCTCTGATGCCACAATTGCTAGATCTGTTTAATATCCCTTCAATCGATAAGGATGTTAGCAATTTCTTCATTAATGCCTTCAAGGAAACCGTCGAATATAGGACAGCCAACAACGTGGTTCGAAAGGACTTTATGAATCTGATTATAGAGCTGATGAACAAGGGTTACATACAGGATAACGACGGAAAACAGTCCGCGCATGTCTCAGGTAATCCATCGATCGATTCTGTTTTATAGATCGGATATTGCAGCGATTTCAATACTTTAATTCTAACACAGAGATTGATACCGAGAGAATCACCATGCTCGAAGGAGCTGCGCAAGCCTTTGTCTTCTGGCTAGCTGGCTTCGAGACTTCTTCGTCAACCGCAACCCATTGTCTCTACGAGTTGGCCTTGCATCAAGATGTGCAGAACAAAGTGGCCGATGAGATTAACAGGGTATTGGCAGAATCCGGGGGCATAACTTACGAAAGTCTCAAGCAGATGCATTACCTTCACAAAGTTGTTTCCGGTTGGTTTCTTGATGTGGTAATAATTTTCACCAATCCTGGCGTCAATTTACAGATACGTTTTTTTATTTTATTTTTTTCCTATGTACAGAAACTCTGAGAAAATATCCATCCGTACCACTGCTGAACAGACAGTGTACCGAAGAGTTCGAGCTGCCCGGTACTGGCTTCCGTGTAGCCAAAGGAACTCCTATCCTTATCCCGGTTTGGGGACTTCAGTCGGACCCTGACATTTACCCAAATCCGGATGAATTCGACCCTGAACGATTCAGCGAAGAGAATATCGCCGGCAGACATCAGTACACTTATCTACCCTTCGGGGAAGGGCCCAGGAATTGTATCGGTATGTTCCGATCGTGTCTCTGAACAATGGTCGCATAGACTATTCTGCTATTGTTCTTATTCTAGGTATGAGATTTGGATTGGTGCAGACGAAAGTCGGTCTCCTCAGCTTACTCTCTAAGTATCGTTTCACGCCAGGACCAGACTTGAAGGTACCGCTTCCGCTAGACAAAGGCAATTTTGTCGTTTGTCCGATAGGTGGAATTACACTTCGAGTAGAACGACGATGATGCTTAGAGGTTCCAGTGTTCTGAAATATCTTATCGCAATAATACACAGAATTATAATTAGTTTCCGACCGAATATTCGATTACGGTTTCGGTTTCGGCTGAAAATCGTGTTTCGGTCGGACACTAATTATAATATTGCTAAAGTTTAAGACTGAAAGATGGTCGATATTGTGCTTGCAGAGTTGCAAACTTAGACTCACGTCTTTGTAAATATGAATACCTGTAAAAGTATACAAGATGTCACTCATAAACATCTATGAATCATTTTCCCTAAATTTGTGTCGTTTCACGTAACACTAACGTTTCTAATTGTATTCCCGTAATTAGTGGTGATTGTCGCAATTGTCAACGGCTGAGAGACGCCACGATCTTCAGTCCGGATCTCCTTACAAGCGTCTCGCCACACTGCAACGCTTGTGATTCTAATTGTAAGTCATATTCTGTAAGGGTTCCTAATTATTTACAATAAGGTCAACACATTAAATAGAGCCAATATTGGACGGTAACATTTTAGATTTTGACAAAATGTTGTCAGATTTTTTTTTTACAGCGTCATGGATTGTCAAGAACTTGCGAAATATTTTATTTTTGGTCAACGATTACATTAAATTTATTTTCTTCTGATTTTCCGCAAGTTCATCCTTCCCAATCTGGGGTCTCAATTCAGTTGCAGCGATTGGGACAGCACATGCCCTCCATCCTTGAATATTGATACTTCACAGATAAAATACGTCGCGTCTGTACATGATGCGACGAATAAGCCCGTATCTGAGCCTGCTACCACTACCACGCACTGGTAGGTACTACTACTTCGTTGTGAGTCAGATCTCCACGGTAGTGGCGTCGCGAGAGAACCTGATACAAACAGCCAAATATGGTATGAAAAGTATTATTCCGTCCGCATCAGTTTCGTTATTCAAACATAATATATATGTGTCAAAACGCGTCGAACGGATAATGGCTCTGCCCAAAATTGTAGGTCACCAAAAAAATCGTGAGCGGGCTCAAAATTTTCCTCTTACTGCCTAGTTTCCATTGCCATGTGGTGTATTTGAAAAATTCGAAGTGACGGCTTTAAAATGGCGACTCGAACCTGGGGAGTTCTTCGAGAATTTTCAAAAAGTGATGATACCTCGCTCAATTTTGATGCTAGATTTTTTTTGAGGTCGAAAATGGATTTCCCTCGAAAATACAGAGAAGCCTTTAAAATCCGTAAACATCCAAACAACATTAACAGAAACAACGGACTTCAAACCCATCCAATTTGGAACGCCATCCTCCCGGTTTTTTAAATGTTTGGCCACCCATTTGAAAACATATGATTGGTCAACTTCACCCAAGCGGAACGTCACAATTGGACGGCTCCGCAATTGGCATAAATAGGATTACCCTGCTGGGGAGCAACCAGTATCAGGTTGTTTCTCACCCTGATGAAGTAAGCGGCAATGTTTACGAAACGTCGACACCAAACCGTTAAACAACGCGGCCCCATCCCGGAAGCCAAGTCTTATTCAGACTCCTACACACTTTGGGGCCGTTCAAATAATACGTCACGCAAAATTTCGGGATTTTATTTTGAAAGACAAACTTATCCGTCTAATAAGCCAAGATCTAATCTTACCATGTTTGATGGTCATGTAGTCGCTGTTGCCAAAGAGTCTGTGTATACCCACCCACGCACCCTTAGTGTCTGACAATCCCATACCTTTCAGGTATTCGATCTTTTTTAATGAATCAATTATAGCCAGGTTACCACCCTCCACCTCACAATATTTTCGCGCTTCATTCCAATTGAGATTTTCGCCGGTTTGATGGATTTTATATGCTACTCCTATACCCGCAAACACCGTGTAACCGTCCGGTAACTCTGCTGCTGATTTTATGAACGGTGTACCTACGGAATAATCAATGAATTTTTTCATAAAATACAGTATGTAGTTGAATTCACACTTACAAACGTATAAATAAATATCGACATTTATTTTTCCTTCGATTCACTTCGAAACTACTTACTCATATTAAAGGCATCGATAAGAGACGAATAATTTCTCGAAATTAGGAGCTGGCAAGCGAATTGTAGAGGTAACATACTCACTGGGATCAACATTATTGCAGTATATTGCTGGGCACACTGACTTACTGATTTACAGTCACTGTTTAAACTGCGAGCAGTGAATTCCTCAAATATCCAAAAAGCTTCATCTATCCCCTCCGATCGTCCGCACGACTTATCTAAAATGATAACACAAGATGACCCGACCATTTCCAAAAATACTCAGAAGTTTCGCAATATTCTGCACGTAAGCAGAAAAATGTATCCCTCTTCGTCATTAGGAACGGATCCAATGAATAAAAATTGATTATCAAGAAGTTAGAAAATATATTTAATTTTTTGTCACATATTATATCCATACATATTCAATTTTCTTTTTTTGTTCTATCCATAAGTTTATTCTTCTCCATCCCAATATAGTCTTGATACATCTACTGCCGATACTGCGCTGCGGTCTTAAGACCTTGAATATTGGGACTTCATAAACAAAGGCGTATTTCTCGTTGCAATTCACCGCGAAAAAAAAAAAACACGACGTCCCCATTCAGCACGATTGCCATACAATTCCTGGCTGTTTCGCCTCCATATATATGAGTCAGACCTCCACGGTATTGTTGTTGCGAATAAACCTTACAGATAAAGCCAAATGTAGTCGTAAAATTCTTCCTTTCTCTCTCTCTCTTCGTTAGTTTCATTTTTCAATGATAGTGTATCTAACTTGTCGCATTTTGGTTTCAGTAATGTTTAAGTCGCACCAGTTTTCATATCGACACATTTGGTGGCGTCAAACAATCTGTGAAATCCTACATGCACATTTGGAACTTTCCTTACATAAAAAAGTTGACCGCTTCCTAAAAAATCATCATTCTGTCTTATGACACAGATAAGGTAAACGCACCAATAGTGAAACACTAACCAATAGTGAAACAGCGGAGTTATTTCTCTTTCTGAAAATTCTACACATAACTTTTTTTTTTGAAATTCATTGCTTTAGTTAAGAAATATATTTACAAAGTGAACGCAAATTTTTTTTTTCGGCGAGAATGTTTAGAAGAATTTTCAGAAAGAGAAATAACTCCGCTGTTTCACTATTGGTTAGTGTTTCACTATTGGTGCGTTTACCTTATATCGAAAGAATTTATGTGAATTTTTTCAGAATATTTGGATTGCATTTGTTGAGTTTTTCAGTATAATACACAGAGCGATATACACATAAGCCTTTTTGTTAACGATATGCCAAGAGGGCGTAAGACGGGTCATACGCCCTTTTGCCGCTACTCACGCAATACCTTTGAATATAACGACATCTATTTTCCCAAATATTTATTCGGAAACCACCCACTGAGACTGAGATTGATAAGGGAAGAAGAAGAATTTTCCGATACTCAAATCTGACAAGATAGGTGTAGAGGTAACACACCGAGTGGGTTCAACATGCTTGCCATATACCTATATTGCTAAGTACACCGACCAGCCGAAATACTGTTGTTTTATGATACAGTATACTGTTGTTTTTTGGATACAGTACCGTTCGATATTGCAGGGCACGTGTGAGCATATTATTCTGATCCTTGACCTTTTGCGATCTTTGTACTTTCTGGTATCAAAAATACCAATTACGAATGACTGCGAAATCGTGTTTGTTACATTACTCCGAGCTGATTTAAATAAATTTTTCCTCAATTACTGGAATCATCCACAGCTTATCGCGCAACGCGATTCGAGTTGCAACATTTATTTTTTTACCCCACCTACAAGGAAAGTCTGACTGTTTTCCCTATTTTGCGATAAGAAACGGCAAATACAATAAAAGATAGTGGCGCGTGGAAATAATACGAAGAAATTGAAATGAATTACTGATACTTTATTGCATTTATGTTTGCATTATAGGTTTATCTGAACGAATAGAAATAAAGCAGTTGAAATAAATTTGCAACTACCCAAATCACTGCGATGTAAGCGAGGAATCATCCGGTATAAACATTTTTAATATTCATTTTTTTTTTTTGGATTGCGATACAATTTTTCACTATTCAGAAACTGAGCAGAATGAATGTCTGTTTGCAGTATATTTGTCATGGCATTTGGCAGTTTTTTTTTCTTTTTTATTGAAAAAAAATCTGAAATCTAGAAGACTTTACAATCGAACATGTTTAAATTTTGGAAATAAAAACTATCGCGAAAATCAACCAGCATTAGTCACAGCGTTTCTGATAAAAAAAAACTGCGATGGAATAATTTTATTTTAGAATAGCTGAGCGATTATTTGATGTAATATAAATCGTTGAATACCCATAGATTTAGTCAATACACAGAGTTCAAGTTATGGGGCTACAACTGACATGTGACATTCTTATTTTATTTATCCTAGAAAGTAGATTGAAGCGATTAATCAAATTAGTAGAGCAATTATTATTGAAACGAAGGAAAAAAGGCCATAGGACGATAAGTATAGTGAATCGGCCCCAGAAAGGTATCGGGCTCATACTTTCAGGAAATGTTGGTACCAATAAAATACTACGATGCTGCAAGTTCCAGATCTCTATCTATTAACGTTTCTGAGAAAATCAAAAAATACTGAAAATCAGGAAAAATTGTTTGTCTCAGCACCTTGTCAATCAATTGATCTAAATACCGGATATGTTTTAGGGGATAATAGTGGCTTCTAGGAAAAAAAATAAGAGCTATATCGGTTCATAAGATCCTTAAAAAAAACGAGGTTCTTTTCTTAATTTTAATTTTTAACCATGTTACGATTATGGCACAATTATGAAACTATTTTTTTTGAATTCCTCATTCAATTTTCGATAAAATTATGAATCTTTTCAATTTTCAAAAACGGTACGCCATATTGGAAAAAATTAAAAACCGATTTTTTGCACAAAAATCGATTTTTTTATCATTTAACCCTTGAAATAACAAAAGACGGAGCTCGTTCCATTACTGTACAAGTGAAAACAACGGAAAAAATTAGGAACACTCATATGAAAATAACTTTTCTTTATTTAATAACTTCAATATTGATATTAAGGTGGTTCTTCACCTACAGTCCCACCAATCGTGGGTTTCAGACAAAATTTTGAATACTTCTCGATGGGGAAAAAATCTGAAAAAAATCAAGCATGTAGGAGATCCTCGGGAGATTGATTTTGCATAATAATTATTCAAAAAAGTTATTAACAAATCGATGGAAAAAAAAAACTGTTCAAGAAATTAGCCGGTGACCCAACTTTTTTTTCAGGTGAAAATGATTTGTCAATTTTACTGAATACGTATGAATTTTTTGAGAATTTTGGTAACTTTTTGAAAATTGAGGTTTGTCAGGTATGAAAATAAAATTGAGGTTTGTCAGGTATGAAAAAACGCGATTATCAAAAAGTTACCAAAATTCTCAAAAAATTCATACGTATTCGGTAAAATTGACAAATCATTTTCACCTGAAAAAAAAGTTGGGTCACCGGCTAATTTCTTGAACAGTTTTTTTTCCATCAATTTTTTAATAACTTTCTTCAATTATTATTATGCAAAATCAATCTCCCGAGGATCTCCTATGTTACGTCATGACTCCTCTTCTTTCCGGTAATCACCCGATCCACCATTTCCGTGGAGAAGTTGGTGCTTCGAGTTTGGAATGAGTTGTCTGGTAATAGGTGGAGAAGTTGGTGTTTCGAGATTGGAATGAGTTGTGATTGATATGAAAGAAGTTTGGAGAAGGTAGGCTCGGTTTGGAGAGGGGTTTTCGCACGACTTGCACATCTTGTGTCACCGTGTGCCAGTCGTACGACTTGAGCGGAAACCGAGGATCAGGTAAAACTGATGATCGGTCAGCAGAAGGAAATGGTGGATCGGGTGATTACCGGAAAGAAGAGGAGTCATGACGTAACACCTACATGCTTGATTTTTTTCACATTTCTTCCCCATCGAGAAGTATTCAAAATCTTGTTTGAAACCCACGTTTGGTGGGACTGTAGGGGAAGAACAACCTTAAGTCGAAATAAATGGCACGTCCACACCTTTCGATCAAAAAAAAAAAAAAATCCCAATGTCATCCGATCAAACGTACCAGTTCGAACTCATTACTCGTCAAACATCGGCTGCTGAAAAGACAAGTCGATTGATAGCCCCGTTTCGGAGATATTCGAGAAAATAGGCGAAGTCGGTAAAATTCGAGTATAACTCCCCCTTAATTATTTACGAAGAAGCTGCACTTCCTGGAACCTCAGATACGCAAATGAATTTTATATGTGGGAATAGGTATATAATACGTTTCGAAAATTCCAATAAAATATGAATAAATTGAACATTGATACATGCATGCATCATTAGCTCCGTTATGTTGCTCTGCGATTGACCCAGTCGTGAGCCTTATTTTATGCAACCTTTCCGACATCTGAACGATATCTCATTTCTCACATACCAAGTAAGATGGCTCTACCGAACAGCTTAGGACGCCGCGCGAATTGACAATCACTGTTACGGCGGCGATTATACGAACTACTTTTACCGCATGGTGCAGAGGTAGCAAAGTTCGAATTCGCAGCCAGCTTTCTTCCGGTAATATTGATATTATTCGATTTGTTGTTATCTTGCTCTTCGATTTTGATCTGATCATCTCTTCTCGTACTATTCCGAATCGAAATGAACCGGTTAGAATTGAAGAAAATTGATTCTGACGCGGAAGAAGCCTTTCTTTTCCTTCATTTCCTTACTGCTAGTATAATTATGCCAAGTATCCAGATTATTTATCCCCCGATAAATCGGCCGATTGCATGAAAGTAGTCACGGTTCATTGTCAAAGGGATTCCCCGATCTTGTATGTCGGAGTAAAATATCTCTTTCAGCCTAGCAGCTGCATAGGCTGCTTAGGTAGTAGAGGGGAGAGAAGTAGAGAATGTACAAAATAAGCACAGCAAGGAGATGATGCACATTACTTATAGCTGCACACGATTCGCATTTGCGTTCCATTCGCACTAGTAGATGCATCCGTTCGTTATTCGGGCTCGAAGTTTTCCTATACTCAAATATAATAGTTTTTGATTTAATTTTTCTGACTTAGGTAAGGTACGATTCTCCTGAATGCATTAGTTTTTCTTTTCCCTAACCGTGTGATTTTTAGACTGTAGACCTGGACACTAATCAATCATCAGAATTCGTTGCTTGTTATAAAAATTAGAGAATCGTCTCGCAATTTTCATTATGCGAAAATGAAAGTCGATGAAATAAGCTCATTTACCAAAATCATCGGCAACAAATGAATTTTATGACCTCGATATACTTTGATATGATATTAATAACTTAGAACAATTTCCATCGATCTGTACACTTTGAGTTAATAATTAACCGCAATGAAGTCAACAAGTTGAAGTCGATTTTACTGAATTTATCATAATTATAATAATCCAGCAACCTTGACCATAACAGGGAAAGTCATTGGCTTATATTCCGGAAGAGAATCAACCTGCTAAAGTAATCGGTGTCGATAGCTATTCCCTCGGACTTTCATCGCACTAAAATAAACTGCAACCTCTTGTTTTTAGAGCTCTACTTGGCCCAGATTAGTTCCGCTAAACGCGATTCAAGCGCACTAAGGCTGCAATCACAAATCACTTCTATTATCCTTATTATTTTTATTAGATTTTCCTACAATCATTTGGCTCGATATCTAATTACCTTTAACATTTTACAGCCAGGATTATTGATTCTATAAGCGATTATGAAACTCGGGATGATAGGTTGCGGAAATAAAATCGGAGATGAAAGAAAAATGAGAAAAAGTATAAAACGATTAAATTTTTGTCTAATGAAAGTGAATTGAACGGAAAAATAATCATGCGATGTTGTAGGTATTGGCATTACTCGAGTAGCAAAATCTGTGTCATAGACTTTACCAGAAAATTATGTCGACGTCGGGCGTCTAAATATAACAAATCCGTTCCACTATGCTCTGATATTTTGTTGCCTTCTCTTTTGGAACGCGTAATTTACTGTACAAGAGAGATGGCGCGAAATTTTTTTTATCAATGAACGCCAAAAATTTGGCATCTGTAATTTAGCCTCCACCATAAATATAGATATAACGGAAATGACGAGGCATAGTTCAATCATCGCGTAATTATTATTTATCGTGAATCTTACATTTTTTTTCAACTATTTGTCACGTAGACTATATAAGAATTTAAAATTCGGATGATCAATTTCCTAATGAATAATCGAAGCTGATCGGAGCCATCTATAGGCATAGAGCGCCTCAAATACGTATTTTTGTAATAATTCGCGTGTCTAATCGTATAAGGTCGTATCCGCCAAAAAGGCGATTTTTGTGGTGAAAGGTCGTATATTTTTTTTTTCTCGCGGCGTTCACTGTAAAAGTACCCAAAACACATAGATTCATTGAAATTACATGAAAAAATAAATAAAGTTAAGCGGTCGTATGTTTGGTGGATCCGACCTTTCATCACCAACTTATTTTCTTCTCCATCACATTTATTAATGGTATAAGGTCGTAGCCGCCAATTTTTTTCTTTTATGGAAACGCTCAAAAAACTTCTGAAACGCAAAAATACATCGATATTTCAGAAAAGTCAGAAATTTTTTTATAAAAAAAAAAAAAAAAAATTGGCGGATATGACCTTATACCATTAGTCTCCAATTTTTTTTTTTTGTAATAAAAAAATTTCTAACTTTTCTGGAATATCGATGTATTTTTGCGTTTCAGAAGTTTTTGGAGCATATTTGCACTAAGAAACAGATTGTGGCGGATACGACCTTATACCGTTAATTGAATAATTTTTCAAATCCGTCTTTTTTGTACGCATTTCGAGATTCTCGGCGGAAATACGGGGAAAAAAAAAATATATGCCCTTTTGCTTTTATACGTGGTAAAAGGTCGTATATTGGCGCATACATCCTTATACCGTTACACACGTGATATGAGTTTTTATTTTTTGTTCAACTGACGAAATAAATAAGATCAATAAAAAATCTACTTTCAGAAAAGCCGCCGGCGGTTCGAAACCAACGTAGAGTTCAATTAGCAGCGTAAACGAGCCTCGAACAAATAATCGAGGCGTCAGTCTTGTCAGAAATCATCGACTTTGTGTTAAACCTCTCGGTTTATACACGTAAATATTGATGCAATGGGCACACCGGCTACGTCTGAAGCCTTCTTGACTCCGTTCGTAAATTGTATTTGGCGGTTAAGTATCTACGGGTTTAGAAACTGAAGGACCAACGACATAACGCATTATTTCAATTCTACCTTATATCAGAAATAATCGTATATTGTAAGATGCGTTTTGCAGAGCATTTTTGACTATCTCAAACGACACCGCGATATATTCACGAGTGTGTCACAAGCTAGGTAATCGCAATTCCTCATAAATGCGGATGGCAATACGATGATAGAAATTAGGGCAGATCTATTTCACGCGGAATCTATGTCTCGGAAAATAAAAGTTCCTGTTGAAAAAAAAAAATCGCATGGTGCATGTGCAGATTTTCGATGTTCATAAATTGACAATAGCGTACAAGAAACCTTTCACACGTTTTTCACAACTTACTCGAAGCTGCGTTCACCGAGTGACTTTATACTACTGCGTCGGTTTCTTGAATTCGAATTATACTATCAATTTTTTTATACGATATATGCTGCAGATTTTCTGTCTTTGATAATCAAATGTTCACTTTCAGAATGGCTATAAAATGTTGATCAAATTCCTCTTGGTGGCACTTCTGCCATCAGGCATATTTGGATTTGGAAAAACGGTTTATATAGGTAAGCGAATTATTCTAAGGACGCGTATGGTAGTACCCAATACTTTCTAACTTTCACATTCTCATATCGACGCCTGGGCGGAAGAAGATCGTATCTCGGAAAACCGGTGAAGAAGATCGTAACTCGGAAAAACCGTGAAGGAGATCGTAACTCGGTCAACCCTTGAAGAAAATCTTATCTCGGAAAACCGGTGAAGAAGATCGTAACTCGGAAAACCCGTGAAGAAGATCGTAACTCGCAAAAACCCGTATAATATTAGGGGAGAGCGGGGCAAAAAGGGCAGCGGGGCAAAAAGGGCACCTCGGCAGAAAAAAAAAAAAATTCTTGAAAAATTTTCGATTTTTTTTTTTTTCTTCAATAAAAATTGTTTCTCAAAGAAATTTTCTATTTTCCGATAATTTGAAGAAAAAAATCGAAAATGTCAGTTTTTCGTTTTTTTTTTGTATAAAAATTGTTTCACGAATAAATGTTTCTTTCGAAAATTTGAAAAAAAAATCGAAAATTTTCGAAGAATTTTTTTTTTTTGGCCGAGGTGCCCTTTTTGCCCCGCTGCCCTTTTTGCCCCGCTCTCCCCTATATGGGTTTTGCGAGTTACGATCTTCTTCACGGGTTTTCCGAGTTACGATCTTCTTCACGGGTTTTCCGAGTTACGATCTTCTTCAAGGGTTGACCGAGTTACGATCTCCTTCACGGTTTTTCCGAGTTACGATCTTCTTCACCGGTTTTCCGAGATACGATCTTCTTCCGCCCAGGCGTCGATATACTCTGCGCGCGGAAAATAGCTGATTCGTAATAAACACGTGAACACGTGTAGATTACATGTATAGTATCCGCGATGAATATAATGCTACGAATTATCAATAAACTTGATACATTTTTTCGTCTTTTATAAAAAATCGTAGTTTCTTGTTTACAGTTTTATAAACCGAAAACTACGAAACTCTAAGATTCTGTTTTTCGTGAAAAATTATTAAATATTTTCTATGAAGAATGTTAATTTTTAAGTTTAGAAATCGTGAGATCATCTCCGCAATTATATAACGATTAAAAGAAATATTAAACAACATAAGATAAGATAAGATATATATATATATATATATAGATGCCTAATTGCCGCAGGCGGACTTTTCGAAGAAGATTCACTCGCCGATAGGGCCTTCCGAATTTCTATTACCTCATTGAATGGTGATAGACATGGGAACGGAGAATTACCCAACCAATTTATTCAACCGGAGCCAGTCACCACGGTTAATGACGATTCGTACGATATATCACGAACCGGTAAGAGATAAGCATTGAATAATAAACAATAGTTAGATCTTTAACAAGTGGCTCAATGGTCTAGGGGTATGATTCTCGCTTTGGGTGCGAGAGGTCCCGGGTTCAAATCCCGGTTGAGCCCAATTTTTTTTTTTTTTTTTAATACTTTTATTTCATTTCATCGATTTAAGATTGTAAACCAATTAAAAAATAATTTTGTAATAATTGCTTGGAATTAGTCTGTGACCTCGGTAATAAAGGAGTGGCAGCAATTTTTGGTCCGCAATATGATATCGGTTCAAGACTCGTTCAAAGCATGTGCGACACGATGGAAATTCCACACATTGCTGCTGACTGGGATGCCGAACAAATACGCGGGAATGGACTCATCAATATGTATCCATACTCGCAGACCCTTTCCACGGTACATTATCGAACTTATCCCTTAGTAGCAATTTATACTTCTATACAAATTCTTTAATAGTAAATTTTAGGGATGTTTGAACATTGGATAATTTTTTAATCATAAAAAATTGTAGATTCTCATATTTTTTCAGAAAACTTTGTCGTTTTTGTCTATCAAACTGTGAAAGAAAAAACTACAATTTCTTATGAAAAAAAAAAACTATACGAAAAGTTTTAAATATTTGTAGAATTATTTCCACCAGGGATTACTAGAATTTTCAGACAATTCGCGTGTGTAACGGTATAAGGATGTATGCGCCAATATACGACCTTTTACCACGTATAAAAGTGAAAGGTGATATCTTTTTTTTTCCCCGTATTTCCGCCGAAAATCTCAAAATGCGTTCAAAAGAGACGGATTTGAAAAATTATTGAATTAACGGTATAAGGTCGTATCCGCCAAAATCTGTTTTTTAGTGCAAATGCTCCAAAAACTTCTGAAACGCAAAAATACATCGATATTCCAGAAAAGTTAGAAATTTTTTTATTGAAAAAAAAAAAAAATTGGAGACTAATGGTATAAGGTCACATCCGCCAATTTTTTTTTTTTTTTATAAAAAAATTTCCGACTTTTCTGAAATATCGATGTATTTTTGCGTTTCAGAAGTTTTTGGAGCGTTTCCATAAAAAAAAAAAAAATGGCGGCTACGACCTTATACCATTAATAAATGTGATGGAGAAGAAAATAAGTTGGTGGTGAAAGGTCGGATCCACCAAACATACGACCTTTTACCTTTATTTATTTTTTCATGTAATTTCAATGAATCCATGTGTTTTGGATACTTTTACAGTGAACGCCGCGAAAAAAAAAAAATATACGACCTTTCACCACCAAAATCGCCTTTTTGGCGGATACGACCTTATACCATTAGACACGCGAGTCATAATTCATAATTATTATTCTTCAAATTTCGAGGAAATAGTTTACATTGATGTATCTATGGGGTAAACCAATGATTTTCGACAAATTTCTATGTTGCTACAAAGTGCAGTTGCGTCCAAAGGATGTCGGTAGTTTTTTTTTTTTTTTTTTCTTTTTTTGTACGACTCGAAATATTTTCTCGGTCATTTTTTCATCAAATGAAATGAGATAGTGCTCAAAATGTGTGATTTGCCATCTGCGAGTGGCTGAGTATTTCAAAAGTGCAATAAATGGGGTGTATCTATGAATGATTCCACGATTTCTCCAATGATAACTAAATCTGGAGAAAAAAATTGAAAATTTCGAAAAAACGAAATACTTAGCCACCTTCTTCCGAATTAAAGCAGTGATCTCCCACACCCAGCCTGAAGCTAACTTAACATTGATAAGAATGGTGACGCATAAGGATGGCGTGGGTCGATTGAATACATGCCAAATAGATGAATAATCCACCAAAATGAAAATCCTAGCTGATCCTTTTTTTGAGTTACGAGTAATTGAAAAAAAAAAAATTCATAACACAATAAAAAAAAATATATATAAATATGTTAGGGTGCTTCGGTTCCGGCGAACTTTTTTTTTTCGCTCCATCGACGAAATATTATTATATGTCCTTAAAAAGAAACTCCCACCAAGTTTGAGTCCTTAAGGCCCATCCTTAGTCGCCCACCTCCTTTCCATACAATGTAACGAAAACGGGGCCGGGGAGACACATTTCGATGATTATCCGAGCCCAGGCGTCGAAAACGCAAAAAAGGCCAACGTAGAGCGAATTCTATTTCAATTCCAAACACATACGTCCAAAAAAAATTTCGTTTCATGCGAAAATAGAGCCGGCGTTTGGTTATTTCTTTTTTCCATTGTCAAAAGCCAAGGACAATGAAAAACCATTTAGACAATGGAAAAAAGAAATAACCAAACGCTGGCTCTATTTTCGCATGAATCGAAAATTTTTTTGGATGTATGTGTTTGGAATTGAAATAGCTAATTCGCGCTACGTTGGCCTTTTTTGCGTTTTCGACGCCTGGGCTCGGATAATCATCGAAATGTGTCTCCCCGGCCCCGTTTTCGTTACATTGTATGGAAAGGAGGTGGGTGACTAAGGATGGGCCCTAATTCCAATTCTAAGACCGATCTAAAACGTTTCGAAATGTTGCCATTTGAAAAGCATGTAAATCTTCCGAATTTTTTTTTTCAATTATTCAATGCTCAGCTGCATTTTGTAACATCGCCTTAAAATTGCGATTTCCATGTAGGAAATTGATCATTCAAAGCAAAGTCCCTTGAGTCATTTTTTGTAAAATTTGTCACCTCAAGTTGTGGACAATTACGCGAATAAATTTGGAAAAAGAAGACGTGAAATGTGACCAAGATCGTTGCCCTAATTTTCACGTTTTTTTTTTCCTAAATTTATTCGCGTGATTATCCACAGTTTGAGGTGACCGCGGGTACCCGCCGTCCGGGGCCACCCGACTCTCCCCTATGCTACGTGCTCACGACGATAAAAAATTGACCTTATTTCTACATCTCATTGGTATGCTCCAAAATAACATAATTTTAGAGAATTCTCTCCAAATCCTAAAACGTTTCGATAATCGATGCGACCTGTATCCTGCGACAACGACTTGATCGATGGTTTTTCGAAATTTCTATTAGGTATATCTGCAAGTGGTTGTAAAATACAACTGGAAGACATTCACAATAATTTATGAAAACAGCGATAATTTAATCCGGATGACCCAACTTTTGAAATTATCGAATCCCGACGGCCACACGATTACTATCAGACAATTACCCGAAGGGTTAGATTACAGGTGAATCAAAATGATTTTCAATATTCATAAGATGAATAAATGTCATAACATATGAAAGGCACTTTCATTTTTCAGAGAAATTTTTCAAGATGTAAAAAGTTCCGGGGACTTGAACATAGTTTTGGATTGTTCGGTTGATATTTTACCGGAAGTTCTTAAGCAGGCGCAACAAGTTGGTATCACATCCGATAAGCATAGTTATATCATCGCTTCCTTGGTGAGATGCGCATATATGTATATTGCAATAATTTTATTCAGCCTACACGGAAACAAAATAATTATACGTTACCAAATAAATTTACTTTGCTTCAATTAAATGAATTATTTGCCTATTACCAAGTAAATGTGTATTAAGATCAAATAAGTATATCTTATATAAAATCGGCCTCAGTTCATGTGTAAAAAAAAAATATCGTGTGAACTACGGGAGCAACGTTTTCGCTTCCTTGATGCACAATATATAATATACTATTGTGGCAACGAAATAGAATATTTGTATCAAAGACATGCACTCAAGAAAATTAATTAATTGTCGCAATGATAGTTATAGTACAAAATCAAATAAACTTTTCTTGTGATGAGTAAATACGACTTGAGTAAATTGGTTTACTTGAATTAAATAACTTTTTGTTTCCGTGTATATATTTTATAATTATCTAAATATATTTTTGAATGTCATTTTCACTGAAGGACCTGCAGACAATTGATTTGGAACCGTATCGATACGGGGGGACGAATTTTACCGGATTCCGTTTAATAGACCCTGAAAATCCTCTTGTCATTGAGGCATTAGATAGAGACAAACTCGATTGGAATTTGGATGATCCGTCTCAGCTCACGGTTGAAGCAGCCCTAATTTATGACGGTGTTCAATTGTTCGGCAGAGCTTTAAAGCAGCTAGACGACGCTATTATGGCCGACGTTAGAACGTCGCTCTGTGACAACCTCGATAGCTGGGAACACGGATCAAGTTTATTGAACTTTATGAGATTGGTAAGATTATTCAATTCATCATTAAATCGATTAATTTAAATTTGTACAATTATTGGACTTGCGAGAGTTTTGTTATATTTTAGAAACTGTATATATCTTCTCTGATATATTTTGAAAGAAACTTTTTTTTTTAACCGCATGTATTCATTCCCGAATAATATAATTTTAAATGAATGAAAGTAATTAATAAAATTAATAAATAGTAATACTTAGAATCATAATATTTTACGCTATTTTAATGAAAGTATGAGGAATCGTCGATAAGCCAAACGATAATTTTCAGACTGAATTTAGAGGGCTGACAGGGTTAATTAAATTTGATCCTTATGGTTACCGCAGTAATTTTAAACTGGATGTGATTAGCCTGGGAGTCGAGGGTGTTACAAAAATTGGAGTATGGAATAGCTCGAGTGGAATTGAGTTTATTTCAAATCAAGCAATAATGGAAAATAAGCTTGAGCTCAGCCTACGCAACAAGACATTTATCGTGCTCATATCGCTGGTAAGTTATCCGCGATATTCTACACTACTTTTCACCCTATTCGAAAGAAGGAAAAAAATATATTTCTCGCTTTTTCAATCCTCGCTTTTTCAATCCAAAATCATACACGCGAAGAATAGTGCATCGCAAATCCAAAAACTGGCATATTTCTGAATCTTACGTATTAGATTTCGGGGGATGGTGTAGCAATAAAAATCCGAAATCAAGTGCAGAATGAATATGTTGTCATAGTCTAATTGGGCATTATGGGGTCCATCGTGAAGTCATTACATGCCATTTTTACGAAGTGTTGCGGTTTCGTGAACCATCCATCATATTAATGCAATGCTCGATGTGCCCTTACTGCATTTAACTTTTCAATCGGCAAAGATGTGGCTATCGCATCTTTATGAAGTGCTACTTAATTGTTTCAGACACCACCGTACGGAATGCTAAAGGAATCTGCGAACATGGAAATTGGAAATATGAGATACGAAGGTTTCGGCATTGACATTATTGCGGAGTTGTCAAAAATCCTCGGGTTCAATTTCACCTTTCAGGAGCATGACTCCAATTACGGATCAAAGGACGAGAAAACTAAAGAATGGGGCGGAATGATTCGGAAGATAATGGACGACGTTAGTTCGTTGAACAAAATCCCTATCTCAATTCACACCTGAAAAAAATGATCCCAAAAAAAAAAAAAAAAATACGAACGGAATATAAATCAAAGAAAATTTTCAAATTATTGCAGAAAGCTGATCTTGCCATCACGGATTTGACGATAACAGCGGACCGGCAGGAAGTCGTAGATTTTACTATGCCTTTCATGAATTTGGGTAATAAACGATAAATATTCATAATTTCAGCTCTGATTTAAAAAAAAAACGAGCGACGTCTATTACCAAACCGATCCTCTTTTAGGTATCAGTATTCTATTTATGAAACCACTTCCGGCTGGATCAGACCTATTCTCCTTTCTTAAACCATTTTCTTCCGAAGTTTGGCTGTACCTGATGGGAGCTTATACGTTAGTTTCTCTGCTGATGTTTGTTGTTGGACGACTTTGTCCAGCCGAATGGAACAACCCTTACCCTTGCATAGAGGAGCCTGAAGAACTTGAGAATCAATTCACCTTCAAAAATTCCTTTTGGTTCTGTATAGGAGCCATTATGCAGCAAGGTTCTGAACTTGCTCCAATGTTAGTACATGGCATACATTTCGCGACTATGGAAAAAGTGTTAATCTCGTAATTTTGAAATTGAAATTCCGCGGTGCTTCAAGTCCGGAAAATCAGTAAACGCCATAAATTTTTCTACTTCTTTTAATCGACTCATTTCATTCCAGAGGTATATCGACGCGTATGATGGCAGGTTCCTGGTGGTTTTTCTGTCTGATTATCGTGTCCTCTTACACAGCCAATTTGGCGGCGTGTTTGGTCATCGTATCCAAAGATACACTGATAAAGAACGTCGTGGATCTGGCGAATAATCAACACGGTATTAAATACGGGGCTAAGGAAGTTGGCTCAACGATTGATTTTTTCAGAGTAAGTCAATCTTTCTTATCCACATTAGAGAACACAAGAAACACACATACAAAATCTTGACGCATTTCCATCATTTCGCGACACGATTGAATCATTTCTATTAGGCGTCTACTGACCCAGTCTACAAAAAAATGTATCAATATATGGAGAAGAATGCAGCCGACGTCTTGTTGAAATCAAACGATATCGGTGTCGATAAGGTTCTTCAAGGAAAATACGCTTACTTCATGGAATCATCAACGATCGCCTATCAGGCTGAGAGAAAATGCGACCTTAATCAGGTTGGATCCCTCTTGGATTCCAAGGGCTACGGTATTGCCATGAAAAAAAGTGAGTGTAATATTACTTCCGTGTAATTTATTAAATACCATGTGTTTATTCATGTGATATATGACATCTTATCGATACTCCCCTTGATTATATGTACGAACGCGTTTTGACGTACAGTTTGTCGATATACATCTATAATTATAGTCAGATCATAACTGCTGAGCGGTGCTGAGCATCCGGCGATATCAAAACCCATATTCGTTAACATTTTATGACCACTTTGAACGCTCGCTATATAATTAGCTGACCTTGTCATTACGGTAATTACTTGTCGAGTCACTCGCTCGGGGGCAATCACTCCAGCAAACTGAAGCAGATATATGTGTCCAACTTTCGAAAAGTCGGTATCGAAATCGAGATGATTTTCAAATATTGATAATCAGGGTAAGGACCATTTTTTTTTTTTTTTTCTTTAATCATCCATTCGGTCATCGGCCATGGAATATGATTCCAGATTCGCCGCACCGACAGGCTTTGAGTACGGCGATATTGATTCTGCAAGAAACCGGCGTCCTCAAGGATCTGGAGAACAAATGGTGGACCCAGAAACGTGGTGGTGGCAGATGTGCGGTAAGGACTTTTCCTTTCGCAATAGAAATTCTCATTGAACTGGGTGAAAATGATGAGTGCAAAAAATTGAGAAAATAAACGGGATGTGATTTTATTCATTAATTTTTTTTCATGCAATTAATTAAACATGAGAAGATGAATCAATACGTGTTGGTTATCATCCTGCGTCTGATGATTAATCATATCGTTCAATCTCTGTCAATATCGTCGTAGCCTCTTGAGGTCGCGACGCCTACGCATTCAAGTCGAAGGTTCAAATTGCACCGTTATATTGGCAAAAAGTGCAAAACGTGGTGGTATACTGTCTGCTTATTAATAAAAGGTCGTGAACTCGTGTATGACATAGAAAATGACGGCATTACTCGAAAAAAGTCAGGATGAAACGTTCACCAAATTGGCCTATAATACCTGATATAATTTAATTCTTGTCTTTGATCGATTTTACAGGAGGTGAAATCAACTTCGGACGCTAATCCTCTTGGTACTAATAACGTCGGTGGAGTTTTTCTCGTTCTTTTTGTTGGGACAGCATTAGCGAGCCTTTACACCGCTTCGGAATTTATTTGGGCAGTTGGCTGCACTTCGTTGAAGGAAAACGTTAGTATCAAAGATGTATTAGTATGTAATAGGTGAAATAGAGGAGTGAGGGGAAATTTGTTCTTCAAATTTCTTGTAATTTTGTAAGGATTTTGTTTTTGCTAAAGTGACGCGGAATTGCGCATATGAATACTTGATCAATATGCTTCATGACACAATTTCAGGTTCCCTTCAAAGAAGAAATTAAGGAAGAATTGAAGTTTGTGATAAAATGCAGTGCATCCACGAAGCCAGTAAGACGAAGAAAGAGTAGTTCAGTATCGAATGGAAGTCACGAGGGTGAAAGTACTAGGGGTTGTACTCCACCTTACGGATTTGTACCTACGGTAATCACAACAATGCCTGAAGAAAACTGACGATTAACGCGACATGGTAAATCATCGAATAATCAATAACATCGGAAATTATCTGATTAGACAAACGCATCTTCTCTGTATTTTAATATTTTTCTGGCGTCTCGTAGAAATTAAATCCGGACTCATAATCGTAACCATGGGAAAAATAGAACTCGTCATTTCAGCGTTGGGTCAAAAACTGATCAGCAGAATGTTCATTTATATAAATTTTTAAATTTAATAAGTAATATTATCATATTGTGAATCTCACTATTATTTTCATCCAATTGTAAGATTATCGTTTCAAGCATCCTGCAGCTTAACGAATGCAAAAAAATAAACAAAATCATGATATCGGTGATTTTTTAACGAGTTATTTTTCATCCATTCATTTTATCAATTTTAATAAAATTAAAACATCATCGCGTCTAACTGCAGTTTGAAAATTGATAACACAACACTCTGGCGTTAAAACATATACATGGAAATTTTCTCGAATGATATCTGATTTTTTATTCAAAAAATGAGCATATGAAGTCCTCAATATAATCGTCATATCACAATTGCAAAAATTTATATTTAAAAATTAGCTGCAGAAAGACGCCTTATTGTACGCAACCCACACATCAGCTCGACGATATGTAGCCCTTCTATATTCCGTAAGAGGGATTCACCAGAAACCCAGGATGTGGCCTCATCTCACTACATCAGTGGCGATTTCGAGAACTATCTTTGCCGCAAGCGGGACGATGACGAAATTTGAACCATTTTTTGGTTTCGTACCCTTAATTTTGATATTATATACGTTCCATTGCTAAAATGGGTTTTCAACCTATTTACTAACACAATCCAATCGGGGCGAACCGTAAATTCAACGTTTTCAAGAATTTTTAATCGAATCGAACTCAAAGAAGTTCATAAGAATTATTTTTGATGTGACCATTGATCACTTCAAATTCGTTTTATGATCAAAAATAGTTGAAAAAATTGACCTTTTGAAATGAAAATCAAAAATCAGTGTACGACTTGAAAATAAAATAAAAAATAAAAAAATGCATCGCTTCTAGTCTCTTAGTTCACTTAGAGAGATGAAGTTTGATTTTCCGGTATTGCAGTAAGCCCGAAATCTAGGCTTCCATTACCCAAATTTGTATGGCAGTTGAGGGACACATAAATATCCTAATGATATATACGCGCAGCTCAATTTCATCAAGGTTTCTAGCGAATTGTACTCATCTGTACGGCAAAAAATGCAACGCAAGGTATCAGACATCACTTGAATAACTATCTGGAAGTATACAATGCGTATTGTACCGAGATATAGAACTGTGAAGGAATGGTAACATATGATTACAGCATCATTCACTGGTTCAATAGGATGAACTTCGCGGGAGTGTATGGCATTACGCAGCATCTCACGCTTGCAGCAATTGCCTTCGAGTGGTGAACTATTCGTACCCACACCTTGTGACTATACTTTACGTCGTATGGCAATATCTACATCATTGATATGTGAGACAAGATATTTCTGGTGAGAGTAGGGTCTGCTATAATATGTATGTGCAGGAGTAGTTCCTTATATACGTTGGGTGGTGAATTGATATTCTTCGAATAGATATTATTAATCAATTTAGTAATGATGATTCTCCTGTATTAATATTATACACACATGTTCTTCCCTAACTTCAATATTTAGTCATCCAATATTAAACGAATATTCGATTGATGTATATTTTATAATTATCAGAAGTCACAACTAAAAGTGAATCGACCGTGCATGTTATTCAGTATATTCAGATAATAATCATATAAATCACTGAAATATAAAACAGCAAATATTTAGTGAGAACATTTATTTCTTGATGTGTTTCCAATCGCAAGCCTTATCGTTATAGTGCCCTAAGAATGTTATATTTTCTTGTGTATATAAATTTGAGGAAGTGAAGTGATCCATTTTTGATGGTCTTCTCCTGCACATGGTTCCCACAAGAATGAGAAATATCGTAATCATTCCACTTCGTAATAAAACCGAAGTGGCACTGCTTGCCTTTTATTTAGCACGCACTCTAAGCAATCACTACCCTGATGAATAGCAAAAATTGCCATACAGCTCAGCAGCAGACGCTTTTCGTCCGGGAAAAAGTTGCCTCCGCGCGTGTAGCAGACGCGTAGTGACGAATATCGATGCTTCTATCACTTGGGTATCAAAATGGACTTACACCCAATCCAAGACGATATAGTCAAGGGCTGCCACACAGTCTCGTAGTCAATGCTTCACCCTTGCCAAATATACTAATCTATCAGTTATACCTCTCGCCATGTATACCAGTCTCGTACCTATACCAGCATAGAATCTGATACATGTCATCAAAAGCACATAGTGGAATTTCGCATTCTAAAAATTATGACTGCTAATGCAAAAAATATGCCACAATCATTCGCAAAAATAATAAATGCGTACAACATGAGTTACCATTCGATTTTTTAGTACTTCCTGCCATACTAGATTGTGTTTCAAACACTGCACGGAATGGTACACCCTCCAAGTGTTATATTATGTTATGCCAAACATGACTAGCGATTGATGTCATTTGCAAATACTGTCATACTAAAAGCAGTATTCTCTATTTCGTTTGTACGAAGTCATATGCGTAAAGCATATGTCGACAGAATCTAGCATTGAGTACCAGAATGCTGAACTTCATTTCTCTCAGTGTTTTTCTCGTTCATTCGAATCAGCGAAGACTAATCGACATTATTGTTTCCTTTTTGTTCAAATCATTGATGTGCTTTATTTGAGATTAAATGGGCATTGCCTCACACGGATTGATCCTTTTAACGGTCCAGTTTAATAAAAATAGCACCAACCCATGGATATTTTTCGAAAATATACCGATTCCTGTACCTATATAAGAAATAAATCTGGTTTTTGGGTCGGTAGTAAAAGCTGAACAGTATAAAAGTCGAGAGAAGTGGAAAATGGACAAAATAAGCACAGCCGAAAAGATATAACGCGCATTTGTAGCTGCGCACGATTGGCATTTGCGGTCCACCCGCGCGAGAAGATACAGCTTCGTTCTTCGTGAACCTGGATTCAAAATTTCTCACCACTCAAAGATAGTAGTTCAAGATTCAATGTTCCAGATATAGGTAAGATAGGATTTCCCTGAACTTCAGGAACTAGTTAAAGCGCATCCAACTTTCGTCGGATAACCAACTGGTCTGATTCTAACAATAAGCTTATAGAATGCGTTTTTGGTTTTCCCTAACCGTGTGATTTCGATTAATAATTAACTCGGGGCTGCCTAGTATCAATAGAATATAAAAAATCAAGACAATTCACATTTTCGATACCAAATTGACAAAAATTTCATAAAATCGGTTCAGAGATTAAACTTTGCTATCGAGCTATCGAAAGACTTATTCCAACAATACGCGAAGACAAATTTCTAGTAGTATTTAGTCCCTCGGTATATTTTTTAAACTATTTTATTCCGGACGTCAAAGCGATGTAAACCGACTTTACAGCTGTTGGTCGAAAAAAATGATTCCGGTATTCCATGAGCTTAGGAAAATATTATCTTAGAAAAATTTTACCCACGAGAAAATCTTAGCTAAAACAAGCTTCAAAAGAGAAACTAACTTTATTAATAGCTACATGATGCGACAAGGAGAGAACATGATTTATGTTAGTCGGTATACTAATTGTTGAACGAAAAATTCTAACGTGCTTAAACAAGAGTTAGTTTATATTTAAAAATAATCTTAGGAACTTTGCACTCGACGAATTTTCCTGTCTTGCAAAATAATGAATTCAATAAGCTCAACGTCAGTCCGTTCGGTCATTAACTCATAATTTTTTCAGCCTAATTAATCCTCTTATGAAATTCGATTATCCAGCTAGTCTGAAGCTTTTTTCTCGCTGTAAATAAACTCGGTTAAATTTTTAATTAAAATCTTAATTTGTCAATATTAAGAATTTCGACGCTCTGAATCCGGGACAATAAAATCTGCGAGTAAACATACGCGGAAATCGGATTTCCAACGGCAGACGCAACACCGGAATTACCCCCCTCTATCTTTAATGTGAAATTTTTGAACTTATTTTTAAATAATCCAGACGATAGACTGTTGTACTATACAGTCGAAAGAATATGTCGACGTCGCGACGTCGAGCGTCTAAATATATCTGGTTCGCTTTATGTTTTCCGAGTTTTCTTTCTGGTTTGTATCGCGTAATATAAGATAGATGGCGGCAAGTCTTCCTGAATGAGCAGCCAATTTTTTGGCTTAAAGAATTTTATGACTTGCATTACCTAATCCAGGAAGTGATGAGGCATAGTACCACCACCGCGTGATTATTTTTTATCCTGAATCTTCGATTTAGGACGATTTTAGTTTAAGTATCAAAATTTCAGGTTCTGGAATGAATCTCCCCTCTGAATGATGAACGCTATCAGACTCGTCTGGATACAAACAGAGTGTCTTTATAATGTATTTTTACAATAACAGTTTGTTTTTTGACTGAGAAAATAAATAGGAACAATAAGAAAATCTGCGTTCAAAAGAGCCGCCGGAAATTTCGATCCAACGTAGAGTTCAATTAGCAAAGTAAACGATCTTCGTACAAATAATCAGGGCGTCACTCCCGTCAGGAATCATCGGCTCTATGTTAAACCTCTCGGTCCAGACATGTAAATATTGATGCAATGGGCACACCGGCTATGTCTGAAGCCTTCTTGACTCCGTTTGTAAATTGTATTAGACGGTTAAGTGTCTACGGGTTTGGAAACTGAAGGACCAACGACATAACGCATTGTTTCAATTCTACCTTATATCAGAAATAATCGTATATTGTAAGATGCGTTTTGCAGAGCATTTTTGACTATCTCAAACGACACCGCGATATATTCACGAGTGTGTCACAAGCTAGGTAATCGCAATTCATCATAAATGCGGATGGCAATACGATGATAGAAATTAGGGCAGATCTATTTCACGCGGAATCTATGTCTCGGAAAATAAAAGTTCCTGTTGAAAAAAAAAATCGCATGGTGCATGTGCAGATTTTCGATGTTCACAAATTGACAAGAGCGTACAGAAACCTTTTACACGTTTTTCTCAACTTACTCGAAGCTGCGTTCACCGAGTGACTTTATACTACTGCGTAAGTTTCTTGAATTTGAATTACACTATCGATTTTTCTATACGATATATACGCTGCAGATTTTCTGTTTTTGACAATCAAATGTTCACTTTCAGAATGATCATAACATGTTGATCGAAATCCTCTTGGTGGCACTTCTGCCATCAGGCATATTTGGATTTGGGAAAACAGTTTATATAGGTAAGTGAATTCTCATCACATCTACAAGTAACTTTCTTTCTTCTGATAAAAAGGTATAAGATTTTCTTTACAATACCGTGTGTCAAAACGCCTAAAATCAAGAAGACAGAATATAGTTTCTTTGCTGCAGGTGGACTTTTCGAAGAAGATTCACTAGCTGACAGGGCTTTCCGAATTTCTATAATATCGTTAAACGGTGATAGAAATGGAAACCAAGAATTGCCCAGACAATTTATCCAGCCGGAGCCAGTTAACACGATTAATAATGATTCGTATGATATATCACGTACCGGTAGGTGTGAAAATTCAATTGCTAGAAAAAAAATAAAAAATTCTTGACTCCAACAAGTAGCTCAATGGTAGCTAGAGGTACGAATCTTCCATATACCTTTCATATTCGATACACGAATCAATGAAATCACGAAAAACACACTGAACATAGAGAATACTGTCTGCTCTGTTCATAAATGAAGTATTTTTCTAGAGTCAATCTAAAAGTCTTTCATAGCATTGCCAAGTACACCTTCGAGTACATAAAGAACTTTCACGTAGACCGATAAATTTTCATGATCTTTTTTTGACCTTAAGGGGTGTGCCAACCTACGAGAAGGATAAAACGGTCATCGTATTCAATGTTTTATTGCGGTGAGAATAAAGGGTGGAAAATAATTGTGAAAAGAGCATTTGAAAGCTACGAATTTCCGCTTCAAACTGAAAAAAAGAAAAATCAAATATCACAAGAATCAGGTCCGTTGCGTCCATTTGAGTAGAGCTCTGCGAAAAACTATTTGCGAAACGGTGACCACGTTTATAGGCAAACGGAATATCGGAAACACAAAAACCAATACTTTTTGGAATCGTCAATGTACCCTTTGAGCTTCTATGGAACAGATTTTTGATCCACTCAAACGTGGTCAAGTTACATTTTTTTTTGTTCATTTACTCGCGTTTTTGGGATTTTTCCGAACGTTTGCATCAATTTTTCAAAAACGAAAGTTCAAATGAGAAATTCGTTCCATAGAAGCTTGGAGGGTACATTGACGATTCCAAAAAGTATTGGTTTTTGTGTTCCCGATATTCTGTTTGCCTATAAACGTGGTCACCGTTTCGCAAATAATTTTTCGCAGAGCTCTACTGAAATGGACGCAGCGGACCTGATTATTATGATATTTGATTTTTCTTTTTTTCAGTTTGAAGCAGAAATTCGTAGCTTTCAAATGCTTTTTTCACAATTATTCTCCGCCCTTTATTTTCACCGCAATAAAACATTGAAGACGATGACCGTTTTATCCTTCTCGTAGGTTGGCACCCCCCTTAACTCATTCCAACATTTTACCAAATATGGTAACTGTCATGCAGCACTTGATTATTGAGCTACGTAAGGTACTAATCACAGGCACTTGTAGCTCGCAAGAAGCTGTACCTATAGTTTCGTGAAATTTTCTTCCCTGACGCCTCATCTTTCGATCAATAAAAAATACAAATCAATTTTTGAAAAACCAAGAAAGAAAAAGGAAAAAAATTGATTACTGAGTCTTCGATCATGTTTCGAGTATCTTTGTGTCATAATTATATCAAAGAACGATTTTCAGTCTGCGATTTGGCCAATAGAGGTGTAGCAGCTATTTTTGGACCACAAGATAAAATAACTTCAAGAATCGTTCAAAGTATGTGCGACACGATGGAAATTCCTCATGTTGCTGCTAGGTGGGATTCTAATCAAATGCGAGGAAATGGACTGATCAATATGTATCCATACTCGCATACACTTTCAACGGTAAGACGATAGATGATCAATCTTTTTTTTTTAAACAATCATTATAGTCTTTTCTCTAACATAAGACAACCACCAGAATTTACCAAAGTGAAAAACCAGTCGATCATGTTTACCGATCTTATGTTATAAACAGTAATTAACTTTATTAGTCCACGCGTTGATTCCTAACGAGGATCTCGAACTGCATATATATATTCAGATGTCTGACTTGTGTATATATATGCAGACTGGTTTACGATGTTTGTAATAAAAAGGTAGTTAAAAATGAAATGGCTTCTTTTCAGCTGAGAACCGTCGAAGAAATAGTGTTTCTAGGTATGTGCTCTTCTAATGATTTCTTATTACAGCGATGTTTATTTTAATCATTAACAGATATACATGCAATTGGCTGTTATTTACAACTGGAAAACATTCACTATAATATATGAAAACAGCGAGAATCTAGTCCGGATGAACGAGCTTTTGAAGAGATGGAATAATGCAGGATACACAATTACCATTAGACAATTAAACGAAGGACCTGATTACAGGTTAAATTAAATGAACATCCGAGATCCATCGGGTAAACGTGAACATAAAAAGGCAATATATTTTTCCAGAGATATTTTGAGGAACGTCAAAGCTTCTGGAGACCCGAATATTGTCGTTGATTGTTCGATTGATATTCTGCCACAAGTTCTTAAGCAGGCGCAACAAGTTGGCATCATGTCCGATAGGCATAGTTACATAATCGCTTCGTTGGTAAGATATTCCATAGATCTTGACAAATCCTTTGATTGTACCCTAGGGTGGTGCATTTCTTTTTCTTTCTCATTTTTCATGGGCACACGAATGAAGTTATGAGGAATCGTAAACAAAAAAGAAAATAATCTGTGTAAAAAGTTGACAAGATTGGACAATATTTAGAGGCATAACAACGATCATAATATCTACCCTACCCTATTGTACCTATTTCATAGCAATTTTAATTGATTCGTCGGTCTGTCTGGTTTCAGGACGTGCAAACGATCGATTTAGAACCGTATCAATACGGGGGAACAAATTTCACCGGCTTACGTCTAATAGACCCCAAAAATCCAGACGTCATTACCGCATTTGAAAAAGACAAACTTGATTGGGATTTGGATGATCCTTCCCAGATTACGGTTGAGGCAGCCCTAATTTACGACGGTGTTCAATTGTTCGGCAGAGCTTTAAGACAGCTAGACGACGCTATTATGGCCGACGTCAAAAGGTCGCTTTGCGATAAGCTTAGTAGCTGGGAACACGGGTCAAGTTTATTGAACTTTATGAGAATGGTAAGATTATTGAATACATTATTAAATTTAATAATTCAATATAAATAATTGAAATTTGTACAATTATTGGACCTGCGAGAGTTTTGTTATATTTTAGAAACCGTTTAATCTTCTCTGATATATTTTCAAAGAAACTTGTATTCATTCTCGAATAATATAATTTCGAATTATTGAAAGTAGTCAATAGAATCGATAAAAAGTAACATTTAGAATCATAATATTTTACCCTATTTTCATAAAAGTATAAGAAATCGTCGATAAACCGATCGATAATTTTCAGACTGAATTTAGAGGGCTGACTGGACTGATCAAATTCGATCCGTATGGTCATCGGACTAATTTTAAACTGGATGTTATTAGCCTGAATAAAAAAGGTGTGAAAAAAATTGGAGTATGGAATAGCTCAACTGGAGTTGAGTTTGTGCCCACACGAATACCACAGGAACGACTAATCGAACTGAGCCTCAGAAATCAGACTTTCATCGTGCTAATATCTCTGGTAAATTACATAAGAAAAAAGAATATGACATTACATTGTGGTATTTGATTAGAGGGGGTAAAGCTAATATAATTGTATATTGAATTACTTACTTATGTTTTTTTTTAATCATTTTTTTCACACATTTCGTGACCAATGCAAATTATTCGCAATAGCATGATTCGAAATGTTATTCTTATGGAAAATAAACGAAGCATTATGACATTGGATGATAAATTGTTTTAGACACCTCCATACGCAATGTTGAAGGAATCTGCGAACAAGGAAACTGGAAATGACCGATACGAAGGTTTCGGCGTTGACATTATCCACGAGCTATCAAAGAAGCTCGGTTTCAATTACACCTTTCTGGAGCATGACTCCACGTACGGGTCCAAGGATCCAGTGACTCACGAATGGAACGGAATGATCCGGGAGATAATGGAAGACGTCAGTTTGTAAAACAATACCTTATCTCAATAAAATTCAATATCTATACAGTTAATTGTAATATGACAATAATCGAACCAATTGAAACTTGAAATGTGAAAAAAAAAATCAAAATATCTACTTTGCAATATAATTGCAGCGTGCGGATCTAGCCATCACAGATCTGACGATAACAGCGGATCGGCAGGACGCTGTGGACTTCACGATGCCCTTCATGAACTTGGGTAATTGATAATTGATTAAATTTAATTCAGCTTTAATTTCATAGAGCAATGATCATGCGCGTGTTATTATTGTTAGCAAATGTTGTTAATGAAGGGGTTACTTTTAGGTATCAGTATTCTATTCACAAAACCAGTTGCGGCAGGATCAGAACTGTTCTCATTTCTAACGCCATTCTCTTCGGAAGTCTGGATGTATTTGATCGGATCGTACATGTTAGTTTCTTTGCTCTTGTTCATTGTTGGACGGCTTTGTCCAGCCGAGTGGAACAACCCCTATCCATGCATAGAGGAACCTGAAGAGCTTGAGAATCAGTTCTCCTTCAAAAATTCTCTCTGGTTTAATTTAGGAGCGATTATGCAGCAAGGGTCTGAACTTGCGCCAATGTAAGTAGACCTTGACATATAAGTTGAAATGGTTTGTTATAATTCGAAGCCTGATAGCGTATCGAGGATTCTGAACTACCGCGAGGCAAAATTTCGCATATTCAGAATTTTCTCAAATTTGTTTCCCATTTCTATGAATTTTATTTTCAGAGGCTTGTCCACGCGCATGATGGCAGGCTCATGGTGGTTTTTCTGTTTGATCATTGTTGCATCTTACACCGCAAATTTGGCGGCTTGTTTGGTCATAGAATCTAAACCCCCATTGATAAAGAGCATCCAAGACCTCGCGAATAATCCACATGGGATTAAATACGGAGCTAAACGGAGTGGTTCCACATATGATTTCTTCCATGTGAGTAATTTCGGGTCTTTAATTTTACAAAATACATTTCTTGTCGCATTACAATATAAATCATGGAATCTGTCGTCACACGTATGTCTTTCCATCATTAAGCCCATACATAAAGCTAATCTGTACAGTTTTTATTTATAATTATTTCCTTTCGTGGACAATATGACATAATAACGATGACCACTTTTCTAGCCCTGTGTGCGTATCGGGTTTGTATCTTTGAAAACATAATAAAAGAAGAAAAAATAGACGGTACATTTTTTTCGTTCACATTCGACTTCATCGAAAACTCAGTCAGAAGCGATTTTTCGATATGCTTATTCCGGATCTAAAGATAAAATACAGACATTGATAATAAGCTCATCATGACGAAGCAAAATTATACAAAGTTGACTCAATCGCATTACGATTAGTACTCGACGATTTTGGGGGCGCTTATTTCCGATCTGAAGTTGAAACACAAAACTTCAAGATGATCAATCAGAATTGTTAAAAGCAGGTTGAGTCGTATGGAAATCACTACACAAGGCCTCTCGTGTTCATCGATATCAGTTCGGTAATATTTTGGATTTAGATTTGAAATGAGCGTTCCCATGAACCTTCGATCGCCAATTTTGATGCAAGACAGTTGACTCTTAACGATTTTCGGTAAGCTACATATTAGAACCCACCAAAAAATCCTTTTGTGTGAATTTCAAAACGACCGGATGTCAGGAAAAGAGTTTCAACCCCGTGGTAATCATACGTGAAAATTTTCTGTTACGAATTAGTCGTCCAATAACGAATTGTACAAAAGGATGCACCAGTTCATGTTGGATAACAAGGACGAAGTTTTAGTTGAATCAAACGGTAAAGGTGTTGAAAAGGTTCTCGCAGGAAAATACGCCTTCTTTATGGAGTCATCGACGATCAAGTACGAGGCTGAAAGACAATGTGATTTGGAACAGGTCGGATCACTTCTTGATTCAAAGGGTTATGGTATCGCGATGAAAAAGCGTGAGTATTTCTTTAAATTTTTCTTTTCTTCTCATGCTAATCATACGCCCAGATTTTGACGTATGTTTGAAGTACTACATACGTATTATGGATATTCATACACTGAGAGACTCTGACTGTTCAGCTGTTCCGACTCCGAGTATCCAACGATAGTAAAACCCGTTTATAAGATTTTCTCACCGCTTTTGATGCTCCTTTTTACGATCAAAGGCTTGCCACGTAATTAGCTGACCCTATTATTACATTTATTACCTGTCGAGTCACTTGCATAGAGGTAAACACTCCAGCAAACCGAACCAGGTGTATGTAGCCAGTTTTCGGGAAAATCCTTTTTCGTCAAAGTGATTTTCGAATATTGAGAACCGGGGTGAAGCCTTTTTTTTTTTCAATAATTCATTTTTGTAACACATGCACGATTTTCGCGTTTTTTTGACCTATTTAGCGGGCGTAAAGTGTCAGTTTTCAGACGAGCGGGCAATAATAAACTGAAAACGCCCGCCAAGTCGAGCAGCGGGCGTTTTTCAGTTTTTATCGCCCGCTAAATCGAGCAGCGGGCGTTTTTCAGTTTTTATCGCCCGCTAAAATTGAGCAGCGGGCGTTTTTCAGTTTTTATTGCCCGCTAAATTATTTTTCAATATTTTTTTTTTCAATATTTTTTTTTGTCAAATTTTTTTTTTCATCATTATTTTTATTGTTTATTTATTTTTTATTTATTCTTTATTTTTTATTTATTTTTTATTTTCTTTTATTTTTTTTTTTCAATAAATTCGATAAAATCAATTTAAAAGTCCGGTTCTTTTTTTAGTCGGGGGTCTTCGCCCCCCGAACCCCCTACCGGGGGCTTCGCCCCCTGGTCCCCCACCAGGGGCTTCGCCCCCGAACCCCCCATCGGACATTCAGCCCCTTATATTCCGAGATCCGGTACTCTACATAACCTAACCTCACTTCCTCCCATAGATGCGTACTATACTATTTTTTTCCAAATTTGTTGATGGTTTTTCATATCACCGAACGTTTCAGTTTTATCTCGATTGATATGGACGCAAAATCGATAAATGTGTCACAAAAAATAGGGTATGCACCACGGGCGAGGGCATTTTTGCCCTTGGTACACAATATACTATTGCTCATTGATTTTGGAATATTGCTCCAGATTCGCCGTTCCGACAGTCCTTGAGTACAGCCATATTAGAACTTCAAGAAACCGGCGTCTTAAAGAATCTCGAGACAACGTGGTGGAGGCAAAAACGTGGCGGTGGTAGATGTGAGGTAAGAATATCTCATTGGGATAAAAAAAATGTCTTATAAGACTGGGTGAATATGATGAGCGCAAAGACAAAAAAAAAAAAAAAGGAAGAATAGAAAGAGGACGGGATTTTATTCATTAATTTTTCTCATACAAAGTTTTTTGGGTTTTTTGGGTTTTTTTTTTGTTTTTTTTTTTTTTCATGCAATTAATTGAATATGAGAAGATGAATCAATACTTCACTTATCATCCTGCTTACGATGATTAATTATATCATATAATCCTATGTACATGTCGTCGTAACCTCTCGACGTCGCCGACGCCTACGCTTTCAAGTCGGAGGTTCAAATTACATCGTGATATTCCGAAAAAAAAAAAAAAAAAAAAGTACAAAACGCACCGTTGTGGTATACTGTTTGCTTATTAATAAAAGATCGCGAACTCGTGCATGACGACGCGGTATTTTATACCGAACCTTCTACATGCGCATAGTCTGGCTCTGGAATATGGTACCTCTACCATACGTTGTATATCTTTTACTCGTTTTATCAAACAAGAACGTAAACGCGTGTACTAAAATAAACTGAGAACTTAAAAGGCAGTGGCATGTGAACGAGTTCAAACCAGCTGCTGTTCAGTTAATTCCTTATCATGTTAACTGTATATTTACTTTTTTTTTTTTGTTTTTTTGTTCCTCAAATCGAATTCCGTAGGAAAAGAAAAAAACATCAGAGGCTGAAGCTTTGGGTACTCATAACGTCGGTGGTGTTTTTCTGGTTCTTTTCGTTGGGACAGTATTAGCTGGTATTTACACCGCTTGCGAACTGTTTTGGGAAATTGGCTGCATATCGATGAAGGAAAACGTTAGTATTTTTACCAAGGTATACATGTATATCATATATGTGTGGATCGTGTCATAAGAAGGAGTCGAACTCCCAAATCCCCTTTTTCTCTCTCTATCTCTCTCTCTTTTACTGCTTCTGTACTTCAGATATGTAACTTACACAAACGATTTTCAGGTTTCTTTCAAAAAAGAAGTCAAGGAAGAGTTCAAATTCGCGATAAAATGTAGCGCGTCAACAAAGCCGGTCAGACGAAGAAGGGGTAGTTTCACTTCAAGTGGTAGCAACGAGGAAGACAGCGCAAGGGATTGTTCTCTACCTTACGGATTTGTACCTACAGTAATCACAACAACCCCCGAAGATTTGTAAAGATAAACAGAAAATGGTTATCCAGCTAACGATATCTAAGAGTCCTTGAAGAAATTATATACTGCACCTTGGAAATTATTCGCTTTTTTTTTTCTTTTTTTTTCCTCCAAATGGATTCAGATTTATTCTAGATGTGATTCACTTTGATTTTCCATAGATTTATTTCAACGAAGAAAGAGTATCGTTGTCGTAGGGTATATAAGTCGCATCGTTGATCGAAACTTCTTCAAATTTTGATGAATTTTCTATTTTAGGTACGAAAATTTCAAATCTTAATCAATTTTTTTTTTTTTTTTTTTTTTTATAAAATGTTGGAAAGAAAAGTGTATCACCTGCTCACCACGATAAAATACTAACTTTATGACAGTGTATTATTTATTTACTCCAAAATGGCAGAATTTTCAAAAATATTTCCTCAAAATTTGGAAAAAGTTTCGAGGAACGATTCGAGAACACTTTTTTCTTTGGTAATCTAAATCGATGTGAGACCTAAGATCATAAAGTTTCAAATAATTCATAATTTATAGAGTATTTCTTCAAGGCGTAACGCAGTGATTTGAAAAATTTTTCATTTTCAAGGTGTCTATACCTCATTAAACATAATTGTCTGCATTTAATATCGTAAATATGTTAATAAAATTTTTTATGGGGTAAGTAAATTGATTGTTCGTATTTATTTTTAATTTTGGCAAATATAATAAAATGAAAATTGCGTACTTAATGAGTATAAAATTAGATAAATAAAGTGGAATATTATAGCTATAAGATTAGGAAAAAGTTAATAAAAACATTGACAATACAAGTGCTTATATATATAATATGTATGTATATTTATTTATTTATTTATTTAATATCTAGTGGAAATGTGAAATTTTTGAATGAAAATATAAATGATAAAGAAAAAGAAATGAAAAATGAAAAACTAAAAACTATTTTATCTCAAAGTAATATAATATTATACGATTTGCAAACGGTATAGGTATATCCAAGAAGCAATAAAATGTAAGCATAACGCGTTGTGTGTAAAATTCTTGACCTATCCTTCGCGAAAAGATCATAAAATGAGTTTTAATAACGTTTTAATAAGGAATATAATAAATAATGGGCGAAACTCGTAAACCAGGTCTTACAGCGGACGTTAATAATGCACTAAAACCGGAATCACTCACTCGTAAATACGTTCGATGTTCTGTTCAAACCCGACCAAAACCTCGCGGTACATAAGTCATGCTATCCCGATACCTACATATGTACTTTGATCGTAAACTGGTATTAAGTACCCAGGTACAACTTGCGATGCCTTTCAGCGAGCCTCTGAATCTATAGAATTGTGCTCGAGGCCTAAGTCAAGAAATCTTCAAGAATATCAATCTTACCAGACGATATAAAACGGCCATAACTGTCCCCAAGGAACCCTGTCGTCTAAGGTGATACCGTGGCTAATCGATCCTTCGATAATAAAGAGCATTTCACGTTTTGCTTCACAGTCGTCTTCCCATCCCTAAACTTTGAGGACCACGATCTAACAAAATCGGAAGAAAATATGAAGAGGTGATTTTTCGGAAGGCCGAAGAGACGCACCAGATTCTATCAATCTGAAAAAGCACGTGGTGTTCGTAGGAAGAATTTCAATAGAATAAGAGAATCGTATGAATTGTTCTCATTCATTGCAATTTCGAGCACATCTTTTCCTGCATCAAATAGAAAGTTTTCATCTTCCTGCGAGGTCTCCAAGCACCTATGTTTCAAACTTATTGTCACCTTCGCGTTCTAGACGGGTTCAGATGCCGAGCGTTCAATGTATACATTGAACAGATTCGATGCTATGTGACTACGTAGATCTATACTTTGAACTCCCCATGAACTATATATAAGTTTCATTATCAAAAGATCGACGTCACGTGATACAATAATTTTATTTACGATTTTTACACCAAAACTTACCCCCAAACTGGATCAGAGTTTTAATTACCACGATTCTACTTGATCGAATAGCAATCAGTGTCCTAAAAATGAATCCCGAATTTCAGATCGATATGGGTAGCACAGGTTTTGTGTCGTGATGTTTGCCGATTTGAGAAACGTCCTTGCGGGAAACGAGATACAAAATATAAAATAGAGAAATGCTATACTGGATGCTCGACTTTGAAGGATTACCATGGCCAAGCTGATCCTCCGGTCTTACATAGCCGAATTCCAGCTCCTTTTGCGATTAACGCAAAAAATGACCGGCCTTCGGGCCATATACAAAACGATTTAAGATCGCATATTCGGTAACGGTTTTTACCACGTTTGCCTTGATTTTTGGAATTATTCAGCTTTCGATATACGGGTTCGAATTATTCATGAAAGATTCAAACTTTAAATATTTTTTAAGAATTATCAAAATTTAGATTGTTAATTAGTTTCTGAAGAAATAAGACCGTTGAAAAAATCTGGCGTCACACAATCTGGCTGATGCCATTTCAAATCACTCGGCGGCCATTCCGCGTGAAACGGATCAGTCACCTCTTAGATATTTTTTTAATTTTGCATGTCGATTGTTCTCGGGGAGTTATATTTTTGTGCCGAAGAATTTTCTAATTGGTGCAAAATTCGTTGAGTTATTTGCATAAACAAATTCGAGCAAGTTTTTTTTTTTTTAAATTCATAATTCCGCCAAAAATGACACTGGACTTAATTTTTTTTTTTTCAATTACGCGGAAAGTGTCATAGAATGTGTAAAAAAATGTATAAAAAAATATGTACTTCGAAAAAAGTTTGTTCATCCATTGTTTATTTAACAATTAGGTTTTAAAAGATTTTGAAAACACTCAGTGACATGATTTGAAATTTTTTTTCAAAATACGGACATATACTTTGCACTATACTACAGTCTGAGAATAAATAGTTCGAAAACGAAAAAAAAACACGCGTATCGCTTATACAGGGTGACCCAGAACTCCTGCACCATCCTGAACAGGCAGGTTCCTTATCGAATTCCGAAACGAAAGTTCATTTACGAAAACTCTCTGAGACCAACGGTTCTCGAATTATTAAAAATCGCGATTGACCAATCAGAGCACCTTTCTAGTCAACCGCTTCATAGCTTCACCGGTTCAGGTCGTCCGCTCCATAGTTGTGGTCATAGAGAGACGCTCTGATTGGTCAATTGCGATTTTCAATAACTCGAGAACCGTTGGCCTTAGAGAGTTTTTGTGAAGGAACTTTCGTCTCGGAATCTGATAAGGAACTTGCCTAGTCCGGGTGATGCGGGAGTTCTGGGTCACCCTGTAGTTGCCATTGGGAAACTACAGTATTTTTTTTCAGATTTTTAAATCGTGTCCATCATTGTGAAAATGACTCTCGGATGCCGCTGCTACGCGTCCGTCGAGTAGCAGCGAACAGCGTCTAATGCACGTCATTACGTTCCACGCGGCGTCGACTCGGAATTGGCACGCGCCGCCAACTTCAATGATTTTTTACTCGAAAACAAAAAATAACACGTCCTTAAAATTAATTCTCAGGCTGTAGTATAGCGCAAAGTATATGTCAGTATTAAAAAAAAAAAAAATTTAATCGTGTCACTGAGTGTTTTAAAAATCTTTTAAAACTTAATTGTTGAATAAACAATGGATGAAGAAACTTTTTTTGAAGTACATATTTTTTTATACATTCTATGACACTTTCCGCATAATTGAAAAAAAAAAGAATTGAGTCCAGTGTCATTTTTGGCGGAGTTATGAATTTTTGAGAAAAAAAACCTCGCTCGAACTTGTTTGTGCAAATAACTCAACGAATTTTTCACTAATTGGAAAATCCTTTGGCACAAAAATCTATCCCCCCGAGGACAATCGACATGCAAAATTAAAAAAAAATATCTAAGAGGTGACTGATCCGCTTCACGCGGAATAACACTCAAGCAAGTGAGGACAAGGATTCCAAATCACTTGCTGAGTGAATATGTCGTTCTGTGGCCATTAAAAACGTTACAATTCTTTTGTTCCAATCGAAAGACATGTTGTTCAATATCTTTTGACAAACCCCTAATTTTATCAATTTTCTAGCAATTGTTTTCGAACAAATGAACCGATTTAAATGCCGTTTTTTTTTTGTTATAAAATTTCGTAATTTGATCTATTTTTATAAAATGCCTAGTGCATCCTGATCATCTCGCTTCTCGCAGTCGATTCCTAGCTTCCTTTGTGATTTTAACGGTTTTAAAATTTCCATCAATTTTTTGAATTTGTTGGCTTTTGAATACAGGCGAAAATTAATTGTGAAAGATGCACTCATCAGGAGGTGCTGAAGTGGAAAGAAAAAGAAGAATAATCAAAGACGATGACCGTTAGTTCCATGAAGAAACAATTTTGATGATAAATGGAGATGATGCGATGTATTGGCGAACCTTGAAATGTTCTTTATTTCCTTTTCGCGAGTATCCGATGATTATCGGATCTTTGCATCCTAGAGCCTCGAACTTCGATCGGCTGGACTTAATGCAGTGTAACGAGCAGTGACACGAGCACGGTGGTGTGTCGCACCAGGCGACATTATATCTTGAACGTGTCGGTAATTGCTGTTCACCTTGGCATCGCCGAGCCAAGATCGTGAGTAACAATATACTGCACATATTAAATTGAAAAAGAAGACCAGAAAAAAAAAAGAAAAGAAAAATGCATCACAATGATGACAAAAATGACGAAAAATTGAAATCTCTGCTGTATCATATAACCGATTTTTTGTAATTTGGTGGGAATTTTTTTCTTTTTTTTTTTGGTTTCTTTCTTCGGCGGCTGAAGTGACGCGGAATGGTCCGTATAATGTTAAAAACTTTAATAAGTATGCTAGTCACCGGTACTTCCTGACGTAATGCATATGGTGTAAAAAGAATGTTACTTCTTATGTTGTTGTGATTCTAGTCGTGCGACAGGACAGTTGTAACCGTTATACAGGCACGCGAATAAACGCGGTAAAATAACACACGTGTGCCTTTCTCAGGGGAAATAACTTATAGGGGTCAGGTCAAAGGTCAGGCAGCGGTAACCGAAAGACAAGTGATTAATTCTGGCTTAGTTGTGGAACTAAACCCCGGTATACCTATAGATATACTACCTACGTATTATACAAGATAAAGAAGAAGAAGAAGGAAAAGAAGAAACAATTTTTATCAACGACAAAAGTTAGCGACAGGATAAATTGAATTGACAAAAATAAACGAATAAGGATCTCAAGTTACTCACACGACAAACATTCATTACTATGACATCCTCCCACATTCTTATCATTTATTCATTTTCTCTTCCAGCTTTCTCAAATTTCGTGAAAATATTACAAGATTTTCTCCTCTAAAAGTTAAATTCGTCAAATATTATAGATTTTCCCCGGAATTACATCGATTTTAAATATTATTTTCGCAAATTTGAAAAAGCTTCGATTGATGATGCAACCAGAACCCTATAACAATCACTTTTTCTTCGGTGCAGTATACCTGTGCAAGGCGAAGCCCATAAAATCTGAAATATCAAATATATATGTATATTATGTATTATACGTAGCTTGTACTGAGATCAAAATCATGAAGCTACACTGCAGGCTGCCGATCGTTCAGTCCTTGCAAAATGAAGCGAGCTGGAGGGCAGTCTCATTTTATAGCAATATTCTCTTTAATAAAGCTAATCAACGAACAGTACAGCAGCAATAAACTTGCTTGCTCAATTATAAGACCCTCTGCAGCAGCAGAAAAGAAGAAGAAAAAGAAGAAGAAAACGTTTTCTCCTTATTTTTCTTTTGCCGAACATGTAATAGGCATTTTTTTACTAAAAATTAACAGCCGTACCTTTTCTTCCCTTATATTCTTTCGCTCGATAAAATTCCGGATTATTAACTCATCGAATTTTTATGTTTTACATAGAATTATGACCGGTTAATATAATTTTGCCAACTTTTATTGGGCCCTATAACCATATGCCGTGTTAAGTTTTCAGGAAATTATCAAAAGTCCCCTGAGAGTTTACCGCGATTTAATAAGCACCTTGTATCACGTCGAGGACGCTAAGTACACGACGGTATACGGACGGAGTCTTGATACCCATACTATCCACCTGCCGCGGATATCTTTTAACGCCGATGAAAATTTCACGCCAATTTTACCGGTCAAATTGCTTCATCTCTCGACATGCCTTGCGAAATCGTTTAATAGATGATCGGATACATACCTGTCCACTGTGCAACCATCATATTATCACGGTGCAGGACTCGAAGCCAATTATAGAACGACAAAGAGTATTATGCCCTCTCGACCTTGGCTGGACTTCGCGCCATGGTCAACAGCAATTACCAACACTTTAGATATTTAAAGTCGACTGACGAGACAAAAAGACCGGATGCTCGATCGTGTCGCTCCTCATTATTGCATTGAATCACGCTGACCGAAGGTCAAGAGGTGATGCAAAGATCGGTAATAACCGGATACGCGAACGGAAAAAATAAGACGATTCTTAGACGGCCGATCCCGTCTCGAATCACTCAGGCAGCTGTCAGCAACAAAAGTTTGCCAAACGATACTGAACATACGTTGGTCAAGCAGAACGAAAAAAATTGAGTAAAATGGCTACAGAACGATATATTTCCTCAGCAAGTGGTTTGGAATCTTTGTCCTCACAATTGCCTGATTGTGAGTGATTTGAGATGGAATCGGCCAGATTTTTTCAACTGCGTTATTTCTCTAGAAATTCAAAATTCAGGCACCGGCTATTCTCAAAAAAAATTTCAAGTTTGAATCTTTCATCAATGATTTGAGCCCGTATACCGGAAGCTGAGAAATTCCAAAAATCAAGGCAAACGTGGTAAAAACCGTTACCGAAAATGCGATATTAGATCGTTTTGCACATGGCCTGAAGGCCGGTTATTTTTTGCGTGAATCACAAAAGGAGCTGGAATTCAGCTATGAAAGACCGAAGGATCAGCTTAGCTATGGTAAGCCTTCAAAGTCAAGCATCTAGTATGACATTTCTATATTTTATATTTTGAATCTCGTTTCCCGCAAGGCCGTTTCTTAGATCGGCAAACATCACGACACAAAACCTGTGCTATACCCATCGATCTGAAATTTGGGATTCAGTTTTGGGACACTGATTGCTATTCGATCAAGTATAGAATCGTGGTATACTGAAACTCTGGTCCAGGGTGAAGGTAAGTCTTGGTGTAAAAATCGTAAATATATGAGTCGAAGCTTGCATGCTTCTAAAATTATTGAACTACGTGACGTAGTTCTTCTGACAATGGCACTAGCTCATCAGAAAACTATCCAAAGTAGTTTTAGTCACAGAGTATCAATGCGGTCTGGAGAGCACTCACTATTTGAATCCGTCTTGTACCAAGAGCAAAGTTTCAGACACAACGGAGACCTGGAGAGTGGAAAGATAAAACTTTTTATTTGTTGAAAATTTATTGACATTTTTGTTACTCTTTGACAATCAACGACTAGATTTCTTCAAAAAATTCCTAGACGCTATTCTCAATCGCGAATGTAAATTAGATTATCTACAGTAAGTCTCATAGCTATAGACTATGATAGAAAATTAACTTTGGATATCACTGTCAGATAATAAGTAGCTTAGGAGTTGGGAAAATAATAAGCTATCATTTCTTTTTTCCTCGAAGGGCATTCTCTCCCTAGAGATGATAATAAATATTTATTATGATGTTTCCTCTCACGTTCGATAAAAGTTGGACCAGTTTTTTTTTTTTTCTGTATCTACAGACAGAGAAATTTCCCTCTTTTCGGTAAATACGAAATTTAAATCAACGGATGAAAATTAGCTATCAGATTGCTATTCAGGCGATTATATATCAAGGTAAAAATCAATTCCCTACGAAGTACAGTAAATTGTTGAGAAGAAAAATAAAAAAAACTAAATAAACTGTGGAATGGCTGCTATATGATATCTGAAAAATTGAATTTGCATTCGGTTCGTAAATCGACGTCAGACTATTTTCCTCACGTAACCCGTACGACTTCAAAACGATAATTTAATTATTCTTTCTGCATACCCAGTTTTTCTGGAACAAGAACGGTCGGTGCAGCCCTCGCCTCTGGATATGATATTAAACGTATAATATAGGTATTCGCGATGCGTTGCTCGGCTGCAGCAGATAAATGATCTAAAATGTGTTAATAATTTAACTGTCGAGCACGGAATACCGCTTCTAGAGGTAGTTTTAATAGGTTTTACTCTCTACTTTACGTCTTGGTATAGCTACATCAACTGTCTTAAGTGCTGGCATCATTTGCCGCGGTGGTAGGTATGGGTATGTGTACTACGTACCAGTATGCATAAGTCTTAAAGTTACAGAGGATCAAGACGCCGACGGAATACCTATTTCTTGACGAGAAACGTTAATCTTATATATGATATATATATATATTTATGAATCGAAAGATTTTAATCTTACACAACATGAAAATAACGTTATATTACATGCATTACTCACTTATATGTCAAGTAATCGCATTAGTAATACTCAATGAGAAAAATCAACGGGTATAAATCCACCGGCAATCATCCATACAAAAATATATTAAAATTGCTATTCAAGTAATTCATGAGTTCGACATTGAATTGACTAAATCTAACGATAAGCGAGTTTGCGATTTCGAAAATTCTCATTCGCAAACTTCGAAAATATCCCACTGTTCGAATCTCCGATTTTCGTATTCCTCGTTATATGATTTTCTAACTTATTGGACACCAAATTTTGTGCAACTTTTTTCGCAATTTCGAAAATTTCTTTCGATCAATCGGTGATGTTTGCTTTTTCGTTTCTATTTGGTATCGTGACGTAGTACATGTCTGGAAAAAAGATTGATTCCTGGTGAGTAAAAGATCGCGAGAAGGTATACTGTATCGAAAATATATAAGTGACATTTGTTTTCGTATATCACATCGAGAGTAGGAACATTTCGTTTCGCATAAATTGAAGATTATCTGATTTGGCTGATAAATGGAAGAAGTTGAAATATTTTTGAAGGTCAATTCTCCTGCGGTATCGAATATGAAAAATTTAATTATATACTGTACAAGGAGCAAACGGAGATAAGAATTGAGCCGAAAGAAATATGGATCTAGACTTTCTCTGTAATAAATTCAAGCCAGAAGCAATGGTTCATTCCGATATCTGATTTCAAGTCGCAAATATCTCCCAGTGCCAAGTACCTACCTCCTCTACTTCACTCGGGACTGTTTCCCACGCAATTTTTTTTTTCTATTTGTTTTCAATCTAGAGAAATACTTGTTTCCCTTATTTTTATTCTTATTTTTAATATACAGCGACGAAATTTTCTCGGAACGAATTTTGGGCCTTCAAACTTGTCGATAACCCATCATACCCTTCTCTAAACTATCAGATCTTCATTAACGATCAAGACTTTCCTAACTTATACAAGCCTGAGGCAATAAATGGCAGTCTAAGCTGTAAAGTAAGAGGAGCTACTGTTTCGAGGTCGAATACAACTAATTGACTAATTCAGAAAGATGAGAATTAATTTAATTGACAGCTGGATTGAGGTTTCACTTTTCGGGGACCGGTTAGGACCCAAATATTTGTGCCATTAGTTACAGTTTACAAATTGCACGGAAAATAATCGCATCTATTGGAAACTTGTGATTTTTGGACTCCCGAATGTTTGGGGTGTTGGAATCTTTGTAAGATAAATCGATTAGCATATAACTACCGCGTTATGGTTTACTTCGTTTTATGATCTCCGGCTGATACGCTCTCGCGTATATACTCTTAATTACAAAACGTGTGATTTTGGTGTAATTATAAAGGATTTACGATCATCCTCGCAGATGGTCGCTCACACTGCCTCAGGCAACGACATCAAGATGTCTTTTCGACTTTATTTACAGCTTCTGCCAATCTAACGGCACGCTATCTTACGGTGCAGCACTTGTTGCATCAACCCAGGTAACAGTATCGTCGAGCTTTTCTACACGCAACTGTATATCGGGCCTATCTTAAATGAATTGAGTTATAAATAAAGCTCGTTTCAATAATAACTTAGTTACGATTAAACGAGCTTTGCGAGTCAATCAAATTCGCATAATTAAATAAATCCCAAGACGCAAACTCCAAACTTCACGGTTTCAGGATTTCCTCCAGGTTTTCTCGGTCAAGGATACTGGCAGTTGGTAATTAATCTTATCAGGCTTATTGACTCGACGACTACAACTACTTCGTTAGAAATTAGCGAAAGAAAAATCTGAGACTTAATAAAAAAAAAAAAAAAATACTTGGAATAAAAAAAAAAAATCTATGAAATTCGGTCGGGTGCGATTATCGGCTATAATTAAATTAATTGCAATGGTACCAATTCCGACAGTCCAACCTCCTTATAGCTTGTCGTAATTCAATTTTAAATTACGATTTGCCGTTTCAATCGTTGCCCGCAAAAGGTGATGGCTAATCCGTTAAACGATTTGAGAATCGACTAGAACGTCAATTCGTCTCTCTAATCTGAGTACAAAGAGAATGAGAAACGTTATTCGTTATGTCTGAATCGAATAGCATGTATGTATAAATATTTGTAGTTATAAAAAATGGTAGTTTGATTGTACGTTTCGGTTGCAGATTTAAAGTGGTACTGCGATTAGGTAAAGTAATAATACGCAATCATAATTTCATCCTATTTTCAGACTGGAGATTCGTGATTGAAAAGGCAGCTTTTATACACTGGTGTGAATTGTCGGAGAAATCAAAACCGTGATTCGTGACTAAGGATAGAATTTTAATACACACCTAGACCCAAATCATAAATATAAACACCAAGAGCTGTTTTATCGCAATAATCATTGCCGGGTATAAGTTTGACTGGTCAGCGGACGAACATTTATGTGTATATCCCATTCGTAGGCGATATTTTATGCCAACACGTTTTCACGCCTTGCGGGGAACTAGATTCAAGCTTGCAAATCCAATTTCAAAGAGATTTTTTTAATTTTTTTTTTTCCTCGATTTTTGTAATTACAGAAAGAATTTCAGGGCGCGATAGAGTCCGGCTTGAACCCAGATCCGGAATTCTTTCTTTTCAAATTAGTGTGAAATCTCTTGTGGAGGTAGCTGTGGCTGTCACTTACACTTTGTACCTGGCAATTAACGCCAGGTTACAACTTGGCGGACGGGAATTCGCGGCTTTATAACACCGGGTTTCATTACATTTACACTCTACGCTAATTACCGCGGACACGATTCCCGAAGTCCGCATATCAGAAACTGGTAGCTTCACACGAATCCTGGATTCAAAGCTGCGGTTGGAGAGCGTACCAAGTTTTGTTCTTCAAATTAAATGATAAAAAAAAAATAAAAACGATTTTCCGAAAGACTTGCCTTCTTTTTAATTTTTTTCAGAAATTGCAGTTCAAGAAGTATTCTATATTCACAGCTCATCACTTATATTCTGAGCCACAATTTCCAAGGACCATGAAACCCAGAATCCAAAAGATTTTTAAGGAATGCCTTATTCATCAATCAAAAATAAAGCGAAATCTTTAATCAACGAATTCAAAAATTGCTAAAGCGTTTAAAGAAAAAATAATATGAATATAAACACGTCGTTGATCATTTAACAGCATGCGGTAGTAAGTGCTGAAATTAATTGCATGTCAAAGATTATCTGCGTATGCATATCATATAAGAATAACAATAGGGCGAAATACTGCTTCGTATTAAATATGATGTGAGTATAGACTTGCAGTTGGCAGCTGCAGCGTATATTTCTCGATGACTTATTTGCGATATTTTTACAGCTACTCAATATAGGTATAATTGGAATTGATTAATCTCAGGTTTTGTCGGTAGGATCAGAGAAAATCGTAACAAGTTGCTACAGCATCTTTGACTCGGATTGGCGTTCGAGTAAAAAGACGTGATTCTGCGAATAATTCGACGGATTTCATTGATGATGACTAAATATGTAAAAAAAGAAATGGTTAGCCATTTTCTGCTGAAATTTATCAGTAATCCCAGAAATTGCATTCCGTTCGGTTGTCTGCAGTAGAGTTGAAACTACGATCCGCATTTTCGAGGTGATCACTTTGAACGATGAAAAAATGACGAGATATTACTGTGAGTGCAAACGCCGCGGTAAATTCAAATTGGCGACGCGTGACGTCGATAAGGTGAGATACGGATGGACGGTTGCTAACTCGTGGTGAACGAACGGCTGTAAGGTAGTGTAATACATAGAATAGCGCAGACTCTTCTCATCTCAGTTCGTTACACCTTCAAGTCTCCATCTCCTTTACCATCTACAATTTTTCATGATATATTAGTACCTACCTACGCCAGTCGGCCGTTCTTGAAGGAACTTTTAACCCCAACGTGTTCAATGGCGATCCTGAGGCACCGGAGGAGAAATATATTGTAATAAAATAGAGGAAGAAGAAAGAAAGAAAAAAATAAGGGAGGGGGGGAGGGGGATGGATATAAAAAATATAAGACTGGAAAATATGTGTACGAGCGTACAGTAATGGCGGATATACGTGATATTAGTATGAATAACAAGTCTGTGTTGGTAAGATTATAAGGCGTAATAGCTGTTTGGATCGATGATCGATGATCGATGATCGATGAACGTGTAACAGTTCCTTGTAAAAGATCTAATCACGCTCTCGACAATCCCTAACCAGCATAATCGATAAAAAATAATGAGAGATTGAATATAGGAGTGATGAAATCACTCTTGAATCATATCCGTGAAAAATTTCAAGTGACGAAATCGGTAAGTTTCGTATTTTTATAGGGCAACCCGTTAATACATATGAGAGGTGAGGAGTTTTTATAAAGCTGATCATTTTAATCGGAGAATTATGAACAGAGACACGATAGTTCAGAATCAACTAATCGATCGGGATGCCATTTGGCAAAAAGAACGTAAAAATCGGTATCGATATTTACCATTTCCTGAAAGGAGCAGGATTTTGGTTACAGAATCAGAGAACAAGATTTCGGATTGAAAATTTTTAGGTAAGTTGCAGCACCGACTGATCGGCGATTACTCGAGTCAGGTAACGCCGATTTTCATTTAAACGCAGAAATATTTCAGGTACAAATGTTAATTGCAACTGCAAGTTTGATAAGAACTATTGAATATAGTTCAATACAAACGATGTTTCGTTTCTGTTCAACTAACGATCTACCGGTAAGCGCCGATCGGTTGGTTCAGCTAGAATTTGTTCTCACCGTAAATCTTAGCCGATCTAAACCCACTTTCACTGGAATAACGAGCTCGTGCATAACTAAATTAGATGATAATCGTTTTTATTGATTCACGAGGCTCGTTGTAATGAAAAAGAAACCGGTTAAAGTTCTTGGTCAATTATTCAAAAAATTGAAATCTTTGAATTAACGATACTTTTTGTAATACCTTTTTCTTCATTCACCTGATCACAGTTTAGTATTTCAATTAAAATTTTTCGGGGCTGATGTAATAGGTATACAGTCGGCGATCTCAAAAGAAAATAGTATTTCTGTAGATACATAATCGGCAGATTGAATTTCTTTCCTGATCGCATCGACTTGAGAGAACAGGCAGAAGTTTTCGGTTGTAAATATTGCCATCTGACTTCACACGACATTTCATGTACTGTACCACTGTAAGGCAATCGTTATCTGTTTGGTTCATTTACATATTACCGAACACGGGGAGTTTTTCTTGATTTCTGTTCAAATAGAGGGCCGGAATTGATAAGTTATATCATCCTTATCAAAATATAAGACCGTTGATTACCAGGTAAAGAAAAAAAAAATCTTCGAGGCGTCTACTCGCTTTCCAATATTCCGATAAATTTATCAATGGTTTCCTTACTGAGATCGAGTAACGATGCCAAACCAAGATCCACGTTTACATAAAGCAAAAATTTCGCAAGAATATTCAAGGTAAAAGCTAACTTTTTCTAGGGCCAGTTTCTCTTTGCAAAGTCTCTTATGCAGACCAGAAATATTATATCTAACGATTTCACTAATTTTTTTCCAGTAAGAAAAATGCACCGTAAAGATTCACCCCCCAACAGACCCAGGGACAGGGAACTCTCTTCAGCATCGATGGCCTTTGACATTGCTTCCATCTCTTACGCGCGGGCAGATCCTGAAGAGTTCATCACTGAGTTCATCCCGTTGATCTATAGAACTTGCATCGAGCTAATCAATCGCTTCAACCCAGACCCAACTCCGTCTTGTTCTTTTCATCGAAGGTGAATGCGAAGACAAGACTTTGCGTTGAAACGAGTACTGGGACTACCGCGTATCCGTTACGGTATAAGAACATTTTGCTAATGGAACCCATTCCAGTTTTGCTATTAGTACTACTTATCCGGGATATGCATCAAGAGAAAAATGAGGGTAAAGCTGAGTGAATTCATATCAAGTGGTAGAACATATCTTTGACCTCTAAATTTGCAATATCATTCAAACAGCATACCCAATAAATTACATGAATATGATTTATTACAATTACAACGTATCTCTGCTCACAAGTAAATGTCATGTCATGTAATTAGGTGATTTATACACAATGAATCATCAATTTATGCGGAATATAATATCAACATTTCGAATATCGGAGTAACCTAGTGAAAAGGCCAACACCTAGGCTTTGATCACCGCAACCAAGTTAAAAACTAAAAAAAAAAAGGATCTGGAAAATAGTTGAAAGTCTTTGACACGGGATCACGTTTCCGGAAATTGAAAATCTCTAGAAATCTCCCCTTTCTTCAACTCACATCGTTAAAATTTCTCCCAGGGTGAAGTCTTCGGATTCTATCTTCGCACATGTTGCAGCGATGACTTCAACTTCGATTTCCAATGAGCTGTTCGATAGCAAATTTTTGTCAAACATGCGTTGATCCTGTGGAAATATATTTCTCATAGTTTCACAATATCTTGTTGGTTTATTTCTTATATAAGATACGTAATTGATATTTGATGATCGCTGAGCTGGAATAAAGTAAATATCGAAACAGAGTGGGAAAAATTTCAACAGGATCGCCAAATTTGATAGACATTTCAACTAGCAGTTTATCTCCGATGTTAATTATATGCTTTCAGGCAGCCCCATGCTACGATGAAGATCTTCGGATTCTTCGAAGATTTCTCCACTGTTTTCTACTTGCTTTATTCTGTCCGGTCTAGGCTCAGTCTAGTCACACCAAGAACCAAAAATATATATAAAAAAAAAAAGAAAATGCAATATGAAAAGCAGAGTACACTTATGCGATGTTAGATATGTTTTGACTTTATTATAGGAAGACCTAGTTTTAAAATTCAATTCAATGAATAATGCTGATGAATAAAATTACCCATGATTTAAATAAATTACATCAAATTATACCTTGAATGCCTCTGAAATCTTCTACGCGAACGTATATAGATGGTAACTATTGCGAGTGAAAATTGTTACTTGTACTTAGATCTCAGAAATTTTTTTTCACTGCCAGGAAAATAATTGGAGCATTTCTCAGACGGTCTCGATTTACCAATTTAGCTCTACTTATGTCAGCACTAATCACAGTATTTCCATTTGTCGTTTGTGAGTACTACTTGCGTGTTGAGGTAAAAAAATTGACGAGTATTGCTGTAAAATCAACCGTCACTCTCAAGTCTGATTGCAACGTTGTATAAGACCGAATAATCCGATTTTTCATCCGATGACAAACTTTTATCTTTTACGCTAGATGAAAAATAATGTTTTTTTGATAAATCCTGCCAGAACTGACATCAGCCACATTTCGTTCACGACGATAGCCTCTGAAAATGTGGTGATAGCTTTCGCCTACGGAAATTCCGGATGTCCTATCGCTGAAGGAATTACTTTTATCCACGGAATTTGCGCGGAAATAATAGTCGTTTTAGTCCGAGTAGCTGTCTTCTTATTTTTACTGAATATTGCGACAGCAACACCTTGCAGTACAGTGTGAGCAACTGTAATAGAGCTATGCATCGATTGTTAGATGGAATCATTTTGGAGAATCAGAAAGCCATGTGCAACACATTGAGAATGATCGAAGAGAGATTATCGCTACCACTTCACTTCGCAATGAATAATCGATATTATTTTTGTGCAAGGTCAAGGCCATAGATTCGTTCAACTTACGCTATGATTATTATAATCTTTGATCTCATGATTATCATCGAAAAACTTCACGTGACATTCCACCCGCCTCTGTTAGAAAACGTGTACTTGCCTCGTCATTGTTACAGGTTGCAGATAATTTTTTTCTTTTTTTTTTTTCTGCGGACTTTAAGATGAGGAAATAAAACGAAGAGACGAGTTAACTACCGGCGTGACTACTTGCAATATCATACGATGTATATTATCCAACTAGATTGTAAAGACAGAGAAACGTCGGGGCGCAGAAGAACTGCACAATCTCATCGTAGAGTTCATAAAATCCAATCGAAAATTGCTTGCACCAAGATTCAAATGATGGTAGTATGTGTATTGAAAATAAATTTCAATCTTCAGATATAAAAGTGTGCATGCACAAGGAGTGTCACATAATAGATCTGGGTTACGTAGATCATTTTCGGAAGAGGGAAGACATCATGTAGGCACTAGAAGGGTGCAGATTAGGTCTAGTGGGACCTTTGGGCGCTCAGAGATTCCAGATGGAAGGTGGATGCTAGTTGCACCCTGGAGGGTGGAAGTTGTGAATTATTCCTTATGCTGCCCGGTGGACCAGTCCGGGTCTTATTAGGCAAATTGAGAGAGTAACGAATGCAACGCTCTTTCAGACGTCTTTTGGAAAGGGTAGCTGACTACTTAATTACTGAATCTGAGGCTTCGAGTGACCCACTAGGGTTGAGACTGGACTAAGGCTATCCTTCAGCCTCCATATTGCATTGACAATAACGTTAACACAACATGATATACAAGGCAGGGATCAAAATACGAAACTTGAAATGTAAAACGAGAGATAACCTTCGAGATTTGAGCTGAGAGAAGGACTTCTCGTCAGTAAAATTGGAATTAATTATAAGGGTCGTTCCCAACTGAGAAGGCGTAATTCACGTGGTAGAATTCCACCACGTTATGCCACATATCGTTTTGGAGGTGAAGATAGTTCAGAGAAAAATTGCGCCATTTTTTGCTTCACCCTTTCTCGCGATCATGAGAGTAACAATTTTTCCTATTCAGAGGAGTTTGTTTCTCTGATAAACTTTCAACCCCACGCTGTTTGAAGTAGGGCACTTATTTTTTGCTAGTGAACTGTGGATGATATGGTATTGATTTTTTTCAGGGATATATATATATGAGAATTCATAAGGAAGTCAGTTTTTTCAATTTCTTCAATTTTGTAATGTTGGTAGTGTACAACTTTGTCATAGCACGATCTATGATTTATCTGCGTATTTTTCTTGGGCAAAGTTTTTTTTTACGCACCGTGGCAGATCGTGCAAAAAAGTATGAACGCAGCAATCGTAAATGAGATGTTTGCTAGAAAAAAAAATGTCAAATTCCTGAAAGCTGAGAAGTCTGCGTCTTATGCTTATCACAGGACCGGAGATTCGTTTCATCCTCGAACATCAAATGTCTGTCAAATATGTTGAACTTGCGGATATAAGATACACACATGGGGCTGATATTTCATAATCACAAAGTCGAAATGAAATTAATATCAAAGCAGTATGGAGAAAATTTACTTAGATTTCAATCCCATATCTCTGCCAATCCCTATATCATTATTATGGAAATCATTAATTTCTTTGAAGATATCTTCGCTGTCTAATTTCTGTCCATAAGAATTCGAGTATAAAATAGATTCCAGAAATTATCCAACATATGGATAAAGAGGCTCCGGGGTATCGCGCAATGATGGAATTCCGAAAATAAAAAAGACCAGAATTTATCATTTCTATTCTAAGTCGCGGAATCAGGAAATCTTGATATTATAGGCTGGTTCATGTAATGATATCGAGAAATCATATCAAGAGCAATATACTTGGCGGATACATTACTTCCCCCCCCCCCCCCACTATGATATCGCAAATTAGCCCGTAGGTTAGTAATTTGTCAAAATTAGCAAGACATCTAGAAAATTGAACGAAAATAAATACTTTCGCCTTTACCAGTGGTAAGAAACCCGTTCAGCAGCTCCACATCAAATCAACTAATACAGCAAAAAAAGGTAGCCGCTGCGATAAGTGTTTTGTTAAGTGCAGAGTGTAAGTAATAGAAGAATGTCGGTTCTTTTGCCGGTAATAACACAGAAATTGAACTACACTTATTGTTAATCAACGATTCGAACTTGTGGCTTTGACTTGTGAGTATCTAAGCCGCACACATACCGTGTCGCAAAATTTGCGCTATTTTTTAGTCGCCGATTCGAATTAACCAGTTTAGACAAATAAACATTCTATTATTTCTTCTGTTGATTTGATTGAATTCGAATTTTAACCGAAACCTCTGTCCGAAAAATAAGACAAAAGTTTTATAAACGGTTGGCGAGTGTCGCCTTTTTTCGAAAATTATCGACTCGTGATCCGGAAAAAAGAATAAAAGCAACAAAAAAAAATCGGAACATGGGTCTCATTTCACTCGAAGGATATCAGCCCTTAGCTTATAAAGTAAAAATATTCTGTCTATTTCTATAGTTTACCTAGAAATAGAATATGAAAAAGATTGACCATTCGTTAACATCGGTATTACAGCTGAGGTAATTTGTTTAATGAGAAAAATACCATAGAGGTAGTAATGAAGTCAAAGGTGGATAGAGAAAAGTGGATAGGATGTCTGATGCTAATGAAATGTTAGTAACTGTTGAGTAAAATCCCTTGAGGCTTCTCAAATGTTTAGGCTCATTAGTTCTAATTTGTAGAAACGAAGAATCCCTCGTCCAGTGTCGTCATTATAATAGCTGGTAATTATTCAAACTTTGTACTGTTAAGTTCTAGATTTTTTTTTTTTTTTTGGCACCGAAGCGATGTCCAGCTTGGTATCAAAAATAGTACGAATAATTTTATTGACCTGTTTAGCCGGGATTTAAACCGTTCATTTTTCTTGTTCTAACAATAAGAAGCTAGACGGAGTCTAACGGATGGAAATAACAATCCTTGCAACTAAAATAATGGTCCTATAAAGAAATTCTGAAACCAGGTAAGGTGGAGCCAGTTGCGGTATATATATGAGGAAACCTCCAGCCATCTAGGGCGAGTGAAAAGTTGGAGCACTCTAAAAGATGGAAAGTTGTTTTACCAGAGAAATATTAACTGGCACATGTATGCAAAACAATAAACTAGAAATTCACGAGTTTGTATAATACTGTTGATATCTCACAAACCTTCTCGTTGCAGTTTCTACAAAAATGATGTGCAATTTATCTATCATAGAATATAAATTGAGAAAAAAAAAAGAAAAGAAAAAAGTAAGGCAAACGCTTTTTTTTATCTTCTCGCGAATCTGGGGGTAATTGGTGCAGAGAGGTTTTTCAAAGTGGTATGAAAAGTACACAAAAAACGGTGAGACCAGATGTTTTAAAACCAATTTTAACTTTTTGTTACATAACTGCTGGCGCGAAGCTTAAAGACCGGATATTACGTAATCGTAAAACATAGGTACAAAGCCAGGCTCGTTACGATCTGAAAGAGGCTCGCGTGATTTTCTTTTGATGTGTCAAAACTTCGGCGCGAATGACTCCACGTAAGTGTGCGTGAATATAATAATCATATTAATAATAATAATAATCTGATATAATGCCAGCGTAGAAATATGATTGCGTGAGGCAAAATTGGCGAGTAATTTTTTAAACGCAAAAAAAAAAAAAAAAAAACACAAAAGGAATAGAAATTTTGTTGTGAGTTGTAATATGCTTATATTTCCTCATAAAGTATTTATATGTTATGTAGATCAGGGTGGTCCTTAATTTCACCATTCGACTGGAACACGATTTGCCACATTTCGCGGTGAACTTTTTTCTTCCGATTGCAGTATAGCTCCGAAAAATCTGAAACTTGTTCCACCCCTCACCTGTAGTAATAGGTATTCCATTAAAACTCAAAAGATTTTCAACGATACAATTTTCGAACCTACAGCACATCAAAAAAAAAAAATTCTTATCTCGGAATTGTGATGAACAAAATGTTGTCTTTGAAAATCTGTTAATTTTTCACGGATACCTATAATACTATAGGTAATAAGAGTGCGGAGTTTCAGATTCAGAGAATCTATAATGCGATTGGAAGTCAAAAATAACACCGAAGTACCAAAAATCGTGTGTTATTCAAATGGGAAAGTTTGAAGTCTTTGAGGCAGTACTTAGAATTGAGATAGGAACCTGGGGTTTTGACTAAATTTTTTTGTACATATTTGGTGATGTTCTGGCTCATGGGAGAATTGAAATTCAAATATGACCAAATCAAGGACCACCCTGATGTAGATATGATTTCCTCCGCCATTCAGAAAAAATCTGTAATCAACCGAAAGGCAAATTCCCTCCGGAAAATCTTATCCAATATTGAAAATTCTTTGTAAAGAATATTTGATACACAGTCAGCCGAGGGCTGAGGCGAGTATAATAGTTCCTCGAATTTCGATACTCGTGAAAAAAATTTACTATGATGTAATTCAGGGAATTTAATTAATTAGTTAGACTGAGATTTCAGGTATAGGTATCTTGAATTTCACGGAATTATAATCCCGTTACGCGTCAAATTTCAAGCGCAATTAACCCCTCGAGATCTTCGCTCTTCTTTCCCATGAGGCGAATTCCTTTACTGCTTTGCTTAATTACGATGAAAACCAATTAGACTTTGACTATTTTTATTTATATTTTTTTTCTTCTTATTTTCTTATTTTCTTTAATCCAGTAATACAACTCGTGCAATTTCTCACTATATACTTATACCTCGCGTGTCTCTTAGTCAGACCAGAATTATTCTATGGGGGTGACGGATTTCACGCTCCGTATACTGTAGCGAATAGTTCACCACTTTGATAATGCTATCAGATTGAAGCATGCGACGATGTAAGTGGTTCGTGACCGAGAAATTTCTACGATTAAACTACACACACGCATTTCAGAAACTTTGTCCCAAATGGCTAATAAAAAATGAGGCTTTCATACGTTTATTAATAACAAAGAGAGAAAAACGAAAAAAAAAATGTATAGACCTATCATGGTAAAATTGTTACCTTTATTTCTAAATCATTGTCCGATATTGAACTGCAGAGCGTTTCCGTATACTGAAAATGACCTATTATTAAATATAAATTGATGCCAGGTTACAGAGGCCAGGGCAGATACTTCCATTATCGAGATGAAACGGGACTACATAGACTTAATTTTTATTATATCCATTATCAAGACACACAGCGTCTAGAGCCTATATGGCGTGTATTGAAAAAAAACAAAAAAAAAACAAAAAAAACACTTTAATTAAAAATTGTATATCAAAAAAATGTTTTTTTTTCTTTTGTTCATTTGACTTATTGAACGAAAGGGAATAATCGTTACAATTAATATTGCGCTGACAGGATTTAATTTACGATGTATAAGAATTGGAATTTTTTAAATATGATAATGAAAATGAGAAAAAATAAAAAATTTATCAGACGTTGAGATGATAGAGGTCCGATCACGGCGGGAGATAAACAATTAAGTTGAATTAACTCACAGATTATATTCGCGTTAGGTAATGCCTTAGGCTTGTGGTTCGCGTTTAGGTATCTCGAACAATAGTGGCTGCGGTTTGATTAATTTAGATTATACATTCGCGTGCTATATAAGAATGAGAGAAAAAAAAAAAATTAAAATAATAATAATAATAAAAAATAATTCATTATTAGATTAACCCGTGGAGAGAATGTGAGTGATAAATAGCAATTAGTGTCAGAATTTGTGTGTCATTATCCGTCATGACGACTAGACTACCCAGAATCTCTCATCTCGCTCGTTTGAGATGCAGGATAGCTGCACCGTTAAAATATATATATATTATATATAAAAGAGACGTGAAATATTTCACACCGTTAATCAACTCACCTTTTCTCCTCATAACTAGGCGAGGAAAGAAACTCATTACGATATTATTTTTGTCACGGAACTCTATACCGCACTTTATATCATTAATTATTATACCGTCGAGCTGGTGTTCGATGCATAACATTGACGGGTGAATAATTAACTTCGTTATTAAAGTCTTCATCAAATACTTGTCTATAAGGATGTATTTTCTCGCATTTAAAAAATGTGGAAATTTTAAATTCACCAGTCCGAAAGAATTTCATCAGATCTTGGGACCAGGATTATCTGCTACGAAATACGATAATTGAAGAATTGAATGCAATAAGGACACATTAAGCCTGTGCGAGCAATTGAATCCATATTTGGTTTAATCCATGAGAAGTTAATTTTTATTTTCTTTCGCAGATTTTATACACTTTCTATCATAGTATGGGATAGAAAATCTTGGAATTTAGGAACTGGAGAAAATTCGTTAAAAGTGCAAAAACCACGCGCAGATTTTTTTTTTTTCAATCGCATAATACTCCGCGATTTAATACCGTGGAGATAATAATGAGATTTTAGGAGTTGGCGAAGTCAATCGCTTGAGAGATAATAATAATTGCAGAGTTGAATACAATATAAGGCACATTATCGCAATAATCTGAAGGATGATTCACAAGAACGGAGCACACCTGCTCGAGTCCGAAGTACATTCTGAAATGATCCTTTACATCGATCTTCGCAAGAATAGGGCATATAACTAACACTGTCTTAGACTAATACCCAATAAACATGTACAGTTGGTATGCATTTCGATGAATTGGTATGGCGATATATGTAATGCCCAATTAAACGATAACGCAATATTGATTCTGCACTAATTTCCGCCCCCTATAACCATACGATCTCCCAGAATCTGCCTCATGAAATTCAGAGATACTCCAGCGTTTGGATTCGCGATGCACCATTCTTCGCGAATAGTAGCAGTTCTATGATTCTCTAACGAATTGACTAGCAAATGTTGTATTTCTATGAAATTTTTCGCGATAAGGGCATACAGCTCATATTTCAACAATTTATTCCGCTCAATCTGTGATACTTGATTTTGCAGTGAACATAAGGTCTAGTTGGTATCGTGAGAAGCATGTGTCTGAAAAAAGAAAATCGCTTCGAAATATCTATGACTGAATGAATGGTGCGTTTTTCTGAATTATCAGGATCCTATTGTGCTGCGAATATCGAGTATAAATAATAACTGTAAACGATATAGTTTTGAAGAAATGTTGTTTCCCCTGATAGAGTTTACTATATCCACCGATTACTTGAAACCTTTTATGTCTGCGGTTAGAAACGGGGTATATTATCTTCCGTTATCCACTTTCCAGTAATATCTCACACATCAGGCGTCCGTAGTTCCTCTTGCTGTCGTGATGGACATGGAATTCTTTCTTACTCGCGTACCTGCCTTCTTCCCGGCTCATAACTGTTCCCTTGTCAGACGGTGTACAAGTAATGTATAAAGTACGTAAGTATTTGTATAAAACTATCAACCAGTTTCAAACAGTTGTTCAACCATTTTCCATGAATCCGTTATTCTATATGTATACACTACACCGTTGATAATTGCGATTGAAATACCGTGATAGAGCAAAATACAATCAATCAAAATACATTTCGTTCAAACTTCTTCATCGTATCAGTATTGGTCAATAGAAAAACTTTGATTTTACCACAAAATAAGATAATTGCTTGGATCATTAAACTATCTGAAGAAACTCCACGTAACTATGATAAGACTGAAGAAATATGTAATACCAGGGTGGTCCATAATTCGGTAATATTTATATAGGAAAAGATCCTGCAGGAGAATAATTAAGAAGAAATTATAAGCTGTTATCCAGTCTTTGGAATCTTATGTATACGCGGGTTGGTTATTATGGTCAGTCGGCTGTACCACGTTGAGGAAAATTCAACATTGTACATCAGTGAGCCTGGCCGCAGTTAAACTTGGAACAGGATCTCGGACCGAGTCAATAAAACCAGTTTGAGGTAGGTCCGCGAAACGTATCACTGTACCAAAGTTGGTGTAGTCCGCGGTATGTCGCTCTCCTCCTTCCACGCCTTTACGATCTATACGCTATACCCGGTATACCTTGTACCTGTCTTTGTTTGACAACTGGTGTTGATCTATTGAGATTGATCACACGTCTCTTCGTTCCTATTTTTATTCATTATTATCCCTATTCACCATAGGTACTGCATATTCAATGAACCCGATCGTTGAAGGGGTTGGAATTACTATTTTCGTTGTTTTTTTTTCTCAAATCACTGCTATCGATTTGAAGAAATATTTTATCGATTAGAATTTATAAGAAAAAATTCCAAACTGCACACTTCGGTCCAGATGCTCTCCCTCGTCTAGTTTTCGATAAAAACTTTTTCTATCAATTTTTTTCAACTTCTTAGACTAGTTTCTTTCAATCTGCGATTAACTGTCCTCAGTCTCGTCCTCAATGTGGTTATGAGAGTTGGTCGACTTGATCTATCCACTAAAGTCTGCAGACACTAGACCAGCGTAGGCTGTGCCTTGCGGGCAAGTAAGGGTTGTAAAGAAAAAGAGATGAGTTTCGGTTGGTATGAGTATGAATTGTGGAGTCCTGAAACGATCCTCTAACTGACGTATTTTCACCTGTAGGGTTACACTTCTGGATTCTGTTGTAGTTATAACATTAATTTACCTCTTCAGAATGTACAATTGAAATTTTGTCATAGATACGCAATATTCCATGAGTTTCTATAAGATAGTATTGAGCTTTGTTCGAGAAGAACTAAAGCGGTTTAAACTGCACGAGCTTATTACCATTTTTGGAAACGAAGCTCATGATAATATAAAAACTTGAATTGTCGAGAAATAATCGACCCGGAACAGTAAGAGACGTTATTATCTGCTGCAGGACATCGGCGAAGTGGGCGAGTAACGTTAGAAGGACGTCACACGACGCCATGCATGTCTCAGCATCGCGTGCTACTTGATCATTGAACTATACCAAGAACGGCTTACTGTTCCCTCTACGACACGACTTCTTCTTTAAATTATGTTATGTCACAGTTTAGCACCGTGTAGGATGACCAAATCTATTTTAAACAGCTATACTACATTAAGGGGACCTGTAACCCTTTTGGGCGTAATTTTAATGTCACATTAGAGAGGCTGGCGCGAGTGCCGTAAGTAATGGATGTTAATGATTTTATACACTACTGAAAGGTCCGTTATTTTTCTTTATTGTCATGTGCAAAACATTCGAAAAAGTTGAAAAACACTTGAGTTATCGAAGAGCGAAGTTGGGGTTGCGATTTTCGCTTGCCTCCACTTATCACAAGATTGCGTTGAAGTCATTTGCCTGAAATACGAAATCAATATATCTGTACACTAAGCACAGTTGTAGTTTTATCCTGAACTAGGATTATGTTTGTATTTGCTGTATTTTGAAAGAAATTACTTTCTGAACCCAGTTTCTAAATTTCGGCCCATTTTCATCACTTTTTTCGGCTTAAAGTCCAAAAGTCTAGTTCGGATGTTGGCGATTCTAGGTCAGAATATAGCCACATATCAGGAAGGAATGTGTGCCAAAGGGCAAGTAAATCGTACCTCCGGTTTAGAAAATATCTTGTGATAAGTTTCAAAAGAAGTAGACTGGAGATAAGCGAGGTTGAAGTCAACAGTGTAGGTAGTGACGAACAGAAAACACGGACTTTGGAGCCGTTTGGCTATTATACGAATATTTATTTTTTTAAGGAGGGTAATAATAATAATCATATATATAATATTTTCACTTTGCCCGCGCGCAATATTTCCCACCCGAGTTTTTCCTCGTGTCTCAAAATTGCTGTCATTTCGTCAATTTATACGATTTTGGGATAAAATTGGACTCAAAATGTTTAGAAAGAATAGGGCTTTCAAATTTCATATAAAAAAAGATTGATTTTTTACAGGTCCCCTTAATAATTAAAAAATCGTCCTGCGAAAAAACTAATGACATAATTTTTTTTTTTTTTTCGTTGATCACAACGTATGTTTACAAGGCAATACGTGGTGTAGATTTTACCAAAAGTTGTACTTTTTTTGCATACAACTCTGGCAAAAATTCAAATTTAAACTGATTTTTAAATTTTTCCAAGCTTTGGAAACTAGATCAAAAGACAAGAAATAAAACCAGACGTATTGGAAGCCATTCGGCAAAATTATTATTATTATTATTATTATTATTATTATTAGTATTATTTTGTCGAATATGACTAATTGTTTGCCAACGGCTTCTTTAAGTAAACTATAAATAACTGATATATAGACAGTATACTATATTCGTTTTCGTTTTCATCATTCTTGTTGAAGATAATGCATTGTCGCATGTATTCATTGACCAAATCTTTTTCGTAGTCCTTCTTGATGTCAGTGGGCATGTGATCTCTGAAGGGGTTGATGGACAACACGAATTCTGCAAGAAACGGGATCTTTAGTAACAACATGCAGCAGCTGATCATACTTCTGGATAGCGGCATGACTAGCTTCTATTATTTTTGAGTAATACAAAGGAAGAAAAACATCTTACCACTCAAGACATCGGGACTGACGAAAGTGTAGCTCTTTTCCCTGACACTACAATGATGGACTTCAAAGCCTGCATCTTCGATTATGGCTTTCAGAGTTTTGCGTGGCTCTAGAGAGTGCCGAAATAATGGGACCCAACGATCCACATCCTGAAATATTATTGTTTCAAATTTTATTATTACTTTTATGAGTAACTCAGAATTACCAGGAATATGCTTTACCAATAGTTCCTCAATTATTGAATATAAGGACCAAACGGGATACATTCATTCGTCACTACAGTGTAACAAAGCAATTCCTGCACTTCACTTCTCAACGCAAGGTATGACAATTCGTGAATCAGAGGAAAACAGGGCGCTTTGAACTTTCAGTAAAATCGGGCTCCCTTATTAGGACGGTTATTGGAAAAATGGCTAATTACCGCCACCATGGGCGCTATCATAGCTTTTCATCTATCCCCTCCAGCCTAATGCACACAGCGAATATAGTTGAAATAACAGCTGCAAACCTTCATGTAGGGCTGGTAGCGAGGCATCGTTTCCAGTATCTTGTAACAATCCTCCCCAGGGTTGCTGGCTATGAATAGTAAAAAGGTACTTCCCCCGGGTCGCAGCAAATCGAAGATATTCTTAAATGTCTGGCTGAAATAAAGAAAAATAAAAAATTGTTCATCACTCATTTGTACAACTATACTGTAATTTGACATATTCACGCAAGAGGGGAACTTTTTTGTTACAGAAGCTTGAAGTTCCGTTATGCGAATATCCTTTCGCGTTACAAGATTTGTCCACTGAAATTTTTTTATTATCGTATCGTTCTCATCTAGCCTTTTCCTCTCCAATAAATTCTGCTAGCCTATTTTACTAGTTTGAATGAGTGCTAGCATTCACGAGCATATGGATTTGTCGCTGTTATCTGCTGACTGGAATATAATTCTTACCTCATATTTTGGCAGCAGTTTAAACACCAAAATGATGTAACGTGATCAAATTGTTCAACTAGATCTTTAGGCAGATCTGGTGTTTCGATGTCCAGCTTGACGAAGGATACCCGTCTATTGTCCTTGTACTTTTCTTTTGCAAAATTTAGCATTGCTTCGGAGATGTCCGAACCTGTGTTAACATAACGTGTCATTTTCACCTGGATAAAAGTCATGTTACAATGACGTACAAGGCCGCAGGAAACTCACAGACAAAGCTAGCCTTCTCATTTAATTTGGGTAGAATAAGATCAACCGCTACGTCACCAGGGCCTGATCCAACGTCGAGGCAGCGTCCGGACATTTGGCCAATTTCGTCGCTGAATTCTTCGACGAAGTCAGTGACAATCCGACGCGACACATCGTTGGCTGCCGCGTACAAGGCTGGGTTGTTCATGGCCGCCAAAAATTCGCTTCCTTCAGTGATGGTGTATCGTTTATGATATGATAACTGTGGAATCCGATTGATTATTCTGTGAGGTAAGAGACTGCAGGGTGTGGTGGCTGGAGGTATAGAGCTCGTTGGTACAACTGGGCCGAAAATACGTGTTCTTATTCTTAGATTCGTTTAATCTAGTTTTCTTATCACTTGAAAGGTCTGTTAGATAATGAACTATCTGTTGCCATTAGGCACGCGCTCGATGTCTGGGAGAGCCGAGCATCAAGGAGATACAATAATCTTTAGCCCAAAAATGGTATATCTCATAATCATTCGAGCAAACACGAGGCAGTTGAATTTTAGACTGAAAAGAGATAATTAATTCATGCATGTTTTTCCGCAACGAAAAATTATCTCGTCTTTACACATTACGAGATTTCTTTTTTTCCGTTATTACTCGCCTCAAATTTTGTATCTTCATTTCACCAATTCAAATAAGAATTCTCATCTTCCTACAAACACAAAAACTTAATTAGAGTCGTAAAAAACATTCATTATTTATTTCCAACGGCGTAGCCAGGATTTTTTACCAGGGGTGAAGGGGGCAAAACAAAATACGTAATATAAAGTACTTAAAAAAATGGTTTCATTTAAGGGGACCTGTATCCCTTACCGGCATAATTCTAATATCAGATTAGAGAGGCTGGCACGAGTGCCGTGAGTGATGGATGTTAGGAATATTATGCATTACTGAAAGGTACGTTATTTCCCTTTATTGTCACGTGCAAAAGATTTCGAAAAGTTTAAAAACACTTGAGGTATCGAGGAGCGAAGTTAAGGTTGCGATTTTTGCTTACCTAAATTTATCACAACATGGCGTTGAAGTCATTTGCCTGAAATACAAAATCAACATATCTGTACACTAAGCACACTTGTAGGTATATCCTGAACTAGGATTATGTTTGTATTAGCCGTATTTTGAAAGAAATGACTTTTTGAACCTAATCTTAGAATTTTGACTCATTTTTATCACTTTTTTAGCCTATAAGTCTGAAAGTATAGTTCTAAAGTTGGCGGTTCTAGTCCAGGATATAACCACATATCAGGAGAGAATGTGTGCCAAAGGGCAAGTAAATCGTACGACCGGTTTAGAAAATATCCTGTGATAAGTTTCGAAACAAGTAGTTTCGAAATAAACGAGGTTGAAGTCAACAGTGTAGGTAGTGACGAACAGAAAACACAGTTTTTGGAGCCGTTTGGAAATTATACTAATACTTATTTTTGAATGAAATTGGGCGCACAATGTTCGGAAAGGATGGGGCTTTCAAATTTCAGAACAAACAAGAAATATATTTTTCGAACATTTCAAGGGTTACAGGTCCCTTTAAAGGCAAACTCGTGGAAGAATTAATCATTCTACCACTTGTTCACCCTTGTTTCAGATCTTTATCTTACGTCATATCACCGGTGAATCTTGATGTCAAGAACCCTTGCATCGCACATCATGTGGCCACGAGCATAGATTGAAGTGAGCTTCAATTTTTGTAAAAATGACATATGCTAACGGGCGACTGAATAACTCATCAACCATTAGTCCGGTCAAACTGTAATTTTTTTTACTTGCAGTCCTTATACTTAGTTCTGACGCAGACTAAAGGTTTTCAAAACTATGAGTTCATTTGTCTGCAAAAAATTCACGAAAATTTAAATTTTTCTACTTTTTAGTGTGTCAAAGTTACGAATCAGAAAATGTATCATAAATTAAATATTTTGCAGTAATTTTAGTTCTCGCTAAAATCACATTAGTATCAAGCAGGCTAACGGAGTTGGATTTAGTTTGGACTAGAATTGATTTTGAAATCGAGTCGACGGTTAACCTATGTCATTTTTACAAAGCACACTTCAATATAAGCTGGTGGCCAGACGATGTAAGATACGAGAGTTTTTGATATTGAGATTTGAAAGAAAAAAAAAGATAGAAGAAATGATTATGTAAAAATGGAAAGAGACAGGTAGGTATTTATATAAGTTGTACTACTAGTGTAGTGGTGGTTGAAGATGTACGAATGTTTATTATCAAGTAGCTCCAAGGAGAGGCAATATCTTTCCCGTCGAGGTTATCGCAGGACGAGTTTCTCCGCCCCTTTAGGATTGTTATCGCAAAATTGGCTATCGACACTGTCAGCTGTTGAGTGAGATGATTATCTATAAAGTTGTGGATGAAGTTAGCCAGCCATCCAGTCCATATAAAATATACATGCGCATATGCTGGTTCTGAGTTCTCGCAAAGGATCATGGATCAAAGTTTAGGTCAGAATTAGCAAAGTGAGAAGTGAAGGAAACTCAGAGAATGAGATAATCAGCTTCAGGCTATAGTGACCTGTCCTTTATTTTTCTCTCGAAACTTCACGTGGAAAATATTTTCGAAAAATCTAATGTACATTTCTCTGCGAGTTACGATCGATGCAGAAACTTGTGGAAATAATAAACGAGTAGGTTTGTAGAAAAGCTGGGATTGTATCGTTAGAAGACGGTGGAATGCGCCATTTTATCTACCTCCGACACTGCACCATTTAGTTAGCCGAGACTTTTTCTACGGTCATTTTAACGACCCACGATATTTCCACTATGCAGCTAGTCTGCACCAACGCTTCTCGCTTCTTGCTCCTATATACGAAGCTTAAGATTCTCGTCTTGATTTCACTCCTGCATTGTTACCGCGGATACAAGACTCCGGTTTTAACCACCCATTCGCGTGGGCAGCTAAACCAGATATAAAGAGGAACTAGTCACCGACTGATTTCTCATCTATTTCTTCCATCTTCATTACATCTTCTATCTCAAAATGTCGAATTCGTATCAGATTAGGTAATCGAATAATTGGGTTCATTCATTCAGCCATGGATATTCCGAAGCGACGCTTTTTCTCAGACATTTGTCTCACAAATTACCCTGAAATCATCCGTTTTTATGTTAAACATTTTATAAGTGGAAAGAGGTCTTCAAGTTCACCAGATTAATGTTGTACCAGTGATAAACGACGAGAAGCAATGTGTCAATAGACGCAGAATAAAGTGATTCTATATGTACCTGGGATAATGAATTTCTAGAATCTGATGTGCAACAACCACTGAATTCAATGTATAAAGATTCACAGCGATGTAGAATCTCATGACACCAAGCAAAACCAGATCATTTCAGGGCACTTTGAAAAACCATTAATAGAATGAAGGCCCATTCCATAAAGTTATGTAGCAGGTGGTTCATATTTTGGTCCAAGTAAACACCCCTAAAAGTTTAGGCAAGATCCATGACCCGTAATTCGGATCAACTCCTAGTGAGTTTATATTCTTATTTGGCATTAGTATAACGTAGTGTTCATCGCATGGCCTATGTGCGAATATCCCAGAAAATGCTTATATCTGCTTCGTGTGTCATTGTTACATCCAACTCCTTAATTATAGAAGATGGCGTGAAGATATAGAGAAAAATGTTGCTATAACGTCTCGTGAAATCAGATAACCATTCAATCCTTGGAATCCTTAGAATTCATTTCTTCGAATATCTGTTTCGCACTTTCTTGTCTCCGGCATTATTTGCCTGAAGAAAGGATTGCGATAAAGTAGTTGTTGGAATTGAATGTTTTTCCTTTTCACAAATCGGTTGAGAAGAGACTATTTAATTCACATTGTCTCCACCAAACAATAAGAGGTACGGCTCTAGACGTCGTTGAATTAGAACAACTTTCATTAATAGTACATAGAGACAAGTATTTTAGTACATGTAATTATAAACTTAGGTCAATCAGACGTCGAATCGCTTACCGTAACAAAGGACCCGGAATTAAATATGGCCTAAGGTCTCTGTCCTCAAAAGTTTTGTCTAGAGTCTAGAGTCTGGAGTCTGGAGTCTAGAGTCTAGAATATGAAATTTTGACCACAGGTTACGGCCTCCTTGCTCTATGTTCAAACTTCAATTTAATGTGATGTAAGATACCGATCAATTGTTAACAATGGTCTTGTCCGCCTTGTTCGCCTCGTTTTATACGTACATTATGACTGCAAGCTCTGAGATCTAAACCCGACATACCTAATTCAAGTTACAGAACAGATCTGAAGAAAAATTGTGAGTCAAATCACTGAAATGGCTGCTAAAAAAAAAAAAAATGCACGCAGCTTCTCATTCTTTGATAGATAAATCGAGTAAGTCTTACGCGATTCTAAAGTAACACTCGATTTATCGATGGATGATTTTTAACGCCATTAGAACTTGCTGTACTTCATATCTATCTAAGTCTATTCAATCTTCGAGTTATTCACAGCTGATTTTCACTATCGGATTCTATACTGAACGTGGGCCGACAGCTAGCAGAGAGGCATGCTATCGGCTAGCTATCAGCTCTATAGTAGCATACAAATTGAATCGACTTTATCGAACTTCATTGGTGAGGATAAATTGAATGAAACTATTCCATGCACAGTATATGGACCGGACGGGGTAAAGAATTTTTCAAAATGCGTTAAAGGAGTGAGAAAAAAATAAAATCTAACGCTGGCTTGAACTCTGGATAATCTTTTTGTTCTAAAGACATCCGCATGGATTCCACCATCATCAACGTTTTATTTCTAACTTTTATAGGCGTATATATATATATGTGTATTGCATGTACGTAGTTATTTCGCTTTCTCTCTCTCTCTACATCTTCTTCTGTTTCACTCTATCGAATCAGAATAGAGAATTGGAAAGGCAAGACTGCTTATTGAATATCGCTATCGAACTCCTTCGGTTCTGATTGCGTACCTAGAGAGCTTTAAACCAGTCAAAGAAGTGCAACTCGGGATTGAATACGTCTTTGATTACAATACCCAATCCCTCGATGCAGATATTCTCATTCTATCATCGACTAATAAAACGTAATTCAATCGCCAGAGTGATTCACCATTTTATATATATGCAGGTGAAATTCTGACGATAATTATTGCACGGGAAAATATGTCGATGATAGAACGACCGACGATTGATTGAACACCATATTTACATATGGTCCATGAATGTGTCCTGCAGTCGTAGTTAAATTTGCAACACGCAAGAAATACCGTGTCGTAGCTTATAGCTGCAGGCGCCTGTCCACTATAAATGCAAAATACCTTGAATATATCTTCCACATTCAATCATCTTTGCTACACCGACTAGATCAAGTCTTGACTGGAGATAGGCCAACGGAAACGTCTCGAACGTTCACCAGTTTATCCTATATTCTTAACTGAAACCAGTTTTCTTCGGCAATCAATGGCTAAGATGAAAATGAATCTAAAAAATTATTGATTCAGAAGAAAAAAATTTTTTTTTTTTTTAAATGGAAAGTAAAATCTTGACTTAAGATTTAACTTGACCGTTCCGAGTTTTCGTTTCATCGATTTCGTTTTGCATTGATTGATTGATTGCATCGAAGAAGAAATGGTACAAGTCGCATAGTTTACATAAATTTCTTCAAATTTTTGGTAAACGAATGATATTCGATGAATTTGATGTTTAAATACGAAAGGTTTTGACGATACTTTTTCGACGGTAGATCTAATTTTTTCATAAAGCTAGGTCCATAAAATCTTAGAATATTTTATAATTATGTCACAAAATATTGGTAAAAATTGTATCTTCCTTGTTACTTCGATCTTTTCTGACTCCTGAAGAAGTCTGCGATCGATAAGCTCGTGCTGGGTTTGATTTTTACTTTTTGGGACGCAGATCATCGCTGTAATGACGATAATGGCAACAATTTTGTTTTCAAGAAGAAGAAGAAGAAGAAGTTTACGTGTTTTATTTATTGTTAATTTTTTTCTTTTATTTTCTTTTCCCATCGTTTCTGATAATGGTGCTTGTTGAATAGCAATATCATGTTACGTGTGTATTAAAATATATACGTAAAATTGTTCCAGCGACGACAACGGCCGTCAAGTTCTTAGAAGACGATCGGAAAGTCGACACCTAGAATTATAGAACGGTGAGCCCTACAACAGCAGGTTTCTTCATGCACGAGGCATGAAATGAAGATGCCACTTTTATGTGACAGTCTAGCACGCCGTAATGACTGGCTACGAACGCGCGCGGTGAAGAAGGACAAAGGAATTTGAAATGTTAAAAAATCCAAAAAGAAAAAAAAAAGTTCCTCATCCCTGCAGCGTATTATAATTATTTTCGAATTTCAAATTCGGCTGGTAATTAAAATTGAAATGGGAACCTGTGGTTTTGGCTACATTTTTCTGTACATATTTCGAAACGTCCTGGCCTATGGGAGTATTGGAATTTGGAAATGATCAATTTTCACAATTTTGTGACATTTTTTTATACATTCGATCTATACGATTGAAAGAATTCTGAATCGTAGCTTAGGAGTTCGAAAATATTCCTTCATGTTTCAGCCACGTGAATATTTTTACCGCTACCTTTTCAAATTACTTTTATATACCTACCTACTAGGACGATGCACTCAGTCAGCATAGGGCTGGGCAAGTCCGAAGGCAGTACCGATCGAAATCGAATTACAGCAATCATATTTCCTCTGTCATACTATAACGGCGAAGATTCATCTTCCAAGCCCCATCATTAAGCCGATCTACCTTTCTCTCTCTCTTTTCAGCGGCGTCGTACGCTTACTTCCTTGACAGTGGAATTACGCGGCAAAAATATTTAGGAATTACATATAGATATATAGAGAGATGATGCAAAATGAAAAGTTACTATACACCACGTGATATGGATAGAAATGATTGAGAAAAACGCACTATTCATTCAGTCATAGATATTTCGAAGCGATTTTCTTTTTTCAGACACATGCACTTCTCACGATACCAACTAGACCTTATGTTCACTGCAAAAGCAAGTATCACAGATTGAGCAGAATAAATTGTTGAAATATGAGCTGTATGCCCTTATCGCGAAAAATTGCATAGAAATACAACATTTGCTGGTCAATTCGTTAGAGAATCATAGTACTGCTACTATTCGCGAAGAATGGTGCATCGTGAATCCAAACGCTGGAGTATCTCTGAATTTCACGAGGCAGATTCTGGGAGATCGTATGGTTATAGAGGGCGGAAATTAGTGCAGAATCAATATTGTGTTATCGTTTAATTGGGCATCACATATATCGCCATACCAATTCATCGAAATGCATACCAACTGTACATGTTTATTGGGTATTAGTCTAAGACAGTGTTAGTTATATGCTCTATTCTTGCGAAGATCGATGTAAAGGATCATTTCAGAATGTACTTCGGACTCGAGCAGGTGTGCTCCGTTCTTGTGAATCATCCTTCAGATTATTGCGATTAGGGTATAACATAGGCTCAATGTGCCTTATATTGTATTCAACTCTTCAATTATTATCTCTCAAGCGATTGACTTCGCCAACTCCTAAAATCTCATTATTATCTCCACGGTATTAGATCGCGAAGTATTATGTGATTGAAACAAAAAATCTGCGCGTAGTTTTTGCACTTTTAACGAATTTTCTCCAGTTCCTAAATTCCAAGATTTTCCATCCCATACTATGATATAAAGTGTATAAAATATCTGGAAGAAAATAAAAATTGACTTCCCATGCAATAAAGCGAATACTGATTCAATTGTTCGCTGTACTCGCAAAGTGCATGTCGAAAGGGGGAATCCCGGGACATGGGGAACCCAGTGGTTAGCGAACGTCGTGGGATGGCATGGCGTGGCGTAAGTTCGTCTTGATAACAAGGGTCGAGGTCATAGGTCCCCAGGTACGCGGCTCTCCCGCGAGGGCTGTACTTTCGCTTTAACCGACGCGGTAGTTGGTCTAGGCTAGATAACTTAAGTGGTGTCTTGTTGCTGGCCAAAGATATAACCGCGAAACGACTTCGTGTAACGGGAAAGTCCTCAGCACAGGATCTAGGATACCAGCCAGGATCCTACCGCCGTCTCTATATTCTTCGCCCCATCAATTTTACTGCTCTACTTTAAACCGCACCTACTCCAGATACCCACGTAACTACATCTCGCAATATATGTGACAAAACTAAGATTTCTTCAAACGTTTCAAATATTTCACTACAAAAATAAAGACTTCCTGCCCGGATTTTCCAAGCCTAAAAAATAGTACTGTACCAGTAAAGAGTTTAATGTTTTTCTAACACAAAAACTACTGGACCGATTGAGTCTAAAATCTAGCCAGATTTGAGTTGGAGCAAATCCTATCGATTGAGACAAGAATAATCAAAATCCGTTAATCCCTCCTCAAGATATCATCAATCAATTTTTTTTTTCTCAAAATTTTGTTTCTAGGATAACTCGAAGACTACTGGACCGATCAAATCGAAAATCTAATCAGTTCTGGGTTAGAAATAACCGCATCTATTGATATGAAGTAGGATAAAATCAGTTTATTCGTTCCCGGGATATCTTTGGACGAAATATTGACCGCACACCCACCAAACCCCAAGGATCATTTGGAAAAGGTCGGAAGTGATTCCCTGTAGCTAAGAACTTGGAGATTTTCTGGAAATAGACTGTACATTTTCTCGGTGAAAATACAATAACTTTTCTTATTTCGAAAACCGGAAGTTAGAACTGTACGAATGAATAGAGAAATTCAATTTTTTTCCGAGTAACAGAAAGGCAGCATTTCCATCGAGAAATGTCGGATGATACTCCGTTGTATATTGCAGTGAGTATAATAAACGAAGTGTTTGCAATCCAAGTAATTTTTCTCTTATTCTCGTTTACGTCCCAACTTTTACGGTGTAGAATGACGTTCCGGTTGTAACAACAGGCGATTCGGACTGCAGGCGTGCAACGCGATGAACGGCAATCAGAATGTTTTACGGCTTTTCTGCCTGCAAGTCAAGCTACACCAAAGCTCCGAGGCTTTATCACGGAGAGATAAAAGATATTAACCATTATTGAAGTGAACAGTAATCAGAGATGATGCAAAATAATCATGACAGGTGAAAAATGATGTAGAAAAAAAAATTAAAAAAATTAAAAAAAAAAAAGATGGGAGAGAATCCTGAAAATATTTTTCATTCTTATCCGCATCGGTATTGAATGCAGTTTTTCGTATGTGCAGTAAGCCGAGCATTTAGTGGGCTATTCCAACGGTTTATACGTTCCGTATTTTTATCGTCTATATTCCAGCTACCTAGAAAGTAGTTACAACTTGTACCAGAAAGAATAAGGGAATAGTTATTTTACTACTTTGGAAATAAAAGTGTTATCTATATAGTAGAAATGTGATAAATTTAAAGTTCAATCGATTTATTTTCATGTAATATTTAATACCTGTATACCACATACGTACATATGAATTCGTAGCAATTCTTTGAAATACGAGAAACTTTTTCAGATACCAATATTGATGGAGGATTTAATTCTATAAGATAAATGCGAACCACTGGGATGGATAGTCCAAGAGAGGAAGTAACTAGGTATCTGTAACCACTCGGGAAAATATAATTAGTTGTTTTCAGACCGAGAGCAAACCACTTCTTGAGAACTGCGTATATATATACAAGAGGTGATATAGTCTTGTTTCAAAGCGTCTGTGTAACTAGCTAAGGTCATAGAATATAATCGTGTACTGTACCTACCTACTACCAGGAGTACCTAGTACCTAGTACCTGGTACCTAGTACCTGGTACCTAGTACCGAGTACCAAGTACTAAGCTCGTAAGTATGCAGCAGCCAATCATCTGCGAACCAGGGCAAGATTGATGTTATTGCAGTACAGGTTCTGGATGATGGACCAGGTGCCTATTATACATAAGTCATGCCGAGGTTAGAACCGGCTCACGGTCATCTCACGAAGGGAAATGCCTCATCGACTCATGCACATTCATAGTAAATCTTTAGATGTATAAGGGGAGTGGAAATAAGTATGGAAGATACCGCGAGTATTGATAAGGATAGAACATCAAATTTTTATCCAAATCTAAGAAAAAGACGAATTCGAAAATCGACTCTTTTTAAGAAAAAAAAAACAAACTATTTCTTCTTTTAATCTAGATGAGACCCTTGAAATCATCTAGATTCTAGATAATACGAGACAGTGGATAAGAAAAAAATTAAAATAAACTTATTTATATAGATATTTGATCAAACTTACTTTCTAATGCCTATATAAAAGAAGTATGAATAAAAGTTTGAATAGAGATTAGATGAAAAATATCTCACATCATCTTTTCATATTTTTACATTATTTTTTCTTCTTTTTCTTCAAGATATATTCATGTACATATATGAATGTATATTTGCCAATATCCATCAGCGTAATAACGACGCAGGTGATTATCAGAAGGTATAATACTCGCCCAGCCCGAAGCCTAAAGGTATTGTAAATCAGCTATATCCCCCATCCTCTGCCTCTACGGCACTGTACTCGGATAGGTACTCGAACTAATTCAATTACTACAGACTCACATCTTTTTGTCGCGATATTCGAATAGCAGGCGCCTATAAACGGCTAATTGGTTATCTCCGGTAACACGACATGCTTCAACCAGGTATACTGATGCTGCTGCTACTGCTGGTGCTGCTGCTGCTGCTGCTGCTGCCACAGGCTGAGAATATCGTCTTGTGCGTTAATATAGAACGTAATGACTTTGCCCATCTCCAACGCACTTAATCACATGCAAATATATTGGAGATGAGTAAAAATAAAAAAGCAAATTCCAACTTCCCATATTTTTACTTTACACAATTCATCTCTTCCTCCAACTACCGATCTTATATATACCTTCATTGCAGAATATCATATTCATAGTATTCCAAAAGCCTCGCGAATGGATTTGATTAATGCGTCCTAACTCTGTGTCGATTAATATTCGTTGACACGACAACCGGAAGTAGCTTGGATCCAGACTTAGGTAATTGAGAACTCTGGTTACAGGGGCTGAATCTTGAATACCAAGGGAACCCTTGACGCTGAACTATTCACAGGTATAAATTAAACCGGGAATTAACCAAACAGTTTCGAGACCTAAACCTTTTTGCATTTTTTTTTAGATAAACTTATTCTTTCCACGGTATAGGAAGAGGTAAGGAAGATGTAGGTAACAACTGCACAGGAGTAATTCCGGAAAAGGTGGCCTACATACAATCAGACTAATGTATGGTGTCACAGAAACTCAACTTCTAACTCTATAGCAGTAAAATTTTTCCCTTCTAGTTATTTCATACCCTCAACACGTCTCGGAGAATACGAGGTTGATATTTTCAAACACCAAACCTTAAGTGTAAATTTCTTGAAATGTAATTGAGAAACGGACTGTAACGAGAGCCAACTAACGAAGTACTCAGCTTATTTTGTCCAAAGCTTTGGTGATAATTTTTCAAAAAAATTTAGGCATCGGATTATAGAGAATGATAAAATGACCCCGGAGCATGAACCGGATGGACTTCTTCTTCTTCTTATTCTTCTTCTTTTTCGTTTTCTTATTCTTCTGCTTCTTCGCGATGAAAGGAAAAGGCTTGAATCATGGTTTTCAACCGGCTACTGTATCATGTTAGTAATTCCTCAAACGGTCACTTTGTCCTCATATAATATATCGGTACGTACCCACCCAGTAGACGGATGTTACCTATCTATATCGTGTGTTTGCTTACTAGGGTTCTTCTTAGCCCTAAGGCTTTAGCGAGTTGGAATGTGGTGCATGGCCTGGTAATTGTAGCATCTTGTCTTTACTCGAGGTAGGCCCGCCCTCGACGATGTTACGCACAAGTACCTACACAAGAGATTAAAAGTAAGCGAATAAGTAGTAGAAGCAAGTTAAGAAAGAAGTATTGTAATTGAAACGAAGCATCAACAGCATCAGAACCAGAAGCACCACGCGAATCGTTGCATTATTGGTAGAGAATCTGATTGTAATAGTCATCCGAGTACGTGAATAGTACCCATCTTCCTTCTGTCTATCTCAGTCTATGAGGTAACTAAATTGCCCGTTATACAACCGGAAGTTGTGGTCCACGTCGAAAAAAGGATTAAAATAAGAAGAGGACAACAGGGAAAATATACCTACCTTCACTTGGCTAAGGCTGAGGTCAATATTGAATCGGTAAGAAAGAAGATGCAAGGAATCGATTCACCTTCTTGGAAACTGAAACTAATTGTACTGCTGAAACTAATTGTAACTGAATCCAGTGATGGAAACGAATCGTATTGATCGATGATTTTTGTCAAATTTCTTCGTCATTTGCAAATATCTGGTTTTTTGTCTAGAAGCAAGTGTCTGGTTTAGCCGAATGATGGAATGAGACAGAGTATAGTTAGAGATGTGAGAACAGGGTGGAATGTGCTTAGAAGAAATATTATTTCAACATTAACTCGTACTTCGGGTTGAAAGCGCGGTAAATGGCAAATGGCAAATGGCAAATGGCGCATTGGCAAGTAAGCAAGAGTCCGTTTGATCCTATATGGTTGATGTCTGTTAAGATCTATCGGCCTTCGACAATGTCGCGGTTGCGTTAGAAGCATGAGATTACAGGCTTGAAGAAGATAAAGAGAGCTTTTTCGAGCTTCTCTTTTGCGGATACTTTGCCAATGATCAAGTGCCGTATCACGTTCACCTTCACACCGCGTAAAGGACTTCTTTCGAACCGCCCTGTTTTAATTACTGTCGGAATTCAAAGAGTTTCTGCTTCTTCTTCTTCGGAAAAGTGGAATTTATTACCCGTACCTATACTCGGTGCATGAAAAAGGAATAAAAATTTACGTAAATAATATAAAAAGAAGAAAAATAATAAGTAGAATGACAAATTATTTTCTTCATTTTCTTACTACGACACGAACAACACTTCAGCATTATCGATACGCAAAGTTTTCGCCTCGAAGGCACGATAGTAGATTATCTGCACGAACGTGCTCTACATATCAATTGAGTATTCTCTGTACCGGATTTGCGAGATGGGTTTGTAGTGACAGAAGGGGCCTTTAATTAGACCTTGTCGAGATAATCCCGATTTGAATATAATTTTTTCTTTGACCAATGAAGCAAGGACAAAGATCAAGGACCTGCAATCGTTGCAGCATTATAATTTCACATTTTTATTCATACTTTTCTCCATTTTTTTTTTTTTTTTTTCTTTGTTGTTGTTTCAATATTCCTTTTTTTTTTTTTCTTCACCTCCGATCGTGGTATTTCTTGAAAGCGATTCATTGATCAATACGAAGTCGTAGAACGCTCGAAGACAGGTACATACGCACGAGATCGTTCGCTCGCGTTTACCTGTTCAGATCGGTATCTAGGTAATTATTTCGTTTACGTTATACCTACCTATGTGCACAGCTAGAAGGACTCCTGCAGGAGTAGGTATACGCAGAAGAATTCGCTGTCTCCATTAATCTCAATTATACCTACTTCTAGCTTATCGATACTTTGGGATCGGTTCTTCTGCTTTTTGCTTTCTTTAATTTTTTTTTTTCTTCTTCTTTTTTATTTATTTTTTTATCTTCTTTTTAAAGAAAAACTTTAATCGCATTCTGCAGCTTTTATTTATAACGAAATAATGAACTGGATTCTTATATCTGATGACCTATGGTCAATCCATTGTTCAATTCATCGATCGATACAAATAACGGTCATTATTGTTAGCTGTATATGGGTGCCGCATAGAAATCGACACCTTGACCAAGCCGGTCACAACGGCGTAAAAATTTCTTGTTTTTCGCGTAAAGATATTTGAATGGAAAAGGCATGTTGATTATATCGCTATTTCTTATTTAACGTTTGAACAAATGAAAAGATATTTTCCTTTTGCATGACATAAGCAAAAAAAGTTGGTTTTTCACTTCTTGCAATTAGTTTGCGGAGTCTTTAGAGCTTGGGTACTGCAGCAATTAGTCGGAAGATTAACTTTCTACGGTTGATAAAAAGGCGGAATAAACTCCACTCTTTTTTTAAGTCTATTTTTCTTATTTTTTTTTATGTTTTTTTTTTCTCTTCTTTTAAATGGGCCAAAACCCCATGCGCCAAGTGCAAGAGAAAACGATTACACAGTTCGCCTGTTCGGCTCGATCCCCGGCCATTAATCCCCGCCTAAAGCGGCGCTGGACCGTGGATATAATAACGCTCGAGCGGCAAGTAAAACCACGCCGTGTATTAAAAAGTAAATAAATAAGAAAAAACAACAACAACAACAAAAAGAAAGAAAGAAAGAAAAAAAAAACTAACAAAGTTGTCAGGCGAGAAGATCAGGCCCATTCACACCCTCCTGATCGATTCTTGCTACTGCCCAAAATGACACAATGCGATGATGTAGACATCAAATTAATTCCAGCACGCACCTTGATAGTCACGAATAAAAAAAAAACATTCCACCTGGGTTTAATGATGATCCATCGAGTATATTTAAGAATTTCTTAGACCTTGGATAAAAGGTGGCATAAAATGAACAAATCGGTTACGGTATCTCGGTTATTACATGAAATATAATGTAGTTTTCTTATTTCCTTCAAGGTGAATAAAAAAGTCAGCGTCAGGTCATTGCTAACTGGTTCTTGGACACCTGAAGAGGTATAAATCTGAAAAAGAAGTTCAGAATTTCCAACATCACACGCAGATGCCGAGTCCGAGTCGGGGGCCATGCAGTTCTCGCATGAAGTAAACTGAGCCCTCTAGTTTTCTACTGGAATTCCATGTGATCTAAAATCGAGATAATCTACCAAGACGGGTGGAAGGTCTTCTGGGTAAAGCTGCGGGATACCGTATCCGATCTGACCTCAACTCTAGCCAGTAACTTGAATCAAACAAATAACACCACGCAGTTTAACTTCACGATCGAAAGTTTAACTTGAACAATTCTGCTGCTTCTAGCAAACTGCAGGTAGGAAGAGAAGACGAGGGATTTAGGGCCTTGAGATTATCCGAATTTACAGGATATAATAAATTAGATAAAACCTATTTTATTTCCACAATAACCAAGCTCAGAAAAGCATCATGCTTATTACTCGCGTGCAAATGAACATCACGTCTTATTGCTTTACTTACAACTTTCTTGGAACCACTCTACAACTCTGCACAGTTATAATCATGTTTTTACGACAAGTTGCGGATATTAAATTTGATAAAATTCAAACATCTTTCATCATGCGATATGTAAATCTGAATATTGAGGCTAACATCTGACCCTGACGATCTCCGATTCTACGCATGTTTCTTTATAACTTTATTCCAACCCTGAGACGCATTGAAATTCTTTTCCGATTCTTACTTCTGCATTTTTAATGCAAAAACAAAAACGCGCATATCATAGAAAAAGACGTGGTTGGAATGAGAGATGGTCGAGCCGCCATAGAATGCCCGATATGTTATGAATTGTGAATTCTAATACCACATTGTAATACTCTGTTGTTCTCTGCACACTAAGAACAGGAAATTCTAAAACGCACAAACCCTGAAAGGAAACTTGGCCAGGCGATGGCCGAGGGCTGGATATCCACTGTTCTCTGATATACCTGTGTAAGTTGCGATCAGTGTTATCGGAATATTAATGGCACGACCTCGCACCACTATACTATACGCTGCAGTGTTACAGTGCACTGTCTTCAATTTGAATGTATTAAAACGGAGGCAATACCGTATATGTAGGTACTGGTGTCCAAGCGCAAAAACCAGCTGCTCTTAAACCTGGACCGAGATTTTGCAGATATTCAGCCTGTGGCAACAGCAGCAGCAGCAGCAGCAGCATCAGCATCAGCTTTGGATACTGAATCGTTTCTTGGAGCTAGTACAAAGCAGCAGTAAACTAAAGCAGTCCTATAAGTGTGCGATAGACCCCCAGCTACTAATAACATCTGAAGAATTTATGTCAAGTCTTTCAACTCTGTGCAATTTTCTCCGCAAATATAAACAACTATAAACCAAGACGAAACACATTCGACTCCATTGTGGTGCACAAGTCTCAGGTCACTGGATCGCGGGTCGTGAATTTGAAATAAAAATTCTGAGCACGCTGTGGTAAGCCGGACTTGTCATATAACGTAACTACGTTCTCGAGTCAACTGTTTTTCATAATCGTGATCCGAGTTTGAATTTCTATGCTCTCTTCCTCCTCTCTCTTTGACTACGATGTAGTCGATATGGACTGAATGTCTACGAAGAAGCAGAAGAGGACTTCCGGCGCTTGCGCTAGTGCTATCTTTATCCAACTAACGATGAAGAGGAAGTGTGATCGCCATATTGCTGGCAAGATCTCCAGGACTCCGGTTACTACGACAGGAGAGTTTATGTTAATCGACGTCAGCCTGCTGTAGCTGTAGCTGTAGCTGTAGCTGTAGCGTAGCAGCTGTAGCAATTACGTACTCGGATTATTCCGTGGTCTCCGTCTCTTCAGCCTAAATCGGTTTCGATCGCCAATGCAGCTGTTGACGTCATAAAGGATGCTACCTTGAAGCCCATTACTGCTTTACCTTTCACTGACTGCGTCTCTTCTCCTCTTTTTCTGCACGTCTCATTTTGTAGTCTTGTTTCATCCTCTCTTCTTCATCTGCATTTTTGGTGATCTATTCTAACCTATGGTTGTTCAGCTTCGACTGGCTTACTACACCCAGAGGTAACTTGAATGGTTTAATGATTGTGCCGTCTGTGACCTTGCCTCGGGTCACTCTGTTCACCCTTTTCGTTCTCGACACAACCTGGTCTATGTCTCCCTTGAGGGTCTTATGCCTCGCCCTGCACCGATGATCATAAGATATTGTTCGTGGTACGAAACTGATCAAGAAACTGCAACTTGAAGTGCAATCTTCGTTCGATCTCTAACTACTTTATACCGTCAGTTGAGTATTGACTGTGTTCAATTGTCCCTAACGTGATTTGTTAGCCCGTTTTGTTCCGTTAAGAGAGAGGAAAGCAGTTAAGAGGTAAATTATGTGCTCCCGAGTTGGTTTATATTCAGTGAAAGTTTCACCATGCGGATAATCCTCGTCAATTCTGAAGAGACAAGCTCCAGGCTCACCAAGATTACCAGCCATATTCTCCCGGCACATCTTAATGAGCATTTGGTCTCTCTGTGTCTTCTCGTGATTTGTTGCAAGGCATCAATGACGCCGTTGACCCTCTTGATGTATCTAGTGATACTGAGCATCTCTCTTTTCCGCGTGTGGATTCGAAATGTGTGGGTGATGCTGTGCAGGGAAGAGTAACCACGCGAGCACACGGCCCTGATGGACTGCCCATTCAGGTTTACAAAGCGTTCCGATCCCTGCTGGTGCTTTTAATCACAATGCTTTTCAACATCTCCTTAAGCGATAGAACGGCTTCACCCCTACTTGTGGAAATTCACTTTTGTAACTTCTTCACCTGAGTCATGCTGTCCAGAAGCTTGCTCGAATTTTCAACCGATATCCTTTTATATTCTCATTGTCAGCATGGTTTTTCAGCTGTAAGACAGCTTCTGGAATTCAAATTGGTTCCTCTAAAACCTTATACCAAAATTTCATTGCATGAACAATTCTACTTTCAAATTCTCGGCTGTACGTCAAAGTCTCTAGTGAGAGCTGGTAGAATTAAACTAGAATTTCTGTTCCAAGTTGGGTATGAACGATAGCCACTTAAGCCTATGGCTCCGAAGCGTCGTTTGATGATTGCTTTGGTCTTCCCGCATTTTGATTACCGTGTAGCGGCCCTTACGAAATTGTCGGATTATGTTCCAGAGCGGAAGCTTCAACCAGCATTAAATAAGTGTGTACGTTTTCTGTTACAAACCTTGCAACGATCAGAGATTTTTTGTCGGATGTCGATTTCATAAATCCCTATGTCTGACCGAATCTGGGCTCTTCGGTGAACAGCTTCGAATCATCTTAGTTAGACTGAATGTTGTAATATGCTCCGAGACTTGGCTCAGATGGATACGCTTCATGCTCTTTTCACTAGCACTGTCACCTTTCAAAAGTCTTTTTACGTAACAGGGGATCAATTTTGGAACTCTGTCATCTGAAATTAATTCAGCTTCAATTCTTGCCGAGTTTCGTCATCGTTGCTTTTAATCACTAGCGAGACCGTGAAAAACCGAGAAGTTGAATCGTCTGAATAACGAATCTTGATTCTACTGTCTTTACCTCTACTTCGCAATTTCTTGCGCTAAATTGCACGGCTTTTATTTTACAAATATTCTCGAGATTGCTTACCGGTATTCCTCACAGTACCATGCAATTATTATACTGTCTTTTGGTCGTATTTATAATGCAATGCATTTATATTCACCTTTTTTATATTAAACTACTTCCTCTTTTGTTAATATCCTCGAATGCAATCTGTCCGTGGTCCTTAGGGAGCAATAACTCCAGGATCAAATAAACTATACCCTCTTCTCATCTATCCTTAAAGAGAATACAAAACAAAGATAAACATAAAGAAATATGAGGAAGCAGCGAATAGTAAGAGTAAAAAGGAAATAATTACAAGGCGGAAAGTGTGATAAGCGGGTTTGATCCTTATTCATTTTGTCCATTTTTTTTTTTTTTTTTGTTCTTTCTTTTTTTGGTTGGGTTTACAGCACCGACGGGTGGATGGTTTGTTCGAGCGTAACAACCCTGTGCTCGTTCGTTAAATTGATTTATCAACGCTAATGGGCATAAATCGCGTATGTATTGATTAACGCGTGCGGTTCGCTCCTGCAACTCGGAGGAGTTCAAGTTAGACAGGATCTCACGATGTCCAAAGCCAGGCCCTGATCCCTGGCTAGCCTCTGCCTTTCAAAGTCGTTATTTATTCATCAGATACCAATCTCATAGTAGTTCGATTCCTGCTGCACTTGTACTATAGTTTTATAATTGGACACTGATTCTTCAACGATCCAAGTATATTATAGTGCAGTAGCCACTCAAAACTGATGCATATATGCAATTCCTAACCGAAGTTTCATATGAAAAAAATATTCTATAAAATAATCATATTTACATTCAGTTTCGAAAAATTTATCAACTTACAAAATGTTGAATGTTATTATGTTGCATCAATTTCTTAGGGTTGATGAAGATTTTGAATTGCTGAAATTTTGTCATATTTTAGCAATTTTTTTTTTTATTGCATCAAAACCATCACCGATTCAAGTGAATCTTTTGCGATTTCTGAATATCATCATCCAGATGATTCTGAAGTTATTTAATCATTTTTTAAATCGTTAAACTTTTCGTTTAATCGCTATTCAAGAATCTAAAAAATTTTATGAATTGAAATGATTCGAAATTGCTTTGTTCTACTGATATCGAAGTAAGGATTCAATATTCATGTCATGATTACCATTAGAGAGGCTTCATAATAATTACTCGTCTGCTTATGGGTATGGTGATTTCAACTTCTACATCCTACAAATATAAGCAGATATACCCACCTCTTTCTACTTCTTAATTCTTTAGGCTCTCTATACGACTGACTAATGATTTAATCAAACCGCTTCTGTACAGCTGGGCCTAATTATACCGTCTTTAACGGTGCCTAGTAATTCCTACGGATGACTAACTCTTATAAAAAGATTAATAAAACGGTTAGCCTTTCATTTCGAGGTCGTGGTCTAAAGAATCACTGTCTCAATTAAAATCATCTTTAAATAACTGTCATAAGAATAAATAATCTGACGAGCTGATGAAAACATCTCATCACCCTAACGTGATACCAGCCATAGTTTATTAACGAGAAAATTCAACAGATCTTATTCAATTATCATTATTAGAGATTTTTCAAGGATTGGTATTATGTTGCTATTTTCTTTCGTTTCTTGCAAACGACCAGTTTCATCGACAGAAGATCTTCAATCAGAAATAGATGCACTCAAAGTAAAAGTTTTGTTCCCTGAACAATTAGAGACCCAAAAATCTCAAATCAGAACATTTTTGGATCCACATTTTTGCATTAAGTGATTTTACTTTGACTCCATTTAATTCTGAGATCGGATGATTTAGAAATCCTAACTTTTACTTGATTTTGCTACAAAAATGGTTAAATAAGGACCAAAAATATCCTCAACAAGACAGAACTTTTTTCTATGTATTTGAATGGATGCTCAGTTTCAGATTGTGGTCTCTTCTTGTCATTAGACATACCCAGTTATTTTTTTTTTATTTTTTCCCAAAAATTGTAGTAACTGCAAAGTATCCATGATGCATTTTGATAAGTGGTATACAACAAGCCTATCAGAGCGTGACTAGTAGGTTATTAATTATCCGAATGACACCACTGGACCCATAATCCACCAGTAAATGGCGTCGCTAATGCATTTCCGGTGTAGAGGGTGCGTGACCCACCAAAGATCCCAGCCCCTTCGCAAACCGATCACTTTTATCCAAAGGGGAGGAAGAAAAGCTTAGTACTTACATTTCACGGTTTTGCTTTCCACCTTAGAGTGAGGAAAATTTCCGGTCGCGATGGAAAAAAACGAAAACATCCAGAAATCAATACGTTGGCCTAAATCGTTTTCCCTCTTCAATATTATTTCGCTTTTAAATGAAAAATTAAAGGGATTTGTTTAGATATGATGGCTTTCGAGAAAAACTATTAGCCACTTTCATCATCTAAAGATAGATGATGCTTTAGCCTTTGCGCAGGTAAAGGACAAGATAATTTCAGCTAAAAAGTAAAGCTATTAAGAGCATTACTCGACACTTAGGTGTGTCATGGTAATAATCATTCGTTCGTAGTCATTTTCCGTAAAGTAATAGTTTTTGTTTTTTTTTTAATGTTTTTTTATCTTTGTTTTTTTTCGCTTCGTTTCGTTTAGCGTGAGAATCGGAAACGGCGGTACAGCGTCAGTATTACCGTCCCATGTCTTTGACCATCGTTAACTTTTATCGCGCTAAATCTCCGGCCATCTAGATGTAGCTCGGTGTCTTTCAGCGAGCCACTCATTTGCTCGGTCTTCTATAAGTCTATAGAAAGTCTACAAGGCCGAAAAATCTACGTCCTCGAAGTTGTGTGCCAAACGAGTATAAAGAACAGTCGAATTTCGGTCGACGAAGGAGAAAAAAGAAGAAGAAGAAGAAAAAAAAAACAAAAAATAGAAGGAAAAATTAATTGCGTCAAAAAAAGAGGAAAACAAAAAAAAAAAAAAAAGTGTTAAGCTGTATGCCTTCTTTTTTTTTTCTTCTTCTTCTTTCCTCTTTGCTTTTTTTTTTTTTTTCTCTCTTCGGCTGAATTCGTCACCGAATATAAATAAGTTTCATTGAAGTTATACTGCTGTAACTGCAATTTAACCCAGAATTCAAAGTCCTACGAGAATCGACCAGCTATACTTATAAATATTCTGCATACGTTTACGTATATGTTGTATATATATATATACGTGTTGAAATAGTCGAACCATGCAGAGTGTTGAATTATGCTAATTAAACGGATGTGCGCTGTTAGTTGAATGGCAACAGCAAATCGTCGTACGGTAAATTTGAATACAGAAATAAAGAAAAAGAAAAATGAAAAAAAAAAAACGGTTCGTCAACAATATATCATCAACTCTCGTATGGTGGCTGATAATTATTACACTTTTTGTAGGGCACGCCACGCAGAGAGACGTAGAAACGCTACTGGATTGAAGTCTGACGTGAAACCGTTACCACTGATACTAGGAACAGAGCAGTAATAAGTGGTAAAAGCAATTTTCACGGTATAAATCGAATGGGAAAAAGAATATCGTTATAATTTGTAATATATAAACGTTTTTCGAATGAGATATTGTATAAGTGGTTTTTAAAGTTAAATTTATACCCAGAACGTCCCTCACTCAGATTTTTCAATCCCGAAATGTATTATAAAAAGAAGAGCTAATTTTTTTTCTCTTTCAACAAAAAATCAACCGGATCGACACATTCCGAATATCCACCAGATTTGAATTCCAGCAAATCCTACGAATTGAGATCAAGATCATAAAAATCCGGTAATCGGTTCTCGAGACGCGACGTAATCAATTCAATATTTTTTGCTCCATTTTTTTTCTTACAATAACTCGTAAACTATCGGATCGATCGTATCCAAAATTCGAACAGGTATAAGTGAGGAAGAATAGCGTCGATTCATACAAGAAAGGATAAAATCGGTTTATTCGTTATCGAAATATCGTTGGCTGAAAAATAGTCGGAAATGATTTACTGAATCTCTGAACATGGAGATCTGGGGGAAAACTGAACCCTTCATTTTCACAATGATCATCATAACTTCGGTTCCTTTGAATTTCTCTTCAAATACAGCAAAAAAAAAAGAAAAAAACGACAGATCGGTACAATCAGTTCTATTTTTGGGTGACGATGAACAATTCACTGATAGAAACTTTGTACATACCTAGATAAAAGTTGAAAACTTGAAACCGTGAAACGTGGTACGTGCAATTACGGTAAATGCGGCTGTTTGCAATCACCTCGGCACCCCAGGGATTTGTCATCTGGTGCGAGAAATAAGACAGGAGGTTTTTAGCCATAGTACCTACCAGCCTGTAGGTATTATGGTATACATACCGCATAGTAAACAACAATTCTGTATTACAAATGGCTGCAATGCTCCTCCGCGTCTACTCGTTAAGTTTTAATATATTCTTACTGTCCTTGCCCGATTTTACATTGCCGATTACTTTTTACACCAAGTAAATTATTTACTACTGTAGTGATGATATACCAGTCTGTTAGTCTTCAAACGATCTGCGTATTTTTATTGCAAAAAATCACATTCACAGATCATTAATCGAGCTATGAAAATTGATCGGCGATGGGATGATAGTTACGAACTTCTTCATGGTTTCAAACGTCCGCCAATTTGGAATCGGAAATGATGGGGTTTCCCAAAGCTTGTGGGAAAATCATATCCTAGAGTTCACGAATTTCTTTCAAGACTTGAATCAAATCGGTTCCCCGTGTTTCCTATGGAATAGTGAGTGCAAAAACTCCGCGCATACCCGAGTCGTCGGAATGGAAATTCTGGTCTCAGTCTACAAATCCTCATCAAAGACTTGGAGGTGTGAACCAGAATTTCAGGGCATGATAATGCATGTGATAAAATTTTGATTTGCACCCAAACATGAGAGTTACATCCGTTTTGGAAAAGTTTAGGCAGAAACTAGAGTTCTGAGATTTTATTTTGGACCCGTAGATCCTAGAATTCAGAGAAGCTTCTTGATCCTGGCTTCGAGCTTTAGCTTATCGATATTCAATGAAACCTTTTTTGAACTGATGGACGAATAAATACTGAGTATAAAATAGAATTGATCATTGAGTTGATTTTTCACACAGTTCTAAGCTTGTGAGTAAAATTTGAATTTTTGTTTTAGGATGTAGAGACGCTAATCAGAGTGTCAAGTGTGAGTGTTAATTGTAATTTACACCTCTGAATTCTCACCTAGTGACTAATTCTACTAAAACCGAATTATATTTCTGTCGGCAAAACTGAAAGACAAAGGAATTGAGGTCTTGGACGATAAAACTAGGATCTCTATTCCGTCTCGGGTATAAAATATGTTCAAGTATTACTCGTAAGGTATGCATAGAGGATCGTATGCATACGTCAGCTCGTTAAGCCCTGGCCACCGCAGTAGCTAGCATTTCCTTCTAGCATCGAAATAGCTTAATCAGTCTTGAGTTCTTGCGAAAGGTATCGATACGACCCTATTAGGATAGCCTGTGGATGTTTCGTCGAGCACATAATACCCAAGGTTTGCGAATCTCTATAGGAACTGGTGGATAGGTGCGAGAGGTTCATTCGCCAATACCTGCAATCTGGCAGTAAAACAAAAATTGACGATTCAAGTTCAATTAAAATAGCTTCACGTTCCTTGAGAAGCTTTCAGACTCTCGAAGGCTTAAAGTAGCTCATGCAGCTGCTACTGATCACTAGAACTACGCAAGAAGGAGAAGTAAGTAATTAATGCGATTGCTTTACTCCGACTTCGATCTACTATGTCTACTCCTTGCTGTAGTACGACACAACATATCCAAGACCATCTCTTTGCGTTAATACACCAAGTTATGGTATTAACAACATGAAATTTGATCGATAGCTGATGACGATTTTTGCAAACTATATTTCGAATTCGAATTCAGATTCAGAGAATATCGCTACGGGAGTATTTTCTTGAAATTTTTAAGCGGGTTAACAAATATTTGCATAACTTTAAAGAACCGTACAATGAGATACTTCTAGCTCATAAATTCTCACTGCCGTCTGAGAACCGCGACATTCTGTTGGTTATAAAATTTTGGATTTTCAGGTTCACAGGCAACTGTAGATCTTGTTCTTGTTCTTGTTTTTTGAACAGCTATTTTGCAGAAAAAGAGAAAAGAGAGAAATAATTAAACCAGCTCTCCACATATGCTGATTCGAATCTATATAGTCCTTAAGGGGGTATCCACACCTTTCAATGGGTCAAAATTCTGAGGAAGAGATTGATATTTTACAGCAAATTTGATTGTCTGATCAAATCCAAAAAAATCATGAAGTTTGAGGAGGAATTGACCCTCATTATCTATATTCAATATTAAATATTACTTTGAGTCTAATAGTAGTTACGTTGAATATAGAAAAATACGAAATTACTCGGTTGTCGTAAAGAATCATAAGCACGGTTGGATCGATCTTGGAATTTTTGGTTTTCAATTGTTCAGAAAGGATGCCTATATCAGATGAACATACAACTTTTCGATATCACAAAAATTGCCTGATTCATTCAGTTTTTACTGAGATTTTTCTAATTTTTCAGTTTTTTTCTCTACTTTTTCTATTATCTCAATCAAAAATGGTCATATCAGAAAGTCGTATGTTCATCTGATAGAGGCATGCCTTCTGAACAATTGAAGACCAAAAATTCCAGAATCGATCGAACGGTGCTTCTGATTCTTTACGACAACCGAGTAATTTTGTATTTTTATATATTCAGCATAACCACTATTAGACTCAAAGTAATATTCAATGTTGAATATGGATAATGAGGGTCAATCCCTCCTCAAACTTCATGATTTTTTTGGATTTGATCGGACTATCATGTTCGCTGTAAAATATCAATCTATTCCTCAGAATTTTTACCCATTCAACGGTGTGGATACCCCCTTAATCTGATCATATTTGAATTTCAATGCTCCCATGGGGTCAGGACGTCTCCAAATATGTACAAAAAAATGTAGTCAAAGCCCCAGGGTCCTATCTCAATTCCAAGTACCACTCCTAAGCCTCTGAATTTTCCCATTTCAATAAAACACGATTTGTCATATTTCGCGGTTAATTTTTTTCCTTTCTATTGCCGTATAGCTCCGAAAAATCTGAAACTTGTTCCACTCCTTACCTATAGTAGTAGATATTTCATGAAAATTCGACAGATTTTCAACAATATAATTTTCGAAGCTACAGCGCACCAAAAAAACTAAAAAAAATTTCTCATTTCAAAATTGTGATGAATAAAATTTGATCGTTAAAAATCTGTACATTTTTCCCGGATACCTACTACTATAGGTAATAAGGGTGTGGAGTTTCAGATTTAGAGAAGCTATAATGCGATAGGAAGTCAAAAATAACACCAAAGTACCAAAAATCGTGTGTTATTTGAATAGGAAAGTTCGAAGGCTGTGTGGCAGTACTTGGAATTGAGATAGGAACCTGGGGGTTTTGATTAATTTTTTGTTTTTTTTACATATCTGGAGTCGTTCTTCGAATATGACAGAATCAAGAACCACCCAATATCTTGATTAATTCGACTAGTACACGTATTGCAATTCCCTATAGAAAAGTAAGAAAACTAAAATAAAATGAATAAAAAACGGAACGGCTTTCAACTATAGTGTAAATATGTGTAATATATAATGAGTTTGAATTATTCATGTGGTTAGAGTTTTACGACAAGCTCGTTTGTTCTCTCCTGTATATATATATAACCGCGAGCTTGTATCGTTTCATTTTGTGTAATACACCTCTTGGTCGAGTTTCGGTTCCCCATAATTAAATTTATATCGTTTTATTTTTTTTTTTTTATATCTTGACTCGCGTGATACCGGAAAAGGAAGGAAGTCCCGGCCCCGCGCCGAATGAATTCTTTAAACAAGATATAAAAAAAAAAAAAAAAAAAAAACAGGAAATACGAGGCGTTGATCGAAGCGCGCCTTTCTACTTTAGGTAATAAACTACTAATAAGATATCATACTTAATTGATCGGCGATCTACCAGCTCGTACTAGTAACTTACTCGTTACTTTTATTCATGATCGGTATGGATCGAGATACAGTAGGTTGTCTTTACTGATTGATACAGTAATTAAAATCGACTACGAGCCTTACATGTATACATATAACTATACTACCTACATATATCGCGAATGTAATATAATATAACTATCCTAACGTATCAACGTTGTCGGCGTGGTAACGTCGTCGTGTTACGATTTCTTTGCTCTTATATATGTACGTCTTCGATCGCCTAAGGCTAGAGGGTTCCTTTTGCTACCAACACTGACCGAGCGAGAATGAAGTTCATAAATAGCTTTGAAGTTTGTTAATTAATTAATATTGATAAGACCTATTTTTTTCTTTCTTTGTTTGGTTTTTGTAACTTGAGTTCGATACCGGGTGGTCGACAAACCTTTGTTTTTTTTTTATTATACAGAAATATGGTTTTCATTTTGTATTATTCGAAAGATAGGTATTTCATGCCTTATATTATTGACGATTTACTTTCCACCTTTTTCCCGCATCTTATGCTGGCATATCGGAAATCTGATTCGCATTCGTGCATCATCATCGCGTGGTCATTATCACGGTTGTTCAAACCGGTCCTAGAAAGTTGAGTTATTTCATTATTTGACTGGTTTTAAGTATCAGTAAGAAATAAAAGTAATCGTATTATCGTTGAAAGAACAAAAAACAAAAAAAAAAAAAATAAGAGAAAAGAAAAGAACACAACATAAAAATAATAACCATTCGGTAAGATTTCGGGATTAAAAAAGGTGGTAGAAATCTCGAAACGATATGGATGAGATGATGAAATTTATTACACAATATCGACAATACGTCAACATGGATAAGAAGTTGTTAGTTGTCGATCAAACGACGGTATTATAGAAAATAAGACAGAAAAAAAAAAAAAATCTCATACAAGTTAGACAAGCTTAGAATATTCGACATTCGTCTTCTTCATACGACCTCGATTTAAACAAGAATTCAAACCGTTTCGTTACGGGTGGTCCGACTATCGGCGACGATATAAAGATTCAAGGGATTCGAAACGGTGTTAATCTTGAATATAATATAATATATATATATATAGACCATCGAAACAGCTGTTACGCTCCGTAAGCCGTGACGAAAAGATTCCTAATGGGTATATCGTAAAGTTAATAACGATTTATAATATCATTTTCATATATGGTCGATGCGAGGATATAATTTTTTCATTTTCTTCATTTTTTTTTAATTTTTTTATTCTACTCCGAGCCGATTCAGTCTATACGAAAAACGATTAAAATTATTTTACTTTATTTTCTATAAATTGATGACTTCATTTATTATTTTTTCCTATATAATCTTATATCTACCTCGTACACCCATGTATTACGTATTTACAATTCGATACAATAAGACCGTGACCGCAGTCAGGTAAAATATTCATATAGGTACAGGGTCGCGGAGAGCTTCGGAGTATTTAATCTTAGGAAGCCATTCACGATTAGTTGCAGTGAGATTCTTTGCATTTTTATTTCAATACGATTCCGTTTTTTTTTTTTCCTTCTTTTTTTTGTTCTTTCAAAGGTTTTTTGAGTAAGGCTGTTTTCATGTAGACATTTCTCACTCGCTGACTTGCGATCGGATTAAAGGAAGCAATTATAAAAGCTACACCTCAAGATTCATCTACCTCACGTTCGATGATCTATCTATACGGCATCGAGATCTGCGAGAGATCTTTAACCATGGTGAAAATTCAATTCAAACCCATTTACGCGTCTTTCCGGTGATCAATATCGTTGATTTTTCAATCCACTAGACATTCGATTACCACCGGTGAGCTAACCCCCTCCAATGATTATTTATGGCACAACATCGACTCCCACTTATCAAACGTACCTCAGATGTAGTACTCTGTACAATTTGTTATTGCTTCAAGAAGTTCGAAGTCAAAATAAATTCATATATTTATGATCACCAGATGAAAGAAAATTTTTTGTTTTTTTTTTTTTGATTTTTTGAAAAATAATATGAAATAACTTAGTCTAGAGATGATTTTTTTCAAATTTTATTCAGCGATTTTAAAGAAATCGATATTCTTGTGATACTTTTCATTTCTTGATCATCTTTTAAGTGTGACAAATTCATAACACCGGGAGCATCGGGAATGTTCGTTTCGACATGAGCAGCATGCAAATTTTATAAAAATAGTAATGATTCGAAGTCAAAATGCACATTTAGAATTCTGATTCGTTGATTCGGTTATCCAAAGGCTTGGGGGATGAGTAATAGATTAGCTAATTAAATTGCAAAAAAAAAACAGATTTTCCGAGATTGGAATCCTTACCCATAAAGATCATACGTGTAGTTCCCTTAATTAAGCACATTTAATTCGAATACTAATTGCGGATGGAAATATAATTTGCTATAGCAAATTTTTTGCGTTCTGTTTAAAATTATGCGAGTTGCTAGTAGCGGTGACGTTTATTCGCCCTTGGTCAAACAGGTTGTATTTATAATACGTAAGTTGCATATATGTATATTCAGAGATTTTACGGTGTATCTCAGGCGTTTATGGGTACCCATTGCGTGACATTCCGTGAACTCGTTTTCGACGTTTACTTGGCTATAGCACGTAAAGCTTAAATCGTCCGAGCCATTAGCCCTGAACCATAGAACTCGCTGAGGTAAACGCAATTCGCGGTGCGAAAAACCGTAACGTATCTACTATAAGCTAATGCGCTGAAACCGGCCTCTTTACGAGAATCCGCATAGCCATAGATATTTTAACCCCCGAGGTTTACTCGCTAATACAAACCTGATTTCGCCTAGTGGTAATGCGGAATTTCATACCGCGAAGTAGGTGCACAACGTTTTGAATTTCCGAACGCCTTCAACTTTATACAAATATTGAAAGTTGGTTTGAAAACGGAATCATAGCTATGGGAGTGAATGAATGATAAATAGATCATTTTTATTTCGAGCTGGTTAAATAATCACTCTTTTTATTCAATTCAGGCGAAACGTTCTGCAACTTCGTGCAACAATATCACGAGAAAGAATAAACGGATTTCATCCTTTCTTGTATCAATCCATGCGGTTTCTTCTAACTTGAAACTCGAATTCGAATTTGGATTCGTTCGACCGAGTAGTTTTCGACTTATTTGAAGAACAATATGTCGAGGAAAAAATACTTCAATGATGATATCTCGAAAACTGGTCAAGTGATTTTCGTAAGAAAGAAAAATACATTTGCTTTAGTTTCTGAGCTTGAAATATTCGAAAGGAAAATTCTAGGTCTTGTCCATCGAGGTCAGCCGACTTACATCGACGAGTATTTTCACCGAAGTGATGATATAGTAGTGAGATAAAGGTGGAAGTAAAATGAATAGCGAAAAAAAAAAGGAGGAATAAAATAACTAAACGCATAAGTAGGAATAAGAATAAGAATAAGAATAAGAATAAAGGAATAAAGAATGAGGTCTCTGGAGGCCTCTCACGACTTACTTTTATCTAAACTACCCTAAGGCGATCTCTTCGTCATGGCATCGCACACTGTCTATGCAAATCAAAGTCGTTCAACTCTAAGATGCACGCGCTTCGATAAGGATGACCATGCCTAAGAGAATCGCAATGCTGGCTTATGGCTCTACGACCTCTACCTACCTACCTACCTAACTATCTAACTATCTAACCGAGAAAGTTGAAATGGAAAGTAAACCCCTGTAGTCATACATATTGCATATAAAGATATAAACGATTCACCACATTACACACACATTATGTTAAAATCAGAGCAAACGTTGCTGTCGTCCTTCGATTAAGTCATGTGCAGCAAAGAGCAAAGGTATAAAGGTACGTGACTCACGATTTACTATTCTCGTCTTACCTTATGGATCAAATATCTTATAGGTATACCTTTACCCTAACGACTCTGTCCTAAGAAACTCGGCCATATTTGTCTCTGAGAAAGGGATTTTACCGAACGGTTTAAAAAATAAAAAATAAAAAATAAAAATACCATACCTACCCGTAACTCCGCTTAAGAAATCGTTCAATTTACATCGCCTTCAAGAGCTACTGAACCGCTGGATTATACTCGCTCTGGATGACCTTCGTCTATATTTAAGTCCTGGGCGTCTTACACGCCATGGTATCTACATTCACGTACATAGATGCATCGATGCATATATATGTACTTCGTTATAGATTCAAATATTCACACAGGCTGTGTCCAAAGTTGTGAAATAGAAAATAAAAGAAAAAAAACTTCGTAATTGCAGAAAATATGCGAATCCTGATAGAAAATGTCATCGAATATAGAGCTTCTTGTCCTTTTGGAACGATTGAGATAAATTTGAGAAAACTTTTGCCAGGAAAAAGTTGATCGCTTCTTGCGGTAGGGTGAAATTTGTTAAACTGTTTAGAAAACTTTCCGGTTAATGAACGTCCTGATATAATTTTCTGAGAATATCTTGAGCAAGGTGGAGGCATCATTAGACGCCCGTATTACAAATGACGTTGAGTGAGCAGAGAGCGTGGAGCCCTAGTTGACCAGGTCGTTGAATAAACTGAGGGGCGCCGGACTGTGAGGCAAGAACTAAGTCGTCGTTCCCAAGTCGAGACTGACCAGCAGATATTTACCTGTTTTTTATTATCAGTCGTAACAATAATGAGTTTGAGACGTGTTTTTACCTGACTGAACAATTTCCGTACCTAACTTATTCCGCTATGAATATTTTCGAGAAACGAAAAAACGATATTTCTCACTCGTCTTAGTCCAGTTTGCAATTCATTGGCTCCTTAGGTCGTTGAAGTCAAGTTCACGGAAGCTGGAGCGAACTGCGAAGCCATGGTTCGTATTACGAATGGTCTGATATATATATCGTCGGAGAGAATCTATATGATACAGTACGGACTTTGGGGTCGTATGTTACTCAGTGGGATACCGATAAATGAAACTAAAATAAGCACAGAAACGTCCTCAAGCTCTTTTGCCATTCGGAATACAACGCGTTTTCAGGACACTAAGGATATTTATATCCCTACTTCGACACGGTTTTACCTAGACACTATATGCACTCGTACAAGACCCCAGCTGTAAAGTCCCATTAATTGCTCTCTAAATTTGAATCAGTGGAAATTTCACTGATTGAATCAGTGATTCAGGATTTCACTGCCGAATCAGTGGTTTTATACCTAATGCACTGATCAATCAGTTAACTCCCTCTCGTCAATGATTTTACCACTGCAAAACCAGTGCCCCAGTTCACTATTTGATCAGTGACTATTCTTATGCTAGAGGCGCTGCGTAACTAACGCGGGCTTGTGACTTGTGGTGACTTGCGTTTCACATACGTTCATTTTGATTGCGGCGTCGTAGATGAACGATTGAAAAAAGGAAGGTGTTCGATATCACAGGTAAGTACGTAACTACATACATACATTCGTGAAATATACTTTAGAATTCGAATATCAGGTGTGACCTGCACAAACATCAACTTCACTCTCTTCCATGGTATACTGTTGATAGGTTAGATTAGGTCAGATTACATTGAATCATATTGTTCAGATTGGTACGATACTCGTAGTTTACGTATTATTGGGTGATCTCATGACTGGTCTACCACGAAGAATGATAATAATATAATTACCACGAGTTTACTGCATTATCGTTGGTTTATTTTTTATTTTATTTTTTTAACCTTAGTTTACGTATTATTGGGTGATTTCATGACTGGTCTACTATGAAGAATGATAATAATATAATTACCACGAGTTTACTGCATTATCGTGTATGATTCCTGCATACTACAATTCTGACGTTGATTTAGAGGATAGAATATGCGAGCTTAGGTTAGCCCTTGATTTTTGTGACCGCGTGTATTGCATTTTATATAAAAACTAATTGAAACTTAATTAACCCTGATATAATATAATCTTACCTGTACTTCTATAACATATATATTATGATCTCTTATAATGATATATTTTAATCTCCTGATATAATAATAATATTCATATTATATATTATATATATTTATTATTATTATTATTATTATTTATTTATTTTATATTATATATTATATATTATTATATTATTATATTATTATATTATTATATTATTTTTATATTTTAATCTACAACGTATAGCTACGTTTTTGTAGAGCGCAATGTGAACGTAAGTATAATGACATTGAAGTTTGCATCGTTGGAACGCAACGAAATTCGACGTAAATTTAAAAAAAAAAATATACACAGCATAAAAATGATCCTACTATAAGTTTATTAATATTTTCAAGTTATTTCTAGTTGTTTTCACTTTTCAAACATATAGCAGGATCAATTTTGGTAAATTAATATATTTAAATTTCTTCTTTTTCGGATTTCGTTGCGTTCCAACGATGCAGACTTCAATGTCATCAAGTATACTAGTTTTACTACTATTATAGTATACTTAAGTAATATACTCAAGTATAGTATACTTTAGTTTTAGGAAGTTTGGTTAAAGTTTCTTCCACAATAAAACCTTATAAAAAAATACGTGAGATATAATATTTTGCTTCTTCAGGTCAGCATCCCCATTAGATAAAGCCTATTACCCAGTATATTTTACTGATTCGATCAGTGAAGTTTTCGCTGATTTAAACAGTGCAATTTCACTGATTTAAACGGTGCAATTCCACTGATTCGATCAGTGAGTACATTTTAACTGATTGAATCAGTGACTTTTCACTGATTTCCAGTGGCAGACTTATAACTGTAGCCATCAGTGACTATTCACTGCTGATTAGTGACTTTTCACTGATTCAAATTTAGAGAGTGCAATTTAGCGACTAACACGCGATGGTATTTCAAGCCACAACCATTATTCACGATCTGAGAAAGTGTAACACATCTGTGATACTTGCACTTCGGCATTCTCAATAATTCTGAACTTTTCATTCCGAATGAAAAATCGAAAATATTGCTATTCGCGGTAAACTATTATTCAAGAGTTTCCGAGCAAAGGTAAGAGGTGAGAGGTAAGAGGTAAGAGGTAAGAGGTAGAGGTAGAGGTAGAAGTAGAGGTAGAGGGTAGGGAACGTCGAGACCTCGGCCTTGGCGGCAGTTTGCCTTCGACTCTCGTGGAAGCCGGACTACGCCAACCCCAGGACGGTATTAATACCCACGTGCGGATTTATGAACGATGTAAACAAATGGGTGCGGGTGGTGTAGCCGAGGCGTTAGAAGGCCGGGACGGAGTAGTGGAGTAAAATCGTTATTAAGATTGATTTTCGGTATTCGGATATAGACACGAACGAAATTAATTAACAAGAAGATTGATATATGAGGATTAATCGAACTGGGATCGAATGAATAAATAAATAAATAGATAAATAAATAAATAAAGTAGAGATAATCGAACTTTTATAATTAACGCGTAATGTGGAACGGTGAAGGAAAATCAAAAAGTTATCATCATAAGAAAGAACTCCAACGATTAGGAGTGCGAAATCCTAGGACGATCCATGATCCGTACATTTTATGACGATCTAGACGATCTTTTCAAATGTCTGATCGGAAAATGGTACTTTAATCATACTTTATGATGATTTAGAATTATCCGATATCTAAACAGAAGACGAAAATCGATTGTCAAATCCGATTTTTTAAAATTCCAAATTTTTATTTAAATCGTTTAAGTTTGTTGACGACATTCTCCTTCTCATTTTCCTTTTTCATTAATAATCTTCATCCTTTCTCTCTCTCTCTCTCTCTCTCTCTTTCTATCTATCAAATGTAGTTTTTCATTATCATTATTAGTCCCATAATATATTTGCCGATTTTAAATGAATGTTTACGAATAATTTATAACGAGCCAGTAAGATCGATCGATCGTTCGTTTTCTTCCAGCCATTTATGGAGCGAAGAATTGAACGTTGCGCAAACTTGGATTCGCGTGGGCGAAGCGGAAGAGAAGGATTTAAATCGTGTGGGCATTTGGTACAGTTGCATCGTGTGGGATGTCGCGAGATTTTTAAATAGTTATTGCCCATTCGAAAGCCGGGCTGGCTTATTCATATCCATTTTCAAAATGACTCAGTATAGTTCAATAATTAAGAATCTTAAATATCTTTTTCAAACATAAGGGAGAGAAAGAAAGAATCATCATAATATTTCCTTCGTTTTTCTCAAGACTATTTATACATTTTTTGTGCAAAAATGAATCAGTTTTGTCCATTGAAATATCAGGAGTCTCTCATTTCGTCCTTATAATTCCTGAACTTTGAATAATCCGATTTTCAACGTGCGCAGGAATTCAAATCGCTATTCGAATCGGACCTGGAGGGGACAGTGCAGCATTCGGTAACTCGGAGGTCGTTTGTTCGTGCATAGCAAATGAAGAGATTGTCCGAAAGACAATAGGATGTTAGTCCCTGGTACAAGAAGATTATGCAGAGTTGGACTAGCGGCAGTTCTAGTCACTGCCCTATGTGCCCTGGCCTTTGTAGACCTGCCACCTCAACTTCCAGAGCCTTTACCCGACCCGCCACCCACGCTGGGTAAGCACAATCACCCATATTATATTTATTACAATTACCGATTTCAATTTCGTATCTCAGACTTGATTGAATCCAACTTTCAGCTTTATTTTAGTCAAATTCATTTCGTTTCTTTCATGCGGATTTTAAACCGTGTGAGAATTGGCTCTTTAGTGACCCGGGGATTATACTCGCTTAAAGATTTATAACACCAAGAGGCAATTTTAATGCCTTAATAATAACGGATTAAATATCGTTCAAGGAGCCGTTATTAACTGGTAGAAGTTATTCATCGTTGATTATAATTTTTTCTTCATGAACAAAAAAAAAAAAACAAAAAAAAAAAAAAAAAACAGATAAAATATAATTTACTACCGGTAAGAACCGCGGAGATTAGTCCACTGATCTTCGATCATCTTAAAATCGAGGAAATCTGATGATAAATCATGAGCAATATTCATCCGGGGTATGAAATAATAATCGATTAAAACGCGATTTGCTGTATATGTTGCGTTTGCAATAAATTATTATTTAATCGGGAGCGAACAGCTTATTAGCATTCTCGGGGAATAGATTTATCATAAAAAATTTTAAGGAGGCTCATATTATACTCATTAGTAATTAAATTGTGTGGATTATGGAAACGAGAAAATACCGTGCAAAAATTATATACGCAGTTATTAAATTTCCGCAGAGTATGATAGGAAATGATTTATACATATATTGAGGAATACAAGCGGAATGATGATGACGATGATGAAATTTTTGTTGTTTTTTTTTTTATTTTTCGAAAATCTTTCGCGATCCAGTGTTACGTTGAGAAAATTTGAAACGGTTGGTCCTTTACGTTCGAGTCATTCCGCGTAGCGAAGTCCTTGATATGTATAAGAATTGCACGTCACTCCCGAGCGATTGTAAATTTTTCTTTATTTTTTTCTTTTTTTTTTTTTTTACTGCGCCAGATGGGTGGTTCGAGGGTATTTTGTTCTCACTTTAAAACAAATTACGAGGGCCGCATTTCTTCGTTGATTACTTTCCGACAGAAACTTTCGTACGATTCATGATCGAGTCTGTTTTTGCTTTCTAAAAAAGCCTCTAGGAGTTAGAAGGGTGGATTCCGAATTTCCAAATCGTAGCAATTTTCACTCGTTCAGGATTATTCCTTGGGGCTAAACTGGTATGTCGTGTCAGAAATGAACACCGAAGTTAATACCTGCGCTTTGACGTCCGACAAATAAGTCTCATAATGAGGTAGCAGAGATCCATGGCAATTAGTGCTTCTGATTAACCTCACGTACCCACTTCAAGCTGTAAACAGAAAATGATTGACTCTGGTAAAGTGGACGGTCGTAAAAAGCTAGACTCAAAGCCACATCATCGTCACGTTACCAGTAATTAATCTTGGTAACTCGTTCTTGGACCCATATACCAAAACTTATTGGCATATCATTAAAGTACCTCATTCCCATAATACCGTTTTGTCGATTCTTCTGCCATTTTATCATCCGCGAATTAGAGAGCCATTAATGTACCTTCAATTTATCCGAAATACTAAACTTGGTACTCGCTTCTTCCAGGCGGTGAACCTCCAGGTACTCGAAGCGTCGTGGCCTATTCATGGGCTCGGAGATTGGCCCTGGATTATAGACCTTCGGTAAAGTGCCCAGGGAACCAGACTCGCGCACAAAAGGAATTTCCTATTCCATTGCCTGCCACCAAGTGGCTAGAGACTTTAGATGGAGGGCTTTTTCTATTTAGCGCTCACCTCGACCAGCGTGTAACTGCCTACCCAAACGTCAGGGTGATCGGAGTCAGGAGTAAACCTATTGAGGATCTGGTTTACTGCACAATTTGGTAAGTGGATGTCCGTTTTCGTTTCATTGTCAGACGTTCAGCAATTACAACCACAAAGCATTGCGAATTTAGAAACGATTCCACAGGGAAAGAACCTTGGTTGTAATTTGGAATTTCTAGATTTCAATATTGGGAAAAAAATCTGTGGGGTATTTTGACAGCAGAAAGTCACGTTCTGAAGTCACTCCTGGATTTTTATTGTTGGGATTTTTGAAGGACATGTTCTTAATAAAACAGAATGACATAACTGTCAGCAAAACTAAAGCACAAAGATTTCTATCTCAACTCAGGATATCCTTTTTTAAAAATACTCGAAAACTTCTCTCCGGGTGAAGAAGTGAAACGTGCCAAGTCAATTCGAGTATTCATTGGTTGTAAGGATCTCGAATAATTGTTCAATAACATCATGTTTAATCTTGTTCCAGGTACAACAAAGACGGATGGGTTCGTTCGGTTTCGATGGAAGCATTGACGGCCGATATTTGGCTTGATCGATGGGGTGGAATATCGGACACATATACCGGGGTTTTAATAACATGTCCAATGTCAAAGTCTTCCTCGTTTCGTCCTTTAGGTGTAGTAGTGAGCTCGTCACCTTGCAACGAGTATCCTAGTCATAGTTTAGAAGTAAGTTCAAAGAGACTGGGAGGTAGTAGCACAAATACGACAAGTTATAACGAACCGAAGAGAGAATTTACCCTGTGCATAAAGGGTCTGGACTTTGACGAGGATATATCTGTTAAGCTGGTTGCTTTCGTCGAACTTCACAGGATCCTTGGTGCCAGTAAATTTTATTTTTACGTATTCAACGTTCACGAGAATGTCATGAAGGTCCTTAGGCTGTTCGAAAGCTCGAACGTAGTGAGATGGGTGAATTTGACCCTCCCAGGTAATTTACCAAACGGTATATCAGCAAGGAGGAAATTTTTAGGTGAAGAGATGTGGCTTAAACGTAGAATGGAATTAATCCCTTACAATCATTGTTTCTACGAGAATTTATACGAATCTGAATACGTAGTACCGATCGATATAGACGAGGCGATTATTCCTAAACGTAAAAATAACTGGTACCAGCTTTTGGAAGAGGAGAAAATAAAGCTCGGTGAATCATTCGACGATTTTGCATCATACGCAGTTAGAAATGCATATTTTTTTAACGAAATACAGACGGGGATTAATGACTCGAAGATTCCTGGTATCCGGTATCTAGACACTCTCAGAACCGCGTTCATCCCACCCGAAGGCGATTCCGTAAAGAGTTTCATCTCCACAAAACGCGCCCTTACTGTTCACAACCATTACGCTCTTACTACTCTGGACTCAGCTACCAGAAGAGCACATCACTTCCTACCAAATGATGTCCTCAAACATCACCACAGGATCTGCGACGCCAGACATTTGGACTGTGAAATGCTGATGCAGGACATTGTCCAGGATAAATCAGTACTTCGTTACGTGAACGATCTGATAATCAGGACCGAGTCGGTTCTGTCAAACTTGACGCTTTACTAGAATAATTTGTACATAGATCTAATGAACTTTTAATAAAGCTCATCATTGTCCTTATCATGATCCTTCTGACTTTTTCTAATCTCAAATAATATCCACGCCTCTATAGTATCCAAAAATCCCACCTAATAGTTTGAGAAACGTTTGAAATCGGCCAAGTTTCTACATCCAGTTTGATAGACTTTTAAAACTTTTCTTATTATTTCCTCGATTTTTTTCAAAGCTTCACGGATGATAGCAGCTTGCGGAATATCGTGAGGATCGTTTTTCAAGGATCGTAAATCACCGTTATATTATTTTTCGTATTCAATTTCGAGTAATAATAATAAGAAAATGACGATAAGATTTGATATGAAAAAGCGTCGTCAATCCGTAAAGTGTAAAGCATTAAGAACTTTTCGTTATATTTACGATCGGAGATTGAGAAGATCGTGAAATAATAACGCGTACTCAAAGCTTCTTGAAGCAATAAATAACCTGGGTAGGTGTAGATAAAAATCTCATTTCTTTGTTAAGATGAAATTAATGAAAATTATTTTCACCGCAAAGATAGGATACGATTCACGAGATAACGTTCTGGTTTTGTTGGTATTAAGCATATATGTACTTAGAAGCGTCTATATACAACATTACGGGCCATTTTATCTAAAGATATGCCTTTGTACACTTTCACGCTGTTCGCAACCAGCTCTGTAAATTGGATTGCAGGATTTTCAAAGGCCATTAATTAGCGGATTATAGAATGTAAACACCATCTTATAATGGCCAGAGATCGCGATGTGGATTGGCAAGAAATACCTATTTTACATTCAGTCGGCCAAGGAATTTCTATATATTTACTATCATTAAAATCAGCTGCAGGGGAAATCTAAGGAAAAAATCTTACCGATGTAATAACTAGATTTGATATTAGGTATATATATAGGTATGAAAGCCCATATGAATAAATCTTTATCCTTAAATTCTGGGGATAAAATCTCTGTGGATTATGACATAACTTGATAACAATTTGCCAAATTTATGAATAGATTTGTCAAATGAATATTCTATCCACATATATTTCAATTATTTACGGAAATTTAACTCGAATTTAGCCCACCATAAATTTTCCATTCGATTGCGCGGGGAAGATAAATTGGTATCGACGTATATAGACACAAGATATACAGCATAGGTGTAGAAGCAATTCCAAACTCAAAATATAGTAGGCTAGCCCTATTGGGGATGAAAAATGAACACCGTATTACGTTTCGTTGAGTCAAAATTCAAATAAAAGGAAATAAAATTAAGGCATTCTTCGTTTTTTTTTCTTTCTCTCTTTCTTTGCGTTTTCGCTGAGAGATAGCGCATATGGAAAATCGAATAGAAAATGAACGTGAAATGATAGAAATTAAGCAATTTTTATTAGTAGTCAAAAAACAGAAGAGATAACAATTCATGCGGCCAGGTTGAACCCTTACGGAAAAAAACCCTCAAATTTAAGGGGTGAATTCGCACCCCTCAAGTTTTGGGGGTTTACCATAAAAACTCAGGGTAAAATTCGGGGGTAAACCCGAGTTTTCATGGTAAACCCCCAAAACTTTGGGGGTGGGAATTTACCCCTTAAATTTGAGGGTTTTTTTCCGTGAGGAAAGTTCCGAATTCAAAAAGTATCAAACGGTAAGAATTTTCGAACGTCAACATTATCTGCCAAGTATAAAAAGAAAAGCAGACGAAATCCGATATGAAAATCGATGAAATCAAATTTTCGGAACTTTGTAAATGATCCGTTCAAACTATATACTGATATGTTAAAATCTCGAAGATGTATGTATACCTACATACATGCCTAAATACACAGCGAAGAATCGTGTGGAAGAATAAATTAGCTAGGTAATTGAGTACCTGAAGGTTTATTTGAACACCTGGAGGTATTCCGACGTCGATGTAGTGGTACATCGATATACCTCGGGTGTAGATGAAGTGAGAACTTGGAGAGGTTGAAACGTAAGGGTAGGTCAGCGTCACTTGAGCCATGAAACCGGGGTGATCCTCACCCTGCGGAGTATCGGGTGACACGTTGAGTACGAATAGAAGTGGAAAGAAGAGGAGCGAAGAGGATGAAGGTAAAGGAGATAAAGAGGATAGGAGAAAAGAGGCGATAAAAATAAAATAGAAGAAAAAAAAAAAGAGAAACGAACTCGTCGTATAAACCGCAAACGGAATTGGCAGGCGGGTTGCAGGGCGTCAGGCATGCGCCTAAGGGTTTGTCTGCTCGTCTAGGGGTAGAGGTAGTGTGTCAACGGCACGTGGGACTCCAGTTGTACTGGCCGACGCGCCGGGGTCGTCCAGGAGTTTGGTATCCCCAAATATTAACATTTCGTACCCTAAAATTTGTAGATATGAATAATGAAGAACGATCATCAATAAAGAGATAGAGAGAGATTACAAGGCTTCAAAATCGCTAAACAGTGCCTTTATACGTATTTATCAAAGACGCGTCTGATCGGCTCGCGATTAAATAGTTTAAAATATTTTTCAAAATAATTATGTGATCTCGTCGCTAATTTTGTCGCGGAATCACATTTCCTCGTTAAAATTTATCGCCGACTGATTAAAATCTGTGAATTAAATTTATAATAATAAGAAGCAGTTTTTAATTAAATTTAATCTTTCGTTGATTTATTGAGAAAATAAAATAAATAAATATAATATCTTTGAAAATCGCTCAAAGCGGAAATTATAATTGAATTAATAAATAAAATTACATCGACATGATTATAAACGTTCGTAAATAATTGTGGCTGTAATCAATATAAATTTATAAAAGGTTAACAGGTGGTATGCATTATACTTGTGTAAACGAATCGATTTTCATTTCGTCGGAGGTCACTTCACCCCGGGTGGAATAGCGCTCGGAATATTCATTCTTTTTATTTTTTTTTTATTTTTTTTTTATCTTCTTCTTCTTCTTCTTCTCTTATACACCCACCCTAAAATTTGATTTACGTATATAATAACGGACTCAAAAGATTTATAGTTAATTGTACGAACGATGGAAGAGAATAAAGTGAACGAGGCTTAGTGGAGTATGATTTTGGGGCAAAAATCGAGGGAGAAAAACGCGATTCGAATAGGTATCTTAAAAGATATTATATTTCACGTTTCATTTCTCTACGCTATGTTTTGACATCGATTTTATAAATCCCATTATAAAAGTGTTACAGTTTTATTTTCCCGAATAGAGTGCTGTTGTTCTGAAATTGACACGAGCCGTTGAATCCGGCTAAGAAAGGTTGTTCAAATTATAAGAAAACTCTAAGGGAAAATTCGCTTTTATTAAAATACTGAAAAAGACTCTCGTATTTTCATTTTAATTTACCTTTTTTTTTACTTTTTGTCTTTTTTTTTTCTCGTTAATTTGAAACTTTCAACGCTGCTCTCTCGTTCGTATATAATTACAAATCTTGTGTCAGCACATCTCGCAATTTCTCGAAATAAACTTTGAACTGTTTAAAACGCCGTTTAATTTATTCGCGATAAAAGACTACGCTCACTTTTAAAGACTGAGAATAATTAGCTTCTGAATGTCGAATAACCATAGAAAAATTAATTAACGTTAAAATAACATCAGATTGAATTTTTTTTACTGAAATGATAATTAAATTACCTGTTGATCCGCGACTTTATCGTGATTTATCTTTTTTTCTGATAGTAATTGGGATCGTTGTAAACGCGGGTTTCCTTCAATTGCAGATTTACATACATTTTGCATTCGATTAATTACGGCCACCATAAAACTCAAATCGGTCTATAACATTTAGAACATGCGTAGTTTTTTACGGTAATTTTTTTGTTTTTTTTTTTCTACAATTTCGGAGATATTACAGCTTCAATTTGCAGCCCATTTGGTAGAACAAACATTTACGATACCCATGTCACGTATTATGATATACTTGCGAGGTTTTGTTCGTTGTATAAATTCTTTTCGGTCGGTTTAGGGCTCTCAAGAACGTGAAAACGATACTACATAATATATACCGAGTCAAGAACGCATCTGTAGGGAGTAAAAGTGGAAAAATGTTGGGGAAGAATATTGCGGTAAAATTGGATCGATTTAGAGCCAACAGTTATTACTCGGTATATTTTGGCTCCATAAAGTCCACAGGGTCTTGAAGACCCTTTGCTCAGGTTTCAAGAATTCAAAAACTAAAATAGGAGGCGGCTGGAATAAGGATAAGAAGAAAAAAAAATATCTAAATCTGTGTCCAGACTCTGGCTTCTATATTCAGCTTTCATCGACCCCGTGAAATCCTAACGATATATATTATATGAAAATTTGAGATGAAATAACGAAGTGAGAATGACGGTGCGCGATGGGGAACTGAAACGTATCATGAGGCACAGCAGTTCGTGGCCCGAACGTGCTGTGGCCGTAAAAGTACGCATCAATCCAGAAACTAGGGCTTACACAATAATACCAACATTTTACGGTGACAATTACTGTTGCGAATTGTCAGCCCGAGTCACAGACGAAGGTTTGTTAAGCCACGATGAGAATACGATATCTTCAGAAGCCAGCAGGATTTGCATAGTTGATATCGAAGACAGGTCATCAAAATTGTTGAAAAATGAAGAGCAAAGAATACCCGAAGACGTTGGTAGAGAAGATGAGAAAAAATTGTCACAAAAAGTATCTCCGAATTTTACTTTCGGAAGAAAAAGTGTATTGGATTTATCCCCGGGGATTATAGGGGACAGCCACGGCCGTTTCGTGTCTATGGAGCTGTCTATGATGGACTCTGAAAATCCCAGGACATCTGAGTACAGAGAAAAAGCTAGCAAAAACCATGTGGCTAGAGCAATAAAAACTTCACCTCAAAGATCGAGTAAAAAGTCCAATTTTTATACGGGAAATGAAACCTGGCCAATCGCTGTCGACGGTACGTCAGTCAGTGGTGGATCTGTTCGTAGGAGTAAATCGTTGAAATGTGATAGTAGATCGAAGTTAAGAAGAAACGACTCTAAATCTTCGCGAAACGAATATAAGGGCGAAAGAATCACCTGCAATGACTTGACTTGTTCAAGAAACGATAAGGGGATACGAAAAAGTGAGATATTGAAGAAAGTTGACGAGACAGTGGGATGCAGTGAGCGGAATATCGATATCCTGCAAGAAGCAAACCACGCCTGTTCTAAGTGTACAGCTGAAGGACTTCTTCAGCTTAAAATTGACCCGTTTAGGGTGCCAGTCGAGGCGCCAAAGCCGTCAACAACTTCGCAAAGGAATTGCCCTGAGAGTGGTACTTTCACTGAGAGACGTTATCGGTCACAGTCAACGAAATATGAGTCCAAGGCAGAAATTGCTAAGACTAATTTAGCCCAACGTTCGAAAAGTTTTGGTGGTAATTTCAAGAACAATGCGGATAACGGATCGTCAGGAAAACACGTAATGGATCAGAGGAAGGAGGCCACTCTAAGGAGACATTATTATCCTGAGGGAGGCTGGGGATACGTCATCGTAACTTGTTCGGCTTTAGTCCACTTCCTTGGTATCGGCTTGCAGCTTTCAGCCCCTGGGACTTGGCACGTGTCTGCTGAACTCAAGTTCCATCATCCGCCTCTTCACACTGCAGGTAAAGATATAAATTCCCAGCAATATATTTTTCATTTTAAATATTGACTTTTATCGGTTATTCTATGGCACGTTTCAACCCTTACATGAGTCAACCAGACTTTGATACAATTTGCTTCAATTAACCAGCAGCGTTGTCACCTAATGTCACAAGCAACAAAATCGGCTAATAATGATCCCAAGTCTTTGAAGCAGAAATCACGCTTCATAGTCAAGCTTTTCTCTCCAATTTTCGAAAGGCTTTCTCATCAGTATTACACGGGGTGATATTTTGGGTAGACGGTGTGATGAATTGTACATTTTCTTAGTGCCTCATGCAGACGGGAAATGGAAAGGAGTTGAAAATCCTCATTCTCGTTATCCAAAATGAGCTATTATGTCTCTTTATTTCCGTTTGAACTTGAGGGTGCTTCGATCTAGAGTTAAGCTGTTCCCTGGAGAGGAGAAACCCTCTGACAGGACGGCAAACCGAGCCACAGTTTGGGTATAAATTTCAAGTTCCATCTCTAGGGGCTTAGTAATCCAATTTGTTATTTAACCCCTAGCTGATTCCGGGGGCGTATTTAACAAATGACTGTTAAAATAACGTTTGAGTTTGAAGAGGCTAGAACTTCAAAGTTCTGATCTGTTTATTTGCTTCCCCAAAAGTGTAATTAGATGAAAAGTAACGGAACAAACACAGCAGCTCCTTGTCAGGAAATTGAGGAAAAACCAATCTACCTAGCAGCTTCTAATACTTGATCAGGTTAGTTCCTTGAATGGGGCAAGGTCCGCACTTTTCTCGAGATCTTTTCACCCGCGATTCTTTTGTCGGAAGTGAAGTTCAAGGTTTTCAACAAAAACGAAACCGGAGTGAAATATGCACGAGTTTCTTTGAGGGCATCGAGAGTTGGGAAAGGTTCGTTTTTACCTTTTTCCAAGCTGAATCTGCCCGCTCTTACTTACACATACATCTATACCGTATACTTTTTTTCAGAATTTACTTACAAAGGCAAGCAATTATCTAATGTATGGACGTAGGGGTTGAGCTTTAGAAATACGTAAGTTAACGTCTTACAGGATCATCTCGGTCAATGATTCGTGGTCTAAAATTTACATAATCCTTTCTCACAACGCCAATAACAAATCTGACGTAGTACGTCTAAGAAGCATAGCTTCGACGGAACGAATAATACCTTAAACATCGTACTATATTCTAAGCCCGACGATGAGATGAATTTATCCAGAAAAATTTCTATCTTTTTTACAGATTTTTTTTTTTTTTTTTATCTCTTTTCTTTTCCAAGGCAAATACCGGAGATCAGAAAGTCCGACGAAATATACCAAGGCAAGATAATGGGTTAGAAAATTTATCATGCTGACCCTTAAAAAAACAGGATGTAGAAAAAAAAAAAAAAAAAAAAGAAAAATAAACAAACAAAAAGAAAGAAAAAAATAGATTTATACCACCGGAATGGAATAGTGGATCCGACGTAATGGCTTGACTCTTTTTTCAAAACCATTTGCGATGATGATCATTTAGATTAAATTTTTTACCATTACCGGAACATAAATGGGAACAAAGCTGGATGAAATGTTTGACGTGCGTAAAAAGAATAGGGGGATAGACGTCGAGGTTCTTTTACTTTTTTCTTAAAACCGCTAATAAGGTATGAGAAAAAAGAAAAGAAAAAAAACGGAAAAAATGAGAGAAAAAAAAAAAGATGACAACGTTGAATCGTTTTGCTCACTGAACGCTGATTGTGTTTACACCACTCCAGGCGTATATCTGACCTGAATTTACTCTTCCACTTCAGTTTTTTTTGAGTTAAATGTAATAAAATTTCCCATAGCACCGAGGATATTCCAAACAGATTTACCACGCTGACCGATTTTTAGTACAATCTAGAGCTGGCAAAATGACAACGTTAACTGTAACTGTAACTACCAGGACTTGTGAAAACTTTCGGTTCGCTGCACCTTATTAACTAACGTATAATGGAAGGGGTTGAGTAAGACGGTAGATGAATATCAAGATAGTTTGTTGAGCTCTGATTCTGGAGGAAAATTGAAAAAGATAAATTTCAAGTTCTGAATTTGAAAAATCCCGAACAGTAAAAGTTCCAAGTTTTTGTATTATGGGAAAGAATCACAGTTTTTAGACAGGATATTTACCCGGAAGTCTACACAGACAATTTCAAAAATTTTGATACAGCTAAACACCACAGGATAAAAAAATCGACGCGAAAAAATCTGTAGGTGTTATATAGTTTGTTGCGTGTCAGTTTGAAATAGACCTTCTAAAGGATGACCATAAATTATGCGGACAACTTTTCTCAATAAAAGCTCAAAGGCTGGACCTTCAGCTCTGACCAAAGCCAGTGAAATTTGTGATCACGTGATTAAGATGCGAGCACCGGATCCCATCAATCACCAACTCCAAGGACGAAGTCGCTTTTCGTTAAACTCTCTCAGAGCAGGAGCAGAAGCAACGGTATTACATTGACTTGGACGAAGGACTCAACTACCAACTTTCATCCCTAGGAATAGGCGCGCCACAAAGAAGAACCACGAGATTCCGATTACAAAGGAATCCCCCGAGATCCAAGGCGAGCCTTCACACATCGTTATCTATATTATGAAATTTCGTGGGCGTATTTTACGCGAAAGGATATCAGTCAGCAAAAGGAAATCCCACACAACGATTAACCATCAGGATTTTCATCTCATGGTTTGATTTTTCTGATTACGTTCACCAGTTCAACTGCACCGTATAATCCTAGTGAAAAATGGATAGAAAAATGAATTTTCAGTTAACTCAAGTTCGGGATCAACCTAAGCCTCCAGGTTTGCTAAAGCTCCTTGACTTCCAGTGTGATTCCTTCTCGGATATTTTCAAAAGTAGAATAGAAACGCTTGCTCACTGTCTCTAGGGAGCCGAGTATCATACGCATATAAGGCCAGGAATCCCCGCTCCTGCAGCAAACAATTTCAAAAAGCAGAGCTCGTTCGTGACACCAATTGATGAAAACCTCACGGTGTGGCAGGCAGATGGACGGACACGTCTTTAACGAAGCGTGCAATGCATTTCAACGCGTCTTGAAAAGACGGAAAGTGATTTCACCGAGCCTTGACAGGCCATCAGTTTCCCTTAGGCTCGAGTCGAACACCACGTCAGACTCGATCTACTGTTCGACGAGAATTATCAACGACACTGTACGGTTGTGTACTTTGCCGAAGAAGTGCTGTACTTGACGCAGTTTTTACTCAGTGAAAATATTTACATCGCGAAAGCCACCTTCGAAGTGATACAAGTTTTTATTTGATCGAAAAAAACCTCGATATTCTTGGAGTGGTAGAACCGTGGTATTCAATATGTCGAGGTAACGAATAGACCAATATGGGGGAAAACCTCGATAACGTAAGCGTGTATTTCCGGAAACGTAGCAATTCTTACAGCGTAGCCATAACGGATGACAACGTGATAGAAAAAGCCACGGAATCCGAGAACCCTGCGAAAAATGAACTGGCTAAAGCCCCTAGTACAGGGTGCAGGAAATATTCCTTAGACGATTCTCGTATGTCGAGTTCAATGGCGAGAACATCGTCGAGAGAAATTCTAGGGTCCAAAGATTCGCATTTAAAAAATGGAACCGATTTGCCAGCGGGAATATTCCTTCCAAAGTCGCGATTTTCGTCCAAAAAAACGCCAGGCCAATGTGCTTGCAGCTGTCATCCCAGAAAGGACTCGATCGCTTCTACGAGAGATTCGTTCTCGAGTTATCCTGCCAAGAGACGAGATTCGTCAGTTTCTATATCGACGTGTCAAAGTGTTCTGCTTCCATCATCTGGCAGAAGTTCTATAGGAACGTTAAACAACGGAAGTGAAAATTTTCGAAAAGATATTCTTCAGGGAAGAAGATACTCCGATCATAACACGACGCGATTTATGGGTAGTCAAAGAAGAATCGAAGGGTTTAAAAACGGAAGTGAAAGAAGGATTTCAACGAGCAGAAGAGACTCTGGACTTAGTCTTAACAGCCTGAGAAGAGACAGCGGCGTTTCCGTGACCCCAAAAATGTTGCGGCGTCGTTTTTCTGAACAACTAATCCTCGAAGGTGGTTTACGGAACGATCCATACTTTGATGATCACCCCGAGGATGACGAGACGGAGGAATCTCTCACCACCATGAATGCTCGGAAAAGATTCACCCTGAAGAAACATTACTATACCGAAGGTGGGTGGGGATTTACCATCGTTGGAGTTGCGGTATTGATTCAACTGCTTTGTCACGGTTTGCAAATCGGATCTGGACCTCTGATTATATCCGTAATGCAACGCTTCGACAAAACTATTCTAGACGCAGGTAGGATTTTGCAATAAGCACGCTCGGCAATTTCCACCATCGATTGATCACGGGAACTAATTCCAATCGAAATCTTATGAAAATCGCCTTGCATATTCAGTCACATCGATGTAAAACATTTCTTGGGAAATTTGGAAAAGTTTCAATTCACCCTTCGACAACCACCTAATTTTCTTAGGTGCAATTAAGGGGGTGCCAACCTACGAGAAGGATGAAACGGTTATCGTATTCAATGTTTTATTGCGGTGAGAATATAGGGCGGAAAATAATTGTGAAAAGAGCATTTTAAAGCTACGAATTTCCGCTTCAAACTGAAGAAAAGAAAAATCAAATATCACAAGAATCAAGTCCGCTGCGTCCATTTGAGTAGAGCTCTGCGAAAAACTATTTGCGAAACGGTGACCACGTTTATAGGCAAACGGAATATCGGAAACACAAAAACTAATACTTTTTGGAATCGTCAATGTACCCTCTAAGCTTCTATGGAACGGATTTTTGATCCACTTAAACGTGGTCAAGTTACATTTTTTTTTGTATTTAATCGCGTCTTTCGAGATTTTCGCGAACGTTTTCATTAATTTTTCAGAAACGAAAGGTCAAATGAGAAATTCGTTCCATAGAAGCTTGAAGGGTACATTGACGATTCCAAAAAGTATTGGTTTTTGTATTTCCGATATTCCGTTTGCCTATAAACGTGGTCACCGTTTCGCAAATAGTTTTTCGCAGAGCTCTACTCAAATGGACGCAGCGGACCTGATTCTTGTGATATTCGATTTTTCTTTTTTTCAATTTGAAGCGGAAATTCGTAGCTTTCAAATGCTCTATTCACAATTATTTTCCGCCCTTTATTCCTACCGCAATGAAACATTGAATACGATGACCGTTTTATCCTTTTCGTAGGTTGGCATCCCCCTTAATCCACATGTAAAACGAATTCCATGAAGTCTGAATTTTTTATTTTTTTTGCAAAATGTTTCAAGAGAGAAACTAATCGGCTATGAAAGAACCTAGTTAAGAAAATAAGGGGCATCCGTGTCACTTTAGCCATTAGTAAAAAAAAATCCTTCTCCTCCTCATTCTTACTATATAAATTGAATACATAAAAATATATATCGGAAGTTTTTGAGGAGATAAAGGGTCATTTCTGCGAATATATTTCTTTGTTTTTGTATCTTGGCACCTGTCGGTGACAGACTACTACCGGTATCTGAACAGTTCTGATTGTTATCGGTGGCTATGCCCTGCGAGCCGATAAACTGGTGTAATTTGTTATCACCGTGAAAATGTTTGCCGATTTATCAGCGCGGTTTATTGGCTAAAATATATTCTATAGCCCCATAGCTCTTTACAGAGGCTTTTGTATATTGAATTATTATCTTTGACGACGACAAAACCGACGAGTAACGATTCTCGGATGAAAACTTATCACATTCCATGCGTGAAATACAACCTTTGTACTAGGTTTTTGGCGATGGAAAATACGCGGGGAAAATTTACTGATTCTAAATTCAAAGGGTTGTGTTGCGTGTTATGTTTTAATTAATTTTCAGGTAAACCGCACATTATGAAATATTGAAAAATTCTGCAAAACCACATCGTTTTACCCTCGTGACCCTCGTGACCTACGCGAACCCTGACCATACAAACACTCCGTATGTTATAATAAAAAATATTCAACCATAAATTCTGCCCGCGTCTTTACATGGTGTAAAATTAAAATATATCTAGTACGAAGGATTGTAATACCAAATTGCTTTTGACCTGGCGTTTGAACCCTTCTTGAAAGGTTCGTAAGCTTGATGCAACGGATTATGTACATCATTTCATAAGGCCACAAAGAGCGTTGACACATCAATCTCTATTCATCGTCCGCACCACTGGCTATACAAAATGCGTTTAAGTTTATTCAACCTGGTAACGTTCATAAGGCGGGTCAAAGTTTACTGCTCGAAAATTTCCCAGCTATATTATGTTGCACGGAAAATGTTTAATATCCGGTTGTAAATGCACCTAGCTAAATAATGAACGTAAGTAATACATCTGGGGGTCTTAGTTCTAGCTTAGTACCAGACCTTCGTCTTCTCTGAAATTTCGAGGAACGGAAATCTGCATGAAAAAAAAAAAAAAGCCCATTACATTCTCTTCAATTATACAAGCAGCACGATTTTTGGCTTTTTTTACTTGAGGAAGAATGAAAGGGAGTCCTTAACGTACTTACGAGGCTTTTGAACCCATGGTTTTCTCCTCTTATATAAAACGTGAATTATGGGGTGCGATTTAGTGCACCTGGGTCAGTATAGCTATAAGTGGTGTACGACGTAACTATACTTCCGAACGACTTGACTATTATTTCTGAAACACGGCTGTTAACCCAGATATCCCGATGTATGATAAATTTTCTCGCCAATATTTTGCTCAGGTCGGTAGGTATGACGATCGGAAAGTTTTCGTTATACTTGACACGTATTGACGCATATTTTAGTTTATTCAATATTTAAGGGAGGGGGGTGTTACGTTTACCACAGTATAAACTCTACGGGACGCTAACTTATTCCTGATGCGAACACCTCGACGCCGTTTGAATGAAAGTTCACGATTTCGAGGGGACAACGCGACGCTTTGATAATATGAAATTCAAGAATCGACAGTCAAACGACCCTGAAACATAACTCTTGATTTAAATACACACCGCTATAATATGTATGTGGGTCCTCGGAGTAGGTACATCATCGAATCGACTTTCGAAGGATAATATACGCGAAGGTTTGATATTCAGTCTTTTATCGCATATGATATATAAAAAAAATTCGGAAAACTTCGTCCTTTTTCCAATCAAATAACCCCTCGGGTAAGGGTTTACAGTCGGATTTTAAAACCCACGTGAAAAGCCATATCACAATCCAAGGACTATTCATATTTTCCTCTTTTTTGTTCGTCGTATACATATGAACATAAGATATGAATTCGCTAAAAAATTCTGTGAATATTTCAAACCATTCATTTTTTCTTTTAAATTTTACAAAGATTCGTTTGGAAAAAAGATGAGACATTCTGTTTTGTCTTGTTTTTTTCTTAGGAATCTGTCACACATTTTTTCCATGTGGGGATACAACATACATGATCTCAATTCAGAGAATGCACTCTTGAAAAATACGAAGGTGATTTGACCAGAATCAAAAAATAATGCGTACTTCGAGAATAAAGGATCGGAATTTGAAAATACTGTAAAAATCTTCTCGAATTACATATCCAAAGTTTGAATTAAGAAACTCAATATATGGTATATCAATTTTGATGGTGTCAAAAAACTCGCGTGATAAATTCTAAGTTCTTTGGTTTGATAAACTGATTAGGAAATAGACGATTGAACGATCATTTTTATTCTTCTAATTATTTGAAATTGAATGGGAAAAATGACTCATCAGTCCTTCAGTCTAGAGTAAAGGACCTAAGGATAATAAACACATGTGTAGCTATGTATGATAACTTTAATGATACTATGATATACCCTTCGGGGAAAGATGGTCTGAGCTCAATCCGGGTCAAGGAAAATTTGGTAGATTATTATGTGTATAAAGGGACCGAGAGACACAAAGGAAAGCTGAGTTTATAATTTAAAGGTACTATAGAGTAATTGGAAATGTACCATAAGAGATGTACAAATATTTCATTTCACGCGAAGGTTCAAATCATTGAGTTTCTGTCCTCGAAACTGGATAGACGCCTTACGTCGGAGTACCTACTTCACAAGATTTCCACTCGCAGGATAAGTACTTCGAATTTAAGTCTCACAGATGATTTTCGGCGGAACTTTAATTGCATTACAAAAGAGAAGGATGAAGAGGCGTCTCAATTACCGAGGGAAAAGATCCTGCGAGATGATTAGGTACTCACTTTATTTTGATAAACCAAATTTTATTATTACTTGACTGATATTTTTCAAAATTCTCTTTTTCTCTGTCTTCTACCCTATTATTTCTAAAGTTTTAACGCCTCACACATGAGGCATTTCCTCTTTCACAAACACACACACACTGTGATATAATGTTTGATGAAAATGGGCTAACTTTTTGAAATAAACTAAAATCTGTTATTCCGAACATTTGAAAACAATTCATTTTCCCAATTTTGCAGAAGATTTTCTAAACTATGACGAATTTCGAGTGACTGACTTGACAAGGATCGTCTCATATACAATTTATCATTAGCCCAATTCGCGGATACTATTTGTAAGGGAATGATCAATACGAGAATCAGGAAATACATTACGTGGCCTCTAGGCGAGGTCATCTTTGTTAAGCTCAAGATTGAGCGTAGAAATTTGCGAGCATGGACCCTTAAAGATTGATATTCGATGAGGTAGCGATGGTCGGTCCCCATTTCATCCCTGTCCAAAGTCTGGTGCGAACTAATGATCCCCCCCTTCAATATCCATCAAACACACACAACCTACATGCCTAGATAGGATAATATGCGAACTTATGTTAGCAAAAAGTAGCGCTAAATTTTCATCTCAGCTCTGCTCTGCTCTTCATTACTAAAAACTTTGGCAGAAATGAAAAAAGTAATCGCGCAAAAAAAGCTCTCCGACTGATTACGTGATTCAGGAAATAATCTGCACGGATATGGAAGAGTGCGATTCATGAGGAAGATAAATCAGTGAAATTAAACTAAACTGAAACAACTGCGTTGTAATACTTGGATGAATTGATACCGGATACTTCTAATCATCGATAAAAAAAATTTTAATGAAAATCTTCGTTTTCGTATTCACGGAAATTGGAAACTGGAAATTTTTCTACCAATCGGTACCAGGCGGTCGTTTATTTTTCCTGCAACTCTAGCTGCCAGAGATAAACGGAAATTGAGATTGAACACGGCAGTGTAGTTTAGGTCTGCTCAAACGCGTTGCAATTTATATATATCTCGGGGGAAGTAAAAAAAAAAAAAAAAAAACGGAACTGGGTTGCGAAGAATGTCGATTTATTATTGAAATTTTTATTAAAAATTATAGGAATTGGAATTAATATTTAATGATAATTTATGAATGTAAATATTTATGAATACAACCAATTGATTACACTTTCGATCTATAACAATTAGGAAGTGTATAAATTTGCGGGATGAATAAATCGCGGAAGTGGCAGCTGCCAGCTGATAAATACAAAGAGATTTTCACATATCTATGGAAGGCTGGAACTTGGAACTGGGTCGGTGTCGAATGAATATTCAAATTCGTTTGAATTCGTGAATGGCGATCCTATACTACCGGCTGCAGAGTTTCTTTTCAAATGATGAATGAATGAATATCTCGGCATTTCTAGTCTCCATAAATTTGCCAATTTTTTTTTTTTGGTTTATTTACCTCTTCTTCTTCTTTTTCTTCTTTTTCTTCTTCTTCTTGTTCTTCTAGCCTTATCATTCTGCAGACAAAATATGTACCTGCAAGGCAAGAATCCGCGAGATTTGAGTGCGAGATAAAAGTCGAAAACTTTGCCAAATGAATTTGGAGTCTCACGTTTTAGATGTTTTATACGTCTGGCTAAGGCAGAGAGTTTTCACGATTTTTCTTTGGGAAAGAACTTTACCAAAAGGATCGTTAAACTCACGGCTATACTTCTGATTACTATAATCGTTAGAGTTTTAGCTGTATACGTTATAATACGTATTATACCGTGCATATACCGTAACAGTATAATATGTATGCGGAAATACCTGAATATTTTTTAGCAAAACATTTATCACGCATGATTATAGCAACTTTTTCCATTTATAAAGTTTCAATTTTATTTTCAACTGTTTCATAACCAGCGCCAATCTGGCAACTAGCTACTTTGCAAAAAGTTTTATCAAATTTTTCTTTATAAATTGTTCTTTAGTTTCTTGTATATACCGTACCCACACGTACAGACAGACGTGTGGACGTGATAGAAAAATCGTCTAGCATATCCCTGCTGCATTTTTTCTCGAGGGAAAAACACTGTCGATATAAATATACTAGGGTAGCCGTTAAAACGGAAAAAAAAAACATGAATATCCCAGCCCAACCCCCAAATCGACTCCAAATAAATCAAAACTCATCCTGTAATATTTTCAGATTTTTATTTCAACGCTTGACCCTTGACCACAAAGGATGAACTTCTCCATAAAAAAAAAAACATATATATTTCCAATGTTTTTGATCAACATTTGATGAAATTGGAAAATGAAAAATTATCACATTGGCATAGGATGACTCATACAAAATTTGGAGGGCAGAGAGCGGGGTGGCGATTTTTTTTTCACAGCGCAGCATTTTCACCCTAAAATATACTTCTAATATAATTCACTGGTATAATATCAGCCGAAATAAATGTAATGTAAGTGAAAATGGAACTTGAGGGGTGAAACTTTGAGGGGGTGTAGTTTTTCGAATCGTATACTGATAATAAGAGGGGCTCGAAGCTATCGACGAAACGATTGAAATGGACCAAAATTTAGAGGGTGCAAAATATATTTTTATTAAAGCCAACCTAACGCTTGATATTCCATGCGTGAAGGGGGATGAACGGAGTTAGCTTATCGGGTCACAAAACCCCACACATTTTTCTCTGGCATCCCCCTCACAGAAAATTCGTTAATCAATATTGTGAAAATCGATTTTTTTTTCTTTCTCACGACAAGATTTGGGCTTTTATGGTAGAAGGTGTTTAATTAACTACATCTGGTGGTTTAGATATCGTAATATTTTAAGGAGGTATAAATTCGGAGGTAAATTTCTCACGAGTAAGATTTGTGACGTAATTTTAATCCCAAAGTTAACGTGTGTCGCGGTGTTGGATAATCTTTTGCGTATCCCTTGATCCGCAAAATTAAACGAACTTTTGAAGTAGTTGACTTCTCAATTGAGAAACATTCAGAAGATCATTTCTGAGCACTCTGTGGGGAAAACTCGTTGAGCAGGTACCTCAAAGGTTTGAAGAAACAAGAAGACCTCTTGCGATGAACCCAAGCGGAAAGAAAAAAAAACTTAAGTATATAGGTAAGAGTACATACGATTTGAGTAGCCCGGGTTATTCAATTTATTCTCAAACCCGCAAAGAAAGTTTTGGGTATTCATTACGGATGAAAAATTGTTGGACGTCATCCATTCCGTCAGCTCGTAACTCTGTATAGTGAAAAATTTCACTTTGCTATTTCCAAACTTTAAGGGATAAATCCCCGGGGCTTAGCGACTCACTTTAGGGGATGAATCGCACATATCGAGTATAAAATTTTGTCCACCTGTCATTAGACCTAATTTTTTAATCATCCCTACCGCTTTTTTTGCTTTGTAACCAGTAAGCCAAGCCTTTGCACTGTGGCTTGCTACGGCCATCCCTAATTGTAAGCTAATTTACTAATGGGGGTGATAAAAACGTACCTGAAACCTTTAGTAAAAAGTAATAATTGGTCTTAATGTGGTATATAGTAGCTATACCTAACTCCGAATTATTAAAATGAAATTTGAAGATGTTACTATAATTTTGAATTTCAGCTTTAATTAGGGTGAAATTTCCTTCTTTTTCTTAATCATTATTAATTTATTTGATTGCGTTTTTTCAGAAATTTTATAGGAATAATTTAACCGCACTAGGGTGAATGTATAATCTGGAAACGAGAAGGTGGGCGAATAAAATAGCCGGAAGAAGTTTATAAACAGATTTATAAAATTTAGTACGAAAAATAGTGGTCTAGGTGACGTTAAAAATGAGTTATATTTATTGCTGTTGTTAGATGTACTGCAACGTTTTATGTATAGGTACGGCTAAATTGCTTTTTCAACAAAGAGGTATATCCTAGTTATAGTCTATAGTGAGTATCATATAACTTGCCGTATGTTTCTGTTAGAATATGGATATGAATTATAGTATACAGGGTATCCCCGAATTCGCGATGAGGAATTCACAGGGTAAATTTTGATCAAAAACGGGATCGAAATTTCCTGAGCCGTTTTTTCCGGAAATGCTTAGATTTCTCGCTATAATTATTTCAATTTCAGCCAATAAGGTGCGATGTATGAACGGGCGCTTGTCGGTGTGCTCGCCGCTTGGTTGTGTGCACTTTGTTTCGCGGCGACAATAGGCTGGGAGACGCGCATACAACCGAGCGGTAATCACATCGACGAACGTCCGTTTATAAGCCACGCGTCATTGGCTGGATTTGAAATAATTATAACGAGAAATCTAAGCCTTTCCGGAAAAAACGGCTAAGGAAATTTCGATCCCGTTTTTGATAACGATTTACTCTGTTAATTCCTCGTCGCGAATTCCGGGACATCCTGTATACATGTTAAGGTATACGTATAGCGTACTATAAAGATACGGGAAATTAATTCCGAAGATGATCGTTGGCAAATCGCAGAAAGAGATGATGAGTTTTTTTTATATTTTTATATTAATCGTAGAGAAAAACTGAGTCGATTTTGTTTTAACGAAATTTTTGAGACTCTTTTAGTTTTTGAATTAGAGCGAGTTCAATCTTTCGCCAATCATGACACGGCGAAGAGTAACGGTCGCATTAGCGCCCGGCCAATTAGCGGCACCTATACTTCGTTCAGCTATTGGTCAACTTCAACTCGTTCCCATTTGAAAACTGTGAGACTTTAGACTTTTTCGCTTCTATAAAATCGTCTCAATTTTTCACTGAGAATAAATTGCAGAAAATTGAAACTGAATTGAAACTGACTCAGAAAATTCTATCTCGCGTTTCATGAGTGTTCCGAATTCTGGCTCTAAAATTCATCAGGAAATCGAGGCAAGCTTGAAGTTCCGAATTTTAAAAGTTCCAAACGATCAAAATTCTGAATTTATTTGAAACGATTTGAAATTTTCAAAAACATTCAAATTTAGAACGTTGGAATTCCGAATAAAATAGAGACAGCAAAAAAACTCAAAAAGCTCAGAATTTTGAATATTTATATTCATTTCTCACGATGTAAAGACGAAAAAAATATTTCATTCCAATCGAAATTCATTTTACGAAAATCCCACTTTATCTACTTCAATCGATAACTTCGATATCATAAATAATTGATGGGAATTTGAAACTTTATTTTTCAAAAAGTACACTTCAAGACAATTAATCCAACACCTTATTGGTTTCGATACGATCAATACAGCCTGAATGATTAATTGCTGAACGAATACATGCGTGGGATCTCTAGCTTTCAGAATTTTGAACCTTCGGTGTTCTAAGTTTCAAAATTTTTGGAATCATCTATGTAGACTTTCGGGGACATAGGTAAAAACCCCCCCTAAAAACTGAGTCTTTTTTTCAATATTCAAGAAGTTGAATAATACATTGAAACCACGTGAAACCAAAATTGTAAAAATCCTAAAAATCATCACATCATTTTTTGTTCATAAAAAAAAAAAAGTAGGCAGGGAATATACCGACTAAGAACAGAATGCACGGTATCGAGCTGCTCCAGCATAGCTGTAGCCGCGATACGATTTACTGATCGAGTCGTTGCCGCGACTTCCATCCACATCTACCGCGGGTATCGATTCCCTGCATAGTATATTGCCGACGAAAGGCATATTAGATTTATCGATTTCACTCCTTCGGTTGGTTATTCCAAATCTACTATTACATTTATTTCTCTGACCTACGGAGCGATTAATTTCACTACAAGGTTCATAGTCGTGATAAATTCTCCCAATTATGATACGATACATTGACAAGAAAGGACGAGACAGAGAAAAAAAACAAAAAATATATATTTACTTCTATCTTCTGACAATTTCGTACACAATTTTGATCGTTTTATCGATATACCCGATATAAGCCTTGGTAAAAAAATTTTGAAACAGTTTTTTTTTTTAAACTAGATATCCGAATCCAAAATTTGAAATGGTATAGCAGTTTATGTTTTGGACAGATTGACTTGAGATGAAAAATTGGACTAGAAATAATCAGAAATTTTCACTTTTTGATACGTTTTGAAAATTTCGAGTTTCTCATTATTATGCTAAATTATTGCTTACTGATGTTTGAGATTTATTATGTGGTTCGATTACCGCGAGTCACGAAAAAAGTTGGTTTATCATTCTTTTTTTTTTCAATTTTTTTATTGCGGTTTATAAATACTCGAGATATATTCATATATGAAACGAGATCGGGAAAGCCGACAATAATCCATAGAATTAGGAGGTAATCTCCCCGAAATAAAGTAACAATAATAATTCATGAATTCCGGCAGATAAATCATTGTAACAAGACAAACGGGACATGAATCTATGTATCGCAAACCCACCCACGTTACCAAGGTGTTTCACGACCTCGATAAGACCCATAGAAAAATTTATATATATCTGTTAGATAGAATATTGCAAAGGAGAGTCAGATAAAGATAAAGAGAGAAAGCTAGAGAGAATAAAACAATCATTTTGATGCGATTCAAAAAAAAAAAATCTTGTTAGAACGAAGAAAACAAGAAGGGAAATAAATAAATAAAAAATAAAAATGAAAAAAAAAAATACTTTATTGGGTCAGTGTAACATATAGGAATATTTTGAGGTCTTATAATGACCTGTAGCAGTGGTATAAGCGGTGGTTTTGTGTATAGGTTACTGTATAACTAGGGTAAAGATACGAAACGGTCACACAGAGAAGTATACTATAACGCGAGTACCACGGTACCATGCTGCTGAAAGTACTAATATCCCAGATCGTTAAATTTATCCGGGCGTTAGGTGAAGCCGGATATAAAACTGCCTCGTAAAATAGTTTCGTCCACGAAGAATATCCAACTATCCCTATATACACCTATATATATATGTATAGGTATATGTATTATGTACCTACCCTCAGCAAATGATTATAACGTTATTTCAACGTGTTCCAAATCCAGGATCGTTTCATTCCAACTGAACCGAAATGCGAGAAAATAAATAACGCTCAATGAACTTTTCGAACTATTATCAACTCAGAGGGAAAAACCGATGAAATTCAAAGAAGTTGAAAAAAAACTTATTAGGTATAATTATACGGTTGTCAAATTTCATGCTGTTATGATAAAAGATTCAAGAATTTTATCATTTTTTTCCCATTTTCAATACCCTTTTGCATCCCAACTTATCGTTAATAAAAAATAAAAAAATCTCAATCGATGCAATCACCCCGAAATTAAAATCGAGTTTTCACCAAATTTTCACGTTCTGAGGTCCAAAATAAACGGATTTTATTTTTTTTCCAACTTAGAACTCATTAGATTTTGAATTTGATCGGTCAAGTAGTCTTCGAGTTATTTCAAGACAAAAATTTTGAAAAAACAAAATTCAACAGATGATATTTCGAGAACTGATGTACGGATTTTCATGATTTTGCTCTCAATCTAGAGAATTTTCAAAACCTCAAATAATATCAAATTTCGGAATCATTCCATCCAATAGTTTGAGTGTTGAAATAATAAAAATGAGCTTTATTCGCTCGTAACAGATTTCTTTTTCCTTCGATTAAACTTTCTACTTAAAAAATGCTATCTTCGAGCTTGAAAAATGCGATAGTAAACTCCTGGAGGTGGTCCTTACTATCGAGGTCAGCCGACTTATCTACATTATTTTTTTTCTTCCTTTATATGTACAGCGAGTTCAGCGACAGATATCGAAAGCCTTCAGAGAAAATGCATGATTAATAGATTCCATATCATTCGCATTGCATTCTGCATGGGTGCAGCAAGATCGATAAGTCGTTCTTGTCGAATTATATACGTCGAGACGATTGATGAACGAAGAAATCCTGCAAGCTTATTATCATACTAAAATGCACCACCAGTTGCAATGCGATATATTTACGTCGACTTCACTTGACACTCGATTTAATAGACATTCTCAATCTTTCTAGAAACGTCAAAGAAAAATTTCTCATCACGTTAGGAATGAAAAAGAAAAAAAAAAAAAAAAAAAAACGAGTCGAAAGAACTGGACAAAATTTGGCAAAGAAATACCTGAAATCGTTATTTATTTTAAGAAGGAGTTCAAACAATCGAGTCGAGTCAAATGGTATAAGAGCGTTGGCCTAACGTTTCGGCAGTGGTATGCTGCCCTCATCAGACTCTATTTATTGAAATAAATACGTTACGTTATTTATTTTTTATTTTTTTCTTCCCCCGGAGCCGTAATGATCATTTATTTGAAAAATTATTCAGAACCCAAAGATTCCTTATTTTTTCTAAGAAGAAAAAAAAAAAAGAAAAAAATGATTGAACACTCGAAGCCTATATACAGTTTTCGATTAAAATTCTGAAAAGACGAAAAAAAGTCGAGACTGGACAAAGTGAAAATGGGTTTTACGATCCCACAGCGAGTATTGCTTCTCTGGTACCCACGTTCGTACGTATATACCTCTACGCGTCGACTCTGAAGACGTTATTTCATTCCAAAAAGAAGAAAAACGTTATAGAGTGTGATGTAAGGACAGTCCTGCACCAGGATACATATACCATGAGCAAGGAACAGCCAGGACGACTCGCGTGGGGCTAATTTCATTGTGTTTTTTTTTTTTTTTTTTTTTTTTTTTGTCACTAAAATTCGCAAGAGGAAATAAAACGGGAGAAGAATGAGAAGAAACTGCATGAAGTTATGGCTATCATATATCGGAAAATCCTCTATACATATGTGTGTCTGTGTGTATCTTCTGCAACTCGATCAACTCTCGATCTGTTCTTCTGGTGAACACATCTCGGGCAGTGCAACAGTTCAACAGTTGAACTGTTGAACAGTCGTTGTCGTTTCTTTCGTAGCACCTGTTCTACGACGAAACTCAATTTCCTGTTGCGATCGCTTTTCGCCTTCCCATGGCACGGATCAGCTTGGTTTTATGGGTTCCGCTGGGCTTCGGTTACCGAGATTTTCGTTTCCGAGTTTCAAAGGTCACTGACATTTCTAGTTAGTAAAATAAAAAAAAATAAAATAAAAAACATAGAAGTTCCGAATCCTGGCTTTCATTTCCGGTTTAAAACCGTTTAGAAAAATTGGATATAACTGAACAGAAAAATGAGAATAGAAACGGAATGGAGATTCAGCATGTCGGACCAACATATTGCAGTTAATTTTTTTTTTTTTGAAAGATATCCACAGTTTCATTGAACCGGAAATAAAAGTTATATTCTTCGGGGTTTGAGGGCGACGTTTTTTTATGGATACATTTTTTCTTCGTCGATTGAAAGCTGCGGGTATAGAGAGAGAGAACAGCATGAGTAACGGTTCGTTGACCGGTCTCAAGGAGTTCTCTGATCTTATTTGTCTCCCTGAAAATGGGGGGGTTAAAAAATAAAATATGAAAAAAGAAAATAGAAAGGGTAGGAAAACGGTGAAACGAAAGCGAACTCATACGGCATTCGCGGGGATTTCCTCTGTGGTTTGCAATGCTGGTGTTCGCTGTTTGAAACTCTTGAAAGTCTCGTGTGCAGAAAGAGAAAGATCACAAAGATATTACAGATCTAAAAGCTGCGCTGCTATTCTTTGCCAAGAAATAGGAAAAAAACGAAAATATAAAATAATGAGAGAAAAAAAAACAAAAAAAAAAAAAAAAACCAATGAATCGACGCAACGCGATAAAGATTCCCCGCGGTTCAATTTATACATTATTATAAATTTGAGGGAATTCCAATACCTAAATAACTTCCATGTGGTCATTTTGTGCAAATAAATAGCACGAGCTAACATAAGGAATTATTAAAATTATCAAAATTTTTGAAGTACAGCGTCATTCACGGAATACTGCGAGTTCAGAAATCGTTTATTCATTTAGATGATTGAATTAGCTCCTTTACATCCGTGGAAAGTGATAAATTTGGGATTTTCGTTTCCAATTTGAAATAGAGCGTGTTAAAAACAGGCGATATTTTAAAAATTGCAAACAACGGACGGAGAGAGAGAGAGAGAGGAAGGGAGGGAAAGAATCGCGAAAATAAATTGCGTTATTGGCTGGAACTAGTAGGCAATCGAAAATCGAATTAAAACTGGCAGGACATCGTGATGCACAAGCTAGGTAGGTACTCCTTCATTCCCAAAATTAAAAGAAGTAATTTCGTCGAATTTCCATTACCTACACTCGCGATATTATTGAATTATACTGTTATTTCGCAAAATGCAATGAAATGAAATTCGACGAAAAATTGGCACCACTTCAACTTTTTGGTTCTTTCATTATTTTTTATTTTTTTAATTGAAATTAATTCACGCTGCGGAAGTCCGGGGCTCAATTATTTCCAGTAGGTACACGAGACCCGCGTGTAATATACGCGTGAATAAATTTTCTTCACACACAAAAGCGTTGCGAAATAATAGGAATAAAAATAGTTCATAAAAATGTCATGATGTTGTATTACAGTTTTGCAAACTGTTCAGATGTGTCGCGAAAAAAAAAAACAAAACAAAAAAAAAATAATGTTTGGCAAATTCTTCTATTCTACCGATTCCTTTGCTATTCCACCCGTATACTATATATACATAGCATATAAAAAGTTGGTTGAATTTGATGAAAAAAAAAAGAAAAAAAAAAAAAACATGTCAAAACTCAACGGAGATTGAATCCGTTAAGTTAGAAATAGAAATAAGAAAACAAAAAAAAAAAAAGTAAAGAAAAATATAGTACAGAATATAAAGTGCATATAATGTTTGATACATATGTATATATGCATACATGTATATGCATGTATATGTTCTGAAAGTGATTTTCTAAATGCAACGTATACCCACAGACACTGGAGTCTCTAGTATGCACCATCGTTGTCAAGGTACAGCTTTTTAGCGACATGTTTTTCTCTCTACAAGCAATCGCAAGCTACATACCCATAAAGTCAGCAAGCTCTAGCAATTTAATCATACAGTTAGAAGGCTGGTATAACTTTTATATCTCTGGCTGATTCATGAATTGAACATTTTTCGAAAATTTTAATCTTATTGTTACGTTCGTTTACAGTTTATAGATCAGAGTGCAGCTCATTCTTTCAGCTTTTTCGAAGGAAATTGTTGACTTCGGTTGTAAAATGACTTTTCGATATAGTATGCGTAAAATTTCATTTCACGCACACTGTGTAGTAAAATATCGTATGAAACTTGGGCGTAAAATTTTTTTACGCACTTGTTGCATAATATAGTATTTCCTCATTCTAAATAATCTCATCATTTCCGGGAATACTGAATTCAGGAATTCTAATCCTCGACTGCCAATCGAGTCTATATTTTTCACATTTTCAATTGACCCGGGCTGAAATTCAAAATTTCAAAACTCTCGAATGCCGAAAATTGAAAATCAAGGACTACCCTAATGTATATGATATACCTAAGTATATACAGTATGCATACAGTTATGTAGTACATACTGTCTACAGTTCCTCGTGGTTCAAATAAGCACGTGGATAAGCCGGTTGACGCATGCGCTTATATTGAACCTGTGAACAGATACGAGAAGCAAACTGGATTCTCTGTTAGCCGTGTCGTGGTCGTACACCTACTTACTCTGTGTGTCCCATTCGCAAGCCCGGTTCGACTCCAGGTTTGCCCTCCAGTCGGCAGCTTCACGCGATGCCTAACGGCGGTGACAAAAACCCTCATCCGCGATTTTATGCTGTATTATATCATTTTCGTTTATTTTATTCTGTTTTATTTCATATATCAAACTTGTGATTTTTCGATTATATCATCAAAGAAATTATTTTTTGCATTATAATAAATCAGCGATTTTTTTATCGCATTTAAAAAAAACCCCATTATTCAATTTTATACACCATATACATATTTATAGGCAGTGAAAGAATTCATAGTGACAATTTATACATTTGTTAGAATTTGATACGTGGCGAGTGATATGAGAAATGCGAAAATATTATCTACAGGGAAATAAATTTGGTGATTAATAAACTATAGCCTTGTATTATTTTCAGTCAATTTTTGCCGACGAATTTAAATCCCAGAAACTCAAAACACGCGAATGAATGTCGATAGGAAAAGTTTTTTTTTATACTATGACTAGAAAATTGATTGATTAAATTTTAATGAGAATTAGGGAAACTTTAGAACGGTTCAAATTTTATCAAAAAATACTTTCTTAAATTTGTAATAGAAACTTCAATTAAGGGGTAGACCACCCTTACTATCCGAGAAATGGGATTATGTAAAACAAAATTCATAAACTCGAAAGTATAGTGCAATTTTTTTTTTTACTTTTGGTCACACGATAGTTCATAGTTCGATATACACATGGTTAAAAAATTGTTGAAAAATATTTAAAAATGGCGGGTCCACAGCTGATGCGGTATAAGTCCGTCAGTAAAACGCGCGTCAATGGTGGGTGAAATATATCCAGATTAACGCCATTGATAAAAAAAAAATCAATAAATTTCTCATTCATGAACAGTGTCGTTATAACGCAGCGTACATTCAATTTTTTTAATTTTCAAATTGGGGGATTCGCGAATGGGGTAGTAGAAAACGTTATTTTTAACGAAAATATAATAATTGGAAAAGCAATGAACTTATCAAAGAAATCTTAGATTACACCGTACATAGCGTATCTGGGAGCATTGTGTCCAAATTTGAAGTAAATCGGTTACGTAATTTCCGAAATCTGGTTACCGCCAGTTGAAATAATGTAGTTTTGAAAAAAAAAAAGAAAAGAAAAACGCCAAAGAATCCAGAGAATAAAGACAAAATTGTTTTTTTCGAAAATTCAAGAATCTTCGAAAAATCAATCGATTTGTAGATAACGATTTCAAATTTGATTTTCAGATTTATTTTTCCACTTCCACGACGGGTTATAGCTTGAGCTTTTTGGACCCTTATCTTTATCTAAAAGTTTGCGAAAGGCATAGCCGTACCCGATCTCGATATCAAATATATATGTATATGACGCGATAACTGATACGTGAGTTGATTAAATCGTTTTTGTGCGGCTTTGGTTTTATCGAAAAATCGATAGGAAATTCCGACGAGACGATATATCGCAAGGGAGAAAAGCTTTTTCAGTTTTTTTTTTTATGCATTTTATAATGTAACATAGTCGCAAATATCACCTGATTCAAAAATCGCCGTAGAGGGGGAAAAAAATGGAGTGATAAAAATTTTCCCATTAATTAAAACCGAGGTCTAAACGATGTTAATGAAAGGGACCAGTCAGGCCATCAAAAACTGATAACACCCTCATTCAATACTCGGTCTAAGATTAGCCTGTGTTCACGGAAGCGCGGAAAAGTTTGACTTTTAAACGTGCCGAGGGATTCTAGTACGAATGCGGGAAATTCCCGCGTGTCAATGTCCGCATTTCGCATGTATGAGACGAGGCAGGATTTTCTGTCTTTAAGAGAAACGGAGAGCGCTAAAAAACAGGAAATTAAATAAGGGGTGGAATTTCAAATTTTTTCTATAGGAATAATGGGCCGGTTTCAGGGGTTGTAAAATCTATCAGAATCGCAATATCAAAGTGCGAAATATAAAAGAAAAATGAGGACTGCTCAGAAGAAGACTTTAACCGGGTAGTGGAAGTGTGTGATGTCCATATCTCGGGCATTATCTTGGCCGTTGTTGGGTGGGGGAATAAACTGCGTTACACCAGTGCAGGAGGAAAGTCCTGCGGGTGAGGATCCTACGGGTGTTGAGAAAGGCCGTATTGTAGAGACCAAAAAGAAGGTTTCCGAACGGGAAGGTCCTAGTCCCCAAGTTCAAGCCAGGAGACTACTATGCAGACATTATTATCCCGAGGGTGGCTGGGGGTGGGTTGTTGCTGTGGCAGCTACCCTGGTTCATATTTTGGGATCTGGTCTCCAGCTATCCGGTCCAGCGACATTGACTTTTCCGGCAAGCGTCAAGTTCAATCAACCCCCTTTGAATACAGCAGGTAAATATTGCGCTTTTCCCTATTACGAGATGTTTTTTCATTTCGGAATTCACAGGGTGGGTTTTTCATCGATCTCGTTCCACGAGGGGTTGAACACTCCCAAAAATTATTGGCATCGGATTTACATAGCTCCTGAATTTTCTGGTCATTTTTTTTTTTTTTTTAACAACATTTCTCCACAATTTATGAGCATTTTTTTTTTGTTGCCTTTTTTTCCAAAATTTAACTGTTAGATTTTTGCGAAGGGCAAGACTTCTTTCTCCCGAATTTTATCCACGTTTTAATTCAGTTTGACAGATTTTTTTTTCCAAATTCCAGGTTTCAAAAGGGGCTTTATAAATTTTTATCATTTTTTCACCAGCTTCACAAACTGTTTTAGATTTATATGAGATTCATGGTTCGTTGTTTCTTTTTTTTTCTCATACGACAAAAATCGTAAATTAATTTCAGAAATTAATCTTCACGACACTTTGTTGATTTCTTTTTTTTTTTTCTTCAATTTTGAAGACTTCTTCCCGCTTTTCTCAATGAGATAAAAATCGCAATGAGATATCCAAAATTTATCTGATATTTCACGCATTATACGATCAATTTTGCAAATTTTTCTATATCGATATTCACGAAAATTTCGTCATATTTTATGATCTATCGATTATTTCGTTGGAATTTCAGAAAGATTTCTTTAATTTTTTTTTCCCCCTCTATTCATAGAATTGTCGAATTTTCTTCAAACTTTCATAAGATTTTGTTGATTTTTCTTCGTCATTCTACAAGAATGAGATAAGGATCTGATAAATTTTGTGTATTATTTCCCAAATTCTATGAATTTTTGGACAATTATCAAAGATTCTACTGAAATTCCATGAATGTCAAGAAACTCCCTGTCGAAATTCGTCCACGTTTTAATTAATTTCTCGACAAAAATTTCGCAGACCTTGCTAATATCTGACCAATTTCATCATCAACATTTTTGCGGAATCCTACTTATTTCTGAGAAATTTGATGAATTTGTGTCAAGCGGTCAGGCCTTATCGTTAGCCACGAAGTGGAAGTAAAAAAACCAAAAAAACAAAAAATGTTAAAACAGATATTTTTTTTCAAAATTCCTATATTATCAAGCATTTCAAAAATTCCAATCCGTGAATATTTATGTATAGAGTTAAAAACACCCGCAGTATTTCAACCGGGCTACAAATATAGGTGATAAAAAAAAATTCGCGATAAAATATTTGAACAATTTTTTACACGATGTAGACCGAAGGTGTCTCATATACTGTATCATACTATATGATAATGTAATTCAGGAGTCTTCGTATTACGTCGACTCCTAAGAACGAATTGTTCCTTTTTTGAGAATTCTCGAGTGGCCCCTATTTCAATCAACTTATATGTATATACCATAACCCACCCCTCGGCAATCCGATGCAATATTTGATCCAATTAAGTAATTCCGAATATGAATCACGCACATTTTTTATAAATTTGATTCATATTATAGGATAGTAAAATGAAAAAAATAATTTCATTAGATATTATAGCCATTTTTTTATTTAAACAAAATTCTTTACATACAACTCCTTCTCAGTATTTTCTATAATATTGATTTAAAAACACATCGCTTTTCAATTTACGACTCAATTTTAAAGAACATATATCTTCACTTATCACTCACTCAAATATCTCCCCCTCGACGTTTTACACCGTATGAGTGTTGAAATAAACTTTATGAAAATTGTCACGAATCGGAGAAAATGTACGTTTTTCATAAATTCGCATGCTTATGGATTCCCGCAATTTTATTCTTTCTGTTTTCTAGTTTCTATTTTTTTACAGACAAAAATCCATTTTCCTTCAATCTACGAAAAAAAAGAAAGAAGTAGTCTAAACGAGATACCGGTCCCAAAAAACAAAAAAAAATTATTTCCAGGACGCATATATAGGTCTATATATACTGTAGCAATTTCATTTTACATTAATCCCCAAGTTCAGCTCAAGAATACTGGGATTTAGTACATTGTAAATAAGAGCAAGATCATAGTTCAAGAACTGAGTCTATATATTTCAAAGCAGTACTGCACTTGATGTAGTGTGCAGCATGTGAGCAAAAGAACTTTATTACTCCGGCTACATAGTGAGGCCGAAGCTAAAAATTGGTTTATAAAAATTTCGAGTCAAATTCGTGGTTGAAAATCAAAGACTTTTTCATATTTCCTAGCTGCTGTTATACTGTCGTAGATAATTATTTCTCTAATTCTGAAAATGAAAAAGATATTTGGTTTACGGTATTAATAAAATATCGAATTGATTATATCGCTAGATAAAATCAACAATTGACGAAGCTTCTATATAATTCGCGTGATTCTTACGAGTCGAAAAATTTTAGTATTACGTCATTCGCGAAATGAATTTATAAAAAGTGCAAAAGTTTGAAGTTTCCTCTGCATCAGAGCGCTACTTATACCTTTACGGGCGTAATTCCTTTTCGAAAATCTTCTCTATGTTACGAGAAGTCGTTTTCTCGATACTTACGAATAGAATTGAATCGTTGCTCATTAAATTCTGTTCTGAATTTCGAATAATTTCATTTTTCCGAAGTATTATCATTGTTATATGGATCGCATTTCGTTTCAGTACATATCCGACCTTACTCGAACCTCAGTATGTTTACCAAGATATTTTCTCACCGAGTATATAACGCGTTCGTTGTAACACGACGTCAAAAAACTGTTTATTGCTATGACATTAGTTTGTAGAAAATTTTTTTTAAACGCGTTTTCCTTTGATCGTTGTATTTTATTTATAGGATAGTTTTCTCCAATTTCTTTTCTACAACCGAAATACAAATCGCATAAATAAAGTTGCCAAAAGTTCAAAGCCGTCCATGTCGGACGAGGAATGGATTAATAATTTTTATCCAACGTTCTGTTTCTTCTCTAACCAGAAATAGAAACCCCTGAAATTCTGTCTCTCGCAATTCTTCACCATTTCTTTGAAAACCTTTTGCAAATTTGCTTTAATCTCGTCCGTTCAAATTAATGGACAAGTAAAAAACCCTGAAATCATCATTCACCATCACGACGCGGGATAGAACAGCGTTAAAACAATTCTAATTGAATAAAAAAAAATTAAAAAAATTCTACACCGCTTCAGGAACCCGTTTTCTGACCATAATTCCTTAAGTGCATTATGGTTTCGAAGAATTAACTGGAATCAGTCTAGGAGCTGCTCTGACGCAGAGTTCATACGTTTATTTATTTTTTTCAGCAATTATCGTATTTTTTGAACGATTGTTTTTTTTTTTTTTATTTATTTATTCATTCATTCAGTTTTCGTTTCTTATGTACAACAATGATTATTCCCGAATAATATATCGCGTCTCTTCTTTATACCTTACACCTATATACAGAGCTGTATTAATACTTGAGGGAGAGAAGGCTGCAGGCGTCGACAGCCGACACTCAAAAGTCTTGAGAATCGATTTTCGATTTACGCTTGGTCCTCTCTGGCTCCTGATATTTGAGATGGGTGTATCTATAACTATACCTATACAAACCATACACCTTCAAGTACGCGAGTTCCAGGCTTCAGATATATACTTGGATACTCACTCGTCTTTAGTTGACCGCTAGGTTTGTGTCGCCGCAATAAACGCCTTGAGATATAATATCGCAAGGGGATGATTTTTCCAACTACGACAATTCCCCACACGTAACTTTCCCACATATATATATATATATATAATATGAATACATCCCCCAAGTAACAATTTTTTTACAAATTTCGACGAAATATTCTACATCGATGTAATTTCGGAACAATTTTCAAAATTTTCATTAAAATTTCAATTAACGATGCGAGCTGTACCACTTTTTCTCTGACAGACTGAAATTATCTGTGCATGCCGAAGCCCATGAAATTTCAAATAATTTTTAATCGAGTATCAAAATGAAAGTGAATCAGCTGAAACGATAGAATATATTTTCGAAATCGTACCAGTGATTTAAAAAAAAAAAGCAATGATAATTTCCAAGGATGGTTTTTCATTTCATTCGACTTTTATTCACAATATTAATAAAATTCTTGTATTTTTTATCTGTTTCAGGTAAGCTTCTCTGACTTTTTCGATGTTAATTAAGTATTTTTCTAACGTGAAGATGTAAGTAGCTTGTATAATATAATTACACAATTTTTATTTCGTGTAATTTTGTACTTTGTACTTTACTTCATTTGAACGAGTCGACAAAGGACGATTATTCAAATTTCATCCCATAAAAAGGGAGTTTAATAAACCGAGTAATCAGGGATGAAAATTTTCGAGTTAATATTTACTGAGATTTCGAGAGTTATATAAAGTTTTGAAAGTTCATTCACTCCCGGATCATCGTACCTACTTTCCGGGTTATACCCTACTCGAAAAATCAGCCTGTTTAACTTCGTACTATGCAGGGTTTGTTAGCTTTGGATATATATCTGATAAGTATAATATGTGCGGGGGCGAAGGACCGCGGGTCGATATCACGATGAACTACAAACTGATTGGAGCTGGGCGTCCCTGAATTAGCATTTGACGATTAATCAGCCACGTGGGTTGGAAAGCCTTGTATAAGTAACTATACTTATTTACAATGAGGCTTGAAACGAGGGTTGAAAACTGAGGGGTTGTTTAATATAAATTCTACTCCATAGTAGACGACGTGGCATGGTATACGTGGTTAGCCCTATCACAACCGTATAGCGATGAAATTTCACAAAACAAACCTGTATCTTATTAATAAATTATTTTTTTCATCATTAATTCATCGTCTGGGTTAATTAATACTACAAGAAGAAAAAATAATATAGACCGTTCGTCCGCGTCTTTTATACCGAATATAATAACGCTGCTTTTCATTCCGCTAAAATCGTTTTCAAACAAGACTTCCAAAAACAGTCGAATTTTTTTCGGATCTAAAGGATTTCGTGGATCAACTGTTGCTAAATTTTCAGAATTTTACAGGATTTCAAAACGCCCTTTACGTCGGTATTTTTTTAAAGAAAATTATAATGGTGGAAACATCTCGAAATATTGACTTCAGTTTGTTTTAATTCATCGAATTTGAGACCGTGTGAAAATGCTTCAAGGAAGATCAGACCGAAGAATATGCTGAGTCCTCATTATCGCGAACCTATAATCTCGGTGATCAAAAGAGCCGGAAATGTCGACTTGACAAAGAAACCAAGTTACGGCTTGCGAGGTATAAATTTCATTCAAAATTTTAGACCACATAAATCGAGATATCAAGTACATAGAAATTTGAGGGAAGTAAAGCTGATATGCGCGAAATCACCGAGTCAATTTAACTTCAGATCAACAGATTAGATACCTAATTAGTAATTTCGTTGAAAAACAAGGAGAAATTTTAACAAAAAATGATCAATTTTTGAAAACTCCTGTAACCATTTTAAAAAATTTGAACTCTAGTTGAAATGCAATGATGAATAAAGAATCTCATTTGAAAATCATCAGCAATGTGTAGCAACAGGTATAAAAACACGCGAGGAAGGGGGTGCAGGATAATTCGTTTAATTTTTTTTTTTTTTTTTTTTTGAAAAAAGTTGGGGTGTTTTAATTGGCTTGTGATATAAATCGAAGATCCGTCGCGTTTGAACGGGGATACTTTAGCTTGAAACCCATGTTTTAAATTGGGTGTGGAATTTATTCTCTTGATGGCAACAGGTAGTATAAAAGTAAGCGAAACGAAAGATGTAAGATAGCTTTAAATCCGCACGCGAATTACGTTCAAGTTTAATTACCTATTCCCTTTGGTTTGTGGTCCACTTTCGAAGGACTTACACAGCGTGTGTGTGTGTGTAAATCTATGTACGGGGCATTCCATCAGAAATCGATCTGACCAAAATCCTGACTCCCTTATTCAGAATCGGTTCAAATTTTGTAAAATGTTTTTATTCGTTGATGAGAGTATGTCTGATTTTTTTTGTAGAGACTTTTCAGATGTTCGCCAGTTTATATGATAATATGAAATTCGGAGAAATGATATGCAGAAAAATATTGAACCCCTGAAAAGTTAGAAAAAAAATTAATAAAAATATGGTTTTCCGGATTTCTTGAAAAACCATAGGTTTTTTTTTTTCTTTTCCTTTTGGCTGAAAATTCCAGAGTACAAATTATACTTCGATGAAGATAATCCAGAAACTCCTTAATTAAATTTAATTAATTTGATTCTAATCTGGAGTTACGGAATTTTTCGAATCCGAATGAAATCTTGGAAATATTTGAGAAGTGTTCATACGACCTAAAATCATATTAATAAAATCCCGCGAAATTCCATGAAATTAATTAAAGGTTTTAAAGAAATCTTAGAAAATTATTTTAAGTAGGGTGAAATATTTCAAGTCCCACCGTGGCCTGACGTCCTGGAATCTCGTTTTGACGATTATTTTGAAGAAGTTGTTATCTGTTATAATTCTTTCAGAATCTCATATATATCAGGTTTTTTTTTACTCTTTCGTTTAAATTGACGATTTTTGAACCACGTTCCATGAATTTTCTTCCTATATACTTATATTCATGGAACGAAATGAAAGAATGTAAATGGTGATATATTTCTCAAGCGAAAAGGTACGTTAGCCTGATGAAATTTTCTGTACAAGTAATTGGAATGGGGATAATGTACTCGATTCTGATAATGGTATATATATATAATATAAAGTATGGAGGTTGAAGAATTTCTTTATAATAGTAAAATATGTAATCGATATAGAGACACTAAGTTTATAAAAATATAATTTCGGCTGACGTATATAATATGATATATCATCTGACAAGACAACGGTGTAGAATATTTCGCGTGCAACGACCTGAACCGCATGCAAATTGCATGTGAGGTATTTTTCGTGCCTTCAAGCAGAGAACTCTAAAGTCTTATCGTCAGTCATACGTGAGACATACAGCTCCACTCTAGAGCGTGGTTTATTTAATACCGCTATAAAAATTCTACATATATCTATGTATGTGTATATATGTATATATATATGCTGATGTAAATCTCTTTGAAGTAAATATCCTTACCTAACTGCTGCAGATTAATCGCGACCGCTTTCTGATCCAGTGTTATGCTAATTCATCTCGTTAGTACATTGTACAAATAATATAAATAAGTATTGCTCATACTACTAGGTAGATGCGATCAAACGAGGTTGAACAAAAAATAAAAAAATTCAAAAACTGATATAGAAAAGATGGAAAATAATTACGAAAAATCCTCTCAGTCCCATTTCAACGATTCAAATATAGCTTAACATCGAACTTTTGGACTTTTCTACAATTGGAAATGAATCATGAAATGATTGAGGCTCGGATTTTAATTATCTTTTTAATTGATCCCTTCCCCATTAAATGCCATTTCGACAGATTTAAATAACTCAACCAGCCAGTTTTTACAGCCTTCATAGACTTAGCCCATTATCGATTGATTCGTACAAGATTACTCTGGTGCTGATCATTAGAAACAAACCAAATTTTGCGTGAATATTTTAAACTAGTATTACTGCTGCGTGAACTACGGAAATTGCATTCGGTTTATTCAAAATATCTTTTTTTTTTCAAAGATTCACCTAATTTTCATGATTATAGCGGTTTTTAATCTAATGAAATTTTTCAAACCGATTAGAATATCCGTAGTTCAGGCGATGCGAAAATGTACACTGAACAAATATGTTGAATCTGAACTTTTCAGGATTAATATTTTTTATGTAATCTTGTACAAAATATTAATATGCAATGTTTTTGCAAAAATTTGCGAAACACGTAATGAAAATATCGAGAAAAAAGAGAAATGAGGAAAATTAAACTACAGTTAAGCAATTTTCACCGTTTGTTGGCTCGGCTGTTAACTGACCTATAAAAAGCGGATTGTAAGAAGTAAATATGTCGGATAAATCAATCAGTCTTTGACGTCCAATTAGATTCCTGAGATCGGAGAATGGCTCTGCAGAATGTTTCACCATTATTCGAATCCCCTTTATGGAAGTTGACCTCCGATCCATTTGGTATTCTCTGTCTCAGATTCTTTTGGCAATTTATTATTATTTATTCTTTGTCTGTAAATCGCGTCAACGTTTCTTTATTGCATTTCATTAATACGTATACGATTTTCTTTCGCGATATAATTTTCCCATGGAAAAAAGACATGGAAAAAATTCGATAAAAAAAAAAAAATGAAGGAAAAATGAGAATAAGAGGATAAAATTTATATTTTGATGAAAATTTTATTACCTGCGTAGATGCAACGCGGCCGTATATCAGACCTCGTCATCTTATTAACTTCAATTCGGAAAACTTTTATTATAAAATGAAAGTCGAGCTGCTTGGTGCATCCGCGTTATGCTTTACAATCCGGAATATCGCATCCTTTCCTCGATGCTTTCCTGAACTCACGTAGAAACTTATTCAATAAAAAAAATAAGAATAAAATAAAAGTTCTATCCACGAGGAAAAAATGTCTTACTTTCTGTAACGTCGATTCGCGATTTCCCATATTGCAAGGAAATTTTTATTCATGACCGAATACAGATCCACTGCGGGTTCAGAAAATTAGAAAACACGGGCCTTCGTTCCTGTTGCACAAATTTTCTATCCAAATTCTTTATGCGTAGAAAAAAAAAAAAAGCGACAAAAACAGGCGGAAATCTCGCGACTTTTGTGAAAACTTAGTCGAGCTTAATTTCTGACACTATAAAACGGAAGTCAGTGTTCGAGTTTCGAATTGAGGAAAATCTGAGGCAATAACGCGGGAGGAAACGAGGCCAAACAAAATACAAGGTCCTATAATGTGTCTCTTTTTCGCTTTTTATTTCCTCTGCATAACGGACGATTATCTCTTACTTGGTCCTCTTTCTATGAGTTTTACGTTATTTCTAAACTGCATAAGCGAGAAGAATTCGAATATTAATTCAAAAAATTTAAAAAAAAAAAAAAAATCAAGAAAATATCTTAAACTTAGAAACAATTCGCTGAAAAAATATATTTCTATCGATATTTCAATCAAAAGATACGAAAAAAATAAATTATAGGAGATAAAAAAAGAGAAAAAGAAATCGAATAGAAAAGAAAAACCGGAAAAACCTAACGATTGGAAAAGCTAAGAGGATCATGGGATTTTGTGTTGATGCGAATAAGGAAGGAAGGAAATGCGAATGTGTGAAAATAGGTGCGGTAAGTCTTATCTATCTGTGAAGAACAGGGATTTGTGATTCGTATAGAAAAGGAATAAGAAAAATAGAAAAAAAAAAACATCTAACGACTGCGTTGATTCTTATATTAATCGAAAAATTGAAAAAGAATAAATTTTTTTCACACACATACGCCGCGTAGGGTGAAAAGATTATATATTATTTTACCTTACGTGATGGTAGAACTCTCTGAGTTCTGTAGAATTTATGCGCCGGAAATTGTCAGGGAGTAACCGGAAGTTTATGCATTTAGTAAATCTGCGATCACCCAGGTCGCAGAAAAAATTCCAGAGTCATAACACGAGGTCGTTAAAAATAAATTTTCAACATTTTCTTTTGCTGAAAATATTTTCTTCCGTACCCTCAACTTACGAAATATAGAAATATTCTTCAATCTATTTCAGTACATTCGGGTATTTGCCAAAGTGACACGTCAATTCACACGTTACTCTCATTTCACTCGGTAATAAAGAAAAATAATAATAATAAAAATACGCGAAGACGTGGAAAAATTTTGTCCTTTTCTTATATCAAGTTTTCATCTTTTACGATCCTGCATAATATTTTTATTTTTTTTTCACGGATTAATCAGCCGTTGAAATAAGGCGAAGATTAACAGACGATATCTCTTTAAGCCTGTAGATCATCGATAATAAAAGCTTCGTGATGCTGTGGAAAATTCATGAAAACAAAAAAAAAAGAAAATTTTTACTCCATGGTGGAAATAATCTTCTTCGTGAAAATCTCTGGGCTCAAGAAATTCAGAGAAACCTTTTCAGCTGGGAAAATATATTCAAAGAACCGAGACCGTCATGAAAGTATGAAAAATTTGAGATATCGGAGATTCAGAATTTTCATTTTTGATGAAATTTTTTTTGCCAGAATTGTAAATAAAAAAACTAAACAGGGATACAAAAAGCGATCTGTAATGTTCAACGCCAATAACTCGTCCGAAGATGATAAGAGGAAAGGAAAAGTTAGGATATTTGGAATAACGGTCAAATGACAAGTTTAATTAGTTTAGTTTAATCGTTATTTCATCCTTGTGTTGTGGCTTATAAGACGGGGTTTTCAAAACTCCGATAAAACTGTCGCCATTCAAATACATCGTATTGTGTATTTCCGCATTTCGTTGTATTAGGTATCTACGCGAAGTTTGTATAGGTGGATGTAGGTATTCGTCTACTGGGGCAAGTCAACCCCTTCAACTTCCTCAATTATGTAAATTAGTTGCTTCGTATTATACGTACGCGCATATTGAAGGAGATTTAAGACAGACGATGCCCGACAAATTTACTACAATATCTTCTTCGCGTAAGACAAACTCATGATATATGTATACAACCACAGATATGAATGTGCAGGAATGAGTTCAATATGCATATATTATACGCACACATCCCTTATATTTACATATCTACATAAGGGTGGTCTTTAATTCGGTCATATTCGATTAAATTAAGGAATTGTGATGTGAATTAAACCATTTTTTTTTCTTTGTAAACGTTGAGTAAAAAAGTGGCCTTTTTTTTTATATATTATCAGTTTTCCTCGAAATGACATAGTTTCAGAATATTTCAAAAAGATTTCAATTAACGATGCGAGCTATGTCACTTTTTTTCTGGCAGACTGAAATCTGTGCATGCCGAAGCCCATGAAATTTTAAATAATTTCTAATCGAATATCAAAATGAAAGTGAATCACCTGAAACGATAGAATATATTTTTCAAATCGTACCAGTGATTTGAAAAAAAAAAAAAAGAAAAATAATTTCCAAGGATGGTTTTTCATTTTATTCGACTTTTATTCACAAAATCAATGAAATTCTTATATATCTCATCTGTTTCAGGTAAGCTTCTGACTCTTTCGATAATAATTAAGTTTTCTTCGAACGTGAAGGTGAAAGTAGATTTTAATTGAATTATATAATTCTAATTTAAAGTCGTTTCCTTCAACTTTATTTTATTTTATTTTATTTGAACGAGTCGACGAAGTACGGTTCTCAAACTTTTATACTATACGAATGAGATCAATAAACACGTAATCTTCTTATACCTGTATCTATAAAACGCACTTGAATACCTATACAAATACATACTAGGGTGTGCCGGAAAAAACTTCTTTTTTTTTTTTTGTTTCAATCTCCCACATCAAAAATCAAAGTGGTTTTATGAAATAAGAAGCCTCAATGAAGGAGGGCACTGAGAAAAAATGCGAAGTGTTGTCTCACTCGACCAGAAGTCATACTGATGAGGCACCTTTTAAACTTGATTATCAGCATCCCCCTTTCGGTAATTGAAATATTACATAACATTCAGCTGTCTCAGCATGTGGTATAATAAGTAGAAAATGAACAAGAATTGTTAGAAATTAATCTATGAATATGCACTTTTTTTTTTTTTTTTTCAATTTTGTTCTCAAAACATAATTTCTTATCAGTCTATTCCCTATATCACCTTGTGATTTTATTCAACTTGCTGTGAGATTTCACCTCGCGAAATAGGGTTTCGGTCAATTGAGTCTAGCAGGTGCCTCAATCACCTATATGACTTCTGATCGACTGAGACACCACTTTGCATTATTTCTCAGTGCCCCCCTTCATCGAGGTTTCTTATTGCATAAAACCACTTTAATTTTTGATGTGGGAAATTAAAAAAAAAACAAAAAAAGTTTTTTTCTGGCACACCCTAATACGTACAGCATCCGAAGTTCTTTTTAACAAGACGTGGTTTTTTTTTTCAAATTTTTTCTACGGTCCTATTCTTTCTTATCGTTCGAAAAATATTTGAAAAGGATCAAGTAGTTAGTGAAAATTGCATATTATAAAATAGATAATATTTCCGACCATATACATCCTTCGTCTTTTTTTTTTTTTTTTCTCGTTCACCAATATAGATCCATTACTTTGAAGAGGGTCAACGGCGGATGTTACCCTCAATATTGTGCAATGATAAAAAAAAACGCGTGTTTCACTGATGCGTAACAAGTAGGGACAAGGACGAAAAGTCCTTGCCAAACTCAAGGGCCAATACCGGGCACCAATATCACCGAAACTTTTGTGAAAAACTAAAATCCACGAAACACCTGCCACAGGATTGGCTCAGCCAGAAGTTAAACTTGTACAATTAGTTTCTACCCTATTTTTTTACACACGCGTAATCTTCGAAGTGGTTTTCAAAAAAGAAGGAAAGAAAGAGAAAAAAAAAAACAAAATAGAGGTATACAAATTTCGTTTTTATTCAACCCTGAAAAAATATCGGAAATATAAAATGTCTGTAGCAACTTATCGTTTTTCCATTCTTTCCGACTCATATAACTTCGAAAAAAAAAAAAAAAAAGGGTCTCAATAGCTACTCTGAATACAGAATTGGAAGGTTTCAAGTTTCCTTTTTAGAACGTTTAGTATAGAGGCAAAAAACTTGATGAATAAATTCGTCCGCGGGAAAAAAAAGTTCGAAAAATTTATTCCGCAGATTGAGTAAGTATATCGAGTCTTTTTACCCCTTTGGAATATATCTATGATTCTTTTTTTTTTCTTTCCTCTCAGTATTTTGAGTTTGGTGTATGAAGAGAGAATAATGAAAATAGGAAATTTAGATTTTCTTAGAAATGAGATAAAAGGGTGAAAAAAAAATAAAAGCAAATTCTTTTTCAAACGCCCTGCTATAGACCCTCTTAGCAACTTATCGCTGGGTTTCTCCCGTTTTACTTGATTCACGGTGAGAGTTCCTCTTTCCTGTTTCTTGTTCCTTGGTTTATGTATGGGAGAGATTATTGTCTCGTCCCAACATTCCCATTGTACCAACAGGGAAGAAGGTGTACAGATATATACCCAGAGAAATTCTCTCGAAATTCATCGACCCTGGAGTAGCCTATACCGAGTGAATTAGATACAGCTTTTAATAGACTATCAGCTTTTTCAAATTTTGGTCTAACAGCTGTACTAAATTAAACTAATAATTATAATCTGCTTTGAAATTTTTGATGATTTATTTGCCTTGACTATCGATCATCTACAGTAGGTAGATCGTATAAAATACATCTCCTTAAAAGGGAATCTTGAATTGCTGTCAGACTTTTACGTGGGTATAGTGATGAAAAAATGACTACATACGATATAATTATGATTGATAAATAATTAGCGTTATTAAAGTAGTTTAGAAATATATAATATAGCTCGATGGAATATAAACTAGTACCTAAGTTCCCTGATTACTCTTAAAATAGGTGAAAGGTTTAATTAGAAGATCATTTCTTTTTTTTTTTTTTTTTTCTTACGACACGTAAAGTACTCGATCGATCAATTCTCAAATATGACCAGATCTAAGTTGGGCAAGTCTTATCGATCAGGACCAAAATCATCAAAATTTTGTTAATTACTTTTCGAGATATCGTAGATTGAAATAAATTGTTCTTTCAAAAAATTTTGTTCTTTTAATAGCTCGAAAACTACTCGACCGATCAAATCAAAAATTTGACCAATTCTAAGCTGAGATAAACCACATCGATTGATAGCAAGCGGGATAAAATCCGCTCATTAATTCTTCAGAAATTAATTTACAAACGGGAAATTCCAAGAACATAATAAATTGCGATAGTTGTTAGTTTGGCCAAATTTTGCCAAACTTTTACAGTATTTACGCGAACGTAGGTCTTTTTTTTTTTTTTTCTTTTTTTTCTCTGTTTTTTCCTCAAGATATACGAGAGTTTTTAGCGGTCTAAACTCGTTCGAAATACGTCACGTAAGCGGTTATATTATAGAATGAAAATTTTCTCAGTAGATAAGGGATTGACGGAAATAGTTTTTTTCTGCCAATTTTGCGGATTCCGCCGCAACACGTCCCTTTAAATCTTTTATCCATGTATATGGAGAGAGAGAGAAGAAAAAAATGGCTGTTTCTTTATTATTTGGATGAAAAATGATCGCTGTTAAATTAATTGATCGATCATTTTCATCATCTTCGTTTTATTGTCACCGCGATAAGAAAGATTTCCGACCTTTTAATGACTGATGAGATTGGATCGTTAACGTCTCTCTGCAAGATCCATTAATCCCGAGTTATCGATAGGCGTTAATTTATGATGAAAACTATAGATTACTGGAGGCAGATCTGTTGGCAAATATATTTCATCATGTTCAAGGAAAAGTGGGTTTCGAAGGAGGCTTAATTATAAAACATGACAGGTTTTTTTTTTACTTTTTTTTTTTTTACTTTTTTCCCCCCGCCACACCACCGAGGTAGTCCATTAGGGTGCTACGGAGGTTCAGTCGATCAATCAGCCAGACTATGCGATGGATCGAACCCTAATCAAATTAACTCGCCGGCAATCTGACACTCGAATATATATGAAAAAAATATCAAGGAAAAAAACAGCCGACAAGATGCTTCTACGACGCATATAGTATATCCTTTATCCTGCATACCTACTTCCTCTTCTAACGATCAAAGCTATCGCCTTGTGTGCATTGACGTAGCCAAATTCATTAAACAAAAAAAAAAAAATCAAAAATCAAAAATACGATGAAATTTATCGAAAATATATAATTTTATTAGAGATTTAATATCAAAAATGATTAGAGACTTTGCAGAAAAATTTATTGAGTCAGTCATTAAAATACGAAAAGTTTTAATAAATGATTTGAATTCTAATATTTATATGATAATCGAAGAGTTCGTATTACTTTGAAATATGTAAATCCAAAGTAAGTAGATCTTGTTTTTTATAGACAAAATTGAATTTTATAGTTTCTCATCACGTTGCGGTATACGTAACGTATAAAAATATTAGAATGCGGTTGCAACGTAATCGGGAAGAAAGAATATAGAAAAAAAAAAAAAAATTGAGAACGATTGAATCAGCATATATAGATATTCTCTTGAATTCAATATATCTAGTTTTCATCCATCGCGTTTAATTATACAGTCAAAATTACGTGCAAATATAGTTGTTTAGATGCGATTGTGCAATGTGCATATATAACATCTTCTGTATAGACATTAGGGTGGGAAAAAACGCCTCGCAATATTCGTTTTTTATTTTTATTTTTTTTATTTTTCTGTTTTACTCAAATTGAAGAAACAGAAAAAAATAGAATCTTAAGGTTCAAATTCGATTTGCTATAAGTTGAGGTATGCCAATTATACCTATGTGTAGACGTATGCGATATCCTAGAAATATATCAAAGCCCAAAGGATACCAAGAAATAATAATTTGGACTAGACAGCCGCTCGATGCAGATGCCGAGAAAGCTAATAAATAACATTTAACGGTCAACTAGTCTGACAAGTAAAGTCCAGCTGATTCTATTTCCGGAGGCAATCGTTCAGCCCACAATTTAACCGTGATAAATTTTAATTGAACGTCAATTTACTCGTATGCCTATAATATGCCTATGGGGCATCTAGGCATCATATGGGTAGAGGTACTCGATCTTCGAAAAATTTCATTAATATTTTAAAACGCTAACTAACCACATGAATTATATTTATATACATAAATAAATTAAGATTGAAAATTACCATGAAAATCAATACGAGTTATATATTTTTTTTTCTCTCTCTCTCTCTATCTCTACTTTCGACGCAATAGTAAATTTCTTTTTTTTTTTTTGCTATTTTCAAATCGTGGCAAATCTAGTCGGAATCTTGTCGTTTGTTTTTCTCTACTTTATAATTTGATTCGGCGATTGAAATCGAGAGAAATTTTTTTTTTTTTTACGCAATGGTAGTATAGGAGTTGAATTGTTTTTCTTCTTATTACGGTATATGTAATCTGTATAACATTAATACGTACATATATCCTCTTCGTGGGTATATAAAAAAGTTTTTGGTCCGAGATCGAATCGCGAATAAGGATAAGGATGATGAGAGAAAGTCGCGAGTTTATTCTCTCGTAGAAAAAAAAACAACAACTTTGCGATAAAAATGAAAAAAAAATGAAGAAAAAATAGGATTGGATATGCAATCTTCATCTCTTCGCATCTTAAAGCCGCCTACTATACGAGGTGGTATATAGACACCCGAGATACGAAGATGCGATGACGGGGGAATATCACTCGAGTGAAAATAATTTATCGTATTTATTATCGCGGGAAATATAAAAATAATGTCTTTATACAAAAAAAAAAAAAAAAAATATCAAAAAAATGTATCTATACACCCCGGTATAAGGTAGGCGACGCCCAATCCTTCCGAACGTGATCTCACGTGAATAAGTTACGTTACGTTTCGTTACGTTACATACACGAACGTCATACGACCGCGACGCGACGCACCGACCTAACGCGACGTCCCGCCGCGGCCGCACAGACGGGTGACAAATTTTCGTGACAGAGACAAATTAAACACCGCACGTTGTTTACGCCTTTCGTATATTAAAGGGGTGTGGGTGGGTGGGTGTAGGTGTAAATCAACCAGAAATACGCTTTTGGTAAACTCATGTATTTTTATGAGACTTTTTCTTCCTTTCGCATCGAGACAAATATTTCCTAATTCAATAGTCGTGTTAGCTAGAGGAAATCACCAAACCTTAATGAAAATTCATTTTCATTTTATTTACATTTTTTTGTTTTTTTTTTTAAATATAATTTTGTCAAATTTACAGAAATTTTCATTATTTTTTAATCTGTTATAAAAGATTCTATGTAATACTATAAGAAATTTGAATAATTTATAAAATTTTTCAGAATATTTTTATAGATGAAATTGATTGACAAAATGTTGTTGAAATTGTTTTCTTTTTTTTTGATTACCTTACCCTCAGATCCCTGAGGAACCCGAAACAAGCTGATCTTCACCCTTTGTTATGCGCCTAAATCCCATCAGCTATTTCGTTCAGTTCTGTCTCCATAGATTTGGACTAGGTTCATAATTCATAGTTTTATTCAATGAAGTGAGAATTTTCGATGGTTGTGATTCCGCGCCGAGACGTAAACTCGCAAATCATAGAATCAAGATCTGTTTCAATTTTTTATTTTATTATTTTATTTTTTTAAAGACTATTTTTTTCGCACGATTTTTCATTTCATCGGAGAATTTCGTTTCTTATTTATTTATTTTTTTCATTCTTTTCATATCATAACGAATGTTAAAAAAAATTGTATTACGATAATTATAATTCTAAATTCTAAATTCTTAATTTTCTCTTTAAATTCTTGAGAGTGAAAATCGAGTAACTCAAAACGAAAAGCGTGAAGTTTCATACCTGAAAATATTTTCAGAATTAAAAACTGCAATTTTGATTTCCAAGCTACATGTTACATGAAATTATATATACCTAGATGAAAAGTTTTCTGTATACGTGGAAAGGGCGAAATTCGTTTATAACATATGGAACCGGAACTAGAAGCTAGTTGGATTTGCGAAAAGTTATATGCCGCCTGGTCGAAAGGCCGACAAACTTCTGGCAAACTTTATTGTATCCACCTATAAAATAATTCGACTCTGTAGATTTCTCGGTTTACCTAGTTTCGCACGTCGTATACTACTAGATGTTATGCTATATATTACGAGATAGAAACTTTGGGAGGCAGTGAACGCTGCTTCCGCAAAGTTCTCACTTCCGGTTCCGTATATTCCGAGCAAAACAGACCAAATATTCGATGCCTTTAAAATTTGTTCAGAAAATTTTTACGTATTTTAAATACGATCAGTTTTTTTTTAGAAATTTCCTTATTATTTTATATCCAATATAATTATTAATTTTCTTCAACATAATGACAAAAAATAATTCATAGTCATATACCGACAGCGCTGATTGAAGATCGATAAAAAAAAATAAAAAGTTTGTTTAGAATCTGGATGAATAAATTTGTCGAATAAATTCACTTGAATTTAAACAGACAAGAAAAAATAATAATTTATAATGTTAAGGTAATCATTTAAATCGCTTTATCAGTCTTATCAACATTACCGTCCGAGTAACTCGACTTTATCTGTAGTCGATAAGCAGGAAATGGTTGATAACAAAAGCCTGGAGCTGTCGATAAGGTAGGAAACTGATATTTTGTTCCTTTGGCAAGTTTTCTTCCGATATACTTGACTCGAAGGATATAAGTAGTTGCCTTAATCTTCGATTATAATTATTAATCATGCATAGATTATGATAAACAGAATGATTGATCAACCCACTTCGATATTGAATCGATATTTATTTTAGAGAAATTATCTATTGTATAAATTTTGACTTGACCCACTCCTATATGGTCGACTATAGACTTTGAAGGTATTTAAAAGCATCTGTTATAAAAAGGATATATGTAAGATTAACGTCGGCTTAATATGAAAAGCTTATGAGATACGAAGACGTTAGATAGGTTCGAACTCTTAATAGATTCTAAGAAGGAATAAAAATAGATATAGAAGTATGCAAGCTGCTATGGGATCAATTCTCAATATCAAATACATACCATATATCGAATATATATATAGGGCATTCCGCGTCACTTCAAAAACGAAGAGAAAAAAATAAATAAAAAATCAGGCTATATGATACGAAGAAATTCACGAGATTTTTGAATTATTTGACATTTTATTGTCAGGATCGAGTTTTGACTATTTTTGCTTTTTCATGGGATTCAAATTTTTTTTTTACCGCATTTTTAATTCTTCAAGATTTTTTAAGATTAATATCGGAGCTGAACAAAACGGGTTGAAGCAAAAACCCAGATATTGTAAATTTTTGGTTAAAAAAATTTTTCATTTCTGATATGGAATTTTTTAGAATTTTTTCAGTTTGTTCTAAAAATGAAATTCATTTGGAAAAACACTGAAAAAAAAATCTGATCGCTATTTAGAGTCAGAATAATGATACTAAAAATCGCAGACCAGATCTGAGAGGTCGAGGGTCAAGACCAAGTCGATTTGGCATGAAATGCCCCATATAGATATTATATATACACACATTTACCTACATAAGTATATCGATTCTTATATAATATTATAGGCTGCACTATAGCCGGAGGCTTTGTGCATTCTTTATACGTATAGATATATATACCGTGCGTTTTCGTGGAAGCGCACCATGCCTAGATTTGTAGATAGCCGAATATACGCCCTATTATATGCAACCGTTTACAAATGAGTCGTGTTGGGGTGGCCGAGAGTCAGAATCGGCAATTGTTTCAGTGGTTAACCAAGACATTGATTGGCTGTCTAGTAATAAACAATTGCTGTTTAATAAAAACATCGAGGCTCGACATCTGACGGCTTTCCGTCAAGGCCCAAGCGTCAAAAATAACCGGCAAACCGTCAGATGTTGTTTATATCAAACAGCAATTGTTTATTATTAGACAGCCAATCAGGGACTTGGTAACCACTGAAACAATTGCTGATTTCGAAATCATTTGTAGACGGTTGCATATAATAGGGCGTATGTTCGGATATCTTTGGATCTAGGCATTTCACGCTTTCACAAAAACGCACGGTATGTATATTCGAAGGGCATCAATCTATATGAGATCGAAGATTGGTCACACCCAAAGCCAAAGAATTTCTAAAGAATCATTTGCATTCCTTATAGTATACATACCGAATATAAAAGCCTGTTGCTTTTTTTCCTATCTTATGGAGACTTTTGTGAGCGAAAAAATAAACCATAAGGATCATAGATTATGGCCTATCGTCGAATCGGAATCAAATGACGGGCAAATCCATAACTATTGAGGATACATAACAATTTTTTTTATTTCTACCGGATGTCTATAGACTACGATGTGTAGAGTGCGAGCTGAAGAAAAGCATCCCTTAGTTCTTAGAGGGATATAAAAAAAAAAATGAAAAAATGAAAAAATAAAAAAAAATTATATATTAGATCCTTAGGGAGCTCAACGTCGTCACCTGCATACATCAGTCTATAGCTGCTATGGTACAGACGACCACTAGGTAGGTATATAAAGAATACCAAAATATGAGGTAAAACCCCACGAAGACTGCTCAAGGGGGTTGCATTATGCTCCTCAAATGGGGGAAAAAATAAATAAATTCTACTTTTGAGTCTTGGCACGGTTTAATAATATTATTACACCTCTTTAGTGCATCGAGGAGTGAATAACAGTTCTCAATATTAATATTCAAGTCACGAAAATTTTTTCGCTGTCTTCTATTTTCGGGGTAGGAGAGGCCTTCTTTTTTTTTTCTTCTTCTTCTTTCGCATCTATTTTCGTATTTCATATCTTCAAATTTAGAAAAATATCAAATACCCATATTTCTTATTCATAATTCTTACCTCAGGCTCATCGTTAGGTTTACCTAGTATACATAAAAATGTATAACTTTACGAGCCAAGCCGGAAGAATAAAATTTAAGGGTATAATTTTGAATGGCTGTAAATTAATTAATTTTTTTTTAAGAAAAGGAGATTTTTTTTTCCTTCTTTGTTTTTTTTTTATGGCCACTATTTTTTCTTTATCAAAGGAAATACGTTAATGTATATATGGAATAATTCAACGTGAATAAAATATCTATTCTTTAGCGATAAAAACGTTGGGAATACGGAATTCCCCCTTTGGCTGTTATAACGTGAATTATAGTTCGTTTTTCTTCCCATATACTATACCTATCCATGCCTATATTTGAGGCCTATTGTTTATAACTGCGCATAAACTCTCTCTCTTTCCCTTCTTAGGGGTTGAATTTATACTTGATAATTTCGAGCAGGAATTCGCCCAGTACTAACAGAGAATACGGCATTGACTGCTGTCTGAAAATTCGCATGGGGGGTTTCAAAACTACGTGGGATAAATTTATAACCCTTTAACCTGATGGTTCGTTCCAATAAAAAAAAAAAAAAAGAAAATAATAATAATAATAATAATACAAAAGAAAGAAAGAGAAGCACAAATAACAAAAGGGAAAAAAAGGTGCGAATGGGGTAGAAATTACGAGGTAACGTAAAATAATAACTGGATATCTTCGAAAACGAGTAGATTTTTTTTCGCCCCCTTATCCCTTATTTTCAGTAACTTCATCTTTTCTTTCTAGGAGTGGAAAAAAATCAAGAAAAAAAAACAACCAGATTCAAAAAAAAATTATAGGATAATTTAAAAAGAGGAAAATTGAGGCTTGCTTCTAATTCTACTTTGGTAAAAATTTTCTCTATCGTGTGGTATAAAATTTTTCGTATTTAAATCGAAGATTTGAAAGTTGCAATATCGAAGTTATGATAACGACAGTTCAGATCTGAATGATAAATCAATTTTTCTAAATCTGCAACTACTGGTGGTGGTTTACGTATCTATGTTCTTAGAACTTGTGATATTATATTTTATTTATGTTTTATATTATACATATATACAAAACGTAGTTTTATAAGGTAGGGAGAGCATGGAGAGATGTGTGAGTACCTATATATATATAAATATATAAGTATCGTGTTTAGTTCGTAAAAATGATATACCGAGGGGTAGGTATGTGTTATATATACACAACTATTAATATATCAGCTAATAACTGCCAAGGTACATATACCATAAATCCTTCAAGATCGAAACGATGGTTTGAGCCCGTCGAGTTATACGGTAGAAAAACAACCGAATCAAGAAGCCTGCAGACTTATCTCAACGAAATGAATTGTGGACTGCGTAGGCATAATTTTAACAGAGAAATCTAATTCCACCGACTAAAAGCAATCCAATCTATAAATTCGTATTCGAGGATTGATTCGGGTCGAATATATTACCAAGCCCGGAAGTAGCCTGAAGAGAAAGAGAAATAAATTATTTTTTTTTTACACAATAAAATTAAACAAACAGAAATGTGAATTTTTTATTTTTCTTTTCTCTTTTTTTTCTTCAAATATATCTAAACCGCAGGAGATGATTTATTTTTCGGGATGTAAAGGAATTTGTTTGAAAACTGGGGATTTTTCTTAATTTTTTTTTTTTTTTTTCTCTTCACTCTTTTACAGAAAATATTTACCGTGACCCAGTATTACCGGCGCATTTACGATGATGGAAATTTAAAAATACTGCGCACTCTTTCGGACATTTTTTTTTTTTCGATTTTTCTTTCGTTTTTTTTTTTTTTTTTTTTTTTTTTTTTCTATCGCGGAAACGATCAGGTAAATTTTTACCATCGAACGACGCGACCACCGTTTATATATACGGTGCATCGTTATTCGTTACACGCGATCAGAAACTATATGCAAGTTTCTGTTCTATAGAAGATAAGAGAAAAATATTCCGTTTTCTATTTTACGTATATGTGCAGTTATTTTTTAAGTATCTGCAATATACTTTACGACAAACATTTGACCTCGATGGGCAACAGATTTCGGATTTTTGAAACTCAAAATTTAACATTCTATGCGTGGAAATATTAAATCCAAATGAAAATGAATGTCAAAGATTAACTCCTTCCGGTTTCAGACATAAAATAATTGATCGATCACTTCCAAATTTTAACCAGATCTAGGTTGGAGATAATTTCATCGATCGATACAAGAATGATAAAAATCCGATGATCAGTTTTCGAGATATCATCGATTGAATTTTTGTTTTGTTTTTTGAATAACTCGAAGAACGGTGGACAAATTGAATCCAAAATCTAATCATTTCTAATCTACGAAAAACCGCCGAATAAAAAATTGATCAAATCCACACACACCCAGATCTCGATCTGGAAATGGTCAGACGTGATTCTTTAAATTATAAAACATGCGAAGATATGGTGAAAAACGAAGTTTTTATTTTCGGGTTGGTATGTAATAACCTTTCTTCATCCAAAACGGAAATTTGATTAAAAAATTGAAAAATTGAATCCTAGGAAAAAAAATGAATCGCAACATTTTCTGGATATTAGCTCGCATATTTTATTTTTATAGATAATTTGAAACGCGGTCAGTCATGTAGTTTAAAATAAGTAGTTGTTCTGCGGTTCGCGAATGTATAGTATACGTATATACCTATGTAAAAGTATATAGGTGATCAAGAAAGCGATATGCGGAATCTTGAATTTCAACGGAACGCGTGACCAGACTACAGATCTTCGCGTTGTAACTTCAGATGCAAGAGCACGAAATTGCACACCGGATTTACTACGATAGAAAATAATATACAGATCTGATAAACTGGCGTGATAAGAGGAAAGAAAAAAAAATGTAGAAATAAATAAATAAATAGAATGCAAGGGAAAATTTGAGAACGAAGACTGTGATCATCCAAAAACCCGGAGGACCTAATTTTAATCGAAATTTTACCTTGCGGACCTAAACCAAGGGGTTGAAAGCATTTCTGGTTTGTTATTATTTGCGGGTCTTGACTTTGGGTGAATCTGAACAAACAGAAAAAAAAAAAAAAGGGAAAGAATTTTTATAGGTACCCTGCACCCCGAATATCAGCATAAAAAAAAAAAAGGCTTTTATCGATTCGCAATATCGTGAACGATTTTATACCTACATATGACAGAAATGACTGATGATGAAGCTTTGACGGGGTGCGTCCACCCGACAATGACAAGGGACAGGTCGCGGGTCTCTGTCACGATAAGATAACAACTTTAATAAGCTACACTATATATTTACCAACCCCTACCACATGGCTTGGTCTCGTTCCGCGATGCGGCCAACCGCGATCTTCCCTAAAACTTTCTTATACCATCGGACCTTGCGCTACCAAGGAATAGGATGAAAAAAAAAAAAAAAAATCAACAGCCACCTCCGCTCACTGGACCGACTAGGATAAAACGAGGACGGAATCACCCCGATCTCGAGTTAGAAGAACAGTTTTTCACCTCCTCAAGTGAAAAAACTAAAATGTAAAGATGACGCAGAGACGATATCGCCTCTTTAATGACAAAAAGGCATAAGTCCATCCATAGATATTAGGGTGGTCCTTAAATGGGGTATTTTTGAATTGTTACGCTTCCAAGGGTTCAAACGGATCCTTTTGAAGAAAAAAAATTTGTCCTAAATTTTGAATGCTCTATCTCAATTTTAAGATCCCGCGCACGACCGCCGAAGTATTTTTTATTTTTTTTTCAATTTCATACAAAAAACATGTATGACCCAACTTTGTCAAGTCATTTACGTCGAAGTTTCAACATTCTGCGTCCGGCGTCGATTTTGAATAATAACTTTGTTAATGACTTGACAAAGTTGGGTTATACATGTTTTTTGTATGAAATTGGAAAAAAAAAAAAAAAAATACTTCGGCGGTCGTGCGCGGGATCTTAAAATTGAGATAGAGCATTCAAAATTTAGGACAAATTTTTTTTCTTCAAAAGGATCCGTTTGAACCCTTGGAAGCGTAACAATTCAAAAACACCCCATTTAAGGACCACCCTAATAGATATACCTAAAAGAGAGAAAAAAAAAAAAAAACTATTCCCGTCTAACCGCATGATAATGATTTGAAACGGATATTTTGATGAAAAAAAAATTCTAATCTAAAGTAATACGCAACTTATTCGATGTGATAAATGAAGGAAAAAAAAAATGAGGAGATAAATGGTAGTTGGTTTACTTTCGACGAGGCTGTGACTTTTTGAAAATTTTGCTAGTATAAGCGCGAGTATAGAGACCGTTAATCAGCGACAGAGCCGAAAAGTTTTAACTTTCAAAACTGACGATGTATGAATATTGAATGTTAGCTATATCAACGAACGAGCTTCTGGCTGGCCAGGTTACCGCAGCCACGAGTTTGTGCGACCTCGATGATTAGTTGTCGACAGCGAAATATATATATTCTTGGTCTAGATGTTAAAAGTTTCCTTTGAATTCAAATCTTCTTTTCATCTTTGGTGAGGAATTTTTTTTTTTTTTTTTTTTCTTCTACTTTTTCTTCTTTTTTTTCTTTTTTTTACGTTTTTTAGAAGAAAAAATATATAAAAAAGAAAACAAAAAAATGATGTTGAATAAACAAATAAAAAATACCTCAACTAGATGCGACTAGATTTTCGAAATGATTTTTGAAAGCTTGAAAAAAATAAATAAATTACACGTATAAAAAAACCCGCGATATGGTTAACCCTGAGGGGTAATTTACTACCGTTAAATTGCCACAGATATATCTTTTCGAAATTTACATAATTATTAGTCGTCATAAAATTGTGTTCAAAAATCGTGCGAAGCTACGTGTTCACATAAAAAAATAAAAATAAAAAAAAAATAGCTGTTTATATTATATATGTATATCTATATACTTACTCTGCCTACATACATATATATATATGTGGGTATATATCTGACGACTTAATACACTCTTTGCGGTCTTCTGGCTCTTACGATGGAAAAGAAAGAAAGAAAGAAAGAAAAAAAAAAAAAAGATAAATTGCGGAAATAAAGAGGAATATGCACATTAGGGTGTGCGAAAATAAATCGCTTTTTTTTTATCCCAGCTCTCACCGCAAGAATTTTTAGAACGACGTCAAATAATCAACCTCTCAGAAGGGTAAAGACGTCGTTAAATTCTGAGTAGTGCCTCAATCGACGATAACAGTTTTATATTTGATTAAGACGCAAAATTTTACATCGTTTTACTAATCTTTGTATAACTTGACCGGAACAACTAGTACGAAAGTCTGTCTTGGTGCCCAGGGGTCTTAATTTGGGTCACTGGAAAATAAAATTAAAAATTAAAAATTAAAAAAAAAATTTAGGTAAGTTTGTGAAAAAAAAAAAGAGTTGATTTGTTTTTTACCCAACTATTCCAACGCTTTTCCTTATTTCCTTAACTGCAGAGGGTAGCTCGATGGCTATAAAGGGAGTTAAAATGTGCGGGGGTGGTACGTCGTCATGGTATCGTTGAAAATTATAGTTTAATTTATCATTTGCATTTGTCGTAGAAAAAAAACAAAATTTTTTATCGTGAAATCAATAACTAATTATCGTCGTTCGTTGCCCACCTCGAGTACGTGTCTATAATCATATGTAATTTTGTTATTAGATCCGCTCCGGAATTGGTATCGTAGAATTGAATCGCCAGTCCCGCATGATGCAGATGACTGATAATTGTCCGCTCGCTGTCTATATAAATACATAATCAGATTAAGAATTAATAATTATTGGCTCGGTGTAAAAAATTTAAATAAATTTTCTATTCAACGGTTTGAATTAACGGTCCCATTTCTACGGGGATATATATTTTGTTTAAAGTTATAGAGTATAAACCTTTCCTGTTGTGGTTGAAAAGAAATTCGCGATTTAAAACGAATAAACCGCTAGCTTTATCGATTTGCGATTTAAACTGTACCCTGTCACATTCTAGAAACCACCTTATTGAACTTTATCGAATTGCTAGAGTTCTACGAGGCATACGAGATCCCGATATCTATGTTAAAACGCGAAAATCAATGCTTCGGGGTTCGAAGACCCTTCGCAAAAATTCGCAAAAAGATTTTCTACCGAGACATATTATAGCGACGAAATAATCAATCGAACTATTATTTTGGATGAAAAAAATAAAAACAAAAATTCTGATTCTGACATTCAAAAATTGAAGTTTTCGAAATTTTCACTCATCGAATAAAATTGTTTCAATTTCTTTATTCGTCTTTCACCGATAATAGGATATATATAAGACCGAGTGAAAAACACTTATCTACGATATTACCTAGCTATACGAGTGAAAATTTACCTGCAGACTGCTATTCTCGTTCGGAGCAATCCAATCGAATAAAGTCTTTTTAATATGCAAATTGTAGAGTGTAGTAGGTACAGCGCGCAAATGTCCAGCTGGCTTTTCTCCAGAGATGAACAAGGAAGAACCTTATGCAGGTATAACACAGTTTTCTCATACGATTCACGGAACGTCTGCACCTGCTTTCTCAAAGTATAAATTCTTACTTTGAATTAGTTTTTTTTTTTCTTATATCATAATTTTTTATCCAACTTTATTCCTTATATTCATATAAAACAACAAAAAAAAAACAAAAAAGTAAAATTTAGTCATCAATTTAACGCAATTTTTTTATTAGGTTTTAGGGATTTTGTCGAAAATTTTTTCATTCAGAATTTAGAAAAAGAGGCCGAATTTACACTGCGACTATAAGAAAACCACAAGAGATCAAATCGCGACGAAACCTACGATAAAGACGAGATGTAATACTGTATATCTATGGAAACAGGAAACTATAGTTGTCAGATTATAAAGGTAGCTTAAAAACGAGTGTCTTGTTACAGAATATGGATGTGTATGTGTATAGCCGTCTGACTAGGTATAGTATATACGTGAACGTACTAAAAACGGTCGAAATAATTTGAACGGAAATTTTATTTTGGGTCAAAAAGTGCTAAAAACTGAATTTTTTAAATAAGAGTAAAAAAAAAAAAACTCTTTCAAATGATTTTTCAAATTTTTGAAAGAATTTTGAATATGAAAATTCATATTTAGTATAATAGTACAAGGTATGCTAAATTTGAAAATTTTCGCTTATAGTTTATGAGACTAAAATTTGTGAAGAAAGCAAGAAAAATGAAAACCCTAAAAGTGTCGTTAACATTTTTTGCAATAAATTTGAAAAGAGATTAAAAAAAAAAAACTGTGTGAAATGATTATCCGAAAATCCGAATATGGTGAAAATCTTTAGGACTAAAAAGACCCTCAATATATTTTATAAGTTGATACAAAAATATCCATACATGTGTAATATTGCTTTTCTCTTATTTTTTTTTTTTTTTTTTGCGAAACGTTTCGAGCTCAATCCTCCCCCGTATCTCTAGTTCCACCCCCAACTTTTATCGTACTACAGTAGTCTCCATTCTCTAAGGCATTACGTAATTATACGAGAGCCGAGTTTTCCCTCTTTTATATAAGATTCCAAGGAATGACTTTATTAAGCAGAAAATAAATACATAAATTATTATTGTTCAGGTTTTATAAAGTTTTTCTTTGTTTTGAATTTTTCTATGATTTCCTATCTCTCTCTCTCTCTCTCTTTTTCAAATTTTTCTTTATCCCATAACTGCTATACCTTTAACTTTACTAAAAAATTTTCGAAATCGTATCACAGGCTGACTGCAGGGGATCGCAAAATTTTTTCAGACGTCGATAAATAATACGAAAATACGGAAAAATGCAAATATTTTTCATTTTTTTGTTCTCTCGCTTCTTTCTTCAATTTCGTAATCATACACACAGATAATAATTAATAATAATCCAATAATGGTAAAAAAAGAAAAAAAAATTTGTTCCTTTAAACGCAATATCAAAAGATTATTACTTTTATTAACAATTATTCAAACGACACGCAAATTATTACAGTTTTTAATTTTTATTCCAAATTTTTTTTTCTTTATTTCAATTATAAAAGCGATATTTCGTTTCACATTCCTCACAATCAAATTAACAAAATATATTGGCGAAATAAACAACGGATGTGGTAAAAATTACATCAGGACAGTTTTTTTCATCACATATGTGATATATTTATATATCTATATCCCGCGTGATACGCATACGTATATATCCACCCACACACATATATCTCTTCCTTTTAGAACAACCATATATATATATATACCTATATATAGATATTGACCCATTGATTTATGCACGATGGAATGATTTATCTCCTGCAGCAAAACTTGCGTCACCCTTTTCGATTCTACCTACCCCATCAATTTTTTCTTTTTTTTTTTTTTCCCCTCTCTCTCTCTATTTCTCTCTACGCTTTACAGTTCACTTAAACTATATATTAGTACATAACATACCTTAGGCATATACTTTGGAAAAATATTATCCGTATTATTAGACAGGATACATATTACTGTCACCTAATAGCTGTCCATTTATTTATGTCAGTTTGATGTGTGGGAAGGTAAATATATACCCATATACTCAACTATAGGAAATTCACGTGTGTAACCTTACCATTGAGTTATGGAAAGCGTGGGTGGTGGGACATGATTTTTAACGAGGAACAATGAATTTGCCAAGTTTTACTATACAGACTCTCACATCTTTTTTTTCTGTTCTTTAATTATTATTTTTTATTTTAGCGTAACGTAAAAAAAATCTTAAAATTAGTGATTTTTGATTCTGAGATAAAAAAAAAAAAGAAATTAGAAATTAGATGCAGAAATTTTGGAGTAAAATTTAGAATAATTACGACGAGGATTGAATATTAGAATTTTTCAACGAAAAACCGTGTAATGATAATAATATCAGATTTTATGATTCGTTTAATGGTTTTTCGACCCAAACTTGCGGGTCAGAGAAGAGTAAAATTGCTTTAAACTTTTAAAAGGGGTAATAAAAAGACTCACATATATGCCGTTTTTAGGAATGATCAGAATCAACTAAAATGCAAAACTTTGAGTATCAATGCATAGTAGAAACTTTTATAAATGTTGATAAAATTGATAAGAAATTGGAATAAAAAAAAACTGGCTAACATATCAACCTAAACCAGTTAGAAATGAGCTAGAATAATCCAGACCAACATATCTGGGTTTAATTTGCTCGATAGGATGGGAAAAATCTTTTAGAAAACTGCTAGAATCATGTTAAGCGCGTAAACTCAAGATTAAGATTCCCTAAAACCGTCTAGGGCATTTGCTAAAATGGGCGAAACCTTTAAAAGATACCAGGATAACATCGACATCCCCCAAAACAATTCTTAAATGTACTAGAACCACCCAGAACGCAAGAACTTGAACTAAATTGCACAAAAAACTGCTAGAATTCCTTCGCTAGAGTGAAGAAGTTTTTTTTAGAAAACTGTCCGAAATCAGCCTAAACAGTTTTCAAAAGTGTTTAAACTAGATAAAATGGATAGAGGCTTTGAAGCACCCTTGAAAATAATTTTTTTTTCTAATCATTTCTAAGCGCTGAAAGAATATTTTATATACTCAGTTGTTTTCATAGCTGATTGAATTTTTTTTTAATTTTTTGGACTTAGCTTTGCATAGATTTAGTCGATGAAAGAAAAAGTGGTCGTAGTTGGGTACAAGTCGCAATATTCATCGAAACTTTTCCAAATTTTGGGAGAAATACTCAAAAATGATCCTGTTTTGGGGCAAACCAGTAATATACAGGGTGAGTCTCTTCAAAGGTCTAGAATGGGCGTGTCTCACTTGCGGTTTCGTGATTAAGCATTGCTACCCCGTAGGTAAGTCCTACAAATTTCATACCTTTGGAAAGAATCACCCTGTATAGAGATAAGGACGCACTTTTATCTTCCCCTAACGTTTGCAAGAAAACGTTTTAAACTCAAATAGTGAAATTCGTATGTGAAAAAACTGAGTGAATAGAATATTTCGACTCGAGAATGAGAAGCTCTGAGTTTCGAACTACCCCTATAAGTTAAAACGTATTCTAAAGCTAAATAAACGTCCCTCTTGTTATAATCGAGCTTTTTGGAACGAGGGGGATCGAATCTATGAGTTGTTCTAGAGTCTGGCTAGGATTAGGGCTTCCTAAATAATTATTCCTTGCGGTTAGAACGCGGTGCGATTTCAACCAACGCGAGCTATCATTCTCAAACCAAAGCGCGGTGGGAGAGAACGGTGAGCTTTTGTAATTACAAGGGTCCCGTCAACGCAAGCCCTGATTTACCGGCCTTAAGGGTAGGCGGGCAATCGAAAACCGCGCTACATCCCTGCGTTACTGATAATAATATATTCCGAGATTCGCGGAGTTTTTAAGCTTTAACACTAACGGCTATTATATTAGGTCTCATATCTATAAGGGTGGCCCTTAATTCGGTCATATTATCTCAAAATTTGATACATATACTTTTTGTAACACATGCACGATTTTGGCGGTTTTTTTACCTATTAAGCGGGCGTAAAGTGTCAGTTTTCAGACGAGCGGGCAAAAAAGCCCACTTTTCGCCCTTGGTACACAATATACTATTGTTTTGTTTCCCTATTTCATCCATAATGAAATCAAATCATAAATCCAGTCTAATTTCAATAATAAAAAGGCCTGGATAATCTCATATGAAAAATCGCAATTTAATTACTTGAGAATATCCGATTATGTTACTCGAAGGAAAGAATAATTACTAAGATAAAGAGAAAAAGGAACAAATAAAGAAGGAGAGAGAAAAAAAAAAAGAGAAAATGCCAAATTAGAGACCGGAGGTAATTAATCTTTCTTTCGATAACAGGAAATATCTTTCCTATTCCCTTATTTTAAAGGTATATTAACTATTCCCTCATGCTCGAATGGGAATAGAATAGGCTTACGAGGCAAAATCGTCGCTAAAATAAATAAGGATCTAGCATCATCGAGGCGCGCGGGAGACCGTAAAATAGAGGGGAAATTGGCGATTGGTGAACGGCGAATGGCAATTGGCGACTACCGGGGCGTTTGTTCGTTCGTTCGTTCGCGCGCGGGTCGTGGATCGTGGATCGTGGATCGTGGATCGTGGATCGTCGATCTCGCGGCTTATGTTTCGTGTCTCGCGTCTCGCGTCGCTCGTCTCTCGCGCGCACTATACACGAGGTGTTTGCCTCTTTTCGAAGGAATCACCGCAGTCCGCCGACAGCCCGCGTCCCGTAAGGTCGTCGCGTACCTATTAGGTCTGTCCGCTAGTCGCGCGCGCTTCAACCATACGTATACATATATATATATATACATTCACATACATACTTCACATAGATACAATAATAATTAATAAATATAGTATAGATCAATTAATAACGGAGTTTGAACCACATTTATCTATATATGTATATATATATAAAAAAACAAAAAAAAATCATAAATTATTATTATCATCATTAGAGTTTATATTTTAGCAAAAAGTTATTAACTTTATTTTTCTCACTATCATTATTACAAAATCCCGATCCAATAATATTTCGTTAAATAATTAACATATTCTCAAAATTTGCAAAAAGAAAGAAAAAGAAAGAAAATTGCCAGATTGTAGAAATATTATTTTTTCTCTGCTTTTAAACTTACTATCGTTCTTCTCTCTTTTTTTTTCTTTTTATCAATTTATTATATCGCTGAATTTTTTTTTTTCGCAATATCAAATTCTCTTGTATTATATTGAAATTCAGTGTTGATCAGTCGTTTTGTGAATCTGCAGGAAATTTATTATTCATATAATTGGCCTTTTAATTATTGTAGAAATCATTTATACGAGAAATTTTGGAAATATTCTATTTCCCACTCTTGTTATATACGGATTCTTTTTGATAATTTATTGACTTTTCTAAAAACACGTGTGTTGAAACGTTTTACTAGTCTCGTAGTAGATGTAATAGATTGTTTTTTAGGGTCGTTCACAGTCAGTTTATTCAATTAGGCGATAAAGAAATTACCCCGTTTTCAAGATAGTCAATTTTCTGTATAGTATTTTACTGTATATAATAAATCACGGTATAAATATCTTAACGGAAACTTAAAACTATAAATCTGTCCGTCGATGAGGATCGGTTAATTTTCAACGCACGTCGCGTCGCGTCGTCGCGGCTAGAGGATATAGCTAGGATATTTTTGAACTCACGTTTTAATCATTTTTGACCCGAAAAAATAAATTATATCACATAAATCTGACCATAGACACATCCGTCACAATTTTTCTTTTTTTTATCTATACACATAAATCGACCGATCAATTGATCGATGATTTCGAAAGAAAAGAAAAAAAAAAAAAAAAAAAATTGTATGTATATTCTATGTATCGTCATCTCAAAATCAAATGCCGGCTATATCAGAGAATGAATATAAAAAAAAAAATGAAAAAAAAAAAGGAGTAGGGAAATCCTGTAATTATTAATAATTAGTAGGTTTCGCACGTTCTTAAGCTTCGGTTTTTTTTAGTTCTTTAGCTCTGTTTCGGAGCTCGAGAAATACGGCAACTAATTTTTTTTTTTTATTTTTTGTTTCATATACATTCAATGCTTAACAAATTATATGCAGAATGATGATTTCTGGAATTGATTATTCCACACAGAATTATTGGAGATAACTTTCTCATCAATTATTAGAAGCCTTTAATGACTGATAGATTTTATATAACAAATTGGGAAGAATAAAGAAAATAAAAATAAAAACGAAAAGCATAGAAAATCGATGAATTTTTCCTTAAATATATTTAAATGAATAATAAATAATAGAATAAAGAAAGAAATTGTACATGCGATAAAACGATTAAATTAATGGCAGTAAAATACATATATATAATTAGCTAGGTACGTGAGCTAGGTAAAGAGATATTAGATTATTCCACAAGTCGAATAATTATACCTTAGAGAATAATAAAAAATGAAATAAGAAGTAAGAACAAAATGAAATAAATTATAACGTAAAATTGATAATTGAGTTCAATATTCCTCTCATCAAATTATAGATATATTAATTATGGTGGTACTTAATTCAGTCATATTTGAAGCTCAATGATCCCATGGGATAAAAAGTTTCCAAATATATAAAAAAACAAATTTAATCAGAACCCCCTGGGTTACTATCTCAATTCTAAGTACTACTGTCCCAAAACCTTCGAACTTTTTTATTTAAATAACACACGATTTTTGGTACTTCGATGTTATTTTTGACTTCCTATCGCATTATCGCTTTTCTGAATCTGAAACTCTGCACTCTTCTTACCTTCGGCAGTAGGTATCCGTGAAAAATTTACAGATTTTTAACGACAAGATTTTATTCATCGCAATGATGAGACGAGAAATTGTTTTTTTTTTTTTGTTTTTTGAGCTTTAGCTTCGAAAATTATGTCGTTAAAAATCTGTCAAATTTTCATGGAATACCTACTAGTATAGGTAAGGAGTGGAATAAGTTTCAGATTTTTCGGAGCTATACTGTAATAGGAAGAAAAAACAATTAACCGTGAAATCTCGCAAATCGTGTTTTATTAAAATAGTAAAAATCCAAATTTTGCTTTGAGATGGTACTTAGAATTAAAATAGGAACCTGGGGTCTTGACTACATTTTTTTTTGTACAAACTTTGAGACTGTTTGGCAAATTTTATATCTACTTAGACAACTAGCGAGCTAGTGACGGATAAAGAGTCGAAAAGAAAAGAAAAGAAAAGCAAAACAGAAAGAAAGAAAGAAAAAAAAAAGAAAAGAAATTGAACTGAACCGGTAAAAGTATGAGCTATCCTATCCTGTTTCTGGACCGTATATTAGACAGTAGAGTAAAAGAGAAAAAGAGAGAAAGAGAGAGAGAGGTATCAGTTTTGGTATATAGCTCAGACTTCGTACCTACGCCACACCACCATGCCAAGAAAGTAGAGAGATTCTATACATACATATATATGTATAATTTTTCCAGAATGCGAAAAGCTTTTTACTCCTATATTTCCCGAGAGTGTAAAAAGCAAAAAAAAAATCATCAAAAAGAATGATAATCAAGATATCTCGTATTCAAAATTTAAAATTTGTAACAAAAAAATTTTCCCTCTCGCCTAGTCTTTCGAATAATAGAAGAAAAAAATAAATAAAATTACTAGAGATAATAGAGAATTTGAAATTGTTGAAAGAAGCTTTTATTTTCTAATATTTAATTAGAAAAATCTTTTTTCTTAAAAAATAGAATACACGTGGAATAATATGAATCAGGGTAAATTCTCAGAGTGTTTAATTAACGTATATGTAACGAAATAGTTTTCCTTTGATAAAAAAAAATAAAAAAAAAAAATAAAAATGTAGTGACTATGATGATCAGTGTGAGTGAAAAGAGTATAATATCGACTATAAAGTGTCAATTATTTATCGATAAAAGAAGCACGAAAAATCTTTGGTTAAAAAATGTAACTGAATTAGAAAATGAGGTATTTCGTGCTCGTAAGAGGGTAGTTGATATATTAGTGAAGTGATTGACCGTAATAATTGTTGAGGATGGAAATTAGTGAGTTTGATTGACCATTGGGTCAAAGGTCCTCGGGGGGGGTTGAGACAGGGTCTAAAACAGGCCTTAAAACTCTTTAAAGAGATAATGGACGCTATCCAGGTCGACCCTGGCAGGACACCCCGTAAGGATCACACCGAGAAGATAATAAAGATACCAAAAAGTCCTACGAAGTACGTTTTCAAACCTGAAGTAGTTAAATCATCACCGATTCGTCATGGGTTTAAAAAAGACTCGGTTTCAAAGGAGGGAAACAACCATCGCGATCACCAAAAAAATATACAAAAAAATTTGCTATTTAGACAAGACGCGACCGTTGGTTTCAAGGGATTTTTTTCACCCAGTGCGACACGGAGCGTTGAAAATAGTCTCGAATCTAGAAAGGGTTTTCGTCCTGGGGTGGATTCCGGTGATAAACGTACAGGACAACCTCGTAACAAAAGTCGAGATCGTAAGGAAAGTAAAGGAGCCCGAAGTCCTGAAGGAACATTGTCAAAATGTCGATGCAATATTGGCCAACAAAAAAGTGCACCAAGAGATGAAAGAAACGGGGGTGAATCTCCGGTGAAAGTGGAAAATATAACGGATAGACAATCAACGGTTGAAAATATTATCAACGGTGATGGAGAAGCGGGTAAAATATCGCCGGAAAAATCAGGTTTATCAGATAACGTTCGATTATCACCGAATAATCACAACAACGAGGAGAAATTCTTCGACAAGGATAATTATTTGACTAAAAATTTGAAAAGCTTGTCGCCAACTTCATTGCAAAAACGTACGAGCTTTAAGTGTAACGATAACTGCGGAGATACTAGAACGATAAAACATCAACGGCGAACATCTTGCGGCTGCAATATTCCTACTAGTCATTTCTATGACGCTAATGCTAACGGTCGGGAATCACCTTTTGAGGAAAATCATGATTTACAGTTACAAGACACATGCAATTCGAGAAGATATCTGTTGGATAGGCGTCAGGAAACTCCTGTTACATCGGTGCTTTACAGGAGCAGATCTCTTCCTCAATTGTCTGCACATGATAGCGGGGTTGGTAGCAATGAACAACCACCTGGTAGACCGGCTTCTAGACTTGTTGCTGATCTCAGACAATTGCTAACTCTTAAACAGCATTATTATCCCGAGGGTGGATGGGGGTGGGTTATTCTCGTCGTTGGTATTCTCGTACAGATTTTATCACACGGAATTCACGGGGCTTCTGGAATCATCCTGCCTCAAATTGTTGGACGATTTTCTCCACGTGTCGATTTCCAGCAGTCAGGTTAGTCGCCGAAAGGTAGATTCGTCCTTTTCTTGCTTTCTTTTTTATATTCCCAAATTTTTTAGCCTGATGAGAAAAATCGACAAAAATTAATACTTATTGATATATTTTTTTTTTTTTTCGACAAAATCTAGACACATACTAGACACGAAGATTATCGTACGATCTAAAAATACCGATCAAATTTCAGAAACTTATTCGAAATTCATTTTTTCCAGTCCTTTCGAATATTGCATCAAATTTTGTAAATTCTATTTGGATTACTCACGTAAAAGGCTCGAGAATTATTTGAAATTTGACAGTATTCGAGAAAAAGAGTTGAACATCTTTCGAAAAATCAAAGAAAGATCTTAAAAATTCTTCGATATTCTCATGATTTTTGTTTTTTTAGTTTTTTTCAAATTCTCATAGATCAAATTTCTTTGGAAATATTTGAAAAATGGTAAATTCTGAAAAAAACTTCTTGTGTATAATGTGAAAATCCTCGCAAAACTTGATAAAATTTTCGCGAATTCATTTCCGTATTTCTTGTGAATCAGAAGTTTACAGTTTTATAAAATCGACTTAAAAATCATTCTGCGATATTTTGTGAAATATTTGATCCGTTATGAAATTCTTAAAATTCTTCGACTCTTGAAATCGAATATCTGCTATATTAAGGACTCCCTGTAATCAACCCCTCGTTCTAAAAATGTATCCTTTAATCCCCAGCGATATTAATTGATAACAAAAAATTTTTTTTTTGTATTTATTTCGTCACGCCCCGATTCATGCGAGTATTAAAATTTGAAAATGATCAAATCAAGGTAAACCCTAATAGTTACATACGTGCATAAATTTACTTACTTAACGGCTAGATGCATCTTAATACTTAATACACGTAGTGAATCTACAGGTGGTCCATAAACCGGTGTAGATATGTAATACCAAGCCAGAATCCAACTGAATTTCTGATCTGATTATGGATGCATAAGTTGATCCTAGGTGCAGCTGGTTCTTTGACAGAGATGATCGAATGATTGATTGCCTTATTGATTGATCGATTGTTCAAGAGGTCAACTTTTAAATCGCATGTATGTAACCAAAGTCATGTTATTTTTATGCTGCATGTAGTATCTACATTGTTCAGTGTTCAACAGATCAGAGAATAAAGAAATAAAAAGATGAAAGGATGAAAAAAAAAAGAAAAAACTGTTAATACCAAACTACGTGATTGATATACGATCGTGAAAGAACAATCGAAATGGCCTCTCGTTCTTTTTCTTTTCTTTTTTTTTCATTTTTTATTTTGACTACTTCATTCAATTCAAAAAGGAAAAAAAGCAGTCTCTCAATTTTTCATTATTTAAACTTTGAGTGAATATTATCGATTGATCAAATTAGTCACACAGTATATACGATACGTATAATTTTTTCGAGGGGTAATTTGAATCGGTGAGAAGTTGAGATACTTTCGTTTCGTTTCGTTTCAGCTCGCAGGCTTTATCAGTGTCATCAAAGAATAAAGAATAAAGAATAAAGGGGGAAAGGGGGAAAGGGGACCGTTTATAGACACGAGGCTGAAATGTTGGCCAATTTAGAATCGTGTTTACAAGGGCGGTCGACACGCAACTTTCTCTGTAAGAGAGGTGAGGAGGCGGTCATGAAAGAGCGCTCTACGTCTCGATAAGTCGATCGAAAATTTGATAATAATCAGACCTCACGACCCTCATTCTCAAAATAAATAACAGACTTCAACCCCAACGAATTTTACAAAGTGGCAACCGAAAAGCAAAGAAAAGAAGAAAATGGGGGGGGGGGGGGGGAAGGGAATTTTATCGGTTTCAAAAATCAATATTTAAGATTAAACCAAGGGTTGCTTCAATGATTAGAAACAAAAAAGAACCCCTTTATGATAGACGAAGAAATTCAATTTTCTCGTCAAATAAACTTATAGAAATATTTCGCGAAGCTGGTAATGAAGTCGCGCTTTCATCCCCTAAAAATTTTTCACTATATTTCTTATTCCTAAGGTCATGTTCTTCGATCTATGTTAATAATTATAGACGTGCGTGTAGATTTTCGTCCAAAAACTAGGACGACCGGATGATATGGTATATAATAGCTCGTATATAATATACTGTTGACGGATAAAATCTCACGCGATATTTCTCAAAATAGCTTTTTTCTAACATTCGCGATTAAAAATGGCAAATGTAAAACGTTATATACAATATGTTTTATACCTCGATCCACCCTTTTTTATAATCTCCCTAATTTATCCCTTGGACTTTATTTTCGACGTTTAAATACGAGATCATTTTCGATCCTATGTATTATATACTTACCATCAATCTAAGACGAAAAAACAATATTATTTTGACTTAATTAAAATCGATACACGCGTTAGTACGAAAATTTCTTTTTTCTTTCTTCTTTTTCTTCTTCTTCTTCTACTACTTGAAGTATGATCTCTCATGTCTACCTATCAATTACCAGTAGTACATCGATCCGTCAACTACTGCTCAATATAGTATAATATCGATCTTATTTTAATCTCACCGGATTTTATTTTAATGAATTCGTTAAGCCGATTAAGTTATAGACAACCGATCGATGGCAGCCAGGTCTCAATCCTCTATACGGATACAAGATAAATTAGGCATATCAAATTTCGGCTAAATCACCAACGATGATAATTTTGACAATTTTTTTTTTTTTTTTTCATATGCCCCAATTTCTGATCGTTCACTTTGATCTTTTCAAATTACTATAGAAAAAAAGAAAAAAAATAGATATAAAATGTATCAAAAAAATAGAACAACCGAATAGCTCAATTATTTTTATAATCAAAGTGTTTTTTTTTTTTCTTTTTCTTCTTTTTTGCTTTATTTTCTCTATTTTCGTGGGCGGAACTTTTAGGAAGCAATAAATCGGTTGGGAATGATACTTATATCCTTGAGACTAATGTTTATAAAGAGATTGACTATTATAGCGAAACCTCGACTATAAAGCAAAGCAAAGCAAAGCAAAGCGAAGAGAAGAAAAGAAAAGGAAAGTAACTCAACGGGGGTGAATAATTTAGGGAGAAAACGATGCGTCTGATTATTATGCTATACGGATAGTTGCGGGGCCAACCGATTTCTTCGATCTGCTACGCACGTAGGTATATATATATATGTATGCGTGTAATAACTACGCATATGTATGCAATTTAATTCGCAACTTCAAAGTTACATAGCGAGTTATATATTATTTTAGTGTCTGCAGTTAGTCTGTTACCACAACGTTAACCCTCGCTACTGGTTTTGATATAATTTTTCAGTGAACGTCAAGTACAACATATATAAACTCCGCTATTTTAAACAGATGTTTCGAAATATAATCCGCGCTTCTTTACCTAGACCTGCCTCAATGTTTAAGGCTTTCAAAAAATGAGTATAAAACTTGAGAGAAATAGAATTTTAATAGAAATATTAATTTTCGAAAAATCGTTTATCCGAATTTTTAAATCGCCATTACCGATCTTTATGCGAATTCACATGATGAAGAATTTTGCGAAATAGTTTTCGTCATTAAATTTGAAACTGAATCGAGAATTGGACGATTTTTTGATTTTGAAACATTTTTGAGCCGATTTTTGTTCGCTAAAAAAATATATATACGAAAAATTTAAACAAATAAAATATAATTTACCAACTCTCCACTTGCGTTATACATAATAATTCGAGTTTTGCTACTGACTGGTCGATGTAACGGTTAAACTGGGCGTGGATTCGTATTTCGAGTTACTAACGAGTGACTTGGAGCGCTGAAATCAAAAGGCAATTAATTCTACAAGCCTCAGGCTTAATAATATTATAAACTACATTAAAATCCCTGTCATTTCATACGACATACGTTATATATGACACATTATAAAATAACTAATTCTTTTTTTTTTTTTTCAACCATATCGCTGCACATCAATCCACGAAATTCAGTTATGGAAAAGGCAATACAGAATGACGTCAATACTCGACTATTTTAGAGCGTTAATTATATACCTTAAACATGACTTAGGCAGGCCTTAAGCCTTAAGGTATATATGGATCAACTAACAATCGGTTCTATCGGTTCATACCTTATATCCTAGTCGACTAGATGTCAGAGTAGTAGCAGCAGCAGCGGCTCTTTGCTTCCGATTAAATTTAATGAGCTATTGATACACGTTCGGCAAAGTCATTCCACAACTATCGGAACAGGCATATCATTATTATATTTAATAATTACTACGCGTAATGTTTTAGGAATCAAGGCTATAAAGCATTTTTACAAACTTATCAATTTGAAAATAAATTATTCTAATAGTTTTTCTGGTTTTTTGTCTCTTTTGTCTTTTTGAAACATTCCACCCTGTACATCAAGGAAATTTATTTGAGCCTTGTCATTCCTCCAAGAAGACCGGTACATGTTATAGGTATATAGATATTTAGGTACGTATATATATATAATCTGAGAGGGACAAGCTCCGGAATATGTAACCCTCTAAGGACAATAGAACAACGTCTATCCCTCTGCACATTCTGTGACATGTTGTACAGCATATCTACAATCTAGATTTTACAAGGGATGAAGATTCTACTCGGGTTAGAAGTTTCGATCATTTATAATACAAAGTCGAATCACCGCCTGTATAATTATTCAGATATTTATTACATAGATTGCGGAGATATACGAATGTGATGATTCAAGGCGATATGATTTCGCTTTTGAACTTCTTCTGAAAAGTCCTTTGAAATAAATCCAATAAGAAATTCTTTTGTAAGGATGGGGCTAATAAAGAATTGCGCAAATTAGCTAAATGAAATTATAAGTCTTCTCGTTTAAATAACGTAGGAAAGAGAGATTTTTTTTTTCAAATTGGTATTACTCAGCCAGGTTTTATGATACGAAAATTTTCAAAGTGCTGTTTTACAGGGAATTAAATTCTCTACAAAAAGTATCTTTACAATTATTTCTATAAATTCAATAATTTAGACGTGAGAAGCCTTCAAAGGTAACTTTCCCATTTAAAAAAAAAACTTAAGAAATACATGATTTCTTTTTTCAAATTGGTATTACTCAGCTAGATTTCACGATAGAAAATTTCCCATAGTGGAGTTTTACAGGGAATTGAATTCTCCACAAAAAGTATCCCTAGAATTATTTTCATAAAGTCGATTGTTTAGCCGCGACAAGTGTTCAAACGTAACCGTTCAACGCTCATAACTTGTAAGCCTTTGAATTTGAGGACTTCGTTCTAAGGATATTTTTTGTAGAGAATTTAAGCTTCTATAAAATCGTATTCTACAAAATTATCTGTCATAAACTAGGCGATTTAAACCACGCCCTTTCCAGACCCTGGAGAAAACTCACCCTGTATATAAGTATATCTAAAATGCAATGCCATTTTTCTTCTCTCTTTTACACACGGAAATATGATAGTCGGATTATGGCTCGTAATTTTTCTCAATTTCAAAATGTAGTTGCCATACCCACTACACCTAACCATACCTATATACCTATACCAGAAATATGTATTTAGGTATATTTGTATACCTGTGTATGTATTTGTTGTATCATCTTACTGTCCTACTATCGTAGTCTCAGTACCGAGAACGAGATGTCGTTTTGTCTAGCTGCTGTCAGATCTGTATAGAACGTTATAGGATCGTTTATACCTATGCATGTAGGTATCTGAACAGGTATTATTGTTACGTATCTCGGTCAATAGAGAAATAGTAGAAAATTCATAGCTAAAATCGTTATGCGTTTTTATACAAGAATATGAATCAACAATTTTTAATAAGGATCAAAAAATCGGGTTTCAGTAAACGGTGAACAAAACTTCTAATCAAATTTCTAATCCATTTAGAGACTAGATAGAATTTCAAATGATTTCAATCCACAATCTCTAAAGAATAATTCGATCTGTTATTTAAATTATTTATAAAAACCTAGAGAATAAAATGATTTGATGATGAATATAAGAGACCATCATCTTAATCCTTGATAAATCGGGCGAATCTGAATCGAATTTCTAAGCAGGTTTAACCAGCTAATCCTATAATTACCACGTTAATAAATTATTGTAAATCTACCTACTCCCAAAATATTATTTATTTCATATTTTGACGCGGATATACACAGTCGAAATTTCATGTTCCCCGGTACTAATTGACCGTGAGAAAAAAATATGCTTCGTGTATAATATAAGCGAGTGATCAAATTAGCATAATGCAATGAACGCAAAGCTGACCAGATGACTGACAACTTACACCTGAACGATTAGCTTTTTCTTAAATTTTTTACCTGTATATAATGTCCGTCAGTTGGATGAACGTTTTAAATTCGGAATGGATTAAAACTTTGAAAAGTGAAGAACAAAAAACTAGGTAATTCCTCAGTCTTTGACGAAGAAAAAAAAAAAAAGAAAATCTTAACTATTTTGAGCTTTGTGTAATCTAGCGAATGGTTTTTGAATTTTTCAAAACTGTTAACCCGCAGGATTGCTATAGGAGAAATGAAACGAACTAAAATGGTAAAGAAAGGTTGAAATCAATGGAAAATAAAGGTCGAATTCAATAGTTCGCCGGAAATATCGTACCACAATACTGCAGTAGGAAAAATACATGGAAAACCGTGGCTTTGAAGTGGATGTGATAAAACGAGAAAATTCCCTGCGAAACTTTCCCACTCGATTTGCATCGAAAATCAATTCAATGTCTTTTCTTTCCACAATTTTTGTCTACTCGAAGAACCAAAGTCCGGGACAATGCACGAAAGGACACCGTTGTTTCCGAAACTCACATTATACAGAAAATTTTCTACTATTTTATTCCGTTCTATCCTCATCCAGAAAATGAACAAAAAAAAAAGAAAAATAATAAAAATGTAGCAAATCCCAAGCATGAAACGCTCTCACCTTTCTTCTATACTTTTTTTTTTTTCACTATTTTGAAGATTTTCAAAAATTTTTCAACGACTTCTAAAATTCTCTCAATTGTGTTGACTTTTCGATAGGATTCTTGAAACATGTAAAACTATAACATATTTTCATAAGAGATCGAAAAACGAAAGAGAAGTTGTTGTTTTTTTTTTTTTAAATTGATTTTTTTTTCGTTTAATTTTAATTTTTTTTTTTTTTCATTTTCAACCTCGCAACAACATCGAGCAGCCAGATCTGTTTCGTCATGCTTATAATAACTATAAGCCAAGAAACTAGTTAGGACGGTTAATGAGTGACGGAAATCGATTCTCGATCAATACCGCCCACGCACGAGCAACTAACCCGCGTCAATCAATCACTAGTAAATTATTATCTGGCCTAAAATAACAACAGAAGTTTATTTATTTCATTTTTTTAGTATTTTTTATTTTTTTATTTTGTTTTATTTTCAATTTCTCTAAATTTTTATAATTTTTTTGCCATTTTTTTTTTTTCTTCCGAATAGATTGACAGAATTTTAATTCTTTATTCTCTTACAGTCCAACATTTCTAAAATTTGAAATTATTTTCATTACCACCAACTAGAGCCAATGACTGATTATTTTTGTCTGTATAATGATCGCATACGGTATGATATAATGCCTTCTAAATACATTTTTTCAAGACTTCGTGCAATAAGATGCGAGTAACGCGCTGATGGAGAATTTTAATCATCAACTGTCATTATTATTATTATTATTATTATTATTATTATTATTATTATTATTATTACATGAGTTGTGACGTATGATATCCACGTATTCATACCCTGATAGAAATTTCTACTCCTACGAATTTCTACAAATTCTTAAAGGAAATTGGATCATTTCATATCGCGTGTCTAATGGCATAAGGTCGTAATAGTTTCTTTTTTTATGCCGTAATCCGCTGTGATAAAATGATGATAAAATGTATAAATAATTGAAAATTAAGAATCAGACTCAATATATACCCGGGTAACAATTCGAAGTGGCAGCCATACGGCCGCTCTATGGCCAACCGACCTGCCAATGTGGCCGCCATGTGGGTTTTATCATGGCTAGTACCTGGTTAGTACCTGGCAACGACGACCAAACTATGTGGCTCCTTTATGGCAGCTAGCTGGTTAGACAGCATAGCTCACTTATGGTTACGACCTGGCAGCGACATGGCGGCGCTTTCTCGCTGCCATGTAGAGGCCAACTAGCTGCCGGGTAACAATCCAACGTGGCAACCATACGGCCGCTATATGGCCAATTCACCTAGCCTATCGGTTTTATATTGGCTTTTACCTGGCAACGACGACCAAACTATGTCGCTCCTTGATGGCAACTAGGTCGATAAACAATATAGTTAATTTATGGTTTTGACCCGGCAGCGACATGGAAGCGCTTACTCGTTGCCATGTAGGGGCCTACTAGTTGCCAGTAGATTTGATACCTATCTGAAACGTGAAAGCTATGAAGTAACCATGAAATTTCCCCAGCTAGCTGTCATGTTGCAGCCACCCTAATTTTAAACGAAAGCCGCTACTTGGGTTCTATTCTCCCTCAAGTATATGTATTTTATTCACACAGTATTCATTCCAGAAGAACTGTTGTGAAATATACTACCGCGAAGGCGGTATGAGTCGCTTGACTCGTAGATTAATTATGATTGTGGTCGGCTGGCAATGGGTAGGTGTAGTCAAGCCAACGTTACTTTACTTGCGAGCAATGCCGCTCATCTACCGGCAAGGCAAGGTACTAAGGTGGGTGGCAACGCAACGTATGGACCAGGTAAGTGCCAGACTACCTTAAGACATGGCCGTGTCAGGTTGCCCCACGTAAAAGCTATATGGCATGGCAAGGTAGCGGCCAGGTGGTCGCCAGTTAACGTTAAGACATGGCAGTGCCAGGTTGGCCCACATAAAAGCCATGTGGCATCACGAGGTGGCGGCCGGGTAGCCGCCAGTTAACGTCATGACATGGCAGTGCCAGGTTGGCCCACATAAAAGCCATGTGGCATCACGAGGTGGCGGCCAGGTAGCCGCCAGTTAACGTCATGACATGGCAGTGCCAGGTTAGCCCACATAAAAGCCACATGGCATGGCGAGGTAGCGGCCAGGTAGTCGCCAGTTAACGTTAAGACATGGCAGTGCCAGGTTGGCCCACATAAAAGCCATATATCATCGCGAGGTAGCGGCCAGTTAACATCAAGACATGGCAGTGCCAGGTTGGCCCACATAAAAGCCATGTGGCATCACGAGGTGGCGGCCGGGTAGCCGCCAGTTAACGTGATGACATGGCAGTGCCAGGTTAGCCCACATATAAGCCATATGGCATGGCGAGGTAGCGGCCAGGTAGTCGCCAGTTGACGTTAAGACATGGCAGTGCCAGGTTGGTCCACATGAAAGCCATATATCATCGCGAGGTAGTGGCCAGGTAGCCACCAGTTACCATCAAGACATGGCAGTGCCAGGTTGGCCCACATAAAAGCCATATGGCATCGCGACGTGGCGGCCAGGTCAATGCTGGGTAGTGACAAGACATGGCAGTGCCAGCTTGGCCCACATAAAACCAAGGTCGTGGTGCAAGGTGGCGGCCAGGTCAATGCTAGGTAGCAAGTGCACATTGGATACATAGTCAAAAGCTATATTAACTAGCCTTGTAGCTGCCAGGATGGCGCAACATTGGTAGCCTAGCTGAATTAGCCTTACTATCGCCATGTGGAAAGGCCATGTTGAAACCATATAGCCGCCGCATGGTTATCGAACATGGACCTGCTATGTGGCTGGCTGACAGCATTGCCGTACTAATGCCACATGGCATTAATGTGGCTTGTGGGCTGGCCATGTAAATTGTTACCCGGGTATATACATAGGCGAAAAATTAACACGATCTTTTGTTTAAAAAAAAAAAATGCCAGCTAGTCGTATAATGATTTCTGAAATATTTCGACAAAAATTGCTTGGAATGAACTATAATTTCTTACGAAAGATAACGAAGAGTTGTAAATTTCTTTATAAAAAAATGGTAAAAATGCATTGCCTCGCATTATTATCAAGATACACATCGGGGTTTATCATTTTGATGAACCAGTGGTTATTATACTGGTATCCAACCAGTTTCCTTATAAACATGTTTGTTAATTGCTTTGTATCACCTTTCTGTTACAGGTGAGTCACTGCGTACAATTCAACATTCGCACGGTATAAATAACGTCAGGGAATCAAGACTGTATCATAACGTATACGTAGGGATAAAACCGATCAGGTAACATTTTACGACATAACTTATATATATACCTTATCAGGGTAGTCCTTAATTCGGTAATTTTTGAATTTCAATGATCCCGTGAACCAAGACGTCTCGAAATATGTACAAAAAAAATGTGGTCAAAAACACCAGGTTTCTATCTCAATTCCAAGTACCGTCCAACTTCCTTCGAATTTTTTTCTTCCTATTTCAGTATGGCTCTGAAAAATCTGAAACTTATTCCACTCCTTACCTGTAGTAGTAGGTATTTCATGAAAATTCGACAGATTTTTAACGATATAATTTTCGAAGCTACTACAGCTCACAAAGAATTTAAGGTGGTTCTTCACCTACAGTCCCACCAATCGTGGGTTTCAGACAAGATTTTGAATACTTCTCGATGGGGAAAAAATCTGAAAAAAAATCAAGCATGTAGGAGATCCTCGGGAGATTGATTTTGCATAATAATAATTCAAAAAAGTTATTAACAAATCGATGGAAAAAAAAAACTGTTCAAGAAATTAGCCGGTGACCCAACTTTTTTTTCAGGTGAAAATGATTTGTCAATTTTACTGAATACGTATGAATTTTTTGAGAATTTTGGTAACTTTTTAAAAATTGCAGCGTTTTTTCATACCTGACAAACCTCAATTTTCAAAAAGTTAACAAAATTCTCAAAAAATTCATACGTATTCAGTAAAATTGACAAATCATTTTCACCTGAAAAAAAAGTTGGGTCACCGGCTAATTTCTTGAACAGTTTTTTTTTTCCATCGATTTGTTAATAACTTTTTTGAATTATTATTATGCAAAATCAATCTCCCGAGGATCTCCTACATGCTTGATTTTTTTCAGATTTTTTCCCCATCGAGAAGTATTCAAAATCTTGTCTGAAACCCACGATTGGTGGGACTGTAGGTGAAGAACCACCTTGAATGGAAAAATTCGAAGGGTTTGGGGCAGTACTTAGAATTGAGATAGGAACCTGTGGTTTTGACTAAATTTTTTTTTTTTTGTATATATTCAATAAAAATTATTGAAATTATTAATTGGTTTTTTTAAATTTCATTATTATTCATTTCTTCATTAATTTGATATGCAATCTAGCACACCTACATGCACCTATACTCTACATACGTAAATTGAATTCGATACGTACGTACCTAGGTGCGTGTTAACAAATAATTTATTCTAAAACTTCTTTAAGATATACGCTGATATTTATATATACGAACATCTTAATAAACGTTGATATCCACAGTGGTGACAGCAAAGAGATGATAAAGAACGATAATAATTTCCATCCCATCAAGCAATGTGTTGCATATGAAAGATGAAAAGAAAAAAAAGGAAAAAAAAATTACTACATACCGTAGATATATAAATATGTATAAATATTTTGCAACTATATTATTGAGGTGTCGCGGAATCAATCGGCAAACAAAGAAAAAAAATTGGCGTTCGTATGATGAGGGAAAAAAAATTTGCAACAAAAATTAAAATAACTTGTTTTCTGCGGACTTTTTTTTTTTGGAATCCTTTTGAATCTTTTTGTCATTTTTTTGATTTTTTTTTTTTTCCTCTCTCTCAACGAGCTTTAAGCAACGCAGAACGCAGCAGCATCCGGAGCAGGAGCCGTAGAAGACGTATAGTAGTAGGTTGAATCATAAATAATAACGAAAGTGAAAGTTCGGTGTGTGTATCGGATAATACGCTATGTATAGGTATAGGTATATAAGGTACGGGGTAAAAGAAAGATAAAAGATGAACTTTTAATACGAGATGAAAAGAGATGAAATTGAGACCGTTTCGCGCACGTGACCTACCGCAGACTCCTGATATAGGCTACGTGCAATGCAATGTAGGTATATATACTACGTATATCTATATATATATCTGTGTTATACATGGATACATTTATCTATACATATATACATCTATTCATTTAAACGTATGTAGTGTAATATTGTAACCTAAGGATTACGGATGAAACCTCTCTTTGCGCCGAAGGCGACTCTAGGCAACTAGGTAAAAGTGTTAATTGGAAATTTACATTTTAAAGGTATCAAACCTCGAGTCGTTACCCAACTAATAATTTACGAGAAAATTTTCTATGTCTATATACACGTGTGATATATTAGCTATTTGAATAAGGTTACTTTTATAATATACACATAAGATAGTTTGTTTTACTTTTATAAATTAATAGTTTTCAAATTGTTTTATTCTGATATTAATTACCGCGTACGTTTACTGTTCTTTTTTATCGTTTTAATATAAATCGAAGATCGGAGAATTTTTTTTTTTTTTTCCAGTCTATCCCAAAATTAAAATCAAATAATTCTTTTTTTTTGTAAAATCGTTGAATGACTTATACATGGTGAACCGTATACGTTAACCTTGATGAACTTATATCCATATATATATAAAGAGAAATATCGAGATGACGGATAGAGATATTATATAGATCTAGAAACGTGAGCTGGCGTGTTTGCCGCGTTGCGTTGCGTTGCGTTGCGTTGCGTCGCGTCGCGTCGCGGCGTCGCGTCCGCCTTATTTCGTATCAGAAATCTCTCCCGGAACTGTAAGTAAATAATTAGCCATAAGACGATGAGTGATCGGGCAGCTCATGGTCACGTGATACTATATACCTATTCTATATTACCTATATATGAATATCTATATATATATACAGGTAGCACCTATATAGAGATCGGACCGATTTGTCAGAGAACGAGCGCGAGATGACGTCACTATATTATTATAACCGCTAAAAAAAAATATCTGCCTTGCATAATCATTATTATAATCATTATTATTATCATTTTATGTAAATGTATGAAAAATAAATAAATTCAAATATCGCAGAAATTCATCATTGATGATGATTTTTGTTTTTTTTTTTTATTTCTTTCTTTCTTTTTCGTCGTATAACGAAAAAATGTTGGATACATATATATTTATGTATGTATGCAAATGAGAAGGTGAAAGAATAAAAAATAATAAAGGATGGATAAGAGTTTGAGATCGTTAAAGTTTGACAGTTAAAAAATCATCGTTTTATCGTCGACAGGGGATTCGGCTTATTGCTAAAGCCGAGCTACCGCATCGAGACATTAATTTTATTCAACGAATGAAGGAAAATTACTGAGAATAAGAAACACGCGAATTGGTACTCGCCCCGAATTTTTTTTCGAAATATTATACAGGAGGAAAATTTGTTAGCAAAAAAAAAAAAAAAAAAAATTGTTTTCTTTTTGTTTTTTTATCTCCAATATTTCTGTTCGTTTTTTGAAAAATAAATATTGGCGAAAACACTAGACAGCAGTTATTTTAAAAATCATTTAAGTTTGAGGTGCGCGTTTTACCGCCTGGAAAGCATAAATACTATTTTAAACGAGGCTATACAACTTGAGTTGCGAGAATTTGCTAAAAATAATTAATTCCGGTACGGTATATGCAATAATTTGATTGGGGTGTGTCAGAGCAAGAGCAGTCAGGGGCTCCGGTGTCCTAGAGGGAACGATAATATATTTGACCGAGTGCAGGAGATAAAACACAGCTCTTGTATCTCGAAAGATTTTGCAACTTCAGGCTGTTCGCTTTTTGGAACTTGTCGTTTGCCGTAAAACACTAAAATATATTACCGGAAAGAAATAAGACAAAAGAAGTAAAAAAAAATATATATATATATATACAATACGTAATGCAGATCTCAGATACGCGGTTAAAAATCTCTAGGTATGTTATCTCATCTCCTCCATATGCTTATCGTCAATGCAAATATTAATAATAATGAACTATCCAAAAACATTGCCTGCAATAATTTACAAAAGTAAATTTTTAAAACAAAATTTACAGCGATTTCGATAAAGATATCAAAAAATTGTAAAGAATATAATATGTCCGGCTATCTTTTGGCTACAATTTTTGTTCGAAACTTTTTCATATAAAATGCATACACCCGAATAGATAATCGAATATATTGATTTTAATTCTTTTTTTTTCTTTTCTTCTCATGTATATTTTCTCCTTCACAAAAGTATAGAATATAAAACGAAATTTCCGGCGATTTGGATAAAGATATCAAAAAATAGTAAAGCATATAAAATGTCCGGCTTACTTTCGCCTACAATTTTTATTCGAAACTTTTACCGATAAAACGCATCCCTGACCAGATAATCTAAAAAATAAAGAAGAAGAAGAAGACGAGGCAATAAAAAAAACGGAAGACAAAAATTCATATGTGTACGCATGCTATGGTTGAGTGCAGTTAGATCTTTTCCTCCAGGATGCTGGGAGGAAGGGAGGGGGGGTGGTTTCCTCTCGATATGTACGACGGCGCCTCGTCTCAGTCAGCTGCATCAGTGATACGTAATTCCTGTATGGAATCACCGCGGGCGTTCAATTTTCACGTATGACTACACGACGAAATGCTTTTAACCGTACGACGCACGGTGGTACGTACGTACGGCTTTATAATACCGGGCCTGTGAGCCAACAGCTACTCATGTAGAAAGAAAAGTGAGAAGAATCAACCGCGTACACATGTTGACTTTACTTAAAATAGGGGGAAGAAAAAAAAGAAGAAAAAAAACAATTCTGTTAAAAAAGATTAAAAAAAAAAAAAGGAACATATATTCATTTGCTGCCGCCAATAACGCGACATACCGTTTAATAAAAGAAACAACCGCTGTACTCTCTCTTAAATTATGTTTTACTTGGCAAATCACTCCGCATTCCTTATGCACTTTTCCTATATCCACGCGCATATCTTATATGCCAAAAAACTATGAAAAAAGCATTCCATATTCTCGTGTAACTTATGCTTTTTCGTTTTTCATTATATTTTAGCACGATAATTTCTTTTTTTTTTTTCAATCTAATAATCGCACAAATAATTTCAAATTTATTATCAAATTTTATTTGATGGAAATAATGATTTGAATTCAATATGCTAAGTTATAAAGCAAAATTATTCAAATTTTATAACGCAGCTATAATAATTACTGTTTCATTTTTTTTCTTGCAATAAATCACAAATCTGGATGATATTTCTTTTCCATTTTTTGTTAATTGTCGTTCATTGGCTTTAGGGTGAAATAACATTGCGAAAAGAGACTCCTAGAATGATAAAAAAAAAAAAAGCGATAAAAAAAAAAAAAAAAGAAGAAAAATAATGTAGAAATTCCTGAAATTTGAGGGACTGCTAACAATATATATATATATATATATATAACCAATATACCACGTTATATACATATATATGTATAATATATATGGTATAGCACTTTGGGAGACATTAGTTTTTTTTTTTTTTTTTCTTTTTCGTTTTCGTTTTTTTTCCTCACGTTAAAATATTTGCTGCCAAATGTTTGCCGACACCATTTGTTGGTCTATAAGTTTCGGTGTAGTGGTTTTCGATATAGTTATCTATCTCTTCGCGGATAAGCCTCGTAGCCTTTATTTTATCCGTGTCTATAGCGACCTTAAGAAATAGAGAGATAGATAGAGAGAGAGAGAGAAAAAGTAAGAGCGGAAATAAAGGAGGAGGGAATTATTTTTTTTTTTTTTTTATTTTTCATTTACAATGATCTATAAATCTTTCAGCTTGTAATTAGATTTAACGAGCGATTGCAGTACAGCGTCGTCGTATCACGAGAGCGATATGTTTCTTCCGCGAAAAGATGTATATGTGACCGAGAGACACTAGAGCTGCGAGACCGCAGCATCCTTTTTTCAAATTTTGTTTACTCAACACACAGAATGGGTCTGGACCTCACGCAGCGTGTCCGTCATGTTTATGTCGCCGCTACGAAAAATCCAACTATAATACCTACGTCAGCGTATTTCGATTTACTGCCTGGCTAAAAACATGGAACATTATATTACGAGCCTCGTTTGTCTCTCTAATATTAGACTCGTTATTTGTTTCGTACTTTAGTAAGCTTTTATATTTATACATGTATATTTTATGCATGGGACATTCCATACCGATTTTTACCTGGGGTTTAGATCTGATTCTCGATCCCTTTTTCATTAATGGTTCGTCATTTTTCACATCGTTTTTACATCTCTCAAAATAGAAAAAGAAAAAAAAGAAGAAGGATCTAAACAACTAAATCTAAAATTATATAAAACTAATTAAAACGGACATACCCTCGTCAACCTTACCGCGATAATTAATTCCGTGACTAAATTTCAACTAGAATTATACCAATCCAAAAGTTTCTTCGTTTATTCGATTTTGATAAAGGAATTAGACCGAAATTGACTATCGTTTATTTTTATCACTTTTCATCAGCTATACGGTGATATAAGAAAGGCATTGTGACTTTTGCTAATTTCACCGAATCTTTACGTTTTTTTTTTACCCTGATCTGGAATTTGGGTGGTCTTAGGATTTTTTTGGGAGCAATTCACTGTTAAAAATGATTGTGAATTTACAAACATTTAATATACAAAAGTTTTGCAAAATTACGAATGTGGCGTAGCAAAATTGAATTGCTAAGCTTTTTTTTTTATAAATTTCGAAATAAATTCTTGATTTTTACTAAACTTTTATAGGAAAAACACAAAATTGTATTTGAATTCACTAAATTGTTGGTAAATTTGAACTATTTGTAAATTAATTTTATACAGGAAATGTATTGTGAATTCACTACTAATTTACAAATATAGTTCAAATTTACCAACAATTTAGTGAATTCAAATACAATTTTATGTTTTTTCTATAAAAGTTTAGTAAAAATTAAGAATTTATTTCGAAATCTATAGAAAAAGCTTATAGCAATTCAATTTTGCTACGCCTGCACATTCGTAATTTTGCAAAACTTTTGTATATTAAATCTTTGTAAATTAACAATCATTTTTAACAGTGAAATTAAGGATCACCGTACTGTATACGCCGCGTTCATATCGTTTACGATATAGATAATTGCAAAAAAAAAAAAAAAAAGGTGTTAGTTTAACGAAGTCTTGAAGGATTGGATAAATAAGTCGTTAGTTTTATTTATTTTTTATTGTATTTTTTTGTTCATTCAATCAGGGTCTTCTTCTTCTTCTTCTTCTTGTTCTTCTTCTTCTTCTTGCGCCTGCGATATCCTTCTAAGATTATGTCGTAAAGATACAGCCGCTCTAACCAAAGAGCGTGTATTTCGGTTCGATCTTATAGGCTGCGGGGGTTACCCGATAGTTATAGATATCGACTCGAACATTAATCCGAACATCGATACGATCTCAAAGTTACCTCATTCTACATAGGTTCTGATTCTTGTAGGTATGTACCTACTACGTACCTCAACTCCATACCATCATCTCAGATAAACTCGCCTAGTTATACGTTTTCAAAAGTACCAGATTAAACTGTTACCGAAGAAGATCAGCAAGTGGAGAGAGGAAAAAAATAAAAATAAAAAATCTATCAAACATATTTTTTATTTTTGTTTCGTTTGTTTTCTTCCAAATTTCTTTCCGCTCAAAAAATATTGTTTATAGATATAAATATTTGTACGACATAATATTCTCTGTTTATCATTCGGATATCTCAGATCTTTGAGATTAGACGCGCTGGTAGCTAATTTAGTCAAGCTTACAGCTAGAACGTTGTAAGCCTTTACAACCCTAGACAACGTATATCTTGCTATATATCCGTCATCTCTGTAATCCGCTCAAGAGATGAGATCGTCTTCCTGCTACTTATTCTTTATCCTCTTTTCAATTTTTCTTTTACTTTTTCTTATTATCTCACTCGCGTATTATATGCGTCTCGAAAATGTTTTGATATATACGAGAAATCACTGTATTTGTAATTTCTCAATCATTTCTTTATCAAATGAGATGATATAGTGCTGAAAATGTGTGATTTGCCACCACCGAGTAGCTAAGTATTTCAAAATTGCAATAAGCCGAGTACAGTAGATCTGTGAATAATCGTAAAATTTTCTCTGATGATAACTGAATCTGTAAAAAAAAATTCTAAATTCTAAAAAAACGAAATACTTAGACCTTTCCTGCCGTATCGAAACAGTAATCCCCAAAGTTTCATTCCGATCGATTGTATGGTATGGGAGAAACTACGTATCGCATTTTCGAGGTGATCAGAGCATGTGTCAAAGCACCGCCATTTTTCTTTTTTGTAAAAGCCGAGAAAAAAAATGTGTCACGTGCTCACGGCGATATAAAACACTTACCTTAAATTGGTTTTCCCCGAAAACACATCGTTTTAGAATATTTTGTTCAAATATAAAATCTCAAATGATCTCTAATCGCGTCTAAAAACGTCAGTAATAAACATAAAAGATTTGACAACAAAAAAAAAGATTAAAAAAAAACGTTTTGCATTTTTCGAAATGATAAAATGAAGAGTTTAAAGAGCCTCTTAGAGAATTCTGGAGAGTTTTAGGAGTCTAAAATCGTTATTCGTTACGATGTTTGGTCGTTGAAGTATACCGAAGGGTAATTTAAGAGCTGCAATGTGGAATAGTACAGAGTTAGTCTGTGAAATAGTTTAGACCTCTTCTATTCATATCATCCTTTCGTATACAGCTGAAAATTTATAGTGCAAACAATTTCCACGGATCATTTCTAGCGGTCTAATTACGCCGGTTATAATACGGATTTTTATTTTTCTCTATCTCTCGTGTCTCGAACCTTTCATCTCTCGTTAAAATTAATTAGGACTCTCTCCACGCCTCAATGCTCCATCGACCTGACATTTTATAAAACGATAAATGAACGAGTATAGAGAACTATATAATGAACCTAGTAATTGACGAGTGTGAAAAATTCGTTTATCTTATAAGTTTTGTTACAATTAATTATAAATACCTCGATTAACTCACAGTAGGAATTCATCAGCGCAATTAATGAATCGCAATTACGTTCTCATTTACCGCAATTCGTATGGTAAAAAAATTATTCCATATGGAATTTGAAAAGTGTCAAAAATATCGCAAAACAAAAAAATGGTCTTCTCTTCTATTTTTTTTTCTTTTTCTTCATTTATGGAAATCTCTGGTTTGAGCAATCCGTTTAACGATACTTTTGTCGGCTGTTTTGAAGATCATTTTCGTAGCTGAAAAGTAAAGTCTCCGTAAATTTCATACGTATGTATACCTACGTACTACCTACAGCAACCGCCACTCGATATCAATGCTAAGATGCCAGGCCTTATAAGGTTTCTGCATGGCAGCTACTCGCTAGACAAGCTTTTAAATAACCGAGGAACATATGGCCAAAGACTTGTAGGTATATGTGTAAAAATTTATATATATATGGGAATTTCCAAGCTAAATGCTTCGCGAAATTGACTCACCCCTTGCAGTAGTATCTATAATTTTTTTAATTTCTTCAAATTTTTTTTTTTTTTTTTTTTCTCTGTTCTTCCACGCGAAATAAGATTCGCAATTTTAAGAACGTCAAGATTGTATCGAAAATCTCTAAATGTGGAGTGAAAAAAATAAAAAAAAAAATCGACCCAGTGTTCAAAGATATGAAAAAAAAACAAAAAAAAAAAAAAAATATATTGAATAAAATTGATTTCGAACACACCTGTTGTCGTTTGGTGTATTATTAAGTCAGTCGTGTTTGCAACAGGTAGATATTACGTGGGTAGGTAGATATACAGATGTATACATGTTCATATATGTGACATACGTGTACTTGGAAATTCGCGTCTCGCGCTATACGTACGTTGGGAAAGTATATAATATCGTATACCGGTAATTGACCTGTTAATCTTCCAGCGATGGTATTAAATCAATAAATGTCTTATGTAGGTATTGGAGGGACGTAAACGACCGTTAGTATATTTTGTGCTAATTTTAAATATAAAAATAAATAAATAGAAATTAAGTAAACGAGCCAGCTGTCAATTAATAGCAACACTCATCGAGATGCACTTCGAGGAATTAACTAAATCGTCGAATGCACTATATATAGAAAATATATACATCTACCAATTCATCGCGAGTGGATTTATACGCGCAGCTAATTAGACCTCGAAATCAGTAAACATAAATTTTCACTTATAATACCACAAGAGCTTCAAAATTATCGGGTATTTCCCGATAGGTTCGTTGCAAACAAATGAAGGAGTCAAGTTGTTCAGGTTAAAAAATCACGAGCGCGAAGCGCGAGTGATTTTTCTGAAAAACTTGACGACTTCGTTTGATTGCAGGGAACCTTGAGGGAAATACCCGATTAATTTTGAAGCTCGAGTGGTATTCGGGGGATTATTTTTTCATCCAAATTTCGGCCGATAGAATTGCACCATGAGACAAAATCCACAGTTAAAAATTAAAAATTCGGAAGTCACAGAATTATAATTCAACCTGTCAGTTTGACGTGTGGTTAATTTGACTGGATTATGTTTTGTTTTTTATATATAGCAACTACCAGAGAAAATAATCAAAAAATTATCAGTATAATACCATGTAGGTTGTACCACGTGACGTCGAATGGTGCAATTCTATTGGTCGATATTTGGGTCGGAAAAATAATCAATTTAATTATCATATACAAAGGAATTCGTTGAAACAATTCAGCTGCTTTTCAAACTGCAGCTAATTTTTGAAAAATCGCAAAATCAGACGCTAGATAATATGAATAAATTTAGAATTCTTGTGAAATTTTTCAAACGTTTATTTATCTTTACGTGAATATTGACCGAAATATTTATACCATTCAAAAATTTTTTAACTCACTGAATTTTTTGCGATTTTTTAATCACCGGTTATTGCAGTCTGTTAAATTCAACTTATGGCATTTAAACTCGGATATTAACGAGCTTGTTAAAACTTAATTGATATAATTGCGGAAGGAATTAGCGTAGGAGGCAATATAATAATACTATTCGAATATTGAAACTTCTCGTTATGATTTCAGAATTGTCGTATTTGTGCGAGGGAGAGGAAATCTGCTATTTGCTATTTGCTATCAAACGTGAAAAATCGATGAAATATATTGAGCAAAAGTGGCTTACAAATCGTTCTTCTGACGAAGCTATCCTGTTAATATCAGTTATCTCATACTTCAGATATCTGGGTATATGGTATATACATATATATGGGGCATTCCACGCCAACTCGACCTGAGTCTGACCCTCGACCCCTTGGATTTGGTTCTTAATTTTTCATATGGTTGTTCCATCTTTCGAAAGCACACTGAATTTTTTTTAGATTTTTTCTATCAAATTTGTTCAAATAGAAAATCAATTACTTAAGGAAAAAATCACATCGAAGGACATTTTTGAAAAATCTGAAAAAATTCTCAAAAATCCTGTACTCGATTCCAAAAATTTCGGTGTGTGGATCAGAGTGGGCCGGCGCTTGCTTCCATCTGTCATTTGCGATTTTCTGAAAAAAAAAAAAATAGACGCAAAAGTCAGTTCACTGTGGGCAGTTAAAATAATCTCAGAAAATTCTGAAAAATTCGGAGTTACGTATCAGAACGTTCAAGCAACTGCTCACAGTGCACTGACTTTTGCGTTTATTTTTTGATTTGGTTTTTTCCAGGAAATCGCAACGGACGGTAGAACCGAGCGCCGGCCCATTCTGATCCACGGACCGAAATTTTTGAAATCGAGTTCAGGATTTTTGAGAATTTTTTCAGATTTTTCAAAAATGTCCTTCGTTGTGATTTTTTCCTTAAGTAATTGATTTTCTACTTGAACAAATTTGATAGAAAAAATCTAAAAAAAATTCAGTGTGCTTTCGAAAGATGGAACAACCATATGAAAAATTAAGAACGAAATCCAAGGGGTCGAGGGTCAGACTCAGGTCGAGTTGGCGTGGAATGCCCCATATATATATACATTTATAAGTGTTGGTATATAGAGACGTCATTTCTCTTTCTTAACTCTTATATACCATATACAATAGGTATACCAGGCAAAAGATGACAGCAAAAATATCTGCTTTCATTATTCCGATTCTAAACGGTTAGTCATATGCCACTGCGGATATATTGCTGCATTAAGCACCACATAGAAACAAAAAAACGAAAAAAAAAAAAATTAATTTTGAATTTCAGATAAATTTTTTTGGTCATTTGATTTCTCATCGCTTTATAAGTATCGAATATAAATTTCGCACGTCTAATGACATAAGGTGGTGAAATTTTTTGGAAAATATTTCAAATGATTTACGTGTTTTCATCATTTTTATATCGAATTATGGCATAAATAAAATTACGAGACCTTATGCCACCAAAATTGACTTTTTGGACATTTGCAGACACGCGATATCTCCTAACAGTTATCCTTGTGTGAAATTAAGAAACTGGAGTAAACCTCGTTTTCATGAAAAAAAACAAAAAAAAACAAATTGAAAAATACCTTATTTCTATTTTTCGTTTTATGTTCATCTCCGTGATTGAAGGATAGATTATTTTTCTTTTATATATAACGATAAATCAAAAGATAATTTAAACAAGGAACGACATTTATTGATACTGAAAATAAGTTTTTAGTGTGAAATAAAAATAAGAAAAAAAGTTAAGGAAAAGTTTGCGTAGGTGTATAGCAAAGATTCAAACTTGTACCTACTACTTATATTAATAATGATATTCAGTATTAGCTGCAAGGAGTATCATTATAGTTTAGTTTAGTTACCACAATCTGTTCCAGTCTCTCATTGACAATGTTGACGCTAATGATTGTACCTACCTTTATACCGATACCCACGCAACTGGAACGAATGATTTACGACTTTAGTAATGCACTCCTTATCGCTATGGTGAGAAAAAATATCACTATTCTAATGATTATCACATCAATTCATTAATAATACGTTAATCATTTTAGTCTTTTGTTTCAGACACATGATTTGATTTTTTTTTTTTTCTTTTACTTGTTTTTTTTTGAATTGGTATTACTCAGCCGTATTTTATGGCAGATAATTTTGCAGAGTGCGATTTTATAGAAGCTTAAATTCTCTACGAAAAATGTCCTTAGAGCCAAGTCTTTAAATTCAAAGGCTTACAAGTTATGAGAGTTGAAAGTTACTTTTGAACACTTGTCGCGGCTAAACTATTGACTTTATAAAAATAATGCCGGGAATACTTTTTGCGGAGGATTCAATTCCCTGTAAAACTCTAATATGGGAAATTTCCTATCGTGAAATCTAGCTGTGTAATAGCCCGTTTGAAAAAAAGAAATCATGTATTTCCTAAGTTTTTTAAATCGGAAAATTACCTTTGAAAGCTTCTCGCGTCTAAATTATTGAATTTATAGAAACAATTATAGAGATACTTTTTGTAGGTAATTTAATTCCCTGTAAAACAGCCCTTTGAAAATTCTCGTATCATAAAACCTAGCTGAGTAATACCAATTTGAAAAAAAAAAATCTCTCTTTCCCCACGTTATTTAAACAAAAAGACTTATAATTCATTCAACTACCTTATCAAATCCGTTCGAGCTTTATCAAAAAGATTTTCAAAAATTAACGAGGACTATTATTCTGTTCGTAAAAAAAAATTGAATACAAAATCGAAAAAATTATTTAGTCATTATTATGTAATTAATTATCATATAATGATAAGAGTAAAGAAGAAGAAGAGGAAGAAGAAGAAGGAGGGGATGTAAGATCTTGTTCAAAGGCGTTCACCAGGTGAATTCTTACATCTGATTTAATGGTAATTTCTACACGAGTTACTGCACCGTTACTATCGATGTATAAAACCTCTTTATACAAAGTGTTTTGTGCGCTAAGGAACGCCTCGAGGATTACTATACTCCGATGCAGTAGGTACTACTCACGTTTTAATCCAAGAAATACTAGATACGTACAGGTACACACACCCACACGTATGTACGAGTATGTATGAGATAAAGGTAAAGCCCGAGGCAAGGCAGGTCACAGCATAAAATTTCGTCTCACCATTTACCTATCTCTGACTAAGATGTATAGAAATTTTCTCAATTGAGACTCAAAGAAATCGTATTTCACTACCAATAGGTTGTGTTTCTTATTCGAGATATTTTTCCGAGGCTAAAGGAAGTCTGAGAAATCCTAATATCACGAATTTTACAATCCGTTTTTCTATAAAAAAAAAAAACCAAAATTTATCCCATTGAAGATGAAAATAGAAAACTTTTGACAAGCTGCAGAAAATGTATTTTTCGAAATTGATAGCGTCTTTCATTTTCGATGGCGTAGAAAATGAAAAAATTAATTCTTTCAGCATCCCCTTCGATTTTTTTGGTGAATTGATGAATATTTTCGTTGAAATTTAGCCGAGAATTACAAGAATTTGTTCAATTGACAAAAGAGAGAAATTTTTTTAGCTCCACGAATATATTTTTGGATTATTATTATTTATTTTATTAATTTTTTTCTTTTTCTAAATTTTGAAACTGATGTCATTTTTCGAAGAATTATGTAGAATGGAGAGAATAATCCCACGATATCACCTCATATTACCCACATAAATCGCGACACTCATTACTCATATAAACCAAACTGTCGAATGCTGCAGTCAACTGCATATAATATCGTTCATTGAAATCTTGTTTAAAAAAATGATAAATTAAAAATCGGTAACAGATAAAATCACGGTTATAAGTTGTCCTCGAATCTTTTCGACGGGATGCAGTGATCGCGTCGCCCCATGTCGGTCGATTTGATGAATGTGTCTGACCGTACGTACGAAGCGTCGCGTCCTGAACCGATGTGTAAACCTACTATACTGCAAGGATAAACACATTTCGATCTTATAAACCCACCCACATATAATAGGTCTAATAAGCCAATCAGATGACGTGTGGTGTACAACCTAGTTGTTGTTGTCTCGTAAACCGTCATTCTCCCACTCTTGGCTATACTATAAAATATATGATTGATGATTCGAGCTACGAAATCATGGAACTGAATTAATCACAGATTTATTAACTCATATCACCATCTAGCAGCTAGGTGTTATCGTCGACATTAATTGTCAGAAAAAAAAAGTTCGCTTAATTAAGGGGGAATCCACACCTTTGAATGGGTCAACATTCCGAGGAAGAGATTGACGTTTTACAGCGAATTTGATAGTCTGATCAAATCCAAAAAAATCATGAAGTTTGAGGAGGGATTGACCCTCATTATCCATATTCAACATCGAATATTACTTTGAGTCTAATAGTAGTTACGCTGAATATAGAAAAATACAAAATTAATCGGTTGTCGTAAAGAATCAGGAGCACCGTTGGATCGATTCTGGAATTTTTGGTCTTCAATTGTTCAGAAGGAATGCCCCCATCAGATGAACATACAACTTTTTGATATCGCAAAAAATTGCCTGATTCATTCAGTTTTTACTGAGATTTTTCTAATTTTTCAGTTTTTTTCTCTACTTTTTCTATTATCTCAATCAAAAATGGTCATATCAAAAAGTTGTATGTTCATCTGATAGAGGCATCCCTTCTGAACAATTGAAGACCAAAAATTCCAGAATCGATGGAACGGTGCTCCTGATTCTTTATGACAACCAAGTAATTTTGTATTTTTCTATATTCAGCGTAACTACTATTAGAGTCAAAGTAATATTCAATGTTGCATATGGATAATGAGAGTCAATCCCTCCTCAAACTTCATGATTTTTTTGGATCTGATCAGACGATCAAATTCGCTGTAAAATATCAATCTCTTCCTCAGAATTTTGACCTATTCAAAGGTGTGGATACCCCCTCAAAACCCAAGCGTTTTGTTTCATTTCATTTTTCCCATTCCGATAGAAAAATCTGACGAAATCGATACAAAAAATTTCGCGTCATTTCATCAAATAGAATAAACTCATTTTTTCGATTCGAAGCCCTCTTGGCGAAAGGGGTAAAAGTTGAGATGAAAATCTGAAAGAATTATGGAATTGCGGAAAAGTTCGTCGTAATACCTTTTTTGTTTTTTAATTTTCTCAAAATCTTACCTTCGTTTATATCGTGATTTGAGAATGTTCTCCAACACCGCAGTGCAGTATACTTGGATTTATTTGCTAATGATTTATCGTCAGTTAGAAAATGGCTAAGATAGTGAAAATCAGGGAATGAAAATAGCGAAGGAAGATTTCGGCAATAGCATTCGATAAAAATTGCAACAAACCAGCAACATCTTGCTTTCCCCGCACTAAACTGTAACCAATAAACTGTGCGAGGAAATTGCTACGGTCGAATAAACCCTGAGATCAGAAAGATGAAAAAAAAAGGAAAAAAGAAGAGAAAAAAATCACCCCGATAACATCCGTCGTTAGGTTTCGTTTATTGCTCTGTATATATTATATAAGACTGATCAGGTTTTATTCGCTTGAATCGTAAGAATTATTGATATTCGTTTATTATTTAATAATTGATCGGAAAAAAAAAAAAAAAAACGAATTAAGAAATGAAATAAAAATTAATTGAACAGAAACTTTTGATATACGAAATATAAAGTTGAATTTTATTCAGGCAATTATATCGCAAATCTGTAAGTTAAGGATAAGGAATATACATATCGGACGTTTGAATTTTCTTAAAGTTTTTATCTTTCGCTCATTTGATGTTCGATTAAAAATAATTTAAACGATTTTTTTTTGTTTGGTTATTCGAAATTCAAGCCGGATTTCCTTGAGCGAAATTTAACGCGGTTTTAAATCAGAGAATAATTCGCTGTTCCCTCAATTCAATATGACGGATAAGAAAAAAAGCAGAATAAAACTTGAAGAGGCATAAGGCAGTTGATTCGAATTCGATTTTTTTTTTCCAAGTCTCTTTATCGCAGCAATTCAAACCACGCGGTTCTTTCTTGCAATTCGAATTCGAGTTTTTTCTATTTTCTTGCCTTTTTTATTCCCTCTCTCCAGCTCTTTTTTTTTCTCTGAAAACTAAAAAAAAAAAAGAAATTTTATTTCAGGAATGAAAATATAAAACTGGGAGGATATAAAATCCTTCATGCCTAAGTAAAACGACGCAATTGCGGACCGCTATATTTTTCCCCCCGGAAAACCAAATAGCTTGAAATCTAGGACCGCGGTTTTGAATCCCCTATATATAATATGCATATTAGGGTAGTCCTTAATTTAATCATTTTCAAATTTCAATACTCCCATGTGCCAAGACGTCTCGAAATATATACAAAAAGAAGAATAACCAAAATCCCAGGTTCCTATCTCAATTCTAAGTACCAGCCCAAAAAGCTTTCGATTTTTTTTTTTTTCCTATTGCAGTATAATTCCAAAAAATCTGAAACTTGTTCCACTCCTTACCTGTAGTAGTAGATATTTCATGAAAATTCGACAGATTTCCAACGATATAATTTTCGAAGCTACAGCGCACCAAAAAAAAAAAAAATTCTCATCTCAAAATTGTGATGAATAAAATTTTGTCGTTAAAAATCTGTAAATTTTTCACGGATACCTACTGCTATAGGTAAGAAGGGTGCGGAGTTTCAGATTCAGAAAAGCGATAATGTGATAGGAAGTCAAAAATAACACCGAAGTACCAAAATTGTGTGTTATTTGAATAGGAAAGTTCGAAGGCTGTGGTGGGGCAGTACTTGGAATTGAGATCGAAACCTGTGCTTTTGACTAAATTTTTTTGTTTATTTCTGGAGACGTTCTGGCCCATGAGAGAATTGGAATTCCGAATATGACTGAATAAAGGACCACCATAATACATGAAATATAAATTTGATATTTATAGTTGTTAAAAAAGAAAGAAAAAAAAATCGCCGCGTAAATAATCAGTTTACCTGATTGAAAAAATAGAAAGAAAAGAAAGGAAATAAAAGGCGGATGAAATTCTTTGTACCATGGATGGTTCATTTCGGTGTTAGTAAAGATATGGGATCTATATTATGCCTTTAGCTTTAGTCTGGATTATAGCATGTCGTTATCATGCTCAGCGGGAATCCACCGCAATAGGTTGTCTCTCATTAACTAAGAACTCCAGGGGTCGTCGAACCCAGAGTAAAAAATAATCAAAAGAATCAAAAATAAAAACAAAAATAAAAAAAATTCTTACGCCCCAAAAATATTATAACAAGCAATCAAACGAATAAATACACAAAAAAAAAGAACCAGAAATAAGCATTTATCCTACGTATTGAAACAAGATTTCATTACCATCATCTCTTCTATAACATCATTGCATTATATGTATCCGTAATTACAGACCTCTTAAAAAACCGAAACACCGTCTCTTATATATAGATATATCTCTATCTTATATTATAGTCACGTAGTTCACTGACTTACGAAACATCGAGTAGTTGAATTAAAATAATACAAATATAGGTGAGAGAGTGAGAGAGTGAGGAAACCGATTCTATAAGCTCATATATACAGGGTGTCCCAGAATTCGCGACGAGGAATTAACAGAGTAAATCGTTATCAAAAACGGGATCGAAATTTCCTTAGCCGTTTTTTCCGGAAAGGCTTAGATTTCTCGTTATAATTATTTCAAATCCAGCCAATGACGCGCGGCTTATAAACGGACGTTCGTCGATGTGATTACCGCTCGGTTGTATGCGCGTCTCCCAGCCTATTGTCGCCGCGAAACAAAGTGCACACAACCAAGCGGCGAGCACACCGACAAGCGCCCGTTCATACATCGCACCTTATTGGCTGAAATTGAAATAATTATAGCGAGAAATCTAAGCATTTCCGGAAAAAACGGCTCAGGAAATTTCGATCCCGTTTTCGCTCAATATTTACCCTGTGAATTCCTCGTCGCGAATTCTGGGACACCCTGTATAGACATGGTAAGTATAGCTAAAAGATATCAAATTTTGAACATGTCATTAAAATTTGTTGATAATTATTTTTGTTTTATTTTTTCAATTTTTTTTTTTTCATTCTTACGATTTATGTAACTTTTCATAAATCGATAAAGTGCAACCCTTTTTCAATCCAAGTATTAAAAGGGGTGAAAATTTTTCTACGGAATAAACGGACCGAGAGAAATGTTGGATAAGAGCGATTACTGCCTCGCACGTCATAAACTTTCGGGAAGTAAGGTATGTCGGGTATAAGTGAAGCGAAGTGAGGTCAGGAGCAATTGTGTCAGAGCAGGAAATCCGCGATGTATGTAATGTGTGTATATATAGGTATCTACAGATACAGGGGAGTTTGACGATAGTAACGAGAAGAAATAAGAGAGTATAGAGAAACTTGTAAATACAAAAGTTTTCACCCCCAATCGTTATATCTGTATTTTCTGGAATTGATGCAGCAGAAATAATCATTTCGGAATATTTGATGCACCTTTTTTTTTTATACATCATCGTTTCATCTCTAAAAGACGATGACATTTTTTTTCGATTTCTTTGAACCCTTCGGTTATTCAATTCTCAACATTTTACTATATTTTGGAATCAAAGAAAAGAAAAAATGTTTCAAATTTTACTACAAAGACAATCGGAGAGTTAATTTTCCTTTTTCTTTTTTTACGACAAGTGACAAACGGTTATATGCCTACCCTATGCAGATTTCTAAACTATACGACGAATACGTCAATTCTAAAATTTATCGACTTATGTTTTATGATTTATGGACCGAGGCCAGTTTTCTACGTGACTAAAAACAAACTATATCTCATCCTATTCTAGGCATTACTTCCAATTTTATTTCATCCTATTTTTACTATCTTATATATTAGCTATATAAGATATATATATAAACTATATAACCTGAATTATATGTTTTACATTTTTATACAATAAATACATCATGTATATCATTATTATTTATATAATTTAGGATTATTTATCTTGTTCGATTCTCTCTTCGTACGTATGTATATATATAATATATACATATAGGTATGTATATCGATATTGTATATGGTATGTTAACGGTCATCGTATGGTACTATATACCCTCACTCATATCTTATTAGAAAGTTTTGTCCCAGAACCCATAATAAATATAATATCAATTCATCTGTCCGTACATCTATACTTCTCAAACTCAATTCATCTCAATTTCTATACATCATATCCGCGTCTCTAATGCCAATAAGAGGTAAAGGATTCATTTTTTTCTCCCGGAAATGAAAAAAATTATATCTATACGTAATTGAAAAGAATATAAATAAGGTCGAATGACAGAAATAAAATAAAAATAAAAAATATATGATACCCAGGTTATTATACTCATGAGAATTAGGTAATCAATCATCGAAATTTTAATTACAAAATTTGCTACTGTTATAGCTTTACACGAGTACAGGCTTCAGGATTAATTATTCTTCATTGGATATGATGTTTTATATATACGAAAAATTTATCACAGATTTAGCGACATTTTTTATATCAAATTTTATATGGATTTTATTCATTTTTTTCACAATTATGAATATTTTAGAAAAATTTTAATCAAACCGCGGTTATGATGAGATTTGATCGGAATTTTTTTTATTTTTTATTTTATTCAGATTTTATTGATTTAAATAAAATTTTATAGAATTTTCTGTGGGATCTTTACTAGGATTTCATTGCTATGTACCCTGTTCTACGATTTTATCGATTTCATCCGGATTACACAAAAATTTTATTGCTTCTATTTGCGATATATTGAGCTCTAAAATTTCAATGAAATTTCACCAATTTCAATGAATTTATTTTCTAAAAAATTTCGATCACGCTTTATTTCTACGTTTTAATACAATCTTCGCGATTTCACGGATTTTATTAAATTTACTACGTAGATTTTCCAAAAATTTATTAAAAGAAAAAAAAAACAAAGATAGACGTTGACTTCAACGCGAATAACATTTTTTCGTTCTATGAGTATAAAAGTGTGAGAAATTTATGAAAAATTGAACAAAAATATGAAAAAAAAAAAACAAAAACAACCCAAAATGAGACAAAACTCACCCATTGTGTCTAGCAAGCAATAATATACTTCGAAAACAAGTCAGAATTGGCATCAATTATGAATCAAAAGAAAAGTTCATCCCCTAGCGAGAACCAATACAAAAACTCTTCTCTTCGCGTGCCTGGGTCAATTTTCTAACTAAAAGGTTGATGAACGAGCTACTGGCTCCTGGCATCCCTTCGTTGATACTCGTAGGGTGACCAAGGGGAAAACTATAATCTTATATATCGAACCCTGCATACGCCAAACTCGGAAAAACTTATCTGTATACCCCGATACCCAAACAGATTTATTCACCCTGTCGACGATACGAAAACAAAATATGGTAACACCGTATTTCCGTTTTTCAATCTATTTGCAACAAAATTTGAGCGGAAAAAGAAAAATGTAGCGAAAAAATTGGGAAGATTTTCAATCTTATCGATGCGATAGTTTTCGAGTGATTGAAAAAAAAAAAAAAGATTGTAAACATTTTTCAAATCAACGATAACTTGAAAACGGATCAGCGGATTTTTACGAACTTTTTCCTCGATCGATAGGATTGATCCCAAATCTAATTCGATCAAATTTTGAATACAATCGATTCACCAGTTTCCGAATTAAAACGATCATCTATTTTTTTTCGCACTGATTTTTCTCGTGGTCGTTGATGAAAAATATTTCTAGTTTTTAAAATTCGTGAATACTATTCTTTGAGCCTCCGGAAAATAGAGAGGAAATTCTAGGGCTGGTCCATCGAGGTGAGCCGACTTTCACGTCCCACTTTTTCCGGGTGTAAAAAGTTTCTCAAAACACATCCAAACCGGTATTTTTGGTGTTTTACCACCCCGTTTGAAACATGGCGAATCGTCTGTGACGAGAAAAGCAGCTAGTGGCGGTTGGGCAAAAAACGGGGTATAGATTTTTTGCGAATGTAATAAACAGGGTTCAAAGAACCTGCAGGAGCATATCTGACATGTTCTATAATCTCTCTAGCTCCATGTAAACGCGTGAGTATATTTTTGGTAAAAAATTTACGCCGTAGCTATTATATTATTTGTATACCGCTATACGTGCCCGACGACATAATTCATAATTTATAATATATTCCCAGGGTCTTTGGGACCCTCGCATATGTGTCAGTTTAGTAAAGACCTGCAGCACCCCGCGGTAAGTCGATAACGTTATTCGTTGGGGGTAAAAAAAAAACAAGGGAGGGGGGTAGTAAAAAAAGGGAGAACCCGGCTTATTGTAAATCCTTCTGAAACAGCAAAAAATTGACAGATTTGTCACTGCTCTGTCACCGGCAGAAGAAAGGGGGCCGATGATTGGTGGGTAAAACCCTTGGTCATCAAGAAAATCAATTACACAAAAATCAGACCAATTTCTAACCCGCACGTCTTTCACAAAACTACACTTATTCGCTGACTTCCTTTCGCGGATAATTCTTTCCTTTGTATTTTTATACCCTGGCTGCCATCCGGGATATATATATATACCATATATATATATACCTATGTACATAGATAGGTATACGTAGTTTTACTTCATTTCAGGTTCGCTCTCTATGGGGGTGAATTCGATTTTTCTGGGGTAATTGGAATTCTGGACTTTACGGCAATCTGTGTCAGTGGTTCTCAGGATTTCTTATATCTTATATCACATGTCAATCCGATTTCTTCCTCACAAATCATAGATTTTCATTTTGTTTTTATTTTTTAAACGCGTCTTCAAGGATCAACGAATTTTATTTCATCTCACAGCATTTTTTATAATTAATTTTTTGAGATAGAAAAAAAAAATAAAAAAACTAGCTTGGCAAGTAGCTATCTTATGGTCACCATAGATTATTCATATGGGATTGAATGCCTTGCGATTTACCCTTATGATACATAGCGCGTTAATCTCTTTAAAGAAAGTAAAAAAAGAAAAAAAAATAGGGGGTTGAAAAAAATACGTGGGAGTGATTTTTTGTAAATTAATTTTTCAGTTAGGGTTGAATGAATGTGTCTAAGGGGCTGCGTAACCAAACTTGCTATGTCATTAGTGCTATCACTCACGCATGAGGTGTAGAGAATCAATAGGCTGATGTATGAAGTCTATATCTGGGGGGCAGTACGCACGAGCGATAACACTGATGGATTAGAGTGACTTAATCAGCTATTTTAAAGTGTCACTCTTCCTCTCTCTCTCTATCTTTCCTCGAAATTTCACCCCCTGCAGTTTCGCATCCACGCAACCTAAATATTAAGCTGCGTATTAACCACGCCTTTAAGCTCGAAGGGGAAAACCACCCCGTAAGCCTATCAACAGTTTTGGAGATTAAAGAAATTATTTAAACGCTTAAACTTCACCTCGACGTTGTTACATCGACTAATTCATCCCTATCCCATGATAGTAGCTTCTAAATCCTTAGGGATTTATACTCGACAAGGACTTTGTACTATTTTTTAAGTGGGTAGAATATTTAGGGTAAAAAATTACAATTCTTCAATTCCGATTTAATTTTTTTCTTCGACGAGTCTCGGTCTCTAATTATTAAATTAATCAAAGACAGTTTTTTACAAACGTTATTTATCTTTGTTCTTGAAAATTGAAAATCAGGTAAAAGTAAGTTACATCAATTGTTCAAAAATTTTCTGAACACAAATTGAAACGTTCAATTCGTTTTTGCAGTATCAGAAAATTTGTCCGTTAATACCGTCAGGGTAGGTAAAGTATTTCTTCTTAATTTTTATCGCACCGAAATTTTTCCCCAAAAATTTCCATCCGATTAGAATAGAAAAATGAAAAACCCATGATTTTCCCGGATTTTTTGCAAGCTAGTGAAAAAAAAAAAAAACGTAATTCAGTTAGAAAAAATTCGTGAACTGTAAAAATTTGATCAATTCAAAATTTTCCTTCTACTTTTCACAAAATTCAAATTCTCGTTCACCGCGCTTTAAAAAAAAATCTTCTTTCTTTTTCCTATCAAAGACCGCTAAGTTATCGACGTAAAATTCTTCGGTCTTGCACCACGTCGTTCCCGCTACTCCGGCAGCACTAGTCGAGAAGGCTTCAAGGCCAGCATCTCTGGACCAAAAAGATAGCGGGTTTCATTCCGCGGTTTCTTCTCTTACCTGCATGAGATCACTGCGAAAAAATAATGTTCATCGGCAAGTTATCGATGAGGATTAAAACTCGCTTGACAAAAACGTGTCCTTTTACTTTTAAATAAGAAAAAAGCGTTAATCAAAATCGAAAAATCGATGTAAAAAAATGTCCAAGAAATTTATCTCCACAAAATGAACGGAAATGAAGACATTTCTGTTTTCTGTTAGACGAATTTCATTTATTTTCTTCCTTTTTCATTGATTTTTGTTTTTTTGTTTTTTACATCTTTCTTCATTTTTTATGGTTCTCTAGTTTTCTTTCCCCCCCACGTTGTTCCGTTTTATTTTCCTTTTCTTTTCTTTTCTTTTATTCCCTTTTTTTTTCATCTATATGCGACGAATCTTGAAATTCTTGTGTATCGTGTCACGTTTATCACTCCCTCGGGACGTATGTACGACCGATCTCCCCCCCCCCCCGCTATAACTATACTAGACACAGAAACTAAAACATGAAACTTTTCGTTGCAGTAGGAGAGATAACTATTTTTCTTGCGGTTGGTGAGAAGATGCGATGCGATGAGATCGGGACTGGGACTGGGACTGGGACGCGTATAGCGACGCGACGCCGTTAAAATCGTCGCTACTATAAATCCCTGAGGTTTCATTTTTCTTTTGATTTTTTTTTTTTTTTTTTCTATAATTCCCAAAAGTAAAATCAAACCTAGATCAAAGTCGTTCGCTATGTTTCCGTCTGTAAGGAAAGAAATACAAGAAATGAAAATAATCTATTTCCTATTTTTGGTCTTTTTTTTGTTTTTTGTTTGTTTTTTATTCTTATTCTTATCCTCTGCTCATCTCTTCGATAATATAAAACCCGCAGGTTTCGGTACTAGAGTTCGGAATCGTTCGGAGAAATTTGTGATAAGGATTTGATAGCTATACGGTCGCACAAGAGATAATACCGCAAAGTTCAAATATCGTAAAACATCGGAATACCTCGAAATATCTTATTCTTATTCTTTCTTTGTCCCATTTATTGTCTTAGATATAGTTTCGATTTCGGAATTATCATTACTGCTAAGCGATGCGAGAAATTATCGTTTGTCTAATTCCAGAAAGTCGTAAGCCACATTATATACGTTTTTCTGTCATTTCGCAAAGTAAGAAGGTGAAAATTTTGGAAAAAAAAAACTCCAAAACTGACTAATTTAATATTTAAAATCAGAAAATCGTAGCCTGCTTAAATTATACAAAGAAAAAAAAAATCTAAATTCAAAAAACCGCAGATCTCGTAATTTTCAAATTCGCGTTTTCGTTATTTTCATAGCGAAAAATGACATAAAAAAAAAAGACCACCTATTATGTCATTAGAATCGTATTATTGGTGTCTACGACCTCGTGACGTTAGAGATGCGATATTTGTATTCTTTTGAAGAGGTGTTTTTATAAATTTTTTCAAAAAAATGCCAAACCTCCAATTTTTTTCTTCCTATATATATTTTTCGAGCCAGAAATTTTCAGCTTTATGTATACATTATATACGTATATCGATAAGATCTATCTCGCGTACTATTATATATACGAAGATTTCGCAATGAAATGTACCTACGTGCTTTAAGTCCGCGTAAAACTTATTATACGTACGATCTTGCGCGTTTATATGACTGAATAGTAAACCGAAGTGGAATAGATACGCGTATATAATAGTAGCTGTAATATAAGTATAATATGTACCATGATATACGAAACTGACAATGAATTGTAGAAAACGAAAACTAAACCGAAAATCTCATCAATTTGACACATTTTTATAATAATTTTTGAAAAGTAAGAAAAAAAAAAAAAAACTATCGGTTAGAAATTAGAAAAAAAAAAAATTGATATCAATTTTGGAAACAAAAATTAATAATGATTTAATTAAAAAAATTGAGTTTCGATATTTTATTCTAATGTTATGAGTGCGCAGAGAAAAAAAGAAAAAAGTCATCAAGGTTGTAAATAATTAAACGATGTACAGTTACGCTTTTTTTTTTTTTCTCTCTCTCTCTCTCTCTCCTATTCTCTGTTATACAATTGATTGAATTTCAATTAAGAGAACTCATTAATTTATACGATCATGTTATTAAAATATCAATTTTAGTTTGTACACTTTTTTTTTCTTTTTTTTTAATATTTCATCTCTACCTACTATGTCATCTCTATATTTCGTAGAACCTATCTATATTGGAAAAAAAAACCGTATTCTAAGTATTTTAATAATTATAAACAGATCGATTTATTTATTCTGAATTTTTTTTTTTTTTTATCCATCGCTGCTGACTGACGTTTGCAAATATTTTAAGTAACAAGGGATTGTGTCCCTGCAACGAAGTGAAAGCATATTTATTTTGATTAAAAAACGTACCAGAGATTAATTCATCTTCGTTTCATCAGAGGATGAAGGGTCCTGTCGGCCAACTTCAGTATCTACCCTATTTCCACTCACTTTCTCTCCCTCTCTTATTTATTTTCGCTTTGCAAAGTGAGGGAGAAGCCGAAAAAAAACGAACAAATTTTTTTGCAAATTTTATCGATTTTTGTTTGTGGAAATTTAAAAAAAAAAAATTTCTCTTCTCAAATTTTGCTCCAAAAACTGATTCAAAATGTATCAAAGTCAATGATAAAGAGTGGAAAAAAAAAAAAATGTGGGTAAAGAAAATGAAATTAAAGTTTTTATTAATAAAATATCAATAAATATATTCGAGTTACACCAGTGATTAAATTAATCATAACATTCCCGCGAGATCTTCCCACTTGTTTCCGGTAATTTATACTCATGGGTAGAAGCTTCCCTTTCATTACTAAATCAAATATTATAATATTAAGCTCCGAGGTGATCTCGAGGTGAATAATAACTCATCTAAATCATGGTATGAAATTCCGTATTTAATAATAGCTCAAAGAATTTCAATGAACATAATTTCCATTCGTCTTTTGCCCCAGATCTTTTTTTCATTTTTTTTTTTTTTTTATCAAATAATAATTATTGTATAACTCCGTCAGCGTCAATTATAAAGTTTAGGGGAAAAAATAAAATATTTTTGCAAAATAGAATACGGGTACTGCAATTTTTTAACGTCATTTATTTTCTCCTTTTACCAGCTAAGATCGGGTCTATTTTTTGATTATATTCTCCGGACAAAATTCTGCCAAGGTATTTTTATAACTTTGAAACGTACCATATGTTAAAATGAAATAGATACGGGCTTCTGCAGTTGGTCGTCTAACGATATAACGATAATTTTCAAGAGAAATTTTCATCATTTTATAATATCTAAAGTCATTTTTTATTTTTTTCTACACTCTAACGATTACGAAACGTGCCAAGATTAATTGGCAAAAGTTTACAAGCCGCAGAAAGTTGCGATTAAAAAAATTTTTTTTTTTACCTCGATCCTTTTGCAATCTTTCACCCCGTTCTTTCTTTTCTTTTTTTTTTTCCCCTACTTTTCTGGAAATTTGATTAGCAGATTCTAGACTAATCTGAAACGAAAGGGATTATTTATTTAGCGATTAAAAACTGGATCACTGATTTTTTTCTTATTTTTTTTTCTCCTTTTTTGCGAACACGAACTTTCGGGATTATTAAAAAGGCCCAAATTATCTTCCGCACCTTCGGGCGTTCGTATCTCGATTTTTTTCAAATTAAACTCATTTCTTATACTACAGAATTGAAAATCTGAAATGATAGCCTCTCACTGATCGCGTGTCGAAGAAAGTTTCTCGTTTTGTTTTACTGTACAACCCGAAAACCCGTAAGGATTATGGGTAAATCCTACGACAATGAATTACATAGAAACAAAAAAACCGAAACGACAATTCGTGTCAATTAACAATTTTTATTTTAAATTTCGTATTTTATAACTAAAACTATTCTTCAACGTAATATCTATTTCACAATTTTCTATATATTACCTCGCGCGAGGAATTTTCTCACGTTTTTAAATCCCATAGGTGTTGACGGAAGGAGTTAGAATCTAATAAATTATTCCGGTATTCTTGGTCTTAGAAACGTTTTATTTCATTCTGTGATTTTTTCTTTTTTCTTTTTTTTTTTTTTTCTCTTTCTCTTTTCTTTTCATCTTTACTTATATTTATTGTTGAAAGATGTACGCTTCTAATCGTTGAAGCAACTGTGAAAGTTGACGTGTTTAAATACCATCAATGCAATCTCCATGGACCAATTATGGTCCCTGACTCTTCTTTACAGCTATACGTCAAATCTGATTGATCTACGACCTACGTTAACACAAATTACTCTTAATTAGGTGATACATCAGGGGACTCTCTTCTCCTCAGTTGAGACAGTCTAACCAATAGTATGGATTGACGGATACGTAATTACGAAATTATAATCCTGTGATAAAATAACGAATTATATATATAAACCGCGGAAAAAATTTAGAAGATAAGAAATTTTTTTTTTTTTTTTTTTTGCGAGCTGTAACTTCGAAAATTATGTCGTTGAAAATCTGTCGAATTTTTATGATATACCTACTACTGAAGGTAAGGAGTGGAACAAGTTTCAGATTTTTTGGAGCCGTACTGCAATCGTAAGAAAAAAGATTAACCCCCGAAATGTGGCAAATCCTAACGAAGCTTTATATGGGGGTAAAAGTTAAACGAAAAGCTAAACTAATACGAAATCCACGTTAGACGTATTAAACGAAAGTAATAAGCTTATACGAGGGAAAAGGAAAACGACGATTTCAGTACCTACTACATTGAGAGAGAAAGTTATGACACGGCTGTCCGCCCAGAGCACATTTTTCCCTGAAAGCTTAATTGTCCCTGGTATCATGGGGGTTAAAAACCATTTATATTTACGTTGTTTAACGCAGACAGAGCGATGCTTTTCCATAGCATACTGAAAATATTTCTTAAAAATATTCGAAAATTATTCGTTCTCGTAAAAAAAAAAAAAAGAAATAAAAAAGAAAAAAATCATTCTAACGACCCTTGGCGATATAGTATTCGAAAAACAGGTCAAAAACAGACGGAAAGTCTGCATCCTTAAAAAAAAAAAATGCTCAACGATCTCGAAAACAGTATAAAAAAGAAAAAGTCTGAAATTCACAGGATCTTACATCCAGATATGACGAGCTTAAAAAATCGCCATATCACTATCAATTCGAGGTGTTACATCTACGATAAAAAAAAAAGAAAGAAAAAATGTCGAACCTTCAATTTTTGACTGACAACCAATATTAATCAGATCCTTGATCCTATCTCCGTTCGTTACATCGATCCTATTTATCATCCACTCTCCGAAAGCGAGGTGAGAGAACATCTTTCCAACCTTGAGATCGATTTTCGTATCCAAGATATGAGGAAGTCGAGTGAAACAATTACAAGGATCGATTGATAGGATCATTTTCATTGTACATAGTATAAAGCTCTGAAAGTCCTTGTACTCATTTCATAAAATAGTTTATTTTTTCCTCTCTTACTTTCTTTCTTTCTTTCTTTCTTTCTTCGCGGGATTTTGAGACGGTGAAAAAAAGTAGAAAAGGTAGAAAAAAAAAATATTCTCCTAGGTCGATCGTCCAGCTTCTTGATCCTCTATAGGGTATATATATGTAGGCAAAATTCACAATGAAAGAAGCAGACGAAAAGGCAAGTTATAAACGCGGAAGTACCCTCGTAGACATTTATGTGAGAACTTTTGTCAGAGTTCAACCGAGTTTGCATAATCGCACGCGGCCATTTATGTCTACATATATATATATATACACATACTGTTATATAGATCTGTGTTTATACTATATATATATATATATACTATATACACACGTATATACATTATATATGTATATTACATAAGTTATCCCTCGCCCCTAACCCAGAGACCTTGCGCTTGCCAAATGCCACTTTCTTCCCACTAGGTATATACATGTTTAGATACGTATAGCATAAACCACCCCTATTTTACTCGTACGTTTTGTTGTCCGCATTAGCCAGCATAGAATTTGGAAAAGTAAACGAAACGTTTTGTCGTAAGTTTCTTTGGTTTTTTTTTACGTATACGTCTTTTTCTTTTTTTTTTCTTCCATTTTTCTCAGATTTTTTTTTTAGGGTGCATTTTTACTCCCCTATTTCCGTAGCGATTTCAATTTTCATTTCATACACGTATACCATTTAGTTTTTGTTATTTATTTATTTTTTTTCTTTCTGTTTGCAAAGTGCGGATTGGATTTCGGTCTTTCTTCATTTTTTTCTTTTTCTCTTTTTGCAAAATTTATTGCCGGTTCTCTTCTTTTTTATTCTCTCTCTCTCTCTCTCTCTCTCTCTCTGTCTGTCTGTCTCTTTCTGGGACGGTTGATATCTAGCCAATTTCTTATTTCTGAATTATATATTTTTTTTTTCTTTTGTTTTTGCTATTTTATCAGTTTTTCACGGATCGCAATAATTATCGATCTAATTAATCAATCGCATAATTAATTTCTAAAACTTAGCCGACAATTATTTCTCAGACTAATTATAATTCAAAGATTATTTATCATCGTAGAGATATATTAGAAAACTGTATAAATAATATCTTCGAAAAAAACGCACTAGCCATCGATTAATCAAAGATCGGATTAGCCGCAAACGTATACGTTTCCGTTTCAACCAGTTCTAAATCCTCGGTATAAAAGAAAGAAATTCTTCATATCATTTTCTCTTATTTTCTCATCGTTTCGGTAGCTGCAACTCCATAAATATATACACACATATACACCTCTATACAAAGATCATAAATTATACGTATACCTTACAGACAGATCTTTCATACTCCAATTAACTATTTTAACGAAGATACACCCACCTGAATTTACGTCACAAATATCGACTCGACTAATCGCCGAGGTACAAAAAGCCCAGAAAAAAAAAAAATAGTTAAAAAAAAAAGCAGTAATTGCCATTAAAAGCTTTTTTTATTTTTTTGTTTTTTTCGAAGCGATAGACAAAGCTCTCGATCGATCGATTTCCGATCGGGTTAAAAAACAAAAAAGGAAATAAAAAAAATGCGCGAAAAGTAAGCTCGAGCTTTTTTTCTCCGACGAATTATTTGAACCCCAGTTACCAACCTGACCTACGATTTTACAACCACGTGGCGGAGATGAGATCTTATTGGTCGCGGATGGAGCCTGGAGCCCCTCTCCAAAAGCTCGCTACACGTTCGTCGATGCCGCGTTCAGTAGAGACTGAGCGTTTGTCCCTCGTCTGTCTGGTTAAATATTGCTTAAAGAATTATTAATAAAAATCGTATATGTAATATATTATGTACAAGTTGTTTTTTTTTTTCTTTCTTTCTTTTCTTCTCGTTTCATTTTCATTTGAAATGTAATCGATTTTGTGATCTCATAGTGTTTTCTGATAAATAAAATATTTTTTATACCCACGTATAAAAATGTATATAAATGAAAAATCTTTATGATAAAAAAAAAAAAAAAAAAAAACGAAAATTTCACAAAAATACATTTTTAACGTCCATATCTGTGGTTAATTAATAAATAATATTAATTATCAGCGTTTGAAATTTATTTTAAAAATAACTGCCGACGATTTCAAGTATAAGACAAAATTTTGTATTTTTTTTTTTTTTGTAACCCATGAGTTCAAAAACTGAAGTGAAAAAATTGAAGAAAATTTTTATTTACACGCTTTGCGTAAAATTGTCGAAATCTCCGTATCCATTTTTAATGATTTTCATCTCTTTTTTATATAGAAGCTTTGGCCAACTAATACAAGCACGTGCGTTCACGTTTTTAGTCCAAATTTGAAATTCGAGAAAAATTTGCAATGGTATAAAAAATCTGAAATCCTTTTCTCAGTGAATTCTTGAATTCTTGAATTGATCAAAAAGCAATGAGAGATTATTGAACTGATTTTTTTTTTTTTCTCAAATAATATCCAAAGCTCTAATTCCCTTGTTAAAAATTTTGTTGACTCAGAGCCAATGGGAAGAGATTAGAAAAAAGAAGAAATTGGCTTCGCGAAATTTTATTTACTCTAAATTAAATAAAATATATCATATAAAATAATTATCCCCGGCTCTTTTGAGAACGTGAAATTTCTATGTATAACGAAAAACAGCCAAACAGACATAGAGATAAAATTAGTCCGCAAAGGAGAAACAAGATACGCGAACTTGACTAAACTAAACTCTCGCGAAATTCTCACCCCTATTATTCTGTACCGTACTATATACCAAAATTGGGGTTTAGGCCAAGGCTAAGAGGCGATGAACTGACCCTAGTTAGCACTGGCATTATACCCATCTCGCTATATACATGTACAGTGATAGTAATTTGCCAAACAGTTTGAACAATAATTACTCGACAAATATAATTCTCCACTATTTTCTCTCCGAATAAAAAATTTCTCATTCAATATAATCGTATCAAATCGATTATTATCGTCATTACTATCCGTTTTTTTTTTTTTTTTTTTCTTTGTCTCTAGTCTTTTTATACATTTTTTTTTTTTTTTCCCGTACTAAGTATTTATTCGATTAGCTATGCCAATTTAAACTCTGCGTAATGCCGCGGTTTTTTTTTTTTTTTTTTTTTTTTTTTTTATAGCTGTAATAAAGTTTATAAACTTACGTATATACACACATGCACATAAATACATATCGATAGTTTCTTAGGGGGAGAAAAAAAAAAAAAATTCACATCATAAAAACGACTTGCGGTTATTTGCAAAGATAAAAAAACGAAAAATAATATTTGCTAATATATTTATCGCGTACTATAAAGTACTTGGCCTTTTTTGTTTCGATTGAGAAAATTCACAGTCTCTTTAATACCGCGTCTACTATATATATATACATCTTCTTCTTTCACGGTTTAAAGTTCAAGACTTTAAACGTCCACTTGTCTCTTACTCGTTGTAATAGCCTCTATCGCAAAAAAAAAAAAAATACCGTTATTTGAGAGATAGAAAAAAAAAAAAAAGTTATACGTTAGTTTAAATTTTCTAATTACCTTCTTTCTATTTTTTATTCATTTAATTATTAATGAGACAGTTAAAACAATTTTTTTTCCTACACGTTCGATTCGATTTTTTCTTGAATAAATTTTTTAACGAAAATTTTCCCTTAAAATACTTCACAGATGACTACCTCGTGATGATATGAAAAAGAAGAAAAAGAAGAAAAAAAAAAAAAAGAAAAAATGTGGATTAAAAAAATTAATGCTGAAAATTACGGTCGATATTTTTCTTCGATTTGTTTATTCAACTTTGACGAGATAATAGTGTGATGAAAATAATTTTTCTTTTAATCGTAAAAGTGTGAAACGAATATAATGAAGGGATACGGTTTTACGTTTCGTGACGAAACTATAAAATAATTTATATAAAATAATAACAATAATAATAATAATATGAAGAAATAAAATTATAATGATTATTTAAAATAATAAGAAACGATATGCTTTCTGAACGGCGTTTAACCCTCGCGAATCCTTGCGAGGATAGCGGTCTTGCAACCTCGGGGGAATTAGGGGAGCCTTCTTGCTCCGGAGAATTTGACGGGGAGGTTTGTGTCGCACGGAACGATCGTAAACGCGATTACGAAAACCACGATCCGAGGTAAACTGATATTACAGCTGATATAAATCCCACTAATTGAGTGTGAAAAAAAAAAGAAATATATATACATCTGAAGTATGTGTAAAATATATTTTAGGGTGATCCTTATTTCGGTCTTATTCGAATTTCAATTCAGAAAGTCTCGAAATATATTTTTTTTAAATTTAGTCAAAACGCCAGGTTTTTATCTCATCCTATCGAATTCGATTTTTCCTAAGAATTGATTTTCTCGGTTTATGATTAGTAAATGAACTAAAATAAATATGTAGTATGTGAAAATGAAAATTTTGACCAAATTTAAAGATAGAGGAAAAAAAAAATAAAAAATTGTCCATTCAAGATATATCCGAATTACTAATCCTTAGGTATATCGCCCAGTGCACCATCAAACAACATTACTATCCCGAAAGTGGTTGGGGATGGGTGGTGGTTGTTACAGGAGTACTAGTTCAGATTCTTGGTGCAGGGATTCACGGTGCTATTGGAATCTGGTTGACCGAAGGGATGAGAAAGTATCGACAACCCCTCGTCAACGTAGGTACGTTTATCTGCCGAAGAGCCGCGTGGATATACTAGCTATACTTTTTTTTTTTTTGTTTCAAAAATATCAATTTTTCCGAAAACTTTAGTCATGGATATTCAAAAACGATCTTTTTTTCAGTCCCATTCTCACTCACGATACCAACTACACCTTATGTTTATTGCAAAAGCCAATATCAATAGATTTAGCGAAATGAATTCTTAAAACATCAGCTTTTTGCGATAAATTTCATACGAATATAACATTTGGCGTCAAAGACGTCGGAAAATCATAGAACGGTGCATCGCGATTTTAAACACTTGCACATATTTTTGAATTCTACAAGTCAGATTTTGGGATAATCAGCATAACTAGCGCGAAAAAAACACTAGTGCGTAAAGTAGAGGATTTGCGATGTGCGCATGCGCGAAAAAAGGTACTAGTGCGTGAAAAGTAGAATATTCGCGATGTGCGCATGCGTTAGCTCTTCTTTTCTCCACTCTTGGGGAAAAGGGTACCTTACGCACGCCGCACAGGCCTCGAAAATCAAACTTTCGAAGCAGGTGTTTGAAAAATATCTTTTCAAACAAATTAATCGAAACGCATAGGTAGCTATATACATTAGGGTGGTTCTTAGATACCAAATTGACGAGTAAAGTATGGCAACCTTCAGACAAAAAATAAAAAAAAATTGTCCCCAAATATTAGATTTTTTTAAAATTCTAACAGGTGCCTAAAGAGTCCTCAAGTTTTCTCGTTTCTTCTTTGTTTTTTCAATTTTCCTGCCTTCCTCGTGAAATTTTACTTCGGAAACGACCTTCAGAATATAACAAAAATCCCATCGTAAGGGTGCTAATCGAAAATTCTAATATTTTCGCGTAAAATTGTGCAAAAAAATCAGGCTCAGGGGCTAACATCATAGACAGATTGACCGAAAAAATGTCCTTGATTTTTTTCTATACAGTGGAATTTTTTGGAGCAAAATTGACCCAAAATCGAATGGGAAGAAAAAAAAATCATAAGATCCAATGTTATTTAAACGAGAAACTTCGAACCTCTTTAGGCACCTATTGGAATTTTTTTTAAAATCTAATATTTAGGGACAATTTTTTTTTATTTTTTGTCTGAAGGTTGCCATGCTTCACTCCTCGAGTTGGTATTTAAGGACCACCCTAATATATATATTTATATTTGATATTGGTATAACGAAGTGTTAATTATACGAAAGCTCTTTTTAAAATGCTCTTCAGACTCGAATAGGCGCGTTATTCATTCTCGTAAATCATTCTTAAAATTGGTTTAATTATGCGCCCTTGCTGCATCGAACTCCTCAATCTTCTGAAATATTATCCAACAAACGTCCGAAAAAAATTCCAATCCTTGCGTGCTTGAAATTATAATTTATGGGAAATTCAAACGATCATGTTTCTTATATGGGGTAAATAATTCTGAAAATTGAAAAATAAAAAAAAATAAAAATAATCGTTAAAGCCTTTCGAATAAAGTATGAGATTTCCGTTTGTAATTAATTCTCATACCATATAACGATAAGAAACTGTTTATGTATGAGAATACCGAAACACTTTCTTAAACCTGAAACACGCAAGCTGTAGCTGTACACACGGTACGCGCCTAATTACAAGACTAGCTACCTACTCTTCCAAGATGGTCTCGTAGTTATTTACGACTATAGGTTTATGTAGGTACCCCCTATACTCTTAATCGCTCCGAGCAATTATTATAATCTTAAGAATTTTTACCTTTATTAGGTTTTTAAGATCTGGCTTTGACGATTCTCTGCCTTTACTCATCGCGGAATAATAATATAATATCATAATTTCAGAGAAACTTAGTTGGTCTAGTTTGCGCATATAAACTCAGCCAATGATAAAAAAAAAAAAAAAAAATTCTCACAAAATTAGAACAAATTCACGAAATTTGAAAAAAAAAAAATTCTCGCCGGGATACTTAAGTTTTTTTTTTTTTTTCAATTTGTTGTAATTTTGTGAGGATTTGAAAAATTATTATTTTTTTGTTAGTGACTGAAGTGACGCGGAATGCCCTATGTATGACAACTTTTCTGAAACATTTAACTTGACTACATTTTTCTTCAAATTTCATTTCGTCGTATGAAAAAAAGGAGAATATCAACTAACCCAAACAGCGAGAGTTGGAGAAGAAAAAATGAAAAAAAAAAAGAGAGAGAATCTCGATAAATTACTAAGAGACTTTTATAAGCTCGCGTGTACTTGACTCGCGGTTAAATCTGTGGAGATAATATCGCCCAGAGGCTGCAGATATTTAAATTAAAATAATAAAACAAACGGTATAAAGCCTGGGCTAAGGTAGGCAGGAAAGGCTGCTACTGCTCGAAACTTTGTCTTTTGTTTTACTTGGATATAGAAAAAAAGAAAGAAAAAAAAAGTATGAACCAAAAAAAGAATAAAGTTCCCAAATCCACGAGAGAAAGAAAAAAAAAAAAAAAGGTTGCAATATTTTATACCCCTACGGGTCTTCTTTTGTTTTAACCAAAAATTTCGGCCCTCTTCTCGTGACCCATGAAGAAAATTATTCATTCGTTTTTTTTGTCATTTTCGTTTTTCCACTCTAAGCTGACTTTCAAACGATGTACGGACAGGATACCAGTTTCTGTCGCTTTTTGGAAATCAAAGAGCGTCATGTCCTTCGTTCACTTTTTCTCCATCGCTGATATTAATTTCGCAATAATCGGATGTGTTTTCGCTGAGGAACTAGGTTTGGAAAATTCCAAGTGCAAAAATCGTGTTTCATTTCCCCTTAAAAAAGAGATGTACTCTCGGTTGCAGATTTTAGGTGCGACAGAAATCGGTATCATTACTGTATATTTAAACGATTATATTATTAACCCTTCGTGGTCACACCTCCGATTTCAATCAAGCTGGTCACACCGGGTCAAATTGACCCGAATCATTTTTGAACGGTTGTCTCGTGGAAACGATCGGTCCGATTCGCACCGAAAAAATACTGAAAAATACTTTGAACATTCTAGAAGATGTAGCAAAAGTCGGCATATCAAAATTCACATGGCAACATGTTAAAAAAAAATCGCCAAAAGGTCACTACATTTCGGGTTTTTGATTTTTTGATTTTTTTAATTTTTAAATTTTTTATTTTATTTTTGCGTTCTTCAGTCGCGAACTTACCGGGATTCACCTTCAAAATTGATGCTCGGGTTATTTTGACCCGTGGTGACCAGGAAGGGTTATCAAATTTTGATTGTTTTTTTGTTTTTTTTTTTAGATTTCGATAGGTAAGCCGATTAATTGGGTATCGGTAAAAGTTTGTCGATTCTTTAAAACGGTCCCATACTATACGGTACATAAAATAAAGGGGAATCGATCAGAGGGGTGAGTTTTCCGAACAACAAGATTCATCCCCGAGGCATAACGCATTGAGTTTCGCTCAATTCCTCCGAGTTTTCCCGTAGGCTGAGAAAATAATAGAATTTTTTTTCTCTTCTATATGCCTAGTAGATATTATTATACCGTAAAGTAATAAACAAACGAAGATTTGGAGTAGAAGTTTATAACTTAAAAACTTTCGAAATTGAAACTTCCGAGATAAACATCGTCCCGTTTGACAGACGAGGACGAAATTTCTCTATCGGGGTAGAAAGGGGAGAACAACCACACGCTAGTTTTGAATAATAAAAAAAAAACCTCATTTTTTGCCGTTATTTTCTTAAACGTATTTCCAAAAATATTCATATTTGCATTTTTATATCTTAGACCGGAAGCTGCTACGGGCTATTACCTTAAAGCTATCCTCATTCCGCTGGAGTCCGGAAATCTAGCGTCTGTATATTTCCCGAGAGAACTATATTGGCTATAGGGGAAAACTATAGGTAACCCAAAATCTGGTGATACCAACTCTGCAGGATTATAGGGTGTGAATAAGCTAAAGTTTAACCATCAATTTCTAATCCGATGAATAAAATTTTTTTCTTAAAGTTCTGCGGTGCGTGGAATCCGCGTTTACCCCTTTTTTATCATCAATTTATATACTTTTTTTCTTCTTCCCTATAGCTACCGAGGTTCAATTTGATACATTGATTTCCGGTTTTCCATCTAGTGATAAAAAAAAAAAAAAAACAGAAAGAAAAAATGATCATTCCTCATTTTTGATTCATTTCCGTTTAAACTTTTGCTGAATTAGGTAATGACGGTGGAAAAAAAATAAGTGATTAGAAATTGATGTATATGAGGAAAAGAGACGAGGAAAGAGATAACGGAGGGTGCCTTTTGTTTTTATTCTGTGGTAGAAAAATTTGTATCAATCTTTGAATATCGCGAATAAAAGACAATTCGAGACTCTGGAGGAATAAAGTACCTTTTCAGATCTGAATAATCCTTTTTGGGGAGGGTGAAGATTCGTTGATAAAAGCGTCACCCTGGTCGTCGACCCGGACCCGTCGTAGGGGCTCCGCAATCGACGATGTCTCGTCTATCCCATCCCTCGTCCAGAACGTTCTCTCTTCTTTTCTCTCTCTATCTCTATATCCTCTGGACCCTCGTCTCGAAAACTTTGCCAGGGAACTAGAGAGGTGGATATAGATAGATGGGTGTAGTTAGTTTTTATTATGCTGAGGGATCAAGTTCCTCCTTCTCCTCCTCCTTTTTCTCCATCACCTCAAACTCCCACTTTACGAGCAACTTGATTCTCGATACATTAAATCGCACAAGATTCTAATAAAAAATAATCACACATTAAATTTGTTATTATGAAAATTATTATCATGATTTTTAGTTATTTTATTTTATTTTTTTCTTTCTTTCTTTCTTTCTTATCGAATGTCAATAAAATAGTCGAAAACTTTTTTTCCAAATTTTCACGGATTATTCAGAAACGATCTCATTTCCGGGCAAAATATAGACGCATACATAAGTTTAGTCTTCTATAGTCATGAGTACGTTGCGCATTTTTATTCTCAACGTTGAAAATAAAAAAAAATAAATAAAAAATGGCTTTAAATCAAAAAATTTCCATTAAAATTTGTTTTTAGATTTTTCAGACTTTGCTTTACATGGATTGAAAGTCTTTTGAAGAAAAGGTGGTTGTCGTATTCTCGAATCTCGATTTATTGAACAAGGAAATAAAAGTATCAAATCATTCCGTGTCGAAGTATATTGAGAAGCAAAAACTAAATGCCTGTATAAGTTGTACAAATACCGTTTGAGATTGTTTGCTTTGTTTTTTGTGTGTTTTTTTTTCTTTTAAACTTTTTTTTATCGTATTCTTTACTTTTGGAATTGGAAAGTAATCTTCTCTCATATATTGAGTATGTGTATCTTTATATATTCTTTCTATTTTTTTTTTTATATACAGGGTGACCCAGAACCCACGGGCCACCTTGAATGGGCATATTCCCTGTCGAATTCCAAGACTAAAATTCCTATACGAAAAATCTCTAAAGCCAACTGTTCTCGAGTTATTGAAAATCGCAATTGACCTATCAGAGCGTTTCTCTATGACCGTAACTATGGAGCGAATGACCTGGACCGCTAAAACTATGGAGCGATTGACCTAGACGGCCCATAACTATGGAGCGAATTACCCGGACGGTTAAAACTATGAATCGGTTGACGTGAACGGCCAAAAACTATAGAGCTGACAACCTGGACCGCTGAAACTATGAAGTAGTTGACTAGAAAGAAGCTCTGATTGGTCAATCGCGATTTCTGATAACTCGAGAACCGTTGGCCTCAGAGAGTTTTCGTAAAGGAATTTTCGTCTCAGAATTCTACAAGGAATATGCCTATTCAATGTGACCCGTAGGTTCTGGGTCACCCTGTATATATTATATCTGCAGGGAATGAAACATCACTAAACCATTTTTCTATCCGTCTATGTATATCTTCTATTTTTATTTCTATAAAAAAAAAATTAAAAAAAAACGTATAGTACTTTTCAAGCGGCATATTAGCTCTACTTTCAAACACACTATCATATATACACACCTGTACAAATAAACGACATTCGTCTCACAACCAGATTAACTTTTTATAACAGAATCTGCCTCGAAGCTATACCACATACACATACATCTCTAACACATTATCGTATAACAATACCTACACTCTTTGAATTGAATAACAAAAAATGTTTCCCAGCTTAAACACGATCTCTAACAAAAAATCTACCATTAATTAACTCGTCACTTCCATTACAATTACATCGAACTGTTGTTTAGTCAAATTCACTATGTGCTATATAATAGTCAAGAGATATTCCAGATTACCACAGCATCTCCCTAGTTCGACTAACCGAAGCACCGTTTTTCTAATTAATTATTATTATTATTAGTTTTTTTTACTTTCTTTCAATTTTTTTACATTAGTTTTCAGCTCCGATCTAATGACGGAATAACATTTACTTACTTAGTCAATTTAGTATATTATGAAGATGACGAAAGAAAAGAAAAAAAAAATTTACGCGAATACGGTATGACACATCATCCTGTATGATAATCGAAAGTAAAAGCTGATCTTCTCCTATTCGTTAGAACGTAAACCTTGGCTTGACGATTTTGGCCAGTTTCCAGAAAAACGTTACATAGATATATAAACGCGATAAAAATTGTATATATAAAGATAGAAATTGGCGAATAGAGAATATTCTATGTATAATAACAGTTTACTAGTAGGTACCATCCCGATCTATATAAAACCGGGAAACCGTATCTGACGAATATATGAATGGGTTAAGGAAGAGGAATAAGGAAGATGGAAAAAGGCCAATATCCGTAAAGAAATTGACTATCTATATATATATATATATATATACGTAAACGGGGTGTGTCTATTTCGTCGTTGTCTAGTTCGATTCTATAGTCGGCAATATTTCTAAATCAAAATCAGATGCTATGAGCCTCTGCACCATATCGAACGACTCGATCGAATTTCATTTCATTCTCAGACCATATTGTATTTTTTTTTTCCCCCATTCTTATTTTCATTTTATTTTTATTTTTCTCTTATTTTCATGGTTTTCAGAATCGTGATTTAGAATTACTGATCTGAAATTCGACGTATAGGATTTTCGGACTATTTATTTATTCATTTATTTTTTATTTTTTCATATACCGAGTAAAAAATCTCGAACGAGTTCGCAGCGAGGGTATAAATTATTCTTAATTTCTTCCTATTCGAATATTACATATATACATATATATATACATCCACGCCTCTATATATGATCGAGGCTTAATATATCTCTTCCTGGCGATAAACCACGAATTATAAAGTCGTTATAGTCCCGGTAGTACGCAAGTAGAGGTACGTATACGTCGGGAACGACGCGACGTACGCATTATAAACGCACGCATATCGCATCGTTTCGTATAAATTCTGTTGCGGTTGATGATAGAAAACTTTTTTTTTTTTTCTTCTTCTTTATTTTTCTTCTCGTACTTCTAATCTACTTCGATAATAACTATGATAATAACAGTTTTCTATGGGCTATAAATAATTGCTTTAAAAATTAGAAATCGACCTTAAATTTCATTCTGATACAAATTAAAATCTATATCGCAATATATTATAGCCAATGGGTAATAAGGATCATCATATTCGTAGTAAAAATTATTTTTCAAAATTGTTAAAACTAATGAGATAGATTTTTGTCTGTGAGATTTTATCGCATATTTGAGATTGCTGATCGTTTGGATATGATAAAATAAAAAGGGGTGATAAAAACGTGTTTTTTGATCGTGTTATGGTGTTGCAGCTCTTCCTTAAGCCGTGGTAAAAATTGAATTTCTAAAGTTTTTGCTATTTTTGTTTTGTTTTTTTTTTTTTTTCAGCAAGAATCAATATAGAGACACCAAAAGTTTGGAATTATTTATCGATAACTCAGGATATTCCATAGGGGTAGAAAAAAAAAAGGGAAAGAAAAATGGCGTAAAAAATGATGAAAGAGCAGAAGATCAAAGGGCGAGTTCCGTAATTTTCGAAAGTGTCGTAGAGAATGGGGTGGCGGTTACCTACTACCCGATACACCCCCAAACTATTATCATTGCTAATATACCCTTGTGCCGGATGATGGTTTGGGAGATGGAAGAAATTGAAGAATAAATCATTTCAAATTATACCAGCTACCAGTTTGGCAGAGAAGAATATCCCCTAAGGAAAAAAGAGAGAGAGAGAGAGAGAGAGGGAGAAAAAAAAGTAAAAATAACCCCACCGCTTTGTGTTCACCGGGAATTTTTTGAATTCGTTACATTAGGCCCATTGTGATATCCGTTATATCCTCCTCTTTTGCATTCGCACAAGCCTTACCCTAAAAGTCAAAACCCACCCCAATTTTTTTTTTTTTTTCTTCTTCTGCTTATTTTTATCCCATTTGTTTTTTTATTTTTTATTAACTAAATCCTACCGCAATTGGATTATCGTGTATCTGTGTGACTAGATGCAGATCTGTCTGTTTCATCCCCTTACAGCTACTCCAGCTATCCATGCATTGTCTACCAGGGAAAGTGAAGCTCAACGAAACGAGCTTTTCTCGACTTCGGGTTGGACTCTCGGTGTTCAAACTTGTCTGGGGTTGTTGACTCCAAGAGTCGTTTCCCGTAACGCGTTCACTTTCGCTTACCCTCTAAAGGCGAGGTGGTAGTAGGTACTAGGTACAGGGGGAAGTTTTACTATCGACAAATCCGTATCAGTATCAGACGAGGTAAAGAAGAAGAAGAAGAAATAAAAAAAAAAAATAAAGGGACAAAAACAACAACAACAATAACAACAAAATAGTAATACAATAAAATATCAATTTTTGGCTGGATAGACTGCAGCTCGTTTACCCCATTATTATCATTTTCTATAAAAATTGATACGATTTGTTTCATCGTTATTGAAAATACAGAAAGAATATTCTAGCTAGTTAAATTCTGATGATTTACAAACGTCTGTATGAATTAATTATTTCCGCTATGAAATGACAATAAACACAATTTTCGGCGCCATGGTTTAATGCCTTTTGTCTTCCACGATCATATCTGACTGTATATAGTAAGTAATTGTTGATTGATGGAAGAGGATACTCCCCACAAATCTTCACCTCATTTCCTACGTCCGGATAACTGCGTATCGAATTAATTATACCACTCAAAACTGACGGAATAAATAATGGATTGAATACGAAAAAAGATTAAAAAAAAAAGAAGATCAATCTTTTGAAATATTCAAAAATTAGTTATTCGAAAAGGAGTTTCGATTATGTTAAAAAAAAAAATTTATACGGTATTTCGAGAATACTGTGTGAAAAATGACCAATCGTCAATTATTTCAATTCACAATAATAAAAATTATTAATGAAATGGTACTTTTCAAGTAATTAGACTCGTAATTAGAATCTCTATGATCTTTCGCGCTCAGAATCATATTATCGTTCCTCTTTTCAGATATTTGAAATTCAAAGCGAATGTCACTCGATTAACTCTATGTCTGAAAATTTAATTCGGTTAGATTTCCTGTTTCGTGATATTCAAGATTTCGATAAAGTCGAACAGCTTTTTGACTTCATCGCTTTTATGAAAATTCGCAAAAAAAATTATTTTCAATCGCCAATGAATTTGGCGATATTCATTATTCCTGTGGGATTCACGGATCCTGGATTCTCGTGATTTCTGAATTCTGCTAATCAAAACGTAACTCAAAATCTGGATAATCGCATTCCCAGTATTGCAGTATCTAATAAAAAAGTTTTCTCAATTAGGAGCGTCAAGATCTGGGACACGCCGAGTCTCGTTATACCATAATACAAACGAAATAAATAAATGGGGTAAAACTCCGTAAAATAACTGTCTAATAAGGGAGAAAATTTTGTTGTGTTATCATCAAAGTGCAAGTAAAGTTTTGAGGGTAAAATATTGTCCTACTAAACGTAATGGACAGCTGTCGTTCAATGAAGGAGAAAAGAATTGGGTTGCCTCTGGCAAGTGGGCAGAATAAGCTTCCTGAGGTAAACGACGTCCAAGATTGAAGCAGCTTTTTTCAAAATTCGGGTGTTCATTTTCTAAACCCTGGAATTAATCCTGTAACAAAATTCTTCGAGGAAGATTATCTTGGAGGAAGATTCGGGAATAATTTATACCGCGATTGTGAGAATCCGTGTAATCATCGTCATCATCAATTATCGAATAATTTGAATAACTTGAATTATCTACCTCGTAGCTACGCAATAAATTTCGAAAAAAATTTGTCAAAACTTTCGTAAGACTTATGTACGCTGATTGTTAGATAAATTCATAAAATATATTTCAAACCGTGATATAAATCTTCACGCCTTAGGGCGCGCTAGTCATTTTAACCAATCCCTTCCGCTATGCTTTCGAGTTAGTACATTTTAATGACCGAACCAGTTTTGGGATAAACCACAGAACGGTTTATGGACCTCGACGTGCAACCGCCCTCTCAATTTTCTGCAACTCTAAAAGCTGCGATTTTTTTTTTTTTTTTCGTTTCGTTTTTTTCTCCCTGCAAGCTCAGACTCCAGATAAACGAAAGACATGAGGTTTGATAATCGCGTAGGAAGATAATAAGATATTCGACTATCAAAAAAGTTGAAGTATTTTTCAATTTTCTCTTCAGTCTTTATTTTCCATTTCTTCACACTTTTTTTGTTTTTTCGTTTTTTGTTTTTCTTGAACGATATTTTCTCTCAAAATTCTCGCAAAAATTTTCTTCCTTACGAGCTTTAATTCTAGAGAAATAAAAGATACCTACATACAAGCGATTTTTTTAATTGCAGAGAAAAATATATATTCGATTTATAAAAGAGTTGCAGAAATTTTATATTTCTTTAAGTTTTTTCGTCAGTTTTCTTTTTTTTTTTTTGTTTTTTTCAAAGCAAGAAAGATAAAAATCATCGACGTCGAGGATCACCCTGGCAAGGAATTTGAGGTGAATATTTAAATACCGGCTCAAGGCGATGAACTGGATATAGGCACAGGTATAGGTATAGGTATAGCGTAGGTACTTATAATAAAGTGTTCCAGTAATGGGATTATACGGGCAGACCTGTTATAAGTGCCTAAGTGAATAATAAACCAATCGAGATTGGTGTAACTCCGGTATAAAGTAGATCGATATATGAAAGATTGGTTGAACGGAAGCCGTTTGATATTCCATGAATATACCGCCGAACTCCTCGTCACATATATTACCATTATTTTCATTTCTTTTTTTCATCATATTTTCTTCATATTTTTAACTCTTTTTAGTTTTTTTTGTTTGAATTTTTATGAATTTTTATGAATTTTTTTGCATTTTTTTTATGGCTTTCGCCTCGACGGTGCCGAAAGGTTTCAAGGGATTTATTAAGTTATGCTCTCATCAAGTGACCTGGCGAAATCTCACACGTATTACGTTAAATTACTGGTTAAAAGTGCGAAACTGGTTAGGGACTGAACGAGGATTATAATGAACGAGGATATTTTTAAGAGTGTAAAAAAAATTCGATTACCATGAAAACAAAAATACTTAAAAAGAACTCGGTCTTTCCACACAAAATTCGAGGATATCATATCGGTGATAATATCGATCGTCGTTTCCTTGGAAAATAAGAATTTTCAATGAATTTGAAACCCGATTTGTTGTAATTTTGTGAGGATTTTTTTTGTTTTTTTGTTTTTTTCTTTATTTCATTCGCTTAAGTGACGTGAGAATGCGTGCACCGTAATCATCGTCTCTGATAATGAGTTAGAAAAAAAAAAACGTTGATCTATAAAAAGCAGACGAGAAATGAAAGCTAATAATAAGCTAAAACGTCTGTAATTACAATCGATTGGTAGAAATCAAATAAAATTAAAAAAAATACAAAAAAAATCTAGAGGTAACGTAATGATAGTATTTTTATGTTTTTTTCCTTTGTTATCCAGATCAAGAACCGTAGTTATATATTATAGTATAGGTATATAGTATATAACAATAAAATAAATCGAGGCCAAATTCCGAGGGTCGTTAATCGATTCAGAGAAGCGGTTGTATGCAGGCAAAAAATAAATTGTTTCCCAATTGTGTACGAAATTACCGGTTAGTTTTTGGCGCCCCTCTTTGTTTCTATGGGATCCTAGATTTTTTTTCTTCTCTTTTTCGTTTTTTCTTTATTAATTTTTGTTTCCCATCATCACGGTACAAAAAACAATCGTCAAACAAAACAAAAAATAAAAAAAAAGTCGAAATCGCGGCTGTGCCCATTTATATATATCATTAATTATTTAATCCGACGATCATTTGCTTGCGAAACTATATTTTATTACATATGTGTAATATATACCCTATTCATATAGGTATAATACTATATAGACAATAATTTGTTTTCTCTCAGCTATTTCATATACGCCTTTGTCTACGAGAAGTAAAACAAAGAAAACAAAAAAAAAAAAACAGAAAATTTTAATAAAAAAAAAAAAAAAAAAAAGGCAAGGTATAAATATATATGTAAATTTATTGTATACACTAATTGTAGGCATATAATTTCGACTATCTTGTCTATAAATAAAACTGTAGACGTACGATATATGGGCGTTTCTATATATTATAGCCAATAGCAAAGGTGAAAGGAATACTTTAATGATTTATTGAAAATCCAATCAGCACCTGCGGTGCCTAATTAGTCCTAATAATTTGGTATAGAAAAATTAGAATTTTTCTACAAATATTTGTATTCCTCTTATTTTCTATGGATTTTATTTTATTTTTATTTTTTTTCTAATTTATTTATTTCCTCTATCCTAGCTGATGGTATTTTACATTTCACATCATTCACTCTATACATATACACATATATACATATCGTATGATAATAAATTTCTTGGCAATTTGGCAGAAAAGTTTTTAAAACCATTTTACTCCCACGTAGTTTTCGATCGCAAAACTATTCGGAGCTTATATTCGCGCAAGTAGACCATTTCATTATCGGCAATTTAAAAACAGTAAATCCTAAGCTATATAGATCGTAAAATTTCGTAAAATAGTAGTAAGAAAAAAGCGAGCGTCTCCTGGTGTAAAATATTTGCTTTTTTTTTTTTTCTTTAGCAAATTATTTGATTCTGTAACTGCGAAGATAGAAAAAACTTCGTACAGCAGTTTGTCTGATGAATCGCGAGCTACGAGAATTTGCGGATTATTCGGAAAAAGAAGAGAAGAAAAAGAAAAAATTATGTTTCCAAAAAGAAGTAAAAAATTCGATTTGCAATTTAAAGTATATATTTTTTTTTTTAATTTTTATGACGTCCGGGTGGTTTTTTAATATAATTCCTTTTTTTTTTTTTTGCTCTCTTTCAATTATTTTATAGCCGTTCGAATCCAGGAAGTACAGATAAATCGATTTTTATTTCTATAGAAGAAGAAATAATCGCTCGTTCGCGATATATTTGACAAGTTTTCTTTAAGGGTATAAAGATATTCAAATGACTTGGAACAGAAAGAGCGCGACGTCCAGACGTCGTAAAACAAGAGTCGGGTGATGGAAAGCGCGATGAAAAAAGAAAATGACAAAAAAAAAAGAAAAGGAAAAAGGAAAAAGTAAAAGAAAAATAAAACGGAAAGATAAAAAAATGTCTATAAAAAGTAAACAAATAAAATAAAATAAAAGAATAATAATAATAATGATAATAAAAAAGCAGGGTGAAATAGGTATGGCTATAATAGGAAATGGCAATAAAACTAAAAAACACTCCCCGGAAATGGCGCTACCGGAAAAACTAATTTACCTTTTATATTCTACCCCCGCTTGTCTACCACGGAATACACAAAGACCACTTTTACAACGTTTCACTAATGAGCAAGTTAAACTGTTAAAAACGACTGCTACTTCGGATGAGACTATTCATTCATTAGGTACCTACTCGTCTATTCTCTTCCCGAGGGTATACAGGGTGTCCCAGAATTCGCGACGAGGAATTCACAAGGTAAATCTTGAGCGAAAACGGGATCGAAATTTCCTGAACCGTTTTTTCCGGAAATGCTTAGATTTCTCGCTATAATTATTTCAGTTTCAGCCAATAAGGTGCGATGTATGAACGGGCGCTTGTCGGTGTGCTCGCCACTTGGTTGTGTGCACTTTGTTTCGCGGCGACAATAGGCTGGGAGACGCGCATACAACCGAGCGGTAATCACATCGACGAACGTCCGTTTATAAGCCGCGCGTCATTGGCTGGATTTGAAATAATTATAACGAGAAATCTAAGCGTTTCCGGAAAAAACGGCTAAGGAAATTTCGATCCCGTTTTTGATAACGATTTACTCTGTTAATTCCTCGTCGCGAATTCTGGGACACGCTGTATACACTTTGGAAAGAATTTTTTTTTTTTCCTTTTTCTTTTTCTTTTTTCGTTCACTGCTATGTACGCTTCAAAGAAACATTCCGTTCGCTGAGTTCTTTTACAGTCGATTACCAGCATTTTCAGACATAATAAAATTTTCTTTTTCTTTTATTCAATTTTTTAAACGTCGCCTTCGGTAAATTTACTCCATCGAAGAAAAAGCAGCTTTCGCAGGTTAAAGGACGTGACGTATATCGAAAATTTTTGACATTTGTGGAAAATATTGAAAAAAAGATGTTTCAGAATTCATCGAATATCATAAGCTTTTCCAAAAAATCAAATCAATGAAGAATATTCACTCAAAATTTGTCGAAATTTTTATGAACGATGCGATCTATGTGATAATTCTATAAAAAAAATTCTAGAGCAAACGGATGTGGAATAAATTTCTTAGATTTTGAATTTTTTTTTTTTTTTATCAACGAAATCGTTAGAGGAATATCGTTCAATTTTTCATCCCTTTATCAAAAATCGATAAATTTTTCTTTCGATTTTTTTTTTTAGTTACGAAGGATTTGAACCGTTCACTTCGTCGCCAATTCCCTAAGGCATTTGTAAGTCGGGTTATACCTCCTTGGCGATTTATTTGACAGATCGGGGCACCGTACGTTCCGTTCGTTGACTACAAATTATTACGTGCCGTTGGGCGTACTACGATGGGCGTTCAAATCGCTAAGAGGCCAATGACGATCAGAGAAAATTTAATTTGGGTCGAGAAACCGGTAATTAAACTACTCCGTTTATCAGCCTCTGCTGGATATTTGCTATCCCAATTATACACGACTCGCAATTTTTCGATCAATCGATCGGCGATCGTCTTACTCCACATTGCAATAAAATTACTTGCGAAACAATCGGCGGTCATTTTATTTTTCCCATTTTATTTATTAGCAAATTTTTAGGCGTCCTTTCATTTCATATGCGAAAATGATGCTTCGCAATATTTGGTAAAAATTAGAGAGATTTGAAAAATTCCCGAAACACGATTTTTCGATACCGATTCTCACGTCTTTCAAGACAAAAGCGGAATAGTAACTTGGTTCTAAAAATCCGAGAATCTTTACTTTAGGGAATTAGAAATTGAAATTCCTGGCCTATGAACGAAAAAGTCGAAAAACTATACACCAAAAATTTTGGGAGTTTCATAGTTTCACATGTAACTCTGGAAAAGTCTATTTTTATACTTGGGAAGTTCGAGCATCTTATGACCATATAAATAAAGAAAGTTAATCTGAAGTGAAAAAGTCTAACTATAAAGGTTAATGTTGGTGAGTAAAATTTCTCTGGTTCACAAAGTGGTATCATTGATGTTCCCCGTTTCTACCCAAAGGTAATTTCCGATCTAATTCATCACTCGATTGTCCTGGTGTAAGGGATCGGCGAGAGAACTATTTAGCTTTTTATGTTCTCCCGAAACTGTCGTAAACGCCTTCCTCCCATACTCTGACAAAAGTGGGAAAGATCGGTATAGATTTAAGGGTGGTAAAAGCGCCGAGACTCAGAAGTGCAGAAAGCGTTTGAAAAGCTGGGTGGACGGTGCCAAAGCGTTTCTATATCACCCAAAGATTTCGTAGGAGTTTTCTCTGCTATTTAGGGTCAGCCTAAAGATATCAGTGATCAAAGCTCGCTGATTGATGGTTGTTTTTCTTTGGCACTCCAAGAAAAGATTTTTTTTTTTTTTTACGTCAATTATAGGAACACTGATGAAGACCGAGGCGAAAATCGGAGTAGGAATCACGACCGCAACCGGAACCGCAACCCCCCCCTAGCCTGGTCTGATATATTGTGAAAAATGTTTACCCCTAATTCTGTGCACCCTGCTAAACAGAAAGTGGGTCACTATTTTGGCACACTAAAATATTCAACGCTCGTTGCTCACCGAGAATATAGTTTCTTACAAAATGCAAAATATTCAAACCGACCATCAACCTTTCAGCCTGCATCCACCATGTCTGAAAGTTGCCCAGAATTTGAAATAAGGACGAAAAGAAGGAGTAAAAAATGAAGAAAAATAAAAAAAAAACAACACGACGTGATATATAAAGGAGGAAATAAATAAATGCACAAAAGCACTTCTTTCAGACGTTTCAGAAATTATAGTCGAAAGAAAAAATCTTCTCTGAATTTTTATTTTTCTTTTTATTTTTCTTCCTCTCTTTTGATTAAAGCAACGTTTGAACTAAATCACGAGATGTATTTTTCGCCTAGGGAAGTGTCGACGGGTTCGAATGACAGCTGGGATAAATTAAACCTCGATAAACATTTCTAAATCGAATTTTCTCTCGGTTGTTTGTCTTTGGAAGAGATGACTCATTCGTCTTCTTCAGTTTTTAGATTCGCTTAGGAAATGTGAAAACTGTGAACTCTGTAGTAAAATGCTAATTCCAGCTTTTCGTATATCCTATGATCTTTATCTCATCTGAAATATTTATATAACAAATTAAGGCTTTTTTCCATACCAAATACTCTTTCATATCTAATGCCATACATTCTATTCAACAAAATTTATGGTTGCTAATAAATTGGCAAAGTTAGAATAAAAGCTTCACGAACAGTTAATCATACTTTGCGAATGGCAGTATAGATAATCTGATAGAAAATTTTTACACGTCTAGCTAGTGAAGAAAGAAGAAACAAAAAAGTAAAAAAAAAAAGTAAAAAAGTAAAAGTAAAAGAAGCAAAAAATGAATCAATGATCTAGCCGTTGAAATGTAACGATACAAAAATAAATATAATTTTATTTTATTTATCATTTCATTTCCACAGGATGGCTTGGAGCAATGTCTACGGGCGTAGCTCTCCTTGTGTCACCGGTAACAATAGCTTTCTGCAGAAGAAAAAGCACCAGAGTGACAGCAGTGCTTGGCGGTCTCGTGACAGCCTTGGGTTGTCTTTTCACATCCTTTGCTTCACAGTTTCATCAACTTTTCTTCAGCTATGGTACAGTCGTTGGTAAGTAGATAAAAAATAAAAAAAAAAAACTGTGAATTAATAGGATGAATTTTTCGAAATCTCACCCCCAAATGAAATCTAGAAAGAAGAAATTCTCATACTTGTACCGAAAGTTATTGGAGAAACGAAAATAGTCAAGTACCACTTTACTACGGTCTAAATCATTCCCTATTTTCTACCACCCTTCAGGTCTAATCTTCCATTTGTCTCTCTAGCTCAAGGCACTTTAGTCAATTAGCTACGAGCCTCCCTAACACCATATCCTATGGTAGTATCAGGCCCCTAGAATAGTGATGATCCGAAGTACAGTTGATCTCTTCCTTCCATCCAGCCAGTTAATAAATCAATCAAGCTCTACGAATTTTTTTTTTTTTTTTTTTGTTTCTTCATACGTCGCGGTGTCTACCAGTAGTCTCTATAATCTCATAACTTTTTCTTTTCACTCAACGAATTTTTATCGAAATTATTTAGTGCACTTAGCTGATCAGGTGATTTTATTGCTTTTCAATTATTCCAACATGGTTTTAAAGTCACATTAACAATCCCACAAGATATTGATTGAACCTCATTACCAGGCCATAATCAAGTTTATAATACGACTACAATGTCCCATAATTTACCAGGAACTTCCTGCACACTAATAATTTGCCAAAATCATGTTTGAAGAGCTTCTATAGTTTCTGGCAGTACGTCATCGATCATCATTCGCACACTGTTCCATTCGACTGCACTTTGAAAGACTCAGGTGTCATGTGTCAGGTGAATTATTATTTTTCCTCAATTGCTCAGTTTTATGACAGGAATCTTTCGAAGCATTCAGATCTTGGCATGATGATTCAGGTGAAGCTCTGCACTGATATTAAGACCTTCTGATCTTCTGATGGTCCAAAAATGAACAGAGAAATTTTCTACCATGTTAAATTTTTATTAATCAATGCCCGATTCAATAAGACCTGATAAAGGTTCGTTTTCTGAACCATTAGAGACCAAGAAGTTTAAAATCCATGCAGTTATCCATCCAAATCCATGCGACAAGTGTTTTTCGTTTGATGGCACATAAATCCTAAGATTCACCTGATCTTTTTTTCTCTGAGACATTAGCTTCGGATTTTGGTATCGTTGTAGAATTGCATTATGTCAATACGGAATGAAATTCTTGTGACTTTTGACCTCAGATTTCCGAAGAATGAAAAAATCTTGAATAATCCCGGAAGTTGTTGGTCTATGTTATTGTTAGAGATGTCTGACCCCGGTGTATATAGGTACATATAGATATAAAAGTCCGAATAAGTAGGCAGTCGAGTGAGTTTACGTCGGAATTCTGACGTGGTATGAGAATAGGATGATCTTTGAACCGGGGGCTTATTCTGATGGAAATGGTTTGCCCCATCAATCCTTTAGCGTGGCAAGCCCAGTCATCCTCTGTAACTCTTAGACAGTATAGAAAAGCCCAGGCCGAAAGATATCTAGGCAATCTCGTATCGAGGATATTGAATGTGAAGGATTAAGGCGAGCAGAAAACATTGGCTGACTAAAGTAAAACGGGAAAACAGGGTTGATACTATATGATATAAGCCATAGAAAATATTTAGGCCTTAGATTTATCCCCCCAACCAACCAACCAAAAAAATAAAAAATAAAAAATTTCTTCACACCAATCCTTTCCCCTTGATTGTTTATTGATTTTCGTATATTTATTGTCCACAGGTATCGGTGTAGGAATGACTAGAGATTGCAGTACTCTTATGGTGGCGCAATACTTTAAAAGAAGAAGAGAATTCGTTGAGATATTCATAGTGTCTGGAAGTGGTCTTGGCATAGCTGTCATGTCAGCCTTCATTAAAGGAGCTATCAGGTACGATCATAGCCTGAGGTTTATCAACTCTCCCTAAGCCTTTTATGGCCTGGCAAAAGTTTATTGCGGATGTGAATGCCGGTTGTAAAAAACCTCGACAATTCAAGACAACGTTTATTCATTTATTTATTTATTTATTCTTTATTTTTTTGGGTATCTCCTCGTATCTAGATAATAAATAAGAAAGCTCTCCCTCCTACAAGCTTTAATACTCGCGAGGATTTGTATAGCGACAAAAGAAGAAGGAATCGAATGAGTAAATGAAGGCTTAAGCTTTATCGCCCGCCTATTTTAGTTTAATGTCTTGTCTCTCAGATATCGTCTGATCTCCCGGGGGTTAATAGCGATTATAAGAAAGCTACTTTTGGCAAAGAAAAATAAGATAGAGAGATTTGTTGTTTTTTTTTTTCTTCTTCTTCTTCTTCTTCTTTTTTGTTATTTTCCACGTTAACTAGCCAGTAAGGGATGATACCATAGGCGGATATCGTGCAAGAAATCAAGTTAATTTCGTATCATTAATGTCACAGGACATTTCGAATCGGTAGATTTTCTCTGAGTAATGGTTTCCCATGTTTAAGAAGACATGGAGCGGTAAGGAATGTGTGACGTTTATTGGCCTAGGTACGTCCGTTTTCCAAGACATTTTACCGTTCGTATATAGGAAGGCGAATACCGGGGCTTACAGAAGCAAAAAAGAAGTCCCGTTTATTTGTTCTTCCTTATTTCGTTTCAACCCTTGAAATTATTTACAGCAAAATAGGATGGCGACTTGGACTACAAGCTGTGACCGGGGTTGTATTCCTCACATTTATTCTCGGCACATTTTACCGAAGCGCATCTCTTTACCACCCTCAAAGAAGGGCTATACTACATTTGAAAAATCAAAAGCGTAAAATAAAGGACAAAAACAAAGTCGACGACAGACCACCGTTCTTTGACTTTAGCACACTTAAGAGCAAAACGGTCAGGATATTACTCGTTTCTACTGGAATATCTGCCTTTGGCATTAACACCCCAATATTTTATCTGGTAAGTCGTAATTCACACACAACCCCCGAACCTCTTACCGCGCGGAAATAAAAGTCCGAAAAATAGTGAAATCAGCATCTTTCAGCCTACCATTATCATTATTATTTCTCTTATTATTCTTCTTCCTGTTTAACGTGTCTTATACTTTTTTTCCGCCAGGCTCACCAAGCCGAAGAAGAAGGCCTAGGAGATACCGTCGTTCTCCTTCAGGCTTACCTAGGGCTTGCTTGGACCCTGGGATGCGTTGCTTTTGGACTTTTAGTCGTCCATCATAGTGTCGAGTGCAGAATAGCAAGACAATATCTTACTCAAGCAGCCGTCTTCATGTGCGGTCTATGCATTCTCGCTTTGACTGCTGTACACGGAAATTATCACGGCTACGTTATGTTCACGTGGATTTATGGTAACGATTTGTGAAAAAAATATATGGGGAATTCCACGCCGAACCGCCCCACTTTTGACCCTCACCCCTTTCGATTCGATTCATTATTTTTTATGTGGTTCCGCCTTTTCGAAAAAACACTCTCTATTTTTTTCAGATTTTTTGGAAACCGTCCGATTGACCTATGATTTTTGAAAATGACCACATCGATAGCCCGAATCGAAAAATCTGAAAAAATTCTCAAAAATCTTGTTTGAGATTTCAAAATTTTTGGGCCCATAGCCAAAGTGGGCAGACGTTTGCTTCTCATGTTATTCAACGTTGTTCTCGGAAAAAACTCAGAATATCATAGGAGCGAACGTCTGCTCACTTTGGGTCAAGGCTTAAAAATGTTGATAAACGAAACAGGATTTTTCAGATTTTTCTATTGGGGTCAGGATTTCCAAAATTTTCCAAAATTCAAAATTTTGACCTCAATCGAAAAATCTGAAAAAATTCTGAAAAATCCTGTTTCGTTTATCAAAATTTTTAAGCCTTGACCCAAAGTGAGCAGACGTTCGCTTTTATGATGTTTCGAGTTTTTTCCGAGAACAACGTTGAATAACATGAGAAGCAAACGTCTGCCCACTTTGGCTATGGGCCCAAAAATTTTGAAATCTCAAACAAGATTTTTGAGAATTTTTTCAGATTTTTCGATTCGGGCTATCGATGTGGTCATTTTCAAAAATCATAGGTCAATCGGACGGTTTCCAAAAAATCTGAGAAAAATAGAGAGTGTTTTTTCGAAAAGGCGGAACCACATAAAAAATAATGAATCGAATCCAAGGGGGTGAGGGTCAAAAGTAGGGCGGTTCGGCGTGGAATTCCCCATATATATTAGGGTGGTTCTTAGATACCAAATTGACGAGTAAAGTATGGCAACCTTCAGACAAAAAATAAAAAAAAATTGTCCCCAAATATTAGATTTTTTCTAAAATTCTAACAGGTGCCTAAAGAGTCCTGAACTTTTCCCGTTTCTTCTTTGTTTTTTCAATTTCCCTGCCTTCCTCGTGAAATTTTACTTCGGCAACGACCTTCAGAATATTAAAAAAATCCCATCATAAGGGTGCTAATCGAAAATTCTAATATTTTCGCGTAAAATTGTGCAAAAAAATCAGGCTCAGGGGCTAACATCATAGACAGATTGACCGAACAAATTTCCTTGATTTTTTTCTATATAGTGGAATTTTTTTGAACAAAATTGACCCAAAATCGAATGGGAAGAAAAAAAAATCATAAGATCCAATGTTATTTGAACGAGAAACTTCGAACCTCTTTAGGCACCTATTGGAATTTTTTGAAAAAATCTAATATTTAGGGAGAATTTTTTTTGATTTTTTGTCTGAAGGTTGCCATGCTTCACTCGTCGAGTTGCTATTTAAGGTCCACCCTAATATATATATATTTTCCACTAATCTTCACGGATATTTCATGATTTTTTTCTTCAAATTTTTTCACAGGTATTTTCTGCGGCGGTTATCACTACAGTCTGAAAATGTACACCTACGAAAGAGTTAGGGCTAGAAATTTCGCTAGGACATGGGGATTCGTTCAATGCTCTCAAGCCATTCCGATCGCAATCGGTGTCCCTATATCAGGTTTGTGGATAATCCTGATTTAAATTATAGATTTTCGTCTCGCATTGATATAGAAATTATTATACGACAACGACTTTACCTTCCATGCGATTATTCCATGCAAGTCAAAGTCTGTATGAAATTTGAAATAATTTTTCACGAATTTAGATTTACAGTCCTGAATATAATTCGTGTCAGTTTAACAATGGATAGAATCGTGGTATATGGCATGTGGTTATTTCCCAAATCGATGCTCTCTAAATTTGCATGGGAGTTGTTCAACTCGGTATGAGTCAATAACTGTCGAATCCTGAAACGATCAATCGAGCTAATCGTGATTCATGGGTTCGTATAAATTCAGACAGGTTCAAAACTCTGATTATTAATGATTCCTCCAGGATACATAAACGTCGGTTGTGGTGGTAAGGCCGGATACTACTTCAGTTCAACCTGCGTTCTTGTCGGCAGTTTTACACTGTTCTTCATTGATCTTCACAGGAGAAGTTTATCACGGCATAAACACACCCGGGCTAATGGTACCCGACATTTATGCGTATCAGACAATTGCCCGCAAAGAAGGCGGCTTTCTTTTAGTCAAGAACCAGAAAATGAAGGTGTTGCTGCAGGCGCTGCTGCCGCTGCTCTGATGCTAGGTGCTGAACTCGCTCCAGCTCCAGGTAAAATGACGTCTGCATTTTTATCTAAAACAGGACGAAAAAAATTGAAGGATATATCTAAAAGGATACATCAATTTTTATTTATTTTTTTCTATTTATTCGCAGGGGAAGTAGCCGAAACTTTAGCCGGAGATAAACCAGAGTTGACTTGTATATCGGAGGAAGGAATAGCGGACATGGATCTTCCTGATAATTTATTGGACGACTTAGATTACATTGGTGATTGTATAACATCGTGTAACAAGGTTGAAAATTATTTGATGCTGTCAGAATTTGAGAATAATTTGATTGCGGAAATGCCGATAATTCTTGACCGGAAAGGACGAAGATGGTCATTAGCTAGATCCAAGGGTCCAACGCCAGGAATTCAGGGTGGAGGTAGCCAGGGCGCACCGGAAGAGGACGAGGTCAAACCTAAATGGCGACTTATGACCGCACCTCCTAATAATCGTGTTATAACAGTCATTGACGAGGGCAGCACGTAATACCCGTTTATTATATAGATATGAAAATATATTTGGATTTTAGTTTAGGTATATTTTAGGTATACTATATATATATATATATATATATATATATATATATATATATACACGAATGAATTTACAAATTTTTCGTCAAACAGCTAATTTATTATTCAAATTATACAGATTCAATTAATATAGTTAGCCAATACCACGAAATCGTGTAACTAGTTGAATACATAATATATTATACCTATATACACATATACATATATATATATACACAATTCGATAATTCTAAGTACAGGAAATTCTGATTTGAATTTTTTTAGAAAAGAAAAGAAAAAAATTATAAAAATAACTATTCGACCGACGAATCATTATTCAACGTGCAATTAGTACTTTCGACTATCATAATATATAGGGAAGCTCCAAATTTATTCAATTTTTTTTTTTTTGTTGTTTTTTTTCCTTGCCTTTTCTACTTTTTCATCTTTTTCTTCTTCGCATAACGATAATTATTACATTCTTAAATTACGATTATTGAATCTTTTTTTCACTCTTTCAAATTTTTTTTTCTTCAAATTCCTTTCAAATTTGAATCTGCACGATATAACTCGATATTTTAGCTTTCGTACGTAAAATCATCTTTAGTTTATCATTTTTTATGATTATTATTTTTTTTTTTTTCTATCATATTTTGGCAAAAGAATTTTTTTCAGAAGAAGAAACAAATCGATTGATTCTATCGGTTTTCCTTTCTGAGTTTAATAGATTCTAGTGGTAATATAATAATAATTAATAATGAATAATAGTAATAATAATAGTAATAATAATAATAATAATAGTATAAATATACCGTGAGGATGACAGATAGTCGATGTTATTTTTTCGACGAAAGAAAAAGCTCCATCACGTTTCAAGAGACTGGGAAAAAATAAAATAAAATAAAATAAAATAAAAAAATAAAAAAAATAAAAATAAATAAATAAATAAATAAAAAAACGAAATCTTGTGATTTGCTTATATAATATATATAATACCTTATTAAGAAAGGATTAGGTATTCGCAAATATGCATTTAGTTGTTTAAAAGTTTAAATAATTTCGGACTAGTCTGATTAGATTAAGGTACCTGTAGACTAGGGTGGACGTTAAATACCATCTTAAGGAATGAAGATTCACAGTTTGTAGAAAAAAAAAAACGAAAAATTTTGGTCCCAAAGTGAAGTTTTTAAAATGAAATTCGTCTCAAAGTTTTCCATTTAAAACACATGCATTTTCACGAATCTCAATTCAAAAATACACTGCGAGGCTAATTTTGATTGAAAAAAATCCCTAAACTATGTGAAAGTATCAGGCATGTGTATACACAGCCTCACAGTGCATTTTTTAATCAAGATCCGTAAAAATGCATATGTTCTAAACTATCTATCTGTTATCTTCATTTCAAAAACTTCGCTTTGGGGCCAAAATTTTTCCTTTTTTTTTTTATAAAATGTGGAGCTTCACTCCTCAAGATGGTATTTAACGTCCACCCTACTGTACACATTATATATTATATTATATAGCAGCTATATACAATATCTATATAATTATATAGACAACTTTTTCCTAATTAGCTACGTAAGCACTATCTACATTTGAGTGGTCCTTAAGTCGATCATATTTGAAATTCAATGCTCTCATGAGCCAAAACGTTGCCAAATATATGCAAAAAAAATGTCATCGAAACTTCTGGTTTCTATCTCATTTCTAAGTACTGCCCCAAAGTCTTCAAACTTTACCATTTAAATAACACACGATTTTTAGTACTTCGGGGTTATTTTTCACTTCCTATCGCATTATTGCTTTTCTAAATCTGAAACTGCCCCACCCTTCTTATTTATAGTAACAGGTATGCGTGAAAAATTTATAGATTTATAACGAAAAAATTTCTTTCATCGAAATTTTGAGATAGGAATTTTTTGTTTTTTTTTGTGAGCTGTAGCTCCGAAAATTATATCGTTGAAAATTTGTCGAATTTTCATGGAATACCTACTACTACAGGTAAGGAGTGGAACAAGTTTCAGATTTTTCAGAGCTATACTGCAATAGGAAGAAAAAATAATTAACCGCGAAATGTGACGAATCGCCTTTTACACAAATGGGAAAATCCAAAGGTTTTGGGGTGGTACTCAGAATTGAAATAGGAACCTGCGTTTTGATTACACTTTTTTTTTTTGTATATATTCCGAGATATCCTGGTTCACGGAAGTATTCAAATTTGAAAATTATTAAATAAGGACCACCCTGATATATACGAGGTATTCCATGCAAACTTTGCTAACGTCTAACACTGATTTCGGATTTGATCCATATTTTTTGTATCGTTGTTCCATTTCTAAAAGAAACTTACAGAAACGTTTTTTTCAATTCTTTCCAAAAATATTAAAACTAAACATTTTGAGATTTTATTAAAACAACAAAACAACAAAAACCAAAATTAAAGTTTACGATAAAAAATGTAAAAAAAAAAAATGTCAAGTGTTAATTCTTAGTGTCGAAAAAATGATTTCATAAAACCCGTATCAAATCCGAGATGGTCAGGGTCAGACGTTGGTCAAGTGGTCATAAAATGCCCCATATACTATATTATACACTATGATATATACAATATAATAGAAAACGTGTATAACTCGAAATTCGGAGAATACTTGTATAATATTTTTTTTTGTTTTTTTTTTCGTAACGAAAATACATATACGTAATATACATAGGTAGGTAAGTAATAAACGACTGGAATTTAAACGGTGTGTGTCAGTCAATAATAATCGAAAATTATAGCAAATGATGAATGAATGACGGTATTGTTAGAGTTCAAATTCAAGAATAATGGTTGCCTTCGTAATAACGGTGTTCCCTTATATAGAAGAGAAATGTTGATAGTAATATTACGTACGTCACAGGTCAAAAGTCAACGATGGGTTGAAGGATGTAGCTGACAAAAACAAAAAATTAAAAAACGAAAATAAAGAATAATAATAATAATTTATCATCAATATTTCGGTAACATAATTGATGACACGTATAAGTGATTATTTTCTCTTCGTCACATTATGCCATTATGTGTCATCAGGCTCCGTCCCCGTAAAAGCGATGAATTATTTTATTTTTTTTATTTTTACGTCAGATTTTTTTCAAGCCGTTTAATTGTGGCTAAAGATTTTTGAAATCGCGTTAGCAGAGACGTCGATAATTTTCGCATTACGAATATACCGTTAATCCTATAAAAAAGATTCCAAAACACTCCGTAATTGATGTGAGAAGTTTAAAATTCTGTTTTTCCCGCTAAAAAATGCAAAATTGACTAGATAGTTACGTCATATCGCTACAGCCAATCGATCAACGCGACGCGACGAAGCGACGCGTACGTATCGAAACTTTGTGCGCGAAATTTGAAATAAAAATGCTATTAGCGAGGTTTTGCGAAAGTTCGTTTAAATTATTATAAATCAAATTTTTGATTTTATTTACAATTGATTCAATCGTGATATCGTTGATTAAATCTTCTCAAATATTTATAATAATCACTTTACGTCCGAGATCATTAATAAAAACGATATATTTTTTATTCGCAAGTACAGCGAGTGAGGCAAAAATAATATAATAATATCGTAATGATAATTGTTTCGAAGAAAAATTTAGCGAGCTATTAGATAACAAAAAAATAATAATTGTTGGGAGGTAATGATGGTTTGATTTTAAAACGTGTCTTGATCGTTGTCCTCAGACCTATTGTGTTAAATGAATTTTGAAACTCGTCAGTTTTGATAATCGTAAGAAATAAGATCCGTTTTTTATTTATTTTTTTCTTTTCTTTTTTTCTTTTTCTCAAAATCTTAAATATTATAATCAATCTTCAATTTATACGATAATTTTTGAGACTGTAATTTTGTTATTTTTCGGATCGAGGCGCGGCCATTAATATTCGATATATAGACTCGTACCTAATTGTTATCATTGAACGCCTTTTGCGATAAAAAATAAAAAAAAAAAACTATACGAAAATAAAAATAAGCATAAATTTCTTAGTATGGCGTAAAACGGGGAATTATTACGATAAATTGATAAATATGATCGTAGATTGTAATTAAAACGTTAAATAGTTACGCAGGGCCGTGGAACCAAGGAACCAAATAATGGCCCACGTGAATTAACTGACCGATGTGGCATTTACCATAATAAGACAAATAATGATGAAATAAAAAGATTTCAATAAAAATTTGATAAGTAGCTAATTGAGGAAAGCGGTAAAACAAATATGTTTACAATTCGACTGCAGACTATAGAGCGCAACGAGAATCGAAGATTTATCATCCCCCTATTATTTTTTTTTTCCTCCTTCTTTTGAAACAATCGATTAAAAATAAACCAGCAATTTTTTGTTTCTATATTTGATTTTAATTGATCAGAAGTTTCGGAGTTGAAATTTTTTTTTTCTAAAAAAAGATTGTTCTTCAAAATCTAGGATCAAGATTCTCCTTGGCTTGCTAGTGTCTGCAGTATAATTATATAATTAAATTAATATTAATAATGATATAATGAATATTGATAATAACACGTATCTATTTATTTATTGAACTATTTTAGATGTATATATATACAGATTAGATTTTATCCGAATATATATAAACACTGACTCACATTAGCCATTGTAAAGTTCGGCTACAGCTATCCTCCTGTGACAATTTCAAAATCGAAAAAGAACCGCGTACCTTAATTATAATTCAAGGGTGAAATTTGTGACTATTGAAAATTGGATATAAAAATATTTTATACTTTATTTATCATATTATTATTATTAGTATTAATATTAATATTATTTCAATAAATAAAGTATAAAGTATATTGGGTATAGAAATATATACCGAGAATATTCTGTGAGACTACACGATCCCCTTTCTACGGCAAAACCAACACAGGCGCGCACCGCGTGCGTGAGGCTCGTTCGGGACGAAATGAGGTGCCAGTAGCATTGCATCCCCTCCCGAACGAGCCTGACGCACGCGGTATGCGCCTGTGTTGGTTTTGCCGTAGGAAGGCGATCGTGTAGTCTCACCGAATATTCACGGTATATATATATATATATACTATAAGCAGATAAATCAGTGGTATAATAATAATAATAATAATTTGAAGAGAAAAAAAAAAAGAAAAAGAAAACGAATAACGTCCAATGCAAAAGATTTAATGAAATAATATAAAGTATAAAAATTATAGAGCAAAAATTTTAATGATTGAGAAAAAAGAAATAAATAAATAAAAAAAAAAAAAAAAACAAGAAGCAAATACCGTTCAAAAGAAAAAGTGCAAAGTTTAATCGTTTTTACCGAAAACTGCCGTTGCTGCCATATACATATATATAATTACACTATGAAAATATGTTAGTTCAATTTTGAACGGCGTTATATATGTTATATTATAACTGCGTGAAAAAAAAATAAGCATTATTACTCGAAACAATAAATTCTATTTAACAGAAAGAAAAAAAAACACACACACACACACACGCATACACAGAAGAAAGAAGAAAAAAAAAAAAAAATGTTAATTAAGAAATCTATTAATTAATTACAAATCATAGCCAAAAGACCCGCCCCGTATATTATATTGTAATATTGTATCGTTGTTGATATAAAAACATAATTTGAAAATTTTTCTACTTCATTAATTATCCCTATACCCTTAAAAAAACATCTGTATGGATTATAAATTTCGCTCAATAAAATAGGCATGGTGCCTAAAAAAGTTTGTAAAATATTATCACTATTTCTATAATTTTTATCATTTAATTGAATCTTCAATTTCCCGCATCAAGTTTTTTTAAAAATTTCAAAAACAAACAAAAATTTCAAGTACTTTTTTTTCCTCTTTTTTTGATTCATTCTATGGTAGAAAAAAAAATATTTTCAAAATTCGAAATCAGCATCGTTCAGTACTTTTTTTTTTTTCCACTTCAAGAATTGGCTACCCACAAACGTTGAATGGTACTTTTCTTTCTTGACGATTAATATACTTAAGATATATTCTGAGTAATGTTCACTGTGTCCATTAATTATTCAGATAACAACCAATGACATCAACAGTTTCATCATTATTTAGTTTAGTTTACGTCACAGTGTACCGATTCAGATAAGAATATATTTATATCTACTTTCCCCAAATAATAAATAGCCCAAACACATATAGTAGCGACCAACGAATCATTTGCCCAAGTATCAAACAGACCTGATCAATTCCTACTACTTAGCTGAATTTATAATCTCAATAATTTCCTCATAGACTTTTTCAAAAATTCATCCAGACTATTATTTTTTTTTAAATGTTTTTATACATATTTTTTGACTTCGTATAATTTTACGATCAGTTTCAATGTTTTTTGATTAGTGTTTCAATTAGCAAGTCGATAACAATTAGAAAATAACTTCATTTTCATAATAATCGGAATATCAAATTTCGCAAGAATTTCGCCTATCCGATATAATACGCGACTTGTGGTAAAATCATTGAAATTCTAAGTATGCAATTTATCGACGAATCGATTAGAACTACGGGTTATCAAAATTATTGAGAAAATCGATGTTTACCGATTTTTCAAAAGCTCTATTCATTTATTAAAAGTCAATCAATTACAAACACAGTGGGATTGATCTATAGAAGAAATAAAAATCAATTTCTTCGAGAGATCATTTCGATTGGTTTTAGATAAAAAAAATAAATTCGAAACTCTATTGTCTTAGGAATCTTAGAAAAGCTTTGAGGATATGAAAAAAATTTATTAAATTAGTTGATTTTAAAATATCGCTATATATTTTGTTTACAAAATTCAAATTCCAAATTAAAACAACGGACATTATCACATGATGATAATTCGGACAGCATAACTGATCCATAAAAAAAAAAAAAAGGGAAAAATAAATAAAATACAACCTTGACGACTCGTGCTTCTTTGGCTTGAAATTTTTCGCCTCTAATTAATCGTCGTCCTTGACTAATATGTATATATATATATATATATATATATATACATACACGACGTAATATGTACGTAAATACGTATATTTCAAGGATGAAAAATGTGGATCTGTCAATATTTCAATATCGTTAAATCTAACGAATGGAAAAAAAAGCGATATGATATGATAAAGACTCGCAGACATTATATTCGTACTATAAATCACGAAGATACTATTTCCGGGGTCGTATTTCCAGGACGTATTTTTTCCAAGAAAATAATATATTTCCAATATTTTTTTTATTATGATAATTAATCAAAATCAATATCGCGTCGGGTCTTACGGGGGTTTTTATCAGATATTCAATTAACGCTGAGTACCTACTAAAGTTTTAAACTAGAGTTAATAAAAAGCGCAGCTTAATAAGTCTCACAAGTTCGATGCCTCGCTTTTATATATACGTACAATACACTTGCGTTAATTATTTTATAATTGTATGGGTAATGGCTGATTGCCTTGTTTTGCGAGTACATGTGTGGAGTCAGTAGAACGAGAACTCTCCCGCAAGACGTGCACCACTTATACATACTATAATACCAATTTAAACCAAACTGAGGGTAATCATCATTCGCATCATCAGTCGCGATAATTATTAAAAAAAAAAAAACAAACAAACAAACAAAAAATCGCATGGTCAAAATTTGCGTAAAAAAAGAAAAAATAAAAAAATAAAAAATGGAAAATGAAAAATAAAAAATGTGCAGAGATGAATAATTGGTCGTTAATGAAGTAAAGTTTGGAAAGAAAGAGAGTAAAAAAAAAAACGTGTGTTCGGGAAAATCATTAATAATTATTTAATTAATGAAGTGAATGATAGGGAAAAAAGAAAAAAATATCATAGATTACCAAAATGTCAGATCGTAGATTAATGTGAACTGTGATTAATTAAATTGATTAAATAATTATGTAGGAAAAAGAAGAAAAAAAAATTAAATACTTATCAATCGCAGAAATCGTGTATATTAGTATAATATTCGCGATTCCCCGAATTAGTAAATCTGGCCTTATAACGAAATATAAATCGAAGTGCCACGTAGCAGAATCATAAAGAGTTGGATGAAGTTTTCTGATTTAGAAATTCATGTGGACCAATTAATCTCATCTAGACGTTTCTAGCTGTAACATCATATATCCAGTATGGCATACGAATATTTACACGTGTTACCTTGGAGCCTGTTCATACTAATTCCAGTTACCTTTATAATAACGTGAGTATTGGAGTAAATCAATCAAATTCGATTTTTCCCACTTTCCATGTTGCAGGAAAAAAATAAAATAAAATAAAATAAATGACGTATTTTGTTTTTACCATTAATGATGAGTAACTCTATAGTGTTTGCATTTTTTAATCAGCATAATAATAGTCTAATGAGTTACTGATTTTCAAACATTCGCTACAGTTTATTATCGCCAGTGTACAACAGCGCGGAATTTAATATTACTTGGTGTCCGGTTTAACAATGGGTGTTATGGCCAGCCGAAGGTAAACTGTGTGACCATAAAACATTCATGAGACATTCTAACTCTCAATAAATATGATGGAATTTTCTAGCGAAGAAATTTCATTGTAATGATAAAAAAAAAGGAACGTTCTCAAGATTTTTAATACCATTTTCTTCGAATTCTAAATACATCATTATTACTCCTTTATATTTTGTTATTTTAATCGTTTCAATCACTGTACAGTAAGAATAACTGAAACTGTAGCCCCTTATTATTCGCAACTGAGGATACACACGTTTAAATTGGCAATACTCTAGGCAGAAGCTGACTTGAAAGCTCAAACGACGGATATCGGCGTGAAAGGCAAATCTCTAGTCGTTGTATTTGTCAAAACCTGAAAGGGGTGCCATTGGCTAGAGTGTTGCCAATTTAAACATGATGTATCCTCGGTCTCGTATGCTCAGGGGTGACAGTTTCATCAATCCTTACTGTACATTGAATTAAATGTATTATATTTCAGGTACACACTATCAGTGCAATTGAATCACGTTATACTCAGTTTTCCATACATATCAGAAACTGGCACCTCGTCACCTGAGTCCTGCATATTCGGACAGTTACTAAACATAGCTGCACTTCTACGTGAGTCAAAAAACGAGGGAGAACTTTCGCCTCGATTTACATAATGGAAAACAAAATAGAAAATAAAAATCCACAAAAATGAATTACAAAACTAAAACACACTCCTGACAATTCACAGTTGCTTGCTGCATCTACATCAGACATCGCCAAGTTGAACAATGGCGAGTTGAACGTGGTCAACATTTGGTACGTCGAAGGGTAGTTTTGCTCACAGTATGGAGTGGTCTGCTATCTTGTTTCGGCCTTGATATTCTCGCAAATTTTCAATCAGCACAAGTCTTCACGGTCCACATGGCTGGAGCTATGACCTGTTTCGCTGCTGGAACTATTTACTTTTGTCTTCAGGTATACTTTAGTCCTCGTATATCCATTGGGGAAATCAAGAAATTCGGATTGCATGAAAATTGATAAAATAAGGACGTTGCTCTCGATTTTTTGAATCGTTTTTTTTTTTTCTTTTTAAACTACCCTGTAGCATTAGGGTGCTTTTTTTGGAATAACTATTTTTTTTTTTCAACCCCCCTTCGCAAATCTTGTAGAAGACGTCGAAAAAGGAATCCTGTCCAATTTTTAGCTCTTAACTCCAATTCTAAGTACTCGCGCTCTTCTTTTTAAGTTTTCCCATACTAAAAGCATGGAAACATTACTACTTTTTCTTTAGCCGCGCACAACTCAGCCGGATTTCAATGGATTGTTCTCATCCAAGACTCATTTGACAGAGAATTTAATGTTCTTCAAAAGTGCCCATGATAGTTCGATTGATTTGAAAATATTGAACTTGACATTTTGTTAGAATTTTATATTTCAAAAAATCAAAGTCCTTATATCTTTTGAAATACTGGTTTGAGAGACTTTATTCATTGGACGTTTTTTGTAGAGAAATAAATTTCCTACACAATTGTCAAAAAGTTTTTTTCTCCAAGTCCAACTGTTTATTCGCCCACATTGAGAAAGAAGAATTATGCATAAAATCGACTTTGAAAGCTCACACAGGTGCAGCGGTTGAAACCACAGCCAAACTACCTGAGGCACTTTTGAAGAACACTAAATTTTCTGTAAAATGAGTCTTGGATGAGAACAATCCATTGAAATGCGGCTGAATTGTGCGCGGCGAAAGAAAAAGTCGTAATGTTTACATGCTTTTAGCATGGGAAAACTTAAAAAGAAAAGTGCGAGTATTTAGAATTGGAATTCAGAGCTAAAAATTGGACAGGATTCCTTTTTCGACGTCTACTACAAGATTTTCAATTGGGAGTTGGAAAAAAAAATAGTCGCTCCAAAAAAAGCACCCTACTGTATCATACGTCATTAATAAAAGAGGCTTGCTCTTTCTAATCCTTAGCGTCAAATCGTGTAATCAATCTGCCTCAGTCACCCTATTTAGATAACGATTAACGGTTTCCATCTTCTAGGCTTACTTGACCCAAAAAATGATCACAGCAGTAAATGGATGGATGATTGTATGGGTTCGTAGTTCACTTGCGGCTCTATCTGTCATTCTTACAATCATGGTAATCATCCCTGGGTACATTTCGATGTTGCAATTTCACGGTGAGTTTTGTGTGGAAGATCTCATTTGATTCTATAATAAAAAAAACGTCATCATTATAAAGATGGATTAATTATTAATTGATCGTTATTTAGGAAAGAATTACAAGACATGGAAGCCTGTTGATGGGGGCTGGGCTTGCCATGTGATTAGTGCACTCGCTGAGTGGATTCTTGCCATTGTCTACTGCCTGTTTATGCTTACTTTTGCTCCAGAATTTAGACTGATCAATTTCGAAACACCAGACGTGACGGTGAGCGAGGGAGAAACAGAATTTATAAGAGATTCAAAAAGATTGAGAACTAAGGTGAAAATTTATTTAAATTCTAGCTGATCTACCTGGACCAGGAGACAGATGACTTGAAGCTACCCCAGGTCCAGGAAATTACATTGGAAGTGGTGTGAATGAATAAAAAAAATCACATTCATCAAAATCTGTGTGTCTTTTTGGTCGAGAAAACCCAATTATTCAAGTCTCACAAGATCAGTGCAGCTGACCAAGAAATCATGAAATAAGTTTCGGTTCTTTGTGAATGGTGCAAGCTGACGTGATACAAACTATAGTATTTAATTACATCAAGCTTTGCCTTTTCAGCAGATCTATGATCAAGGCTTAGGAGGATCTGCTGGAAAGGCTTTGATAATTTTATACCTATGAGGATGGGGTGATCTGGTTAACAGTCGATGTACCAGTATGAGTAGAGGAAATCGAGAATAAAAAATTTGGGATTATTTTCGAGCGGGAAAAGGAAAACCAAAATAAAATAAAATAAATAAAATATTTTAGTGTGTTCAGGAAGGAGGAAGGCAATTAATATGAAATTAGTGGATTTATATATGGTTTCATTATGCTATATCGTGTGATTTATTTATATATATATATGCTATTATGGTTATTCTATGACGTGAGATGAACAACTATGAAACATAACGTATAATTTATTAATAAAATGTTAAAACGACAACCCCTCTTTAATTCTAACAATTATTTACAATTTTTCGAACTAAGAAATCCAGGGAGAAATAAAAAGACTTAAAAAAGTTATAGAAATTTCGCAATAATTAGACACTGAATTAGGATTCAAAGTAAATGCGAAATACTGTCGAAGAAATAATTGAAAAAAAAAATATACATCGGATGAATTTGAAACCATTAAATGTGACCTAAAATAAATGTTCTATGCTGATAATGTATTGAACTCGATTCTTTGAGGTATCACGAACTTCTGCTCCGTTGTCAATTTTTCTAATACTAATCTTGGACTAGCTGTTTCTAGTATTCTTCACTAAACGATCATAAAATTCATATTAACCGCCGCCATAGATTTGCGGCAAAAGTAGTACGTATAACCGCCACCAGAGTGGTTATAGGGTGTCACCTCCTATAGTAGCTATTCAAGAATTATCCAGAAGCCCCTGTTTTACCGGCTGTCGAAAGAGCGCGAATTCAAATCACACACGGTAAAATAGAAATACAGATTCGAAACATCACAACGATAATTATTTGAATAACTGTATACGGAAGACTCTTAGAAAAGTCCCATAGACTTTAATCATTTTTAAATCCATTAGAAAAGAGTGTAAAAAATTTTATGATCATTATTAACGATTTTTCAGACAATTTTCAAACAGTAAATATTTTTTTTAAATATTTTTCAAAAGCTTTTTCATTTCAAAAAAGAAAACGAAATAGAAGAATAGTGAAGACCATTTAATCTCAATTTACTCGTAAGAAATAATCTAAATCTATGAAAATTGTGTATCAGAGTTTTTCGGTTATTAAACTAGTTCGAAATTTTTTTTTAAATATCCAAGAAAATAATCGGCAATAGGTAATACAGCTGCCTAGCCAGACGACCATCGATATCACCACTCGCTAACGAAACGATATTATCATTCGTGGATATAGTGAAACCCGAAAAAGAAAAAATGATACCCTTATCGTATACCATACCGTGATAAATTCTCTATGATTAAAGAATCCTGTAATAATCCAATTCTAATCGCGTTTATGCGATACGAAGAAGAAAGACTATATTTAGGTAAATCAATATATTTCGAATCGTAGTAAAATTCTGGCATTATGCAGAAAAAAAAAAAAAAAAGGAAAATAAAAATTGAAAAATCAATTTACCATACATAGGTTCGTGCATTCGTAGTTTACTATACCCTATCCTTTTTCGCATCATTGATCGCGTTGTGTTAAACCATTCAGCGCAATATATAAATTCGTCTGAATTTTACGCGGAAAAAAAAAGAAAAAAAAAAAAAAAAAACTGGGCGTATGAGGAAAAAATAATTCGTTAAACTAAAGCGACAATATATCTTTAAATTTATTGCAATCTGCACATCAGTGCATAAGCCGAATAAATACGTCGTATTATCTAAAATCTGAACTCGTTGCGCCTCCGCAGTAGAATCATAGATATATAGGTAGAATGTATGAAGGTTTGATACGATGCCAAGTTTGCGGCGCGCAAGCGAGTTGTTAGTAGGCTAAAATCGATCGTGAGTAAAACTCTGAACCTAAACGAAAGCAAAGACTTGAAATTCTCCGAAGACTCAATACCTACTGACGTTGTGTAATATGAATAATTGATAAACGTTATTAAAAATTCGGCTCCATAATAGTTTACTGTGATTTTTTCTGTGACACATACTCGATATCAACGTACAAAGTATACCTCTATATATCGAATAACTGATATGAATATCGTAAGTGTGAAACAGTGCAGTCTTATCAAATTTCAATATCATCCATAAAAAAAAAAAAGGAAAAAAATATGTCATATGATTGTAAAATCAGATACACGGATTAAATTCAATCGACAGGTGATTAGCTAGTGATAGATTTGTCCATTAAGTGCGTTAAATATAGTTTAATGACATAATTAGGTATTACGATAATCTCGTATCACACGCAATTTGAAAAAGTGTTTATTTACGTCGATTATGATGTACGTGATCGTTAGATCACGGTCGTATTTCAAAAGAACGTTAAATTTTCTCACTTTTCATCAACGATCAGAATTTCAATCTCAAAATCTCCGCGATTTTAACATAAAAGGGAAAAGAATAATCAGCTTCTATAGTAGCATTCACGTTTCTCCTAATAAATACGAATAATAATTTCATTTTTATTTATTTTTCGTATCATAATCGAAGGCTTGTAAGCTATGGTTTGATTGTTATATATAAGTTTAAAACAAACGTGTGCTTATGCGCTAGGGTCTACTTTCCGGTATGTAAGCGATTATCAGTAATGTGATCGAGTCGGTTACTCAGAAATGAAATAAGATGATAACATGACGACGGAAATAGGTAGAGATAAACACGAAACGCCGTAATGACTTCATGCTATTCGACTATAATAAATCCACCATCATTCGATTCAAGATGATCTTCCGCGTGCTACCGGCTCTTTGATTATAAGAATTCCTCAAATTCTTGCCAAGAAACATGGATAGTTGAATTACAATCCAAAAATCAGACCCAAATCGATTATTCGGAACTTTTTCTTACGGTTTTTTATAAATTAAATCGATATCGACGTAACTATAAATTCGTTACTTTATATTATTTCTTGATAAATTTCACACACACAGGTATGTTGGATATTGCATTACGTAAGCTTATACAGGTAGAGGTAGTTCAAGGTCTATAAACATCTTGAGAAAATTAATCGCAGACTTATACAAAGCGATTTATTTCATGGTTCGTATAGTCCTAAGATCTGTAATGCATATATATGTAGGTATAGGTAAAGGTAAAGGTAAAAGTCCTTGTGTTCCAAAAAAAAAAAAAAATGTCAAGGTTCTACCTTATTTTATAGCCAGATCTCCAAGTCTATAGGCCATTGCCATTAGAAGTTAGCAATAAGTCTTAAATCTCGAACAATAAAACAAAATCAGAATAATCGTTTAATCGAATCATAAATTATCATATTACAAAAAATATGTGCAAAGAAAATTGACATTTTTTTTCTTCTTCTTTTTCTCTCTCATTTCACTATCCTAAAAGTCTGTAAAAATCTGATAAACGAATGACTATGCTTTCGATATTTAATTTCATTTAAAATTCTCTGACTTTATTTGAAGGTAACCGCGTCGTTTTGACTCTCATGAAGAATATAATATGAACCAAGGTCTTCACTGGCATTCTTAATGCAGCACCAGGGGCTTTCCGGAGTTTTTGATAACTCATGATCAAACGCGATACTACTCTGACCGAGTGAGTGACCACTGACCACTCATCAGACAGAGTAACTTCAGAGCTTGTGCTGAGAGGATCAACGAGACGTTGTTTCGTGCAGATTTTATAGAGAATTAATTAATTTTTTTTTTTTCTTTTCTCTCTATTTCTAACAATTGAAGAGAATTAAATTCTGCCTTGTAATCATGGAATTGGATAAATCCGTTGGGAATATTCACTACATTCCAATATTTCTCTTCGTCGTTATACCAGCAACTTTTATAACCACGTAAGTAAAATTTTATTCGATACAAATTTTTGATCATTTTTTTGAAATTTTTTGATTATTTTTTTTTACTCGCATTTATATCAAAAGATATATATACAGTATAAAACAGTCTCTCGACATTGCTAAACCATTCACCTGTTGTTTAATGCCTTTGTGCTCGTTGTCTTATTATAAATCTAAGGGTTTTATATCAAGGTCTGTATAAAGTCGGTATTCAGGTCTGTGAATTCAAATAAAACGCGTTATATAACTATCATGTAATTATAATCTTCATTATAAAAACTCATCAATTATAACACTTTTCGCGATTATAACATCTTTAAGAGATTTATCGAGATCATTTATGCATTTCTTATTTTCCTTTAATTTTCTCTAGAAAAAAAAAAATTAAAAACAAAAAAAAAAAACTTGCACAATTCTTGAATCACTTAATATAAATTAAATTCAAGTAATAGGATGATCCAATTATATTGCAAGCTTTACTTCATAATATTATATGTCTGCAGTTACGCTGCAAGTACTATTCTAATTCTTGATAGGTTTCAATATCGATTAGAATTATATTTTATCTCACAATAGAGAAGAAAAATCGCTATCATATACGTTCCCACATTTTATTTTATTTTTTTACATTTTTTCCTGATAAAAAGAAAAATAGAAGAAATTTCTAAAATTGATATTCTTAAATATTTAAACAATTGTATTTATCAAACAGGTATATAATCGCCGTGGTATTGGGTCACGTAGAGGCAGGATTTCCCTATATATCAGATACGGCTGCACATTCACCTGAAAGTTGCATTTTTGCACAATTAATAAATATGGCAGCTGGAGTGTGTGAGTATAGTACTATATATTGAATTTTATTTATAAATAACTTGGAGGAAGTTTGACGGATTAATATATGCACCTTAGTAATGTGGATTTGATAAATTGATGCGTCAAACCAATGTGTCCTTGTGAATAATTTTTTCATATTTTTTTAAATACCCGTTTACCTATTATTAGTAATATTTACCGGATAGGTGATTCGATTACCATAAAGTATTGAGTGATATGTAAATCGGTGTTTACCTTCGCTTAAAATGATATTAAAAAAAAAAAATATATGTATACAAATGATGGTATACTAAAAAGTGTAATTAACAAGACCAATATATCAATAAATCCGCGACCTTCCTTTAAAGTAAACTTCCGGAGTATGTTATATCCTGGAATTTAAATTATTACCTAGTTTTGTAATAATAGTAATTTAAATCGCGAAAATAATCTTATTACACAGTTAAGTAATTACCTAAGCAGATTTGCTGATATCGAAGCTTCCTGGTTTTCGAAAAGCTCACTTTACTCACGCATAGGGTTCGTCTAATGATCCTAGAAATCCTGTTATTCCTGATTATCAGAAAAGGGAAAGGGAAAGGGAATTTCGAAATTGAAATTTTTATACGAAAAATGAATTGATGCTTATATATCTTCGATACGATAAAAACAATACGAAATTCAAGATAGATAAAAAGAGAGAGAAAGTAATTCAATATAGTAATAACCTTCGCTGATTTCATTCACTAATCGAACGGGTTATGACGTGACGGTCAGCTAATTTATTGACGTAATAACGCGAGAGGGCTTTGAACTATAATAACTACTGTATTAATTAGGAAGTATTTAACGTCCGTTTGTAACTATAAGGTGTTCCTATAGAACGGTATAACACTTGTTGGATATATTTTTAATTAACAGTTAAACAATTGATTATTCTCTATAGACTTATCATCGCGATCTGATGATGACGACATGACTATTTTTTTATTTTTCTTCATTTTTCACATCATTTGTCTAGCCGATAAATAATAAATCCACTTATTTTGCCAAATGGTTAAATAATCGCACGTTAATTAAAAAAAATATCTGAAAATCTAATACATACGACGATATCGCATATATACTTATACTATATTTATAAATGAACAGTTAAACGATTCATTGTTTGTATAAAGTTTAAATTAACTGTTACTGAACTGTACTGTTTCATTTATATGTTAAGTTATATCATTTATTTTTCATTTACGCTTAGATAACTGTTTATCGTCAATTGGTATTATCTTGTTGATATTAAAAACGATCTTATCATGTAGAAAAAATAAAAATTCTAAAACAACGACTCGACATAATATAATGTTATAACTATTACAGAGATATGAGAAATGATTTTTCTTATCGATCTTAGCCATCTAAATACGTGGCATAATGTTAAACCGAGGTTGAACTTCGAGCATATCAATTAGCGATTATAAATTAACGAAAGTTTTTTTTTTTCATTTTATTTTCGATTTTATTATTAATTGGGTATAAAATATTGCGAAATGAAAGGACCTTGGCTTAGGCAATGAACTCGAACCTTGTTCAATCGTTGGTGATTAATTGATACAAAAACGTGTCTGACCACACACACACACACACACACACACACACTGAACTAATAAAATCTTCTTTCATATTACAGTGTGTCTTGTGATCTACATACGATATTCTCAAACCAAGGAGATATCCACCTCGTATCAGCTCAATGCTTCATTACCAAAATGGAACAAGTCTGGATTAATTCTCGGGCTTTTAACATGCTTTGGATTATCCGTAGTTGCTAATTTTCAAGAAACAAATGTACTCGTTGTTCATGCACTTGGAGCTCTTTTATGTTTTGGATGTGGTACAGCATACTTTTGGGTACAGGTAAGAATCCGACATATATTTCACGCCTAATCCTTTTTTTTTTTTTAGTGACGCTTCATCACGATTAAAACTGTACCTTATGTTCACTAAAAAAAGTAGGATTATCGCAATAACGGCATATCAATGCGCTTTAAGATTATGGGAAAAAAAAATGTGACTATAATCCAGATATCTTTAATTCCAGGTAGTATGTTCATACTACGTTCATCCCCTGGGCTGTTCGTTAAGGATTGCACACATACGTTTCTGCCTTGCATTGGCTAACACAATATTCTTCATTGTTGGTATAATTACGACAATCATCGCTGGAAGATTATACAATGGTTAGTAAGCATATATCCAATAATTGGCTTTTAGTAATATCTAAATCCATAATCTAGGTACCGATCAGCTTAATGACAGATCTCTATCATTGACACATTTCAGTCTGGACTCAAAGATAACGAGTCACGTCAGGTTTTTCCCAACTTAGTAATAACGAATCGTACAAATCTGCACCTGACTTAATATTTCGCAATATAAGTTATCATCCATCGGAATATGGAATCGGCAAAGACTGGTCAAAGTCGAGGGAATAATTTTCAATCAGGAACCGGACGTTACATCGAAACCTCGATTGTCTACCTTCCTATATTTGTACCCATTCATATGTGTCGATAAAATCAGCTATTCAATTTATAAATAATTCAATACAGATGATGACCAGAGCTGTGTCCGATATTATCCGATTGAATATCGAGACAACGCGAGTCTTTGATTGATATGGAATAAATTTTCTTTCGATAATGAGAATCGTGTAATTTTATTTTCTCTTGTCATATAGGTTGAAATTATGTGGTTTTTAATAATAATTGTTTTTATTTTTTCTTTCTTTCTCTTCTTGAAGGAGATAATGTTCTAAAATGGTACAAAGAAGATGGAGGCTGGGAATTTCACGTTGTTAGCACAGTTGTGGAATGGCTATGTGCCGGATGTTTCTGTTTCTACATACTCACCTTCACCGATGAATTTCGAGGCATTCAGCTCAAGCGTCCCAAGGTAATTTATTCATTTAAACATTAAATGTTATCGCAAGAATATCCACTGATCAGAATATATGGGCACACCCCAGTGCACGTGAGCGGAATATCACGAAGGGCTTTTGTATTGTCTTTGTTAAATGAAAATCAGTCGACCGTAGAGACGCGATATACGTTTTATTATTCCGTTTAAAACCATCGCTATACGTAAAGATATTTTTAAAAATTATTACAAGGTAAATTACGACGATTTTGAACCAATTTTTCACTCACTTGAGTAATTACCTACGTGCTCACTGTTCGGTAATAATGAATTGCTAAATTTCATGTGATTTATATTATTCATAAGCAAACTAGTGTTAGTCTAGAATTAAATGATATTCTGAACATTCGTTAATTTATGATTAATTAAGCTATTAGAAAAATAAGTTCAATTGAAAGAAATCCGAAATATGAAAAAAAAAACGCGAAATCTCAATGAAATTTCTGTAAAATCATAGAAAGTCATCAAATCCTGAGGAATGTATAATAGAAATCTGTGAATTGGATGTAAATCTATGAAAACGAAACAAAATTGTCCCCAAAAACTCGTGAGATTTCATCAAATTCTGGTCAAATTCATCAAATCTCTGTATACAAGTCTAGGGAAATCTACGAAATCTTGAAATCCAATAAACCTCTTTTGATCAAGTGACAAATTCCTTGTACGAAATATAGTTTTTTAAGTAAAAAAAAAAAAAACAAAAAAAAATTATTTCTAATTTAAAAATTCTTCACATATATATGTATGGCGATACTGAATAGAATATATATTACAGGTCGTATTCAAGCCAGGGCACTTGAGGACTAGTAACGAAGTCCTGAACGAGAGCCAGGACGAAGTACCATCAGCAAAACCTCCAATGCCGATTCCTTGATCGGGTATAACGAGGGGTGATGGAATAGGGAATCGCCTGATCCATTCTCCCGTAAATACTCCTTGCCCAAGCTACAGAGCCCACGATTTCGACTTCTTAGATGATGCTATTGGTGTGACCAACCACCATAATCACTACTCAAGAATTGGAAGATCCCGGGTTCTTTGTCCAGTGGAAATTCACGTTGATGCAAGCGTCGAAAATGCTGATGGATCCGGGGTATTTGATGGTTCGCAAAAAAATCTCCTAGACTTGGATAGTGACGATGAAAATATACTTGGTAATCCTTATGTATTTATTGGGGATGGTCAGAGCTCCGATAATACACCAGAAAAATTGCCATATCCAGACGCTAATAGCCATAGCAATTACAATCTTCTTACAGAAGATACTCAGAGCTTTGATTCATGGTCGAAAAATATCCGGGAATCATATCCGGTTGCAAATAGCCACAGAAATACATTTCAGGACTCTAATAGTCACAGTAAATACGACGTATATTCCGATAACTCGGATTTAAAGAATCTGGAAACACCATATGACTGTAGGTCTTCACGGTCTATAGCAAACAGCCATGAAACTTATAGAATCCTTACTTCTGATAGCAGTGATAAAACACCTGGTGATAACGATAACTACGATTTATCAAGAGAGAATTTAATACCTTGCGAGGAAAATTCGAGCTATGAAATCGCTAACAGTCATAGCAATTATCAAATATTTTACAACAGCCAAACGCAGTATGAAAATCACGACATGGTCGAACATGGTCGCAATTTGAAAAGGGATTTGAAAAATTTTAACGCTTCTAGTCCAACTCGAAGCGATTCTAGTAGAAGTTCAAGATCGACTGAAGAGACAAGCACGACATGCGATATTGAAGAGTGTTTGGTACAGATTGAAGAAAGCCTGTTGAACATTGAACAGAATTTATTGCATGTTCAAGACCTCGATATTCCTGAGTTAAAAAATTTGCTATACAAGAGCCCTAGCATAGAGAGAAGTCTTTTCGAAGTACAGGATCTTCTCTGTACTGAGAATCTCGAATCGGTTAAAAGAGGCCAGCTATTTTCTTTCAACTTTGAAGAAGACGGTGAAAACCTGCTCGATATATCCTCGAAGGATTTCTCCCCTGACTCTGATCACGACACTTTTACAAACGACGAAAATCTACTGCAATTTAACGACGAAAAAACCGCTGATAATTCCACGAGCGTCGTCAAGGGTGTTAATTCACTTTTTTACGGATCTGCGGACAAGAATGTTAATTTTATTCCTAATAGCCTTGGAAGGACACCGACTAAAGGCGACTTTAAAGGAGCTGGTGAAAACATAAAAGCTTACTCGATTGACAATGCGGATTTTTCAAACGACAGGGTTCAGGTAGTTAAAGTTCGTAGTAACGCTGCTGACGTGATAAATGACAATTTGAACAGCAGAATTGAAGAGAAGAAATTGTTGGATAGGAAAAAGTGCCACAGCCGGACAAATTCGTTGGATGAAAATTCGATCTTTCAAAATACATCGGATGTTGTAAGCCAGAGAAAAACGTCATTCGAGAGCTTACGGGGCGCTGATAAAAAGGTTTCAGATAATTTTTTGGAAACAAACGGTAAGGCAAAGTCCGACGATACTTTAGACAACAAATCTTCTTACGGTGATGAAAAGCGGAAATCCTCTCGACGTTCGAGGAGAAAATCTAAGGAAAATCGACTCGCCGAAGTCGAGGCAAAGACTGAAGAGTTCAGGAGAAAAATTGAGAGCATAATTTCAAGTCGGCAGTCGATTATACCAAATCTTGAAAACCCACAGAAAAATATTAGGCAAGGATCAGACGTCTGTTCGGAGACACGAAAAAATTCTCAGGAAAGATCACCAAGGATCAGAAAAAGCTCTATGGAAAAGGACCACTCGCCTAATACGAAACAATTCAAATCAAACAGCTTTGAAAAACGAAAAAGAAAAAAAACCAATCGTATACAAAGCGCCGAAAATGCAGCTTTGGTACCAAGCAAATTGATCTCTTTGTCTTTATCGCTGCTTTTGGCAGCTTTGCTACAAGCCGTTAGATGCTTGACTGACTTGGTCGAAGACGCTTTTCGATCTGTTAGCTACGATAGAAATGGATTATTGGAATGAAATTAGGTGAAGTATAGTCCAGCGATTATTGACTAATTTTTTTCTTTTTTTTTTTCATCCCTAAACGCTTCGTATTACAGTTTTTTAGATTATTATTTCGTTCTTATATTTCCTTCGGTTTTACGATTTTTTAAAAAAAATTTCTATTTTTTTGAATGGACTATACTCCGTCATTTAAGCTCGTGTGATAAAATAATGAGCAATACGATTGTGAGTAATGATCGTTGAATCGCGATGGGCTGAAATCGTCGAACTTTATAACATATGTAAATAATATATAAATAACTTTAAATCAAATTAGCTGATAATATAGGCTTACATAATTAATTTATCAGTGGCCTAACGTAATTTACAAAAATCGTATAATAATTCGACGACAAAATTATATCCAGCTTTTAATAAATCTAAAAACCATATTTAAAATAAATTTTTATCAAGTAGAGAGCTTTTAAAAATTTTTGTTCAAATTTTTTTCATTAAGCTACATTATATGGTGCTACGAGTTTTAGTTTATCATTTTGTTATAATGAAAACGACTTTCGTTTTTTTTTGTTTTTGCAATTCAATTAAAAGCTCAAAGTAATGAGACAATTTTTGGTCCTGTAATTTATGATATCAGATTTATATAGTTACTCTTACCGATAGTCCAATTAATGTTTAAAAATGGTCATTAGTTTTATCGCGATTATTATAATTATTTTTAATGCAGGGCATTCATTAGTCGTAATATAATGAGAATAATTGATATATTTTCGTCAGAGCTTTTACGTACTACCAGTCGTTTATAATATTTTACCAAAAACTGGCTAGACTGACAAAAACTCTTACCATTAATTACGTTTATTAATTTTTTTTTTTTCGTAATCTATTTTTTCTATTTTTTTATTTTTGTTTTTTATGTTTCATTAAGCTTCAAGTACAATAACTTGTGATTATCAATTAGATTCTTAATAGATTCAGATATAATAAATGATGAAAGTTAACGAACGAAGTGACTTGACTTTTTCTTTCATTTAAAATCTAAATCAGAATAGTCATTCGTGAAAATACTTCGCAAATTTTATTGTTATCCTGCAAACCCAGCCGAGAGTTATTAAATAATATTAAGATACTAAACGACGATGATGAAATTTTAAATAAATAATATTGCTTAATAATAGACCGTACTGTATAAAATTAATCATATTATCACTATTATCGAAGGTCTTAAAATCCTCGGCTTATTTTGCGAATATTATATATATAATAAATAAGTAATATAATAATATCTTTCGAATAATTAATTAATTAATTAATTAATTGATTAATTATAGTTATAGATTACAATAATTGTTAGATATATTGTGAAAGTGTGGCCTAAGAAGAAGAAGAAGAAGAGGAGGAAGAAAAAAAAACAGAAAAAGAACTCAAAAGAGAAAACAATTATACATTATTTATTATAGAGTAAATATAAAGCTTCCGCATAATTTTTATTTTAAAGATATATTACGTACCATAAATATAGCTTCGAAAACTATATGAAATATAATCCGGTGTTTTAGTTACTGTTAAAGTTCGATTTTATAGTTAATTACTTATAATAATAGTAATAATAGCGATAGTGATAATATAGCGAAATCGATAATTATCGAGTTTTTCTGTGTCTCCGTTAGAAATTTATTTGACAAAAAAAAAAAGAAAATTAGGAAATAGAAATAGAAAAAATGAAAAATTCTATTCACGATATTTTTTACCTAAGTAGGAAATAACCAAAGATCTCGCTCCATGAATTGCCATTAATATATTATTATCTATGTATACTAATCTATCGAATGGATGTGTGAAAGTGCAAGTGCAGTTTAATATCGTTGTTAGACGAAATGCAAAATTGGTCATTTTTCTTCGCACGCATTTATTATATAGGGTATATATGGGGTATTTCATGCTAAATCGATCTGGTCCTGACCCTTGACCTCTCAAATCTTGTCCGCGATTTTTTTTTTTATCATTCTTACGACTCTAAATAGAGATCAGAATTTGTTTCATATTTTTCAAAACAAATTTGAGCGCGTCATGAATTTTCAAATTTTTTTTTTCTCAACACCTCGATAGCCGTGATCGAAAAATTTGAAAAAATTCTCAAAAATTCTGTCAGAATTAAAAATTTTTGGACCAAAATTCAAAATGTCTGGGCTTTTGCTCTAATCTATTTTTTTTTTTTTAGCTTTCTAATATAAATTCACGTTTATTTTCCGTAAGGAAAATAAAATCTGAAAAATAATCTGGGAAAAATCTACAAAAATCCTCGGCTATCGTGAGTGAGAAATATTCAAGCGGCAGTCCACAGTGTATTTATCTTCTTTCCTAACTTTTCAATTTTCTTCTTCGGAAAAAGCTAAAAACACAGGTTGAAGCGAAAGTCCAGATATTATGAATTTCGGTTCAAATATTTTCATTTCTGACACAGAATTTTTGAGAATTTTTTCAGACTTTTCGATCACGGCCATCGAGTCGTTGAAAAATAAAACTTCGAAAATTCATGACGAGTTCAAATTTGTTTTGAAAAATTTGAAAAAAATTCTGGTCGCTATCTAGAGTCGAAAGAATCGTACAAAAAATCACGGACCAGATCTGACAGGATCGAGGGTCAGGACCAGATCGATTTGGCATTCAATGCCCCATATATATATATATATATAATATATATATAACTCAATGTAGAATGCAGATATAATATACGAACGATGATAATTTTGAGTATTTTTAATAATAATAAAAAAAAAAGGAACATAATTTGAAAAAGGAAACGTAAAAAAAAAAAAAACGGATAGTATTTTAAATCTTAAATAATTATTATTATTTTTCAAAAGTGCCTATAATACATAAATACAAATTTTACTACGTAAATAAGCGGTGCGACATATGATATATATATACATACATGAATGACGTATATAATTATTATATGACTGATTTGTGAAAATAATCTTTCATTGATAAATACATAAGTAAAAAAAAAAAAAAAAAAAAAAAACAAATGTTAATTTATTATTTCCATATAGTCTCGCAATCATTTGAACCCTGAATAAATGAAAAACAAAAACTCTTCACCAACCCTTGTCACACACAGATCTACATATATCTCTTAAATTTTTTTTTTTCAAAAAACTCAAAATATTCCACGTCAGGATCACCGATGTGTGATTGACTGATACAATTTCTATTATCTCTGATACCTATACATTATTTTCTATCCCGATTCATTTTTTGTTTAAACTCTTTTTCTTTTTCCCACCCACCCCCGGAATATTCATCCACTCCGAATTGTACTCTGGTCTGATATTTCAAATAAATCACTTTTCGTTCGATCATTTATTTGATTTTTTTTTATGTGTTCTTTCTTTCCTTTTTTTGTCGCTTGAGTGACAGGTTACAGGCCATCGCACTTATTCAACCGCACATATCGGATACAGTACATTCATTTATAAATTCAATCAAATTTTTTTTTTTTTTCTTATACCCATAGGAACAGATCGCTGATCCGCAAATTATCCGCGATTTTATATTCATCTTTATTTTCGCAGCTATATCATATCTTCAATAAATAAAACGCTGTATCCTTTTTTTTTTTCCTTCTCTTTTTGTCTTTTTCAGATACTCGTACCCTCCTACCCCCTTTCCTTCTCTCATCCAAAATTATACCAATACAAATGCAATGTGAGAAAATTGAATGGGCAATTGCCGTGTCTGAATCGCATCGCGTGTTCTGTACTCCACTTTCTGCTCGAGTTATGGAAAATTACTAAGATCTTTGTCCGCTTAACGAGGCTATTTGTTAAGCAGAGAAAATTTAATAAGGAACTTCCCTTTGCCAAAGAGGATTGAACATTTTTTTTATTTTCTTATTTTATTTTTTTTATTTTCACCCTTTTTCGTTTTCTCAAACGATTTCGCACATAGAAGCCATTTCATACTCGAAATCACCCTTAATCATCCGATTAATTTTATAATAACTAATCGGTTTATATTCGTTGGCGAAATTGAGGGAGATAATGTTGGTTTTTTTGTCTTCGTATTTTTCGTTTTATTAATTATTATGAAAATTAACTAGTTATTCTTATATTCGCGATATTGACTTTATAAGACTTTCTACCCCATACTAGATGGGGTGGCGAAATGTCTTGGAAATTTTTATGACCGACAGACTCCATTACCGTAATTCAATAATGACACTTTCTGGGTATAGCCTAGGCAGAGTTCAGCTATATTCCTTATATAAGCACAGTATCGTATCGTATCAAAACGCCCCTGCTGCTTGAGGTATTTCGCTTTATTAATATATAATCGTTAAAATTTTATGTCAAACAGTTTACGCTCTCAGTCCACGCTCGTATTAATCGTTCAAGGGTGTCACTGGCTCACATTTTATGATCCTATTCATTTATACTGCGGTAGTCGCCATGCCAGTACGAAACCGTAAATATATACCATCACAGTTTCCTAATCGTTACTCGTTATATTTATATGTATATTGACCAGATAGTATGTAAAAAAAAAAAGAAAGAAAAAGAATTTGACAGTTTTTAATTTACTTCCACTAGCCCAACATTCTAAACGTTAGTTTTTGACTTCACAATACGAGCTCTGGGTCACAATTTTATTTCACTTTTATGGAGCCTGCAATCTTCCTTACATTCGATTTTTTTTTTTTTCAAATTTCGTATTACTCATTCCGGATCCAAAGTCAAAATAAAAATCTAACTTTATCCTTGAATTAAACGTTTGAAGCATACATTTTTTGAATGATCGTATGATCGCGAAAATTGTTACTCGGGGGTTTTTGGGGTCGCTGATAACGAATCTGGAATCAGAATTTCGAAATTCGAGATGGCGGACCAAGATGGCGGACGGCAAAATCTTGGTCCGTCATTTCGAATTTCGGAATTCTGATTCCATATTCGTTATCAGCGACCCCGAAAACGCCAATGTACAAAGTTTCAAAGCTGGAGCGATATTTTTAATTTTTTGGTCTACCATATTGGATCCGCCATTTTGAATTTCGAAAATCTGATTCCAGATTCGTCATCAGCGACCCCGAAAACCCGGATGTATGAAATTTCAAGTTATTTCTTCGGATTGATTCTCCAAAAATGAATTTTTCCGAAAAAAAAACGTCATTTCGTTTAGTTTGTTCATATATGTATCAATCTTATATTATAAACAATCATGCTAATTGGACTGTATTTTTATGTTCTTTTATTACTAAAGTAACTGAAAAGTGCAAAAAACCGGATCTGAATACGTTAAAAAGTAAATAAATTAGAAAAATTCAAGAAAATCGAGGTGGTAACGTGGGTTACCACCATGCTTCTAAGGGTTAAAATAACTGATTTCGATTCTCTGACAAAAAAACAAAAAAAGAAAAACAGGTAGGACAAGATTTACCAAAATTACGATCGTGAAAGAGACGAAATTTCATCCTAAGAAAGGTAAAAAAGAAAAAAAAAAAAGAAAAAAAAATCTTGTTCGCAATAAGCGGCGAAGAGATTGGCGAGGCTGAAAGATGAACTGAAAAATTCCCTGGGGTGACCTGAACAGGCTATCCTAGTAGATGTACAAAGTCAGGGATCATCTCTGATCTACTGTCGACGATGTCGGTGCCAGGATACCCTCGTCACCCGGTCGTATCTTTAGGTCAAAACTTTCCCAATTCTTGTCAAAGACATAGGCGTGTATAGGTATACCGACGTTGTGCATGAAAGGATCTATAGTAGCTGCGTTCTCGTGTCTTCGAACGACTTTGGGCTCATTTTTATTTTCTCTTTCGTTTTTTTTTTTCATCCTTTTAGACGATATTTTCCACACATACCCAATTTATCTACGTCACCGTGTCAACAGGCTGTTATACCACCGGATGTAAGTAGTACATCGCGGAAAAAAAAGAAAAAAAACCGTAAAACCCGGACAGTAAAAAGAAGATAAAAAAATTTGTTACAGTAAATCCTTTGAAATTTTTCGAAACTTTGATATTTATATAACTCGTCCATTCGATACAACATACATATTTTCATTCAACAAATCGGAATCGAGATTCCGAATTAAAAAAAAAAAAAAGAAAAATGCTTACCAATTAAATTACATCTACAAATGAGCACAAAAAAAAAATTTGCTACATATGTGATGCTTTTCATCACATTTCGAATTTCGTAGATTTTAAAAAGCTCCTTGCATCACAAATTTTCAAATTCTTTAGTTTGAACTATTCTCTAGCTCGTTTTTTAATGCAATTTGAAGAGATTGGTGTAGCTTTTTTTCAAATTCGATTAATAATGCGATTTTATAGTACAAATTATTTTTCGGATGTGAAATATGATGAATTGATCTGTACACAAGCCTCCCTTATATGAAATAAATTTTTCTTTGTTTTTCAAAGTGTGCTTTTCTAGTGTTCGAAAAAAGGGATAACTCCACACATACAGAAAGATATATATATATATATATATATATATGTATATATTCACCGAATCCAATCAGCACATTTTATATCCCTTTCTATACGTGCGTAGAATTTTTTTTTGTTTTTTTTTCTACCCAATTGTAAAACGGGTAAACAAAAATCGTGCTGATACGATCAAAGCTTTGAGTTTCTACCTCGCAAAGCTCAACACGTAGTTTAAAAAAAAAAAAGAAAAAAAAAAAATTCAATCAGTTGTAATGAGAATACAGTAATTCGTACTTCTTTCACGAAGTAGAGAATCCATTTCATTAATTCCAAAATAATGCGGTCACATATAAATTGGAGTTGTCCTTGATTTGATGATTTTCGAATTTCGTAAACGTTTTAAAATTCGTACAATTTACATAATTTACGAAATTTCGATTCCTATTTTTCGTCAAAGTTTCGAGTGACTCAATTCTGACTCTGAGCTTCTTAGACTCACGTCGGATGAAATGAAATATCGGAAATTCTTAGTTCGATTGACGGAAGTCTGTGTGTAAGAAAAAAAAAAAGAAAAAAAAAACCGTAGATGGATTCGATGTTCCATATAGGTATACCTGCATTAATGTCGAGGATATGAGGATAAGCGCGAGTCGATCGGAACCAAAGTATTGCGGACGTATAGCGATTGAGATTGCGAGTTATAAAGATGAGGAGAGAAGAGCAAACATGCAATTTCCGTTCGAGTTATCCTACCCATGTTCAAGTATATAAATAACATATACCTTAACGGTATGTATGTACAAAATCGATTGAAATATTTAATTCGGTGGTTAGTACTCAGGGTATATAAACAGCTATAACGTATATAAAAGTCGATACGAATTTCCGATCGATAAGTTATAGATAAAACAGTATATATGTATATATATATATATAAGCCTACATATGTATACATATGAGTTTGAAATTATCAGTAAGTTTCAAGCTTGCCAAAAATATTCATCACGATTTAAGGGTGTTTCCCCAGTCTCGAGCTCCAGAAACCGTGCATGTTTTTCAAAGCGTCGTGCCGTTGAGGGTTTTAGGGGTAAAAAAGATAAAAAAATATGTTTTGAAAGTGCGAAACTTAGGTTTCATTTTGAAAAAAAAAGGTTGACAATATCATCAAAATTACGACTTCTATGACCGTTGAAGTTATGGTCTGCAAAAAGCAGCGTCGAAAACGGTAAATAATATTGTAACCGGAAGGAGGATCTGAAACCCAAAAACTAGGAATCATTTTGATGGTCCAAGTACCATCTAAGCTTCTATGGAACCGATTTTCGATAATCCGAAATTTGGGTGAGTTGCGAATTTTTTAATCAAAAAACTAAGATTTTCTCGATTTTGACAACTGTTTTTGCAAGTTAATAATAAAACAAAAGACGGATGACAAATCCGTTTCATAGAAGCTTAGATGGTACCTTGACTATTAAAATAACTCCTTGTTTTTGGATTTCAGATACTCCGTTCGGTTATAATCTTATTTACCGTTTTCGACGCTGCTTTTTGCAGAGCATGATTTCAATGGCCATAGAGGTCGTAATTTTGATGATATTTTCAACCTTTTTTCTTTCAAAGTAAAGCTTAACCCTGGCGGAAATATTTTTACGAATTTTCATGAATATTTTCAATAATTTCTACGCATCAATTTATGACGTTTTACGAAACTGACTACGAATTTTCAATGCATTTCGGACAAATATTAGTTTGTCGTAGTAAGCTGTAGTTAAAAATCTTAGAATTTCGTAATTTCTAGTTGAAGACGTACTTGAAGAATTTTTTTTTTTATTTCAAATGTCATAATTAATGCTAGACAATATTGGTAGGAAGTTAGAATGTTTCGTAGATTGTCATAGAGGGTCATAGTTCTGCTGGAATTTCCGAATAGAAACGGATACAAAAAGAGTGTAGCCGTTTCAACTAGGGTTTCTGGTTCCGGATTTTCGGACATGTAATCAGATTATCAGATTATCATGATAGAGGATCACAGTTTGTTTCTATATCTGAATTCGTTTGTATCGGTGTTACCCAATCAAATTTCTCATTTTATTTTTTCTTTAACATTGTGTTTTCATGTGGGTCACCCATCCAAATTCTGGTCGCAGATGAAATTGCTTAACTTCGTTGATCAACTGACGTCCGGTGTCGATCTGGATCTAATCGTCGACTGTTACAGTCTGTAACACTTTTCGACTCAATAGGTAAAGTTTGATTTGTGAGGATTTACATCAATATGTATGTAACTGTAACTGTTGACCCGTGGCGGGTTAATTTTCAGTGAAATGAAAATAAATGATAAAATCTAGTGATAAATTCTGTCACCATATGGCATCAAGTTACAGTTAATTATGAGTGTTAACGACGTCGTCGCCGGGGGATCTTACCCTCCCCAGTCCGGAATCCGACCCTCGGACTATTACTTCACTTGCACTCCTTCACTCTAAAACCCCGAAAACAAAACTTCATTTTTCGGGTTATGTCCGCAAATTTGGGATTCGGCCCCACTGTGCACTGCAACGAAAAATATCGTTTGTAACACGGGCGTAATATTTTATGCCCTCGTGTGATGCCGTAATCACTCGGGGGCTATCTCCGACGACCTTCGTGTACGGCGATCACACGCGGGTATAAAATTTTACGCCCTTGATTTCATAATTGGGTGTAGGAAAATCTAATTGTTCGAAAATTCTTGTAGAAATTTGTAATTATTCACAAAAATCAATTGAAATCTGAGTAAGAAAAAAAAAAAAAAATTATTTTGGGGTCGTAAATTTCCGTAATAGATTGTAGAAAATTTTAATTATTCGTAAATGGTAGAAATTCGTGAATATCTATGAAAATCGATTGAGAACTACAAAAAAAAATTTACATATTTCGGGGTCGTGAATTTCCGTAATAGATTGTGGAAAGTTTTCATTATTTGTAAATTGTTGTAAAAATTCGTGAATTCAAATGAAAATTGATTATGAACTACAAAAGAATAAAACATCATTTTGGGGCCGCAAATTTCCGAAATAGATTATAGATAATTTCTCTAATTATTTGTAAATTGTTGTAGAAATTCGGGAATTTCTATGAAAATCGATTGAGAAGTACAAAAAAATTTTACATATTTTGGGGTCGTGAACTTCTGTAATATATATGTAGAAGGTTTTGATTATTTGAAAATTATTGTAGAAAATCGTGAATTTTTAGGAAAATCGATTGGGAACTACAAAAACAAAATTACATATTTCGGGGTGGTAAATTTCCGTAATATATTGTAGGAAGTTTTGATTATTTGTAAATTATTGTAGAAATTCGTGAATTTCTATGAAAATCGATTACAAACTACCAAAAAAAAATGATATATTTTGGGGTCGTACATTTTCGTGATTGGGAGTAGAAAGTTTTAATTATTTGTAAATTGTTGTAGAAATTCGTGAATTTCTATGAAAATCGATTACAAACTACAAAAAAAAAATGATATATTTTGGGGTCGTACATTTTCGTAATTGGGAGTAGAAAGTTTTAATTATTCGTAAATTGTTGTAGAAATTCGTGAATTCAAATGAAAATCGATTACAAACTACAAAAAATAAATGATATATTTTGGGGTCGTACATTTTCGTAATTGGGAGTAGAAAGTTTTAATTATTTGTAAATTGTTGTAGAAATTCGTGAATTTCTATGAAAATCGATTACAAACTACAAAAAATAAATGATATATTTTGGGGTCGTACATTTTCCTAATTGGGAGTAGAAAGTTTTAATTATTTGCAAATTGTTGTAGAAATTCGTGAATTTCTATGAAAATTGATTACAAACTACAAAAAATAAATGATATATTTTGGGGTCGTACATTTTCGTAATTGGGAGTAGAAAGTTTTAATTATTTGTAAATTGTTGTAGAAATTCGTGAATTTCTATGAAAATCGATTACAAACTACAAAAAAAAAATGATATATTTTGGGGTCGTACATTTTCGTAATTGGGAGTAGAAAGTTTTAATTATTCGTAAATTGTTGTAGAAATTCGTGAATTCAAATGAAAATCGATTACAAACTACAAAAAATAAATGATATATTTTGGGGTCGTACATTTTCGTAATTGGGAGTAGAAAGTTTTAATTATTTGTAAATTGTTGTAGAAATTCGTGAATTTCTATGAAAATCGATTACAAACTACAAAAAATAAATGATATATTTTGGGGTCGTACATTTTCCTAATTGGGAGTAGAAAGTTTTAATTATTTGCAAATTGTTGTAGAAATTCGTGAATTTCTATGAAAATTGATTACAAACTACAAAAAATAAATGATATATTTTGGGGTCGTACATTTTCGTAATTGGGAGTAGAAAGTTTTAATTATTTGTAAATTGTTGTAGAAATTCGTGAATTTCTATGAAAATTGATTACAAACTACAAAAAATAAATATATATTTTGGGGTCGTACATTTTCGTACTTGGGTGTAGAAAGTTTGAATAATTCGTAATATTTTGTTGAAAATTGTAGGATTTCCTAATTATTTATTAAACGTAATAAATTTTCATAGTAATTCGTTAAATTCTATGACAAACTGTTACGAAATCTATTGTTTTCTACGATTTTTCACAAAATCGTCATTTTCATAAAACGTTGTAGTTTATCGTACAAAAAATTTCCGCCAGGGAAGTTGCGCACTTTCAAAGCATATTCATTCATTAATTCTCCTTCTACAACCCTCAACGGCACAACGCTTCGAAAAACATGCACGCTTTCTGGAGTTCCAAGCTGGGAAACCCCTTTAATATCATACAACGTATTTTTTCTATAGGTAGATAATATGCGAAGGTAACGATAAGGGAAAAAACGAATGTTACTCAAAAATTTGTATATTGATGGGATTGAAGGGCGTCTTCATAAATTTAATTGACCGAATTTTTGCAAATTTTGTAATTATTGTATATGAGGTATTCCACACCAACTCCAACTCTACGGTTACTCCAACTCTAACACCCACTCATGAATTTTGTCAAATTTTTTTTATGAACCGTTATTTATTCATGAATTTTCGAAAATTCAAACAGTGCGACAGCTTCGATTTGTTTGAAAAAAATCTCAAAAATTCTGTTTTCCGAAGACGATTATTTTTACCCCCATTCGGAAGTGGAAACTCTTTTCCTTAAATTTATTGTGCTCATTTAAGAGAAAATTATTTCGTAAACGTGGTGGATAATGGCTCCCAGAATTTTCTTGAATGCAAATAAATTATATTTTCAGGAGAGGTGGTCGTAATAATCAGAAATACAATTAATTTTACTACCGAAAACTTTATTCTGTCATACAATTGTTTTTGGAAAAAATTCTGGGAGCCATTATCCACCACGTTTACGAAATAATTTTTTCTTAAATGAGCAATATAAATGTAAGGAAAAGAGTTTTCACTTCCGAATGGTGGTCAACAATAATCGTCTTCGAAAAACAGAATTTTTGAGATTTTTTTCGAAGGTGTTGCACTGTTTGAATTTTCGAAAATTCATGAATAAATAACGGTTCATAAAAAAAATCTGAAAAAATTCATGAGTGGGTGTTAGAGTTGGAGTAACCGTAGAAAAAATTATAAACCAAATCAAAAATGGTGAGGGAAAATCATTGGTCGAATTGATATGGAATACCTCATATGTGTGTATACTACATGATTACAGGTATAAAGAGATGAACGAAAAGTGGTTCCGTACACCCAGACCCAACTTGGACAAAAGTATAAAAAAAAAAAAAAAAAAAGAAGAAGAGTCAGTAATATCGGTGGAAAGTAGTAGGGAGGTAAGAAAAAAAAAAAAAAAATGCTAGAAGACTCGAGGCGAAGGCTGATGAAAGATTCATGTCAGTCGAGTCTCTGGCTCGCTTCTCTTGTCATGCCTTGCTTTTCTCACGTCCAACAAAAACCTCTCGTAAAATTCTGAACCCTCACTATCTTCAACCCCTCCTTCCCCTCCTTTGCCTCCAGTATTTCACAAAAGGAAATTTCCAGTATAGCTACCATATATGTATATGTATATATATATATATTTATATATACTAGATGGGAACATATTGAATGGTATAATATTTTATCCACGAAATAATTAAGGGAGTATAAGTTTTTTTTTCTCTTCATACACCGAAACGTTATTTAAATATTCTATTGGCTCAGTTTTTTTCACAGCTAATTTTCTTGTCTCATTGATAAATGATTAGGAATTATTTTAGATATTAGGAACTCCGTATCTAGCGATAGATTGAATCTAACCGAGAGAAAAAGTGGTGCAGATCGTATTGTTCGTCGAAACTTTTTTTTTATATTATTAAAATGATATATTCTAAAGACGACACAACGCAAAACGGTATTCCGTGAAAATTTGGGGTGAGAAATGTATCAAAAAATAATTAGCTGAGTAAAGGCAAAAATTTTAATCAACACTTCACCTTTACCTAAAAAAAAAAAAGAAAGAAAGAAAAAAAAAAAAGAAGGAAATTTTGGTACGAATTGTTATACCTATGTATAGGTATACTATGTATTGTACATCGAGAAAACCAGCTCAGCGACTAAACACAAAGCCTTAAAACATTATTCCCTCGGGCTTTTGACGTCCTGCAGTACTGACTCCAATTCTTTCGCTTTTCGTATATTTTTACTTTCTCTTTCTCTTCATCTCCATCTTCCATTTTCATTTCTATTTCTATCTTTCTCTTTCTTTTTCTTTTTCTTTTACTTTATTTTGAGAAAACGTAAAAAAATATCAGAAGACAGAAGCTCATATACATATACATAGTATACACATCTGAGTAAAATTTTATACTGAATATTTTCTTTCACTCGAAAAATCTGCATAGGTATAGATCTACCATATACGTAAGTAGGTATATACTCATCCTACGTGACTATAATATATTCTTTTACCTTTCATATTTCCCTAAGATAAAGCGGCTACTAAATTTGAATAAAGCATTCATCTGCATAGCCTTTTTACGGCAGTAGTAGCTGGTATTAGGGGTATATAGGTGTATATATATCTCTATATATGAGAGAAAGCTGCCTATTCCAGCTTGAGATAATTCCTCTGTTAATATTATTCCTTAGATTTAAATTACGGTTGGGGGTGCAAGTGAAGAAAATTACGTTCAAAAAAAATGGAAAGAAAATTAGAGAAATAAAATTATAGAATAAGGGAATAGAATGAAACTGCTTTGCAAGACCTTACGGGGAAAAATTTCTTCCGAAATGCACCCAGCCGTAAGAAGATGTAAATGATATAGGGAAACTATTGCCTGGGTCTCAGCTTCGTTACTTATCATAAATTATCGAATAAAAGTGACAAAATATTTTCAGCTAGTATGTAGAGCGAGAATTTATCAAAGGGGTTGTTTTTTTTTTCTTTTTTTTTTTTCACGCCGGGATAAAAGTCTTCAAAATTCTCATTAAACTCCTGCTTCTCTATACACTCTTAGTATACAGGGTGACAATTATGAGGTGATTTTGTAATGCACCTAAAAAAGCTTCTAAATCATCATTTATCATTAAGTCTCTGAAATCTGACGTCATAGTCTGCTGTAATAGAGACTTAGACATGACTCAATTTTTATCTTACGAAAATCAAGCTTACCCCCTCGTCATTGTCACTGAATGGTGTTCAAAGAACATCCGAGAAATCGAATCTAAAAAACAATTCTGAAAATCTGATTAATAATTTGGAATGTTCATCGATGGATGAGTAAGGAGAGTATATACTCGATGATCCAACTGATGAAAGACGTTTGCATTCGCACTGTTGATCCCGATATGTTGGTCCTGACGATTGCATATTATCATTATTTGACAGACAACGGATTGAAAAGTATTTGGATTAATTTTTGGTACTGGGAAACCATTTGAGGATAATTCCGGCTTATCTAATTGCTCAGAGGCTTGGTCGTGAAAAGTGTGCTTCCAAGCTTTTACAGGATACGACAATGTGTCTTTTTTTGCTGGCCGAGACGAGAATACAGCCTGGAAAGCCTGGAACATATTTCCAGAAAGTACGGAAGCTTTTACTTTCCTGTCCAAACCTCAAAATGGAATTCCACTTGCTATATTAGATATTCTTCAACGCTTTTTTTATGATTATGTACTGTACATAACTTCAAACTTTAATGACATAAACGAAGCGCGCAAATAACTATTTGCATCGAAGGGTAGAAATATTTCAAACATACCACCAACGAAAGCTTCTTTACAGCAACATACGTTGAGAGCCGTCCTTTAAAGTTGTCAAATTTGGAGCCAAGCTCCTTAAAGTAATATAGATTTGCTAAATTACGAATTCTGAGGATGGCAAAAGGCTGATGGTTTGTGGATCCATTTCTTAATTATAAAAACAGTGTTTCACATTCATTATAGGAATGACCCTGTAGCATTAGGGTGCTTTTTTTGGAACGACTATTTTTTTTTTCAACTACCCATTGAAAATCTTGTAGTAGACGTCAAATAAGGAATCCTGTCCAATTTTTAGCTCTTAATTCCAATTCTAAGAACTCGCACTCTTCTTTTTAAGTTTTCCCATGCTAAAAGCATGTAAATATTACTACTTTTTCTTTAGCCGCGCACAAGTCAGCCGCATTTCAATGGATTGTTCTCATCCAAGACTCATTTAACAGAGAATTTAATGTTCTTCAAAAGTGCCCATGATAGTTTGATTGATTTGAAAATATTGAACTTGACATTTTGTTAGAATTTTATATTAAAAAAAATCAAAGTCCTTATATCTTTTGAAATACTGGTTTGAGAGACTTTATTCATGGGACTTTTTTGTAGAGAAATAAATTTCCTACAAAATTGTCAAAAAGTTTTTTTCTACAAGTCCAACTGTTCATTCGCCCACAGTGAGAAAGAAGAATTATGCATACAATCGACTTTGAAGGCCCACACAGGTGGAGCGGTTGAAACCACAGCCAAACTACCCAAGGTACTTCTAAAGAACACTAAATTCTCTGTAAAATGAGTCGTGGATGAGAACAATCCACCGAAATCCGGCTGAGTTCTGCGTGGCGAAAGAAAAATTCGTAATGTTTACATGCTAATAGCATGGGAGAACTTAAAAAGAAAAGTGCGAGTACTTAGAATTGGAATGAGGAGCTAAAAATTGGACAGGATTCCTTTTTAGAGTCTCAAATTTAGAAATATTTATTTATAATAGACGCATGGATTTGAAACTCAGATCATGGAAAGTTATGACAAAAAGTTTTCATCTGTCACAATAGTAGGTATAGAAATATATATATTCTTTGTTATCTCCGAATGTTCTTCAAATTGAGGATATTTTAATCTTTAAAGTTTCATTACAGCACTGCAGTTGCCAAAATTAGTGCATTTCACAATATATTTTCTTGCTCCTAGTACAGTAGCTCCAGCCAACGTGTCCGTGATCTATGCAACAGGCCCGCATCACATTTGCGTTGAAACTCGAGCAGGTGTGGTCGCAGGCCTCGACGCGAATCTGATCGCCCAGGATGCCCGCTGCTTGAATTACCGTTATCATTGCAAAAGCAATGAGCAGCACCACAAAAGTCGTCTTCAGAAAGGCCATTGTAATTGTTCTGTAATAGTAAGTTGAATATTGAGAAATGATTTCGAAGAGATAAGGAAATATTCTGTGAAATATTGAAAGTTTCTCTCGATACTTGGTCTGTCATTATCCAGTAAGTTGTTAATATCAGACCGGTTCAAAGGTCTTGTTATTTGCCCTACGTGTGAAAAAAAAGTTTCAATACTTTAGGTCACTGTCAAATTGTCAGAAACCTATATAGATGCATATTTCTGGATCTAGACGAATGAGAATATTTGTATACGTTTCAAATTCTCTGCAATAAAGTAGTGAAATTTCCCCAAAAAGAACCCCCGGTGCATAAACCTTTCGTGGTATACCTTACGAGGAGGTACAATGCAACCACTTGGAAGAAAATTTTACCGTGTTTTTCACATGGGAATTCAAATTTCACCATTCATCTAGTCTGACTATATTCTCAAGTTTTCTGGGACACGCCAAGAGTGAACGAAAAAATCGTTGTTACCTCAACACAGTCTAATATACAGTACTACCTCGATATAAGCGTCCTCGTTGTAAGCGAAATTCCCCTTCGTTTCGCTTGATCGAGCTTTTTAGCTTCCCCCACTCTACCTGTGTACGCAAGGTACACCCGATGCTTTAGTGTAGTGGAGGAACGCTTCGGTGACGAATTTCTTGGAATCCTATTCCCCTAACCGCCCTAACAGTCGCTTATAGCGAGGTAGTACTGTATATACTCCTAAGAAAAGGATCCGAAATCAGATGCTATAGAACCATATATAGATATAACGATGGACAATTGACAATTGACGCTTCCTGCATTGGTGTAAGCAGAAAACATAATAGAATACAATTTTGGAGGTATTAGTTCTTGGCGGGCCTTTTGTAGACAACCATGCATGAGCAAATAGCAATCGAACTACATATTATGTCAATACGTATCTCACCGAATATTCTCGGTATAAATCTAGAATTTATGAAAATAGAGAAGCGATACTCACTGAAATACTTCTGGGTAAGAGCTTGGTAACCACTTGGTAGATCAACTTCGACTTTCTTTAAGCATAGTACTTTCATTGCTTATATATTAGCCACCTTATCTCGTTTCTTCCTCTTCCCTCCCTGACGGCTTTTCATATACGCAGATCACCCCGTATGTTTATCGTACAAACACGGTATTGGTATAATGATTGTCAGAAGATCGTAACAACACATTATTTTCGCAGCTAATTTCTTGTCTCATTGATAAATAATTAGGAATTATTTTAGATTTTAGGAATTCCATATCTTGCGATAGATTGAATCGGACGGAGACGTAAAAACCATCTGTAGACTCTATTTTCGCATGAAACGAACATTTTTTTGGACGTATGTGTTCGGAATTAAATTTGAATTCGCGTAGCGCTGACCTTTTTTGCGTTTTTGACGCCTGGGCTCGGATAATAATCGAAATAATCGAAATGTGACACATTTCGAAAAAAAGAAGGTGGGCTACTAGGGATGGGCCTTAAGGTACAGCGAGCATTTGTGATATAGTAACAGTAACCGCGCCAGAAATTTCGTAATATCAACAGTCTTTTCCGGCTGTATATTAAACTTTTCTCGAATATTCTTATGCCAGGAGCACACCATATTTTTAGCTATATGAATCATAGCCGAAGTCCTAAGATAAGCATAGAATTACTAAGACGAACCTTGACCACAAACAGTAGCATTCTGTTTTTCCATTTTCTTATCCTAATACAGGGTGACCCAGAACCCATGGGCCACATTGAATGAGCATATTCCTTGTCGAATTCTAAGACTAAAATTCCTTTACGAAAACTCTCTAAGACCAACTGTTTTCGAGTTATTGAAAATCGCAATTGACCTATCAGAGCGTTTCTCTATGACCGTAACTATGGAGCGAATGACCTGGACCGCTAAAATTATGGAGCGATTGACCTAGACGGCCCATAACTATGGAGCGAATTACCCGGACGGCTAAAACTATGAAACGGTTGACGTGAAAGGCCAAAAACCATGGAGCGGACAACCTGGACCGCTGAAACTATGCAGCAGTTGACTAGAGAGACGCTCTGATTGGTCAATCGCGATTTCTGATAACTCGAGAACCGTTGGCCTCAGAGAGTTTTCGTAAAGGAACTTTCGTCTCAGAATTCGGCAAGGAATATGCCCATTCAATGTGGCCCGTGGGTTCTGGGTTACCCTGTATAAGAGGACCGCTTTCTCTATTTATTCCCTATAACGTAAACTAAAATTCTTGCTTCTGACGTACAGTTATCTCTATTCACACAAAAAGAAGTAGGACCGCACAAATATACGAACAAAGCTGCATTCAATGAAAAAAGTATGAAACTCGGTACGATGTTAAAATAGGTTCCAAAGGAACGTTGCTAATTTACGAAAATTATAGCCAAAAGGAGTACCGCCCATCCTCGAATGATTACTCTATCAATGAAAAAAAAAAGTAGCCTCATATTTTGAAATTTGCTTGAGGTAGAAGTTTTTTAAATATTCAAAATTTCATCATAATTTCATCAAATAGAAACTAACCTGCGTTTTTTTGTTTTGTTTTTGAATCAACCATTTTCGTACCGCAAAAACCATAATTGTCACATAAACTTTTTTAAATAAAATTTTTTTTTTTTTTGAGATCGTGCATCAAAAACCATTGAAGAAAAGAAATAAATAAATAAACCCGATATTATTTCGCAAACACCTCAAAAAAGTACTCTCCATCTTATAATTGTCACCCTGTATATGCAGTGTAATTATAGTCTACCTAGCTATGCTGAAAAAAAAAAAATTTTCAGTCCAGAATGTCGGAAATTTAGGAATTGCCCTAAAATAACTTGGGAAACTTATCTGCCTAAATTATTCGGGTCATAAATGATTTCTAGTAAAAACAAAAGCGAGTTTCTGACCAAGATTTACGCGAATTTTGATCTTTGATGGAAATTTATTTCGGAGGAAACTGGGGTTTCCTTTTTGTTAAAACGAGCCAAGATCTACCAAGAAAGCCTCCTCTTGCCTCGCCTTTCATTGCCTGCTCCGCTGCTTTTTCTTCTCCTTCTTCTATGAGCTTATTTCACATTCATGTAAATTAACAAAGACAAGTTCTTAAGCTGGTGCAGAGAGACCAGCGTCGTCTGCCAGTTCCTTAAAACTTACCTCTATACCTAAAGGGCTTTAGAAAGTGTTGAAAATCAACGTCAGCGAGTCTCGTAAATCCTTTCAAAGCTCTCATCGTTTTACCCAGGAAGCGAGAGTTTCACTGTTCAAAAACGTACGTCAAACTTAATCGATAATTAATTAATTGATTAATCGATCAATCAATCAATCGATCGATCCACTGCATGGATTCTTTTTATTCTTAGAATATAACATCAAGGATCAAAGCAGAGAAAAATAAATCAAAAATGCCGAAAGCTCCTTTGTAGATGAAACAGAAAAGAAGACAAGACTTGGCTCCGAAAGGACATTCATCGGAGAAAAACGATCCTGAACAATTTTGTGGATGGATTTTTGGCTGTCTTTTCAGCCTCAGACATCTGATGTCATAAATCCCCGGATTATGGATTTCCATTACAAACTGCAAGCCATTGCAAAAATAATTTTATTGTATCAAGAAGCTTCGTAAATATGGCGAAAATTGAGGGAGATAAAAGGCTATTCAATCTCTAAGTGAATTTGAAGCAATTTTTGAAAAATTTTATTAAGAACTTTGCGAGTTTTATCAACCCCCGTAATTCTCTGAACGAGAATACACATATAATATCGCGATTCTGGTATACCTATAATATCATTAATGTTGGCAAAAAAAAAAAAGAATCTCGCCAAATGATATTACACCTTATGTCCGGTACCAGCTAAGGTCACATTGTCAAGAACTTCTCAGATGGATAAAACACGAGTTCTAGTCTTCTAGAGATGAGAGAAACCCTCGACCGAAATATTTCCACCCTCGCAAATCCTTCCTTCGCCTTAAGGTCAGAGGTAGTACATTGCCTTTATTTTCGGCTGTTATTTGCAGGGTCAACTTTGCAATTTACTTTTACTTTTTTTTCTTCTCCATATTCTTTTTCTTATCCTTTTTTTTTTTTTTTTCTTTTTTTTTAGTAAGAAAAAAATCGTCGAGACATTATTTTTCTTTTGTTAAAATATATATGGTTTAACGCAGATTTTTACTTTTTTATTTTTTTATTAAATGCTGCTTAATTAAGAAGCTTTTCAAATATTTACTGAAATTATATATTTGTACTGGGTTACAGGTATACATAGGGTATTATACGTAATGAATTTCGTCGCTAAAAATAGGGGTGGAACTCCTGGAATAATGAAAAAATTCATAATTACTAATTACGCGTTGCGTTTAACGGAGAAAAATTATATGCGAAAAAAAATTTACAAAAATCTAAAAACCAAGTCTCGAATCGGGAGCGAACAGTTTATCGTATTAAACTGTAAAATAAAATTCTACAACAAATCAGCCGAGCTTTTCCTTCTTCTTCTTTTTCTTTTTATTTTTCTTCTTTTTCTTTGTCTTCTTCTTCCTCTTTAGGTAATTAATTCCGTAGACGCGGTTTCTTGTCGTTATAGAATAAAAAGCTGCCGTTTAATCGTTATACCAAAGTATAAACTTTGATAATAAATTTGAATAACTTAATATAGCATAAAGTACCTACACAGACGTGAAAACTTATATCCGTAAATGAAATAATGTCTAACGAATTTATTTTTCGGTTCAAAAATAGTTGGGGAAAAAATTAGCCAAAAATTATGCAACACTATACTTAGCAATCGCATATTGCGTGCAGAAAATTTAACGGTCAGCCTCTCCGGGTAATTGAATATTGAATTATTAATCCCGTTGGTCGTTTAACGGCCCCGATATAATACAGGATCGCATATCCTTCGGGGAAATTTGCTAAGGCGAAATAAAGAAGAGAAAAAATATATTAAGTGACTTTTTTTTTCTCTCCGAGGGGTAAGAGAGAAAAAAAAAAAACGTGCAGATGGGTTTTGGGGAAGTTCAAGTATTATAACGTGATAAAAAAAACTCGACAAAAAGTTAACATATTTCTTATTCACTAACAGTTTTAAGACAACAGGAGCTTATTTTTCCCCAAAAATTGACAAATGGGATAAATTTCAGACGCTAAAATTCGTCTGCTAACGTTTTTCATGATACTAGACATTAGGGTGGTCCTTAAATACCAACTCGAGGAGTGAAGCATGGCAACCTTCAGACAAAAAATCAAAAAAAATTGTCCCTAAATATTAGATTTTTAAAAAAATTCCAATAGGTGCCTAAAGAGGTTCGAAGTTTCTCGTTTAAATACCATTGGATCTTATGATTTTTTTTTCTGCCCATTCGATTTTGGGTCAATTTTGCTCCAAAAAATTCCACTATATAGAAAAAAATCAAGGAAATTTTGTCGGTCAATCTGTCTATGATGTTAGCCCCTGAGCCTGATTTTTTTGCACAATTTTACGCGAAAATATTAGAATTTTCGATTAGCACCCTTACGATGGGATTTTTTTAATATTCTGAAGGTCGTTTCCGAAGTAAAATTTCACGAGGAATGCAGGGAAATTGAAAAAACAAAGAAGAAACCGGAAAAGTTCAGGACTCTTTAGGCACCTGTTAGAATTTTAGAAAAAATCTAATATTTGGAGAGAATTTTTTTTTTATTTTTTGTCTGAAGGTTGCCATACTTCACTCGTCAATTTGGTATTTAAGAACCACCCTACTAGACATACGCTGATTAAAAAAGTATCATGAGCAGGCAGGTTTTCTCTCGCTCTTGAATCGCTCGGTACTTTCTGCGAACGATCGAAAGACCTTAAACCAGGTAGAACCGAGGTACCTAACAGGGTTGAGATAAATTGTACGTCAGTTGTCACCGTAGAATTTAACTGCTCTCTAACCTTTGTAGACAATACGAATGAATTTTACGCTCCTCAACCCAATTGGTGAACGCGAGGGTTCATTAATGAGGGCTTCAAGACCCGGTTTAAAGTACGCGAAAGTACTCCAGGAAGGTTTCTTGATCTTCTAATGAATCGGAGTCCTTATTATACGAAAAGTTTATTCAGTTTTATGCGAACGGTTCAAAAATACCAAAAATATTTCAACCTGTAGAAATACCGGGTGAAATTTAGCGAAAATATACAACCTGATGGGAGTTTTCCGAAAAACTATTCGGAGAGTCCCATGAACTCTGATCATCGTGTCGATATCGATTTGAAATTATCGAAATTTTTGACACTGAGAGAATTATTACAAATTTTGGCAACAAAAAAAAATTTCAGTGTCTCGCCAAGTTTTGATGAAGAAAATAAAAAACACTTTTTCGTGCTTTATCTGGAGACCCGTGCTTATAGCTTTAAGACTTTTGAAGAACAAAACAAAAGTTTTCATTATAAGTGAAATGAATTTTGAAAGATTCGATATACATCAATGATTCCGTGATCCAAAAAGTTTTCAAGTTTAATTTTGCTATAGGAATTTACCACGCGATATCGCAGAGAGAGTTATATGCCCATCTACCTATATACCGTATGAATATACTTGAAGGTTAATGTAAAATCCGTTATCTAGGAAATTACATGCTATTTATGGCCACAATGCAATTTCATGATAATATACCACGATGCGGTTAAATGATTCGATGTTACTGCACGAAGCGTATAGGAATACAGATGATATTATATCATCGCAAATGCTATCTAATGCTGAGCTCAGAATCGTATACACATTAGGGTTCTTTTTTTTTTCAACTCCCCTTTGAAAATCTTGTATATTAGACGTCGAAAAAGGAATCCTGTCCAATTTTTAGCTCTTAATTCCAATTCTAAATACTCGCACTTTTCTTTTTAAGTTTTCCCATGCTAAAAGCATGTAAACATTACGAATTTTTCTTTCGCTGCGCACAACTTAGCCTCATTTCGATGGATTGTTCTCATCCAAGACTCATTTTACAGAGAATTTAGTGTGCTTCAGAAGTGCCTCAGGTAGTTTGGCTGTGGTTTCAACCGCTGCACCTGTGTGAGCCTTCAAAGTCGATTTTATGCATAATTCTTCTTCCTCACTGTGGGCGAATAAACAGTTGGACTTGGAGAAAAAAACTTTTTGACAATTGTGTAGGAAATTTATTTCTCTACAAAAAAGTCCTCTAAATAAAGTCTCTTAAACCAGTATTTCAAAAGATATAAGGACTTTGATTTTTTTAAATATAAAATTCTAACAAAATATCAAGTTCAATATTTTCAAATTAATCAAACTATCATAGGCTCTTTTGAAGAACATTAAATTCTCTGTAAAATGAGTCTTGGATGAGAATAATCCATTGAAATGCGGCTGAGTTGTGCGCGGCTAAAGAAAAAGTAGTAATATTTATAAGCTTTTAGCATGGGAAAACTTAAAAAGAAGAGTGCGAGTTCTTAAAATTGGAATTAAGAGCTAAAAATTGGACAGGATTCCTTATTCGACGTCTACTACAAGATTTACAATGGGGAGTTGAAAAAAAAAAAATAGTCGTTCTAAAAAAAGCACCCTAATACTCATATCTATTTTTTTTTTTTTTTCTTTCTGTTCGTTCGAAAAAAGAAAAATTCTTTCATCGTCATTTTCATATTTCCTACAAAATTATAAAAGCTCAACAAAATGGTATAACGAGTCTAAAATCATTACGATCAAACTACCCCGTAGTTTGGCATATGAAAACATCAGCTTTAAGACCGAATAAGCTACTTTAACGAATTTATAAAATAGATATGAGATTGGAAAGAGTGAATTTGGGTCGGTTTGTTAATAATTTATGGATGTGGTTTGGAGGGAATCGAATCGTTTGAAGATTTTCGTAAATTCATTTACGAACAGTTTTATTTTATTTTATTTCATTTCATTTTATTCATTTTATTTTTTATAATACATTTGAAAGCAGTATCTTCATATATATAGATTAAAAATATATTCTTTGGCCTGATATTCCTGCATTCATAAAAATTTTCTTTTGATCGTCTCACAGCGTCCAATTATAGGCAAAGCAGCATCAGCATCAGCAGCATCAGCATCAGAAGAAGAAGAAGAAGAAGAAGAAGAAGAAGCTAAGAGACGAATAAGACCTCATTTTCATCCCTTATACGTATTGTGACAAAAATGAAATAAAACCATATTCAAAAAAGAGATTAAAAAAAAAAAAAGACAGCAAAAATACATATAGGCAGGTGATAACGACGAGTGGGGACCTCGATTTTTATAATGTAAATAAAATACGTCAGTACACAATGCCTGAGTCATTGTTATACCGTGAAAGCTATTGCGGATCTGATAGCAAATAAACGGATCAGGGTATACAAAGTGAGGATTGAGTGGTATGGATTAATTGAATGCCTATGAGAGTTGCGACCTGATTAATCATCTGAAGAAAGTGAAGAGATTCGTTTGAGTGAATAGATGAATGGATGAATCAATTGACTGACAGTCGAGCCCTACTTGATTTTTGTTTTATTTTTTTTCGTTTTCATTTTCACTTTTATTCTGAATTTCATTTTACGTCAAGGGTAATTTTCCGTCCAACTTTATTCCCGATCGATTTTCATCACAGACATCTGCCTTTGTTTCACACCTCGCTGGTGAGAATTCTATTGAATTAGTATGAACGTTTCAAATTCAGTCAAGTGAATAGAAAAAAAAAAATATATATATATCGTATATATAAACGTAGAATGAAAGATTGAGGTGATTTATGACTTTCTGGTTTATCATCATAATTCAAAAGACAGAAGGTAAAGAAAAAATAATTTATCTTAAGCTCAATATTATTAATGATATCAATTATTTTATTGTCATTTTGAAACACTCAAATCTCTATCTACCTGATCGTGAAAGTTTTTGGAAGAAATTTTCCTTTTATGGGGTAAGAATTGGAAAATTGGAAAATTAGAGAATTGAAAAATTCATAACTTTGAGTGCTGTATAAAAATTTGGAAATCCTGACATAGGTGTCTGCTCATTTTTATGGTACTATCGTGAAAAAAAATTTCAAACAAATCCATAAAGTCTACCGTTTGAAAATGGAGAATTTAACGTGAATCTCTTCGTGTATAAGTAGGTTTACTCAATTCCTCAGAATTCTAATTGACTAAATAAACTTGAACGATGGATAGGTACACCGTATCCCATCCCTCCGTTATCTTTCACGTTTTTTTTTTATATTAAAACTCAAGCAAATTTCAAGTTCTTGTATAAATATAAGAATAATTCAGTCTCTCAATTTCGTGTAAATTTACTTCGGTATAATTTCAATCAAATTTTATACATTTCATTATATTTACATTCGAAAATTGATCTGTCAAAATTATTCGGAAATTGTGAAATCTTGCGAAATGCGGTTTGAAAATGAAAACAAAAATTACGAGATGAAATTTTTTTTTGAACTTTTCAATTTCGGAGTGAAATTTTCATTTATTTCTTATCAGTTTCTCATCCTATCGTCAATCTTGTCTAGTTCGGAAAAAAAAGACGAAGAAAAAGTAGAAGAAAAAAAAAAAAAAAATAGGGCAAAATAAGAACAGGTAAAGCCTCGATTGCAGGCAATGAATAATTCAGGGTGCGAAGCTAACTCGAGATCGTCAAAGTAAGTGGAAGACGTCCGTATCTAGTCAGGCAACAGATGGAGACGCGAATCGATACAAGGGATTACATGGGGTAGATATGTATCCACATACCACATATACATACTTCAGGCTATAATGTAGAATGCATAATTAAAACGATCGAAAGCATAAATTATTTACAGGTTCAAAATTATTATTAATCGTCCTTTTACGAACTGCTTTAATATATTCTTCGTTTTTAATCACGCCAAAATTCTCACGGCTTTTACGTACAATATCAATTCATACGAGCAAGAAAAAAAATTCAACGTGATTTGTACACTCGACATAGAAATTAACAAAAAAAATAAAATAAAATAATAATCGGAATCTAAATACAAATTGCGAGGTTTTACAAATTTTCAAAAAACTGTTCATAATATCATTACATAAAATATCGTCAAATTTTCATAAGTATTCTTAAAGGTATTTCATAACAAAAATTTATGGTATCATCTCAGATTTCGTGGGGTTTTATAAAATTAATTTTTATATTACAATAATTTATAAAATTTCATAAAAATTCGTATGAGTTTAATGACAGATTTGAAAAAAAAAAATCGGAATATAGTTTATGAAACATATCATAAAATTACACGATCAATCCTGAAATATCATCATTTTATAAACTATTATACAAGATTTAACGAAATTACAAATAATCTGATGATTTTTAATGAAGCTGAATATTGGAAATTTTGATAAGCTGTGAATGAAACAAAAAAAAAATCCATAAAAATTCTATAAATTAAACCATGAAATCTTACAACTGTTTCTAAGTCCTGGTGATATTTTCAAAAAAATGAAAATCGCTAAGCGAATTAGAGGCGAATAAATAATACAGAAATGATAATATAATATGTTACACCGATACAGTAAATTGAAGAAATTTGAATTTTTGATGTTTCTACTCATAATAGTATAAGACAAATAAACGATACACCCAAGAGCCTCGTTCAGGATTATAACAATAAAATGAAATTAGACAATTAGCAAAGCGAGTAGGTAATCAAGGCAAATTGCAAAGTAAACTGTTATTGGCTTTTCCATTTCTGTCTGGCTAGGAACTATACAACCATGATCTAGCACTAGGTCAGATGGGGCAAGGTCAAGCCTTGAATTAACCTTTTACTAGCTATATTTACCGTCTACGAGTACAATATAAACTCCCTTTGTTAATTAGTCAGGCATTTGCCACACACATCCATACGTCATGGTATAAACCACTTCGCAGTAACCCCCATGCAGCAAGGATCCTCGAAATTAACGAACAATTCGTTGGCAATAATTAGCCCTTATAATTAGACCCCAATCATCGGACACATGAATTAATTCCATCGACATTGGATCAGGACGATAAATCAGCGCGGAAACAGGGTCGAAGTATCTTTGATGATATCGTGTCCGCGATTTTTTTTTTTGGATTACGAATAAACCCCTGTCGAGACATTCGTCAAAAATGGTTAATTTTTTGAATCCTTGTTTAACCCTTTGAAGCATACATTTTTTGAATGATTGTATGATCGCGAAAATTATTACTCGGGGGTTTTTGGGGTCGCTGATAACGAATCTGGAATCAGAATTTCGAAATTCGAGATGGCGGACCAAGATGGCGGACGGCAAAATCTTGGTCCGCCATCTCGAATTTCGGAATTCTGATTCCATATTCGTTATCAGTGACCCCGAAAACCCCAATGTACAAAAATTCAAAGCTCGAGCGATATTTTTAATTTTTTTGTCCGCCATATTGGATCCGCCATTTTGAATTTCGAAAATCTGATTCCAGATTCGTCGTCAGCGACCCCAAAAACCCTGATGTATGAAATTTCAAGTTATTTCTTCGGATTGATTCTCCAAAAATGAATTTTTCCGAAAAAAACGTCATTTCGTTTAGTTTGTTCATTTATCAATCTTATATTATAAACAATCATGTTAATTGGACTGTATTTTTATGTTCTTTTATTACCCAAGTAACTGAAAAGTGCAAAAAACCGGATCTGAATACGTTAAAAAGTAAATAAATTAGAAAAATTCAAGAAAATCGAGGTGGTAACGTGGGTTACCACCATGCTTCTAAGGGTTAATACCGCAATTTGTAATTTTCGAATTGAAGAGGATAGACGATATCCGTTAGAATTTTCCGAACTAAAATAAGCCCGATGTGTCTTCATCTTCGGTGGAATTTATACCACGATATCTGTGTACACAGGATCTCTACCCTTGCAAGCTTGCCTTGATCTTCACCATACGTTGGGCACCCTGTAGTAAGAGAAAACTACCAAGGGATAGACGACCCTCGAAATATTCCAGATCCCGAGTGACCAGTGAACTGACTAAAACCTGCATCAACCACGAATTACACAGAGTCTAAAAAGGGCTTTATACGTTCTCTGGGTGAATTTTGGTTACATGGTTTTACGTGGAATGGTAATATACACGCATATGAGGGTGCCAGAAAAAAGGGAATAAAAACATTTTTTTGTTTTTTATCTTTCCTTCACTCTCACCACTCTGAAAGTTCGTTTCTTTTTTTTGAAAAAACAAAACAAAAACAAATTCTCTTACGAAATGAGCTTTAATTCGTCTCTGTAACTGTAAGGGATGTCGCGAAACATTTTGTTTCTAGTGTTCCTAGTGTCTATCAATCTAAATTTGGTCGTTTTCTAAAATCAGATCTTTAATCAGCGGCCCCAAAAAATTCTGATTACTAATTTTGATGCAAAACTGTCTATTTTTTGAAATTTCGATACGTTGTATTGCGACCCAAAAAACTTTCTCCGAATGAGTTTCGAAGAGATTGTATTTCAGGAAAAGCCTGGGCTTCAAAAAGTTGAATAAATAGAGCAAAATGGGCTGCGCCACCCCTCAGGGTTGAGCTTGAAAGCTCATATCGTGGGAGGACTTGTTCTTTGTCAAAAACTAACGTTTGTAGTAGTAAGGAGTAGGAGAAAATAAAATCTCTCGTTATCTTTTCGACAAAGTTTTTAAAAAATTTGTCAATTGCAGACGACCATTCGTCTTCTGCTTTATAAAGCAAGAAATTCGTCAAATCTTGACCCAGATACGTATACATATATATATTTGAGAAGTTTCTCTTCGCAGGAAATGATGAAGGAGGGTAAGGAGGGAGTTAGAGGGTAAATTATTCAATTATGGGAATAATGCAGGCCCCATTTCTACACGAGGGACTCTGCTCAGCCACATCGTACAGAATACACAATAATCCACAACCATATACGTGTGTGATATGAAATTTGTCTTGTGTTAATAATGTCATAGCAAGATTGGCTATTTTCTAAGCAATGGTTTGAATTGCAGGGTAGATATACATTCTAAAAGATCAGTACAGCAGAATCTCACCCCCGGCGTTTCCCATCTTCATTTTAACCAAGCTAGTATCAAGTAGTACCTACCAGCATTGGACAGACGACGAAGAAAAAAAAAACTAGAAACCGTTTTTTACCGCGCTCGAGGGGACCTGAGGAAAAAAGAAAAGAAAAGTTTCAAGATACCCAAGGGCAAGCTTTCCATAAGGGTGAAAAATTCGGCGTGGTATTATACGAGGATAGAAGAAAAAAAAGAAAAGAAAAAAAAAAAAAGGAAAATGACGAAGAATAAAAAAGAAAGAGAATAGAAAAACATTATCGTTACATACTTCAAATATGGATATGGCTCGTAGCTTATCAGACGAGAGGAAAAAAAAAAAAAAAAGGAAAAGGGATAAAAGGAACCCACAAATTCTTTCATATTTTACAAAATTGTTAGAATTTTTATGACCATCTCTAAATCGTTATTTCCTTTCGGAATTCGTCTCGAGGGTACAGGATAGACGTCGAGAAAATTTCTGTTCTTCTCTTCGAGTTTTACATGGATGTAGGTACATAAATACATACATACATATCTTTTATCGCGGAAATTTAACTCCCTAAGCTGATGGCAGTGAACCAAGTTGGTTAAACGAGGAAGACTGATGTTCAACATATTTCTGGCTCTTCTACAGGGCAACAAGTAAATAAGCCAGAGTGCTTTTTTGGCACAATATGATGATGCCTTTTGTCGGTTAAAGCGGAGGGGTTGGGTTATCGCATCTATTGTGACTTGGTAGTTATCTCATATCCTCGATGGACCAGAGTGGTCAAGTTCCTTCGATAATAAACTGGCATCGTTTTGTTGGTACAATACTACCATGACGATTGTGTCTATCGTTATTCCTCTTACGATCTAGAGAAAAATATCTCTACACGATGGGATATAGTACACCATGTATACTTGTTGCTCTGGATAATTTAAAAATTGTCATACTTATGACAAATTTTTTTTTCTTCTCATTTTCCATCTCTATATTCTCATTTTCCCATATCTCATTCAAGTTCTTCAAGACTTTCAGATCCCTAACTCAAGCTGTTTTCAAGTAGTTGTAAAACTCTCGCTCTTTCGTTAATGTACCTAAGAATTTACGAGCCAAGAATCATGATCCGTTATTCCAAAGTTATTTTTACGACCTTTTTCAAATCCGAATGGATTTATTTTGATCTATCAAAACCATAAACAGTCACGAATTTTGCTATGGATTAATTACGAAATAGTTGATCAAACGAAGTAGAGCAGTTATTAATTATTCCTTGAATATATATCTATATTAGGGTGGTTCTTAAATACCAAATTGACGAGTGAAGTATGGCAACCTTCAGACAAAAAATAAAAAAAAATTGTCCCCAAATATTAGATTTTTTCTAAAATTCTAACAGGTGCCTAAAGAGTCCTGAAGTTTTCCCGTTTCTTCTTTGTTTTTTTCAATTTCCCTGCCTTCCTCGTGAAATTTTACTCCGGAAACGATCTTCAGGATATAAAAAAAATCCCATCGTAAGGGTGCTAATCGAAAATTCTAATATTTTCGTGTAAAATTGTACAAAAAAATCAGGCTCAGGGGCTAACATCATAGACAGATTGACCGACAAAATTTCCTTGATTTTTTTCTATATAGTGGAATTTTTTGGAGCAAAATTGACCCAAAATCGAATGGGCAGAAAAAAAAATCATAAGATCCAATGTTATTTAAACGAGAAACTTCGAACCTCTTTAGGCACCTATTGGAATTTTTTTTAAAATCTAATATTTAGGGACAATTTTTTTTGATTTTCTGTCTGAAGGTTGCCATGCTTCACTCCTCGAGTTGGTATTTAAGGACCACCCTAATATACATATATATTCAAGGAATAATTAATAACTACTCTACCTCGTTTGATCAACTATTTCGTAATTAATTGAATGAAACAACGAAATTCATTAAACCGATTAGCCGAAATTCTACGGGAATATGACTTTAGAGTAATTAGAAAATTCCTTTCATATATTATACCGTAATAACGCAAAATATGATAACTAATTATAATAACGACCTGCAATGGTACCTATGACGGTACTTAATATCAGAATGTCTTTGTCATACCACGAACGTAGTCCCTCGAGGTGAACAAACCTAAACTTGAATATTTGAGACTCCAATCAAGGATATTCTCCGGGGATTTGTACCAACAACCTCCAGGCCATAATCCGGATGAAAAGAATAAAAAATGCTCATCAGTTTTTTCCTCTCGATACAAAATCGTCGTTTTATTATATAAAAAATTCAGTAAATTTAATATATTTATTTTCATTCTCGAATATTTTTGTTGAATTTTCGAATTTTTTCAATCTCTCTTTAATGCTTTCAATATTTTTTTTTTCTTCTTCTTTTTTCTTTTCTCTCTCGAATATCGTAGCTGTGCTGTAGGTTTGCAATAATCTAAAACACCTCTCGCCGTCGAGCCAAGTTTCAATTTACAAGTTTAATCTAACGTAAACTAAACTTGAATCCCGAAGCGAGATTCATCGGTAACATTAATTACCGTTCCTTAGTACACTTAATGCCAAAGATTATCACCTTCACCGTTCATCGGGGGTGGCTCAAAGAGCCCATTTACTAAAAACGTGACTTGAATTATAATCTCGGTCTTAAAGTACAAAAGGGAAATTATAATTAAAATTCTGACGACAAAAGGGGGGCTGAAACTATAACCGGAACAGGTAAAATTTCACGAAATTTCAAATATGGAAAGAGAAATTGAACTGTTAAATATGTATCGACTATAACTTGTTCCTAAAAGGGTGATTTCGAAAAATTAGTTGTATGTAGTATTAGGGTGCTTTTTTTCGAACGACTATTTTTTTTTTTTCAACTCCCCTTTGAAAATCTTGTAGTAGACGTTGAAAAAGGAATCCTGTCCAATTTTTAGCTCATAATTCCAATTCTAAATACTCGCACTCATCTTTTTAAGTTTTCCCATGCTAAAAGCATGTAAACATTACGACTTTTTCTTTCACCACGCACAACTCAGCCACATTTCGATGGATTGTTCTCATCCAAGACTCATTTTACAGAGAATTTAGTGTTCTTCAAAAGTGCCTCAGGTAGTTTGGCTGTGATTTCAACCGCTGCACCTGTGTGAGCCTTCAAAGTCGATTTTATGCATAATTCTTCTTTCTCACTGTGGGCGAATGAACAGTTGGACTTGGAGAAAAAAACTTTTTGACAATTGTGTAGGAAATTTATTTCTCTACAAAAAAGTCCGATAAATAAAGTCTCTCAAACCAGTATTTCAAAAGATATAAGGACATCGATTTTTTTAAATATACAATTCTAACGAAATGTCAAGTTCAATATTTTCAAATCAATCAAACTATCATGGGCACTTTTGAAGAACATTAAATTCTCTGTCAAATGAGTCTTGGATGAGAACAATCCATTGAAATGCGGCTGAGTTGTGCGCGGTTAAAGAAAAAGTAGTAATATTCACATGCTTTTAGCATGGGAAAACTTAAAAAGAAGAGTGCGAGTACTTAGAATTGAAATTAAGAGCTAAAAATTGGACAGGATTCCTTTCTCGACGTCTACTACAAGATTTTCAATAGGGAGTTGAAAAAAAAAAAATAGTCGTTCCAAAAAAAGCACTCTAACGTACTATAATGTACTTGGAATCACCAGGTAAGCCAGTCTGTATAGGTCTCATTGATTTTTGGTGGGTTAGTAGGCGGATCTGTGGTTCCGGAAATGACGTCATCGCGATGTTTGGCCCTCCGGTTTGACAGCTTCCGGTCTACAGAACCGAGCTTGTCTCGAGTAAACTGAAACTCGAAACGATTCTGTATATAGTGTATAGGACCTGTATATCTTATTGCCGATTTTCTGGACGATGAGGATTTACTTAGAGATTTAACGTCAACCACGTCTATGAAGACCTCGCGATATGACCAAGATATATAAAACCAGCTCGTTGACCTTTTTCAATTTAAAACAAGGAGTCAGACTACCTAACTAAGTCGAGGGTACCTACTTCACTCACCCTTTTACGTCTGAGTACAAACAGATTTTTATCTCCGAGTTAAGTATTTAAGAAGGAAATAAAGAGAGAAAGAAAAGAGATAACATGTTATAAAATGAAAAGACAAGAGTGGAAAAAAAAAGTCTCGTTGAAGAGAAATTCCAAAATAATTTCTATGACGTATAGTCTTATTTTTTTATTTTTTTTATCATAATAATTTCTAGTAGATCGAAGAATCTCGTAATATGAGATGAAAATTATTATTATTTGTTTTTTTTTTTTTTTTTTCAGAAAGACGACGAACCGTCGCGCTGACGTCAATCAGCGTGCCAATCCATAACCATTACGAGTATTGGTCGATTAATGCCATCAAATTCTATGCTGGTAGACCCTAACGCCTAGCCTGAGCCAGACGCGTAACGTTTTATCAGAAAATGTTTATCTCCGAACTTCTCGAGCTACGCGATTATGCGAATATAATATCTAAGAGTTTGAGAAATTTTGATGAATTATCGCAAAGAGACAAGAAAAAATGAAATAATAAAATACGAACTTAGGTTTGTCTTTCGAAATTCAAATCGTTTGAATTCAAATTTAAAAAAAAAAAAAAGCTTAGGGTCTGCTGAAACGCTTTATCACTTTACCTATACCAGTCTGTAAAATATTTGAAACGTAGCTACGCTCTTGAATTAACAATGAAATTTATGTATAGATATACGTGAATTTTGATATCACAAGTCTGGACATGACAGGATGAAATCTAGAGAACCTCTCATGCAACGCTTTATTCTCTGACAGGCGAAAGTGCGTATATGTATAAAGCTGTGGGTACAGGGTACGCGACAGTATCAAACTCAGGGTGAGTGAGGAAGAGGAATGAATATCTAGCATAGTAGCCGCGTATCCTAGAACCCCATGAATTAATAATCGAGTTTAGAAATTTTCGTTAGGTAGCTAGTTACGGGCTGAAATTATTCGCAAATTTTCGTGTTCTAAATTATACTCATCATTCTCCTGTGGTCATTGGATTCCTTGATGAAAACTGAGACGAAGTTTCATTAGCTAAAACCTCGAGGGTCTAATAGTTTTCAAACTAGAGCCAGTATCGTTATTAACCAATCGTGGCTCGCCCCTAGCGGCGAGTCAGTGAACCGCCGAGTAACGGACACAACGTAACCGTTAGAAATATTAAACTCGCTGCCATTTGAAAACTATCAAACCCTCGATTTTCGCGCTAAGACATTTTCGTATCCAATTTTGACAGAGAATACGATCGCTATGGATACACGAGGTTTAGGCTTTGCGAAAATAGCAAACAGTATTTTCGCGCTAATGTTCATTCTTATCATCGTCTATGTGCACAGCTGAAGTAATTAATTAGTAATAAGGCAGAGTGGTGGCAATGCCTGTCCTACATTGCCACCATGTCCTATATTGCCACCAGTCCTATATGCAAGAGGAGGCTTGAACATAAAATTATCAATATCTGATAAAAACCAGCGACAATAATACCATTTCGTTTCATTTGTGCGATTTTTTTCCTTTTTTTAATCGAATAACACTTTTTCTGCGATACAGCTCACGCATTCAGTCTTTTAGAAATTTTGATTCCAGAATTTTTACCACCACATAAAGGGGTGCAAAATCATAGCAAATAATGTATTTAGTTTTTTTTCCACCTTGTTTGACCGCCAGTTTAATCAAAACGAAGTGTCTGCCTTGAATTATTTACGACAAGGGTAGTGAAAATTCGAGATGACCCACCATAGTTAACGTATAGGGTAAACAAAATACTTATTCTTTTTTTTTTTTTTTTGTTTCTATCGATATTGAAGTCCATTAAAATTGGTACACACCAATACCACCGAAACGCAATGAGAACGTAAAATAAATATGAAAAAAAAAAAAAAGTTTCGAAAATGGTTATGAATTGATAGGGTGAAATAAAAAATTTATCGATATGCTATATATGAGAAGAGAGAAAGGAGAGAAAAATTTGATAGACGTTACAGGGACAGATGGTAACAATATCAACCCCATACGGAAAAATTGGGAAAAAATGACACGATATAAGGCCGTATCAAGCCGTATATCATTTTCCGTTATATTTATTGTTATAGATGCATATATAGGCAGGTATATGACTGTATATAAGCTCTGAATAAAAAATGGGCTTTTCCATTTATGCTATACTACGCAGGGATACGCAATACTAGAGCCGACGTTATTTAGGCGGTTATTATACGATCTGCAGATAATTTATGGAGTCTAATTATATCCTGCAAGGTTCTCTGTTAATTAACGGACGCACCTAGAGCCACCTGAGCCCATAAGTATGTATTTTGGTGTCAAGCCAAGCCCAACGCAGACCCCAACCCTTTAGAGCTTAAGGAACCTTGGAAGCCTAGCTCGCGTGCGTAAGTAGGAAAATGGGGTGCTACAGTTTATATTCTTTCTTCTTTTTCGAATGAAATGATTTTGTAAAAAAAACAAAAAAAAAACAGCAAATTTTAAACGCTGCACAGATTTGTTCTTGTATAGTTAAAAATAAAAAAGTAACTCAGACGCGATGCAGGTATGACAGAAAAAAAGAAAATAAGAAATATCTTCTTTGGTCACACTTTTGTGGCTCTAATCCTTTGGAACATCCCCTATCCGGGTAAAGCAGACCCTTTATGAGGCACATGACCGTAATAATCTTTGGTCACAAGCATGTGAGCATCGAGGGGTTTATTCGGTTTACTCTTTGTTCACCGGCGAGATTAACCGCTGAAATGTTATTTTCCTTTCAATTTTTCATCTCATTGGTTTTTTTTTTTTATTTTTATTTTTTTAATGAATGGCTGTTAGGGTTAATTCGATGTTTGTTTAAACGAATCTAGACATTATTATGTAGAATAAGAATCATTTAGAAAACTAAGAAAATAAGCTCGGAGAAATTGGTTGCTAAAATTAATTGCTAAATTTATTTGACTTAATTTTTGCATCATTATTTTCTCACGTATGAATATCGTCGGATCTATTTTACTCCGGTCTCTCATCATCTGGTGATTAATTTTAACTAGAATATTTCCCAGCTGATGATCCAGCAGGATGATTAATTGTGAGATAAATATATGGTCTTGATATCCTGCAAGCGCTTAGCGCTTAAGGATTAGATTAGAAATTAATATCTTATCAATTATCCAGACATCGGGTAATCGCATTGAACCAGGTAAGCTCCATTTCGGATAAGGGACCATTGAATGATTGATATTTGAAGTAGAAAAAAAAAAATTATTGTGATCAATTTTATTCTCGTTCTGTTATTTAAAGCCTTCAGTCTTATAATTCATCATATTTTTTTAATCCTTGAAATCGTCAGGACCATTTCGGGATAAATCTTCTTCAAGTGTATGGTATGTATTATATATTAATTCCTGTAAACGATGAAACCGGAGACTTTTGGATCGTGGATATGCATATATTCAAGAGAAATGGAGAATTTCTCTGGCCAACTTTATGCGACACAATTCATACTTCCGGGGGTTGGTTTTGGTAACGGCGCTTTGAGAAATGGTTCCTTTTATCGTAAATAATGATCACGGATTGAGTTGGAAAATAAAAACTAAATAAAAACTAATCTATGGTTAATTTTTGTTATTTTTTTTCTATTTTATTTTTTTCTCATTTCACATAATATGTTATAAAATCACAATAGTATAACATACGTAGGTGGGATCTTTATAATTACAAACCTCGTTTAGCGTCACCTCATTATCCGCTTAAAAACTTCAAGGAAATAAGGAAATAAGAAAGTAAGGAGGTAAGAGAAAAGAAAAAAAAAAAAAAAAATCGCTTATTACACGGGATTTATAAAAGTGTTGTTATACTTTTTTCCTTTTGTGAAAAACGTGACACTCGTAAGTTTTGCTCAGATACGAACTTCTGAAAATAATAACAAGAATAAGACGAGGAATGAAAGAGAGTTTGAAAAGACAAGAAAAAATGAAAAGAAGAAAAAAAAAAAGGAAATTCAAAAACCGCTAAGTATTTTTCCCTTACTTTAAAAGACACGATTAAGACGTAATATAAAGAGAAAAAGGCAAAAAAAAAAAAAAAAAACAGGCAGAACTGTAAGCTCCATTGTTAAATCTCTCACCCTGCGAACTATTTATGAATCGATAAAAAATGTTGGATACATCGAATAACGTGAGATTTTTAACAGATTTTATTCGATTTTACGATCTCTTTGAAAAAAAGAATTCGAATTTAGTCTTTTAAGGATTCATAGACTTTGGAAATTCTCTTTGAAAATTTTAAAACGTATCGATTAACGTATTGATAAAATGAAATCAGTGTCGAAAAAAATTGAAGTATTAGACTAATTTTTCAAAGCTTACATAGTGATTTGAAAAAAAAAAAAAATAGAATCGAATCAAAAATACTTTAAATCAGAAATGTGGAGATTTGAAATCGTCGAGTCGGTAGAAAAAAAGTTCGAAGAGTGTAAAATTTGAAAATGATAAAAAAAAATGTTTGAAAATTCAAATAGTTTAGCGAGTTTTGTTGAAAGTTAGTAAATGGATTTGATTTTGACCGGTCCAAAGTGTCTCGGGGAATTGAAAGAATCCACAAGGGTCAAGTGGCATAAAGAACGACGAGAAAATCCTGGCTAACAAAAGTAGTTCTCTGTTTTATTTCAACAATTGTAATGTCTCACATATATACCTATATAGGTATTAGGGTGGTCCTTAAATACCAACTCGAGGAGTGAAGCATGGCAACCTTCAGACAAAAAATCAAAAAAAATTGTCCCTAAATATTAGATTTTGAAAAAAATTCCAATAGGTGCCTAAAGAGGTTCGAAGTTTCTCGTTTAAATAACATTGGATCTTATGATTTTTTTTTCTTCCCATTCGATTTTGGGTCAATTTTGCTCCAAAAAATTCCACTATATAGAAAAAAATCAAGGAAATTTTTTCGGTCAATCTGTCTATGATGTTAGCCCCTGAGCCTGATTTTTTTGCACAATTTTACGCGAAAATATTAGAATTTTCGATTAGCACCCTTACGATGGGATTTTTTTTAATATTCTGAAGGTCGTTTCCGAAGTAAAATTTCACGAGGAAGTCAGGGAAATCGAAAAAACAAAGAAGAAACGAGAAAACTTCAGGACTCTTTAGGCACCTGTTAGAATTTAAAAAAAAATCTAATATTTGGGGACAATTTTTTTTTATTTTTTGTCCGAAGGTTGCCATACTTCACTCGTCAATTTGGTATCTAAGAACCACCCTAATAGGTATATACTATATGTATATAACGAGAGGATTCAATATCAAATAAGAATTTTCTTTATTCTCGCATTTATCTCGGTAACTGTAGGTGCGATGTATTTTATTTTACTTTTTTTCTGTCTTTTCTTTTAACTTTTCTCAACCGTACTAAAAGTTATTGAATTTTCTCCCGTTGATATAGGTAGGTATATATATATATATAGGTAGATGCAGCAAAGACAGCTGGATCTAAAAAAATTTCATTAAATAAATGAAAAGATAATTTTCATTTTGAAAATCGATGAAACTTTTTTCTATAATCAGGCACTCGAAAACACATTTTTTTTTTTGTTTTTTTTTTTTCTTTCTCTTGTCATGGTTCGAAAATATGGGACGAGAATGCTAAATATTCTTCATTTTTTTTTTTCCTCATCCAATTTTCGAACCATGACAGTTTCATCGATTTCAAAAATATCGCGGTAAAAGGTGCGAAATAATTAGAGTTATCATTTATGACCGTAATAAACCAAAAAAAAATCATTGGTCATCAAAATTCCCAGAGGGTCAGGCTGATGACCCCGTGGTTTGACGTGGAATGTCCCATAATACATCTAATATGACTCTATCACTCGCTTTACAATTTCAACTTAATTATATATCATTCTACCAAAAACTACAAAGGGAAAAGAAAAAAAATAAGGGGGCTTAAAGGATATGGAATATTATTGCCTTTGCCCAACTTCTGGCACATTTATAATATATATATGTGTGTGTGTGGGAGAGATCGGAGCCCTTTCTAAATATAGAAGCCCATCTTTTCGCGGTTTCAATCCAGGATAAGGGTTGGAAACGAGAGGGAGCCAAAAACCGCATCTACATGAAAAGCGAAGCTGAATTTACTGCCGAAACTTTCTTGTCCTTTTTATTCCTTTCCTTCTTCTTCTTCTTTTTCTTTTTCTTCTGTTTTTTTTTACCTATTTTTCGGTTTTATCGCTTTTCTCTTTTTTTTTTTTTTTTTTCCTCTACATATTTTCGGAAAGGTAGGATACGGCATTAAGCCGCGTACACACGCATTTCTGTATGTACTACGTACTTTATTTATGCACACGTTTGAATCATGCATGTTTCAAAGGAGAACGAGTGCAAAAAACATCAAGAAAAAAAAAAAAGAAATAAAGAAAAAGTATAAAATAACTGCCAGTTGTATTCGAGAGGAAAATTTGTTTCTTTCTTTCTTTTTTCTTCTTCAAAATTTTATCGTTTCACATCTTCGTACCTCGTTAAATAAATTCTCTTTATGATCTTGTTCTTCTGTTCTTTATTCTTATTTTTTTTCTTCTTTTCTTTATTTGTTCCCTATATGCTTTTTGTCGGTAGAGAATAAAAATAAATATATATATACATTATTCACGTACAGGTAAACTGTAAAAAACAAAAAAAAAAAAAGAAAATTCAAAAAAGGTAAAATTTCCATCGTTTTTATTACTATACTTATCTGTTTCGTAGTAATATAGCGATTAAATATTCGAGAGAGCGATAAGATAATATAATTTATTATTAATTATCTAGATTATATTTTGATTAGCGTGCAGAACAACCCTTGGGCCTTCCTATACGCGAGTCATCGTATTATTATTGTTATAATTGCTATTTAGCAACGTTAAACTATTTCAAAGGGAAAACATGAGCCTAATTAGTTGAAAGATTTTCAAGATCTTAATTATAGACACTCAATCACAATATAATAGAAAAATCAAAACTACAATTCAAAATTTCGAATTCACTCCTTTTTCATTTTTTTTTTTTTTCATATGTATAATAGTTCGATTTCAAGAGCTCAGAGCTGGCTAACAGATGCTGGGTAATTGCCCTATACACATCTTTCAAACATAATGATAAATGGATAAAAAAAAGCAATTATAAATAAATTGGAAAAAGTAACAAAAAAATCGCTGCATAGAAACAAATCATGAAAAATCTGCTTCATTTCTGAATTTCAATTTCAAGTACTCTGCGGTAGACAGCGAGCTCCTGGTTAATCAATCCTCTACACAGTTTTCAAACATAATAATAAATCGAGAATGAACAGAAAAAAAAAAAAAGTGAAAAATATAAAAAAAAAAATATAAAAACGCTGTACAGAAGTGAATCTGAAAAATCTGCTTTATCTCTGAAAATCAATTTCACTTCATCGCTAAACCGGATTAGTCACACGAATCTATTCCAGAAAAATCTACGCTCTATTTTGTCACATGGTCTTCGACTATATTAAAGCTGATAGTTTGCTGTATATCCAGAGATTCCATCTCTAGGTTTTTGTTATTCATATTTTGAAAATAATGATAAAAATTTAGTGTCAAACAAGGTATAGATAGATAGGAACAGATTTCCCTGATTTTTTACATTAATTTCAAATATATTAGGGTGGTCCTTAATTCGGTGTCAAAGTAAAATTTCGCATATAAAAAAACACCCAAATTTTGGGTACTGCGATGTTATTTTTGACTTCCTATCACATTATCGCTTCTCTGAATCCGAAAAATTAACAGATTTTTAACGACAAAATATTATTCGTCGCAATTTTGAGATGAGAAATTTTTTTATTTTTTTTTTTGGTGCGCTGTATCTTCGAAAATTACATCGTTGAAGATCTGTCGAATTTTCATGGAATACCTACTACTACAGATAAGGAGTGGAACAAGTTTCAGATTTTTCGGAGCTATACTGTAATAGGGAGGAAAAAAAATCGGTTGCGTAATGTGAGAAATCGTGTTTTATTACAATGTGAAAATTCGTAGGTTTATTGAGCCGATACTTCGAATCGAGATATGAACCTGGGATTTTGACTAAATTTTCAGACACAATTCTGGTCCATGAGAGCATTGAAATTCTAAAATGATCAAATCAACCCCTTCACTGTCAGTAATCCTTATTGGGGCATCTGGAAAGAAACATATTTAAATTATTACAATCCAATTGCCCATGGGTATCTTAAGGTTTTTGATATTGCTGAATCCGAATCTGAAGTCAAATTTGCAAAATATAAAATGGCGGATCCAATATGGCGGATCAAAATCCGTAAAAAATATTTGTATTTCATTAAAAATGGTTATCCTATCGTTTTTTAGGTCATGGAGTCTGAATCTAATATCAGATTTTCTAAATTGGAAATGGTGGATCCAGTATGACGCTTCGAAATTCCAAAAAAAACATTTGGACTTTAATAAAAATGGGTATCTTATTTTTTTTTTTTTGAGGTCGCCGAATCTGAATTTGGTTTGGACTCCGCGCCTTTAAAGATTATAAAATTACAATTTTTTATCGAATTTCCACATTTTTTGGACTTTTGATTTGCCATTTTGATTTCTGGGAAACTGATATCAGATCCGGATCCAGCGGCGCCGAAAACTTTTCTAATAAAATTTTCATACAGGTTTGAAAACTTTTTTGTTCCCAACAGATTTTTGGCACGAAATGTTCTTTTTCACCTAACAGCGAAGGGGTTAAGGACCACCCTATGTATCTAATTAAATTCCAAGCCCCCAGGTATGTATCTCAAAGTCTTAATTAATTATTCAAACTGAGTAAACGGAATAGAATTTTCACATACCTTCGCGAACTGTTGTGGTAATTTTCTATTGCTTAAGAGAAGGCGAAGTTAAGGGGTATAAGGTATAAGGTATAGGTATAGGTATAGTGAAAAAACATACGATTTATTACCTAGGTGTAATAAATTTCCACACCTCTAACTCGGGTAGATGATAATATAATCTCTGGCTATTCTTTTTCCCTATTTCTCTCTCTCGTTCTCTCTCTCTATCTATCTTTTTGGATATAGCTGTATGTATATTGTATACACACTAGGGTGGTTCTTAAATACCAAATTGACGAGTGAAGTATGGTAACCTTCAGACAAAAAATAAAATAAAAATTTCCCCAAATATTAGATTTTTTTTCAAATTCTAACAGGTGCCTAAAGAGTCCTGAACTTTTCCCGTTTCTTCTTTGTTTTTTTCAATTTCCCTGCCTTCCTCGTGAAATTTTACTTCGGAAACGACCTTCAGAATATAAAAAAAATCCCATCGTAAGGGTGCTAATCAAAAATTCTAATATTTTCGCGTAAAATTGTACAAAAAAATCAGACTCAGGGGCTAACATCATAGACAGATTGAACGAAAAAATTTCCTTGATTTTTTTCTATATAGTGGAATTTTTTTGAGCAAAATTGACCCAAAATCGAATGGGAAGAAAAAAAAATCATAAGATCCAATGTTATTTAAACGAGAAACTTCGAACCTCTTTAGGCACCTATTGGAATTTTTAAAAAAATCTAATATTTAGGGACAATTTTTTTTGATTTCTTTTCTGAAGGTTGCCATGCTTCACTCGTCGAGTTGGTATTTAAGGACCACCCTAATACACACAGCCCTAGATACACATACCTAAATGGCAATAATTTCATATTAATTATTATTATTATTATTATACTCAACTCAGCGGGAAATTCCATCGCTTGTTATTCGGGAATATAGGTATATCCATTTGCGAATTCCAAAGCCATATCCACTCGAGCTGCAACGCAATTCAATAGAATCGATACGCCAGTTATTGGAAACTGCATTTCCACTCTTTTTCTTTCTTCTTCATTTTCTTCGTTTTTTTTTTTTTTTTTTAATTCTGATCAGCTTTTACCGCCCCTTTGATCTCGACGCTCAGATTCTTTCAGTTTCGATATTCTAATCAAGGAGATTGAATAAAAATCGTTGGTATAAAACGAACCAAAGTTTCCCGACCTATTTTTTTTTCTTTTCTATTTATTTTCACAATTTTTTTTGGTTTTTTTTTCTTCTAATTATTCGTCGCAGTTTTTGGCACAGTTAATTATTTATTCCGTTTTTTTTCTATCCACATATATATTCTACTACGGTGAGAAAAAAAAATGACCGGTAAAATTATTCACGGAACAATTATATACCGCGTATATATACGCGAGACACCGAAAACAAGAAATGTTTATTCGTAGTAGAAAATACGAATGTACATACATTCATTATGGTAATTTCGAGTATACAGAACATGGAACAAGAGTTTCTAGGGAAAAGTTACAAGTACAGCAACTCGTGGTTTCGATTACCTTTTGTGTTCTTCACTATATGAGAAAGTTTTCTGAATACGGAATAGAAGGGGAAATAAAAAATTCTACATTTATTTTTAGAACATTTTTCTCATCGTTTCCGAAATTCTAGTAATCAGCAATCAGCAATCAGATGCTATACCTCTCATAAACAGCCTCACAGTTAATTAATCTCTCCATCATTACCTACTATGGCGGAAAAATCATTTTTCCGTCTACCACAAAAGCTTTTCTACCTATTTTAATATCCGTAGTTCACACTGTGCAGGAATCTGTACTAAACAAGTGTGTTGAATCTGAACTTAGAAAGAACAATAGTTTTCATCTAATCCTGTACGAAGTGTACGAAAAATTAGTTCTTAGAAGAAAAAATAAAAAATTGATTAAAAATGCTAGTTTTTTGCACCCCTATTGTCTAAACGCCTGAAAAATTCAATTGATTATGAAAAATTTGATATTATAAAGAATCGGATGTGTTATATTTTTTGATATTGTATTTGGATAATATTTCGTTTATCCTGGCGCGATTTGAAATCACGATTAGTTGGTTCCACTCTTGTTCACCCGGGTTATGTTACGGTCAGGTTAGACCTTTACACGTTAACCTCGAGATAAATTTCCACCCCAACACGCAACGGTATCGATGTAGTATCGAAACCTACCCCTCAGTCAGCCACACGCACTTCTATACCGTATAACGAGGAAAATTCCCTTTTCCTCCTCCATCCCCCGCATGTTTGCATACACTATATTCGTTTATACTATGTTTAATGTTTATGCTACACAAGGGTGTCTGAAAAAAAAAAATTCCACCATTCAAAACGTTAGTTTTTTCTTTAAACGAAACAAATCCTCCAACAAAATGAGCCAAAAGCCATTTTTTCATTTCTATGCAACTTTTTGCACTTTGCACTTTTCCTTGAATGCGATTTTTTTTAAACTCATTCGGAAAGGGTTTTTCGAGTTATTTAGTCCGGATCTAAAAGTCAGAATACAAAAATTCAGAATGATGAGCCTATTTGGTGGAACAAGATTATAAAAATTAGACTGATTTACGTCAAAATCAATTCTCGATGGTTTTTGAAAATTAAGAATTATGAAACGAAATCCTAAAAAGCAGGCGAAATCGCATAAAAATTACTAATCAGGATTTTCTATTATCCATCAATGTAAATTTGGTCGTTTTTGAAAATCAGATTTTAAATCAGCGGCCCCAAAAACCTTTGATGACCAATTTTGATACAAAACTGTTTATTTTTCGAAATTTCGATACGTTGTATTGGACTGTCCATTTCGAATTTCTGTATTTCGAATTCGGATCTATAATCAGCGACCCAAAAAACCTCCTCCGAATGAGTACCGAAGAGATTGTATGTCAGGAAAAGCCTGGGCTTTAAAAAGTTTAATAAATAGAGCAGAATGAGTTGCGCCATCTCTAAGGGTTGAACTTCGAAGCTCATATCGTAGGAGGACTTGTTTTCTGTCAAAAATTAACGTATGTAATAATAGGAGTAGAGAAAATAAAATCTCACGTTTTGTTTTAGACTGTATAACGTCGGCTGTATAATTTTGAGATAAAGTTTTTTTTGAAAATTTGTCAATCACAGACAACTATTCGTCTTCTGTATCTTATATTCAATTGATAAGGGTAGTAAAACTGAGATGTCGATTTCTTTTTTGAACCCCCTATTTTATCACATACGTATATAATCCCCCATGATTTGGTTTCCTGGATTTTCCTAATATCTAACAATCACGTCACGGATTGAGTTCGAACTTGTGATTCGAATCGGGATGGGTATATAATTAAATCGCGTTTCGCATAGAATTTAAATTATAATTAATGAAATTATGTTACCAGAGACTGGCGAGAAACTAGAGGATCAAACTGTTTGACCAATTCGCATTTAGCTTTTATTACGTGTCAATGAAATTCAGAAGGAAAAAGGTCAAATTCATTATTATACTATAAAAGCTAGGGGGTTGAAAAACAAGCAAATCTCATAATAATTCCTCATCAATTTTCAAAATTCACAGTTTTTATACGACAGATATTTTATTTATCACAATTTCGAGATTAGAAAGATTTTTGTTTCAGAGAATTTTCTTCACGCGGTTGAGTACGTTGAATCAATCTTTAAATTCTAGTATAAAGAAAAGGGGGTAGTAGGTATTCATGTGAAAGGAAATCGATTTCTGATATCCACGGATGCAAAATCCGAATTTCATCAAATAGAAAACCGAAGCTACCCATAGCATCGTGTAGTAAAAAATTTAGGTATGCGGGAAACGTCTTAAAGTGTAGCAAATATATACAAAAGTCAACGAGGCATTACAAATCGTGAAAATACGTAACGCCAAAAAATTTTTCCCCTCTCAAATATCGTTAATCTCTACCAATCCCAACGTATTTGAGTATCAAATCCAGTCCATTTATTACACTTTAATATAAAACAGTAAATTTTTTTGGAATAATCTTTTCATCTTTCATCAGCTTCGTGATATCAAAACTATTCGCTGCGATCGATGAATGAATTTTGCTGATTTCAGGGAACCCGTTCTTCACCCTTTCGGATTTCTAGTATCCAAAAAAACAAACCTAAATGAAGATAGATGGTCTGTCCGACTAACTCGGGGTGAAAACAAAAAAAATCTGATATTTACAGTATTTCACATCCAGATTGATGGGCATGAAAAATTTCCATATCTCGTTGAATGTAAACGTTCGTTTATACCGGACAAAAAAAAAATCGACTTTCATCTTCTGACCGACAATTTATAATTTTTATACTTTCATAAAATATATTTCATCGTTTTTAGAAATTTGCAGAATATTGAATCGAAATACGATAGGCATGCAAAAATTTACACTTCTCTAGATAAAAATTTGCGCATTTATTTCCGCGTAAGGAAAAAAAAAAAGAAATTAATTTTCAAATTTCTACTGCCATAGTCTGGATTTTTGAAATATACTTGACAATATTTCCTGTATCTAAATTTTGAAATAATTCGAAAAATACAATTTGAGTAAAACGGGCTTAGATTTAGCCCTAAAATAAGGGCGAGGGTTGAGTCAGGTTCAATTTCCTGTTGGTAAGTATGTACTATGTACAAGGGTCGTTTATGAAATTGAGAAAATAGTAGTCTATACGTGATGTGACATTAGTTGAAGACTAACTTAAGTAAAATCAAATACAGCCGCCATATTTGATCCCTAAAGTTTATAAGGGCGTAGAAAATACATCCTAGCTACAAATTTTACTCAAATTTTACTCAACGCTCTTGTGCAGTATAATAAGCCTCCGGTAATTTGATAAGTTTCTACAACTTTCCTAAATCAAGCTTAAATCTCGATTATATTTCCCTCTTCCTATTTTCTCACCCCTATTTCCATCCGCTTCTTAAAAAGTTGCAACAGCTTATGTTAGACTTCTTATTAATTATTAACGAATTTATTCATTGTTTACAATTTTTCTTTACAGTATTTATTAATCTTCTTTTCTAACGCTTCTATAATCCATTTTCGCAAATGAGGCATATGCCAATATTGCCTTGTTCAAAGCCGTATGTATATTTTTCAAAAATCACAAAAAAATCGAGATTGTAGAAATATTTTGATTAATTTTTGACAAGTGTTTTGAAAATCTTAAGTCATTTCATTTGAAAAATTTAAAATTGATGTTTTGAAAGTCTGTCAGATTTGTCATTACCCTGTTTAAAAAAAAAAACAAATAAATAACAACATATAGCCCAATTTTTTCTTGATATTAGATTACATGTATGTATGCATTAGGGTGGTCCTTAAATACCAACTCGAGGAGTGAAGCATGGCAACTTTCAGACAAAAAATCAAAAAAAAATTGTCCCTAAATATTAGATTTTTAAAAAAATTCCAATAGGTGCCTAAAGAGGTTCGAAGTTTCTCGTTTAAATAACATTGGATCTTATGATTTTTTTTTCTTCCCATTCGATTTTGGGTCAATTTTGCTCCAAAAAATTCCACTATATAGAAAAAAATCAAGGAAATTTTTTCGGTCAATCTGCCTATGATGTTAGTCCCTGAGCCTGATTTTTTTGTACAATTTCACGCGAAAATATTAGAATTTTCGATTAGCACCCTTACGATGGGATTTTTTTTATATTCTGAAGGCCGTTATTCCGAAGTAAAATTTCACGAGGAAGGCAGGGAAATTGAAAAAACAAAGAAGAAACGGGAAAACTTCAGGACTCTTTAGGCACCTGTTAGAATTTTAGAAAAAATCTAATATTTGGGGACAATTTTTTTTTATTTTTTGTCTGAAGGTTGCCATACTTCACTCGTCAATTTGGTTTTTAAGAACCACCCTAGTATGCATACGTGATTCGTGAAACCAATATATTGTATATCAAATATGTGGTATAAAAATACGATTATATCGTAAAAAATTTATACGAAATGATTTAAAAATAATAATAAACCGGACTTAGGGGATCATCCCGGTCTCAGTTCTTAATTTATTTATCTTTTTCCGTTCTAAATCCTTTGAGCTTTTTACAGCCCAAGTTAAAGCCACTCGTTTCGCGCCCAATGGCTACAGAAGAGCCTTCATCATGTAAAAACATAATTAGCGAGAGTGTGAAGTGGCAGCTGGTGTCACAGAGGCTTGGGATACCTCGTCCTTTTCACATTCTATCTTCCCCATCTTCTCTCTCTTCTCTCTCTTCTCTTTAAAGTTCCTACTCGTATCTCCTACTTTCCCAAATCTAATGCAAAACGTACCCCTAGTATAACAGAGCGAGTCGAGTATTCCAGAAACGTACAGCATAGGCATACATGCACATTGAACATATATAATGTCTCGGTGAACACGTACCTACATTTTAAACATTAAACATTTTCTGCATTCCCAGTTTATCTCTTCATTTTATATATAGGTGGACGTTCTTTCTCCGACATATTCAAAGGCTGCACCATAAACTAAGTGCATATTTAACGAGCTGTAGGAAATACTTGCTTGAGTCATTGCAGAGGCTGTGCGAAACACTCAGACTTGACAATCTTCCTTATTTTCATTCTTAAATAATTATACGAATTTTGACAACGTCCAGACAGTCAAATCACAAAATATATTAAACGTTTTTTGGTTTCTTTTTGGTTTTTTTTATCACAAAAACACAACTGGGTTCCTAAATGACTAAATGTTCGGAAAGTATGGCGGACATGATTACTTAAAAACCGTTTCATCCATCGACTTGAAATTTGTAGCGAAATTTTGAGATACTTTTATCTCTGGACTAAACTACGGTCATTACATTAGTGCTCTTATTTCAGAAATTGAATCCCGGATAAGATGGCGTACGTATCGTGGTCAAATTAGTACTAATTAAAAAATCGGATACAATATATTGAGATACTTATATTCGCAGATAATTAATACTCCTATGGGCTGATACCCAATAAAAATCTATGGTCAGTGTGCGTTTTGATTAATTGGTTTTAAACAGACATATGCCATGTAATGCACAATCGAACGATAACACAATATTTATTTTTCACCTGATTTCCAACCCCCCAAAAAATCTGCCTGATAAAATTCAAAAATATTCCAGTGTCTGGATTCGCGTTCTACTATTCTTCGTGAATTATTATATACTAACGTATTGGACACGAAATGTTGTATTTCGATGCAAATTTTTTTGCAATAAAGTCATACAGCTCATATTTCAAGAATTTATTTCGCTCGATCTGTGCAGATATTTGATTTTGCAGTGAATTATCTCCAACAGTGATATTCCGTTATTTTCCTCTATATAGCATTGAACAAATAGGTCATTCCAAAGATACGAGTGTTTTAAAATATTCCTATAAATTTCAAGTCCATGAATGATACGGTTTTTCAATTATCATGGCGACTACAGCGTGCCGTGAATCTTACACGAATGCATAAGATGGTATATGTACCTCATATGTATATTAGGGTGGTTCATAAATACCAAATTGACGAGTGAAGTATGGCAACCTTCAGACAAAAAATAAAAAAAAATTGTCCCCAAATATTAGATTTTTTCTAAAATTCTAACAGGTGCCTAAAAAGAGTCCTGAACTTTTCCCGTTTCTTCTTTGTTTTTTCAATTTCCCTGCCTTCCTCGTGAAATTTTACTTCGGAAACGGCCTTCAGAATATAAAAAAAATCCCATCGTAAGGGTGCTAATCGAAAATTCTAATATTTTCGCGTAAAATTGTGCAAAAAAATCAGACTCGGGGGCTAACATCATAGACAAATTGACCGAAAAAATTTCCTTGATTTTTTTCTATATAGTGGAATTTTTTGGAGCAAAATTGACCCAAAATCGAATGGGAAGAAAAAAAAATATAAGATCCAATGTTATTTAAACGATAAACTCCGAACCTCTTTAGGCACCTATTGGAATTTTTTTTAAAATCTAATATTTAGGGACAATTTTTTTTGATTTTTTGTCTGAAGGTTGCCATGCTTCACTCCTCGAGTTGGTATTTAAGGACCACCCTAATGTATATACAAAGATTCAACCCCCTAACTGCAGATTATAATTGAATGAGAATTTGATAAGAAAAAAAAAGTAGAATGGAAGATGGAAAAGTTGTAATAGAAATCAGGGGGTTGTTTGAGGATATATATATATAAGACGTCGAGATTCGCGTTTGCGAAATCCCCTTTTGTGGCAGTTTTACGATCATCAAATTCTCACCATTATGGTGGTAACACGCTATACCTATGTTATATGTATGTATAGCCTATGCCCTACGCTATTCTCGCCCCTCGCTGAAACTTTTTGGTGAGAAAATAGAAAATAGAAGAGAAAAAAAAAAGTAGTATATGTCCGTAAATTAGCACCAGGTCAAACCAGCTAGGGTATAACGACCGCGGCGAGGACGCCCCGGCGTTCTTTCACGATCGAACGACTCCCGGAGAGCCGTGCCGAAATCCCGGGATACATCCACAGTTTCGGATGGTAAAATTAGGGGAAAAAATAAATACGAGATTACAGTATAGGAAAATGTAATTTTCTTAAAACTTTGGTATTCCGGAATGGAATTGAAATCAACGTTTCTTTTCAAATTGATGAAATACTCCACGTTTTTTTTTTTTGTTTTTTTTTTTCTATTTATTGTAAAAGTTGAAAGAAAATATGAGAAAAAAAAAAAACACAAGACAATTTCTGTCTAACTTTGAATATTATAGATAATTATATTGATAATTTTCCGTGGCACGTTCATTCAGTCGAAATGCCTGAAGCGTTTTCTGGCTGCGGCAGCTGCATTGCGTTGGGATAAATTCTGCCGGGTTACCCTATATAAAAGGTATGTAATATATTATATTGTAGGAGTAAATGAAATTGAAATAATTTCAATTTATTGCACACTGATGCAGATTCTGTATTATATACATTAGGGTGGTCCTTAAAAAAAGGTCATTTTTGAATTTTGACTTTCGCGTCCCCCAGATCGGTTCCAAAATAATGAAAAATAATTTAAGAAAAATTTCTGCCTTCTGGCTTGACTGTAAAGGGTGCCTGTAAGCCCAAATTCATTTTTCGTTTCAAATTTAGTCAAAAATTAGTATTTAATGCGTTTTGAGGCGTTGAAACGATTTCGCAAAAAACAAGAAGAAGTAGACAAAGGAAAAAGGGAAACCCCTTCAGGCAAATTCACGCTTTTTCCAAGATATAAATCAAGGGATAAGAAAAAAACAGAGACGACAGAGAAGAAAAACACAATTTACTTACTTCTATATTGCGTAGCGCCAAAAGCCGGTAGCTAAACGCTAAGATAAGAGAATGAATAAGGTAAGTAAACGAATTTAAAGTAGATTGAATTTATTAACCGTAGGTATATATATATATATAAAAAAAAAAAAAAGGAAAGTTATCTCATCACGCAAAAAAAAAAAAAAAAAACCCCCATATTCAACGAGTATGGGCTAATTTATAATAATATATATTATCATAATGAGAAAACTCGACGAAAAATATTATTCATTTTTTTTTTTTTTTTTTTGTTTTTTTAAACTTTTTTCATTTCTTTTCAATTGAATAAATTGATATAAAATTTCGAACAAAAAGCAACAGAAAAAAAAAGTAAAGTAAAGTAAAATAATAAAAAATCGAAAGACAAGAAGAGTAAAATTTCACGCTTTATGAAGATCGTTTTAAACTCCAGAGCACCCAGCTAGCAGATCAATATTTATGATTCAACATTGAATAAAGAAATTCCTGTGAAACGTAAACGAATAAAAACTGAGTTTTAATTTAACGAAGGAACCACCCTCGGTGTAATAAAGAACAAATTTTTACCTCTTCGATCGAGGTTTGAAAAAATTCTTCATTTATTTTCACCCTCTGTCTTTCGCTTATCTTTTTTCGTTTCATTTTTCCTCCCTGCTGTAGCTATCGACGTTTAGCAAAATTTCAAATCTAAATAAAATTGTAATTTTGGGCTTTTTTTTTCTATACACTTTATCGATTACATAATATTATCCTTCGTCATTTCTCTAATCGGAAACCCATTAATTTTAAAATAGAAATAATAAAAGAACGATCTTTTTCACCGTCACGAACGCCTTCACTCTATACTCAAGATTAAGGATTAGGACAGACAACGATGGATGAAGATCGACTAATGGACCCTCACCGAAAACTAAGCCAACCTAGTCTATACAGATAAAGATGTACAAACGATCTGCTCCTAAGTTATAAGTATATATATATATATTAGGGTGGTTCTTAGATACCAAATTGACGAGTGAAGTATGGCAACCTTCAGACAAAAAATAAAAAAAAATTGTCCCCAAATATTAGATTTTTTTTTAAATTCTAACAGGTGCCTAAAGAGTCCTGAAGTTTTCCCGTTTCTTCTTTGTTTTTTCAATTTCCCTGCCTTCCTCGTGAAATTTTACTTCGGAAACGACCTTCAGAATATAAAAAAAAATCCCATCGTAAGGGTGCTAATCGAAAATTCTAATATTTTCGCGTAAAATTGTGTAAAAAAAATCAGGCTCAGGGGCTAACATCATAGACAGATTGACCGAAAAAATTTCCTTGATTTTTTTCTATATAGTGAAATTTTTTGGAGCAAAATTGACCCAAAATCGAATGGGAAGAAAAAAAATCATAAGATCCATAATGTTATTTAAACGAGAAACTTCGAACCTCTTTAGGCACCTATTGGAATTTTTTTTAAAATCTAATATTTAGGGAAAATTTTTTTTGATTTTTTGTCTGAAGGTTGCCATGCTTCACTCCTCGAGTTGGTATTTAAGGACCACCCTAATATATATATATTTACCTTAGAGAGAAGTTTGATTAGATCCGAATACCGGATTGACCTTATCTCCCCCCGTCTCTTTCCCTTTTTCATCTTTTTTTTCTCCTAGTAACGTTCGAATTGGTTCCTTAATTGGAAAAATCCAAAGGTATTTCTAAAGGTGATATTGGATACTAGCAGACTGAATTTTTCATTATTTTTTTTTAATCCGTTTATAAACTGTTTCTAAAAATACGATCAATCAAGGAACGATTTGTTCGTAAATCAAACCGGATCTAATATACACCTTTCTACATTCGGGTCAAGGTATAATGAATTTATATGTTTAATCAACGAGCGGGAATGAAATGCTGATTGATTGCTCAATTGTGTCAACAAATCGGAATATCATAAACTCAGAGACTGTATAACACGTCAATCTAGGATAGAAAGGGTTTAATGGCTCTAAGCTGTGCTTCGGATATCAATCAATCATTTTGTTCATTTCTATTCTCCTCCTTCTTCTTCTTCTTCTTCTTCTTCTTCTTCTTTAAAGAGAAGAAAAAAAATAAAGACTAGTCCTGTGAAAAATCATTCGCTATTTTTATTTTTCTTTGTTTTTTTTTTTATAGATAAGTAATTGGATTTTATATTAGCAATCAAAGTTCTTTGCACCCCCAGCTGCAAGGGCACGTATTTGTAATCTTAAACTACCCGCAATCGGACAGTTACTAGACGCCTAGCAAGATTGCCGAGTTGTATATCCTGAACGAATCTAAGACGACTAGGTATAAAGAAAAGAAAAAAACAAAAAAAAAAAAAAAGTAGGAATAAAATTCTACTCGACGATTCCCGAATTGATTTTGATCTCATCTTGTCTTATCTTATCTTTTATTATGTTATCGCAGAATTTAAGGAGAGGATCCTTCTGTCCAAATGCTGTAACTCCCTGTTTTAGAGGATCCCTTAAGCCCTGGGGATCGAAACGAGACTTAAATCAATTGGGAAAAATAAAAGGTCAATCTGTGAACGAATTTAAAGAATTCGATTCCGTACCTCAATTTTCCTGTTTTTTTTTTTTTTTATTTCTTATTTTTTTATCTCTCGATATTTATTTCTCGAAACTTGAAAAATCTAGAATGGTACAAGAATTTTTCAAACCCTTTCAAATCATTGAGGTTTGAAAAGAAAAAATTGTTCCTAAAATCTGAAAAAAAGAAAGAAAGAAAGAAAAAAAAAAGACAACTTATCTTGACGGAGAAAAATAGAATAGCTCATTTTCAAAAAAAAATACCTTATTTCCCGAGGCACACATGCATGTATATACCTATGTATGTGTCGGTATATGTACATACGTGAACCGATAAGAAACCCAAAAAAAATGAAGGGATGGGGGAAATAAAGAAGGCAGGACATCGAATTCGAATTCGAAGTCGAAAACGAAAACGAGAAACGAGAAACGCAGAAAAGTCTTCGCGGTTTACAGCACAGATCTAGTGATAACGGATTCGGGTTTGTGAGAAAAAGAAAAAAAGAAAAAAAAATATATTATATTATACACATTCCCCTCCGTCAAAGACGCACGTCTGTTATAAAAGACACAGAGAGATTCGCGAGAACAAACGAAATGTTTGTCGTAGGTATCCTACCGTGAAATTTAATGGGAGAAAAACCTAAACTGACTGACGGCTATGAGACCTCTGGGTTTAATTTGTTTTTTTTTTTTTTAATTATTTTTATCTTTGCGGGATAAAAAAAAAAAAAAAAATCGGGAACATTTTACGCGAATCATATAATTTTTGAATTTATACGAATATATCATTAATTCATTAATTTTTTCTTCGACTATATTTTAAAGTAGCGAAAAAAAAAAAAAAAAAACCCAACGAGGAGGGTATTTTTATCCCCATATTTGAACCGTCTAATGACGAAGTGGGTGCCGGGTCACGTCACGTGAAAAAGAAAGAAAAAAGAAAAGAAAAAAAAAAGTGAAAAGTCTTTTCCGAAAAGAAAGGAAAAACCTTGATTTAAAGCCTGAAATATTTCTTTTACCCAAGAATCAAGAGAATCCCCCAAGTTCGTGACAAAGTGGGGTGCGGTTAAACCGGGATGTATGTTTCCCATAGGGGGATGTGGTTCCCAGACTAATGGATCATCGGCTAGAAATCGACAAATTTATCACTTATCACATCGCCCCTATAGCTGTTACCTAGTCGATTTCATTTTGATGAATTGAACATTGATTTTTTCTTTTCTTTTCTTTTTTTACGCCATATGTATTTTTTATAAAATAATAAACACAAAATCTGCTGTTTGTCGAGATTTCTTAAGCCCCGTATAAAAAAAAGAACAAAAGAAAAAAATAGTAAAACGGGATTCGGTATGGGTATCAAATTTTCTTAGATTTCATCTGATTGTACTTTTGATTCTCATACAACTGTTGTGAAATTCTCAAGATGATAAGCTGGGGTGAAAGGATCGTGAACTCTCGAGCTCGAAGGTGTCAGAGATTAAAGTTTGAATCATTACTCTTGATTAAGGTAGGGTAGAAAGTTTTACCCCCTCCTCCCCCTTTCAGAAACTTCTCGACGAACTGCAAATGTCACTCTCTTATCAAATCTGATAGACAACTTAGTTTTCTTTTTTTCATTTTTTTCTCTCTCTTCATATATTACTTTCCCATTTCTCATTACATTATTTCCCGGGTCACTTCTTATAATTATTAAATATCTCTATAGAAATTTAGAATTTGACGAACTCCGTAGTTTGTTAAATAAATTCAGTATGAAAAATTTCATCAACTTCCGTCAGACGCATATTATACTTAATTAATAAATTAGACCTTATTTAATAAATTTTATCTACTTTAGGGTAGGCTTATGTATACGTATAATTATATAAGAAAGTAATTTCACCTCACCTCACCTCACCTCACCTCACCTCACCTTCTCCTCGCTACGATTGACACGAAAGTAATTACATTCCAGGTAAAGTCTTTCATCAGGGTTAAATATCTTAAAGACTTAATTAACATGCTCGTTAATTTCATCAACGAACTAAGAAGTATTCATTATATCTTCAATAAAATAGCAAGAAATTTAAACAATAAGTATTAATTCCTATCATTTTACAAATATTGAATAATAATTTTTCGTATTTGAACTTACTTTCAATTTTCAAAAATTATTGTATATATATCTACGTGCACATATACGCCTATCTAATTCTCATATCAATTTTCAATTGCAATTATAATCGTCAAGTGATCCCAATGTCATTTGACAACTATGAGCCCGAGGGGTGGTGGGCATATCGTTAGCTATAAATCGGTATGCTAATCGCATATTAGCATAATAACATCCTCTATTTGGCGTTAATTGGATATAATTTGCAACGAGATGAATAACGTATTTTGAATTTTCAAATCTGATCACAAATTGGATAGCATAATAATTATGTTTATTTAGTGATTGTATTAATTAATTAATAAACTAATTAAATGATTATGAAACGAAATTTTAATCGGTATATTATTTATTAATTAAACAACGATCACCACGGTATTAATAAATAAAGTATATATAATTAATTACTTGGAATAAAAAGGGAGAAAAAAAATAAATAAATTTTTTTTTTTTTTTGATTAACATAATTATAATATTGTCTCTCTCTCGACGGCTGTGAAAATACGAGGATCAGATAAATTATTTCGTTCATTTTTTAATGACTGTAAAAAGAACGGTGCTGCTATTTATTAAATTAAACCTCTGTAGGTTGAATTTGATAAAGATTATGGGGGTGAAAATTGTTTATATAATTTTTAGAACGAGTTTTTAAAGTGAAAAAGAATTTTCTTATTATATGTGAAAAAAAAAAACGAAGAATTTCTATCTAACTTATGGAACTCATATCGAGTTGGTTCGAGCCCTCTGTAGTTAACTCTGCAGCTATGCATATCGTCGAGTTTAAAAATAATTACAAAAGTATTTAAAGCTAGTTTAATACAGGGGCGAAATATATCGACGTAAATTATAATCTAAATTGTTTAAACTTTGAATGAAATTGGCTAAAGCGAAGGAAAAGGCCGAAACTTGAAACTCGAAACTCGAAACTCGAAAGGCTCTGAAAATTGCTTTTGAAATTCTTTAGGGAGAGACAATTTCCAGGCATCCCTTGGGACAAGAAAGGGTTACGTCTCCGGTCCGACAAATCAAAAATTTATTGTACAGGTGGGCCAGGTATAAAGCCAGGCTTTAAATTCAAGGGGATCTTGGAAACGGGGGTTTAAACTATTGTCTATTTTCTTATTCACTAAATATTCACTATAAATTAATTCCAAAATAATCCCCTAAAGTTTACGGTTCGAATTGATCATTTTTTTAAACGGGTGGAATATAATATAAATTTATAAAAAAGACATGCAGACTACACATGCAAATAAATGAACTATATAAGTAGTTTTATTTTACTATTACAAACCGTGAAAACCACCCTTATAGTTATATAATACATCCGACTGTGCATCTGCTCCTGTTTCAACATCTACAGGATATTTGAGTTTACCGTTTTGCGGTGAGCTTATTGCTCGGGCTCTGCACAGAGAACTTGTGTCCACATGTAAACTGTTCACCCTTGTTCGTTATTCATTAAAGTAGATTGGCAATTCGAACAATCTATTTGCGGCTCGAATGAAACGTAAAAAAAAAAAAAAAAATGAAAAAAAAAAAAAAAAGGATGAGACCGTTCCGCATATTCGTCAATATGAAAACAAAATCCGTATATTTTTTTGACATATCTACGAAGAGAAATTCGCAACAAAAATATTGTAATAAAACGCTCGGGAATAAATCCGCGGAAATACCTAATGCCAGTACGTTTTATGGTCTCAATATAATAACGCGAAATAATATTTGAATAAAAAATATTTTAGAGGTCGAAACTAAATCTAGAAAGAAAATCGCGTCTTGCCTTAGCTTCAGCCTCGGTACAGAAAATAAAAATATATTCAAACTTAGCTCAACTTTATACTATACATGCAGATACGAAAGTTTTTCAGCTAGGTATATCCTAGGCGGCTTTTTAATTCTATATACAAACTTTTACCTCTTATCAAACTCTACGTAGGTATATATCAAGGCTTTTTTGTATCCTATATTTTATTCACAGGGTAAGTATAAGAAGATCAGCGATTTTTAGATACCTACATGACTTAGATGAATTTAAACTAGAGGAATAACTATGAAAATACTTTCCTTTTTTTTTTTTACATGTCTGAGTTAAATTTTGCTAATTTTGATAGCAATGATAACGAGCCGGATACATGATACAATTTTATTCGACACGATATCGCGAGGCTGGGAGTATTTTTCGCTGTTTTTGTTAATTTTTTTTTTGTTCGTTTTTCATCTTTTTTATTATTTTTTTCTCTTTTCGCGATACACTCTTTTTGCTCCTGTATAACTTATGGAGTCCAAAATCGTATTTACATACCTAAAACCTCTCAACTTTTTATCCGATCTGTATATAGTATATAATATATGTATATTATGCATTAACGAGAGAACACCACTCTATATATACCTATAGAGTGCGTGAATTTTGACGTAAAAACGTCTCAGATTCTCATTTGCATTTTTAAGATCCTTTAAAATCTTATAAAGCTGTTTATATATGTATATAATATTTATATATATAGGTATATTGGTATATAGCAGAAGCCAAGCCTGATCGACGTGCTGGAATAATTAGGGAATCCACGCGCTAATCTCCTACCAGCAAGCCAAATAAATGAACCATGAAATTAACCGTCTAGAGTATATATACATATAATATACCTTGAGTAATTAGGAATGAGAAATAAAAAAAATTTATTAATCAATTTATTATTATTAGATAGATAAAACGGCACGAGCCAAATAAATAGTAGCTAAAAATTAGGGAGAAATTGTTATTCTAAAAATTACAAATAAGAATAGAAGATTTAAGCCCCTCCCTTATGCGATACCAGGAAAGATTCACCCTGTACGTATTATAATTCACATATCTACTTTATACTGCTTCCTGTGATTACACGGGTTTCTATATCGATGATGGAAATTTCTGTTATAATATCTTAATGCTATTTATTTCACCTAAATTTGAAATTCTATTACAAATTGCTATCCGTATTTAAGTATCGTTCTCGAATAACAATAAATTCTTTTACGATGTTGAAGCTTGCGGGACTAGCTATACTTACGTCCAGTCTGTTCAGTATACGGATAAAATATAAATTCTTTTATATCTAGTAACATGTAGGTATATACTATTAGGGTTTGCAAGAAAAAACGTGTTTTTTTTTTTTTTTCAATCTCCCACATCAAAAATCAAAGTGATTTTATGAAATAAGAAGCCTCGATGAAGGAGGGCACTGAGAAAAAATGCGAAGTTTTGTCTCACTCGACCAGAAGTCATACTGATGAGGCACCTTTTAAACTTGATCATCAGCATCCCCCTTTCGGTAATTGAAATATTACATAACATTCAGCTGTCTCAGCATGTGGTATAATAAGTAAAAAATGAACAAGAATTGTTAGAAATTAATCTATGAATATGCACTTTTTTTTTTTTCTTTTTCAATTTTGTTCTCAAAACATAATTTCTTATCAGTCTATTCCCTATACCACCGTGTGATTTTATTCAACTTGTTGTGAGATTTCACCTCGCGAAATGGGGTTTCGGTCAATTGAGTCTAGCAGGTGCCTCAATCACCTATGACTTCTGATCGACTGAGACACCACTTTGCATTATTTCTCAGTGCCCTCCTTCATCGAGGCTTCTAATTTCATAAAACTACTTTAATTTTTGATGTGGGAGATTAAAAAAAAAGAAAAAAAGTTTTTTTCTGGCACACCCTAATATACTATGGTATACCGGGAATATTCGTGGAAACGATTCATAGGACGCCTGCATATAGGCAACTCAAACATCAAGCGATTAGGTTTGGTTTCCGTTTTATTGCAGGCGTTTTCACTTCCCTATCTTCGACTAAATTTTTAACTAACGATCGTATTTCCCGTCTACAACCCCTATTTTATGAGTAATTAAAAAGCGCTTAAATAGCTCTTACTGACGTATAAGATATGTATACGTTAATTCATTCATAAGGAACTCGATAAATGTAGATGTAAGTAACCCTTTCGCACATGTTCGCGAAGATATAGAGAAGAGAAGAGAAGAGGAGAGAAGAGAAGAGAAGAGAAGAGAAGGTGTAAGACCCCGGAGTTTACTATACGCTTATGCTTATCGTTAGCTGTATAAATGTAAGCTTTGAGCCAGAGAGAATGATCACGCAAACCACCCCTGTACAGCTTCGGTTTCTAACCCGGGTTATCGCCTACCCAGCTGCCAAGTTTCGTCGCTAGAATGTTAATCGACGTTGGACACACCCGAGGCACTTCTCTGTATATAATTTAGACCCCTTGTCTACGTACATTTGTATATATATATATATATATATATATTATATAACGTGCACTCAATTTTGCCTTATACGAAGAGAGAGAGAGAGAGAGAGAAACTGAAACAAGGGAGAAGAAAATTAGTGTCCCGAAAGAAGCAGAGAAAATATAGAAAAAAAAGAAATTAGAATTTTATTTATCCTGTTATAAATTCGTGAATTTAATTAATTTTTTATTTTTTATTATTATTATTTAATAAGCTGAATCAAATGGGATAATTAAGTCTCACACTTATGTAAAAGCCAATTATTTTCTGGACGTATGTTTCCTGCAAATGGAAAACCAAATGCCCAAATGGCATTTTTCTGAATTCAAAACTGTCCCGTATTTTCTTTTTTCTCAGTTTTTTTTTTTTCTTTTCTTTTTTTTCTTTCTTCTGTCAGATGAATTGGGTCACCTTTTCAACATCGCGTTCCGAGTGAAAGAGTTAAACAACTCCATGCTCAGGAAGTCTTATAGTTATGCCGTGTTTATTTTCGGATTAACAAAAACCGTGGATTAGGAAACCAACGACAGTAAAAAAAAAAAAAAAAAAAGGAAAAAATAATTCTAAAACGTTTAAAATAATCGGAAAATCTATATAAGAGTTGTGTATTTTGAAAATTTTCAACCCATCGCTATTTCTAAACCCGAATAGACAGGGATCTGTGAAATTTAGGCGCTAATCTTAACCGTGTGAAAAAATAAAAACAATTCTGATAGAAATGTCTCATGAATCCCTTGCTTTTCGAAAGGGTTTGTTTATTTATTTATTTTTATTTTTTGTATTCCTTATAAAAATACGTGGTGTTAGAAAAAAAAAAAAAGAACAAAAAAAAAAAACTAAAATTCACCCCTTATATACCCATGATAAATATATGGGTAAAGTCTGTAAAGCGTGAACCACTGCACGCTACATAGAGTAAAAACGGTTCAGATGTCGGCGTTGAATGCCGCGAGGGTTGAGGGCCGAGGGTTGAGGGTTGAGGGTTGAGGGTTGAGGGTTGAGGGTTGAGGGCCAGAGTGTAGAACAGAAACTCGGTAGCAACTTTGCGCCTGCGCCTCTTTTGCTATTGATCACGCTTTCCAAGATTCAGTCTGGTCCAGACCACCGAGCCGGACAGATCTACGATGCGCTATTTATTAGGCACCCCCTAAAAAACGAAAACCCGGAGGGAGAACCTTCTACGTCCGAAGGGTAGCTCAGATTATATTCAACGAACTACCTCGCGCTAGCTGAGGTCTCGATTTTCGAAGAATCTCAACAAAAAAAATATATAACTCTTTTTTTACAACCCTTAAGAGAAATCCTTATACTTTCACGGGGCGAGTAGGATCAACGAATTATTTACCAAGGGGATAAAATCGAGTACGGAAATAGAAAAGAAAAAAAAAACAAACAAACAAAAAAAAACTCCAATTAAAAAAGAAAAACTCATCATATTTGTATAAATACGGTTTTAATTGTTGGGGATGAAATTACAAAATTATAATGAAATTTAATTGAAATAATGAAAAAATATAATTCTACCAACGAGAGGAGGAGAAGAATGAGAGAAGCAGAAATATTATAGATTGAATGTCCTTTCTTTCACTTTTTTTTTTCTTTTATTTTCTTTTCTTTTTTTCTTTCTCGTTAAGGGATGATTTTTGGATATATGGGAACAACGGAATAGACTCTGGCGGTACGGACTTCCGGTGATTCTACAACCAGGCCGGGGATCACTGCATCCAGAAAATTTTACGAATGTGAGAAGGGGTTGTATAATGTATATAGTACGCGTCAATGGACAAAAAGAACTCATACATAGGTATACTGTACAGTAGATAACCGATGAAGAGAAAAGGAGAGAGAGAGAGAGAGAGTGAGAGAGAGAATGGCTGCTGCCTCGTAACAAGAAGTTTTTACGCTTTCAACCCCTACCGTAGAATTAGCAAAAGCTTCATTTTATCATGACAAATTTCACCTGTTTAATACACACACCCGGAACATCTCGTAGGAAATCCTGAACCCCATTTGCTTTCAATATAAAAAAGAATATAATGATAAAATAAAACTGTCAGATTTTGAGGGATGAAAACGCTAATGAATCCAGAAAGTACCTACTTAGTTTCTCTCGAATTCCAAACCAGCAGATTTTAGATCGGATCTTTACAGTCCCTTCCAAACAAAGAAAAATCTTTCATTTTTTTTATTTTTATTTTTTCGATAAATTTGGAAAAAATTATTAATGAAAAAATCGAGTCTTATCTATTTCGGGGGAGACGGGAGTTTAATCTGAAATAAAATGAATAATACCCTAAATCACGAAAATTCTGGAACAATATTGAAGCGCGATTTGCACTTTTGGAATTCTCTACCCTTCGACATCTAATTTGGTTGATAATTTCCAAATTTTTAAATCGAGTTTGAATTATAGGTAAAAATTATCGCAATTTTAAACATCAATTACTCCGTAATTCGAAACTGTTTTTTCAATTCGAGAAAACAAAATACAGGATTTTCAGATCCTCCCTTAATCTTATTGTACACACACCGTATTGTTAGATATCCACGAAGAGTATAAGGGAAGTTTGAATTCGCTGGTGCCCAAAAAAAGGGAATAAAAATAAATGAAAAAAAAATAAAGAAGAAGAATAAATCGAATGAGGGATTCCGGAAAATTGAGGAGGTTCTACGCGTAATGGAATAACCACACCAAGGCGTATGCTAGCTGCTCTCTAAGCGTTAGACTCGCACCCTTTACAACCCTTTCATCTTCTCCGTGTACCTACTACTGCAAGTAATAGCTATACGATATACCTATATCCTATAAAGAGGACATTTACTCGACACCCTTTATACGCTTAAGAAAATTTTCCTCAAAATTCTCCATCCCTTAACAATAATTCATCCATTTCGTTACATTAAAGAAACAAATGTTTCTTACCCTTTTTTTTTTTTTTTTTGTTTTTTGCCACCCACTTTCATTTTTCACCCATGAATTAACGAGACAAAAGTCAGATTAGTATTATTACCTACCTGCTTCAATTCTACGGGATAATTTTCTACCCCAATTTTCATAATCGAGGTATAATTAATGCAGGAGGCACGTGGTATAACATCTGTACGTATAATTTTTTTTTTTTTTTCTCTCTTTTCGAATTCAATGGCGCCAGTAATTTTGCCATAAAATATCACGAACCGGAGTCCCATTATGCGGACCAAATCGTCGGAATATTATTGCGGTAAAAGTTTTCTTATACCGTTTTGAAATAAGTACAATGATAATGACCAAAGTTACAGCAGCATCGAAACGCATATATCGACGTACAATCGATCGTGCATGTAAATGAAGGACGATCTTGAGCGCCACTGTTCTTCTAATTATCGAAATCAATAGAGAAATGGGTCGGGCCAAAGCTGAAAGCATGATATCAGTTAATTAATACAATCTGAGGTACCCCCAGGGAATTTCTAGGCCCGTTATCCTCTATAACGGATGTGGTATTATCGGAGGGACAGAAGGTGAGCGTTGTTGTACCCTAGAGACTAATCATAATGGACCAATGTCGTCTTAATCGAGTTCAGCCTGTCTTCTGATAAGAATGAAGGTGTGATTTTTTTCACTCCATTTTATACGATTACAATTTTTTGCCATTTTTTTTATTTTGTTTTCTATTATTTCTACCGATTAGTTCAAAAGACTCAATTGATTCTCGGTATTAGGGTGCTTTTTTTGGAACGACTATTTTTTTTTTTCAACTCCCCATTGAAAATCTTGTAGTAGACGTCGAATAAGGAATCCTGTCCAATTTTTAGCTCTTAATTACAATTCTAAGAACTCGCACTTTTCTTTTTAAGTTTTCCCATGCTAAAAGCATGGAAATATTACTACTGTTTCTTTAGCCGCGCATAACTCAGCCGAATTTCAATGGATTGTTCTCATCCAAGACTCATTTGACAGAGAATTTAATGTTCTTCAAAAGTGCCCATGATAGTTTGATTGATTTGAAAATATTGAACCTGACATTTTGTTAGAATTTTATATTTCAAAAAATCAAAGTCCTTATATCTTTTGAAATACTGGTTTGAGAGACTTTATGTATTGGACGTTTTTTGTAGAGAAATAAATTTCCTACAAAATTGTCATAAAGTTTTTTTCTCCACGTCCAACTGTTTATTCGCCCACAGTGAGAAAGAAGAATTATGCATAAAATCGACTTTGAAGGCTCACACAGGTGCAGCGGTTGAAACCACAGTCAAACTACCTGCGGCACTTTTGAAGAACACTAAATTTTCTGTAAAATGAGTCTTGGATGAGAACAATCCACCGAAATGCGGCTGAGTTGTGCACGGTGAAAGAAAAATTCGTAATGTTTACATGCTATTAGCATGGGAAAACTTAAAAAGAAAAGTGCGAGTACTTAGAATTGGAATTAAGAGCTAAAAATTGGACAGGATTCCTTTTTCGACGTCTACTACAATATTTTCAATGGGGAGTTGTAAAAAAAAAATAGTCGTTTCAAAAAAAGCACCCTAATATAGATATATGTGATAACTCATCTAAGTTTACGCGAATAGTTGAAGATTTTCAGATAAAAGTTGAACCCCTTACTTGATAGCTGTAGAATATCTTTTATTGGTAAAAATCAAGGTTGCTTTGAAAATGAGGAATAAAGATTTTTCAAACTTGGTAAAAAAAAAGACCTCGACGAAAGTATTCGAAGGCTTGATTTATATCCTATATGAAAGAGAAGCAACTCGAAAATGACCCCCAGCCAGTTGAGTTATAAGTTCGAAGCAAAGAAATTCTTTAACTGGTAAACGGTGCACGAAGATGTTGAAAGAAATTCAGCTTTTAGCCCAAGGCTGATTGAAATGTATAAGACGCGGTGGTAGGAACGTATGGGGTGTAAAGAAGTAAAGAGAAAAAAATTCCGAATGTCAGAGAAGAAAAAAATAAAAATGAATGTAAGAAAGAAAGAAAAAAAATAATAATAATCAGCTGTCGAGGTAAAGAGGAAACGGTGTTTTTCTAACCGGTTGCGAAACGAAGCGAGTAAAGTGAAGGGGTATGCCCAGGGTCTCTTAAATAAATTAATGGATTCAAGTAGAATTTACGAGCCGAGAGTAGTTTGCAAAATGACATCAAATTACGGAAAACCGCGCAGCTGCCTATCTGCCAAATGGATAAACCACCTAAAACCACCTACATCTGGAGTAGAGAATCTCGACGTTTCTGTTCTATTTTATTCTCGATCACCCTTTCATCTAAGAGTAAAAACCGGAAAAAAAAGAACAGGATGATACGTGTAAGCGTTAAATATACCCCAAAGGATTATGTCTTAAACGTTTTAGTGAACTCACCCTAAAGTGCACTACTTCTACTAAATATTCATGGGTTGTAATTTAGTGGCAGAAAATAAGGGGGTGCCTTTCAGCTGCACGCAAAATCTTTATGCCGAACACAAGTAATTGTCCAAATTTCTGATTTCCAAATTCTATTAGAAAAAGTAAATGGGAAAAAGAAACCTTGCCAAACGATTGATCTCCGGGGTTTATACACAACCCCCTTTATTCTACTGCACTCAAAGCGCCATTCTGATCCCCGAAATACGCTCATTAGAACTGATGTTAGAAAGGTTGAAACTCGCCCCATCTTTTACCAACATTCTCTTCAGTCTTCAACCCCTAGCCTCTGAGAACCTGAGTCTTGCAACCCTTTCGTGATTTTTCTGGATTTATAAAGAACGTCAATCTGACGAGGTGAATTTTTCTCTTCATTTACCTAGCCGTGCAAAAAAAAAAGGCGGTAATTATAAGGGATGAGGGAGGATCAGAACCCTTGGCGATAGTAAAATAATTAAAGATTGTATGACGGTAATAATTGTGAGCGAAAAACTGTATACATATATCTGAGAAATTCAAATGCCCGAAAAATGGAGAAAATTTCAAAAAAAAAAATAAATGAAAAAATAAATTTCAAAATAGTAAGAGAAAAGCCTGAAAGATGGATCTCGTTAATTTAGAAGCTGTCCGGAATGCTTCAGGGTATAAAGAGAAGAGAAGAGGCCGAGACAACAGGCCCTGGAATTCTGAAGGGGCTGGTGGAATTTCAGGGGTAACGAAATTGGTACAGCGACGCCAGACATTCGGTGTAGGCATAGTGATTGGGGATGAAATAGTGAATGGCAGAATACTTCCAATATACTCATCCAACCGATAAAACGTTTCAACGAACCAATTCTACTGTTGATTGGTGCAAAACGGGGATGAATTTTATTATATAAAATCTAAAAATTTTTTTCCCTATTGAAATTTAAAAAAAAAATGTATGAACATTTGATACGGGAATTAAACAACCGAATAAAAAATAAACATAATGAACATTTTCCCTGGCGAATTATTTTGGGGGATGAAATTTGGTACGGTTCTGATTATTGTGCGAGTTTCGAATTCGAGTTAAATCAGAGACTACGATTGACAATTGCAGAGAACTCGGAGTGAATGCAAATTTGATGTAATAGCAGGAGAAAATTTCCATTTCAATATTACGGTATACGTGGATTTGTACAGGGTAGGTAGGTAGGTAGGTTGGTTTTGGTAGGTTGACTTTATATACATATATAGAACTTGGAAATATTCAGCTCCGTTATGGTGTACGGGCTCGTTTTAACTCCGTAGACTATAATTCATCCGAAGGCAGATATCTCAGATATCTCTTTCTTAATTAGTTTTGATTAATTAATACAGAGTTTCAATCTGTTCAAAGAATTTCGACTGATTGCTAAACTAAGTTAAATTGAATTTTTTATTTTCTTTTATTTTAGTTTTTATTTTTATTTTTATCGCTGGTTCAGCGCAGCTGGATGCGGTAATCCTTTTAGGATATACAGAAATGAAGTATTCAGTAAGACGGTACCTATATAAAGTTACCTATAATATATTATAAATCATACTTTTCCCTCGTAAAGTGAATTTTTTTATTTTTATTTTTTCTCTATCTCTCCTATCTTTTCGAAAAAACTGAGAATAAGGGTAGAAATTATTAATCCATCGTCATTTTTTTTTAAATTTATTTTTATTCGTAAGTGGTGTTTACATCTTAAAATTTAATGATTATCATAATTTACCTTATTTTAAACATTCATTTAATCATAAAATTTATATCTATATATATATAATATTGATTTATTTATATATTTATATTCAATGAGTATATAATTGGTTCGAGTATTTTTTTTTTTTTTTTTTTTATATATCATCGATTTTCTCAACTATACCTATACTCGTATTTTCATTTTCCATTTTTCATTTTCTATTTTCCATTTTCAAGGTAAAGATAAATTTCTCTTTATTTATTGTTACTTTATTTGCGATTTTAGCGATTTTTATTTCGCACCATTAAATTCACTGAAAATTGTAATAATAAAAAATAAATAAAAAAATATGTTAAAAATGTTAAAAACTACCTCGGCGAGGTGAAAAATTTGCAAAAGTGTTTCGAGATCGCGCCAAGGATGTTACACCTAATTTAAAATTGGCTCACGTTATATAATTACCGTAAATTAGAGGCTCGTAAGGAGCGTGAAATTCGGTTAAATAAAAATTTGCCAAATTACCAGATCGGTGAGTAAAAAGAAAAATGAGATTTTCCGTTCCCTAAAATCATTGAAATCTAAGGGTTGTCGCAAATCATGATACCTTCAGTGATACAAGGCTCAAGATACACCGAATTCACCATGAAAATTGAACCCTTCGATTTTTTATCTTTTATGGTTTTTTTTTTCCCCAATTATATAATTTGAAATATATTTTTACCTCGTTAAAAAAAAAAAAAATAATAATGAATACAATACGAGTGTACATAGTAAACGTTAATATGTATATTTGGAATGTCATTAAAACCTGATAATTACTTATTGATCACCTCACAAAGAATAAAATTTTATGGTGAAAAAGAAGACTACGATTATCGATTTCTTTAAATAAGCGACGTCATATAATTATTCTATTCTCCACATTTATCTACCTAACAATGGTTTTTTTTTTCTCTCTCTCTTTCATCCTTTTCTTTGTTTTTTTTTTTTTTTGTTTTCCGTTTTTTTTTGTTTTTTTTTTATAAATAATTATGTGTACGGTATATCATTATTATATAACTATAATATTGTATAATCATTATCTTATAGATACAGAATTATAGATTAATATTATTTTTTATTTTTTGTTCAAGATATTGGAAGCTCCATGCTTTTATTTTTTTCTTTACTTTTCGTTTTTTTTTTCGTTTTTTTTTCATTTATTTCATTTTCTAATCTCATTTCATACAACATGGTTCTAGATTCCGTTAAACGGAAGATATTCGTACGTATTTTATATATTTATAATATTTATATATATATATAGATGATTTATAATCTTAATATTTATTTTTAATATCTTTTATTCTTTTCTATATTTATATTTATATACATATACATTTATTATTATTATTATTATTATTATTATATAATGATTATTTTTTAGTATTATTTAATATGTATATCTCACGAGATAATATATAATTTTATATATAATATATACATTAGGGTGGTTCTTAAATACCAAATTGACGAGTGAAGTATGGCAACCTTCAGACAAAAAATAAAAAAAAATTGTCTCCAAATATTAGATTTTTTTTTAAATTCTAACAGGTGCCTAAAGAGTCCTGAAGTTTTCCGGTTTCTTCTTTGTTTTTTCAATTTTCCGGCCTTCCTCGTGAAATTTTACTTCGGAAACGACCTTCAGAATATAAAAAAAAATCCCATCGTAAGGGTGCTAATCGAAAATTCTAATATTTTCGCGTAAAATTGTGCAAAAAAATCAGGCTCAGGGGCTAACATCATAGACAGATTGACCGAAAAAATTTCCTTGATTTTTTTCTATATAGTGGAATTTATTGGAGAAAAATTGACCCAAAATCGAATGGGAAGAAAGAAAAATCATGAGATCTAATGTTATTTAAACGAGAAACTTCGAACCTCTTTAAGCATCTATTGGAATTTTTTTAAAAATCTAATATTTAGGGACAATTTTTTTTTGATTTTTTGTCTGAAGGTTACCATGCTTCACTCCTCGAGTTGGTATTTAAGGATCACCCTAATATACATATAGTATATATATATATATATTTATATACCTATATAGTACATAATAAGTAATTATAAATATGTTTACGGTATAATAATATATAGTAGATATAGTAGATATAGGTATATCGACAGGTCAAGAGTTAGGGAGTTGTCTGAAAGTCCATTGTCTCTGTGTTTCAGTATTTTCATTTTTTCTCTTTTCTTTTTTTAATTCAAATCAATATCAATTTTATATTCATCAATTTTATTAAATACTAAAATCTCGTCGATCAGTCGAAAAAAAAATTAGAAACTAATCACAACAAATAATACGTAATGTATGTACGTCAAAATAGAAAAAAGAAAAAAGAAAAAAAGAAAATATATATTTTCTTTCTGTTTCAAATTCATAAAATTCATCATTTCTAATCAGATTTTACATATCCTGATAATATCACTCCAATCTTTCTCTACAGCAGGTACCACGCATCATTTACGGAAGTCCTGCACGCTCGTTGCTCCTCGTTACATATGATATAATAAATATCTAAATATTTTTGGTCAAATTCTATATATTTTTTTTTGCTATTTTTTTTTTTGTTTCGTTTTTTTTTTATCTTCCTTCAGTAAATTTGAATATCAATGTTTTACAATGATATTTTTACGTATTGCAGTACGTGTTTTTTTTTTTTAAGCTGTGAATAATAATTATTCACAGCTATGCTCGAATTTCAAATCTTTATATATAGCATATATGCATATATGCATGTATTATATATTTAAACAAATTCTTTCTTATCTGGATTACAATTGTGATATAATTTTAAAAAAACGACAATTATTGCTAACCGTATATCCGTAATAAGGTATAATGTTTCATTTTTCAGATATTTTCCAATACCAAAGATATTTCCTTGATAAGTTAGAATGAAAATGTGAGAAAATCCGGCACACTTTGACCACACTTGACCCAAAAACTATTCCGATATCAAATTGCACAGTTATACTCTCAGAAAGTCTGACTCAGAAAAGAGTTGATTGAATTTTATAATTTTATTTTATCTTATTTTTCTTTTTTGGTTTGCGGTTTTCATTTTATGTGAACATCTTTCAGATCCGTAAAGTCGTAGTTGATATATAGAAGTAATACGTATTCGCTAAAAAAAAAAAAGGCGGGAAAGATGAATATCTAAAAACTATGAATCGCGATGTAAATTGATAAAATTTTTGGTGATTATTAACGCGATTGAATTTGGGATTGACATGTGATGATAAAGCGATAAAAAAAGAAAAGAGACAATACTTTTGAGAAGAAAGAAAAAAAAATTACAGTTTTGCAAAATTCACCCTGGCCTAATGTTTTGCCGCTTCCCTTGGTAGCCCGGGTGTTAGATGTCATCTCCCACTTTCCATAAATCTCAAAAACCACTCACCCTGTTTCTATATATATACATAGAAATATAGAAAAGTATAGCGAGGGAAAATGAAGAGGAAATTCGACGTAGAAGTAGGAAATCGAGTTTTCGAAATGCAATACTATCTTTCAAGAAAAATCAACCCCGAGGTTGAAGCCGATTTTTTATTATTCTTTTTTTTTTTTTTTCTTTTTTGAATCAGAAGATCTGACGATGTATATATGAGTAGCCATAGTACATACGTATATTATATGCATATATGTGAGAGAACGATCCTGACAATGTCCTCGGAAAGAAGATAAAAAAAAAAGAACAATTTAATAAAAAAAAAAAAAAACAAGAAAAGTTTGATGAAAGAAAAATAGAAAAAGAAAATCTTGCTACTGTTATACGTATATATGTATATCGAGGAAAATATTATTGATTAGAAAAAACTTTGCTATTATATATAATATAATATAAATTTCATTGAGTGTATTCAAAGTTATAGGATAAAAATATTATTGGTCCAAATCGAGTGGTTGGTTGTGTTATTACTTTTTTCCGATAAGTTTTTTTGTTTTTTGTTTTTCTGTTTTTGTTTTTTTGTTTTTTTGTTTCTTCAAAGTGTACATATAGCAATACTATACAATATTCTAATTCTACATATATTTTCGCTATATATATGTATTATTTAAACATTAAAATCTCGAGTCTCATAGCGCAGAGTTATCTTACCTATCTATAACACGAGCTGACTAAACAATATCAATATCAATATTAATATCTAAACATCGTCGATATTTCAATCCAAAAAAAAAAAAAAATATATATATATATATATTTCCCTGAAAAATCACATCGATTACTTCGCGTCAAATTCCGGGAAATACATGGAAGAAAATTTTTCCGATCAGTTAACTTCTCGACATTTTACAAATTCTGTTTTTTTTTTTTTTTTCATTTCTTTATTTCATGCATATGTATTATCATTATTTTTCAGATAAATATATATAAATATATATGTATGTACTATTTCGAAATAATTTTTTACCACTAAAAAGCAACGAAATATAAAATTTACGAAGTAAATTTTACTTTTTTTCTTTTCTTTGAATTTTTTTTTTTCCAACTGTTTTGGCATTTAAATTTTTGATTCTTCACATATACGTATATATATATATATATATATATATATATATATCATAGTTTATAGATTGATATATAATCTCTGTTTAATCGCGATCTATATAGATAATACATAACATATTTTTATGAAGACGATATTATTATTATTATTATGATTTTTTTTTTCATCATTCATTCATTCATTTCTTTTTATTGCTTAGAATCTTTAGCATTATTTATTCAATCAATATAAAGATTGTCTTCTCAATAATTATTTTGATTTTTTTTTTCTTTCTTCTTCTTCTTCTTCTTCTTCTTCTTCTTCTTCTTCTTCTTCTTCTTATCTCGATTTTCTTTTTTCGACAATAATTTACTATTTTTTTTTTTTTTTTTGAATTAATCACTTTTAATTAATCATTATCATTGTCATTAATAATATTACTGTATATATATATATATTATATGGTCTCTGCGCGATGTTGGAAGATGCTGCTGTTCGTTAAATAAATTATCAATATTGTTTGTAAATAAATCAAAGAATATACAAATATATTTATTATATATATATTATATATCAGAGGAAAAAAGTCCAGCTTTTGTATCATCATATGTTTTGCTTCAATTTTTTTAGTTTTTTAACTTTTCTAATAATAATAATAATGATAATAATAATAAAATATGTTTTAATACTTGAAACAGATGAAATAACGTTTATATAATATATGACCCCCGGTTCAATTATAAATAATTACATTAATTAATTTATTTATTTATTTATTTATCTGTTTATTTATTTATTTATTTATTCATTCATTCGCGCACAAAAGCAAACTCGTTGTAATGATTCCAGCGATTTTCTTCTGAATCAACACCGGGCTTTAATTGTTCAGCGCTTCCGCCGGCTGTACCCGAACCGCAACTTCCGGCGAGTTTGAATCCCTGTTCTTGAAGCATGTCAAATGCTTGTTCGATAAAATTATGTTTGAGAAAAAATCTCGATGTATAACGATCGGACATACCATGATCGGGATCTCTGCTCTCATTCAATGTCTCACCGAATACTTCACGGCAAAGAGCTACTCTTCCGCATACCAAAATCCTTGATAATTTACGGAACTTAACATCAGCAAGACCGTCTCGTCCAAAAGCAAAACTACCACGATAACCAACGGTTATATAACCAGGTGAACGTTTACCTGATATCACTGTATCACCTCGTTCTATTATCACCTTTTCAAGACCTGGTAATCCATAAAATTTTGCTTCTTGACGTAGCCTATCACGCTCTCGAAATCCTTCTGGTAATACCAACGATTTGTTTCGTAAAAAATCCAACACGTAACGAAACAATACACCATCTCTATCAATGAAATATTTTCCCTTTGCGTCTTTATCAACTTTTGTTATTTTACCTGTAAATATTTCGGCAAGGTGAGAATCTGACTCGGTTGTTAATGTTGATAACGATGTTGTGTAGAATACTCCTCCTACATTTAATTCCACTACGCAAGGTGCTTCTTCTTGCAACTCCATGCTTCTTCCACGTTGTATCAATACTATATCTTCTATACACGCGATTAGCTATTACTCTTTTCCTTATCTCCTCTCTCTTTCTCTCTCTCTCTATATGTATATATATATATATTTTTCAACCTTTATCTCTTTTTATACGTTGGTTGTATCCCGGTGTGTATGTACTTCCGTTTCCGCTTCTCTTTCTCTTTATCTTTATCTTTTTTCGTGTATGAAAGCGTTTCGGTTACAGTCTTAGTTATTTTTTCCCCACACACTCCTTCACTGATATTTTATACCACGAAAACGAATAACGGAAGTAGTGTGTGTGTGTGTGTGTGTGTGTGTAGAAGTCAGTCAACGCTGCAGCCGAGTCTCACTCTATGAGGTCTCCGCACTCTGTGTGTACGTACGTACCCTACGTCGACGAGACGATGGCTCGCTGCAGGCTCGCTAAGGTTCGAGTCAACGACGACGGCGCCTCCTCCGTCAAAAAACCTCCGACGTAGAAGCGGGGGCGCAGGACAACTAAAACCAACGGGACGCGCGCAGCATCACTTTGAGGTGACCGAGGGATTCGATAACACTCAACCAGCAAAGCATTTACAAAAACTAAACGTCAGGGTAAAGAGAACAGATTTCTTTCATTTTTTCTTCATTGGAGAAGATGAAAAAGGGACCAATTTTCTTTTTGTTTTTTATTAAATTTATCATCAATTCTCGATACATGAACTTCAGCGAGACGGAATCAATGATTTCTGACTTTTTGAAAAAACTTCACTTTGAATCTTTAAGGAGAAAGAAAAATTTCTAGGAAATATTGAAAATATGACGATTTTTTCTTTTTTCCAAAAAAAAAACTATCTAAGATTGTGGAACGAAATAAGTAAAGTCTTTCAGGTTTTCACGGAAAATCGTTAAAACACGTTAGTCTGAAATAAACTCGCATTAGTCCGAGATAGAGAGAGAGAGAGAGAGAGAAAGAAAAAAATGAACTTTTCAGAGAGAATTAAAAAATAATTTCCTCAGATTTTCATTCTATTTTATGATAATAATAAAAAAAATGGAATTGGAGGCTGAAATCACAGCCGTTCATATTACTATCTTTAACATTGATATCCAGAACGCGTATCTCATCCGGAGCGATTATTATGGAAAATCTACCCACACACAATCAAATTTATTATATGTATACCGTATATGGATATAAATATTATGAATAAAATTTCAATGCTTCTAAGACTACGTTTTATTTATTTATTTATTTATTATTTTGTTTTATAGTTGACTACGTCACGGAGAGAACTAAGGCAACTACTGGCAAGGCAAGACCCTTTGTGTGGGTTGATGGTGCTCTAAAAACCTATTTTTGAAGACCGCTTTAATCTATGTTTTGCAGATATATCAAGCTGTATTTCAAAGCGAGGAAAACTACGAGTAATCATTTATAGTAGATTTTTTTTTTTTTTTTCTCTTTCTACTGTTACCATAAATGAATGTATATATTTACTAATTTGTATGCGTTGCTAATTATCGTCTTTATTCATTGTTTCGTTTGAAAAAAAAACGTTGGATGATTATTTAACAGAAATTTCGCAGAAATAAATCTCTCAAGGATCTCTTAGTTATTTTTTATTTTTATTTTTTAATAATAAAGATATAACGCGTCTCTGCCATGAAATATTCAATCATTCAATATTTTTCTTAAATTATAATCAAACTTTTTTTCTAATCGGAGTAGGAAAAAACATTCGGATATCTAAAATCCAAGAAAAAGGATTGAAGATAAATAAATAAAAGATCTGATGGTTTTGCATAACTAGTCAAGTAAAAACGGAAATCTTTCCCTAATTAACGTAATAAACGTTTAAATAAACGGCATATTTTGAATCTCGCGGGATTATTTAATGCTTCGACTATCGACCAGCCTGCGACAAACCTCGCAGTAGTCCAAAGTTCAGCAAGCATCGATACCAACACACAATCGACTACCGTCAGTCATCATATTATGGTCGCGTGGTGTTGGTAATATGCATACATATCCACGATTTATTATGAACAGCTGTAGAGTGTATAGGCAACAAAGAGTTCTGACTATATGCGCGCTAAAACTATCTCTGTATATATATACGTAGAAGAGTCATCGCTACGAAAGTTCGTTTGATTGGTATATAATAGTAAGTTGCTCAAAGTCTGTTACGATTGTATCAAAAAATCGAAGAGAATTGATTAGAAGAAAACGATCGGGCGATGTGACGGATATAAAATAAGAAATCAGGAATTAAATCCCGTCGTAGTTTAAATGAGATAATAATCTAAAAAAAAAGAAAAGAAAACTAATTTGGGAATTATCCAACTGGGGGGAATTCAGAAGAAATCTCCTCCGCGAGATAACATCATTCTAGTAAAACTCCACTCAGAAAGTACTACTAGGAAAATGGCGGAGGATATTATCACTCAAACTAACAATACTCAACGGTCTAATAACAACGGACTACAATCACAATCAAACTCTTGGAGTCGAGGTCAGGATAGCGGTGACGAAAGTGAACTATTAAACGATCACGATCACGATCACGATAGTCCAAGGTAATTATTAAATTCGTTATATTTTCGTCACACATTGGACTTAATTTTATTCACAGCATCTCTCACGCCTCTTAACAAAGAACGTGATTATATGATTATTCATTTTTTTTTCACTTTCTCTTTTTCTTTGTTAGAATGGATGAATCTAGTCCACGAATGAACAGCAGCAGGCGATTTTATAATACGTCGTCAAATTTAGACGAAGAAAGAATGCGACGTAGGCTTAGATTCTTTTTCATGAATCCGATAGAAAAATGGCAAGCAAAGCGTAGAATACCTTACAAGTTTATTACCCAAGTTATCAAGATAATACTAGTTACTATACAGCTTTGTCTATTCGCTCACAACAACTATATACACGTCAATTATTCCTGGGACAATAGAATCACATTCTCACATCTATTTCTTAAAGGATGGGACGCCATGCAAGAAGTACGTAATAAATATTTACATTTTTTTTTGTTTTTCTTCTTCTATTCTTCATCATTGATTAACGGGGGTATATACATACATTTCGATGGTTTTAAATTCTCAAATGTAAATCAATTTATGCAGACGACTCAAGAACTCTGATAGAAACTAAAAAAAATCATGATCTCTGCAAAAATTCATTTTGATTTCAGATTTTCAACAAATTTGAAAGTGTATATAGCCCCTTAAACAGATTTCTCTACCTCTCTTTCTCTATCAAAAAGAGAAAGAAAAGGGAATGAAAGACTAAGATTAATCCTTCTTCTTTAGATAGCTGCTTATCCACCGGCAACAGGTCCGTTGGCGTTGTACAAGAAGGATGAATTTTACAAAACGATAGATTATGCTCTTGGCGGATACTACAATCTGACTAATGCTATTGGTCCGTATTCATACACCGCAGAAGACAATTCTGTGGGACTGGTACAATTATGTTTATACCAATACAAGGAAGGGACAATATTTGGGTTTAACGAAAGCTACGTATTTAACAGCGAAATATTTGAGATATGCTTTAACTTGACTCATAAATACTTTGAAACTTCAACATCGCATACTTTTTTCAAAGAAAATAACGTCGACGTTAATTTCACAGCTCTTGTTAAAGCGCATTTAAAATTTGCTATCAAAACTGTTAATCTCAAAGCAGCTGGGCCCATAACTCCTCCTGATTGTTACCAGTTCGATATTACTATAGATTTTGATAATCAAGATCACGACGGTCAAATGCTACTTTCTTTAGACGCAGAACCAATAAGACTGGAATGTAAGGGAGATACGCATTACATAACTGATAATCAGATAGAATCGGTGCTAGGTACTCTACTGAATGTATGCGTCATTCTCATTTGTGCAACGTCGCTTGTTCTCTGCTCTAGAGCTATATACAGGGCGCAGCTTCTCAAGTATGAGACTATAGCGTTTTTCAATAAAACTTACGGCAAAACGCTAAGCAGCGAGGGTAGATTTGAGTTTTTAAACATGTGGTACATCATGATTATTATCAACGATCTTTTGATCATTATGGGATCGGCTATCAAGGAGCAAATAGAAAGAAAGCATTTTGGGGGCGATCAGTGGAATATTTGCAGCGTTTTTCTCGGAACTGGTAATCTGCTGGTTTGGTTTGGGGTTCTGAGATACTTAGGATTCTTCAAAACTTACAACGTTGTTATATTAACGCTGAAAAAAGCTGCGCCGAGAGTGGCCAGGTTCCTGTTATGCGCCGTATTAATTTACGCAGGCTTTACATTCTGCGGCTGGCTTATTCTAGGCCCATATCACATGAAGTTTCGCTCCTTAGCAACAACTTCTGAATGTCTTTTTGCCCTGATTAACGGCGACGATATGTTTGCCACATTCTCAATAATGTCTTTAAAATCTCCAATGCTATGGTGGTACTTGAGGTTTTATTTGTACTCGTTCATCTCACTCTACACATACGTGATTTTGAGTTTATTCATATCTGTTATCATGGATGCTTATGATACCATTAAAGTATACTACAGCGACGGATTTCCAAAGAGCGATTTACAAGCCTTTATTGCGATTTGCACAGACGAAGCATCTAGCGGTGCTTACAGGCAGGAATCTGAGGACAGTACTTTCACAGAAATAATAGACAAGTTTTTTTGTTGCCGTAGAACGCATTACTCTAGTTTCGAAGCGGCTGAAATCAGCAATTCAACTAAATCCGAGCCAGTATGCGGCGCAGCTATCTGTATATAGTAGAGTGAATCAAGATCAAAGATTTTATAAAAGTTATGGGTCGTTTAGAGATACTTCAATATAGCAGCTGAAACGATCTTGCTGATACTTATTCCCATTGCATTTAGAAGACTGTATAATAACTTCAAGGATTTGTGTCTTAAACGGTGCTATTCCGGTCGATATTACCTTCCAATCTTCAAGATGTAGCGTATAACTTTCTCGTGGATCTTGCGTTTGGTGTTAAAAGCTTCTAATCATTATCGAGCTTTGTTCTTGAACATTTCTTGCTAACAGTATTTGAAGAGAATGTTTCTTGCCAGGTAGAGGCGAAATATAAATTGCACAATTAATTTTATATTCATACCATTTATTATGTTTTTTTGAGAATGAAATAAGTAGAGGAACGAGGTAACTGAAAGCATTGTTTGTGATTCTGTAAATAATTAGAATTAAAATGAATAAATCTCAAGCTGATAGGCATGAGCGATTAAATGCTGGTTCATTAAATTGTTATGGATTTGAGGAAGAAAATATCTTCAGTTTAATAAATAACTGTTGATAGTTCTTGTAATGGATATTCCAATATTCATTATCGAGTCATAGTTTAGTATATATGTATCAATGTTTCTAGCTGTTTATGTTTTATAATACATGAAATCTTACTAAATAGCAAATCATTGTAAATATTATACTGAAATTTATCTAAACTGACCCAATAATCTATAATTATTGTTAGATATACGTTCATTATCAATGAATAAATATATTTGTACAGCGATATTATTTGAATAATAGGAAATATATAAGAGTAGGTATTTAGAAACCATGATGAAAATTACAACAGATGATATACGAATAAAAAAAGTTATTTTTTTATTTATTTTTTTCTTTTACCAAAGAGCTGCGCGTTTCAAGTATGTTAATCGCTTCTAGTTTTCTCATTTCTATCAATTAAAGGCCTCATCTAACGCGAGTACTTTATACAGTGTATTATATGCTATTTATAAATGAAATAACAATTTTTTTTTAATTATTAGCTGCAAGATAGTTTGATTCTTTTTTATTCTTGTCTGTTTTTTTTTTCAGATACGCTAATGTATAATCTAGTGTGATAATATCGTATCATTCTATTCTCGTAAATATAAAATAACTATTGTTAATATTAACATGTGGCGAATGTATAGAGAACTGGGGATATGAATGATATATGTACTGTAACATGTCTATCTTTCGTACTTTTGGATGATAAAACTCATGACTATATGCAATACGTATTGGGTAAAATGCATATATACAAAGTAGAGTGGTTTTTGGAAAGGTGATTTTTTAGATTTTCAAGTTCTTGAATTTTTTGAGTGGATACAAGGTCGAATTTCAGGAGAAATTTTTTCTTTCTGTATTTGGAACTGATCGAGAGGTGAACCACTTTGATACATAGTCATCCAAATAATGAGTATCCATTATAGTTTATTGGTATGTTAACAATTACAATATTTCACCATGTTTATATTCAAGGTGTAATGAAATTTATTCTTTGATCTATATTCGAATGATTGATGTAACAAATTATATAGAATTTGATACCTACGCTATTAAATATTATTATTATTATTATTATTATTATTATTATCATTATTATATATTATACAAATATATGTATGAAAAGATGTTCCCAGTATCTGTCTCCATACATTCATTGAATAATGAAATAACGTAACTTATTGTTAGTATAAACACCGTAAATGTGCCACAGGAAGAAATTCATTTATATTATGTTATCTTTTTATGTCATTCTATCAAAAGATTAAAACTATACACAATATTATGAAAATCGAATAATCTACCTTAGAAAATTTTATCGAAATAGGTAAATGTTTATTTAACTATAATTAAATATATTATTCAAATACTTTCATTTGAGTGGGACGAAATTTCATAAAATTATTGAAATCCGTTTCAAATTTTTAATACTGCAACAACGAAAAGTTTGAATTTTTTTTTCCATTCTTTTCTTTCTATTTCGTTTCCTGCTCAAAATCTACTGAACCGATCAAATCCAAAATTCAATAAATTCTAAATTAAGAAGAACCGCGACGATTGACATAAAGGAGGATGAAGTCCGTTTATTCGTCTTCGAGACATCGTCTAACCAAAAATTGATCCCATAGACACATTCAAATGACGATATAAAAATGGTTATAGGTGATTTACTGTATCTCACAACGTCGAGATCCACCTGAAACTCAAATTTTCATTTTCAATAGATGCTCCACAAAATATTCATCTCTCTAAATTATTCAAAAGATTACACGATTTTCGCGGTATTCGTAATAAGCGAACGCGATTGGTCGAATCATTGCGCATGTGCGTTGAAGGAGCAGTGCTATCAATGTGCGAGAGATCAGCCGAAATGCGGGTAATTGAATGTGCGAGTAAATCCGAGTTTTTTTTCAAAACTTCAATGATCCGCACATTTACATGTAAGGTATTTATTATTATTATTATTAATATTGATATTATTATTATGGTATTATGGTCATTTTGAATAGGGTAAAATTATCATCTGAAGTGGGGACTTCTACGATTTAAGACTGGCAACACTGTTTGGCGGATCAGTGTGCGTCAAATGTGCATTGTTTACATGTTGCAGTGTATCTGTCAAACGCGTCTAAAGAATAAAATAAAATAAAATAGAATAGAATAAAACACAGTATAATATGTTATAAAAATGATGCGATATCGATATGCGGTTATTATATCGCGATAAAATACGTGAACCTATTTATCAAGTATATAGTATAATATCAAGTTGAAAAAACCCAAAATCGCTCAGAGTTCATCTGTTGTGTTTTCTTTTGTTTTCTCTTCTATTCTATTCGACTAAAAACTACCTGTGCTGCAAACATGCCGACTGCTAGATCGAACAAAGGAGATCCGGAGATTCGTTTTTCACAAAAAGAAGCATCGACCAGTGAACACAGCATTTCAAGTATAGTTTCAAACATCTCGATATCCCAAGACGAAAATTTTCGGGTAACAAAACATGCCGAAAACAGCCTCAAAGTCATGGAAACATACTTTCAACAACAGCAACTCACGGACGTTATTCTCGTCGCAGGTGAGTTTACATTTATTATAACGAATAACAAAGGAAAAAAATATAACGATTATAAACACGGTTATCCATCCTTTCTTCTTGTTCTTGTTCTTCTTGTTGTTGTTGTTGTTCTTCTTCTTCTTCTTCTTCTTCATCATCATCATCTTCATTTTTTAACCCTAGGCTCTAAACGGATTCCTGCACACCGTCTCGTACTCAGCGCAGGTTCAGAGTACTTTGCTGCAATGTTTACAAGCGCGCTAAGAGAATCTGCTCAAAATGAAATAGAACTACGTGATATTGACGGCGATGCATTATGGGCCTTGGTTCAATATTGTTATACAGGTAAAACAGAGTCTGCAATATTCATATTATTATCATGATTTTTTATTTTTCTTACAAAATTGACAAATTTATTTACATTTGAGAATTTGAACCCGTTGAAATGTGTATATAATACCCCCTTAATAATCGAATAATTTCTCTCTCTTACCATTCTTCTCTCTTATCAACTAATCTCTTTATATTCTCAGGATGCATAGAGCTGAGAGAAGACAGCGTTGAAACGCTACTTGGAACGGCTTGTCTCCTTCAATTGAGTCCAGTGGTTAAAGCCTGTTGTCATTTTCTCATAAAACAACTTCACCCTAGTAATTGTCTTGGCATAAGAATGTTTGCTGATACTCGAGGATGCGCTCACCTATTAAGCGTCGCTCATGCTTATACCACTGAACATTTTATGGAAGTTATTAGAAATCAGGAATTTTTATCACTCTCAGCCAACGAGGTTGCTAAGCTCCTAGAATCTGAAGATGTTAATGTTCCTTCTGAGGAAACTATCTTTCATGTAAGATATTTGAAAGTTTTGAGTCATACTGGTCTCAGGAAATTATTGAGCTTCAAGTAATCGCATTTCATTTCGAGACGTGTTACGCTTAAAAAATGACAATTTTTCAATGAAAATTATTCATGAATTTATATTGTATAATAACAAATAGACACAGCAATAACATTAAGACCATGTATTCATTTCTTTATTCAGGCATTAATGACTTGGCTTCAACACGATTCAGAAAATCGTTGCAAAGATGCTAGCAAGTTATTGAGTTATGTTAAATTGCCGTTACTATCGCCTGCCGTAAGTGATATTCAACTCACATAAATCAACTAGTTGAATTTTAATAAATCAAAATTTTCTGCTTATAGCAAGACATTATCTCACAGTTAATTTTGATAAAATCGTTTATATTTAGTTCATAGCCGACCACATTGAAAGCAACGAGTTATTCAGAGACCAAAGAGCGGCGCAAGATCTAGTCATGGAGGCTTTAAAATACCATCTTTTACCTGAGCGTAGACCGTTGTTACAGTCTGGTCGTACCAGACCACGAAAAGCTACCGTAGGTTTATTGCTAGCTGTGGGAGGAATGGACGCTAACAAAGGTATACATATGAAGCACGAATCTCGATGATCGGTCAATGCTAGAATTACACATTAATCATACAATGATCTACTTCCAACAAGGTGCTACATCAATCGACGCTTTTTCATTGAGAGACAACGCTTGGAAGAATTTAGCCAACATGAGCGGAAGGCGATTACAATTCGGCGCAGCAGTTGTGGAAAAAAAATTACTTGTCGTTGGAGGAAGGGATGGCCTTAAAACTCTGAATACTGTTGAATGTTTCGACTTTTCTAGTCTAACTTGGAACACTCTACCACCTATGAATACACATCGACATGGATTGGGTATAATAAACTGAAGGACTAATTATTCCCCTAGAAAATTTGTCAGATTTAAGTTCTTTTATCTTGTAAAAATGGATTTTATAGACTTTCTTCTCTCCAATTGGTCCAGAAAAGAAACCCAAACTCGTTTTCTACCTCAAAGTACCAAAAAATATTGCTAAAAACTATCAAAAATTTTGTCCAGGAGTTGCGGTACTAGAAGGCCCTCTGTACGCAGTAGGTGGCCACGACGGTTGGAGCTTTTTAAATACTGTGGAAAGATGGGATCCTGCTGCTCGTCAATGGAGCTACGTAGCTCCAATGTCAACGCAAAGATCAACAGTAGGTGTAGCAGTCCTGAACAACAAGTGAGTCAGGTTCCCAAAGTAGCAAATGAAAAAAAATAAAGAGCAGAATTGTTCTTCTCCTGCTTCTCACTTCTCTCCGTAATTTCAGATTGTACGCTGTAGGCGGGAGAGACGGAAGTTCCTGTTTAAGAACGGTCGAATGCTACGACCCCCACACTAATAAATGGACTTCTTGCGCTCCCATGTCTAAACGCAGAGGAGGAGTTGGAGTAGGGGTTGTTAATGGGTACCTTTACGCTCTTGGAGGGCACGACGCACCCGCTAGCAACCCTAGCGCTAGTAGATTCGACTGTGTCGAAAGGTGAATGAGAATTTAGAGAAAAGAAATTCATTTCCAAATCGTTTTAGGCCCGAAATCTCGTTTTTTAAATCTTTGGATGAGCTTATTTGTCTGAATTGATCGGAAATCAATAGAATTATAGCATTTTTATTCACAAATGAACTTTTGTTGATCAGATATGATCCTAAAACTGATACATGGACAATGGTGGCACCGATGAGCGTCGCTAGAGATGCTGTTGGGGTTTGTGTACTCGGAGATCGACTATTAGCTGTTGGTGGATACGACGGACAACAATATCTGACATTGGTCGAGGCCTATGATCCTCATGTGAACGAGTGGCAAGAGGTAAATGTATGATCTCTTTTTATTTCTACTTGATTTCTAAGAGCCCAGATACTGTTGAGTCAAATTTTCGATAATTATTAACACGTTTTTTCGATTATAGGTTTCGCCTTTGAAATTGGGCAGGGCAGGGCCTTGTGTAGTAGTGAAAAATACAATCGGTAAAACTTGAAGAGTTCAAACGGAATTTTATCATCCTTTTAAAAAATAATTAAATTAGTATAGGTAATTAAAATCAGTATTGGAAAAGAAAAAGTGAATATAAAAACAGTCCATAATATTTGTACTGTTTTAAGTTAATGAATTATAATTTTTAACGCTATTATACTATAAGATCGTAAGAATAAATTGGCAAAGGAACAAACAAACAGAAAAAAAAAAAGAGAAAAGAAGAAAAAATATATATCGCTGATGGTAGATCAAGTAACATCACATAACTAGTTATTCAAATATGTAGATAAATAAGTAAGACTTCAAAACAACAATATTTGACAATTTTCAAAACCATGATATTACGCACATTTAATTATAAATATTAATATACGTTGACTTTGGGTTGTGCGAGAGCTGTGTTAATGTGAATTTAAAGAAAAGTAAAAAGCGATGATAGCTAGTTTTCTAAATTGGGTATCTCAATTTTGAGAATATTTAAGGAGTTTCAATTATTTGATAAGATTATTCTATGGTATTCAGGGGGTATATACACCTTCAAATGGGTTGAAAATCTGAAATAGAAATGAACTTTTGCACAGAATTTGGGGACTCTGATAGAATCCAAAAATAAAATTATTACTCCCGGTCCAACGGTGATATGCTGAAGACAAACAGATACAAAATCACTCGCTTGCTGCAGAGAATAAAATCAACTAAAAAAAAAATCAACTGTTGGACCGATTTCGGAAGTTTGGGACTTCAATTGTTCAGAAGAGAAGCTTCTATCAGATGAGCATACAACTTTTCAATGAACCAATTTTTGATAGAGATAATGGGAACAAAGCCAATTTTCTTTCCCAAATTCTAAAGAAAAAAAATTCTAAAAAATTAAATCACTTCAGTAATTCTTGCGAAATCAAAAAGTTCTATGCTCATCTGATAGAGGCATCTCGTCGGAACGATTGAAGACCAAAAATGCCAAGATTGGTCCAACGTTAAATTTTATTCTTTGCGGGAACCGAGTGATTTTGTATTTTTCTGTCTTCAGCATATTACCGTTGGACTGGAAGTAATACATGATGTAAAATATGCATAACAAGGGTTAAACTCTGCCCAAACATCATAACTTTTTTGGATCCTATCAAAGTCCTCAAGTCGTCTACCCAAATTGATTCATATTTGAGAATTTGAACCCATTGAAAGGTGAATAGACCCTCTTAAGAATTCATATCTAAATTTATTTCGGCTGTTTTTATTAGCTGAGTTATTATGAATATAGTCTTTAGGATTCTTTTTTTGTTGTTATATTCTCTCTTTATCTCCGTATGAAAAAAAAAATAACAGTCAAAAGTACTGATTCAATGGTTGTTCTACTAACAATAAGATATCAAATCATCGTCAATCGCTAAACGTTGACTTTGACTATAGCTGATAATAGAAAAATTATGAATTTTCATTGAAAGACAATGAATATTGATTAATTGTTAATTAACTATGAATAACTGCCGTGCGAAAAACAAATTAATAAGTTTAATCGTCTCTGACTTTATACAATCTATTCACAAATAATCACGAGATATGGTATTGATATAGAAAAATACATACTGCTATTATTTTAATAATTTGATAATAATTCTTAATTATAAGATGACGTCATATCATTTATAAGGTGCATTTTTATACTTTTCATACGTTTATTTTATATACTGACGAATTTCGTTTTTTTTTTTTTCTATTACTATAATGATTTACCTACTTTAATTGAATTCATGTTCATATTAGCAGAATTTTAATTTATGATTAATTATTGATTATCGATAATTATTAATAGACTTCAATTCCGACCCCGTGATTTAATATTTAACTTACAATAAAATTCGAAAAAATTTAAATCTATGTATTCAATGTTGTATACACAAAGACCAAACATTTCTTCTCGTCGTTGTGACTTGTGGCAGTCCTTGTGTATAAAAATCGTTAATATAGTGCCAATCAATGTGTCCTCTGTATATACATATTACATACGTATGCATAATGTATTCGAAGATAAACGGATTTTTAATAAATATTTTTCATTCATAATCGTGATAATGTGTTCTTACGAAGAAAATGAAAAATTGTTATCTTCATTTTCTTTTATATTTATTATAATCTCAGGATTTTTGTTGTTTAGAGAAACAAAATGAATATCTCTGGATTATTCATTTTCATAAAACATTTTTAAGGACTCGGATCAATTTTTCAAATCAAAGTAAGTACCATTCATGGATAATTGTCGAATTTTTTGAAATATACCAATCGTCAATTGCTTCATTCTTTTTCCTTCCTGCGACGCTTTATTTCAGGCATCGAAGAAACGATAAGTAAATGAAATAAAATTTTTGTTGCAGTTGATAAATCTTCATGCTCGTCCCTCTGTATTTGTGATTGATTATACGCAACTCGCACTACAAGACTGCCATGACGGTTGCATACGTTAGAGGAGGACGGGGGCTAACAGATTTTTACCTACCCCGTCTAATTTCTCGAATTTCTCCGGAACAGGGCTATCAGGCTTTGATATAAGTCGAAATAAGTGGCACACCGAACTTCGCGATAGAAAGAAAGAAAAACAAATCAAATGATGTATTTGATTTTTAATTTCTAGCTTAATTGCACTTCTAAAATACTCGGCCACTCGGCGATAGCAAACCACATAACAAATTTTTACCACTTATATAGTATAATCTCATTTGATAAAGAAAAGACCGAGAACCTAAGTGCCTCATTAAATTTTGCCGACAAGTTTTTACGAAATCTGTTGTATAGATAATAACATAGTCAATATTTTCATAAAATATTGTTGTAGCTCAATAAGTGTATACAATATATTTATATCCTTCAACTACAGACAGTGATATAGCTTAATTATAATAATAAGCGGGCGTAGTCCGATATTATTTCCTAACAACTTTATAAATACAGTTTACTAGACGCATGAAGATTAAGGATGACTATGATAATGATAGTGACTATCGAATCATGTTAATTATACCCGACGTCGTATAAACGGTTTAATAACAAGTATCAAAATATTGTTTTATAACAATTTGACGAATACATATCATTGTTTATTCTTTCGAAATAGGCAAAAATGTGAAAAAGTAATGGTAATTAGAAAACAGCTTGTAATGCTTGAATAGACCACGTTGTGAAATGTTCAAAAACGCTCGTCTAACAGAATCTCTAGTAGCGCGTGGATTTTCCATTCTACGAAAAAGTCATCCTTATCTAAGAATATCTACTCAATTCTAACATAATATAGTTACACCAAGAAATAATCTAGCGAGTGTGCAGTCGCAGAGTGACCCTGGTCTGTTGATATTCATAAAACACATGTAATGATGACCAGCAAATTTATATCGCCTGACTCGTCATGATTAATTGCGGCTATTCCAAACAACAAACTTTGTTTTATAATAACATTTTGAGCAACATCAGAGGGCTTATTCTCTAACTATGGCATTATCCATGACTGCATAATAACTGCACAAAACAATGTGACATCCATGAAATAGGAGGAGCTCATTTTCATGATTACAGTGCTACTTTGGAGTTATTTTCGCAGTTATGGTATAATTTGCGATGCAATTCATACTCGGAATTGTAAATGTGTGAAAATTTTGTTAGTACATCGTTGTATTCCCTGACCTGGTTCGGATTAGCTAGTATTAAATTTATAAACAGCTCTAGAAATGTTGATTTTTGAAAGAGGTAATCTGATTTTTGAACTTGAACAAAGAACTTGCTGAAAGGAGAGACTTTTTTATCGCGCGCGTAGTTTTCAATACTACTATTTCACTATAGATCCGGTCTTGATACACGGTTTGCGTGTCAATTCACAATTATAGGTACGACTGAAGAATCGAGCTCCTATTCAAGTCTCGAACAAAACATCAGTATAACAGTAGTAAAATAAGTAAATAGATGAAACTGTGATGTAACCACAGTAAATGATGTTCATCGACAAAATTCAAACGACGTTGTTATGTAAGAGATTGTGCTTGGATCAAGTAATCTCTGATTAGTAAGGAAATATTTACTGAAAACATTTGAACTTCCGCATCTAGAAATCAAGGCTGTATCTTCAACCGACCGATAAAGCCCTGAGTACATAACGTTGGTTTCAAGGCATATGTCATACTTGGCCTGATAATGACTTTGTATACCTATATCGAGCTTGTTATTTTAACTTAGGGACGATTTCCAATTAAAGTAGGGGGTAGTGTTTTATGGGAGCTGTTGTGGCCCTGCTTGTTGTATGATTTACATGGACAGTGATTGAGTGAATGAGTTTTTTGACTTAGATAAGTCCGAAGTATTTCACTGCATCCATAAAGGAGACTAGAGTAGGACGAACAACTCCTAGGAATGACAAAAATTTAGAAAATTTCAACGAATTCAAACATGTTGAAAATAAATTACATCTGAGAATTGACGTCCAAGACGCTGGTGGAGTATATCATAAATCTCAATAATCTACAAATTCTGCAGATGTTTATCGCACGGAAGCGCAAATCATCATGAGCTCAGCGATACATGCAGCTACAAATCTCTGCAAAATGCAACGGAAACGCATTCGCGGGCCCCAAAGGCGTCATTTGTTCGATTGAAAGTCTATTATCTTAAGTGGGAGTAAAGTACGACGGCCATATAAAGTGGATTCCTATAGCGGCCTGTAGCTCATTATCATCCAAGTTCCGATCAGGAATTGTCGCGCATTTTCATTCGAATTATTCTAGAGTATTGATAGCGTTTGCAAACGGAATCATCAATCGAATTGAAGATACATTACGCAAATATTGAATGCTATGTTCCGTTTGTAGGAATGATTCGTTATTACGTGAGAGTGAACTTTGTTACATCTACTGCGAAACTTGATAAGATACTACCAGATGGTGAATAACGTTTGAGTGAAATAGAAAATTTTTGACGTGAATATTCTTCAATATTTTCATTCAAAATAACGCAGAATCTTCTCACGTATGATTTCTGTGTCTGATTATTACCAATACTGAAATCATGGCACCGTATTCCAAGTACTTTATCGTTGAATTATCGGGAGTGATCATCGCTATCGCGTGCGCTTTGTATATTTATATGAAATATGTGGTTTTTAATTACTGGAGTTCTAAAAACATTGAGTCCGTCAAGGCTGCTGTTCCTTTTGGCAGCTTATGGCCCGTTCTTTCATCTGAGCTTTCAATCGGTGAGATAAACTTGAGTCGATAATTCAGAATAATTCAAATATATCTCTGTACATAGCTAGGAATCACTTAACTCCAAGCAAATCCTGAAATGTTTATATGAATGTTTCAGGTGAATTCGTCCGTGACACGTATCTGGAGTTCAAAAAACGTCCTCTATGTGGTTTCTATTCATTTTACAAGCCTACGCTTGTGATCAATGATCCCGATCTCATACGTATTGTTCTCACGAAAGAGTTTGCACACTTTCATGATCGTGGAATGTATTGTAATGAAAAGATCGACCCCCTGACAGGGCATCTCTTCCTTCTTCCCGGTGCCAAATGGAGGTATTTGAGGACAAAGTTCTCTCCTACGTTCACCTCCAGCAAGATGAAGCAAATGTTCTTCACTGTCAAGGAGTGTTCTGATGTACTAGCAGCGTATGTAGCGAAGAACGCTGACAAATCTGAGCTCGTTGAAGTGAAGGACTTAATGGCAAGGTTAATTGATTGATCATTTACTCAATAAAATTAAAAGTCATACGATTAACATTGTCATCATGTATTGACGATTTTTCACTTCATTTGATTACAGGTTCTCCACTGACATTATCGCTTCGACAGCCTTCGGCATAAAGTGCAACAGCATCGAGAATCCAGACGCGGAATTCCGGAAATGGGGACGAAAGTTTTTCGAGCCCCGACCAATCAATAACGTAGTTACAGCTCTGATGCCACAATTGCTAGAACTGTTTAATATCCCTGCAATCGACAAGGATGTTAGCAATTTCTTCATTAATGCCTTCAAGGAAACCGTCGAATATAGGACAGCCAACAACGTGGTTCGAAAGGACTTTATGGATCTGATTATAGAGCTAATGAACAAGGGTTACATACAGGATAACGACGGAAAACAGTCCGGGCATGTCTCAGGTAATCCATCGATCGATTCTGTTTTATAGATCGGATATTGCAGCGATTTCAATACTTTAATTCTAACACAGAGATTGATACCGAGAGAATCACCATGCTCGAAGGAGCTGCGCAAGCCTTTGTCTTCTGGCTAGCTGGCTTCGAGACTTCTTCGTCAACCGCGACTCATTGTCTCTACGAGTTGGCCTTGCATCAAGATGTGCAGAACAAAGTGGCCGATGAGATTAACAGGGTATTGGCAGAATCCGGGGGCATAACTTACGAAAGTCTCAAGCAGATGCATTACCTTCACAAAGTTGTTTCTGGTTGGTTTCTTGATGTGGTAATAATTTTCACCAATCCTGGCGTCAATTTACAGACACGTTTTTTTATTTTATTTTTTTCCTATGTACAGAAACTCTGAGAAAATATCCATCCGTACCACTGCTGAACAGACAGTGTACCGAAGAGTTCGAGCTGCCCGGTACTGGCTTCCGTGTAGCCAAAGGAACTTCTATCCTTATCCCGGTTTGGGGACTTCAGTCGGACCCTGACATTTACCCAAATCCGGATGAATTCGACCCTGAACGATTCAGCGAAGAGAATATCGCCGGCAGACATCAGTACGCTTATCTACCCTTCGGGGAAGGGCCCAGGAATTGTATCGGTATGTTCCGATCGTGTCTCTGAACAATGATCGCATAGACTATTCTGCTATTGTTCTTATTCTAGGTATGAGATTCGGATTGGTACAAACGAAAGTCGGTCTCCTCAGCTTACTCTCTAAGTATCGTTTCACGCCAGGACCAGACTTGAAGGTACCGCTTCCGCTAGACAAAGGCAATTTTGTCGTTTGTCCGATAGGTGGAATTACACTTCGAGTAGAACGACGATGATGCTTAGAGGTTCCAGTGTTCTGAAATATCTTATCGCAATAATACACAGTATTATAATTAGTTTCCGACCGAATATTCGATTACGGTTTCGGTTTCAGCTGAAAATCGTGTTTCGGTCGGACACTAATTATAATATTCGTACAATATTGCTAAAGTTTAAGACTGAAACAAGGTTGATATTGTGGCTGCGGAGTTGCAAACTTAGACTCACGTATTTGTAAATATGAATACCTGTAAAAGTATACAAGATGTCACTAATAAACATCTATGAATCATTTTCCCTAAATTTGTGTCGTTTCACGTAACACTAACGTTTCTAATTGTATTCCCGTAAATAGTGGTGATTGTCAATTGTCAACGGCTGAGAGACGCCACGATCTTTAGTCCGGATTTCCTTACAAGTGTAATGGTCTTCGAGGTTATTAAACAAGTCTTTTTCTTTACAGCAAAATAGTTTTTATTCTTGAGTTGTTTTAGGTTTGAGTTTTCGGAGTAGAATGAAATGAAAGGGATTTTGGATTTTCGAAGTGGAGGCCGAAAAGGAGGTGGGAGGTATGTAAAAAGAAGAGAAGGTGCGAATTGGAAATGAGGGGTTGGACGTTTGGAAACGGAAAGTTTGGGAGTTGAGGGTTTTCTTGGAATCGGTAGCGGAAAAAAGACACTCGAAGGAAGGGGGTCATAAAACTATAGAAATGTTTATAAGAACAAAAGTGCATAGAAGAGTAGGTAGAAAAGGAAACGGTTTATGAGGGTCAGAGGATTAGAATTTCATTACGGCGGAACTTATTTTAGAAATATACAAAATAATATAAAATCTAATGTGTATACAGGGTGAGTCTTTTCAAATGTCCAAAAAAAAAAAACAATTATCCAGTGGGGATAGGGTAGAAATGCTTAATCACGAATCACGGCGTGCCTTTGCTGCAAATAAGTCCCAACCATCTTGGACCTTTGAAAGGACTCACCCTGTATAAAGGAGTAGGTACATTACACAAGCGTCTCGCCACACTGCAACGCTTGTGATTCTAATTGTAAGTCATATTCTGTAAGGGTTCTTAATTATTTACAACAAGGTCAACACATTAAATAGAGCCAATATTAGACGGTAACATTTTAGATTTTGACAAAATGTTGTCAGATTTTTTTTTACAGCGTCGTGGATTGTCAAGAACTTGCGAAATATTTTATTTTTGGTCAACGATTACATTAAATTTATTTTCTTCTGATTTTCCGCAAGTTCATCCTCCCCAATCTGGGGTCTCAATTCAGTTGCAGCGATTGGGACAGCACTTGCCCTCCATCCTTGAATATTGATACTTCACAGATAAAATAGTTCGTGCCTGTACATGATGCGACGAATAAGCCCGTATCTGAGCCTGCTATCACTCCCACGCACTGGTAGGTACTACTACTTCGATATGAGTCAGATCTCCACGGTAGTGGCGTCGCGAGAGAACCTGATACAAACAGCCAAATATGGTATGAAAAGTATTATTCCGTCCGCATCAGTTTCGTTATTCAAACATAATATATATGTGTCAAAACGCGTCAAACGGATAATGGCTCTGCCCAAAATTGTAGGTCACCAAAAAAATCGTGAGCGGGCTCAAAATTTTCCTCTCACTGCCTAGTTTCCATTGCCATGTGATATATTTGAAAAATTCGAAGTGACGGCTTTAATATGGCGACTCGAACCTGGGAAGTTCTTCGAGAATTTTCAAAAAGTGATGATAACTCGCTCAATTTTGATGCTAGTTTTTTTTTGAGGTCGAAAATGGATTTCCCTCGAAAATACAGAGAAGCCCTTAAAATCCGTAAACATCCAAACAACATTAACAGAGACAACGGACTCCAAACCCATCCAATTTGGAACGCCATCCTCCCGGTTTTTTAAATGTTTGGCCACCCATTTGAAAACATATGATTGGTCAACTTCACCCAAGCGGAACGTCACACTTGGACGGCTCCGCAATTGGCATAAATAGGAATACCCTGTTGGGGAGCAACCATGAGTATCAGGTTGTTTCTCGCCCTCATGAAGTAAGCGGCAATGTTTACGAAACGTCGGCACCAAACCGTTGAACAACGCGGCTTCATCCCGGAAGCCAAGTCTTATTCAGACTCCTACACACTTGAGCATATCGGGCATTCCATGCCAAATCGACCCGGTCCTGACCCTCGACCTTTTAGATCTGGTTCGCGATTTCTTGTATCATTCTTCTGACTCTGAATAGCAATCAGAATTTTTTTCAAATTTTTTCAACATAAATTGAGCGCATCATGAATTTTCCAACTCTCTTTTTTTTTACCAACACTTCCGATGGTCGTGATCGAAAAATCTGAAGAAATTCTCAAAAATTCTGAGTCAGAAATGAAAATTTCCGAAAGCCATCGAGGTGATGAAAAAAAAAAAAAAAACTTTAGAAATTTACGACGCGCTCAAAATCAATTTGAAATTTTTTAAAAGAATTCTGATTGTTATTGAGAGTCAGAAGAATGATACAAAAAATCACGGACCAGATCTGATAGGTCGAGGGTCAGGACCAGGTCGATTTGGCATGAAATACCCTGTATATATTTGAATAAAATGATAGTTTTTTTTTTTTTAGGTTTTTGAAATACAAACTTATCTTACAAATAAGCCAAGATCTAATCTTACCATGTTTGATGCTCATGTAGTCGTCGTTGCCAAAGAATCTGTGTATACCCACCCACGGACTGCAAGAATTCAATCCAATACCTTTCAGGTATTCGATCTTTTTTAATGAATCAATTATAGCCAGGTTACCACCCTCCACCTCACAATATTTTCGCGCTTCATTCCACTTGAGTAGTTCGCCGGGTAATTGATGGATTTTATATGCTACTCCTATATCCGCAAACACCGCGTAACCGTCCGGTAATTCTCCTGCTGATTTTATGAACGGTGTACCTACGGAATAATCAATGAATTTTTTCATAAAATACAGTATGTAGTTGAATTCACACTTACAAACGTATAAACAAATATCGACATTTATTTTTCCTTCGATTCACTTCGAAACTACTTACTCGTATTACAGGCATCGATAAGAGACGAATAATTTCTCGAAATTATAAGCTGGCAAGCGAGTTGTAGAGGTAACATACTCACTGGGTTCAACATTATTGCAGTATATTGCTGGGCACACTGACTTACTGATTTACAGTCACTGTTTAAACTGCGAGCAGTGAATTCCTCAAATATCCAAAAAGCTTCATCTATCCCCTCCGATCGTCCGCACGACTTATCTAAAATGATAACACAAGATGACCCGACCATTTCCAAAAATACTCAGAAGTTTCGCAATATTCTGCACGTAAGCAGAAAAATTTATCACTCTTCGTCATTAGGAACGGATCCAATGAATAAAAATTGATTATCAAGAAGTTAGAAAGTATTTAATTTATTGTCACATATTATATCCATACATATTCAATTTTCTTTTCTTGTTCTATCCATAAGTTTATTCTTCTCCATCCCAATATAGTCTTGATACATCTACTGCCGATACTGCGCTGCGGTCTTAAGACCTTGAATATTGGGACTTCATAAACAAAGGCGTATTTCTCGTTGCAATTCACCGCGAAAAAAAAAAACACGACGTCCCCATTCAGCACGATTGCCATACAATTCCTGGCTGTTTCGCCTCCATATGTGTCAGACCTCCACGGTATTGCTGTTGCGAGTAAACCTCACAGATAAAGCCAAATGTAGTCGAAAAATTCTTCCTTTCTCTCTCTCTCTCTCTTCGTTAGTTTCATTTTTCAATGATAATGTATCTAACTTGTCGCATTTTGGTTTCAGTAATGTTTAAGTCGCACCAGTTTTTCTATCGACACATTCGGTGGCGTCAAACAATCTGTGAAATCCTACATGCACATTTGGAACTTTCCTTATAAAAAAAAGTTGACCGCTTCCTAAAAAATCATCATTCTGTCTTATGACACAGATATATCGAAAGAATTTATGTGAATTTTTTCAGAATATTTGGATCGCATTTGTTGAGTTTTTCAGTATACACAGAGCGATATACACATACGCCTTTTTGTTAACGATATGCCAAGAGGGCGTAAGACGGGTTATACACCCTTCTGCCTCTACTCACGCAATACCTTTAAATATGTCGACATCTATTTTCCCAAATATTTATTCGGAAACCACCCACTGAGACTGAGATTGATAAGGGAAGAAGAAGAATTTTCCGATACTAAAATCTGACGAGATAGGTGTAGAGGTAACACACCGAGTGGGTTCAACATGCTTGTCATATACCTATATTGCTAAGTACACCGACCAGCCGAAATACTGTTATTTTATGATACAGTATACTGTTGTTTTTTGGATACAGTACCGTTCGATATTGCAGGGCACGTGTGAGCATATTATTCTGATCCTTGACCTTTTGCGATCTTTGTACTTTCTGCTATAAAAAATACCAATTACGAATGACTGCGAAATCGTGTTTGTTACATTACTCCGAGCTGATTTAAATAAATTTTTCCTCAATTACTGGAATCATCCACAGCTTATCGCGCAACGCGATTCGAGTTGCAACATTTATTTTTTTACCCCACCTACAAGGAAAGTCTGACTGTTTTCCCTATTTTGCGATAAGAAACGGCAAATACAATAAAAGATAGTGGCGCGTGGAAATAATGCGAAGAAATTGAAATGAATTACTGATACTTTATTGCATTTAGGTTTGCATTATAGGTTTATCTGAACGAATAGAAATAAAGCAGTTGAAATAAATTTGCAACTACCCAAATCACTGCGATGTAAGCGAGGAATCATCCGGTATAAACATTTTTAATATTCATTTTTTTTTTTTTTGGATTGCGATACAATTCTTCACTATTCAGAAACTGAGCAGAATGAATGTCTGTTTGCTGTATATTTGTCATGGCATTTGGCAGTTTTTTTTTTTTTTTTTTATTGAAAAAAAATCTGAAATCTAGAAGACTTTACAATCGAACGTGTTTAAATTTTAGAAATAAAAACTATCGCGAAAATCTACCAGCATTAGTCACAGCGTTTCTGATAAAAAAAAACTGTGATAAAATAATTTTATTTTAGAATAGCTGAGCGATTATTTGATGTAATATAAATCGTTGAATACCCATACATTTAGTCAATACACAGAGTTCAAGTTATGGGACTACAACTGACATGTGACATTCTTATTTTATTTATCCTAGAAAGTAGATTGAAGCGATTAATTAAATTAGTAGAGCAATTATTATTGAAACGAAGGAAAAAATTTATTATAAATCATTGCAAAAAGAAATTAAGTTGTGGGCTAATCTCGCATCTTTTACCAGATGCAGAAAAAAGGCAAACGCTTTACTATACGCAAGCCGCGGATCTTTCGTGCATTTCTATTCTATAGTTGCCTAACCGATAGCGCGACCGGCGTAATAAACTGACCTACGACAATGGCGTCCCCCACCCCGCGCCGCTCATAGGTAAGCCAAAAACGCCGTGCGCTATCTAGCAAAGTTCAGTCAGCTGCGCGGCATCCTCGAGTTAACATGGGTTTTTTGCGGCTCGGGAAGGCTGAAATCAACGGAGGTACGTTGGACATGAGTGAGTTTGAAATATTTCGATCAATATTTTACGACGGCAATAAATAATCGACGATTTTCAAAGCTTCTTAAAAACAAGTGAAATCGTAATTGTATTCAATACTCTGCTGACAGATTTCACGCGTCTCGTATTTGAATCGTCGAAGTGAGTAACCGTTGAATTGCTACTGGCAGACTTTGATTCTATTTATACTTGAACTGCATAGATCCTGCGTGCCACTTGGTCGGAGATGGATGCCAACCAACACCGCGCGGCTAGTCCTGGATTAACGGTCGACCAAGATAATGGTGAGCTTTGTATTATATTAGCCGAATACCCAATTTAACTATAAATGTATGTCTGCAGAACAATCATTGCCGAAACATACTTCGCGATCCGATACAGTTCTCGGACAGATTACTTCTCCAAGTCCATGTACCACAACACTCATCGGCCAAGTAACCGTGACGCTCACCCTGTACCTTTGACTCGATACTGGGGCCTCCGGCTTGCCTCCGTCTTCCGTATACGCCAGAAACTTTGACGACAACTCGGTTTCACTTAGCTGCAGGGGATACGATACCGACGCGGAATAATATACCCAGAGGTAAGATATTGTCCGTCTCGTTATAGGGTAAGCCTAGGGAAGAAAGCACACTTAACTCTTGGAAATAGCAATAGATTCTCTCTTTTTGATGACAAACCTGGAATATGATTGATAGATTTCGAGAGAATATGTTTACCTTGGTTGAATATAGTAGACTTATCTCGTAGTACAGAAATATTTGAATACCGCGAGGATCAAAATTTAAAGATTTGAAAATAAATACAAGGGTAGATTGCTGTAGGCCTAATTAGGCATCACATTTATTTTTTAAACATGGTACATAATTCAATGTTGGTGACAAATTACTCCAGAGTCTCAAGTACTAGTCATAACAATCGAAAGATTGAAAAATCTATTCATGCATGCACTAGTCATACTAGCTTATTGACATTATTGATTCTGTTGAAAATAGTTCAAAGTTTACATCACATTTAAACATGCAGTTCAGGCCGGCTTACAAAATCAATCATAAGAAATATATTATAATAAATTTCATACAGATGTATAATCACAATTAGAAATTCTTTGGTACTTAGTTGAGGATGTTTGCTTGAAAAACACATAAACTTAATCTATCCAATGTACCCTAAGTTTATCTAGTTTGTATTTTCACAGGCGTTGTTCACCGAGGGAAACTAGCTCCTGCCTATCCTCAACAAAACCTCTTCAATATTCATCAGGACAGGGGATTCACACCAGGGAGTGAAGCAGTCCAAGCACCGGGGGAATGACCGCAAGACAACTCTGCACCACGGAGTATTAATAAAGTAGCATCAGCGAATGGTTCGTAATTACAGTTCCTTTTGAATCAGTTTTGATAAAATCTCGCATCTGGTCTGGTCTATAATTATTTTAAATTACTTTACTTTATAATTACTTTTACTAATTAAATCAAGTTGAATTACACATTACCAAACTATTGGGTAATTGAATAAGTAATTTCATTAAAAATGTAATCAGTGACTCGTAACACTGCAAATATCCATGTAATAATAAGATCGTTTATGCAATAAACATGTATTATTATAGTAAATTGGCGAATTCTTGAATAAATATCTCTTGAAATTGTAAATAATCGATCGTTGCATCATTTTCCCCTGTCCTTTCCTTGCCTATATATAAATATAAGTCGAAAATCATGAAAATCGCATGATTTCATAAAGCCAAGAATTATTTTTGGAATACATATTAAGCCGCCTTACCTTATGCAACCCGCATGCCATTCGTGTAAACGACAGGGCCCATGTTAATTTTTGTTGCCTATTTGGTGTTTTCCGAATGCCTATATTCAGGCGTATTGTAGTAGCTTAGAAAAAACGTCGAAAAAAAGGTTCTGGCAGTTGATACCTTATTTTAGGAGTCGGATTTCTGGCAGTTGATACCTCGATTTTAGTCGCTTTAGGATGAGGTATCAACTGCCAGAAAATCGACCAATCAGGAGGCTGCTTGAGCCAATTTAGGCTCAATTTCTCGAAAAGGAGCCTCCTGATTGGTCGATTTTGAAATTAAATCAAGTTACGGCGCTACAGAGGCTAGCCATCAGCAAAATTCTGGATTTCTGGCAGTGGCTGGATTTTCACGGCAGCAATTTACTGCGGCAGCAAAATACTCCCGCAGCGCTATTCGTTGTAAGTCACGTGATTACCTGCAACCACGTGATCAACAACTGCAACAAGTGATTAACAACGAATAGCGTACGTAAACCACGTGGTTAACAACGAATAGCGCCGCGGCAGTATATTGCTGCCGCAGTAATTTGCTGCCGTGAAAATCCAGCCACTGGCAGAAATCCAGAATTTTGCTGATGGCTAGCCTCTGTAGCGCCGTAACTTGATTTGATTTCAAAATCGACCAATCAGGAGGCTCCTTTTCGAGAAATTGAGCCTAAATTGGCTCAAGCAGCCTCCTGATTGGTCGATTTTCTGGCAGTTGATACCTCATCCTAAAGCGACTAAAATCGAGGTATCAACTGCCAGAAATCCGACTCCTAAAATAAGGTATCAACTGCCAGAACCTTTTTTTCGACGTTTTTTCTAAGCTACTACAATACGCCTGAATATAGGCATTCGGAAAACACCAAACAGGCAACAAAAATTAACATGGGCCCTGTCGTTTACACGAATGGCATGCGGGTTGCATAAGGTAAGGCGGCTTAATATGTATTCCAAAAATAATTCTTGGCTTTATGAAATCATGCGATTTTCATGATTTTCGACTTATATTTATATATAGGCAAGGAAAGGACAGGGGAAAATGATTCAACGATCGATTATTTACAATTTCAAGAGATATTTATTCAAGAATTCGCCAATTTACTATAATAATACATGTTTATTGCATAAACGATCTTATTATTACATGGATATTTGCAGTGTTACGAGTGTCACTGATTACATTTTTAATGAAATTACTTATTCAATTACCCAATAGTTTGGTAATGTGTAATTCAACTTGATTTAATTAGTAAAAGTAATTATAAAGTAAAGTAATTTAAAATAATTATAGACCAGACCAGATGCGAGATTTTATCAAAACTGATTCAAAAGGAACTGTAATTACGAACCATTCGCTGATGCTACTTTATTAATACTCCGTGGTGCAGAGTTGTCTTGCGGTCATTCCCCCGGTGCTTGGACTGCTTCACTCCCTGGTGTGAATCCCCTGTCCTGATGAATATTGAAGAGGTTTTGTTGAGGATAGGCAGGAGCTAGTTTCCCTCGGTGAACAACGCCTGTGAAGATAAAAACTAGATAAGCATAGGGTACATTGGATAGATTAAGTTTATGTGTTTTTCAAGCAAACATTCTCAACTAAGTACCAAAGAATTTCTAATTGTGATTATACATCTGTATGAAATTTATTATAATATATTTCTTATGATTGATTTTGTAAGCCTGCCTGAACCATTTTTAAATTTGATATAAACTTTCAACTATTTTCAACAGAATCAAGAATGTCAATAAGCTAGTATTACTAGTGCATGCATGAATAGATTTTTCAATTTTTCAATTGTTATGACTGGTACTTGAGACTCTAGAGTAATTTATCACCAATATTGTATCATGTTCCATGTTTAAAAAATAAATGTGATGCCTAATTAGGCCTACAGCAATCTACCCTTGTATTTATTTTCAAACCATTAAATTTTGATCCTCGTTATTCAAATATTTCTCTACTACAAGGTTAGTCTACTATATTCAACCAAGGTGAACATATTCTCTCGGGATCTATCAATCATATGTCAGGTTTGTCATTAAAAACAGGGAATTTAATGCTATTTCCAAGAATAAAGTGTGCTTTCTCTCCTAGGCTTACCCTATATAACAAGGCGGATAATATGTTACCTCTGAGTATATTGTAACGCGTCGGTATCGTATCCCTTGCAGCTGAGTGAAACCGAGTTGTCGTCAAAGTTTCTGGCGTATACGGAAGACGGAGGCAAGCCAGAGGCCCCAGTATCGAGTCAAAGGTACAGGGTGAGCGTCACGGTTACTTGGCCGATGAGTGTTGTAGTACATGGACTTGGAGAAGTAATCTGTCCGAGATCTGTATCGGATCGCGAAGTATGTTTCAGCAATGATTGTTTTAGTCGATTGTAATACATTTATAGTTCAATTGGGTCTTTGGCTAATATAATACAAAGCTCACCATTATCTTGGTCGACTGTTAATCCAGGACTAGCCGGGCAGTGTTGGTTGGCGTCCATTTGCAACAAAGTGGCACGCAGGATCGATGCAGTTTGAGTATCAGCGATGTTTATTCTCATCTCCATCGACCAATCATACTTGTCAACTTGAAATATGCCTGTAAAACAAACGACGCTACAGGGCGAGGGACTCGGAATTATATGCCAATAATATAATGGGATGATGGGATAATTATCGCGAAGTTATCAAACGAAACTCTCTCGCCCATTATATTTGTATTCAGACCAGACCCGAGGTTATGTTCGTAAGAAATCTAGATTTTCGCACATTTATTCTTTGGTATATATAGGATGTACTTGAAAATGAACAATATCTACAATTAAAGCCTGCCGGTAGCAATTAAACGGTCACTTACTTCGAGGATTGAAATACGAAACGCGTGAAATTTGTCGGAAAAGTATCGAATACAATTTCACTTGTTTTCAACGAGCTTTGAAAATTGTCGATTATTTATTGCCGTCGTATAATATTGATCGAAATATTTCAAACTTACTCATGTCCAATGTGCCTCCGTTGATGTCAGTCTTTCCGAACCGCAAATCTCCTCGACACGTGTCACAGATCTTTACTCGAGGATGCCGCGCAGATGACTGAACGCTGGGCCCGGCGTTCTCGGTATATACCGTCGCGCGGCGCGGGGTGGGGACGATATTAATTGCCCCACCAATTTAATTGATCGCTTCAATCTACCTGCTAGGATAAATCAAATAAGAATTTTACATTTTTAATAACAAAGAATGAAAAAATGAATATTGAAAATGTTTATACCGGACGATTCCTGGCTTACATCTCAGTGATTTGGGTAGTTGTGGATTTATTTCAACTGCTTTATTTCTATTTGTTCAGACATACCTATAATGCAAACATAAATGCAATAAAATATCAGTAATTCTTTTCAACTTCTTCGCATCATTTCCACGCGCCACTATCTTTCATTGTATCAATGAATCTAATAAAGAGTTAGTAGTTTTTCTACTGCTATTCAGAATTTTATCAATGAGCTATTTGCCACGCCTCCAAGAATATAAGGAAAGGCTCGTAGTTTTTTTGTCCGCATATTTGTGCAGCACCACTATCTTTTCATTCATAGACGAGCGCTTCTCGGAAAACGTAGTAATTTTTTTAACCGCATATTTGTGCAGCACCACTATTCATGCGCGACCAGCGCACTCTATGTGACAATGGAGTAGTTGCTGCGGGAGGTGGTATCACAACTAGCGATGTGTACGAACGAACGAACAATTAAGAGAACAACTCAAACTCGTCGCGAAATATGCCTGTAAACCAAACGACGCTACAGGGCGAGGGACTCGGAATGATATGGCAATAATGTAATGGGATGATAATTATCGCGAATTTATCAAACGAAACTCTCTTTGTATATCTCACCGAGATATTTCGAATAAGAAAAATCTTTCCACAATGAGGCTAAAGCCTTGTTTTTCGAAAAGCATTCTGTACCCTGACTAAGAAATATAGGTATAATAGACTATACAGGCTGATCCAGAATGCGGTACTTTCCTTACACCTGTGGATTCCTTATAAAAATCTAAGACCAAAATTTTTCATTCTAAAATGTCGAAAGCCAAGCCGTTTTCAGGTAGGAGCCATTTAAAGTAAGGAAATACGCGAGCAGATACGAGAATGGCTCCTATCTGAAAACGGCTTTTCTATCTCTGAAAAATTATAATTACGGAAAATTTCCGTCAAAAGTCGCTCTTGGTATCAGAAGAACAACAGACCTGAAGAGGTGTGATGACATTTTCAGCAGGAAATAGTACATTACAATACAAGTCCGGTAAAACTTTAGAACTAAGAATGTAAATGTAGGTATCTAGCAATATTCGCGTCAATCCGCTGTCCGAGAAAATGTAGAAAAACTAAACATACTAATTTCCCATGTTAGTGTAGTTCCAATTTGAACTCTGTGTTATGACCAAACGGATGGGTGTATCGACTACCTCTAATACACCAAATAATTTTTCTTCCATTGCAATGATTGATTTACCTTCAAATAAACTGATTCAATCGCCTTTTTTTTTTTATATGAAAGCATGGAGTGGTAGGGGGTAAGCTGTTTCACAATTCAGCGTAACTGCTACTGTATGATAACGCTACTGAGAAGCTTCGATTGATATTCTAGTTATGTTTATTTATTGGATTTTCAACCATTTACATATACTATAAATAAATGGATTACTGAATACCAAAATCGAGTTGTCTTCTTTTATAAAACTATTACATACAAGTATAAAATTCTTTTCTCTATGAATATCTGTTGTACATACATAAATACCTACATCTGGTTAGTTGTAGGAATAGAACAGGTAATACATAAGTGTTTACAATTCTTCAAGCTTTATTAAATATATGCAAATTTGGTCATTCATTGTTTTACTTACAGCTTGAAAATATTGAAATTAAAGTTTTTTTTCATCGGCTTTCGATAATAACATGAAAAAAACAAAATAATAGTCTCCCCGAATTCAGAAACACTTGTGCTTTTAGTTCATCTCGCAAACAACGAAATAACGTGTTATGAAATTTACACAGTATAGCAACACTTAATCATCTTCTGCGTGGTTGTATCGCAAAAAAAAGGCTACTACGATACAGCGGGTTATTTTTTTTAAATGAATTTACAATACGATGGCTGCTGTTCGTAATCTAAACCTGAATATAGACAGGCTATGCGTTGCTCTTGGCCGATTCAAAATTATTAAAAAATTTTGAATCGCAAGGCAGCAGTCGCCGTTAGTTCATAAACGGTTATAATAATAAAAAAAGATTTAAATCAAATTCAAATTATTTTTAATCAGCTTTTTTAGCCGGTGGTCTAAACGTGCCAACAACAACTGCGTGATCTCTTTCGTAAGGTTCCAGCGTTATTTGTTCCTGTGGTTTCAGTTTGTCTGTTACTAATTTCTTCACCTCAGCTGCAAATACTGCCTCAGGTTGCGCCGTAGAATCGATGCAGCTTGCCTATTGATAGAAAACATGAGTTAAACACAAAAGTTTCATTGTCGAGTTAAAAATGACTAATTGTCTCCAAAAATTTTCTTACCTTAATCGAAATAACGAAGTGACCAGAATTTTTTAGGAAATATTGAGCATTCAGAGCGACAATACGAGCCTGGTCAGGTTGAGCTACGTCTGCGAATATCGTGTCTACCATACCGACCAACATTCTGTATTTATGCGGATGTCTAGCATCTTCAATTATTGGAATGATGTTCGTACGCTTTTTTGCAACGTTTATTAAGTCTCTTCCTGATCTGTGAGAGAACTCTACAGCATACACAAGTCCCTCCTGTATAAAAAGGAATAAATTTTTAATTTCTGATTACGAAATTAGGCAATATTTAAGTCTTCGAAAGTTTATCGTAATCAATTGATCAGTGTACCCTCACTTATCTTTCTACAGAAGTATTATACTCTGCAGAATATCGGACAAGCCAGTGTGAATTTTTCTATAGCATAACTTCGACACCAAGTAAATAAAAAATTAACAAACTTGGCTCTAATGTATGCGTGTAATTTTTCTAGCCGGAGATTGTTCTCAAAGAGATACTAACCGGCCCAACAACATCTGCTACATGCGATACAGTCGTACCAGACGCTGCCCCGAGATATAGAACTTTACTTCCTGGTGGCATATGGATCTGATCAATTCCACCGAGAATTGCAGCTGCTAGTTTTGATCGGAACGGATTCCACACTCTGTATTCAACCTTTTCGGCATTATCACCCTGGAATTTAAACATTTTTTTAATCATTCTGGTTCTAATATCATATTCAAAGTTTAGATTCATTGAATCTGTTTCAGATTCTTAAAATAAACATGGAATATTTATTTGTATGCAGAAATCATTGTCTGCAGGGTATTAGGACCCTACAGAAACTAATAATTAGTGCAAAATTTTTCTTGCATAACTTCGACACCAAATAAGCAATAGTGAACCAATTTGGCTCTAATGTATGCGTTTTTTGAAATTTATAAAAACAAATTAATAGTGTGAAATTAAAAATTTGAATTAAATTCTTTGACTATTCTGTTCTTTTTTCAACAATTCTTTATAAATAATATCAACTTCTACCATAAAGTTGATATTCATTTCACTAAAAATAGGAAATACATATAAACGGTTTAAAATCTTATAAAATCATTAGAGAAGCTAAAAAAAATTATTTATCACCTCAACGCTGATTCTTTTTTCCCCGTACACCTCGGATCCAGGGACAAGATTCAGAGTCACTAATGCGTCTTCTTTTCCCCTCGCTATGAAAACTCCTTCGTGACGATGCGGTTCGATAACAACAGTTTTACCGCCTCTAAAGCCTCCGCTACCTCCGCCACGGCCTCGACCACCTCCTCTACCACCTCCGAAACCTCCTCTTCCTCTGGGAGTTCCTCCGCCACCACCTCGCCCACCAAAACCTCCGCCTCCGCCTCTGCCGCCTCCTCTACCCCCTCCAAAACCTCCCCGACCTCCATTTGCTCCGCGGAAACCTCCGCCTCGGCTACCACGACTTCCGCCACGGTCACCTCCGCCTCCTCGACCGCCGCGGAATCCTCCGCGCCCTTCTCCAGCTGGAGAAAATCCTGAAAATTTTCTAGGTTAGATATTTGGGTTTCGGGAATTAGAGAGCGAGGGTATAGCGTGGCTCTAGTTGTGTTAGGGAAATCGGAGTATTGAGGTTATGTTACGTTGATTTGTTGTTTAAATAGTAAATTAAAGTAAGAAAGAGAAAGAGAGATTCGTATTGTGGAAAAAACAATAAATGGCTCAATAAATCAGGTCCTTGGAGTTCAAAAATATGAGAAATACGGATTAAGATTAGAGGTTATCCACGATGCGCTAGAGACGCCGCTAGGCGTGTGAAAATTGGGTGAATGAAACAGTGAGATCATGTGTTAAGCGGTTCATTCAGATTCCATAGATTGAATAAGAGAATATTTATTTTTATTTACCTGGTCTACCCATGTTGTTTCAGGATGAATTCACTCTGTTAATATAATTCGATTATCAACGAATTAAAACTATATGAATTCTCGTTGCACACGTGCGCCGGAATTACTAGTTGGCCATGACGCGGAAGTTGGTTAACTCCATCCTAGTCGCTAATCGAATACTCGACAATCGCAAGTTGCGTATCGGACAAACGAAGATGACGCACTTCCGCTCGATTTGATTCGATAGCGCGGGCGAGCAACGTTCTTTTAAATATGATAATTTATTAAATGGTTGTAACTACACTACGACCAACATTAGAAGTTTAGATGAAACTTGAACAAAGAAATCAAATGCTTTTATTGATAACTTTCTGTATTGGTCGGAAAAAGATCAACTTTTACTGTTTTTAATCTCCCGCTACTCACATATTATGTTGCGTCGCGCCTTACCGTAGGCAACTCATCTTTGATTTATATATTTTTTTCACCATTTTTTCACATTGTGGCAATACTGAAATTTTTTAAATACGTCATAAAAAAACAAATATGGCGACGAGCTAAGCTGTCAGTAAACAATAACTTTCATCTTAATAAAGTTTGAAATGTCATTATTTCCAGCGTATTCAAGCACTTCAAAGAATGACACTAAGCCGTGTGAAGACACGTCGAAAACCGAAGGTAATCATCGCTCGTTTATTACAAATGTAAACAATTTTTTTTTTAAACATAACCTCGAATCGATTTTTTTTGATTTTTGTTTTCATTGAACACAACGCCTGTTAGCTGTTGAATGAGGCTACTTTTACGAACTTGTATGAAGAAAAAAAAAATATATGAAATAAATTTTTGGAGCGATTAATATCGATCTTAATTTTTTTTTTTTTTAGACACATCGCCGAACCTCTGGTTAAAAAATTCCAGTTATATTGCGAGCGAAGTAAAACCACCTGTAATAGATCTATCTTCAAATTCGTCGTCTGACGAGTCGATTGAAATCTTACCTGTAGAAAATTTGCAATTATATAAACCTGAGGTGATACCTATAGACTCAGACACAAGCTTCAGCAGCGATTACAAAAGTTCAAAGCATGAAAAGAAGCGCAAAAAACGAAAGAAAAAATATCGAGAATCGTCGATCAGTCGGCGACAGAAACCTCGGTATGAAAAAGAGGTTGAAAATGTATATTTCGAAGACACTGCTAGAGACAAAAGGAATTTAACTGTAGATACGCTACGCGGTATGGCCAGACCCAGATATAACTTCCCTGGTGTTTACCTTGGGTTTAGATCGTTCAAGAAATTGAATAAACAAACAACGCCCAGGTATTACACTGCCAATATAGATTCCGTTAGGAAAGGAGATAAGCGGGATACCAGAATAAAGAGAACTAATACGAGCGATAGAAGTGAAGAGGCCCAAAATGAAACGGACGATTTTAACTGGGGCATTAATATGGAACAAGAACAGACGGAGAAGACAAGAGAATTTAACGAAAGGCTTGCTGAAGACCCTGACGATGTTGAATTGTGGATAAAATACATCAAATTCCAGGTATTAGAAGTCCGGAAATCACAGTCTGCTTCAATATTCTGATCCATATCACATTCAATCGTTTATTCATTCCAGGATTTAATTTGCCAGTTCCAAAGAGACCGAGGCATCAAAGATGCCAGAAGTACTACGACTAGCCAGCGTAAATTGGCGATAACGACAAAAGCTTTAGAGAAAAATCCCGGTTCAACGAAATTGTTGAAGCTAAAGCTGGATCTATCTTCTCAGCTTCTACCCGCAGATCAGTTTTCAAACGAGGTTGAAGCCCTGCTAAACAAAGATTCGGGAAATATTTTCTTGTGGCAAGCACTTATAATGGCTACGCAGGCCTCGCTGGCCATCTGCACTGTCCCTAAAGTCTTGGATTTTTACTCTAGATGTATTTCCAGCCTGAGACAAAGGCTCAGAACCAACTCCAAGCTGTATGACGAACAGATATTAGGTGGGAAATAGCGTCGGTCTGGATCAAAAGGCCCTCCGGATCCATTTTTCAATAATTTAATTCAATTCTTCGTTTCCAGAAATGCTTTACCGGTGTCTCACGTTCTTGAGACAAGCCGGACTGTGGGAACAGATGTGGGAAACATTGAGGCTCAATTTAACTCTGAATTTAAATTTGAGTAAGGATAATTTCCAGTTCCGGGGTTTTATCGACGAGAAAAAATTGAGTGAGTCTGATTGGCGAATACCCAGGAAATATCTTCTTCGCAATAATTATAATGATGCTCTTTGTTTCCAGTTGGAATGGAGGAAGTTATACTCACCTCTAGACTTCCTTTAAACCAGTTATGGCTGAGAGTAGAATCTTTGCGAGAAAGTTGCCACTGGATCAGCGTGAGCAGCGACCAATTAGAACTCCTTGGTGACTCGCGGAGATTCGTATTACCAGAAGATGTCACGGACTTTGTTCAGCCAATAATGTCTCGGAACTCTAGTCTGAAACTTGCAATTTATTCTATACTTGCGTTGAAAGTACCGCTGCTTCCTACACATGATTTTGTCCTTCAGGTGAAAATCTCTGACTCTAAAAGTCAAACTTATACAAAAATGGCTTTTAGAGCTCTGAGTAATGTCGAATGATTTTTTAATTTGCAGGATTTGAAGCTGACGGACTTGGAGTGGGACGCAGATTCGATAGAAATGCTACTGCCATTGGCGTATCCATCGGTTGGGATATTGGCTGTTAGTAAAGAGAAGAGAAATATGATGGGAGTAGTACTTGAGGGAAACTTGACGTCGGGTCCTCAGTACCTGAAATTTCATCCAGCGCAAGAACCCTATCTTGATTTTATCAGAGACACGTTTAGGGCAATTGCTGAAAGTTTTACATCAGAAAAGTCTGAACGAACGAGTGTGTACGTGTGGTGGCTGCGGTTTGAGAGAATGTTGGCCTCATTAAACCAGGAGAAAGATGATCATAGAGAGAAGAAGCTTAAGAGTATGGTCAAGGATTTTCTTAAAAAAGATGGGAACAGAAATAATCTTCACTTTTATAGGGAATATGCTTTGATAGAGAGAGAAATTGGACGCTTTGATAGCTGCGTTAAAATTTTAGAAACTGCTATAGGAATGCAGAGCGATTTTTTATCTACTATTTCGTCTTCTGATGAAAGAGGAGCTTTATGCAGTGTATTTAGAGCTCTTTTCGAGTCTCTCCTCGGCAATGAAACTCGTCGCGAAGATCACAGGAGTCGTATACTCCGAGCTGCTGCTCGGATGGTCTCAGGGCCAGATGAAAACCGATTAGAACAAGCGGAGGAGTTCTTGGAGAGTAGCGTTCAGGATTTTTTGCAACAGCCAGTGCCCGATTCGATTGAAAATGCCTATTTTCTTCCACACTTTGAATGCGACCTGATTACATGTTACGCGTACTTTCTATACGCAAAGAATGGCAACATATCTGAAGCCATTGGTGTGCTGGATAGTTGCTTGAAACACTCTAAAGAGGCCAGACATCTTCAGGTGTGTAGCTTCAGCGGTAGAATGTCTTCCAAGACCAAAGACGTAACTATTCCCTAAATGCCACTAATCTCATGTTTAATTCCCTATCTAGGAATGTTTGTACGAAAGTACAATTGCCCTTTTGCATCTGGATTGTAAACGGTCAAAGTATCATGAAATTTTGAAGGAAAAAATTGATCAAGCTTTAGATTTGTATCCCATGAATTGCTACATCCTATCAGTGGACATGGAGATTGAAGTAAATACATGAGAAATGAAAATAGATGATAGCGTTTTCGAATAAACATAATACATGTGATTTCAATTGTCCATTTGCAGAGCGAACTGCCTTGCTGGAAGTTAAGCCGTAACAGTACTGGGAAGTTTCAGTCATTGGCCTCGTGTCTTGCAGGTCGTATTAGAATCGAGCGTTTAGAGAAACTTGGGCTCGAAGATGCCGCGATTGCTGCTACTAACAAGCTGTTATCAATTCATCGTAGACTTGCTAGGTATTATTTGAACGAAATGGTAATTGTAGTTATTGAATGAAAGTCTTTCTCCATTCTTATATTGTTTTATATTTGTTTTACAGAGATCCAGACTCTCAGAGATGTCCATTAATGTGGAGACTGTATATGCTATTTTTGAGGGAAAGAAATTTATGCCAAGGAAGAGGGGAGGAGGTTTATCATGAAAGTGTAGCTCAGTGTCCATGGGCTAGAGGAATTTATACAGATGCTGCTCAAGTAGCGCCTCAACTTCTTACAGAAATTCAAGATTTAATTCGCGAAAAAGAATTAAGGATGCACGTTACCCCAGAGGAGTTGGATATTCTGAGAGGATAGGGTGTTACATGTGTACTTACCTATTCTTTTTTCATGTATAAAATGTTAATACATATAAATATATATTTTAATTTTTGATAATAAAAAAATGTTTGATATGAACGCATATTCAAATATTGAGTACTATTTGAAACGTTTTCATTTGACGCTTGACGCAACAAAACGCGTTTCATTTCTTATCCTGAGTATACCTTCTTACCATCCGAGCGTTGATGTCTGATCATCGGTAAATATGTCGTGGGTGTAGTTTGTAGGATTTTTAGGAACCCACTGTAACGTGGCGCCGTTATTTCAGTCTCGTGGTATTTATCAAAAGTGTTACAAAATCGCGTGGGAGGGAGTTAGCGACTAACTGACTATGACATGTCAAACATGTGTTAAACACGTTCAACAGATATACAACTACATAAACAATAACAATACTACTGTACGTCGTCGTACGTGATATGTCAAAGTTGCACTTTGATACGGAATAGTAATATGACCGACTTGAAGCTACCGGAAAAATGTTTACTAATCGATAAGTGTGCTTATACCTTGCTTGTACCGCGAGTCGTACTAGTATTTATCTTTCCACTTTCTCAGTCACTAACAACAGTGCATTTTAGTGCATAACCTTGTTAAATAAAATACAGATATAAATAAAGAAAATCTTAACTGTACAGTTATTAGAATTTTGAAAAATGGTTGTCATAAGATTGTTTCGTAGATTGGGAGAGAAATGGTTTAATGTACAGCAGAAAACATCTGAGGGTGTTCAGTCGGCACGCGATGCTATGTTCCGTGGCGGCATTATCGCCGTCACATCTGTTGTTGTTATATGGATTTCGGTATTTTTATATGCAGCTTTTTACTACGCTTATATGCCCAGCATATCGCATGTTAGACCGGTGCATTTACAGTTTAAGTAAGTAAACCAGAATTCGTTTATCTATATTCTTATTTTTAAATGACACTTCGAAACCCACGTATATAGAAAAATCTATATTTTGAGGTTAGAATCCTTCAAATCCCCACCCCTATATCATTTTCCCTAATTTTACCCCAGATCTTGCGACGAATCAAAAGGAATATGCAGCTTCCCTTCAGCTCATGTTCAACTTACCAAAAAACAACAACTTCTCATGGTCGGTCAACCCTACAAAGTTAATCTGCATTTAGAAATGCCCGAATCACCGGCCAACAGAGAACTCGGTATGTTGTTTGACGGAGATATGCGTTGCCTCTAATCTCATATTTACTCATTCATTTATTTATTTATTTATTTATTTATTTATTAAGGCATGTTTATGGTCTGCGCGCAATTGAGAGACAGAGACGGTGTACTGGTCGGTAACGCTTGTCGTTCTGCAATGTTGCATTATCGGAGTTCCTTGTTGCACGTTATCACTACTCTGATGTTTTCGCCTATGATGATATTGGGAAATACTGAAGAGAAGCAATACATTAGTTTAGAACTATTTGGAAACTTTGAAGAAGACCAAGTAAAGATCGATGATATAAATTTAAAAAAAAATATGTGTTTATGAATTTTCTTGATGTTTTAGTAATTTTAATCTGTGATTTTCTTATCAAATCCAGAGTCATCCAGTGACGGATGTTTACGTTGAGATACAGTCTAGATACGTAGAATTCTACTCCGCGACAATGATGATTAACGCACATTTGTCGGGACTGCGTTATATCATGTTTCATTGGCCAGTGTTGTCTGCCATTCTTGGGATCAGTACAAACTTATTTTTTATAGCACTTATATGCGTGCTTTCGTATTTCCACTTTATATCAGACGAGGAGACTATGGACGATGATTTTATTTATGAGAAAGGTGAAGACGGAGAGAATGACGACGAAGAGGAAGACAAAGATCCAAAGACTAACAGCGATCGTAAGTTCATTGCAATATTCTGCTAAATATTATTACTATTATTAATACTATTATTATGATTATTATTATTATTATTATTATTGTTAATGAGTGTTTGTTTTATTTTTTCTTTTGTTAAAGTTTCTTCGGACACATCCTCTCTGGAGGATACATCGATGCTTGAAGAAATTCCAAAACATAGTCATGATATAAAGTCGAGCGAAGCTGTAGCTAGAATTCAATCCATCAATTGAATCTATGATATGAATGAGATGATGAGGCTGATTTAATAATGAATAATTACGGCTGAGGAAACTAATGTATGTTGAAGCTGACTGAAAAAATCTTAAACAATGATAATTGTTTAGTTTTTAGTAAGAAGAAAAAGAAGAAGAAGAATAAGATGAAAAGAAAAAAAAAACAAATACCCAATAAAATAATCACACATATCTTAGTTAGATATATTTATTTACTTTGATTGATGAAGCTGAGAGAGCTACTTATAATTCCACACGGTTTTTAATTCAACGGACAAAATGAAAGAAAAAAAAAGAAGAAAAAATATGAAAGTGTTATGTTTTATTTTTATTTTCTATTTTATTTTCGATGTTAATAATTATTGTTATTTATGTTTAATTTCACACCTAGTTGAGATTTTATTTCATCGTTATATCATCAGTTATACGTAAAAGAAAAGAAAAGAAAAATTTTTTTTTTACCTTCAACGTTTTTTTCGTAAACGAAACAGAAAAAAAGAAATTTAAATCAAAGAATATCCCATTGTAAATTTAGAACTAAATTATTATTTATATAATTAGCTATTCTTCAATTAGGATCACTTCGAGTTTAATAATTAATTATGAAAATAAAAGAATGCCCGAAGAATCGTATAATTAAGGCATCTCTCCAGACGTAATTCAATTTAATTTATTATTTTTTAAATTCTCATATAAATAAGAAGAAAAAAAAATAGTTTAATCAAAAATTGGAGTGTTCAAAATTTCATTCAATATCGATTGATTTATCACGAAACCAAAAATAATTATACGTCTTTAAATATAATAAGTTGAGACATTTGTGATTGATTTCTTTTCTTTTCTTTTTTTTTTTTTTTTTCAAATTTATTTCTCTTTCCTAAGGAATTATCAGAATTTGTATAGAAATATTTCTCATCTTTGGGAGACAGTATTTATACCCAGAAGAAGAAGAATAAGAAGAGGAAGAAGCTGAAGAATTCTTTTCGGAATGATAAATGTTAGATAGGGATTAGTATAAGTTATACATATATACGTATGTTCTGTATATATTATTGTATTGTTACATGATTTATCATTATTATTATTATATTATATAAGAATATTTGATCAGAACGAATAAATAATGAAAAAAATAAATAAAAATAAAAATAAAAAAGACTACTATAATTTGTCGTTTCTTTTATTACATTATACTATACTAATAATTTTATTTCTTTGCTTCAGCTTTTTCTATAAGTTAATTCATTAATCTTTCTTTCAAATCTCATACTCTCCTTTTTCTTTTTCTTTTTTTTTTTCTTTAACTATAAAGTATTATATTATTGTTTTCAATAGTTAAATAATAAAGAATAAAGAATAAAAAACAAAAAAAAAAAACAGAAAATTTATATCATTTTTTAATTTCATCTTAATCGTATATATGGTATATCTCATATTAAGTGAAAGAAAGCTAAGACTCATATCGCAGCTTATGATTAGTTCAGTTACATTATGGGTATAGTAAAAGATATTATAGAGCCGCACCTGCAAACGTTGGTAGAATATCATCTAATCCATGCTTTTGTGGGTAGATCGGTAGTAAAAGAAAATAAAAAAAAACCGAAAAAGAAAAAAAAAAAAAAAGAAAAAATCCAGAGATAAAAAGGAAATAAGAGAAATAAAAATAAAAAAAAGGTCGAGAGAAAATGTTTCCTTTTCCATCGATTCTGGCCAGTTGAATAGACTCGTAATCCAATTAGCAAAAAGGAGGGAAAGAAACAGCCCGGGCAAATTGTGTCGCACTGGCCGTTGTTCAAATGAGTAGAGAAGAAAATGAAAAAAAAAAACAGAGATAGAGAGAGAGAGAGAGAGAGGGAGAGAGTGGTGAAAAAAAAAATTAAGCAAAATGAATAGAGAAATAATCAAAATCAATTTGACGATATCTCTGCAAACCACGCGATACAATAATTTTATACAGGATGAGTTTTTATCTGGGTTCGAATGAGGGAGGGGCCTAATATGGCAGAGGGGATAATGTGTATTTACGAGGCCGCGATTAGGGAATGAACGGTTGACTATACGAACGAATAAACACATATTACTCTCCTCCCTCATTCTCGCCCCGAGAAAACTCACCCTGTATATAATAGTGTAATAAGGGATGAAGGGAGCACAGATGAAAGAAGTAGAAAAATTCAAACACCGCAATTGCATGACAGAGAGATAGAAAAAAAAACAGAGAAAAATTCTTAGCGATCTTATTCTGCAATATATTATATGAGGATATATACACATGGTATATTTCCTCTCGATCTCTTACACCCCTATAGAACCCTCGTTGCAGTTTTTTTCTTTCTACTAGCTTAAAGAAAAAACAAAAAGAAAAAAAAAAATTTTTAAAACTATATTGGTGTATATTTTTTATTTTTTTTTATCGTCCGCGGTATAGAATATTACGTTTTCTCTCATTGGAAACAGTTTATATCGTAAGTTTTCAACGTATAACGCACTTCTTTATTCTCTAGTTCTCAGTGCAATGTGCAATGCAGTGCAGTGTGCAGCACCGCCGTTTCCTAAGGCGTCAATATCTTTGCACGATCCTAAGACCCATAACTCTTTCTCGTTTTTTACAAGAGTGGTTATATAGGTATACAGGATGATTCAGATTAAGCGGGCGATATTTTTTATCTTGTAATTATTAGATACCTCGTCAAGATCTTCTAAAATTTCTATAAGACTAAATTTCACAATCACAGAACTTATACCGTGACACAAACAGGACCATATGGCCATGTGATCTATACGCTCTATGATTGTTTAACTAAGATCTTGCTAACAGCTTGAAAACTATTGCTATATCTCGAATTTTTGGCAAAGGAAATTTAGTCTTATAGTTAGATTTTCACCCTCGAGTTATCATATGGTCAATCTGAATCACCCTGTATCTACAATTTATATATAACAACATACATGTACCATGCTGCCCTGCACAGAGGTAGGTAGTACCGAAGCAAATTGTTCGAAAAGAGAGTAAGAAGAGGAGAGCTGTGTAGTGGTGTAGAGGTAGACGGATAACTGGTTATCTACGAGGCCGTCAAACCCGGTCTTTCGCCATTCCCTAAGCTGCTGGTGCTGGTGCTGGTGCTAGTGCTAGTGCTGCAGGAAGAGTAGGAAAAACTACATCCTTAAGAACTAAGCGAGTAGCCAGAATAGTATATAATGAGAATTTCACTCTATATACGCGTATCTCGGTTGTATTAATAGAGACAAGATTGAGAAACACTGTTCAGTAAGCGTGGCTCTCTATCCTCTCTCTTACTATCTGGATTCCTGGACCGGTTAGGCAGGCGTACAGCTTCCTTTCGCCCCTTATTTCTCCTCTCTCCTTAAACTTCATCTAATTTTGTCTCTCTCTCTGATCTATACCTTCATATATACCTCTCCTCTCTCTTTTTTTCTCTCTCCTTCTACGTATACATTTCTCTTTCTTTCTCTCTCTCTCTCTCTCTCTTCGCCACCCATCCATTTACCTTAGAAGCCCCCAAGCCGCACACGACAGGTGCTGGCGTGCAGTAGTAATGCTATAGAGTGGAGCGCAACCAAATAATGAAATAATAACGAAGTATAGGTATATAGGTATACCAACTATACGACAAGAGATCCCGAGCTTAGTTCGAGAGTAAAATAAATGATATTGATAACATTATGTCATGTTGTTATCATTGTTATTGTAATGAATAGAAATAAATAGAGAAATCTAATAAAAATAAGAAGAAAGAAAGAATAGCTGTGATTTCTCGTTTTTATTTAGCTAGTACGAAAGTTCGCAGATCTATTAATTGGATCGAAAGATCTATACAGCCTTTTATTTCGTTATGTAGAAATTGAACTTAATCATTATTCCGCGGTTTAGATTCTCATGATCGTTATAGGTATAGATATACATATGTATGTATTTGTATATATACGTTTTGATCGGGCCCCTGGGGTCATCGAATCTATCGGAATTGTCGAGGGTATCGAAACCGTAATCTATGAGGCGGCGTGTGTGTGGGAGGATTGAATAATCGCTATATACGAATTGCTTGTGTACAATATCTGATCATGTAAGTATAAGTATGTATAAGTATACCGATGTGTGAACATTAAAAAGATACATATGAAAGATATACCTTCATCTTATATCGTAAATTAACGCTCGATTTAATGATTTAGTAATTGTGTTTAGAGGCCAAAATCACCTTACGTTATACGGTCGGTTATAACTTTAGTATTGAAACAACTATCATCAAATTACTCTCATTACTTTTAATTTTACACACCATAAATGAGGAGGGGAAAAAAATTAAAAAAATTAAATAAAACAAAAATTAATTAACGTATATATTTAATCCCCGCAATCGCTATATCGAATCAATAAATGATCGTAACTTTACTTATGAGGTATATATACATTAGGGTGGTCCTTAAATACCAACTCGAGGAGTGAAGCATTGCAAGCTTCAGACAAAAAATCAAAAAAAATTGTTCCTAAATATTAGATTTTTTCAAAAAATTCCAATAGGTGCCTAAAGAGGTTCGAAGTTTCTCGTTTAAATAACATTCGATCTTATGATTTTTTTTCTTCCCATTCGATTTTGGGTCAATTTTGCTCCAAAAAATTCCACTATATAGAAAAAAATCAAGGAAATTTTTTCGGTCAATCTGTCTATGATGTTAGCCCCTGAGCCTGATTTTTTTGCACAATTTTACGCGAAAATATTAGAATTTTCGATTAGCACCCTTACGATGGGATTTTTTTTATATTCTGAAGGTCGTTTCCGAAGTAAAATTTCACAGGGAAGGCAGGGAAATTGAAAAAACAAAGAAGAAACCGGAAAACTTCAGGACTCTTTAGGCACCTGTTAGAATTTAAAAAAAAATCTAATATTTCGAGACACTTTTTTTTTATTTTTTGTCTGAAGGTTGCTATACTTCACTCGTCAATTTGGTATTTAAGAACCACCCAGCTAATATACATACATTTATAATATCGTTTAGTATATTTCTATCTTATATTATATACAGATAAACAAGAATTATTATTGACAATGCTCTAATTGTCATCGTCTATGGTATAAATTATCTTCAATCTTAAATAGAAAAATCTAAACTCACTAAACGCTTAGGTATAGTAAATCAAAATCATTGTTAGATCGAAAGAATTACTATTTTATTTGCCGTTAAAATTGAAGTTCTTCGTTTCTTTTTTTTTTTTTTCTTTTCTCTCATTTTCAATCTCTCGCATAAACGTTTTCGACGGACTTTTAGCACGTGTTTTTAATAGCTTTTAACATTTTAGCGAACTTCTTTCTTCAACCGGTTTTATGCGACTTTAACACTCTTCGAGAATTTGAAACGTCGCAACGCGGGATCTTTGCGAAAATAATTTATCCGGTTTTTTTTATGAACATTTTACGAAAGTTATTTGTACATCTAAACGATTTTTGCCAATTCTAACGTATTTTCCGGAAGTTCTTTTCATTTTTATAGCGATTTTTTTCTTTTTTTTTCTTTTGATGACTTGGACACGCGTATATATAATGAGTATGTTTCGTCATTTTATCATTCAAGTATCTGAGAATTATTTGACAAAATTTTAACCGATTTTTAATCCTTTTAAATCTATTTAAGTGAATGTTAGTCGATTTTTAACGCTTGTATATATAATAGCGTTCTTTTCTTCTTTTTCTTATCTCTCGCACGTCTGTAAATTTTTAACAGTTTGGCCCATATTAACGCGTCCCTGAACCGATTTCAGCCGTACCGAAGCGTTTCGGATATATATATTGTGTTTGTTTTTTTTATTTTTTTCAATTTTGTCGGTTGCGGCTATAGGATAGATCTCTAATTTAGTGAAAAAAATAAATAAAAAATAGTTTATCGGTTACCGTAGTCGGTCCATTAAACATGACCATAAAGTAAAAGTAAGCGTTTTATATTGAGGTTTAAAAATTTGAACGCCTTGATTTTCTTTCTTTCTTTCTTTCATTTTCTTCTTTCTTTCTTTCTTTCTTTCTTTATCTATTTTTCGCTTATTTCTCTCTACGTGTTGACATTGACGGATGAATCCGCTCAAGAACTTGTCTTTAGGGTTGTTCCCTCGCCTCTTATATACGGCAGAGCTTAGTTTCCGTTGAATCGACATTCGTCAAGGAGTTGAATACTGAATAGCGACTAGCGAACAAGCATCGTTAGATTAGCGACGGTTCTTCCTCACTGATCTGGGAACAAAAAAAAATAAAAAATATATCTTTCTATTGCGGTAAGATTTCCTGCCGCAGCCTCTAACATTATCTACCTATACCTACCTATTCCAAGAATACTGCGCGAAATCAAATAGCAAAATTCCGGAAGTTAGAGACACGCTTTTCTTTTAGTAACCTGCAGCTACACCTATATCCTGTTTATTTTTCATTCCTAACAGAATCTCTAGAACCAAACCCTGAAAAACGAATACGGAAAAAGCAATTTCGAACGTCACTCAACCGGAAATAAATTCCGTGTCTATTTCTACCGTCACTTCTTACACTCGATCACATTAATCCTTATACTACTACATAAGAATCTATATATATTATTTGACGTTTCCGATTACACGCTTCGAAACATATTCTCACATTTCTAATCACAATTCCAAAATTTACACTTCATTGATTCTACTTTTTATATCCCAGTTATTTTTTTTTTTTCAAGCATTTTTTCGATCATTCCCGAAAGATCGGGAATGCGGATAACTCAAAACTCCGAAAGTCCAGAACCCCAAAGGCCCAGAAGTCCGAAAATATCGATCTATTTCTAGAGAAAATGCAGCGATGTTCTTTTTTGATTCCAACTATTTTATTTGTCCAAAAAATTTTTGAAATAAATTAATAAATAAATTTTCTTCTTGTTATTATATACTCATTTTTTTCTTTTTTTTTTTTTTTTCTTACTCTTTCTTTACTCAAAGAGCTTCGTATACCTACACAGGATATTTGATATAGTACGAGGATGAGATCCGACGATCAGATCGATGGTGTGTATCCTTCGTCGCATCAACAACGTAGGTATAGGTAGGTTGGTAGGTATAAAGTATACAAGATATATAATAATAATAATAATAATAATAATAATAATAATAATAATAATATTATTAATAATAAAAAGACACGACGTGAAGCAAGAAAGCGTGTATATCGAGGTAGATCAACCGATGCAATCTTTGATCGGGTTTTCGGAAGCAAACAACTTGTTGACTTATATAGATTCAATCGGTTTTCTTTATTCTGTTGTTTCCTCCCACAATTTTCTAGTTTTTTTTTTTTTTCTTTTCTTTTCTTTTGGGTTTCTAACGTTTTCTCATATTCTATATATGTTACATGTATAGAATTTCTTTGGCATAAAAAGTACGTCTTATCCCTTAGACCCTTACCTTGCCTTACCTTACCTTACCGCGGCTTGGTTCGCTTCATTTAACGACATAGATCATATCTCGAAAACAAATGTTTGCTCCTTGTAGATATAGGTATGTGTCTACCTTACCCCTGTGTCATCCACCATGGAAAGACTGTATAAAGTGTCTGCTCTGCACGCTGAAATTTTCTTGTATGCAAATCGTTTATATCCATCTATTCATCTCATCTATTTATCTATCTATATATATATATAATATCTATCTATCTATCTATCTATCTATTCAACGCAAACTAACCCATATAAAGTTAAATCTTCTTTTATCCCCTAAGGTAAATTTTGACTCTTGTCAGCCCTTTCTTTCTTTCTTTACTTACGTATATAACTGAAAATAAAGCGAAACTTGTTACTTTAGTTTTTGTCTCTGTTCGGTTCTAATTTCGTAGAGAAAGAAATAAAATAAATAAATAAGAGACAAGCAGACAACGAAAAAGTAAATCAATAAATTTAGATGGAAATAGTGTACATATACGCATATCAATAGGATCGTGAGGTTTCAAGAAGAAAAAGAAAAAGAAAAATAATTCGGGCCAGCAGAAACCCAGATTATAATAAATGACTTTGACTTCGAAGATTGAGGCACGTCGCGACGTCGTACCTCTTCTGGCTTCGAGGGTTTTATTTTTTGTGCTGTTTTTTATTTTTTTTTTATTTTATTTTATTTTATTTTTTGGTTTCTTTGTTTCATGCGAACGAGTGACTGCGCACGAAACGATAGTCGCTCAACTATTAATCATTTGTTAGCGATAAGGTATAAAACCATTGGATAAAACTAACCGCGAGTGACGCCAAGGTATACCTATACTATATCTATACCATAGAGTGTGTCTAGTCTAGATCGTAGCGTTTCAGAGACAGTAAAACGTTAATTCTCTTTATACGAAAATTCCACTCTCTTGATCCGTGGCCAGGTGCGATTAACCGATGAACGACGAAAAACTGGTTTTAAAGGTTACCCAGGGCTCCTCGAATCGAACCGAGTCTCGTCTCGTCTCATCTCATCTCATCTTCTCTTTCTCATACTTCGTCTCTTCTTTCTTCTTCGTCCTCATCGTAGTGCGGTTTCAGTATATAGTATGGGGGCTACACGCGGGGCTATAGGCGTCATCTTGCAAGCGAGTAACCAAATGATCCTCAATAAACTATACCTACCTTCCTACCTTCCTACCTACACCTATATACTCTTTTAACTCGGTAGAGAGAAGAAACCCCTCGAGGTGTAGATTTTCGGACTATAATATACCTACGTATACAGAAACCCGAAAATTCTATCGGTTTAAAGTTACGTTAATATATTTCGAATAAAAATCTCTCTCTCTTTTTTTCTCTACCTTTCTATTCTTTCGTCCTTACTATTTCCAAGATCATCAGTAGGTGAATAATTTAAAAATCGATTTAATTCGAATGAATAATATTAATTTTTCAAATAATGTTGATTTTTGTATTTATAGGATCTAGTTATAGATAAAAAAAAAAAGCTATATTAAATAATTGGAGTTTGTGCCGATTGTGGTTTGTCCAAAGGTAGTAAATCCTCCTTAAGACTTACTATTCAGGATCAATTAAATCATCATGAGTAAGTCGTGCTTTGAGGATATAACCTTGTGTCTCGCAGTATTAAGGCAATTCTCTTTGACAGATTCTCGGACCTATGTAACTGTCAATTCCAAGTTTCTCCGTGGTTTTGGTGCTTTATACCTTGACGTGGATCTCTGGAGATTCGAAATCCCTGTGGGGATTTAGAATTAGCCACAAAAGCTAGCCGTACATAAGACTGACAATGAGATTATAGAAGCTTGAAAAACGAAAGAGACAAGAATTTCTCTTCTCACGAATCGAAACTAAAGAAGAAGAAAGAAGAATGAGAAGAATGAGAAAAAAAAAAAAAAGAGAGAAGACATCGATAATTAATAAATAAAATATGAGAATCTAACCCTCAGCCGCAGCTTCCTGCTGCAGTTTGATATACGTCGATTATTTTTGCCCAGCTACTTCTTCACTCGGCCAACCTCTCTACTTCGGCTCAATTAAATGATCATCTTCCTTATTCCTCCTACGGGTAAGGCCCAGGGCACGTCGTGGTTGGACCCAACCATTAATTTATTTCGAAACACTCGACGAACAAAGGATAAAGAGAAGGGGCAGAGGGAGGGGGGCCCTACCTGTGTCTTACTTTTTTTCCTTTCATTCCCCCCCCTTAAGCCCTGTACCAGCTTCTTATTCTTCTTATTCTTACTCTTTATTTTCATCTTCTATCTCTTTCGACTTCTTCTTATGCTCTTAAATTCTATTCCCCTACTCTTTTATCCTTCTTTCTCTTTCTCTTTCTCTTCCTTTCTCTCTCTCTATTTTTCTCTCTCGATCTACCTACCTCCGACATCAACCATCGTATCAACCTTTGTCGGAGAAAGGCGGCAACAACCTGCCCTGCCTCAGGCAAAACACTTTGGTCCAGGGCAGGAGGTGGCTAGGCGGCAGCATCCCATTCTATCGCGGTAGCCCGCAAGGTGGTAATACAACGAGTGATTTTTTTTAAACTCGAATATTTATTCCTCAACTATATATATATATATATATATTTAATGAAATTATTTATATCATCATTCGTTGATTTACTTTATATATATATATATATATTCATTTATAAGAAAGAGTGAAAAACTCAAAATCAAATCGTGAATCGTTCTATTCTATTTTTTATCTTTATTTTATTTTATTTTTTTCTACCTGTATTATATAGTTTGTTCAAATTTATTAATGAACAATTATCATTGTTTATAAATATGAGTAATGTATGAATGAATGAGTAAAAGTTTGAGGAATGCGTAGATGAAATAACGAATATCTATAGGAGAAGTATGAGTATGATGACGATTATTAAAATTTATATAGAAAACTTGTTTTACCTCCTTACCACGGTAACGTTATAGTAAGACTATTGCCCCGCGGAGGTTTAGTCGTGCGTGATACATTAACTCACAGACATACGACGTTACGTTGGTGGTCATGTGCTGGAGGAGTACTGGCGTGCACAGGGCGCACGTCTACGTTCTTTATATATATATACGTATGCGTGTGCGTGCGCGTGTGCGTGCGCGTGTGCGTGCGCGTGTACCTGTGCTCGACTCTTTCTCTCTCTCTCTCTCTCTTTCTCTCTGCACACCGTGAAGGTGAATTGTAGTCAGGTGAACGAGCTAAGGGACGGGAACGGGGACGTACGTCCTTGATGCGCGTGGTTCTCGCGTGCCCGAAGATAACCGGAGATATCCGACCTCGGCCGAGATAGATTGAGAAAAAAGAAAAAAGGAACAAGAGAAAAGAAAAAAAAAATTGAAAATAAAGGAAAATAAATTGTCTACCATTTCCCAGTGACTCTCAACTTTTAGAAAATATATTCTTGTATAGATATTTCATTGTTGTTATTTTCTATATCTTCAGTATATGTATACTTAGATTTTGATATAAATAATTAAACTTTATTAAATTAATTATAGTACCTATAGTAGAAATAATAGAAATAACAAATGTAATAAGAAATTGATTAAGTAGCTCTTAGCTCTAAAAAGAAGAAGAAGAAAGAAAGAAAAGAAAAGAAAAAAAAAAAAAATTTTGTACAGGGTGAATATTCTTCGGGGTCTAATCTGGGAGGAGCTTCAACGTGCCGATAAACTCCGCGGTTCTTTTATTCATACTCGATAAGGTTATCTGCACACTATTATTCTGAAGTGAATAAGTATGAATAGAAGAGGGCAGAGCTTCGGCACGTCGAAGCTACTCCTAGATCAGACCCCGGAGAATATTCACCCTGTATATATATACTTATGCGAGTGAGGTGAAAAAAAAAATTCCCTATTTCTAAAAGCCGACACGACTAATTACTAAAATTCTAAAAAGAGGTGGGTATAGGTACTAATTAGCAGAGTATTTAGGACGTGTATAGATGTAGAGGTAAATTGGTTTTCTTTAAGATATTTTTAAACGTTCGTAATATCTATACCCTATCACAAACCCCTACACCGTAATTTACTTTTCCTTTTTTTTTTTCTTTTTTTTTTATTTTCTCATCATTTATTTATATTTAATTAGCTAGCTATTAAGTATATGAGAATTATTTCAGGCCACAATATATATGGAGTAGGAAAAATGAATATAAAGAAGGAAGGGCTAGAGTTCAGAATTTAAAAATTCCGGATTTCTGCACGGTTTTTAGAAAGGGTATTACTCCGCAGGGCTACATAAACGATTTAACAAAAAAAAAAAAAAAACTTCGGAACGAAGAAAACCGACGGTTCGAAATTTCGGAAGCTAAAAATCCGAAAGGCAAAATCTCCAAGATTTGACATTCACGCGCATATGTATTCATTCAGTGTATAATTACTCGGGCTGTATTAATCGTATCGAAACCTGCAATAAGAGGTCAAATTATTCGTCTTTTTATGTACTTTTCGAACAAAAAAAAAAAAAATGTTTTCGCTTTTCCGCAAAGAGGGTTTCGATTAGAATGGACAATATTTTATCTTCACATCCTGAGAAACAGACCAAAATTTTTCGGAATCTGTAATGTCAGGGTTTTGAAGAAATGTCCGAATTTCGACGTTCTGAACTTCAAAATGTTTGAAAATTTCTAATCATTATAATCATCGTTTTTTTCTTTTTTTATATATATATAAATATATCAATCTATAGTCATTCGACGTAGTATATCATCTACCTATATACGCGCTATATAAGACCCTCTATATCTCTATACACACACACACACACACACCCACACATACATCAAATAGCTAAGGTGTTTAGGTGAGGCTGATTTTATTCGATTAGTTGATCAGTCGATTAACCTAAATTAGTTACATCAGGTTGTAATTGAGACCGTACAGACGTAGATGGTTATGAATTTATAATGTATAAGGGAGGATAGTATATATATAGCTATATAAATTGGGCGTGAGATATATAATACACCTTATACCTTATATAATATTTTCCATATATATACAATACTGAAATTAATTTCAACTTTGACGATAATTTACTTTTTTTTTTCTTCTTTCTATTTCTCATTATTTAAATTAATTTTTGCACCCGTTTTATTATTTATAATTATAACAAAAATTTTTTTTACCAAATCGATCGATCGATCAATTTTTTTTTTCTTCTTCTTCTTCAGAATACTATATTACCAATTATTTGAATTTTATCAAATGTGTCGTGATAATTAATTATGTAATATATATGTATACGAAGTTATATGATTAGTTTAGTTTTATTTTTATATTTATTTTTATTTATTCATTTTAGTCCAGGAGAAGAAGAAAAACAAAAAAAAAATTCATAATTAATATGTATAAAAATTCTATAAGTGTACAGATTGTTTATAATCGGTGTACCTGATACGGATATAATTTTGTTTCCGTTCTTTTTTTTTTCTCTTCTCTACTTCCATAAGCCAAGTTTTGATTGACTTTTAAATTAGGAAAATAAGTTAGTCAGTTTAAGTTGTTTTAAAGGTGTAAGACCGTATTATATATATATATTTATATACCTAATATAGTATATATACAGGTATATAGATGTATGTATGAAAGAGCTTGGTTATTTATTTATTGTTTATTATTTATTATTTATTATACGCATGTACAATGAAAATTAATAAATATAATTCATTCAGGATTCGCAGGTTTTATTAATTATTAACCACCAGTTAATCTGAGGATATCAATTTTCCCGTTGAAATTGAAAAAGAAAAAAAAAAAAAGAAAAAAAAATTGTCAAGCTCTCTGCATCATATAACGGGGGGGATTGCGAGTTAATTTTCGTAAATTTTCATTTTTCGTAACCACGGGGATTTTCGCGATTTCGCGAGGGGGTGGGGTGGGGTCTACGTCCCGCTAATATATGGCATACCTCGCTTTTTTTCTTTTCTTTTCTTTTTTAGTTTTTCAAATTTCGTCACAAATATTTTCTATCCCACTTCTTTTATTCCGATGTTATATAAAGTTAGAAATTTATCGACACTTGGGATTATAAATAAATACATAGACACCGTGCGTACATACATATTTATAAAAAAAATAAAAAAAAAAAAAACACGGAAAAGGCACGATGCTAAGGAAAACATATTAGACAGTGCTTTGACAAGCCTATTAGAAAGTTATAAATTGCGAAGTACAATATATGCGTATAGTATACGTATATATGAATATGTATTTGACAATTTATTTTACATTTTTTTGTTTTTTTTTTATTCATTTCTTCTCCATATTTCACTATGTGATAGTTTTCTCTCACCTAAAAACTACGAAAAAAAAAACAAAAAAAATGATTTGCTCATATATTAATAAATTCATATATGTACGAGAGTGTGTGTATAAATTAAGGCTTGTATATTATACAGTATCGTGTATATATATATATATTTATATATAAAATACATATAATGTACTAAAAAAATATTTAGATATATATGTATACTTGGCTTTGTTCAAAAAGTTTTTAATTCCATTTCCTTAGCTCGGTTATTATTAAACGTGATGGGGGCAGCTTATTCGTTCGGATATCTTCCTGTCTCCAAAAAGTTATGATTAAACTCATTACTTAGGTAGGTAGATATGTAGGCATTATGTTATATATATATATATATATATATACATACTTTATATGTTAGTTAGAATAAAAAAAAAAAAAGAAAGAAGTAGCGATTTTCATAAAGCCTTTATATACCTTCAACCCTCAATCCTCATTGTAGGAATATAATTTTTGCGTGTCTAATTCGTTGTTGAAAAATTTTCTTATTTCAGTTTTATTTATTTTTTTTTTCCTTTTTATTTTTCTCTTACCTTCATTTCCTTCTTCTCCAAAATCCCTTCCGGCATTTGAGTATGAAAAATATATTCATTAAATTTTTCGGTTTTCATATACATACTTTCCTCATTTTCTTCTTTATTATTATTATTATTATTGTTATCATTATTATTATTTTTTATTTTAATTTCATTTTTTTTGTCTCCATAAAAATGAAACACACAGCTGACACCTTTCTGACATTCTGACACCTCTTTTTGTTTACCCTTATATAACCACCTTTACCCATATATCTTAGATTTATCTTTCATAACAATTTTCGCTGATATATCTTTACCTTCTTTACCGTATTACCCTTTTATCTCGACCAACTGACACGTACCTACCTACATATTATATATATACCAGTTTTATAGATATTACGTCAAGATCTCATACGGAATATCAAACAGAAATTTTGATACGTGAATTTCTGTTAGCGTAGGAAGAACATATATATATATATAAAAAAATAAAAAAATAAAAAAAAAAATAGATAAACTTTGCGCGAATCTTATCATAGCGAATTCAAACTTTGCTTAAACGTATTATGATAGTTATAATAAATGAATAAGTAAATAAATAAATAAATAAATAAATATTAGAATAAACGAATGAATGAATCTTGAATTTGAAAAAGCTCGTCTTCTCAAAGCCCTGTTATGTAACAAACATACTTAATATACTTCAAATTCCGGGGATTTAAGGGTTGGGTAAAAATTTAATAATAGTACTACACGATATTACGACTCGTAGAGGGTAGGTAGGTAGGTAGGTAGGTAGGTAGGTATTGTATTGTATTATACGATACGCTCGTTGGTCGTAGAGTAGTAGTAGTAGTAGTAGTAGTAGCGTGTTCGTATTCATGTTCGTGTTCGTGTTCTTTTTTGTACATACTCGAGTTTCTTTATTTATGATTCTGGGATCGTGTTCGTTTTTTGTTCTTTGTTTTTTGTTTTTTGTTTTTTGTTTTTTGTTTTTCCCGCAACAGTTATATGGTATACATTCGTTGCACCCCTTTTCAAAAAACCGAAAAAAAAAAAAATAATAAAAAATAGTGTATTCCTTCATCCCTCGGTCTTTTGACCGTTGGATAGTAAAAAGAAAGAAAGAAAGAAAGGAAAAAAAAAATACAACCAAAAAGAAAACAAATCTGTGTTATTATTTTTTCCGAATATTGTTACAGATTTCACAGAGTTTCTCGATTCACCATCTCTGATTCTCAATTATAATTTTTGCCGCGATTGGCACACTCTCTCTCTCTCTCTCTCTCTTTCTCTCTCTCTGAGTTCTTGACCGGATTTCTTGGAAACCGATCAGCCATGTAGGTATGTATTGCAATTTTTGTTCTTTTTTTTTTCTTCTTCTTCTCTTTCAAATTCTTATTTCCCTCTCTTTGACCGTAGAGCTGTATGTACTTATATCGTTCGGCTACCTACTTGACTCATTTCCAACATACGTTCGAACACGTAGGTATATACATATATACCCAATCGACCGCAAAATAAGAAATGGAAGAATAAAAAAATAAAATAAAAGTAAAAATGGTACGGGGGGATGGGGGGATGGAAAAAAAAAGAAGAAGAGAAAATGAAAAAGGTGCCAGAAACCGAACGCCCATATTCACCTGTGCTTCACACCATTATATCTATACCTGTATACCTGTATAACCCATATTATGACTTTCTTCACATTTTTTATATATTTATGTATGGGGGTATATAGTATACGCGTATGGTGGGGTATGACATGAATACGAGAATGCAAAAAAAAAAAAAAAAAAAAATGAAAAGAAAAAACTTCGAAGAGAATACAGATAAATTTTCAAGTTTAAGCCAAGAACTTTCAGGACCGAAGAATATGAGAAACTCAAAAAGAAAAAAAAACAAAAAAAATTGGGAACTTGAAAGTCCGATGTATGATGAAAAAAATTTATCTATACAGGATGAGTATTTTCGAAAGGTCTAAAATGGGTGGGATTTAATTGCATTCAGACAATCAGGTAAACAATCATATGGATAGGGATAGGGAAGGAATGCTTGATTAGAAATCACGGGGTACCTTTGCCGCTAGTAAATCCCGCCCATTTTAGACCATTGAAAAAGACTCACCCTGTATATTATTATATGGGAAAAATTTTAACGACAATTTTTATGACGTAGAAAAATTTTCTTTCATTATTTTCATTTTAACTGTGAATTTCTATGCTATAAGGTATAACGAACGAGTGGCTTTACTCTCTATGAGACTATTTTCCATTTTCGGTTAACAATGACGGTCTTAAATTCGACGGTCCTCGTTCCATGCATGAAATTTAGGGATTCTATCGCGAAGCCCTTGAAAGGACATTGTCGTTGAGAACAGAGTTTGGACAAGAGCCAGGTCGTTTCTAGACAAATATTCTACATTTTCAACGACGTATACCTATACTACTACTACTTCTACTACTACCACCCAGAATCAAGGTAGGTAACAGACTTTCCCTAGAATTACAGATTCTATAACGAAAAAAATAGAAAAAAAAAGAAAGAAGAGGTCTTATTCCATTGTTTTTCTTCTTACAATTGAATACTCAAAAATATTTGAATATAAAAACGCTTTTTGTAATTATTAATCTTATATATAATTTCTTGATATATCTATTATTATTAAACGCGATTGATTCCTCGGTGATGATTGATATCAATTTTTGAAAATTCACGAATAATTGAAGACAAAATGACGGAAATTTCTTAGATTTTATCTATAATCCTTAAGGGAGTACATACACCTTTAAAATAATTTTTTTCAAATTGCTGCTACGCTCTGAGAAAACATTCTAGTGACTCAGTTTTTCTGCAGTTGATTAGTGCTATTTTGATACATAGTTCATGATTTTTCCAGATTTTATGTCCTCCGCTGAACAGAAATTCAGTCCATCGAAGAAAAACCAGTTGTCGTAGGGTACAGGTTGCTGCGTTGGATGAAATTTCTTCAACTTTTAAGGAAATATTCTGTATGAATGTAATTTCGGAGCAAACCAATAATATTTCATGAATTTAAGTTTTAGACATAGAAAATTTTTGATTGTAAGAATTTTTTTTCATCGTTCTGGAAAAAATGTTTTGAAACCATAAATTTCTATGTCTAAAAATTAAATTTATCAAATATTATTGGTTTGGTCTGAAATTATACATTCATACAGAATATTTCCTTAAAAGTTGAAGAAATTTCATCCAACGCAGCAACCTGTACCCTACGACAACTGGTTTTTCTTCGATGGACTAAATCTATGTTCAGCGGAGGACATAAAATCTGGAAAAATCATGAACTATGTATCAAAATAGCACTAATCAACTGTAGAAAAACTGAGTCACTAGAATGTTTTCTCAGAGCGTAGCAGCAATTTGAAAAAAATTATTTTTAAGGTGTATGTAGTATGTACCCCCTTAATAATACTAAACTTATATAACCCTTTGTGGTCACACGTCCGATTTCAATCAAGCTGGTCACACCGAGTCAAATTGACCTGAGCCATTTTTGAACGGTTGCCTCGTCGAAACCGTCGGTCCGATTCGCACCAAAAAAATACTGAAAAATACTTCGAACATTCTAGAAGATGTAGCAAAAGTCGGCATATCAAAATTCAAATGGCAACATGTTAAAAAAAAATCATCAAAAGTTCAATACATTTCGGGTTTTTGAGTTTTCAATTTTTTTAATTTTTCAATTTTTTATTTATTTTTTTTTTGCGTTCTTCGGTCGCGAACTTACCGGGATTTAACTTCAAAATTCATGCTCGGGTCATTTTGACCCGTGGTGACCAGGAAGGGATAATAAAGCTAAGAAGGTTCTAAAGACGGAAACACACACAATTTCCTATAAAAATCGTCTATTAAAAAATGTGATAAATAATAATGCGAGATTTGAATGAACGTTAACGTTGACACTTTGTCGATATGCGTCTAAAAATTGATACTGCAGCGATATAAAATTTTGTATAATATTCACATTTTATCAATATTCTCGGTTATTTTGAAATCGTAATATAATATTATACACACCGATCGTTAAAACCGGTCGACCTTCTCCCAAAGATACGTCCTTTGTATTACATATATGTATATATATTTATATATGGTCTGATGTGATGTGAGACTGCGCAACTAAAAACCTGTCTCATTTTTCTTATTTTTTTTCATATTTTTATTTCATCCTATTCTCAGTTCCTTCTGTATTCTATTTCAATAAAATATCATTTCTAGTTACGAACCGATATTTCTCTGACCATATATATATATATATATGTATAGGTATGTAAAAAATATCTTGTAGTACTCGATGGTTTCCGTATACTTTCGTAAACTCTCGGCCACGCGAACAACACGCGATCACCCTGTAGTATACATACCTACTTACTTACCTGTTGGACCGGTTAGATTACCTGCTTCAACCTTTAGCGAGAGGAAAACTGCTTCGTGTAGATTGCTGTAGCTATATACCTCTAGCCATGTACTATACTATATAAGAAAAAAAAGAGAGAGAAAACAAGAGAGAGAGAGAGAAAGAAATGGGTGGAGGTAGTAGAACGATAGAAGATGCTGGGAGGCTTGACCCGAACAAGAATCTCGCATCTGCTCCCTCGTCTCATCCTGATGTTACTCCTGGCGTTGCTGCTGCTGCTGCTGTTGCTGTTGCTGCTGCTGCTTGTGCTGCTGATGATTGTGCCGATGCTGATGCTGTTTGTAGTGTAGCTAGAGCTTCAGGGACTAATTTACCCGTCTTTTATACAAGCAGCTATAAAAGTAAGAGTTAATTAGTGAACCTGTAGCACGTAGCGCTTTAGCATTTGCTCCGAATCACTTTTACAAAGTATATATTGTACGGTTCTTTTTTTTTTTGTCTTTTTTTTGTTTTTTTTTTTTATCCTCTATTCCTCTGTCTAATCTCGTGTATCTGGGTATTAAGGTCTGGGATAGTTTAAAGAATGTCTGATATACCGAGATTTTTGATTGATTAAACAGTGAATCGAATTCTAGTATATTATATAAGTTATAGAGGTATATATATTAGGGTGGTCCTTAAATACCAACTCGAGGAGTGAAACATGGCAACCTTCAGACAAAAAATCAAAAAAAATTGTCCCTAAATATTAGATTTTTGAAAAAATTCCAATAGGTGCCTAAAGAAGTTCGAAGTTTCTCGTTTAAATAACATTAGATCTCATGATTTTTTTTTCTTCCCATTCGATTTTGGGTCAATTTTGCTCCAAAAAATTCCACTATATAGAAAAAAATCAAGGAAATTTTTTCGGTCAATCTGTCTATGATGTTAGCCCCTGAGCCTGATTTTTTCGCACAATTTTACGCGAAAATATTAGAATTTTCGATTAGCACCCTTACGATGGGATTTTTTTTATATTCCGAAGGTCGTTTCCGAAGTAAAATTTCACGAGGAAGGCAGGGAAATTGAAAAAACAAAGAAGAAACCGGAAAACTTCAGGACTCTTTAGGCACCTGTTAGAATTTAAAAAAAAATCTTATATTTGGAGACAATTTTTTTTTATCTTTTGTCTGAAGGTTGCTATACTTCACTCGTCAATTTTGTATTTAAGAACCACCCTAATATAGATATAATAGTTGTTATAGATACGCGTTTGCATACGACACGTTTCATTTCTTTACTTGAATGATATTTTTTTTTATCATTCTTTCTTTCCATTCTCTTTACTTCTTGACTTCGTACTTCGTAACTTCTTCATTTTACTTTTTTTTTTTTCTTTTTACTTTATTTTTTTTCTTCTTTTTTCCATCACACCGAAGTGAGGTATCGTTGAATAACTTTGACCCTCGTCAAAACGCCCACTTTGACGTAGTACTCACACACACACACACACACATCCAGGGATAATAGAAGAAAAAAAAAAAACCAAAAAAAAAGAACGACATATACGCACACATATATATATATATACGAACAGAAACTTTTGCTGATAGAAAACCGTAATGGGTTTTGAACCGTTTACCACCCACCCCTCATACCCACCTATGTCACACGCTTTAAATCAATATTTTCATACAAACTGCACCTGAACCTCGACTTTTCTGTCATGGAATTTAATGGTCAAAATTTGATCACAGTAATTAGAAAGAAAGAAAGAAAAAAAACAAAAAAAAGGAATTTTTTTTTTCATAATTAGGTACGAATATAATTGAAGATTACACCATATTACAGTTTCAACATCAGGTAATTAGGTGTGTTATGTGTTGCTATTACTTCTACCTATAGCTACTGAGTAACTGACGAACATTAAATACTTTGGTATTTCTTTCGAAATTTTCTTTTACAACTTCCATAAAATAATAAATAGCTATATACGAACGAATTACCCTACAGTATATATATATATATATATATATATAGTATATACCTATTTATGTACGACTAGTATGTGTATAGATTTTTTTTAAATAACTTTTCGTAATCCTAAGTAAAATTATTATGTAGAAAAAATCAGGGCGGTTGGGAAAAAAAAAAAATTTGGAAAATAAACGAGAAAATACTTTTTTAAAACCACGGTACGAAAAAATTAGACTTTTCGTGGATATTTTTCGTGTGCAATGTGTTTTTCCCCTACTAGTACGCAGAGAAATTAATTTGGCATTAGAATAGGTACGAAAAAGTCGAATTTTTCGCACCGTATTATTAGTAAATAAAAAAAATGAGCAGCCTGTGCCAGAATCATCAACTTTGCGCACTAGTTGCACATAGTATTATTTCTCGCACCTTGTAGTTCGAAAAGTTGAATAAATTGACTGAAGAAAAATTTCGCTTCTTAATATCAGCTGAAATAGAAAAAAAAAAAACAGGGCTCGTAAAATTGATCACACGGTTTTAATATAAGCAGTGAAAAAACCGTATGGTGAAAATATCGTTGAAGTTTATTATAATTGCGGTTTTTTCCCTTAGGTACCTACCCTCTACGCCATATCCTACCCCCGTACATATCCTATCATTAAATCGGACGATGAAGAAGAAAAAAAAAAAGAAAAAAAGAAAGCAAAAAAAGAAATATAAAAGCTGGCTGAAATCTGTAAAATTAAATTAATTATAGTTAAGGGAGTTAAAACGATCGTGATAGTTTCTCAGCCGGGTTATGTATATGGTATCGTATTGTAAATGTATCCGTTTCTGCACCAGCCGAACTGGTTTCTCTTCTCTTTTCTTCTGTACCTAGAGAGTCTGTAACCTGTGCAACCTGCTGGAGCACCTGAAACCGCGATCTTCTCTTTTATCCTCTTAGCTCTTAGCTCTTGGCTGTTGGCTCTCTTATATACGAGAAAGGAAAAATACTTTTGTAAAGGGGTCTGCGTGAGCAGATATCGCACTTACCTTACCTCCTGTATAGTTGTTAGGTATTTATGTCTGTTCGTACATAAGTCGCGTCGTTTTCGCATTATGTTCGTTCTCGTTAAACCCCATTATAACTTCGTTACCTTTTTATTTAAAAAAAAAAAAAATTTCACCTTTTTTTTTTAAATTTTTTTCTACGTTTTTTTTTTTTTACGTTTTTAAGGTCCTCGCGCCATATAGGTGGAAAACTTTTATTCCACCATACAGGATAATCACGAGGGATTATGGGCTCTTTGCATTACCATTACTATTATTAATTAGCGTGTGCAAAAAAAATAATCAAAAAAAAAAAATAAAACAAAATGACAGAGAAGTTTTTTTTTTTATGTTATATGAAAATTTTGCATTGCTAGATATCAAGACAGATTTTTCGCGCCTTATATATATATATATTTTTTTTTTCCTTTTTTCCCACGGATTTGTTTGGAAATTTGTTGTGAACCTCTTCGAATCTGTCTCCAAGTTTGGTCACGCGTCTGTAAAAGTCTGGTGAAAAGACTCCGGTAAAGTCTGACAAGTTTGAAAAGGTCTGCGGAAAAAATTTCGTCAGACCCTCGTTGTGTACATATATAGGTATATATATAGGTATAGGTATGTATAACCACTTGGCCCCCCCCTGTTTTCTTTGAGATATATTTGTCGTATATATACCTATAATATATTTATCACTATATAGGTGTATATAAAGTATAATGTATATATATACATATATATATATTTTATATACATAAGTAATCAACTTTCTCTTATCTATATTATATACAAATAATATAGGTATATAGATATTCCCCACCTTTTGTTGTTCGCGAAAAGCTTCAAGTTCGATTCTTATACACTCCTCGTAAAAATTAACGGGCCACCCTTGTTTTTCCGAAATATTGTCATTTTTGAAAGTTCTATAACTTCGAGAAAAATGAAGCTAGACCAATGTTCAAAAATGCATTTTCAAGCTCAAAATCTCATCTTTCAAATGCATTTTTGAAATCGAATCTAGAGCTAACCGTCTCAAAGTTACGCCACTTTAAAGCAACTCTTGGCGAATCGGTAAACTGAAGTTCAACTTCAAACTGCTGTATGGGACGGTAGGATTTTTTTTTAGGATTTCGGGAATAAGCGTTTTGAAGATTACGATTTCCTCTTCAAATTTCGTTTTTGACTTTTGCTCTACGATTTTTCTGCGTCGAGTTATGCGGCATTGAACGAAAAAGCGTCCGAAAAAAATCGGCAAGAAGTACGCATTGTCAGAGAAAATGAAAAAAAAACCGTAATGAACCGCGTTTTGTAGGGTCGGTGCAAGCGTAAGACTATTCAACCACAGAGGAAAAATTAATTGAAGCAAAGCAAAAAAAAAAAAAAATCAATTAAAGCATGTTTAAAAGAAGTTTTTTTTTTTTTGCTTCTCATATTCATATCAACCAACTCACAGCAGATACACGAGTTGTAAATCCTACCGTGCAACCTCCTCGTGGTACACCTTGGGTGACGCTAATGCCGGAGGTAACTTGGTTCAACGTTCGATTGTGTTTGGAATCGAATATCTCGGCGAAAAATGATCGTAGAGCAGATTTTAAAAGAGGAATTTGCAGAGGACACTTTTATCTTTGAGATCGTAACAGGGGCCACCCGGGTCGCCATTATTACGCTGGCTGTGTGAGGTTAAACTTGGAATTTTCATTTATTGGTTTAGAGGGTCATCTTTGGGTAGAGGTCGACCCCAAAAAAGACATTACATGCAATGTTCCAGTTGTGATTTGGAAAGAGGAAGATTCGGGCTTCAAAATCGTTTTTTAACAATCCTCCTACGATGAGTCATTCACTTGTGACATTGAGTCAAACTTTTTCGGACGCTTTTTCGTTCAATGCCGTATAACTCGACGCAGAAAAATCGTAGAGCAAAAGTCAAAAACGAAATTTGAAGAGGAAATCGTAATCTTCAAAACGCTTATTCCCGAAATCCTAAAAAAAAATCCTACCGTCCCATACAGCAGTTTGAAGTTGAACTTCAGTTTACCGATTCGCCAAGAGTTGCTTTAAAGTGGCGTAACTTTGAGACGGTTAGCTGTAGATTCGATTTCAAAAATGCATTTGAAAGATGAGATTTTGAGCTTGAAAACGCATTTTTGAACATTGGTCTAGCTTCATTTTTCTCGAAGTTATAGAACTTTCAAAAATGACAATATTTCGGAAAAACAAGGGTGGCCCGTTAATTTTTACGAGGAGTGTATATAGAAGATCGAATCAGAAACTTGAAGAGTCGACAAAAGCTTTGCAATGGAAAAACTTTTTGCAAACTAACAAACAAACAAACAAACAAAATGATGGCAAAATGAACCTGAACTGTACCGAAACTTCAATTCATCCTGGTGTTCTTCCTTCTCTTTAACTTTAATTATATTGATCTTTCGAGCTTAAATCGAGAATTTCAAATGAAAATTAACTTCTTCATTCGTTTAATGTTTGCGCATCAAGTTTATTCTATTTTCACGTTTATACTCGACGTCTTTATTTTTTTTTCTTAAGATTTCAGCCAACGAAAAATCTGATACAATTTTCGGATAAATCGAATCAATAGTTTCTGAGATAAAAGAACTATTCATTTTTTTCCTCGAACTAAGATTTTTTTTTTCCTAATCTCCGAAAATTGAAAAATACTGTCTCTTCAGCTAGAAAGATCCAGGCTAGGGCTGGCTAATTGAAATCGGCAGAATCATCTGCTTGGTTCTGTTTCTTATCATAGAATTTTCCTCCTCTTCCTTCTTTCAACCGAATCCTTTCGCCCGGAAAAAATGTACATAGAATGAATTTTTGCGGAATTTTGTCTTCCCCAAATTCAGTCTCGTTATTCCAGTTGTAAATTATTATTATTATTATTATTTTATTTTTTTCTCTTTCCTCTTCTTTTTCTATTGCTGATTAATTCGTAACACGTTTGACGCGAACGTGGTACAAATAAAAAATGAAGGAAAATTTTATCGCAAAAAAAAAAAAAAGAAAAGAAAAAAAAAATGTGTTCGATTTTTAGGAAAAAGGTTTGTAACACGATAGCTGCGGTTTATGCCAAGTAAAGTTTCCTCGACCATATCGTAAAGTGATCCCCCTTCGGTATTCGGCATCTAAAAGTGAGGTCGGTCATAGGTTCAGAGGTCAATAGAGAGTGGACACACTTGCGTGGCCAGTGGGTAGATATATATATATATATATATATATATCCCTTACTACTTTACTTGCCGTTAGGACATATAGTGTAACTTGAAACACCCTCTAGCAAAACTAATCGGCCTAAGAGGTCTCTAAGTGGCCCCCAAGACTGTCTAGTTTGCGGTGAGGATCGCCTGAAGCTTGAAGCCTGAAGCCTGAAGGGAAGGGAAGGGAAGGGTGTTTTTAGGGTGAATGAGAGAGGGAAAGTGGGAAAGGGGTGGTAGTGGCTCTTCACTCTTCTTCGTTGGACTCTTCAGGTCGAGGTACTACCAGAACCAGAGGGAGAAAGGAGGTCGAAACGTGGAGCAGAATTGCGAATTAGTGTGCAGGGGTATCGCGGCATCTACCCTCTTCTTACTCGCTGTAGTAGCACGTCTCTCACAACCGGCTTGCTGTATAGTCCTGCGCTTTTCCTCTCTGGCCTCGAAAGATTAGACGGTAAAAAAAAAAAATAAAAAAAATAAGGGGAGAAGAGAGACAGAGAAAGAGGAAGAAGAGGAGAGGAAGGCGCCAGACATCACCGGCGTTGGTATAATCTACCATGTTCTTCTAATCTCTTAATTCGGCTGAAACCTGCTTTGCAGTCTAGCTACCAAAGATTCGCAACGTTCATTCTCTCCCCTTCTCTTTTTTCTTTTTCTTCTTCTTCTTCTTCTGCTTTCCCCTACGTGACGTTAGATGTTTGCCGTCTATTGGGGACCGAGGGGAAAAAATCTTATATACTATATCAGAAAAATTTTCCTACCCTTTGAGAATCTAAATTCTATGCTTTTTTTTTTTTTTTTACACATTATTCATTCGGAGTTCAGTAAAATGACCAAATCTTTGTTCAAACTTTATTCTTTAATCGCGCCAGATTCTGAATTCCAACCTACTGAGTTCACATAAAAAATATATTTCTAAAGTAAAATTATATATTGCTTCGTTGCAATTCTGTGTAGCATTTCGTATATATATATGGGTCTCGAAAGAGAAAAAAAAAAAAGCTAAAAAACTAAAAAAAAACGGGAGAGATAAAGAGAAGAAAAGAATCTATTTTCACGTAAAAGTTCCGGCTCGTTTAGCTCTGAAACTTTTGTTTCAAAAGCTCTTTTTATTCGACGCACGCCACTCCGACGAAATATTTTCAAAAAAAAAAAAAGGAAAAAAAATAAAAAACTCAACGAAACTCTTATATATCTGATGTAGAGTGAATCGTACCTGCAGATAGGTATATACGTTCTACAAAAAATAGAAATATTCGATTTTCATTTTAGTGGGAGAGGAAAAGAAAAATTAAAAAAAAAAAAAATGTATCAAGCCTTTTTCCTTTAAATATCTTATGAACCTTCTGCGTAATGAAAAACATATTGTGGCATAGTTGGTGGTTTAATTCCGGGTCGTTTGAGATATTTGTAGAGATCAAAGTCCCCCGCTGAAATGTTTAGAAAAAGTTGAAAATTAGAAGACGTTGAACGTCGGTATTTCACCACTTTAATGTGGTAAGATCTATTAAGTTTTCTTTTTCTTGAACGTTTAGTATCGCGGCGATTATACGAGTCTTCAAAGTTCCCATCCCATATGATGCAACAGTTGATGTTGATCGTTGTCATCATTGGTTTTTTCTTTTTTTCTTTTTTATTTTTCTTTTCTCTCATGTACTAGATACTATATTACCGAGGTATAATTTTATTGTCTGACTAACGGGGATGAAAAAAAAAAAAACAAAAAAAAAACAAAAAAAAACCAAAGAAAGAAATATACTTTCTGCGATACGGAAAATCCCTTGCGGTGACGAGATGAACGGTTTTTACTAACTCGAAATCGTTGAGGGTGGGGGTTGATTTATAACTCCTCAAAGTAAAAGGCGAAACGTTTATGCCTTTATTGTCCACTTGATGAAAGATGGTCAAAATTAAAAGTAAAAAAAAAAAAAATAAAAGAAATAAAACTAAAATCGAAAAAGAGAAAAGAAAAAAAAACAATTCGAGATCGTATAAACCGTACTTTTATATCAAGTCTGTTAAACATTTATATGAAGAGATATAAAGAAAACGTCTTTTATAGAAGCTGTAAACTGTAAACGGGTTAATAATTCATGAAAGGTTTCGTATTCCGTTCTGCATTTTATGTATCGCAGGGACGTAAAGTGGAGTCGAGATATTCAGCTCCTAGTGTCTAGACTTAAATTTATAAGAAAAAAGAAAAGAAAAGAACATTTTTTTCTGATAGAAGATAACTTTATAACTTTTCTATTACTATAGTTTTTATTTTATTTATTTATTTATTTAATATTTTTCTTCCACACTTTATTCGCCACGAAACTATAACATAAGTGCCGGATAGTAAAATTTTCCCCAAAAGTTCAATAAGAAGAAAAAAAAAAAAAAAAATGAAAAACAGAACTAGCCGACTGGTCAAAGAAATTTTTTTCTATTGTAAGAAAGAAGAAAGAAAAAAAAAAAAAAAACTGTTGAGTAGATAGAAATGTGGTAATAAAAGAGAAAAAAAAAAGGACAAATTAGTTGACGAAAGAACGTAATTCCTGCACATAATGATGATCCTGAAGATTTTATAGCACGTAGTTTGGTTTGGTTTTGTTTTGTTCAAAAACTTGTCTATAGGTACGAGAGGGTATGGGGTATAGAAGTTAGGTAGGCATCTCATCCAGATCACGCAGCCAAGCTATACCTACCTTAGTGTAAGAAAATTCTTTTTTGCTATAACTCACAGACCAGTTTACTTCATCCTTGATTACCTACTGCGACTAGATATTGTCCTATGAAGGTAAGAAGGCGGTAAGAAGATGAGTGAGGATGAGGTTGAGGTTGAGGTATAATACTAAGGCTTCAAGTGCTGCGAAGAGATGCGGGAAATTGGCTATGCGTCACTATACGAGTAAGTAGGTGGGTGGTCTTTCCTTTTTTTATATATATAATTCTTGAAACTCCGTCACTTTCGACGTGCACCGATCCCCGACTATACAGGGTGACCCAGAACCCACGGGCCACATTGAATGGGTATATTCCTTGTCGATTTCTAAGACTAAAATTCCTATACGAAAACTCTCTAAGGCCAACTGTTCTCGAGTTATTGAAAATCGCAATTGACCTATCAGAGCGTTTCTCTATGACCGTAATTATGGAGCGAATGACCTGGACCGCTAAAACTATGGAACGATTGACCTAGACGGCCCATAACTATGAAACGAATGACCCAGACGGCTAAAACTATGAAACGGTTGACGTGAAAGGCCAAAAACTATGGAGCGGACAACCTGGACCGCTGAAACTATGAATCAGTTGACTAGAGAGACGCTCTGATTGGTCAATCGCGATTTCTGATAACTCGAGAACCGTTGGCCTCAGAGAGTTTTCGTAAAGGAACTTTCGTCTCAGAATTCGACAAGGAATATGCCCATTCAATGTGACCCGTGGGTTCTGGGTCACCCTGTATAAGACTAATACAATTTCATACCTCTCTTATACCTGAAGATATATACCCAAACATTTTTCATCTTTTCCCTCGTCTCAACGGCGTTCTCGTCATTCTGACACTCGTTTCCATAGAATCGTCACTTTCAAATCTCCGCTCTACCGTGTGATTTTTCTTATTTTTTTTTTGTGTACTCCTATAGTGTAGCAGGGGAAAAAAAAATCTTAAGGGATGAAATGACTGTTTCTTTTTTTGTGGGTATTGATTTTTGTCAGTTTAGTGGTCGCCCCCCGGCCCTACAGTATTGATTGTAATTCATTTATTTATTTATCCATACTGTCTAGAGTGAATAGAATTAGACTGAAACATCGTGAATAATTTTCTGAATACGACCAATTCATATGAATGATTCAAAATGATCGATAGTTCCAAGTCTGCGGTATAGTGAGTTCGAACTAACTATAATAACAGTATTTTCTATTGGTTTATCATTCTAATAGTCTATCTATACAGAGTGATTCGATTCAACTTTACCGAACCATATTTCAAGGGTAGATATATTCATTCTGATATTTTAGAAATAAATTTTCTTTACCAAAAATTCAAGGGCGCAATTATAGTTTCCGGTCTACGAAAGATCTCGATTACCAAATTGACGAGTGAAGTATGGCAACCTTCAGACAAAAAATAAAAAAAAATTGTCCCCAAATATTAGATTTTTTTTCAAATCCTAACAGGTGCCTAAAGAGTCCTGAAGTTTTCCGGTTTCTTCTTTGTTTTTTCAATTTCCCTGCCTTCCTCGTGAAATTTTACTTCGGAAACGACCTTCAGAATATTAAAAAAATCCCATCGTAAGGGTGCTAATCGAAAATTCTAATATTTTCGTGTGAAATTGTGCAAAAAAATCAGGCTCAGGGGCTAACATCATAGACAGATTGACCGAAAAAATTTCCTTGATATTTTTCTATATAGTGAAATTTTTTGGAGCAAAATTGACCCAAAATCGAATGGGAAGAAAAAAATAATCATAAGATCCAATATTATTCAAACGAGAAACTTCGAACCTCTTTAGGCACCTATTGGAATTTTTTCAAAAATCTAATATTTAGGGACAATTTTTTTTGATTTTTTGTCTGAAGGTTGCCATGCTTCACTCCTTGAGTTGGTATTTAAGGACCACCCTAATATATTGTAACGTGTTCGGCCTATAGCCAAACGAATTAGCTATAGTCGACACCAAACATGGATGAACGCGCTGGTATTGTACCACGTGGTACAATACCAAGGCAGGCACACGTCTGTGTGTGGTCAAGAAAAGTATAAAAGGCGAGCTGGTCAAGCATGATTAGCGTATTCGAGCCAAAGCGGCCGTGCGACTCAAAACTATACAAAATATTAGAGCGTATTCGAGCCAAAGCGGCCGTGCGACTCACAACAAACTCAGAATAAAATAAATTCAATTCTTAAACTCAGAAAAATCAGATAAATTAAGTAAAAATCACTTATCGATTAAAATTCAAAAGGAAAAGTAAAATCATACTCGCAGAAACCGCAGTATAAAAATAAATAGAATTTCCAAAATATTGTATTAGCCAAAAGCGGCATTCAAACAAAATCAAAACAAAAATTGTATTTAAAACAAATTCAATTTAAAACAAACAAAGAAACAAATAAAGTCTAGATAAACTTAGATCAAACAAAAAGAAACCAAAAAGTCCGGCCATTGAGGCAAAACTACGAAAATAGGATAAGTTAAAAATTAAGGAAATCATTCACATCATTCACATCATTCACTTCATTCATAGCCATTCATACAATCATTCACGATTATATTTTATGTTCAGCATTAAAACTTATAATTTTGTAAATAGAACACAGAGAAAAACTCCAAATAGAAAATAAACAGGAAATGATCGAGTGATCATATAATTAATCATGAATCTGATCTTTCTCTTTCATTTTCCATCTTAACAAATTTCAATTCTTTCAGATCAAACTTAAAATCATTCTTAGCTAAAAGGCAGCTTCGGTGAGTGTGTTGGACAGCTACGGTATAGCTATAATTGGTACCCTAGTCTGAGAACACACATATCCCAAGTCTGTAAAAAGGCAGCTTCGGTGAGCTAGATTCAGGACAGCTACGGTAGAGCTATAATTGCTATCCTAGTCTGGTGAATCTAGCATATCCCAAGTCTGTAGGGAGGCAGCTCTGGTAGTGCAAAATCTATCCGAGTCTGTATCAGGGTAAATTAAGGGTTTTTTCAACTTTTCCCAGAGGAGCTCCAAATAATTCACAGAATAACCCGTGACAAAGAAAACACGCGAACTAGTATAATTTCACCAGCCTTCAGCTGGTGAAACATATACAGGAAGTTACATTTGGCGCCCAACGTGGGGCTCCTCAAATAAAATTAAAATCACTTAAATAAAAATAAATTCACATTAAATTCATTGTTTAACTTAAAATCATTTTTTTAGGGGCAATTTAAAAGACTTTAAAGTCATAGTCAAGTAAAATCGTTTATTAGATTCATTTACAAATGGTAAAAACAAAGAGCAGGAAAATGACAGACAAAGATCAGATTCCTGATAATTAATCAAAAACAAAACAGAAAATGGACCATAAAGATCCATTCGCGGAATTAGCCGCATTATTAACAGATTTAGCAGGTCAATATGACCAAATAGAAAAAAAGATCGAAGATCGGATAGACCTTTTTGAAACCAAAACAGACGAACAAAATTATTTCAAAAATAAAGGATCAGATGAAGACAGCGAAATAGCTCGCGAAGTTAAAAAAAGGTTCCAACAGAGTTTACTTCAAAATCAAATCGAGCTAGAAAATTCAGAAATTCAAAATCAACTGCAGGCAACAAAAGAAATTATCCGAGACTTCGATCCTCCCAAAAATAACGATATCGATGCACTCGAAACAAATAAGATTAGTTTAATCCAGACAGCTGGCGACTATCTTAGCATTTCAGAAATTAAGTCAAACCACCTTGTACTTAAAATTGAAATAAGTCCAGTAGGTCGATTATTAAATTCTTATAGTTTCAGGAAAATATTAACAATTATCAACGGCAAGGGGGCAACAAATTTTATTGAATTATTTCAAAATAATAAAATCTTCCCGGGTACCGAAGACAAATATTACGATCCTGGCATCAGAGGTCTCATAAAAGGCAACCTCGTCACAAGCCTCATGTTGACAAATAGCGATACACCTAAAACAGAAAAAATTAAAGAATTAGCAGAAGAATATAAAATAAATTCAAGGATTAAGCAAGAAAATTCAAATTATACCAAGTTAATGCCAACCAAAGATTTAAATTTAAATAAAATTCAAACAAAACTTAAGAAATTTCAGTTCCGAAATGGTTTAATAAATATAAAACGCAATTCTCGCAATCTGAAACTTTATCAAATAAATAAAATCATAAAAAGACATAAGAAAAGACGTGATAGGTCCAACGCGACGAGCAAGTCTTCTAGATTTAAGTTAGAAATAAGTTAATTTTAAAAACGCTCAATGTGTCGGACACACGGTATAGAAAATTCAATTTCTTTTCTTTTAACTGATAATATTTTGCAAAATCACATACAAAAACACATCGTAGAATCAAGTCGATCAAGAATATTTCGTAAAAATCAACTTACAGAAGATAACGGCTGAAGGAAAATAGAAGTAAGTCGACGACTTCAAGTAACCGATGCCGTTTGATTCACGCGACCTTATCGATGATATGCCGTACGAAAATCAACTGGCTACGTGATATTACGACGACAAACCTGTGATAGATGGATCGGAAAACCAGAACACATCAAAAAGTTTGACGTTTTCCGACCCACTTGAACTAAAACAGAAGGAAATATCAATGAATAAAACACACGGACTTAACGAAAATCACTGATATGACGAAGAATCGGACATAACGAAATTCAGATGCACGGACTTATCAAAAAGAAGAATCGGACATAACGAAATAACACGGACATATCAAAGAAACTCGGACATGACAAATACAAAATACCAGATATGACATTAAAAACTCAAAAAGGAAGATTTTCATCAACTTACCTTGCAGCGATTCCATGAAGCCACTCCATCACCGAAGATCAGCTGATGAAAAGGGGGCAATGTAACGTGTTCGGCCTATAGCCAAACGAATTAGCTATAGTCGACACCAAACATGGATGAACGCGCTGGTATTGTACCACGTGGTACAATACCAAGGCAGGCACACGTCTGTGTGTGGTCAAGAAAAGTATAAAAGGCGAGCTGGTCAAGCATGATTAGCGTATTCGAGCCAAAGCGGCCGTGCGACTCAAAACTATACAAAATATTAGAGCGTATTCGAGCCAAAGCGGCCGTGCGACTCACAACAAACTCAGAATAAAATAAATTCAATTCTTAAACTCAGAAAAATCAGATAAATTAAGTAAAAATCACTTATCGATTAAAATTCAAAAGGAAAAGTAAAATCATACTCGCAGAAACCGCAGTATAAAAATAAATAGAATTTCCAAAATATTGTATTAGCCAAAAGCGGCATTCAAACAAAATCAAAACAAAAATTGTATTTAAAACAAATTCAATTTAAAACAAACAAAGAAACAAATAAAGTCTAGATAAACTTAGATCAAACAAAAAGAAACCAAAAAGTCCGGCCATTGAGGCAAAACTACGAAAATAGGATAAGTTAAAAATTAAGGAAATCATTCACATCATTCACATCATTCACTTCATTCATAGCCATTCATACAATCATTCACGATTATATTTTATGTTCAGCATTAAAACTTATAATTTTGTAAATAGAACACAGAGAAAAACTCCAAATAGAAAATAAACAGGAAATGATCGAGTGATCATATAATTAATCATGAATCTGATCTTTCTCTTTCATTTTCCATCTTAACAAATTTCAATTCTTTCAGATCAAACTTAAAATCATTCTTAGCTAAAAGGCAGCTTCGGTGAGTGTGTTGGACAGCTACGGTATAGCTATAATTGGTACCCTAGTCTGAGAACACACATATCCCAAGTCTGTAAAAAGGCAGCTTCGGTGAGCTAGATTCAGGACAGCTACGGTAGAGCTATAATTGCTATCCTAGTCTGGTGAATCTAGCATATCCCAAGTCTGTAGGGAGGCAGCTCTGGTAGTGCAAAATCTATCCGAGTCTGTATCAGGGTAAATTAAGGGTTTTTTCAACTTTTCCCAGAGGAGCTCCAAATAATTCACAGAATAACCCGTGACAAAGAAAACACGCGAACTAGTATAATTTCACCAGCCTTCAGCTGGTGAAACATATACAGGAAGTTACAATATATATACATATACTTCTGAGTCGTTAACTTATTTACATAATTATTTATTCATTCATTCGTAGATCTAACGAGTTCCCTTAAATCTAAACGCAAGGTGAAATAACAAATTAAACAACATCGTGCGTGCTTTTCATCCCATAAAATGATCAAGTTTCTAAATAATATCGATTAACGAAAATTAATCAACAATTTTATACAAAACCAGTTTTACCAAATATTTCATCATTAATATACGCATATATGCATATATGCGACAAACATTTTTATAATCCGTTATACATAAATGAAAGAAGAGAAATATATTTCATTACCTTTTTCTTCCTCTTCTTCCTCTTCTTCTTCTTATTTTACTTTCACCAATTTTCTATTCTTTGATATTAAACCGCTGCCTAGTCAGGTCTTATAAAATAGTTATTCTTCCTCTGATTACTATTATTACTCATAGCGAAGATCCGAAAGTGGTCAATGTAGGTATACAGATGACCATACAACACCTTTTGGTGTTAAATAAACATTAGGGAAATCTATATTTCACGCCCTACAATACCCCGGGGGTCTATATAGGTATAATGTATATGTATGTATATACACACAGCTATATGATGTTGTATAGTAAACACACGCATATTATACATCTAGTTTCATCTCAGCTAGTCAAACTACTATATGTACCTAGTCCCATAAATGTGTGTACCTACTACCTATCAATGTGGACTTGTGTTGTTGTAAATGCTCGTTGGCTGGTTGGTCAGACTCTCGATTCCTTAGGGACGGTTAGGTCAACGACGCGAACCGATGGTCACGTCTCTATGCGAAGACGAAGACGAAGATGAAGACGAAGACGAAGACGAAGACGAAGATGAAGATGAAGACGAAGACGGAAACTCGAGATCAACAAGTAGGCATTTTCTATCGGTAGGGTCCTGGGTCTTTGCTTTTATCACGCCGTATATATTCTATACTATATATACTAAACTATACCGTATTAAATGTGAATGTATTAGGGTATTATATACTATGTATTATATAAACATCAATATATATATATAAACACATATGTCGATATAATGGCTATACGCTGCAGGTAAAACGCTTTGATTATGGAATAGCGACGATGTTACACGATCGTGGAGTGGGCAAGTCCCTCTCTGCAACCGGCAATTCCTTTCCTGTTTTTATTTTTTTTTATTTTATTTTTTTCTTATATGCTATCGTCTGATCGATATGGGGATAACGCAATTTTTATTACCAATTTAGGATTACCTCTATATACCATATAGAAACACTAAGTTTTATAATATTATTATAGAAAAAAAAAAAAACAACTTGCTGTTCTATAAAAAATATAAACCGCGATATATGTGGAAACGATTTTTACACATAGAAATATATATATTTTTTTTTCTTCAATCATTTAGCCTTTTGAATTATATAATTTATTATGTATGTGAAATTGGGATTTATACCTATATATTATAGTAAACACAGATTCAGATTGACCACTGCACTGCATTGATTTCACAATTTTTTTTGCTTCTCAAACAATCTAGAAATTAGATATTTATAGTATAATGAAGGTTTTGATTCTCGACCATTAGAGACTAAAAAAATTCTAAACCCATGCAGCGGTTCATTTAAATCCTAAGGTTTCTTTGGATTGCGTTTCACATTGAGTAACGATGGTTTGTAAATTCTAACTTTCACCATATCATGATTCTGATTTAAAAATAGTTTTCTAATAGAATTAGATAATTAGAAAATTTTCTTTTGGGACAAATCGCAGTCTTTTTTTTTTTTTTTTTTTTTCTAAAAATAACCGACTAAAAGACCTTTTAACGATTAAATTTATGGTAATATCTAAGAAACGTACGTAATGTACATTTAGATCCATCATCAAGTCATTCCGAGATACTTTTGAACAGCTTTATTCTTAAAATATAAGAAATTTACAACCGTAGAATACCAGGCTTTTTGAAATATCGCCAATTCTTAATGGACCCATCATTCCGTTGTGCATATATGTGGATTCGTATCGAGAGAAAAAAAAAAAAAAATGATTTATCGAACACGATGCTAATATTAGACAATTTATATGTGACAAGTAAATCTTGATTAATTATATTAGAAAATTCGAAAAAATGTAAAATCCCTAAAAGAAAAGTATATGAAGTTTATTTCGTTTGGCCATTTATTTTCCACCCTTGAACACAATACACCATAAAAATGTATTTCAAGTGAATAAATCGTCTTACGTTATATAATATCTATATACCTCTATAGATTCATATTCAAATAAATCATTTCACATCTCGCGTTCAGTGCACTGCACATACGCTCCTCTTTCCTACGCTGAACCACATCGCGTGGCTACAGGTTCAGGTACTTAAATATAGCTTCCCGTCTCACTATCTCTCTCTCTCTTTCACCTGGCTAAAACTCGTAGTGATCAAAGCAGGGATCTCGAGGATGCGAAGGCTCACAGGATGCGTACGAAGAAGAAGAAGAAGACGATGGAGAATAAGGAAGAAAAAATAAGAATGAAAATACGACGAGGTAGAAGGGGTATATTAACGAGCTGGTAGTCGGCTTGGACCTGGAAGCTGCAGTAAACTGCAGAGCTTCAGTGTCCAACTCGACTGTAGAGTCTAAGTATAAGCGGAACCTCGTCCTAGATGTACACACATCCTTAAACTTGCTACACACAAACATCTCTTATACAGTGTGTATAAGTATAACATAGCTTTGCTGTGTAGTTACCGAGATTTCCACCACCAAACCAAAAGAGAAAGATGGTTGCAGAGAGCTGATGGCTTACACCTGCCTGCCTTCAGGCAATGTCAGATGTGGCCAGATTCTTGTTGCCCTGTTGCAAGGATACTGTGAGGTGGCTCTCTTTAACAGCGACTCTCATCCCATACGAATTTCTACTCATGGACCATATCTGTTCTTTTATATTTGGTTTAAGGGGGGTGCCAACCTACGAGAAGGATAAAACGGTCATCGTATTCAATCTTTCATTGCGGTGAGAATAAAAGACGGAAAATAATTTTGAAAAGAGCATTTGGAAGCTACGAATTTCCGCTTCAAACTGAAAAAAAGAAAAATCAAATATTACAAGAATCAGGCCCACTGCGTCCAATTGAGTAGAGCTCGGCGAAAAACTATTTGCGAAACGGTGACCACGTTTATAGGCAAACGGAATATCGGAAACACAAAAACCAATACTTTTTGGGATCGTCAATGTACCCTCTAAGCTTCTATGGAACGGATTTTTGATCCACTCAAACGTGGTCAAGTTACATTATTTTTTTTGCATTTAATCGCGTTTTTCGGGATTTTCGCGAACGTTTTCATCAATTTTTCAAAAACCAAAGGTCAAATGAGAAATTCGTTCTATAGAAGCTTGGAGGGTACATTGACGATTCCAAAAAGTATTAGCTTTTGTGTTTCCGATATTCCGTTTGCCTATAAATGTGGTCACCGTTTCGCAAATAGTTTTTCGCCGAGCTCTACTCAAATGGACGCAGCGGACCTGATTCTTGTGATATTTGATTTTTATTTTTTTCAATTTGAAGCGGAAATTCGTAGCTTTCAAATGCTTTTTTCACAATTATTTTCCGCCCTTTATTCTTACCGCAATAAAACATTGAATACGATGACCGTTTTATCCTTCTCGTAGGTTGGGACCCCCCTTAAGTTTGGGGATCGGCTTTATTATAGTCCCCCCTTTTCAAAGCTTAGTTAATGAATTATAATACAAATCGTACAGTATCGAAAATTGAATTTGTTTCGGTACGTTAGTATTTATACAACCCAACTCTGAATAGATTGACACATTAACATCGGGATGCGCTAATCACGACGGCATGGTATGGCACGGACTTGATCAATTATTCTGTCTATTCGTGCCCCCCGCCCCCGCCCCCGCAACTCTCTATCTCTTGATTTTGCCTGCGTTTAGAGTATAGTAGAATATAGTAGAGTAGAGTAGAAAGGTAAAGGACTTTGAGGCATTTAGATAACGTTGGTCAAAATAAACAAGCCCAACCTCTCTGCCCCGGTGACCCTACAATCCCGACTAACTCGATCTGAGAGAAAGATAAAGAGCTGGTAGGCGTCGCTTCGGTCACAGTAACTCAATTTTCTTAAAAGCAATGCTGAAAATACTATGTGCTATGTGCTATGCGCTACTGGGATGTTTTGCGAGATGTAAATGTTCGAAAATTAAACTCGTTGTCATGGTACAGATCAACCGCTAACTCACTAACATCCGAACAATCAAACAAGGGACCGGAAATTGCGTAGAAAAAAAAAAAAAAAGAAGACTAAAGAAAACAGGATGAAGAAGCAAGTTGATGCGAGGAGAGACTGATAATAACCCGAAAGAATTATATTATATTACAATGATTATCAAGATCCGTATAGATAGAATAATGGCGATAAAAGCGTTAGAGAAATATTTGAAAAGGACTACAATCAAGGATATATACACACACACACACACAGATATGTGGAGAGAGAGAATGTTGTGTTACGTTAGTAAAGGTGGTTTCCTGGGCCCTAAGCGAGAATCCGCAAATGTAGAGGGGTAAAGGGATATCGGGGGTTCAGAGAGAGAGAGGGGGGACGGGGGGGTCGAAAAGCATTGGTGTGAAACGGCGTGAGCTTAATTTGTTTCGCTGACCGTTAACGGCAGGGATAATCGCCGTCCGTGTACCTATATCTAGCTGGCTAGATAGTTGGCACTTCAATACCGTAACGGCGAGCCACACCCAGCTCTGTAATCACATTTTCTAATATAATAGTCGGTTGACTCTAATACGAACGTAGACATTGACAAATTATTATTTTTCTTTTTTATTATGGTGATAAAATTCGACTGAATTAATGAATCAATAAATGTCAATAGAATAAACAGAATCAATGATGATAATAATAAATATCTTAGTTACAGGAAGTGGTGAGAATAAAAGGATCGAAACACAATCTTTCTAATTATAAATGAACAGGACTTTATTATACTCTATATTTCTTCATAGTATTTAAACCGTACCATTTAATTTTACTATGCGAATTTATAGCTTGTATAAAACAACTATTTTATTTAATACTTTGAATTTTTTTTTTAATTTTTTTTTTATACCTTATAAGTATAATTTAATGTAACGATTTCTATATAATATTGCCCAAGGCATGAGGGTAAGTATATGACTTATATTGAACGGAAACTAGAATTATTTAACGGAATTGCATCTAAGATTGTACTAGGCAATTTAATTCTCCTTCTATTCAGTTCGTTTCAAGAGTTAGTATTTATACCTATACTTGCAAACTGACGAGATCTTGGAGAAACAGGGCTAGCTGATGTTGTGGTATAGCGAAAAGTTTAAACGAGAAATGTTTTTAATATATGTATGTATATATATATATATGCACTTGTACATATACCTATGTAAGCGCATCATTGTTCTGCTTCTTCTTCTTCTTCTTTTTATTTTTTTCTTATTTTTCTTCTTCTCTTCGCTACCCACCTGCCACTATACGATGGTTTCTTTCACTCTGTAGGGAGGAGGTATCCACTTGCTGACCGCTTCGGATGCGCCGTGAATCAGGAGGAGAAAAAGAAAAAAGAAAAAAAAAAAAAAAGAAAAAAAAGAAAACGAGATAAAAAGAGGAAAAAGAGAAATGGTGGAAATTCTAGGGGAACGGATGTAATCTGTGAACGTATAAAGGTATATACGTTCTTATATACCGTGAATATTCGGTGAGACTACACGATCCCCTTCCTACGGCAAAACCAACACAGGTGCTCAACGTGTGCGTGAGGCTCGTTCAGGAGGGGATGCAATGCTACTGGCACCTCATTCCGTCCTAAACTAGCCTCACGCACGCTGTGCGCTTGTGTTGGTTTTGCCATAGGAAGGGGATCGTGTAGTCTCACCGAATATTCACGGTATATGATGAAGTGTGATATGTGCAGAGACACGTTTTTCGTTAAATACTCATTGAGTTTTCATTGATCAGGACTAACTTTTTTTCCGTATGACTGTGCAGATTAAAAAAAAAAAAAGCAATGCATGCACCAGAAAATGAACAGCGTTAAAAGACTGCTATTTCGATTGCATGTACTTCTAATCATTTAAATATTCACGATGATGTATAGACATCAAGTTGAAATCCTGTTTGTTATTTATACTTTTGAAATGAGAGAAAATAAGACGGGATTCTGTACTCCAATAATTTCTATTACGTCCATCTTCAAACTGATGAGCAAGACTCTGAAAATGCACACATGCAAAATGCGTGAAACCATCATCCCATCCCATCCCAATCTGCATTGTTATCAGATCATGTATATGTACCAATATTCTCTGGCTAAATCAGCTAGCTTTGACCGGTCACTAGAATTCGATTTTCCAATATCAGTATGTTTCCGCTAATTGTGATCCACATGGTAGATACGTAAACATCAATTATTCACCCTCGTAAGTCCTGACATGTGAGAAGCTACATATGTAACAACAATATGTGCATGAAAATCTAAACGCAAATATACACATTTCCTGTTTCTTTGTATTAGTTTATATATTTACTAGACGAATTACAGGCAGGTATACAGGGTGGTCCATTTTAATTTACGCAGGCGAATATCTCGAAAACTAACAGTTATACAAGAAAAAGTTTCATACAAAACTTGAAGGGTTTCGAGGGGGAAAGATAATGTTGATATGTGTTGACTTGTGGACTTCGCCAATTCCGAGATTTCGCAAGTAACTTCCGATTTTAGATAGGGAACACATGTTTTGGTTGGGGGCAGCTGATAGCGAGATCAAAGACTCATTCAAATACGGAAGCAAAAAAAAATTAGAAAAAAAAAACAATTTGCAAAACAAGTGGAAAAAAAATTTTCGCGAATTTTTTCTTTCAAAAGATTGTTTACTTGTCCCTAGCCTTCGAACACATTAATTGTTTATCACTCTAGCTTAAAATATTTCTCGCCAATTTTGAAATTGGAAAGTTTGAATGTACCAGATTAGTAAAAAAAATTCGTAGATCAATAACACACAGCTTATTTCGGACTCAGGAGTGATAAACAATGAATGTGTTTGAAAGCTAGAGACAAAAAACGATCTTTTGCAAAAAAAAAAAAATTCGCGAAATTTTTTTTTTCCAATTTTTTTTGCAAATTTTTTTTTTTCCAATTTTTTTTGCTTCCGTATTTGAATGAGTCTTTGATCTCGCTATCAGCTGCCCCCAACCAAAACATGTGTTCCCTATCTAAAATCCGAAGTTACTTGCGAAATCTCGGAATTGGCGAAGTCCACAAGTCAACACATATCAACATTATCTTTCCCCCTCGAAACCCTTTAAGTTTTGTATGAAACTTTTTCTTTTATAACTGTTAGTTTTCGAGATATTCGCCTGCGTAAATTAAAATGGACCACCCTGTATATAGGTAGCACTAACAATATAAGAGCACGTTGGTGAGAACTGGGAAGGTCAGGACTTGAGGGGGGTTTCTAGGGACTCGGGTCAAAAGGTCGCCGTTTCCCGTACCAGACGTTTGTAATTGTCTTTGTGTAGCTCCAGCTGGTTGTATGGACCCAAACGTTAGCCGTTAGGTACGTGTCCTCAAAGAATTTCACCTACCTTCCTGCATGATCCTCGTTAAATTATACGCCTGCTACCTAACACTACTACTATTACTATTATTTCCACTCTACACCACACCTACACCTACATATACCTACCTACCTGCTATACCTACTTACTAATTAATATACGACGGAGGACCTTCAGTCGGTCAGGATTTTAGACCTGGCAGGTGAGCTCCGACCACGACGGAAGGATCCGAGGAGATATGGAGAGGAGAAAGATCGAGAGAGATAAAGACGGGGGGCAGACAGCATCCCCGAGGCGGAAGGTAAAGACAAAGATGAAGGTAGAGGTCGCGTGGCTCGATTCCACTAAGGGGGGGGGGGGGGATGGGGGGGATATGCCAGAGCTACGAACGGGGAAACTAATGTTCCGGAGAACCTGTACGTTACTATAATACCATATACAGTATTAGGTATATGCTAGTCTCTATCAGAAAGGGTGATATACAGGGTGTGCCCAACACATATTTGCTTTTATTTTTCATTATTTAATTTAACTTTCTGGTGACTGCCTCTTCATTCAGTCTCAAAACGTTGAAAAAATTGGGCTAAAGTTAATCAAGCGTGCCGAGTAGTTCGAAACGTTAGATCTAGGTGGATACGTGCGGTGCTTGCTTTCTCACAGTAGAACTAACTTGACGCATAGTATAAAACTAGTTGAATTCTTGCTGTTTATATTATCCTTATGATTTATGATCGTATTTATGAAAAATATATTTTGAGGAGTAAATATTTTATCTGATCATTTTTTTTTATCAATTATTTTATCAGATGTACGAAAATTTTGTGTCGATTATTTCTGGTACACCCTGTGTATAGATATACTATATATATATATATATATATATATATATACATGTAGTATCATACTACAGAGTATATACACACACCATATACTACACACACCGCAGGTAGTAAGGTATATAGTAGAAGGGGGACCACCACCTGCGGATCGAATCCACGCTGAGATCAGTTAGGTTTTATTAGTCGCAGGAGCACCGGAGAAATACTTATAGAATACTCTTCTCCACCTTCGGACCCGCCTTCATTTGAACCTCCTCAGAATTACTTGTCCCAACACCGTGCGCGGCTTTGATTATTTTCTTTTTTAACCTTACAGGTTGTGTAAAGGACTATTTTTATACACATTTACGATTTCTTTTTTTTTTTTTTTTTTTTTAATTTTAATACCGTCAAATGTTACCGATAAAATAGAATTGTATTAAATGCAATTTGTTTTTTATATTAAATAAAGAAATAAAAATTAAAAATTATCGAAAATTTGGAATTTTAAGTTTCATTTGTCTCTCTTTTTTTTTTTTTTCGTTTTTTCGTGTTTAAGTATTCATATTATTGATCGATCAAAAATATTTTTTAACAATTCCTCGATAAATTTACGGCTTAAAATCGCGAGCGTCCATAAATAACGGGAATGTTTTTTTTTTTTTTTAACTGGACGCTATGCACACGTGTCGAAAAAATACAAAAAAAAAAAAGAACGTAAAGTAAATTTAACAAATATGAAAAAGACAAAAAAATAAATAAAAAAGGAACAGGAACACGATGGAGGATATAGGTATATACGCGATTGGTTAAAATACCGCTATTGCTCAGACTAGTTGACGAATATCCTGTATAGTACGTAGTTTTTTTTTTTTTTTGTTTTTTTTTTTTTTTGACTGGACGGCAATACCTTTTTTCTCAGTTGAAAAAATCCGACCGTTTTGTTATAGGAACTGGAGCAAATGAAAAAGAAAAGAGAATTGTAGATATGAGAGAGAGATAAAGAGAAAGAAAGAGAGAGAGAGAGAAAGAATTGGTGGGGAAGTAATGGCAGGCCACGCGACACCATTCTCAGTGATACCTTCCTCTATTGTTCGGGACAACAATAACCAAAGGTATTCTCGAGATGCAGATCTCACAAAGTTGTTACCTACGAGGCGTTTATTGCAATAAGACCTCGCTGTCTCATAGTAGTAGTAGTAGTAGTAGTAGTAGTAGTAGTAGTAGGTCTACCCGAGTTATACTATATAGAGAATAAAGAGGTAGAAATACCTATATGCGATACTATCTTAAGAGTTTCGCACTAAAGCTGCGACGTTTCTTTTGTCAAATATAAAGAATACCGTTGCACATCTATACGGCGGAGCTTTAATTCCTTGGAATTTCTTCCGTAGAAAATACAACCTTCCTTCCTTCCTTCCTTCCTTCCTTCCTTCGTTCTCTTATCGTTGGTATAACAGAACGGTTATATTATGTTAGAAATTGTTTTTTTAAATTTTTTTATTTCAACCTCTTTCCACAACGCGACGGTGTTTACCTTGATTTAATAAAAAAAATCTTCCTTCATTGGTTTCCTTCAGACGTTAGTTTTTCTATTACTATATACCACGTTTTTTCAGTAAGTACCAACAAAGTTTTATCAAACTTTATATATATATATATATGCCACAAGAGGAAAAATATCATTTCGTTAATTTGAACAATTTTTTTTATACAATTGTACAATTTGTGTTATCTATAACTATTTATCTATTTATCTATCTACCTACCTACCTACCTACCTACTCATACAAGTATAGAGAGATCCTTTTTGAGAGGATCAGCGTGTATAAAATCGGGCAAAAAGTAATGTCTAAATTATTCCCAAAAGGACAGAAATAGGGATAGAGTTAGATAGGTGAATGAATAAGGAGGCAAAGGAGAAGCGAGAGACACTGAAGATTTAGGTACTAGACCTTCATATGAATAAATATACATCCTCGAGGTACAGCCACCACTCTAAATTTCCATTTCACTCTACGACGACGGTCGAATCTATTTCCTTTAACTCTCCATACCCCAATTTTTATCTCTCCTTTTTTTCATTGTTATCTTAGGCGATTCGAGATAAAGTTAAGAAAAAAAAAAAAAGAAAAAAAACGCAAAAACTAACGAAAACAAAAAAGCAAATGATCATCGAAACGTTGAGGCAAGACTTTAATGGGTTATGCAGACGGGTTTCATAATTGAAAAAATTGATATTAGGCTAAATCCTAGATCCATAGAAAAGACGAGAACCAAAGACGACGTTACCGAAATGATTCGAGTGCGTATACCCCGCGGCTGGATGTTCGTTCTGCCGTGAAGAGATGAAAAAAAAAAAAAAACAGAATAAAAAAAAAGTACAAAAAAACAACAACAACAACAACATAAGATAAAGAAATGTCTACACAAAAGTTCAAGGGAATTGGCCGCCTTTGGTATTACTGAGGTTTAACGGGAATCCAATCCAAATCGACGGATCAAATGGTCCCGGTAAAAGCACATGTTTCTCTCATCGTCTATTCTATAGATTATACTTTTTATACGGACGAAAAAAAAAAAAGAAAGAAAAGCGGAAAAAAAAGCGGAAAAAAAAAAGAAAATGTAACAAAACAAGAAAAAGAGACATCCTCCATTCATCCCCCTGTATTAGACACGCGTATACACAAAGATCGACGTTCGGATTATCATGCAGGTATAGCTTGGGCGAAAGGTACAGGTGAACGATGGGAAAATATAGTATGAAAAAAAAAGAAAAAGAAAAAAAAAAAAAATCATCTTAACGCGTATAATTGGTGTATTACGTATGGTAGATTTTTAAATGATGGTACAAATTGATGATAAGAATTTTCATTTACTGACATTATTCGGTGTGGAGAAAAGTAATGAAGTTGGAAATGGAGTTTAGATGGATCGATGCGGTTTTTATTTTCCTTTTTTTTTTTTTTTTTCAATTTTTCATCTTTTATTATTTCGTTCCTTCTTCATTCTTTCTTCTTCTTCTTCTTGGATAAACCCAAAAGAAGATTTAGCATGGGTCTATAAATATCTCATCGAGAAAAAGAAAAAAAGAAAAAAAGATGTTAGTTTATGAGAAAATCGCTTTACCAATTTGAATATCTAACTTTCTGAATTTTTTAATGTAATTTTTCTAGATTTGAAATTCTGCCCAAAAAGTTTTCAACCTTTAAAGCTTACCACAACCTACTTACCTACCGTTATTTTCAGGAATATTCTTCAATGAATTTTAATCTCATTTTCAACTGTATATTTAAATACAAATTAGAGTTTTTAACTTTTTTTTGTTGTTGTTTTTTTTCATTTTTTTTTTTTTTTAACACATGACGCTGTACTTCGTCTTACATAAAATTGTCATAGTCAATTTAAAATTAACAATAACTCGAAAAATGGTTAAATTCTTTTCTTTATCCGGTCCTGAAGGATGAGTTTCCAAAAAAAATCATGAAAAGTAAATTTATCATTCTCTATTTATTTCTAATACCTAATAAGCAACTTTTTTTATTTTAATTTTGCCTTGTTGAAATGAGCAGAATTCATAATTCGAACGAAATCTGTAATTTTTTTCATCAAGAAACAAATCACTAACTTAATAAATTAGAAATTGATTCGAATTAGTCAATATTAAATACCAATCATCTTACCAATTAGAATTTATTTGATACACAATATACCATCACTTCTCCAGACTTCGAGGAAGGATCTTGTCTTGCTTTGCTTTGCCTTGCCTTGCCTTCAGGACTCTCGACGGTCATTTGCCCGCAGCCTTTGAGTCTTGAGTATAAGTTTTGCGGTGGGTTTATGGATAGGGGTAGGTAGGTAGGTAGATGCGTGTATAGGTAGGTAAGTAACTAAGGACACTTGGTCCAGTAGGTACGGGGTAGCAAAAGTAAAGGAAGGACGTAGTGGATAGACGAGGACTTAGCTTTACTTCGTGGTAATGGGGCGTAGTTCCAACGGGTGCAGATAGAAGTTTGCAAATTAATTCTGACCGAGTGAAACTCTGCCTTTCTCGGCAGGCCAGTAGAGAGAGAGAGAGAGAGAGAAAGGATAGGAAATAGTGAACTGCGAAGATGTTACACCGTGCAAAATCATCTCCTACTTCAGGTTACCTACTCGAGACTCCAGAGTCCTATTCGCTTTTCGACAAGGCAAACCCAAAGAAGAACCCTTGGCGTCGGTCGTCTCTCAATTCTCAGTTAGTTGTTTATCACTATGTACACCGAATTTCCTACCTTCTGCCTAACCTAACCGCCATATCTACCTTCAAATGTCCGGCTCGGTGGTTCGAATGGTCCTTCTGTCAACCATCATTTGTCGGGGTTGAATTCCTACTGGAACTCTACTAGATTCCTAGTATATACATTAGGGTGCTTTTTTTGGAATGACTATTTTTTTTTTTTTTTCAACCCCCAATTGAAAATCTTTTAGTAGACGTCGGAAAAGAAATCCTGTCCAATTTTTAGCTCTTAATTGCAATTCTAAGTACTCGCAGTATTCTTTTTAAGTTTTCCTACGCTAAAAGCATGTAAACATTACGACTTTTTCTTTAGCCGCGCATAACTCAGCCGCATTTCGATGGATTGTTCTCATCCAAGACTCATTTTACAGAGAATTTAGTGTTCTCCAAAAGTGCCTCAGGTAGTTTTGCTGTGATTTCAACCGCTGCACCTGTGTGAGCCTTCAAAGTCGATTTTATGCATGATTCTTCTTTCTCACTGTGGGCGAATAAACAGTTGGACTTGAAGAAAAAAACTTTTTGACAATTGTGTAGGAAATTTATTTCTCTACAAAAAACGTCCCATAAATAAAGTCTCTCAAACCAGTATTTCAAAAGATATAAGGACTTTGATTTTTTTAAATATAAAATTCTAACAAATTGTCAAGTTCAATAATTTCAAATCAATCAAACTATCATGGGCACTTTTAAAGAACATTAAATTCTCTGTCAAATGAGTCTTGGATGAGAACAATCCATTGAAATGCGGCTGAGTTGTGCACGGCTATAGAAAAAGTAGTAATATTTCCATGCTTTTAGCATGGGAAAACTTAAAAAGAAAAGTGCGAGTACTTAGAATTGGAATTAAGAGCTAAAAATTGGACAGGATTCCTTTTTTGACGTCTACTGCAAGATTTTCAATTGGGAGTTGAAAAAAAAAAATAGTCGTTCCAAAAAAAGCACCCTAATATACATCATGAGGTAGTATGTACCCCCATACTTACTTGCGAACGCTTTTATCTATCAGATTTTACCTCAACCACAAAATTCTGGGAGTCTGCATTGGGATGATACTGAGGTATTCAACTAAATCAAGTCCTAGGGGCCGGGTTTGAAGTTCAGAATTTTTCAACTCCCGAAGTTCAAAATTCCGAATAATTAAGTTTTAAACAATTTCATCTTAAGCTCTCGGAATTTTTTCTAGATTCCTTTGTGTTTCTCTGTGTCAAAGTTTTACAAATCAGCTATGTAGACTTTTTTTGTTTTTTTTTGTAGGGTAATAGACCCTTTCTCAAGACTGTGACTCGGTTGTATTTAAATTCTAAACTTTATCACGGTACCAAAATCCTGTAACGGTATTTACATCTGTGGTATTAGGACATTCGTCATCCCTTGGTTTATAGACCCATGTGTAAAATGATTAAAGCGTGATATACGAAACTGTGGATATTGTACTGTGCCTTGAATCCCGGTACCCAGAAGTACGGATTTTCGAAAGTTTACCTTTGCCCTTGTTATAAATCAGCAGTCAGCTACAAGCCGAGTTATAGCTCTCTTAATTACCTGTTAATTAGGGAAACCCGATAGCAGGGTATCGTTCGTTACTCTTACCATCTCCGTTCTCCTTTTTCCTCTCTCTCTATCTCTCTCTAGGGGTAGATAATATTGTTCGGTTATTATTCTCGTTTTAAATATCTCTAAATTTCTGTTACTAAATATCGGTCCGCACAAATTTGTGGATGCACATTACCCGACCAGAAACAGAATTGTTTCGATGCAGGATTATATCACAGTTTGTTTACGACACATGGTGGGCTACAAATTCAATATGAATAGAATATCAGATACAGTATATCGACAAACAAACACCGTAATTCAATTCGGCGGAAATTTTTTTTTTTCTGCGGCTTTTAATGTTCGGATTTTTTCGCACAATATATAATCAAATCCCATGTTTAATCCGCGAGTAACGAATCAAGGATTGAAATTTAGCGAGCAGGTGCTGGTAGCCGGTATAATCCGAACCTTGTTACACTGTGTAACCAGATTAGGAAATTTTCGCAACTCCAAAGTCACGATATACTTAATCTCCCTTAACTTTCAGTTAAGTTCGGATCAACTTGACTCACCTTATCAACCGCTACACCCCTTTGCCCTCCGCCCCAAGAACCTAACAGAGTTTTCCTTATCTCTACCTCGATAAACTTGCTTCTTGAATCAACTTAAGTACCATTCGTGGATTTTATCCCCCATTCCGAGTCCTAGTTTCACTTTATTCATTATTTATCAGAATTTCGGTTAACACTGTGTAGAGTTTTTTACCCCAAGAATTCAAATGAAATTTAAGGGTTGATTCTTCGATCAGAAATCTAAAAGACAAATAGAAAAGTAAGAAAGGGTTGCAGGTTTCGGTCACCTCGATTCACCCTGGGATTTTCAACCCTCCTTTCATTTATATCCTGATCTCCCCTACCCTTTACCAAGGTAATTAAAAGTCAGAACCTGACTCAGCCAGGACGTGATTCAACTTGCAAATCGAATTCGGGGTAAGGAGAAGACCTGCATTGAGTATGAAGAGAAGAATACTAGTAGAAGGGGGATGAATAGGAAGCGTCTGTTATATGTGGTTCCCCATGGGTAATTCGAATATAATCGAAGCTATTAGATAGCAGTTGGTTACCGGTAGTGAGAAATCAAAGTCGTATCAGGGTGTGAAACCGGTTGTTAGATAGGGGGTTGGAAAACAGTGGGTATACTGATCGCGGTTTTGTTTGACGTATAGAAATTGACGATTTACGGAAACGCGGATCCGAATTATTCGACTATTTTATTCCTCCTTAGTTTCCTTTTACCAATTTTTATACCCATATATCTATACTAAATACACTTTACCCATTTTTTTTTTTTACCTTCCATGATACGATGGTACCTAATATTTTTTTTTTTTTTTTTTCTTTTTTAACGATCGATTTCCACGAGCTAACTAAACTCCAAAATAACAACCCTAAAAACCTTAGCGTTTTATCGCTTTCACCCTTCTCACTTATATTCTGTATATGTGTCTGTGTTTTTCTATTTCTTTTTCTTTTTCTTTTTCACACCCCTCGTTATTCTAGGATATACAAACGAGTTCGTGCTGATATTAAAATCTGACTACAAAACAGTGCGCATAGCCCGTATTGGCTGTATGGGTACTACAAGGGGTATATATACCCTTGAGTACCTAGGATAGAATATTTGCACGTATCGCTACTTGACACCGGTATAATAAAGAACTAGTGACATTTCGCGACGTTGATGAGCCCCGACGTGGTCATTCATTTTTTATTCCTTTATTATTTTTTTTTTTTTTTTTAGCGCCAGTCATTCTTCAACTCTTCATTTTTTATTTTCACATCTTTTTTCATCCCCTTTTCGGTTTTAGACTAATAAAAACTACCGGCATACATACACGCATACAAAACCTTATTTATATAATCTTTTGTCTTTATTTTATTGTGGAAAGATTTTTTTTATTTATTTTTTCCTCTACCGATCGTATACCGTATACCGCTTCTAATTGCACCTCCAATTAGGGCACGCGTCTGATCGAGTATCCTTCACTATACATATATACATATACTCGAGGCTTGACTTCCCAACTATATCATCATATATATATCTAGGTTGTTGTAGGTGTGTAGAGAATTTATTTGTCAAATTTACAAGGGTCTGTCATTTGGGGATGAAAATAAAAAAGAAGAAATAAGAAATATGAAATAAAAATTGTTATGTTATTATCTGATGATAGATATAACTGTTCAATTTGGGAATTTGAATTGAGGAAACGACGCGACCGAATAAGATTGACTAATCTAATTGAGGGAGGGATTTTGACTTTAAGCCTTTGATTATCGAATTACAATAATTCTTCTTGACATTTCAGGCCGGTTTGGGATAAGAATTAAACGTCGAAGTTATCCGATCGCTTGCGTTCGACAGAGTTGATCAATTAGGAAGAAAACTTTCGTCGTCGTTTTCGTTAGATCGTGGAATGGGGGATGGGGGTTGGGGATTGTGGGGGAGGGAAATTTTACCCCAGCTAGGGAGTAAAGGGTGGAGAAAATATGGTGAATCGAAGGTTGGGAAATAAGGGGATTCGGGAAGTTTAACGGCTGAGCTACGTTAGCCCTGCTAATTACCACCTCGTTTTTATCATCCCTTACACCTAACCCCGCCACCTCGAACAGGAAATGGATTTTTACGAATTCGACACAATAGTTTATATTCTTACAACGAGATGATAGAAATTTAATATGTTTTTAGAAAATTAATTAGATCGCAGCTACAATTTTTTCGTCTTTTATCTCAAATATCAAATTTTCTTTACTTCTTTATCTATTTTTCATTTCTCATTTCTTATTTTTTATCATAAGTACCTATGTACGTATACTATAGTAGATTCAAAAGTTTATACGCAAAATTATTCAGGAAAATGACAATATATATTGTAGGTATGTACATAAATTTATTTTAAATACCTTCTCCATGTATAGGTATATGTATGTATAAATATATTTATATGTACATGTCAGAGCTATGTATATATATACAACTACCTGGCGAAATTGTCGCATGACTAATGTAATTTAAATTCTTGTATTTAGAAATTATACCGTCTGACTATGATGGATATTTCTAAAGCTAGTTACAACCATTGTCTTAGATTAATTAAGAAATGGTTTAATATACCTAAACAACAACATATAAAATAAGTAACATATAAATTAGAAATATTTCAGAACATTTAAAAAAAAGCCAGTAATTTTTTTGGATAATTTTAAATTTATAACAATTCAAGTTGCATGGATAACAGTAGGTAAACATTTATCCGTCATAATTCTTGCGTTATAACTTAATTTCTCGTTTATCTGTTAATTTCAATAAAAAAAAAATATCTTTGAAGCGGAAAAAAAAAAAAATTCTGTTCTTATTACAAAAAAAAAAATAATAAAGTGATGGAAAGAAATAAAGAGTGAAAAAAGCGACGACTACCGTAGGGGTTGGTACAGAGTCGCCGTACGTTCTCAGACCTAACTAACTGGTTTCGCTTATTATCGCGTACGGGGTGGGTAACCTCCGACGAGACGTGCCGCCCGCCCACGCTTTCGTGTGTGAGTGTGCGTAGGCAGAGTGCAAAGGGTGGCGTTCGTGTCTGGGGCAAATGGGTATGGGGTATGGGGCATGGGGCATGGGGGAGAGCACTAACAAATGACTGCGCGGTGTTCCCTCTATACCCTCTTTCCTCTTTCCCATTCTCTCCTGCTCTCTTCCTCTCTTTCTTTTTCCCTCTTCCCTCTTTCTTCTACTTCCCTCTTTCTCCCTCGTCTCTGCACCCCCTATTCTCTCTCTCTCCACCGCGGCGCGGCGGGTTTTCGCGAAATCTGGGCAAACTTTCGTCATAAATAAAGGGTAAACAGCGCAGAGCTCCTCCGTACCTCGTAACTCATGCCCTCGTATCCCCTCTCTCTCTCTCTCTCTCTTCTCTCTTCTCTTCCCTATACCCCTCGACGGTTCATCCCCCTTGGCAGCCATCCTTATCCATAGAGTAGCTCGTGCTCATCCTCGTCATCCTCGTCATCGTCGTCGTCGTCGTCGTCGTCGTTGTATTTACGTTGTGTATTTCATATATCTTATGGGGAAGGAAGAACAGCGATATAGAGAGAAAAGTGAGAAGAAAGAACGCGTGAGAGAGAAAGATAGATGGAGGGAAAGAAAAATATATAAATAAAAAAATTCCCATATAGTAACGTACGTGACGTCTGCTCAAGGGATGATTGATATTCGCGTAACTCTTTTACAAGGCGAAAATCTAGTTGTATGGGTTGATATCTCCTATATATATCTCATATATTATTATATTTTATATAATCGATATTTTTATTCGGGCCTCTCATCGCGAAGATGAGATAGAATCATGTGAAATAATCATCCTCACAGAAGAACAATGCTGTCATTAAAGTCTAAGTGGTGCCCAATCATCAACAATTAAGTTTTCCACTTGATTAACCAGCAAAACTTTACATCGTCTCACTAATGTTCATAGAATTTGACTGGAACAAGTATAAAGTACAAAAGTCTGTCTTGGTTCTCGGGGGTCTTTTGGATCACTGATTCCGAATCTGAGGTCTAAAATTCCGAATTCAAAATCACGAATCCAATCTGAATATTTGGATAATTCAAATGTTCAGGATATTAGTTGTATGAATGTTTGGAATTCGGAATTTTAGACCTCAGATTCGGAATCGGCGACCCTAGATTCCCTCGAGCACCAAGACAGAATTTCGTACTACTTGTTCCGGTCAAGTTATATGAAGATTAGCGACACGATGTAAGGTTTCGCATGTTAATCAAATGGAAAGCCTTAATGTCGATTACGACCCCACTTGGACTTGGGTTGATTATTCGACTTAATCATAGTGAATTTTTTTCGGTGGGGCGTAGAAAAAAAAAACACCCGGATATAACGTGTATTTCCACATGTTGCCGCGGTTTCAAAGTTGTATTATGGATAAAAAATAAAAATAAACTTTACCACGATCGACGATTTTTTGAACCGTATAGATTTATACCCCCGCAAATCAGCCGTATATAGGTATAGCCGGTATCCTACCCTCCAGCGTTTGCTAAGATTCTGAAAAGCAACAAGGTTCAACTTATTTATATATTCGACGAAAACGACGAACGTATATCTTTTGGCTTTTCGTATTGAACTAATGTGCAGATTTTTTCATGGGATTAAATGCATATCGCATAGTTTGTTGAATTTTTTGTCTCAGTTTTTTACTGTTGAAGAAAATTGTGTAAAACTACCTGAATATGTAATCCGTGTTATTTATATCTCCCGACGAGATAGAGACTCGTTCTTTTTTTTGTTTTTTTTTTTTCTCTCTCCTTTTTTGACAAACTGAAATTGCCTTTCGGTCTACGCGTTATATGGAATTGCAAAAATTTGAAAATTGAAACAAATGACAAGCAGCTCCGCGGTCTCTCCCTCTTCTATTCTCATCGTTCCACCCCATAACCTGGCAGTATTTTTTAATTATTTTACCAGATAGTAGAGAGGTAGCTAATAGTTAGCAGTATATACCCTAGCCTCCAACGAATTTCGTTCTTTTTTTTCTTTCTTTCTATTTTTATTATTTATTTATTTATTTAGTTATTTTTAATTTTATTTTCAGCTAAAAATTTTCACCCATTTCCAAGCTTTACAACAGTATACGGCATTGGTTTATACCTATACAGCTACACCTACGTGGATTCATAAATTCTTGATAAAATCGTTACCCATTGCATGCACGTATACCGAGATAGACCTATATCTACGGATATATAGTAGATATATATATATTTAACAATGATGAAAAATAACAACCTATAAAAGTGGTAAAAGCATCGATAGTCAAACATATTAGATAAAATAAAGAATTTCTAACAGGATGCCTATGATCCGGAGAGATTATTCATCACTGCTTCTTTCATTCAGGAATAGATTTTCATCCCACGCGGTTCTTGTTCGCAAAATTGTTTCTATAAGTAATAAAGAGTCTTTCTAATACGGGAATATCCTCGTTTTTTTTTTTTTTTTTTTTTTTTTCGTTCACAAGGGACGAAATGATTTGCGGTAAATTTAATTTTCATCGTATTTTCAACCCATTTGAAGATTGTGAAATTATGAAAATCAACAGAAAAAAACACAGTTTTTCGCTCACACAGTCTGCGAACCTTTTATTTTCTTATCCTTTATTTTTCTCATTATTTTACACCGTTTTTTTTTTCTACCTTTTTCGTGTAACATTCGCCCATACAGTTATGATGAAAACAATCACATCACGAATAAACCCTACATACAACACCGCGCAGGGGTTGATTTGAATTTTTTTTTTTGTTTGCATGGCTTTAGCTGGTATGGGTGCGCTTTCGTATTTCTGTCACATTTCTACTTCTGCTCAGTATGATATTCTCCAAGTTTTCTTTCATCGCTTCTATATCCCATGTATTTATGTATATACGTATAAATAAATTATACGTATAGACATTTGATTTTGAAATTTATATTTCAAAACTATACTGAATGCAAAAATTCATAAATGTAAATATAATAATCTGTACATACCTACATATCAATTTATGGATTAAAATATATCTTCTACACCCGAGACACGATCTGAGATATATATACTGTCTATATAATACATGACAGGTATCTCAAACATCATTAATAATATTATGATTATTTTTTATCCTTCCTTTCATATAATCGTGTATTTCTTTTTTCTGAAAAGGAAATAAAAAAAAAAAACTGAATGAATAAATAAATAAGACACGTAACGTACGAGGGCGTTACTTTTTTTTCTTTTTTTTTTCTTTCTTTCTTTCCCTTGCGATGAGAAATAGAAAAAATAGAAAAAATACAAAAAATACAAAATTTGATCAGTATGTTACATCAAAATGTGTTATTCTCTGCGACAGCACCTGTCAATAAAAAAAAAATAGCAATATGTAACCGCACGAATTCAGTCTTGTATGTAATACCTAATATCTCCAAGAGGAAAGGAGAAATTTTAAAAAAAAAATGTATTTCCCTCATTTTTATCTTTTTCTTTTTGATTTTATTTCAACTTTTCTCATTGTCATTCAAATTACTTGAAAGATGTGATAAGCTTCATGCTTATGCAGACGTCATTAAAATTTTAACTTTTGAATAAACTATTTTCAGTATCAATTATTTCTATCATCTATAGGAAAAACCTTCCCTTATATTTCGTCTTATTTAATTTATAAATCGATTTATTATTTAGCTCTGTATTTTTGGTTGAGAAGGGTCAGAAATAAAAAATGAAAAATCAAAATAACGAAATAACAAAATGACGAAATATAGAATACGAAATAAGGAGGTAATAAGAAAAGTCCATGTCTTGGCTGTCTGCGAAGCTCGGTCTTTTGTTTTAGCAAATATCTCATCCTTCATTTCCCCGGGCTTTTTGGGTCTGGGCTCTCAAGGTCGTCCTCGACCTCGACCTTAACGAAATTAACGAAATTGGCCAAAAGAAGTCGTGCAGCATCCCACCTCGCAGTATCTTGACAGATTTTTTTTTCTTTTGTTCTTTCCCCTTTTTTATTCCTACCTTTTTTTCTCTCTTCATTTTCTCCCAACTTTCACACACGCGTCTTGAACCAGAATCCTACAGCCAGGGTGTAAATTGAAATTTTTTCTTCTCCTTCTTCTTCTTCTTATTCTTCTTATTCTTTTACCTCCTCCTTCTCCCTTTTCTTTTCTCTTTTCTCTTTATTTCAGACTCACATCAGACTCGAGAGGAAAAAATCTCAGGCGTTATTTTTCCGCCCCTTTATTACGCTACTTTAATATAATTAATCTTATTTTCTAACCATCTGATACGTACGTCTTATTTGATATCAAAATCACTAAATCGACTACTACTACGACTATGTCAGGTTCGAGAAGGTACAAGGCTACTTATCGATCTTTCGAGGGTGGCTACGAACTGGCCCATAAATTTTCATCTGCAGATTCTATGGCCGTTGGATTACACCGAATAAATTAACCCCCCCTCTCCCCCACCCCACGTTTCACCCCCCGTATACTACCTATATAATTTCCGCCACACTCCTTGTACTACATTTACTACCTATATCTAGACTTAGTCAGAAAATTGGTGTAGTGTAGGGACGATATATTATCTAATAACGAGTTAATTCTCCAGCTCAACTAATTACTCTATACGCTAGCGCAAGTATACTTCTATATATTGTCAAATATACGTACATTAAGGGCGGTCCATAAATTAGGTGAAAATTCAAATGGGTCAAAAGAATACCTATAAACCATCGGTGAATATATTTTCGCCCAAAATCTGATCAAAAAGAAAAACTGTACAACATCCACTTTGCAAAGGTGATTCGATCACGTTGATCATCTTCCGGCTTAAAATATGCTAGACTAAAAAATAAGGAAAAAACACCTTCTTTGAATCCCTGTAAATTGTAGGGTAGGTAGTACGTCGCATGCGTATAAAGTATACGTATATACGTATCATCTATATACTCCTAGGGTTGAGGGGGGAGGGGGGGATGCACGAAAACTCACCCTGGCTTGAAAAATGAGCCTTCCAACGGACGGGATGGTCCGACACCCAACAGATGATTCACCGGCACAACGTAGCACCCCCGACAACCCTCGGCGTTCTACTTCCATCCGCTTCCATTAGCGCACCCCTGTCACCGTTGGGGAAGACCCGTAGAAATCTTCTGATTAGGATATATAAGCAAGTTCGTTGGTTACTTTCGTTTCTCAGCAGACCTGAACACTATCAAAAAATCATTATCCTTTACCAGTAGCTCTACGGTTTCGACATAAAACGGGTTAACTTCCACACATAGGATCCTATAGATTTTTCCCCTTCAATATCGAATCTATCCGATCCGATAAGAAACGAGAGAGAGAAAGAGAAAGAAAATGATCCACAGATTATCGAATTTGCCGAGTGGAAAATTAATCCTTATCATTTCTACCGCAAGGATTAACTGCCTTTAATTTCATTTCCTTAGATTCTAGGATCGGTATTGGACTCTTTCTCGTTTCTCTTCCACCTTTTTATATTACAGCTAATTAAATTCACCCTATGAATGAGAATTTTTTTTTTTTTTTGAGAACGCGTCGAATCCTTTAGGTCCTTAATATATTGGATGTATGCATAGATTTATAGGAGATTTATTCCCCAAACTAACTGCAGGCAGAGAAACGAGTTGAACTTATTTGTCCGATCTTATCGATCATGGGAATCGGAATCGTTTAAATTTATATCAAGAGTTTGTTTGTCCTGTGTAGACCTAACGATATCCGAAGGAAGAAACAGTATATTCGGGTGTTTGAGAGGACGTAAATGTCCCGGGGAAAATCCAGGTGAATGGGATTTCGTTCGAGATAAGCGATACAAATTGCCTCTTCATTTCGCAGATCACCGACGTCGACGACGCTTTATATCCTACAGGTCAGAATTCCAAATTTCAGACTTTAGTCTTATCCGTATAAAGCAGAGAAAATATACCATAGATACAGATACTACATACGATATTTGAACTTGCGGTTTAAAAAAAAAAATCTACCCCTAATTTTTTTATGCATGTATACGTAATTTTTAACATCCATGTAAAATTGCACAATATTTTATGATCAGATGAGAATAAAGAGAGGTAAAAAAAAAAGAAATCCTGGAAAATTGAATACAGACGTTTTTAGGATACGAAATGAAGTCTGGTAGGTAACTGCAATGAATTTAGTCCATTTAACTAATAGTTTAGAGAGTTTGTAAGCAGCTTACTAGGGCAGAGATAGAGAGATAGAAAGAGAGAGAGATTGTTCGGGTTATAAAAGCTTTTGCTTTTTAGGTATGTAACTACTACCTGTAGGAATTTATTGCTAAATGGTCGCAAATAATCACCGCTATTAGCAATGGTATTTAATGCATGTAATTTCGTATTAATAGTTTTCTCAATTATCTCTATATTACATAATTACTAGATTATATTACACCTATTTATCTATATTATTTATTGATATTTATTTACTGTAATAGCTATAATGAAAAATTGTTATTATTATTGAACACATATTTCGGATTTAATATGAATTTCGAGTTTGACCTATTATTTTTTTATTTATTTATTTATTTATTTATCGAAAAATAACGAGCCCCGGGATCATTAATCTTTGTCATTATATTAAGTCAACCCCTAATTGTACGTTCTATCTAACGAAAATTAAGTTCACGGTCAAACGAACGAACCAACGAATATGTTATATCTTTAAAAAAAAAAAACAGCTTATATAAAAATGGAATAAAAATAGGACTGGACGTTTTAATGGAAATGACTATTTTTTTTTTTTTTTTCAATCATTACAATATTGTCGAATAAAACTGATTGCCATACGATTATTTCCTTATTTTATTTTTTTTCACCCTTTACTTTAAGTTTTTAACTTACGCTATTATAAAAATTTTGAGAAATTATTAAGCAAGGGATGTTGTAAGCTGGGTATAATAGGCAAAGTATTTCGAGGTTTGACTATATTTGAAATTCCAAATAACCAACGTTGGATTCCGACGTCGCGTACAGAGGAAACGGTCAAACTTGGAAATGTTCGTAGACTACATGGTATTATTGGGATAGTTTCCGTTTCTGATTACTTTGACTTTATCAGTATGAAGGGCGGGAGGGGTGGTGGTTACCTATATCTAGACTGTTAGAGTTTAGACGTTTTTGGCTCTAACTTCAATTCTAATTAAGTGCCTACTTCACCATATAACCGAAAATTTCAACTAGTCAAACATAATACCAGCCAAATTCAAACCCAATCAATATAATATAGAAAATTTACACCAATTTGATTCCTAGCCAATTTGATTATCGAAATTTCCTCTAATATTAATGGAAATCGTTAATCTCGTGCTACTCCAATTTTTTTTTTATACCGATTTCTTATCACGGAAGTGTGTGTGTTTTTTTTTTCGATTTACGTCAAATAATCAACCCTTTGAAAGGACAGTGCTGTCATTGAAGTCTGAGTGGTGCCTCAATCGAGAATAAAGTTTTTTTTTTTTTAGTGTGATTGACACTCAAAAACCTTACATTGTGTTACTAATGTTCGTATAACTTGACCGGAACAAATAGTACAAAAGTCTGCATTGGTTTTTTTTTTTTTTGGGTCGGTCATTCCGAATCCGATTAGTAACACGATGTGAAGTCTAGCGTGTTAAATAAATAGAAAAACCTTATATATTGTCGATTGAGACACCATTCGGACTTTAATGTTTGATTATTTGAGTTAATTGGAGAGATTTTTAGCTGCGAATTTAAAAAAAAAAAAAGAAAAAAGAAAAAAAGAAAGAGGAGTGTCGATTTGTTCCGGCATACCATGATGTGTAAATTACGAAAATCGTATCAGGTTTAATGAGCGTAGTTCCAGGTGACCCTGTGATAATATAATAACTTATTGGCAGTAAAGAAAAGGTAATTCTAACTAATGCGCCATTTATTCTATGAATTTTTCATGAATTTCAAAGCTATATGTATGCAAATCTGAGGGAAGCTACTCTCGTGGCTTCTCTTCTTCGAATGCTTTAAGGGTTCGAAGATGCGGATGGGCCGGGGAGAGAAACTGAGATTGCAAATAGCATTGCAGATGAGAGAAAATCTAGATAAAGATAAATGGGGCTAATGGGGTAAAATAGACAAGCGATGAGAAAAAACAAGACAGAATAATGAAAGGGTAAAAAAAAAAAAAAAAAAATTAAAGAAATGGAAATTTCGCCATTCTTCGCCCCCCTTTTTTGATCTTTCGATTATTTTATACCGAATTCTATGTTTTCGGGGGATGAAAAAAAAATCGGCTGCGTATATCTATAGTAGCTGTGCAGCACATACGGATATAAGCTTTGGGCCTCCGGGGTTTGGAGGTAAACGCGAAGAATGACAGAGAGGAAAGAGCGAAAGAGATAGAGAGGAATGGAAAGGGGATGGAGGCTGTAGTCACAGCGATTAGCGTAAGCGATCCCTGGGGGGAGAGGATCTCTTTTTACCCCGTATCCCCTTTTCCTCTTTTCCACTTGCTCCCGTCGCCTATATCCTGGTGTCTTCCGTTCACTCCAATCTCGTTCGCGCGACCTGACATTAAAACTTTCTCACCCCAGTTTCTACCCCGCACCCCTTCATCCCCTCTTCCTTTATCCTCGTCTTCTTTTCGGGCTTCTCTTCTCTTTCCGTTTACCTTTTTTTGTTCTTAGTTCCTCCCTTCTTCTTTTTATCCTTTTTTTTCTTTTTTTTTTTTTGGCTATTGGTAACCCCGGAAAAACCCGTGACTGACAAACCAACCCCCATTTAACTCCGACCCCTTGCACCTTTGCTCAGCTTTTCTTCAGATTACTTTTCGGTTTTACGCCGCACCTCTCTTGCTCTTGACTCTTCTCTCTTTTCGGTCTCCTCCGCTCTTATATAGAAAGACGCGAAAAACTCTGAGACGTAAATTTTCCCATCGAAAGTTCGAAACGATATTCTCGTAGTTGAGCTGAATTCGAATTGGTCGTTGCGCTAAGAGCGCACACCATCACTTCTTTACTCCCTCTTTACTTTTTTACTTTCTTACTTCCTTCCTTACTTTCGCCTTTTTACGACTACATGCTTTCTTAAACGTCCAATGGCCTCGATTGTGGTATAGTTTACACTTTATACTTTACACCGCGACGTCGAGTCTCGGTGATAGTTTCATGAACATTTTGAACAACAAAAATTCGTCATCCCTTCTTATTTTTACTTTTTTGTTACACTCAGAACCGCACAGGGCATAAAAAAAAAAAAAAAAAAATTAAATTTTACCTCGTCCTTTTTTCGATTTTCATAAAATCTTTGGATTACCAAAGTTGCGGTTGTATGACCAGAATTATTAATCCATGAATTTGTAATTAGGATGAAATATATTCTTTATGAAATAATTAAAAATTGATGTAATAATAATAATAATAATAATTTGAATAATATTATTTTGTCTCTCACTTTATTTTTCTCTATTTATTTATTTCTTCTAATTCGTGTATACATATATATATATATATATAGATTGTTTTAGGTGTTCAAATGAATCATCAATTTTGAAGTAAAGTTTACCAGTCGAAAATTACACGTATTCCATTGACACGCCAGTCGTTTCTCTATATTTACAGTCAATTTCAATTCCACGCCGTTGATTCGATTCATTTACCCGTCCCGTTGATGACGGTGGAGGTGTTTTCTGAAAAGTTGTTTTTGCGCCTGTGTTTGTTCGTTGTTTTTTTTTTGTCTGTTTTTTTACTGTTTTTTTTTTTACGGTATTTACTCACTCTTTGACGTTCGTCTGAATGAGCGTTTCGTCGAAATAGCAATCACGTAAAAATCCGGACAATAACGAATGCTTTGCGAATAATACGCCGTTCAATATTTCGTATCAAATGTCCACTCGCGAATATTATATGAAAAATAAAAATAATACTAATACTAATATCAAAGAAAAAGATATTCGAGTCGTGTTTATTATTTTTTTTTTCACACTCAGTAGAATAATTATTCTCAAATTTCATTATTAATTTTCAATTTTTTTTTTCATTTTCCTCTTTAGATCGCTAAATAAATAACGATAGAAGGGAAAAAAATTGGAAGATAAAGGACAATGATATGGTTTATTTCGAAACAGTAATTCTTACTGGTATATAGGTATAGAAAAAGTGCGAAACAAGTTTTACCGCCATCCGTTGCACGCGACACTCTCTGTGGCCTGAGAAAGGGTCAATTTTCCAGTTCTGCACCGCTTTGTCCTGGGTGTATTTTCTTCTCTGGAATGGGTGCACAATACAACGACAAAAGTTCCTTCTTCCTTAAAGCAGAAATCTACGCTGGAGAGTTTCTGTCTTTCGTTCGCTTTTTTTTCTTCTTCTTCTTCTCGTTCTTTCTTCCTTTTATTTCCACGAACAAGAGAACCGGAACCGTTAAGGAAAATAATATAAAAATGACAAAAAAAATAAAATAAATAAATAAATAAAAAATAATCAGACCCCCTCAATCACTTAACTTAACAATTTCTCCTCTCTCTCGAGGAGAACTCCAAACAATGAAGAAGAAAAAAGGAATAATAAAAAAAAAAAAAAAATGATTCGACGTGAAAAGTGCATTTTTTTAATTTTTAATTTATTTTTTATCTTGTAAAACGCTGTATTTTTTTTTTAATTTTTTTTTTCGTAAGATTTTTACAATTCCGTAGAGACGTATTGGTCCTCGTAAAAGTATGTCTCTCTGTATTCTACTACTAGCACTTTGTAAATTGATTTATTTATTATATTTTTCGTTCCTTTTATCTTTACCTTATTTATATTTACTGTGTCAATCGAGTTTCGAGTATAGAGGGCCTCCGCGGGGATAATTATTCAATTTTATCCTCTCAAACAATGTCTGGAGGGGTAGAGAGGATGAGTGGGATCTGAATATTAAATTTCTCTTGCATCTCAAAGTCCTTATTACAAAGGGTATGCTTGGTTTTTGAATCAAATAAACCCGCTTTTCTCTCTGTGTGCCCGCGGCGACAAACCCCTCTTTCACTCTTTCCCTCTTTCCCTCTTTCCCTCTTTTCCCTTTTTCGTTCTATCCCTATTCGTAACCCCCTTCCCTCCCTCTCTCTCTCTCTCTCTCTCTTTTTCCTCTCCTCACCCCTTGTGAATCGATTCGTTTACGTTCGTGTCAACCAGGTTCCAAGGGTCGTTTGGCTGCGAAGAAGACCCGGCTGTCGTAAATAGTTTACACCCTCTCCCCCCTTCCCCAACCGCATATGTACATACCTACCCCTATACCATCCTAACGTATCCCTATGCAGGGCTTCAGGGAATAAGACGTATGTACTTTCGACCTACGACCTACTTCCTACTTCCTGCTTCCATTACAGTTCCTTCTGCTCTAGTTGCAATCGCAGTACATATATATATGTATACGTGGTACGTACCCTGTACCCGTACCGAGCATGGATAAAGCCGAAAGCACACGAAACTACTCTACTTCAATCTTGGGGTAGGTCGTGAAAAATCTTCGACTTAGGTAAGGTCGGGGACACAAAAAACGAGGCTCTTCAATTTTACGTTCACAAATTTACGAACAAGACGTAAAGATATATCATTTTCTGTATCCCAAAATTTATCGACAATAAAATAATTAAAGATCATCAATTCTATCAGATTGAATCCATGTTCTTTTTTTATATAGCTAGTCGACTTTCCAATTTCGAATTTATTCTATGATCTGATCAACCCTAGCGTTTTATATTTATCTAATTCAATGAAAAAATAATTTCTAATGCGGTTCTACGTACTACATGCCTTAGTCTGTATGTTTAATAATGCAATACTTGGGCACCTGCCGTATTCCTAATCGTTTTACCTACTGTATTATACCATTTTAGGGTCACGGGGGTTATACTAGGTATACATTTCAGAGCGAACAAGGTTCGTAATTAATTCTACTGTCGGTATTAAACAATACGAGAAATTGTAGTGTGTGTAACAATTAGAAACACTGGTCATGATCTAGTGCTACTCTCTTTGTTAAACATTTATACTCACATAGCACGTATTATTATCACCTCCTCATGTACCTCGTACCTATTTACCCATAACTACTATATGGCTACTACAATATACTAGAATTCGAGAAACTATTAGTTTTATTAATTTTTAATAAAGAATTTTGGACGGAAAAGGCTTTTGTTATTTTTATTTTTATTTTTATTTTTATTTTCTTTATGGGAAATCAGTTCGTCGTATACCTATCTGGAATATATATATTTATATGTAAACTTTTGAACTGTAGGTACGCAAGGTTGGGATATAGAAAATTGACAACCTTTTTACCCCGATTCCATGAGACCCTTATATTACCGATCTCTGAAAAGACCTGGGGGCTCCTGAACATATACTATATATTACGAGCTGTAAGGGTTCGCATTATGGTGCCTTGGCGCTGATCGGTAACACCCATCGATGCCCAAGCTAGGGGCGTCTTATGGGAAAAGAAAGTAGCCCATAAATATAAGCCAATGTCTGCTTTTTCAAATATATTATAGCCACCGTTCTCTCATTCCTTCAAGCTGATCCGCGATCCTTCGTTATATTATAATGAAACAAAGAAAAAATAATAATAATAATAATAATAATATAAATTTCAATCATCACCAAAAATATTTATCAACAGAATTATTTTTATTCCCAACCATTTGGGACACGAGCTAAAGAAAAATTCGCCTCGTTGAATTATCACGCGATTTATTTCACTCGCGTTTTTATGTGAAAACAAGAAAAAGAGAGAAAAAAAGAACTTAGACAAAAAAAAAATTAAAGTTTTTTTAGCGGCTGGTGTTACGTTTTAATAAAAAAATATCTAAAAGAATAGAAAATATATGGAAAATGTTGTTCTTTTATATTTCTTCCTACTTCTCCTCCTTCTTATTCTTCTTCTTCTTTATCATTTGTAAAAAATAATTGAGAAAGGGTCTTTTGACGGGTAGATGACGATATGATAATAATAACGTATAACATAGATATAGCATATTTTGGGGAGATAATAGGCGAGATAATATGCCAAAGTACTTTAAACTTCACTCCATAAGCTTTCGAAAATGCTGACTACTGGGTTGAGTCAATTACCAAGTTTAATGTAATTACTAATTGGCTATAGATATGCTAAGAGCCAGTTATAGTACCTACTTTCGCATTGTTTCCCTCTCTGAAAAGGCCTTTTCCGCTCCCGCAACCACTTTGCTTCTTCAAGAAGTCGTTACGCGTCTAAGCCCTTCCACAACATCTTTATTTATTTACCCCATACTGCTCTGCGGCTATATGAAATATCATTCGTTGAACTTATTCCCGAAAAAATATATAACTGTTCATCAATTTTTTTTCTTCTTTTTACTGTTTTTTTTTTTTGCTTTTTCTCGAAAACCTTACCTCGAATGGACTGTATGGATGCACGATTTTTTTTCAGTCTTTCAACCAATTTTTTGAACCATCCAATTTCAGTACAGAAATTTCTTCGAGCTTTTTTTTCACTCAAAGTCAAAGCATTTCGGAATTACTTGACCCTAACGGTCTAAGAAGCAGACCTTCGTCAGGTCAGGTGCAACATTCGACTTTTTGATACTTGAGTATCACCTTTTTTTGAATCAATGTTTCCAAAGAAGAAATAGAAAAAGGTAACGTATCAATAATTTATGCTATCATCTAATGAAGGTTCGTTTTCTCGACCATTAGATACGAAAAAGTCTAAATTCTTACGACAAGTGATTTTTATTTTGACATCCGTCTGACGTATCTGATGTGACAAAAAAATGTTTGGGGCATATTTGCAGGCGAGGGTAAATTGTCTATCGAGAGAAATTCTGTCGCTTTATCTATTATTAGATTGAAGAATTTGAACAGTTTTTTGAAAAGCAAATAAAAAATAAAATGAAGAAATAAAAAATAAAAACGTATACCTATAGAGAGATTTGGGTAAGACGTAAAGATGGATGATCACTTTTTCGTTGAAATATTATTTCCTAGCTGCAGGGACGTATTGATGTCTGTTTTTCGACCGTACGTGTTTATCAAGAAACGCCAACACCGATTCATCGATTTGGGATTCGGTTAAAGAGGGAATTCCGAATTGGACCGGAGAGCCGGAGGAGGAACAGGAGGATGAGGATGAGGATGAGGATGAGGAAAGTGCTGAAAATCTCGCCACCACAGAGTAGAGAGTGTGCGGAAAGCGCGGACGGATCATACATCATTCCTTCCCGACGCCCCCGACGCCCTCGAAACCTCCCGGACGCCCCAATCCGCAGCGTCGCCCATCGGCACCCGCAACAACCCATTCTTCATCCCCCGGGTGAAACACGAAACGCCAAATCTATAGCCACCTGCATGACCGCCTCTCTTTCACTCTTTCACTCTTTTGCTCTTTCGACGAGTCAAACTCTCTATACCATCCCTTGGACTGGTGACCGAAAGGACTTCTCCCCAAATTTTTACCACCCTTTTTTTTTTTTTTTTTTTGTATTATTTCGTTTCGTTTCAGAGAAAGATCGCTAAATCGCGATTATTTACTTTCATTTATTTCTCTTGCGAATAATTTGAACGGAAATTCTATTTATTCTTGTCATATATTTTACTTGATAAATTTCGAAACGAAAAATACCGTAGATTCAAAATTACGTAAGCTGAATATTCGAAGGGGCAAATTTGATCTCGATTCACTTTTTAGAATAACAAAAACTTTCAAAATTCTATCGATTATTTGTGACAGCAAAGTTTTCTATTAAATTATATAAAAAGGATTTCTGTAATAAGAGACTCGCGATTAGAATAAACGATATCCTTTGTCTTTACATGATCCTTAGAAATATACCGAAATTTTCGAATTTTTGGGCTCTCAAGGGTCTGAACTTTCGGAGTTTTTTAAGCTGTCTGCATTCCAACCTTTTGGAATTTTAATGTTCTAAACTTCAACCCTTCTGGAAAATTCGAAATCGTCTCAAACTCGGAACTTTTAAAATTCGAAACTCCAACCCAGCCCCATTTCCACCCTTGAAAGTTCAATTATATAATATATAAGATATAATAAGATATAAAAAGGACCTTGAAAAATCTTTTGCTGTATAGCTTACGGGCTTGTTTTCTTTTTTTTCTGTTACACAAATTTCACAAGACATGAAGTTTTTGTGATCAAAAACGCATTTTTTTTTTTCCACAAAATTTGATACAAAACGTAACACAATCTTTCTAGCTCTGATCGTATCAAAATTTGGAATAGTTATCCTTTGCAATAAAGTCTTTGTAAAGAAAGCAGCCCTTAGATAGTGACCAGCGCAAAATTATCCTTTCAGGAATTGAAAGGCGGATATTTGAGGGTGTAAATTCTTAGATAGGGGTGTATACGCTGTTTCATACTCCGAATTCTCAATATAAACTAATTTTGGTATATTGATAAAAAAAGAAAAAAAAAATCGATTTGTAATCAAAAAAATGACCAACCTTCCGCAATTGTTGAATCATTTCATTATTCAGGTGTTCACTTTATTTCCATATCTACTTTGTTACGTATGGTTTTATGTCCGTAGCCATATTCGAAGGTAATTTTCATGGAATATGTATACCTATACCTATGTTTATGTAAAAAGTGGTAAATTCGTAGGTAATTTCAGTCAAACGGAACCGACAGATCTCGAGTTACATTTTACGACTACAGCATAAAACAAAGGGAAATACTAAAACGTCCCATACCGTATAGTAGCTGGTGCATCACAGTGTGCAACTCGGGTTATTACACATTTTACGACGTTCACCGACCTCAGTAGGTAGCATTTTATTATTATTTACTAGTAAGGGAGGACCAGGTAATTTTTTACATATATATATATTCATTTAGTTCATTTAGTTCATTTACATAGATTTATATTCGATGGCCAGGGTTGTGTTTTGTGCTTTTTCTATAAACTTTTTCTTCAAAAATTCTCGACTTTTTCCCTCGGGGTGGTTACGCGGGTAAATTTGATTTCGTCAGTTCAGAATTGAGAACTGAATAGAATAATTTCTCTAGAGGAAACGAATCGTCCTTCACACACACACACACACACACACACCCACATATATAGGCTGTACATTTGTATACCCATACATCTCTGCTATACCTGTTTATGTATTTTTCTTTTATCTTAAGACTGTGCGGTGAGGTGTTGCGGTGGGTTTGAACCTACGTTACGAATAAGCATTGTTTTCTCTGAATTCGCTGAGAAATTTCAATTTCCCAGTTCCATGCCCTCTGGTATTCTTGAGTAACTTGCTGTACCACCACCACCACCACTACCACCACCACTACCTTCATCTTTACCAGAAACAGAACCAGAAACAGAAACAGAAACAGAAGTAGGAATAGAAACAGAAACGAGAACAGAACCATCCCCCTCTTTGACACGTAATACCTGAATAAAACGAGACGCACCCTTGTTTCTCCGGGGTTTCATTTCCTACGGTTCACGAATAGCTGGGCAGAAAAAAAAATATATATATATATATATTTATGAAAACCGCAGCTATGGGTACATGAAAAACAGATTTTTACTAACTTTATAACAAAAGTATAGAGAGAGTGAGAAAAAAACTTTTAGCCCTCGAACGGAAAAAAAATTCTCATCAATGTAATCCTCAATAAAATTAGAGAAAAGATCCTTGTTTCGTATTTAGAAGAAAATCGATTGAAGTCGTGTTAATATTTCGATAACCGTGAAAATTGGGGATGAAGTTTATTTTCCCGGGACAGAGCTCTTCCCCTCCCCCCCCTTTAATAATTCATTGCATAATTTGTATGCGAATAGTGATAAAGTTCTATGTGTGTAATAGAAACATGAACTCGTATTAGATCAAGGCTTCTGATATTCTCCGAACTTTGAAAATAGGGGAGTATTTCGAGTACGCGAGTAGCACCGGTATGTAGTAGTGGTACTGGTACACTGGTACACTGGTACACTGGTACTGGTAGAATCTGGCGTAGGGGTATGAACAGGAGCGTGACAATGGGCCTCGTACGGGCGTTGAATCGAAGCTTTACCAGCTCGGGGTTGGGGTATCGTTTGAATAACGTCCCCTAGCAAACGCATCCGTAACACAGCGGGCCACAATTTGGCTCTGCAAGCTTCCGTACGCTTCCATAGTTACCAGCTACGGTTACCGTTACCAGTTCTGATGATGAAGGAGACCGAGTAGAGAGAGAGAGAGAGAGAGAAAGAGAAAGAGAGATAGGTACGGGAGTTTTGGGTTGGAATAAATAAAAAAAAAAAATTGTTTTTTTTTTGGGGGGGTATTTTGCGATCTTGATAGATTCCAATACATAGATATTTTGTACGTGTTAAAGTCGAGGGGTAGATTGAGGTGAGGTGTAAAATTTAAGATTAGAGTTCCGAACTCGGATTTCTAATACCGTCAGTCAATGGTTTTTTCTAAAAGTTTCAACACCCGAGTCGCCACCTCAAAGAAAACGATAATTAATTGAAACACCATCCCTTTTCCCCTTTTAACAGAGAGGCTTTCATCACCGTACTCTAGAGAGGGTGTGTATATACTATATACCCTGTATAGGCATCAACTAACTTCTTTGTCGATCTCTCATCTCTCATCTCACTTCTCTCTTCTCTCTTCTCTCTATCGCTATACAAAATCCTTATACCAAGGTACCGACGACTACTCTTCATTTAATTAAAGATTATATTAAAGATCGCAGTGATCAAACGTCTCTGAGTCTAGCACACCTCATTAATGCTTTCTGAATTCAAACTCAAGACAAAAGTCTTACCCTCTTTCTTATTTTCATATTTCATTTTTCATTTTTCATTTATATTTGTATTTTTTTTTTATTTTACACCATAAAATATATTAGGGTGATACCTGATTCAATCATTTTCGAATGTTATTTAAATGGGGAAATTTTACTGGCCAAAAAAAAAAAAACCGATCCGAAAATGACAAATTTTTTGTCTTGTTAATAAAATATCAGTGAAAAACGATATAAAAAACAAATATGGATCAAATCCGAGACGGTCAGAATCTGCATAGAGACTTTAGACGTAGTTTTTGCGTGGAATACCTCATATAAGATAAACATTTTTCCTTTTTCTTTTATTACTGTTATTTCAGTAAAAGCTTTCTCGAGGTCGTATCTTTATATTATTATATATACTATACGTATATATATGTATATAATTTTTTTTTTTTTTTTCTTTTTTTTTCAGCAAAGAAAAGGTCTGCGAAGTAATTAATTACCGGGGTAAATCTGATTACTTCTCCACGGCTTTCAAACCGCGGTAGACGTGAGCGAAAAAATATTTTCCAAATACAGCTACTACTACGGAATACTGAATCATTTTTTGTTTATTTTTTCTCTCTTTCTTTCTTTCTTTCTTTCTTTCTTTTTTTACACACTTTTACAACAAAGAAGAAGATTTTTACCCCTTTTTTATCAGACGTGTACATGTAATGTACATACAGGTTCATAATATTAAATACCTCATGGGTTGGGAAAAAAAAAATACATGGTGAATCACATATAAATATTCTACAATTGTTTTTTTTTTTTTTATTCACACGCGATTGAACGTCAGATGTGTAATAATGCTCTGTACAGTGTTTAAGCGTGTATAATACCGTTTACGTCGAATTTTTGGAATTTTTAACCCCTAACCGGGTGGTTTAATATCGGGTATTTTAGGGTATCTATATATGTATGGAATTTCGCTGGGCATTGACGTGTGACTGACAAGTTTAGCGAGCCCCCGGATGAGCGAGTTTTTTTTTTGTCTTTTTTTTTTTTTTCGTCAAAAATTATATCCGAAATCTCAAATTAAAAATTCCGTTCACATATAGTCAGATGTACATTAGACCGGTTTTTTTTTTTTTTTTTACCTCCTACAAACTTGGAAAAGTGAGTTTTTGGTTTGAAACGAAGCCTCGTGGAATCTGAACCCAATACCTAGCTCGATTTTAAAAGGTCGCGCATTCGGTCTGAACTTTTCCCATTTGATTAACATAAGATTCTTGCTACACAGACATTCTAATCAAAATATCTCGAAAACTATGCAAGCTAGAAAGCTGTTCGTGGTCTCATTTTACAGGTAATTGAATTCTTTGCAAAAAAAGTCTGATCTATTTCCGAGCTAGAAATTGATCTTGTACTCGTTACGGATGCCTAAACTTGAGAGCTTTATTTGATGAATAATTTTAAATTCTTAAATTATAATCGTTTCGATATTAAATTTACTTGTATTCTAAGCTGGTAAAACCTATAACAAGTCAATCATTTTACGATAAATCTAATTATCCATTCAATACGTTTCTTGGCTTTCGCTCCAAGTTTGTGTAGCAAGAATCTTGTGTTAATCAAATGGGAAAAGTTCAGACCGAATGCGCCACCTTTTAAAATTTAGCTATTGGGCTCCGATTCCACGAGGCTTCGTTTCAAACCCAAAACTCACTTTTCCAAGTTTGTAGGAGGTAAAGAAAAAACAAAGTTGAAAAACCCGGTCCAATGTACATAGTATATCCACTTAAAATTCCTATACAGGGTGACCCAGAACCCACGGGCCACCTTGAATGGGCATATTCCCTGTCGAATTCTAAGACTAAAATTCCTATACGAAAACTCTCTAAGGCCAACTGTTCCCGAGTTATTGAAAATCGCAATTGACCTATCAGAGCGTTTCTCTATGACCGTAACTATAGAGCGAATGACCCAGACGGCTAAAACTATGAATCGGTTGACGTGAAAGGCCAAAAACTATGGAGCGGACAACCTGGACCGCTGAAACTATGAAGCAGTTGACTAGAAAGACGCTCTGATTGGTCAATCGCGATTTCTGATAACTCGAGAACCGTTCGCCTCATAGACTTTTCATAAAGGAACTTTCGTCTCAAAATTCGACAAGAAATATGCCCATTCAATGTGGCCCGTGGGTTCTGGGTCACCCTGTATATTCCCTCGTTTTGAAATTCAGACAAAAAAAAATATATATATATATTTTTTTTTCTAAAGAAAGATGGGGGGAAAAAATAAAGAAGTATAGGAGATAAAACACAGTAGGTACTAGGTACTATTTTATATATAGTTGTATCTCGCTGATTGCCAAAGGAGCGACGGGAATCGGTGCCATGATAAATTGACAAAGCTAGTGAATGAGTGAGTGAGTGAGTAAGGAGTGGTAGGTACCGCAGGTTGTCGCGTAGCTAGTACAAGTACCGGCTATACTATGTAGAGGTAGAGGTATTACGTGGATGAGATGAAAATAAATAAGTTTGCAAATGACGGAGGCTCTGGTAGGTAGGTATACACACAAATCCTTTGTAGTACGTACGAGGGGTTGCGCCCTGGCAATCAGTGCACCGGGGGGGTGTATATAGCAATGCTACCCTGAAGAGTAACCTGGGTAGCCTTCTACGGGGTAGACCAACCGACGACGCCCACAGACGCCCACCTACGTCCTGCAGGACCCCCGAAACGGAACCTCGGTAATGGAATCAGTCGCATCGTGCCTAGAATCCTCCACTGGTTCAGTGGTTTTCACCCAATTCTCTGAGGTGAAGGATTCTCAGGTCAGGGATTCTCCTCGTAATCAACCCTAAAACAGAAAAAAAAAAAAGAAAAAAAGAAAAAAAAGGTAAAAGAGGAAAGAACAGAAGCCACTGGACCAAAGAACAAAGAACGAAAAAAAAAAAGAACAAAATATACGAGGAAAACGTTGAAACGAAAATCAAGAAATCAACATTTTTTAAAACGGGGCTGAGTTGAAGTTCCGAATTTTGAATCTCCCGAATGGTAAGATTTCCCGATTTTTATCATACCGATTCACAGATTTTACGAAATCGCATTCTCCCAAAAGTCTAAATAGCTGATTTTGAAAAAATCTGAAACGAAGAACACCGAAAGTTCGAGATTCGCGTATGTATTCACTATAAGTGTTTGATAGATCGTATCGGAACTGATAAGTGATTGAATTAATGGTTTTGAGATTAACTTTCTGGAGAAAAAAAAAAAAAAAAAAATTCCAAAATCCTATCGATTATTTATGAAATCATAAAGTTATCGATTTAATCAGATAAGATAACTGAACTTATTTTTTCTCTTCACGTTCTAAAAAAATTAATCAAAATTTTCGAACCTTTGAATTTTCCGTAGAGTCTGAACTTTCGGACTTTTAATCTCTTGAACTTCAAAGTTTTTTTTTTTCGAAAACTTCTAAATCGTCTGAAACGAATTCGGAGCTTTAGCCCAGTCCTAGAATTACAGTTAAAATAAAAAATTTCAAGTCTGACTTATATCTCAAGATTTTTTTTTTTTGAGATTAAAGTTCTGTGATAATAATTGCTAAAAAAAAAAAATATATATATCAGATTTTTTGTACTTTATATTTCCGTCCAAAACTTGAATTAGCGAATCTGTTCTTTTCGTTTTATATTTTCGTACTATAAATCGAAATCGGAAGACTGGACCAATTGAGATTTCCTCTTCTTCTTCTAAGTTGAAGAGAAACTCCTCCGGATATTTCCTGCTGTCCGTACGATAGCTTAGTGGAAAACCAATTGAGACTGATAGTAAATAGTATATATAGGATTGGTATAGGAAACGTTATCCGGTATATATGGGGTACAGGATCTATTCATCCCAAAAAAATTCCATATGTATTGTAGATTATACATATACTGTATATATAGGACGGATGATAACATATTCCGAGGACGTTTTATCCTGATGATATTGACGATCCGTATTCTGAAGTAAAAATCTTTATATCTGTAGCCCATAAGTATATGAGTAGAATACAGATCATATTTTATAAATCGATAAATAGAAGGAGGATTTAGAGTATAATGCGATTTACAGAATCTTAAATCCTCTCGATTCACATACGTATATATTTCTTTATCCAAATCCATGTCCATCGATCTATATAATAAACTTATCTATAACGTATTTATATACTATCTAGCTTTACAAAACTATGTATTTATATAACTGTATATTTTATATATTTATACATATGCAAACTGATCGTGAATCCGCGAGTCTAAAAACAGAGACTTCGGAGGATTTACATCGTTACGTTCCAAGGAAATCCGGCCTACGTTCACCGACTTGACATCCGGTTCCGGTATTTCTAACTCAACGACCTCACAGCCTCAGCTTCCTTCTCTGTACACATACACACACACACACACGAGGATACTAAGAAGCCACACAGTATACATTGTGCGAAAACGTCCCATCTCGCAAATTTAATCAGTTTTAAATAATTTTTAGTCACTTTAGTTTAACAAAATTAAAATTTTCCTTTATTTTCCAAGTTATGTATTTTTCTGCAGAGAATTGAAGAGTGTGAGAGAGAGAGAGAGAGAGAAAGAGAGAAAATGTACGAGAAGCTAAAGAGAAGGGAAAATTTTTTTGAGAGGTTTTATTTCTTGATGAAAATCACAGACTTGCTTTTCTTCGTTTTATTTTCTGTTTTTTATTTTTACATTTTTTTCTTTTTACTTCTCTTTCATTCTGTATTTCGTTAACATAAATACGGGAGAGACAAGAAGTTTCGTTAAATAATTAAATCCAGTATTATAATTAAATGTGTAAAATAAAAAGGTATAAGGTATATTTTTTAGCCTAGTTTGTTTTTTTTTGTTTTACCGCTCCATGTATAAATAGTACGTATATATATAGGTTCGTATTTTACATAGAAGATGAATATATGGTACGTACCGAGGTAGAGGGAAAAATTTTTGTTTTCTGTTTCGCGTACCTTTATCTATAGCTATCTGTATGACCTACCTATACATAACTTATACACGTAACATACGTACCTAGACTACTGTTATTTCGAGTACATACACGGGAAAAAAAAAAAACCAAAAAAAAAAGAGGAAGAAGAAAAAGGAAAAAAAAACACACACACAATGAAGTTCGTCCGTTGCTCGTTTACTGCGCGCCTCAACTTTTCTAGTAAAGTAGTAAAAAAGCAAAGATAGAAATATGGTTGAAATTGAGAATAACGAGTTCAGCTGAAAGAAATTTCTCGGTTCATCATATATACATACCTTATCCTAAATACTAATGATATAGGTGTCTCTCCGGTTTTTAACATGTTATTATATTATATACAGTCTAGCCGATTTTATATCAGATCTTAAGTATACGTTACGATCTTGCAAAAGATATGAACGATTTTTTTTTTTCTTACTTCTTTTTTTTGCGAATACTTATACACCGTGGAAATCTTTAGAATTACGGCGAATAATCAACCTTTTAAAAGGGGAAGAGCTCTCATTAAAGTCTGAGTGGTGCCTCAATCGGCAATAAGGCTTTTCATTTGATTAATACGCTATATCTTACATCGTTTTACTAATCTTTATATGAAAAATTGACCGAAACAAGTATAGTACGAAAGTCTGTCTTGGTTCTCGGGAGTCTTTTGGATCGCTGATTCCGAATCTGAGATCTAAAATTCCGAATTCAAAATCACGAATCCAATCTAAATATTTGGATAATTCAAATGTTCAGGATATTAGTTGTATGAATGTTTGGAATTCGGAATTTTAGATCTCAGATTCGGAATCGGCGACCCTAGATTCCCTCGAGCACCAAGACAGAATTTCGTACTACGTGTTCCGGTCAAGTCATATGAAGATTAGCGACACGATGTAAGGTTTCGCATGTTAATCAAATGGAAAGCCTTAATGTCGATTACGACCCCACTTGGACTTGGGTTAATTATTCGACGTAATCATAGTGAATTTTTTTCGGTGGGGAGTAGAAAAAAAAAAAACACCCGGATACAACGTGTATTTCCACATGTTGCCGCGGTTTCAAAGTTGTATTATGGATAAAAAAAAAAAATAAACTTCACCACGATCGACGATTTTTTGAACCGTATAGATTTATACCCTCGCAAATCAGCCGTATATAGGTATAGCCGGTATCCTACCCTCCAGCGTTTGCTAAGATTCTGAAAAGCAACAAGGTTCAACTTATTTATATATTCGACGAAAACGACGAACGTATATATCTTTTGGATTTTCCTTATGAGATCAAAAGCTAATTCGTTCTATCTGTTTTCACATGTTTTTCTTTCTGTTTAGATTTTAAAAATTCTAAAGATTTTTGGCGGTAGGTATGCGAAAGAGAAAATTTCGGTTTATTTTGGCACACCCTAAACAATTCGAGTAGCTAATTACTTTGATTTGAAATGAAAAGGAGAAAAAAAATAATCCATAAATAAGTAAAAAAAAAAGATAAAGATAGACGAATAGAGAAGAAGAAACGAAAACGTTTATCGTATTTTCGATTCAATTTCGTTTCAATTATCGCTGGAATTTAATTATAGAGTAAATTCTATGGGCATATAACGGATTTTAATATACGATGGTATTGACTCGGGCTTATCTTCCTTAAAATTCTTAAAGCTATTTTTAATAGATTTATTTGCGTTGAATTTTTATAACCACCCACCTGTCTTCCTACCTACCTTACCTCCCTAACCCATCTACGCTTCTGGATCATGAGGGAACGCCAACGGCTGCAGAGAGTCTGGTGTCTGGAGGACTCTAGAGACAAGCCTCACGCTCCGTAACTTTGAGATTAGATTTAGCGACGAACTTTAAACTTTAAAGTTGAGGATAGAGCGGATCTTTACGGCGGTGTAAAAGTGGTAAATGCCTTACCCCACTTCCGTAAATCTCTACACTGCACTGTCGCCCTTGACAAATGATCAAACATTTGCAAAGTTACAATATTTTCCCAACGTATATATCGAGGACTCGATCATCCACCCAAATTTCACACCCTACAATTTTTAGCTACCCCAAAAATACTTGTAGATCGAAATAGTGTGAAAGAAAATTCGTCGATATTTCTAAGTTAGATTTTTAATCAATTTTTCTACCCTATTAATTTTCAATAAAAATTAATCACAATGTCTAATCCAATTATTTTATCATCTATACAAATTTTGTATATATGTATATTTTAGCAAACCCATACGTCTACAGCCTGCCTTATCTCCACGGCCCCAGCATAGTCAAGATCTTGGCTTAATTGCGCCTCTCTTTCTCCGTCGTTCACCATCTTGTCCCCTTGAAGCCTCGCCGTCCGACAACCCTTAAGACCGTTTTCCCTCGTCTTATTGTCAGCTCTTTGTGTAATGTATGCTGAGTTAATTAGGTGAGCTAGCTCGAGCTGGGTCTGGGGGCAAGTCGACTTTGCTTCTCTCGTTTCTCATTCTTATATACCTATTTTGTATACCCAACTCTTGTATATAATCATTATTATAATTATTTTTTTTTTTTTTTTCCCTCTTACTTTTGGCCCTTCAACAATCCTTATCAATCGCACGACTCATAGATTTCCATTGAATGGCATAAAAAAGAAAGTAAGAAAGAAAAAGTTTCATCATAATTTTTCAGGGTCAGGGAATCGGTTTGGGAAAAAAATAAAAAAATATATTATATATATGATTCGGGAATTAAGAAAACGATCACGTATAAATATTATAATTATATAATAGGTGAGGAAAATTGTGAACAGCGAGGCGATTATTAAACTTTGATCATGTTGTTTTTCATTTTATCAACTTTGTTACGTCAAAGGAGACTTCGACCTCCGATCATTATATATTATATAATTGGACAAAAATGAACAATCTCCTCAACAGCTCCAGGAATTATACAATCATGATTCCCCCTCGTGACGACGCGGGACGGGAAGATAAAAATATATATCCGATTCAACAATAAACGAACCGGATAATTTTAATCTACTTATTAAAATTAAAAACTTTATACAAAATCCGATCAGATTTCAGTATAAAAAATATTTTCCGATCAATAAAAAATCAAAAAGTTTATTTCCTTATCTTTTGCCACTTTTTTTCTTTTGTTTTCCACTAATCGAACGACGAATTGATCCGCGAATTTAATAAAAGTTCTGCAAGAATTTTTTCATCTTTTGGGGGTTGTTTTTTTTTTTTTATAAATACAAATTTTTAGATACGTTGAAAGATCCGAATTTTTCAATTTTTGTCACTAATTCGCTTAGACTGTGAAAATTCCGAGTTCTTTTGGTCTTTTTTTTTTTTTCTTTTCTTTTCATCCGATGAAGCGTATTTCTCATCGCACCTGGTTTACTATACTAACAGAACAACGTTACATCGATTTCCGGACAAACTCGATGGTCCGGTACGTCGTAATAGAAGTTAAACTCTCTCTACCTTAACTCCTAAAGTATAAAACTGTCGTTTTTATAACAAAATAGACAACTTTCGTACTCGCAAACTGATAGCCAATATGTTCAATCGGTGCGGAATCAACTCGGAACAAACAAACTTCGACATTTTCTTATAACGATCGTATATATATAATAAAAAAAACCCGGTGAAAATATATTCTTTGACAAAAAAAAAAAAAAAAAGGAATAAGAAAAAATAAAAAATTATTCATCAATCTAAAAAATTGCAAAACTGTGAAATAATTTGTAAAAAAATTTCACTAAGCTCCCCAATAATTTTTTTAACAAAGATTTATGAAATTTGTAACACTTCAAATCGTATAATCCAACTCGTTCGAACATTTTTTAAGAAAAAAAAATAATCCAAGTTCTTTTTTGAATCGCTTTAAAAATGTTTGTAAGAAATAATTAGACACATATATATTTCTATTATATAAATGACGTATTTGCGAACGTAGATCCAGGCAACTAGGTGCAGATATCGCTCTAATGACGTACCTTTGTCCCTTTGTGGTTCGGTTATTCGCCATTAACCGGTGCTACCGTGCCATTCAACTTTATTTTACTGACAAATCAGCCCCTGCATATCGCGTATCTCGAGGTTGGGGGTTGTAGATGTATATATGCGTATATATGTGTATATGCATAGGTATACGTATAGATGTATAAATTTAGGATCTATAGGTGGTAGTTGGTCGTACAGACCCGACCCCACACCCCACCCCACACCCCCCCGTTTCATTATTTTACATTTCTCTCCATTGTTAACGAACGACTGAACACAACGAGACTGTGTGCCACCTGTGTGTTCTGCATGTTCACATTTTACGTTATATATATGCTCATATTTACGGGTATAGGTTTGAATGAAAATTATTCACCTCACTTCTATATTATATGTATATATCTATACCACCCAGGCTATCACCCTTATCAATTTACACACCTTTGATTCGATCGGTTTCAACCCCCTCGAATCAAAGCGTCAAGGTTTCATATAAAAAGAAAGAAAGAAACAAAAAAAAAATTAACAAAGAAAAATTTAGATGCCTTATTATTGATTTTTCTTTACCTGCTCACTTACCTCAAAAATTGAAAAATATTGAGTCGAAAATGTTGACGTTGTTGAGAATGAAGAAAAAAATTATTTTTTACCCCGTTTATTTTTTTTTTTTTTTTTAATAGCTATTCACGTTAAAAATTTCAAACCACTCATCCTCGGGGGATAAGCTAATGGAGATATGTAAAATTCGAGTGTTTTTTTTTTTTACATTTATTTTAAAATTTTAATTTTTGTTTTTTGTTTTTTCACACACACACTGGTAATTATTCGCACTCTGTACCATGCGGTCTACTTTTATTATTTCTTTGTCCTTTTTTTATTTTTATTTTTTTTAATTTCCAGTGAGGGGTAAAACGTTGAAATAATAATAATAATAATAATAATAATAATAATAAAAAGGAAAAATCCATATGGGTAGTAGATGTAGAGAAGTACCTAACTATAGGCGGTTGGGTATAGAGATAATCTTTATTTTTATTTTGTCGGATTATTCAACGGGTCATATTATACATACACACCATTTAGTTTGTACCAGGTGGTGCATATATATATAAGCGAAATAATAAAATTAGCTTTAACCGAACGGGTCCGATTCACTTTTCCCGTTATACCGTTATACCTTATACCTACTACTACTACTACTATTTCGAAATACCCGCGTTAATTAGTTTTTCTCCCGAGGTCAGAGCCTACACCTATCTACGCCTCATTCGACACAATCTTCTCGCCAAGAACCTGCAGGACCAGAACATCATCTCTTTATCTCTCTCTATATCCCTCTATCTTTTGCTTGCTTACTCCTAAAGACCGATTTAATACTTCACGAGTGTTGATTATAAGCGTACAGAACTAGTGGGCATACGGTAAGTATCCTTTTCTCCACTCTTCGGAAATAAGGTACCTTACGCACGCTAAAACCCTCTTTTCTTTCCACCCTTACATCCTATTTGAAATTTACATCGCGCGTCTATTTCTTTCCAATCTATACAGAATGGAATTAATGGCTTTTTTTTCTCGTTACCGATTTTTGTAAAACAAGAAAGTTTTCAATTTTTTTTTTTTTTTTTTTCAACCCTTCTCTAGCTGTACTTTTTCTTTCTTTCTTTCTCTCGTTCTCGTATATTATTCTTTATACACTTATGCTTCTTCTATTTTTTTTCGGATCTTTAATATATATGGCGTTCGTTCAACGAGAAGGATTGACCGGTTTCCCGGGTTACCCTCCGGGTTGCAGGAGTCAGGATATCCGTGATGCCGATAAGAGGATGGGCTCGGGGTCTTCGCTAGCTTGTGGAACAGGAAGAGGAATGGGTTATATGTATAGAGAAAGGAAAGCAGTAGCAGCAGTAGCAGCAGTAGCAGCAGCAACAGCAGCAACAGCAATAACAGCAGCAGTAGTAGTAGTAGCAGCAGTAGCACCAAGCAGCATGCCAAAAACAGAGCCACGGGCCTCTGACCCTATTATATCCCCGGCCAACTCGGGCGAGACAGATCCTGACGTCGAGGAGAAGGTCGACAGGCCTTGACGTTGAGATGAAGATTCGTTTATTCGAAGGATTCCGCACGGATTTCAAGATTACATCTTTTTTGCGTCTCGATTTTCTGCTATAAACGTAAACCTACCGGTTTTCTCATTCTCCATTTCCCTTCGTTTTTTTTATTTTTTTTATTTCTATTTTTATTTTTTTTATTACGACGTGTTGTATGTACACATCAGGATATAAGACATCCCATACGAACTCCTCGTCATTCAATTGAAAATCCATATTTTTGTCTATATTCATTAGGTGAAATGAAAAGTATGCATAACGTTCTTCCGATCACCCTAATACACAGCTTATTGTTGTTAAAGAAAAGACGTAACAAAAAAAAAAAAAAAAAAGGGGAAACCTGCGAGACAAAGTATGTTTTGTTCATAGCTTTCATTTGATGAATATTTCATGAGTGTACAGAAGAAACGTACGTATCTAAGTATATAGCCGAACGGATTTCACGAGGCTTTCTTTGATAGGAAAAAAAAAAAGCTTTTCCATGATAAAAAAAAAATAAGTTGTTTTGATACAGAAGTTCACTTAGATTATTGTTTTATTGTACATAATTCATACCGCAGCGGAAATAATAAAAACAAAAATTAGTTATGTACTTAGGTATTCGAAATTGGTGATGATGTCCTGAAAAGAAACGATTCAATTTTCAAATCCCGTACAAGTAATCGTTGGATTAATCAATTCCGATCGTTGCTGATGGAGTGGATAAGAGCTTTTATACCAATCTCTCTCTGGGTTTTTTTTTTTCCGCTCCTTGATCACACGACCTCACGTGATACTACCGGAGTTTAGGAATATTGGGGTTGATCGCTAGACTGCGACAACGAGGTGAAACTTTCGTAGCGGATTTCACCCCAAGAAGTGTTATAAGGTCGTTACCTCTTCGTTAGGTCTACGAGTTTGGAATGGAATTGAAACTGTGTCCCAAGGCTGGCCCGTGATGAGAAACGTGAAAAATCGTGCGTCTCGCTCCTGGCTACACAGGACCCGGTCTTCTCTTCTCATCTCATCTCATCTCATCTCATCTCGTCTTTTCTCTTCTCTTCACTTTTCCTTCTTTTCTTTTTCTTAGCTCGGAAATTTGCCCGTCAGAGCACTTCCTGCTTTACCGTTCAGTTATTCGCCGCGCGCGTCAAGGAGGGACGAATTTTAATAAGGGGGTGTGACGCAGAGGTAACACCAAGTTCTCTCCTTCAGTATACTCCTGAATTCTCGGCAACGGTAGTCTACGATAATGGACATGAAACGGGTCCCTTCGTACCACTCTTTTTCTCTCTCTCTCTTTCTCTATCTCTCTCTCAAGGATGTGCCAATCTTTTCAATTTATGACTTCTTCCTCTTTTTCCATCTCTCCCTCGTACCTCTATATAAACCCAATCTTTTCCCTCTCTTTCTCTTTCTCTTTCTCTTTCTCTTTTTCTTTTATCAACGTATCCTCTCGCTTTTTTAAGCTCTGTTCCTCACTCCACTAATAATCGGCTCAATTTCTTTCCACAAAGAGATTTTAGCCACTAAAATTTCATCCAAGCCCCCATTCATACCCTAGTCTACCCTACCCTACCCTACCCTACCCTACCTTTGTCACTTCTGTCGATTCAAGATTTACCCCAACCCACCAACAATTAGACTCGTCAAACCACCCCTAATTACAACATCGTTAATTCCTACTGCGTTTATCCTGTCAAAATTCCTGCTGATCGTGGGCTTTAATCATTATAACATCCTCCTTCTCTTAGGTATGATAATAATTATTCGGTGATGACAAGAAAGAAAAAATAATAATAATAATAATCGGATGAATAAAGATGACTAAAGGTCTGATATAACTTCGCAAATTTATATATATCTCTCAAAAGTTTGTTACTGATCAAAAAAATTTCATGAAAATAAAAAAATTCTATTCTTATTCATCGCTAGCCGTATATATCGTATACCGTATGTACTTCGTTTAGTTTTATATCTACGTCAAATACTTATGCTCGACTTGAAACGTGACGTCGTTCAGTTTAACCTGAGCAAGGAAATACCTGGGCAAACGATATCGCGGAACTTTTCGCCCGAGGGTTGGTCGGGGCCGGGATCGGGGTCGGGGGATGTTGAGAGCTTGTGTCCCGTACAAGGAATCAATTTCCGGTACGAGCGAGAGCGAGAGAGAAAGAGAAAGAGATAAAAACAACAAAAAAAAAAGGAATAAAAAGATGGAGAAAGGAAAAACCTGGAAAGAAGGAAGGAATTATCTGTTTATCCTCTGGTATAAATCCCACGGGATATACTGACGCGAGTTGATAGATATACAGGAGGTGGGTACCGACGCTTATGCATATTACAATCTAGAACCACGACTAACGTAAAACGATATTTTCAACAAATTTTTTACATCGGAATTTTTTTCAATCAACACCTATATATTTTTCTTTCAAACAATCTATTATACGCTTTATCATGTGTTCATTCTCAATATAAGCATACACGTATTGTTCATGTAAAACTATCTGACGCTACCTTGCGGATATACACATATACGTATATATACCGAGAATATTCGGTGAGACTACACGATCCCCTTCCTACAGCAAAACCAACACAGGTGCTCGCCGTGTGCGTTAGGCTCGTTCGAGAGGGGATGCAATGCTACTGGCACCTCATTCCGTCCTAAACTAGCCTCACGCACGTGGTGCGCTTGCGTTGGTTTTGCCATATGAAGGGGATCGTATAGTCTCACCGAATATTCACGGTATAGATAGACTAGTTCACGTAGCCTCAGGCAGATGGACACGCGTTCTTGCTTTTATATAAATCCTCCAGCGTTCTCTCACAGTAGAAGTAACCCGGACAGTTTAATAGTCTCTGCGCACCTCCGGGTCTTTATCGCACCCTCTTCTTTTTTTTTTTTTTACAACCCTTTTCGATTCGACTGATAAAAAAAAGTTTACTACTATAAGTTTACAACTATAGTTTTAGAAAATAAGTAGGTTTTCTTTGATTGTGAATAATTAGCTTTGAGATCCCCTTCGTGTGTTTATCACATATTAATGTGAAGTAATTTTTATTTATTTTTTTTTTGTTCAAATCTTTGAAATTAACTGTTGTAATAAAAAAGCTGTAGAGTTTTCTTGACGAACTCTTTCTCGAATCTTGAAACGAGTGTTAGATAGTTTAGCTAAACTTACAAATGACTTGTTAGTAGTGACAGTTGTGAGCATCGTAATAAAAGAGTATAGAAGAGGTTGAAAAGCGGATAAGTAGCTGAAGTAGGTGAAAAAAAAAAAGAAAAAAGAAGGAAATAAGGAAAGAAAGAAAGAAAGAAAGAAAGAAAGAAAAAGAGAGATGTAGAGTTGGATAGAAAAAAAAAAAGAAAAAAAAAAAGGTAGTCTCATTCCCTTGACTCCCTCGACGCAGTAGACTCGCTCGGCTACTTCCTGGTTGGCAGCCTTACGTCACTTGAGTGGAAACGCTGAACCAGCACTCAACTCCGACGACGTCGACCACTACGGGTCTGGTTTCTCCCTTTTATTAAAGCTCTTTGGTCCCATCGCCTATCGCGCGATACCCCCTGCCCCTTATTCTTCCGCCACCTCTACCTCCACTTTCACCCCCCCGAACCCCAACCCATCCCTTTACCTTGGAAAGTCGAAGGGGCGTCGCGACGCCTTTAAAAGTATAAAACAATTTTGCGAATCTCAAAGGTTGCGGCCCCTGAGCTAAAGCCCACTAGACCAAGCCGATCGACGGGACGCGACGCAGCGCGACGTGAAGACGACGACGACGACGACGACGACGACGACGACGACGATGACGACGACGCGACGCTTTTATTCTATATCAATACCGTATAGAATCGAAATTGGACTTTACCTTACCCTTACCCTTACCCTTACCCTTATACTTGCCTTACCTTACCTACCTATATACCCAATACTCAGAGAATAAAATCTCGTGCGTAGAATCGCTTTCCATTGATCTTGAATTGGTCCCAATTTGGACCTCAGTTTGTCCAAGACTCTGACATTACGGACGTCGTTCAATGGGAAATGGGAAATGGGAAAGTGGGGAAAATGGGAAAATCGAGAATAGAAAATCTAACCCTACGATTTATAGAAAATAGACTCTTCGTCGTATAAACGACACAGTGCCCCCTCCCCCTCTGTTTATCAACTACTTATAATATTATAAAAATGCACTTTTTTTTTCTTTCTTCCTCTTCTTCTTCTTTCGCTCGTATGGAAAATTGATATTAGAAAATAGCCATAAATCATATCTCCAATTTATTATCAACGATCAAACTCGATTTTAATAATTACATTTCTTTTCTTATCTTTTTTCTTTTTTCTTTTTTTTTTTTCTATTCCTTTTACTTTTTCTATTCTTTTCTTCTCCTTAGCAGTCGGTCGAACTGCTGTTACCGCCGCTAGTCCGACGAGAGTAATCAAGTGCATCTCCGAGGCCTTTTTCTAACGAAATACAATTTTTCTTACTGACTGTAGAAAAAGAAAAAAGAAGAAAATAATAATAGACAAGGAAAAACGAAGGAAATAGAGTCGAGAAAAAGATCGAAAGGAATCGATGAACCAATTATGAAATTGCCTGTGGGCATCATCTGACATTCATTCACTATATATACCATCAAATACTGCACTTATCGAAAGCGATAATATATACTAGCTACCTAATTATTATTCTCATGGTTGAATATTTATGCTTTATTAAGTAGCTCCGGTATTTCTAGATCCCCCCCTACCCCCTTTAAGTTTAACCCTCTCAACACTATACGTAGAATAAAAAGTAAAACTACAGTTTGAAAAAATGATTGATGTTCTTAATGACTGTATTCACAAAAAAATTCTGACGACCACCACGCATCTGCGTTCGTAAGTAACATAATGTATTTGTGTGTATGTATGTATATATTATGTATTTCTATTTATGTAGCAGTATTTGTTTTCGAAAATAGATTTCTCTAACTAAATCCAAAAATATATTATATATATATATACTGTGAACAAGAGATTTTTTATATAGTACCTACCTAAATTCGAATACATTTCATATGAACTTTTTTATATTCATTAAGTTATTATTATGATGATTGAGTATTTTTACCTAATTTTTATCTCTCATGATATATATTCAATAATTTATCTAATGGTTTTTATTTGTTTTTCGTAATAAAAAATAAATAAAAATGATATTCTTAACGGCGTACGTTTAATTCTATACATAATTTTGAAAATGAAATTCAACATTCAGAAATTATTCACGTTATGTTATAGTCGATACTATAGTGTTAGAGACAGGGTGTGTAGGTATTCATCCGCAAAGGAAGGGTTGGTCAGGGTAGAATCATTGATGCGTATATATCTCTCTATTATCTTGGTATCCATATCGTGTTTGCCTGACACATATATATTATATATATATGATATTATATTTCATATGTATATATATATATACGAAGGAAAAGAGAGAGAAAGAGAGAGAAATAGAGAAAGATAGGGATAGAGGGATGTAGGTATTTGTGTTAAGAGAACGAGGGGATGGCTGCTCTGGGCACAGCTGTGGCGGTGTCAAGTTCCCAAAATCTCCGGTCTTATCCCGTCCGTGCGTCCATCCGTCCGTCCGTCCGTCCGTCCTTTCGTTCGTTCGTATATTTCGTCCGGCTGTCGGTCCTTCGTTACTACTTACCGAGGATCTTACGGGGGCACGTATAGATATAACGAACGGGATATATATTATACACGATGAGACTAATCGCAAAAAGTGACCCTTGGAACGGCGAGATTACCACATAGCTCGTTTTATAATTATTATTCCCCTTATACCCTAATCCTGACTAGATATCTCTCTCTCTCTCTCTCTCTCTCTTTTTTCCTTACTTTCTCTTTCTCCATCCATTTATCGTTCTCGCTTTTTAACCTAAAACTGAAAAAGTTTTATATTTCTTTTTTGATTTTCACATCGTTTCGACGATTCAGAAATCTTTGAGAAGATTTCAAAGGATCTACGATTCAAAGAATTCTTACACATCGTGATATTGAAAAAGAAAAAGTAAAAAAAAAAGTTTCAAAGATTCGAATATAGTTTTTTTTTTTTGAATAATTTCAAACTTGGTATTCGAAAAATCGAAATTTCGTAAGACAACGAAAAACTTTGGAACCTTCAAGGTTTGATCTATTTTCATTTTTTTTTTTTTTTTCGTCTTCCTTCGAGACTTTTATAAGTTATAATATGTTTTCATTCTAAACAAGTTTTATAAAACTGTAAATACGCTCAATGATTATAGTGTCTCTTGTGTCTCTTGTTTCTTGTTTCTCGACAAAAACCGCATATTTTTAACAAAAAAAGAAAAAAATTGAAAAAAATTAAAAAGACGAGAAAACAAAAAAAAAAAAAAAAATAGAGAGATGAGAATCTCTGACGTTGCCTGGGTCTTGTTTTAAGTTTTAAGATCGTCGCTTAGGGGTATGGGAAACGAAACCCAGTAGGCTTTCTCCCCTCGTTTAGTTTCTCCACTTCTCTTCTCTTCTCTTCTCTTTTCTTCTCTCCTTGCTTCTTGCTTTTCAACGTCGTCAACCAGGAGCCATAGCCATAGCCATAGCCATAGCCATAGCCATAGCCACAACCACAGCATAGCCATACGTCACATCCGCCGCATCTGTGCATCACCATTCACTTTTTTTTTATTATCCTCCCTTGTCCTCTCTCTCTCCTCTTCTCTGCTCTTCCCTTTTTTTTTTTTTATTTTTTTTTTCTTTATTTTCGAGGCTAACCTGACCCGAACAACTTGCCTGCAGGGATACTATACGATGTTTTTCGCCTCTGCCACCACATGACGATTATTCGTCGTCGTTGTCGACCTGGAACAACCACCACCCTCTTCACTTAATATCCTTTATAGTCTTTTTCTTCACATTTTCTTATTTTATCATTTTTCTTATGAAATTATCCAGATACAATTTTTTTCCCCAATTTTACCTAACTATTTCATCATTTTATATAACTATGGCATATACCGTGACAATTTGAGGATGCGGAACGCCACGGATACCAACCCAAAACTCGTTAGCAGCAGTTTGGTAACTTATTAGATTTTCCTAGTAATATCACTGGAAATCTAGTGATGTCCAGTAAAAATCTAGTGATTTTTCCTAGAAACATCTAGTGAGTTACTAAACTGTTGCTCACGAGTTTTGGATTGGTATCCGTGGCGTTCCGCATCCTGAAATTTTCACGGTATATTTTTCTTCAACCGATCGTCACCCTCGTTAATTTTATTTTTACTTTCTAAATTCTAAGAATTTGATTACCGCAATTTTTTTTTAATTTTTTTTTTTTTTTTACTTCTTCTGAAAGAAAAAAAAAAAACATTCTAAATTTGTTTTTGTTTTTATATTTAAACATAAAAATTATATTCTGTATATAAAATTCGTCATACTTGACATGAAGAAAATTCGAAGTAGTTTTGCGAGATGAAATAAAGGAAAACAGGGGAAAGGAGGAAAAAGCAAAAATATTAAAACTCGCTTTTGACTTGCTAAGTTCTTCCTACGTATATGCATATTCACTACTTTCGCTAAAGCTATACGATGTACGTATATACCTATATATATATATATACCAGTATACTCTTGAACTAGTACCGCAACGAATCTCTCGAGTATTAATTAAAAAGCTTCGTGAATGGATAGACATCTGTGTCGAACGAAACAGGGCGAAGCTGTATAGCTTTACCAATCCCAGTACCAGGCTAGAAAAAGATTCAAAAGGGACCCGATTTCGATCTCTATATACCAATTATTTCGGAGAGTATTACAATCGCACAATTATTCTAATTATTATGATTTAATTTTATACCTACATTCATTTCTTCCATTTCTATAATTTATTGATCATCAATTTTTTTTCACGCCCGAAATTGACATTCGATTAATTAATTAACGTTTCAAAAATGATATTGCGAGTTCCATAGTATGATGAATTTATTCAAACGTTCATTCTCATATTTTTCATCACAATATTTAATCGTCATAAATTATTTTCGTAACATGTTTCTGACACAGTTTCAAGTTTAATGATTTTCAAGCGATTAATTAATGATTCTTGCAAGTTCTGATATAATATAATTATTAAAGAATATCAATTATCTCAACAAACATTTTCACTAATATATTAAACGATTATTTAAATGATAAGAATATAAAGATTCGATTCAATATATACACGCGAATTTTATTCGCATTTTATTATACGTGATGAATAATACCTGCAAGACTATATATGTATATATATACATTATATATATATTTCTATAACTGAATTTACCCACGAAGCAAAAGTGGGGTACAGCTCTTTGGGGAAAGGCAGGTATACCCATATCCAAGAGCTCGATCCACTTTTCACTTTCCACTTTCAATTGCTTTTCATATTTTTTATAATTTAGAGTCTCTATATTTGCGTTTGACTGCCGGATCAAAATTGACGTGACACGGAGACGGTAAAAGGTTTTGCCTTAGCACAGACGAAGAATCACCCACCTTTTATATACCTACCTACCTACCTACCGAAGCTTTTTCTTACCGCATGACAATTCTTTCAATTTACTTTAGAATGACTGACTTTTCTTTTTTTAAACCTTCTTCTTCTTATTATTATTAATATTATTATTATTATTATTATTATTATTCTTTAATTTTGCCACATTTTTTTCAGACGTTATTATAATATTTAGAGGACAATTTTGCATCATTCGAAAACGCTGCGTATTAATTTAACCCTTCGTGATCATACCTCTGATTTCAATCAAGCTGGTCACACCGGGTCAAATTGACTCGAGCCATTTTTGAACAGTTGCCTCGTGGAAACCATCGGTCCGATTCGCACCGAAAAAATACTGAAAAATACTTTGAACATTCTAGAAGATGTAGCAAAAGTCGGCATATCAAAATTCACATGGCAACATGTTCAAAAAAAAAAATCGTCAAAAGTTCAATGCATTTCGGGTTTTTGATTTTTTGATTTTTTTAATTTTTCAATTTTTTATTTTTTTTTCTTGCGTTCTTCGGTCGCGAACTTACTGGGATTTACATTCAAAATTGATGCTCGGGTCATTTTGACCCGTGGTGACCAGGAAGGGTTAATAAAGATAACAAAAAGACGATCTATATTCTTTTTCTATCTTCAAATAAAAGGTCAAGTAGATTTTCTCTCATCGTCAGGATCATTAAATACTTCTTACCGATTTTGCAGTAAAAATGTACCTTTTTTTTATCCACCCACACAACATCATGTGAAGGAGAGACGAAAAAAAATCTGCTATACACGTGGGTGTAGCTAGTATACTTCTTACTCTATTTTTATTTTCTTATTTTTTTGTTCATTTTTTTTTCTTTTTATTTCTTTTTCTCCCTTTACCTATATATACCTTTGCTAAACCTCTTATTGTATATATATATACGGTTATAAAAATTGAGTGGGTGATAGGGGATGTGGAAATGTTTGAAATATAGTTAGAAGCTATGGGGCGGAGAGAGCCGATCATCGACAGATTTAGAAAAAGTATTAGGTGGGTGGTGTACCCATAGGTGTATATATATATGGGGTATTCTATACCGAATCGACCCGTGTCTGACCCCTCGACATATCGGATTCGGCTCACGATTTTTAACGTAGTTGTCCCGATTCTATAAATGCCTGAGATTTTAGTTAAAATTTTTTTTAAATTTTCTGATTTATTTATGATTTTTTTGAAGGGTTGATTCGGTATCGAATATCCAATATATATATATATATATATATACATACTAGGGTGGTCCTTAAATACCAACTCGAGGAGTGAAGCATGGCAACCTTCAGACAAAAAATCAAAAAAAATTGTCCCTAAATATTAGATTTTTAAAAACATTCCAATAGGTGCCTAAAGAGGTTCGAAGTTTCTCGTTTAAGTAACATCGGATCTTATGATTTTTTTTTCTTCCCATTCGATTTTGGGTCAATTTTGCTCCAAAAAATTCCACTATATAGAAAAAAATCAAGGAAATTTTTTCGGTCAATCTATCTATGATGTTAGCCCCTGAGCCTGATTTTTTTGCACAATTTTACGCGAAAATATTAGAATTTTCGATTAGCACCCTTACGATGGGATTTTTTTTATATTCTGAAGGTCGTTTCCGAAGTAAAATTTCACGAGGAAGGCAGGGAAATTGAAAAAAACAAAGAAGAAACGGGAAAACTTCAGGACTCTTTAGGCACCTGTTAGAATTTGAAAAAAAAATCTAATATTTGGGGACAATTTTTTTTTATTTTTTGTCTGAAGGTTGCCATAGTTCACTCGTCAATTTGGTATTTAAGAACCACCCTAATACATATACATATATGTAATATACTGTATAGGTATAATAATATAATCGGAACCTTTTTCGATGGTGTTTACTTTCTGCCCGCGAAAAGTAGGTTTAGTGATATACATACCTATATATATATATAGGTTGTATCTAGACATATCTACGAAGTTGATACACCTATGTATACGTTATACGTATGTACAAAACTGTAGTGAGCTTTGTACAAGGGTATAAAGCTTCCTCTATAGGTGGATCTCAAGCGAGAAACGATAAGTTTGAGCGACAGGGCGTCGAAGCTGAGGAAGATTCGTCGTCAAAGGCTGTGAAATCCTATTATGATTCAAACGGACTAAAACGAGCTTTCTGAGCTGAGGGGGTGTGGGTGGTGGTACACAATACGTACCTATATACATACACATGTATACGATCCGGGTCTCTTAGCGGGTTGAAAAATGGAAATTTTTCAAAAAAATTCAAAATCATGTTCCAAGAAAATTCACCCTCCCACCCTCCCACCCCCTCCCTTCACGGCGCTCTATTTTACCATGACACGTATGACGTTAGGGAGGGTTAAAAAATGCGGCAAGGGTGGAATTCTAAAATACTTGTTAAACGTAGCGGAAAAAAAAGGGTTGTTTTTTTTTTTGTTTTATTTTTTCTGAAAAAAAAAAAACGTAGCGTAATCCCTTCACGGGATGTATAGGAAATGTATTGCTATTTAGAAACGAGTTCAATGTTTCGTTACTATACATCACATATAGTTTCCTTCCCTTTCCTTTACTTTCCTTTCCTCCCATTCCCTTTTTACTCCCAGTACGCTTTTCCAACTTTTCCACAAGTTTTGCGGTTATAATAGTCACAGCTCCTCCATGGTGACGATGGTGAATGCAATTAACGCCAACGGACTGGTACAACTTTTCCTCCTCTTTTCTTAGCGCTTCTTTTGCGTTTCTTTCACTAGGTACTATTTTCCATTTTCTTATGTACCCACTTTTTTTTTTTCTTTTCCTTTTTCTTATTATTTTCTTCTTTTTGTTTTTTTTTTTTTTTTTTTTCACGGAGTGGGTATTTTTCTTTCTCATTTTATTTCAACCACCGCGTATCCCTTCTGGCTCGCTGGTTAGTTGGTTGGTTAGTACCTTGTACTTCTTTGGTTCACCCTCTGGGTGGACGACGAAGGCGCGTCGCCTCTTCGTCCTCGTTCACCGTCGACGTAGCCGTCTACGTCGTCTTTTGTTTTCGCGAGAAATAAAAAAAGTAATGGGCAGGGTGTCGGGGCTGGCGTCCTTCTTTTCTTTTACGGTTCGTAATACCGCCACGGCCTACTTTATCAAGGTGCTTTTAACGCACCACCCACTAAAAAACACCCCCCCCTTCCGCGCCACCCTCTCTTCAAGCAAGTCTCTCTACATTTTATTATTTTTACCTCATACTCTTCCTTATCCTTATCCTTTTCCTTTTCCTTTTCCTCTTCCTTTTTTCTTTTCCGTCTCCTTCTCTCGCTCTCGTACCCATCAGAAAGGGTTGAGAGAACAATGACTCAAGACCAGGAGTAGAAACTCGAACTGTACAAGGTACCTATTAGGTATAGCTACTACTTTTATTATTTTTTTCACTTTTTTTTCTCCATTAAAAAAAAAAGAAAAATTTAAATAAAGTTTCGCTGATATCGGAATCAAAATTGAAGATTTTTTCAATTAAGATAAATGACAAATTTCGTCAAATTAAAATAGAATTTAATTTCTAATTGTCAAATGTTCATCTTTTCATCTGATTTTTGTCTGATATTTCATTTGTCACATAATACGAGAATTAATTTTCTAAAAAGTACGATTGAAATATTTCGAGTATACCTAAATTGTATATATTATAAAAAATATATTTATATTCTTGAGTTAGGTTTCTTATCTTTTTTTTTTTTTTCGTATATTTGTATTTTTTATTTCTTATACTTATCGCACGCAATGTTGATGTTAATTTTAATTACACTTTAATTATACAAGTTATAGGTACTTAAAACTAAAAATCTATCATAATGTAAACAATAGATATCACATAATAAAATATGGATTTTAGAATCTATATGAAAAAAATAAAAAAAATTATTTATATCTTACTATAAAGAAGGAGAAGAAGAAAAAAAAGAAGAAGAAGAGTATTACTAAAAAGTAAAATTCATTCCGTCACCGAAAAAGCTCCTTGACTATTTTTTTTTTTTTTTTTTTTTTTTTTTTTTTTCAAGCCCGAAATTTTGCGACACGTCTTACGATCCCAGAGACGACGCCCTTTTGTCAAAAACTCTGTATGTACATGCATACATACATATGTATATGTATGGGTGTAGGTATAGGTGGCAATTTCTCGAAGTGGTCTCGCGACAATATGTATAACCTCGATCGTCGCTGATGGCCCGTTCGTTCACCCGCCACCCGCTCGCCTCGCTCGCTTTTCACCACCACTCTTCGAAGGTAGGATGCCAAGAAAACCGAAGGACTCTTGAGCCTTGCGACCCACACACCCCAGTCCCCATCTCTATATAACGATCTACCGAAATCCACTAGACCAGAGTAAGCGATATCCTCTGATGTGCAGTTATTTCGAAAACCCTTCGCCCCCCCCTTTATTATATATATATATGTATACCATGTGTATCCTGCGTCCATGTGTCCTTATCGTCCTTTGGAAAATCAAAGATTACAAATTTTTCTTTAATACTTATTATTTTTATTGAAGAAAAATTTCTTGGTCACTCGACTACGTGCGACGTTAGCAATTTTTTATACGCATTTATAACACCGGCTATCCCACCGCTGCCACCACTTCGTTACGATCTTTTCCGACATTGCAGTTTATGGAACCACGGGGATTTCTTTTGGGTAGGTAAATACAGTCTTCCGATAGCGCTTCCGTGACCGGAAGTATAATTCTTCATATCTCTTAATTATTATTATTTTTTTTTGTTTTTTTTTTCTTCTTCTTGTTTGTTCTAAATGAAGCTGAATGAATGAAAATTTGTTCATAAATGAAAATAAATGATAAATATTCGTGTGTTAAACAAGAATCGTAATTTACAGTGTACATAAATCCTAAACCCACATACATTACACATATCTCTAAATTGCCTGAGAATAAAATAAACATAGAGAAGAAGAGAGGGGAAAGAGAGAATTGGATAAATATCGTAGGGGAAGGCAATCAAATTCATGACTCGTACCAACCTCCTTTCATTTACTACCACCTCACTCGCTCGTTGCAGGCTACACGATCGTGGTGGGATAATTTATTTAATTGTTATTGTTGCCCCGTATTTTAAACTTATTCGATTAGCCGCCTCGGGTCTCGTATAACACGAAACTCTCTGAAGGGCTAAGGGGTTAAGGGGTTGAATGAGGGAGAAGCTGCAAGCACAAGTACACACAGTATTATATCGCGTATGTAATATACACCTACATTTACTCAAACTCGATGTTTGTGATAATAAAAAGAGCTCAGTCAATTTATTCCAGACTTTGACGATGGGGGGGTTGCTTCCAGGTTCGTATTCCTATATGTATAAGAGAAATATAAGGTTTACGAGACGAGTTACGTAGCTTGGATATCGATGTATGCATCTATATACACATTATGGCTTATAGTATGGCGCAAAAGGGCACGAAGTCCTCACTATCCAGACAGACGATTTTATATACCTATATATATTTATATATACATATAATACGTGGGAAGTACTCTTCGGATATAAAAATATACATAAAGTAATGAAATTACCGGAATTAAAAGGAAAAACGAGCTATAATATTCAACGACTATAGATACTGATTTTAACAGATTATACAGGGTGAAAATTCTCCAGGGTCTTATCTGGGAGAAGAATTGAGGAATAGAGAGATCAGATCGTGGAGAATTTTTACCCTGTATAATTGGTTTTGGTTGAAAAAACACTGGGTTACGGTAACCCAGTCGTTTATTCAAACTTCAAAATTTGAAAACATTTTCTCCAAGATTTATTCATATATCTTAAAAGCTATGAGAGTCATCGCTTTTTTTCTGGAGACATATTTTTTCCTGAATGTTTGACACTTCGATTAAAAAAAAAAAACATCCAAATCGGTATATTGGATGCCGAGATATTCGCAAGACAAAACGCTGGGTTACGCTAACCCAGTGTGGTAGTTACTGTTAGCTCCGGAAGTGTGGTGTTTGAGGGTTGAAACAAATCTCCACGTCTTCGAGAAAACAAAGCTCGATGCAAAAGATCTTAGAAACGGCGAGATGAAAAATGGTAAAATCTACAGTATTATACGTGAAAAAAACAAAAAATCTATCAATTTTCAAAACTGAGAATTTAAACACTCTCCGCATTGTATCCCTTACGGAAAAAAACCCTCAAATTTAAGAGAGTAAATTCGTACCCCCTTAAGTTCGGGGGTTTACCATGAAAATTCAGGGTTTACCCTTTATTTGGGGGTGAAATTTGAAGGTGAAATCTGAGTTTTAATAGTAAAACCCCGAAAACTTAAGGGGTACGAATTTACCCCTTTGAATTTGAGGTTTTTTTTTTCCGTGAGGGATGCCTACTTATGTAAGTAATAGCATCTAGTCTCATGCCTGCCGGTTTACGATTTAATTCTATATGAAAATTTCAGAACCTGCTATATCCTACATCAGACCGATAACATAGGGTGAAGTGATTACGCTATACCTATACCTTATACTACCAAAGACGTAGTTCAATTCTAGGCAACAACATCCACAGGCTTAATCATCCGCCAAGCTTACAGCTGCTCTCAGCTGTCCTGGATTAGTGAAATACCGGAACATTAACCAATAATAGCATACCTACCTACTTAAATTAATAGTCTACGCAATAGAATATATAACAGCTTATGTTAGACCCAGTTTAATTATAAAATGATAATTTTTTTTTCTATCGGTGATTTTTTTTTTTTTAACGAAATCAAATTTCCCAAATGGTTGAAATATATATATTATATTTTTTTTTTTGATTTTTATACTTCAATTTTTAATAATTTAGTTAATTTTATATGTTAGTTAGCATGTATTTATTAATGACGAGTATAATATTAAAGACGAAAGAAATTATACGAAGCCAGGATTGTTATGAGGCAACTTGCGTTCAGGATATACAGTTACAAAAATTCCGATCACCTGCGGTTTCAGTTTCCAAGAGAACGCGAAGGCGACTCGTTTTTTTTTTTTTTTTTTTTTATCACCTTATATTTAAACCGCGCAATTTTCTATATACTATATCGATATACACGGTGATTCAGAATTCGTGACGAATCTCTTGAGGAATTAATACTCGTCGAAATTGGGATCGAAAATTCCTCAGCCATTTTTTCGTTTGTTTGTTTTTCATATCATTTGTCAATTTTATAATGATCCCTAATCATGCCAATGTGTTTATCTTTTTTTCTCAATATCAGAGAGATTTTTTGGTAACAGTTTTTCATTTGTTGAAAGATGTTGAAAAAACTGTGTTACGCTTTCAAAGAAATAAAAATTATCTTTTCAGAAAAATTAATGATGAACTTTTCGATACTAATTTTCAACCCCTTTAAGAGATTTGTCAAGAATTTTGAATCACCCTGTATACCGTGACAATTTGAGGATGCGGAACGCCACGGATACCAACCCAAAACTCGTGAGCAGCAGTTTAGTAACTCACTAGATGTTTCTAGTAAAATCACCAGATTTTTACTGAACATCACTAGATTTTCAATGATCTTACTAGGAAAATCTAGTAAGTTACTAAACTGCTGCTAACGAGTTTTGGGTTGGTATCCGTGGCGTTCCGCATCCTCAAATTGTCACGGTATATATGTATATATTTAATGTTTAAAACGATAGTAGAATTGTACGAAATACAGAGAAATGGCCGATTACTTTTTTTCCATAGGTACTTTAATTCACTTTACTTTTACCTTCTATTATTCGTTATTGGCTCGATGTTGAATTGCGTTTCATTGCCTGCAGCAGTAGTACCTGCGCGTTTTCTACATAGCTATATCATCTTTTTCACTCTACATACAAGTCAGTGAATCTAATCGTTGCACGATTTTTTTTACAGTAAATTTTATGAACGGAGTCGATTTAAATCTACGATTTTCTGAAGTTCCGGTCTATTTCACAGGATTTGAAGACAAAAAATAGTTCATTATGATCGAGGCCCTCTTTACGGAAACTCATTTTATCCACTTCAACCGACAACTTCAGGATGTCAAAAATAATTGATAAAATTGTCAAATTTCATTTTCCAAAAAGTACATTTCAAAACAATTGATGGACAGTTTTTTGGTTTCTTATACGATTGATTCGGAACTCCAACCAGACTTATTTCTTTGTTTTTTTTTTTTGGAATCGCCATGACTTTTAATAATAATCGCAAATTTTGACTGATATACTATCCATCTCTCTCTCTCTCTCTATTTCTTTCTTTCTTCACTTGTTTGTTTGTGAAGTTACTTATGCATTTAACTACTTAGTACTTGCATTAGCAGATAGAAATTCTCTTTTTAATAAACTCCCCTCCTCACCGACCCTTATCCACCCCACCCCCCCACCCCCCACTCACTAATTACAAATGCTTTTAGCTTGAAAGAATTTTATTATAAAAAGATTAACATCACTCTGGGGTATATACACGTATATACTATAATAATATATACACACGCACACACACACACACACACACACACATACACATATTTATATAGTGCACTGTGGTTCGGCGTAAAACGGGACTGTGGCTATACCCACACGATTGGTAACGAACTGAAATTCATAAAATGATTATTTTTGAATATTTTTCCGTTTTTTTTTTCGTTTTTTATTTTTATTTTGTTTTTTAAACCTAGAACCACCGTTCATGTCTACATAGTTTTCGATTATCGGTTTTCTTTATTATTTTTTTTTTCTCTAGAAAAAGCAGAACAAAAAAAAAAAAGCCAAAAAATTCTTTACCATTCTGTGTGAAAATATCTTAACTTCAAAAGTGGCAATTTTTTTGCCGTTCGAAAATTGATATTATTAATATGGGTTTTTTTTTTTCAACTGCTTCGTATAAATTTTTCCAATTTCGTGTTAGGGGGATAGATTGTAAATTCTTGTTGCATAGAGTCACGTATAGGATTATTTACAGAGTCATGTGTGTTACGGTGACGGTGCGCTCGTAGACCCCCCCTTCCTCCCCCCCTCCCCCCCTCCCCCCCGTACACCCTTCGTATAAGTTCTGAACCTGATGGCCGATATACTGTGGTATGGATGACGGGTGGCTATTTACGCGGACGAGTGCGTTCACGTTTTTTTCCCTTGTAATGCGTGCGTGAGAGGTTGTTGCTGCCGCTTACATATAGCTTACCCCGTAACTACTCTATAACGCGTCCTGAGTCACCTGGTCATTCTATGAATCGCGAGTCGGAGGGATGAGGGTTGTGAGGGTGGGATTCCCTGCAGGAAGCTTCCGCCCGCGAGTTGAATAATAATATGAGTCATGTTTGGCACGCGTTACCGGAAAAGAGTTCGTGCTTGCGTCGTTGAGAGAGAGAAAAAAACAAAAAAAAAACAGAAAAAAAAAATCTGCAAAAAAACGAAAAACAAAAAACTTTTAAAAAAAGGTAGAATAATCCCAACGGCTGTTACAAAGAAATACAATCGAACCGTTTTGTCTATTTGTTTGTTGATGTTTTTTTTCTTTTTCTTTTCTCTTCTCATATTTCTCGACTAATTTTGAAAATAATTTATTAACACTATGCGATTCTTTACTTCTCAAATCTTGTATAATAATATATAATTTATTGTTGATACCTATATATCGTTATACTTTAAGAAAAAAGACTCATATTAAAACGTCTGAATTAATTTTTAATAACCCAGTCTCGTCTAAAAACGAACTATATTTATACATATATATATATATATATCTGTGTGTGTGTGTGTAAGTGTGTAAGTGTGTATAAAAAGAATTCTCATTGAATTACAAAAGACTGCAGTAGCTGGAGTAACCAGTCACGTCTTTTACTCGCGGGTAAATAGGAAATGTCTACTTGAACAACGGTGCAGCACTCACAATCAACGTCGAACTAACTATCTCTAGTTTGTCATACATTTTTTTTAAAACCTTTAGTGTTTTTTATATTTTTTTTTTTTCCATCATTCATTCGTTCATCTTTTTTCTTTCTTTTTCTTTTAAATTTTTACTAAAAATGAAAAAAAAAGAAAAAACTAATTTTCTAACTTTCTTTTTTCATCTCTCTCTCTCTCTCTATTCTTTCTTTCTTTTATAATGCGTAACGAAAAGAAAAAAAATAAATAAAAGAAAAAAGAATGGAATGATTATATGGCGTCTTGATTAGGTTGAATCAATCTTCTATTTGAACCCCCTCGAATCAATGGGCAAGTTGGCAATTTACGTCGTTATACTGTACAGGTGATACGTCAGTGTAACACTACCGCGTAGATATCAACGTCTATAGTCGCATATATTTCAAACGGACCACTTCCCTTACAACGTCTTATGCTCGCATTAATTTACTATCCATTCATTTTGTCGCTTTGAAATTAATGGGCCAAAGGCAAAACCAGAACCAGAAGCAAAAGCAAAAGCAAGAGCAAGAGAGCTAGAGAGAAAGAGGAAGAGGAAACGCAAAAGGAAAGGCAAAGACGCAAGGAGGTATATTACACGCATACACATATATACATATATATATAAAGTAACAGAAACGAAGTACATATACGTGTACAGTGTTCATATGTACATATAGTTATGTATAGTTGCCGTTTCGTACCCCGCGATATTGCCCTAGATGAATATATCTTCCATCCCCTACCCACCCTCTATTTTTCTCTTTCTATCTTTCTCGGTCTCTCTCTCTCTCTCTCTCTCTCGCTCGCATAGAAAATCTTTAGTACGCGAGCGGAACCGCTACTTACAATTAGGCAACGCCACCGCGCCACCGCGCTACCGCGCCCTCGAATCCTCCTACCCAAAACCCCTACCCCTTCAACAACCACGGTTTCGTCCTTTGTAGGCAAGCCGGAGTAATTGTATAAGGGAAATGGGCTAAGGCGCCGGATAGCATTCATACTGCGGCACGTTAACCTGTCAAATCACGTCGGTAGGTGGTAGGTAGTAGGTAGAGGTAGGTAGGCTGCAGGCAGCAGGCAGCAAGCTGTGTTGGTCCGTCGCGTTGCGTCGGAGCTTTCTACCCCACTCCTCTCTAGTTAGTTTGCTTCTCATGTCAGCAACGTGCTGTAGCCCGGCCCGGCCCGGCGTGTCGTAGCTTCACGGAGTATGTATATACCGAGCGTTTTCGATGAGACTCGACGGTCCCCCTTTTTCTACGTCAAAACCAACACAGCCGCGCACCTCGCTCGTTCGGGAGGGGATGAACTATTACGCACGCGGTTCGCGCCTGTATTGGTTTTGACATAGAAAAACAACCGTCAAGTCTCAACTAAAACGCTCGGTATATCCAACTCCATATCCACAAACATACGAGACCTTGCCACAGAGCTACTGCCTATATCACATACTGCATACACCACTGTATACATTAAATCGCGGATGTAAAGGGGACTTGCGCACCACGCCACGAGTCTTAAGATATTTTTCTTCATCTCCATCTCTATCTCTCTCTTTCTCTTATAGGTACACCGATACGCCTTAGGGTTAAGAGAACGGTAGAGATGAGAGAAGGAAATTGAGTATTTCTTGCAACCTAACGGTAACCACATTTGCTCTCGAACGAACTGCGACTGGGCTTAGTTTTCTGCCTCTTTTATTCATGCTATCAATAATACGTATATTTTACTCGGTCATTATTGACTCGATTTATTAATCTTACGGTTCATTTCTTCATTCTAAATACATTCTTATTTATTTATTTATTTTCTTTCTCTTACAGTTTTAACACCAATTTTGCGGTTCGCCACTATACTGATTTATCTCTTTTTTTTTTTATCTACTCGACTATTCGCTACTTATTTCACCCTGTCTATATCTCTATCTCTATCCATCCTCTCTTTTTCTTTCTTTCTTTCTTTCTTTCTCTCTTCGGCTCGATTTAACTTCTATACGGACCTCTGCGCAGAGGGTTTGAGACCTCTTGACTCACGATCTGTCTTAGCAAAGTTGAAGCAATCGAATCGATAGAATCATCCCCTTCTATAAACGGAATCTGAAATTATCTATTCTTATATATATATTGCGTACTAATTAGTTATAACTTTAACGAATTTCAGATAGTTCATAAACCGCTTCGAACAAGCTTATGAATATATATACAATATATAATACGTATATTAAAACAATATTCGTTCTAATTGTTTTCATAATTTCAATATTAAATCATTTTTAATCCCTTTTTTTTAATTTTTTTATTTTTTTTAAAGCAATGACCGATTATGTGACAGACCGTTGATACATCATCGTCTAGTTCGTAATATAGAGTTTTAATAACGCTAAAAAAAAATTAGCAAATTATTATTATTATTATTATTATTATTATTATTTGAAAAAAAAAAAAGAAAAATTCTCTCCTATGTGCCAGAATTTTCGAGCAAGGTTAATATTCATTTAAAAAATTCACAACTTCATTTCATACACAGTTATACATCGAAAAATATATATATATGTATATGTATATTCGATCGAGATTGTATAACCCCCGCGTATAGGACGGTACGAGTGGTCGAGTCATATATGCGGTAGAGAGAAGTACGTTTTAATTAGTACAGTATGTATTTACCTCTGGTTTAACACGGGGAACGGTGTGCAGCAATTCATTTAAAACCAAATTGTTACAGTCAGTGAAAGGAGAGAGAGAGAGGTGAAATAAAATGAAATAAAAACGATATGTACCGTAGGAAGAGGGGTAAAAAGAAAAAAAAAAAGAAAATTCGAAGCTATAATATTGTTTTCTATTAATTCATTCGAACGAATTATTTTATACGATTTAATCGTATATTAGGTGAGATATAATATGATAAGTAACAGAGAATCGATGAAATCTAGTTGAGTTCTATTTTATATCTATATAAATTATGTCGAGTAAAATTTATTTTCAAATCTCAAGTATGGGGTAAAAAGTAATCCCTTCTAGCATTAGGATAAGTACATCCTATAATACCGCCTTTTGAACACTTTTCAATGGCAATAACTCACGATTGGATTATTCGAATGGCACTTAGTCAGATATAGTCGGATTCCGAGTGATCTCGCTTGGATTACACCTACCCTATATTTTCTTTTTTCTCCCTTTTTTCTTTTCTTTTTATCTTCGTTTTATAATGGAGATGACGATGTTGTTAATGTCATTAGTAAGATAAATGAATAGATAGATAACAAAAAAAGAAATATAATATAATTGTACAGCTATTATACAGGGTGACCTAAAACCCACGGGCCACCTTGAACGGGCATATTCCCTGTCGAATTCTAAGACTAAAATTCCTATACGAAAACTCTCTAAGGCCAACTGTTCTCGAGTTATTGAAAATCGCAATTGACCTATCAGAGCGTTTCTCTATGACCGTAACTATGGAGCGAATGACCTGGACCGCTAAAACTATGGAGCGATTGACCTAGACGGCCCATAACTATGGAGCGAATTACCCGGACGGCTAAAACTATGAAACGGTTGACGTGAACGGCCAAAAACCATGGAGCTGACAACCTGGACTGCTGAAACTATGAAGCAGTTGACTAGAAAGACGCTCTGATTGGTCAATCGCGATTTCTGATAACTCGAGAACCGTTGGCCTCATAGACTTTTCGTAAAGAAACTTTCGTCTCAGAATTCGACAAGGAATATGCCCATTCAATGTGGCCCATGGGTTCTGGGTCACCCTGTATATTATGCCAAAACGTTTTCTATCGATGAATGTATATCGAGTGAAGTAATAAAATGTCTGTGTTGTATATAATAAAAGAAAACTGATCCAATATGTAGTTTTATTAATTTGTCACCTGTCGTTTTCGCGGTTATTAATATTTGTGAAAACGCTTTGATTCCTTTATCTTTTTTTTTTTTTTTATTTTTTTCTATACAATATTCTATATACCTACCTACATGTACGCGTATTATACTACGGCGATCGTAATTTGCATTTATATATTCTCAGATTGGACAGACCCTTTTGCTTGCGGAAATAACCATTAATCATTCGTATATATTTATCTATATTTACCTTACCGTAGAAATTTTATATACACACATGTAGTTATCTGTGTATCTAGGATATGCATATATGAGGAGGGTCCGGCACGTTTTTTTTATTTTTTTTTTGTTTTTTTTTTCCGGAAAATGTCTTGCGAAATCGAAATTCGTTACACTTATTTTTCCATTTATAATACATATTAACGATATACCGACAAACTCATTTCCTCATTTCGTAAATAAGCCAGAGTTGATTTTACCTCTATTTCATCAATTTGTATAGTAAGCCCTAAATATGAACAAATAAGGGTAACGTATCCGAGAAATTGATTGCATTAACTTTTTGTCACAACTTTTGTCAAATATTAATAAATTTTGGATTTTACTTTCTTGAACGAAAAGATCAGCAAGAAAAATTCCGAAATCCTTTTTCGTTGGTTACAACATCGTGATAAAAAAATAATCAAAATCAAAGAAGGTGAGGGAAATGGGCTGCAAATGTGACGTGAAAAATCCCATATTATACAGATATAAATAATTGATATTTATAAAAGATGCTTGGAACCTGATATATCTGTGAATTTTTTACTAGAATTTTTTTCATTTTTATTTTTTCTGTTTTTCTTTACTTTTTGAAACCAAACTAAAAATTTTATATTCTTGGGCGAGTAAAAGCTTGTAACAGACAGACAGACGGGGTATCTTTTACTGTTTCTGTGTGTTTTTTTTTTTTTTCTTCTTTTTTCTTCTCTTTTTGTTCTTTTCCGTTTTTTGTATTCGAGACAGGATTATGTCGAGGGGTGCTGCTAGCGCAGCTGTGAAATATTTTTGCTAAGAAACTGAAGAATAGAATTCAATGTCGAGATTCAAATATATAAGCCTTGTATTTTAAAATGTGAAATATATGATTCTCGGGTTCGTCGAGGAGTGAATTCAAATTTCCCGCTCTTGTCTCATATTTTTTTCTTTTTTTTTTCTTTTTTTATTCCCTTTTCTTTCTTACTTGACACGCGATTTTTCTCTTCTAAATCTTTTCAAATTCTTTATTTTTTTTTCTTCTTCTTTTTCATACCGTTTTACATATTTACCCACATACGTGTGCCTTTACGCCCAAGTATTTAATTATTTATAATTATATGTACAACGTATGTGTATATTGTTCTAATAAATAAATCCGCAACGTACTAATATGTACTCTTTAGGTATATATATATACTATACTATGTTTGTATGTTAACCTGCACGCGAAAACGTGATTAATTAAAATCGTATTCAACGAAACTCAGTCGGCAATACACCCCCATATATACCTACGCATATATATAGAGGGTGATTCAGTTTAAGCGGGCCATATTTTTAAGGTATAGATTCCTTGTGAAATTCTAAGACTAAATTTCCTTTGCCAAAAATTCGAGGGTCTAATAGTTTCCGAGCTACGTAAGATCTTAATCAACCAATCGCAGAACTTATAGCTCGCCATGAGCGGAAGTTGCGCAGTGCCCTGTCCATGTGACTTATTATACGCTCTGCGATTGGCCAACGTGAGATCTTACGTAGCTCGGAAACTATTGGTACCTCGAATTTTTGGTAAATGAAATTTAGTCTTAGATTTTCACGGTGAATCTACCCTAAAAATATAACCCGCTTAATCTGAATCACCCTGTATATACAAAACGGTGAATATTCACAAGTTTATTCGATTGTTTTACTCGGCATTGTCCTGCCGTTTGTCGCACCCCTTTTTTTTTCTCTCCCCCACGATATTACTTTCGTATTTTTTTTTCTACTTTTCCTGCTTATTTGAACATTCAACAGAATGATTTTAACGCGCAATTTCATTCTCAATAATGAATAGACAAATAAAAAATTTTAATCTTTTTCAAATTATCAAATATTATCAAGATCAACATACTACATGCGTTCAAAATTCACTAAAACTTTATTCGGATTTGACTTTTAAATACCAATTTTTTCTCTTTTTCCTCATCATTTCGTAATAATATGGACCCTTCTATTTTTTTTTTCTTTTTTTACATATATATATGCATAATATTTAAATGACGATGTCAAAGTATTGAAAATATTGAAAAAATAACAGGAATTATTTCCCCACGATCGAATGTGGCTAAAAATTTCTGTTATTTTTGTAAGAAATTGAAAAAAAAAAAAAAACTCATTCATTGATAAAATTGATCTTGATTCTTTCTATGAAAATCAACGTTTTAGCATTTGAATGGATTAAGTATTTTTCGATGATTCGTTTCATAGAATCTAAGCAATTTTGGAATCTGTAAAAATTAGTAAATATTTGAAAAATTTTTTATCAGATGATGTATGAGTTATTAAAATTTGAAAAAAAATACTTAATACTCATCATTATATTCAATAAATTTATAAAAATGGCGACAGTAATCGAGATTTCAAGTGACGGAGTTCACATGGAATGTCTGTTATATTTAAAGATTTAAATATATATATATATATATACATATATTTAACGCGGTTTAAGAGTGTTTCAGTTTATTTTGACACCGTAACACGGATGAAGGTACATGTATATGTTATTTTCGCCGTTTGATAAGACGTTAGTGACTAAGGCTAGTAAACCGTATACCATACGCCCACCAGATGGTCGGTATTGCTGCAATGTGTCTCTCTATATATTTCTGTATCTTTCTTTTACTCTCTCTCTATCTCTCTCTCTCTCTGAACGAAATAAATATATTCGTTAGATATGTACGTATATACCTTCCTTCTGACAATTAACGTCGAAATAAGGATTTCCGCCCCTTGAGGGTTGAAAAAAAAAGAAAAAAAAAGGAAAAAAAAGAAACGAAAGAAAAAGAGATATCCGACGAAATCATCCCTTAGGTTCTAACGGTGGCGGGAGGAAGCCAATCGATTCGCTAATTACGTCGTCGTACACGTGCCCTGGATTCCTTATAATCTTGAGAAAAGAAGAAGAAGAAGAAGAAAAAAAAAGAAAAAGCAAAAGGTAAAAAGAAAGAAAGAGCGAGAAATAAAAAAATAAAAAAGAATCTTCTCGACTTTGACTTTCTCTGATGCAAGATTTTCGTTCGTTTATTTTCCTTTTCTTTTTTTCCTCCGTTCTTTATTCCTTTTTTACTTTTATCTCGAATTAAACGTACACGGTATGGGTATACCTTCTTATCTATACATTTCAAGATCGATTATAATTAAGGAGATAACCGTACTTGGAGAAAAAAAAAAAAGAAAAAAAAAAAAAGAATTATACGAGGGAAATGTTAAAAACGTCGGAAAACCAGAGAAAAATTAAATTAAATTAAAAAAGAACTGTATGACAAATGAAAGACGTCTTTTGTAAATTTTTTTTTTTATTTTTTTACAGCTAAATTTCAACCCCTGTATACTGTGTACACTGTATAGTGGGTGTGTAGGAATGAAGGCAGCTGAAAGATGGGGAGAAAATCAGTTGTAACATCAACCGAAAGTCCCAGAGTCGTTTCTATTTTTGGGATATTCCTGATTATTTTTCCGACCCAAATATCGACCAATAGAATTGCACCATTCGACGTCACGTGGTACAACCTACATGGTATTATACTGATTATTTTTCCGACCCAAATATCGACCAATAGAATTGCACCATTCGACGTCACGTGGTACAACCTACATGGTATTATACTGATAATTTTTTGATTATTTTCTCTGGTAGTTGCTATATATAAAAAACAAAACATAATCCAGTCAAATTAACCACACGTCAAACTGACAGGTTGAATTATAATTCTGTGACTTCCGAATTTTTAATTTTTAACTGTGGATTTTGTCTCATGGTGCAATTCTATCGGCCGAAATTTGGATGAAAAAATAATCCCCCGAATACCACTCGAGCTTCAAAATTAATCGGGTATTTCCCTCAAGGTTCCCTGCAATCAAACGAAGTCGTCAAGTTTTTCAGAAAAATCACTCGCGCTTCGCGCTCGTGATTTTTTAACCTGAACAACTTGACTCCTTCATTTGTTTGCAACGAACCTATCGGGAAATACCCGATAATTTTGAAGCTCTTGTGGTATTATAAGTGATAATTTTTTGATTATTTTCTCTGGTAGTTGCTATATATAAAAAACAAAACATAATCCAGTCAAATTAACCACACGTCAAACTGACAGGTTGAATTATAATTCTGTGACTTCCGAATTTTTAATTTTTAACTGTGGATTTTGTCTCATGGTGCAATTCTATCGGCCGAAATTTGGATGAAAAAATAATCCCCCGAATACCACTCGAGCTTCAAAATTAATCGGGTATTTCCCTCAAGGTTCCCTGCAATCAAACGAAGTCGTCAAGTTTTTCAGAAAAATCACTCGCGCTTCGCGCTCGTGATTTTTTAACCTGAACAACTTGACTCCTTCATTTGTTTGCAACGAACCTATCGGGAAATACCCGATAATTTTGAAGCTCTTGTGGTATTATAAGTGAATGTTGTAGAAGGAGGAAAAGTTTTTCGTTTCTTGCAACGCGTTGACTAAAAGATTCGCCGGTGTGGTTATAGTATATATGTATAGATAGATATATATATACGAGAACGGATAGACGAGACGAAACTATAAGGAGTAACGTAAGGAACAAAATGGTCCAGGGAGAGACGAGAGACGAGAGACGAGAGACAAGATATAGCAGGGAGAGTTTCTTTCACAGCATTCCACGAATCTCTAGACGACTGCGTCTGTGACTGAAATAAAGTCGGCTAGAGTATTTAGCCGTAAAATACTATACAGTGTGAAACCGTATCTGCGTGCGGTGCAACCAGTTCGAGATATCGGTCGTTTGAATTTTTTTTTAATTTTTTTTTTTTTCTTTCACTCGGTTTTTAATAAAATATGGAAAAAATTTTTTTTACGAAACTAGCTGGCATATTGCGTGCCAATTGGCTACGTGGAAAAACAAAATCTAATTGATTGACTTCTGATTTGCCTGTATGCACGCGTTTTCACTTCACTATGAACGCGTTTCCACGAATATTTCCGATATACATAATGTATGACGTTCAATAGAAAAAAAAATTTTCCCATCGTCATCCCGGAATAAAAGTTTTTACATTTCATCGTTCGAAATGAAAATTAATATTCAATACATATGATTGAGGGTTAAGGGTTGAGGGTATAAAGTAAACTGGAAAATTCTGGAAATTTCTATAGTTAACGATAAAATTTTTTTTTTTTTTTTTTTTAAATCGTTTTATTTTAGTATTTATAAATATTTTACAGTTGGAAAAAATAATGTTGAAAATTATCGAACAAATCTGTGATCATCTTATATAAAATATCATGTGTATTCTGTCTCTTGATGCACCGGTAGATTTTGATAGGTAGGTTCTTTCCTCATATACATATATATATGTATATATATATTTTTCGTCCTCATTTTTCATCTCCATTTTTCATTTTCCATTTTCCATTTTTCCATTTACCATTTTCTCCATCTACCATTTTCTACTCTACTGCAATTTCGTTGTTTCACCAACCTTGGCTATTATTCTCGTAGAATTTCACCGACTCAACTAAACTCAACTCCCGACTCTACGTAACGAACCTATACCTACCTCTTCATCCATATAGTATATAGTATACCTACCTATATACCGAACAATGTTATACAGTATAAGTTGCATAAGTACAAGGGAACTGTTATTTTTACCTAAAGTCACTTAATTTTTATATATTTTTTTTTTTTTCATTTTTTTTTTTTTTTTCTCTATTTACTTCAGAAACTATACGTATGTTATCACAGCCTTCTCTCTCCTTCTCTCTCCTTCTAATATCTCTCCTATTAATAATTGTAATAAAATAAAGTAATTTTCTTTTTCATTTTTTTTTTTTTTGTTTTTTCTCTCTCTCTCTCTCTCTCTCTCTTAACTCACTAACTAATTAAATGAATAAATGAATGAAGAAAAATGGCCAATTTTCATTTCACTTTATTGTTATATCTGCTTGTAAGAGAGAGATAGAGAGAGAGAGAGAGAGAGAAATGGAAATGTAAAAAAGAAAAATTAAAAAACTAGACAATTTTTGTGTTTAAAGTTAATGAAAAAAAGTAACAACAAATTAAAAGTAAGAACCACTCCCCGAAAATCAGCACGATTAAAAAATATTTTTAAAAGTCGTTCGAGAATTTTGGAAATTTGGAAATTTTTCAAATTTTCAAATTTATGTACTTTTGGTATTTTTGAGCTACCTTTGAAAATAAATATTAAAACTTTAGATAATTCTATAGGAGACTTCTATAACTTTTTTTTGTTTTTTTTTTTTCGAATCTATGTCTCCGAAAATCAAATCAATTAAACCAAAGAAAAAATGCAGATGTCCGACCTGCAATAAACAGAGGTAAAACCTGGAGTGTGAAGAGTCGATGGTGACCGAAGTAAGTGGAAAACTAAAACCGTATTCTCTCTGTAGTACGTGTATATATTATTATAGCACACAGATATGAATTAATAATTAAATAGTACGTTTAATGTCCTACGATCACGTAAGATTTAATATATTTATGAACATGTGCCTGTATCTTGATTATTATTACACAAATACATTAGATACATAGATATATATATATATAGATAAATATAATATACATTATGTATAGGTATACGTTATGTATTACGTGTTACGTGTTACGCGATTCAGGTCGATCGCCCTATATAATATACGACATATATACGTAGGTGTATATTATAATATAAAAATAATAAAAAAAACTTTTGTTAAATATTTTTTACAAAAAGAAAGAGTGAACATTGATAAGATTCAGAAAAAAATGAATTAAGTTAATTAATTTTTTTGTTTCTTTTATTTCATTTCATTTCATTTTTTTTTTTTCATTTTTTCTTTTCTTTTCTTTTCTATCTTGATGGGGAAAGGGTACAGATTTCTTTTTCACCCTTTCACCCTCTCTCTCGTTCTTTCTATCGTATATACGAATCTTGACTCTTCGCGTTGACAAATGACAATTTTATACACCCCGTAGGCTCAGGAAAAGGTTTTTTTTTTGTTACGGTTTGAACGACGAAACAGGTTCAACAATAAGGTATATACCTATCTTGGTAGGTAGGTAGGTGCTGCTTTACTATATACGGGTTTGCGTTGACGGGGAAAACGCGTCAGAAGTTCTTGACAGCGGTCGTTTGTGCCCGTAATACAATATACCGCGAAATATACCCTCTATAGATATACTTATACCTATATCTTCTATACTAGCATATATATATATTAATATTATATTCCTTGTCGTTTCTCACGCGTTCGAACCGCACGTGACAATCTCGCTTTCAAAATGTTCAGGACTAATTATTACGTGTCATGTACAGCAAAAGTTACAACGGATTATACCAACCAACCAACCTACCTACCTACCTACCTGCACCCAGGTAAAATTGACTCTGTAACTTCATATCAAAGTCTAATCTAAATCCTGTACCAAATTATGTCGGTATATAGCTTAATATTCTATTCGATTGTATTTAGTCGTTTCAACAAGCAAAAAAAAAAAGGAATTCCAAATTTTCAGGAAATATTTTCGAAATTATACAGACATAGAAATATTAATGACTTTAAATGGTAAAAATTAACTAAATTTCTTGAAAATTTCAACGAATTCTTTTTTGTATAATTTTTTAATGACTGATGATTATTTTTTTAGTATATAAAAATGGGTATAATAAGGGAAGTAGATAAATCGGTAGTACGTAGATATAATCGCGTAATTAGTGATATTGATAAACTCAAGTCAGTATCCACATAGAGTTGGTTTTATAAAGAGTCATAAGATCAATTGATTGGTTTTTGAGCTGCAATAGATCGGTTATATACTATACTTTGTTAAATTGAGAGGAACCCAATTACGAATTGACCCAATTAAAACCAGCCAACTGTATAAAGCAGCAGCGGCATGCGGCACTACCAGTAGCACATCCTGCCTGATTGTGAAATGAAAAATACATTCTAATGTAATTGATATATCATATAGATGAAGTTTTTATCTCAACCATTAGGTAGGTATATATATTTTATATATATATTTTATATATATATATATTATATATGTTATGCTTAAAAAGAAGAACAAAAAAAAAAGATAAAAAAAAAATCATTTTCAATTGCGTTACCCTTTATCGTGAAGCGTGTAAATAAATATAAATACACTCGAATGTAATTTTGGTGATTGGTTTACGTTCTCCGATAAAAGAAAAAAAGATTAAAAAAGAAACAGAGAAAGAGAAAAAGAATATAAAGAGAAAGAGAATATAAAAAAAAAAGTATATATATATATATATATAATAATAATCGAGCTAATAAATCAAAGCCTCTTTGACACGAGTGGTTATGGAAAATCATTTCTGCTGAAGAGTGATCGAGAGAGACGGGATATAATACTGCAGACCTAAGAGTTCGAGGAATCACAGAATTGGCTATTCTACGCAGCTTATTTAATTGATTGAATTTTATTCGGAGATAAATATTAAGAACATCGTCTTTCGTTTAATAATTAATCTCATAATTATTATATTGTGTACCAAGGGCGTAAAGTGGGCTTTTTTTAGACCGAGTCTGGAATTCTGCAACCATACAAGGTCAAAAAGCCCACTTAGCCCTTGGTACACACTATATATTTTTTGTAACAGCATGATTTTCGGATTTTTTTCTTCATTGGTGATAATTTTCTTGAAAATATTGAAAAATAATTTAGCGGGCTATTTTAGTTTATTATTGCCCGCTTATGATCGAGTAGCAGGCAATAATAACCTGAAAACGCCTGATGCTCGACGCTTTTATTTAATTTTTTTTTGCCCGCTCGTCTGAAAACTGCTACTTTACGCCCGCTTGATGATAGGTAAAGAAAAAAAAAATGCGAAAATCGTGCATGTGTTACAAAAACGAATATATCGTACGAGGAGACGAGTTTAAAAGTTCTGAATTTCGAAATCCCCTACACAGCCGATTCAAAATTTTTTTGAAAATTATTCCGTAAGGCGAGAATTCCGAAACTTTGAAATCCACACATGTTTTCGTTCTAATTTCTATACGGTTTGAAATTTTTGAAATTCCATAACTCGACATGGTGATTTTATGAAAATTACAGATTAAACGACATGTGTAGTAAGGACATCTGTTTGATTTAGTTTCATATATGGTTTTTTCTGCTATAAGCAGAAATCTTTGTGCGTGTGAGAGGCGTGTCTGTATGTCCAGATAACGGCGACGCCTGGCCCCCTGTGGATACTTCGAAGTTGTGTTACGGACAGCTCATTAAGGCTGTCTGAGATAATATCAATTAACAAGCTAGGTTGAGGTGTATGAGGGTATGAGGGTCGACAAAAATAGGAAGTGATTTAGCGAGGAACCGGAAATGGGTAGGTGGAGAAGTAAAAGGAGGTTTAAACGCGCCTGTAGAAATGTGTGTACATAGAAAGAGAGAGAGAGAGAGAGGAGAACATTTCTACTTTTAGACTATGGGCTTTTTCGTCGACGTCGTTCTGGTTGTCGCGAGACGATCTAAAGACGCCAGGGCCAAGACCGGCGAGAGTAAGTATAGCGGTGTAGGAATACGCGGTGGTAGAGAGAGCGAGGACCAAGCCAGGAAAGCCAGGAATAGAGGCAGACGAAATAAAAGAAGTTCTACTTGAACCCTGAAGGGGAAAGTCCCTCTTTTTAACAGCAGACCAAGAGTCCTGCTAGCAACTGCGCCGGATGTCCGATACTTTGCGCGTTGATGCGACGAGGGACCAACCTAAGGGCGCTCGTTACAAACCACCCAAAAACCTCTCCTGCATTGAGGGCTGTACAAGTCACAAGTTCGAAGGAAGGAGGTGTCAGACTGCGCTCTGTGCACAATATACTATATATTTTCATTTCAGCATTATTTCCGATTAAAGATCTTGAAGATTTGTTCGTTTTTTTTGTAAATCTTTGATATGGGCACGATTCGAAAATTTATTGTACCTATTTTGTTGAAAATTAAAAAAAGAAACTATAAAGTAAAATGAAAATAGGAAAACAATTTATATACGACTGGGAACCGCTGGCTCAAAGATGCAGTCAATGACTTCTGTGAGTAGTAGAGAGAGGAAGAGGGTTTTTAGAAAAACGCAGAGAGAGCAGAACACACTTTAAGAGAGGGCCTCTGCCTCTCAGCTGCACAAGCACTTTTCCTCTTTCCTATTCTATTCCATTCCATTCTATTCTATTCTATTCTATTCTATTCTATTCTATTCTATATTCTATCCTATTTCACTCCTCGCTCATCCTTCACCGTTCATCGTTCACAGTTCACGATTTTACCCCTTCTTCTATCTTTGCTTTTCCTATACACACATATCCTCGGTCCACCCTCTGGTCCCTGTTAGTAAATAATTCTTTCCAGTCTTCCTGCAGGCATAGGTATATAGGGTTTGAGTTAAGCCCAAGCCAGACATGTGACTAGGGTCTAAGGTGTTGGTGTTGGTGTTCTCCCCTGCATATGACGAGCTAAAATACACATGCGTATTTCTTATATAGTGTTGAGAGAACTAAGGCTAGAAAAAAGAAGACCCGGGTATTCCCTGATCTACCCTTAATTCGTTCAATGAATTAGTTTTATACCTTTTTTTTATTCCCTTAATCTAAGAAGTTCACTTTTCATTTCGTACGTCTCAAAGCTTTCAGTTTTAACGGTGTAATTTTAAGGCGATAATTTTCATCGAAAAATAAAAAAAAAAACGAGAGAGAGAGAGAGAGAGAGAGAGAGCGATTTTATAAATTAGTAAAAAAATAATGGAAAAGAAGCTGAGAGAGCAAGTTGGAGAATTTATCTTTTAAATGGTCCAGAAGTGGTTAGAACCTCGTAGCTGCTTGGTGCGCGGAACTTGGAGAGGAGAACAAAAAGCTGTTTGTCTGAAGTGTCTCTTCAGGAAGAGGCTCGGGTTTTCCTCGGTTCGCATGAATATTTAAAACGATTGTTTTCCAGTTATTCATTGGCCAAGTTGCAGACTTGCTAACCTCCTATGTAAGGGTACCACAGATATTATAGGGTAGGTTCATAAAAGCAGATAATTAAATCAGTTAGCAAGAAACTTGGACAAGTTTATCGTACTCGATTTAAATTCATAATTATATCAAAGTACGCATATATATACCTATATCATCGATGAATAGAAAACGTTTATCTATTATATAGCTAGGTACATCGTATAGTATCCATTCCCATATATATATAGCTGAAAGAACTTAATCCAAATTTCTGAAAAAAAAAAGGGTCGGATAAAAATCGGTTCAATTTACTCGATTTCAAACTACATTTACAAGGCTAGGATCAGCTAGACATTGGGTAAACAAAATCGGGAGAACGATTTTCGGCAGTAAAAGGATCCCTTTTATTTGCGGTAGTCTGTAATTTTCGATGTTTTCATAGCCGATGGGCCATCGCCCATCTAACCATTGGTTAGTTCTATAGAATAGAGATATATACACCGTGGAATAGTATATGTATGTATGGTATTTGATACTCGGTGTTAGTGCACTTTGCATATTGCCAGGTTTAAAAGTCCTCAAATACACCGGGCGAGTCGCGGATAAAAGAATACGAAAAAGAAGAAGAAGAAGAAGAAGATGAAGGAGACGGTAAGGGAATAAAAAATTTATAAAGAGGGATGAAAACAGGGGGTTTTTCCTCTCGACTAAACCGTACTAGCAAATACGTTGGTTGTTTTTTTTTCTTTTTTTTTTTTTTTGTCATCCTGCTTTTCTTCGGTCCATCCTTTTCCTCATGCAGGCAATGGTATGGGTCTTTTTATTCTCGTTTGTCACCACGATGTGTAGCATTGTCCGCTACCTTTCTCAGCTCATACTCTCTCCTCTTTCTCTCTTTCTCTCTCTCTCTTTCTCTCTTTCTCTTTCTCTCTTTTCTCAAGACGAATTTATTTATGGAACCCACTGTGTTCAGGATCAAGACGAGTTCAGTGTACTGAGAGTCTGATGAACTCGTCTTAGTACCTACTCGAGTTTTAGTCTTTCATAGAAACGGTATTGTACTGTTATATTAAAGTTAACCGGAAGTTGGAAAAATTTCACCTTAAACTATCCTCGTCTCACTCTTATTAATCGAGGGATAAAAAAAATTTTAAGATTTTGATAAACTGAATATGAAAATCTGTTAGACGAAATGAAATTGAAATTTATTTTCGATATATATATGGCCTCGTTTTTTATTCTACATGACCAATGACGTTTTTCTTCTTCTTCTCTTCTCTTCTCTTCTCTTCTCTTCTCTTCTTCATAAATATATTGTGAAACAAGTATTTTTCATTAAACGAGGCTAAAAATAAAAATAAAAAAAAATAAAAATAAAAATTCATTCCAGAGTTCGGTAAATATTATTTTTTAATTCGAGAAATTGAATATTCAATTAGTAGATACGAATATATCAGTTGATACGACTGAATATTAGCCGATATCTAACGACTCACAGGTCTACCTCCGAACCAATATTTACATGTATTGAATATTTGATCGCTTCTGTGGATTTTTTTTTTTCTCATAAAATTTACGGTTCTTTATTTAGATTGATTTGTTTTTTTAGGTAACTGGATAGAAAGAAAAAAAAATATATATATATATATATTATACAGAATTTAATTTGAACAGTAAAACTTCTTTCTTTTTTATCTCACAAAATTGAGCTAGAAAAAAAAAAATTGATTAATTATCACATTGCTGATGATATTTTCTGTCATTTCGCGTTGCAGCTTGAATAAAAATGCTTGTAATAAAAATCAATCGATATAAAATTGATCTGAATCCAATAATGAATCAATGTTGAACTTTAAATGTGGATGAAAAATTCGTTAAAAATTGAATACGATAAAAAAGAAAAGAATCGAATTGAACTTATTATGGAAATAGGTTTCGGAATCAATTTTATCAATTTAAGTATTTGGCGTATTGTAATGATTGTGGGTCGATTGTGATCAGGTCGTTTATCACAATATCTATCATACATGAAAAAATTTCTAATCCTATTTCGAGCCAATTAACAATTTTCTGGATCTGGATGCGTTATGCAATTCATAGCCGAATGAGGTTTAAAAAATGTTTACATCTACCCCAACGTAGAGGGTCGTCTATATATATATATAGGAGCCTCAGCATAGTAGAACTACTAGGCTACTACAAATCCGTGTAATTGAGATATAATTTTTTTCTTCTTTTATTTTTTTTCATCCGAGTTTTATCTCCTCGTTGTTTGTAATTAACTTTCAGAGTGCGACTACCCCTGGTTTCACCTCCTGTAGATACATACGTACATATAACTATAATATACCTATACCTACCACTGCACTACTGGCGTTATTCACATTTCTCATCCCTCTCTGTATATCTGGTACATACTGAACTGCAGTGTAACGTCGCACGCTGACTGATTCAACCTAAGCCGCTTTCGACTCGTTCTAGAGGGAAGAAAATAACCCAAAAAAAAAAAAGAAAAAAATACAGAAAACGGGAAAAATGAAACGCGGAGAGACTTCGGAACATCAAATCTGCTGATTTTGCTTTCCCATACCTCCGGGCAGGTATATAAGGACGTATACTACCTCATATTACAACTAGGAAACTTTACAACCTGGCTTCTACCCCGGTTTATGGTTCGACACGAGACCCGCGAACTAGGTATGGCTAGGGGTTGTGCAGGAGACGACGCGACGGCTTCGAGGAGGTGGGGCAGATAATTGCTCTCGTGATGTCACGGCATTTATCAAATCCACCTTGTGGTAGAGGTAACGGCAGCACAGGCCATGGCTTCGATAAGCACAACTCGCAGACCCAATTTCTTAACGACGAGGACGAGGACGAGGACGAGGACGAGGGCAAACTTTTACCGACTATATATTCATTAGTTATCTATCCATGCATAGGAGTTGGGGAAACTATTAAAATTAGCATATTTCTTTATCCTTTTATTATTCTTCTGTTTTTTTTTTTTTTTCTATTTTTTTCTATTTTTCTTCTCCAAGTCACGTGGCAAGAGGTAGGTACGTATATCTTGATTTAATCGATCCTATTCGGGACTCGTTTCCTTCCTTCCTTCCTTCCTTCCTTCCTTCCGTCCTTCCTTCTTTCCTTCGTTTATCCCCGTTTTTTTTTTTTTTTTTTCTTTCCTTCTTCCCGTTTTCGTTTCTTCTTCAACTTTTGGTATACTCGAAGAATTCTAGTACAGGCTGCCTTATCGGTAAACTGAACCCATCCCCCCCATCCTTTATTTTCCCATCCTTATACCCCTAGATCCTCGTCCATTGGGACAACCAGCGAATTATGCAGAGTGACGTTAGAATGTATTCCACCCACGTATGAAAGCCACAAACCCGATAATACCAAATCCCTAGCGTTTACTTCTGACGTTTCGAGGACCAACGAGATAACTATAGGGTAAAGTATACCTACCTGTGCCTACCCCCTTATACCCATCAATATAATTCACGATTCGTAGAATATTTGATAGATTAACATTTTCAATATTAGATATGCACGACAGTCGTTTAATTATTCGCATGATTCAAATTTTACAAAAAATTTGCTAAAAGCGTATAATTAGATTTACGAAATTCGTATAATTTCGAATCATGGATGTGTTTTGATTATTCTCGTAGCTAATTACGGCATAAAAAAAAAAGAAACAACAAAAATTTTATACGACCCCTATTACGCCGAAATCGCGAATTCTGGTGCTCAAGACTTTATGCCATTAGACACGCGAATTTATCAAAGAATTTTCAGATATATAAGAGGCACAAGCCTGTTTTTATAAAGGTATCATTAATGTCTCAACAACCGAAATTTTCTTTATGGAATATATAATATTTATATATATATATAAGAATTTGTGTAATTTAGAGACGGTATGAAATTTCATCATCACTTAACTGATTAGGCAAAGGTTTCTTCTTTATTCAATTAATAAAATGATGATGAGGAAGAAAGAAAGAGAAGAGAGAAAAAAAAAAAATAGAAAAGAAATTAGATAAAAATTGATAGACTAATAGACCGTCGCGTCACCCCAGACCTTGGGGCTTTAAATATCTACTATAAGTTCCTAAACCCCTAATTGTGGCGTTAAAGAACATATAATTTATCCCCTAAATTCAATATTCATTTAATAGTCAGTCTCTCTTATCGTTGTACCTTATATGCTATATGGATATACAGGGTGATTCAGAATTCGTGATAAATTTCTTGAGGGGTTGATCCCCCCGTTAGAATTGGTATCGAAAGTTTCCTTTAGCCATTTTTTTTTCCTTGGAATATATATATTTTTTTATACATCACTTGTCGATTTTGAAAAATCCCAAATGATGCCAATGAGTTGTTCTTTTTTTTTTTTTTACTTCTCCTTCTTCTTCTTCTTCTTCTTCTTCTTCTCAATATCAGAGACATTTCTCGATGAAAGTTTCTCATTTGATGAAAGATGTTGAAAAAAATACTGGCTTATGCTTCCAAGGGGGGGAAAAAAAAAATAAAAAAAAATGACTAAGGGGCTATTCAACAAATACGTTCGCTTTTAGGGGCGGGGGGGGGGGGGCGGAAAAATGTGACGTTCGGTTTTTATGTATAGAATCCGTGTTTTGGCACGAAAATTTCGTTAAAGTGAGAAATGAAGGGCTGCTTCTGAATATCTTTTTTATAAAATTATTAAAAATGGCAGTAAAGCGAGGGGCGGAGGGGGGGTCGAGATTTGTGACGTATTATTTTCGGGGAGTCTAATCAAACGAACCATCGTTACATAGGGCGGGGGGGGGGGCAGGGGGGTCTAAAATCGTCCGAAAAAGCGAACGTATTTGTTGAATGGGCCCTAAGGAACTTTACGATACCAATTTTGACAAGGATCAAACAACTCGAGAGATTATATACGAATTTATTTTTTTCTTTTTAATCACCCGTTATACTATATTTAGATATAGATATATTATACCAATATAGTTGATTAGCGTTGGCTATTTTACTTGATGAAGTAAAGAGGCGGGTATATACCCTAATGGTTTATACTTAATAATTTTTACTGGAATTAAGGTTACGCATTTTACTGTTTGTCATATTCTTGGGATGGGAGAGGGGGGGGAGAAGGAGAGGAGAAGAGAGACAGTCTATGGAATTAACGATGATTAAGCTAATATGACAGAACATTCATTACCCTACTCACGACTCTCCATTTTATTCAACCACTATGTGTACCTTTATTATATTGTACAAACTTAATTTTGTACGTAAATGTTTAATGTATGAGAAAAAAAAATTGAGCTTCGAGGAAATTGAAATAATGGTAAGAATTTTGAGAAAAAATATAATAAAAATATCGACTCATGTATGTAAGTATGTATGTATGTATGACGTAAGATAAACGTCTCACGGTCTTCGACAGCTGCTTTTGTATGTCATATGTATCCGTCTTGGGGTAGAAGTTGTTTTAAATCAAAAAACAAAGAAGAAAAACTAAAAGACAAACATGACGATAATAATTTTGGAACTTGTTTTTAGTTTCTCCGGGGTTTAGTCTATAATTTTTACTATTCTTACTAATTTAGCTCAAGGATCTGGTTTAATGTTTCAACAACCTCGAAGTTTAGACATTAGAATTCCAAATTTTCGGAATACTGACAGTTCAAAACTTCAAAATCCTAAGAATTTGAAAATCTTGTTCAATTTCTTAAAGGTCCGGCGTTTGAAAATTTCTCAAATCGGTTTTGTAGAATTCCGGAAAAACTACCCTTTTCTGAAAATCTATGGATATGCTTTTGTGGGACGACTATTTTTTTTTTTTTTCCAACTCCCCATTGAAAATCTTGTAGTAGACGTCGAAAAAGGAATCCTGTCCAATTTTTAACTCTCAATTCCAATTCTAAGAACTCGCACTCTTCTTTTTAAGTTTTCCCATGCTAAAAGCATGGAAATATTACTACTTTTTCTTTAGCCGCGCACAACTCAGCTGCATTTCAATGGATTGTTCTCATCCAAGACTCATTTGACAGAGAATTTGATGTTCTTCAAAAATGCCCATGATAGTTTGATTGATTTGAAAATATTGAACTTGACATTTTTGTTAGAATTTTATATTTAAAAAAATCAAAGTCCTTATATCCTTTGAAATACTGGTTTGAGAGACTTTATTCAATGGATTTTTTTGTAGAAAAATAAATTTTCTACAAAATTGTCCAAAAGTTTTTTTCTCCAAGTCCAACTGTTTATTCGCCCACAGTGAGAAAGAAGAATTATGCATAAAATCGACTTTGAAGGCTCACACAGGTGCAGCGGTTGAAACCACAGCCAAACTACCTGAAGCACTTTTGAAGAACACTAAATTCTCTGTAAAATGAGTCTTGGATGAGAACAATCCATCGAAATGCGGCTAAGTTGTGCGCGGCGAAAGAAAAATTCGTAATGTTTCCATGCTTTTAGCATGGGAAAACTTAAAAAGAAAAGTGCGAGTACTTAGAATTGGAATTAATAGCTAAAAATTGGACAGGATTCCTTTTTCGACGTCTACTACAAGATTTTCAATGGGGAGTTGAAAAAAAAAAAAAAAAAATAGTCGTTTCAAAAAAAGCACCCTAGTATATACACAATATGCCAAATCCATGCATATATATTATATCTATAAGTTCTATCAGGTGTTAGTAGCTCGTTGGACTTCTCAAATAACTCATCTGCACGCCCCGAGCCACTCGGCACCATATTCGATATTTCTCCTTCGAAATTCAATGCCGTTTATTTCATTAACTTCAAATATGTCAACGGGGTTTCGTTTATAAATCTCTTCTCTACCCTCCGAATTCCTCGGCGAATATTCACCGCACCACCCAATTCACCCTTATATCTATACCTATGTATATATATATATTATATATACATATATTGTATTGCTATATCCAACACCTGAAACCCGGGAGGAAATGGTTATTCGTTTTCGAACATTTTCGATCAAATTTTGTTATTTTGTTATTTTTTTCTTTCTTTCTTCATATTTATATTTATCGTTGTTTAATTTTTTCGAATTCTTTTTCATCAACTTTAGTTTCATATCATAAGAAATTTTTTCTTTTTACTTATCTCATTCCAGTTCTTCAAAAGTATAAAAATTCCGAAAGAAAGAAAGAAAGAAAGAAAGAAGAAAAAAAAAACAGAAATCTTTATTTCTGATTATAATTCCTCTTCTTTAATCTCTATTGTTTTTTTTTTTTTTTTATTTCATTTTTTATTTTTCATTTTTCCGTTCTGTTTTTTTTTTTTTCTTTCTTTTTTATTTTTTAGGGTGAATCGGAATCCTGCGGATTTCAATACCAGAATATAATTCGTCGGTCGGATTTAGGTACGTTTACCTTGAATAGCGTTAAAAGTAAATTCAAATTCTTCTATATACAAATATATATATATATTTATTATATATAGGTATATAAATCCGAACGGCCTTGATGATGAAAATTTGGTTTATTCAAACGTTTAACCATGCGGACTACTTTGCAGCACCCTAAAATCCACTCAACAAGACCAACCTGATTGCGTTTTATTAAAAACTTTTCATTGTCTCTGTATATAGGCACGAGGTTTCACAACCAACCAAGCCCCTCACACCTCGATCCTTACCTAAATTATAATCAATTTTTTAATTTTTTTTGCAATTTTCGAAATTTTTCACAAATTTTTTCTTTTATTTTATTTGTTATTTTTTTTTTTTAACTAATTACCCAAGTGCGTGAGCGGAAATGTATTTACTGTAACATACGAAATGAACACCTTCTCACTCAATTAAGTATTCTATTGTTTTGAAAAATGATAAAATCGATATAAACCGAACAGGCATATATACAATTCATTTTTAAAAATCACTTCAACTGTGTAATTTCAAGTTGACGTTGATTGAAGTACATGTAGGTAGATTTTTGTTAAATTTATTATTTAACCCATTTAAATATACAGGGCGAGTCTTCCCTGGTATCGAATGAGGGAGGGGCTTATTATCGCAGACGATCTGCTCCTTTCTATTCATACTTGTTATCGTCGTATCGGGAAACCCCACTTTTATTTTCACGTACGGTCAACACTACCAGAAATCTCACTCTGTTATCATAATCCCAAATGAGAACATAGAAAGGGGCAGAGCGTCTGCGATAATAAGCCCCTCCCTCATTCGATACCAGGGATGACTCGCCCTGTATATATTTATATACTATATACGATACACGCGTTTAAGAACACGTTGTTAGACCACGCGCGTCTTCGTCCGCTACCGCGTTCGCTTTCATCGGCGATGATTAAGTAATGAGAAGAACCAGGGGCTCGCGAGAAAGCGAGAGAAATAATATAAGATGATAAAGGAAGAGAGAAAGAGGGAGAGAGAGAGAGACTCCCTTCCGAGCTGCTCCAGCACCCCACGAACGAGGGATATCCCTCTCTCTCTCTCTCTCTCTCTTTCGTTCGCGCTTTCTTCCCTTCTCCTCCCTTCAGTCGGTCCACGAAACCTTCCTTAGCTCCCTGACACCCCTTGCTAGGCGCCCGCAAAACTGACGAAATAGACCCTTGATTGGACAGAGATCACTTTGTATTTCTATATCCGCTTAATATCTGACTAAGATTTATTATCATTTGTCACGTTGATGTTATAGTTATATATATAGAATATCATGATCGGTATATTATATACAAGGATGATTTATTATGTATCAACGAAACGTATTTTTAAGGGTAAATTTTCCTCTACCCAAAAATTCGGGGTAAGCCAATAAATACCACCGTTTCGTTAAATTTACGATTTCAATTAATCAAGAAGAAGAAGAAGAAGAAGAGAGAAATTCTGCCTTTTCGGAAAAACAAAAAGCATAAATAAATAAATGAATTTCTTTCTTTTTTTCTTTTTTTAAATATATATATATTGCATATGCCACCCTGTATACATATACAGATGTAAACATGGTTTATGTTTAAGGGAGGTAGTGCACGTGTGCGTATATCTTTGGCTCCCTCACAGCTCACTGAGTATTTGATAGTGAGCCCCGGTGGTGGGTTATAGTCTCTAGTCAGTTATAACATTGGCTCCCGTCTTAAAGCTACTCCGTATGGCGTATACCATACGCCTTTCTCAACTCATTTCATGTTCCCCTAAGATCAGAGTCAAAGCAACCGCGCCCTCCCCCTTCCTACTTGAGAATATAAAGATGTGAGAGACGGGATGAAATTCTCACGAGAAACACGTTCCAAAAACTTTATATTAATGTATCATAGTTCTCATTTAGAAAAAAAACAAAAACAAAATGTAGGTAGCCTAGTTTTGATCACGCGGTTATCAACGCGAGAGCCTTCTCAGTTTCATCGAAATATTATATATATATATATTATTATATATGTATGTATTATACGTGTAGTATCTACATGTGTATATAAACGCGAAAGGCAAAGGCCACCGCTGAAAGGTTTGGGCGTGGTAATTGGTGGGCAAGAAACCTTCGTTACCGAATAACTAATTGTAATCTTTAATCTTTGAGACCCTGCTACTATACACTATACTATAAGGCGCTGCTGGGAAAATGCGAGGAGCAAAGGCTAGGGCTAGGATGATGGCGAGGGTGAGAGCGAGGGAGAGAGCGAGAGCGAGGGCGAAGGCGAGGTAGCACGACAAAGGTTCTTTTTAATTTTTAAACACTCGATGCAAAGGATCGATATAAACCGAAGCCCGCGAGCTTCTTTATTTATATACATAGGTATTATACTTATATTATTACTTATAATATTAAAATATACATTATAATATATAGAATTTATTCATTATTATATATATATATGTACTAAATAGAACAAGAAATATTCGCTATACGAGTGCACGTAATAATCTTTAAACAGCTGCAACGCACGTGCAACGAACTACTGTACAGAACCCCGTCTCCCTTTATTCATCTCTCGACGTTTCTAATCCATTAAATTTTCCGTCTTCGATGCTCGCGTCTTCTTCTTCTTATCCTCTTTCTATTCTTCTGTATTTCACATTGTATAAAATCTGTACCTGGATGTACATAGTTGTAAGAAAGAAGAAGGAAGAAATAAAGAAAGAAAGAATACCTGGATGTACACTAAAAGAAAAAGAAGAATGAGGAATAAATGTCTTGGGGACTAATTCGTCGCCCTTAAAACAGGTAGAACAGAATCGGCAAAGCGATCGTGTAATTGCTTGCCCCTGTAAAACCTCCATTATCTTGATTGTTGGACGCAGAGAGCGAGCATAAATATCCCTACCGTTTCCAGCGGCGTGGCATGGCGCGTCGTCGTTCGTCGGGTTAGAAAAGCAGGCGCTCAGGCCTCAAGCTCAGCTCAGCTCAGCTTCGGTTCGGTTCGGTTCAGCCTTAAACCTTCGCCTCGCTCCATCCAACGCAGCGACTCTAGTTTTTAGAGTCGCGCTTGCGCCTAGGCTGACCCCCACCGCTCGAGGACCGCCACGCGACTGACTCCCCACCACCGATACGCCGCGCGTGTGTCACGCTCCGGGTTCACTCCGTCTAGTAATATGGAGGGGATGAACGTTGGTAGTGGGGGAAGTCCGCCCGCCGTTCGTGAACGTTAGTCTTGTACCCGCGGTGCAACGTGATGGACGTGCGTGTGTGTACGACGCGCGTGTGACTTTATAGATACGAAATAGATACATATATTATATTAATTCTATACGGCGGGGTGCGTGTTTTATTTTCATTTTCATTTTACAATTAGAAAAAAAAAACAAAAAAACAATAAATTAAATTCATATGAAAAATTGAACAAAACACAACAACAACAACAACAATTTATTTATTCATTCATTTTAATTCATTAACGTTTGTGAAGTGGCGATAGAATTTTTACAGTGTTAATTAAAAACAAATAGTAATTAAATCATCATTATTGTTTATTATTTCATCCTGATTTCATATCAATTCAATGATTGATGATTAATGAAATAAATAAATAAATAAATAAAAAATATACAAAAATTGATAATATTGAGATTGAGAAAACTAAAACTAAAAACTAAGACTTAAAACAAAGTTTACCGATTATCTATTTTTTTATAACACGGCCTAGTATCGAATCTGCGTATAATATTAACAAATAATTAATTTTATCATCGTTATGAACGATTGGTGTTATACATTATAGTCGCGGACGAGCGACTTTTACGATTTTAAAATCTATACCATATTCATTTTTATTTTTTACGGTTTTTTTGGTTTTTTTCTATTAAGAAAAAAAAAATGAGATGAAATCCTTCAACAACAACAAAACAAAAAAAAAAACAAAGGAACGAATCTGATAAAACATTATCGTTCTACTATTCGAAATAGTGAAAACAAACAACAAAAAGAAAAACTCTAAATAATTAATAATAATAATAATAAGAATAATAAGAATAAGCAGAATAATAAAGGTTCGATGGCCTCTGATAAATCGCACGAAAATACACATAAAAATATTTTGCGAAATGATAAAAGGATAAAACTAGTACAAAATAATAATAATAATAATAATAATAATAATAATAATAAAACTAAAGGATAAATGAGATTTTTATTTTCTTCATTAAAAAATAAATAATTATTAATTTAAAAATCTGTATAATTATAATTACAGAAAAGTGATAAATAAATTATATCTTCGTTTGTCACTTTGTAATTTTCATTGAATCGAATCTAATAAGATTATTCTCTCTCTCTCTCTCTCTCTCTCTGCGTGTGTACGTGTGTGTATATGTGTGTTATTGTGTATTATTGTGTGTATATTTGTGTACAGTGAGATAAAAAGCCACAGTGTGACCCAGGATTATGAAAAAAATCTAAAAAAAAAAAAAGTTTTATAAATCAGTGATGGTTTTAACGAAAACAACGATACAATTGACGATATTCAAATTTCGAATTTTATATTTAATTCGATGATATATTGTCAAAAAACTTAACACGTTAATTGATTATAAATAATCAATTTATGTGCCGGATGACTTTTCGAATATTTAATCTCAAAGCCTAAGCTTGAGCTTATACAGTACTATTACTATAATGTCGCTGCACCGAACCGCTTCATCAATAATAAGGAGTAAGACGCTAGGGGAGAGATCTGGCAGGCAAGTGAATAATAATAATAATAATTAATTATTTTATTTCAGGTTTTTTTTTATTTTTTAACAAATTTTTTATCTCATTTTTATTATATATTATTCAATTATTGTTTTATCACACTATTTATTACTCGATTTATTATTACTATTTTCATTCACGTATAACAATAGTTATTAATTCTTAGATCTCTTAGTTGTTTGTTGTTGTTGTTGTTTTTTTTCGTAAAATACGAAAATAATATTTTATTTTTTTTTATACATCATATAATGACGTAAATATACTAAAAGCTTAATACAACTTGTTATATATATTTCGTTATTTTGACATCATTACTATATAATATATATATATAGAGGTGGATGGATAAAAATAATAGTAAAACGTGCGAGAAATAATAAAATCGATCGTTTTGTTCCTAAACACCCAAATTGCTTGTGCTGTGCTCCCCTATTTCCGTATATTACTTCTATACGACGACTATACGACGACTACGACTACGACTGACTACCCAACATAGACGAAACTGCCAAATTACATGCCTACACACAATACGGTAAATTGATGATGTCGACTACTTGTCTGTCTTTACTATATAAATTGCGAAAAGATTTCTACCCTCTTCTATCATTATTATCATTATTATTATTATTATTATTATTATTATTATTATTATTACTCTCCCATTATCATTAATATTATATAACGTGTCATTTGTCGGTCGGTCAATCTCTATATTTGATTTTTTATTATATTATTATTTTTGATATTTCTTTTCTATTTAAATATATATATTATTTATTTTATCTAATATAATATAATATAATACAATATAAAAATATCGTTGACTCGCAGGGACGCGTGTCGGGTTGCATGGTTCGCGTAGCACAGGGGTAAATGGGCCGCGATGATGTAGCTATACATATACGATAGTGTTTCTAAGTCCTCGTGTGTATTATATACCTGTACATGATAGAAAAGAAAAAAAAAGAAGAAAAAAAAAGAGGAATTGGATATATGTTTGTTTTTTTTTTTTTTTTTTTATTCTTTGAAGATATTTTCTATTTTGATAAGCTGATGATCTTTACCAAATTCATTATTATTATTATTATTATTATTATTATAATATTGTATTATATTATTTATGGTATTGTCACGTATATTTGTATAATATAACCACGTCCCTGGGTCGCGGTATAGGGGTATATATAATAACAGCTCATCGTATCGTAAAAACGTGCAATTAATACACGTTCATTAGGAGTTCACGAGCGAACCATACCGCTTCGACTGATTGATATAATTGGATAAACACAAACCTGCCGCGTTGTGTATATATATATATATATATATATATATAAGCTATATGCTAGGGGTAGATGTATAGATATTATATATCGATCGATATCTATATAACGATAGTATGTATATATCTATATAACTATATAGAAATCACGTAGTATTCATTGTAGTAGTAGAAGTAGGAGTCGCAACGAAACCATTTAAACAAGCCAATTAGAAAAGAAAATCTTTTATTTTTTTTTTTTTTTTCTTTTGCCTTTCGTTACAAATTTTTACAAAAATCTTTCTTCTCTTTTAATATATCAATTTATTGGCGAGAAATATACCTACGGTATATATGTATATACATAATATATAAAAATACGTGATATGAATTCGATTTAGTACGAATCATGACATGCAATTCGAGTATGCGAGTATGAAGAAGGCGGTTCAGTTCGAAATAAAAATGAAATAAGAAATAAAAAGAACGTCGACTGGCTGGCTGGCTGGCTGGCTAGAGGCGAGAGAGATTGAACAAAAGAAGAGAGACAGACACGGCGCGACTACATTACGACGACGCGACTCTACGCGACCCGACGCGATGTTGGGTTGCTCTGCTTCTGCTTCTGCTTCTGCTCTGCTCTGCTCTGCTCTGCTCTGCGCTGTGCTGCGCGACTCCGACGTTCAAACCGCGTCGAGCAAGCAAGCAAGCAAGCAAGCGAACGAACGAACGAACGACCCTATATAGACGAGGGGGTCGCGCGGCGCGTAGCTCGAGCTGTCCGGGGGTTCGCGCCCCCGATCGATTCCCGGAAAGTAAATAAAATTTCGCCTCGCGTTCGTTGCCTCGAGTATACACTATATACGTATAAGGTACCCGTACTCGTACCGTACGTTACGTTACGTTACGTTACGTTACTTTACTTTACGTACGTACGTCTCTTTAAGCTCGCATTTTTCCCCAACTTCCTTATTTACACCCGGTGATCTCTTCGTATTCACTTTTATAAATAGCAAGTTGCGAAAATAATTAATATCATTATACCACGATATATTGTTTTACGGTTTATTCTATTCTGTATTTTTTTTTTTTTTCAAACACCACACTTCCGGAGCCAACGGTAATTACCACCACACTGGGTTAGCATAACCCAACGTTTTGTCTTGCGAATATCTCAGCATCCAATATACCGATTTGGGTGCTTTTTTTTTAAATCGAAGTGTCAAACAATTAGGAAAAAATATGTCTGCAGAAAAAAAAAAACAATGGCTCTCATAACTTTTAAGATACTTATATGAATAAATCTTGGAGAAAATGTTTTCAAATTTTGAAATTTGAATAAAGTACTGGATTACCGTAACCTAGTCTGATGTTTGACGGTTAATACGATATGAATTTTCTATATACTCATATTGTCGATAATTATATAAACTAAGCTTATCAATAAAAAATTAGTGGAAAAAAAAAAAGAAGAAGAGCTTTCGTATTTATTTTAACGTATATATTTATATATATGTATATGAAAATGACCTTATGACGAAAGGTGGTAGGTACTTGACGATTATTCGACATTTAAAAATAATTCTAGTAATATCTCAAAGTCTTTGCGAATGGGAGTACAGGGAGTATATATATAAAGGAGTAGAAAGAAGAGAGCGGGGGGGGGGGGTTGCCGCGTTGAGACTAATTGCGTCCCGGAGAGGCCTGTGGAAAATTAGGTAAAACGAGAAAGAGAAAGAGAAAGAGAAAGAAAGATGAGGTGAGAGTTCAAGGTTGCGTAAAAGAGTTGCTCTCCCCATACCCGAGCATATTAATATACCTATTATAATTATATAATAATAATAATAATAATAATAATAATAATTTCAATCAAAAATTTAACAACAGATTTATCTTCAATCGGTATATTAATGATATCATATAATAATTGATATTATTTTTTGCTTTTATAAATTTGTATTACGAATATTACGGAATATTATATGACTTGAATACGAGATTGTTTTTTTTTTTTTTCCTTTTCGTTAATTAGATAGATTCTAGTATATATATGTTATATGTATAATTTATCATCAGATTTGTATATATTTATATAGATATAGATATATGAAAAGAGTATTTGGTTAGTACCTACCTATAGCTGAAACGAATGGATAGTAGCGTGAACTCGTATTGTATACATATACTTATACATATATTATATATATAACACCTATCCGGTGGTCGTTCATCATTTTGCAAACTTTTGCAAATTAATTTTATATATATATATGGGAAATTCCACCCCAACCCGACCTATACGTCTGACCCTCACCCCTTCCGATTAGAGTCATAATTTGTTTATGTTGTTCCACCTTTTCGAAAGAACACTTTGAATTTTTTTTTTTTTCAGATTTTTTTGAAACCGTCCGATTCATCCATGATTTATGAAAATAAACACATCGATAGCCCGGATTGAAAAATCTGAAAAAATTCTTAAAAATCCTGCTTCAGTTAACAAAATTTTCAGACCTGTAGCCAAAGTGGGCAGACGTTTGCTTTTCATATTATTCAACATTGTTCTCGGTAAAAAAAAAAACTGTAAATATTATAGAAACGAACGTCTGCTCACTCTCTGGGTCAAGGCTTGAAAATATTGATAAACGAAGCAGGATTTTTGAGAATTTTTTTTTAAAGATTTTTCAATTTTGCCTATCGATGTGTTCATTTTCAATAATCATAGGTAAATCGGACGGCTTCCAAAAAATCTGGAAAAAATTCAGTGTGTTTTTTTTTCGAAAAGGTGGAACAACATAAAATATTATGACTCTAATCGGAAGGGGTGAGGGTCAGACGTAGGTCGGGTTGGCGTGGAATTCCCCATATAAACTCACTCCGCGGTCAAACATTATTTTCAAATTAATAACTCTATATAAATACGTACGTTTAAACACTCGCTCATTCTGTTTCTTCTCTCATGTCATATTATACTCGTATATATAATGCTAGTCTATGCCGGTGTGGTTTTGTTGCTTGATATTATACACACACGTACTATTATACGTAAAACTATTATACATACATATATGAGGGTGCTTTTTTTTTTGGAACGACTATTTTTTTTTTTTTTTTCTTCAACTCCCCATTGAAAATCTTGTAGTAGACGTCGAAAAAGGAATTCTGTCCAATTTTTAGCTCTTAATTGCAATTCTAAGTACTCGCACTCTTCTTTTTAAGTTTTTCTACGCTGAAAGCATGTAAACATTACGACTTTTTCTTTCGCCGCGCACAACTCAGCCGCATTTCGATGGATTGTTCTTATCCGAGATTCATTTTACAGAGAATTTAGTGTTCTTCAAAAGTGCTTCAGGTAGTTTGGCTGTGGTTTCAACCGCTGCACCTGTGTGAGCCTTCAAAGTCGATTTTATGCATAATTCTTCTTTCTCACTGTGGGCGAATGAACAGTTGGACTTGGAGAAAAAAACTTTTTGACAATTGTGTAGGAAATTTATTTCTCTACAAAAAAGTCCGATAAATAAAGTCTCTCAAACCAGTATTTCAAAAGATATAAGGACTTTGATTTTTTTAAATATAAAATTCTAACAAAAATGTCAAGTTCAATATTTTCAAATCAATCAAACTATCATGGGCACTTTTGAAGAACATTAAATTCTCTGTCAAATGAGTCTTGGATGAGAACAATCCATTGAAATGCGTCTGAGTTGTGCGCGGCTAAAGAAAAAGTAGTAATATTTCCATGCTTTTAGCATGGGAAAACTTAAAAATAAAAGTGCGAGTACTTAGAATTGGAATTAAGAGCTAAAAATTGGACAGGATTCCTTATTCGACGTCTACTACAAGATTTTCAATGGGGAGTTGGAAAAAAAAAAATAGTCGTTCCAAAAAAAGCACCCTCGTGTATATGAATATTTATTGTTGTGTATAATAAGCAGGTAATAAGGATTGTCAATATAACTTATATAGAGTATAAAGACATAAATTAATTTATAGGGTATGGGTATCCGAATTGAATTATGAGATTGAAGTACAGAGAGATATTGAGAGAGAGAGAGTATTTTAATTTATTGAAAAACGACTACAACGATACGATCCTTCTTCATCTTCATCTTCATCTTCATCTCCATCTCATTCTTCTTATTCTAATTTGACTCTTAGCACCGCTAACGAGACGTTCCTAGTATAGCATAAAGCGAAACCTTTTGCGCGTGCTATTCGACCTGGGATTAAGGGATTTATTTTTATACTTTTATTTATTTATTTATTTATTCATTTACTTACGTTACTCACTTACTCACTTATTTACTTATTTACTTATTTACCTCTTCTTCGTCTTCTTCTTCTCCTCCTTTTTTTTTATTCTTCTCTTTATTCGGCAGTGTTAATATACCTATGGATATAAATCTCAGCCAATTCACGGCGCTTAATTAATGTGTAATAAAATTCCTATCAAGATTAATTGTGCGAGAATAATAAAAAAGGAAGAAAAAAAAGATAGAGAGGGTATAAGGAACAGAAAAGAAAATAAAATAAGAAAAAAAGAAAAAAAAAAAAACAGAAAAGAAAAGATTTTATGATTTATTAAACATAAATGGGATTTTTAAACGAAATCGAAAGAATCGAAATGAAACGATTTATAAAAGAAAAACAAAAAAGAAGAAGAAAAAAGAAACAAACAAGAAACGAATAAAAAATTATTGAAAAGGACTGTAGCAATTATAATATTATATTTATAATGGAAACGTGTTTTTTTAATTTTTTTTCTTCCAAATTTTTTTATTTACGTATATTACGTACGGTAGTACATAATGTATGAAAGTCTCGAGTTATACATATAGAATATAATAAAAGATGTATATTTAAATATAATGAAGGAATTGCGTAGGGGTTGTAATTTTTGGAAAATTCCTAATTGGTTGGTACGTTTGGGATAATATCTCTGCGTACTTTTTCGTAAAGAAAGTTATACGCGTGGGGTGGTTGCCAAACGTGTGTACAGGCAAATTTACCTATACTGTATAAAATACCCTACGTCGCGTTGCGTTGCGTCGCGTCGCGTAGCGTCGTCGTGACGGCGCGGGGGAACCTCGGCGAGTAAAGAAAGAACCTTTTTTGGAGAACGAGCGCGGTGATTTATCAAGATTGCTGCCGTCGTTCCCCTCTGCGCAGTTATCCTCCTTCCCATATCTATCTCTCTCTCTCTCTCTCTCTCTTTCTCTCTGTATTCGTATTCACACGCCGACGCTCCTCTTCTCTCCTCTCTTTCTACTACCCATCTTTCCGCGTCCCTCAACTCGTACCTACTACCCTACACCCTACACGGTAAAAATTTATTTTTGTCTGTCTTTTTTTTTTTCTTCTTTTTTTTTTTATTTTCCATGGATCTGGGGTCCGAGTAGGTATAGTACCCCCCCGAGTGGCGGTGGTGGTCGAGGAAGGGTCGTTTCTACCCACGTATATGTATAGTAACCTATATATTAGTGTGTGTGTATATACCATATATATACCAAGGGTGGTGGTGGGTGGGTGCGAAGGGCTGAGGGTTGGTTGTGTCGGAATATTATATTTCATTCCGTTGGGTCGTAAACCTGGAACAGAAAGAAAAAAACAAAAAAAAAAACACACACACAAAAAACACAAAAAAGGTCGTCACCTCGAGTCTTCCACGCGGAAGGCCGCAGCCGGTTGGTTGTTTTCCGGGTGATTCTCGCTTTCGGAAAAAAAAAAAAAAAAACAAAAAAAAAAACTCGATCACTCTTTTTCCGCGCTTATATATTATTCCCTCGTCCCTTGTACCTCATACCTGATTCTTTTTTCCATGTATTTTAACGATTTTTCTTGTTTTTTTTTTTAAATTCTTTTTATTTGTTTAAAAAAATATATAAAAAAAAATCTTATATATTTTCTCTTTGATTTTCGAATTCTTTGCATTTTTGGTTTTTTCTTTCTTTCTAATATACAAATATCATTCGTTATCACGTATATTGTTGGCGAAAAAAACAAGAAGAAGAAGGAGAAGAAGAAGGAGAGTAAAAAAAGAAAAGAAAAAAAAATTCCGAAAGTTTGAAATAAAACAAATATAACTCCGAAAAATAAATTTAGCTCAACTAATTAGTTGAAAAGCTTTCGTTTCTTTTCTTTTTTTTTTTTTTCTTAATCTTCTTCTTCTTCTTCTTCTTCGTTTTCTTACAATTATTGCGATTATCTTAATTCTTTTTCTCCTTCGAACCAATTATTTGTTTGACAAGAGATTATAAGTTGTGTAATAGTAAGAAAACGAGAAAAGTAAGAAAACGAAGGGAAGATAATAATAATAATAATAATAATAATAATAATAATAATAATAATAATAATGAAAAATAAAAATCAAGAAGACGAAAGAACAACTTGTTGTTTGTTGTGATTATCTGCTTAGTTTACTCTGTATACACCTGTACCTAATAAATTATTAACGTTGTCTCTTATTTTTTTTTTTCTTTATTTCTTCACTTACTTTTTCACTTCTTAAAGAAAATTTTATCAACGATCTCTAAATCTCGTCATTATAATTATAAATAGGTACACAAAAAAAAAAATAATGTAATGTAATTTCCGAATTATAAACGCTATTTAGGTATTATATTTATTACTGATGATAATGATTATAATAATAATAATAATAATAATAATAATAATTGAACAAATCCTCATTATACTAGATACAAAAAATCCGTTCCTATATATATGAGTATATAGATATATTATGTATATCCCCTATTTCTGTATTTCTCTCTCTCTCTCTGCACTCTCTCTATGTACGTATACACAATTCGTTTGCTAATCGTTTTTCGTACAAAAATCCGAACCCTATCGTTCAGCTCCTTCTCTCTCTTCTCTCTTTTCTCTCTCTCTCTTTCAACTTCCATACCCTATAACATCCTTCGAGCCCCGAGAGTCATGGGGTCAAATCGCTGGGGTGTGTCGATGTTTTAATTGCCTCGAGCTGGTCCATTTTCGACCGAATCGATCTTTATACGCTCGGGTCAAACTGGCTGACCTCTTGCTATACAGACTGGATAAAAAATTTTAACCTTGCCTCACATTACAATTTTACTCACAGATTTAACAAATTTTTTTTTTTTTTAATATAGTTTTTCTCTATCTTCTTTCGCTACGAATAAATTTTTCTAATTTCTCTCTCTCTCTCTCTCTCTCTCTCTATCTATCTCTCTGAACGTTCACTGTGTGTTTCATATTTTCGAAAAATGAACAAAAAAAAAAGAAAAGAAAAGAAAATTCCGTTTTTAAGGATTCCAAAATCCAAAATCTGTACATTTTTTTATTTTCTTTTTCTTCTAATATTGAAATTGCATGTATATATATTACATAGACGTATGTATGCATCATTTAGACAGATCGTTGTAGATGTTTTGAAGGGAGATAAAAAGGATTGAAAAAATAAAAAAAATAAAACTAAAAAAAAAAGAAAAAAAAAAAGCTAAACTTCAGAGTTCTTCTTACGTTAGTCGTTCGAAACCCCTTGACGGTGACGGCAGGCAGGCGTCGTGTGTACCGAAACGCGTGAAGCGATTTGCATATCGAAAGCGCTAATAATCGATTGGATTATCTAGTTATTTCACGTGAATACGAATCAGCCTTTTTACCAACACCCGCTAAGGATAAGGAAAATGCGAAGTTTTTCTCGTCTCCTTTCTCGGTTTTACATATACATACAAATTTTTTTTTTTTTTTTTTTTTTTATAGCTCAAAAATTGAGCCTGTTTCACGCTAAAACGTTTCATTCAATTCATTACGATTTTACATTTTATACAAAAATAAAAATATATCGTTTTTCAAAAGACAGAAAAGTTTCAATGGTTTCCGAAAATTTTTCCGTCTCATTTTTATACGAAAAATAAAAATTTTTCAAACGATTTTCCAATCAAATTTAAACTAATGAATATTAAAAAAAAAAAAGAGGATATTATTATTGTGTAAAAAATTCTTTACCATTTTATTTTAATTTTATTTATTTTTCTATTTCATATCATGAGAAAATTGAAACCCACCTACATCCTCCTTGTAGAGGTATAGCTGTTACATATCATTGAATCTGCACACGTGGCTCGTGTGTTGCGTATAATCGATATATAAGTATCTTACATTCGATATGACACACGTGTATAAGTTATTACTTATTAGGTCTATATAAAAGGTACCTATATAAATATTTTATCTAGGTAATTTGTTATAATATAGTTGGTGTTTTCTCGTAGTTTCGCATGTGTAACGACGACAAGACGCTTCCTTTTCGTGACGGAAGTTAACACTTGTTGCGGAAATGACGAGTTAATCCTACAATTATAACTCCCGAGCGAGTTCGTTGCTTTATACTATAATATAATACACCTTTTTGTTTTGGTTCGTTTTGTTTTTTTCTTTTCTTTATTTTTCTTTTCTTTTTTTATATTTTCATTCATTTTTCATCACTTTATTGTCAACGTATAATTTCAATAAGGTTTTATCCATCAATATACCTTGTCGATCGAAAGTTTCTCCTATTCTGCTATTATATAGACGTATCATCATCATCATCCCTTTCATTCTTTGATTCTTGTTATAGAAAAAAAAATTAAAAAAATATACATACATATATTTTTTTCCTTTCTAATTTTATCTTATTTTATTTTATTTCGATTATTTTTATTGTTAACGAAATTTTTTTTGAGAACGAACAAAAACAGAAAACTATTTTTAATATTTCTTCAATTTTTGCGAATTACATGCGAATTAATTATACAATAACGAAAATATTTTTACTATCATACCTATATTATTTTCGCTTTTCAAAGAAATATTCGGGTGGTTCTTAAATACCAAATTGACGAGTGAAGTATGGCGACCTTCAGACAAAAAATAAAAAAAAATTGTCCCCAAATATTAGATTTTTTCTAAAATTCTAACAGGTGCCTAAAGAGTCCTGAACTTTTCCCGTTTCTTCTTTGTTTTTTCAATTTCCCTGCCTTCCTCGTGAAATTTTACTTCGGAAACGATCTTCAGAATATAAAAAAAATCCCATCGTAAGGGTGCTAATCGAAAATTCTAATATTTTCGCGTAAAATTGTGCAAAAAAATCAGGCTCAGGGGCTAACATCATAGACAGATTGACCGACAAAATTTCCTTGATTTTTTTCTATATAGTGGAATTTTTTGGAGCAAAATTGACCCAAAATCGAATGGGAAGAAAAAAAAATCATAAGATCCGATGTTATTTAAACGAGAAACTTCGAACCTCTTTAGGCACCTATTGGAATATTTTAAAAAATCTAATATTTAGGGACAATTTTTTTTGATTTTTTGTCTGAAGGTTGCCATGCTTCACTCGTCGAGTTGGTATTTAAGGACCACCCTAATATATATATTATATATATATACATTATACATATATATTTGTTATCGAATGAAACCCGACGCAATTTACGATCAAACGATATTACACTTTTCTTTCCATAAGTTACTACTACCCCTTAGCTTTTCTTTATATGCCTTGAATCAGAACACATTACCTATTATAGTATATAGGCTTTTGGTCCTTTGTATTTTATTCTTTTCACCTAACTCTTTACCATCATGATAATATTCCATTAATCTTTTTATACAAATATACCTCGATTTAATGAATTCATCAACGAATCGGGTTAAAGAAATAATAAAAAAAAGAAACGTCATCATTGATTTTATTAATATTATTCGGTCCTTACTTACTATACTTCGTTAATATTTCTCAATTCATTTATTATACAGAGATTATGAAATATGTATAATGCATACATTAAAAAAAATCTTCAGGAATCACCTTTTCTTTTTTTTTTTCCATTTTTTTTCTCTGTTCCTTTCAACCCTCTCGGTTTTTTTTTTTTACCCTTTTTTTTTTAGAGTTTAGCCAACCACTTCGGATTAAAACGATTCTTTTTTTGCTACATGTATGTAAAGTTTTTTTTTTGCATTTTGCATTTTGTTGCAAGTATATGTATAATCTATTTATTATATATATATATATTAACCTTTAAAGGATTATATTTCTAAAACAATTATTCTCAGGAAATGAGATTATAAATTTTGTTCAATTAAAAGTAAATAATTAAACAGTAAGTAATTAAAATAAACGCAGAAGAAACCTAACGAACGAAATTAGTTGAAATTAATTTTAAACAAAACTGAGGTACCTACCTATCTACCGTATTGTCAAATTTTCTTGAGTACCGACGCGTATTAAAATTGCAATTTTGAGACGAACATTAATTTTCATCAAAATTCTATCTCTATAGTACGCACGATGGGTTTCCACCTGGAGTGGAGGTATAATCTCTAAATTTATAGAAATAATTGTCTTCACTGGTGGTAATGGGAGCTGGTAAGACTTTGGCGTTTCTCTGACGTACAGCTACGTGTACATTATGTATATATATATATATATATATATGTACCTTTCAGTTTACATCTTATATTATATACGTAGCTGGTATGTGTGCAGAATTCTACGTCTCGTTCGTACCCCTAAGTTCGGGGTGAGTTTCGTAACTCGAATCCCACCGCCTTACCGCCCTCTCTCCTGCGTCGTAATTAAATGTCTAATTGGATCGACCTTGAGGTAGGGATTCTCCGAGTGCCTTCTGTCAGGTATTCAACATCCACTGTTCTCTGCTTTAACCAGTCTACCTGACACGATGAATGCGAATAGAAAATCCCCCCGACCATTTTCCTCATACAGCCCCTATATTTCATACTCCATGATATTAATCTCAGGATTTTAACTCTGACTGCAAAGTATAAAGAGCTAAACAAATTGCCGAATAGAAAATACCCGGAAATACACATGTATTATAATTTATTTGATGATTTTTACTATACTGATTAGATTCCTTGTTAAAAATTATAGCCAAAGTTCCTTTACCAAAATTTCGTGGGACTGATGGTTTTCGAATTATTCAAGTTTCAAAAATTTGCACAATATACGACAGCGCTATAACAGCGCCATCTACTCCGCCACGCCTCCTAACCGTTAATCGTCTATTGCGGTCGAGTCGCTATATAGGTAAACTTTAATTGACTTTAATTTCAAAACTACTTATCCCACAAGTTTCTCGTTAAGGAATTTCACTTTCAGAATTGATCAACGAATTCAAATCGATTATATTCAAACTAAAGACTTCGATATGATATCAATTTACACAGGGTGAATATCTTCTGGTAGCGCTTAATAGAAGAATAGTAAGAAGAGAAAAGGGCGAAGCGCGTTTGCGATGATTAAGCCCCTCCCTCGTGCGATACCAGGTAAGATTCACCCTGTATATTAATTAATTACAATATAAAAAAAAAATAAAAAAATCCTTGACCGAATATTATTGCCCCCCTTTTTTCTTTTTCTTTTTCTTTTCATTGAATAATCGTGTTGGATAACCCGGAAATAAGTCAGATTCCTATATCGGAAACCCCCCCATACCCTTGACAAAGTTCAGAGAAGTCGAAGGAAACAGTTTCTGAAAGATCTAATGCTCACTGAATTATATCTTGGTACCCTTCTGTCATTCCTATGTCAGCTGACGAAGGTTACCTTCTTCTTCTTCGTCACTTTGGATCTCTCTAGGCATGTGTGATACCTACTTACAGTCGTCGTGACATTCGCTTACAAGAATTACAAACGAAGGGTGAAAGGGCGGGGGCAGGGGGGGGGGGGGGGGGGGGAAGGGCGACACAGGGCAGCAGCAAGGTCGAAGAAGAGAATTTTGGGTTGGGTCGGTTGGGAAGACACACCGAGAGAGGCTTGATGTGACCCAGCGGTCGCATATTTCTGGTGACAGTCTCGTTGGGAGAACCGCCTGGACGGCAATAGGCTAGAGTTACGGCAACCCCGGCCGCAAGAGTCGTCCGTTTCACTTGCCTACCCTCAGACATCCGTGGGGAACCTTCTCCGACAATTTGGTGCGACGCCAGGGAAGAGGGGGGGGGGGGGGGGGGGGGAATTCATAAATTCGATTTTTTTTTTTTTTTTTACTTAATATTTCATACTTTTTTTCTTTTCGGTTAAAAAAAAATTTCCTTTCATTTTTTCAATTTCTTAGCTTTGATTTGACTGAGTTTCGTTTCGTTTCGTTTCGTTTAGTTTAGTTTAACTTCCTTTCTTTTTTTTTTTTTGTTTTTTCAATTTCATTTCTTGTTCCTTCTTTTGTGCGGATAAAAAATTAAATTTATGAATTCTTTCTACGGAACGAATGCAGAGGGGGTTGTGTGTTAAACTTAAAAATAATAATAGTAATAATAATGATAATAATAATAATAATAATAATAACAACAATAATAATAATAAATATCTAATATTTGCGTTGTATTGTTTGAATTTCGTTAGTTATATTTGATTGAGGAGCGTATATATATATTTTTTTTTTCTCTTTATTTTCTCTTATCTTAAAAAATCGTGGGGTCTGTAATATAATAATCTATAAACTGTTAACAGACCGCACTTTGATCTTTACTCTTTACACTTTACTCTTTACCTTTATCTTTATCTTTAGCTTTACTCGTAACCTTTGGCCTTTTGCCTTTGATCATAACCGAACTAGGTATGTATATAATATAGAGGAGCAGTTTTTTTAATTTTTTTTTTTTTTTTTGATTTTCTCTTATTTTGTACAATTTTCTTGTTTGTGTTATTAAATTTATTTTATTTTGTTTTATTTTATTTCTATTATAGGTACACATGTATAATAGAATAATGTTAGATATTATTTTACATCTCTTTGCTCAGACCGTTTCATTACCCTGGGTCTCTTATAAATTCTTCTTCGTTTTATTTTTCTTTTTTTTCTTTCTTTCTTTCCTTTTTCTTTCTTTCCTTTTTCTTGTATTTCTCCAGGCTTTTTTACCGCGGTTTTGTGGAAAATCAAACAATTCTCTTATTGATTATGACTCCACGGAGACGCGATGGTGAACGAATGGAACGGTTCCCGGCTTCGCTTAAAATCCCCCAAGAGAAAATTTGGAATTCCAGCTAACCAAATATTGACGTGACTACATTTTTACTTTTTTTTTTTTTCTGTTTTTCTTAGATAATCTTTTTCCTTTTTTTTTCCTCTCTCTCTCTATTTCACTCTCTTTCTTTATATTGTTTTCTTTTTTTTTCTTCTTCTTACACTGTATTTTCTTAACCACGTTCGCTGAAAAAAAAAAAAAAATGTTTTTACACATTCTTACCTCTCGCATTAGTACGTCACAGCTATAATTTTGTATGTTCTAAATCGACTCTAACTTAATGACATTACTTGATTGATTGATTGAATGAATGAATGAATAAATGAATGAATGCATGAATGAATGAATGAATGAATGACCGATTGAATGACTGTATTGACTTATTCCAGCCAATTTCTTCACGTTTAGAGTTATCTTGCGGACAAGGGCGAATTCAAACACTTGTCTTTTTATAATCGATTATAGCGAAAATAAAAGAGAGAGAGAGAGAGAGAGAGAGAGAGAGAGAGAAAGACAAGGCCTGATGTTTTGCGAACAATTTTCATTCGGGTATTCTTATATTTTTTCCTTTCCTTTTCCGTATTCTTTTCTTTTTTTTTTTTTTTTTCTAATACGTATATCTTTCTTCTCAGAGAAACTTTCCCTTCAGAATTTAAATATACACAAGTCCCTTATACAGTTGAAATATTTTATTCATACTATACATACATCCATATACATATATAAATATGTGTGTTCATTTATAAATGCCTACGTAGTGTAGTAAAGAATAAACATATGGTATAAGAAAATGGTGTTGAAACCGGTGGTCGATACCAAAAAACAAAAAAAAATTGAAAAAATACGTTTTTTTTTCTCTTTTTCTTCTTTTAATTGTCGAAAACGGAAATACCCACGTGTATTTTAGTATTAAACTAAGCATATATAGCTTGTGTGCATGTGTGCAGTGGCATTCGAGACAATAAAAGTATGTCCTTTGGTCTCGGACAGTGTTTAGATACGAAGGGGTGTAACAGTTCAGTTCTCGGATTCGAGTGATTAGACCAGTCGATATCCTGCACGAGATCACTATACGTTGGCGAACGAGGCACCGACTGACCAACCCCTCGCAACCCCGCCAACCTTAAATTTATATCCTATATATTAGATATAGGTTTGTTAGTAGTATCAGTAGTATTAAGGGTATTAGTATAGTATTAGTGGTATATTACTAGTATTACTAGTATTACTAATACTCTGATAAGTATATAGATACTTTTCCAACGTTGTCGCGTTACGTTACGTTCTTATCCTTATACCTATTTACGCGTATACCTACCTACCTACGTATACTGACGAACGAACGAACGAACGAACGAACGAACGGACGGACGGACGGACAGACGGACCTGTAGGAGGTACACCGCGCGCTTGTCCCATCGATTTTCTTCAGCTAAACGACGCGACTACTATACGCGACGTAGCTTTATACTAGTACATATATTTTAGTATATATATATATAGACATATAGGTATACATACATTTACCTATCTGAGTACAGTTTAACGCCTCGCCCGCAACAGGCTAACAATAAGTGAATTCGAGCCCTTCGCTCTCTTCCTTGTCGACCGCGTTTATCGAGTTTATCTCTCTTTATATACTGTATACTATATATATATATATATATATATACCGAGTCTAAACTTTAACCGTGCCAGCTTTTTCTTTTCTCCCTTTTCTTCCTTTTTTTTTTTTTATATTCTTTCTTTCTTCTATTCGGCGCAGGAGGGAGGGGGAGAGGAAGAGAAAAAAAAAAACCTTTTTTCATCCCAAAATTTAATTCTTATCGTTATTTTGGTCTTCTCCTTTTTTTGTTTTTTTTTTTGTTTTTTGTTTCACATTATCTTTCGCTTTTGTCGTTATCATATAGGTACACACATACATATATATACATGTATATCATACGCGTACAACAAATTGGTGAAAATATTCAAAATCGAGATAACGTAAATTTGAAAAAAAAAAAAAATTAAAAAAATAAAAAATTGAAAAAAAAAAGAAATAAAAAAAAACATAGGAATCTCGTCCTCGACTATAGAAGATGATGATCATGGCGTCGTTTAGAGTCGACCTAAAACGGGATGCGATGGGATGCTCGCCCTCGGAGCAAACAGATTAGGGATCAACCCTAGCGGATTAAGATTAGGGGTTTTGAATTAAGATCAAGATTACAAGGGTATATATATATATATAATAGATATATATATGTAAGGTATATATGAGATGAGCGTATAAATGCAAACGTTGCAGAAATAGTTTCTCGTTGTTGCAAAATATAGTACGACGCTCCAATTTTCAATGAATACAGCGATTTCGAGAATATATACATATATATATATATATATATGGTATATACACATATTATCTATTATATAGGCGTATATGTATATAGTATACATATGTACCTACGTTGGTATAAAACGATTACATACATACTACTATAGATCTATGTATGCACATATAGGTATCCGTAAATATATACATGTATATATACACATATATACTGAATTTACAATACATTGAACGAAGAGCAAATGCGACGTCGACGCGCGATGCGATGCGATGCGACGCGACGCGACTCGACGCGCTGCGCTGCGATGCCGCGGTATTTCTGTCGGCGGCTCCCTACTGTATTTGCTCAACGTTTCCGCCCGAGTTCAAAATCAGCCCTCCTCTCTCTCTCTCTCTCTCTTTCTCTTTTCCTCTTTCTCTGTATGTATATATATGTATATTTACACACGTATACTGCATATCAACTTACTACCTACCCTCGCGGTAGCGTATGCGGTGTTGTAATTGGGCCGCATCATCTGAAACTTCGTACTACAAACCCCTCTTTCTATCCCCCTCTCTCTTTCTCTCTCTTTCTATCTATCTGTTCTCTGTTATTCCTTTCACCTCTCTCACCTCTCATCTCTATATCGTTATCAAGCTCTTTCGGCAAAAGGTTCCTCGTTTAAACCGCCACTATATACGCGCGTAAATTTGAACAGCGTGACTTAATCCCATCTATATCTCGGCTTTGACCGTCTATACATATATACATAACGTAAAAGGATGTCTATATGGTTATTATAGCGATACGCAGAAATCGTGAAGAATTAACTGCACCAATAAAATTAAGAACAACAAAATAAGAAAAAAGAAAAAAAAAATAAGAAATTCAATGAATTATATTCAAATTGTACATAATTTTTGTATAATTTGTAAAATCCTGTCACGTGGTATAGATAATTATAATATATATACGATTTACCCTTAAATACGCCGGCGGTGCGCTTAGCGTATAGTAGCGTATAGTAGCGCGTATACTACTAGTACAGAACTCCCCTCCCGAACTTCTTTACCTATATATATATACGTTCAAAAAGTTGTTAGAACGTGAACCTCGCGGTTTTAACGCGGCAGCAGGATGGGATGAGAGGGTGCGTGGGTGGGTGGTGGTGTGGTGCAGTGACGATGGTTATGGGAGGATGGAAGAGAGAAAGAGAAAGAGAAAAGGTGGGGTAGGGTAGGGTAGGTTAGCGTCGGATAGAATCGGGTAGGAGTTGCTGCGAGGGTTGCCAGCGAGCACCCGTGGCCCAGGATGAGGAAGAGAGGAAGTATGGGAGGGGAATTCGCTCGATAACACTGCGGCACGGGCATTCGCTGGCACTCGGAGCGACGAGCTGCCTACCTACCTACCTACCTTCCTACCTACGACGTCGGCGAGCACCTTCGACGGGAATCCCGGTCGTTTGATCCTCTGTTATTTTTTTTTTTTATATTTTTCCCGGGTTAAACTTACCTCACCTCACCTTACCTTACCTTGACTTATCTTAACTTGAACTGACTGTTTTCAAATTTTTTTTCTTTTTCTTTCTTTTTTCAACCTAAATTTTTCGAATTTAACCTTCAATCGTGTGAATAAAACTCGATGAATATCTATATTATTATTATTATTATTTATAGCGGATTTTATATATTAAGGGTGTATATGAATTGTTTGTGATATTCTAAGAGTACATTTTTTTTTACCAAAAAAACAAAAAAAAAAAAATATTTGAGAATCCAATAATTTCCGAGTTACGTAAGATAAGATCTTAGACGACCAATCGCAGAACTTTATATATGTGACATTTACCCATATTGGTCTTATCTAATGTGCGGAAATTCCGCGGTGACCCTAGTCCACACGTCAGTTTATTAAGCTCTGCGATTGGGACAACATTAAGATCTTAAGTATAGCTTGGAAACTATATATTGGTATATCTTGAATTCTTGATAATGGAAATTTAGTATTAGATATTCTATTAGGGGAATCTAGAATAAAAAAAAATATTCTATTATATATAATAATAGATTAGAAAAATAGAAAATAAATAAATAATAATAATAATAATAATAATCGAAAAAATCGAATAAAACTAGTTTATCGTTTTTGAATATACTGCTAAAGCTCTGGAGCTTCGTATAGTATATATAAAATTGATAATAACAAATTCTGGGCACGATAGCTCCTGAGTTGCAAGTTTTTCTTTTTTTTTTTCTCTTTTTTCTCTTTTTTTCTGTTACCAATAAATTTTATATAGGTGTACAGAGGGAGGGTTGAATAAAATACAGAATAGATATAAGAGAATATGAAAATCCATTATCTCATAGTATATACGATTATATGTACTATATGGATTAGTCTCGCGGCTCTAGTATAATTGAAACGAAGGCATCTAACTATGAGAAAGAAAAGGAAAAAGAAAAAGAGAACTGTCTCATATATATATATATATATATATATCGGATGTACCCAATAAAATGATCTTTGTGTCACAATCACCGCACTACTCGAATAGAAACCCACGTAATATTGGATTCTATGTATTGGTATATGTGCATGTGTATGTATGTATTATACAGACGGTGTTCGAGGGTCGACTAAAGTTCTGAGCTCTTTGAGGGGACCGTGCACAGCAGTAATAACGGGCGTAGCAATTCCGCAATTGATTGGCACAGCTAATTACCCCTATTATTTATAATTGCTATAAACAGGTAATTGCGATTACGTATATGGGGGATATTTGTCGATTTTTGTTTTTTTTTTTTTTGTTCTTTTTTCTTTCAATTAATTTTTTTTCTTCCCCCCCTTTCCTTTATTCTCTTTAATTTCTTTCGTTTTACTATTTAAATACAATTTTCACATTTTTCTATTCCATGATAATAAATTCAATTAATAATATTAACAATTAAGTAAAATATTCATTAATTAAATATAAATAGATTTAGATAATTTTTTAATCAATTAGAAAAATGAAACTTTCTTTTTTTTCTTTTTTCTTTTTTACATTGAAATTCAATTTATTAGACGTATTCTCGCCTATTACATGTCGATATTGAAAATACATTCGATGAGTAGTGCAGGAACGAGGTTGAAACCGGTGAAATTAACACCGAGAGGGGTTGCAGCACACCTGTATATTCAGTGTAGGTATACAACGGAAGCTAATCTAGAAATTCTCGGAGTTAATTTGAAATTCCCAAATAACTACGCGCGGTTCACAGCTATACACGGTGACATCGAATTATGTATCTATGTACCTTGCGTGTATATATTTATATAATATATATACCTATATATTTCGAACGTGAAGTATGCTATATTCAAAGAAGGGAACATAACTTCCGTAAAAAAAAAAAAAAAAAAAAAAGGGTTCGAAATCTGAGTTTTGATGAGACGTTTTAATTAAAAAAAAAACAAAAACGGAGTAATGGAATTTTGGGTATGAATCACCAGTTTACGTTAAACAGTCTCAATTACGTTAAATAATAATTTGATAAGAATAATCATAAGAAAGAAGAAAACAAAACAAAACAAAACAAACAAAAAAAGAAAAAAGCTGATGAATAATAATAATAATAATAATAATAATAATAAAGAAGTTTCTTTAATTAATAAAATTAGAAATTATTAGATTGAGAATTGACAAGATATGAATAAAATTAAACTAAAAAAAGTTGTGAAAATAATAAATTTATACAAAATTAATCAAATTCATTATAATAATAATAATAATAATTCATTCGATTTGCGTAAACTCTCTGATTTAAAGAGCAAATGCTTGGCTATATAGAGAGAGACATCAGGATTACACCGTATAGATGGTTCTTCGGTTACATTCAATTCTATATACCATAAGGGATTTTCAACTCCAAAGTACCGTATAATACGCGTCCTATAAACTTCGACCTTTGACCTCTTTGACCTCTCTCTCTCTCTTTCTCTCTTTCTCTCTCTCTCGTCAGTTTCTCCTCACCCAAGCTCAGGGTTCACGCGTCACGTGTCACGCGTGTAATTAACTCGGCCCCGTGACACTCTACGAGTTAACCTCGCCGCTCGAAATATATATAACAGCTGTTGCAATTTAATCAGAATTAATTTTTCAATTTTTTTTATTTTTATTTTTTTCCAACGCTATCGAATCTTGTCCTTTTTATTTTGCGATTCATTTGCGATCCGTAGATATAGGAAAATATATAGTTTTCTTTAATTTTGGTATTTCTTTAAATGGCATAAAGTCGTATAATTATTATATTTGTTTCTTATGTTTTAAAAAAACGCATCAATAATTAGAAATTAAGAATTTGAAAACCTAAAATGAATAGGAGGAAAAAAAAATTAGGTAATTTTTTGATTGAAAAAAAATGCCAAATTGTCGTATAATGGGTTTAATTAGCTACCCTATGCCAACAGACGAGTGACACAAATTATTATATAATCTCTGAACGAAAAATGGGGGGTGATTTTCTGGTTTTTTCGAAACGTGAAAGTATAACGGAAATCAAACTTTTTATTTTCGGTCCGGTTATAACAACTTTACACTTTCGTTTTTTTTTTTCTTTTATTCTTGTTTCGTTCTTTTTTTTCTTCTTCTTCTTCTCTTGTTGAAACGGGAAGTTGAAAAAAATTACAAAATAAAAAAAAAAAAATAATAATTGTAACTTTCACATCCGCTAGTGGGTAATATACCGGATGATCGAACTAATTACGTAAACCTATAAGTAGGTATAGTTAATAACGGATAAGCGGACTTTTTTTTTTTGTCATTCGGAATTTTATACCAATCCTATCTATTTATCTACCCAATGGATTTTGGGGAAGCTTTAACACACACACACACACATATATATATATTATATATATATACATATGTGCATGAATACTACCTATACCCAGGTCCTCGACCTCTCTAGTTAAACCAGAGCAGAGGTACGTTGGCAAGTTCTCGTTCGTTACTCGAGCTACTAGTAGCTACAGCCACCACTACAAGCTAGCAGGACCAGCGATGAGATGAGAATTTGTTGTACGATCTGCAAGGCTCGCACCTGCATATCCTTATAGGTATATACTATTTTTCAGCTTGGTCATCATAGCACACCTAGTATTCCGTATTTTGAATTTGTAATGATTAATGTGACTTCTAGCCGAGTACGTATAACTTAGGGATGCTATCTAGTCGCATAGGGGTGAAAAAAAAATAGGTTTTTTTTTTGCCCTCTCTTTCTCGCTTGTTTTTGAATTTTTTGTAACCATTTTTCTTTTTGTCTTTTTCGTTTCATCTTTTTTGGTATTTTTTATCTATTTATTTTTATTTTCTTCATTTCACGATATATACATCACCTTGCAGTATAAACAAACATGCCCATGCATGCCCAAGGGCCGCATTTGCCTAACGAGTCCTTCGCGCTACGCGATATATATATATACACCCACACCCCGTCCGTCCACCTTCACCTCCTCAACCAACCTACACTCAACTTTTTTTCTTTTTTTTTCTTTTTTTTTTTTTATATATCCCTCGTAGCTCTTATCCCTCGGCCTTGTCGTTGCTCACACGAAAAATATTACGGGTCGTTTCAAAGATTTTTTTTTTTCTTCCTTTCCTTTTCTTCCTTTTTCCTTTTTTTCCTTTTTTTCTTCTACTTTTCCGCCAATTATTTATTTATTTTTATACTTTTTCTTCGTTTCTTGTTACCGTCGTTATAATCTTCAACTAACTATATATATATATACTCGCGTCGTTGTTCGTATATAATACAGAGTTTCACTTTGTCAGACAACGAAAAAAGATGAAGAACAAAAAAAAAAAAAACGAAAAGAAAAGAAAAGAGAAGAAAACCGAAAGAGAGAAATGACAAATTTTTTTTTTTTCCTTTTTTTCGCTTCTCTCGTTCTTTTTTTGTTTTTCCCTTTTTATTATAACAATATTATACGAATACCGAAATGATCTTCATTGAAAACATGCATATATATAGTTGTTCAGATTTTATTTCGAAAGAAAAACAAAAAAAAAATTGAAATTATTGAGATTGTGAAATAAATATTAGGTTGAAGTTCGTAACGTTATTTCAACAAAATATTCGCCAAAAAATTCTCAAATTCAAGACTCGAATTTGAAATGGATCAAGAACGGTGTGTAATTCCTTAAATTGTCTGAAACATGTTTATATATCTAGCATATTTTACAATTCTAACAACATTTGAATCACGAAATATTTGCATTTTTTTAACGAATATTCTGTTACGTTAACGTTACGAACTTCAACCTTAAAAATAAATAACGTTTTGTGATAAAGAAATGAAAAGAAAAGAGGAGAAAAGAGGAGAGAAAAAAAAAGAAAAAAATTCTGAAATTCTGAAAATAATTTTTCGTCAAATTTTGAAACAATTTTCTTCACCTTAGAATATACGTCTTGATAAAGTGGCTTTGCTGTACTGCCACTGCTACTGCTACTCCTACCCCTGCTCCTACCCCTGCTCCTGCTCCTGCTCCTGTCTCGTCTCGTTTCATTTTCAACCTATACCTTAATCCAAGTCACTGTCTAAATTTTCATTTTCACCTTATCAAAGGTGGAACTCGGAGCAGAAATAAGGGCCTACTCCTACCCCTAACACGTAATATCGTTTTAGTTATACTGCATATACCCTTTACGTTCTAACGCTGCACGTACGCCAGTATAAAATATATATATACTAGGTATTATACTAAAATAGAAAAAAATTCTTATACAAATTAATTATTTTCATTATTTTTTTATTATTTCAATTTTTTTTTTTTTTTTACGATTTTTACAACTTTCAAACAATTTTACTAATACGGTTCTCAATTATATCAGAATTCGTTCAGAATTCAAAGAGTCGCACATATCTCCTTTGTTATTGTTATTTTTTCATTGTTCATTCATTTACTGCAGCCTCTAGTTCATTTTCAATTTATAAATTATTAAATCTGTATCTCATTACGTTACTGGTAATTTTTCATTAATGAAAACTGGTCAATACTGCTAATTGCAAAATTTAGAGCAAAACATTTTTGAATTCAATTTACAAACGTATAGTTATTTTTCTATTTTTTCTGTTTTTTCTGTTTTTTCTTTTACTGTAGCTCAGATGTATATAGTATAGCGTTGAATGTCGCACGAGTGTTCGATTCCTTCTGCTGTCGCTTATGAATTATTCAATCGAAAAGATACTACGGTGCGGAATTGGTAAACGATTGTTGGTTTGACAACGTCCTCTCGATTTTACGTGCGGCGTCGCGACGCTGTGGCCGCGTATCCCTACCTATACGCGAATATTCGAGGAGCCTGTCGCACCTCGACTTCACCTTTCATTTCCTTTCCTTTCCCTTCCTTTCCTTTCCCTTCCTTTCCTCCCTTTGGGTATACCTCCATACCCATGTAGTTTGGAATTCAGAGACCGAACAGCCGTTTCAAAGAGCCGACATTTCTGAAATTCCAAACAGCATTCATTCTACTACGGTTTTACCTCCCGCGAATAGAACGGAGGAGAAGGTAGAACGCGAAACGCGACTGCCTTTTGCCGGAGATTGGCGACCCTGCACAATTCGATTTAACTCACACACTGTGCTGTATGTACGAACCCCGCCGGACGTAGCTCTACGATTGCTCTACGTACATACATATATATATATATGTATACATATACGGAGAGAAAGGATTGGGAAAAATGTTCAAATTTCTTCTTAAATTTAATAGATATGCTTTTTTCTTTTTTATTCACCGTTAGAAAAGAGTCTTGAGATCGTAAGATTCTCTTTACCTTTTCCTTTTCTTTTTTTCTTTTACTTTTCCTTTTCCTTTTCTGCTTACATCGCTATCTTCTCGGAGAGTGCCATTTGACGATGGGACAAGTATACCGCGAAAATTTTTTCACTTTATCGATTCGTGTCTAGAGTCTATATCTTATGAGCTCACAATCTTTATCAAACTTTGAATAATTGTTCGAAATCTCTTTGCGTCGATTATAATAAGGTTTATTTGAATCTCATTACACAGACTATTTTCTCCTCAAATTGTAAATCTAGGTCGAGTATATTTCCGTTCGAATGCAACGTAGCGAAAAAAGAAGACGCGATATCGAACATATAGGATTTTCAATAATTGCAACGTTCTCTGACGCGGAGAAAAGATCAAAGATTTTCTCCGCGACATTCGTATCGAATAACGAGTATTAAGTCGGAAGAAAAACAACTCATCCCCGCGGTCCTAACTAGTCGCGTTTTTCAGCCGTATTTGAAATAACGTTTTTTTTTTCCCCCAAATTTGGAAAAACGTATTCCGATGCTTTGCTACCGATCCGAAGAACGCCACCGCGTTTCATCCCAATCGTGAGTTATTCCAGGAACAATTGTACGTGAAAAACTTTCAAGAATGCTCTCGATCGTATTTTAGGCAAAATTATATCGCTCAATAGTTTGCATGGGGTAACACCAATCGATGATAACAAATTACCCAAAAATTAAAAAACAAGATCAAAAATGCTCGGTTTTGAATCCCAGATGAACGACCTACGGACATTCTTCGATCTGATATAAAGTATTAATCAATTTTTATACCTACTAATAAGAGCCGAGAACTAGATATAGTTGATTTAGGATCATCCCTTAAATAAAAATGACCTTAATTTCGTGAACGGTTACCAATCGATGGTAACTAATTACCGAATAATTAGTTAAAGAATATTGTGTGTCTTTGACAATGCTAATATATATATATATATATATGAATCGGTATATAATCATTTGGACATAATTTTCTCATCTGCAATATAATGGCTAAAGTATATAGTAATTTTGGTTTGCTTGTTCGTCGCGTAGTACAATAGCATCACAGGGGGTCTTCTTGCTGATGGTAGTGTTAACTTCGGTCCCTTCGAGGTTCGAGATTCGAGGTTTGAGCTTCGACCTTCGACCCGAAATCCTAAAATCCCAGAATCCAAGGATTCCCGCGTATCCTAAGGGAGATTATTCGCCTCACGGCCCCACGCACACGCCGCCATTAGGCTATAGTATACCCTAAACCCAAAATTGCTCGATTCATACGACTGGGAAATTTTTGATTTCCCCGTTTACCTTATAGATATACATACTAGCTAATTTTTAGCAACACCGTGTCCATGACAAAACTGTACTCAATGCGTGAAAAATGGTTCATGATTTTTTTTGAAACTACAATTTCTACAGAATCATTTCTAGATCATTAATTTTTGAAACGTCACCCTATATATTTTTATCATATATGTATGCATACGTATGTATATACCTACAATGCGTCTCTGTACGACCCGAGGAAGGGAGGGAGGGGGGGGCAACCGCTGGCTCTACATGACCGTTTCACCACGATCGATCGAAGGACGTAGAGAGAGAGAGGAGGACATTCGATAACTACCAGTCAAACTGTGAATTTATCTCTTTTCCAACTTCCGATTTATTGTATACCTACTTGGAACTCTGTAACTGTACTAAAAATTTCATCGTTTTTTCCTACATAAAAAAATACTACATAGTGTAAAAGAAAGAAAGAAAGAAAGAAAGAAAGAATGTTAAAAATAAATAAAACTGATCTCGAACTTCTCTCTTGCTTTTAACTCTGGCTCTGGATTTTTTTTTTCATCTATCATAACTCGTAACCAATAATCAAAAACAAATGAATAATTTTAGTAAATTTTTATTTATTTTTTTTTTGCTAGTGATACTCGAAATGATGAATTTTTCCTACGTGAAGTCACTTCTACCGAAATAAGTCGCATGGTAGCTATTTTATTTCCTATATGTAATTGCCACATGAAGACGAAGACACATTTTTAATAAGTTGAGAAGAATAAAAAGGAATAAAAAAAAAAAAATTATAACTTGACCAAAAATGAGAAGATCCTTCGCAATCCTTTCCCTTTTAAAACGAATCCAAGACAAATTCGTTATCTCGACTTTTGGCTGAGTTATAATTCTTTTTCTTGTTTTTTTTCTATCAAAAATATGAAATCTCAAAATTGAACTAGAGGCAGTGGGAAAAAGAAAAATGATTTCAATCATTTCCTTATTTCTTGACGTGAGTAGTAGCAACTGTCTGTCTGTCTGTCTGTCTCTCTTGTCTCTCTGCCTGTTTGTTTGTATGTCTGGATTTCTGTAGGAGTAGAAGATTTTTCGACTAGAATAAATTCACGGACGAATGAGTATTGGGGAAATAGATGACGAGGTGAGGAGGAAAGAAGGGTGGGAGTAAGGGGTTGGTTCGTTGGTGGCCTAGATCCACAAGAAATCTTTTTCCCGTTTATACTTATATATCATTTTTATTATTATTTCTTATCTCTATGTACACATATAACATCATTGTTATTATTTATCCTCTGATATTGCTTCCCTTACCTTACCTTCTCTTCTCTTCTCTTCTCTTATCCTTTTATCCTTCCTTCCTTCCTTCCTATTCGCCTTATAATACAGGTAAACATCGATACCCTATGTATGTAATTCGGTCATATTCGAATTTGAATACTCCCATGAGGCCCTAACGTCTCTAAATACATACATACATACAAAAAAATGAAAAATGTAGTCAAAACCCCAGGTTTATATCTCAATTCTAAATACTACCCTAAAACCTTCGAACTTTCCCATTTAAATAACACACGATTTTTTTTAGTACTTCGATGTTATTTTTTTTACTTCCCATCGCATTATCGCTTCTCTGAATCTGAAACTTCGCACCCTTATTACCTATAGTGGTATATATCCGTGAAAAAAATTTACGACAAAATTTTATTCATCACAATATCGAGATGAGAAATTTTATTTTAAGGCCGCGCTGTTGTTATTCAGAATTGATATGAATGAATGAATGAATGAACGATGGTGAAGAATTAGTGATACATTGCGTTAGGTGTCGATTCAGTCTTGAACGAATCGTTCATCAGACATCATCATAGTCATCCTAGCGCAGCGACAGAAGAAGAAGTAGTAGTAGTAACTGATAGGAAGAGGTCAGACCTGGTCGCGGCACGGTGGTTTGCGATGATGTTTTTCTTACGTCCGATTAACCTGTCAGTCAATATTTTTGTAAGGTCGGTGGAGAAGGTTCGTAGGGGGTTTTATTATTCTTACCCTTGTTGCTGGATAATATAAAGGATGAAGCCTCCGTGTTACGAGTAACAGAGGCGGAAAGATCCCTCCTCTTCCTTCTTTGGGAAATCGTGTATAGGGTGAGGAAATCGATGCTCCCCGGTCGGTCGCAAGGTAGGTATAAGGTAGAAAGGACGGAAGTAAGGTAGGTATGTACCTTCTCATACACAGAGTATACGTATACGACCAACGTTGTAAGGTCGGTACCTACATATATAGGAAAAGGAAGGAGAAGTCGAGGGGCGCCGAAGATCCTCGTTTGTGCGCGTGAGCGCCCTTCTTCTCTCCTCACCCTTATTCCTTTGTCTGTGTGTCGGTAGTCGCCTATGTTTTACGGGTTGTCGATGGCGAATGGGAATCGTGTGTCGAATACGACTCGAGACATTTGTACAAAGAGAAGAGAAGAGAAGGAAAAGAAAAAGGAAAAGGAAAAGGAAAAGGGAAAGGTTAGACCTCTGCAAGTGAGTTCGAGTCGTTCGAGTCTAGGCCGCGAAACTAACAATAAGGGATGAATTTTCGCTGCTCGAATACCCCTATTGGTAGATAATAACGGGAAATAAATAACCGTTTGCGAAATTAAGGTCATTTTTATTTAAGGGATAATCCTAAATCAACTATCTAGTTCTCGGCTCTTATTAGTAGGTATAAAAATTGATTAATACTTTATATCAGATCGAAGAATGTCCGTAGGTCGTTCATCTGGGATTCAAAACCGAGCATTTTTGATCTTGTTTTTTAATTTTTGGGTAATTTGTTATCATCGATTGGTGTTACCCCATGCAAACTATTGAGCGATATAATTTTGCCTAAAATACGATCGAGAGCATTCTTGAAAGTTTTTCACGTACAATTGTTCCTGGAATAACTCACGATTGGGATGAAACGCGGTGGCGTTCTTCGGATCGGTAGCAAAGCATCGGAATACGTTTTTCCAAATTTGGGGAAAAAAAAAAACGTTATTTCAAATACGGCTGAAAAACGCGACTAGTTAGGACCGCGGGGATGAGTTGTTTTTCTTCCGACTTAATACTCGTTATTCGATACGAATGTCGCGCAGAAAATCTTTGATCTTTTCTCCGCGTCAGAGAACGTTGCAATTATTGAAAATCCTATATGTTCGATATCGCGTCTTCTTTTTTCGCTACGTTGCATTCGAACGGAAATATACTCGACCTAGATTTACAATTTGAGGAGAAAATAGTCTGTGTAATGAGATTCAAATAAACCTTATTATAATCGACGCAAAGAGATTTCGAACAATTATTCAAAGTTTGATAAAGATTGAGAGCTCATAAGATATAGACTCTAGACACGAATCGATAAAGTGAAAATGTTTTTCTTGGTATACTTGTGCCATCGTCAAATATCGCACGCTTCGCGATGATAGAACGTTGAATAATCGAAACTTGATAATTTACAGTACTTATTTTTTTTTCTTTTTTACTAAACCACCCGAAATTCATTACACACGAACATTCGATGGTATACTTAAATATAGTTCGGTTTTAATTTTTCGTAATATTTTCCCCCCCATCCCCCTTCCCCGTGTCATCATAGTACTTAAAAAGTATTTATTTTTCATTTAATATCAGAGGCTTTCGTTTTCACTTAAGACGCTTTTCCCATTATATTGTTGATTGAATACCTACCGATTCAATTATCCAACCCCTGTTCATCGGCTGTCATTCTATAAACGTGTATAATTCTATAATCCGTATGAAATAAACGTTTTACCTTAGCATACCACCCATATATCTATCTATGTATATGTAGAATAACTTGAATACCCCCATATATACCCATACATAATAATTCTCAAACGATTTTTACCTCAATTATTCGTAATCGTGTACCGCACCTTGAATCAACGAGGCTCTTTTTCACCCCATAAAATGTTCTGATTATTACCCTCCCTTCAACCGTTATTAATACATGTACAAACATAGATACATATATATTTATACAAACACACATAGATTTCTATATTAACTTTATCGAGCTATTTATCAATCCCCTTGACAAAATTTTCTGGTGTTAATTTCAACGCGATTTATTCCACACACACACACGTCAGTATATTCAGTTTCGCCGAGTGGATTGATCGGCGAAAAATAAGGACTGGGGAAGAAAGAAAAGCGGGATAAGATCCTTCATTCCGGTGGTTGTGGTTGTGGTCCTGGTGGTGATGGTGATGGTGATGGTTAGTGACGACGTTTCCCTTCTCTGGTTTCTCGTCTCTTATCCAACAGGATAGATAAGGGAAGAAGGACCATGGGGCATACATATAGTAGCAGGATTTCTTGCACAGAAATACCCAGAATTTCCTATTATACGACGAAGGTAGACGACGTTCATCAATGTTAACGGTCCTGGAATTTTTCTACTGTCTACACTTAGAGTCGGCCAAAAACTATTAGTCTTCTTTTACCGAGTTGCACACAGTTTACTTAAAGTTTACCATCATTTTGCCTTTTATTTCGAAAGGATGAAAACGAACGAACGAATGAATGAATGAATGAATGAATGAATGAATGAACGAACTGTCACGTTTTTGCTATACACACTATATACCGCGTCTCTCGTCTTCTATCTTTTCCTTTCTTTCATCATTTTTTTTCTTTTCTTCTTTTTCTTATTCTTCTTTTTTTTTTTGATTCCCTCTGCAGGCGTTTTCACCCTTATTTTCTTTCTATTTTACTACCTTCCTCGTCCTCGTCCTAGTCCTAGTCCTAGTCCTCGTTGTCGTCTACAGGATTTCCCGTTAATATATTACACTGCGTATAGTTCTGGGATTAGCTTTTCCGCTTGAATCTGCACAACGTTGCACTAAAGGGTAAAGGCAGAACAGTTGTATTTACGTGTTATTTCAAAAGAATTCTTCTCAAACGTTTCATATCTAAATCCTTATCATATAAAAACATTTTTCTATACATGTATGTATAACGTCAATTATTTTAGTTTAGTTCATCAATGTGGCCCGTGGGTTCTGAGTCACCCTGTATATTGTACAGATAAGAAGAACATCTCTTTCAGATATAAAGAGAGAGCGAGAGAGAAAGGGAAAGATGGAATGAGAAAAAAAGGATATTTCTACAGAATTTTATTTTCACTTTATACGTCTGACTCTTTCTTGCTTTTTTTCTTCGACTTATTTTCTCTCTCTTTCTCTCTCTCTCTTTTATGCAGACTCCGAAACGAAGCTTTATGCTAATGAAATTGGACTCAGACGCGCTAATGCCCGAGTTGTCGACGCTCAAATTAATTGTAAAGTATAGATATACAACCACCTACGTTTTCGCACTCGCGTTACTACTAGTAGTAGAGGAGCTGGTTGTGTTAAGATAGAAAAACCCTGCCCCTGTCATGGCTGGTTTGTCTGTCTGTTGCCTGCTGGCTGGCTGGCTGGTTGGTTTTGTCTGCTGCTTTTCCCCTGTCTTTAGGAGAAATCGGAGAACTGGGGTAAACCGAGGTGTGAAAAGAAGACAGATATTCACATCGAGAGAATTCAACAGTGTTGTCACGCAACGCTTTAAAGCCGGATTATATATCACGACGTCTGTCTTTTGATCTGGTTCTATAAAAAAAAAAAAAACAAAAAAAAAAAAAATTCGAAAAAAAACAAATAAAAACAACGCCGATTTGTCATTCTTCATTTAATACCTTTGGTGAAAAATCTAATAACAGTTTTTTTATATTCAACACCCATTTGTCATGGGATATATAATACTTATTTGTACAACGTTAGTAGTATTAAAAAAAAATCGAAATATGATGTAGTGGCTGCGTTGTGATTGAAAATTTCCTTCAACTTTTGTTTCTGATTGGGATGAATGTAGTGTGTATCTTAGTTAGGGGTAGTCCTTATTAATTAATAGCTCAGACAAAATTTTTGACTGCTTCAAATAATTTAAAAACAATTCTCCGATTTTTTGTTTTTTTTTTTGTTGTTTTTTCCGGATTTTTACACAACATACAAATCGGGGAAAAAAATCGCATTTTTGTTTTTTTGTTCTCATGAACGTTGAGGAAAAATTGCCGACGATGATAGAAAATCGACCTTTTATCTCTGTATATATCATTGGTTCAACAATTCCCCGAGAAGTGGCATCGTTTCTAAAATAATTTTACAAAATTTCTAAAAAAAAAAAAGTTTCGATGAACGATAATGTGACTCGCAACCCCCTGCGATGAGCGCTTTTTTCTTTGATAGAAATAAAAGAAAGAAAGAAAGAAAAAAAAAAAAACAGACAGCTATTGTCAAACGAACGTATAATAATCGAATTGATTATTTTATTTTTAGTTAAGTTTTATCTATACGAGTAATAGATCTCTTGATTTATATTTTGTTTTACGAAACTTTCGAAATATCACGTTACACGTGTTTCCCGCTTCTGTCTTAGGTAAACTCTACTAAGGCCTTCGGCTATTCTCATAGCAACGAGTTCTTGAAGCTCTGCGCTTATTCCTAAGGCAAAATACGAACTGAGATGACATTTTTTTCTTCTTTCTTTTTCTTTTTCTTCCCTTTATTATCTATTTTATTATCATGAATTAGTACCTATGTTCAATTAAGAGAGAAACTAGATTTTGAAAAGTAATTCATTTCAATCCGAATTCATTTTCATAAATATATTGTACAACGTTTTTCAAAATCAGAATTATACTGAGATTCTTTATAAAGCTGCAACACTTTGTTGTACGAGGCTATAAAATTTTTTGCACAAAATTGAAACGAAGAAAAAAATATATGTATTTAAAGAAAAAATAGAAAGAAAGAAAACTCCAAATTCTTTAGAATGTTGATGACAATTAATTTTTTTTATTCATTTATTTTCTTAACAATTCGTTAGGTTTGTTCTTCCTGCGTTGAACCCGTGTCCAATTATGTATGCGAATAATTACCACGCGGTCTAATTAGCGCGGTTAATCCAGTCTACGCGGCAACGCATGGTATACAAACTAGAGCCAACCCTCATACGTGATCTTGCCTAACTAGTGTTTCGTATAAATACATATGGGGAATTCCACGTGAACTCGACCAGCGTTTGACCCTCACCATTTTCTATTCGATTTATATTTTTTTCTCAGATTGACCCCACCCCTTGGAGTACCCCTGAATTATTTCAGAATTTTATATGTATTCGTTTTTGCCTGATGAATTTTGAAGAATTTTCTGTTTTGTCATTTCGAAGAATTTTCAAAGGACTGTATCTTTGAACGCATGCATTGTATCACAAAAAAAAACATATCAAATTCTTCGTCTTGATGCGTACTTTCATGTGCAAATATTGCCAAAATTTCCCGACCCCTTTGTAAACGATATTTTCAACGTCAAAGTGGAAAAATCTAGATTTCGCCAAGTTCGACCATTTTGATTTTTCTTAAAAAAATTACAAAAAATCTACTCTCGAAGACGGAACTTTTGAGCCCAGGCCCAGCGTGGCTCGAATTTTTTACAATTTTTTACAGAATTTCAAAGTTCATAAAAATCTTATTCATGGCAATGCAATGGTATAACCGATCGTCAATCCAAATATTCACTTATAATACCACAAGAGCTTCAAAATTATCGGGTATTTCCCGATAGGTTCGTTGCAAACAAATGAAGGAGTCAAGTTGTTCAGGTTAAAAAATCACGAGCGCGAAGCGCGAGTGATTTTTCTGAAAAACTTGACGACTTCGTTTGATTGCAGGGAACCTTGAGGGAAATACCCGATTAATTTTGAAGCTCGAGTGGTATTCGGGGGATTATTTTTTCATCCAAATTTCGGCCGATAGAATTGCACCATGAGACAAAATCCACAGTTAAAAATTAAAAATTCGGAAGTCACAGAATTATAATTCAACCTGTCAGTTTGACGTGTGGTTAATTTGACTGGATTATGTTTTGTTTTTTATATATAGCAACTACCAGAGAAAATAATCAAAAAATTATCAGTATAATACCATGTAGGTTGTACCACGTGACGTCGAATGGTGCAATTCTATTGGTCGATATTTGGGTCGGAAAAATAATCAGTATAATACCATGTAGGTTGTACCACGTGACGTCGAATGGTGCAATTCTATTGGTCGATATTTGGGTCGGAAAAATAATCATTTGAAAAAATCGCAGAATCGCGGGCGAGCGGCTTTCATTCGATTGTTCGTACCAATTTTGTCCTGTTTCGTTGATGACGTTTTGCTGACAAACGATTTACAAATTCGCGTTATTCACGCAAATATCGCACTAAATAAAGTTCGTGACCTTATATAAATGAATATTTGGATTGACGATCGGTTATACCATTGCATTGCCATGAATAAGATTTTTATGAACTTTGAAATTCTGTAAAAAATTGTAAAAAATTCGAGCCACGCTGGGCCTGGGCTCAAAAGTTCCGTCTTCGAGGGTAGATTTTTTGGAATTTTTTTCAAAAAAATCAAAATGGTCAAACCTTGCGAAATTTCGATTTTTCCATTTTGACGTTGAAAATATCGTTTACAAAGGGGTCGGAAAATTTTGGCAATATTTGTTCATGAAAGTACGTATCAAGATGAAGAATTTGATATGCTTTTTTTTGTGATACGATGCATGCGTCCAAAGATACAATCTTTTGAAAAATCTTTGAAATGACAAAACAGAAAATGCTTCAAAATTCATCAAGCAAAAACGAATACATATAAAAATCTGAAATAATTCAGGGGTGCTCCAAGGCGTGGGGTCAATCTGAGATAAAAATATAAATCGAATAGAAAATGGTGAGGGTCAGACGCTGGTCGAGTTCACGTGGAATTCCCCATATATACATATATAGGGGATGGTGGGGCAAAGCCGGTACAAAAAAAAAAAAAGATGACCTAATAGTATTTTCGAATTAAGGCGAGTAAAACAAAACGCCATACGCGTACATATATTCTCGTCTTGAAAATATTTAACAAACATACGAATCGAGTGATTTTTTTTATTTTTTATTTTTTTTTACCATATACTATATGCCGTTTTATAAAAATTGCGAAAATTTCGCAACGTTAGCACTGTGTGTCTTTATTTTCTTTATTTTTCTTGTCGACCCAAAGAGGTGTGGGGGGATGGGGGGGGCGTAGTGATGCAACAGCAGATTCGAGCGGTTTTCCGAAAACCTCGGAAACTTTGAAAACCAGGAACCAAGTTTCCGTAGAGGTTTGTAGATTTTAGCCCCAGAGGTGAAACTTTACCCACGCGAATTGTGCCAGAAGCGTTGAAAACTTTGCCGGAACGACGATACCCTTATACCTTACTTTACTTATCCTACCAGCTAGATAACTATAGCTATACCTATCTACCTATCGCGTTTACCCTAACGGCCTAACGTCAACCACCCGACTCTCTCTCTCTCTCTCTATCTCTGTCGCCATATCATATCGCAAGAAAAATTTTCGTAATTAATTATAATAATTATGATTCTTGAGAATAATTCCTCAAATATATTATTACATGTATGTAAAAAAAAATAGAAAAAATTTATATTTGAAAAAATTCACAACTCCTGATTTATGAGAAATACATAAAACTTTGGGGAAAAATAGTCAGTAATTTTTTTTTTTTTCCTTTTTTTGTCTTTCTTAAACTAAGAAGTCGCTTCCGATCCAATTTAAGTTGACTATAGTAGAAACTCGCGCGCGCGCGCGCCCTCGTTAAACCAAACCACCTAGTTTTTTTTTAGTTTTGCAACTAGTACAGACGTACGTTAGTCGTATATGATGCAATACAATACAATAAATGTGTATGTGTGTATATCTATAGCTAGGTAAAGGCCGCAGGAAGTGAGTTGAAAAAGTATCCGTAAGTTAAGAACTCCACAAATTGGTGATTACGCTATAACGACCGACAACAACGAGACTGGTAACACGTAACTAACTATTCTTATGCTCTGTGGGCGGCGCGGGATGCTGTCTGCACACACAGTCGATAAAAAAAAAACATCATCGTAATCGAATAGAAGTAAAATTGCCAAGATTGTTTCCTTTACTGTACAATACAGTGCTTGCAGTGCTTTAACCCCATATCGATAAACCCAATGATCCCCCTTTTCACTATTTACGATATATGCTGCTTCATCGATCGGCAAGAAATTTTTTTGAGGAATCGTCTTCAAGTTCTTTTGAAATTTGTTGAATTTTGAGGTCAGATTCGTAGTTATGAATTTCAAAGTTACTTTTCTCGGCGCTTTTACGGCTTCGCGGTAATTAAGGGTTGAAGAACGTTTTCATATGAAATAAAATAAAATCTAATTAAAGAAAATAAAATAAAAAATACAACGTAAGAAAGAAGAAGAAAAAAAAATGTATATCGTGTAAAATGGCTGACTGTAACCACCCACCACCTTGAATCCGCTAGATTATCTTGGAGGGTAAAATTTCCCTTGGGGATACGACGAAGATGGAAGGAAGGAAGGCGAGTAAGCAAGCAAGCAAGCAGGGAGGCAGACGAGTGAGTGGGTGCGGGTGGATCGCGTCGACGTCGAAGACGCAGCCCTTGCGGACGTACGCGTTAATGGTCGGTTGGCTGGTGCTAATTGATTGTTTACTTTCGAGGGATCCGTATAGTTTGTTTACCGGAAAGCCAGACTTGCCCCTAACGCCCGGAGCCAACCCTTACAGATGCAGGGGGGAGACGAAGAGCACAATTCCCTGACGACTACAGTACAATAACGTAGTATAGTACACATGTATGCCTTATACCTACACCTACACCTACACCCGCACTCATGCCAAATTACTCTACAACCCCCATAATTAGACGAACTGTAGAATCATCTTTTTCTATTAACGTATAAGGGACGATCATTTGTCGGATGAAAAAAATAATCCAACAAAGACGAGGGTTCGACAAAATTCGGGTCTCGTTATATCTACGCGTTCTGATGTCCAGAAAATCGCCTTATTCGATGCGACTGTATGGCTTACGGATTTTTTCGAACGACTACGACGACGATATCTTGCGAGAACGAATATACGGATCTTTACCTTTGTCATATATTCCAATCGATGCGGTTTTTTTTTTTTTTTTTTTTTTTTCAGCAATTAATGAACGAAAATTCGAAAACCGTTTTTCCTACTTTTCGACTTTTATTTTTTCCTCAATCGATCGTATCTAGAGAAATTTTGCTATCTCTACATCAAACGATAGGAATCGTCCTGTTTTTTTTTTTTTTTTTTTTTTTTTGGGTGGCTGATTGCTAAAATGACGTCAAATATTTCTAAATTCAAGAATTCAAGCGTTATAGGTATATTATTTGAGCTAAAAAATGAGGTAAAAGTTTCAAGGAAATTTCAAGTTTTTTTTTTCTCTTCCCTCTTTCCTCTTTTCCTATTTTCTCGTATACGAACGTAGGATGTGAAATTTCTTATTTCTCAGAGCTTGACACCTGCTAGGTTCATTCTTCCGGTTCGATGTAACTATAATGTGTCTATAAAGTGCTATTTCTATTTCTATATTTTTTTTTTTCTTTTTTTTTTATGCAAGTAAATGGTTTTACGTGTTCATACTACTTTAAAGACATCCGCCAACAGCTCTAGATTATTCTGCTGCACTATTTCCGCCTATAATTATTTCTCTTTTGTAATTACGCTAATTATATGGTTTAGGGTTCTGCTGCTGCTGCTGTTCCTTATATGTTTGACTCGTATATACTGTCACCTTATATTATATTATATAAATATTATAATTTATATTATATTATATATAGAAAAGCTGCGGTGCAATTTGATTCGCGAAATATATTACTTCATACTGCAGTTTCGAAACAACGCTAACAATACCATCTATACCCCAATGGAATACCGAGTGAAAGAGGGTCGAAACTGAAGAGGGAAGAAATAAAAAGAAAGAAAGAAAGAAAGAAAAAGAAATCAGTGTGAGAGAAAGAAAGAGAGAGAGAGAAAGTGTCTATCTGCAGTTCTTTTCTTTTTTTTATACCTTTTTACTTATTCTTTTTTTTTTTTTCTTTCTTTCTTTTTGTCCATTGCGAACTAAGTCTAAGTGCAGTTTGTTTAATATTCATAGCTTTTACGGTTATATAGAACTGTGCGTGAGTGAAAAGTTTAATGAGATATCGAGTAGTGGTCCATTTTTAGTAAACCTTGAAGGAATTAGAAAAATATTCTTATCACATCTAGTTATTTTTTTAAATAATACAATAAATAAAAAAATAACAAATATAAATTGGACCACGAAATTTTTAAATCGTATTAAAACTGAATAATTTTATTCATCACTATGTGATATGGTTTGGTATACTTGTACTACAAACATTATCAATTATTGTTTCGTATTATAATCATTATATTGTCATCGACTACGGTAGTATTTAATATTTTAAATTGATGGGTAGATACATAGTATAAAAAAATCTGAACTGTTTCAACTTTGTTCATATAATATTTCTTAAGGCCCATCCTTAGTCGCCCACCTCCTTTCCGTACAATGTAACGAAAACGGGGCCGGGGAGACACATTTCGATGATTATCCGAGCCCAGGCGTCGAAAACGCAAAAAAGGCCAACGCTGCGCGAATTCTATTTCAATTCCAAACACATACGTCCAAAAAAATTTTCGTTTTATGCGAAAATAGAGCCAGCGTTTGGTTATTTCTTTGGAAAAAAAGAAATAACCAAACGCTGGCTCTATTTTCGCATGAAACGAAAATTTTTTTGGACGTATGTGTTTGGAATTGAAATAGAATTCGCGCAGCGTTGGCCTTTTTTGCGTTTTCGACGCCTGGGCTCGGATAATCATCGAAATGTGTCTCCCCGGCCCCGTTTTCGTTACATTGTACGGAAAGGAGGTGGGCGACTAAGGATGGGCCTTAAGAGTGAGAAAGAGAGAGAGAGAGAGAGTTGTCATCATAATCATCAACGAGTATGAGCAACGTCTTACAAGCTCAATAGAATAATAACATGCAAGACATACGATGCTATAGTTAACCGTTTGAATTACGACATATACAGACATAGACATACGGTATGATAAATAACGTGGATAATAATTGGAATAATTGTACTTGTGCCGCGTTGCGTCGCGACGACAGCGACGACGAAGATCTCGTGATCTCGTGATCTCGTGATCTCACCAATAAATGATAATAAAACCTCATTGAATTGTCGACGCTGAAATTCCTCCCAACGCAATCTGTTATACCTATAAAGCTAAACAACTTTTACCACCATCAACAAAAAATTTGAAAATTTTAATATTTCTTACCTAGATACAGATTACCGAAATTTATGTATTCTTAGACTTTCCGAGGTTTTTTCAAAACCTCAACGATTTTATAGACATTTTTACTTCTAAAATTTTGTTTTATTATAAAAAAAATATTCTGTCTTTGTTACGTCGTAACACTATTTTTTCCTAGCAACTACCCGATCTGTTACTTCTTTTCTGCCAACCGCTTATCGTCAACTTTAACTGATCCTCACTTTCCGCTAGAATTGTGTGAGTTGCACACACGGTGGTAGAAGATGTGCAATTCGTCTAAAATTCATCCCCTCCTAAAACCGAGCTTAACTTTTCCACATCTCATTCCATATTCATTCTAATCTCGAACAACCAACCCCTAAACCAATTATCAAATCACTTATTTCATAACCGATTACTAAACTACCGACTATATAATAAAAATATATTACAGGGTGACCCAGAAACCACGGGCCACATTGGATGGGCATATTTCTTGTTGAATTCTGAGACGAAAGTTCCTTTACGAAATCTCTCTGAGGCGAACGGTTCTCGAGTTATCAGAAATCGCGATTGACCAATCAGAGTGTCTCTCTAGTCAACTGCTTCATAGTTTCAGCGGTCCAGGTTGTCAGCTCCATGGTTTTTGGCCGTTCACGTCAACCGTTTCATAGTTTTAGCCGTCGTGGGGTAATTCGCTCCATAGTTATGGGCCGTCTAGGTCAATCGCTCCATAGTTTTAGCGGTCCAGGTCATTCGCTCCATAGTTACGGTCATAGAGAAACGCTCTGATAGGTCAATTGCGATTTTCAATAACTCGAGAACAGTTGGCCTTAGAGAGTTTTCGTATAGGAATTTTAGTCTTAGAATTCGACAGGGAATATGCCAACTCAAAGTGGCCCGTGGGTTCTGGGTCACCCTGTATAGATAAACCAATGAAACCGCAGTAATTATTATACCAAGTAAACTACACCATCTATCTACTAATCTGTTGTGACATAATTCACTCAAATAATAATAAATTCAAACAATTTTCTAATATTTTATATTTATTTATTTATTTCTGATTTTTATTTTGCAGAACTCGTTCGGCCAGAATTGACGGGAACTCGATCTTGTTAGTCGGTTGGACATTATTGACCTTCTGCACGTTTGCAGTGAGACCAACGAACGAAGCAAACGCAACGTCATTTGCAGCATCGTCTGTTGTTACGACGTCGAGGACAGTCTCAACTACGGAAATGGTTTTTCAGAGATTTGCAATCGAGCCGATGGATCAAACGGCGGTGATTGGTTCCAAGGTGACGCTTCCATGTCGGGTTCTCGATCAAAAAGGTCCGATTCAATGGACTAAAGATGATTTCGGTCTTGGAGCTGTAAGAAACTTGACGGGCTACGACAGATACGCTATGATTGGTAGCGACGAAGAAGGTGAGCTAAAAAGAGAAAGATTTTTTTTACCATGTTAGCAAATTTTTATCCAAAAAACAAATAGACATTTTTTTTTTTTTGTTTTTTTCGTTCCCTCGAATTACCATAGAAAAAATCTTTATAACGACGTGAAATAATAAAGTTCGCGAAAGTGCTAAGTCATCGTTAAAATTTGAGTGTTATCTCGATCGGCGATCGATAAGGTTTTTCATTTGATTAATACGCTAAACCTTACATCGTGTTACTAATCTTCATATAACTTGGTCGTTAATTCCGAATCTAAGGTCGATAATTCCGAATTCGAAATCGCGAATCCGATCTAAATATTTGAATAATTTAAATATTCAGGATATTAGTTGTTTGAGTTATTAGAATTCGGAATTTTAGATTTTGGAATCGGAATCAACGATTTAAAAAACCCACGAGCACTAAGACAGAAATTCGTACTACTTGTGTTCCGGTCAAGTTATGTGAAGATCAATTAGTTGGACTTTGATGACGTGCTCTGCGCTTTCGGAATTTTGATTATTCGACTAGTGCGAAAAAAAAGAAGAAAAATGTCGATTTGTTTTACCAAGTATACCATAAAGTTATAAAGTTATAAAAATGTTCATTTTATTCTTCTGATTGGACTCAGGTAAAATTCAAAATTTCTGCTTAGTTTGAGAGTAAAATTTCAAAAATGACCATAATTTTGATTTGAGCTGAAATGCCCTGTATATATATATATATCATCGTTTACATACATATTATATAGCCTAGGTACAGGGATATAGCCACGGATAGAAAAGCCTGAAGGACAGACAGAAACGTATCAATCAATTTTTCTATATCGAAGTGGTTCCCCCTCGTCCAATCTCTTTTGCTTGCCTGCTTTTGCCGTGTGGTGCGTCAACGAGATATAGGGAATTCAGAGTATAGGGGAAGTAAAGTGAAGTAAATTAAATTAAATTAAATTAAATAAAATGAAATAAAATGAAATAAAATGAAATAAAATAAAATTCAAGTATATTAAAGTAAAGCCAATCGATTTCACTCAATGAATGACATAACCGAACCGAAATGCAATATCGAGAGTAGATAACCATAGATATATATCAACTATACCTCGTGCTTATTGCAAAATTAAATATTACCGATTTAGGAAATGAAATTGTTTAAATAATTCTTATTGCAAAAAAAAAAAAATTCCATAGAAATACAAAATTTGTCATCCAATAACGTTTGAAAATCAGCAAATCGCTACTTTTTTAAACGGCCATATCTTGCGACTGGTACTTCGGAGACCAAATGTTCTATAGGTCAATTTACTCAGCTTAATCCCCTTTATTACCTTGTTAATTTTCTGTATTTAATTCTGGTACACCCTGTATATGAATATGTCTGCTTCGTGTATTCAGTGTTACGGTCCCAAAAGCTTGGGTACCATATACTTTAAGTCCACGTCGTCCCAGAATTGCTGCACCGAAGTTTAAATTAGTTCTGAAACATTTGGCGCACGCTTCAATGCTTAATGGTTTCATCCATAAATCAATACAACTCCCGTTGTGTTGCTACTGCTACTGCTACTGCTGCTGCTGCTGCTTTGTTACATCGCCACCTTTACTTCCTTATAATATAATCTCGTGTACCAAGATGACGATCATCTTATTTCACCAGCTTCCAAATACCATCAACTAATTAGATCATATTTCATTCATATATGTTTATCTTTTTAATCATTTATTTCATAACTCATTCATTTCTCAATTTGACTTGTAAACAACTAAAGTTATACCCAGTCAAAAATTATCGTTCATTTATATTAAATTAACTGCTGAAAGATTCAATTTTCATAATATAACGTATATACAGGGTGACCCAGAACCCACGGGCTATATTGAATGGGCATATTCCTTGTCGAATTCTAAGACTAAAATTCCTTTACGAAAACTCTCTAAGGCCAACTGTTTTCGAGTTATTGAAAATCGCAATTGACCTATTAGAGCGTTTCTCTATGACCGTAACTATGGAGCGAATTACCTGGACCGCTAAAACTATGGAGCGATTGACCTAGACGGCCCATAACTATGGAGCAAATGACCCAGACGACGGCTAAAACTATGAAACGGTTGACGTGAACGGCCAAAAACCATGGAGCTGACAACCTGGACCGCTGAAACTATGAAACAGTTGACTAGAGAGACGCTCTGATTGGTCAATCGCGATTTCTGATAACTCGAGAACCGTTCGCCTCAGAGAGTTTTCGTAAAGGAACTTTCGTCTCAGAATTCAGCAAGGAATATGCCCATTCAATGTGGCCCGTGGGTTCTGGGTCACCCTGTATACCGTGCGCTTTCGTCGAAGCGCGACATGCCTAGATCCGAAGATAGCCGAACGTACGCCCTATTATATGCACAATATATGTTTAATACAAAACATCGGGCGTACAGGTTCGGGTATCTTCGGATATAGACGAAAACGCACGGTATGTATCAAACTTTAAATACTCATTTATACGATACATAGCGTAAAGGTTGCGCACGTGCCTTGAACGCTATACACGCCTAGATATAGTATCGTATTTATAGGGTGAATCTAAAGTTTAAAAATGACGAAGAGTTAAGGTTGTAGTGTAAATAATAGTATATTGTGTACCAAGGGCGAAAAGTGGGATTTTTTTGCCCGCGTGTGGAGTTTGCAGTACGAGTCGAGGCGAGGAAGCACGAGCCGAAGGCGAGTGCGTATTCCGAGCCGGAGACGAGTAATGCAAACACACGCGGGCAAAAATGCCCTCGCCCGTGGTGCACACCCTATTTTTTGTGACACATTTATCGATTTTGCGTCCATATCAATCGAGATAAAACTGAAACGTTCGGCGATATGAAAAACCATCAACAAATTTGGAAAAAAATAGTATAGTACGCATCTATGGGAGGAAGTGAGGTAAAGTTATGTAGAGTACCGGATCTCGGAATATAGGGGGCTGAATGTCTGATGGGGGGTCCGGGGGCGTAGCCCCCGGTGGGGGTCCAGGGGGCGAAGCCCCTGGTGGGGGACCAGGGGGCGAAGCCCCCGGTAGGGGGTTCGGGGGGCAAAGCCCCCCCGACTAAAAAAAAAACCAGACTTTTAAATTGATTTTATCGAATTTATTGAAAAAAAATAAAAATAAAAGAAAATAAAAAATAAATAAAAAATAAAAAATAAATAAAAAATAAAAAATAAATAAAAAATAAATAATAAATAAAAAATAAATAAAAAATAAAAATAATGATGAAAAAAAAAATTTGAAATAAAAAAAATATAAAAAAAAAAAATATTGAAAAATAATTTAGCGGGCGATAAAAACTGAAAAACGCCCGCTGCTCAATTTAGCGGGCGACAAAAACTGAAAAACGCCCGCTGCTCGATTTAGCGGGCGATAAAAACTGAAAAACGCCCGCTGCTCGGTTTAGCGGGCGATAAAAACTGAAAAACGCCCGCTGCTCGACTTGGCGGGCGTTTTCAGTTTATTATTGCCCGCTCGTCTGAAAACTGACACTTTACGCCCGCTAAATAGGTCAAAAAAACGCGAAAATCGTGCATGTGTTACAAAAAAACCATATAGTGAGAGAGAGAGAGAGTAAGAGTGAGCTTATTTTTCTTCTTCTAAACGTACCGTCGTCGGTCACAGCGTGTCTTAAAACCGTTCCTTATTCTATCGTGTCGACGGTTTTCCTCGTTCACTTTTTTGACGCGCCTCTATTCACCCCCTACGCGACACATTTTCACTCACAATCAGTTTTACGATAATCTCTACTATACGATCAGCTCTACCGTTACGGTATGAAACTACTAGATGCTAGCTAGCTATACTATAGCTACTATATACCTAACAAACAACGCCACGTTATTTCTGATCAAGCGATAAACCGCGACGGACGAACTGTTACAACAATTTCGTATAGTCGTTACCTTTGAATTATGTATACCTACCTGTATACAACACGGTAAGCTCAACTTATGACTTCAACAGTCATGTTAGTCGTCAGACCGCGGGGTGGATATGATCCGAGTCAGTCATGTGATATTAATCAACACGATGCAGCAGTAGCAGTAGTAGAAACAAGCTATAAGCAATCAAAGTTTATAGAAATGATATTAAACCTCTTTAACACTGAGAGTGATATAGAAATCTAACAGCAGCGTTATACTAGGTAGACCTGGGTAGAGGTATACAGTAAATCTTGTTGTTGGTTGTTAATCGCGCGGTGTAGCGTGGCACGACGCAACGCGACGCGACGCGACGCGACGCGGTGGTTGATCGGATCGGATCGGATCGATCGATTCGGACAAATGATCGTTCACGAATAACGATCACCAGGCAGTCCGGGTTAGCCGAGGTTAGTTATACCTCCTTTAGTATACGAGGTGAAACTCCTGACACGCAGAAATCAATGCTTCATTACTCTCCATCTCTCTTTCTCTCTCCTTCTCCTTCTGCTTCTTCTTCTTCTTCGATCCCTTATATACCTTGTTCTGATCGGTCAGCCATCGACTATTGCGGACGGATACGGATCTGGAGGAACAGAAGAAACAGTAGTAGTAGTAGTAACGTCCGTAGATAGTCGGCCAAGATAAAAGTTTTAGTATTTTACGAACGGTTTAAAGATAGCTCTTGGTACAGCGGTCGAGTGAGTCGTCAAAGAGAAAAGAGTAAAGAGGAAAGAGGATAGAAGAATGAGAAAAACGGAAAGTGGAGGAGAGACGGTTTAAGTAGATACAATTTTCTGTAACGTTTTATGGTATACTATATTGTTTTATGAAAGTATTCAAAAGTATCGATATTTTAACAGTAAAGAAGAGATTTTACATCCGTCCCACGATTTTAGTTCAAGAGAAATAAAAAAATATTTAAAAAAACATGGAAATAGAATCGCTATTCATCATTTTTTTTTAAATATTTATTTACTTATTTTCAGTACAGATATATATTCTTTTCATTTTTTTCATCCCCGATAGAATTTTTTAGTTGTGATATACAGTCGGATAAATATGCATAATGTATGTATCAAACTAGGGATAGCGATAGGCCTTTTCCCCGTTCTACTTATTCGAGGATCTACCTCATTTTAGAGCTGTGAAATGTGGAACATAAAAAAAGCGAAAACCGTATCTGGAGCGAGAGAAGTGGGCAAAGTAGGTACCCACGTACTGTCGAAACAGCTCAAAAAAGAGGAAATAGACAAACAAAAAAAAAAACAAAAAAGGAAAATAGAAAAAAAGGCTTTTCAAGTTTTACTCCAATTTTTTTTTTTTTTTTTCTTTTACTTTTTCTCATACACACGTATATATATATATCTATATAAAATACGTATAAATAAGAATCGGTAACGATTTAGAGACCTTCGTGAATGAAAAGTAAAAAAAAAAAAAAAAGAGGGAAAAAGAAATACAGAAGTTTTATCGTCAAAAGTTCTTTCGACAAGTCTCTCACGCACACGAACTATCTTTTCAACGTTTAGTAAAGTTTGGAAGTTGGAATTATATTGAGCATTATATACATACATATGCTGGATGTGGTAAAAATGATTGAAGAAAAAAAAAAAAAAAAAAATTATAAAATTTTAATTATTTATTTATTTATTTATTTATTTATTCTTTTTTTCTTTCTTTAATTCCAGGAGATTTTTCTCTTCATATACATCCGGTCGAGTTGGAAGACGATGGTAAATATCAGTGTCAAGCATCGCCTACTAACGATGGTCAGCCAGGACTTAGATCGAGATTTGCACGACTCAGCGTTCTGGTTCCACCCCAAAAACCGAAAATTACACAGGGTGATTTTTTGGTCACAACGGAGGACCGGGAACTAACTATGGAGTGTGTAAGCGTTGCTGGAAAACCACCAGCCGAGGTGAGAGCAAAAAAATTTTTATGAAAACACAAAATACGAAATATCGAAACTGAGAAAAGTTTAAGGAAAAAATCGATAAATAAATGTACAGATCATTATATATATATATATATTAGGGTGGTTCTTAAATACCAAATTGACGAGTGAAGTATGGCAACCTTCAGACAAAAAATTAAAAAAAAATCGTCCCCAAATATTAGATTTTTTTTCAAATCCTAACAGGTGCCTAAAGAGCCCTGAAGTTTTCCCATTTCTTCTTTGTTTTTTCAATTTCCCTGCCTTTCTCGTGAAATTTTACTTCGGAAACGACCTTCAGAATATAAAAAAAATCCCATCGTAAGGGTGCTAATCGAAAATTCTAATATTTTCGCGTAAAATTGTGCAAAAAAATCAGACTCAGGGGCTAACATCATAGACAGATTGATCGACAAAATTTCCTTGATTTTTTTCTATATAGTGGAATTTTTTTGAGCAAAATTGACCCAAAATCGAATGGGAAGAAAAAAAAATCATAAGATCGAATGTTATTCAAACGAGAAACTTCGAACCTCTTTAGGCACCTATTGGAATTTTTTTTAAAATCTAATATTTAGGGACAATTTTTTTTGATTTTTTGTCTGAAGGTTGCCATGCTTCACTCCTCGAGTTGGTATTTAAGGACCACCCTAATATATGTATACATATATATGTGTATATCAGGAAGATCTTTTTTTTTTTCTTATTTTTCTCGTCATTTTTTACGCGCGAACACCCTATCACAATTTTTAATTTTTTTTATTTTCACCTTATATTGAGAATGGATTACGAAATGATAAAGACTGGGATAAATTTGGTTTTGAATAATGACATTGATTGATTAATTATTAGTATATCAAATGACTTATTGACGTATTGAAATAATTAGAACAGGTAGTAAGCTTTTAAAGCTTTGATAGACGAATCGATAATTAGTCGATGTATGGAGGATTACTTCGGTACCTATCATCCGTTACAAGCCAAATTTCACATTAATATTCTAGATAGATGTGTCTACCTACCCCGTGTAAACTACAGAAATTGCTGAATACAATTCAAGGAAATTATTTGTCTTTTGGTTTCGAATTAGGTGGTCTTGCGTTGCATTTGTGACCTCAATCGAAAAATCTGTAAAAAATTCTGAAAAATCCTGCTTCAATTATCAAAATTTTCAGTCCTGTAGCCAAAGTGGGCAGACGTTTGCTTTTCATATTATTCAACGTTGTTCTCGGTAAAAAAAAAACTGTAAACATTATAGAAACGAACGTCTGCTCACTCTCTGGGTCAAGGCTTGAAAATTTTGATAAACCGAAGCAGGATTTTTGAGAATTTTTTTTTAAGATTATTCAATTTCGGCTATCGATGTGTTCATTTTCAAAAATCATAGGTAAATCGGACGGCTTCCAAAAAATCTGGAAAAAATTCAGTGTGTTTTTTTTTCGAAAAGGTGAAACAACATAAAAAATTATGACTCTAATCGGAAGGGGTGAGGGTCAGACGTAGGGCAGGTTGGGGTGGAATTTCCCATATGTATGCATGTACCTACGATGATATAAGAGCAACTTGTTACGACGTACACTCCTATTATACATATAGGTAGGTATATATCTATCCACCTAGCAGCAGAGAGCAAAGCAGAGCAGAGCAGAGCAGAGCAGAGCAGAGCAGAGCGTATAGAGAACACTCAGCCCAGCCTCTCGTCTCTCTTGCCAGGAGCCACTTGCTTTGAGCTTTCTAGCACTGCGCCATTTAAAGTTTCCCCATCAGTGTGTGTCGTAGGCTGTCTCCTTGATTTCTACCAACTTTCGCACAGATTTTTCTCGTTTCCATTTCTTTTTTTTTTTCTTTTATCTCCATTTTTATTTTCATTTTTTACTGTATATTATAACCAGATACAGTTTCAGCGGTTCAGTTTCTTTTAATAGTCCCTTGGCGATCACCTTTCTCTTTATATCACTATCTCGTACTTTTCCATCTCTTGTAACAAAACAAACTTTAGTTATCTTAGACGATATCGAATATAGGATAAAATAAAAATTTCTTCTTAAGATTTTCTGTTTGAATATCAAGGGCCTAGATTCCCCATAGAAATCTAAGCATAAATTTCCTTTACAGAAAATTCGAGGTACAAATAGTTTCCGAGCTATGGAAAATCTCACATTGGCCAATCGCAGAGCGTATAGATCATCACGTGGACAGGGCACTGCGCAGCTTCCGCTCATGGCGAAGGCCCAGTCTGTGTCACCTATAAGTTCTGCGATTGGTCGACTAAGATCTTACATAGCTCGGAAACTATTGTACCCTCGAATTTTTGGTAAATAGAATTTAGTCTTAAAATTTCCCTAGGAATCCACCCTAAAAATTTGGGGTCCGTTTGACTTGAAGCACTCTGTATAATTCTTGAAATGATGATATGAAAAGTGGGTAGAAAAAAGATAAGAATGACTAATAATATGCCACGTATAGAAAAAGATTAATTTAAATTTGTCTCAAAATATATTTTACCTACCTGTAGTATGCGCTGCTGTATAGAGTATAAAAAATAAAAAAAAATAAAAAAATAAAAAAAGGCGAAATATGTATCATCGCATATCTATCTCGACAGACGTATACACGAAAGTGCCATTAGCTTGCGTATATAGAACCAACAAGCGAGGTATCTTTGTAGCAGAGGCTGCAGTGAGAAAAAGTAAGTAGCATCGATATATCAATTTTAGTTTGCGACTGATGTATTAAATTTCTTTTCGAAATAACGATTCCATACACATATATGGAATACCTCACTTGGAATGAGGAGATCATTGATATAATGTGTATAATGTATACTTACGAAGTAACACATTACTTATGTATTTTAAATTAAGTGCTTTTTTTTTCTTTTTTTTCTTCTTCTTCTTTTCTTTTCCTTTTCTTTTCACCCGTGGGAATTTCGTTCTCTCGGAAACGCGCAGAAATTAACTCAGACAGAAGCAAAAAAAGTGAATTGAAATAAAAAATAAAAATAAGAAAAAAAAAAATTACATTAAATTAAATTAAATTAAAATTATATATAATTTCCTCTTTTACCCCTCGTTCTCATTTAATTATTCAATTCTTAATCAATTATTTAAAGGAACTGTGTTTTTGATCTAAAAAAAAAATAAAAGAGACACAAAAAAAACAAAAATTAAAAAATAAATATAAAACTTTCGGGAAGAAATGAAAAGAGTGAAAGATAGAAAAAGAGAGAAGAAAAATTTGGGGAATGACAAGTTTATCTTAACTGATGGCCATGGGGTGGAAGGGGGAGGGGGAGGGGGGTCGAGAAAATACGGAAGGAAAGAAGAAAAAAAAAATAAAAAACAGAAAAATTTCCCTCGGTGGATATTACCTGCCAATCTGGGATCTGTAATCGAGTTGAAAAAAGTCTTTTGTTTCAATTGGCTCGAGAAAAATCGCGACAGGGGTGTGTAGCGGATAAGAAGAAGAAGAAGAAGAAGAGGTGTTTTTTTTTTTTTTCTTTTTCTTTCTTGCACAGGACGTGGCGGGGGAATTCGAAAGAATAAGAAGGAGAAAAGAACAACAACGAAAGATAATAATTTAACAAAACAAAATATCGTGTCTTTTTTGTGTTATTATAAATACAGCTAATAAAAAATAAAAAATTGAAAAAAAAATAAATAAATTAAGTCAAGATAGGCTGAAAAGACTTCTTTTTTTTTTTTCCTCTCGTTTTTATGTATACTTATCAACGTTCTTCATCTGTAGCAAAAAGACAGAGGTAAAAATGTTGAGAAAGAGAGAGAGAGAAAGAGAGAAATGAACAAAGAATAAAAAAAAAAGAAAAAAAAAAAGCTAGGTGAAAGAAAAAGTTTTTGGCTAACCGTTTTATCCGCCGGTGAGATTGCAGAGCTAAGAGCTTTTCGAGATTAAATTTTCATCGGAATTGATAGTTTGATGAAAGTTTAGTACGATAAGAATATAAAAAAGAAAATGAAAAAGAAAAAAAAATCCAAAAAACTCAAACGTCTTATAAAAAAAAAAGAGAGAAGAGGAGATATTATTGCTGTGTGCTAGAAAAAAAAAAATATATATCCATATATATGAGGTATTCCATACCAACTCGACCAATGAATTGATACCTCATCATTTTTGATTTGATTCATAATTTTTTTTTTATACGGTTACCCCAACTCTAACACCCACTCATGAATTTTGTTCAGATATATTTTTTTTTTTTTCGCGAACCGTTATTTATTCATGAATTTTCGAAACTTCAAACAGAGTGATGAAACCTTTGATTTTTTTTTTTTGAAAAAAAATCTCAAGAAAATTCTCTGTCCGAATACGATAATTCTGAACCCTATTCGAAAGTGAAAACTATTTTCCTTATATTTATTTTGCTGATTTAAGAAAAATTATTTCATAAACATGTGGTAAAGATAGTGGCTTCCAGAATTTAAATATAATGGGTCACAACTATCAGAGATACGGTTGATATCATTTTTTTTCAAATTTTTATATAAAAAAAAAATTCTACATATTTGAAGTTTTGAAAATTCATGAATAAATAACGATTCACGTAAAAAAATTTGGAAAAGAAAAAAACAAATTCATTAGTGGGTGTTAGAGTTGGGGTAACCGTATAAAAAAAAAAATTATGAATCAAATCAAAAATCGTGAGGGAAAAATCATTGTTCGATTTGGTATGGAATATCTTACAGATATCAGACAAAGGCGAGGACGAGGACGAGGACGACGTTGCCGTTACTAAAAAGCTTGTAAAATATTTTGTCGGTTAATTTGAAAACGACAAAGAATAATATAGCCTTAGGGTGAAATTAAAGGCGATTGTCTTTAATAACGTGATAATAAAAGGGGGAAAGAAGAAAAAAGTAAAGAAAAGAAAAGAAAAGAAAAGTAAAGAAATGAAAAGAAAAAAAAAATACGTGAAAAAGGTACTCGAGAGATTATCGCGTATATATACCTATAAGTATATAATAAAAAAGAAAAAGAAAAATATAGAAAAAAAAATTGCCGAGAGCTTTTGTACCTACAAATAAAAAAAAAAAGAAAAAGAGAAGAAGAAAAAGGAAAAGAAAAGAAAAGAAAAGAAGAGAAGAGAATAAGAACAAGAGTTTTTGAAACTCTTTTCTCAAGATCTCAGGGGGGGATTTATTAATTATTATATATACGTCATTGATAAAATCGTATAGATTTTAATTACTTGAAATGATTATTTCTTTTATTTTTTATTTTATTTTTTAATCTACTTTCGTCATTTCTTAAATGAAAGAGGATTTATTTGAATTTGATTAATCCTAATCCTATACCCTTCGGATGAAGTAATAAGTCTGAAGTGTAATAAAGGGAATAAAATCATCACAGTGGGTTATAAAAGTGGAAAGAAAAGGATGGGGAAGTTTTGAGAATTTGTTTTATTTTTTTTTTCAAGTTTTTCATTTTTTTTCTTCTAAGTACGTGAGAAGAAAAATTGGAGAAAAGAGGCAAACGACGACGACGACGACGACGACGAAGTAGCGCTTTTTTGTTTCCATAATTGAAACGCGAAACTGAAACGTTCCTAAAGCGACGACGACGAAACCGTGTCTCCTTCAACCTTATACTTCCCTTTACCATTAATCATGGATTTACATAATTTTAATTAAAAACTGAGGTTACAACTGCGAAAACAAATTTGATTAATTTTTCAGTAGAAGCTGCAGCTTTCATCATCTTCTTCTTCTTCTCCTTCTATCTACCTTTCTACTATATAGATATATATATATATAGGTATACCTTATACCCCAAACCATCTCTTATTTCTCCAACATCGTCCCACGGTTATATCCCATTCCCTCAAACCATACCGAATCACATTACCCGCTGAATTCAACCTCGATTCAATTATGCAAAACAGCGATTCGATATCTGCTCGATAATTACTTTTGAGACATTATCAAAACCCCTCGACGTACCATAATTAACAAACCACTAGAGTCATTCCCAGTCTATAATAATAAAATATATATTATATTATATATATATTATATATCCCAAGCTGTAGATATTTTACAGACTAGCAATTCTCTAGATACTTATATATATATATATCAGTCGAATATAGATTCATAATATTAAGAGGAAATATTTATTCAATCGGAAGTTCTGTGATTCTTTGCGTGGATCATGAATAATTTCAATTTTTCTTTCTTTTTCTTTTTTCTTTTTTTTTCACGAGAGAGAAAGAGAGAGAGAAGAAGAAGAAGAAGAAGAAGAAGAAGGACCGACAGGAAATATAAAATACAGAATAAATATAAAAACTGTTGTTTTTTTTTTCCCCCCATCAAATTATACAAATCTAAAAGGTTTTCCTCAATATAACTATAATTTGTATATTTTCAAATCATTTTTGGAGTTTTTTTTTTTTTTTGTTGATCTAATGAAATTTATTCGTAGTTAATTACCACAGAAAAAAACTGATCAAAGTAGAAAAATGAAAAAAACTAAAATAACGAAAATAACTTAATTGCTACCCAACTATTTTGAAATTTGAAAATCTAGTGTGATATACGCATGTACAATGTACATATATCTATACTTATGTAGATACATAATCAAGCATATATAATATATTATATCTATAGAATGACGCGTCTCTTCGTCATGGTAGTGGCGCACGAAGAGAAGCTTTTACCTGTGCATTTAGACGCGTTACTGAGAGGCGGGTTTAATTAACTTATGTAATTAATTATATCGTGTTAGTCTACTGAGAGGTATATAATATGCGTCTGGTTTGAGTTCGTAGAATTAGGTAGGTAGATAGATAAGTCAAGTCAAGTCAAGTCTATGGTAACGGCAGACGTGTCAAGCTGCTAATTTTTTTTTTTTATACAGGTAGCTGTAAATTTTTTGTTATTCTGATTTTATAATTTTTTCTTTTCTTTTTTTCCCCTCTTCTTCTACATATTTAAACCAGTTTCATTTGTATAAGTTATGTGAGAGATCGCAATTTCGAAAAACATCAATTCATATAACGGGAAATAAGACGTCGTCACGTCGCCCCGTCGTCGTGTCGATCGCGCAACGACCCCGGGGCATTTGACGCCCGATCCAAAACCATTTCGTCTTTAGCGTTTCTATGTAAAAGGAAGAAAACCCTTCGGGCTAAAATTCTCTCTCTCTCTCTCTCTTTCTCTCGCTGGTATACTGGTATCTGAAAATATTATCTTCCCTCGATCATCATCACCTCCTCTTTATATTTTATTCCATCTCACACTCTTGGCTAAAGTAAACGTAGGTAGGTAGGTAGGTAGGTAGGTAGGTATTTTAGCATCAGATATTCATATAATCGTTCCTCGATTATCCGGTTAGGAAATTATTATTATTTTTTTTTTTTTATTTTTCTTTTTTTTTTTTTTAAATTAAATTTTAATATCCTTTTGTATTAAAAGCTTTGTTTTCAAAACTTTTTCTCAAATTATTATTTTATACCAAACTTAGGTACCTATATAAATAATTATAACGGTATATAGGTATTCACAACGGTGGAATTTTTTCATTTCAAAGTTACGAGTATATAAACCGATCGATCGGTTTTCAAATACTAACATTAATTATATACTATATGGATTCGGTAAAAATATTACGAAATCATAAAAAAAAATTGGGGTGTGGGTGAGTGCTTTTTGCTTTTCATCATATCAATCTATAATAGCATAAGGTGGTCGCTCGCAAACGCAATTTATACGACAGTTTGACTTTTTTTTTTTATTTATTTTTTTTCTCAATCAAAAGATTCTATCATTTTTTCCCTGTGTCTTTTAATAAGCGAAAAAATTTCAAAATGTGTTAGAAAAAAAAAAAAAAAACACAACGTTGATATTGAACAAAACAGGCCGAAAGAATGATTTCATTAAACAGCAGGATGCAAGATTCTGAAATTTAAAAAATTTCACGTCATTTCATATTAAAGAAAATTCCATATTTCTGTAGATTTGAAAATTTGCTTTTGCGATAAAAAAAAAAACAAAAAAAAAAAAAACTGAACCTCTAGTTTCTCACTGACAAGCAAATATATTTTTTAAACTGATGAACTATATGCACAGATACCATTCATATAATACGAAGATACTGTTTCGTTTTATCCTAATTCTATAGAGTATATATATTAGTTTCAAATTTTCTTGAAAAATTGTATTATACTCAGGCGCGTTGGGAAAGGTGAGAAGAAAATTAGTCGTGCGTTTTGAATATTTAATATTGAGTTCTGAAGATTTTGCATCACGATAGAAAGGTCGTTCGGTCGGTCGGTCGGTTTGAGAATAACTATAAGCGCGGGAGGATATAGAGGCGGATTATTACTTCGTCCTTAAATCTTTCCCAGGATTAATATTTCGCTGCATTTTAATCCTAGGATGCGTATAATGAATATTCACGCTGATGTGAAAATTACAACACCAACATTATACTGATATCAAACAAAGTGCGTCAAGGATTATGATCCTTAAAATAAATTTGTCGAATTTTACGAATATATCGCGTGTCTAATTGCTATAAGGTCGTTAAACGCCCAAAAAAAATATGATTTTAGTGAAATAAGGTCACATCATTTTTTTTTTTTTTTTTTACTTCTTTCTCTACTTTCTACGAAACAAATTGTATGACCCTTCGATTTAAACACGCCATATAATATCAATGCAAAAAAAAAAAAACGAAAACAAAAACAAAAGTGAAAATTCTAATTTTTCCAAAATTTGAATAAACTAATGATTTCGAGAGTTTTGATTTTTTTTTCTTGTCGTTTCTCTGGGTTTTTGTCTTCTATAGAATTTTCTATGGATAGAATCGCCGTGTCTGTGCCTACCGTCGCGTCTATCCAGTAATTGAACTGATTATCGGTTATCGATTTCGGAATTAATATACCAGGAAATGATCTGATTTAGGGAAACTCAATTATCCGCTAATTTCCTCGTATTTCACGACTCCTGATTGCTGCGAAATCTTTAAATCGTATTTTTCAATAAAAAAAAAAAAACGATGTTTTATATCTCACTCTCTCTCTCTTTTTCTCTCTTTTTCTCTTTTTCTCTCTTTGAAATTGTTAATTTATTATCATGAATAACTTGCTAATGTATTCTTACCTAATCGATTAGTATACCTATTGATATTCTTTACACACAGATCTATTATACATCAGAAAATCGTATTCTGTTCACCTCTGTATACAATCAGAGAGAAAAGCCTTCGTCATTCAGAACGTATTACGTCCCCATCCCCCATCCCCCATCCCCAATATCCATATGTCTTCCTTGATATATATATATATATATATATACATAGTGACTTTGGAGTTGAACTCCGCAAACCTCAGTTGCCAATAATTTCCCGTGGGTGCAAATTGAATGCACTTCTATCTCATGCATCGATTGGAGTTAGAGGAATTCAAACGGGCGATTCATTGCTATTGTACCAACGAATTTACATCACTTCTGTTTCTACACCTGTATTCGTTCGTTTATAGAAACAAAAACAAAAAAATAAACTTTGAATAAGTATGATGGAAAAATTCGCAAAGTTTTGAAAACAAAAAAAATTAGAGAAAATAACGAATAATAAAACTTCAAAGAAAACTTTTCCTAATGAAAAAATTCGTTATTTAAAATTTGATTAGATCGGTCGAAAAACTTAATCGAGTATAAATTTTTAATTTTTTAATTTTTTTTTCTTTCTCTTCTTCTATTTTTACGACTGAATTATTGTTTCAGATCACATGGATCGATGGGCTTGGCAATGTGCTTCATAAAGGGATCAGGACTATACATGAAAAATTTGACGGTGGTCCTTTGGTGACTGTTAAATCAGTGCTGACCGTTATGCCTCGAAAAGAACATGACAATACCACGTTTACTTGTCAGAGTCAAAACGCGGCTGATCGAACACCTCAGAACGTAAAACTTCGAGTCGAGGTAAGTGGATGGATTAATTTGCCAAAAAAAATAAAATACAAAAAAATGTAAAGTAGGAAAACAATGTCTAAATTTTTAAATAAAAACGATAGAATTTAAATAAAGAGAGAAACAAACAACAACAAAAAAGAAAAAAAAGATACGAAATTGTAAATAAATAAAATGTTGAATTTCAGGTTCGATACGCGCCTAAAGTCTCGCTAAAAATTCGTTCCGGATCTCCAAAAAACAAGCAAATAGTCGAAGGGGCTGAACTGAGATTCAAATGTCGCGCAGAGGCGAATCCTCCCGACATGGAATACAGGTAAAGTTACAATTCCTCTATTCGTATATATGTATATCTGTATCGTTTATTTATTCCAATACATAGATAAATATACTCGTATTTATGTGTATGTATGTATTCCTATTTACTTTAACTTCCTTGATTTACGATTTACTTTGACTCGAATAAGCGTCTTGACGGAATTGGAATTTCTAACGTCGCCTATATACCTGGAAGGTACATACATACATACATACATACATACACACTTATGTACCTAAAGCTAAACATCAAACACGATCAGAAATCAATATCATCCAACCCTCATGCGATTGAAGTCAAATTTCTGAAATTACCTCGCTGAGGGATGGATAAAATATATATAAAAAAAAAAAGAAACGTTAGAGAATTATTTAATCCAATTTATTTAGGTGGTATATAAACGAGAGAAAAGTTATCGGCGATTATACGACAGAAATGATCATCCACAATGCTACTAGACACGATCATGACGCTATTGTAAAATGCGAGGTACACAACGACGTTGGAAAGAGCGAAGAAACTGAGACTCTTGATATAACGTGTAAGTTGCCAAAAATCAAAAATCAAATATCAAATAAAATATTTTCGTTTTTTTGGAAATAGTACGTTTCGTTACTAGTGAGAAAATGTTGTGATTCTTGGACAAGGGTGAAATTTTGTCGCTCGAGTAAAGCGAGGGGTAAAATCGCACGAGTCGAGAATCATTTTTCGCACTTGTATCGGATTTTTTGTTTTTCAACACAACGCGCGTTAAGTTGAATTTGATGAAAAATCGAACTTTACGCACAGCGTGTTGAAATTATAATTCTGTATAAATAAGACGAAAATTTGAATTTTTTGTTTTTTTTATATCCAGATGGTCCGCAGTTTCGACACCCTCCTCAATCAGTCGAAACCCATTACGGAGCTACTGAAATATTACAGTGTGATGTAGACGGTAATCCTTCGCCAGGAATAATATGGATTCATGAAGAATCAGATAAAATTGTTGCTAGAACTTCTAATATCAGCGTTCTTGTTAGCCCGGAAACTGCTGGACGATATTATTGCAAAGCACACGTTCCCGGATTTCCGGAACTCACAGGATATGCTAATATTTATATTAGGGGTGCACCAAGCATCGTTTCACAACGTACTCAATACGTTCCTGACGAAGGAGTCGTAAAGGTGAGAAAACCCGGTCGAAATTAACTCCTGTTACCATTTTTATCCATATTTTGAAAATTTCAAATTTCAAATTTGGAAAACTGGGATTTTGGACTCGAAACATGTACCATTCGAAATTGACTCCGATTAGCATTTTCATTCATTTTTGGAAAATTTGGAAAATTTGGAAAAAAATGTACTTCGAATTTCGGTGAATTTTAAATTTCGAAGATCTTGACGAAAAGCATTTTAGTTTTATTTATTCTGTTGTTTTTTTTTTTCATTCTTTCTTTCTATTTTTGAAATTCCACCGAAACTGCATTAGGCGATTTTCCACGAATATTTTTAGATTCTTATTTCTCATGGTTCGTCGTTCCACAAAGGATGGAAATCTCCGAGAATTTCTGCCTCAGATTCTTTTGATGCAAAGCATATGTAAAAGAGATGAATAATCATTAAATTCCGGGCCTTTAAGAATTTTCAAGACTGAGCTTCAGACTTTTTTATCACAATTTCTAAGTCGTTTAAAATTCTTATTATTAAATGTTCAGAGGAAGTACTGAGTCCCTGAATATATTGTGAAATTTAAAATCTCACTTTCTATGGACACCCTGATATTTCACGAATTTTATTCACCCTCAAAGTCGCCAATTTTTCGATGTAACTCAAAGAATTCTGACTGTCCACTCTAACACTGATTTTTTTACCAGCGTAGATCTAAGAACAGATTCATGACTCTGAAACTTAATCAATTCATTCCTTTTTTTTTTTTTTATTTATTATTTATTCAAAGTCTTTGATTAGAGACACGATTTCCTCTCATATTGAGATTTGATGGTGCTTCTGAAAGTCCAACTCCCTTTTGAGCTCAAGATTTTTAATCTTTTCATCTAGTACCCATCCAGTCGCCCTAATTACTATAAACAATTTTCTTCTAATCCTCTAGGTCGAGTGTACAGCGATTGCTGTACCAAAGGCTGATTCAGTAACGTGGAGCTTCGGGGGTCGGGAATTAAACTTCTCATCAAATAGCACCCCATTTTTTATCCAGGATGAATTTACGCCCGAGGGAATAGTCAGCACGATTACTCTCCTTGATCCGGTATCTACATATTTTGGAGAATACAATTGCACAGTGACAAATAGCTTCGGGTCAGACTCAGTGATCATAAAACTGACTACGCACAGTAAGCGGCTTTCGATTAATCATCCTATCAAATGACTAGAGTTTGAATAACGTTAGAGTGTGAAGAAACTCATTCAAAAACTTATGTGGGGATACTTTGTGCACTTTGTTCAGTTTTTCATATGTCTTTTTACTTTCAGCTCTGATCCCAGTCGATTGGCAACTAATTCTGATCGTCGGAGGCTTGGTGATCTGTATAATATTGCTAGGAATAATCGTAGCGCTAATTCTCCACTGTCGAGATCGAATCAAACAGCCTAGGCCTAGGACTGTTCAATCTCAGGATAACGATCTTCGTGAGTATGAGTTTGAGTACATTTTAGAACTCTCTGGTCTTCTTTATAGAACATTCTTTACTCTACTTTAACCACTCTCCATAATTAGACCTGGAATTTTATTTTAAAGAAGAAACTGACTCCAACGTTGAACGCTATCGTGAAAGCGATCGAAGCAGTAATCTCTCAGATGTTAAGGCGGACATCCGCGCAGGATCTAGTGTTAGTAATGCAGAAAGTGTTACTGCGCTTGATAGCGAAGGGGAAGGAAGTACAAGGGGTGTTAACGCCTTGGCGTTAGCAGGGCCGGTACCAAATCCGCTTGGATTTAGGTATAGCGCTGATTACACGGAGCCTTCATTTCCGCCGAAAAATAATGTAAGTAATTTTTGCTCATTTCCAAAAGCTCAGAGTACATAATCATCACGATTTCCCTTATCACAGGATGGCAGCAACAACAACGGATACGTTCCGTACGTAGATTACGCTCGTGACTATACGCCGCCAGTTCCTCAAGGCATGGGATCTTCTAGGGAGTCTCTAAGCAGGATACCTTCCGGGGGAATCCTCGCCTCTAAAAAAATTGGGCTTAGTTCAGCCAATCTTGGCGCTACACCTCAGGTCAACTCCGTTATTGACCCCAGGTTTTCGGCCACTTACGGAAATCCGTATCTCAGGTAATTAATAAGAAGATTTAAAACCTTACTGGTGTCAATCAACAACATCTAATCTTTTATTCTCATTTCAGAATGTCAGCGGCGGAACAGCTCAGGCACGCGCCTCACACGGCGATACCTGGAGTAACTCCAGCCCCACCGCCATATACTCAAGCAATGCGAATGAGTAATATGAACGCATTGAACGGTGCTGGACCACAGGTAAAATAGTTTATAAAATTAGCCAATTTTTCTTTGCAATGATGGAGTTAATGATGTTGATATTAATACCAAGAGACTTTTTTCAGGCTCCGTTATCTGCCCATTATATTACGGGAGGACCAAACGGAGGAGTTGCAACAGTGAAGCGTACCTCTGCAGTTGGAAGTCTCGCGACGCATGTATGAGACTAGGAAATCTTTTGAAAGAGTTTGAAATTTAGTCAGCAGTATATCTCTGAGATGAATAATCGTTGTCGATTAATTCTCCGCTTCAAAGTGAGAGGAATTCTTGATATTTGAATCGAGTTTGCTCCTATTATCATCGAGAGTTTTGAGACGGAAGTTTTGACAAAGATTAAGTGCGCTTTGGATGAATCAAAGCTTTTAGCACAAGATTATAGGTAATTTTCTTCAAAGAGCTGCCTTATAGATCGTTCTACATAATTTCACCATAAGATACTCGATCCGAACTGTGATAAAGGCAATATAAGTAGCTGTAAAAAGAGCCTAGAGTACCTTATCGAGGTGTTAAATGATTCTGATAATTAAAAAGATCAAGCGATCTCATCGGACAAAGAAATACGATCTAAAACAATGCTCAAAGGAAATTAGAAAATATTATAAACAGTCAAATTGTACATAAATGTAATTAAAGAGGATACGTGGGTTTTGTCGATTAACTGTAAAATCATTCTAAAATTATCTTTTCATTATTTTATTATTACGATTCTTGAACTATACTATAATAATATAGTTGTAGAACAAATTTTAAGTTATAATAACGTAACGCGATTAAACTAACTATTTGTAAATAACGATAACGCAGTCGATTTAAAAGAAGAAGACGAAGAAGAAGAAGAAGAAGGGGGCAAATGAATATATTAAAATAATTGATTCTTAATAAATGTTTTTCTATATACGACAAACGAGCGAGAGTATACTATATACATATAGTTATATTCTATAGGTATACCATGTATATTCTCTAGGAGTAACAATAAATACGAGCCTTTTAGCCTTATATAGAAAACTGTTTTGTTGCATATTAGATTGACGATGTTAATAATATAATATATAGACATCTGTTTGCTATATTTCTATTTCTTATTTCCAGAACTGATGATTAATAATATATAATTTTATTATATTATTAGAAATTGAAAATCAGAGATTAGAGAAAAGAAATAAAGAAAAGAAAAGAAAGAAAAATAATACTCTTTGGCTTCGCAGATATTATATTGTTAATAAAGGTAAAATTAAATTAATCGGTATATATATATATATATGTATTTATGTATATATATATATAAAATATAAATACAGTTTCATAAAAAGGGGATTGAAATGTACTATATATTGAATTTAATACGCGTCGGAGTGGTAGAAAAAAAGAAAAAAAAAATAATTAGAAAGCAAAAAACAAAAGATTTTTAAATATTGTAGAAAAAGAAAAAGAAAAAGAAAAAGAAAAAGAAAAAAGAACAAAAAAATAAAATAAAAAATAATAGACGACTAAGTATTGACAATCTTTCAATTAAATACTATTTTAACTACTACTACTACTACTACTACTACTACTACTACTACTACTACTACTACTACTAGATCTCAATAAGCATTTAATTTAAATTATTATATTCGATTCAATATATGATTGCATTTTTTCAAACTTTTCTTATAAAACGAATTATGTATTGTATTTGGTAATTATTTGCCTATACATAGTATATGTATATATACATATAACAAAGAATATAAATAAGATAAAAAAATTTGTATAATATTCATAGAGCTGTAGAGAAGAAATATACTATATAGAGAAAAATATCGTCATAATATCGAATTGATGAAAAAAAAAAATAATAATAATAATATACCTATTAAAGGGAATGAGAAATGAATGATGGAAATAAGGATATTAAATTATAACGTTATGATGTAATAAGGATATTAATTATTGTCAAAATAATGACACACGTGTGTTTTCCGTGTCGCAATAGTTTCCATTGGCCTGAATATTATATTTATCGCGGGATTTAACATAAAAATAAAAAAAGAAACGAAAAACGAAAGAAAGAAAGAAAGAAATAACATAAAAGAAAATTAATGAAAAAGAGTAACAAAAAAAAAAACGGCAGCAAGAATGCTTTTGCATATATATAAAAGAAACCCCAAATTATCTAGGCCACGTTGTATCATAGATAGCTAAATAATTAGATATGTTATTAAACTGTTGTTAATATGAACATAGGAAGCCCATAGTTCAATGGCACTAAAATTGATTTTATCTAAATAGGGGTGACGATTTAAAAAAAAAAAGAAGAAAAGAAAAATACAAACACACATTCACACAACTTTTCTGTAAATACGCATAATATATTGATATCCGATATAATCAGATAGGTGATTGAAAATATCTTAACAAGTTTCTAAAAGTGTGATTAGCTAATTATTCAAGTGTATGTATGCATGTATGTATGTATCTATACTAGATTGGTTCTAATTGAGAGAGTGATTTTTGAAAATTTTCAATGTCCATCCCTCAATCTGAGTATCAGTTGAATAGACATATTATCAATTTACAGTACTTAAAACAATTTTTTGAGTGGACACAAAGGAATTTTCTGTGTTTTTTTTTTCTGTATTTCGAAAAGATTGAGAAGTGGACGTTGAAGATTTAAGAAATCGCACTTTTTAAGAACCAATCTAACGTATAACGCATACGTGTGTGTATGTTAAGTATGTATGTATGTATGTACAACATACTTTGCGATAATTATTTCGCGTGCGTTAGGTGATAAAAAAAAAAATGAAATATATAATATACATTAGGGTGCTTTTTTTTGAAACAACTATTTTTTTTTTTCAACTCCCCATTGAAAATCTTGTAGTAGACGTCGAAAAAGGAATCCTGTCCAATTTTTAGCTCTTAATTCCAATTCTAAGTACTCGCACTTTTCTTTTTAAGTTTTCCCATCCTAAAAGCATGTGAACATTACGAATTTTTCTTTCGCCGCGCACAACTTAGCCGCATTTCGATGGATTGTTCTCATCCAAGACTCATTTTACAGAGAATTTAGTGTTCTTCAAAAGTGCCTCAGGTAGTTTGGCTGTGGTTTCAACCGTTGCACCTGTGTGAGCCTTCAAAGTCGATTTCATGCATAATTCTTCTTTCTCACTGTGGGCGAATAAACAGTTGGACTTGGAGAAAAAAACTTTTTGACAATTTTGTAGGAAATTTATTTCTCTACAAAAAAGTCCTACGAATAAAGTCTCTCAAACCAGTATTTCAAAAGATATAAGGACTTTGATTTTTTGAAATATAAAATTCTAACAAAATGTCAAGTTCAATATTTTCAAATCAATCAAACTATCATGGGCACTTTTGAAGAACATTAAATTCTCTGTCAAATGAGTCTTGGATGAGAACAATCCATTGAAATGCGGCTGAGTTGTGCGCGGCTAAAGAAAAGGTAGTAATATTTACATGCTTTTAGCATGGGAAAACTTAAAAAGAAGAGTGTGAGTTCTTAGAATTGTAATTAAGAGCTAAAGATTGGACAGGATTCATTATTCGACGTCTACTACAAGATTTTCAATGGGGAGTTGAAAAAAAAAAATAGTCGTTCCAAAAAAAGCACCCTATTATACATATAATAATGATGATTTTTCAATACGTGAATAAAATAATAGTAATTGTGCGTCCTACTATTTATACGTTTTTATAATTATAATACTTCACAACTTTTTCGCTATAACAATACATTATGATGCAGCAGTTATAGACTGACTTGATTTCGTACTTTTTAATAATAATGTAAAAAAAAATAAAAATAAAAGTATATATATGTATATATATATATTGTCCGATTACGAATACACGAATATACGGATAAATAATAAATAAATATACTTTGCCTATACGGTCTCAATATCGTCATATAAGTACAAGCCGTATTTAATTGCTATCTTAAATACATGTGAAAAAATAAAAATAAAAAAAAACGTATATATGGACGAGATCTGACGCAGCTTTGCTAATAAACAGGAAGTAATATTATTACTTACCTACTTGCTGATAATAACGAAACAGGGTCGCAGCTATCAATTATTAAAACGAATAACGACGCTAATTGGGCAACCCTTAATAAGCGCCGGGAATGATTATTAAGAAAAGTAAAGAAAGATGAATAATAATAATAATATTAATATTAATAATAATAATAATAATAATAATAATAATGAATAATAATAATAAATAATTGAACAAAACTTGTTACTACACAACGTCAAATGACTAAAGAAAGAAAGAAAGAAGAAAAAAAGGAAAGAAAAAATATCTTTATATTATACATCTGTAATATAGTATAATTTTTTGTGTAAATAGCTGAAGTTATTGCTCACTGTATCTTGTAAGTTTAATTATTAGTTTTATAACTATTAAATATGAATAGGTATATTTAATATCTTATTACTCTTTAGGAATTTCAGAGATATATTCCGAAAAAGAATAAGAAAAAAAGAGTGGGAGAGAAAGAGAGAAAAAAAAAATAGAATAAATAAAATCCAATATACTATAGCGATGAAGTCGATATTTGAGAGAGAAAGAAAAAAAAGAAAGATTTCAACTACCGTTCTTAAATATCATGATCGTGATAATATCGACATTTATAATTGATAGTTTGATTGATTATAATGAAATTTATTTAATAATAATTAAACTGTAAATGATATATAAATGAAATTGGCACTAATATTATTAGTATATTATTAATTCCATTTGAATATAGCGTCGATACTATAATGAAATAGAGATATTTTTCAATTTATTGTACATAATATCTTATTAATCGCGTTTTAAATTTCATTGATATCATATATGTTGATAATTATTCATCAAAAAACACCATATTCTTAAATTTACGCACATTTTATATACACTATACATTAGAGTGGTCTTTAAAACAGTTATTTTTTCCAATTTTCAAGAGTCCAAGTTCAAGAGTCCTTTTCAAGAGTTTTTTGACTTTGTATCCACCCAAAAAAATCTCAAGTGTTCTAAATTAGAACCGTTTGAGAAATGGGCATTGAAAATTTTTAAAATCAACATTTTAAGGACCAAGCTCAAACAACGTTTCTGTTATTTTTATTTATATTCTATTTTTTTTTTGTTCTCCAACATTTATTATCCTAATAGAAAAGAATAAATTTCTGTAATTTTCTACCCGAGTTGTTCTATAGGACACTCTGTAGTTATAAATTGGTGTATTATATTATAGGGCTTGTATTATATACTATATATAATCCGAGTCATAGACTCGAGTAAGTCTTGTGGTAAGTTGAAAAATTGATCAAACATTTAGTACAACGTTCACTAGTGCATTTTCAAATACTGCTTCACATTTCATAATAATAATAATAATAATAATAATAATCATAATGAAAATGAAAAAAGAAAAAAGAAGATAAAATATAATAATAATAATAACAATATTTCATCAGTATATTAATAGTATAGTTGATATAGCGTGCTGCTTAAGAAAGTCGGGGTGTATACTTGGGTATATTAATAATAAACTCTCGATGATATTTGAATATGACGCGCAATAATATATGCAGCATAGCGAAGCTAAGAAAAGTAATATTATATGCTACATGGAATTTATTCACCATGAATGTATTCAAAAACTTTCAATGATATTTCATTTCATTTTATTTCCTTTGTTTTTTTTTTTGTTTTTTATCTTTTTTTTCGTTTTTTTCTCTTCTCTTCTCATTTAATCTCTTTTGTCTTATATTTATTATAATGTAGAGTCTAGCGCAGAATAAGGATTACAATTACAATCAATCAAAGGGTGGCCTGATGCAGTGTTATAATTAGGAAAATTTGTTATTTAATATAATTATGAAAATAATACCCGTAGAATTCGCTTGGGTAACTTTATAAGCTATCGTTCATTCATTCATTCATTTCTTCCTTCCTTCCTTCATTCATTCATTCATGCATTCATTCATTTATTCATTCATGTATTCATTCCTTCCTTCATTCATTCATTCATTCATTCATGTATTCATTCATTTATTCATTCATTTATTCATCCATTCATTCATTCATTCATCATTTGTCAATTATATTCACTAACTTATTGAACCTAATCCCTTCTTCTCCGTTTTGTTGAAAAAATAAAAAATATCTCTGTTATTTTGCAAAGGGTAGGATAGCAGTCGGTTGTAATAACTTCTCAGACTGCGACATTGAACTTTCATCTAAAAATTATAATTATATTGTCTATTTTTCTTTTTTTCTTTCTTTCTTTCTTTCTTTTCACAGTTATTGGTTTGTTATCAAAGACAGAGTCAATCTTGAGTCAATAATATTGAATATATCAAAAAGAATAAAGAGAAAAAAAAAAAAAACACACAGAAATAAAAAATGTAAAGCAAATGTTACATAGAATTGATAATTATTGATTTTCGTTTATTTATTTTCTAATAAAATATCATTTTCATGATTCGTATTAAATATATTATGTATTCAATATCAGGGATAATATGCGTTCAATTATGTTTTTACCCGCGCATATATATATATATATATATATAGGCGAATATTAAAATTCCTACATGCTAGATGAAATTGTAATAAAATTATATAAAACAGATAAAATTATATATTAATTGGGGTGAGTGAGTTGAAAATTTTTTGGTACTTTATATACAATTAAATATAGGCGATATGAAGCTATTAAAGAAATTTCACAAAGTTTATCTAGCGAATCGGTCATGTTTAAAAGAAACTCGGCGCTCTTTGTTATTAATGTGTGCGTGTGCGTTTGTGTGTGTGTGTGTGTGTGTGTGTACGCGTGCATGCACTTATAATACGTAAAACTGCGAATTGCGTTTTGCGTAAATACTATAAATAACACAATGAACAGGTTTTTTTTTTGTTTTTTCTCAATCAATTTTTGATAAAAAAAAAAAAAAACAATTCGGGAGATCTTTTTTGAATGATCGAATCATTTATATTATAATAATAATATATCTAAATAAATATAACGAGTAGTAAGTATAATGTTTTAGGAAATTTAAATGAAACCTTTTGTCTAATATATATATATATATATATATATATACTATAATACTATATATACTATGTACTATATAATATTGTATATCGATACTGAAATACTCTATTACGAATTTGACTGAACGATTAGGAAATAATATATCTGATATTTTTCTTGATGTTAAACTATTTCTCAAACATATAGGCGAAAAACTTCTTTAAAAAAAAAAAAAAAAAAAAAAAACCAAAAAAAAAAAAAACCATGGAATTTAATTAAACGAAAAACAAGAAAAAATAAAAAAAAAATTAATAATAATTGGATAATTGAAAGAAAAAAAAAAAAAAAACAACGTTACGATTATACTGAATTATTATAGTATATGTATAATTTTATGTAATATAAAAAAAAAAAATCTGATATCTATAGATTTTATCACGGAATTCTATCCCTTAGAGTAGAAAAAATAAAAATAATAATAATAATAGATATCATTATAACAACATTTCTCATATTATACTATACTATATAAACTTTCATGGAAAATCTAAATTATGCAAAAATTAATACGTACCACAATTTTTTTCTTTTTTTTTTCTCTCTCTCTCTTTTTGAAAAGAATTCATTCATATTATCGAAGAAACACAAAATACTACTGAATTTTTTTTTTGCACGATCTCGCGGAAGTAAAGAAGAAATAAATAAATAATAATAAATAACGTAACAATAAGTAAATTATCTCTGAATTTTTAGTTTTTTTGATTTTAATTTTTTTTTTTTTCTTCACAAGGAATATATTATACCTATATAGTTTCTGCAATATTTGGAGATTTAGAGTACAGCCTTATATCACAGAATTCTTAGTCTTTTTTTTTTTTTTTTTTTCTTTTTTGTTCCTATCATTAGCGTACGTTTGTCCATGAAGCTAAAAATTTATAGTAAAATGATAATTAGAAAATTTTAGAACACATTATGACATTGTACATACATACACTTGAATATAGTAGATTGTTAGGAAAAAAAAAATTGAAATAAAAAATAAAATAAAATAGAAAAATAAAAATAAAAATAAAAAAAATAAAAAAATGAAATTGGTGTGCGTTTAAGGGCAACCGATAATGTTTCAGCTACACGCTTTCAATGAAGGGAAAATTATATATATATATAGTATATATATATTATTGTTGGATTATCACTTTCAAGAAAAAAAATGAATAAAAAAAAAAAAATATTAAAAAAAAAAGACTGTTCGCCATCTGCATTAAACAAATATACGATGAGATATTAATATCTGTAACTATTTAACATTTTATACCCGAAGAAAGAAGAAAAAATGCGAAAAATAAAAATAGTAATAAAAGTCTAATATATATAAATAAATGAAATAATCGAAGATAGGTACAATTAAAACCATCTGATTTTCTCACATCTTATATTCTATGTAAAAATCATCTATTATACTTCGAGTAGTAATTATTCATTTGATAATTATGGTATTAATTATATTATAGCTGAAAAACATAATCTATAATAATTAGAGAAATAATTATGAGATTAAAATAGAAAAAAAATTAAAAAAAAAATTAAAAACACTGAATACTCCAGTGTGAAATAATCAGATAATAGAAATTGTACTGATCTTTCGTTAATAATAATTCTATATGTAATATACTAGTTTATAATTAAACGATTATCATACGATAATGAATAGAAAATGAAAAAAAAAAAAAAAAAGAAGATGAACGTTAAGGTATTTTATTACGAATCTGGGTGTAATATTTAGTGAAAATCAAAATACTGCGTTTATCTATGATTAGAATTTATCCTATCCTATTATAAGTATATATAATTGACTTCCAATGCTGCAAACAATCATATGTAACGGGCTAGCACTTGATTTTTTTTTTTTTGTTTTTTTATAAATATCTATACGATGAACAGTTACATGCGTGTGTGTGTGTGTGTGTGTGTAGGTGTGAGTGTGGCTTTGAAATTAATTATTGATTGATCATTTTTCTTTTCTTTTTCTTCTTCTTCTTCTTTCTATTGTATGATATTTTGTCTGATCAATCAGTTTTTGATTTTCACTTAAGAACCGTTGCACCGCAGGCCTAGACGAAAGTAAAGTTAAATTTATAATAATAATAATAATAATAATAATAATAATAATAATATTAAAATTGCAAATATTATATCGTGAGAAAGTTATAAATTAGATAATATCTAATTTTGCATTGTAAATAAAGCGCCGATTATTATTGATCCTCGATATCAGTATATTATATAATAATATAATATAATTATATAATACTTTCATGTAAATTGTAAATATTATATTAATTATTGTTTGAAATTTTATTTTATGCACAAAGGATTGAAGCTGTTGCTTTGAGGGCTATATATATATATATATATATATATATATATATATATACCTATTCCGTTCTAACATTAAAAAAAAAAAACTATGTCAATTTTTTAAATAATAATTAATTATTATTAATCGCCTAACATCACATCACATCGCATATATATATATATATATATATACAGTATAATACTTATGTTCATCATTTTATTCTTCATATTTCATCATCTCTATAATATCCGAATTCCCTTTTAAGTATATTACGTATAGTGTGAAAAACAGAAAAAAACAGAAAAAGAAAAAGAAAGGAAGAGAAAAGATCGCATATAATATATAGGTATTCGATATATTCATAATTCATTTAAAAAAAAAAATTTATTTTATAATCATTATTATACCTATTGCGGTATTAAATATTCCGTTTATAAAAGTAAAAAGAAAAAGAAAAAGAAAGAAAAAAATAAATAAAAAAAAATACTTAACACACAGATGTTAAATTTACCTACTTAAGTACGAAAGTGTGCCAATAATTTGTTATTTTTAAGCATATCACAATATACTATATAATACAGTTTCGTAGATTCTTTTTATCATCTGATTTCTCGTTTTTTTTTTTTTTATTCTTTGTTTTTGATTTTTTTTTAATTAGATTTCAATAGTTTCCAGTAACGCCATATATATACCATTAAGCGTAATATATCTACCTAACAGAGTAATTTGAAATCTGCAATCTTAAATTTAAAAAAAAAAAACAATTCGTTTGATTTATATACAACCCAGGGATTATTATTATTATTTTTAATTTTTTTTTTTTGTTGATTTGTTTGTTTGCTTTAATTTTTTTATTATAAGAAAAGGCTGGGATTTTTATTATTTTTTTTTCTTATTTCTGTTGCCAAAGACAATTTATATTTTATGTTTTGTATATTCCGAGTTTACGTAATATCAAACGAGCTTATATATAAATTACCTACATTATATTTATAGTTTATTGTTTATTGTTAGAATTTAAATTACACATATAATCAATTGAGTGCTTTAATTTGTTTTAACATCTAGGTATACATAAAATATATGAATATAAATTTTAAATTAAGTTTTCTTTATATTTTCTTTTATTTCATTCGCAATACAACCATATATATATACTATATACTGCATATAATCGAAATCTTTGTACATACAGTTTTACAAGCGTTAATCTATTTTCTCTTTTCTTTTATTTTTTTTAATATATATATATATATAGCTATATATATATTATTATTATTTATAGTCTATTAAGCATTTATAAATATGCATCTAACTAAATAATAATAATAATAATAATAATAATAATAATAATAATAATAATCTATAGCCATTATTTTATATATTTTCATTAAATAATATTGTATCTCTATTGTTATTATTTTATTAAATCATGCCATATTGATATAAAAAAAAAGAAAAAAAAAATGTGTATCATTTTATAAATCTTTTAAATACCATCATTATCATACTCTTACTTATAATTTCAATTCACAACGATTTCTTTCACGGTAAGTTATAATAGTGCGTTTCGCTGTACATTTGTAATGTATATACCCATATATATATATATATATATATAATCATATTTCTCGGAGTGATACGAAGAAGAGACCTAATTGATAAAAGAAAAAAAAAAAATTGGCAAAATTTTTTGATTTAGTTGAATTTTTGAAAATCTAAATTTTCCGATGTATGTAAACTGTTACTGAAAATGAAAAAATAAAAAAAAAGATAGCGTGAGGTGTTCTGCCGATAGGTTTTCAAAATGAAAACTACTACATATATTTTATAGGAAGAAAAAAACAAAAAAACAAAAATTTACTTAAAACTATACGATATTTGGATCGTTTTCAGAAATATATATATATATAGAAATTTATTAATCACTGCTTATATCTTAGGATGATAAGGAGAATGAGAAGAAGTTTTTAGAGTTGGGGGAGGTAAAAAAAAAAATTATTCAAAAAATGTACTTATCTCGTTTAGAATGCTGTTTATTATTTATTATATATATTATACAGATTATTTTATTTTATGATAATAATACGGGTTGGGAGAATATTTTTATGCAAATACCTACAGTTATAGAAGGAATTAGGATTTAAATACAGTAAGTTTAAATGCTGTTTAACAACGAAGGTGGTAAACGAGTGAATATATATATATGAATAAATTCATCTTTACTTTTATTATACTTATGCTGTTATAGACTAAAAATAATTATAAGAAAATAGAATGCATATACTATTTATGTTCTGTGAACAGAAAAAAACACACACTTTAGCTTGAAAAAAAAAAACAAATTGAATAATAATATTTCTGAATATGATCCAAGGGATACCCTTGCTCATTGTTAATATAGGATAGTAATATATTATAGATTTACAATAATAATATTATATTACTATTTAAATTCCTACTAAGAATCTATCGCTAGTAATTAATGAGAGAAAAAAAAAAAAAAGAAAGAAAAAAAAAAAAAACAACAAAACTATCTGTAAATAAGTATTTTGTATTCCTGCAAGAATAAAATCAAGAAACATTAAGATAACACGTTATCCAAATAACATTAAAATAAATTCTTTATTCTTCAATTACTCTTCATAAAAGAAAAAAAACAAAAAAAAATGTTTATTTATTTTTATGAACATCTATTGGCTCATAGCTCTCCATAACTTCAATCAAAACTTTAATATTAACAATAAAAAATAATATACTGGCCAACCAGATGTAAAGAAAAGAATTAAGTCCTTTAAATTCTAACAAATAGGCAGCGAAAAGCCAAACGCTTTGCGCCATTACCCACACGGATATCAAACAGCCACATTTAGTTAGAGTCATTTTTATCCGAGGTAAACATACCGGTAAAATAGACAAGAACCAAAAAAAATATTGGGAAGTCATCACCGGATTATAAGTCACCATAACGATAGCTTGCGTTAGCATTGAAAATGAGAGATTCCTCTTTGAGGAATAAAAGAACGATAATCCAAGGAGCAGAATAAGTTGGGGCAAAAACATGAAGACTTTTTGCCATATAGCGGCCGGTTCATCAGCCGATAAATAGAGCATATAAAAATAAACCGAGAAATTGTGTCTAGCGTCTTTGCGGATTAAATGATATAGTAAACTCTCGTACAAAAATTTGTACCCGTAATAATAGTAGCTTATCGATGTGAATATTATCAGCGATGACACGCAGCTCAGTACCAAAACTATCTGCTTTTTATTTGGTATAACGGTGTTGGTTTTACGCAGAGCTAGATACATCGCCAAGCTAAATGCGATCGGATATAATCTCAAGTGTATTGAAAATCCATGGACTATACCGGCCATCAGGCAATTTTCTTTCTGCAAATAGTATGAAACTAAAAGCACGAAGAAAACTGCTAAAGAATCGGCGTTACCTCGCGTCGATATGACTATCGCCAAGGGATTATAGAGCCACAAATAAGCGCATAAGCTAGAAGTTTGTTGGCTGAATTTTTCTCTGGATAAATGTTGCTTTATCAAGACTCCAATCAATATATCAAAGACGGAAAATAATATTTTTCCAAATTCCTGACAGATTATGACGTTAGGAATTAAAATCAATGCGATAAACGGAGGGTAGCGATAAGTGTGTCTATCGTACGGTGAATTGCCCTCGGTGATATGCCTAGCGGCGTCGGTAAATACTTTGTAATCGACATCCGTGTAAGAAACGTTGAAATTCTTATCGTGAAAATTCGAATAAGCGACGAAAATAATTCTTATTAAAAAAGCAGCTCCGCAATGGAGACTGAAGCGCTTATCTCCCATTTTAAACTGTTATTTACTTCATAAAATCAAGGAGTGTATTAGTAAGAAAAGACAGTTAAAGAAATGAACTAAGAAACATATTTTTTTGTCTAACTTTTGATATATTAGAAAAGTAAAATGATACTACATATTGATCCCTATGCCTTTTCTCCTAATTTATTACAATTTTGTTTTCGATGTAGCAGCGGCTTTGATCAGGCAATTTTTAAACGCGTTAAATTCATTCTGGCAATCCCCTTTGCCAATGTTGTCTTTGTTTATAACACAATTAGCGTATATAGACGCGGAATCTTTACATTGAGCTAATAGCATCGGGTATTTTCTCAGCCTAGTTTTAGCCTTGTTTACCGCATCCATACTTCATTCATATGATCTAGTTTATATAATTTAAACGTTTTTTGGTGGTGGTGGAACGTTCGGGTAAGGCCGAAGAAAAGCGTCGTACAAAGGACGGCTGAAGAATACAAGAAGACCAGCTGTTATTATAACAGATTGTACAGTACGAGGGTAGCGTTGTAGCAAGGAACGTTTACCAAGTACCGATCTCTTAGGCTGCATTATTTTAGCGGAACTTTCGTCTGTAATGAGAGAAAATATGTATAATAAAAAATGTGTCAGATTTCTGTTTTATCGACACATTCATACGCTCGAAGTGCCAATTTTTCAATGAGAAAGTAAAGGATGGCATAAAAGCTCCCCAAATCCACCCGAAATCCAACGAAATTTTCTTCAGTATTGTCAGCCATCTTGGAGAACAGGTAATCCTCGATATCTCGGCTTTTACTGGTTGGATTCTTTTTTTTTTTTGTTTTTCTTTTATAGGGAAAAATATTGTCTACAACTTTTATCTGAAACATTTTTTCATAGCTGAAAAGGAAAGAGAGGTACGATAAAGAAAGAAAGTGCCATTGATTAATGCTTGAATAAATTGTTAAAGTAAAACAATTGTACCCTTTTATCCTTATCCTTCGCAGCTATAATAAAAATGCTACAGATAAAAGTTGTGAATACTATTTTTTCCTGCAAAATTAAAAAAAAAAAACGTAAATCAAATCACTGGGTGCCAAGATATCGAGGATTACCTGTTTTTCGAGATGGCGGATGATGATTTAACTGGATTAAAATTAGATAAGGAATTTAGTGAATTGTTGAGAATGAAGAAAAAAAAAAAAATGTGTTATTTACGTAAAGGAGGTTGTTATTCAAGCTAGAAGCTTGATGAGGTTAAATTATTCAATAAAATTTAATTTATATATCTTACGTAATCAACTGTATTATGTTCGTATGGTTTTGAGACGTCTATACCATCACAGACGAGGGAATTTTCTGAGTGTTTAATACAACACTGGCGGAGTTCTTCTATCACTATTTCGCAACGAGCAGGCTGATAAACGTTATCTAAAAATAGAACGAGAGAAAAAATATAAATAAGATATTTGTTTTTTGTAGTTTAGAAATTTTCGCATCTATTCTATCATGAACCTAACCTAACTTTTTGTAGAGATGTGTAAACGCGCAGTGTATTATGATAAAGCTCTGTAATAACCTTTTAAACACTTTTGAAGCTTGCACGCGAGCTTTTTACACGGATCTTTCGAAGCCATACGACAATTATAAACTACTTATGAAGATTATAATATGCAAGTTTAAGTCGAACGACGGCATGCCTTCATTAAAAGGACTTGACGAGCCGGTCTACGGAGCAACGGGGGGGGATCATCTTTGGGACTATGCAACCCTATATGTGATAGCATATCATAAGGCGAAAGTAGCGCATGAATTCGGCACACGACGTTATCGGCAGAAAATAGTTCGACAATACAACCGCGAGATGACGATACCATTTGTTGCCCTGCTCGTACAACTTATCGGCTCCGTATACTTAGCAGGCAAATAAATTCAATTTAATTTTTTATCGATGCAATCGTTTGGGAATCGTTTGGGAAAGTTTAGAAATATGTTTTTGTAGTTTAGGAAATGATGATTTCTTTGTTATTTATAAACATGTATTGGGCATATAGTTAGCAGGCACGATGGCACGATTCACAGAAGAGAAACAACATCCCTCTAATGAACTCGAAATTGTTTGGGAAACACGTCTTCAATGTTTTCAACATTTGGAAAGTTTTATTTGATTTTATAAAAATCATGAAAACACTCGTCCTCCTTTGTAAAATTAATTATATTAAAGAGGGATCTTATTGTACTACGGACGTAGTTGATTAAATAATAACTCCTATATGCCAGGAAGCAAATAAAGATACTCGACCAATTTATATTTAATATTTATTTTTAAGAATCAATTACAAGTTACGAATTTTACATAACTTTATTCTTCGATATATGAATAATCTATTGCTTTGTTATTTTCCACTATCCCCTCCCTGCAATTATTTATTTATCGTTATTATTTTTTTTAATAAGCAAAAGTTCAAACAGCGTACGGCACACGGAAATAGTAAGGAATTGGAATTGATGCATTTTCAGCTAATTCAAAATTACAGCACACCTCCTCGGGTCAGATGTTGTCCTTATACCAGGTGGATTTTCCAATAAAAATTTTTCTAATTGAATAACGCTTAATAATTCTTAGTTTGAGTTGTTCTTTTAATTGTTCGTTCGTTTGTACACATCGCTAGTTTTGATACCCCCGCCCGCAGCAACTACTCCATCGACACATAGAGTGCGCTGGTCGCGTATGAATGAACGAGTGGTAAGATGTAAGATAGTGGTGCTGCACAAATATGCGGATAAAAAAATTACTACGTTTTCTGAGAAGCGCTCGTCATGAATGAAAAGATAGTGGTGCTGCACAAATATGCAGACAAAAAAAAACTACGATCCTTTCTTTATATTCTTGGAGGCGTGGCGAATAGCTCATTGCAAAATTCCGAATAGCAGTAGAAAAACTACTAACTCTTTATTAGATTCATTGATACAATGAAAGATAGTGGCGCGTGGAAATAATACGAAGAAGTTGAAATGAATTACTGATATTTTATTGCATTTATGTTTGCATTATAGGTATATCTGAACGAATAGGAATGAAGCAGTTGAAATAAATTTACAACTACCCCCACCCCGCGCCGCTCTTAGGTAAGCCAAAAACGCCGTGCGCTATCTAGCAAAGTTCAGTCAGCTGCGCGGCATTCTCGAGTTAACATGGGTTTTTGCGGCTCGGGAAGGTTGAAATCAACGGAGGCAACGTTGGACATGAGTGAGTTTGAAATATTTCGATCAATATTTTACGACGGCAATAAATAATCGACAATTTTCAAAGCTTGTGGAAAACTAGTGAAATTGTGATTGTATTCAATACTCTTCCGACAGATTTCACGCGTCTCGTATTTGAATCGTCGAAGTGAGTAACCGTTGAATTGCTTATACCGGCAGACTTTGATTATAATTGCAGATATTGTTCGTTTTCAAGTACATTCTATACCATACATACATACCAGCGAATAAATGTGCTAAAATCTAGATTTCTTACGAACATAATCTCTCGGACCTGTTTTGAATACAAATATAATGTGCGAGAGAGTTTCGTTTGATAACTTCGCGATAATTATTATCCCATTATATTATTGGCATATAATTCCGAGTCCCTCGCCTTGTAGCGTCGTTTGTTTTACGGGCAGATTTCGCGACTCAGAAGGGGAAATTCATTTGTCGTGTTATTTCGAGTTGACAAGTATTTTTCGGGAGAATACTCGTTCCCCGATTTATTCTTTCATTCGATTCTTTGACAGCATTATCGGTCGACGGAGATGAGAATGAACATCGCTGATACTTGAACTGCATAGATCCTGCGTGCCACTTGATCGGAGATGGACGCCAACCAACACTGCCCGGCTAGTCCTGGATTAACGGTCGACCGAGATAATGGTGAGCTTCCTATTATATTAGCCAAACACCCAATTTAACTATAAATGTATGTCTGCAAAACAATCATTGCTAAAACCTACTTCGCGATCCGATACAGATCTTGGACAGATTACTTTTCCACGTGTATGTACCACAATACTCATCGGCCGAGTAACCGTGACGCTCACCCTGTATCTTTGACTCGATACTGGGGCCTCCGGCTTGCTTCTGTCTCCCCGTATACGCCAGAAACTTTGACGACAACTCGGTTTCACTCAGCTGCAAAGGATACGATGTCGACGCGAAATAATATACCTAGAGGTAAGATATTGTCCGTCTCGTTATAGGGTAAGCCCAGGAGAAGAAGCACACTTAATTCTTGGAAATAGCAATAAATTCTTTCTTTTCAATTACAAACCTGGAATATGATTGATAGATCTCGAGAGAATATGTTTACCTTATTGAAATATAGTAGACTCACCTCGTAGTAGAGAAATATTTGAATAACCAGGATCAAAGTTTCAAGGTTTGAAAATAAATAGAAGGGTAGATAGCTGTAGGCCTAATTAGGCATCACATTTATTTTTTAAACATGGAACATAATTCAATATTGGTGATAAATTACTCCAGAGTCTCAAGTACCAGTCATAACGATTGAAATATTGAAAAATCTATTCATGCATGCAATAGTAATACTAGCTTATTGACATTCTTGATTCTGTTGAAAATAGTTAAAAGTTTATATCAAATTTAAAAATGGTTCAGGCAGGCTTACAAAATCAATCATAAGAAATATATTATAATAAATTTCATACAGATGTATAAACACAATTAGAAATTCTTTGGTACTTAGTTGAGAATGTTTGCTTGAAGAACACCTAAACTTAATCTATCCAATGTACCCTATGCTTATCTAGTTTTTATCTTCACAGGCGTTGTTCATCGAGGGAAACTAGCTCCTGCCTATCCTCAACAAAACCTCTTTAATATTCATCAGGACAGGGGATTCACACCAGGGAGTGAAGCAGTCCAAGCACCGGGGGAATGACCGCAAGACCACTCTGCACCGCGGAGTATTAATAAAGTAGCATCAGCGAATGGTTCGTAATTACAGTTCCTTTTAAATCAGTTTTGATAAAATCTCGCATCTGGTCTGGTCTATAATTATTTTAAATTACTTTACTTTATAATTACTTTTACTAATTAAATCGAGTTCAATTACACATTACCAAACTATTGAGTAATTGAATAAGTAATTTCATTGAAAATGTAATCAGTGACTCGTAACACTGCAAATATCCATGTAATAATAAGATCGTTTATGCAATAAACATGTATTATTATAGTAAATTAACGAATTCTTGAATAAATATCTCTTGAAATTGTAAATAATCGATCGTTGAATTATTTTCCCCCTGTCCTTTCCTTGCCTATAAGTCGAAAATCATGAAAATCGCATGATTTCATAAAGCCAAGAACTATTTTTGCAAATATATTAATATATTAATATTAATATATTAATATATTAATATTAATATATTAATATATTAATATTAATATATTAATATATTAATATATTAATATATTAATATTTTTAATATTAAGCTGCCTTACCATATGCAACCCGCATGCCATTCGTGTAAACGAAAGGGCCCATGTTAATTTTTGTTGCCTATTTGGTGTTTTCCGATTGCCTATATTCAGGCGTATTGAACTGGAGGAAAAAAAGCCAGAATTCTTGGAATTTAGCTCGAAAAAAACGGCAAAAAAAATCCATTCAAATAACTTCTGGCAGTTGATACCTTATTTAAGGAGTCGGATTTCTGGCAGTTGATACCTCGATTTTAGTCGCTTTACGATGAAATATCTACTGCCGGAAAATCGACCAATCAGGAGGCTGCTTGAGCCAATTTAGGCTCAATTTCTCGAAAAGGAGCCTCCTGATTGGTCGATTTTGAAATTAAATCAAGTTACGGCGCTACAGAGGCTAGCCATCAGCAAAATTCTGGATTTTGGCTGGATTTTCACGGCAGCAATTTACTGCGGCAGCAACACGTGATTAACAACGAATAGCGTAGGTAAACCACGTGGTTAACAACGAATAGCGCCGCGGCAGTAAATTGCTGCCGTGAAAATCCAGCCACTGCCAGAAATCCAGAATTTTGCTGATGGCTAGCCTCTGTGGCGCCGTAACTTGATTTAATTTCAAAATCGACCAATCAGGAGGCTCCTTTTCGAGAAATTGAGCCTAAATTGGCTCAAGCAGCCTCCTGATTGGTCGATTTTCTGGCAGTAGATATTTCATCGTAAAGCGACTAGAATCGAGGTATCAACTGCCGGAACTTTTTTTTCGACGTTTTTTCTAAGCTACTACAATACGCCTGAATATAGGCATTCGGAAAACACCAAATAGGCAACAAAAATTAACATGGGCCCTGTCGTTTACACGAATGGCATGCGGGTTGCATATGGTAAGGCAGCTTAATATTAAAAATATTAATATATTAATATTAATATATTAATATATTTGCAAAAATAGTTCTTGGCTTTATGAAATCATGCGATTTTCATGATTTTCGACTTATAGGCAAGGAAAGGACAGGGGAAAATGATTCAACGATCGATTATTTACAATTTCAAGAGATATTTATTCAAGAATTCGTTAATTTACTATAATAATACATGTTTATTGCATAAACGATCTTATTATTACATGGATATTTGCAGTGTTACGAGTCACTGATTACATTTTTAATGAAATTACTTATTCAATTAAAATAGTTTGGTAATGTGTAATTGAACTCGATTTAATTAGTAAAAGTAATTGTAAAGTAAAGTAATTTAAAATAATTATAGACCAGACAAGATGCGAGATTTTATCAAAACTGATTCAAAAGGAACTGTAATTACGAACCATTCGCTGATGCTACTTTATTAATACTCCGCGGTGCAGAGTTGTCTGGCGGTCATTCCCCCGGTGCTTGCGGACTGCTTCACTCCCTGGTGTGAATCCCCTGTCCTGATGAATATTGAAGAGGTTTTGTTGAGAATAGGCAGGAGATAGTTTCCCTCGATGAACAACGCCTGTGAAGATAAAAACTAGATAAGCATAGGGTACATTGGATAGATTAAGTTTAGGTGTTTTTCAAGCAAACATTCTCAACTAAGTACCAAAGAATTTCTAATTGTGGTTATATAAACATCTGTATGAAATTTATTATAATATATTTCTTATGATTGATTTTGTAAGCCTGCCTGAACCATGTTTAAATGTGATGTAAACTTTGAACTATTTCAACAGAATCAATAATGTCAATAAGCTAGTATTAATAGTGCATGCATGAATAGATTTTTCAATCTTTCGATTGTTATGACTAGTACTTGAGACTCTGGAGTAATTTGTCACCAACATTGAATTATGTACCATGTTTAAAAAATAAATGTGATGCCTAATTAGGCCTACAGCAATCGACCATTGTATTTATTATCAAACCTTCAAATTTTGATCCTCGTTATTCAAATATTTCTCTACTAGAAGGTGAGTCTACTATATTGAACCAAGGTTCTCTCGAGATCTGTCAATCATATTCCATTTTTGTCATTAAAAAGAGAGAATTTATTGCTATCTCCAAGAATTAAGTGTGCTTTCTCTCCTAGGCTTATGCTATAACGAGACGGACAATATCTTACCTCTGGGTGAGGGACTCGGAATTATATGCCAATAGTATAATGGGATGATAGGATAATTATCGCGAAGTTATCAAACGCAACTCTCTCGCCCATTGTATTTGTATTCAGAACAGGTCCGAGAGGTTGTGTTCGTAAGAAATCCAGATGTTCGCACATTTATTCGCTGGTATGAATAACATGTACTTGAAAATGAACAATATCTGCAATTATAATCAAAGTCTGCCGGTAGCAATTCAACGGTTAGTTACTTCGAGGATTAAAATACTAGACGCGTGAAATTTGTCGGAAAAGTATTGAATACAATTTCACTTGTTTTCAATGAGCTTTGAAAATTGTCTCTTATTCATTGCCTTTGTATAATATTGATCGTAATATTTCAAACTCACTCATGTCCAATGTGTCTCCGTTGATGTCAGCCTTCCCGAGCTACAGATTTCCTCGACTCGTGTCAACCGTGTTCACTCGACGAGGCCGCGACGGTCACTGAATCTCGGACATTGCGCACCGCTGGTTTTGTTTGCCGACGAACGGCGCGGGGTGGGGGACGTCATTGTCGTAGGTCTGTTCACGCAGGTGGCGCCGACGACTAGGCAACTATAGAACTAAAATTGCACGAAAGATCTGCGGGTAGCGTGTAATAAGACGCACCTCCTACTATTCTGTTGTTAGCGATTAATTATAATCGGGGGTAAAGCAATCAAGTACAATTTGAAATAAGTTCAAAATTAAGATTCTTGTTTCTGCACTGATAATCATACTTAGACCTATTTCATCAAGTGTATTGAAGAATAAAGAATTGCTCGTGTTATGTAACATCATAATTCCTATATCGTAAATGATAGGACCTACACGAATAATATATCATGTATTATACATAAGAAAACGTAATACGTGTAATAAAAATAAAACTACTATACGAAAGAATAATTCAGTTCACATTTATCCTGCAGGACCTGGTCGTCCGAGTATTCGAATATATTATAGGATCCCTTATGATAACAAACAATGTAAAATAATTATAATAATAGAATGTTTAGAGATTTAAATATGTATACAATACCTGCTGGGTATAGTGTGGCAGGAAATATCGACGAGTTATAGTTAACTCATCATAGTAGATCTGAGACTTGTTATACTTGATTTTTCTTCAGGTATATCTCCTTATCAATTTCCATCAAATTATAATTAAAAACTAATAGAGAGCAATTAAAAGAAAGGGTAGAGCAATTGAGGAGCATTTATAAAAAAACAATGGAGATCTAAAACAAAAAAAGTAACATTAACAAAAGACCAAACACAAATCATGCAATGAAATACCTGACATAATTTAAGGATTAATTATTATACAAATTTGCAGGTAACACTAGTACGGCATTTGCATGCAAAAATATGTCTATGTCAATTTCTACACATAATAAGATTTATAAAAACTAGAATACGCTTTCAACTTATAAATAATGACTCATACGAAATAAGTATGGAACCACCAATGCGTAACTCATTCACATTTATCAGCAGCGAAGTATCAGGTATCATATCTTATTCATTTTTTACTCCTCTATTCTGGAATAGAATCGATTCCAGTTTTATTAGATCATTTAACACGTACCTCAAGCGCACCCCTGCACACAATGTCGGATAGAAACTAATTGATTCGTATAGATGGTATCAGTTTCTATCTGACATTTTTAGCAGGGACATAGAATATATTGAGATAAAGTCTAGAAGGATCGCATATCGAATATACCTATCACAGAAACTTTGGCCAGCAAAAGAAAACAGTCTATTAAATCAACAAGTGGTCAAAGGCGGATGACTGGAGGCGCAGATAATAAAACTAGAGCAAGTACTAGTAAGACCTCAAACAAAATGCCAGAGGCTGGTTTTCCTGCATCAAACCAAGCCCAAAGAAGGGGTGAACAATCTCGAAGTAGTATTCAGAATATTCAAGCATCTGTTGATAGTCTCCGACCAGTGGCAAACAGCGTGCTGACTAATGGGTATCCAAGTACCAATAGTTTGCCAGGCAGAGAAGAGTCGTTAAAGAAGAAATCGTTAGCTGATGAATTGAATTGCTTCTGTATCCCATATCCGACTAGATCGACTGGGTAAATTATAGAATGAAACTGCAGTCTTGTTGAATGTAACATGAAGTTCTATATAGGGAAAAGAAAATTGATGAAATGATGGACTATGCGATACAGAATATGAACGAAGCTGGAAAAGCTTTGACAAACTTGGGTGATAACTTTGAACATGATTTGAAGCTAATGTTCATGGATATAATGGGGAGAGTTCAGCACTGGGTAAGTGTGGTGCAAAATCGAATACACGCTGCTAAAGCAGACCTTGAATCCCTGCGAAAGGAATCCATCGCTCACTTGATCTCAGGCCAAACAGCAAAAGATATGGAGTTACTTGAACTGCGGAAGAAATTGAGTGAAGCGGAATCAAAACTGGCTGTTCAAGAAAAACAACGATTAGAAATGACGCCAGATGTGGTCATCGGTTCAGTAGGTTTTTTGGTTTTTTTACTTTTATCATCTAATTAAAGACAAGAGACAATAATTGATAGTACCTCCGGTGGATAGGCGCCAAAATAGTTTCTTTGTACATCTCTTGTACATCTTGAATAGGACCAAGCGAGTCAGGAAAGACATGAATGGGTATCAACTGCAGTACAAACTGATACCGAACAGGAGAGAGTCGAAGATGAAGATAGAGTGCAAAGAGGAGGCGCTGTTACCTTGGTGAACACAGGGTCCCAATCTGAAGACTATAGAGAAAGTAATACGAATAGAGAAGCTCAGGTATAATGAGAAAAGATGAAAAATGAGATTGTCTAGTCATGCTGAATTCACCTAAATTTCGTTTAATAAAATTCTCAGCTTGAGGCAGAGCTGGCTCAGCTTCTTGAAGAAAATGAACGACTGGTGAAAGAACGTGCAGAATATGAGAGTGCAATCCAATGCGCATTACTTAAAGGAGTATCGTCGCTCAATATAGAAGCACTTAAAGTCTTGCGCTGCCCACCAATCCCATGTTGCTCTCCCTGTGGACTTTCTCCGTTAGCAAACACATCGAATATAACTATTAATAACAATTTAATTAATTGTATTATACCTTGGCAAAGGTAATAGGTGTGTGCCTGATTCATTCCTTGGGGTTCTAGAGAGCCGATTGCTATGTGTCGGCCAAGAACCAGAATGTGCGATACTGCCCCACCACAGCCGGTACGAAGAAAATCAAATGCTGTATCAAAGAACGATAAAATTGATAAAACTGAAGGTAATAGGTTGGAAGATTTATTATACTGTAGCGGAAGCAGCGAGCGAGGTCCGGAAAATAGCATGGTCTTTTTTCTGCATCATGGTGACGCAGGGAATGAATGCCAACCTTGTTTCCAGACTAGACATCGTCCTAGCGGTGAGACAAAAATTGAATAAATGACCATTACAACATTTTCTAGGATAGAAATAGAAGAAGGAGAATGTAGTTTTCAAATCTAATGTCCATTACTGAATGGGCAATTAGTTAATCAGACACATTTACCACCCGGTTCAATATATATATATAATAGTTATTCTTGTGACTCACAGGGAGTCCAAGTAACAAAGGGAGTGTTTGTGTCGGTGGTAAATGCAAAAAACCATCAACGATTGGTCCAAAAGAGAAGGTTTCATGTACTACAAGATCGCTTGGTTCTCGGCCAGCATCTTACGATCTGTGTCTTCGAAACAGAGATGGTAATTGTAGCTGTTTGACTAGATGTGACCTGCAAAAGTACAGAGAGGAATCTTTATTCTTATCAAAGTATCTGTTCTTATTTCTTCACTTTTAAGATTCCAGTGAGAATGGCACGGCTAGAAAGAATACTCTCTTAGCAAAACGATGTAGTGGTGCTTGGAATGGAAACCGCCGTAACAGAGAGGACTGATTTGTTTTGTATAATGATGATATATGTTAATATTTGTTTTTCTGACTAGTATATATAGCGATAGAAATAACTGTTTTATATCTTTACTGTTTTTTGCAATGCTTTTTTTTTTTCATCCCGTGATTGATAATGAATAAATGGAATAAAAACAAGGAATGGTGAATCTCCATATTATTGATGTGCAAAAATAGGAGTCTTATGATTCCTATAATTATATTGTGAGTATAGATATACAGGCTGAATATTCCCCAGGGTCTGATCTGGGAGGAGCTTCGACGTACCGAAGTGCTTTCTTCTTATATTCGTGTGCTATACTTGTGATTGTAAAGAAATCTGAAGATGAGGGTATCTGCTTGATAATCACACGCTATTATTCTGAAGCGAACGAGTATGAATAAAAGAAAGTGCAGCTTTGGTAAGTCAAAGCTCCTCCCAGATCAGATCCCTGAGAATATTCACTCTGTATGTGGGGGTGTATGAATTGTTAGGATATCAGGAAAGATTTTCAAAATATAAATATAACTTTATATAATATAATAATATATAATAAAATATCATAAATATCAAATTTTATAATTTTCATAAATAACTTTTTAAAACCTAGTATTATTAATATAATTAAAATCTGGTCCTATAAGAGAGAGAGAGAGAGAGAGCTGTATATATCATCTTAAACTTTTGGTAAACTTAACGTTAAATTTTGAATTATTATCGTATTAATTCTCTGTAAATAATTATCTAAAAAATGTATCACCTTATACATAATATACTATATTCTGATAATATACCTATATAATTGTGTTATAAAGTAAATATACCATATATGAAACCCTGTACATTATATAATTAATATATGTATATGAAAATCTATGTATAATAATATATGTAAACCTGTTACTATAATATTATCGTCAATTATGTAACACAGTATCAAAAATTAATTATTCATGTATATTGCAATTAAAATAAAACATTGTATGTATGTATTTATGCATTCTGAAAGAATTAAAAATCATATAAAATAGTATACCTATATGCGTATACGTATATAATACTTCAGGTCTATACCAATTATATTGTATTGAACTGATAATGTTAATATGTTTGATAGAATTCCTTATAATTTGATCCCGCATTAAGTTTACCACGTAATAAAACATATCTGACTAATCATAGGTAGCGTTACATATACATATAAAATAATGCATAGACACGCTACTATACAGGGTGAACTCTCCCTGATATCGCATGCCAGGGAGGGTTGTATCATCGCGCACGCTCCTCCCCATTCTATTCATACTTGTTATCATCGTATGGAGAAGTCTAGAACAGGTACGTATGTTCTTATTTGAGATAGTAATGACAAAGTGGGGTTTCTAATGGCTTTGTCGGACCGTGAAAATAACAGATGGGGTTTTTTGATGCGACGATAACAAAGCTGAATAGTAAGGGACAGAGTGTTCGCGATGATAAACCCCTCCCTCAATGCGATACCAGCAAGAATTCACCCTCTATAAGATTGATACTGTGGCGTAACTGTAAGACAACATGATATTATTATATTGACACAATATTTACACATGCACCGCATATACCTATGTATAAGATATATCGGTTAATATAAAGTTATTGTATATATCAACAGGGCATATGTAAATAAAGTATCTTACGTATAAAATATAGTATTTTTATGTAACAGAAAAAAATACAATATGAAGCGATATTATCTGCAATTCATAAATTCAAAATTCGAATTCCATTTACAGGCATATTTGTGCTAGTTAATTAATCGGCATGGGCAGTGTAAGTGGCTGAGTTACCCCAAACCATGCAGACGTTTACGAAATAATAAAAATTATCGAAAAAAATAATAAAAATTCGATACTTCATATAGTATGAGATAAAAAGTAGACCTAGCGTATAACAGTGGAATATCAAAACGGATAAAGATGAAAAAAAAAAAAAAATTGTAATCCAAACAATTATTCAGGCCAGAATAAATATAGTTGATTAGATATAATAAGTACAGTAATTAATTATAGACGGCGAATGAGGACATATACTATTATATTATATTATGTCTTTGCTGCAGAAAAATAAACTCTAATCAATAATTATATGATAAGTTAGAAGAATTTAGGAAAAATGAAATAAAATTATATAGTAATATAATATTATAGATAATAAATTAATAAGAAAAATAATTTTGCCTTTTAGAGCCAATATACATATAGCTCGCGGTGGTCTTTCTTAGCGTTGATTGTATCTTGTCGATGGGACATCAAATATTGTTATTCATATTATATTTTAATTTGATAATTTTCAAATCCATATCATATATATATGTATATTTATATACTATATATACCTATCATAAAATATAATTAAACACCTATACGTAAGTATAAGGCTGGAAGTCGAGAAAAGTCTGGCTGTGACCTTCCCCGATAACCATCCTGCGGATATCACCTTGTTAGCTTTAATAGTTGATTATTTTTTTTATTTTTTCTTTCGTTTTTTCTTCTCTCGTTTTTATATATTACATATATGATTTCTGGTATTAAAATAAATTTTCAACGCACTTCTCATTATATATTTTGGTCAAACTAAAGCAAATTTGCGCAGTGCGTTGAGAAAAATTTTCTCATCATCTCATAATTATTCGTATTATATACCGTGAGTTTTCCTGACGGTGGAACAAAAAAACAAACTGAATTGAAAAATAGCTTCAAGATTTATATCATTTTATAATTAAATTATTTTTGTATAATAAATAACGATCAACAATATATACAACTGATATCATACAACAGTTGATTATTGTTTAAACGTTGAAATATTTACATATAGATAAATTATATCCAAACAATTCTATTATAGCTTAATAAATCATAAATATAAAGTACTATGATATTGTCTTTTTGTCAACTGGTCAGCAGTTTTGCTTACGTCTCAGTTTAGGACGACTGGCTATATCAGATCATTGATATATTAGTCAATTTCTCAATATCTGAATATTTTGTTTCATAATTTTTTTTTTTTTTGGTCGCAATTCTAATTATACATCGTCGTGGTTCCTTTCATTGCTCGCAACGTGTAAATAATATAATACTCTAAAAATATAAACTACAGGTAGACAACTTACAACGTTAATTTTAAATAAACAGAATAGCCTTATGGAAAAGACGATACATAATAAAGACCAAATACATCTAATGTTAGTTCGCAATCTCAGGCCGCAAATTCTTATGGAAATAATCTAGCGTCTATTTAGTATGAACCAAGTTAAGGAACTCCTCGCGAGTTTTTGGATCATCACGAAATACGCCAAGCATAGTAGACGTCACTGTTTTGCTGTTGATTTTTTGAACACCTCGCATCACCATGCACATATGTCTGTAATATAATAAAAACGATCCATTATATTTGGCCAGAAATTCTTGACTGTGCAAATCGCTGCCAATATTTCGACCCAATTATAAAAATTAATTCAATTCTGAACTACACGTCTTCGGAGCTGCTTGTAAGATAGGAATCTAAATGGTATATGCATATCCTTACGTTAGTGAAAGGTGGAGTTTAACATGTCTAGGAGTAAACATCAATATGTTTCGTGATGCAACGACGCAGGATCATTACGCAATTAAAAACCAATAATTTAATAATTACTTTGCCGTAGCTATTGAGCGAGAAGTAATAAATATGTAACTGATAATTTCTGATAACAAGTATCTCTGGAAGAATGGAATTTACTGAAGAAAAGTATATATATTGGATAGATAGTGTTGAATGTATTCTGTTATGAAACTGTTGACGATAATCCTTGATAAAATAATATTATTGTATTTTAAATTATAGAAATTGAACTTACACTCCTTCGACGACTACTGCAACACCAGCAGGTTGAACTGCCTTTGTAACTGCAATTGCAATTTGTTTGGTAAGACGTTCTTGTACTTGGAGTCGTCGGCTGAAGATCTCTACAATTCTGTGAATGAAATAATAAGTAGTCATATAATTATTGGGTCTTGAAATTAGTGTTGAAAATGAAAAAAAAAAAAAAGAAGCAGTTACCAGAATTCAAATTTCAAAGGTTGAATATTGTACATTTACACATACTACATGGAAATATATAGGAAACGCAAAACATTAACTACGCAACTGTAATAGGCCAAGTTTTAAAATCCTGCTATTCACCTGTAATTCAATTTCACAAGTTTTGTTCTTGACCCCATATATTAAGTTTTAGTTCGCAAAACCAGATTCTCAAGTTTCACATATATTTTCTTTACATTTTTCTAAACAGCACTTTATGCTGTGATATAGTAAATTTTTTTTTTTTTTTCAACTATTTATTACGCCATTTCTCTATTTTAAAATAATACGAACATGTTTTTATGACCTACATGTTAGAAATCACTAATAGAATTGCTCTACAGAACCCTTATTTTCGTTTTCGATGCCCAGTTAGAGATATTCCGTTTAATAACACCGTTCAGCCTAATGTTTTTAGAACAGATCAAATTGGGTAGAGTACCGCCTTAATAGTTATATTGAATGTTCTTATTCTTCGTTTTGTTTTTTCTTTTCTTTTTCAGTTCAGTTTTCTTTCCTCAATGCGAATACTAATTGAATATTTCTAAATGCGCATTATAAAATATCTAATTTATATTGAATAAAAACAACTTCAACGATTATATAGTATAATTTTATATTAATCGTAAATATTTTTTATTACGAATGTGTATATACTCAAGTATGTACGGTATTTCAATAACTATTAATCAATTGTATTTACACACATCTAAAGATTACAATATACGTATATAAGTATATAAAATATATACTTCTGGTATATATATATATATATATATACATAGGTATAGTTGCAAAGAGCTTTGAATTGATCATGTTTGAAACGCGATATCATAGCTGCAGCAGAATATACTATATTCGCTGCACTATTGATATGAAGGCATAAAATCCTATAAATTTATATTGTATTGTATATACCTATAGGTATACATAATTATAGATATATATTTATTTATATAGATATATACAGTCTACGGCCTTGCCTCTTTGCACAAGACACAATGGTGTTTCGTTGTTTTTATAATACATTACCTGCCATATTTCTTTTTTTTTTTTTTTTTAGTATATATAGGTATGTGTTATAGTATATAGTATATTTATATATATATATATATATATATATATATATATATATATACCTATATTTACTCAAGGTAGAATTTGTATCAGGGTTAAAGAGACAGATGTGTATATATATATATATATATATATATATATATATATATATAATAAATAGCTGAGAATTGTGTCCGACCCCGTGACGACGTGAAAGTCTGAACAATTCCAATCTGTATGTAATTGGCTCCTTCGACATATTTTACGCTATAATGTAAGAATAACATACAGAAAGACGCAAGGTCATGTACCGGATCGTTAATCGCTGTATAACGCGATCGTGTATGTAATGTAATGTAATGGGAAGCAATGTAATGGAATGGAAAGCAACGTAACGTAATGTAATGTAATGCAATGCAATGCAATGCAATGTAATGCAATGCAATGTAATGCAATGTAATGCAATGCAATGCAATGCAATGTAATGCAATGTAATGCAATGTAATGCAATGGAATGCAATGTAATGCAATGTAATGCAATGCAATGTAATGTAATGTCATGGAATGTAATGTAAAGTAATGCACTGCAATTTAATGCAATGAAATGTAATGTAATACAATGCAACGCAAAATAATGTAATGTAAATTGAATAATAATATAATTATTTCGAAATATAAAACTAAGACGATTGCGACCGACCTTTGAGTTTTTTTAAAATCTAGATTGAATCTCTATCAAGATTTGAAACGTTTATATATTGTGGAATCGTAAAACCGGTATAATAACACAGGTAGGTATATAAAGAATTCTCGTTTTGAAATGAACTGCAGAAAGAAAAAAGGAAAGCAAAAAAAAAAAAAAACATGAAAAATTACTCTTTCATAATTTAAAAATCTTATATATATATATATATTTTCGTTTTTATTTTTCTATATTCTTTTGATATATTAATTAATATAAATTACCTGGCCAATTTACTAAGTCCAAGAATTTTCTTGCAGGGCAAATAACCGATTGATACTTTGCCGTAGAAAGGAACGAGGTGGTGTTCGCACATAGAGAACATCTCGATGTCCTTCACTACCACCATCTCATCGTGATCCTCGTCGAATACCGCATCGTTGATAACATCTATAGAAAGAAAATTTAAATACCTCTAATTAATTATATGTATAAAAAAAAAGATTAAATACTTTCAATTTTTTTGATTCTTTTATTCTTTTTTTTTTTTTTTTCCCCTCATAAATGATAATCGATCATATCGTCCTGAAAATAAACAGGATCTTACGTTTTTTTTTTTTTTTTTCTTCAAATAATCAATAAATAAGTTGGATTCAATTAAGCGGAAAGAAATGAATAGATAAAAAGAAAAAACTGCATACAAGTACAGATGTGAATAATATCTTGGAAAAAGTGCACTTTTCTTTATTATAGTATAATCGCACGAAACTTAATTAATATAAGTATATTCAAATGAAATCTTTGAGAAAGTAAGACGATTAATTATAACAGATAATTAATTAATTAATTAACGAGTCTAATGAGAAGAGAGAAATTCTCTTTGTCATTTATCGTATAAGCGTATAATCGATATGTACATACATTTTATATGAGAATAATGTTACTGTATGGCATAATTAATCTGAAAGGCGATATACCATAAAGTGTGAATAATTGCGAGACGTTTTTTCTTTTTTCTTATAGAATCAATAAATGTCAGAAAAGAAAAAGAAAAAGAAAGAAAGAAATACTAGGAATGCGAAGTTGAAAATAATGAAATCATCGCAATTCATGTTAGAATTGAAAATTTTAATTTAATAGTCATTCTTCCATCCCATTTCTTTTACGAAACGTGATTTATTCAATATTGACCTACTATCATTAGAAAAATAAAATAAAATAAAATAAAACTCCGGAGGATAGAAGCTCGGAATATGAATATCGGGGGTTGTAGAGAATTGAGAATTGCGAGATGGATGAAAAGCGCCAACGCACAGATATACCCCACAAATACATATATATATATATATGTAGTGTATATAGTATGTATGTATGTATGTACAAGTGTGCAGTGGGTGGTTGTAGAAACGGGGTTGATTTCCAGCTGCCGTAACCACGGCAACCCTTAACTGGAAACACCTTTACAGTGTCCAACAAGGAAAGACAGTACTACGCAAGGGTGATAATATATTATTATTATTATTATTTATTATTATTATTTATTATTATTACGATTTTTGATATTTGAGACAAGAATGGCACTTCGTCCCTAAGTCAATTCATTTAATTTTTGGATTTAAAGAAAACTGGAAAAAAAATATTCGAATAAGTATATGAATATGATAACGATTTAACGTTATCTAGGAATCTGATTAATACGAAAGAAACTGTGCGGCAGGATATTGGGTATATTAAGAGATGAAAAAAATCTAGATTCTGATTGAATCAAAACTATTATATCAATTTTATATTTTACTGTTTTGTACAAAAAAAAAAACTCGTTTTGACAAACTTTTTTTCACAACTATTCAAACTAGGTGTGAAAAAATGTTTGAATAATTAAAGAAAATACTATATATATATAAATCGAATTTCGCGTTGAATAGACTTTATTTTTTGTTTTCAGTAATTAATTCATAGGAAAATTTTAATTTCAAATCGATTTCAATCAATAAATGTAAATTTTAGTGGATATATTTTTACCCAATTAATTTTCGTTGCCTAATTTTTTTTTTTTTTGTTCTGGATATTTTCTAATTAGCTAAATCGTATCATGGATATATGGAGGATAAAACGCGGTGAACCGTTGAAATAAGATCCACGATAAAATCGTGTGTCAATTAAAGAACAAAGAATATAAAGAGCTGTGCGGACGAGGATCCAGAAAAAATAAAAAGAAAAGAAAAGAAAAGAAAATAAGAGAAAAAAAAAAAAAAAAAAATCAGGAAAGAGAAAAGGAAAGAGGTAAAAGAGAAGAAAAAAAAAAAGCCAGAAATGAAACAGCGGAGAGTAAAAGAAAGAGAGACAGAGGCCAAAAGAGCTGCGAATGAATCGAGTGAGGGTGGAAAACGGCGTGGGAGTTGGGTGCGGGTGGAGCTTTCATAGTAAAGTGCTTGTGACAGGATTCCGTGCGCAGAGATTTTTCCATTGGCGTAGAATCCTCTTGAAAAGGAATAAAATTGAAAACAGTAAAAAAAAAAAAAATTGTGCTTTTGGATGAAAAAAAAAAAAAATAAAAAAAAAAAAAATAGGAAGAAAGTCGAAAAACAAATAAAGTGAAAAATGAAAAACAATTTTTTTTTTTTTTTGTTCTTTTGGTCCGTCTTTCTTCATATTGGTCGGGAAAAATTGAGAAATTTTATATGTTCGAGGTACGCCAGTGAATTGTGGAGTTAGAGTGGAGGGCAACTTCTTATGTCAGATATAAGTAGTAAAGCGAATCTCGAGAATGAGAATGGGAATGAGATATAGAGAGAGAAAAGTAAAAGGCGTAAGAGGAGAAAAAAAAATAAAAAAAAAAAATTTTAATTTATTCGAGAAGAATAAAAGTTCGTTCAAGGATCTCCCTGTCCTTTTACCATCATCCACCACCTGTGGCTATATACATATGGTCTATTGAATTGATTGTCGCAGGATATAGTAGATTTTCTAATAATGAAAATATCGTTGTAAAAAAAAAAAAATCCTTTTGAAAGAAAATAAAAATTGTCAAATTTACGAACGTAAATGTGTTCGAAAAAAAAAAAATGAATATAAAGGGTGAAATTATAATCGAGGCAAAAATCTATAGAAGTCGGAATTAAAACGAATTAAAAGAAAAAAAGAAACTCTTATTCAAGGAACAGGTGGTGGAAAAAAAAAAAAAAAAAAAAAACGTAAAAAGAAAAGAAAAATGTTTCAAGCTTTTGAAAAAGTTCGAACGATCATATAATATTGTTAACTGATTAAACTTCGAAACCTATTACGTTCACTCTTCGCAGAATGTTCGTTGAAGCGCGATGAAAAATGATTAAAAAAAAAAAAAAAAGAGAGACGGGGGGTTAATTACAGCATAGAGAGAAGAAAAAAAAAAAAAAAGTGGAAAAAAAATTTAAAGAAGAAAAAAAAATAAAAAAACAACAACGTGTAGATGTATAATGAAGAATAAATTCTAGCAGTGAGAAATAGTAATTACTATTATTCTCATTATTAGTACCTAGTTCAGTTCTTGTACTTCTTTACCTTGTGCCAAATTCTTCTATACAAGAGAAAAAACGAACAGCCTTGATATAAAATTTCCTAACGCACAATAACGTGTTTACGATATATATATGCGATCTAATATTATAATATTATTATAATAAATGAAGAAATTTTTTGTTTGAAAAAATTGCAAAAAAAAAAAAAACTACAAATATGGGTATTATAATAACTCACCCTCTAAACTCTGGTCGTAACCCTTGGTGAAAAAAAGCATAGCTTTAGCAGCTCTTTCCGGTGTTTTGAGAAGACCTTGACGGTCAGGATCTTCGCCAAGAGAACTAAGGAGCAATCTATAACTCCTCGACATTTCTGGTAACAATGCTTCTCTGGTTGGAGGACGATGATCGAGTTCCAAATCGTGATGAAAAGTGCATTTTTCATGTCCTATAAATTATAAATAAATTTATCATTTTTGCTAAATAGGTAATTTAAAATTCACGATATTCGATACACAATTATACACCATATAAAATAATAATTATTATATTTCCAACGTAATATACTATACGGATCTGATAAGCAATACGATTTCATAATATATCTATAAAACAGAACATAACGAAATATCTAATATATATATATATATATATATACATATTTATATACACATGTGTAGATAAATAATAATTAATTGTAAATTAATTACGAAATCACTTGAAGATTTTTACGCCTTGTATTGTTATTATAATATATATATAAATTTATAAAGAATTGCTTATCATCGTGTTTGCCGCCTCAATTCGCAAACCCCAACCGCTTGTACAGCTCGTACACGTTTATGGATCAAAGATTTGTGTTTTTCTCTCTCTCTGTTCTCGCATCGCGTATAAATTATAAAGAGATAAGCGCATAAACGGTTATAACATTTTTTTAATAAAGATATGTAATAAATTGAATAATGAAGATATGGTATACTTATACACAAATACCTATATACTTTATCTCGGATATGTAAAAAGCGTTATATACTACAACGATCGGTCTCAAATTCACACACACACACATATGATAATAATAATAATAATAATAAATTTCGTAAAAATTATTGATTTTATTTCAAATAAGGAAAGAAAAAAGTCCTCAAATAAAATTATAGACATACATACATACACACGCATATATATATATATATACCAGCTGTACCAGAATGAATTCCCATATGTAGTTTACATCGCACGTTACGTCATACATAATAAGACTGTTTTATATAAAAAAAAATATGAATAAAGAATGAAAAAAAAAATATATAAATAGGGGAGGGAGAGCGAAAAAGTAATTTAAAGATAGAAGAGGTTTTTTTTTTTTTTGTTTTTTTTTTTTTTTTGACATAGCGTATCGCGTTTTAGTTTTTATACCTGGCGTTGTGGACGTTCTTGGGGTACGTGGTGTCCCTGGTATATCAAGTTCGGAATCTTCAACAGCCTCGTTCCAAGACACTGTACGAAGAGGTCCTGGTTTTTTAACGATACTTTTTTGCTTATCTTTTTCTATATCGTAAATGGCTGTCTCCCCAGCTCCATTTTCGCATTGATTGTTAACCCCGTTCATTATGTGTGTGTATATATATATATACACAGATGTTTAATTCGTCTATATACCCGCAAGCTTGATTTTTATATTAAATAATCGATATTAATAATCGATCCTATCTGCACTGTAGAATTTTTAATTTATTTTTTATTGTTATTTTTGTAAATTTATTTATTATTTTCTTCTTTTTCCTCAGATTTGTTTTAATACCATATATGAGATAGATTTCGTTCGTTTAAACAAAAATAAGAATATATATACTCTTATTTATAATTAATCTAGTCTAGAAAGAATAAAACGATGTAAAAATATTCAAAACTAAATTATTGAACAATAAAAATTGAATTCCAATCTTATAATCAACAATAATTATACATATAATATTTTTTCTACTTTTTAAACTTTGAAAGTCGACAAAAATCGTTTATTTCATTCAATTGTATTAATTTTTTTCAAACGTGTATATAGTGTGAGTTTTCCTTTTTCAAGACTTTCTAGTTTTTTCGTTTTTTTTTTTATCAATTTCCTATTACAGTGAAAATTTTCAATGCTGCAGGTATTACGGATGAATCGACTATAATAATATAACAGGAATATATTTTATATATTTTATGTATTTTATTACTATACAGCAACAGAAAAAAAAAACTGAAAACTATCTTAAAGCAAACGTAAATATTTAAACCGAAGATTAGAAGAACCGAAACGCGATGTCGCTCGTTCGACTGCCGCGTTGCGACTGTCTGAAATTCACTGGCTCTTTCTACTTACTGCAGATACCGACTGACTGACTGGCTGACTGACTGACTGACGTACGATCGAATGAACGTCGCGGGGTTTGAGAAATCCGTGTGGATTATAAGTGGGGAAAATTTATACTTTACATCGCGATGGGGGAAAAAAAAAAAACCAAATTTACCATTATGATTAATGGACAAATAATTTTTCAAAATTATTTCTCATCTTTTATTTTATTTTTTTTATTTTTTTCAAATAAATTATAACGGATTGATTATATCTGTACCGAATTTTTTAAGCCTGGGAAAAATCAAAAGCAATTTATTTTAGATTAATTCTTTGATGTTTTCTTTTTTTTTTTTTTTTTTTCCTGTCGCAGGGTTTATACCTCGTTATACTATATATATATATATATATATATTTCCTTTGTATTTTATTTGGCGAATGACACACACACTGAGGTTAATCTTAACGCGCGTCATGAATTTCCCCAAGGATCAGAGATTCCCCGATTTCTATCTTTTCTTATATTATTTCTAGTGAATCGAATTAGGAATTCGAACGAGCCATATTAACAATATATATATCTACGTCAGTAAGTCTGCGGTGTTACTAAGAATATCGCAAATTATATACGTTATTATATAAATACATAATATGTAAATTGTAATAACACTTATAAGAGGAGGAATAATAAAAATTCAGAATTCCAACGAAACATGCAATTCCAAAGCTAGCGTAATAATTATTAAATGTTAAAAAATAAATAACAATAATAATAATCGTAGAAATTCTTGCGTACGTTTCTTTTTTTGTTTTTTGCAATATTTATTTCTATATTACGGATAATAATTACAATACACCTTAAGAATTTGGATTAATTCTAAGGCGATTCTTTAATTAAGGAAAATGATTGTTTCTGTTTTTTTTTTTTTTTTTTCAATTATCTCAACTATAGTCAGAAGGAGGCAATTATATTCTCGGATAATTAAAAGCTGCAATATGGTTACCAGCGTCCATCGTCATCGATCGGCGTCATAACGTCGACAACGTCAACGCTAGGGCCTTGATTATATAGGTATAGAATATATATATATATATGTATTATAACTATATTATATTTCAAGGTATTCAGGAAGCGATTTGTTGCGGACAGGATAGAAATCTATGGCTAAACAACTATCTCAGTTCTATAACAATAGATTGAAACTGACAATTATTTAACGATATAACAAAAGCTGATTATAAAATAAATATTATTTCAAAGCTATAAAGCTAAAGCTAAACCATTGCATATAAGAGTATTATATAATTTTATAAATGGCAAGGTTGTGTCGCGCCATTTATTCAAATCAAACAATTTTGTACCCCGCGGTTATCAATGCGCATTTGTGTATTTAAAACAATCTAATATACAGTGGCTTGTATTAGTTTCTATTTTTTTTTCTTTTTTTACTTTCAAGTTTTAAGAGTTAGAAAATTCATTTCAAGTACGCATGCGATAAATCTAAATATGATGAAATATTTACAATAGTTGAACTATATAGACTATTATATTATCAATCAGACAGAATTTTTAATAATTCACTATAAATCACGTTGACAATTATTGCGGATAAACTAGGACACGGTGCATTGGTTCTTTTATTATTATTTAATTTTTTTAATTTTTTCATTTCTTTCATTCTTTCTAAAATTATTATTATTATAATAATTAGAAAAATGTTTGTAATTAAAATCGGAATTTTTAACCAGTTGAAATCTCAGACATATCTTACGTCATCCGTAATAGTCTTTAAACTCTATATAAAAATGTCTATAGACACGATCTTTATAATGTAATGACCGCCTGTGACTTCTCACATTCACCTCTCATGTTGGTGTAATAAGAAATGTCTAATTCTCTGCAGTTATATGATTTTTTAATGAAATAGGAGTATAAATAAATGTATAAAGGAACGTATAACGACGAATTCAATGCATCAGTTTTGTTCTTTATGGGTTTCTTATTTCTGTTCTTTTTAATTAAAGGATGAAAGAAGGATTGACGTAATTTTATATCTTCAAAATCTCCAAAATCGCAGTATTTAATTGCGATAAAAAAAATTTATTAAATAATGACGACAAGTAGCATACTTCTACCCGATTTACTAATGTATTTAAAATCAGTAATTAAATCAAGATAATTATGATATTAATATAATAAACGAATTAAAGAATGGTAGTTTATGGAACGAGGGCGTAAAGTAGGTTGCGCCCGAGTTGCATATAATATTTTCTGACCCCTTATCGAACTTTACGCACACGGGGTCAAAAAAATTCTTCTTTACGTATGTCATGTATAATTTCAGATAATAAATAATAATATAGTATAATCTACTTTTAAATTTGAACATAGATGTGTGATGATTTTCATATTTTTGTGACCTAAAACCAATAAGATAATTGATCTGTAGGAAAAGGGAAATAAAGAAGAACAGAAATGCATTGATTAATTTTATATGCAAATGTTGAAATTCAAATTGAAACATTGATTTTTCCAATGTTGTTTTTTTCTTCTTTCTTTCTTCTTTTTTTTTTTCCTTTTGTTCAGCAGAATCATTTTATAATCATTTACAGTATTAATAAATACAAAAAAAAAAAACGTTATTAGGAAGTAACTAAATAAAGTAGTTCAATTCAAAGCGCCTAAAACGATGCAACTGACACGACACGATAGAGAGAGAATTGCCGATCAGTTAGGCGTCATGTCTGACCATTACATAATTTTACTACGAATTTTTATTTTCCACAATCTAAAACCTCTGTATAGGCCTTTCGCCCGTTCCGAATAGATCTCTATTAATTATTCTGATCTTTTTATTTTGATTATTATAATGTAACGCTTAATTGACACGTCTATAAAACCTAAATTGATTAATGTATACGAATAAACAATAAATCGTTACCAAGAAATTGATCAGGGAAATACTTTTTCAGCACGTATATACCGAAGAAAGAGCGAATTAAAGTTAGCCGTTATTCTTCTCGTAATACGCAATGACGACGCGATAAAAGCTTGCGAAATTTTTTCACTATAATTACACGAGGCCGTAAAAGGCTTCTCTATAATGACGATGGGGGATAAAAAAAAATATATTGAGCTTCCGATGTCCTTGTTAAAAAGGAAGAGAGATTTCAATCAACTCCTTAATTAGTCAAACTTTTGCGCGTATAAAAAAATAATTACCCAACACAATTTATAATTACGTATGGGGCATTCCGCGCCACTTTGGCCACTAGAAAAAAAGATATCCTCGTAAAATTACAACGAAGAAATTCACAAGATTTTAAATTTCAAATTTCAAGTGCCGCGTAATGCCCCATATGCAATAAATCAAATTCGAATATTTTTTTTTTTTTTTAGCAAACAACGTGCACATGCCTATAATTATTTTACTACATATCTTCAGCCTAGTAAACATTTATTCAAATTACAAGAAAGGATAGTAATAAATCGATTCTAAACCGTGGCAATTGCTGCGAATAATTGCTGACCTTGTTAAAGCGGATTCTGCAATATATTATTGTTTTCACCTAACGCCTACAATATTTCGCTATCGTCTAACGCCGTAAAATAAACAAATTAAATATGATTTTCAAACATTATATAGTTCTAAAATTTTCTTAAAACCCTTTTTAAATAAATGACAATGAATGACAATAAATGACAATAAATTCCCTTACCTTTTTCGTTATTCAACAGACAAAGACACCGGTTTTTCCCATTCTCTGTCCCGTTCTCTCGGTTCTTTAGCTCCTTTTGGTCCTTCATGATTTGTTTTTATCCTTTTAAGGCGTTGGGCAAAGTCGAAGAAATAAAAGTAAAAAATTTGAAGGATTTAATAATTGAGTAACAGATCGAAAAATTCAAATAATTTGAATTTACAGCTAATAATAAGTCTCAAATATCTGATAATAAAATAATTTAATGTAAAGCTTTTTCGGGGCTGTTTACACCGCGAAATGAAAATCAGAAGTAAGCTTAGATTGAGAAACACTCAGGGTTTATATACCACTACGTCCACTTATTAGGACTAGTGATCCTGGGAGTTTGCGCTCCCACCACGAAGAATAGCAAGCTATAATGTATAGTCAGGGTCATTTAGTCCAGATACAACGTGTTTAACTAGCTAGGAAATCGGATATCCGAAAATCATTAATTAAATATCGAGCATTGCATGTATGAAAAAAAAAAAAATACTCTCGAAATTTTTTTTCCTAATCCACAATTCATTTCGGATAATTTATAGTATAAATAATAACGAATTAGTTTTTTTGTTCCTCGACTTTCATACAAATAGCCATAGAATTTTCCAAGAACAATGATGATGTAATACCGGAATGATACCTCCTAATAATTATTGCATGAGTTCGCAGAAGTTGTTAGAAAATATGATAGTTTCCTTATTTGAAAAAATTCACTGTTTATTTTTCTCTTTTTTTTTCCTACAATTCTAAACGATTCGGACTTAAAAACTGCATGGGGTTTTTATGCTATATGTAACTCAATGCAATTAAGAAAGAAACAAGATTATAAACCCCCGTGGTGAGAAGGGAACTGCTAATGTTTAAGGAAAAAAAATAAAAAATGAATAAAATACTTTCGAAATATTATCATGAATTATTGCTATGAGGCCCAAGCGGTTATTTATATCCTGTATCTTTCATACTCGGAAATACCCACAGAAGTTCAACCAACTGCAGTTTAAACGCAGTACGACGACCCGTCTATATACCGTCTTACCACTCGATAATTTTATCACTAATTCAGACTCGCGGTATTAAAAAGATACGTGTGAATTTATTTTTTTTTTTTTTTAGAAAAAAGAGGAAAAAAAAATGATCAGAAAATTGAGAAAAAAAATATATCAGAACACCATAATATAATATTCTACAGTCAACGTTCAATGTTAAAGGTAAATGGCAATGAACTTTTTAAGTTTAAGTGGAACTGTTATATGCAGAGGTAATCAATAAACGATCTATTACCCTCGGGGCTAACTAATTACGATACAGATAAGGTAAATCCAGGTGAATATGATATTAGTGATCAGCCGATGTATGATGTATGTATATATTTTATATATTGGATAGTTTATAGATACCAAATAGATAAAACCTTGCTGAATACAATGTGCAATTTATTTTTTCGTTTTTTTTTCTTTTTTTTTTTTTCGCAAGTCTGTAATGTTTGCTCTTTCAGTTCCTTGATATAAATTTCGATAAGTAAGTCAATTTATTGCATTTATGACCTTAAATGAAACTGCAACTGCAACTGCAACGTTTGTTTTTTATTTTTTTATTTTTTTTTCATCGAATCAGATAAAAATTTTCACCCTATTAATTTTATTTATGATTTATATTAAAAATTGATTTCATTATTTTCGTTTCTAATTTTCATTCATATAAGTTATAACAAAAATGTTAAATTTTGCTTCGAAACAGAGGACAGTAACCTTTTGCTAATACAAGGTCTTAGTATTAAAACAACAAGAAAAAAAATATATATATATATATACATTATTAATATCTATATAGAATTGCAGCGCATAATGGTATCGAACAAATCATTATCCCTGTGTGTATAATAATCAATGTCATATTTAATATGTATATCAAGCAAGGTCATGGATCTAGTGGTGAGACAGGTATATATATATATATATAGCTGATGATATGATTTCATTATTTGCAACATCAAAAATCTGATCTTGACACACTTTCTTTTAAGATTTGCAATCGATTATATGATTACTATCTGTTGTTACATTACTTCCTCGACGACGATTAATATCGAATTAAACTGAAAAAGGATGTTTTTTTTTTTTTCATGTTTTCATATCCATCTCTCAATCTTTTACAAATACAGAAAAAAAAACGAAAAAAAAACAGATTCCCCTAAAATATGTTTTTATATCTACAGGATGATTCCCTTTTTTTTCTTTTAAATGATTATCAAACAATTTTATTAATACAATATGTTGTACAAAATAATGTAGCGCTTTTTTTTTTTTTCATATGTTTTTGAGAAATTAATTAATCAACATAGAATAAAAACTTTTAACGTATAATATCAGATATAAGTATATGAATATAGTTGTTGTTTTTTTTTCTCGTTTCTTATACATATAAACGTTTACGTATACATGTGGGTTAATAATTACGCACGTATATCTATCTATAGTATAATAAATGCAAATTTTATATCATATATTATATCAAATTCAATTTAAAAAAAAAATTTAGATTTCGTTCAACGTATTTATAGAAAAAAAAAAATATATATATATATATATGTATATATATAGAGCTTCTCTAATAAGTAAAAGAAGTAAAAACTTGAATTAGACTCTTCGTATCCCGTTTTTAAGTAATATCAGTAAATTCTACACTTTGAGATTATAGAATGAGGCGTAAAGTTTATATTAAAATATATTATCATTATCGTTATTATTATTATTATTATTATTATTAATATTATTCGGGTATAGGTCTCCTCTTTAATCATATTTTCTCCAAATATATCATCAGTCAAATTTCACAAAAATACAAGATAACTATCAAATAGTTGACTGACTAGCTAATATATCATCCGTGATTAAGTTTCAATACAAGTTATACATTTTAATAATATATTTATTATATATAACGAATTAAAAGCAAAGCTTCTAAATAGCTGAATAATATACCTACTAGTATACAGAAAAAATAGTTTAAATTAATGTTAAATATAAACAAAACAAAAAAAAAGGAACAAATTGTTTATAGTATTCGTATGTTAGTTTTTACTTTTCTTTTTCTTCTCTTTTCACAAATAATAATGATAGAAAATATCAATGGTTTGAATTATTAGACTTTTGAGTTACATATTAGAGCAACTAAAGCTTTTTGGCCCCGTTTAAAATACTTTTTCAATAATATAATAGGATTTAAAGCCGCCATAATTAAATATAGTTTACTTTTCTGTAGAAAAGAGTAAACAAAAAAAAAAAAAAAAACTTACTTGATAATTACTAATAGCGTTTTCGGCTGGTGCTACACCGAGCTACACTAGTGTAGTGTAGCCATCTTCATCTCTTTCTTTTCTATGAGGAAGAGAGAGACACAGATGGCTACACTACACCAGTGTAGCTCGGTGTAGCCCCAGCCGAAAACGCTATAAGTGGACTATGATTTTAAGTCGCAATAATCATGGATTTAGAATCATTAGGATTTTTATATCTTCGGTTATTATATACGTTGCATTGACTGACGGGAAATACCAATCTCTTAAAGCACAGCAATTTTTACCTTTACTTTTCGATCGATGATATCACTTCGAATTTCAAATCGTGTTTATTCAATTCCTCGATAATTGATGTCTTGCCAAAAGCTGCGCCTGGAGGAAGAACTCCACCACTAAAATAGAAACAACATATATATTATATACATACATCCGCTCGGTATTAAACCGTGAAATGAAATCTGAACCCAAACTGTTCTTTCCTTTGAAATGATCAAAGAAATAAAATGAGTAAAATCAATTTTGCTCCGTTTCTCTAATTTCAGAACAGGTTTGAAATATCTAAACCGAAAAGAACCAGTTTCTATGATTTTTTATTACATCCAAGAAGGATTTAAAAAGAACCCCGGCTCCTCACCTATCCGGCATTTTATCAGCCTCTCTTAGAATAGTTAGAGCAGCAAGCATGACCATAGTACAAGTTGCGCCGTAGCCAGGATTAACACCTGTGACTTTAGTGATCATTTCTTTGTCGGTAGGATCGGCATGTACGTCGCTTGATTCAGCCAATTTCTCGGCCCAACCTTCTGCCTTAAAAGTCAAAGAGAAGTGGGTGTTCTTCATCGCCTCAGGCTTCGGACCCTCATGGCTGACAAATCCAGCGGAGAATAACTTCGGATGCTATAAATAGAGATAAAATAAAGAAAGAAATTAGTTTGAAAACTATTTTTCGTATTCAATTATCTATATATCGATGCTAGTAATTTATAGTATTACATTCAACAGTAGCTGTCTACCGCATTCGAACTTTGTCAGCAGAGTAAATATTCCACCGATGATCCCAGTTACGAGTAGAGCAAAAAATGACCTGTAAGATAAATTCAAATGATATTAAGATTGTTTATCTAATTTTAAACAACTGTATGTTAATATAATCAGAGGACATTAATCATGTGAATGAGATATGAACTTACTTAAAAGTTACATAAGTCTGGACTTGTGCGGGCCGCAGCTTGTACTTTTGATACAAGAATCTCTGAGTTCTCAATGTTACGGAACGATCAGATCCAGGAAATACAGTCGACCAGCCTTCTGATATAGAACTCTTATGAATCATACCCCTGAAAGTATAAAATGAATGAATTTAAAGGTCTCCGAATAGAAAACGAGAGGACAGTCTTACAATTCAGATGAAAACGAATACTGTGTCTCATATTACGCCCGAATATCGTATATCAGAGTATTCGTTTTTTCAATTATTCTCATATTCCAATCATTTCAAAATTACTTAGATCGAAGTTTCGGCTTCAGCTCCGGCAATCTTTCGGGATAAAGCTTCGACCTCAGATCACGGAGCTCTGAAGCATGGGTCAATCCATAGACCGCAGACTCCCATGTGCCGTAATGAATCCCTGGACCACCAACGTCCGTTGTTTTCCAACAGTTTAAATACGTTTCAACGCTGTTTACATCACCATTAAATTTATCTTGTAAGAATATCAGACCCAAATCACACGGGATACTGTCCAGCCCGCATGCACTAACTACGTACACACCAGCTTCTTTAGCTTTCTTTCCATACTCTAATTCCATGCGTTCCATGTACTGAAATTGTAATATTTCATTTTAGAAAAGTATTTAGGAATGTGAAATGAAAATTTTACATTCCTCACAGAGCGCTTATTTATTTTATTAAAAAAAATTCATAAATGCGTTGAATAAAAAATAGATTAGAATAAATCTGTGATAAATCAGTAGTTAAAATCCCACAGATATTTTGATAGAGCCAAAGTCTATGAATAAAATTCTAAGACTATATCCGAAATCTCAATTTCCATTATAGAATATTCGAACTAAATCCGGAACCTCTTCTTCCAATCCTTTAATAATTACCTGCGGCTCACCGCTAACATCAACATGATGAGTTCTGGCCTCTATACAAGCTTTAACCACTGGTTCTCCGTAAAATCTATAAGGTCCGCAACAGTTAACAACGACTTTAGCTCTCTCAGCCATTTTCTTGAGCGATTCTTCATCCTTGACATCGGCGATAATTACAGGTATATTATCTGCGATAAAAAAATGATATAATTATTATAAAAACAAAGTAGATAAATTATTTCTTGAGAAATAAATTGATCTTGGCAAACAAAAAAGCAAAAGTAATATTCTTTTTGAGTTTTAGTGTTTTTTTTTTTTTTTTTCATTTATTACCTTGGCCAGGGGCGAATTCCTTAAGGACTGATTCCAATGCGTCTTTACGTCTTCCGGCAATTCCCCATGAGAACGGTTTCTCTTTTGACAATCTGACCGCCTCTCCAACGGTGTATTTTCCAGTAAAACCGGTAGCCCCAAATATTATCAGGTCTAAACGTTCTGACGCCATTCTAATAAAAAGAAAAGGAACAAAAAAAAAGATAAGACGATTTTAGAGTAATTTTTTTTTTTTATATGAATTTAGAAATATGAATATCGGAATATAAAGACCATTGTAAGATATTTTACGATTTGCATATATAAAATTTATAATATACTACTATGTGAATATCTATCAAACGTATAACGCCACGCCCTGTAATAATGAAATATTTAAACGTATTCAGTTGAATAATACGTTTATCGATTTGTTTATCAATAGAAATATTTAATCGTTGATTAATTAACAATCGAAATTTTCATACTTTCAGAATAATTCTATTATGTATTAGCGGAACAAATTCGCCGGTATGTATTTAATTCTTGGATTGACTGTGTTGTGATATACTTTTTTTTTTCTTTCATACGAGCTAGTAGCTATAGAATATGATTTAGAATATCTATAGAGAATAAATTATACCTCACGGATCTTCCGTCTTACTTACTCAGACATTATTGGGGTAAATTTTAATTAATAATCGTGTTACAATCAATTGTCAGATAAATTTAATTCTAAACAAATGACAACTACGTATCTAACGTGTCTAGTAGATTTAAATAGGCTCAAAGATGTCTGACTAGCCGACACAACTGTCACCCGGCCGGCCAGGTGATAGAAAGGTCAGAACCGCGCGATATAAAATAACGAATAAGTCTTATGTTTTAAATGATTGTTTCTGTTTTTTTTTTACTTACTTAATCGTTTAGTGCTTCTTCAAATCAAGTCGATCAATGTATCATAAATGAATGTATTATTAATAATATTCTAATGGATTTATCGCGATGTTTTATTACCAGTGGATTCGAAGTCTGTCTGAACTGAGTTCTACTGTACTGAAGCAAGCAAAGCTCCAAAGTTCGTACCGGGAACTGCGCAGCGCTGCGACTTGCGACGATACACCGATCACACATTCACACGTATCGATACCTACTCTACGTATATATAGATACGTGTAATGCGTGTTTTTTGACTGTTTATATAGACGACCGTGAGCCGCGAAAGCGAAAATAATATATCCTGTGGAAAACATACTTGCATACTTGTAACATGTGTGTATCAAGCTTCCAGCTGTATATTCTATTTTTAAATTTATAAATAAAAACACTTACTATTCGTCGTTTATTATGCAGTTGAATATTTTTTTCACCCAAAAAAACCCCGTATACGTATATATTTAAAATGTACTGAAATTCTTAATTTAAAAATTTTATCACTATATCACATGAAAGAAAAAAAAAAAAAAAAAAACACATCTGGAGTTGATTAAAAAAAATTTTGTTACCTTTTTCAATGTAACTTGTATTTTACGAAACAAACTATAATATATACGACTTAGATATATATATATTATAGTTAATAGATCATATATATCTATAGTATGTAGATTCTTGTAAATCGTATTCTTTATTCACATATATTTCTGTTCGTCATGTACTTAAATCATTATTCAATATTATGACGTCATCGTATTTGTATATGAGTAATAAAATGAAAATAAATCTTCTAAGGCGTTTATGGAACGTAATATGCATTCGGTATTAGACTTGATTTGAAATCGCGTTAACAATATCAATAATAATAACTATTACTCTTATATATTATTGATAATATTAATAAACGGATTGCTTCAAATATTTCAAATCAATTGTCGTTTTTTGTTTGCTTCTATTTTTTTTTTTTTTTTATTATTTTCTTATCATTAAGAATTATTCCAGTAACGAAAATTAATCTCAACACGAATGAAATAGCATTTTTTAATGACTTTATACGGTTATAATATTAAATTAGAATAAAATTGAATAATTACCGTTTACCAATAATGAAGCACTTTTTTTTTTTTCTATCTCTCTCTCTCTCTTCGATAATGCTTACTCTTAGGTGTGAATTTAATAAATATACAATAGCTTCAATATCTCGTTTTATATCAATTTTTTTGCTGTTTTTTTTTTTCCCCCTTTTTATACTATCGAAATTTATTTTTTCTTTTCTCATTTTCGTTTTTGTTTTTAATTTGTAAATTTAGAACTTAGAAATAATATCGTATCCGTATTTATAAGGAAAAAATCATACATCATTATTCACAGATAACACGTTGTATTCATTCAAAAGTATCATCTTTTTGTTATTTTTTTTTTTTGTTTTTTATATTCTCATACTATATATATACATATATTTATATATATATATATATATTTTTTTTTGTTGAGAAATGTTTATAGTCATCTACAATGAAGATAGATAAAATACATTATTACCATCATATTATGTCGCTACCTGATTTTATCTATTATGATATAATAATAATAATAATAATAATAATAGTGATAATAATAATAAACTACACCTTACTATACTATCAATAATTACTTTGTTTACTTAACTATATATTTACAACATTGTTACCTCCGTATTATGTAATCATATATCATAATTCATGATTTGTGTTCGACTATATATATGTATTAATAAATTATAAACGGGCTTTGCTATATGGTATTATTATTTATATTCGTGTGTTTAGATTGATTTCAAAAAATATAAATTTAATCTAGCAATCAGCAGGTTCTTATACCTATCTACCAATTAAATAATTAATCAATTAATTAATCAATTAATTTTTTTTTTTTTTTTCATTTCGTTTCCTTCCGTTTCCTTTTAATTATCAGTTTCATCAAACGAACTAAACAATCTTAAATATCATTGTTTACAAGTTTTTTTTTTTTTTTTGTCTTTGTCTTTCCAAGATACAATGACGATTTTCGTGTGTCCTCTTTTACATTATACATTATAATATTATTTACACAAAAATGCAGACTAAAAATTGCAAATGATTTTCAATGTTATTTTTATTTTTTGTAATTTTATGTGATTTTTCGTTTTTTTTTTTTTTCGTTATTTTTATTTCATGTTTTTTTTTTCTTTTTTTTTCTCTCACTCGTATAACATAAGAAATTGACGACTTCATTATTATTTTTTTACTTATTTTTGAAATAATAATTAAAATAGAATACCAAGTAATAATGTTTTTTTTTTTTTTTTTTTACACAATCCCGACAATGAGGATCCTCTAGTACTTGATGTGATTAAAAGTACCTCAATAAATTCGATCGATTTCAATCATACTAATAATCAAAAACGAACATTATTTTTTCTTTTTCTTTTTTTTTTTTTCTTATTTCATTTCGCTGGTAAAAAAAAATGAAGAGAAAAAAAAAACACTGAATATCAATGAAAAAGCAAACTTAGATCTACCATATAGATCTAATCATTTAGTCGCCGTCTCGAAAAGTATTTTAATTTCAAATATGATTCATGCGAGACATTATATTTTATTTGATAAAAAAAAAAAAAAGACAAAACGAAATGTAAGACACGTTATAGTAAAAATATTACATGTGACCATCTGTATGTGTGTGTGTGTCAAGGTAATAAATTGGTAATTTGATGCCTGAGAAAATACATACTAACACATCGACAATCCATTATCGAATTTCATATTCGTTTTTTTTTTTTTCTTTCATTTTTTTTTACTTATTTCATTCATTTATCTTTCCTCCTCCTTGATATTCAATCACACGAACATATGTGTGTACCTATGTATAATGTTGCATAAGAAAAAGTTTCATCCTGATCACGATAAGCTGCGATTATCCATTTGATTTTGATTTATTTATTTATTTGTTTTTTTTTTTCTTCTTCTTCTTTCATTGACATATTAATAAAACTTAGGTAAGAGATTTGTCTACATAATTCTACAGGAATTTAAAACTGATATAATATGAGATAGCAGCTTATCGTGATTCCCTGAATAATTACTTCCACGTTATTAATATCAGCGTAGAAAATTCAAGTCTTAGACATTTACTACCATCTATCATACCATACGCGACAAACAGTCTGCATTTTTCAAATTGCACGATAACTGATTCACCCACAAGCTGTGCAAATCGTCAAAACTTTGAAAGTTTATTATTTGAATTGAATTGGTGGTTTGCTTGATCGATTTTATTGCAAAATTTAGTAACAATTTGTTCCTAAAGCATGATTAACTTCAATTTAAATTCACAATAATCGATTGAGAGTACAAACTACAATTATAACTCAAAAAACTGAGATTCTATCAGTTTTATTCATTTCAAAATCATGCTAATTATTATTTTCAGACAATACACATAACTTACTGCTGAATCAATAAAAAAAAAAAAAAAAAGAAGAGAAAAGTTTGATTTTTTTGCACAGCGAGTAGTGAAATATGAGAAGATGACTTCTTCTCCCTGTTTAAAGCGAACGGTGTTACAAAGTTTCTCTTAACTGGCATAAAAAAGTAGAAGAATTATTGCTAAAACTAATTTCATTCTGATTTCACTACCACAGTTTGCCATTTAATAAAAATTTTGTAAATTTCGTCATAGTCGTTAAGTTTTTTTTTTTATTAAAAGTTAAATAATAATTATATTTTTGCTTTTACGGTTTATCATTTTCGTACGACAATTAAATAAATATGAAATTCAATCATGTATTTCACCACATGATCAATTTCTTCAAAACGATATTACATTATATAGAAAATTTATTTACTCTGTGCAAATAATACTACTACTCTTATTTTTTGTTTATTTTTTCTTCTTTTTTCCTCTCTCTCTCTATTTAAAAACCATATTGATATTATGTATATTTCTGTTGTCTCTTCTTCTATACGTCAAGTCTCTCTAAAAATTCGATTTCGAATTTATTTGCCGTTATTATATCATGTAACATTATTGTGAATCACACTTGTAACAGTATACTATATTGGCAAGCGATTAAACTCTTCGAAAGTTTTCTTTTTCTTTCTTTCCTCCTCTTATATACTTTTTGCCTCAAGCACAATTCACAACGTTATGAACATTCAATTGAATATACACAACAATGAGAGCTTAAACAAGTCTTACAACCGGTTTACGACACACTCAAGGACGGTGGCGAGGAAGGAGCACTAGGAGTTTGCGTTAGGCGGAGGTGGCCTCCGGTCGTAATCACGTCTATAGTCTTTGTTAGGTCTCCAATCACCAGAATAACCATCTCCTGGATACGCTCGACCTCTAAAATGACCGGGAGGTATTTCCGACGATGGATATCCGCCGCTACTTCCACTTCCATAATTTCCTGGACCGCCATATCCGTATGCAGGAGGGGCTGGGTATCTATAGTAATCGCTGCGCAATAATCATACCAATATAAATTACATTATTACCTCAATTTTTCTGTTAGCTAAAGAAGGCGATGCAAATTCTATCTCATCAAACAGTTATAATGCATTTTACGCATTTTCATTCTTTCAGATTCGTTGTTTGTACCTTCTTTTCTCGTTCATATGCATTCCACGATCACGTTCCCTGTCTCTATCCCGATGATAACTGCTAGGCATGCGTCCATAAGAATCAAATCTTTCTCGTTTGTGATCTCCGAACCTGTGAAAGAAGAAATTTCCTTTATGCTAAGCTGCGGAAGATATATACAGACTGTGGTTATTCCAGAAATTTAAATTTTAGTTCCTCTCTACCTTCCATCTCGAGGATCTCTCCCATCTCTGGGTACCCAATGATCGTCTTCTCTGCCTCCGCTATAATGACCGCCGATGCTATACCCGCCGCTGTCTCTCCTGACCCTTTCGTCTTTAGCTCCGCCCAATCTGTCCAGTCCTCTTTCTCCGTGAGATCTTTCCCTGTCCCTATCTCTATCCCTGTCTCGTTTCATTTCCTTGTGCTTAGCGTCTTTAGAATCCTTGTGTCTCGGTGGTTCCGTACTGTTTGAATTACTCGAATTTGAATTAGAATTTGCCAGCGGAGTATTAGCAACTGTTGTTGTCGTCGTAGCAGCAGTAGTAGTAGTACTATTCGTTGTCGAGGTAGTAGACTGGTGTTTTTTATTAGGAGTACCGCTGTTTGAATTCTCCTCAACATCTTCAATCCTGCGTTTAACTTGACGAGACTCTTTGCTGTTTCCGTCTTTAGCTGTTTTGTCATCGCTGTACTTATCGGAGTGTCTTTCCGCATGTTTTTCGCTATGTTTATCGCCGTGTTTATCGTATAACTTTTCACTATGCTTCTGCAATGGATTAAACATCGTTAAACGATCAACAATAAATATAAAAAACAAATATAAAATCAAAATTAAACTTAGATTACCTTAGAGCTTATCGTTTCTTCTTTCTTTTCTGGACTAGATACCGGATTCGAACTAGTCTCTCCTTTCTTAGTCGCGTGTTTGTACAACTTGTACAATTTTTTAGCATCAAATTCGGTGAATTTAGACACAAAATACCACAGATTACTTCGCCATTCTTTTATAAGTTCTAAATCCTTGTACTCGGCTAGACAGATATTAATCTGATTACCAATTTGAACAAGGCATTGTCTCGTGTGCGTTACTTGTTCGCTTTGACTCAACGACTGATCAGGCCTATCCAGAGCCTTCAGGGCTTTCTTTACGGGCCTCATTTTCTCCTTGCACTGTAAATATGATTAGATAGTTAAAAAAATATGTGAGAAAATGATTTCTGAATTGTTCAAAGCTCATTGAAATAAAATATAATATACCTCGTTGAATATTGACGGATCAAGATCCCCAAGTACATCAAGAGCTCTCGGTTCGTTATTGGCTGTAAAATGCATCGGTCCAACTGGTTGTTTATTTTTCTTTCCTCTTCTGCTCTCCTTTTTCTCTTTTCTAAGTTTTTTCTCTTTTTTCTTATCCTCAGAAACAACTTCGCCCTCTTCTTTTGGCTCCTTTTTGCAAGCTACCTCCTCTTCCTTCTTCACCGGCTGCTGTAACAATGTGTTTTGAATTTTAATCTCGAAGGAATGAAGATCGCACATTTTACAGCTTTGATAATTGAATTCGATTCAAAATTCTGACAACTTACCTTGTCCAATTTTAACTTAAGCTTTTTATTCTCATCTCCCGAACTGTCGTTCTCCTCGACTATCTCTTTGGTGATGACAGTCTTCACCTCCTTTGGTTTTCTAGGCTTTCTTGTTCTCGTCTGAAATACCGAATTTCTTGTAGTCGTAACACAGATCAATTCTTACTTTTCAATAGAAATAAGGAAAGGAATCAGGGCTTACAGCATTACCTTGGGTTGCGTAAGGATCTGGGAGAAAAGGACGTATCCCTGTTGATAAGGAATTGGAATAAATTAGGAGGAGGAGCACAGATTGTCTTATATTGTGTTAACAGACTCAGATATTATGTAAAAAAAAATTTTACGGGCTAATATCTCTTCACAATCTTTTGGTTAAACGAATTTACTCACCACTCCGAGTTTGAGGTCCATCTGTTTCTTGAGAACTTTGAGTAGATACTCAGCTCTAGTGTTCAATTGTTTAACTTGAGGTTTACTTTCGTTGTGAGGAAGAATTTTTTCGCCAAGTTTTAAGGTAGCGTCTAATTTTATTGCCTCCCAAGATCCCATTCCATGATGATAAATTCCTCTGAGTAGTCTAGAGTCATCCTCCGAGGTCCAATCACAGTCAAAGTTTGCCGGTTTCAACCTAAACGTTGATTAATAATTTTCAATCAAACACAGTTTCTCAAAATGACCAAAAATCATATATCGTTGATGTTTCCCTAGTTCAAATAACGAACTCTCGTATATTTCAATAAATAATTTACTTCACGTCAAGGTGCCAGTTCGCTCTCTGTTCAGGATCCGAAGGTAATGCCTGATCCAGTGGTTCCAATTCTTTTTCAGCTGCAGAAAGCGATTTAGCGTTGACCATCACGCCGCCAACTTTGAAGGTTGGTCCTCTTCCCCTTTTGCGACCAGGACCTCTGCCTTCCTCTTCAGCGCCTTTATTCTCTTTAGCGGTAGTTTCAAACTCCACTAAACAAGCCTCGCATCTGATCCTTAACTGCTCGCCCAAATATCGCAGTTCTGACATAGGTTTTTCCTGCAATTCAGCGTCAGCTGCAATGTCGTCTAGTCGCTTCAACGGAGCTCCAAACTTCTTGTAGCTTTTGACAAACCTTCGAATCTGTAAATTAATGTGAAAAACAATCTGTAAATGGTTTCCAAAGATTCATCAGAAATAAAAGAAACAATGAATCGCATATCAGTTTACCTCGACGTCAGTAAAACTCTTCATATTTTCTCTAGGAGTGACTCTGGGTCGCCCTCGTTTTTTAGGTCTTCCATCTTCGCTGCCGTCAGCTTCGCTTCCAGAATCTTCAGGCTCTTCGCTCTCGTCGCCTGAAACCACCTTCCTGCGCTTTCTTCCTCTGCCTTCTGTAAAATTTACATCATGAATCTTTTTGTGATTATAAGCATAAAAATGTTATTTTTTATCCCAATTTCATCATATATTATCAATTATAATAACATGGGGAAAAATTTTCTTAATAATCGAAGTACCTTCGCCAGACTGATTGATCTGCTGAAGAGTCTTTCGACTTCTAGGTGGAAGATACAGATCCTCCATTTCTTTTGACTTCTCTGCTTCCTCGAGTTTTATTCTAAAGTTTTCGGGTATAATTTCGGCCTAGAAGAATATTTCGAGGTATAATCTTTCTGATTTTTGAAAAGGGAGTCAGAAAACTTCAGAAACTTAATCAAAACTTTTTAATAAACCCACCCAATCTTTACTCTCGTCATCAATTTCGTTCGGCTGTGCTACCGGCTCTGATTCCTCTTCAAAAGCTGCAAAACTAGCCACCTTGAAGGCAGACAATAGTTCATCTCCCACAGTAGCCGGGGCTTCGTCTCTGGTTTCAGCACGTCTCAGAATTTCGTCGATGTCACACTGTGAATAAAAACCAAGAAGTTAATTTTTACTGCTGATTAATTAGGTGAAGACTTTTCTGTGCTTTATAAACTAACTGTAGGCTCTTCATCTCCGTCTTCTTCATCCTTGAACAATTCTTCGGCTCCAAATTTAAGAATGGCGCTCAAATCCTCTTTGTTAAAAGGATTGTTGTTCGTGTTAGGACCCTTCTTGTCCAAAACCGTTCTCCCTGTGGTGTCCATTCTTTGTATAACTAAATGGTCCAACACCATCTTCTGCTTTGCACGTTCGACTATTTCTTCTTCTACAGAATTCTTGGTCACCAATCTGTAGATGTTCACCTAGTGAAGTCGAATTGGGATAATTGGGATAATAAAAAGAGCGATTTTATGACTATGCGAGTATTCCAGGTCGTAAATACCTCAGTGGAATTAATTACCTGATTTTTCTGACCTATACGATGGGCTCTGGCCTGGGCCTGCAAATCGTTTTGTGGATTCCAGTCAGAATCGAATATGATGACTGTGTCTGCAGTGGCTAAATTAATTCCTAGACCACCGGCACGTGTTGAAAGTAAAAAGCAGAAGTCTGGAGATCCGTCGGCGTTGAAATGATCGAGTGCCTGTTTCCTAAGTTCCCCTTTGATGCTTCCGTCCAATCTTTGGAATGGAAAATGCCTTTTCTGCAAGTACTCTCCCAAGATATCAAGCATCCTGACCATTTGACTGAAGATCAAAACTCTGTGTCCCGTTTCCCTTAGTCGAACCAAGAGCTTGTCTAACAGGACTAATTTACCCGATCCTCGAATAATCTGTTGTAAATAGTCCTCGTTACTCTCTCGCCTTTCGCCGTCTGTAGGTTTAGTCAGGAATGCATGATTACAACACTTTTTCAACTCTATAACAATGTTCAAAAAGGTCGTCGTAGATCCCTTAACGCCTTTCCTAAGGGCGTTATAATTCTTAGTAAGTATCCACTTGTAATACTGTTTCTGAAGGGAGGTCATTTCCACGCGTAATATCTGCTCGACTTTAGCGGGCAACGATTTTTCAACCTCTTTTTTAACTCTGCGCAATATGAAAGGTTCCAATTGTCTGTGGAGCTTCGAGTAGCCCTTTTGGGCGGCGTTGTCATGCTCTTTTTCGAATTCTTCCCACGTGGTGAATCTGTTTAGGAATAAATCGAGAGGGATACAGACGATTGAATGGAGATTATAATCAGTTAGTGAATTAATTGATATCCGCTCACTTGTTAGGCATTATGAAATGCAGCAGCGCCCACAATTCTTTGAGACTATTTTGCAGCGGGGTACCGGTAATCAGAAGTCTATGATTGGTATGAAACTCCGTCAAAGCTTTGTACAATAGTGAATCATCGTTTTTAAGCCTATGCGCTTCGTCGACTAGAAGCGCAGCCCAATTTAAAGCTCCCAAAAATATTTTATCCTTCAATACTATTTCGTATGTTGTTAAAATTGCGTTGAATTTTAATCTTTTTGTACTGTAACACCACTCGAACTCCCTGATCTGTAAACCATTGAAATTCATGGTATATAAATATAAATATATATAAAATAATTCGATTTTTAAGTGACCAAAATACGTACAACATTCCTAGAGGTAACATCACCAAGATAAGTAACAAAATTCATATCTGGTGCCCACTGGGCCATTTCTCTTTGCCAAGAAGTCATCGTGGACAAGGGAACGACCAATAAAAATGGTCCGTATAGCTGTTGCGTATGAAATAAGTAATAGAGGAAGCATATGGTTTGTATAGTTTTACCCAGACCCATCTCGTCGGCTAAAATGACACTGGAAACAAGAAAATAAGAATAAAATCGCGCTTAGATTATATTAGAATAGTTTCTTTTCAATAATTATTTCCTGATAACAGTAACTTCCATTACCTGTTCTCTTTACACCAGGAATGAATCAGCCAGTTTAATCCATCCATTTGATAATCTCTTAAGACTAGTTCCTTGCCACGTCCCATGTATTCCGGCTGGCCTTTAACTTGATGAAATTTAGGTCTATATTTGAGAACTTTACAGTGTTTGCTAGGTGTTCGTTTAGAATCTTCCCTATCACGAAATTCCTTGATTTTTTCTGGCCATTTTTTGACTATTAGGGCTCCGTCTTCCCACGTTGCATCAGCGTACGGCAAACTTTCCCATTTGCAGTAGTAATCCGGGTGGGCGGAATCCGGCTTATTATACTCCGCTGAAATAGGAATAATATTGTTCAATATCTTGTTTGCAATTCAAAGTATCGAAGGATCTACCCTTCGATTTAATCAAGGAAGTATGGGAGGTAGACGACGCGTCAAAATAATAAGAACTGGCTTAATAACGTTCGATTACCTCCCATAATGCCTAACGTTGTGAAAAAAAAGTCTTTACCAATTATCCTTTCTACAAAGTTATAACTCTTCAGTAAATCCTGCTGAAGCTCTAACTGGCATTCAAAGTAGTCTATATCTTCGGGCCCGGCGTAGTCTCTCCATTGTTTTATCTCGCGTTCTCGTTTAACAAAATTTTCTAGCTTCTTGATCCCCTTTACCTAATCAATGATAGAATATAATGGTGATTAAAATATATGCGAGATATTGTCGCATAAAATTTTGCGTCAAGCCTGTAGCTGGTACCTTTTGTGCCTTTAGAGAATCCTCAGACTCCCAAGTGTTATGTATATGTGACCAGCCTTTCCATTTTATCAAAAACTGTGTCTCAGCTTCTTCGTCGGCCAAGTCTTTGGGATTTGGATCTCCGTTTTCCTCAACTGCATAAACAGTCGTCACGTTTCCAGTGACTGTAAGCATTAAGAGTTCAAATATTGGTAAAATCAAACTAGCAATTGAAATATAAGATAGATTTTAGGCCCAAACTGACCCCCTTTCTTTCCCCTCCTCTGCGCAAGGATGCGTTCGATGGTTTCTGCGGTGTCCGGTTCCAAGGGAGTCGCCGTAGCTTCATCTACCTCGACTATATCCTCGCTATCCGTGCCCTCTTCGCTTTGCTCCTTGTAACTAACGGCGGTTCCTGATCGCCTCGTAACTTGTCTGAATAAATATTTCGTGTGTGTTAACAGATGAATTGAATTCGAGGATTTGAGGAGTAACGAGGACTCACTGACCTCCTATTGTCGTCGCTATCAAAAGACGAATTATCAGAAGATTCTGATATTCTTTTATGACGAGAGCGGGTGTTTTCTTTCACCTTTTGTGCGGCACGTCTATTTATCGATTTGCTTGGCGGAGGTCTCCGCTTAGAATTTTCATCCGATTCAGACTCTGAGCTTTCAGAGTTCCATGAATTTTGTGTACTGAAAGTATCGCCGATATAAATTATTGCGTTATAAACTGAAAGCCAGTATTTAAACCTAACAAATTACGGATTAAGATATTATGTGCAACATAACAACTCGAGCTTAAAGCTTAGCGGTAAATCACACTCAGAAATTTACGTTTGTAACTGTATGTTAATTAAATTACACAACGTTTATTGCGTAACGTATGATAAATTTCAAATTTCAAGTTCTTATATTTCTGATTAAAATCCTTTCCAGAATTTCAATACGTCTCACCTTTTCTTTGGAACCTTTCGCCGCCCCTCTCCATCGCTTTCCCGTTGAGTACTGAGCCTCTCCGGTTCCTTACGGGATCTCCCTGATCTTCTGATTCCATAAACATCAGGATTTTCATCCCATTCACGACTAGAGTCGCTCTTATGTCTAACTTTAGTCTCTGTGCTGTGTAATGAGGTTTTACTCTGAAAGCTATCGCTTTGTGCAGGTGCGTCCAACTTTGATGACTTATCAGATTTTTCAGAGTCTGAACCTGACGCTGAACCGGAACCGCTTGACGAGCTAGAGTCACTGCGTTCGCAGTCGAGCAATTCATTTTTTTTTTAACTCTAATTTTAAATTTCATTCGATTTTTTTAGATAATTATTCTCGCATTAAATCTCGATGAGAAAGATATTTTCCATCAACTTAACGAGTATCAATTTCTTTGCCGTATTCAACCGTTAGGAATGATAATTTATTGAATTTAATATTTAAGGATCTAAGTATGTTGCGAATGATTGACCAAACAAATATAAAACACGATGAGTAAATACCAGACTGAAATAACAAGGTGACTAAATTAGCTTCATGAGAGTCATGAGAATGGATGAGAATATTTTATTTTTTGAATACTATTTCGAGCTACCAAAACATCCGAGTATATAATATCCTCATTAATTGTGATAGAATATGTAAAACTAAAGATTTGAGCTACTCTTATAGGGATAAAATATGAATATAAAAAACCGAAACAAGAGTTAGAAATATAAATTCAATGGAAAAAATTAAACAAGGCAAAGTTAGTGCCATCGCAAAGCTTCTGCTGATGTAGTGCGTCAGTAGCTTAAGTGATTTCAATAAAGAAAGCCTTCAATATTTTTCAAATCTTAATAATCATCAAATTTATAATCAAGAACCAGAAGACCGTTGTATTAATTAACTGCATCTTAACACTTCTTTAAAAACTTATCAACATACTTTGATGATCGTGTGATAAGTTATGCTTTTTTTTTTTTTTTTATTTTATTTATTTTTTTATCTTTTTGAGATCTTATCCCATCATTTTGATCCGATCTTTTGGTCTTGGAGTGCCAAACTGTATGTATACTAAATACACACCTGTCCGAGCCAGAACCAGATCCAGAGTTGCTTCCTGACGACGAACTGTCGCTTTTACTTTCATTTTCTGAATCTGAACCAGATTCCTTACCAGATTCAGAATCTAAAGTTTTCTGTAATTCAATTGTAAAATATTCTAACAATCAGAGCTTTTCTTTAATAATTTTCCTTAAATATCTATATAGGAACGCGGTGTTGTTTGGATCAAGTTGAGCTAAAATATATACCCTCATATCATCATCTCTTATATAATAAAAATAATAATAGGTATGACCATCGGTTTGAAACTTTATTTTCAGACTGTTTTTCAAATATTTTCATCTTTTCCCTGATCACTCAGATTCCATTATTACTACAAGTAAAATGAGCAGCCATCTTGTGTGTCTCGGCGACCATTTTGTTTACACTTTGTAATAATATCAAGGTAGGTGAATAATTTCTTTTTCCTCTTAGCTGTAAGCATGGTATTTAGGAATCCTGATCGTGAAGAGAATGCGTAACAAATTTAGATAAAGATATGACTATCTTTTGCGATAAAAACGTTTCTTATTATTATAAGATCATGTAGATTCGTTCTTTTTTTAGTCCTTTCGTTGATTAAAGAATGTATCTGCATATGCTTATTGCATTTGGAATTGGATGAGGAATACAAAACGGTATTTCAGGTATAAGTTCTTAGTTTTTAAATTCTAAATTAAACTTATTTTATAAGTAAGGTGTAAGGAAAGAGATAAAATGATTAATATACATTTTCTTCGTAAGATGTGATAAATGAGTTTATTTTCTTAAAAATATATATAAATATATATATTTTTTTTATTTTTTATTATTAAATTTACATCAACATTATACTGTTGATACAATCATTTCTATACTATTCACACTTATACAATAATTAAAGAATTTCTTCATTTTCTTTAAATAAGGTAATCTTAGATTATTATCCATTAGTGTTAAGATTAGGGATCTCCTATGATATTTTCTCTGAAATTTTATACACCCAAATATATAATTCAGGTTTATCATTATTATTATTATTATTATTATTATTAAGATATTTAAAAGCAAAGCATAACAACGTGATGAACGAAATTGCCACGCATCTGAGTAAAAAGAACAAAGAATTCAAGTAACTTTTTTTTTTTTAAATATCATTTTCAATCACTTTCTTTTTATGCGTCCTTACGGTTGATTATTATCACAAAAATGTGAATGTACGTATTTTAATAATTATCCAATTAAAGAAAATCAATTATTATTCATTGGCTATCAATTTACGTTAAAAAAACATCTAAAGAGATATCAATTTCTATATAAATAATGCTGAACTTTTTTATTTTTTATTTTTTTCCTCTATAACGCTATAACGAATTATATGAATAATACATATTTGTGATAAAAAAAAAAATGTCTTTCAATTAATACAGGAAATAGAATGACAAAAAGAGAAAGAAAGAAAATTAAACAAATTGAGTTTATTCAATCGATCAGAGAAATTATAACTAATCAGTATAGTTTCATTCGTCGAATAATATAGAATATCTAATTTTTGAACACAGATATGAATAATGAATGATATCATTTCTGCGGATTATATTAATTTGGAAAATAAGTTGAATAAGAAAAAAGAACTATCCGCAATCGATCAGTAAATTTGAAATCGTCACAATCTGAACAACAAACACAAATACATAATAAATATTATTTTTCTTCTTGTCTTTTCTCTTAGAATAGTTAGTGAAAATAATTATTTTCAATAGACGCAATGGAACTTTTTTTATCTTTTATTTTAGAAACATTGACTCGTCCAACAGGTTGTTTTAGAAATAAATAAAAACAGATATAAATGAAGGTAAGAGGATGGCAAAAATGCATGTGTTTATTATAGAGAATGAATATATTTGTATTGATTTTAAATAAGCGATTAATATACACGCATAGGAAAAATAAAATAATTTAGCTGTGGTTTAAAGATTTTCACAAAGCTAAATATATAATAGATAAAAAAATTTCATATCGATACCGTTGACGTTACTGAGATTTTAGACGTCAAATAATATCATATGAAGTGTTAAAATATAATAATAAACAAAAATGATGGTGATAAAATGTGGTTTGAAATCTTTTGATGAAATAGTTTAAGAAAATTGAACAAATCTATACGAGAAAAGTAATGATATAAAATTGTATTGTTTTGTGTATATCTTTTGAGTAATAATACGAACGTAAAGTTTAAGAGGTTATGTGAAAAATCATGCAGTTCAAACTTTAATCTCAATTTGCAAAAATGGGTCCATAAAGAATATTTGAATAACTGTTACCATAGGCTGTGTAAATTAGTGGGCAATGATTTAGCGTGAAAATATGGTTTGAACAATGATATTTTAATTGAAAAATCGTCTGATTAGTAAATGTAAACAAACTTGTAGGTTATTCTGTTGATGAAAGGTTTGACTAAGTTTTCTCACAAATTTCTCTAACATAGAGACGAGTCCCTGAGCTCTATAGGGGCACAAGACCCCGCCCTAGAGTTATAAACCCTTTAAATAAACATGTAAATAATAATTTACAATAATAAATAGCATTTATCTAGGTGGATATGACTGAAAACGCATGTGGTCGTAGTTATTTTACCTTATTCCAAACAACACCGCGGCCATATTCGTTAAATTGTTATAGAAAACTAATAGTCGATGTTCATACCGTAAACAAAAACAAACTATTATCGATAAAAAATAACTAGTTAAAGCTCGAAATTTAATTTTATTTTCGAACCCGTCCACTCACCTGCATCATTCCCGTATACAGGTCGCAACGAGCTCCTTATTTATCCGTTATTTAATCACTATTTCACGTATATTTTACCCTTTAAATAATCGAACAACAAACTATTTACAATGTTAGATGAAAACTCGGTATATTATGTCGCGACATTGTCCAAAAATATCCAATTTTTCCGTACTATATGGTCATGGGCCCGAGCTTGGCCGCCATTTTGTGATCCCGTCTTGTTCGCCTTCGCCCTCCTCGATTCCCCACCCCTCCCCTCACGGCGGAAGAAACGACGTACCGTCATGCAACGCGCGCGCTACTACCGCCCCCCCTCGCCCTGCTGGCTAGCGCCACTGCGTCACGATTTCTAACTGCGTTTAAATGGAACATATATGTATACGTGTATATGTATGAATGTATGTACGTGTGTACTGTTACATACATACATACATATATGCATGCATACATTATTCGAACAAATTTTCGATGAATTTTATATCCGACAAATAATCGCAGATTGTACATACATGGCGGAGGAGGGGAACAAATATTGAACCGAATTTAACGGACTATTGATCGATCGATTTCTAGACGATTTGAAATTCGTGATTCATTGATTGATCGCGTGACAAAGATGTCACAATATTTGGGTCATGGGAATTGAATAATTAAGAAAAAAAAAAAAAAAAAGAAAGTTACATCGACTACCATTTTGATCGCGAAATGAAATTTACCCAGAATACTTGGCGATTATCGAATTGTTATTATTCTTTTTACTTTTTCTTTTCTTCTACTTAATGACCGTGTTATATACTCGTTGTTATTATAATATTAAAATGATAAAAGTATCGTGTATCGAAATCAACAACCTAATAACGATTTTTCTTTTCTACCCTTTATGCAAAGAATGATAATATGATACCTTAGTAATTCATGCTACATATTTAGTTTTAATTTTTAAATAAAATGAGCCCAGGGATTCTCTCTTTGTTTCTCGATATACGAATTTTTTTTTATAAATAATTAATTATTGCAATTAAGCGATTTGATGTATGGGATGAAATGAAAATTAGTAAATAGACATTTGTAATGCGTAGTATCTAGTATGTATGATGTATGTAGTAGTTATGTAAAGTGTTAGTGACGTCATCATGCATGCGAGGTGCAAAGCGCCGCCCTTAGGCGAAATAGTAAACTACACAGGTTTCGTTTTCCATTAGATTGGGGGATTTGGGGTGGGGGGCGGCGGGGAAGGGAAGGCTGGGTGTGAAAACCCGTATGAAATAATTGCCAAATTTTCATCAGCTTGATAATAAAATTTCTTATTAATCTACTTTGAAAGAATAGAAAAAATTTACCCAATCCAATGGAACAGAACTTGAGTTTTTCCAAGCAGTTGGACGAGTATATTATCTACTGAATGAAAGACGAAAAATATTACCCGAAGACCTGTGACACAATCACACCGGAAAAGGAAGAGCTTATCGATATATGTCGAGACATCGAGATTGTGACGTTCACTCTAGCCACCGATTTCCGGTCGCTAACGATATTCTTCGATTCATCGAACACACTGCGACTTTATTCGAATTTCAAATATATTCAAATATTTTAATAATGTAATGAAAAATAAATTTAACCACTTTACGAATATAACTATTGCGTTTATTATACCTATTCTACGTTATTCTCATAAATAAATTCTTCTCACTTCAATTCGAAATATCTTATTCAAATTTTCCAAATTTCTTTCTCATGGGAATGAAAAATAAATAGAAACCTTATGAGAAATAAGAAAAAAATTATCGTTTTCATTCTAGTAATTCATGTTATATTTTCTTATATACAATAAATATTAGGATTGTTATTTTCAATAGCATTTAATTAATACATTAACAAATACATTTGTTTTTCATCTGATTCATATCTTTCCTAAATCTAGTCCATTTGATGTACAAAAATCTGTGCTAGATCGTCGTAGTCGTAAACACGTTTTAAAAACGTATCGACAAGCTTCAGGCCCGAAACAATCTTGAGAAAAAAAAAAAAATAAATAAAAGGATAAAAGAAAAACGTCATAAAATTATTATGCATCTTAATCTACTGAATATGATATTCACAATATTATATATACACTTACTACAAGCCCTGTGTCAAGGGGTATCAAACACAGTGGGATATCACACGAGGCTCCAGATTTCAGAGTGCCTATAACACTCTCCGATACTCCACACCATGCCAACGAGTTATTAGACTCAAGACCCAACATAATGTCCATATTTCTTTCTCTGTAAATAAAAATGTGATTAAAAAAATGATACCAATCTGAATTGAAATTTCCTCAACCCACAGCGTCACAGATTCATCAATAACGAAAATTCTTTAATTAATACTCACGAAGTATTCACTATATGGCATTTAAAGTTCACAGGTTCTTCTAAATAAGCTTTGGCTGGTATCTCTTTCATCATTACTCTCAAATCCCCAAAATCTGGAGCCTTAAAAATGAGTAACATTAACAAATTGAGAATATACCTAATACAGATTTTATACTGTATTTATTAGGAAATCCTCCTTATTCAAGCTAACCATTCTCTGCAACTGGCTAGTCTGCAAGCGTCCTCTTTCTCCCAAATTACTTCGCCAAACAATATCAAGTTTTCCAATATTAGTTGCATTGTGCATCATTTTTGGATCCTTTGTTAAACTCGGCTGCGGAGTTAGGCAGTAAAGATACTGACGACTTGATCCAGAGTCCAACAGATTGACGCGTCCGTATATAGACTCTCCTTGTGAATTTGTGTTCAATGTAGTAACTGAAAATGCGAATTAATATCGTCAGATTCTTAATCTAGCTCAATGAGTGGTAAGCTCCTATTACCGTTAAATAAATGCGACGATTCGAGGGCTACTTTTTCCAAGCAAATCGGACCGGCGGTTTGATTCTGTATTTGAGCTTCCAGATAAACATCATCGGACTGTAAAGAAAAGGATCAGATAAACAATTTCATAATCAAACTTTTGGATAAAAAAATTAAACAAATTCAAAGCCGTTTACCTCTGCATTATAAAATTTAGTCTTAACATCGAGCGGTTTGACTACTTGAAACTTAAAAAATTTACGAAATGATAAAGGCGCAGCTACAGGAGCCGTCGGAGTGTAAGTCACTTCACAGACCAGTCTAAAAAACAGGATAATAACATTAATTTATACAATTATAGTCAACAGTTGAGAATTATTACGCTAATTGAATGAACCTCACATGTGTGTTCCTATCTCTTTAACTTCATGATGAATAACTTCGTCTACTGTATTATCAGGGGATAATTCTTTGGGTTCACCGTTATGACCAGATAGAGGTATTCTTTGTGAGCTTGTTTGAAGATCTGCCTGTAATTTATTTCAGTTTTAGATTTACTGTGGCAAAAAAAAATCAAAAACCAACTCCAAGACTTACTTTAACGATAACATCTTTAACTAGCTGAGAGCTACCGTTATGAACGCATAAGTAGCTCGAGAATATTTCTCCCAAATAAATGTTACTGAAATATAAATGGCGTCGGTGTAATTAAAAGTTATGCTTAATGTGAAGAGTAAATTTATTTGGGATTAATTAATACCCGAAACTTTGAGGCAACATCATGAATTGACCAACGGCTAAGGTCTCCATACCCTGCAGCGAGGTGTTATCATTTTTTAATTCATTGTTCAAAGTATTACCAGGAAGATCGGTTGAGTCACAAGAAACAATTATTGGACCGGATAAAGTCGGCCTCGTAAGTCTCATTACTGAAAAATAATGAATGAAATAATTGACGTTGGTCGTAAAATAAAAGTGAAGAAATATATATTTTTTTATTCATTGCTTCCTCATTATCAACGTAGATTTTATTGAAACGTACCTTTCAAAGCCAACAAATGTTCACTCTTTGGTTTAACTTCCATTATTTCATTGGCAATAAACAATCGGGTAATTAATATCTTGTTATTATTCAACAATCAACATAACATAACATAACATAACCTATTTACTTAACCTATTTCAACTCCATAAAGCTGTCAAACAGAGGTTAGAGTTCATCCTAGTGAATTTTTGTGTCAAAATGTATCGCTTCTATAATTTTTTTTTTTCTTCTAAAGAAATAATGTTGGCAGCTGTGCTGATTATCCCTATTCCCTAGATTATTTATTATATTCACGATTACTTGTTGAGTAAACCATCTATACGATGTTTGTGTGTACATCGGTTGATCCGGCACGACAGACGCTAATAATTATTTTTCTATATTGCTTCGTGAGAATAGTTTGATTGATTTTAAGTCAATATTAGTGAGCAGAGCCGGTATACAAGATGTAAGTATTACCAATAATAATTATGAAACTATTGTTAGGTCATTTAGAGGTATAATAGCGAAGTTTTCTTTGAATACAGGTGAACAAAACTAACCTAAAAACGTTATACGAACACGAATCGTGTTCGTTAGAGATTATCACTAGGTTTATTTCATAATTTCGAAATTTGTTAATTCGTCTATTCAAATATTTTTATCACTTACAGGGCATCGGTAACGAAACCAAAGTCGGAAATGACTCCCGAGGAACTTTCCAAAAGAGAAGAAGAGGAATTCAACACTGGACCTTTGTCCGTATTGACACAATCAGTTAAAAACAATACTCAAGTTTTAATAAACTGTAGAAACAACAAGAAACTACTTGGTAGAGTAAAAGCCTTTGATAGACACTGTAACATGGTTCTTGAAAATGTTAAAGAAATGTGGACGGAACTACCGCGTACAGGAAAAGGAAAGAAAAAGGTAATATTTGTCTACAAATTACAAACTGTGCTCAATTGCAGTTTATCTCCTCATTTCAACATTGAGATATTGAAATAAATGATTGTATTAATTTATTTTCTTTTTCAGGCAAAACCAGTCAACAAAGATAGATTTATATCGAAGATGTTTCTCAGAGGAGATTCGGTTATTTTGGTATTAAAGAACCCCTTGGCAACAGCGTCGGGAAAATGATGAATTTTATTTAAGTTTGTAAGATTGTAATAATAATAATAAATTTCTTTCATTACTTTTTTACAAGCTATATCACAACCACCATAAAATTACCATAAAAACATAATAAACGCTATAATTTAAGAAGAAAAAAAAAAGCAGATTGTTTAAGTGTTTTTTTATTTCATTGAAAATCTTACGCACAATATCCATAACGTGCGATACACATCAATAATATTCCATTTTTTTTTCTTTTTTTTATTCACTGTAAAAAAAAACCGGAAAGAATAATCAGCTTTACATGATAATTCATTATTATTCATCTTACAGCATCCGATTAATCCTTCTCTGCAATCGCTGTTAGATGCTTGTCGATCTCTTGCTCGTTGAGAACGCTGAAATAAAATAGAATAGGAATCAAAAATCATTATTAGAACATAATTTTTACTGATCATAAAAAATCGTTCAAACATATCAAGAAATTACCAAAATTTGGGATTGCTCTTTGAAACAACTCCGACCTCGATTTCACTCGGCTTAAAATCAACGGATAAAACAGTAGAAAGACAAGTGATGGCGAGTTGTACAGCTTCGTCGTGTTCATAGTTCTGTTTCTTCTTCAATTTTTTTTCCAAATAAGAATTAGCTTCAGTTTGTTTAGCCCCAACTGAGATAGCTCTGTATCCACAGAAGTAACCCGCAGGATCAGTTTTATACACGCAAGGTCCTTTCTCGTGGTCATAAGCTATCAACATCATGGAGCAACCCAATGGCCTCATCTCTGCATTTTGGGTATAAATCTGACTTATATCAGCAACCCGACGACACAATGTATCTACAGGAATACTGTAGCCATGTTTATACTTGAAATGAGCTGCCTCATACCGAGCTCGTTGGACTTGAGACTTGCTATCAGCTGAAAATAAAAATAATTTCTATTTAGAAATGAATTTATGATTTTTTCGAACTTTTATATCTTTCCCATTTTCGTTTAGTGCATAGATTTCGATTTTAGAATAACGTTTAGTTATCATTCACCTATCATCCCAGTCATAACGCAACCGATATCTTCGGTCAGTTGAAAAACGTGAGTTACGCTAGAAGCGTCGAGAAGCTTGTCCTGTAATAACAAAATAAAAGATTAGTGAATTGAATGAAGGCATTTTTATCATTTTTTATTTAATTATAATGTTAAGAAGTTAAAAACTCATAAAAGCTTTACAGAATATCTTAGAATCATTATAACTTATTTACGATTGATAAAAGAAAATAAAAAATTGAAAAAAAAAAAATGAACCAGTCAAATTTTAAATAAAATTAACATTTTTTTGATTTCGTTTCATGTTGACGGTGAACAGTATCTGAAAATTCTGAACACAGTTACTTTACTTCACTTTACAATAATAGGGTTTCTTCATGACGAGGTTAAGTATAATTTAGATTTAGAACATAACCTACCGGCACTTTTTTTTGTGTCGCGAATACTGCGGTGTCAACGCCTTTGAGAGCTACGGAGGTCAAGCCTCCTTGATTAATAGCTTTGAAAGCATATTCTGTGGAAGAAATGATCATTAAATAAATAAATAAATGAAGAATTTAAATGAATGTAAAGTAATGAGAAATGCCAATCACGCCGAGTCATGATCGTAAACACGGTATGAAAGGTGTCGAATATTTCAGTCGCGATTCTTGATGCGGATTCAGCACAACTTCTTCAGTAGTTTGCGGATATTTATTAGTTTTTACTTACCTACTTGATACAGCCGACCTTCGGGCGAAAATATCGTAATATGCCTGTCAAAACCAGCACTACTACCTCGCGACATCTTTGATCGTTTGGGTTTGTGCCTGCCTGTCGCTTGATGATTTTTTTGATCACGATAGGGCTGCGCGTATTCAAATTTATAGAGAGCAAACAGTACAGAAAATATTAGACGACGTCATCCGTGGGATCTTAAGGGCTGCGTTCAAACTATAACGATTAAAAAATCGTCGCGGACGAAAAGTTGATGCGGCATGTTCATTGGTATAGCATAATGGCCGCGGGGAATACGATTCCAACAAACACCAATCAACACGCTAGCATCCACCGTTCATCGCATGCATGAAATATCACCTAACTTAAAGTTATGCATAATATTTCAATATTTTGTATTTCAGAAGTTGTCAACAGTTTTTCAGAGCTTCGACATGCGAAAGAAATGCTTTAAAAATTGCTCAAATATTTTGATTCTCCCCCAATAATTTAGAAATCCGAAAATCTAATCGGTAACAAAAATTGAAACTTCATTATGCATATACGTTACATACGATACGCGTATACATACTAAACGTCAAACTAATAGTATCCTATGATTTGATATAATTATAAACGAACTGTCATTATTCTACTAGTATTTTTATCATGTAATGAAAATCAATTTTACCAATTGACTCCTAAAATATTAATAAAGACTAATCTATCTCCGTTCTTTGATTTTCCTTTTTTTTTCCTTATCAATAATTTCTTAACAAATAATTATACTATAATATACTATATAAATGTATGTTGTTTATTTCCGCATATTCCTTATCCTCTCCTATCCTTAACGGTATTCTGTATCTCTACAAATAATCTGAGCCAATAGTTACAATAGCCTTATCAACGAGGTCTGACATAACGTATAAGCTATCTAGAATAAACTTAAAAATCTTTGGTATTACTGAATGATATAACGTCTCCACATTTGGAGATAAGACATTGGTCAGTCAACAGCCGCAACAAGAAATAAGGGTCACTTTTATTTCCAAAGGTCAAAATGTCTTCATTTGAAAAGTCAAACAATGATGATAATACCAAAGATAAAGGAACATGCAATATTGGTAATGAAATATAACACCTAAAAACATTTTATTAATCATAGAATAAAATTTATTCATTTTTTAATCTCCTAATGGTTCTTTATATTTTTTTTACTTACCAATGTCGCCAAATCTTGGAGCAACAAAATTCATATTTAAGAAATAATCTTATGAATTCAATTTTCAACATTCGTTGTAATCATTTTTAAGCATGTATTACAAAAGCAGGAGTTTTCTGATCCGATATTATTACAGGGAGAAAAATAGGGCCTGAAAAAGTTGATACGGCAACAAGGAGCGACGACACTTTAAAAAAAGTTCAATTCGATCCCACAGGTATACAACCGCGTACTTATATTCCACGTCTTTGTTCATCCTTTTGGAAATTGATGATTTATGTTCATTTCCAGAACATCAACACATCAGATATAATCCGCTGAAAGGTGAATGGATACTAGTATCTCCTCATAGAATGAAACGACCTTGGGGAGGTCAAGTGGAAGATAATCTAGACGAAGATCTGCCGGATTATGATCCTAAGAATCCATTATGCCCTGGAAACGTTAGATCTAATGGAAAAGTATGCAAGGAATTAAGTAGAGGATATAAAAAATTTGATTTTTTGGAACATTAATTCATGCGATAGTCAGCAACTAGTATTCCCAAACGATCAGCCAATACATCAGCTAATTAATTTTCATAATTTTGCACCCAATTCCAGGTGAATCCGCACTACGATAAAACGTTTTCTTTCGATAACGATTTTCCTGCGTTGCTAGAGTCTGTGCCAAGCCCGCCGGAGTCCGAAGATGAACTCTTTAAGATCGGTCCTGCAATGGGGAACTGTAAAGTGATGTGTTTTCACCCAAAGTCAAATGTTACAATTGCTGTAATGAAAGTTGACGATATAAAAGAAGTGATAAGGCAGTAAGTCTTCGGTCTCAAAAAAGTCGGTTTGGAATTGTTCTATCCTAAAGTAACGAACTGATACGATAAACTTGTCTGCACTTTTCAGATGGATTCGCGAAATGCATGAACTGAGCGATAAGTGGACTTGGGTACAAATATTTGAGAATCGTGGGGCAATGATGGGCTGCAGTAACGCTCATCCGCATTGCCAAATTTGGAGTAGTTCATTTCTACCGTTTGAAGCTAAAAGAAAGGACCAATATCTTCGCGATTATTATTCTCGTAATGGAAAGCCTCTGCTGATTGATTACGTGGAAAAAGAATTGATCAAAAAGGTGCTTAGTTCGGATATTACTATCATCTGATGATCGTTGAATCATACAGAACTGTTATTTATCCCTAATTTTTCAATCTCGCAGGAACGTATCATAGTCGAGAACTCAGATTGGGTGGTCTTGGTTCCTTACTGGGCACAGTGGCCTTTCGAGACGATGGTTCTGCCCAAAAATCAAGTACTTAGAATGCAGGATTTGACTGAGAGTCAACAAGGATCATTGGCAGTTATAATGAAGCAACTTTGTACCAGATATGATAATCTGTTTAAATGTTCGTTCCAGTATTCAATGGGATGGCATGGTGGGTGTTACCATGAAACCAACTAACAGAATTTTGATGAAAGACTAAAACATCAACTTATCTCTTCCTTTGATCATAAATTTACTACAGGTGCTCCGACTGGGGCCCATTTAAACGAAGATCATCGCCACTGGACTTTCCACGGAATATATCTTCCACCTTTACTGCGTTCTGCATCAATAAAGAAGCACATGGTTGGCTATGAACTTTTAGCTCAAAGTCAGAGGGATCTAACGCCTGAACAGGCTGCCGAGAAGCTTAGAGCACTGTCCGAAATTCATTACAAACATCCAGAGACGAGTTTACCGGCAGACAAAAATACTAAACATTGCTAATGCAATCCTAATCAAATAAAATATTGATCAAAATATTTGCCAAAGAATAATCGGGGGTAGGATTTTAGTTTAGAAAGTAATTTGATGTAATATAATTCCAGTTTGTATACCGAATGTTATAGATATGTAGAAACTCATCAAAGTTAAAAACTAATGGGAGAATAGCGTCGTTTATCAGTAGATAGGAAATGTGGGATCAACGCTATAAGCCCAAGCATGAATACCGCCAATAACATCTCTTATGTTAACAGCCGAGTTGTCGATAGATTCTTTGAGCAGTTTAACTGCCTTCTGAGAATCGTTTCCTCGTCTGCATATCACGAATACTGTAAAACAGAAGAATAAATTCAAAGTATAGTGTGAAATAAAAATATTCAGAAAGACTAGAATATAGATTCTCACCGTCTACAGATTCATCGCCGTTCTCTACTCGACTAATTTCTTTTTCTATGATATCGAGTCCTTCTTTTTTAGAGATCTTCGTGAACGGAACATTAACCGAATCATTCAATCTACATATATCGAATTCCTCGTTTGATCGAACGTCGACTAATACCTGCGGCCTCTTTTTCTCGTCAATTAATTTAGAATATTCTTGCACAGAAATTCTCTCTGTATCTTTGAGTAGCTTTAAATTTGGATTTTTATCGTTTGCTTTAGCTCCGCAAAACTGTTCATAGTCTATGAGTTTATCAATCGTCGGATTATCCCCGCAGATTGAACAGGCCGCGTTCTTAGACCGGAGTTTTAAGTTTCTAAACAACGTCTCTGTACCATCGAACAATAGCAATCTACCAGACAATACACCGGGCAAATCCAACGTTATTTTCAACGCTTCCAAGGCTTGGAGAAGTCCTATCGTTCCAACAGCTAGAAAAAAGATCAAAAATTTATATGCTGATAGAAAATTTTTATCAATAAGCTTATAAATCATCTTAAAATCATCACAGAAGTAATTTCAATGATCAGTTTGGTCTAAAGAAGCGAAGAAATGGTCTTTTAGTGCCAAAATAAATAGAGAAAAATCATAGTCGAAAAAAAGCAATAAAAAATTAATGGATTCAGCTGAAATGAAAGATTTCTTTGTGTTCATATTTCTGCTAAGAGAACATCAGGCCATCTGAAGTCAAGTTTATAGATTTCCGTAGCTTCTGAACTAGTCGAGCTATTTTAAAAGATCGAGAATCTTTGGGTTTACCTGCGCCTAGCACACCTCCATCTCCGCAGTTAGTTACAGTTTCAGGAGGCGGTGGTTTAGGGAAAATGCATCTATAGCATGGGCCGTTATAGTTGTAAACAGTTAATTGCCCTTCAAATTTAAGAGCCGAACCAGAAACTAGAGGTTTTCCAGCCAACACGCAAGCGTCATTTAATAAATATCTAGTAGCCACGTTATCAGTGGCATCCAAAATGACATCGTAGTTATTTATTATTTCTAAAGCATTGCTGCTATCTAGTTGAATCTTGTAAGGTGTGACTTTAACGTTTTTATTCAACCTGTAAATCATAAGAATTTGAAATGAAATCATAATATCAATGAGTTTTGATCCGAATTTAGTATAAACTGACTAGATTCATGAAATTTTATGTAAAATAATGCAAAAATTTCTTATATCATTCATCTTTTTCTCTCAAACAGAATATTCGCAATTACCTAGTCAGTGCTAAAACAGCTGACTCTACTTTAAATAATCCAATGTTTTCCTCGGAATGTAATAACTGCCTGTGAAGATTGCTCAATTCAACTTCATCATAATCTATTATACCAATGTGTCCAACACCGGCACCGGCTAAATACAAAGCTACAGGACATCCAAGTCCTCCGGCACCAACAATCAACGCCGATGAATTCTTCAATTTCAATTGTCCTGCGAAAAATAAATGAATAGATAAAACTGATTTTTATTTTCTGCCAGTTAATGATCGTCAATTATTTTTTATCTATCCACCTTTTACGCCTATTTGAGGTATTAAAATCTGTCTACTGTATCTAGCGATTTCTTCATTGCTTAATCCGCATTTTTGAATTATATCCTTTTCTCGTCTTAACTCTCTTAGGTTATGTTCCTTTTCGCGTAATAATTTTCTTAGCTCATTTATTTCTCGTATTAATTCTTCCTCGATCATTTCTTCTCAATGCTCTATACGAATTCAGTATCTTTGTATATTTATTTTATTCAATATTTGATTATGTTTTATTATCATAGATTGTAATTATTACAATTTATTATGGATATGTGCGCTGTGGGTATTGCGCATTGTTTCTTCTTCTTCTTCTTTGCTGGTTATATCCCCTGAGTGCGTAGCACGGGGTAATTACCAATGCGCATTGTTTCAACAAATGATCTTTGGAATTTTGTATACTGAATGGTCAGTGAAAGAATAAATATATAAGAGAGGAAATTCCGCGGAAGATTTCCACAACAATAGAACAAACCGTATCGTCGTTATACATGTCACACATTCGTCAACTCAAGTGACGTCTGGATGGTAGACAGCTGCGTATGTGCGCATGCAACGAGCGTATTTTATATGTGAAAAAAGTTTAACCCCACATCGAAATTTATCTACTTCGTATAAATTAACCTTAAAACTATTACGTAATTATTTATACGCGTTATTTCAATAACTGCGTATACACAGTGTGAAAAATTCTTAAATAGTGTTTTAAAGATATTAATAATAGCGATGATGGTGATGAGGGATTATAATCAATAATTAAATAACAATTTTATTACTCTTTTGAAAAATAAAAAAACAAAACAATATCACAACATTTCGTCTGCTAATTAAAGAGTGAGAAGTAAAATAATTCACATCGTATTTAAAGAAAGAAAGAAAGAGAGAAGAGACTACTATACATACTTTGAACAAACGTCATGCGCAGTTTAAATACTTGACTATAAATATACATACTACATACCTAGTACATGTGTATTAATACGATAAAAGTAAAACATACGAAGTGACGATAGGAGACGAGGCAGTAAGTTGCAATTAATGTGTCACGGTCAGCTGAGAATTGCTTTATATTTATTTGTCACACCCATAAAATACGCGTCAAAAGTGTAAAATAAAATAATTTAACTAATTTAACGTTAATAAAATGCGCGTAATATTCTAACGCGTAATATTATCTATTCATTTTATATCAACAATAATAATCAACAACCTCAAAATGGTGGAACCTATTTTCGACTATCAATTCCGATTAATTCTCATCGGAGATAGTACAGTGGGGAAAAGTTCGTTGCTTAAATATTTTACCGATGGTAAATTCGCCGAGGTTAGTTTTTACTTTTAAAAATACGCATTGAACCTAGCATATAAAAAAAAAAAAATTTAATACTATACCTATTATACGATTCATATCTACTTTTATAACGTAATATTTTGTTTACTTTATTATTATTATTATTATATTATATTATATTATATATCCCTAACTCGATTACCTCCCCCGAATCAATTCTCGTTTCTATATTTCATAATGGGGGAAAAAAAGAAAAAAGATTCCAAAAAACTGAAATATTTAAACGAAATTGAAAGAATTGAAAAAATCTAATTTTTTTTTTTCACATATTATTACTTTTTTTTTTCTACAGCTATCGGACCCAACGGTCGGAGTAGATTTCTTCGCTAGATTAATCGAGGTCAAAGATGGTACGAGAATTAAATTACAGCTGTGGGATACGGCGGGTCAAGAAAGATTCAGGTGTTTATTTATCTAGAGAAATGAATAAACGATGGGAAAATTTGATTAAAAAATTTATTTTTAACAACAATTTTTCAGATCCATAACAAAGTCTTACTACAGAAATTCAGTCGGAGCACTTTTGGTATACGACATATGTAACAGAGATAGTTTTGAGGATATACCTCAATGGATGATGGAAGCCCGACGTCACATAGAACCACATCGTCCAGTTTTTGCATTGGTTGGATGCAAGGTTGATTTAGCTAGCAACGGTGGAAGAAGAGAAGTCTCTAAGGAGGAGGCAAGAGCGTTCGCAGATCAACACGGGGTTCACCATATAGAAACTAGTGCTAAGACTGGTATAAACGTCGAAGAAGCATTCAGAGCTGTTACCCAAGAAGTTTACAACAGAATACAAACTGGTGAGTATAAGCTCGAGGACGGATGGGACGGAATTAAAACTGGATTCGCTAGACCAGGAGGACTGGATTTTAATCTTGTTGAAGCGGAGCCTGCCAGGAGTTCTTGCTGCTAATAAAACTAGATATTTATTATAATAAGTTTCACGGACTAGTTTTTTTTTTTTCATCGATTGATAGATACGGAAAGAATTTTAAAACCAATCAATTCACCTTGTTTTTATTTTTATTTTCAATTATTTTATCGCATTTTTTTTTCTTTTGTTTCTTTAATCGATGATGATGATGATGATGATGATGATCGAATGATGTATTACTGTTTTCTATTACTCTTATAATAAAAGACGTCGTAACAGTTTATTATAAAAGAAAAATGCATCGAAAAAAAAAAAATGAAAACAAGAAACAGAATTTTTGTCGATATTTAGAGATTATAAACACATTTTTTTGTATATAATTTGTATATATATATGAGGAAAACTAATATGTGTATAATATATATATTGAAGTATCAATAGATACTTATCAATAGATCAATAGATTAATAAGATTGATAAATAATATTATTTCTTTCTAGATATTTTAGAAAATGCCTTATAATATTTTCATTATTTAAATTAATAGATACGTAGATAACGTAGATAGATTATACGTTAAGTTTTCGTCATTATGAAGAAGAGAATTTTCGCAATAGTAATATCAACCATGCTTCAAGTCTACTTTCTCGTTTCTATTCTATATCGAATGTATTTTACGATAATACCATTTTAGAATTTCAAATAAATAGCCGAATCGATAAAATTTTTAACTATTCTTACGGAACTTAGCGACAAGAAAGAATATTTGATACGTTATTGAATAGATAAAATAGATTTTACAGATTAGAAAAAAAAAAAATTAATTATAAGGGTAAACAAAAGATCAAAAAATATATAATTGGCATCAGAAATTTAGGCGAATATTCTGAATACACAGTTCTGGATATATTTTATATATATATATGTTCTGATTGACTACACATATATGCTTATATACATATATATATATATATATATAAATAAATATAAACATCACAAAGTTCAATAACTTGTATAACATATATAAATCATTATTTGCTTTTACTAATTCACTACGATAGTGTGTGAAATTAATGAACAGAATCCGATAAATCCTAAAGAGGAGAATCCAAATGCCAAAAGAAGAAGATAGTCAATGTCTTCATATTTATTATTGTTGTTCCGGAAAAGATAATTTCCCAGATCACTTGTTGTAATAATGAATAGGAGATAGATAAAAAAAAATTCATACTTTTTATACGATTCATTGATCCAACGATAATAGACTTTGTTCTAATCTTAGAAAAAGACTATTCTTCTATATACTATACCGATTAAATACAACTGCTGTATTGTAATCATAGATTAAAGCCCTAGTTTTTCAAATATCAACCCATCCGGATGCGCAGAGAGTTTTTCATCGCAATAGAATAAAAATTTCTATTATTATCATCTTTTCCCAATTTTATTTAAATAATTCAGGGCATTGAATGGCTGATTATAAATATAATATGTTTTAAATACGTGATAACAAAGATTTAATTTTGTTCAGGGTAACGGTGTGGTTTTTACCTAATACCAAAAAAAAAATAATAATAATAAATAACAACAATACAAAATATAAAATTAAAAGATTAACTGTTAGTAATGTATGACAGGATTGTACTAATGGTTCGTTAATATTATTTAGATAATTATTGATCTTACGCAACTATGAAAAACTGTATAATTTCTCCTAAACTGTTTTTTTTTTTTTTTCTATTCACTTATCTTAATAAGTTTTCTCAAAGTTGCAGATATTAAGTATTCGATAATATTAGGGATATTTGTATATTATCCTTAGAACAGTTACCAGATTTATTTAAGAAAAGTATATTCAAAGCGCTGATGTATTGATTTTATAGAAAATTCTATTCTCTTTGAATCACCGCTTGTATATGAAATCGTTTTATTTTTAATATTATTTTATTACATTTTTATATACTCTTCAGTTTCATTTATATCAAAATCAAGGCCTCTAATTTCAAACAACAGTTCAGTTCTATTATTAAAATATAATAACATAAATCTGAAAACGAAATATGAATAAAAATAATACTATTGAATATGAGACTTTGGACTGTGAGAGAAAGATCTGAACGAGTGTTTACCGGATGATGGAAATTTATAAAAGTCTTAAAAATTGTTTTCTTCTTTTTCTTTTTTTAAAGAAGATTTATTCACAAAATATACAGCGTCGTATAATAATAATAATAATGATGATAGAACATCAATTTAAAAAAAAAAAACACATTTTTTTTCTTTTTTCTTTTTCTCTGCATGTGTACATATTTTGTGTGCGTTTAAATTAATAACACGTATACATGGTATATTGATGTGTGTGTGTGGGGGGGGGGGGGGGGGGGGGGGGGGTCTGCGTATGTATGTTAGTATGTGTGTGCACATCCGATTGTATTTCACTTTATATATATACATATATTATATATAGTATATATAAATAAAGAAGATTAATTCTTGATGTGTAAAACTGTGAAATAAATTATTTAATAAATGATATTTCTTGTTATTTACACAATCTTTAAAAATAAAATAAAATGATAAGAGTAAGAATAAGAATAATTAAACACTTAAGTATACTAATAGACTGTCTCAGCTGTGCCGATGTAATATTTTTTTTTTTTGCTATGAAATTGATTCATATTACTATAATTATTCAATTTGCTAATTTATTATATTTATATTTATATCATTTAACGAAAACTGTGCCAAGCGAAAAAACAATAGTTTTTTTTTAACTATTGGGTATACGGTGAAGACTGAATTTAAGGAAAAAAAAAAAAAGAAAATGATAATTATTAAACATTTTTATCTTTTTTTTTTTTTCTTATAATTGTTTCTTAACAATTCTTTCTAAAAAAGATTTTTCAGCTATTATTCACTGGAATGCTGCCAGAGTCATTAATAATAATGTATCTTGTATATTTTTTTATCAATAGAAGTGATTTCATTTTTACAATAGAGTTACGCTTTCTTGCTGATCCTTAGTAGCGTAATGTAATGTAAGATTAATAATTATTTAATAATAATAGACAATTTATTCAATCTATTGTTGCAAAACACATCAATATTGAAAAGTTATCAGATATTAAAGGAAATCACAACAAGCAAGAAAGAGCAAGAAAAAAAAAAACAGAAAAGTGTTTATAAGATGTTAGATATAGATGATATTATCTGAATTATATTTCTATGCAAATTAGGTATAACTTTATTTAATTTTTTTTTGTATTGAGAATTTGATTGAAGCGTTGCGAGTTCCTTTAAAAAAAAGTTGATTTATTCATTTTCATATTTTATTCTTTTATCGTTTTTAGTCGCTGCTACAAAAAACGACTTGTAAATAAAATGAAAATTAAACAATTGTGCTATTAAAATTCAACGATAAACTTAGTATATCATTATATTTATAATATAATATAATATAATATCTTATCGAAAATATTTGTTTATCGATGGAATAATAGTTATTTGTTGTAAGCTGATAAAAATCTGCCTATAATAATAATAATAATATAGTATATGTAACAAAATATGTTCATTGAGCTTGTCGCCGATTGAACTAATATTAATTTAATTATATGTATTAATTATTTTGTATATCTCGCGTAAGCAGCTTTTTTTCTTCTTTTTTTTCTTTTTCTTTTTAGTTATAGTATTTAATAATAATAATAAATATTATGAAACATTACGTATAAATTATTATAACAATTACTTATTAATTTGTAAAAACCTATTATTGGTAAAAACGAGAGATTCATGATTTCTAGTATTTTTCTTTCTGTTTTATTAAATATCATTACTACTAATTATTATTAATAATATTATTATTATTATTATTATTATTATTATTAATTATATTATTACTGAATATATATTACTATTTTGGAAGTATACTCTCTTAATGATCCTAGGTAGGTTTTATTCTGACTAGAAAAATCTCTATTTATATATTTTATATTAATTTTATTCTTATTGTGTTCTTATTATTTTTTTTTCTTTCTTTTTTTTTTAACTTTTCATTTCTTTTTGGCAAGATATCCGATATAAATTTACGAAATACAACATATTGAGTTATTGAAAATACTATTATAAGTTCAAAACTCACTCCTCTCACAAACACATTTCTTTATAATTCTTTCAAACTTTTACATCCTCACAACGGCAATTGAAAAACGTATATTACCTAATATAAAATAATCATCATAGTTTAATATCTTGAAAAAAAAATTCTCCATACATATATATATGTATATCATAAGATGATTTAAGACCCATAGAAAATATATGAAACGGGGGGAAAATAAAAACAAAAATAAAAATTTAGTTTCGTTACACCTAAAGTTATTTTCACCATTAACTTTATCGAAACTTAACTTGTCTCAATAAGTATTACGTTGAATACTTGCCAATGATATACGTATAAGTGATTTGAATTTACTAGAAAGAAGAGAAGGCGAGATAAAACGCTTTTCAATTTCATCGATAAATTTTTTTTTATACATCTAATTGTATTTATTATTCGGCTCTAAAATTTAATTCAAACTTAACTTAGAGCCTGGCTAAAGACAAAAACGATACGAGCAAAAAGTTTTACCTAAGTTTGAGTTTGATTTTTTTTTCTTTTCACGCTTTAGTTTTCCCGGGCTAAATTATTATTATCCCTACTATTAGATACATAATGTACAACAATGTAACAGATTTAATAGTCAAGTGAGTAGTTTCGCTATTAATATTTGAAACTATAAATGTTTTTCTTATTTTTTTTTTTGTGAGACTACTTACATGGCAAAAAGTTCGCGGATTCAAACAATATACAATACATGCATTCAATAATGAATAAATAATATCTAATATAACTTGACTAATATTGGGTAAAATTCATACGTTCGATTTTCATAGACAATATATAAGATAGAATATACTCGACAGTGGTAACATTTCTCGTCCTGATATTACGCCCCTAATATTTAATGGTATACTAATTTGCATAATAATTGCTAAGGTACTAGTATTTATGACTAAATCTCTCACTAGTCATTGATATCTATGAAAAGATAATTTCTCATTAATTAAACTACTGTTCAAGAGATTCGCAACCGAATAGAACATACTCTTCACGCGATAACCAGAACGGATTACCTTCCACATATTCCGGTGGCGTTTTGTCTATAATTCAAAGAATAATTATACATATTTAATTTTTAAACAATAAATTTATGTATTTTATAATTACAATATTCAACTTACCCGGGTGTATAGCCAGAGGTACATAAGTAGAGCCCATAGCAACATTCCAACTGTGGGTACCGGGACAACTCCTGACTTCCAATATGGGACTATGTTCGGGAAGTAGTTCGCGCAAATCTTTAGATAGTCTGAGCTCGAATCCAGCCAAGTCAGTATTTCCTCCTGTGAGTAAAATGTGCGATAAACAATCCTGCGTCAGCTCCTCGGAAAGGCCCATGGTAACTTCCTTAATGACTTGCGGTAGTCCAAGACTAAGGTACATCATTTCAGGCGCGACGTACAACTCAGGTCCCAACGATACTCTCTAAAACGATAGCGTCTTCGTTCTACCAATCCGTTTGAATATTCATTCGTTCTTCATATTTACATAAGATCATATGAAATCTGTTAACCATTATCAAAGCAAAAAGAATAAGATTTCTTTATTTTTACCCAAAACTGTTTGTAATCAGCGTAGCTATCGACTCTTAAATTGATGTGTTCTCTCCTGGTCGGACCTCGCTTTCGTTCTTCATTTTCAATGTTGTAACTCAATCTGCATTTCTCCTTTACTGCCATAGTGTCTAAGTAAGATATTGGAATCTGGTGATACTCTTTAGGCTGCCAATGCATGGCTTGTTTCAAATGATGAGCTACGTGCCATCCTCCAACTGGCAAAAGACGCCATCGATCAGGCATCACTCTACCACCTATTACTACAGCGACGGTTGTACTCAGAGCTCCGCTATCTACTACCACGCATGTTTCAACGTCGAGCATTGCGCAAGCTGCCAAAGGTTTTGGAACTAAACAAACTCTGAAATGATTATTTTTTTTATCATTATTCTTTTTCATCTTTTGTAGAGAAAAATGAAATTTGATATAAATGAATACGGCGTTGAATTACCTAGCGACTTTTACCTCCTGAAATAAATAATGTAGCAGTTGTTTCCTTAGTAATGGATGCATAGCGAGTGGTTCGCAGAACATAAGTACCGCGTTTGGTTTTCTTAGTGTAGCAGTCAATCCCATTTGGTGAAATAAATGATCGACGAATGTTTTGAGCACAGGAAAAGTGCCGTCGCTAAGTAGAGCTTCGGCAGGACTAACAACGTCTACATTAGGAATGCCGAGTACTTCGACAGTGTCTGTGCAATAGCCGTTAAATAATTTTTGATAAATAGGATTTGTACTAGAGTATTTTTGTACGTCATTAGGGTGCGAAGCAAGTCGTTTTTTCTCTCTATATAATTTAACAGGATTACAAAATACGCAAAAGGGTCCGCTGGGTCTTGGTATCTTTGACGTTGCCAATTCTGATAACCTTAGGAGTTTGAGCTTTTTTGCTATTGATTTTGCATCAGTTTTTATCCTGCTACTACCGCTGGCTATACTTTGAGCCTGTATTTGTACCTCAGCGTTGGTAGTGTTGTACTTAGGTATACCAAACATTGAGAAATGCCGCCTTAAACCAAAGTGCGGTGTTATTACCCAAGTGTATTTATTACCAATCTCAATAACAACTTTTGAACTAGATCCTTCGACGCAATTTCTCTGGCAAGTATAACCACTGCAATGACAACATTTTGGAAATGGCGCGCTTTCTCCTAGAGTAACTACCATGTGAAGGCGGTAACACATCGCCTTAAAACTAACGCTTAATAATTGGAGGCATTTCATATCTGGGAATTTAAATTGTACTTTTGATATTAGCTGCAGCCACTTGATTTTCCTGTAAATTGAATGAAGAATTCATTTGTTTTATTTATTATTTTTTTTTTTTCGTGAAAAAAAAAATTGAGGAAAAAAAAAGGACGTAACCTATAAACTATCTCACCACAAGTAATCGGTGTCCGATGTTTTTCTGAGGTATTTACAGGTGCTCCCGAAGGCAATTATGTCAGGCACGTCACAGTATAGGAGGATTTTAATCCATATTTCCTCAGGGAATACCGCCGGATCCATGATCGATAATAAAATAATATTTTATTTTATTTTCTATATATAAAAGATTAGTTTTGACAGTTACTCGATGGTGAAGAATATATTCCAGACACTCCCTACGAAAATAAATACGCTAGTCAAGTTCAAGGATACTATAGAGTATGACCGAGTCAAAATCTTGCCCAATTATATATCTATTCGCGTAAAATTATACCTATATCGTGGCTAGTAATATATTCGTAGAGACATCAGTTTTTAATAACCTAATAAAACTTTGCCACTGGGACCATATTTCGACTTTCAAAATTATTTCATCGGAAAAATCTATACGTTCAAATAGTCGAAAATATTATTTTAATTTTCATATGAAAATGAAAGTATCGACGATATACTTATTATCATTAATATTTATCAACCTTTTTATTATAAACTTTTTTTCAAATCTAGAAACTTTTACTCCAATGATATGTGACATCGTGTAGTTGGCACCAATGATATTTCGATTGCAGTGGTGTTGTGTATGCGAATGCGATTATTCTTGTTTTATTTTAGAACTAATGTTTTCGATATGAGCCGTGAGGAAGAAAAAGTGAGGTGTTTTTTGTCAGTTGAAAATAGAAATAAATATACTAATAAATAATATCCGAGTTAATAATCGATGGCAGACTTGTTCGACATTGCGAATTTGATAACAACGGTGGGTGTAGATGCGGTTAAAATAAAACCCGAACCAGGTCTGCCAGAGAAATCATCGAATGAAATTCTAACCGAACTTTTCAGCACGTTTGATGCCGACGAAGGTATAGTATCGCCTGAAACTGGCGATGAATTATCAACTGAATTCAATGTAAAGAGTGAAAAATCTGATAAACTTTCTAAACGTAAAAAGAGTAAAAAGAAACACAAACACAAGGAAAAAAAACACAAGAAAAAAATAAAGAAAAATTCATCCGACAGTGAGAGCGAAGTTGAAGATGGTAAGAGACGAAACACAATCCATGAAATAATATTTTTATAAAATTTTACTAGACTCGATTATCATTGACCATCTTTTCAATTTTATTCTTTTTTTATTCAAAAAAACAGGCACTAAGAAGCGAAAAAAGCACAAAAAGAAGTCTAAGCGCAGGCGTGGATCTACTTCTAGTAAATCGTCAGAATCTGACGAGCAGAAATCAAAGATACAAAGATTGGTTAAAGACGGAGATTTGGACACTCCAGGGAAAGATATCAGCAATGAATTTGATATAGTTGATAGAAAAGATGCCGAAAAAGAGATCGCAAGGTTTGAGGAAAATACTATTGTCAAACTAGAACCGGGCGAGAAACCCAGGGAATTATTGACCGAAAAGGAGAAAATATATACCGCCGATCTCCCCAGTATGAAATTACCTTTCATAGATAGTGAAATCGCTGGAAATATCTTGGAGGATGGTGTTATACCAAGACTACGTGGTGGGTATTGAGATTACGAATGTTTAAGCCATTTAGTACAATGAAAGATTGCATTTTTTGTATTGATGATGTTAGAAGACAGTTTTTTTTTTACATTTTAAACATGTTCTGAAGGCATTTAATAATTCTAGGGTAATAGAAGGGTTGAAATTGACTCTTTGTTGAGTAACAACATAGAAAATTGTACTAAGTCTAGTGATTTTTATGATCTTTTCATATAATTACTCGTATGAAACATCAAAATTGTATATAATTTCAAGCCTAGACTGGTTTTAAAAAAATATCAGTATATGTTTTAACATATGTTGATAACTGCGTTTTTATTTTCATGATTTTCGTCCTAATAAGTTTTTTTTCGTTCTATAGAAACACCGAAGCCAGCAGCCCCAGGGAAAATCCAAATAAAAGATTTAAAGAATAGTTTAATATACAGCGAAGTTGTGAAAGAAGTTGAAAACAAAGCGAGAGAGAAGGCTGCGCGTATGGAAGATGGCGAGTTGTCTGATAGTAGTGGAAATAACAGAACTCCAACTCTGAGTCCAAGTCCGTCTCATAACGATAGACTTGGGACACCTTCGTTGAGTCCAGAATCGAATAGATCTAATTTAAGGACGCCTAGTCCGGGTCTGAGACTTAAACATTTGGAAAAAGTGCCTAGAGATGATCTGCGAATGATATTAAAAAAAAAAGAAAAGAAGAGACTGGAAGAGATAAATAAGTCGAAATTTAAAAACGGAAAAGATCGTAGAGATGATAGAGCGCACAAGGAACAAACCAGGAAGGATTCAAACAACAAAGACTACGGAGAAAGATATAATCGCAGAAGTGGATCTCGCGATGGAAACAGACCCAAGTCTAAAGCACATTCCAGATCCCGACGCAGCAGGAGTAGCGGGAATGAAAAATTCAGGGAAAAAAGTAGGGAGAGAAGAGATAGAGAGAGAAGCAAAGATAGATGGGAAAGGGAACGCAGTAGAGAACAGAGAAAGACCAGTAGGGACAGAGAGAAGGATAGATACAGAAGCAGGAGCCGAGACAGGAGCAGAGATAGACGCAATAATCGTGGGAGAACTAGGAGTAGAGAAAGAAAGTGGGTAACATTGTCCTAGCAAATTCCTGGGCTTCCTTTGCTTAAAACCAAATTTCCCACCGAATATTTCGAGTTCCAGACTTTATTTGCATTTAAAACGATTGTTCAGTCTAATTTCACACAGAATTTTCTACCTATGACCAAAATTGATTTATAACTGAATTACATTTACAGAGAAAGGATAGAAATCGATAAAAAGAAGCTTCTTGAGATTGCGAGGAAGAACGCTATAAATATGATTCAGCAAGGTACACTTCCGCTCGCTCAACAAGACAAAGCAATCGCAGCTATACAAGCTGGAGGAAAGAGTGTCGACGAACTTACAGGTGATAACTGAATTCTTGTTTTTCAATACTCGATTTACTTCGCAGAGAACTTTCGTCAATGTCGATTCTTTTTTTCTTCAGATTTCTGCAAATCTCTTTCCAAATCTGAAGCCTTAGGAGAACTGTCCAGTATTTCGTCTGACGACGATGGTAGCAATTCTGAAAAAGGCTTTCACCATCCATTTCTTGTCAAGGATAGGCCAAACTCTATCATTATGAATATACGCGTATGTATGTTGGGAATAAGAGTAAAAAAAAGACACACCTTCGTTAACGAATCAGAAAGTGAATTAAAGGGTGTCGAAATGGATGGAGATTGAGCGGGGCATTAACTTTCACTGTTGTTCTAGGATGCAAAACAACTACCGACAAAAACATTCCAAGAAAAGACAGCAGAGTCGTCTACCCAATTGAGACTACAATTTCCAGTTTCTAGCGGACAACACCACAGAAAAACTGGTGAGATAATCAATTGATTTCCTCAATGTTGACCATGAATTTGTAAAATTATATTATATTACTTCCCATACTTTCCTAACATCGTTTAGAACTTTTAGAATTCAAATCATCTAATATTTCTTCTGTTTTCTATTCACAGAAAATGAATGGGTGCCAGTTAATCCAAAGAAGCCCGAGCCAAAGAAAGTTATAGTTCCATCCACAACTCCGTCCGAACCTCTCGCCATAATGCCTGTGCCGGCACCTGTGCCTGCGCCTGTACCTGTACCTGTGCCTCAGCCGCCTGTATTTACTCAAACTTCTTCATTAGAGGTTTGTGGAAAAGGATAAAGAGATCTTATATCAAAAACATTGAATCTTGTTAATCATTTGATGCAATTTATCTTCCAGAATGTTGACATAGGTTGTATAGTATCTCAGAGATTAGCGGCAATGAGAAAACTAAGGGAAAATCCAAACGATGTACAAGCGTTGACTGAAATGTACAGAGCTCAAAGCGGGGTAAATTTCATTATCTAATCAATAGTTGGAAAAATTACGATGGATTTTACTCCAATTTTATGTATGAATGAATAAAACGATTTAATTTACAGATGAAAACTTGGGCTGAAAGTAAACAGATGCCTGGTCAGTTCACTGGTAGCACTGGAGTCAAAGTGCTCTCAGCGTCTGAACTATCTGCAGGCTATCAGGCCTGGGCCCGCAAGGTAAAATCATCCATTATCTCTGGTTCCTTCTTGACTTTTCATTGCTGTCTTTCGAGTTCTAGATCCCGATAAAAAACCAAAACTGTATTATGTATTCAAAGACTTTGTCGAAGCCAGAAAAAGGTCGTTCCGCAGTTTACATATACACTAAGCTATACAATTATAGAGTTTTCATATTAGTCTTGCTTCTCTTTATCTTTCGGTCAAGATTATCAAGTACTTTGATTATTCCAAGCTAGTTATGCTTCGCAGTATTTTCATTTATTCAAGTGTAAATGTAAACGTACTAGTATCTGTTTGTTTTTTAGAAACAAACTCGCTATCGTGATGAGCCAAAATTGTAATATAATTATTAACTTTCAATTCTTATTGTTCACTTTATTATTCATAACGAATTTATTCATATGAAATTATCCTATTCACTTCTTATATTACTGTTTTGGCTCCGTTATTGATAGCACCCAATGCTATAAGTTACTCAAATTGCCTATAGCAAGTTTTCAGGTACAGTCTCAGTCCAGACCATTTATAATAAATGTTTTTGGTCTAACGGAGACTGTGTTGCAGGCACAGACCACTTCTCGCGTAGAGGTGGACTCTGTGTCTGCACGGACACAAGAACGACGTTGCCACTCATTATCGATGACTTTAACAATTAATATCTTATTAGACTTGTTTGAATCAATTAATTCACTTTCTTGATGATATTCAACATTCAGAAAAAGAAATATATTTATAATACCGGCAACTTGTTCCTGTGAGATTATTGCTAATTAATCTTCAGCTGCGCATCTTGGAATTTCATGGAAATTAATTAGACAGAATTATAATTTTATTTGAAATAAAAAGGTGACGAGCTGGGACTAATTAGCTCTAGTCTATATCCACCTGAGGGTTTGTTACAGGCACTTAGCTACATTGAAGAAGATACATCCTCGGCTGCCCGATGCTCGTTGATCTTTGTTTGGTAAGTATTGTTATCACAAAACAAATTCATTGACAAAAAAGAAAAAAAAAAATTTCCTTCTTTAATTGATATCAAAGAATTGTCCTTCTATGATTTAAAGATAATTCATCGCTGAGCATTTTCGGGACCTGATAATACAAAACTGTTTCCAATATTGTTGTAGAAACTTGATACCTAATCTACGATTGTTACTAACTAAGGTACTCTGTGAATGATTTATAATGCCTAATATTTCCCTGGAAATAAAATGGGATTTATTTCATATCCGCATTCCTCATCGCATAATCAAAATTCTTAATTATCTGAGCCTGAATGATTGTTTCCACTACTTACCACTCTGTCATAATCGTTATTTAGGATCAATTACTAACTGCGCAACCTGTGTCTGGTGGAATGGGAATGGCTTTGCTACAAAAAATGGGATGGCGACCAGGAGAGGGTCTGGGAAAGAACAAGGAAGGCACTCTGGTGCCTTTGCAGCTAGAAGTTAAGCTAGACAAACGAGGTCTCATCTCGGATCAGGATATTGGAAAAAGGGTTGGAAAAACTACTAAGCCAGTCGTACCGACAATCAAAACTCTCGAAGGTGGATATGCGAGGAGATAGTAAAATAGAAAATGAAACAAATTGAGGATTGATTAATGAACATTTGTATAAAAAGAGTGTTGTTTATGCTTATAGGTAAACATCCCGTTTCTTTGTTGGGCGAATATTGCTCGAAGAGGAAATATGGAGCTCCGGTTTATGAATTGTGTTTCGAGTGTGGACCCGATCATAGAAAAAATTTTCTATTCAAGGTAAAGATGAATCGATGAAATTATTAACAACAAATAATTGGGTCATTTTTCAATCGATATTTACATACTTGAACATTGTTTTATGTTAATTTAGGTAAAAGTCAACGGAATAGAATATAAACCAAGTGTTGCTAGCCCAAATAAAAAGCAAGCTAAAGCAGAGGCGGCACAAATATGTCTTCAAACATTGGGACTACTCGCCGCCTAGTACATCCTTTATTCATCAACTGTAAATCACACGATCACATCTCTTGTAAATAGAAATAGGTATAGAAAATAAAATAATTTTATCTAAAATAACGATCTTAATGATTTACAACGACGTTTATTTAATCTATTTATCAAAAAACTACATAGCGTTTGAATACATCGTCATTTCCCGCCTAACGGAGAATCGCTCAAGATAGCTTAAAAATAACGGAAAAATCTTTATAGCCAAAATAAACGGCCAAAATCGTTAGATATATATTTATTTCGGAATTATTCTATTAATGGGATTAAAATTGGCAAGAAAAATATCAAATTTAGTTTATTTCTTGATAAAAAGTGAAAGTGATATTTGAGGTTAGGAATTTCATATACGTGCGAATGTTTTCCCGCGAAAACGTGATTGTGACAGGTGAAGTGATCGGTGGTTTCGTATCAATTCTTCGCTCTCTATTTAATTAATTAACTGATAATTGGTAAAAGAATTACTTCGCATTAACTTGTTGGTTATTAACGTATGTTTCATTAAACAAGCCACGATATGGCTGTACAACCTAATCAACAATTTAGCATGGGTTAGTAGTGTGAATAACATAACATCACCTGACATAACCAATAAGAGTCAATTACGACTTTTATGATCTCGGAATATTTAATATTTCAGATAATGCGACCCAACAAAGCTTTGTCAGGTTCTTCAAAAACCTTCCCGAAGTGAGTAAATCAATTTTATTTCTATAACCGTTCGAATTATAACCTTAATTCTTTTCTTTTGTTTTTGTTTTATTTCAAATTCACGTCGATGAAACAAAGGGAAACAAACATTTATTGTAGTACCGTTTGTCAATTGTATAAATAGCTATTTATTTAATTACATAATACAAACACAAAATATACAGAGAATGAAATCATTTTATAAAAACAATAGAGAGAGGAAAAAAAAATAGCATCAACATCACAGACGCATCTAAATTAAAAGTAACTCGAGATTGAGAGCTAAAATTTTAGGAGAATTTTATTTTCTGTATTTATAATCGATTGAGAGGTAGTCCTTGAAAATTCTTAAAATCAACCTTTCAAGGACCACTCTACTGAACAACTAACGAGATTCTTTGGTCTTTCGATAAAAACGTCTTACAACATAATCTTGGCAAATTGCCTGAAAACCTAATATGACTATATGAGTATTCAATTAATATGAATCGATGAAGAAACTACATCATTTTGCTTAGCCAAACCAGTCTCTTGCTTTGTCCTTGGCTTTGTCTACAGTAGAAGCCAAAGTGTTACCAAACTTTTTCCAAAATCCAGGAGCTGGAGTTGGCGGAGGTGGAGGCGGAGACGGAGGAAGTGGTGTTGTTATTGTTGTCGTTGCTGATGTTGTCGTTAACAATGGAGTAGTTGGGATCTCAGTTGTCGTTGTAACTCTCCGATCAACCTCACGAATATCCCAATCACTGCCCTCTTCGGGTGGTGTTAAAACTACAGGGTCAGTATTTGGTTTGGCAGAATCAAATATATCCAAATCATGGTCTCCATATGGTCCCTTAGCTCCAAATGCCTCTAAAATTCTAGGTTCAAAAGACAGTTCCGGAGAGTCGGGAAAGATTATTCTATCTGACTGACCACTTTGCCTTTGTCTAGATTCTATACCCGCACCAACAGGTTGAATTATTTGAACTGTTTGCGCAGATTCAAGAGCATCCCCTTCTTTAATACTGGTCAAATGTTGTTGAAGATCTTCTGTAACTTGCCCAGTGCTTGTTGATTGCTGGAAGCTTGAGTCACCTGAGTTTCCATGCCCAAGTTGATGTCTGTCGATAAATATCGTCGGTTCTTGATTGACTTGCGAGTCACGAGGAGAATGCCATCCTTGTGGACCTTGATATTGCGCACCGGGATGCCCTCCTCTGCGACTTGTCTTAGTTTTAGTAAATTGAGTTTCTCTGAATTGATTTTGACCTGTGGTTTCCTGGCCAGATGAATCCGGATACGTGGAGACGTATTCCACTTGATGTTCGGGCACCTTGGGTATCTCTGATTCAATTTGAATATCTGTTTCTCCTGATTCGTTAGAGTTTACGTTAATACCTTGATCGCCTCTTTGTGAAGCGGGAGGAACATTTGTTGATACCCATTTTTCATTATTTTCCTGCTCATTATGTTGCCACGTATGACTTTCGGCGTTAGATACAGTTGGTTCTTCCATCTCTATATTAATCTGTTGAGTATGATGGGAATTCGTCGGTCTTGGACGTCTTGGTTTTGGTGCAGGTTTCGGTGCTCGTCCTGTCGCTTGTCGGGGAGGGATGTTTGGTTGTTGTCCGCCAAATTGATTTTCTTGATTAAAAGTTTCAGTCTGTTGACCCGAATTGTCCAGGTTCTGATAGTTCCAAGAATTCTGCTGTCCAAATCCTGAGTCACTAGTTATTTGACCCCCGTTCCAATCAATATTTTCAGTTTGTTGTATTTGGCCATTCGCTTCTTGACCAAAATTTTGCGTTTGCTGATTGAGACTTTCGGTTTGTTGACCTGAATTTTCTAGATTTTGAGAGTTCCAAGAAGTCTGCTGTCCAAATCCCGAGTCACTTGTTATTTGACCCCCGTCCCAATCAATACCTTCAGTTTGTTGTATTTGGCCATTGGCTTCTTGACCAAAACCTTGCGTCTGCTGATTAAAACCTTCCGTTTGTTGACCGGAATTTTCTAGATTCTGAGAGTTCCAAGGAGTCTGCTGTCCAAATCCTGAGTCGCTTGTTATTTGGCCCCCATCCCAATCAATACTTTCAGTTTGTTGTATTTGGCCATTGGCTTCTTGACCAAAACCTTGCGTTTGCTGGTTAAGGTTTTCTGTTTGTTGACTTCCGACCTCTACTTGTCCTGGCCTCCAAGAAGATTCCGGTATTTGTAGATAATCATCAGTACCTTGAGTTTGTTGTCCAAGATCTACCGTTTGTTGAGTGAGATCCTCATTTTCTTGACCAAGATCTACCGTTTGTTGAGTGAGATCGTCATTTTCTTGACCGAGATCTACCGTTTGCTGAGTGAGATCCTCATTTTCTTGACCAAGATCTACCGTTTGTTGAGTGAGATCCTCATTTTCTTGACCGAGATCTACCGTTTGCTGAGTGAGATCCTCATTTTCTTGACCGAGATCTACCGTTTGCTGAGTGAGATCCTCATTTTCTTGACCAAGATCTACCGTTTGTTGAGTGAGATCCTCATTTTCTTGACCGAGATCTACCGTTTGCTGAGTGAGATCCTCATTTTCTTGACCGAGATCTACTGTTTGCTGAGTGAGATCCTCATTTTCTTGACCGAGATCTACCGTTTGCTGAGTGAGATCCTCATTTTCTTGACCGAGATCTACCGTTTGCTGAGTGAGATCCTCATTTTCTTGACCAAGATCTACCGTTTGTTGAGTGAGATCCTCATTTTCTTGACCTAGATCTACCGTTTCTTGAGCGAGATCTTCTGTTTGTTGACTAGTAATATCTGAAGTCTTGGGCGGCTCAGCTTCTTGGTGAACACCTGACGAGGATAATGAGGGTGGCTCATAATCTGGACGGTCATTTGAAGACGTTTCATGGTGCCAAAGTGGAGGATCAGCTGGTACAATACCTTGCTGCAATAGGCCTTCTGTTTGTTGAGTGAGATCCTCAGTTTGTTGGCCAAGATCTTCCGTTTGTTGAGTGAGATCTTCAGTTTGTTGGCCAAGATCTTCTGTTTGTTGAGTGAGATCTTCAGTTTGTTGGCCGAGATCTTCCGTTTGTTGTGTGAGATCCTCGGTTTGTTGGCCAAGATCTTCCGTCTGTTGAGTAAGATCGTCTGTTTGTTGAGTCTGATCCTTGGGCTGTTGATTAGCAATACCTGAATATTGGGATCTCACAATTTCTTGATGCTCAATTGGCACAGGTGCATAATTCGGGTTATTAGTTTGCCGACGTTCGTGGTTCCAAAGTGGGGAATAATCTTGTTGCATTCCTTCTACTGTTTGTTGACTAAGATCTTGCGTTTGCTGGGTGAGATCTTCAACCTGCTGACTACCAACTTCCAATTGACCTTGTTTCCAAGAAGATTGCTGTCCAAAATCTTGAGTTTGTTGTGTCAGATCCGCTGTTTGTTGCGAAAGATCTTCTGTCTGCTGGGTGAGATCCTGAGTTTGTTGAGTCAGATCTTCGACTTGCTGGCTCCCAACTTCCAATCTACCGGGTCTTGAAGATGGTCGCTGATAAAATTCTTGATTTTGTTGTGTAAAATCTTCGGTCTGCTGTGTAAGATCCTGAGTTTGTTGAGTCAGATCTTCGACTTGCTGGCTTCCAACTTCCAATCTACCAGGTCTCGAAGATGGTCGCTGATTGAAATCTTGATTTTGTTGTGTAAAATCTTCGGTCTGCTGGGTAAGATCCTGAGTATGTTGACTTAGATCTTGTACCTGTTGACTCCCAACTTCCAACTTACCAGGCTTCGAAAGAGTTTGCTGTCTGAAATCTTGAGTTTGTTGCGTAAGATCTTCTGTTTGCTGGGTAAGATCCTGAGTTTGTTGTGTAAGATCTTCTGTCTGCTGGGTGAGATCCTGAGTTTGTTGAGTCAGATCTTCGACTTGTTGACTTCCAACTTCCAATTTACCGGGTCTCGAAGAGGGTCGCTGGCTGAAATCTTGACTTTGTTGTGTAAAATCTTCTGTTTGCTGGGTAAGATCCTGAGTTTGTTGCGTAAGATCTTCTGTTTGCTGGGTAAGATCCTGAGTTTGTTGCGTAAGATCTTCTGTTTGCTGGGTAAGATCCTGAGTTTGTTGCGTAAGATCTTCTGTTTGCTGGGTAAGATCCTGAGTTTGTTGAGTCAGATCTTCGACTTGTTGACTTCCAACTTCCAATTTACCGGGTCTTGAAGATGGTCGATGGCTGAAATCTTGACTTTGTTGTGTAAAACCTTCTGTTTGCTGGGTAAGATCCTGAGTTTGTTGCGTAAGATCCTGTGTATGTTGGGTAAGGTCCTCTGTTTGTTGGGTAAGATCTTCCGTTTGCTGGGTAAGATCCTCACTTTGCTGAGTAAGATCTTCGACTTGTTGGGTAAGATGCTGAGGTTCGGTAGTCCCTCTATAAACTCTATGGCTGTAGGATTGTTCATATGAGCTATGTCCATTAGTACCTTCTGCACAATCAGGAACTTGTGATATTTGTCCTAAATCAAGTCCCTGTGTAACTAGATGACCACTTTGTACCCCATAACTCCTGTCATAGTTATCATTGACCGTTCGATCCCGGCTATTGTGTGTATTAAACCTATGCTGTGTTCCTCGATTACTACCAGATTGAATAGTTGTCACATCCATGTCGGGGTGATTTATCGAGGGAGCAGAAGAGGAGCCGGAAGTGGAGGAGGTTTGTAATTGATCGTAATGCTGAATTTGGCCTACAGGTATATGAGTACCATGTGATCCAGTGTAATAAGATTCTTGTTGATTATCTAAGTTACCGCCAGAAATCCCCCTCTGGCCCAAATCTTGCGATCCAAAAATACGCCTATACTCTGCGTCCGAATAATGACCATAAGCAGTCTGCCGTGTCTGTGATTCCGAGCCAGGCAATCTTCCAGATTGTTGAACAGACGATATTTCGGGAGTTCCCTGAATATCGTACGAACTACTTCTAACATAACTGCTTGATGAACCTCTAGAAATTGGAATTCTTTCGTTAACTTGTCCCATTTCACTAACAGAACTACTTCCAGACTGAGATCCATGCTGATTTCCAAATCTAGTTGTGTGTTGGTACGTTTGATGAGAATTTGAATCTGAAGGCTCGTAGCTACTGGGCCTTGATACATATCTGTAGTTTGTTTGGCCCGTTGTTTGGCTAGGCCTTGTATGATATCCAGAATAGTACCGAGTGTAACCACCATTTATCAAACCACCAGTTGTTTCGTGAAGCTCTCTTCCCGAACTGTCAAATTGTCTTTGTTGCTGCTGCACATTGCTGTCGATATTCCTTGTTTCGTCACTTTCTGCACCAAACGTCGGAATATCTCCACCAGAGCTGTAACTTGAAGTATAATTTCTTCTATAGGAAAGAACCTGCCTCGGTCCTGTTACAAGCTGTCTTCGTTCTTCATAAACCCTGCCGTTACCCCCATCAGTTCTATAAGTGTTAACTGTGCTCCAATTTCCTGGTCTTGTTCGATCAAACGTGTTTAATCCATGCTGTGTCGATTGGTCAGAACTAGTTTCTCTGAGCCGACCGCTACTCCCATGAGTTTCGTAATATCTGGACGCATCGTTACGGCTGTTCAACCTTTCCGTGGAATGTAAAGAGTTTTGCGTGTTGTGAGAATTTCTTCGGATGGCGAACTGATCATACGCTGAATTTTGTGTTTGATCTAAAGCTTCGCGGTTCAATAACTGGCTAGCGTCTTGACTAACGTGAGGATATATACGTCCTAAATTAGTTTCTCCGAAGGAACCTAAGCCTCCGCTGGTATAACTTGACGTGAAATTTTTCCTCATATATCTAATTCGAGTCGGCCCATCCACACGTTGGCCTTGTTCTTCATATACTCTTCCGTGACCATCGGATGTTCCGTAATGATTTACATCGGTCCAATTTCCAGGCCTTGTATTGTCAAAAGTTAATTGATTAGGGGATCTGTGCAGCTCGAATCCGGCTTGTTGTGTTAAATCTTCCAAGTTTCCTGATCTCTGAGATAAATCGTCTTGATTTGTCTGCCTGCTAAATCCTCTCTGGGTCTGAGAGCCACTGTGCGATTCCCATGTTTGACAATCGGCGCACCTACTCGGAGCTGAGAATCCCTCAACGAACAGAGAGATTAAAATTATTGCCACCACCGCGGGAGCCATGCTTATGAGCTTTGACCTCTGAAACAATAATAATTTTATCATAATTCACAAAATGATTACGACGTCAATGAACTCTTTAAATAAAATCAAAGTAGATTAGATATTACTGGAATCGTCATAACTTAGGATTGCGTAATAAATGATCATTCTTGTTCGTTGTATGTTGGAAATTTATTATGCATTTTTATCGGAAATATAGAGATGGATAAATTAAGTATGTTTCACAACTTTCAGTATAATGCATTTAATTGGTTTTTTTCTTATTATAATTCTATATCTATAGTTATACTGTTTCAGGACAAAAGTATATATTCATATAATTATTGGTCAGAAATGAGCTGAAGATCGAATAAAAGAAAAGCAACTGAACCGGTAGTGTAGTTTTGTAATATTACAAGAATGAATCACATGTGGATGACTTAATATCTTTGCATAATTCAAAAGGCCGCAACGTCTGCTCAGTATGTTAATGAAATCTGATGATATTGATATGAAATCTTTGAGATATTTAATACAAACAAATAATCCATCGATTAAAAAAACTATAGAACTCAATGATGTAGGTATTGTTGAATTTTGAATTGAAAATCATATTAAAATTTACATAGAAAAAATAACACGGAGACATTAACACTAGAAGCATTATTTAAACTTGATTACCTTATTAAAAAAAAGCCCAAAGTACCTCCGTCTCAACACTTTATTATTAGTCAGCAACTAATGTTAACACTCAAACAATTTGCGGATTATTGGCTGCACCACTGACCAGCGATTGCCTATATGCGGATTTCCCCCTCTATGAATCTTGGACTCTCATAAGATGCTCTGTCGTTATTATAGACGATAAGATTTTCGTTTCTCAGACATCTCTTTTTATCCCCTTGTTTACTTGGCCTTATCATCTTCTTAGTAGTAATCGAATGACGTCGTTTATGAAATAGTTCTCAATAGTTTGAATATCAATTCGAGGAATACGTACCATCAATAAATTCATGGAATACTCAATCACACCTGAACTTACCAAAAAACAGTCCCATTAGCCGACTTTCTTTTTGATTACAAAATATAAGCATTCTCAGAATGATACTCACACAAGCATCACTCTAATATCCTCCTTAATTTGACTCAAGGCAAAGGGCAAAGTGTGGCCTACCCATTGAGTCATATTCCGACCTTGAAGTAGCCTGTAGTAGGATGCATGTTTGAAATTCATTGAGATGTTGCAGCGACCACAAAAAGACAATGTATAGTTATACTCGATCGGTAATTTTTATAAATAAATCATGATACTTGAATTCTTTCTTCTTAGAACATCAAATGCATTCCCTGCTTACGAAATAGCACATCAATATTACCTGTCAGATTATTAATACACTATACTACCTTTCCTATATGGAGTGATGTGTCATTTCTTCATGAGAAACGACGCCAATTCACCTTGATCTTTTTTACTGTTATTAGAATTAACGTTTTCAGATCCTTATTAGTATGGCAATTTTTATTCTACTTCAATACTCGGTTACTCAAATCTCTATATCACTTCTCATTGACATGTAGTTCTTGTTTATATCAAGAGTCCACATATCTTAATAGACGCATAAACTTCCCCGCTATCATAATAAACTCATCTTTTCATTCTCATAATTAAATTGAATGTTGAAGAAAGGCAATTAATTCGCTTCAAGTTTCAAATATACGACGTATTCATACTGATAAATTAATTATAATTAATGTACTGTGATTCTGTTCTGCGTGTTTCAAATTTTGGCAATGTCCTTTTTTGCTTCCCTCGTACCATTGGAAAATCAATGTGCCCTCTTTCGAATAACTCTCCACGCTGCTCATCGAGAAAAACTTCATATATATTTCATCGTATTCTACTAACGTTGATAGCGACAATGCGAGAATTCATCATGCGATGTTCAATTTACTTGGAGGAAACAAATTTTCACGTGTTATTGAAGAATGAAGAATTGTTCAACCGGGGGCACATTGATGGGTATATATCTTGACCCTATGACTGATCTTTTTCAATAGTACGAGGGAAAACGGAACGAAATTGCCAAAATTTGAAACACCCTGATGTATGTACATAGAACGATTCAGAATACGATAATCATTGATATTTATAATAATGATTGATACTCTTCATCCGTTTACTTTCTGAATATTTTCTGGGGGATTTCCCCTGCTGATGAGTTATACAGGAATTCGACCCTGGTGTATTCTGTGGTAATACATAGACTGACGTTCGAAACTGGAAATTCTATAATTCTGTTTTTCAAACTAAAAGCTACAGTGATCTGACCCATCACCTTTGCAACCTACTGATAAACGCTAGCCTACAGATATGTGTCAAGGTTCATTTTCCAAGAAAGCAGTATATAATCTCTTATCTCTACATTCATTAGCCTTCACATTTTAATTTAGCAAACAAGTTTCATGCAGTATCAAATGCTGCCAAGGTCAATTAATTTTATATCGATACAATTTTAACTAGGTTTCACATTTAATGAAAAGGTTTGAAGTAACGAAATATCATTATAAAGTTTGCCTTTCTTTATCGTTTCAGAAACCGTCAACTACAATCAGATTCTTCAATAGGACAGATTACTACACGGTACATGGAAGCGACGCTTTGTTCGCTGCCAAGGAGATATTCAAAAGTACAGCAGTTTGCAAAATGTTGGGCGCTGGTGAGAACATATTTTCTATCAAATACCACTCAGCGGTATTATCTCATCTAAACTGATGAAATACATCGTGTCAATTCCGTCGAATTGTGAAATAGATTAGAGAAATCTTTCCTGTTGATTCTGTTATTTATATATTTTTAATGCTAATTAACTTCTTTTTCAGACCCGTACAAAACGGAAGGATTAATACTGAGCAAATCTAACTTCGAGTCCTTTATTAGAGATCTTTTGTTAATCAAACAGTACAGAGTCGAAGTATTCGTGAATCAAGGATCTGCGAAAAACCAGGATTGGATTCCGGAGTACAAAGGCTCGCCTGGAAACTTGACTCAATTTGAGGATATTTTATTCAGCAACAATGACATCGCAGTGGGAACTTCGGTAATCGCTGTGAAACTTGGCGGCGAAGCAAAAAACCGGGTGAGAATTTTCAGTTTGGGAACAAATTTCACCAAATAAATGACAATTGAGTAAATAAACAAATAATTAGGGGATAAAAACTTGTTTTAATTACATCGTCGCATTATTAGAGCTGATTTTTATACTTCGCAGAAAAAAAACCTGGTAAGCTTTGGGGTAAAAATAAATAAATATTTTCCTCAAACACTTAGGTGGTTGGCGTAAGCTGCATAGATGCTGTTGAGCGATTAATTTCTGTTTGTGAATTTGCCGACGATGATTTATTTTCGAATTTAGAAGCGCTCGTGATTTCATTCGGGCCAAAAGAATGCTTACTGATCCAAGGAGAAGGGAGTCAGGAATTCCAAACTCTAAAACAGGTAATAGAATGAAGAATCAATGATATTCGCTGCTTACATCGTTGATAAAACATCATCCTGAAATGATCAATCTCTTGTAATGATTTCAGTTGATGGAGAGAAGCAACATCATGGTAACTCTGAGAAAGAAAAGCGATTTTTCAACCGAATCAATTGTTCAAGACATGAACACGCTGCTTCACTTCAAAAAGGGCCAGCAAAGAAATGCTCAGACACTTGTAGAAATGAATTTGAAAGTGGCGATGGCTGGAACAGCTGCGATAATCAAATATCTTGAAGTGTGTATCTCATATATTGCTGAAAAAAACTTTTAGGACTCAATATTCCATTCAATTAATCACACATTCCCTTGATCTTAACTTCTTTCAATTTTCAGCTAACGTCAGACGAAGGAAATATCAATCAGTTCCATATAAAACAAATGGAACAGTCTCGTTTTGTTAGATTGGACGCGGCAGCAGTACGAGCACTCAGCATCGAACCAAGATCCGATGTACAATCCGGACCGACCACAGGAGCTCCGAGCAGTATTTTGGGTCTATTAGATCGCTGTAGGACACCTCAAGGGCACAGATTAATGGCACAATGGATAAGGCAGCCGTTGAGAGACTTTGCTCTGATCAAAGAACGGCACGACATTGTGGAAACCTTAGTTAAAGATAACGAACTGAGATCCTCTCTGATGGAGGATCACTTGAGACGTATACCAGATTTTCAACAACTTGCCAAAAAGTTAGCTAAGAAAAAAGCAACTCTACAAGATTGTTGCCGGTGAGAGGGAGAGAACGATTTATTTAATTTAGTTTGCGAAGTATTTTTCCCCAAAATAGACTGTGAACAGAATAATTTATCTGTGAAGTACGAGAACCTCCCAAATTCTGTATCTACATCAATTCGTTTCCAGAATTTATTTCTGCGTCTCTCACTTGCCGGTACTGACGGAGCAATTATCAAACACAAAATGCGGCCCAGCAATGACTGCGATGATAATAGATCCTTTGAAAGAGCTTATTTCTGATATGGATAAGTATCAGCAAATGGTAGAACAGACTATAGACTTAGAAGCAGCAGAGAAGGGCGATTATATGGTGAAACCTGAATTTGATAACGATTTACAAGGTAAGATTCTACTTCTTAAATAAATTTAATAACGATTCAAGACCCCAGGTGTCATGAATCTGTACTTAACATACTTTACTCCCATTCTTACAGAGTTAAAATTGAAGATGAACGAACTGGAGGAAGAGATACAAGGCCAAATGAACAAAGTTTCCAAAGACTTGTCTCTAGATGCTGGAAAGACCCTCAAATTAGAATCTAATCAGCAAATTGGCTACTACTTCCGAGTAACATTGAAAGACGAAAAGACAATAAGGAATAAGAAGGGCTACACAACTATAGACTCCAACAAAAGCGGCGTGCGCTTCACAAATCAAAAGCTTACGTCTCTTAACGAGGACTTTATAAGCGTCAGAGACCAGTATTTTCAACAGCAGAAGACTGTCGTTTCTGAAATCATCGATATCGCTGGTTTGTAAGCTTTACTATTCGAAAAGAGAAAGAAATTACATTGGTCTGTGCTCTTTTTATCGCAAAGCAAAGACTCTAATCAATCATTATGTACAATTTTAATCTCCAGCTGGATATACTGGAGCAGTACATTCGATTGGATCCGTATCGGCACGCCTTGATGTACTAACTGCGTTTGCTTTGGCTTCGGCGAATGCTCCGAGAGCTTACGTTCGTCCTAAAATGTGTACGAGTGATGTTGGCGAGTTAACTCTGATTCAGGCAAGACATCCCTGCCTAGAACTCCAAGAAGGAGTTGATTTCATAGCAAATGATGTCAGCTTTAAAAGAGGTGGGAGATCATTGGGGACACAATATGGTATCATCTACCTACTTGGTAGACTTTAGACCATATAGAAAATATCATTTGATTTTTACAGACGAATGCACTTTCCACATTATCACCGGACCTAATATGGGCGGTAAAAGTACATACATAAGAACCACAGGAGTTGTAGCGCTGCTAGCCCATATCGGGTGCTTTGTGCCATGCGAAAAGGCAACTATTTCAATACTCGATTGCATTTTGGCAAGAGTTGGAGCTGATGATTCACAGACTAAAGGACTTTCTACCTTTATGACTGAAATGATCGAAACAGCAGCTATCTTGAGGGTAAAGATCGAGAATCATGATCTCTTGAAATCGATACATCTAACATGGTTTTTTGAATATCCTTGTGTATAAAATTTCCCAATTTTTCAGACTGCAACTTGCAACTCTCTCGTTATAATAGACGAACTTGGTAGAGGAACTTCGACTTACGAAGGCTGCGGAATAGCTTGGTCTATAGCGGAGTGGGTGACTTTAGTTAACTTTACCATTGAGTTATTAATTTTGTGCTACTAATGTCTGAATGAGATAAATTTTTCAAAATCTTTACAGTCATTTGGCCAGGGAGCTGAAACCTTACTGTCTTTTCGCTACCCATTTCCATGAGATTACTAGACTAGCCGAAGAAGTATCTACAGTTAAAAATCTTCACGTAACAGCAGTAGTCGGTGACAATAAACTCACTTTACTTTATCGCGTTAAACCTGGAGTTTGCGATCAGAGTTTTGGCATTCATGTTGCTAAAATGGCAAATTTTCCGGACGATGTTGTCCAGGTAATGACCAAATGTGAATTTCACATACGCCTATAGTGCGTAGGCTTTACTTATTAGTAGACAATTTTTTCGACGGAAAAACTAATGTTGAAAATTCGAATAGGAATTATTTATTATTCAATAACGATGAATGTCTTTGCTGTCTATAGGTCGCTGAGAAGAAACTGGCTCAATTAGAAGACTACCAGAAAGTGAATTTCGAAGGATCTGAAGATCAAGAGAGGAAGAGAAAAATTATAAAAGTAAGTATGATAGGTATAAGAAATGGGATCCAGCAAACATTATCAGTATTTCATAGTGATAAGATACGATCTAAAAAATCCGGATAGATATTTTTCAGAGATAACGGTTCTTCCACTTTATTACAGGACGGAGAAGATCTGATCAATAATTTTTCAGCAAAATGTAAGGCGCTTGATTTATCGTTATCAGAGTCAGAGATAGAAAGCGAAGTGCAAAAGTACAAAGAAGAAGTTCTATCTCACAACAACCCTTACATAAAGGCATTGTTATCAATTCCATGAAACTATTGACGTATAAAATAATCGTGAATGTATGTACAGCTACAATATTGCTTTTTTAATTTTTTTATTATCAGTATGTTTTATAATCATTCAAATAGCAATAATGCACGATGTGACTAGCCAGTAAAGTTCAACAATTCCAAGTCACGATATCATCCTTTGTTTGAACTACTATAATACTATAATAATTGAGGAGAAAAGAGATGTGATTTTCTATTTTTATAATAAAATAAAGGAAAAAACATTGAAAACGTTTATTCGAAAAGAAGTACCTAGGTAACAGCATAACTTGAACGATGCGCATAAAGATGATATTAATTGTGGGTTCTAAACTGATTTTTATTGAATAAATTGCTCTGTTTATTTTCCTGAGTTATACTAATTAGTCACAAGTATCAGCGCAATAAAAATCATTTGTTATAATAGGACCTTGAACTGTAGTTACCAACAGCACGTGATAATTACTCTTAATACATTAGATTTATTATCATAATAATAATAAAAGAAGAAGATATCATTGGAAGGTTTGCAAAACTCTATAGTGATTGTAATTATTAAATTCCATAAATAGATTTGAGATATTAATAACGAAAATAGTAATGAAAACGCACTCTAGAGTAATACATGAGAATAAGTTATATGTATGTAGTTCTGTTACTGTGAATGAATTCCTTGTGCCCGATGAGATCACGGGTTAAATTTCTCTGTGGGAAGCCTACGCCCTTCGTGGGAATGGAATGCAGCCTGTAAGGGCCGACCAAACCAGTTATTATACTCCATACTGGTTTGGTCAGCTAACTTCTTCTGCCCTAAACGAAAAATAAAAATAAAATGATCATTGGAATGCCAAAGGTCTGTGGAGTGAAACATTCTCCATTCACCACAACGCAATATTATATATATATATATATATATATATACGTGAGGTTTTCAGCCTTTTATATATTTTATAACACATCAAGTTTCAAGATAAAATATCAACCAAGAATAATCATTGTTCATTTCCTCTTTGTGATAAATGAGAGTAAAGTTTTTTTTTTTTTTAATTTTAATTTTTTCTTGCATGGCAGTTGAAAATTAAGTAGTTATTTCAGGAAAGGAATGATAGAAATCGTATTGAAAAGAAAAATGGAAAAATATGGGTATACCAATTGAATTTCATTATTTATTTAGAATCTATAATATATATTATACCGATTTAAAGAGATCATTTTTCCAACATTTTTTACGTACAGGATATAAATCTGATTCAATAGATATTTGAAAAGGTATAGTTTAGGTGTAACTAAATACAACGAACGAACGGACGAAAAAAAAAATAAAGAGCCTTGAGAATTTAATTTAGATTATTTTTTCTATGTTCCAGTACATTACGTATACACATCAAATGAATAATACTGTTTCAGACTGTGTTGAGTAAGTCCTATGGTAGAGAAATAGAAAAAGACAAAATAGAAGAAAAAGTCGTCCTAAATAAATATCAGGTTTTGTTAGAAGAATTTAAACTTACTGAAAATTATTTATTAATTAAAATCAAAAATTATCAGTGAGGGTTATTGATGTTAAAGCGATCGTTGAATAATGAATAAAATAAGGAATAAGATTTAAAGAAAAAAAGAAAGAAAGAAAAGAAAAGAAAATTCACAATATGAAACTTGCTTCGATTCTATTTGAGAATTTATTTTTCAATTTCTTTTCCCTGTTTCTTGCATTCCTTAATCCTTATTCCTTATTATTATTATTATTATTATTATTAATAATATTATTATATTTTCTAAGATAGCTAAAAAATTATTTAATTATTAATATATACCTAATTAGTTATTATTTCCTAAATATTTTCGGATATATTACAGGGGTAATAATATATAGATTAGCTTTAAAGCATATGGAACGGGAATAGAGGGCGTTTTGTTGTTTTTTTTTTTTTTCCGTATGTGGTTTCTCTGTTTAGTTTACAGAGTTAGTGTTATTCAGATTTTATAAACACTCAGCCAGGGGCACTAGCGAATTTCTATCACACAGTAATAATACACAGTATGAGAAAAATCGATTAAACGCCACTGTTCCTTACTATTTCTCAGTTAAAATGATATTTGATATATTCAAGACTCGTGAAGTTTAAAAATAAAAATATGAAGAAAAGAAAAATGCGTGATACGGGGGAATTACGAAAAGAGAAAAGAAAAATAGATGTTGTCTTACTTTTCCAGGAAGCAAGGCTTAGGCAACTAAAGAAATTTCAATATAAAAATGATCTGAAAAAATCGTTGAATTCAAAATCGAATAACGCTTTCGAAACCCCAAACTAGCATTGCCTCCTGACTGATAGTGATGAGGAGAGTCATGTCCCCTCAGAGAAATATATTTTATCAGATATATATTTCTCCTAAAAACTATTATGAAATAAATGCTCTAACAGTCATTTTAAAGGGTTCTCTGCACACGGCACAAGTCGTTAGACTAGGCGCGCACTTGACGCATGCCACCATGTGACCACAGGGCAAAAAAACAACGCCCAATTCTTCGGTGTAACATATTTTGCACAGTCTTCCATCGTCCATACGTTTATCCTCAGGTTCTTGACTACCGTATGCGCTATCTATGCTCTTACGTCTTTCCGTCTTCGACGGTGTTTCGCTTGCACTTTCTTCAACTTCCATCGGCTGTTCAACTTTCTTTATATAATTTGGCAAGACGAGGTTTTTCGTTTCCTGAAAGACGATAAAATATCAGTTAATCAAATGTTATTCACTTCATGTATCTAAAAAATAAGAAACGATTGATTCAAGTAAACTATCTAATGTTTCAAAAAGAAAAAAAAAATCACCTCGACTGACGGTTGCGGTCTTGTAAGCCCCTTGACCTGATCGATGAATGCCTGTCCTTTGACGGTAATAAGATAATAGCATTTTGAAAACCACAACGCGTGTTGTTCCCACGGGTTGTCTACCGGCTCCCAGTCTTTAAGCCCACCCCCGCAGTGATAACAAAGTGTTTGATCCCCTTTACCGGTGTAAAAGAAACCAGCATCTGCGAGCTCCTCCTTAGTTTGCTTCATAGATTTTGGCCAAAATTCAAAAGTCCTAAGCCTAGTATCTCTGCTAGCAAATTGCGGATGTTGTGGTTCTTTGGGAAGCCCGATACCCCAACTTCCTAATTGCGCGGTACTCAAGTGTTGGAAATTAGGAGAAGAGGAACAACACCCAGTAGTACTTTCGGGTCTTATATCAATTCCATATGGTCCGCAAACGTCTCTTGCCCTAGGTAGAGGAGGTGGAACATCTGCTGGGTCAGTTCCTACAGGCACATTACCGCATGGTATTTTTCTAACGAATCTACACCTCTCAGACCATCTTTGGTGTTCGAATTTAGGATCGTCGCCTTCTACCCATTTGCAAATTTCAACTCTGCACTCGAAGCACCTCACCTTGTCTCCTTCATTTGTATAATAAAATCCAGCCTCGGCTAATTTCACAGGATCTATGAACGGCACAGGCCAATTTGCGTAGCTATTTCTTCGCGCTGTTTCAAAACGGTATTGATTTCTGTCGTCTGTTTCGTCATGATGATGGTGTTGACGAGGTGGCGGATGTCTAGGTGTATATTCTCTGTACGGCGGTAAATCTGACTGATGATGAGCTTGGTAGCGGGGTGCGCATAGATCAGTCGTCATTTGTAATTGTGTTGCTAAGGAAATTTCTCAATGAAATTATTTCCTTTTCTTTGCGCTGGTTTTTGTTTCTCTCCACTTTCTCTCTTTTTTTCTTTTTTCTTTATTCTTTTCTTTTTTTTTTCTTTTTTTTTTTATTGAAGCCTTGCGATTGGACCCTGAAATTAACAGAAAATAAATTTTTATAATTTTCCTAATAAGTAGATAAAAGAAAAAAAAAAAATCATGTAATTCAAGTTGCTTGCCTATTATAGGGGCATGGATCGACCCGCCTTTAGGAAAACTCACGGTATATGATTTTTTTTTTTTTTTTGTTCGTTAAAATATAACACAATATTGTTTTTTCGTTTAGAAATAAAACGAAACAAAAGGAAGGTAGTAAGAAGGAAAGAAAAAAAAAAAAATTAAATTAAAAAATAGAACAATTGAATTGCGAAATAAATGAGAAAGCGGTCGGTTGATAATAACAAAACGTATTGTGATAAGAATTTATTTACGAAAAGAAATAATGATTTATTATTCTGTTTCATAGTCAAGTTTGTTTGTTTTTTTTTCTTTCTTTTCTTATTATCTTATCGAATCTAAAAACCGTATAAGCTCGGGTCCCAGCTGCTTGAAAGGATATACGATTAAACTCGTAATTCTCTACGCCCTATTATACCTCTTATCGAAAGAAAACAAAAAAAAAAACAAAAAAAAAAAAAACAAGTGAGTGAGATTTTGACGAATGACCACAAAGCGGAATGTGGTTAATTAGCGAAAAGAAAATATTTCGAGAGACTTTCAAGTGTTTCTTTCCTGTAGCTATATAAGGAATATCTTATCGCGTATACATATACGTATGTATATTATACATGTATGTACTGCGTCAATTCAATCGGGTCGGGTAAAAGCCAGCACCGCAACAAGGCCACCATATACCATATACCACACGACGGAACGAACGGAAAATTTATTGAGGCATAAGTTCTCGCTTTATAATACGATACTGTGTAATTAAGATAAAAGTATATTAAGATTGTGAGATTGGCATCAATAATTATGAAAAATAACTCACGTAAAATATTGAGGCTTAGAAAAATTGATATAGTGAGTGCGTATATATATCCGTAGTTTAATCTTTTACTATAAAAATGATGGTATGATTTTTAAACACAGAACACAATCACAAAGTTTCGAGAACTGCCATGTTGAGTCTGTACAGCAGGGCCAACTGGCAGAATCGAGGGAGAGGAGGCGCCGTGTCGGCCGTGCTGTGCCGCTCCGCTTCGCTTCAGGCTGTTTATTATAGTGTAGGTGAATACATTCTCGTTTTTCGAAGTATTAACGCTACTACACACACAAACTGGCGTCACTGAAAACAGAATGAACGCACGGCAGGCAGGCGGTTGGCTGCTTTCGATCTGTGACGACTATACTGGAAGTATCTGCGACGTTGCCACGTTATCTAACTCTCACGGCATAATCATTCATCATTTAGTCTTCGTTTATTTCCTAATTCTTTACTCTACTATCATATTTCTCTCTCTCTCTCTCTCTCTTCCTCTGGGTATTCTACTTCCAATGTGAAACCAATAAATTGAATTTTCTTATTATGTAATGAATTCCATCCCTACTGTTTTACATAAGTAAACAAGTTTTCCTGCTTCTTTATTATTATTTTTTTCATTTTTTTTGTTCAAAGAGAAGAAACCAGTTCCGTGAATTTTTACAGCTACATGCGTATCCCAATTTCGATAATTCTCTTCTTTTCTACATTCTATACATTCTAGGTTCAGTTTTCTTTGGCAACAATGCGCATTTCGTATTGTAATAAGTAAACAATCAAACAGGAAGAAGGCAAAGAACAGAACTTTCACGTGTGACTTTTGATATTATATAAATCGGAAAGTTTCTAATATTTTAAAATCGTATATTTAGGCTCTGGCTAAGTTAAGAGGGACTAGAATTCGGCCTTTTTTCTTACCCCATAGTACTACACATAGTATTTCTGAGAAAAAAAAACCCGACCCAAGTTGCAGAGCGCAGGCTGTGAGCCGAGCCTGGAATGCTCTATCTATACATAGAACAGGATATTGAGTATACATATATATCTATGTATATCTTCTTAGTGTGCTGGTTTTGAAATACGTTTGTGTAATTTCCCGCATACCGCATACGTCCGTCGGGTTTCTTTGTAATAATATGAAATACTAAAAGGAAGAATGAGACCGTTTATCAATTACATGATTCGTCATATGTATATTTGAGCGATGAAATTTTCCCGGTAAAAGATTAAAATAATCAAAAAGAACACATTTATGCGCCTATACATACATACATATTATATGTACAATCATTTGACTTGTCCGTCAGTTCTTGCACTACGGACTGTACAGAAGATATTAAACTTCCACGTGATCAAAGTATACCATAATGGATAGCGTGACGTATGTATCAGCCTTGTCGACCTTTATCAATGTGTTAGTGAATTCGTACATAGCATCTCACACATATAAGCATTAGTGTTTTTTTGTTGTCTTTATTTCTTTTCCTTTTCCTCTTTTTTTTTTTAATGATACGAAACGTCGCTATTTACATTAACAACATATCGTGCGGTGAGTGAGTCACACGCATATACACACAGTCGCACAAAAATTCTGATAAATACAAAGGCTTCGTGGCAGGAAAAAAAAACCACGCGTTTGTTTCTAATAAGGTTTGCAGTAATCCAGTAATTTACAGAGTTCTGAGAAATTGATAAAACAAAAGAGCCGTACAGATACGATTTGAAATTCGAACGCTCAGGCCAGATGTATACCTATTTTGATTGGAACTTAGGGCCGTTCAACATCTAATAGCATTTTCGACTGGGCTACACCGAGCTACACTAGTGTAGTGTGTAGCTATCTTCATCCTGTTTCTTTTCTATAAGGAAGACAGATATAGAGATGGCTACACTACATCAGTGTAGCTCGGTGTAGCCCCAATCGAAAATGTTATAAGATTTTGTTGTTTTTTTTTTTCGATAATGATGTTAATGATAATAATCTGTTATCAAAACTCGCATTAGATAATGCGTTATGGATTAAATCTAATCATCAACGCGACGATGATGAAGAGTTTGTCGATTATTAATTGCGGGTTAAATACATGGCTAAAGATTTGAGTCGAAATTTTTTTTTTTTTGTTTTTTTCTATCGAGTAAATATTAATCGCAAACACATATACATCGCGCGCCTGCGGGTTCAAAAGCAGATAAACTTTTAGATTATTATCGATGGTAAAAAAAAAAAAAAAAAATATTATTTGAGACGTAGTAGGTTTTTATCTTTCACTAAAATCGTTATTCAACATATGTGTTATGTACCCGTATATAAAATTTGCGATTTTACTAATTGTAATACGATTATGTGAGGTTATGATAACCTATGCGTTTATACTTAGACACATACCTAACTTTTATTCATGAATGTTAATATATATATGTGTATGTATATTTTTATTAAGAGAAAAAAATAAAATAAAAACTATACCTCGATTGAAAAGAAAAGTAGTAAATATTATATCAGCCTTCCGAAACGCAAGACACACAACCACACCGGACAGCCCGAGTTTAACTGTTCCTGCATTTGAACGCTAGTCTGTTAGAGATAATTAGAGGGAGTTGACGGTTATTTCCACGCAATAACAAAGGGACTTTCAACTTCATTGACTTTTGACCAGAGGCATCGGTCGCAATCGGAAAATTATCATAGTCAACATATTAATGAATAAACGGAAAGTCACAATATTCATATATGTTGATACTTAAATTATATATACAATACTGTGGTCGGGTATATATCATCAATATTAATAAGAATAATGATATCATATGCTAATACGTATTCGTCAGACTACTAACAAGGCGATGCATCCGAATGTGTGTAACCAATTCTATAGAAATGACAATGAGCTAATTTTGAGTATGTGCCTATCGCCCTTGACTATTAAGTGGTGATCCCCTTCCCCTTGGAGATGGATATAAGTTATTACGAAAGTTGGATTGTACAATAAAATATACGCTCATTTAATATAGAAAATTTCTTCCTCTATATTGCGAGTAATTTGTCATCGGAGAGCTAACATTTTTCCCAAACCGCATCCGTCCGTATATCGTAATATATAAAGAAATATCATATGATTAGATATATTTTTTGAAAGGAAACGGAACCACATCCTTATACTATACAGAGCGATTACGTGACAAGTAACGCGCCTAAAAAGTAAGCAAATTGGAAACGCCTGCATCTAGTATAGCTCAAACAGAAAAGCAAACCGATCTCCGATGTTGAGCTGCTCAATGCACGAGTTTCCCGTTTACCTACTTTTTAACCGCGTTACTATCCGAAGAATCGCTCTGTACATGCGTTATCACGAGCAGGCGTTGGCGCCTGGTATAGTAATTGAGCTTTATGAAAAGATAAGGGTTTCATATTTTCGTCAATATTGCAGCACCGAAATTCAAAATTCGTTATCGTTATCGTTATCGCGCCTATCGTTAATCTCAGTATCATTTTACAATCGCAAATATTCAATTCTAGCTGCTATAAGGCGCTTAACGGAAATTTTATAAACTAAAAACAATATGCGGGTTTTTGAATTCCCGAAATCGTGGATGCGTATTAAATCCACGGATTTAGTCGCGGGGATTACCATTATTACGAAAGATCATTGTCATTATACTTTCGAACTTTACGTGTGACACCAATATTTATTTTATTGTTATATCATTTCATTACAGATTATTTTTACCCTCAATTTTTAACGATCATTATTTTCACCTATCATTCTATAATACATTAAGAAATATCCTTTTAAATCATATAATAGATATACTAGTATCTAAATACCGTATTACTACGTGAGTGTTTACAGAATACGCGGTAAAATTCAAATAAATTTAAATCCGATTCAGAATATATAAACTTAAATTAAGAAAAGAAAAATCTTCATGACATCGTAACAAAAGTACAACACAACCGCTATTAATTTATGTAACTTCTGATTTCCAAAATTATAGGATATCTGCTGCACTTACTTCTGTGTCGGAAAAAATTCAAGGCAGTTTAATGTATCTTGGATTTTTTTTCCAAACACTAATGAAAAAGATTCTCGAATTCGATTGAATATAAAATAATATTCAAATATTATCTCCGCGAAATTTAATGATTATTATATCAAAGTAAAAGATGAATGAATTTAGGAACTGCTATGGGAATACAGTTAAATTTCACCTACCGATCACATATGCCAAAAAAACGACGATTAGAACGTTTTTAAACGAATAGGAGATCCAGTCCAATCTGCTTCCACTCTCGGAGCCTAACTGTAATGATTGCTGCAAAGTGCCGCGATATGTTATATGTGTCGCTTCGCTTATCACACTATACCGATCTAATCATCTACGAACATAAATAAAACATTCGAATGTAAGCATTATCACGTATTCTCGTCCTGAACAAATGTACTATAAACAGAAAATACTATTTTTTATGAAAAACAAAGTCAATAATAATTAACGGCATATAATCTCTATGATATCTTCTGTTTTTTTTTTTTTTTACAGATCTATTAACGAGATATTGATATTACAACATAAGATTCTCATTTCAATTCACACTAGTTTACAATAAATTGAAGACAATTTTTTCAGTACTTGTTATTTGCATGATTATAGAATTTTTCTATCTTTTTTTTTTTTTTCTACTTTGTATCTCCTCAGAATAATTTAAACTACTATAAATAAATAGTATGTACCTATATGTATTCAACTGAAATTCTTGAAATTCTTGAAATTCTACAAAAAAAATCACCTTTTTGAGGAAAGTTCTAATGATTATCAATCATCAACTGAATTTATAAAGTTTTCGTATGTAACTGGAAACTAGACATACGCATTTGACTCTGTACTATTCCTTTGTATCTTATATCTTATCTTAATTATCAAACTGTTAAGATATACAATCGCTGAATGACACCTTGAAAAGTAAAATTCAAAGAAAGCTAGCTAGCTATGTTTACTAGGTCTAAAATTCTAAGCATTCAATCGTTTTAATATGAAAACTAATCAGAACGGAAATACTATAATGAATAGTCACTCTGGAATAATGTACATGATTTTATTCAGCTTCAAGCTTATTCAACGTTTAATAGTATCATTAAATATAGTATCTATTCAACAAAATAAATAATTAAATATCTCAGAAAAAATAAATAGTGCATATCGGTTCTTGATTATGTATCATCATAAGTTAGTATAGTTAACAAGTTATTATTCTTAAAACTATGGAACAGATTTAGATTTTCTTTTCTTTTCTTAAATTTTACACAGTTTACAGTTTAGTCGATTTTTATTCATAAATTAAAAAATAATTGTATAATCAATTTCTCACAGATAAACGAACACCTGAATGATCGTTATAATCTGTGAGATATAGAACTAGGATCTAAGTACCTACTGGCTACTTTTGCAAGCCAATTGAAACGATTATTTCGCAGAAAGATATGGTATTTCTCTTGTCGAGATTTGTTTTCTTTTCCTCTATACTAAAACTGATCGTAATAATAATTTTTTTTAAATCGCAACGAAAAAAAAATACAAAGCTTGTTTTTTTCTTTTAAATAAATATGAGATGAAATTAATTAATCTATGAAAAAATTTGTAAAACTTTTCAACCCTAGTATAATATCGTACGTAAGTGCTGTATTCAAATAATCAGCAAAACAAAAAATATATTGAAAATAAAATAAAACGCTATAAAGGGTGTATAATTTTGGTGGGAATATCAATTCGTCTGATTTAAATTTAAATTATGCTAAAAAGGTGCGAACTGTTGCTCGAATCTCTTGTCTACACATTGGACAGTGTTTTAGAGATGGGGCACAGTGTACGCAGGTCGACAAATGACCGCAGGGTAAGAAAACCACCGCCACTTCCCTGTCCATACAGATTTTACACAACCGAGCTTCTTTTAGTCTTCTATTCTCTTCCTCCAACGAAACTGTACATCAGAATAAAAATATTGAAATTAAAAATTTCAGATTTAATTTGGTAATTAAATAGTAATAAAAAAGTTTATAAATTACCCGAAGAGTCATCGGCCATTGTATTTCTCTGTCTCTGGCTTCCTTCCGCGACTTCGTTGCATGTAGGATTTATAATAGTATCGCCGTTTTGATCAATGCCTTGCAAATTGCTTTCCTGCACTCTTTGTTCTCCGTTTAATTGTTCGCTTTGACTATCCGAGTCGCTGATTGTCCTCGTTGCTATGACTCGATTTAATAGATTCGTTAATTCTGCCGACGGGGATTCAGGGGTGTGAAGATCAGATCTATACACGAATAAAACATGTTGAAAAGCCAAACAGCAAACGGTTTTTCTTCAGTCTTAAAATCTTGAGTTTACCTGCTATCATCTTCCCTAGATTGTACATGTAAAGCATCTTCGATAAGCTGATCAGCATTTGTATACGGAATGCCGGTTTGCTCCATTCTTTGCCTCAGCGCTACTCTAACTCTGCCAACGTGTAATCCAATTTCTAAAGCAGCCTGAAATTTCAAAAGAAAGAATCAATTCAATTCGTATTTTTTTAAACTTCAGATTCTGCGAATTCAATTTTTAGCTAGCTTCACGTTCAGGCATGTTCATATTTCCTGTTAAAACATTTCATAAAAAATAAGTCGGATGTGTATCATATTCTATTCTCATTCCATTGTCAGAATTTGAGATAGCAGCTTGGAGGAAGTGATAACGCTATATCAGTATCGACCGAAATCACAGTTCCTGTGTAATTCCCCCGTTGGATCATGCAATATGACGAATTCCATATTTATTATATCATTACCAATGCTGGAGCTGTGTTAAGTAATTCTTCGATCTCAGCCTCCGTAACATTTCTTACAATTGGTGGAGCTGCACTCGACAGTGAAGATAAAGGAGTTTCTATTACGTCACCAGAGCCGTTATCTGGTACTCCAATAAATATCTGCAAATAAAAATCCAATAAATAGATACCACAACATAAAAACAACTTTCTTCTGTTTCTGTGACTTGGCGTTATTTAGAATCGTAGAAAATTTCTGAATTATTCAATACCGATGGATCCAATGGCGGTCGATTGTCTATACAATGTTTGATGAATTCTTGTCCTCTAACTAAGGACACAAATCCGCATCTTGGAAACCATCTGGCATGTTCAGTCCACGCATCGTCTGTTGCTTCCCAATTACGTAATCCTCCGTCGCAGTAGAAGCATCTGACTTGGTCCTCGACTCCTGTTGAAATGCACAGCGATGATAATCTCATATTAATTTAATATCCACTCCACTCCACTCCAATAAGGTGAAATAAACAAACTATTCATCGAACTTACCGACGTAGTAAAAACCAGCGTCAGCCAGCATTTGGGGAGTTTGTCGCAAGCTTTCAGGCCATCCTTGATAGGTTCTCAATCTACCTTCGTAAGTTGCGTGTTTTGGTTGCCGAGGCGCGGTATGAGCTTGAATACCAAGCTCCGAGAGATCGGAGCCAGCGCCTGAAGCTAGTTTAACATTTCCCAACTCGACCTTCTGGGCAGACACTGCTATGTTGAAAAAAACAAAATCACAAGGTTTTAATCAGCTCTGAAGTGCTCGTAATTTATTTGTTTCATTACTCCAGCGGGAGTATCAGCCTCTTCAGCTTTCCAAATCCATTTTTATTATTCCAACTAACTAAATCAGACAAAATTACTTCAATCAAGTTACCTTGACCCATCTGCAGAATCGTTCTCAGTAAAAAAAGAACCAATAATAACAAGATGGAATTAACGTCAGCTAATATACAGCCTGGTGACATTGCCAGAACAGTTATAATTAACTCTGCTATTGCTATACGATACCTAACGTTACGTATATCTCAATTTCAGTGCCATCTTCTGCAATAATATCTTATCCAATTTGTTACGTTTCATTTTGTCAACCAGATTTAATAATCTACTAATAAAATTACAGTAGAGCGTCGATTATTCGAACTTCAGTTATCCGTAACGTCAATTATCCGAGTGACGATTTGGTTATCCGAAAAGTCAATTATCCTAAATTGAACGAATCATTGTTTTTTTTTGGCCTATGAAATACTGCTTGGTCCCGAATAGTTCTGATAATCGACGCTCTACTGTATTTCAATAAAACAATATCAAATATCTGTGCCTAAAGCTCGTAAATATTTCATACTTTCGGCGTTGTCTCGATGTAAGTAAAAATCACATGTTGGAAAGTGGATTCTGTGCTCTCTGTCTGGATCGTCACCCGGTTCCCACTTTATAACAACTCCTCGACAAAAGGCGCACTCCACCTATGTAAATACATAATAAATAGATAATCGACCAAACCAAAATACTGCGGCATATCAATTTGAAGAACATTCAATGTAGAGATGAAAATTTTCAGTCGGTGTGCTTTAAAGAATCTTGGATTACGAGTTAAAAATTGCGATTTTCGGAAAAAAGAAAGGGGTGAAACTATGCTTACCATGTCTCCTTCTTGTGCATAATAGAAACCTGCCCTGGCGAGGCTTTCGGGTGATACGATCATCGGCACGGGCCAATTAGCAAAGGATCTTAATCTCTGTGCTTCTGTTCTGTATTCGACGATGGGCTGTTGTGTACGTGAAGAGGTGGATCTAACCGCTGATATTTCATTTGTAATATTTTGTGGAGATGAGGTAGAAGACGATGATATTATATTGGTTGATGAGATTAAAGGTACGTTGCAAGTATTTGAGGGATTTAAAACAAACGGACAATTTGGATCGACCTGACGATGTCGGGCCATTACTTGATCGCCGTAATTCCATTCCGATATTTTACAACCGCATAAAAAACACTGAACTTCGAAACTTCTACCGGTATAATAAAACCCGGCTCTTGCTATACGGTTGTAATCTACGGCCGCGTTTCCAGGCCAATCTGAAAACGTTCTTAACCTATTCTCTTCGACGTTCATAGTCTCGTTTATAACAATTTTATGCTATATACTAATCGGATGATTGTTATTTTCAAAAGATTAATTATTTCGACTTTATCATATAGATTTATAATAATATTTTAGGGACATTCTTCTACCATCAACGTTAACACTATAAACGATCAATTTTATACATTTATTGACATTTCGGTACAGCGAAAAACCACACACATACGTCAATCGTCACGAGACTATAGTAGGCTGGGATACAGCTGGATCGAAGAACATAACCTATTAATAAATAATGTTTCCAAATAGAATTCGAATATGGAAACTAAAAATCACGAGATTTGAAATAAATGATTGAAATTGATGCTTGGGTACTCGATATTTGATAATAATTTACCATTAGATTCGAATTTAAAAAGAAATTCATATATTTACGTCAAAATATTTACTCAAAAAGCTACTGCTACGTTTTTCGGATAGCAAACTCGCGATATAATATGTCGATAGTCAAATTCATTCGTTTTGATTAGTGGTTTCAAAAATTGAAACTTAACATTTCGTATGTATGCAGGAGGGGATATAACCTTGTGAATAATAACGATGAAATACATTCAGTCGACAAACAAGGTTCTTTTTTTTTTATTGTTTTATTTTATTTTTTTAATTATATTCACATTAATTTATGTATTTCGATAGATACTTTCAACGTATCTATTATTGAAGTTCAGCTCATTGTTGATTCATGGGTAAATGTAGGTTTAACATTACATAAACAATGAATAATTAATGAGATAGTAATGAGGATTTGTCATCATCGTTCCATATATCATCCATCGTCAAACATGATAGCATTATTATTGTGCCGCCATTTTATTCGAATTCCTTGTAATGATTCAAAACAAAGAATACAGGTTAGGATAGGCCAGACTGGGTTAGGGTTAGGTTAGGTTATGTTAGGACGGAAAAATCCGCTTCTAAATATTCGCAACGCGCATGCGCATTTATCTATACATATACTATACATAATACGCATATTTTGATGTGTTGATTGAAACACGAACTATAGTAAAAAAAAACTAACCACATCAGCTGCCATGTCCCGGGACTGTTGACCTTTTGATAACAAATGAATATTACGCAAATAAATGAACACACGTATCTAGTTGATTTTTAAACTGATTTAGTTTAGAACGTATTTCGAACGGTGTAAAAGAGTTTTTTATTTTATAGTTTATACACGATAATTAACACCGTATAATACGTAAAAATGTTGAAAATAGCCAAGGTATGATACTTTTATATTCAAATTTATATTGCACATACATCTATTAACATTTAATTTCAATATGTTAATAATATATTCGACAAAAAATATTCTCGTAATTATTGTTACGTAAGATTTTCTTATCTAATGCTTTTACTTATCATCATATTTTCGCAATCACCTGTTCAATTTAACATAGTAGAAAACATAACCTCTTTTTCTCATTATTACACAGGCATTAGCATCAAATTCAAGAGCCTTTAGCTCAAAGGTGAATCTAAATGATGTTGTTATCGTTAGCGCAGCTCGAACTCCCATGGGATCTTTTCGAGGATCTCTATCTTCTCTATCGGCAGGAAAACTTGGGGCAGTCGCTATACAGGTGAAATTAATAAATGACAAAAAATTGTCTTTCCTTTTTCCCTTAAGTATTATTTTTATTGAAAAAAATTCCTGGATTTTATCGTCAAGAATTTATTCAATTTTTGTAAAATGAAAATTTTACAAAGAACAACGTCGTTAAACGTTTTCAGTTCCATAAAAAAAAAATAAAAAAAAATTCAATCTCTAGGCAGCTATCGAGCGCTCTGGTCTTTCCAAAGATCAGATACCTGAGGTATACATGGGCAACGTGTGCCAAGGCGGTCAGGGTCAAGCCCCGGCAAGACAGGCTGTGATTTTTGCAGGTCTGATTCATTTTCGGATTTTTAATATGAGATCTAATCTTTCATCTTTTGACGTCTTGGAACATCGATAAAGATTTTTGTCCTTTTTATTTGCTCCATCAGGTCTTCCAAAGTCAACAGTTTGTACAACTGTAAATAAAGTTTGTTCGAGCGGAATGAAGAGCGTCATGCTGGCTTCGCAAGCTCTGCAATGCGGCCATCAAGACGTTGTCTTGGCTGGAGGAATGGAGTCTATGTCAAATGTTCCGTTCTATATGAAAAGGGGCGAGACAACTTACGGTGGTTTAAAAATAGAGGTATAAAAAATGTTTCAACTTGTTTACAAATCGTTATCTTTTATCTACAAGATAAGAAATTCTGCGCGTACGAAATTGCAGCACTTATAAATGGCTGATTGTTTCGAAAAAGTTCGATATCCAATCTATTTGTTTAATTTTTTTCACCATTTTTATACATCTAAAAGAATTTTACTGAACAAAAATTGAATTTTTATAATCAATGAGATGCCGGATAAGATTTTTAAAGACTCGATTCATTCCGCTGCTTTTTGCAAGGAGCTGTTATTCATTTTTATGTCAATTTTCTTAACAGGATGGAATCGTATTGGATGGTCTTACGGACGTTTACAACAAATTTCATATGGGAAATTGCGCCGAAAACACTGCTTCAAAGTTGGGAATAACTCGTCAGCAACAGGACGAATTTGCCATAAATAGTTATAAGCGTAGCGCCGCTGCTTACCAACAAAATGCTTTCAAGGATGAACTCGTTTCAGTAAATGTACCGCAGAAAAGGGGACAGCCTGATCTCGTTTTCTCCGAAGACGAGGAGTACAAAAGAGTGAACTTTGATAAGTTCTCTAAACTCAATACCGTATTTCAGGTAAAAGGACTTCCATGATTCTTCAGATACATAAATGTTTATTAAACTGTTTGAAATGACGTCGTTTTTTCATTAAATCTTGATTTTGAGTTCAAAAAAAGGATGATTACTTCTTTCTATTCGTCTGAATCTAGTCTTTCTTTGATTTTAAGAAAGAAAATGGAACCGTAACAGCTGGGAATGCTTCTACACTAAACGACGGAGCTGCAGCTCTGGTGTTGACCACTTCTGACTATGCGAAAAAATTGAATTTGAAACCTTTGGCGAGAGTGGTCGCTTTTCAGGATGCTGAGACTGACCCTATCGACTTTCCTATCGCACCATCGCTGGCTGTCCCAAAGGTGAATCTATATCCCCATCTAAAGAGCATTCCTTCAATATTTCTTACTGTTTTGATAAAAACTCCGAGTTAAATATCATTGCTGGCTTTTTTGTGACCATGAATCTCGGTTTCATAATCTCTTTTTACTTTCCAAGTTGCTGGAGCGGGCTGGAGTGAATAAAAGCGATATTGCGATGTGGGAAATCAATGAAGCATTCAGCGTCGTCGTTCTTGCGAACCAAAAAATCCTAGATATCGATCCAAGCAAAGTTAATATCCACGGAGGAGCCGTTTCTCTCGGTCATCCGATCGGGTAAGACCAGTTATTTAATCCTCTGCATTAAAGCTTGTGAAATTGATTAATTTCCACAGATTTAATCAATCCGATAATTTTCTTTACACAAATCTTAAATCAATGAAATTACAGTATGTCTGGAGCAAGACTGGTTGTCCATTTGGTGCACGCATTAAAACCCGGAGAGAAAGGACTTGCTTCGATCTGTAACGGAGGGGGTGGAGCGTCTTCAATTTTAATTGAAAAATTGTAAGTTTATTTGTGTAGAATTTCGCTCAAATCAATTTTAATACGATCAGAATTTATCTGCCTCGTCTAACGACTGGAACTTGAAACGCGTTTGATGATCGAATGTATGAAACGACTCGAGACAAAATTAGTCTGAATCCAGTTTGAATATTCCCCTCAAAGTCATAATTCTGATTACAATATATTTTTAGTAACGTTTATCTAAGAGTTCGATTAATTTATCATTGTAATTATAATTATTAATTATAATTATTAATTATAATTATTAATCGAACGATTGTTAATTGCATTTATATACCTAGTATATCATATATTTTTCATGTTTTTCTACAATGTTGTTATTATGATATAAAGATTATTAAATATTTTTATCCATAAACTGTAAAGCTGTACTTTCTGTAATTTGTGAAAAACAAATCCTATACTATATTTGACGATAGTACGATGATGTTTTCTCAAACATCGCGATATACGTAGCGCTTCTTTTTCTGTCTTTATATTCGACAGAACAAAATAATGAAAAAAAAAAAGGGTGGAAAATCATTTATACCTATAATCTTGATCTATAGGTCTCACAGAATATCATCACCGCCAAAATTAACATTATTTACAAAGGATCCGTGTCCGTTATGTGATGTGGTAAAAGAAGAATTGAAAAATCGATTTGCTGGTCGTTACCAGTTAGAACAAATCGACATCACCGCTAATGGAAATGAAAATTATTATCATTTATACCGGTATGAAATACCGGTGATTTTTTTAGAGGGTCAATACCTTTGCAAACATCGTTTGGACCACGATATTTTAGATAAAAGATTAAAGAATTACAATCATTAAATTTTATCGTAATATTACTATTTCAAATGACAAATAAAATCCCGCCAATTATTCAAACGCAACTTTTCCCGCCATTCATTTACTCATAATAATTTTATTACGTTTATTTTATTTATTTTTTTCTCAAATTCTTTATTATCGTCATTGAAAACATTACAATAATTATCGTTTATGTATAGTAATCAATCGCTCCATGATTTATGTATGTAGTATATATATTTTATATCATAATTACGTACGGAGTAAATTTTTTTTCGCATTACTATTTAGCGCTGATTTATTGTATTCTTTCCTATTACATTTCGGTGAATATAGGTATACATCTATGTATGTATCTATAGTAATCTCGTAAGATTTTGCGGTAAGTAAGTAATAGGACAAATTCTCGAAAATTACTTGTAGACGGTATTACAAAGATATATATATATAATATATCTAAAGAATTTATTTCCTAAAGACGAAATTACGGTTTATGATGATAGCGACTTTACCTACATGTATATATCTCAAGTTTTTACCTGCTCTATACACAGTTTTGCAAGAACCGTTATAATTTACTTTACATACACACGCGAATGTGTACCTGGTCTGGTCTAACTTAAATTAAAATAATTATATACCGAAACGGTACATAATGAAATTAAAATACATAATACAATATTTGGGATAGAAATTTTCATTTCAGTTTAGGGAAACGGTAAAGAAATTCTCCGTTTAATTTTATCTCTTTTCATACGTTATTCAACTCTCGTTATTTATTTATACAGATACCTATCAACAAACAATAATGAGGATAAATAAAAGCCAAGTTTCGTTATAACAATTTATATTTATATCAGTTATCGATCATATATCGTTTTTCAAATTCCTTGAGTCTCGGGGCCCTTCGTTGCGACGCCACTGTTTAGTTTCAGCAGGTCTCCGACCGTCGTTTAGTTCGCCTGTTCGTATAGCATAATACATATACATAAGGTCGGCTATCATATACCTAAGAGCCGTTTCGACGAGGCAATCTCGTCCTTACGGCTTTAAAACTCACCGACTTAAAAGTTTACTTCGACGAATGGTTGAGAATTGGCGGCGGGGGGTTACGCCGTACAGTGAGAGGCGTAGAGGCGGAGAGGAGACACCTGACACACTCAAAGCATAACAGCACATAGACAGAGTAAAAGAGAGAGAAAGAAAGCGAGACGACGAGTCGCGCGAGTCTGGAGACGGTCGCCTCTCATTCTTTAGTGCTGCGTGAGCGGCGTCCGCGGTTCATGTATCCGCGTTCTGTTATTTAATAAATTTGATTTTCGAACTGAAGTTTTTTCACTATATCTGTTTAGTTAGTTTTTTTTTTCGTATTCGACAAGAATATTGGACTGCGTGGTTCAGTCCCACGTGTCCCGGTACCCCAGTGCGTTGTATTATAATTTCGTAGAAAAGTGTAAACAGTGTTTGTTATCGCGGATGGATATAACGTGGATGTAATTAAACTACGAGAGCAAATGTGTGAGTATTCGATCATTAATTATATATTCGATATTATATGGTTAGATTTTTGCCGTTAGATAAAAACCGCACATAATGTGTCAGATTCTTTTATTATCAATTCATGCGGGTAATATTATGATGATAATAATAACGTATGTACTAAGATTAGTGAGAAAAACAAAGGAACAACATTTTTCCAATACGTTTGGTAGAATATATAAATATAACAAATAAAACAAATGAAGGTCGTGAACACGAGTGTCGGCGATGGGGCGAACGTCCGATGCATTATAACGTCATGTCCGATTCTACACACTATTGCAATAAATGCAATGCGTGCAGCAGGTAGTTGACAAGTGCGCTCACACGTATACGCATACACGTATTCATATTCAACCACATGTTTATCTCGTATAACTGTATTCAAGTTTCATTTGTTTCTGTGTGTTCCGCAATATGATATTTATTAACGTAAGTTTACGAAGTTTGTTAATCATTCTTTCTTGATACTTAGATTATTATTATTATTATTATTATTATTATTATTATTATTATTCAATAAATCGCATAAGTATTCGATTAGTTATAATAGTGAATTATTGTCGCGACTTGCACTTCAGGTCGGCCATGTTAACATCATTTCACCATTATTCAAGTGATTCTCTATTGTTTTATTTATTTATTTATTTATTTACAATTGAATCTTATTTTTCTAAAAATATAGATAATGATTTTATTTTATTTTCTCCTTTATATTAAAATGATTGATATAGTTTTTTGTTTTTTTTTTATACTTTATTATATACCTTTAATAGAAAGTCTATAAACTCCCAGGCGATTTACATACGATAGAAAAAATTATTTGAATAATATTGCTTAACCGTGATTGACAAATCGCGCAATTATTTTTTTTTTTTTTCTTCAACTAAGTCGGCATATATATATACGAATCAACTTCGTTATAAACCAGTTTTGAACTGGGTATATATGCAATGACGTAGAATTGACCAACAGCTGTTTTCTTAAAGCTTTCGGGTTTGTCCGTTCGGAGAAAGTTAGGCAGCACAACTTTGTATTATCGTGAAACTTGAATTAATCAACGAAACAAAAGGAATTGCAATTGAAAAAAAAAAAAAGAGAGAGAGAGAAATAAAATAACACGACTAATATTTCGTCATAATTATTGTTCATTACTATTTATTATACATATAATCGCATTCAAACACGATGAATACATAAGAATTCTGAAATTCTTTCGAACTATACAATATATATTAATATATTTATAGTTTTTGATTTATAATAACTTATAGGCATTATCGCAACTTCCAAACATTTCCTGACAAATAAAAAAAAACAGCTGCGCGGAATTTCATTTGAAAATTTACACATACTATAATAATATTATATATATATACTATAAATTATCTATACAGGTATACACCGGTATACGATTATATGAACAGCTGATTTTGACAGTTCATTACCATACACGTGTTAATTTTATTTTATTATAATGTAAACAGCTTTGCAACTTCATTCATCGCTTCTTATATTATATACATATATAATATGTATATATGTAGATATTACTGATAAATTTCTACCAATAATTGATTTATTCCATTATATAATATAATTTATGATTAACGTTACGTAATAATTGACTAAAAAAAAATATATATAATATATATAATTCTTGTAACAATAACTAACTTGTTATACTATATATTTTATTTTATTATTTTTTCACTTTATCTTATACATATACATACCTATACAATAATATGAATAAATATTCAGCGAAGTATATATATATACTAATTAAGAATTTTCAGTGATATAAGATGTGAGACGGTTTTTCTTCTCTATTAAGTCTGTGGAATGTATGTTCCCGTTTTTTTTTCTTTTTTTTTTCTCTTTCTTTCGCGATGTATGAGAAGAAGTTAGATTCACTAACAATGTTACGTATTATTAATATTATAATATACACGAACTGAAAGACAATTATTGACGTTAGACAAAGAAAATATATACTGCATAATATAATGAACTATATTTAAATATATCTTAATATGGAGTATAAAAGAGTAGTGTGTGTGTATGTATATTAGTATAAAGGTCGAAATTAATGAAGCGACCTTCTGTTAAGAAAATGTAAAAAATAAATTATATATATATTATTGAGAAAAGAGCCAACAATAGCAGTTCTTTTCTCTCTCTCTCTCTCTCTCTCTTTTCGTCATCCATTCCGTTAGTTTATTTATTTATTCATTCATTCATTTGATGAATAATTAGAAAACCGTCTATAGGGGTAAATATGAGTCTCTGGTTTGTTAACAGATAATATAATGTGTGTAGGAAATATATGTATGTATGTATGCGCGATATATAATTTCTGATTAAAAAAATTTGCGGAATATCTGAGAGGAAACTTTAGTTCTACATTATATACCTATATATTATAATATAATATACGTATACATTACAGGCGCTTACCAATTATATAAAGATAAAAATATTAGTCGAGTAAAAAAGAGAGCGAGAAATAGATATATAGGTATAAGTGTATATATATAAAGAGAGAGGGAGAGAAAGAGAGGAAGATAGAGAAATAAATTGGTTAATGGATGATTCATTTCGAGGAGGTAATTGCTGACGTAGTCATTACATACTTTGAACTCAGTGAACTCGTCGAGTTATACCAAACTGACGAATAATAATACATTATCGCTTTTCTAATGTCAAAAAAAAAAAAAGATACATGTATATACACGGTGTTTATATACCTTTTTGGAATACTAAAATCAAATAGGCGTATATAGTATATATGGGGCATTCCACGTGAAATGTGACAGCCTCGGACCTCGACCGTTTTGATTTTCCTCAAATTTTGCATACAAACAGTAGATCATCAAAGAAGACTGCCTGAATTATTTCAGATTTTTTAGCGACCAATTGGCCGAAGGCCGGGCGTTTCAAATTTCTCAGGAGTCAATTTTTCACAATTTTCGACGATGAATATTGGCGCAGTGGAAAACGGAATCGCAAAAGTGTTTAATACAATTTTGAAGGTAATTTTTCAACCTTTTGAACTGTGTGGATACATTTTTCGAAACATGCAGAATTACCACCAAAAATCATGATTATATCGGAAAAACGCGAAAGAAACATGTTTCCCAGGGTAAATTTTTTTATTTAATTTTTTTTATTGTAGCCCTTGGTGTCGTAAATAAGTCCTGTAAGGGACATCTTGGGCCGGAAAACGATTACAGAAATATGAATTTTTTTTTCAGTTCAATCACGTAAAAATCCAAATATTGAAATTCCTTCGTATTCTATTTTGATTTTTTTCGTACCAGTGCACATTAATTCTTTAATTTAATATACTATTTGTGAAGAATAGTTGAAAAAAACAATGCAGTCATTCGTCTTGGATAAAAACTATAACGAATATTAGATTTTTTTGATTTTATTAAATTAATAATTTAATTTTTTTAAACATGGTACGAAAAAAATCAAAATAGAATACGAAGGAATTTCAATATTTGCATTTTTACGTGATTGAACTGAAAAAAAAATTCATATTTCTGTAATCGTTTTCCGGCCCAAGATGTCCCTTACAGGACTTATTTACGACACCAAGGGCTACAATAAAAAAAATTAAATAAAAAAATTTACCCTGGGAAACATGTTTCTTTCGCGTTTTTCCGATATAATCATGATTTTTGGTGGTAATTCTGCATGTTTCGAAAAATGTATCCACACGGTTCAAAAGGTTGAAAAATTACCTTCAAAATTGTATTAAACACTTTTGCGATTCCGTTTTCCACTGCGCCAATATTCATCGTCGAAAATTGTGAAAAATTGACTCCTGAGAAATTTGAAACGCCCGGCCTTCGGCCAATTGGTCGCTAAAAAATCTGAAATAATTCAGGCAGTCTTCTTTGATGACCTACTGTTTGTATGCAAAATTTGAGGAAAATCAAAACGGTCGAGGTCCGAGGCTGTCACATTTCACGTGGAATGCCCCATATATAGAGTTTTTTTTATCTTTTACTTTCTTTCTTTCTTTCTTTTACTCGAATTCAATAACGAATCTAAAAATTATGATTATAATGAATCATATTCAGGATATTATATTATAATTATTTTTTAAAAACGTATTCTAAATCAGTGAAGCAGGTATAACTGTATATATCGAACGAGGAATTTTTTCGCTTAGTTATTTTAATGTGGAAAATTTTCACAACTATATAGACGTATAGTTTAGAAAAAAAAAGAATATATATCTATATGTATATTAGATGGTCTTAATTTAAGTGCGAGTCTAGATCTTTAAATTTAGCTGAGTAGGTGTCCGGTTCTCTGAGTTCAGTTCACTTCAGTTTAGTTTAGTTTAGTTTAGTTTAGTTTAGTTTAGTTTAGTTTAATTTAATTCAGTACTGTCGCACGTGTTAGTTTAATTTAATTTCTGTGTGTTGTCAACCGTATGTATGCAGTACATACATATATTCGTAAATGTCGAATAATCAAAAAAATATAAAATATACGTACACACATATTAGGGTGCTTTTTTTGGAACGACTATTTTTTTTTTTTTCAACTCCCCATTGAAAATCTTGTAGTAGACGTCGAATAAGGTATCCTGTCCAATTTTTAGCTTTTAATTCCAATTCTAAGTACTCGCACTCTTCTTTTTAAGTTTTCCCATGCTAAAAGCATGTAAATATTACGTCTTTTTCTTTAGCCGCGCACAACTCAGCCGCATTTCAATGGATTGTTCTCATCCAAGACTCATTTGACAGAGAATTTGATGTTCTTCAAAAGTGCCCATGATATTTTGATTGATTTGAAAATATTGAACTTGACATTTTGTTAGAATTTTATATTTCAAAAAATCAAAGTCCTTATATCTTTTGAAATACTGGTTTGAGAGACTTTATTCATAGGACTTTTTTGTAGAGAAATAAATTTCCTACAAAATTGTCAAAAAGTTTTTTTCTCCAAGTCCAACTGTTTATTCGCCCACAGTGAGAAAGAAGAATTATGCATAAAATCGACTTTGAAGGCTCACACAGGTGCAGCGGTTGAAACCACAGCCAAACTACCTGAGGCACTTTTTAAGAACACTAAATTCTCTGTAAAATGAGTCTTGGATGAGAACAATCCATCGAAATGCGGCTGAGTTGTGCGCGGCGAAAGAAAAATTCGCAATGTTTCCATGCTTTTAGCATGGGAAAACTTAAAAAGAAAAGTGCGAGTACTTAGAATTGTAATTAAGAGCTAAAAATTGGACAGGATTCCTTTTTCGACGTCTACTACAAGATTTTCAATGGGGAGTTGAAAAAAGAAAATAATAATACAGTAATAGTAGTAGCAGTGGCAGATAATATTTATATTATATAATAAAATTCTCATATAACTTCCGCGTATACATTTGCTAATTTATATATATAAATTATATACTACATTTATATAAATAGCAGTAAGTTTATTTAATTATCATGCGATTAGCGGAATAAAAGGAAATCAATTTGCGCACTTTTCGAATGATTTTGAACAAAAAAAAAAAAAAATTCATTTATTCCAAGTATATAAAATAAGAAAATTATATTTTCTCTCTTTTCTTTTTTTTTTTTTTCAAAGTGATATCAAATACTTGATATCTAATCTATTTTCGTTATATACTGTATAATGTATATACATATTATATTATATATAATACTTTACACCTATACTATATACCATAGAGAAAAAAAAATGCCTACGAGCGTTGTTGTACCTATACAGCTATGTCTTCCATTTATCGTTTCGATGTTAATTACCATACTAAATGAGTTGACGCATTTAGCCATTTACAAGACGAAGAATAAACCCATACCTTTACACCTATATTACTATACTACTATACTAAAACAACACCATGCACTTTTATTTTCAATTCTTTTGTCAAGCTAGCTACACTACTAGTTAGTCGCAGTTTAGTCACATCTCTCAAACTTCGAACGTCATACCCACTTACCTACCTATCCCAATACTTACCTTTATTATAACTACACAATCTTCACATTTTTTACATTTTTTTTTTTGTTTTTTTTTTACTCACGTATAAATTACTTTTGTCAAAGTGTTATGTGCAGTTTTAAATAAACTTCGAAAATAATATTATTTTTAAACTCATTATTATTATTATTATTATTATTATTATTACTACTAAAAAAAAAAAATGTCATTCTCAGCTGTGAAAAGTATCCAAGAATTTTTAACAAACATTTATCTATATGGTGAGCTATTATGTATATAATTTTAATTTTATTCTTATAGTTTAATTTTAAATTTTATACTTTATAATTATAATTATTATTGTGGCTTATACAATATTCTCTAATCATTTTATTTCTATTAATTTTTTTTACAATTCATTTTATTCCGACGTCATATGTTTTCAGCTATATATATATTATATATATACCTAGTAGATATACGAAATTGAACGAATAACAAGAATTGATTAAATTTGAATATAGATATAGTATGTATGTAACATTGTGATTTTTTGAAAATTGATTTTTGCTTCTTTTTTTCTCTATTTTTAAAGGAACCAAACGACACGGATACAAAATGGCTGCAAGTGAGATAGACGAAGGTGATTTGATCGATTTGAATAACGGAGTTAATGAGTATAGCAGTATAAATATAATAAACAGTATATCCCGTGGTTGTAATAATAGTGACCGTTCATCATCACCGTTAACTAATTACGAAGAACAAGAACAAGAACATTTGTTGGACGTATGTCCTCCTAAACTTGAAGAAAAATTATCTTTAAATTTAGAAGATATAGATAAACAACGGGATTTAATTATAGGAGATAAAAACGAAGGAGGTATAATAATAAAAATCGGTGATAATATCGATAATAATAATCACAGTAAATCGGGGGAAAATACAAACGCAAATTCAAATTCAAATTTGAATTCAGATCATGCAGATACGGAGGAAGATGTTTCGGATGTTCTTTTGGTCACTTTGGGTCACGATAAGGTGATGCCGATTGGTAAAAGGATCGACGTTGTATCATCCGATACGATAAAACGTGTTAAAGATATAACAAAAAATTTGGAAATTGTTATCGATAAGGAAATAGTATCGAGTATTAAAAATAAAAATGATGATAATTATTATTGCGGTGATGATAATATAGACGGAGTTGAGGTTTCTAATTCTATGTGCAATGGTGCAGCGGTTAATATTGTCGATGGTCAAGAATTTGGCAATAATTTTTCCAACGAAACATTTGAAACTCAAGAGATTAACGACGCGTTTAATTTTCTTACGGAAATTGATTATCATTATTATGAAGATGAAGATGAAGATGAAAATGAAAATGAAAATGAAGACGAGGACGAGGACGAAGAGGATTTGGACGGTATTAACGGATCAATATCATCGGACGGTCCTTTAATGCAGGAAAAATATTCGCCAATAATATTCGAGTCGGAAAATAGAGGGAAAGATAAATTTTCTAATGATGAAAATAATTCAGAAATTATTTTGGCTGGTTCTTCTCATTCTTCTTTGTCATTGGGTTCAAAAATAGTACCAAAAAATTTACAGAATAAAATATCGAGGCCATTATCAATCGATTATAAAATTTTCAACGGTGTGTCATCATCGTCGTCATCATCATCGAATCGTAATCACAATCCTAAGTTATTATTTTTTAAATCTCAGTCTTTGAGAGGACCGATTAAAAATTCGAGAAAATCATCCTGCGATTTATATCACCAAAATGATGAAAATCTATTCTACGAAGACGAGTGTTGCAATGATTACGATGATGACGATGATGACGATGAAGTGAAAAGAATCATATTTGCTAATGGGAGACTAAGGAGATCGTTGCAAATCATTAAATCTGATAGAAAATCATTAAACGAAGGCGTCGTTAGAGCCCATGGATTTTATAGACCTAATATTAAATTCGATAAATATAATTGTCTCGATAATGATTACGTCGAAAAACCATCGACTTCAAATGACAACAGGATTTCACAACGATCTGATGTCTCGGTTAGGTGAGTTATCAACATTTTATAAATCTATATATAGAAGAAAGAAAGACAAAAAAAAAATAAATAAAAACCACAAACATAAAATATTTTTTCATATTTTATTTTTTTGATTTCAAAAATTCTTTCCATCGATAATTGAATAACAATATTAATATCTACGAACTATTTTTTTTTTTTTCTTGTTTTGTTTTGTTTTTCTATCATTCCGGAATCAGATTCCGAAAAAAAAAAAAAAGAGAGAAAAAACAAAGAAGATTAGTCATTCAAATGATTTCCTTTGTTTTATTTATATATACGATTATATTCTCGCTCTGTCTCTCTCTTTCTCTCTCTCTCTATTTTGTTGGTTCGCAAAATGCAGATTTAAAAAAATAATAATAAAAAAAAAAAAACTGACATTACTGATGTTGGTTATTGATCTTTATTTTATTTTTTTTTCTTAGTATATGTATACGTACTATACATATATGTATATATCTCTCTATATTATAAAGATATCTCGCCGCCGCCGCCGCCGCCGCCGCCGCCGCCGCCGTGTCAGTCGGCTCCACTCGGCTTTCTTCGGCTTTCTTCGGCTTTCTTCGGCTTTCTTCGGCTTTCTTCGGCTTTCTTCGGCTTTCTTCGGCTTTTTTCGGCTTTCTTCGGCTTTCTTCGGCTTTCTTCGGCTTTCTTCGGCTTTCTTCGGCTTTCTTCGGCTTTCTTCGGCTTTCTTCGGCTTTCTTCGGCTTTCCACCCCCCATCCCTGGACCCTTGGATCGAGTTATGTGAACCCCCCCCCTGGCCCTTTCGCGCCTTGGGCCCTTGCCGCCGCCGCCGCCGCCGTGTCAGTCGGCTCCACTCGGCTTTCTTCGGCTTTCTTCGGCTTTTTTCGGCTTTCTTCGGCTTTTTTCGGCTTTCTTCGGCTTTCTTCGGCTTTCTTCGGCTTTCTTCGGCTTTCTTCGGCTTTCTTCGGCTTTCCACCCCCCATCCCTGGACCCTTGGATCGAGTTATGTGAACCCCCCCCCTGGCCCTTTCGCGCCTTGGGCCCTTGCCGCCGCCGCCGCCGCCGTGTCAGTCGGCTCCACTCGGCTTTCTTCGGCTTTCTTCGGCTTTCTTCGGCTTTCTTCGGCTTTCTTCGGCTTTCTTCGGCTTTCTTCGGCTTTTTTCGGCTTTCTTCGGCTTTCTTCGGCTTTCTTCGGCTTTCTTCGGCTTTCTTCGGCTTTCTTCGGCTTTCTTCGGCTTTCTTCGGCTTTCTTCGGCTTTCCACCCCCCATCCCTGGACCCTTGGATCGAGTTATGTGAACCCCCCCCCTGGCCCTTTCGCGCCTTGGGCCCTTGCCGCCGCCGCCGCCGCCGTGTCAGTCGGCTCCACTCGGCTTTCTTCGGCTTTCTTCGGCTTTTTTCGGCTTTCTTCGGCTTTTTTCGGCTTTCTTCGGCTTTCTTCGGCTTTCTTCGGCTTTCTTCGGCTTTCTTCGGCTTTCTTCGGCTTTCCACCCCCCATCCCTGGACCCTTGGATCGAGTTATGTGAACCCCCCCCTGGCCCTTTCGCGCCTTGGGCCCTTGCCGCCGCCGCCGCCGCCGTGTCAGTCGGCTCCACTCGGCTTTCTTCGGCTTTCTTCGGCTTTCCACCCATCCCTGGACCCTTGGATCGAGTTATGTGAACCCCCCCCAGGCCCTTTCGCGCCTTGGGCCCTTGCCGCCGCCGCCGTGTCAGTCGGCTCCACTCGGCTTTCTTCGGCTTTCTTCGGCTTTCTTCGGCTTTCTTCGGCTTTCTTCGGCTTTCTTCGGCTTTTTTCGGCTTTCTTCGGCTTTCTTCGGCTTTCTTCGGCTTTCTTCGGCTTTCCACCCCCCATCCCTGGACCCTTGGATCGAGTTATGTGAACCCCCCCCCTGGCCCTTTCGCGCCTTGGGCCCTTGCCGCCGCCGCCGCCGCCGTGTCAGTCGGCTCCACTCGGCTTTCTTCGGCTTTCTTCGGCTTTCCACCCCCCATCCCTGGACCCTTGGATCGAGTCATGTGAACCCCCCCCTGGCCCTCTCGCGCCTTGGGCTCTTGCTTCGAGTCATGTGAACCCATGCCCTTCCCTCTTGCACTTTGGGCCTTTGGATCGAGTCACGCGAACCCCTTCATGTGGTGCTATTACCCTTAATTCCCTGCGGTTCTGGCACGGCAGACGTGAGGGGAGGTCATGGAAGCCATGTGAACCTCTTCTCCGATTAATTGCCGATAAAAAACAAGCTAATTAAAACAAATAAGTAGACTTTCAATAAAACGCTTTTTAGTTGGAGAAAAGAAAAAAAATTCTATTACACGGAAAGAAATGAATGGCGTTTATCACTATGTCGGTATGGCCTGGAGACCCATACTAAAAAACTATCTGAAATATTCCAATATTGTGTTGCATTAAATCCTATAAGTATGGCATTATCTATTATGCTGTATGGTAATATTTCAGATAGTTTTTTAGTATGGGTCTCCAGGCCATACCGACATAGTGATAAACGCCATTCATTTCTTTCCGTGTACGGCCAAAAAAATGTTTTTTTTTTCACCGTCCCTTTTCTAGGAACTTCGTCCTTGCGTGCAGAATCACCTGTATAGTTAAAAAAAAATGAGATATTCGGAAAGTTCAATTTTATCTCGAATTTTATTGTAAATTTGTTTAATGTGAACAAATGAAATGTAGTCACAAATTTCTGACGTCAATGAGATGGCATGTCATTTGTGACAAAATAGCTAGACTTTAATCAATTGGCGGTGCAAAAGATTCATATTGGATACAGAGAATAGGATCTTGCAGAACCGTGAGCAAATTTGACGGAATTTGGTCACACAATTTGGTGGAATTTGGCCCGTTGCCGCTTTGGGTGATTTTATCTTTTCATTCGTAGAAAATAACGAAACATTGCTGCTGTGCGCAATGATATATAGCTGCTGTGCGCTATAACATATGGATGCTTTGCGCCATAATATATGGATGCTTTGCACCATAATATATAAAGTAGACTAATATATAAAGGAACTACGTGCTACGAGAACTACAGAGCGGAGAAGCGAGCGAGTTCTTTTACATTTGTCAGAGCGTCAACACTACGCTACATAAAATAGAGAATAGGATTCGAACAGAATCAAAAAACTTCTTGCAGATTACTATGAATAAAGTTATTCAAAAAACTATCAAAGGTGACGGTAACTGTTTGTTTAGGTCATTCGCATACTTTTTATATAACGACGAGGAAAAACATAGATCGGTTAGATTACGAATCGTTGCGGATGTCGTGAATAATTGGTTATTGTATGAGGCTTTTATAATAGGTGATTCATCTCACGATGAAAAAATTATAGACAAAAATCATTACAAATTATATATGTCAAAAAACAGTGTTTATGGTGGTGAAGTAGAAATTCAATCGTTCGTGAGTATATATAACGTTCATGTTTATGTTTACGTCAATAACTTCGAAATTCCAAGAGAATATGGATTAGCCCACGGTAATCATAAATTAATACTTTCATTATCTGGTGTTATGGATCGAGGTCACTATGATGTGATAGAATGTTTGAATTCAAATTTCTGGAATGAGTACAAAAGTTTTCGTAATAGTACGTATTATAACAAAAATAAAGATTTGATAAATGAAAATAGACAAATTAAAAATCTGACGATTGTGCAGATAATGAGTAAAAAAAATTTAGATAGAACAGAAAATATGAATACAGAACGTTTAGAGAAAAAAAGAAAAAAAGACAGGGTGGAAAATATGAATGAAGACCGTTTAAAAAAAAAAAGGAAAACGGATAATATTCAGTACATGACCGAAGACAGAAAAAAACGGAAGAGGGAAAAAGATATTGTGGAAAACATGAACGAAGACCGAATAAGAAATAAAAGAGAAAACGACATGGTGAGAAACATGGAAGAAGAAAGAATAAGAAAGAAAAGGGAAAAAGATATCGTAACAAATATGAACGTTGAAAGGATAAAAAAGAAGAGGGAAAAGGACGTTGTAATGAACATGAAAGAAGAACGAATAAAAAACAAAAGGGAAAAGGACGTTGTAATAAACATGAACGAAAAAAGACTAAGAAATAAAAGGGAAAGAGATATCGTTACAAACATGAACGATGAAAGAATACAAAATAAAAGGGAAAAAGATACGGTGAAAAACATGAAAGAAGAAAGGATACGAAAAAAAAGGGAAAAGGATATTGTAGAAAACATGAACGAAGAAAGAATTCTAAAACGAAGAAACGTACAACAAGCTATTAAATTATTTCCTAATAAAGAAGCTTATTTAGATTTCGGAGAAATGAATTACATTTGTCCACATTGTTCGGCGTTTTTCTGGTCGGTTGAATTTTCAAAAAAAAGCTGTTGCCATTACGGAAAAGTAAAATTATCACCTTTGAGCGAATACGATGAAAATTTGAAAAATTTAATATTACATGATAAAAAATTCAGAGAATTAATTCGATATTATAATAGTCGATTTTCGTTTGCCACTTTCAACGCAAATGTAATGAATGAATCAAAAAGAGGAGTATATAACTTAAAAATTCAAGGTCAAGTTTGTCATATCACCCCGAATAGTATTTATACAAAAAGAGGCGATAACCCTCACTGTGGACAAATTTATATTTACGACGATTATAAAGCAACCGAAGAAAGACTAAAGGAGAATAAAAATTTGGTAATACAACACATAACAACGATATCAAAAATACTAAACACGGTAAATCCATATGCAAAAAAATATAAAAATTTATTTGAATTAACAAAAAACAAATCAGTCCCAGAATATTACCTATATTTCGTACGAAACATTGTTAATTTGGATGAAAGACGTTATAATTCACCTACAACTGCAGAATGTGCGGCTTTAATTGTTTCGAAAAACGGTGAAATTCCGACTGATTTTGATTTATGTGTTTATCCAAAATATGTTTTAAAAGGAGGTAATGATTTTACATGTATGAGTAAATTATCTTTTCATGTCGACCCAATGATTTTTCCTATAATGTTTCCATATGGAGATTTAGGTTGGAGTCCATCGTTTAAACAAAATCAATATAGTAGCAAACGACTTACAGCTTTACAATATTATTCAAATCGTTTAGCCTACAGAAAAATGGCAAATTTCAATCCCATTTTATTTTGTGGTCGATTAACTCAGCAATACGTGATTCAAGCTTATATAATTATAGAAAATAATAGATTAAACTTTTTGAGATACAATCAAAAACAACTTCGAATTGAATGTTATCAGGGATTATTTGATCACGTTGCACGTAGTGCCTTAAACGACTCACAAAATTTTAAAAATCCAGAACGTTTAGGAAATATTTTTGTATTGCCATCAACATATTTAGGTAGTCCAAGAAATATGCAACAAAATTATCAGGATGCGATGGCTATTGTTAGGACGATAGGTCGACCAGATTTGTTCATTACGATGACCTGCAATCCAAATTGGCCAGAATTAAAAAGAATTTTGATTGACTTTCCATCGGGAACAAAATGTAATGATATTCCAAATATAACCGTACGACTATTCTACGCTAAATTTCGAGCTCTTTTGTCTGACATAATCAGTGGGAAAATTTTTGGTAACATTTTAGCATATGTTTATACAGTAGAATTTCAAAAAAGAGGTTTACCTCATGTACACATGCTTTTTGTATTAAATTATAAAAACAAATTAACAACTCCAGAAGCTATTAATAAATATATTAGTGCAGAAATACCTTCCAATAATCCCAAATTGCAAGAATTAGTTATGAAACATATGTTACACGGTCCTCATACTGAATATTCTCCATGTTTAAACAAAGATACAAATAATTGCTCAAAAAAATTCCCGAAGACATTTTGTGAATCAACACAGTTTGAAAAGAACGGGTTCCCGGTATATCAACGTAGGAATAATCAAAAGGAAGGTCACGTATATAATAGAAAAATTGATGGAAAATTTGTAAAAGTAGACAATTCTATGGTGGTTCCTTATAATCCAGATTTACTCAACAAATACAACTGTCATATCAACGTGGAATATTGTGCATCTATTATGAGTACCAAGTATATATATAAATATTTACACAAAGGTCATGATCGAGCATTAATCGGGTTGAAAAAAAAAAATATCGAAAATTGCGACGAAATTTCGGAATACGTTGATAGCCGATATTTAAGTCCTATGGAGGCAGCCTGGCGTATCGAAGAACTACCTATTTCAGGAAGATCGCACACTATTGTTCGCTTAGCTGTTCACACTGAAAATCAACAACAAATAATTTTTGAAGAAAACAAGGAAAAAGAAGCTTTAAGGAACAATATGACAACCCTAACAGCATGGTTTAAATTAAATAAACAAGATGAAAATGCTCGGAATTTTATTTATTGTAATATACCGCGAAATTATTTATTTGATTCTTCGAAAAGAATTTGGGTTAAGCGTCGAACCTTTTCGAAGGCAATTGGTCGCGTTGTTAATGTAAGTCCAAAAGATATTGAACGTTTTCATTTGAAATTATTACTCAACCGTATAAAAGGGGCCACATGTTTTGATGATTTAAAAATATTTGAAAACATAAAATATAAAACATTTAAAGAAACGGCGATTGCGATGGGATTAGTAGAATGTGATACACAAATTTTTAATATATTTGAGGAAGCATGTAGCATCATGATGCCTAAGCAATTGCGTCAATTCTTCGCCTGGTTTATTATCGCTGAATATTCGTCTGTTGCTTACCAAATTTGGGATAAATTCAAAAAATATTTTTGCGAAGGCTTTAAGAATAATAATGAATTTCGCGCATTGCAGGAAATCAACAGAATTTTGAATTTAGAAAACATGAAATGCTCTGACTTCGGGTTACCCGAAAACTTAATAGAAATTTCGGAAAGTGTAGATGAAAAACAAAAAACAATTGAAATAAATAAAAGCATGTACAAAAAATTGATAAATCAACTTAATGAAAATCAATATTCCATCTTCCAATATATAATAAACGAAAATAATCAACGAATTATATTCATTGATGGTCCGGGAGGTACTGGAAAAACATTCCTTTATAAAACTTTAATTCATTACTTTTTGGGAGAAGGGAAAAATGTAATTGCAATGGCATGGACCGGAATCGCATCAATTCTATTACCTGGTGGTATGACAAGTCATAGAACCTTCAGGCTACCTTTGGATTTATCAAATCTGGAAACTTCGTTTTTGAAATTAATGTCAGATAAAACAAAATTACAACAATGTGACGTAATAATTTGGGATGAAGCTTCAATGATTCCCAAAAAGGCATTAGAAATTGTAGATAGAACACTTCGAGATTGTTGCAAAATAGATGATGTTCCATTCGCAGGCAAATTATTTATATTAGGAGGAGATTTCAGGCAAATTTTACCAGTCGTAAAAAACGGAACCAGATCACACATCATTAATGAAACTATAAAATTTTCAATGTTATGGAAAAATTTTAAGAAATTGGAATTAACCCAAAATATGCGTACATGCGATGAGGAGTTTTCATCATTTTTATTAAATATAGGAAGAGGGAAAATTAATTATTTCAGAATACCAGAAAATTGGATAACTGACGATGTTTGTACAAAAATTTATGGCGACGTTATCCAGCCAACTGATGACTTATCAGATCGAGCGATTTTATCAAGCCATAACGACGAAATATATAAGCTAAATGACAAAATATTAAAAAAAGTTAATAATCCAGAACAAATTTATTACAGCATCGATTATGCAAAACATAAAGGAGTGGATCAAACGGACAATGACATTGAATTAAATTATCCGATTGAATATTTGAATTCCCTAAAATTTCCAGGACTTCCAGTACACAGATTAGTTTTAAAAGTTGGTGCTATCATTATGCTCATTAGAAATCTAAGTATAAATGACGGACTATGTAATGGTACAAGATTAAAAATTATTAACTTATTCAAATTTAATTTAGAAGTAGAAATAATAACTGGGAGCAACATTGGAAACACCGCTTTTGTTCCAAAAATATTGCTGGATACAGGAGAATTTTCGCCATTGCCGTTCGTTCTATATCGAAGACAATTTCCTGTTATTTTAGCGTTTGCAATAACAATTAATAAATCTCAAGGACAAAGTTTTGAAAAGGTTGGATTATATTTTGACAAACCACTATTCTCACATGGACAGCTATATGTGGCTTTATCGCGATGTAGAAATCCAAAAAAATTATTCATTCAAAATAATTTAGACTCTAATAACCCAAATCAAATTGAAAATATCGTATGGGACGAAATTTTCAAGTAATATCTATATTGGAGACGGTAACAAAAACATCGATTCATGTTATATATTATAAATATAAATAAATAGACCTACATTAGTACATTTATTTTTCATTCGTAGAAAATAACGAAACATTGCCGCTGTGCGCAATGATGTATAGCTACTGTGCGTAGACTAATATGTAAAGGAACTACGTGCAATTATAAATGTTTCATTTTTTTTCATCATCGTTTACATTTTTTCATCATTCGTGTCATTTGTACTTGTACGTGTACGTGAGCTACTACTTGCTGCCAGCGACTGCCGGCTCTTACTTTTACTTCTTCCTCCTATTGCGTAAGAGTGCAACTCGGTGTGGTCGAGCTATAGTGCGTTCGGCTTCCTTCTAACTTCGCGGCATAGTGGATTAGGCTTTTTGAGGAAATCACTTTAAAAAAAACGCGCCGAGTTATCTACTGCAAAGTGGTGTGGAAACGATGACTGTCGCATAATGGTTATCCTCACTTACATACATCTCTTATTATTTTCAGACCTTTCCCTACTTACTGCTACCCTACCCTTAGTGATTACGTCATCTAAAGACAGGCCCTCAACTTTCAACGTGAGCAAATTTCAAAAAAATTAGTATTTATTGGGAATTTAAATGATTTGGATGATGGAAGCAATAAGGAAAAGTATGTAATAAAAAACGATAAATAAATAATGCGGTGTATAAAACATAACTTTATTGGTAATGGTTTATTGAATGTTTTATTGAATATGACAGAACGATAACTTAAACTAAAATAAAGACAATAACGAAAATAACACAATAAAAAGGCAATTATTGGCCCTGGGAATTTCCCATACCCCGGCCACGGCCCCGGCCACGGCCCCGGCCACGGCCCCGGCCGGAGTATGGGTTGGCCAGGGCGTACAGCATCGCCACAAGATTGGCCTGGCGGTAATGGGTCCGTCTTTGCCACCTCGATTGGCCGGCCCGCTGATGTCTTCGAGGTCCTTGGAACAAAAATTATGATAAGTAAGATTATAAATCAAACAAATACGACTTGAAGCTAATTTAATTTGTATCGATGAAGATATGCAACGTTGGAATCCATACCATCTGCAGGCTGCTGCTGCTGTTGCAGCTGCTGCTGCTGTTGCTGTTGTTGTTGTGGGTTTTGCTGCTGCTGTTGCTGCTGTGGGTCTTGCTGCTGCTGTTGCTGCTGTGGGTCTTGCTGCTGCTGTTGCTGCTGCGGGTCTTGCTGCTGCTGTTGCTGCTGTGGGTCTTGCTGCTGCTGTGGGTCTTGCTGCTGCTGTGGGTCTTGCTGCTGCTGTTGCTGCTGTGGGTCTTGCTGCTGTTGTTGCTGCTGTGGGTCTTGCTGCTGCCGTGGCCCCAGCTGCTGGAGTTCTGGCCCCGGTTGTTGCACTTCTTCGTTTTCAAATGAAGATATAATTCATATGATTATTTATAAAAATATGTGAATGCGTGAAGAAAAATAATAATCGTAATAATTGTTGAAGATTATATAACATACCATTTTCAATAAGATTCTCCATCTTGGAAATCTTTGTAACTGAGAAATAATTAATGCAGTGAATTAATTTCGGACATATTGATATTAAATTTAATTGATAATTATCAATACTTACGGAACCAGGCCCCGTTCAGTCTCAGGATTGAATGAAACAAATGTTATTTATTTATTACATGGTTACGCGAAACAAAAAGTGAGCGCTTGGAACGAGAAGTGAGAGCGATCATAGCGCTTAAAAAAGTAATCCTTTACTTGATCGGCCTCACTGATATCGATGATCGGCCGATATATAACTGTCATGCGAATCTATCAGGTTACCGACAGATGGCGACATGCATGTAATCGCATGTCATCAGTATTCCGTAACACCTATACATGATTACATCGCATTCATTAAATCGTTTCACGGTTATTACCTCGAAAAGCTTACGAGTTCTTTGGCATTTGACAAAATGTCAGATTGCGATTCAAGACGGCTCTCGATATACACCATAGGTAATCAATAGGAAACTACATTTAATGCAGAGTTCAATCAAGACGGCTCTCCATATCACCATATGGGAAATTTAAAAACTACTGTCGCAATATTGAACTCTTGACTATTTTAAACTCACGTTTATTTATTAGAGAACGATGATATGCGCTGGAGGCTAACAAATTATGTAATACAATAACATAGATAAAATCTAACAATTAATAGATCACCTAACAAAGATTCATGACCATATCTGAATTTTATCAATGAAAATATGTTTCCCACTCATACGAATATTTTGAATTAATCAATTTCTGATATCAACATAAAGAAACCATTCCACTTGAAAAATGTATGTCATATCGATTAATATTTTATTAATTTCAAACACTATACATCATTTAGATAAGATTTGGAAACCTATGTCTGTATTTGTATTCGTATCGAATCGATCTCTGTATTTATATCTTTTCACACCACCTAGGGGTGGATGATACTTTTATCCATGAAAGTTGAGGGCCTGTCTTTAGATGACGTAATCACTAAGGGTAGGGTAGCAGTAAGTAGGGAAAGGTCTGAAAATAATAAGAGATGTATGTAAGTGAGGATAATAACCATTATGCGACAGTTATCGTTTCCACACCACTTTGCAGTAGATAACTCGGCGCGTTTTTTTTAAAGTGGTTTCCTCTGAAAGCCTAATCCACTATATATTTTTAACACATATACATATGATTACATAATATAAATACAAAAGATCAAAAATAAAAGATGATTAACACGTAAAAAATTATCACGTTATATTCCTAACATTCTGGAAACGCATAATAATTTTGCAAGAGGCATAGGGGGGTCATCCAGGATTTTGATGTTTTCGAAAGTCGGCACATGTAGGAAGAAGTGGTGGTCTAGAAAGACGTATTAAAAGCATAAAAAGAACATTTAATCAATAATAATGATTTCATTTTTTTTCGATATTGAGAATATTTTGTATTTCCTCATTGAGTTAAAAACTTAGATTAAAGATTATTCACCGTTTTGTTGAACATCGCCTACAATTTCTATTCGTTGGCCAGCAGAGATTGGACTTAGATTGAAAACATTAGATAAGACAATTTCAATTTTGAATTGGCCGTCAGTGACTGTGCCAATGTATTCGTCGGTTCGAATTTTGGAAGGCTGAATAAATTCGTCTTTGACATATCCTCTAATTTCTGCAGGTTAAGGTTATTAAACAAGTTATTGGACAAGTTTTCGGAAAATGGTCGATCGAAAATAACGTTACTTATAATTCCAGTTTTGTGAGGAATGTCAGGAAAGTCAGAGAAATTAATTTTATCGAAGTTTTGGAGTACGTGGAATACTCCGAAACAACTTATTTTCGAAAAAGATTTTAATTGTAGTTCAAAGTTAACGTTGCCAAGGTTGTACAACGAAGCGGGAGTAGCGGTTGTGTTTTGAAGAAGGTAAATCTAAAAACGAAGGGTACAGAGTTAACAAGAAAAAAATGTCCACCAAAAATGATGTGATGCAGAAGAAAGATGTAAATACGATTTACCTGGTTATGTTTAATTTCGTTTGATAATTGCGGGGCCTGATCGCCCCATTTGTAACAAGAGACTCTTTGGCCGTCATTATTATTCAGGACGAATTTAAATAAGTCCAATTCTGGTTCTTCTGCCTTATTTAGTGACGCTTTGCGTTTAATTTTACTACACTGAATAGAGTCGACGTATCCAACAATAGCTCTACATAGAAAAAGGAGAAATATATGAGACTTTACGTTAAAATAATAATAATATTAGTAAAATTATTGCTTACGCAAATTTATCTCCGATCTCAATGTTTTGAATATATTCCGTAGTCGAAAGCGAAGGAATATTGTCGTCAGTCTTAAATTTTTTTGATTTAGGTCGTTCGAGTGAGTGGCTTCTAGATGAGTTTGCACGACGAGGCATTTTGCAGGAATTTAAATTGAATTTAAATTGAATAAACAGGATAAAATAAATAAATGTATCAGTCACAAAAATTTATCCCAACAAAACAAGAACAATTGATTTTTCAAATGAATATAGTTACGGTTTACATTTTTTGTTTCTACATTTAATTTCGACACATGTGATCGATATTCGATGAATTTTTGGAAATAACTATAGTTAATTAAGTTTTGCGATTTTATAAATTTATTAACGTTTAGGTAAATTGGATAATGGAACCAGTAGGACAAGGTTTGTGATATCAATTTATCTTTAATTACCGAACCGAACAACGGAAAAACATGCCATCACTTTGACTTCGACAAATGATACAAATTGAAATAGGGGGGGTTGGCGCGCGAAGCGCGCAGGGGGGCGTAGCCCCCCTAGTATATATATATATATATCTCTCTATATTATAAAGATATATCGCCGCCGCCGCCGCCGCCGCCGCCGCCGCCGCCGTGTCAGACATTCCATGGCCTCCTCAACTCCGCTCGGCTCCCCCCCCCCCCCCCCCCCCCCCCCTCATCCCTGGACCCTTGGATCGAGCCATGTGAACCCCTCCCTGGCTCTCTTGTGCCTTCGGCCCTTGCTTTGGGTCATGTGAACCCCTCCCCTCCCCTCTCCTCCCTCTATAATATAACACATACCGCCGCCGCCGCCGCCGTGTCAGACATTCCATGGCCTCCTCGGCTCCGCTCGGCTCCCCCCCCCCCCCTCATCCCTGGGCCTTTGGATCGAGCCATGCGAACCCCTCTCTGGCTCTCTTGTGCCTTGGGCCCTTGCTTTGAGTCATGTGAACCCCTCCCCGCCACCTCGGCTCCGCTTGGCTTTCTCCCCCCCTCATCCCTGGGCCCTTGGATCGAGTCATGCGAACCCCTCCCTGGCTCTCTTGTGCCTTGGGCCCTTGCTTTGGGTCATGTGAACCCCTCCCTCCACTCCCTCTCTCCCTGCCGCTTTCCTAGGCCTTTGGACCGAGTTGACCCAGCATTTTCACGCATCATTAGACAGATTTGAACTATACTACGACTACTACGACTCTATACTACTAAAACATAAACACAGGAATTTTGGTCGATCGGCTATCCAATTACTATATATATCAGTGATGAAAAAGTTATTCATACAAAATATGTCATTCAAGAGTCGCCGAAAACTACACGAACTACGTACTGTACCATTAACCACCCTGTTGATACTCATTGAGACAAAACTATATAAATATAACAAATACATATATATATACAGATCGTCAGTGACTAATAAATATCGTACATGGGGGGTTGGCGCGCGAAGCGCGCAGGGGGGCGAAGCCCCCCTAGTATATATATATGGGGCATTCCACGCCAACTCGACCTGAGTCTGACCCTCGACCCCTTGGATTTCGTTCTTAATTTTTCATATGATTGTTCCATCTTTCGAAAGCACACTGAATTTTTTTTAGATTTTTTCTATCAAATTTGTTCAAATAGAAAATCAATTACTTAAGGAAAAAATCACATCGAAGGACATTTTTGAAAAATCTGAAAAAATTCTCAAAAATCCTGAACTCGATTTCAAAAATTTCGGTCCGTGGATCAGAATGGGCCGGCGCTCGGTTCTACCGTCCGTTGCGATTTCCTGGAAAAAAACCAAATCAAAAAATAAACGCAAAAGTCAGTGCACTGTGAGCAGTTGCTTGAACGTTCTGATACGTAACTCCGAATTTTTCAGAATTTTCTGAGATTATTTTAACTGCCCACAGTGAACTGACTTTTGCGTCTATTTTTTTTTTTCAGAAAATCGCAAATGACAGATGGAAGCAAGCGCCGGCCCACTCTGATCCACACACCGAAATTTTTGGAATCGAGTACAGGATTTTTGAGAATTTTTTCAGATTTTTCAAAAATGTCCTTCGATGTGATTTTTTCCTTAAGTAATTGATTTTCTATTTGAACAAATTTGATAGAAAAAATCTAAAAAAAATTCAGTGTGCTTTCGAAAGATGGAACAACCATATGAAAAATTAAGAACCAAATCCAAGGGGTCGAGGGTCAGACTCAGGTCGAGTTGGCGTGGAATGCCCCATATATATATCTCTCTATATTATAAAGATATATCGCCGCCGCCGCCGCCGCCGTGTCAGACATTCCATGGCCTCCTCAACTCCGCTCGGCTCCCCCCCCCCCCCCCCCCCTTATCCCTGGACCCTTGGATCGAGCCATGTGAACCCCTCCCTGGCTCTCTTGTGCCTTCGGCCCTTGCTTTGGGTCATGTGAACCCCTCCCCTCCCCTCTCCTCCCTCTATAATATAACACATACCGCCGCCGCCGCCGCCGCCGCCGTGTCAGACATTCCATGGCCTCCTCGGCTCCGCTCGGCTCCCCCCCCCCCCCTCATCCCTGGGCCTTTGGATCGAGCCATGCGAACCCCTCTCTGGCTCTCTTGTGCCTTGGGCCCTTGCTTTGGGTCATGTGAACCCCTCCCTCCACTCCCTCTCTCCCTGCCGCTTTCCTAGGCCTTTGGACCGAGTTGACCCAGCATTTTCACGCATCATTAGACAGATTTGAAAAAATATATCCAGTAATATTGGGGATCTTGAATATTATACCGAAAATATTTCTTGATAGACGTAGGAAATGACGTAAGAGAAGAAGAATTGGGAAGTCGGAATCGGGGTTGATAAATTGGCATTGGGAAAATAACACTTTACTTGATCGGCCGATAAATCACTACAACCTATAATCGACCAATAGATATATGTCATGTGAATGGGTTAACCAACAGATGGCAGAATTCAGGGCTACTAAAACATAAACACAGGAATTTTGGTCGTTCGGCTATCCAATTACTATATATATCAGTGATGAAAAAGTTATTCATACAAAATATGTCATTCAAGAGTCGCCGAAAACTACACGAACTACGTACTGTACCATTAACCACCCTGTTGATACTCATTGAGACAAAACTATATAAATATAACAAATACATATATATATACAGATCGTCAGTGACTAATAAATATCGTACATGGGGGGTTGGCGCGCGAAGCGCGCAGGGGGGCGAAGCCCCCCTAGTATATATATATATAGATATATAGATATATCATACTCGTTTCTATCAACATAATAAAACTGGTATATATACGTAGAGAGGTTCATAGACCGTGCAATTTACAAAGTGTAACGAAAATATACGACAGCTGGATATATATATGGTATACATATATCTATTATCTACATGTGGGTGCGGGTGCGGGTGATGAACAGTTGGATTTCAAAACCACACGTATATAGAAATTATTTCATAGCACGTGTGGAGTAGTAGAATTATCATTATACCTTAAGTTCATTCTTTTTTCTTTTTTTTCTCCTTTTTTTTCATTATCTTTTTTATATTCGTATATTCGTATATTCATATTTAATTATTTATTCGTATTTTCATATTCGAATTTCAATGCTCCCCATGAGCCAAGAAGTTTCCAAATATGATGAAAAAAAAAAAAAAACATTTAGCCATAATTTCTGGGTTTCTATCTCAATTTTAAGTACCGTACAATAAAGCCTTTGAATTTTTCCCCAATTTCGGTGAAAAACACAATTTCTCACATTTCGCGGTTAATTAATTTTTATTTCTTTCTTTCTTCCTATTCCAGTATATAGCTCCGAAAAATCTGTTCACACTCCTCCGTACCTGTAGTAGTAGGTATTTTATAAAAATACGATAGATTTTCAACGATATGGTTTTCAGAGCTATAGCGCACCATAAAAAAAAAAATTCTCATCTCTAAATTGAGATAAATAAAATTTTGTACATTTTTCAATATCTAATTTATACAACTGTGGGTATATATTGAATAGTTTAGCATATACTGTATGTATATATAATAAATGCATTTATTCACATACCTTTATATAGTTTGTTCGTAAATAACAGGAAGTGCAGGAAAGGGTGTTCAGGGTGCGTGCAACTAGCAAGCTGCTAACTATACATATATACCTTTACCTTATACCTTTTATACCTTGTACCTTATACCAAAGTAGTATTCCGCGTTTTGTTACGCGTAATTTAACGCGGCACGCGTAGGTATATATATATATATATATATATACCTATGTAGTTTATGCTGGAATAATGTGAGGCAATAAAAAAAAAAAAGGATTAAATTAATTACATCGCTATCTATCTCTATTTTTTATTTTTTTAAATTTTATTTCTCTCGCGTTATTTCTATTCAATTAATTATTATTATTATTATTATTATTTTTTTTTAGTCTTAAATTTTGACGGGGAATAATCTATACCCTCAAAATATAGGACGTTCAATCTGAATCATACTCTATACTAAATAAATGTAGGTATGTATATATTTATTTATATACTTGCGGGAGCTAGGTAGACGGTGATATAGCAAAGTGAACCGCAGCAATAGGAAACTAGAACACTTTCGCGCTAGTTATATATCTAGTTATCACGTGCGATACACACATACGTATAGATATTTTATTTATATATATAGATTGATAAAAATTAGAATTTTTTTTTTATAATATAATCAGACAAAAATCAATATATCGTTTCGTCAATTTGAATTTCAGAAATCAGATTATATTGAATTATATTGAATTAAATTAAATTAAATTAAATTAAATTAAATTATGAGAAATTAAACGAAAACTGAAACCATGTCATTTCTTGCTCCGAGTAAACGGCATTCAAGTCACTTTTTCCTCGAAAATTATTCTCGTTACTACGTAAATTCTTGCCTAGATACATATATTATATATTATAGCTGAATTCGGACTATTATACGTCATACTTATTCGTCCGAATTGTATGGAATTAAGTGAAATACAAAATGAGTATAAATAAATAAAATGAATAAGAAAAATCGTTTCAAATTTAAAAAAAAAAAACCGAAAAAAAATACATTCTAAATATATTCTTTTATATATTCTGACAAAAAGAGAAAGAAAGAGAAAAAAACAAGAGAGCGAGAGAGAGAGAGAAAGACAGAGAAAACGAAGAAACAAAAAAAAAAAAAAAAACGAGGCGTAAGAAAAATTTCCACCGTTGAATTTATTTTCCAAATTAGAAAAACTCATTTCTCAATAAACCAAGACGACATTATTACTCTTTTTGTTTCTTCATATATCGCAATAACTATAAAATAATAATTCTTCATTCTAATTCTAATTAATAAAATTCTTTGTCTTTTTTTTTTTTCTTTTTTATCTTTCTGATTTATAAAAACCAAAGTTAAATCACTTCTAAATTTGTATTATTGTAATAATTTATTTGATAAAAAAAGGCTAATTTTTTATACCACCTATATTAATTTTTTAAACAAAACAAAAGAAAGAAAGAAAGAAAGAAAAAAAAAAAATTAAGACAAAAGAAAAGAACAACGACAAAAATCGTAATCTCTTTCTTCAGAACGGAACTAGAAGATGATGATTCAACTGAGAGATTATCGTCATCGTCATCAGCATCGGATGTGGATTGGTCATGGGTTGAGGAAGTAGAATCATCACGAGCGAAAGCTGTAATAATACAAGAACAGATTCAGCTACAGCAACGCAGTTCTTCTGTAGGAATACATGAGGAGAAGATACAAGCAGAAGAAGTAGAAGAAGAAATAGAAGAAGAAGAAGTGGTTGAAGAAACGGAAGAAGGGGCGGCGCCGGTTTCAACGTCGACGTCGACGTCGACGTCGTACACCTCAGCGTCGGCGTCGGCGTCTGCAGAGGAGGAGGAGGAGGAAGATATCCCCTCCACAAGTACAGTAAACAACAGTAATATCACAAAGCGCATGCGTCAACTGTATAATACGTCCTCGAATTCAACTGACAGTATCGTCATGTCTGCTGGCGGTGTATCAGCCGCAAAGTCATTACCTGTCACAGGTTGCCCCGTAGTAACACCCCATAGAATTTCAACCCTTAATCAAATACCGCAAAACAACATAATCCCAAATGGTAATAATATCAACAGTACATCGTGGGTGAGAGCGTCTATGAGACGTTTACGTCATCTACGTTTACCGGAAGCTGATCAATTAGTAGAACGTGAATTAAATCTAAACGTACCAGGACCAGGCTCATCGTCTAATAATAATTATCAACAAAATAATATCGACGTTATAATAACAGCGAGAAATTCATTGCCTGATATAGCGCTTATAGCACCTGAAATATTGGCGGCACAAACAAACGGAAATTCTTTAAATAATATAAACATTAATGGGAATGACAATGGTAATGGGAATGGTAACAGTCGTATTAGCCAAGGAATTCATTCATTGAGACCTAACAGTGCTCCGACAACTACAAATCGAGTATTTGGTGCTAATGCTGTAGCAACTTCACCTGGTAGAGGTAGACTTACAGGGGGTAGATCTAGAGGGAGAAATCAAGAGTCTAGTAGACGAAGTAGTGTCCAGTCTAGAACAACCGCTAGTGATACTACATCCTGTTCTACTTCTTCGGGAAATTCGACTGCTACTAGTCCAGCTTCTAGCCCAAGTGCTACACCGCAACATGCTGCTGTTGCAGGGAGAAGGTGAGTCAATTTTTAATAATTCATTACAAATTTTTTTTTTTTTTTAGACAGACAGAGAGAGAGAGAGAATTGTATTACTTCAAACCACGTGCTTAACTATTGTGAAATATTAACGGAATCAGTTCAAAAAAATATTATTTGCAAAGTCCGTTCATATTGGACAAATAATAGTATCAGACTTTGATATTTTTCCACTTAATGAACTAATATTTGAACAAGAATTTTCGTCATTCAATTAGAAATGATTTCCGGTGTTAGAAAGGTGCGGGATATTAAATCCCGAGTGTGTAGAAATATTGATTTATTGATTGAACAAAAAAAAAGATACGGTATTGAGATTTTTTTTTTTTTCTTTCTTTCTTTCTCTTTTATTAAATCGTATATAACAATTTTATTTGGAACGGTTAATAATGATGATAATAAACGCTGAAAAATGTGCTTGAAATAATGTTAATTTTTCCCTTTTTCCTTTCTCTCTCTCTCTCTCTCTTTATTATTCGGTGTATTACATATCTTTATCTTTTTCTGCGCGTATGAATAATTAAGGAAGTGATTTCATTCTTATATTTCGTGCTTCGTGATATACATACATATACACTCAGCCCAAAAATTAACGGACCACCTAGATTTTTCTGAAAAGCGGTTGGTTTACGACTCGCTATAACTTAGTGGAAGGATATCTCAAATCAATCGGAGAGGGTAGTTTTTTGAAGATCGAATCTTCATCTTCAAAATGATTTCTAGAAATTTCACCTGCGATCACTTTTCACCTGTCTGTGCAGGTTTGAATAACGGGCTGCAAAATGCTTAAGAAAGTCAAATTTTCAAACTTCGCTGTGGGATGAGGAAAAAATCGCATGAAATTTTTAGCGAAGTGGTTGTGTAGCCTCAACCCTTCTCTTTCAAAATCCATTTTTGAAACTTTTTTGCGAATTTCTGTAACAGAGTTATTGAATTTTGAGTGATGTCAGAGAAGTTTGGCGTTACTCAGGATGCACCACCTCGAGGTAGAGTCTGCAAGCATCCCATGCGTATGTGTGCGTGTATCTCCCAAAAACAGTGACAGAAATAGACGCATACACACATGCATACGCACACATACACATGGGATGCTTATGTACTATCTCTTCACGTGGTGCATCCTGGGTAACGCCGAAATTGCCTGACATTGCTCCAAATTCAATTACTCTGTTACAAAAATTCGAAAAAAAAATTTCAAAAATGGTTTCGGGAAAAGAAGGTTTGAGGCTACAAAACCACTATGCTAAAAATGTCATGCGATTTTTTTTTAACCCCTACAGCAAAGTTTAAAAACTTGAATTTCATTTGCATTTCCCACCCCTCCATTCAAACCTGTACAGACAGGTGAAAAATGATCGCAGGTGAAATTTTCAGCAACGATTTTGAAGATGAGGATTCGATTTTCAAAAACCTACTCCTTAATTAATTTAGAATGCTTGTATACTGTACCTCCACGTGATGAATCCTGGGTAACGTCGAAATTGCCTGACGTTACTCAAAATTCAATAACTCTGTTACAAAAATTCACAAAAAAGTTTCAAGAATGGTTTTGGAAAGAGAAGGTTTCAGGCTACAAAACCATTGTGTTAAAAATTTCATACGATTTTTTCTTACCACCACAGCGAAGTTTGAATATTTGGATTTCTTATGCATTTCGCAACCCGTTATTTAAACCTGCACAGACAGGTGAAAAGTAATCGCAGGTAAAATTATTAAAAACCATTTTGAAGATGAAGATTCGATCTTCAAAAAACTACCCCCCTCAATTAATTTGTGATATTCTTTCACTAAGTTACCGCGATTCGTAAACCGACCGCTTTTCAGGCGAATCTAGGTGGTCCGTTAATTTTTTGGCTGAGTGTATATATGTATAGAATAATATCTACCTGTCGTATATGTATATACCTACATATATGTTTATGTATACGCACATATGTGTTCAGTTTGATCGTAGATCGACGATACATAAATGTGCGCGGCACGTGTAACGCCAGACATCGACATATATCGAGGTCGACCACGCATTGAACGTACCATACATATATAACATATTTTTTATTGTAAACGTTTCGGAAAATATCGTCAAGAATTAAAGAAAAAAGAATTAATTGCAAAAAAAAAAATAAATAAAAGAAAGAAAGCATTAATGAAAAATAATTAGCCAATTATTGTTTTTTAATGACCACGTGTCGTTATTTGCACACATACTTTTCACAGAAAGAAAAGATCGTTATAAATAACGATTGACGGTTTTCTATAGTATAAAGTACTACATATAGATACTAGGCAGAAGCTGCTAATTTAACCCGAACTATAATTCTTATTTTACGTAAGTCTTTTGATACACTCGTTAAACAGGATTGCCAAAATATGTTATTAGATCTTATAGTCTAAAGGTATCTATCAACTTTGTGAAATACATTTTAAAAAAAAGTATCTAATGATCTAATTCGGTCGGTATTTTAATCGAGAGATAATTATTATCAATCATTATATTACCAAATCAATTTTTTTATTTTTTGTTTTCTTACATCTGATTACATAAAACAGTGAGAATTGGGTATAATAATAATTAGTTTATATTCTTCATGGGAAAAAAAAAAAATAGAAATAAAAAAGAAGAAAATATAGTTGCGGTATCTTCTACGCGAGGTTTCTATGCGAAATTCTTTCTACTATAGATACTTCGCTTAGATCGACGTTCACATCACATCACATACCTACGTAATATACGCTGTCGCTGACGAGTTAAGGTCAGTGACTTAAACGCCAGTAAAATAGCCCAACCCGAGCTTACATTAGAGTTGAGATCTGGAGAGTTTATAGGTACAGGGTGTACCGTAAATCGTAATTATGGGTGGTAACGTTACGTACTTTAGTGCATTATGCAAAAGGTATATCAAAACTATGAAGAGACGAATAATATATCCGTATATGATACAGCGAAAATACTATATTTTGAAAAAAAAAACTGAAAATTATCTTTTCCTACGATTATCTCCGAGGCTTTGAACTTATTAGAAAAATATCCTCTTTGTTAATTGTAGTTCTTGATTAGCTACAACTTTTTTTTTAATCAAATTTTTTCGCCAGATTAATCCTTCGGGAGATAAATCGCTGAAATGTAAACGTTGTCGAAAAATCTTTGATAGCTTTTTTCCAATTATCTTCGACACCTTGAACTTCTGAAAAAAATACACTGATCATAAATCGTAGTTTTTAATTAGCTGCAACTTTTTTGTTAGTATATTTGTCTCGCCAAATGAACCCTTCAGGAGATAACGATGTTGAAGAATCCTTAATATCCTTTCTCTCATTATCTCCGAAACCTTAAATTTCTCAAAAAAATACACTGATCATAAATCGTAGTTTTCGATTAGCAGCAACTTTTATGTTAGTCAAATTTTTTCGCCAGATTAATCCTTCGGGAGATAAATCGCTTAAATGTAAACGTTGTCGAAAAATCTTTGATAGCTTTTCTCCAATTATCTTCGACACCTTGAACTTCTCAAAAAATACACCGAACATAAATCGTAGTTTTTAATTAGCTGCAACTTTTTTATTACTAAATTTTTCTCGTCAAATGAACTCTTCGGTATATAAATCGTTAAAATATAAACGATGTTGAATAATATTCAACATCTCGACAGGAAAATAAATTGTCTATGTGGTATTTGGGTGTTTTAGAGTTCCATCTGACTCAGGCCTTGAATATTTTGAAATTACACATTGAGTCACGTATAGCATTAATCTTTGAGAAATGGTTTAGACAAATTGTTGTAGCAAGTGAACCTTGACACTTTTAGATCAACGAATTCCCAGCCAATCAGTGGTCATATCGAAAGAATAGGGTGAGGTAGTAATTATTTTTTTACTTTCTTTTTCGACGTCTAATTTACTCGTAGCACCGCGGATCCAGTTGAGCTGTGAATAAAAACTAGAAGACAAAAATCACGTATCTTATACTATAGATAAAACACAGAGTCATGGGCATGAAAATCAGCCTGGAAGGGATAAGAAAAAAAAAAACAAAAAACAAGAAAAAAAAAAGTGGAAACAGTTTTTTTTTTTTTTTTATCAATTTCTTAGATTTTAGTCCAAACATTGCGGAAAAATTTGAACATCCTATATATTTAGAGATACAGAGGCGTATGTAATACGTAGAAAATTATACCTATACCTAGATATAGCCACAACCATGGTTTCAAAAAATTATCTCTTCAGAGTGGGAAAGCAGTTCGCTTCCCTTTATAAGGAGTGGCCGTCTGCGGTAGTCGGTTAAGTTTTTATTACCTAGTCGTTCACCTGAAACGAGGAAGACTGTAGTAACAATATAATAGGGCAACAAAAACTAAGGCCAAAGAGACGGAGACGGATCACGCAGATGTGGTTTAGATCGTCTTATTGTTAAACTTGGACCCGGACGCTGTGCCGCGACACTTTTCATTCTTATTGTTTAATCAAATTCGTGGTAAAATTCGGGAAAAATCAAACGGTCTAGATCTTTTTTTTTTGTTTTTGTTTTCTAATCCTTTTCAACAAAATATAAAATCAAAGTTAGGGGCTGCGTTTAATTGAAGTTTCGAACGTTCAAGATTCCGAATTCATTAGAAAAATATTTGAAATTTTCAGAAACTTTGAAGTTTAGAAAATTAAAATTTCGAAAATCTAAGAAAAAAAAAAAAAAATACAAAAATTTCGGTTTATTTCCCATAAGGATGTAAAGACAATCCTTAGATATTTCATTTTAATCAAGATCCTGATAATTTTGACAGGATTTTTGAATTATTTTTTTTTTTTTGTTCGAATTTTTCGTAACTTCAACCTAGCTCCGAAAAAAATTGCAAGAAATATTTTCACGGTTTTGTAATATAGTTATATAATATTTTTATGTGTATTTCTGACCACTGTATATAACCATATACCTACTATATAGATGTGTGTGTGTGTTCTTAAACGAGACACATTTTATTGATTAGTCCTTTGTCACGAGGTCGGGTTAAGCTTGGACTAAAACTATAAACTGACCATTTATATTTGCCATGTAAAATGTGCAAACACAAGCTAATAGAGACTATGTGCTAAAAAAAAAAAAAAAAAAATTAGGGCGATTTAAATCTAATTAATTAACTTTTTTTTTACAAAGAAATCATATTGTTCTTTTCTACAATACATAAAAGTATAATAATAAAAAAAAAAAAAAAAAAACAGATAAAACCACACGAAATTGCAATATGATACAAATTTATGTAACCAAGCTTAATTAGAAACAATAGGGAAGGGATTCTTTTTCGTTATTTGACACTCGACTTTACTGAGCTATAGTGGTATACCTATATCTCGTACGTATGCTATACTACATTATAATCGTACCACGACACGACGATACAACGGACGGACGTAGGAATAAAAGATAATGTAATCTTATACATAATATATATGGGGGATTTCACAAAAAAACGAGAGGTCGTAGACCTTGGTATTTGGAATTTGACTGGAATATTTTTTTTCCTGCGCATTTTTGTCAATCAAAAACATACCTCAGAGGACTTTTCGATATTCATCTTCATTCACCCAGGACAGCTCATTAAAATTTTCCATAAAATGATATTCAGTGCAAATTTTTGAGCAGAAGGATTGAAAATCCGTAAAAAACTCCAAGAACAAAAACTGCTTTTTTTCTTACCTACTTTCGATAAAAAAATACGGCAATATCGCCGAATCCCGAGGGAAGAAAATAACCATCATATTTTTACCTCCTGAAAATACGCCATTTTTGATTTTCAAGATTCAAATATACAACGATTCGTCAAACAATTACGCAACTTTTGAGCCCAATCCGAACGTGGTCCGATCTGATCTTCGATTTTTATTGCATGATTTTCGTTCAGATTTATTATTTTTCGTTGGGTTTTTCGTATAATTTAGCTGGAAGCGAATAAAAAAGAGACTTCGACAATTGTCAAAAACAGTTTTATTTAGAATAAGTATAATGAGGGGAGTCGTTCAAAAATATGATTCCGACCGATTATATTTGATTAGAAAAAACTATCACCTCCCCTCATTATACTTATTCTAAATAAAACTGTTTTTGACAATTGTCGAAGTCTCTTTTTTATTCGCTTCCAGCTAAATTATACGAAAAACCCAACGAAAAAAAATAAATCTGAACGAAAATCATGCAATAAAAATCGAAGATCAGATCGGACCACGTTCGGATTGGGCTCAAAAGTTGCGTAATTGTTTGAGGAATCGTTGTATATTTGAATTTTGAAAATCAAAAAAGGCGTATTTTCAGGAGGTAAAAATATGATGGTTATTTTCTTCCCTCGGGATTCGGCGATATTGCCGTATTTTTTTATCGAAAGTAGGTAAGAAAAAAAGCAGTTTTTGTTCTTAGAGTTTTTTACGGATTTTCAATCCTTCTGCTCAAAAATTTGCACTGAATATCATTTTATGGATTATTTTTCCGACCCAAATATCGACCAATAGAATTGCACCATTCGACGTCACGTGGTACAACCTACATGGTATTATACTGATAATTTTTTGATTATTTTCTCTGGTAGTTGCTATATATAAAAAACAAAACATAATCCAGTCAAATTAACCACACGTCAAACTGACAGGTTGAATTATAATTCTGTGACTTCCGAATTTTTAATTTTTAACTGTGGATTTTGTCTCATGGTGCAATTCTATCGGCCGAAATTTGGATGAAAAAATAATCCCCCGAATACCACTCGAGCTTCAAAATTAATCGGGTATTTCCCTCAAGGTTCCCTGCAATCAAACGAAGTCGTCAAGTTTTTCAGAAAAATCACTCGCGCTTCGCGCTCGTGATTTTTTAACCTGAACAACTTGACTCCTTCATTTGTTTGCAACGAACCTATCGGGAAATACCCGATAATTTTGAAGCTCTTGTGGTATTATAAGTGAAAATTTTAATGAGCTGTCCTGAGTGAATGAAGATGAATATCGAAAAGTCCTCTGAGGTATGTTTTTGATTGACAAAAATGCGCAGGAAAAAAAATATTCCAGTCAAATTCCAAATACCAAGGTCTACGACCTCTCGTTTTTTTGTGAAATCCCCCATATATATGTATAGAAATATTTCCGTAACGTATCAAAGTCGTAGCGAAGCGTTTTTATGTTTTTTTTTCTTGAATTTATTTCTCAATTTTTTTATTTTTTTTTTGGATTCCTTTTTAAGAAAAACTTTACTGTATCTGCATGAATTTGCAATTTTTGTGTATTTAGTTCACAATAGTTTTTATCTCATCTTATTCGATGTCGATAATAAAAAAAAACAAAAAAAGAAATCCGAAAATTCAATTCCAAGTGAATATAGAGTAAGAAAATAAAAATCGAGGAAAAAATAGAGAAATAGAGGTAAAAAAAAAGAAAAAAGAAACTTGTGAAACTCTATAGTATTAGGAGTCGTTGTTGAAATTTTATATGTAGGGAAACCATTAAAAATTCTCTGTACTCACGGGTCTATAACGATCAAGTTTATCGATACGTACGTTATACGTACTTTAGTTTCCTGGTGTAACACGCAGAACTTCGTATTATTCTTCATTAGATAATACATATTCAAATGTATACATTTCCACCGTAAGAAATTTGTTAAATTTTTGTTTTTTTTTTTCATAATTTTTTAACAAAGTTACGTTCTAAAAACGATCAGCGCTTATATAGTGTGAAAAATTTTATTGCAAGTTTCTCACGGTGTAGGAATAACTTTATAATAACTATATCATTTATATAACTGTCGCAGATATTGCGATACGAGATATAAATCCAGATATTTGTGTAACTCGACTCATTATAGTATATAAATAAATAAATTCTCAACTTTTTACGCGTTAAAACAACTAATTATGTACTTAAGAAAAATATACCACAGCTTGTTGCTTTGATATGTGACGCGACCGCAATATATAGTATACGTAGTACATAGCATGGCAATGATGATATCTTAGCTGCCTATTAAATTGGCAGATTTTTTTTTTTTTTCACAGACTGCAACGTGTTTCGTTTTTTCGTATATGGGCTTTTTTTTTTTTTTTAAGAAAAGAAATACACGTCTCTTTAAGTTTCATTGATATATAAAGAAAAAATAAATGACAACATCTATCCGCGTGTTTTCAATTAAATTTTCGATCATTTAAATCCCATCAGTTTTTTTCTTATGGTATAAATCCGTGGGTGTTTTTTTTTTATTGATATTGTTTGGGTATGTGGGTGCAGTAAAAATTTATTGGGTATTTAGTAACACGGTTAAAGACAAAAAAAAGAAGAAAAAAATGTTAAATTCATCCTACGTATTGATTAGGTACTTATATATATACATATATATATACATATACACATAAATAATTGCCATTTTGTCCTTGATGAATGAGAACTTCCGCATAGCTATCTTATATTTGGCTACTTACTTATTACACAGATTTTCGCGTCATTATCATTCAAATCACATATTTTCAAAGAGATTTCATTCAAAGAACGTATAGGTGTATATCGTTGTATCATTGATATGCTAACTCTTTAACGTTATATTAGGATTCTGATCGTATATATATATATATATGCACATCGTCGCAATTTCACATTTTACAAATTATTTTATACACCTATATTGAGAAATGAATTCGTGATCAAAATAATTACATAGGTATATTAATGAAGTTTGTTGTTTTCTATTAGAAGGCCGAATTTCAAAAGTTTCAAATTTTTTTTAGACGATTTCGAACTTTTAGAAATGTTGAGAAAAAATACGAAAATTTTGGTTCATTTCTTAGGATGTGAAGACCACAAAATTATTCATTATAAACGAGACCCTCTTTACGGAAATTCATTTTATATAATTCAATCGATTACTTAGATTTCGTAAATAATTAATAGAATTTTGAAATTTTTGTTGTTTTTTTTTTTTTTCTTACAAAAATTAAATCTCAAGACGATTCATTTAAATACATGTGTGGATTTTAAGATTCGGAGGTTCGGGCTTTTCGGATTTTGAGATTTCGGAATTTTGAATCTTCAAAGTGTAAAAAACAAAAACTAGCGTTTTCCTTTCGGTTTACAAAAAAAAAAAAAAAAAAACCAGAGAATAAGAAAAAATTGGAAATAAGTAACGATTTGTTAAAAAGATCTGAAAAATTGTAGGTGTTTCTCACAGTTGAAACAATGATTGGTACCCCATAATATTTCGTGCTTTTAAAAATCTTTCGCAAATACAGGTGTGACCGTATTTTTCTACGTCAATATTATTATAGATTATTGAAAGATATTAGATCGAAAGAAGGTATACAGTGAGAATCAGATGAAACAGTACGGTTAATTCGCGCCAACGCCGACTGACTTAAGGGGGCATCCAAACCTTTGAATGGGTCAAAATTCTGAGGAAAAGATTGATATTTTACAGCGAATTTGATAGTCTAATCAAATCCAAAAAAATCATGAAGTTTGAGGAGGGATTGATCCTCATTATCCATATTCAATATTGAATATTACTTTGAGTCTAATAGTAGTTACGCTGTATATAGAAAAATACAAAATTACCCGGTTGTTGTAAAGAATCAGGAGCACCGTTGGATTGATTTTGGAATTTTTGGTCTTCAATTGTTCAGAAGGGATGCCCCCATCAGATGAACATACAACTTTTTGATATGACCATTTTTGATTGAGATAATAGAAAAAGTAGAGATAAAAAAAACTGAAAAATTAGAAAAATCTCAGTAAAAACTGAATAAATCAGGCAATTTTTGCGATATCAAAAAGTTGTATGTTCATCTGATAGAAGCATTCCTTCTGAACAATTGAAGACCAAATATTCCAGAATCGATCCAACGGTGCTCCTGATTCTTTACGACAACCGAGTAATTTTGTATTTTTCTATATATAGCGTAACTACTATTAGACTCAAAGTAATATTCAATGTTGAATATGGATAATGAGCATCAATCCCTCCTCAAACTTCATGATTTTTTTGGATTTAATCAAACTATCAAATTCGCTATAAAATATCAATCTCTTCCTCAGAATTTTGACCCATTCAAAGGTGTGGATATCCCCGTAAGTTTTTACAGGGTAAACCAATACACGAAAATCTCCCTAAAGTCGATACGCGTCTCACTGCTGATCACGCGCCAAATTACCGTAGGGATTTTCTAGCGTAACGAATGGCTATTCGTATGAAATAAGAATTATTCGGTGCTTGCGCGCTTCGTTCGTGTTGTTTCACCTGATTCTCACGATAGAAGTTCCAATTCATTCGTCAATGATTCTCTTCGTTTATTTTTTTCATAAATTTAAAAATTTCCGCGTTAATATTGTTCAAATATTATGATATCCTGTATTTTTTTTTTATTTTATTTAAATATACACAGCTGTTAATTTCACGTTATAATACAGGATTCATATTTACTATTCACAATACATATATGTGGGGTTTTTGCTCGATACATAGATACTACGTATATATTATTTTTGGAACACCGCAGTTCCTTATATTGAAATAAATATTTACGCATATATATATATATATATATTATATATTTGCACAATAATTTCGGAAGCTATTAATTAAATGATATAAATTATTTATCAATAGAATTATAAGCTTATTGTTATACCTATACGAAATTTTACACGATTGGAGTTTTTTTTTTTTTTTTTTTTTTTAATTCATTTTTCTTCTTTTCTTTTGTTTTTTTTTTTCCTTTTTTGTTAATCGATAATATTATTGCAGTCAGCTACAGGACTGATTCACATCATAATGTGTCTACCTTATACTATATGCGGCAAAGGCATATGAATTAGTTTAATGAATATTGTTATTAAAGAAGAAGTCGATTTTTCACATTTTCTGAACATTGGAAAAAAAAAAACAACAACAAAAAAACTCGATTATTATTTTTTTGTTTTGTTTGCATGGTTATTTTTTATTATATTTTGTAAATTAAAGCGTCTAAGCACTATACTAATAAGCGTATATTATAATGAAAATATTAACCCTGTTAAAGACAACTGCATGTTCTTCTGGCACAATTTGAGATCGCACGTTTTTCCATATACTGTCATCGAATATATGCCTTTTAGACACACTTATGTGACTTTTTAAATCGTTAATTTCTCGTAGCAAATAGTTAATTAGAAAAAAAAAAAAAAGAAAAAGAAATTAGAACAGAATAGAAAAAAAATAAAAAAAATAAAATAAATAAATAAGAAAGATTACTATAGGAATGTAAAATACAGGGAAACTTGCACACGTATAGTAGGGTTTATATAATTACGATCGTGATTCGTGACGCTTGACGCACATTGTGTTCACGTCTAACGAGTAGTAACGTGAGATATAACAAAATACCTATAGCCTAGCCTAGAGTCTAACCCAAACCCAAACCCAAAGTGAAAACTAACTGTATATTATACTTCTTTTTACCTAATTATTTTCTTTTATACTTTATCTTATTCTGCAATCTTGGGTATATATTTCCCATGTTCATTAAACATCGAGCCTTTTTTTTTTCTTTTCTTTTCTTTCTTTCTTTCTTTGTTTTTTTCCACCTTTTCGTCTCGTTAATTTCTCGCTAAAACAGGAAGAGGCGAAAAGGTAAAGAAAGAACAAAAAAAACAAAAAAAAAACAATGAATAACATCGTTAAACAATAACTGTATAAGATATATATCGCGTATATTATTTTTCGCTAAGAAAAGATAAAGCAAAAGAAAAGAAAAAAACCAAAGTAGAAGATAGAAAATATTTATGGTTTTTTTTTTGATTTCATTTTATCATCTTTTATTTCTTATCCCTAAAATAACTTGTATACGATCGTAAAATTTAATGAACGAAATAAATAAATTGAGAAAAATAGAAAAGAAAAAAAAAAAAAAAAAAAAATTGTCCAAGTTATAAAATAAAACGAGATTTGAATAATCGAAAGAAAAAAGAAAAACAGTGTATCCCGTTGGAAAAGATTTTTTTTTATTTTTTTTTTATTTTCCATACTTATTATGGAGTAAATTTTCTTTATTTATATGCGTGATTCACGCGTGCGCGTATATAATACCATATATTATATAGGTATATATACAGAGCGATTCTGTGGAAAAATCACGCGCCTAAAATACGTATATTCTTATACGGGAAACGCCTGAATTTCATTTATTACGTGTGGGAAATAAAACCCAATCATCGATGCTTCATCATGCTTAAAATTCAGGCGTTTCCCGTTAGCCTAGATTTTAGGCACGTGATTTTCCACAGAATCGTTCTGTATAACCGATGTATATAGTATATCGGTGAAATGCAGCAGCGAAAGGAGGCAGGAGGCGAATTAAAGGCGAGGTGTTTAAAGAACTTTATTCTCGACAGTTCGTCGTTGGTGTGCAATATTTACGCGACAATTTTTCCATGTATAGGTACATACATACATAAACTTATATTTAAGTATATATATATATATAGTCTAGATGACCTCATGCGCGCGGTTTTGAACCCAGCCGACTTTCTACTAACCTATAGATCTTATCGATTCTTATTCACCTATATATACACATATATATATTATAGGTAGACTGGTAGACAGGTAAAAATACTCTACCAAGGATCTTAAATATTGAACCTTATGCGATTGCGAATGCAATTTTTTCGTTTTTACTTTTCTCACATAATTATTATTCTTTTTTTCTTTCTCATTTTCAATTTTATGCAAATTTCCTCTTACCTCTGATAAAAATTTTATCGACAAGTAGAAAAAAAAAAAAACAAAAAAAGATTGAATGCAAAAATGCAAAAAGACAAAAAAAAAAAAAAAAATGGTATAATATGCGTATTTTAAATTGTATTCTTGCGACGTTCTATATAAGTACTATAAAGAGGAAGAAGTACCGTAGCGTGAACTCTGCGGGCGAATTGCATCGAGTAGTTATTATACGTATAAGAGTAGAGTAGAGAATAGATATAGATATAGATATAGATATACGTATAACGTATAGTAATGCTGTTGCAGTCGGTCTTTAGTTAGCTCAGGCGCATTTATAGCCGGTGCATCAAGTGCATCGTTGAAGACCTCTTCCCGCTTCTGCGCTCCCAGTAGAACCGTGCAACTCCCGCAAACTGCATCGTTGCAGTTCGAGCTGCAGTCCACCCCCTACTCTTTGCCGCACACTCGCACTATTCACTGAATCGAAAAAAAAAAAAATAACAAAAAAAAAAAATAACAAAAAAATATTCAAGGTTTTATGTTAATTCAACGATTAATCGTATAGGTATACATACTTGTATGGGTATCTATCATAGCCGATAAATTTATTCCGCAAAAAAAGAAAAAAAAAGAAGTAAAAATAAAAAAAAAACTATAATTAAATATATTTTTCTTGTCGTCAGTTAAATTGCGTCATAATAATTTATCAGATTGGTCCAAAAAAAATTGACTATATTTTCTTTCTTTCTTTTTTATATCTTCAAAAATCAGATACGATTAAAAAAAATTTTTAGAGGTCGCTAAAAAATTTGAAAATTTTCCAAACTATTCAGAAATTAATTATATACCTTAAATTTTTCCAAGTCGTGTCTGAATTTTTTCTTCTATATCTTTATTTTCAGCGAGCCTTTTTTTTTTTTTTTTATATTCATATTTATTTTCAATTTTTCTCGCGCTCCATTTCTATTCATTATCATGCGAATTAGAATTCGAAAAAAAAAAATGAATCCTTATAATATTTGTATTCAAAGGAGATATAGTTCGAAAACACCAAAAGTATATAATTTTGAAAATTTCAAAATTCTTGAACGTATTCCGAAATTTTTTTATTTTATTTTTTTTTAAGGATTTTTGAAACTCATGTAAAACTGACTGCATGTTTTTATTTTTGATACTAAATCGGAAAGAAAATTAAAACGACAAAACAATAGTCGGTCTTTTTTTCTTTACATACTTACCGCGTATTACAGTGTGATAAAACCTCTTCGCGTTTACTGATTTCCGCATATCTGAAAATTCGCAGAATAAGGGAATCCCCGTTAACGTTTCGCGTCCCATTTTATACACGCGTCGCGTCGCGTAAAATATTTTTATTTCGCACATCACACACCGCCGATCGTCGAGACTGACTGACTTACCTACTATACTATAATACTAGACAGGTGGTGGCGCGCAGCAAACCGATTATGTAGATGTATGTAGTTATTAAACGCAATATATACACACATATATATATATATATATATTTATACATATGTAATACGGGGGAACAGATCCATTCGCACGTATCACTCGCAGAGACAAGGAGGTAGAGGTAGGTATAGCACCTAGCACCTACCTGGGGGTATTATACGAGAGTTATAGCCGGTTCTTAGATCATTTCAGTCGTATAGTTCATTCGGTACGGGAAAGATTATATAGTACATATCATAACATACACCTAATATGTTATGATATAATTTTACAAATTCTTTATGCATACATAGAGAGAAGAAAAAAAAAATATACATATATTCTATTCACCTATATTATATATATATGTATGTGTGTACATAGAAAGTTCATTAGTTCACCTCAATACATCGTGGATTAACAATCACCGTTACATTTACTACTATATAGCGTATTAATTCGCGAGTTGAGTTTTCTAACGGCGAAAAAAAATAAAAAATAAATAATAAATAAATGTATAAACATCTGTGTGTAATATATAAATAAAAGTTTATTATAAATCGTAGGAATTAATTAATACAGTAACGGAAAGTTTAAAAAAAGAAAAGTGATATTTGTTAAATATATATTTTTTTTCATCAAAATACCATATAATCATATTATTATACACATTATATACGCGAATGATATTCATTCTGGTATCTGAATATAAATTATTAAAAATAATGTGGATATTTAGGATTTTAAATAAAAAGACTAATAGTATAATTATTATTATCAGATTATTTAATTAATATTATGTTATACACGAAATGAAATGAGGATGAACCAGGATCAGGCATCTTGTAATCGTTATTTCTACCATAGTCAACGACGACAGCGTATCAGGTATTAAATATTAAAAAAATATTTTTTTTTATTTGAATCTGACAACCAATGCAACCGATGATAATTACTTCAATCGAAAGTATGATTCGTATATATATGGTAAAAGGTTTATTTTTCTCAACTGGGATAATTACGACCTTGCGAATATGCAATATTGATTAATAACTATTTAGTATGTAATTTATTCTTCGTGTATATAACAAGGTATATTATTTACAGCCATGCAATTATTAACATTTTATTAACTATGTTGCGGATAATCGACTATTATATATACGACCGAGGTTTATTTATTACTTTAATTCGTTATGCAGTCGATATGCTATGAGATATAAGACAATATATGCACTTTTGCGTGTATGTATTTATTGTTAAATAAGTGCTAAAAAAAAAAAAAAAAAAATAAAACGGGAAGTTAATAATCGAATAAATAAATTCTTGGATTTATCACATCCGTATGGAATAGGCGGATATGTATATATATATATTTTTTGATGAAAACAAGTCTGTCGCCTTGAATACTTTGATAATACTATACAGCGGGTAGATGTATCGTAATAACCAATATTTATTTATGTAATAATTATTGACGCCTTTGCATAAGCCAATAGAGCGAAATAATATACTGATGGTTATATTTTAGTATAGACACAAAGTCTAACGTTTTATCAGCTAATAACATAATGAATAATGATATAGTCATTAATCGATAGATAAGAAAGGGTGAAATCATAATTGACTTATGAGATATTCCACGTGACTTTAGTCACCGAAAAAAGAGAAAAGAAAAAAAAAAAGAAGGAATTTTAATAGTCAGAAAATTACAAAAAAAAATGGACTATTCAAAATTCCATGAAGAGAAAAAACTAAAAACTCTGTCTTACGTACCGTACGATTATCGTTTATGAAAAAAATAAAAAAATAAATAATTGTGACAATTTTTGCTGCTTTTAAAATCTGCAAATTTATACAATAAATTTTGTTTTCTATTATTTTAACGATTTATTTTTGTTTTTTATTTTATTTTTTTACTTTTTATCCATTATCGTAAACGCGATAATAAGCCGCGACCGTGACGTAATTCTTAATCGATTCGCGGTCATTCGCGAATGCAGATCAAGGCTAATGCATATCTATGTATATCTATGATATAGAAATATACAATTATGTATTGTAAACTATAGTATTATAATCATTGGGTTCTTATTAATATTATTAATATTATTTTTTTTTTTTTTTACTTTTTTTCACTTAAGCCTATTTTTTTTTTTTTTTTCTGTTCTTCTTCACCTAGATACTTAAAGTACTTGCGTCAAACATATTTAGGCTCGAATTGGTTATATTATCATATCTGTATATACATACTACTCGTTAATTTTTTTTTTTTTTTTTTTCAACTTTACGTAACAATTTCAATATATCTATATACCTATATAATATATAACACACACGTTGTCTTAAGCATATAATCACTACACTTAGCATATAGTACATACATACATATATATATATAATATTTCGACAAACTGGCAATTCTATTTATTTAAGCTATTCGGTAATCCGCATCTCACCTGCCGCTTCATCACTTTTTACCTTGAATAAACATATATTGAGGGAATACGGGGGGTTAACCTTCTTCATTTATATTAGGAAAAATTCATTGTTTATATATTTAAATTGACATAGTATACATATATAGGTATACATATCAGAGTTATTTTATAAAAATTTAAATAGCTTAAGTACGAATAATTTTCACAGTCATATATATATATATATATATATGGGGGATTTCATATGAAACCGACTAATCCGTGACCCCGACTATTTTTGATTTTTTTTGTTTTTTTGTACCTACTCGAAGCGGTCTTTCTGAATTTTTCTTACATTTTTTTTTGTTCACATTTTTCTTAAATTCATTCAAATATACCTATACACATCTACTTTCTCTACCTATAGTATTATCATTTCGAAAGAGAGTTTGTGGACAGAGAAGTTTAAGAAAAAAAAAAAAAAAAGGAAAAAAAAAACTGGTTTTTGTAATATAGACGTATGATAATTTATAAATACTGTATATACATAACCGTTTATACGTATATTATGTCTCTATTGATTATATTACATATAAAATCAATATTTTATTTACCATTATTATCATCATCATCATCATCCAATCGTATTTATTGGCGCAGACAGTGATAAGAAAAACAAAAAAAAATAAATAAAAAATAATAAAAAATATATCTGTTAATGAAATTATGCAAAAACTTGTCTATCATTGAAATTGTTTTGAATTTTATACAATTTTTGAAATTGTTATTTACAATTTGATATTGTTTTATACTAGATATAGTGTCTAGACCTTAAATATAAAATCGTTTTATTTTATTCTTGAAATAATTATTATATAGTTTAATTTTATAACATTAGGTCATAAATTTTATAATAGCAAATTTTTACGATGATTTTTTAATAAGATAATTAATATAGGTAATATTTATCGCTAGATCGCGTGTGATATTTTATATATTACATATCTATTTGGTTACTTTGAAAATATTCATGCTAAAGGTCGTAAGAACATTATATAGTATATTAGTGGTCAGTGTGGTATAGAGTGTCCAGTTCTATGAAATAATCAATACTTTACCTGGATACCGCAGTTATATACATAGTATATTCGTTTTGATTTACCTTAATTTCGGGAAATTATTTTTGTTTTTTTTAGAAGAGAAAAGAAACTTTATGAAAATCGAAAAATTCGCTTTTAGATACATTATTTTATTTTTTATTTTTTATATATATACAGGGTGAATTCTCCCTGCTATCGCATGAGGGAGGGGTTTAATCATTGTAAACGCTCCGCCCCTTTTTTTTTCTATTCATACTTGTTATTCATGTATCACGTGAAAACTATCAAAAATCCCACTCTGTTGTTAATATCATAAATAAGAACATACCTTTTCTAGATTTCTCGATACTACTATAAAAGGTATGAATAGAAAGTCCCCTCCCTCATGCGATACCAGGGAGAATTCACCCTGTATATTGAGAGTATATTGTTCCGGCCCATAGGAAGCATTGAAATTCTAAAATGATCAAATTAAAGATCGTCCTAATATACAGAGATTTATTATACACTGATATAGCGAACTGTATTATGTATAAGATCTCTTATTTTATGCAAAGTTTTGTTTTATTATTTGCTCTGTTTCTGTCAGCAATGACCGTGACAGAGAATTCACAAAGACTCAAGTTCTGAGATAGAATAGTCGCACATAATATATCTGTATATATTTATTAATCAAGGCTGAAACAGAGTTCGATATATTTTATTGTAGATTTACTGCTTCGGTAAGTTTACAGTATAGACATATAGGTATGTAGTACATATATATATATATACAATACATAATCGTGACTTGCATTTCAATATATTATATCCTTTTGGATCGATCCCAATTAATCAAACATTGAAAACAGTATCCGGGTATAGGTGACTAAAAATTTTTTTTTTTCTAGTATTTAAAAACGAATCAATAATTTTTTTCATCGATTTGTCATCGTACTTCACATTATGAATGAAATGGTAATTATTTTACAAAATAATATAGAAGCTCTTCAGTCCTGCGGTATATATACTTATTATATTCTCATTATCCCATTCGCGATTTTCTATTAATAATTATACACCTTATAAGTCTTACGTATCGATGTTATATGAGTAACTGTGACATTCTGTATATCAATGCCAAGCTAGCTAAAACAAATGACCATGATTTTAAAACAACGTATATTTATACTAGATATTTGGCCTAGTTTACCCATACTATAAATATCAGTATATCATTACCATGTCTTATATAGCAATAATATCTATTCTGATTTTTTAGATCCGAATAAGTCGATCATTATTATCTTTATAATAATTACACAGATTTTTATTTTAGCTTATTATTGCTTCAAGTACGCCATGAAAGTTTGTTATTATATGGGTGCCCCTATATAATCTACATTTCAGTATACAGAGATAATAGTTGTTCCATAAAAATTGTATATACACATCATTCATATGCGGGCTGCAATTTTAAAAGAAATAAGGGGCCTTCTTTGATTTTTATTCATATCGAGCATCTAAGGCCTCTAGAATTTATTATTTGTCATTATAATATAATGAAATTAAAAGCTAAAATTTTAGGGGACCTTGAAGATTTCAAAAACCACCCGTTTAAGGACCACTGTAGAGTATATCTATTATTTTAGTCAATTCCTATCTGATTATAAGAGAGAGACTATATACGTATCAAACGAGATCTTTATCTCGATTAATTATTACTCGGCTAATTCAGCACAGCTAAAATTATTGCTAAATTATACACCCACTATATACCTATATCTTTAGATTCTAATCGCAGATTGATTAGAAGCAAGGTAACAACGTCCCGAACTCTGCATATTCTATTCAATCTAGGTCAACTTCTTGACATGTAGAGAAGAACAATAGTACAGTAACTGCAGAGAGATGTACAGATATAGATATATATGATCAGCTTCTAAATGCTGTGTCACTTTCATTCTTGCTCAATATTCAAAGATAATAAAATTAGATTATCTACTTATATCAGAAATACAGCACCGTCTTCCTCTTCGTTTTTCAGAGTCTGCGAAAGGCAAAGAGGAGCAGAGCGAGAAGATGAGAGAGGCGAAGACGACGATGAAGATGAAAACCCACTCGGTAGATGGCCACATGCCTTGAGTCCAGCTTTAGCTTGCTTGGGCTGTACTCTTGGACTTTTTAATATCAGTCGTTTCGCTATTCTCAGCATACAGTTTGGTGGTAAGATTATTTAAATAGTTATAACACTTTCAGAACTTTGTATTCATCGCAGTGTTTGAACGAGGGGTCTAAAGTATTGGAAATCAGTAGCTGATCGATGCCTTTTATAATTTTTCAGCAAACTTCATAGTCCAGTTTCTCGTTCTTTCGTTAATACTTGGAATACCAATATTCACACTTCAAGTATGTTTGGGTCAAAGATTAGCAGCAGGTGCGGTGGATATGTGGAGGATTTCACCGCTCTTTCAGGGCGTCGGAATAGCCCTGCTTACCGCACAGGCATTCATCGGTATATACAGCATAGTCGGTATTTCTTGGATGTTTGTTTACTTCAGGTAATTGGTATTCACCAAGGCATGAATTTATTGGGTAGCAAAACATCGTCCCAATTGTAAATATCGTTTTCAGAGATTCGTTCATCACTAAGCAAGACAAATACAGATGGGCTGAACCCTTTCTATTGTATCGAGACGATACCAAACCAATGCATAATGGAACTTCTTATAAACTTCAAGAAACTGTTCCTGACTATTTTAGTGGAGCTGTACTCCAAAGGCATCATCTTAACGAACCAGAAGCTGGCATTGTTACCCTCAAATTTCAGGTCGCATTTAATCTCGCCGTTGTCTGGATGATAGTATTTGTTTCACTAAGCAAAGGTAAGAATCTGATAGCTCAGTTCTTTACAATAAGAATGAAAATCATGATATGATTTAGCATATCTTCATTTTTCTAATATATCTCGTTTATATTCATATAATTGTATCTATTTCTTTAATTACATCTCTCAAAAGTATACAATGAATTCTTTTCTCTCAGGTTTGAGGTCCTATGGTAAAGTCGTTTACGTATTTACTCTGCTACCAGTATTCGGGACGTTGGTTCTCTGTGCAAAGCTCTTAGGTCTGACTCCGACCGGTTCAATTCATCAACTTTTTCCGGCTACTGTTTGGAGCGAGTTTTTTATCAATGGAAAATCTTGGATGGCTGCTTCTACGGAAGTATTTCTTACATGGGGTTTATTCGGCGCGGCTGCTATGCAGGTATATCACAAAATTTTCTAATCTCAATATCTTTTCTTACAGAATATTGAGAGATTTTTATTCTAATTATAGATCGCAGCTCACAATAAGCACAAACATCTTCTTCAACGGGATACAAGTCTGGTAGTAGTTTTGACCTTTGTTGTTCTACTGCTATCAGCATTCCTTGCAAATACTTGCGTCCAAATTCTCAGGCATCACGGCTACATTTATACAACTAGTTCCTTCGGTATGTAATTTCAATGAATAGAGATTAGTGAAACTAGGTATTTGAATAAGACTAAATAGCTAACTGAATATAATATTTTCATATTTTTATTCCAGAGAGTATATCGGGCTACACTTTCATGCATCTTTTCAACCAGCCAATACATCCCGGCCAGATTAGTTCCCCGGAAAGATTCATGAATCATGCATCGTTTCTCGCTGGTCAACGAGTCGTAAGACACGGGGCAAATCTTAGTACAGAATCCGGCTACCAAGTATTAAGACTTGCTACAGAATTAGTACCGGCTACTTTAGCTGTACTAGGATCTGAACAAGTCTCTCCTTTCTGGGCTGTATTGTTCTACTTTATATTAATTTTGTTTGGAATAGCGCAGCAGGTAATTAAAACAAGTATAAACTAAAACCGCTTCTTATTCATTCGCATTTACCTGCGTTATCAAACATCTGGCTGCAATTAGAATTTTTCTCACTATTACTTGTTCTACACTTGTGTTTGGTAACTTATTACAGTTTCTACTTACAGCTAGCTATATGGCATTGTGTAATAACTGGAATAATGGCCATCAATACAAAGATGATGAAATTGTGGGAAACTACAATAACTTTCTTCAGCTGCGCTTGCGGGTACATTCTAGGCCTACCGATGGCCACAGAGGTAAATTATTCCTCATTATATACATTAAATATCAGTCAATCATTAATCTGTAATTTCCGAGAACTTGTCTAACACAGAAATGTATTATTAAACATTTATAGAGCTTCATTAGTACCGGTAATTTTATGTAAACAATTTCTCAACACAGCTGATCCCTCTTTCAAGAAATTAGACGGGAAGTTGAGTCAGAGTTCCAAATATGTTGATTGCAATTGAAATACTATGTTTATCTACGTGTAATCTAGAGTTTGATAAAGATTAGTCTTATCACGATTTATCATCATCGTTTATACGACCAACTAGGACGTGCCGTGTCTCATAGTGCTCGAAGTTTTTGTAACTGCATGTTCTAAGTTCTTATAATTGAAAAGATGAGTAACAATGTAAATTACATCGCTCGAAGAAGTGTGCCGTGTTATTTTTGCAGCGAATTTATTGACGAGAGATATTTACCTGAACATGTTAAACTATGTGGTTCTGTATTGGAGGAATGCCCTAATAAATGCGGCGTTTATATACCAAGGATTAATCTAAAGGCTCATCGTTCGCAATGCAGTGTTAGAAAAAGTAAAAAGATTAGTAAATCGGACGAAATTAAAATCCCTGAGTCCGGCGATGATTCCGTATGGAAGGAGAGAGTCATGACAATATTGAATTTATTGCGGACTGCAATTTCGGATGGAAAAAAAGATCAGAAAGAATTGGAAGAGAAATTTTTACAGAGTTTAGAAAGCTTGCGATCTAAAGAAGCAGCCTTTGAGGCATTGAGAATTGAATTATTGAAAGCTAAAAATGCTCCTGTTCATCAATCCAACGACGATGTAGATTACCGCATAAGCAGATTAGAGCAAACTTTTACCAATATCGACGAACAGATGAATTTAAATTTTAAACAAGCCTATGATCAGCTAGAATCAATTCAGAGCAAGTTAAATGAGGAGGAAATTATTCGTAGAACAAAAATTGGGGAATGGCAAAAGGAGCTCGAAGGATTTAGGGCATTTTTAGACAGTGAAAATGTTATGATTAGCGCAGTTTGGCACGAGCAATTAAAACGAATTCACGATATGAAACTAGAGTTAGAAATGAGGTGTAAAGATTCCAAAAAATTGGTCAACACTCACGATATTCTCACAGAGAAAATGGAGATCCTTGTCACAGAGACCAGGAAGCATTCGGAAGCGATCGCTAATCAATTTGCAGAAATTAAAGCGATGAAATTTCAGATGAAAGAAAACATGAGTTATATCGAAGATATGGTCAAGGAGATAGCGAACCAGAATCTACCTGAGAATATGAGCTGTCGAAGCATCACAGAAGAGCATTATCAACCGATACCAACAAACGGTCGTCTATTATGGCGAATTGATAGATATAAAGAGAAAATGACTGACGCTAAAGAGAACGACGTATTGCTTTGCAGCCCAATATTTTATAACAAAGAGTACGGATACACTTTGAGAGTCGAATTGTTTCTCAATGGTAAAGGGCAGTGGAAAGATAGACACATAATTGGCTGTCTAAAAGTTGTGGAAGGAAAATGGGATGCTCTTTTAGACTGGCCATGTATTCTTCAAGCAAACGTAGTCCTAAGAGACCAAGATAATCCGGCTAATAATGTGAAAAAAATGTTGAAAGTCAAGAGAAAAGATGCGGTCGACGTTCCAAATAAACTCGATAAAGATTCTGGAATGTATATGTTCATACCGCACACTAAATTAACCAGACATGATGGATTTACTAAGAATAATATCATGTTTTTGGACATTCAAGTTAAAGACTTCAAAATCGGTGGCTCCATGGCTTCTCTGATACCATAGATTGAAAATCTTGCTCATTAATTCTCTATCTTTATCTGTAGTTAAATCATCAAATAATCTGATACCTTAATAATATTTAGAATAACTAAACAATCAAACAAATAGAATAAGTTTTAAGCAGCTCAGGTAAACATCACCCTAACATATAAACTCAAATTGAATATCAAAATCTGATCGACGCTAATCAAAGCTTTACTATTCCTTGCAGTTTGGTATCTACGTCGTTTACTATCTGGATTACACAGTCGGTGGCGCCTGGTGGATCATAGTTCTCTATTTGGTCCAAGTTGGGGCTGTATTTGCAGTCAGGGGTCGTCCGCACACAGGCGAAGCTGTGGTTGCTGAGCTGTTCCCCCCCACTGGAAGGTGTCTACGTCACTGGGCCGGACCGCTGCTTTCTTTTACTTGGAACGTCGTGCTTCCTGTGGCACTTATGGTACTTGAAATAATCCTTTGTGTTAAAATATGAAAAATATAGACTCTCAAGGTTTTAAACCACTCCGTAAACTCCTTTCAGGTCCTCAGCATCATGATATTCAAGAGTAGCGGCTTCCAGGACTTATACACTTACCGCAAAACCGGCAGAGAGTATTGGTCCGTTTGGGCCAGACAACTCGGCGCAGCTATACAGCTCATACCTATCCTGATGATTCCGGTTGTTGCTGTTATACAGACTTGTCGTTACCTGAACAGCGGACCTCCAGACATATTCGATGTAAGGGTTCGAGTGAGTTTTGTTTCGTTGATAGCGTCATGAGGCTTTTGAGTTCGTTCTATATGACTTTTATCCGTTAATTAACATTCCGTTTGCTATTTATTTTGATCAAATGTAAGCCTCAGTCTTGAGACTCTTTCTCAAAGTAGGTGATTACCATTCGATAAACAAGATTCAGACCATTTCTCTCTTTCTTCTGTATCATGCAAACGATAGAACGAACAGGTGGAAGTTAACGTAAGTCACTGCGCTCAATGCAACGGAGTAAGTGTAAGTCAACGCATATTAGTGCATGACGGAGTTTAGATTTTAACATTGATAAAAACCATTAGAATAATACTAACAAAGATACGCCAATCATTACAGAGGATCCAGCTGCTATATAGACCTTCGTTAGAGCCAGATGACGCAGCTGACCCTCAAACCCAGGCGGGAAACGACACTACAACAAGTCTTCACGGCAATGGAATTCTGCCGTCGACAACAGACGTCCCGTTTGAAGATCCTCCGCCTAAATATACGCCGCCGCCAAGTTATACGACGGCAACCGGTGCCAGAATAGCTAAAATGTTGCGTCAAAGTTTCAGAAGAAGCGTTAGAAGAATAGCAAATGTTTTAGGAGAAGGTAGCACTCCCAGGCCTAGACCAGCGCTACAACCACCGCCCCCAGACTATGCGACTGTATTGGTTGAAATGAACCAGGGAATACCGTCTAGAGATATTTCTATAATTGTTACAGAGGCTGGACCTGATGTAACGGATGTTGTAGATGGGAGGAGGAACAGTTTTGATAGACGTAGGCCTAATACTATCGATAGAACAATGCGGATTAGTACAATAGACAGAACTGCTACTGAACGTAGTCATTCTACAATGGATAGGGGCCGGAGAACGCACACTAATAATGGTAGTTCTAATTTAACAGCTGCTGATGTGGCTAATTTATTGCGGAGTAGTATTAGGAGGGGAACTTCTCGTAATCAGCAATCTTTGAGCAGAAATTTTGCTAGTAATGAACCAACGGCTGCAGTGTCTATTGAAAATTTGGTAGAAGCAGCTGCGCCGATTGGTCAGGATTCGTTGGTTCTTACTAAAGATGAGTCTCTAGTCTTTGAAGAGGATGAAAACGATGATAAAAAGACTGTCGATCAAACGGAAAATAATGCCACTACTGTGATATAGACTGGCCGTTTTATAAATATATGAAATGAAATAAATTACCTAATAAAATTAGCTATTAACGAATATTTTCTACTATTTCGATGTACGATAGATACGATATAAGATTATTACGCTATGTTATTATACTTTTTTTTGAATATCGAACCGGTTCTCAATCGTCAATCTATTCAAAGAGAATTATGTAACTTTTCAAATTCCGTTTTGTGATTAGTACCGAATATTAACATCTGTGATAAATCGATAATCCTCGGTACAGACTTTTGTACTTATGTAATTATGATTGAGAGCCGGAATTATTCTTTTGGTATTATTTTTTTTTTTTTTTTCTTATTTCAGGTGCAATTACGATCACCTGTATAAAGATTAGATAAAGGAACAAAGAGTATACGCATTGTCGTTAGTCTTTAAATATATAACTATACTTTGAAAACATTGATTGATATATATATATATATATTCGAAATAACGTGTTCAAAGGCATTTAGTTTTTATACTTATGGCTAATTAGGTAAATTTAGTGTGCAACTCCGGTGATTGCAACGATTTGAATATATGTTTTAATCTGAGATTATGAAAACTATTATACTTTATTATGTAATATATTATTTTATCGCTACTTTCTTCTATTATATTGAAGACTTGTTATGTAAATACATCTAGTATTTTTTATCATTTAATTATTATATTAATATTAATCAATTAACTATGATATATATTAGTATATTTAATTCAGTAAGTCTTCTACTATCACCGTTACTTTAAGTAACTGTTTTTACTCGTTAGAGTGCTTAGTCCGTCCAGTGTGTCAATGTTAGTTTCAGCGACATATCTTATAGAATAAATCAGGCAAATTGTTACCCATGCGAACTTATTTCATCACATATGTAATCTACTACCATGAGGTCATTTCGATTTTTCTTTAATTTCAATATTATCGTTTTAGAATTTGAAATTTGAAATTTGAAATTTTTAGTTCTATAAAGCAGGGTTTATTGATATACGAAATATTGAATGAATCAATTTATCACTGTATAATTATTGATATTAAATTAAAAATCTTTCCTATGCTAAGTGTAACTGCTATACCTGATATTGTGGACCATAATAAAAAAAATTTATGTTTTATACGGTATTAATAAGTGGGATCTTATTGTAATACGGACGTAGTTGATTAAATAATAACTCCCATATGCCAGGAAGCAAATAAAGATACTCGACCAATTTATATTTAATATTTATTTTTAAGAATCAATTACAATTTAAGAATTTTACATAAGTTTAGTTTTCGATATATCAATAATCGATTGCTTTGTTATTTTCCACTTTCCTCTCCCTGCAATTATTTATTTATTATTATTTTTTTTAATAAGCAAAAGTTCAAACAGTGTACGGCACACGGGAATAGTAAGGAATTGGAATGAATGCATTTTCAGCTAATTCAAAATTACAGCACACCTCCTCGGATCAGATGTGTCTTTATACCAGGTGGATTTTCGAATAAAAATTTTCCCAATTGAACAACGCTTAATAATTCTTAGTTTGAGTTGTTCTTTTAATTGTTCGTTCGTTTGTACACATCGCTAGTCCTGATACCCCTTCCCGCAGCAACTACTCTATTGATACATAGAGAGCGCTGGTCGCGTATGAATGAACGAGTGGTAAGATAGTAGTGCTGCACAAATATGCGGATAAAAAAATTACTACGTTTTCTGAGAAGCGCTCGTCTATGAATGAAAAGATAGTGGTGCTGCACAAATATGCGGACAAAAAAATACTACGACCCTTTCTTTATATTCTTGGAGGCGTGGCAAATAGCTCATTGATAAATTCCGAATAGCAGTAGAAAAACTACTAACTCTTTATTAGATGCATTGATACAACGAAAGATAGTGGCGCGTGGAAATAATGCGAAGAAGTTGAGATGAATTACTGATATTTTATTGCATTTATGTTTGCATTATAGGTATATCTGAACGAATAGGAATGAAGTAGCTGAAATAAATTTACAAATACCCAAATCACTGAGATGTAAGCGAGGAATCATCCGGTATAAACATTTTTAATATTCATTTTTTTAATTTTTTTAATTTTAGAATAGCTGAGCGATTATTTGATGTAATATAAATCGTCGAATACCCATACATTTAGTCAATACACAGAGTTAAAGTTATGGGGCTACAACTGACATGTGACATTCTTATTTTATTTATCCTATAAAGTGAATTGAAGCGATTAATTAAATTAGTGGAGCAATTATTATTGAAACGAAAGGAAAAATTTATTATAAATCATTGCAAAAAGAAATTAAGTTGTAGGCTAATCTCGCATCTTTTACCAGATGCAGAAAAAAGGCAAACGCCTTACTATACGCAACCCGCGGATCTTTCGTGCATTTCTATTCTATAGTTGCCTCACCGTTAGCGCGACCGGCGTAAACTGACCTACGACAATGGCGTCTCCCACCCCGCGCCGCTCTTAGATAAGCCAAAAACGCCGTGCGCTATCTAGAAAAGTTCAGTCAGCTGCGCGGCATCCTCGAGTTAACATGGGTTTTTTGCGGCTCGGGAAGGCTTAAATCAACGGAGGAGCGTTGGACATGAGTGAGTTTGAAATATTTCGATCAATATTTTACGACGGCAATAAATAATCGACAATTTTCAAAGCTCGTGGAAAACAAGTGAAATTGTAATTGTATTCAATACTCTTCCGACAGATTTCACGCGTCTCGTATTTGAATCGTCGAAGTGAGTAACCGTTGAATTGCTACCGGCAGACTTTGATTCTATGCATACCAGCGAATAAATGTGCTAAAATCTAGATTTCTTACGAACAAAATCTCTCGGACCTGTTTTGAATACAAATATAATGCGCGAGAGAGTTTCGTTTGATAACTTCGCGATAATTATTATCCCATTATATTATTGGCATATAATTCCGAGTCCCTCGCCCTGTAGCGTCGTTTGTTTTACAGGCATATTTCGCGACTCCGAAGGGGAAACTATAATTTGTCGTGTTATTTCGAAATGACGAGTATTTTTCGGGAGAATACTCGTTCCCCGATTTATTCTGTTATTCGATTCTTTGACAGCATTATCAGTCGACGGAGCTGAGAATGAACATCGCTGATACATGAACTGCATAGATCCTGCGTGCCACTTGATCGGAGATGGACGCCAACCAACCCTGCCAGGCTGGTCCTGGATTAACGGTCGACCAAAATAATGGTGAGCTTTGTATTACATTAGCCAAGGACCCAATTTAACTATAAATGTATGTCTGCAGAACAATCATTGCCGAAACATACTTCGCGATCCGATACCGATCTCGGACGGATTACTTTTCCAAGTCTTAGTACCACAACACTCATCGGCCAAGTAACCGTGACGCTCACCCTGTATCTTTGACTCGACACTGGGGCCTCCGGCTTGCCTCTGTCTTCCCGTATACGCCAGAAACTTTGACGACAACTCGGTTTCACTCGGCTGCAAGGGATACGATACCGACGCGGAATAATATAACCAGAGGTAAGATATTGTCAGTCTCGTTATAGGGTAAGCCTAGGAAAGAAAGCACACTTAACTCTTGGAAATAGCAATAAATTCTCTCTTTTTGATGACAAACCTGGAATATGATTGATAGATTTCGAAAGAATATGTTTACCTTGGTTGAATATAGTAGACTCACCTCGTAGTAGAGAAATATTTGAATAACGATTATCAAAATTTAAAGGTTTGAAAATAAATACAAGGGTAGATTGCTGTAGACCTAATTAGGCATCGTATTTATTTTTTAAACATGGAACATAATTCAATTGAAAGATTGACAAATCTATTCATACATACATTAGTGATACTAGCTTATTGACATTCTTGATTCTGTTGAAAATAGTTCAAAGTTTATATCACATTTAAAAATGGTTCAGGCAGGCTTACAAAATCAATCATAAGAAATATATTATAATAAATTTCATACAGATGTATAATCACAATTAGAAATTCTTTGGTACTTAGTTGAGAATGTTTGCTTGAAAAACACATAAACTTAATCTATCCAATGTACCCCATGCTTATCTAGTTTTTATCTTCACAGGCGTTGTTCACCGAGGGGAAACTAGCTCCCGCCTATCCTCAACAAAACCTCTTCAATATTCATCAGGACAGGGGATTCACACCAGGGAGTGAAGCAGTCCAAGCACCGGGGGAATGACCACAAGACAACTCTGCACCGCGGAGTATCAATAAAGTAGCATCAGCGAATGGTTCGTAATTACAGTTCCTTTTGAATCAGTTTTGATAAAATCTCGCATCTGGTCTGGTCTATAATTAGTTTAAATTACTTTACTTTATAATTACTTTTACTAATTAAATCGAGTTCAATTACACATTACCAAACTATTGGGTAATTGAATAAGTAATTTCATTAAAAATGTAACCAGTGACTCGTAACACCGCAAATATCCATGTAATAATAAGATCGTTTATGCAATAAACATGTATTATTATAGTAAATTGGTGCATTCTTGAATAAATATCTCTTGAAATTGTAAATCATCTATCGTTGAATCATTTTCCTATGTCCTTTCCTTGCCTATAAGTCGAAAATCATGAAAATCGCATGATTTCATAAAGCCCCGAAATATTTATAAATTTTATTTACTACTATTAGTACTATTTATTTATATTATAAATATTAGTCCGCCTTGCCATATGCAACCCGCATGCCATTCGTGTAAACGGAAGGGCCCATGTTAATTTTTGTTGCCTATTTGGTGTTTTCCGAATGCCTATATTCAGGCGTATTGTAGTAGCTTAGAAAAAACGTCGAAAAAAAGGTTCCGGCAGTTGATACCTCGATTCTAGTCGCTTTACGATGAAATATCTACTGCCAGAAAATCGACCAATCAGGAGGCTGCTGGAGCCAATTTAGGCTCAATTTCTCGAAAAGGAGCCTCCTGATTGGTCGATTTTGAAATTAAATCAAGTTACGGCGCTACAGAGGCTAGCCATCAGCAAAATTCTGGATTTCTGGCAGTGGCTCGATTTTCACGGCAGCAATTTACTGCCGCGGCGCTATTCGTTGTTAACCACGTGGTTTACCTACGCTATTCGTTGTTAATCACGTGTTGCTGCCGCAGTAAATTGCTGCCGTGAAAATCCAGCCACTGCCAGAAATCCAGAATTTTGCTGATGGCTAGCCTCTGTAGCGCCGTAACTTGATTTAATTTCAAAATCGACCAATCAGGAGGCTCCTTTTCGAGAAATTGAGCCTAAATTGGCTCCAGCAGCCTCCTGATTGGTCGATTTTCTGGCAGTAGATATTTCATCGTAAAGCGACTAGAATCGAGGTATCAACTGCCGGAACCTTTTTTTCGACGTTTTTTCTAAGCTACTACAATACGCCTGAATATAGGCATTCGGAAAACACCAAATAGGCAACAAAAATTAACATGGGCCCTTCCGTTTACACGAATGGCATGCGGGTTGCATATGGCAAGGCGGACTAATATTTATAATATAAATAAATAGTACTAATAGTAGTAAATAAAATTTATAAATATTTCGGGGCTTTATGAAATCATGCGATTTTCATGATTTTCGACTTATAGGCAAGGAAAGGACATAGGAAAATGATTCAACGATAGATGATTTACAATTTCAAGAGATATTTATTCAAGAATGCACCAATTTACTATAATAATACATGTTTATTGCATAAACGATCTTATTATTACATGGATATTTGCGGTGTTACGAGTCACTGGTTACATTTTTAATGAAATTACTTATTCAATTACCCAATAGTTTGGTAATGTGTAATTGAACTCGATTTAATTAGTAAAAGTAATTATAAAGTAAAGTAATTTAAACTAATTATAGACCAGACCAGATGCGAGATTTTATCAAAACTGATTCAAAAGGAACTGTAATTACGAACCATTCGCTGATGCTACTTTATTGATACTCCGCGGTGCAGAGTTGTCTTGTGGTCATTCCCCCGGTGCTTGGACTGCTTCACTCCCTGGTGTGAATCCCCTGTCCTGATGAATATTGAAGAGGTTTTGTTGAGGATAGGCGGGAGCTAGTTTCCCCTCGGTGAACAACGCCTGTGAAGATAAAAACTAGATAAGCATGGGGTACATTGGATAGATTAAGTTTATGTGTTTTTCAAGCAAACATTCTCAACTAAGTACCAAAGAATTTCTAATTGTGATTATACATCTGTATGAAATTTATTATAATATATTTCTTATGATTGATTTTGTAAGCCTGCCTGAACCATTTTTAAATGTGATATAAACTTTGAACTATTTTCAACAGAATCAAGAATGTCAATAAGCTAGTATCACTAATGTATGTATGAATAGATTTGTCAATCTTTCAATTGAATTATGTTCCATGTTTAAAAAATAAATACGATGCCTAATTAGGTCTACAGCAATCTACCCTTGTATTTATTTTCAAACCTTTAAATTTTGATAATCGTTATTCAAATATTTCTCTACTACGAGGTGAGTCTACTATATTCAACCAAGGTAAACATATTCTTTCGAAATCTATCAATCATATTCCAGGTTTGTCATCAAAAAGAGAGAATTTATTGCTATTTCCAAGAGTTAAGTGTGCTTTCTTTCCTAGGCTTACCCTATAACGAGACTGACAATATCTTACCTCTGGTTATATTATTCCGCGTCGGTATCGTATCCCTTGCAGCCGAGTGAAACCGAGTTGTCGTCAAAGTTTCTGGCGTATACGGGAAGACAGAGGCAAGCCGGAGGCCCCAGTGTCGAGTCAAAGATACAGGGTGAGCGTCACGGTTACTTGGCCGATGAGTGTTGTGGTACTAAGACTTGGAAAAGTAATCCGTCCGAGATCGGTATCGGATCGCGAAGTATGTTTCGGCAATGATTGTTCTGCAGACATACATTTATAGTTAAATTGGGTCCTTGGCTAATGTAATACAAAGCTCACCATTATTTTGGTCGACCGTTAATCCAGGACTAGCCTGGCAGGGTTGGTTGGCGTCCATCTCCGATCAAGTGGCACGCAGGATCTATGCAGTTCATGTATCAGCGATGTTCATTCTCAGCTCCGTCGACTGATAATGCTGTCAAAGAATCGAATAACAGAATAAATCGGGGAACGAGTATTCTCCCGAAAAATACTCGTCATTTCGAAATAACACGACAAATTATAGTTTCCCCTTCGGAGTCGCGAAATATGCCTGTAAAACAAACGACGCTACAGGGCGAGGGACTCGGAATTATATGCCAATAATATAATGGGATAATAATTATCGCGAAGTTATCAAACGAAACTCTCTCGCGCATTATATTTGTATTCAAAACAGGTCCGAGAGATTTTGTTCGTAAGAAATCTAGATTTTAGCACATTTATTCGCTGGTATATGTATAGAATGTACTTGAAAACGAACAATATCTGCAATTATAATCAAAGTCTGCCGGTAGCAATTCAACGGTTATTCACTTCGACGATTCAAATACGAGACGCGTGAAATCTGTCGGAAGAGTATTGAATACAATTACAATTTCACTTGTTTTCCACGAGCTTTGAAAATAATTGTCGATTATCTATTGCCGTCGTATAATATTGATCGAAATATTTCAAACTCACTCATGTCCAATGTGCCTCCGTTGATGTCAGCCTTCCCGAGCCGCAAATCTCCTCGACTCGTGTCACCCATGTTCACTCGACGACGCCGCGCAGATAACTGAACTCTTCCACATCGCGCACGGCGTCCTTGGCTTACATACGAGCGGCGCGGGGTGGGGGACGCCATTGCATCTTTATTTGCTTCTTGGCATGGGAGTTATCATGAAATCAACTTGTTTTTTTTCTATGAGACGTGCCTGCTAACTATATGCCCAATATATTTTTATAAATAACAAATAAATCATCATTTCCTAAACTACAAAAACATATTCCCAAACGATTGCATCGATAAAAAATTTAATTTAAGGTGCTTCCCTACCCAATTCCACCAGACCTGAAAATTTGGGAAAAAAAGGTGTTATTAAACGGAATATCTCTGCCCGGGTACCGCGAAAATAGAGAAGATATTCTCTATACGTGTTCGAAATCGTACATAGAATTGCGCGATGAAGTTTGTTTCATTGATTTCGGTATCCAGGCAGAGATATTCCGTTTAATAACACCTTTTTTCCTAATGTTTTCAGGTCTGGTGGAATTGCGTAGGGAAGCACCTTAATTTATTTGCCTGCTAAGTATACGGAGCCTGAAAATCCAGCCTAAGAATACGTAGCCCTGGCTGACACTCAAAGGATACCGAATGGTTTCGCCATCTTGCAGATAAGTGGAAGAACTACTTTTACCACAATCAGCAGGCGGCAATGTCAAAATCGCTGTAATGTGAAATTCGGAACTTGGTGCTGTAAAAAAAAAAATATGATTCTACGAACTCTATAGACACATTATAGTAAACGCGATAAAAAGTATTACATATGATTAATTGCAGAGGGAAAATATGTTTGCTTTATTCTCAAATTTCATAAACGTTTATACTTCAATATAATTACATAAAAGTAAATTTATACAAAAATCGCCGTAGGCGCCGAGATTACCAACATTATGTAGTGAAATTATATGACGAATTGTGATTCCTAATAAAATGTCTTGACAATGTGCTGTATGTTGTATTAAATAATATTCTATGCCATATACACATAAGTATTTTCAACTCTACCTATAATTAATGAGATAATTCTGTAAAAACTGTTAAAGACTAACGTGTAAAACTAAAAGCAAACATTGAAAATCATCGCTCTACCAAAAGATCTATCAGAAATTTCTATTACAATAAGAAAACGAATAAAATTTTTTTGAAATTCAATTTCTCCAAGCTTAGAAATAAAACAATTTTGAATATTATAATTTTGCAGCAAAATCAATTCAATTTATTCTCAAAATGATTAAGCCCTGTCTAATCACCGATTCTCTATTATTCAGCCAACCCATCATTGAATCTAATTCGTAATCTACTCCTATTTCACTCTTGCAGACTTCAAAGTAAAAAATCTCTCATTAGAGATTCATTGTATATCTACATAACTAAGTAAATACATTATACACAATTAGAAGAAGCAAATGATATGCTCAGATTTACAGAATATATACCATAGAGTTATGAGTGTATGTTAGATATTTGAACTGCTAGAAAAAAAAGTGTTAACTAAACAGCAATGAGAAATTAAACATTATAATAATGATCATTATGCCAAGTTTATATTATCATTCTATCAGTGTAAAGCAAGGGCTTGTCATATTTCTGAGCCTAAAACCTATTTCCAACTTCTGTCAATCGCATTATTTATACATCTATATACTAAGTAGCTTGTTGTTATCTATTGGGCCTCTCCTCTTCTATTGCTGCTATCAATCGTTGACGTGTTTTCTTGTTGTTTTGACATCCGCAAGATATAAGGCCAATCAAATGTTTTGTAGAATATTCCTGTAATTAATGTCAAGTCAAAGTATTAATCAAATTAGAAATCATATTGCATTTGAAAAAAGGTGCTAATGGATTTTTGTATTTGAACTTCAATGAATACCTTGTGTTGTTTTACCCATTCTTCTAGGGTATTTTCTGGCAAATAATAAGCTTTTACATATGCCTCGACGTATTCCCTGTGTGGCATTGGTCTCAGAGAAGTTAATTTTTCAAACTTCGACATTAATTGAGTGAAATCCAATTGCATAAGTGCTCTGCCTCCATTTGAACATTTCTTAGCATTTGAGAATCTGAAAATACGATAATAAAGTATTGAATTATTCCTATTACTAGAAATTATAGGTAATTATTCAGATCTTACCCTTCAACTAACGTATGTGTGATTAAATGCGCGACGTTCTCCCACACAGATTTGTACACCGTATTAGGCAACGGTATTCTGTTCCCAATTTCGTCGAGCCGCATACTCAGAATTTGAATATCCTATAATTATAAGGAAGAAAAATTTTAGTCACATCTAATAAGTAGTACATTTCAAGATGATTATTACTAAAACTGCAGACATACCCGCAACAAACTATCTATGTAATTGCTATGCTGGGACATAACGTCTCTCACTTCCCAATTGACTTTACCCATCATAGACAATATGCTCCCAACATCAAAGGCTTGAGATGCAGCAGCCATGTAAACTGGCTTCCTAAGATCAGTCGCCGCCGCAATAGTTTGCGAATAAAATTGATGAAGAAACCCATGACAAGGGGAGGCCACTAAGTGTTCCAAATAAGGCCTCAAAATTTCGTACTGTTGTCCCAAAAATATTAGAGATTCGACGGCTATAACTCGCTTAATAAGACCGTGGATTTTTTCTGGCTGAGTCAAGTTGACTATCGATGAAAGACTGGGTTGTGTTACTTTATGCAATTGAGATCCACCTTCAGTATTAATCGCATTGTCGGATACCAGAGCCTCTCGTATTCTGGCTAAAGTTAACTTCAATTTTGGAGTGTATAGAGAGTCGCTGTTTATTTGCTGAAATAAGATTCACAGGGTTTTAGCAATTGGATAATCACAAGTCTATATGATATTAGAATTTTCCTGAAACCCACCAAGTCAGAAGTGAAGAATGTGTGGACAGTATAAAGACAGAGTTCAAAAAACTGTGTCATATTTTGTATAACGGTAACAGCAATTGATCTGAACAATCTGGACATTTGAAGATACTTTCCGCAGACTCTGAGGACACTTAACGTCGTGTTTGTTACCATAGGCCCGGTACATTTTGCTTTATGTTTTTTTTTAGATGGTTTTGTTTGCTCCGGTTCATCTACAAAATCGCATTTTAATTCTTCTGGTATATCGTCGTCGGAATCTTCTGAGAAATATCCAGAAGGCTCGTCCTGTAAAGGATAACAATTATTCTCTCTCTCTGAAACTCGAAGATTTTCTACATGAGGAAAAGTGATTGCTACATTTTCACGCCTTAGTAAATACCAGGATGATGAACTTACTCCGATATTAGCGAGGATGTCTTCATCTGCAGTTTCATCGAGGATAAAATCGAAGGGAGTTACACCGTTCTCTAAATATCTCTGTACCAGTCCACCGACGACAGAACTACCATCTTGACTAAGATTAGATTCGTCTGGACTATTGCGAGTCTTGCAGCTGTTTACGACGGTTTTCATACTCTTGAATTCTTGCAATTGTGTTACGACGAACGATGGCTTAACAGGACAAAGTTCCCAGCCATCATTCTCCAGGAATATCTTCAACTCGTCCAATCGAGAAGCGTGGTAGTGAGCGAAGTAAGAAGAACACTGCTTTCTAATAGATTCTTGAAGATTTTCTGACTGGCTTGCGCAAAGTTCTTCTCCGACTTCAATTAGTCTGTAGAAATTGTAAAATGTATTAATTAGATCATTGAGAAATAGATTTGTGATTTTTTCTTCTGGTCATCTCTCGGATTCTCACCTATGAACGATCCCCAAAATTTGTACAAACTGTTCGAATTTGAAGTACGCCAAGTCAGCGCCCATCAAGTATGTAGATATTTTTATTTCAACGTCGTGCCACATTCTTGACATCCCGTTTTCTAGTTTCTGTTTAACGTATTGTTTGTTAAATGTGGCTTCCAAGTCTTTCTGATCTTCCTGGGTCGTCCAATTCTCGTTTGCATTGTGCCAATTAACGACCTGACAATACGAGCTCAATATCGCCCAAAGAGATTTGCACAGTTCTATTAAACAGGCGAGGAAATACTCGTGGGAAACCGACTGGCAGAGCTGTTTATACTGCCTTTTCATATCGCCGCCAGCAAAAGCGTGAACAGCCATGAATGCCATGTTATGAATGGCCGCTGTAAAGTGCATGTGAAGTTGATCCATGGCTGTTTGTGTCTTTCCCAAAAGCCTGTAAGCTCCTTGCACAGATAAATACGTCCCAACTTCAAACTCCGTACACATTTTAGCCAGCGTTTGATCCAGCGTCTCTTCTGCCTGTTCCAAAGTGTCTTGTAGCTTTCCGTTGAGCGCAGCTACACAGTGAAAATGTTTATACCTTTCCGCAGCGCTCTGGCATTCTAGAAGAAGCGATATTGCGCCTGGGTAGTTTCCCTCGTTTAATAACTCCTGGAGACGGTCCTCCGTCCGTTGCTACGCTTTCAAATATAAAGTTTTCAATTGCAGATACAAATGTGAAATAAAAAGGTATGAAAAATTGTTTCTACTCGTCTTTATGCGACCCTCAAAGTTTCTATCACATTAAATTATACTCACCAGAGTTTTGATGGTGTTTAAACTATGCAGAAGCCCTTGTACAACTTGTTTCTTTTGATAATTAGCTAAAATACCAAGACTAGCAGTGGTGAATTGTTTTTTAGCGAGGCTCAGATCGGTTCTTCCAGTTCTGCATATTCCCAAAGCGTTTTGCAGCTCTTCTTGAATGTACAAAATCCGTTCAAATTCCTCCTTGCAAGAGCTCTGTTTCTGCAATATCAGCTGTAATACTTTTTTAGAAACTACTTGATGCTCTTGTTTAAGTCTCTTGTAGTCCCTCTCAATCGATTTGGAATTCAATATTTCTGGTAACTTTTGTAACTCGTGACGACAACAGTCTAGACAATCGTCAGTTTTGTAATATATCGGCTCAATCGATTCCAAGATATCTTGATCCGGCAATAACTCGCTTTCCGTCGATTGACTAGCTTCGGAATGGATATCTCCATAGCTATGAGATTCAGTTGGGTTTAAAAGATCCGGATTCAAACCCATAGACGGTATTTTTGTCTGGTTCTTAAAACAATAAACAATTTTATGGTATAAAGGTAAATTATTCGTTCTTGAATAACTTTCTACTGAGTAGATTGATTTTCATGAAATTTCACACAGACATACATTAGAGGAAATAGGTTTGAGATCTGGTATTAATGTTTTTTGTTATGAATTAAGACTTGATGAAATAAACGAATTTTATAAGAAATTTTACTCTGCAGTTGATTTGTTGAATGAAAAATGAGATAATGAATGGATAAAAATCGATGTATGTGAAGTTTGGTTATGTTTAGATTTAATATATAGATACTTGAGTTCGTAATGCTTATTTTAAGCTGGTGAAAGTTTTTATTGTAATAATATGATCGCGTTTGATGACGTTTGTCAATTTTTCGGTGTTCTGATGTTAGTCGATCGAATAAATGACAGAAGATATAAATAATAAATAAAAATAGGTACGAAGTCATTATTGATTAATCGAAATAAACAATTAAATGAAAACTAATAAAGCGTATAATAAGTATTATAACGATAACTGACCTGTTTATAAATCAGTCCTAAAAACTTGAACTTTATGTCCTCCATGACGATGTGTTTCTTCCTCAAAACTGACACCTTATTTTCATCCATTTATCCGATAATTAATTAGATCATTATCGAACTAAACCCGTTAATCATTATTCGTTGCAACTGCCACTCGCACCTCTGCGATATTTTTATTTTTACTGTTGTATATCACTACTTTTTGTTTTTTTTTTTCTTATTTATATGCACAGCGCGTGTCATATGTCATGTGTGAAATGGCAAATGACTAACTGCGAATCAAAAGATGAGAAATGTTACTGAAATTTTTAACGACTTGAAGTTAACCGCATCAGTCGTTTCGTGTAATGCGCGCTCTCTGGCTCCACCTTGCGGGCGGGAAAAGTTTTTGAGTTTGAAATAAAAGAGACAAAAAATAACAACAGATCAACAACTATCTTTTTTTTATCCTTTGTATTGGCTTACCTCTTCAACAACTATCAATTATCTCACAATGACAGGAGGGGTTTAAAAAATAATAATAGATAATTAGGTTAGATGACAGAGATAAATAAATGTCCGGATTTACCTCGTAACAACCACCATACTAGTTTATGATTACAGTACAGAGAACGAAACGCAACATATTATCATCTTTATTGTTATCTATACTAGGTTATGTAACAGTATATAAATATTTTTTTTGTTTGTTTATTTTATAACGTCCGCGTACGTGTAAACACAGTATCTACTCACTATTCAACGCTTTACTCCCGAATAAGAAGCTAATACATTGACGAAATTTAATCCTTTTATAAAAAATAATAATGTTGCGTAAAATAAATCTGTGTAAAACGTCAATAATAAACTGTGCATATTTATCCACGGAATCAGCGACGGTAGTAGCTAAACAACGATCCTCGCGAAACGTAAATAAAAATAAAACAATAACAAAACAAAAACAAAACAAACGTAACAAGAATCAATATTTCAAAATACAATGATATTCAATTTTTTGATTCGTTTTTGTTTTTTCTCTTACTTTCTCCTTACAGATAGAAAAGTTTCGTGAACGTTTGAAGAACGATATAAGCGGCAACATACTTACCGACACATTTGGAAGAAATCACACATACCTAAGAATATCTTTGACAGAACGTTGCAACTTGAGATGTGAGCTAAAAAATAATTAATTAGAAAAATAGAAAAACCTTAAAAAAATTTTATCAACTATTATTTTTGATCTCAGGCACTTATTGCATGCCTGCTGACGGCGTTAAGTTGACTAAAAAAGATGGCATTTTGACGACCGATGAAATTGTACAAATCGCAAATATCTTCGTTAAAGAAGGAGTCGAAAAAATACGTCTCACAGGCGGCGAACCAACGGTTCGTAAAGATCTAGTAGATATAGTCTGTGAGTATCGACAAAAAACCACTTTAGTATCCACGAACGATTCTCTTTCACCATTTCTAGTTAATCTATCCTTGTTTTCTTTTCTATTCTATTGCATTTTAGGTCGTCTCAAAGAATTGGAAGGATTGAAACAAGTGACGATGACGACCAACGGACTAACTCTTACAAGACAACTGCCAAGTCTTCAGAGAGTCGGTCTAGACGGACTTAACATATCTTTAGATACGTTGAGGGAGGATCGGTTTGAAAGATTTACCAGACGAAAAGGGTGGCCTAGAGTTATAGCCGCTATTGATTTGGCGGTTCAGTTAGGATACGATTCAGTAAAAGTGAGACACATCGTTTTTATTAGAGAAAAAGAAGAAAGATCTTTTACCGTTTTAATTAATTTCAATGATTTTTAATGAAATTATAGATAAACTGCGTGATAATGAGGAATTACAACGACGACGAACTCGTAGATTTTGTTAAATTCACTAAAGATAGACCAGTAGACGTAAGATTCATAGAATACATGCCGTTCTCTGGCAATAAATGGCAGGAGGATAAAATGGTCTCGTTTAAAGACATGAAGGAAAAGATTAGAGCCGTTTATCCTGAATTTGGAGCCCTTAAGAATGGACCGAACGATACTTCGAAGGTGAAAGAACAGAGACTAGTTAACAAGATTGAATAAATTCGCTCAGTTTTTGATATGCCGACTATAAAATTTCAAAAAAACTTTAATGATTAACATTTTCTACAACAGGCATACAAAGTACCTGGATTTCTGGGTCAAGTGGGTTTTATAACGTCGATGAGCGAGCATTTTTGTAGCACGTGTAACAGATTGCGAATAACTGCTGACGGTAACTTGAAAGTATGTCTATTTGAAGGAAAGGGTGAAGTCTCATTGAGAGATGCGATAAGAAATGGAGCCTCAGAAGAATATTTGAGAGATATTATAAGCGGGGCTGTAACTCGGAAAAAGAAACAGCACGCAGGTAATATTTTGGGCAGAACCGATCTCGGGTCATCAAAAGATTGGCAACATTATTGAGACTAATCTAGCGATAACGTTTACAGGAATGTTCAATCTTTCCCAGATGGAGAATAGACCGATGATTCTGATAGGCGGTTAATGGAATGGATATGAGGTAGCGAAGCTTTACCCAATTAAAAACGAGAGACGTTATCGCTAAATTATTAAAGTGTTTAATAAATAGGAGAATATAGTCAATCTCTCTGTAACTAATCAATTTCAAATGGCTCAGAACAGTAATTCTGCATGTCTGATTACAGGTCACCTTAAAAAAGCCGTATACTCAAAGAGCAATAATAATAATAGACTTAAGAACGGCTCAAAGTACAAAAGAATAATCTGTGCCAGAGAAGAACGAATGAATCAAAAATGTATCACCCTGAGAGAATATTCAACGCTAACTCACGTGGATAATAAAAGTGGAAAAGCAAGAATGGTGGATGTTGGAAAGAAGAATATAAGCAAGAGGATAGCAAAGGCGAAAGGAATGATCATTGTAGGACCGACTATCTGCAGATTAATAAGAGAGAACAGTTTGAAAAAGGGAGATGTTCTGACGGTGGCACAACTTGCAGGGATAATGGGTGCTAAACGTACTTCAGATTTGATTCCACTTTGTCATCCATTGGCTTTAAATTACGTCGATGTTCGTTTATCTTTAAACGAGAGTTTAGATGTGGTAGAAATTGAGTCTGAAGTACAATGTACAGGAAAAACTGGAGTCGAAATGGAAGCATTGACTGCTGTTAGCATAGCAGCCTTGGCAGTATACGATATGTGCAAATCTGTAGATCCCCCTTATGCTATGGTGATATCTGATGTATGTTTGATATCAAAAACTGGGGGTAGCAAGGGAGACTTTCATAGAAAAGATCTAGAGATTAAGGATTCGGACTAGATTAGCTATAGATCTATTTTTTACTCAGCTATTGATCTAATCCATATAAATTTTTGTTATTTAGTTATTTGAGAAGGGATATACGATAAATAAAAGGTGACAAGTTAATTTGATGAAGAAAATAGAAGGGAAAATCGCAGCTAACTATCTGTTAGTGTTATCTATCGGTATCTGTTATTTACAATTTTTGTAATTAAAATCGTTTGCGTATTCAATCATGTAGATAAATGAGTGATATACGTTATTTACTCTATAGAGTGAACGTATAAATTTATGAGAACATTTATATAGTATAAAAATAAGCAACTCTTAGGAAATGTTATCTAATTATAATATTTGATACAAAATTTTTTTTGTTTTTCTTTTTGTTAGTTTGTTTTTCATTTTGTTAATTTGTTTTTCATTTAGTCAAGGTCGTTAAATTTATATAGTTTATTTGTTTCCCAATTTGAATATCGGGATATTAGTTTGTAAAAAAAAATAAGAAAAGTGTAATTAAATTATTATAACTTTATATAAACACTGAAATATTTTTTTCAAAGTTATATACAATATATTATAAGTATATAGTTATATTTTTATACCACAAGATGTTATACTTTATACTTTATACTGAAATATTGTCATTCAAAGACATATATTTGTAGATTCTGTCTTAATTTTAACGGGGCAATAAAATTTGATTAAAAATCATCAAAGTTTATGGAATAATTAATCAAAAGAGTATCAAAGTACCCATAAATTGATTCGAGATCGAACCGAATTTCGGACCTCAGTATTGTTTATCTAAACTCAAAAATCTCACATTGATCAAGGTAGTTTTCTTTTTGTAGGCTCCTCGTGTACTCTAACTTGAAGAGTAGATCGAGGTCCACATTTCCAAACGTTACCAGCTTTGTCTAAAATACTTGCGCTAGCAGTAACTTGATATTGTCCGCCGCCGCCACCGCCACCTCCGCTACCTCCACAAATCCCACTTGTTAAAGCCGGGCTTCCTAATGAGAGTAGAAACTCACAGGCGAAGAAATCACGGTGTGGAATAACGGTCTGCTGTAGTTCGTTCATATTTGTATCCTGAAAAACGATAAACAAATATTTGAATTTCATCAATAGAACTGGACGCCTTCCTCTTCCTACCTTCTGATCGGAATTGATCTTTGAAGGAGGTGCAGTCGATATAGAGATGCAGACCGCAGCCACAGAGCGAAATAGAGAAGCGCGTTTTCCGTGTCTCAAAACCCCCTCGACTTTGAGGGCGAGTTGACTTCCCTGTGGAACTGAAACAGGCTCGCCGAGAACTCGGGGTTGAGGTGAGACGGATAGTTTCACACTCGTCGCTTGTAGAGCTTGGAAGAAGTAGCGAGGCAATGGAAGCCTGACTTTGCCACCAGCGAGCAGAGTCACTTGAGCTACTAAGCAGCCAACTCTTACGTGACTTATAGCTCCTCCTTCGCCTTCTCCTTCTCTACCACAGGTGGGCGCTAGTCTGTATACTTCTGTACAGCAACGAGCGAGTTGCCTCATTTCGACCGAATCTCCAAAATTGAATTCAGTCTCATTTGGTCGACACATCACTGCTCCTACACCTCCGCATACACGTTCCACACTATTTGCCATCAGCCGACACATTTCTTGCAAACTATATTCATTTAGTTAAGTTATTTAGAAAAGAATCTATATTTAGAGGGAATATACACCGCTGTTTTCAAAAGACTGATGTTTGGTAATTACTTGAAGCAGAATCATTTGAAAATTTAAATTAAAGAGCACACAGTCTAAAGATTTAATTACTAAACTTATTTTTGTACAACGTAACAAGGGTTCTGTGTTCATATAATGAAAGTTCGATTTCCCGACTATTAGATATCAGAAAATCTAAAATCCATACAGTCTTCCAAAAACCACATACTAGAAGGTGTATATCTCCCTTATGAATAAAATCTGTTTATAGATCGCAAGGATACGCTCTAATGTTGGCCAGAGATCCAGGATCAGCGTCAAAAGCAGATTGATAAAGCTTCTGGTAGTTGTCTGCGCAATTCCTCAAATCTTTAGCAGACTTTCTCAGCTATAAATGATTGCGATTACTTTATAACTTTTTCAAATTCTAGTTATTTTTATTCTAGATGATCTAGAGTTTTAGTATTATATTAAACTAGTGACGATCAGTCCTCGTCCAGAATTACCTGCTGCGTAACACGTCCAAATCGTTGCAAATCATCTCTAGTTGCGAGAACGACTGTAGCAGCGATTGCAGGCGGTGGTGCAGTGCACAGAGATCTGCAAAGGGTGAATATCAACTGAATTACTAATATGGTCTACATCCAAGACGCAGAAAATCTCCTAATATATGAAATTAACCTGCAAGAATGTAGCAGCTGCACCATACAGTGCAAAAATTCACAACGTAGCTTGGAATACTCGCTAGCAAACTGTAAACTCCTTAGCGGGGTGCTCGCTGCCTTAAGCGAAGCACACGCACTCGCGTACCGTGCGATAGCTCCGTTCAATCTCTCCACAGTACCCAGTTTCTTAGTTCCCTCACCCTGCTTGGCCTCCTCCCTGTAAATCGATAGATAGCTGTTTAGGATCCCAATTTCGGAACAATAATTCAAATTCAAATCTCTTACATCAGATGGCTTTCCGCGCTGGTAACTAAATGTAGTCCGGAAAGCCAGAAATGCAGCTGTTCAGAAGCTACGGTTTCCTTAAGCCTCTGAAATATTCGTGTAGATACACCGTGGTGTCCATATCTCGCGGCGCCACGAGCTATGCGATATCTCGCCCAGCCATCTACGCTGGTTACGACCTTTTCCACAGCTTTTAAGCACTCAATGTTCCACTCGTAGCCACCGGCAACGGTTTGAAACAGCAGAGTGCAGAGCATGACCTGAAGAATATATGGAAAGAAAGTTTTGATTTCTTCTATGTTGAAAAATGGCAGGTCTAAAAGATTTAGAAACCTTCGTATGAACGTGGGTCGATCGTTCCAGTTTTGTTAAAATGTCCGGAAGGAGTGGGAGCAGCGCATTTTCTCCTAAGCTACCGATGGCCCCTAAAGCCTCGCAAAGAGCTACGGTTTGACCCTGTTCCTGGCCTCCTTCCGAACTGGCGTTTATCAGAGTTGATCCAATCGCCTCTACAAATATCGGGCAATGTTTGGGATTCGCTTCGCACAGCTTGACTGTTGATTTAAGACAGACTTTTAACTGGCGGAGATGTCCTTCATCCAAAGTTAATAAAACGATTAATGATTCCAGGCAGGATACTACGTCGGTATCTCCGTAAGCTGGTAGACCTTCTTCATAACTAATTTGGATTGCGAATAAAGGATTGTTTGTTTAGAGTTTTAATCCTATTAACATGAATTTTGGGAATCATTCATTTCAAGGCGATTATACTTACCAGTAACAAGCTACTCTGGCTAAAATAGTAACAGCTTTAACAGCGACGAAAAGATCTGGTGAATAACACGCGTTTACGCAGAGACAAAGTAGGGGACTATTCTTCTCCATATTAGCATCGCAAGTAACTGCGCTTTGGCTTAGTACCTAAAATTGTACAAAAGATTGGTGTGAATTTCTTGAAAACTTTGATGATCCTTATGTTTGAAAATTCGTTAACAGAAACAAATAACTACCTCAATCACGTCTAACGTTCTGATTAGAAGGCCTGAGTTTACCGTACCGTCTTGTAAAAGGGTGGTTGTACTGTCTGCAAAAAAAGATCAGAAAGGTTCATGAGCTGAAGAAATCTTTTTATACTTAAATTCTTTTGATTTACTTGATCTTTTCATGAATTTTACCAATTAGACTAGTGAGTGCTCCTTGTGGCCAGAGATGTGCGCCTCTTCTGGCTAGGGAATGAAGAAGATCTAGAGCATGGCGTTTTATAGAAGCTCTTGGATCGTCGTGAAGATAACGTAAAAGCAGAGCAACTTGTCCAGGAACATCTACCAGCGTTGCTGAAGCCAATGTAGTCAAAGCGCTCAATGTTACTCTGATGAATTCCACTGCTGGGTAACTGCCTAGTAGTTCCATACACAGCTCGTTCACCTGAGTAGAGATCAGAATGAAAAAGAAGCTACAATAATGTGTAAAAGTGTAAAATATCCATGGTTTAGACTTTGAGCTGTTCAATCAGAATTTTCTTGATGTTAAAAATAGTAAATCTTTGAAAACTGATTAATTCATATAAATAAATATTATATTATTAAATTATACCATAGATGCAGTGAAGGTATCGTGATGCATGTATTGAAGTATTGGTATCAGCTGTAATTTCATAGTAGCAGGGGTAGCCTGCCCTCTAATCATGTCAGATATTTTACTGCACATTGAAACTGCGAATAGTTTTGATTGAGCGGCAAACATTTGGGCGGCATAGATCGCTGCTTCAACTTCAACGGAGTCATGAGAGTCGAGAGATCTTCTTATGCTGTGATGTACCTGAATAAATATTTCAGAATTTAATAATTGGAGTTAAAATAACAGCAAATCCAATCAGATTGAATGAGTAATAAAACGATGAAGGCATGTATCAAATTATTAGGATATTGATATTAAAGAAATACGTCAATACCTGTTGCCTTTCTGGTATGATACCAGCGACACTGCCCAAAGTTCTTAGAGTAAGAGCTCTGGCAACTGGATCGTTGGAATGTATAACGCTGAATATTCTCCTTACGAATTCATCGACGTTCAAAATTTTGTCTAAATGTTTTTCGCTCTGTTGACAAACTCTGAGTACCCAAACCCTGAGGAAGTTACTACCAATTCTAAAAACATCGGCTAGTTTGAGCAGCGAAGAATTAATGAGAATTGGAAACGGATATTTTTCGAATAGGCGAGGGTAGCGAACGATAGCTTCACACTGTTCTCCTATTTTGTTTGACCGTAGACCTAAAACGAGAATTTAGGTTGTTCGAAAAAACAAGCGGACTAGTTATTTCAGTACTTTCACAGCAGTTTTACGATTTAGAATGGATAATCTAAGCCAATTTTCTGTTTATAACCTAACTTAATTTAACCTCTAAAATCGTTGTAATTTACCTTTATCGAGCTCTATAAGAGCGGAATTTGCATCTTGTTCAGGTTCACCTAGTCCTGTATCGTTAAAGGCGTTCATTCTCATTCCAATCATCTCGAAAATTTAAATATTGGCTTTATTTCAATGTTAAAATTCGAGTGAACGAATTTTCGAAAAGATTATTATATCTGTTTACATTTCTATCAGTGCCGCCAATCGTAAATAGAAATCCCCACTCAATACGATAACTTTCCCCGATTACGCAGCATCGTAAATGTGACTTATATTAAGGATCGACCAATCATGAGGCTCGATTCACCTGGCACGCGGCTAAAGAAGCCTCCTGATTGGTCAATCTTTAAATTAAGTCAAGTTACGGCATTATGCGCAATAAGGTTAATATTACCTGCACGCTGGCAGCACTGGAAGACCTGTTATCTTCTTGTATAGGAAGAACTAAAGTCGCTAGATGAAATTTAATGTACAGAAAGAGAATTAAAAGTTGTAATAAATGAATAAAAATATAACATGATATGTAACATGATATAAAATTTATCGTTCTTATTATCACCTAGTATATCGTTGTAAATAATAGATATTTCACATTTTTTTTACCTTGAATTACATAAATCTAGTGATAATTTTTCAGACTGTTTAAAGTCCGTAGTCGCATAGGCGTAGTTTATCGTTAATTGTAAAATCAACTAGTTATAACATGTCAAAAACACAGTGATGGCGGCGATGTTAAAGGTTAGTTGTCATAAAATAACCGAAAATAGTTGTCAAATGTCTTAACGGTGTTGTTAATAGCTTTGAAAAATGGTATACAGACCGAATTCAATTTACCAAATAATGATATAATTATATCAATATACTAAAACTAAGAACAATTGCCAAATGAATAATTAGCCTCTATTTATCAATCTTATCATTTCTACGTTACGTATCTATTGATATACTGACTAAATTATAATAACAAACGAGGAAAAATCTATTCAATGATGATAACAGTCAAATATAAAAACATAAAATACCGTTTATTTCATTACCTATATTTCTTTTTTTGTTTTCTACTTAATCCGCACGCAGGACAGGGGTCAGTTTAGCTTCGCAGGAAAATGGCCATGTATGCAACCGATAATACTAAAATTATTAAAACAAGAGGCAGTTACGCAAGGAGAATGGCAGGACCTGTTCTATTCTGTCCACCTTGTTTGTCTATGGGACGAAAAAGGCCCACCAAAATTACGAGAAACTCTCAAAATAGATATAATGCAATTCATAGATCAGGCGCAGCAGGTAAACATTCAAAAAATCAAGTAAAAAAAAAGAAACAAACAAACATTAAATGCAACTTTTTTTACAGCGAGTATTAGCGCATCAGGAAGAACAGGCGTTACTAAAAGCCTACATAACAGAATGGAGAAAATTCTTCACGCAATGTAATTACTTGCCAACGCCGTTCAGACACATGGAAACTGCTTTGGCTGGTAAAACTAACATACAGAAGCGTAATCAGCCCGACGAAAGTATTGTTAGAAAGGTGATACACTCGTTCCTCAGTTATTATTGTGTTGAGATTATATTCGCGTTAATTATTTTTCACTAATTCACAGTGTGATTTATTTTTTTATATTTTTTTTCATTTAGCTAATGTTGGACAGCTGGAATCAGAGCATATTTGGAGATATTAAACAGAGGCTGCAGGATTCAGCCATGAAATTAGTTAGAGCTGAAAGAAACGGCGAGGCGTTTGATTCGCAGTTAGTTATCGGCGTCAGGGAATCTTATGGTAAAATATGTGGAAATTGTATTTAATCTAATCATATTAAACAAACTTATGATAAATTTTCAAATTTCAGCTCCAAAAATCTATCGTCTCGCATAATTAATCAGTGATTATATTTATTTCAGGAATTAGCTACTTAGTAGACAAAAAGTTCAACACTTTTTACAACAAAGTCATTTGATTTTACAAAGTTTTTGAAATCAACCGTCTATCCAATGAAAAATTGTCAAGATATATTCTCTGTGCGGAGGACTTATCTCTCTGGACTTTTAGATACTGTGATTTTGTTTAAAAATTGTAAATACATGACGTTAATCTATTTCTTTGATTTTCTTTTTACAGTAAATCTGTGTTCTAATACTACGGACAAGCTACAAATATATAGAGAAAATTTTGAAGCTGCGTATATAAAAGCTACGGAAGAATTTTACAGGGTAAAAGCACCCGAACAGCTCTCTTTACACGGTGTAGAAAGTTACATGCGTTATGCTGAGGCTAAATTGAGAGAGGAAGAATTAAGAGCTCAAAAATATTTAGAACCAAACAGCGCTAGCGTACAATTATTGACAAATTGTTGCGTCGATGTATTAGTCGCTACTTTTAAGTCTGCAACACTTGCCGAATGTCCTCGCATGATTCAGCAGCACGAAACAGAAAGTAATAATTTAAGCTCACTCAATCTTCATCATATTTATAGAAGAGAACCGAAACTAAGTAAATTTATGTTCATTTTCATCCACAGAACTCCGGCTTATGCTCAAACTGATGGACCGTGTATCCGACGGAGTTAAACCGATGTTGAAGGACTTAGAAGATCACATAGCGAGCGCAGGTCTCGCAGATATGATGGCTGCTGTTGATGTAATAACTCAAGACTCTGAGAAATACGTTGAAAGATTGTTGGATCTGTTTAGAAGATTCTCAACGCTTGTTAAAGAGGCATTTGACGATGACCCTCGCTTTCTAACGGCCAGAGATAAGGCCTATAAATTAGTTGTAAATGACTCCACTGTATTCAAACTAGAATTACCGGTCAGACAAGGGACCGGAGTAACGGCTGCAGTGGTTCAAAATAAACCAACAAACAATAACAACGGTGCGCCAGAATCTAAATGCCCTGAACTATTAGCAAACTACTGTGACATGCTGCTCAGAAAAACTCCCCTCAGTAAGAAACTTACTTCGGATGAAATAGAAAGCAAACTTAGGGACGTGGTAAGAGAACTATATGTTTTACAGAGGGATTATAACTAGCCCAGGGATGATATATTTGACGAATTTCCATCTCTATTTTAGTTGTTGGTTTTGAAATACGTTCAGAACAAAGATGTCTTCATGCGATACCACAAGGCCCATCTTACAAGAAGATTGATTCTTGATACTTCAGCCGATTCTGAGAAGGAAGAAAACATGGTCGAGTGGTTAAGAGAGGTCGGAATGCCAGCTGACTACGTCAACAAATTGGCCCGTATGTTCCAAGACGTTAAAGTATCACAGGATCTCAACCAACAGTTCAAAGAACACTGTCGCGCTACCATTGCGGATAGTATTAATATAAAGGTGGAGTAAATCTGGCTTCTATTCACGTCAACTAACCGGATTTTAAACTAATTCTCATTATTTTGCCACAGATTTTAAACGCCGGCGCATGGGCTAGAGGAAGTGAGCGTGTCACAGTCAGCTTGCCTCTTCAATTGGAAGACTATATACCGGAAGTTGAGGAATTTTATAAGAAGAAACACAGCGGTCGTAAGCTGCAGTGGTATCATCACATGTCTAATGGCACGGTAATAAGGGTTTTTTGAGTTCAGAGGGTATATTCAATGGGTTTAAATTCTCAAATGTAAATCAATTTGTGCAGACGAATTGAGGACTCTGATAGAATACGAAAAAATCATGATGTTTGGTAAGTATTCTTCTGTCTTTAGCATATCACCGTTGGACCGGAAGTAATACATGATGTAAGATATGCATGATGAGGGTCAAACCTTTCCCAAACACCATGTTTTTTTTTCCTCGATTTCATCACAGTCCTCAAGTTCTCTGCAAAAATTAATTTCTATTTCAGATTTTCAACCCATTCGAAGGTGTATGTACCCCTAAAATGAATCAGTTTTCAATTAACTGTATCTTCTTATCAAATTCTAATAACAAAATCGAATTTCAGATAACTTTTTGCAACAAAGTGGGAAGATTCGACGTTGATGTAACTACGTTTCAAATGGCTGTATTATTCGCTTGGAATCAAAGACCGTTTGAGAAGATTTCTTATGAGAATTTGAGATTGGCAACAGAATTGCCAGACACTGAATTGAGACGTACGCTATGGTCGTTGTGCGCGTTTCCTAAACTAAGGCGACAACTTCTTTTAGTTGATCCGGCCACTTACAGCCCGAAAGAATTCGCACATGATACTCGTTTCTGGGTCAATCATGAGTTTGCTATTGTGTGAGTATGAGGAATGTTTTCTCATGAGATAATAATCGATAGAAACAATTCACTGGGGGTGAATTTTGATCTTAACGTTTTTTAAATTGATTAGAAAAAATGGTAAACTGCAAAAGAGAGGAAAGATCAATTTGGTCGGACGGTTGCAACTTTCTACAGAAAGAAGCAAGGAAGAAGACAACCAGTCGATAGTTCAACTAAGGATATTGCGAGTTCAGGTATGAATTAAGTTCGCGTATCGGTATATGAGAATATCATTGAAACTGTTTTTTTCTAATTTTAATTGAATTCCCTTACAGGAGGCGATAATAAAGATTTTAAAAATGCGAAAGATGATAAACAACGCCCAATTGCAAACCGAGTTAGTAGATATACTGAAGAACATGTTCCTACCGAGCAAAAAAATGATCAAGGAACAAATCGAGTGGCTAATTGAGCACAAATACATTCGAAGACACGAAGATGATATCAATACTTTTGTCTACATGGCGTAACCATTAACGAGACGTTCTAAGAACAGAATTGTTTAAATATTTCAGTACTATATTTAATACTATATTTTTATAGAACTATTTCAGTTTTTCCTAAGTTTTCGTACATAACACATACATACATAAATACATACATAGGTACATAAATACGTATGCAGGATATTACTTACGGGGTAGATAAATCTAGTTAATTAATTAATTCATCCATTCATTCATTAATACTGCGATTTGAATTTGAAATTATATTACCATATCATTCGTAATAGTGATATTATTAAAAGAAATTTACCTAATTCTAGACTGAATGTATCTTTGGGTAATTCTTGCATACTATTGATATGTGGTTTTTTTTTTTTATATTTTTTTGTTTTTTTATGTATAAGAAAATGTTAATTTTAAAGCAAAGTTTAGATTGGGACGGAGTCAACGAATGATTTTCATTATTTTTTTTCTCTCTTTTTTTTTTTAGATGTTCGTTATCTCTTTTCATCGTGAATGTATCGAAAGCTGTATTAATTAAGCGAGGGCAACGGAGGTTGATGCTAATCTCAGTTTTACAATTAAATAATAAGTTATAAGACTAATTAACAAGGAATGTTCTTTAGTCTTGGATCGAATGGGCCGCTATATTTGTATAGTGTATATAGGGACATTATATTATCTACGAGCCCGTTAATTGCTATTAGTAATTTTTTTCCTAAGTCTCGAAAAGAATTTTTTAATATTCCTTAAACTTTAATAAATCATTGAGAATTTTCCTTTTTCTTTTGGTTTTCATTTTTTCATATCGGTGGCGATATAACGGCGTAAAAAGTTGTGTAAATCATTTGATAGTATACCGAATAGCATAATCTGAAATATCTGTGTATCCTTCTTATAGGATCCAACTTTCTTTCGAACTCATAAGAAAAAAAAAAAATCTAAAAATAGACTAACAAAAACAAATAAAAATAAAAATAAAAATAAGATTGTACATCTAAAGATAAGTAACGATTTCATCGATGCAAACGATATTGTATAAAGCCTTAATACCTAATATTTTAAAAAATTATAACGGGATGTAAGTAAAGAATTAAGTGATTACTATTAACGAATTAAAAGTCACAATTTTCAACAGATCTGATAGAAAAAATTAATATTCGTTGACAAATATTATTCTCTACAATGAAAATTAATTAATGATAATCTTATTTGATCGTGTTTCTTTGAATAATTATTTGTTCAATTTATCATATCGAATAATCATGAAACCTCTTACTTCCATTCGAATAAATAAATAAATAAATAGATAAATAATAAAAGAAAAAAAAAAACATTTCTTAAACTCGGAACAACGTTCAACTCTTGTTAATTTATCGATATAAAAGATTTACGGTGAATACATATTTGCGATGAATTTATTCAAGTGAAAGTAAGACCGTAAAATAAAGAAAAATAAAAATAACAATTTGATAGTCTAGTTTAAAACTAATGCATAGATTTTACATCGTATGATCATCAGCATACGTTACAATATTTTTGCCGTAGCTCAATAATTCTTACCTACAGTAAGAAAGAAAAAAAAGGGAAAAAATTGTCGCCTCTCAAGGTTTATTTTTTTTTCGTTTTGGCATATTTATTTTTTTTTCTTTTCAATGCATATTTCATCGTGAAATATGCAATCTTTTTTTATCTTAAAGGAGAGATAAAATTCTATCATTTACGTAATATTGTCAGCGTGCGCGCTCATTGTTATAGTAGATGAATTTTTTTTTCAAATTCTTGTCGCAGGATCTAAACTCAATCGAAATATGTTAATTAAAATTTTTCTTTATTCAAGCGTTTATGTGCATTATGCGTCGTATTTAATTATCGTTAAGTTTAATTTTGATATAGGCAATGGGGGGCATTATTTTTTAATCATCTAATCTCTCGCAGGTATGAGATTAAATTCTTTCTGTACCTAGACGATCGAATTCTGCGTAAAGTAAGGTAAGCTTAATTTGATTATAATACTTGACAAAAAAAAAAAATTAGAGATAAATCATTTTTAAAATGATACTAAAATCATTTGGCAGTACGGAGTAGGATAGTTCGACAAATATTCTGCTTTTAGTGAATTTTATTTTCAATCATTTTTAATCTTAAACAATCAGAGGCCTGGATTTTTTAAATCAGTTTACTTTTTCTTTTTTCTATGAACAATCCGTATTCTTAATTAAATTCCCTAAATTAATTAGGCTTTTTGACTAAATTTATAACTATTGCAGAAAAATGATGATGACGTTATACGTCTGCAGGATATATCAAGTATTTTAAAAGAAACATGTTCAGTTTAAAACATACTAATCAAATAATTTCTTTATGATTTATGAAAAGATAAAAATAAAATATATATATATGCTATAGGTATAATAAATAACAAATTTGTACAAATAATTAAGAGCCAGTATTTAAATTTCTAATTATATATAAAAAAAAAAAAAAATGCAAAGATTTAATTTTAAATACTACATTATAACAGATCTCTGTGTGAAGTTTTTAACTAGACCATTCCATAAGGAATTTGATAGCGAATTCATTATAATTATTGTACTTGCACAATAGGAGGATTTATTTTTCCAAGCTTTAATATTTAATTGTTCAAGCAAAATATCAATATCTAATATTTTTTTTTTTTTTTCTTTTTTTCTTTAATACATTAAAGCCAGCTTTTTTTGATCACTGAATTCTTATACTATATTATTAGTACTTGAATTCAACAAAATTATTTTAAACAGAACAAGTTTTCTTTCATTCCACCTGATATGTGTGATATATAACTATATAATATTATATATTTATATCTGTATATATATATATACAACATATTTATAACATACAAGAACACATTCACACACTCAGTTTTCTTTTTTTTTTTCTTCTGAACATCGAAATGTAAGATCTCATCAACGTAATAAGTTACATTTACATTTAATACCAGGGGGAAACCACTCGGCTTAAATGTTTATTTTTTTCTGTTAATGTCCTGCAAAGCCTGACGTTACTTTATGCAACGCACAATATAACACAAGACTGCTCAAAAAACAAGCTCGATATAATAACTCTAACGCCTCTCATTTTCTATCATAAAGTATTTCCAAAAGGCAGAAAAAATTCTCTTTTTGGCTTTATATTCAGAGACTTTACACTCGAACGTATTTTTTTTTTTGCCAACTTGCTTTCTAGAAATTGTAATTAACAATTGTTATCCAAGAGATTCATAATGCCAAGCTTAGTGAAGAATAAAATATCATGCAGCAATTTATTTCCTGTGCAATACTCTGTGATATTTTTTTTTTGTTTTTTACATCTGCTTTTTTTTATTTTTTATAATATAGTATATTGAAAGTTTTTTTTTTTTTCTTTTCTTCATAATAACAATTAGAGTTTTTAACATGTAACAAGATCCGGCTCAAAATATCTAAATATATTTAACGTTTTTATTTAATTTTTAATTTTTTTATTTCATTTTAATTAGGTGATTAATGAACGTGTCATTTATTAGAACTTGATACTAATAATTTTAAGTTGAATAGTTAACATCGAAATATGTATAGCGACGATCGCAGGCTTACAGCTTTTGATCAATAATAAATAATAAATCTCATTAACATCATAGGATTTTGGTATTTAACGGATACTGCTAAGCCATATTTTGTCATTATTTATGATATCTACACCTGTTACGTTAAATCATCACCAATTCATGATTAATAATTTTGATTATTTTCAAATTTCAACCGGCGAGATGATGATAAAAATTTAATCTAATAAATAGAGCGAGGGCAATAATTTACAGCTTTTATATAAACTAAGAAGATTCTAAGTTAGGCAAAACCCAAAATAATAATACTAATTTAACATTAAAGTTGAATACCGCGATAAATTAACAATTTTCATTACTTTTTCTTTTTTCTCTAAAGTACATCGTTCATATTTACAGATTAGTTAATGTCTTTATTTCAGACCCCTTGTATCTGTTACAAAACATGGCTTTGCTGACCAATAATTAGTTTTTCATTAATTTTTTTTTTTTTTCAATACGCTAAAATAGCAGTCGTTATCTCGCAATAACTATATTTGCTTTTATATTTTGTTGTGGTTTTTTTTTTTGCTGTCTTTTTGTTGGATGGAGTAAGCAATTCGATATCGCCGAACGGACGACCAATTGATAGAAAATAATAAACAGAATATTAAAACCATTTAATACTCTGGGCATCGCGTATGTTGTATGCGAGGACCACCTTTAATTGGATTTGCTGTCTCACAAACATGCACAACGATACCTGGCTGACCAGATCCACCTGGATGAAGCTCATGAGTAGCTCCTGAAATAATAATTCATATTATATTATTCAAAATTCAATGCGATGATAAGTAAAAAAATAAAACTAATACAGATCTTCCTATTATTAATTTAACATTTAAACACCTGGCGCTAAGTTTGCAATCGCAGCCAATAAATCGTGGTTTACAAGAGGCTCGCCTTCTTCCCGAGGCTCCCATCCAATCGGTGGAGAAGCCGGAGGTGATATTAGGAACTGTTTGGTAGGTGCTGGTGGGTGAAGATGTTGGTCTTCCATATCTGTGCGTTAATAAATGTATTATATAATGTTTGATCAATTTGATTGAGTAAATGTATAAATAAATAGATTTAAATATACTGCGGACCTATCGGCGTTACTGGTTGAGCAAAATAGCAGTTTATATCTGTCTCTCCGTAACGTGTTTGGTGAAGTTGTATCCTAGCGTGAGCCGCCGCGCTTGGTGAACTGTAATTCACTCTCATTCGTCTAAAAGATCTGAAGTATTGAAACGTAGCATCTTCTCCGAACTGTTTGAAGAGAGTCTCTATCCCACTCTGTGTTTGAAAAATAATATAAGAACGTTTTTAATCTCCGGGTTTGAGAAAGGAAGGCGAACTAGAACTCAATTCTCAGCATTCTATGTCATAGATGTTTGATTTTCATCCACGTCTTTGCGATTTGGATATAATTACCATTATTTGAGGATCTTTAAAGACTCTGGGATCCACGTTAGTGACTATTACAGAAGTCGGTAGATCCTCGTCTCTAATAAGTTCGTCTATTGTTCTTGTGTTAGAATCTCCGCGGCCCCTTTCAGACTCTAATTCTAATTGTAGCTGCTGATAATTGGGGTGAAGATTGGGCAGGCCATCTACTTCGTTTATTATTATATTCTCTGTGTTTTCTCCCGTCTCGTGATCTCCGAGGGTTGAATCTCGCCCATCCTCCATTATGTCGACTGAAAGAAAAAAAATTCATTAACACGTTTAATTTTTACTTTTTTTTTTTTTCCATAACCTTTTAAAATATTTTTCGAACAAAGTAGAAGTAAACACTAGAACCTTCTTCGAAATATTGAGATGAATATTGAATTATGATGATTTAAGGAAGTAGATAAAATTGAGTAAAATTTAAGGAGACTGAAAATTTTGTCAGATTTTATTCAATGGTTATGATGAAATACGGTTTTGACGGATAGAAAACATTCGATGATTTATATGAATGGTTAATGAATAAAAAATGTTTTATACACTTGTTTTCGAAATCTTGAAAATCGAATGAATCTATATGACTGACTCGGTGATGAGTAGGTGTTGGAATAACAACACCTATAATTTAGGTGATTTTTTAACAGTCATTTATTGTTGATTAATAATAAAATTATATAAACTGATAAATTTCATTGTCATAATTTACTTACCTGGTCTTTATTACTACGAGGTACGACAGTTTTCAGTCGCAAACTGTTCCCTCCCCCCCCCTGAGGGTTAATCTCCAGTTAAAATTAAATAACAGGTTGTTTATTTCCTTTCAGAAATATAGTATATTTAGTTTTATAACAATAATACGGTTTAACTTGGGTCTTATGGATCCTGTATTTCAGTTATTCCGACAACTTTGCCCTTTCAAATTTGTCAATGTATTTATTATTTTTATTATTGTGGACTAGAGTGAGCACTACCGCTCTCGGTCACAGTGGGTACCACTCTGAGAAAAGATGAATAACAAAACAATAGTTACATCGATAAATTACCAACTATTTTGAAAAATTGACTTATTTGACGCATAAATTGCACAGAAATACGGCACTTATACCCTTGATCAGATTCATTGTATATTATATTACACACTTGATGAAAATTCGGTCCATTTTATTTTTATGTTTCATTTTCTGATCTAGGGATCTCTTTTCACCCACACGGTAAATCCAATGCTGCCAATGTGCGGGTAATTACCCGAAATGTAGTTTACGTAGCGCCGTAACTTGACTCAATCTAAGGATTGACCAATCAGGAGACTTTTTAAGCGACGCACCAGGTGAATCGAGCCTCCTGATTGGTCAATCCTTACATTAAGTTAAGGAGTTGCGTCTGAAGTGGGTATTACTATGATTTAGCATTGGCAGCACTGTACAAATGTGACATATGGCGGCCGCCAGTCGTTGACGTTTATTGTTATATTATTAATAACTAATACACAATACGATACCTGAAAATTTCTCATTTACTTCATAAAATAGCAGAAAAAACCTTCTCCTAAAATATAAACACATTGACAAATGTCTGACATTGATAAATCCGATTAAGTTTATCCAGTAAGTATTGACTATTCTCATTCCATAGATAGTTCTTGGTAAAAATAATTTCTTAGGGTGAGCGAAGTGTCATTAATCGTGAAGACATTGTCAATAACCTAAGAAAGGAAGAAAACAATTTGTTAAAAAGTCGAATCATTAAATTATACGAAAAGGTTATATTATGGAAAAGACATCTGCTTGTATTGTTTACATCTCGTAATACCTAACCTATAAATTTTGATTTTATTTTTTTGTCGCGGCTCAGGTCCTCATCTCTTTAGCGAATCATAAAATGGGTAGAAAGAAGAAGGAGCGTAAAGCGAGTAGTTCCGAGTCAGATTCTCCCAGTTCAAAGGAAGAGGAAAGTTCGTCTAGCGGAAGCGAATCAAAAGAAGAAGAAGCGTCAGTATCAGCGGCAAAGGCGCCGGTTCGTTCTCCAAAGCGTAGAAAGAAACAAGGTGTAGAAAAGCAGCGAGAGGTTCGCCAAGATCGAAGCATTGAAAGATCGCGATGGGAGAGTCCGGACAGTAGGAAACGCAGACATAGTCCAGGGGTTCAAAATCAACAGAAACGTCGAGGGCACAGAGAACGTCAAGACGGAACAAAGTGGGAGAAAAACGATAGGGAGAGAGATGTTGAGCGAGATTCTGACAAGAGGAAAAAGGACGATAACAACAGGGTAAAAAACGAGCGGCGAGATCTGCCGGAGAGAGACGCTCATAATCAACATCGTAATCACGAAAGATCACCGCAACAGCAACAGCAACAGCATCAGCATCAGCATCCACAGCAGAGAAATGAGAACAGAGAAAATCGACCTAATGATAGATTTGAGGGTAGAAAATCTCCCCGTAGAGAGGATAGAAACAAGAGATTCGAGGAAAGGGATAACAGGAATAGAAACAACAACGACAGAGGTCGTCGAGGGGGAAGAGGCAATCGGTTTGGTAACGATGGTCCACGTAGTAGATTCGATGGGTCTAGAGTTAAGAACGAGCCTTCTCCGGAGTGGGGAAGACCCGAGGTGAAAGACGAAGGTGATGGCAAACCGGTGGAGAAAGAAAAGCCAAATTTCGAGCCTTCTGGAAAGTTGACTGAAGATGCAAACACAGTAAATGGAGTTGTGATCAAATACACAGAGCCGTTAGAGTCTAGAAAGCCAAAACGAAGGTGGAGACTTTATCCGTTTAAGGGTGAAAAGGCTTTGCCTACTCTCTACGTTCATAGACAGTCTGCTTTTCTGATGGGAAGAGATCGTAAAGTGGCTGATATTCCTTTGGATCATCCTTCCTGTTCCAAACAGCACGCAGCTCTACAATTCAGACTAGTTTCATTCGAAAGAGGGGACGGAGGAGAGGGCAAGAGGGTCAGGCCATATCTGATTGACCTTGAATCAGCCAACGGGACGTTTGTTAATGATGTTAAACTCGAGGCTAGGAGATACCATGAATTATTGGAGAGAGACGTTCTTAAATTCGGTTTCAGCTCTCGCGAATACGTCCTTTTACATGAACAGAGCAAGGACGATGCTCTGGATGATGATGTCCCTTTTCCGACTGTAGCACAGGTAAGAAATCCACTGAAAATATGTTGAATTAGTTTCTTTTTTGTTGAATTACATTAATGTTTGATGATTTTTATTCGCAGAAATGAACCGGATTTCGTGATTGAGTATGAAGCGGTGTTTAAAGAGATGTAATATCGATGTTGTAACGATAATATTTCAGTCCTGAAGAATCGCGGTATGTTGGGATTATTAGTTAGTCGAGTTTTATCGATGAGTTATTATCATCAATTGATTGAATAATTAATAGGTATTTGAAAATATTCTAAAGAATAGATACCTATATCCAATACACCTTGATATCAATAAATAATAAGAAAAAAAAAACTATATTGTAGGAAATGAAGAAACTTATGTTTATTCTCAGAATATTTTTTTCATTTATTTTCCTTTTCTCTCTCAATCCTGATTAGCAAACTTTGAATAATGTTATACGATACCATATTAAAATATATACAAAAAGTTGAAACTGTACATTAGCAATGTGAAGAAAACAAAAAAAAAAAATCAAACAGAACTTATAAACTGAAAATATAAACGCCATGTATGTAAAAACTGTTCTCCTCAATTTTAATTATCTTATTTATTTACAATCATATTAGATATTTTCTACATTTATTATTAATATCATTAGTTTAGTATTCTTAGTATGTATCGATTAAAGGATACCAGTGGTTTGGTGCGCTGCGCACTCTCCCTTACCAAGGCAAAGTTTGGCTGATATATATATTTTTTTTTATTATTATTTTTAGACACAATATTATATAACAATAATATTACCACGAAATGATCAAGGAACAATATGTAGAAATTATGAGAATGATAAGAAAAAACAGAGAAAGACATTAGGTAGTTATTCTATTTTGGAGGAGATTTATTTTCTAGTTAGCTTTCGTTTTTTTTCTTCATTTTCTTGTTAATTAATTAATAATATCTCTTATTGGAAGATTGGATGCTTAATACTTGAGCTTGTGATAAAAAAAGATGAATACGTTTGATATGTTAATTAATAATGTAGTATTAAAAATCTAGTAGGTATACATATTTTAAAAAAACCATTTCAAAATATATAATATATATTATTTACAATTTGATTTTTAAATGCAGTTTAGTTAGCGAGATTCATTCATCATTGTCAGCTTATATTTTTAATTATTTATCATTTTATTTATAAGGCACGTTAAAATCTAAACATTCTCATTGAGCAGCCCCTCATTGAGATTATTGAATTACAGACAGCAAGTTCTTTTTTTTTTCATTTACTTTAAAGCTCGATAAAATATCTCAACTTTTAACTTTATATAATCGTTTTATCATCATCTTCTAGATTTAAACTTAACAATTTTCCTCTTTTCTTCTTTTTTCGCAAGATATTAAAATATTTTTTATATAAATATCAAAAGATATCTAAACTCTGCAAGACAACTTTACAATTTTAACATTATTATAATAATGAAATAGATCTTAAACAAATAGTTTAATCATGGCAGTAATTCAGGCTCTACGTATACATACATACATACATACCTAACTACACTTATACACTAACTAATATTCAGTATTATTACTTAGGCAAATATCACCTTTTATCATTTATTACCCGTTTACTCTCACCGCGTCTGTGTTTATATTAGTGTATGTAGCAACGTCATTTACCTCTTCATTTGCGCTCGGTGTTTGTCTAAGCGAATTTAATAACGCACTATTTATTGCCAATGGAATGTTGGCCTTACCATTTTGCAGGACTGAATGCGTCCTGTTCAATTTTGAAAGTGTATTTTTACCGTTCATTTGATCGCTGGCAAAACTGTTCCTCTTATTAATTCCATTCTTTTTGAATGGCAGACTATTTTGGGAATTTATTAAAGACGAACTCGGCCTAGTAGACGGAGCCAAGCTTGCAGATGAGCCGTGTGAGCTAGTGCTTCTGCCGCTCAAGCTAGTGAGCGATCCTCTAATTTCTGGTCCAATTTTTTCACTTTTTCGAATATCGTCTACAGAAATTTGAAGATTTCTTACAGGGATTGATTTGGTGATGTGATTTCCTAGCTTCAAGCTATCCAAGACTATGCATTTTTCTCCTACGTTTGAAGTAGAGGCTCTTTTATGACTGATAGTCTCTTCCGATTGTTCCCCTTCCAAAATTAAGCTTTCATCTTGCGGGTCGGACGCCTCGGAGCGTTTGACCTCTTTCTGAATATCGTTTCTATCCAAGATCTGCGCCGATCTTGGTACTTCGTAACCACCCGTTGGAGTATCTCTAATATCAGGTACTTCGTTGTCCGCTAACAATTCTAAATATTTTGGAATTTCACCGGATGATAATAACGCAGTTGTGTTGCAAGAATCTGGTAAAAAAGGCTGCATATCTCGGCTACCTTCAGAACTGCTAGATTTCCAAGAATTTCCTATAAAAATTTTTCAAAACGCTATTAACGATTTTCAAACAAACTTATTTATCTACGATGGAATAACAGTCATTTTATTTTCATATGAAAAGGAAAGTAGAGAACATGGCTGGGTGAACATCAGATAGATTATTAAACGGGTAAAATGGGATCGACTGTGAAACCTACCTGACTGATTATGATTCTGATTCTCGTCAGCAAAGTAAGCCATGTTAGACACGCCTGCAAGCACAAGCCATGCGATGATCATTTCATAACAGTTTCAAGCAATGTTAATTGACAATAATGAAAAAGGAAGTATTACGATTTAGAGGATATGATTTACATCTCCCCATGGACAATTTGAGGAACTCTGGAGGGTAGAATAGGCATGAATACCCAGATAGTTTCTATCTTTCTGAGTTCTTTTCACGCCGATTATACCTCCCATACTTCATCAACGCAGAACAAATTTTTATATTCATCTTTGCTCAGCACGACTGATATCGCAATGAGTCCATGCAACGTAACATGATGCATTCAAGAAAGGCATACCATTAAAACTTTCAATTCACAAACCTCGTTTTGATAAGTAATGGCCAGCATGTACAGGGCTCAGAGTAGCATCTTCCGTAGCGCTTCTTAGCATGATAATATGTTCCAAGCAAGCTTTGAAGCTAGGTCTAGCGTCCGCTGTGCTCCAGCATCGCAGCATCAACTGGTGTAATGTAGCTGGGCAGTTTAGCGGCTTCGGCAATCTTCCGCCTGCTCTAACGTGGTATAATACTTCCAAATTTGTTCTTGCCGGGTATGGCTGCTGGCCTAGGGAAGTTATCTCCCACATGAGAACTCCAAACGCCCATACGTCACTTTGTGATGTAAATACTCCGTCGACTAGGGACTCTGGCGCCATCCATCGCACCGGTAGTAGGCCTTCTCCTTCCTGCATTACAACGAGCATAAGGTGTTTAAAATTTTCTGAAATTGTTGGGGCAGTTTATTCGCTTATTTGATAACAGGCCATTTGTACCTTGCGGTAATAATCGTTCTTATAAATGTCTCTCGCGAGTCCGAAGTCCCCGATTTTTACTACTCGATTCTCTCTGTCCCTGGCAGATACCAGGCAATTTCTACAGGCCAGATCTCTGTGAACGAAATGGAGTTCTTCAAGGTAGCGACAGCCTCTTGCAACGTCTTCGCACATAGCAAGGAGATCTTGAAGTCGAAGAGCACCAGGATCTGTTGGCTGCAGAGGTCGGCTGGCTCTGAGATATGTCAACAGATCTCCAGCCTTCATTAACTCTAACACTAGTAAGGGAGGGTCAGTGTCTAGGCAAACGCCAAGTAATCTTAAAACGTGTTTATGTCTGAAGTGGCTCATGAGTCTAGCTTCTTGTAGAAATTCAGTCTTCTCCTGCGCTGAAGCTCCTTTGCGCAACGTCTTTATGGCCACTCCGGTAATCCCAGGACCGTCTAGATCCTTAGCATTACCTTGAAACACCTGGGAAAAGAGAGAAAGATGTTGGTATGAGGATACAGAGCCAGGATTAAGGACTGGCATGTGTTGTAGTGTGTCGAGATTCGAATATCAAAAATTGAAGCACCGATTGATGCAAAGCCTCGCATTGAGCCTCCTTACTGTGCTGGATTTAACTCTGAAACCCGATATCTCAGAACTCTGAACTTCTACTTGGATTTGCTCCGAAAGACTAACGATCTTCTTTCATAAAACTAGTTGTTTGAAATAAGCTTTCAACACATGTCAGTCGTTCAAGAAACAGACTTACTTCTCCGAAAGCTCCGCTGCCCAAAAATTTAGCCAATGTAATTTGCTCCCTCTTTATTTTGGGCAGTGCAGAGTCATCGGGATCATTCTGTGTCGCCGATGCGTACAACGCATTCGACTGCACGAAATTACCGCGCGGAATTTCGCGCAGAGTTGCCAATTCCACGTCGGGCATGGCTGGAGGTATGACCGTCTTCTTATCCTCCTTCCGTTGTCTATAGACTGCTGGAATGTGAGATTGAGATTAGCGGTGTGGATACAAGTTGTGGGAAGACAACGAACCCGCAATACTCACGACAAAGGTAAAACCCGAAGCATAAAAGCATCACACCGAGGACTAGAGGGACACTGAGACCCAGTATTAGCCCCAAGTGTTGTCTAGGTCCCAATATCCCTGCCTCTATAAGATCAACGACCTTGCTAGCTTCGCTCCAAGCCCCAAATCCATAGGCGTTTCTTGCCTGGACTCTGAACTGATAAATCTTAATCATTTCGCCGGGTATTATCCAGGAAGAGTCCGTTCCATTATAGCAGAGATTCCAGAGACTAGTTTCGGTGCGATTTTCATCCATACTCTCTGAATCTTCAATCACTTTTCCTTCCAGACGATACAGAGTGACTTGAGAGCCGTGGGCTTGCGCCGGCTCCCAGTTAACTTGGTAAATCGAATCCCGCAGCTTAGTTACTATCGGAGTTCCAGGTGCGCTAGGAACATCGCCTAGTGTTTGAAACGTGAATCTGGCATCCGGAGGCCAGGGAAAGTCCTGTTCGTAAGTTGGATATCTCAGGACGAATCTAAACTTATACAAAGTCCTTGGTTGTAAATTCGGAATGACGAATTCCACTTTTTCAGCTCCTTGGATTACTGGGCTCGTTACGTTCTGCCATTTGTCTAAACCCACTATGGAGAACTGCAGATGGTAGTCAACGGTGAGATTTCTGTTTGGTGCCCAGGATAAGTTCATAGAATTAACGCTGACGTCTGTTAAAGTCAGGCTGTTTGGCTCGGGATACATCGTCACATGCTGAGCAAAGCTTTCGTTGTAGTTACCAGAATTTGCCGAATAAGCCCGAACGTATACCAGATATTCTTGCCCCGGTAATAAGGGCTGCAACATTGCTGATAGATTTCCATTAGCAGATGAAGAATCGCCGAGCTTTATCAACTGTTCGCCTTTCTGTCTGACTCCATCAACAAGCTCCGCAGATCTCCAATGAATTTCATATCGTACAGCTGCTCCATTCAATATTTTAGGAGGGAGCCAGCTAATCGCTGCTAATGTTGGCGTCAAAGCTTTAACTGAAACGTTTTCTGGTTTTGTTGGAACTCCTGCGTCAGTGCTTAGGATTATTCCTGGACCTCGTTCGAGTTCAGGCGATTCTAGTTCGCTGTAATAGTTGCTTAAACCCAAGTGAAAAACGTATTTAGTAAACGGTTTCAGATTCTTCGCCTCAATTTCTTCATCGTAAGTTTCTAGTATAGTTTCTTTTCTGGTCTGGCATTCTCTGGGGTGATCAGTTTCACATTCGGCAACATATATCGTATACAAAGTTGCGGGAAGATTGTACCTATGGCATCCATACTCAAGCTCAGGTTCGGGAAGTCTAATTTTAATGGAATTTGAAAATTCCTTAACGAGCTGAACTTTGTAAGACAGTTTTCTGAAGACGAGACATTTAGCTACCGGATAAGGCTGCAAAGATTTTCCAATTGCTTTCAAGCTTCGAGTACTTCGTAAATGAAATTGCTTGATACCGCTCTCCTGGGGGTTCATTTTATTCACAAAATAAACGCGATCTTGATCTGTGTTTGACCAATAGACGTTTATTTTATCCACGGTAAGCGACTTGGGTGGTAATCCTTTGTTCGATCCTGAAATTGAATGAGAAGGATGAATAAAATATCACTTACAATTAATTAAACGGTTTGATTGATCCAACAAAAAAAAAAAAATTACCAGGACTGATCACTAAGTCGCACACACATCCATCAATATCAGCAATATGCAGATGTCCTTCAGAAGATATCCAATAAATAACAGGACTATGAACGTCTGTATTATCGACGGTCATTACCGGTCTAACGATTGGTATATAATGGCACGAACAATCTTCTGCTTGATTGAAAAACGGCTTAACATTTTCCCCGTATACATCAGACTGCATTATCACTCCGCGATCAGCTTGAGTTAGTTGAATCCAGTATAGCTTTCTGTTGGTGAAAGGTAAATCAATTATCTAGGTAACAAATGTTCTGAATAAAATAATTTTCAAGGTCTATATGCTCCTCGAAATCCTCAGCATTTGAAAATAATTGTCATTTTACCCCGTCAAAGGCGAAATATCCAAATTCATCGCTTCCCTATTAGTACTTATTATTTTCTTGACGCTTGTGTCTCCGGCTTTCCACGCTGTATAATCAAGTCTCATAATTTGGCTGCCGACAGTATCTCGGTGTCCTGATTCCGCCCAAAACAAGGTTCTAGTAACCCAATCGACACACAAACTAGACACAGTATTATTCAATGCTAGAATCTTAGTAGCATTAGAGCTGCCGATATCGGCGATGACCATCTCTTGCATGTCGTTTATCCAATATACTTTATTTTCCGCGGCTGAGTAGGCAACTTCGATCGCTATCTGCCTGGTTATAGTGTCATCACTTCCTCGGTCCAGGTCGGAAATCCTCAATGCGTCTGGAGCAGCGACTAATATCTGTGGTACAGGGTACTCGAACTCAGTTGAGACGTTAATTATGTCTGTAAACCAGCCGCCGCCAACTTCTGTCGAGGCTTGAACTCTGAAGTAATAAATAGTCTTTGGTAACAGCGCGTCAACTCTGTGCTCCAATTTGCTTGGGGGTAGATTAAACCCGTCGCAAATGCTAGTGTTGATTCCGGCCAACGTATACCAGCACTCGATCCTGTAGCCCACTATCAAGCCGTTGGGATGGTCGGGCTTATCCCACCTGAAAATATGAGAATTAGAAATGGAATCGAGGTACTAACTGCGCTGAGGGATAATTGGCGTACCTAAACACCGCAGAGATATCAGCTTCGTCGTTCAACGGTTTCTTCTGGAACTCTACGAAACCTCTTGGGTTTGTTGGCTGGCTAGGTTCGGCCTGCGGAGACCTAAGGGTTCTCCTAGCATGGTGAGACATTCCCCAATAAGTGAAAGCCTTTATAGTTACTTCGAGCACAGCGTAGGGAGAAAACCGGTCTGAATTATTATACGGTATTGTAGTTTCCTTGGTGATTTCTGGGTTCGCATTCGTGTTTATATAATCGGCAAACTTTACTTCGTAGAAAACTGTTCCGTAGTTTATATTCTTTACCGGGTCCCAAGAGACATTAAATTTACTCCAATTCCCCTCCACTCTAATGCTCTCTACATTCACTGCGGATGGCAGGACGACTATGCTTTCGGAGGACAAGTTACTCGGGTATTTGTGGAGCTCGTGATCCATTATCGCAACCATTTGGAGACCGGATAAAGTTATCCCATTAATAACGGCCGTGTTTTGACCAGACAAATCACCGATAACTGCGTTTTGATCGTCTCTAAGCCACAGCAAATGCTCAGAAAAGTAACAAAGGGGTCCTTGGATGTTCGGGTGTTGTAAAGTTGAGACCTAGAAGATAAAATATGAGGGCTTAAACCGTCTTGGCATCTCCTGAAGGACAAGAACAGCACTTTATGCTGTAGGAAAAATGGAAACTGACCTTCTCAGGCTCAATTTTAAGATTCAGTGGTATATTCTCTGACGTTTTTGCTCTGTATAGAATCGAACCGCGCTCATAGCTCCTAACAATCCAGTAAACGTATTTATTCTCCATGTCCAAAGTCAGTCCCATGACTTGCTTCCCGTTGAATATTTCATCCGAGTAATAAAATCGCCTGTCTTGTCCGTTAAGTCTGGATACTTCAACCGCGTAGCCCGTCGACCAGTACAAATAAGCCTCCAAAGAGTCTATCATCAGTTCTTTAACTATGGCTAATATAGACATAGGTTCTTGCTGAGTTCCGTCCAAATTTGCTCTGGTTATCTGGAATTAGTTCAAGAGTGTTAAACGCAATTCCAAAAACTCTTGCTGTAAGATTTCCTCTCGATTTATGAGCCACACTCACTATTTGCTGCTTCGGATTAGCCCAGTAGAGTTTTTTTGATACCCAATCGATGGCGACGCTACCAACGGAGTTAATATGCAGTCTGTTTCTCTCATGGCTTGTAGTGTTGTAACAATAAAGAATCGAGTTATTCCCTACTAAATAGAGCAGGTCTTTGTACCAGGCAACATCGACAATATGATACTCAGTCTCAGAGTCTTTCCAGCTCCCCTTGTGAATCAAAGTCTCTACGTTTTCTCCGGTCACATCGCTTCTCAGTAATCCCTCCGTAGCAGACCATAGAATAGAGGCGTAAGATCCGCCTCTAGGATCCCTGCAGAAATTCATCCCACAATGATAAGTAACAGTTTCTTTATCAGTTCGGAACTTGATGCGCAATACCCACCTCAATGTACGCCCTCTAAATTCCGTTGACCATGGACCTCTCCCGGCGCTGGTATAAGCCGCGGCTTTTATAGAATACTCAGATCTCTCCCTGAGATGATAAACCGTGTGAGAAGAGCCAGTGATATCTTTCTGATGAATTGCCTCCCCGGTTTGTTCATCTTTGATCTCCAATTCGTAAGACCAGTTTTGCCAAGCACCCTTGCCCTGTCCACCAAGCAGATATGGAGCACGCCAAGAAACCTTGGCCATTTCAGCACCGAGAACTGCTTGAACACCTGTGGGGGGATTTACGGGTACCGGAGTTGGTTGGCTGGCATCCATTAGGACATTTACGCTGAAGCACGATCTATCGAATCTGTTTGATTGGATAAAGAGTTAGTAATATATCAGGGCTAGTTTGTTTTCGAAATTATTCAGCTGCTTACTTATAGGGATAAAAGTTGTGAAAGTATCTTTTCTGCCCTGAATGATAGTCTTCGGTCAATATGTCCTTCCCATTAGTCCAGTAGAATAGACCATTAGCCATGGCCAGCGATACAACGTTTTGAAATTTGGGCTGCTGCGTGTTGGCTCTAAGATTTGATATCTCTCTGCCATCCAGAGTCACGGATATTACGGTGTTTTGAACGTGGTGAGGCACCAGCAATCGGAAATTTCTGTGGTCGACCATGAACGTTCGCAGATTATTGTCTTCCAGGATTAGGTAAGGATGTGTCTGCGGATGATAAAGACGTTCTAGAGTTTTCATAAAACGAGTTATTCATTCTAGGAAAGGAAATTACCTCGTGTTTAACGCCGTTGCTAATATCGGCCAAGTCTAATCTGTACAATCCGTCTTTCATGACCCAGAACAGGTACCCATTGTACGGATCTACTTCTATGTGGGATGGCTTGGAGAGAAAGCCTGCGTAGGCAACGGTCAGGCCACGACCATCCAAGTTACAGCGTGCGATTTGCCACGAGGTAGTAGAGTGTCTCACTTCACCGAGGACATAGAGATGCAGATTTAGCCAATCCACGGACAGACTTAGTGGTTCAAAGTTGACTTGATCTGGACTCAATACAACGATAGGATCTGATTTCTCCTTTATTTTAGTTCTATAAACGTAGCCGCCTGAGTCGGAGACGAATACTTGAGCGGAAAAAACGTGGATTGCAACCCCGCGTATCTTGTTAGATGTTTCATAGATCACTATAGGGTCTTCCAACATATCAGCGCCCTGTTTTTTCACCGTATGCTCACCACCCAGGATCAATATCGGCTGTTGCATCGATGTGACTGGAATAGATAATAATGTATGAGGTCTTTCATTGCGGTTTTGTGGACATTCTTTGATCATTTAATGGAGAGTTGATATACCAGTAGGCTCGGGCATTGTGGCAATGTATATAACGGCCGGAGGTCCTTCCCCCTCACTATTCCTCATCGTGAGGCTAACAGAATAGTTTTCGTTAGGCTTCAAATTTTGTACCATGTAATGATGCTCCGTTGCATTTTCAGACGCTGATATATCCTGGTTGTAAGAAAAGGGATTCAAAGTTTAGCAGTGAATAACGAGTCCCAGTTTTATACCCAAACATTTAATCGAACCCTGTTAGCTAATTTATACCTAGAGTATTTGAAGCAGGGATGAGAACGCCATGCCAGAGTGCGCTTATATCTAGTGGATTGGTTCGCACAAACTGAAAGTTATGTTAGCAAAGAGGAGTAAAGCGTGCGGCAAAAAGGCTTCGAGAAAACCATCAAATATTGATATTATAGTTTTTTTAGACTCTCTACTCATGGTTTTCTCGCTACTTGTGCAAAAATATCAAGCGTTTGCAGGCAAAGAAGTAAGGAGAGTAATTTTAGCTTGCCGAACCAATCGCACATGAAATAAATTGTTTTCAGAAATAAGAATGCTGCGAAAAGCAATTCGAGAAGTGCATCACGCTGAAAGAAGGCTGTAGTAGCTGCCAAAGTGATGTATATAGATAGAAATAGAAAATAGCATGAAATATTATATACAATTGTAAATTGATATACATATATACGTATCATATTCGATAACGTTTACTTCTGGCGTGGCGTGTGTACCTTAAGCTGGGAATAATTGCCCCCTTGAAGGCGTAGGACATATGACAAAAGAGGCCCGTTTGGAAACGGTCCTGGTTCCCAAGAGACGGATACGCGGCAGCTATCTACTGCTGCCGCTCTTACAATTACCGGTGCCGAAGATGGGAAACCCTCTGATTTTGTTAGGATCGGAACACTCGGAGCTGAAACTATTGGTTCTTGAATGTGCTGAATAGATTTCAAGCTGAGAGCCACTCGGAACTGCAAAAATAGGATTTAATATCATAACGGTTTTGCTAGAGTGTTACAGTTCATCGTGAGGATAGTTCAATCCGTCTTCAACACACCCTGTACTTCGTGTAAGGCTGAAGATTGTCTACTAATATCTGATCGTCCTTTCCCCACGATTGGTTTCTGCAATATTGCCAAGTATCCGCAAGCTCTTCGTACATCCATTGTACCAGGTAGGATATACCACTGCCTCGTCTCTCTATGTCGATCCCTTTCCATTCTAGTCGTAGAGAAGTCGCGGTCAAACTGTCTGCGACCAGTGCCGGGGCAGGTGGAGTACCGACCTTCTCTGGAAGAGTAAGTATCATCCTTTTAGATAATGCGTTTGAAAAATAAACACTATGCTTCCTTATGACTGAACTTACATGCCTTATAATTATCATGGAGTAATTTCATTGAACTAAAGCTCAGATAATGCTCGGAGAGAGCTCAGAGTTTTTGAACAAATGCTTTACATGAAAATTAACAAAGTTCTCCAACGATTTATTAACCCGTCGCATTATTTTACTCCAAATGAATGAATTTTGATCAACGCTAGTTTCTTGGTGAAAATATCGATTCAAAATATCATAATGGACGATCGAGAACGAGAAAAATCGTTCAATGACTACGAGCAGATACTGGAAGGACTTAAGGCGAATTTCTTTGAAAATTGGAAGTCGAAAAAGCAGGAGACTCAAACCTTGGACGATTTTGTCCGCTATAGAACTCTGGGTACCGGAGCATTCGGTCGAGTGATGTTAGTGAAGCATAAAGCGACGGGTTCCTACTACGCGATGAAAATATTGGAGAAAGCGAAGTTGGTGAAGTTGAAACAAGTGGAGCACACAGGAAACGAGAAGAGAATATTACAGACTCTAAAATTCCCGTTTACAATCTACATGGAATTTTGCTTCAAAGATAATTCGTACATATATTTAATCCTCCCGTTCATAACAGGCGGCGAGATGTTTTCCCACTTGAGAAGAATGGGTAAATTTGACGAAGAATTGGCAAGATTTTACGGAGCCCAAGTTACTCTGGCTTTGGAATATCTTCACTACTGTGGTCTTGTGTATCGGGATTTGAAACCTGAGAATATCCTGATAGAAAAAAATGGATATTTGAAAATAACGGACTTTGGTTTCTGCAAGCTAGTAGAAGGCAGGACTTGGACGCTATGTGGTACTCCGGAATATCTTGCCCCAGAGATAATCCTCTCTAAAGGATATGGCAAGTCGGTTGACTGGTGGAGTTTTGGAGTACTTTTGTACGAAATGAATGCGGGCTATCCACCTTTCTACGCTAGAGACCCGATGAAAATATACGAAAAGATAGTTTCTGGTAGATATAAATTTGCAAATAATTTTCGCGAGGATCTCAGAGATCTGTTGAAGAATATACTGCAAGTAGATCTATCAAGGAGATTTGGGAACTTAAAAGACGGGCCTGCAGACATAAAGAGACATCGATGGTTCAGGACGGTAGATTGGCTGATGATTTATCACCAAAAACTTCAACCAAGTTTTGTTCCTAAAACTGGTAACGTCGGAGATACAAGTAACTACGATCACTATGACGAGGAGGAACTGATTATAGACAAAGTTGATCGTTTTGCAAAGGAGTTTGCAGACTTTTAATTTTTCAATTGGAAAATTTCAAAGGTGGAATACAGGGGGATAAAATAATTCTTTATTTTATTATTTAAATCATTTGCCAGATAAAAATGAGGATTTATTGTACAGTGATAAGGATAAGCATATATACGATGTTGTTTATTTCATTTCATTCTATTTCATTTCATTTCCAATTATTTCATTCGCTCCTTTGTTTCTTCGTTAAATTACCTTTAAGTTGTTGAAAATATTTGTTCAGAGCATTTTGACATCCGAATACGCAAAAAAGCGGCTTCTGTGGTACGAGTGCTTGAGTTCCATTCTGTAATAAAAGAATTACAATCGAATCCCCGTTATTTTGTTAAAATATTTATCGACAATTGTTAACAAGCCGAATATCGTAGAGATAATTACTATTTTATTGTTAATGATAATTAAAAATATAATTAGTTCGTTTGCTAGGGTGCAGACGACGGTTAGACATGTAACCTGTAAAAATAAATAACGTATTAGCAGCGTTACGGATTCGGATTTGAAATTTTGCAATGTAATTAATGATGAGAATGATTGAAGAAGTGAATAAAATTGAATAAAATAATATCGCAAGGCTACTGAAGGATCATTTATGGCTGTTATTATCATAGTGTCATTATTAAAATAAATTAATAATAATAATAATAATAATAATGATATATAGTTCGTTGTTTATTATTTCAAGTTTCCGAAAATTGACTATAGGTGCGCTCCGGTGTTCCCGCCTAATAACAATAAATCACGTGATCTCGATTAACCCTATGCTGTATGGTTATTGGTTAGTTGTATTAAACCAAAAAACAAACGATACGCGTATCGCCGCTCTGCAGTTAAATCTTGAATATCGATAGTGACAGTTGGAGACTATATTATGATAGAAAATAGTTCATAATAAGGTGCGCGGAGGTACAATTCGTGATATAATTGAACGTTATATGGGACAAGATATCCATATTTAATATTATTCGCTATCAGTCGGGTACGTGATGTTAGAATTATTAGATAAAAAATATACAGTACCTGGATAAAGAAAAAAAAAAAAGAAGCCGAAACAATCGACAATCGCGGCATCTGTGAGTCTAAGACAAACTATAATTGCGTATAATATTATTTGAATGCGGGCACGGTGCGCGGTAAAAAAAAAAGGTAAACAATACTGTTAATTTAACGCGACATGGGATCCTCTTCTTTAATACTGTTAATTAATTGCATACTAACAATCAAACATCATACAGCGTCAGATATGATATAATCATACTCGGTCCATTGAGATTCCGAAAAAAGTGTGTAACATGTTCAACAACCGCTTATAGTGAATAGTGAATAGTGAATAGTGAATAGTGAATAGTGACTATGGTGATAATGAAAAGAGCAATATTTGGATTACTCAAGAACTCTATTATTCGGATAGCTCTTATTCAAAGTAACGATCATAGATGTGAGTACGATATAAATATATTATTCAATAATATTATAATTATATGTGATAATAATTAAAGTATATCGACGTATAGAAATAAAAATTAACTTACGCAAGCAGCCCGGCAATTAGTTTCAAGAGCCAACTGCCATACGGTACATCCCTTTGTACACTGAAAAGAGAAGAAAAAATAAATAAAAATGATTAAGATATTAATAGTAAAATATAATATAATCGAAACGCAAAGGCGGGAGGGGGGATGAAGAAGGGTTTCCTCGCGTTTATCAAAGTTTGTCGCGACTGTAACGAAACAGTGTGTAGGTATAAGTTTTTTTTTCTTTTTTTTTAGTATTATATTATATGTAGACAGACGTCTTCAGTTTTAGGATAATCACTTATAAACGAGGTTTCAGTATCTTGTTTCTCGTTATGGTTTAAGTGATTGATGACATTTTTCAAGGGCCTGTCTTATGGTCGCTAGTATTTGGTCCTGTTTAAAGTCACATTTATAAACGAACTTATATATATATTTATAATACTTTCAGATTTTAAATATTAAACAGAGTAGACGTAGTATGTGGTAGCAATTGTATCATAGGAACCTTCCTCGGAAGCTAAACAACCTCAAGTACGCAAAAGATAAAAATAATATGATTTAAAAATTGTCTAGTCTCTTATTATTATTATTATTATTATTATTTTTTGCCTTACGTTAAAAGCGAGTTAGCAATTGTTGAATGAACCAGAGAATATAATTCTTCCGTGTTAAGCGTGTAATTTTTTTTTTTTTTTTTTTAAGACAATATATAACATGGATATACGTACGGCACGTGCCGTTGATGCGCTTTTGCCTCCCACGTCTTGGCAGAGAATTAATATCACGACCGTCTGGAGTGACTATTTTTTTTCTTTTTCTTTTCTTGTTTTTTTTTTCTACAATTTCTATAAAAACTCGCAAGTTTCCGGTTAGTTTAAATTATTAAAACTGCGCTTCGTTTACTCATCTTATTAAAGGAAATATAATATATTCATATTATTATTGTTGTTGTTTACTGCATCACGTGGCGCGTGTATTATAGAGTATTATACTACGGCCTTAGCAAAATATGATTATCTCTTAGGTTCATTATTAATATCATTATATTAATTGAATTTCTAACGATAAGAATACTAATATAATACAGTTAATATGCGGTTGCGTAGCAATGTGATATTAAATTATTATTGTTATTATTATTATTATTATTATTATTATTATTTACTTCTATTGTTAAATATCGCATTAATCTATTGTACAAAGTACGATATTTATTTAATCTTTAAATTCATTGTTTATGCAATGCCTCTATATATAATAACAATATTCATATATTTTTAATCCACTATACGCGGTTAACTCTACTACATAGTATAATTACATTTACAACATATATCATTACCATCATCATCATCATCATCATCATAATCGAAAAGAAGTATCCCATTTATACGTCGCGACTATAGATATCTTATTTCGGTAAAAATATATTAGTCTGACTATGCGATGATCAGGGTGTATCGCGTCGTTCAACCATGTAGTATTATATGTATTTGAAAAGGTCACATACTATATAGTACCTATATAGTATATAGTGATAAATAAACGATAAGGACATTATTAATTTCAGTTTTCTGTAAATCATTGAAAACATAATATGATGAACGATTTATTATATGTAACTTGATGGATGCAGTGTTTCTTATCTAATCGTATGTATATGTATATACATATTTTCTATTTATTATAGAGAGCTTATTTAATCAACATATAGAATATTAAAATATACGGGAATACATAGGTTTTATTTACATTCATTTTCGCACCTCATTTGGTCGGAGACTCATTTTTTTTTCTCGATTAAATCAGACCCAAAAAACAAAACAAAAAAAAAAGAAAATTCTGTATCAAATAATTACATAATACGTTACAAGGTATATCGTATATATATGTATAGTTAGGGTGCTTTTTTTGAAACGACTATTTTTTTTTTCAACTCCCCATTGAAAATCTTGTAGTAGACGTCGAAAAAGGAATCCTGTCCAATTTTTAGCTCTTATAATTCCAATTCTAAGTACTCGCACTTTTCTTTTTAAGTTTTCCCATGCTAAAAGCATGGAAACATTGCGAATTTTTCTTTCGCCGCGCACAACTTAGCCGCATTTCGATGGGATGTTCTCATCCAAGACTCATTTTACAGAGAATTTAGTGTTCTTCAGAAGTGCCTCCGGTAGTTTGACTGTGGTTTCAACCGCTGCACCTGTGTAAGCCTTCAAAGTCGATTTTATGCATAATTCTTCTTTCTCACTGTGGGCGAATAAACAGTTGGACTTCGAGAAAAAAACTTTTTGACAATTTTGTAGGAAATTTATTTCCCTACAAAAAAGTCCTGTGAATAAAGTCTCTCAAACCAGTATTTCAAAAGATATAAGGACTTTGATTTTTTTAAATATAAAATTCTAACAAAATGTCAAGTTCAATATTTTCAAATCAATCAAACTATCATAGGCACTTTTGAAGAACATTAAATTCTCTGTCAAATGAGTCTTGGATGTGAACAATCCATTGAAATGCGGCTGAGTTGTGCGCGGCTAAAGAAAAAGTAGTAATATTTACATGCTTTTAGCATGGGAAAACTAAAAAAGAAAAGTGCGAGTATACTTAGATGTGAAATTAAGAGCTAAAAATTGGACAGGATTCCTTTTTTGACGTCTACTACAAGATTTTCCATGGGAAGTTGAAAAAAAAAAAAAATAGTGGTTCCAAAAAAAGCACCCTAATATGTAGGTATACAGTATAAGGTTACTCCAATAATGATTAGACGAATATAGAAGCCTGTCCGAAAATCTTTGTGGGCGATTAACTAAACGAATAATAGTAAAAACATGACATGCGTTACGATGTTGATGGTGATCGTGATCGTGATGATGATGATGATGATGATGATGGGTATAGCGGAATAACGGAACGGGGCTGCGAAGAGCTCGGTGGTTACCCGCGAAGCAGCTACTGCCTCCGCGTACTGTCGCTAATTCCTCACTTCCTCATTAAATCCTCGACACACATTACGCCCCCTTGTTGTCCCACTCTTAACCCCTCTTCGCTCTCTCGCTCTCTTACTCTTACTCTCTCGTGGACAGAAACGAACTACTACTCTTTGCTCATATATGCGAGTTTCTTTCTCTCTCTCTCTCTCTCTCTCGATGTATGTATGAATACATATATACCTACTTGTATATGATATATGCGTTAAGTATATCGTTCGGAGTTGACAGTATGCGTATTATACCTACTTGTCGTAAGGGCGGAGGGGGGGTTTATGGTATATGTATAGCTGAGTATACCTATACAGAGTTTACACTAATCTCTACATTATATATAATATATATATATACATTCATACGTTAACGTATCGGCCCACGTGCACCCTAAATAGTAAATAGGTAGATGTTTATACCCATATATACCCTAATCTCTGCACTTCCATAACAATTATTATATCTAAGAAGTAATTATGAAGAATTTATTAGCGATTATAAGTTGAAGTTCCGCTAACGTTAAAAATTCTGATAAGGTCGCAGAGACGGCTAAAAAAAACTCGGGAAGCTCAATGATCCGAAAATTTCAATTTACTTTTCAAGATCTAAAAAATTAAAAAAAAAAAAATATTTCATTGAAATTTCCGGAACTTGAAAACTTGCCATGTTTTGGGGTACGTCGTCTAGAGTCTAGACCTGCATCGAATGTAAAAGTCCACGTGTGTATATGTTATGTAGGTAGGGTCAAGTACTACTTCAATTCTGGTTACTATACTAACTAAGTACAAAAGTCTTATGTTAGTTAAGTCGAGAGAGAGACCCGGAACTCTTGAGCCACTTGAAATCTTAGCTAGGTACTATACCTACTATGATTCAATCTGTTATCATAATACTTTACATTTCGTAGTATAAGTATATGTACCGAATTTACTACTGACGATGAAATAAAAAAATAAAAAATACCCACAGCATTTGGAAATTTTTAAAATTGCAATTCTCTCGTTTTTATTGTCACAACATTTTTTTCTTTATTCAATGAACATACAATAACGTATATTATTGCTTGAAATATAAACAGAATTTGGTATTAGAAGCGTGAAGAAAAAAAAAAAATAAAAAATGTGCGGAGAATTTTTCATACATCTACCAATTTCCTTCCTAATTAAAACACAGACTTTTAGATTACTATAAGCTGCTGCGTAAAGAGCGTGTAATAACTCGAAAGAATTTAGCGCATAAAATTGTACCAAACGATGTAAAGAATGCCGGTTCAACACTCTGGACCAAACTAGTAGTTATAGTATATATGGGGATGTCTGACCTCGGGGAATATATAAGTATATATATATATATATAATATATATTTATAATGTACACTACATACATCGTTGCGTATACTAATATTAAAAAAAAAAAAAATATACATATAATAGAATATACGATTTTATGTATAATTTTATATTATCAATGCATTACCTATAGTCGAACTTTAAAAAAGAATTTCGATTACATATCTGTAATTCTATAATAAAATTCTATAAATCCATGGATATAGGTATTTTAACTATACTATAGTGGAGATACGGACTGGTGCGTTTATATCCGGTTTTTAAATCCCCTGCATCTTCCTCACGAACTAAAAGAATTTCCGTTGAACTACTGCAATTACCGAATATATTACCGGTGTGTAATAATAAACCTAAGGTGATTATCGAGATCCCAGACTCTGAGTATTCTCGTTTTTTGTTTTTTGTTTTTTTTTCTTTGTTTTTTTGGAACATTTTTTATTATTTCAAATATCTATCGGAGCCAATTATTAATAACGAGTCACAGTGATTGATCATTTTTTTCATTTTTTTATTTTTTTATTTAACGAACACCAGTTTTATGTTAGTTAGAAATATTCAATGTAGTACCTATCTACGCATATACATTTGTTGAAATTTATTCTTTATGGACCAATTTTGCTAATATTTATCTCTCGTTTCCTCGTTTTCAAATTTCGTGCAAATTTCAGTCAGTTAAGGTATATATATATAATATAATATATTATAAAAGTCGCACGTTAATTTGGCAACATCCGCTAATAAGGCTGCTGCTACTGCTGCTGCATTTCTATACGCGGTCTAATTTAAAACACGAAGCCCTATATCGTCCCCGGGTGGTTCATTCATTCATTCATTTACTCATTCATTCATTCATTCATTCATTCATTCATTCATTCATTTTATTCATTCGTTACACCATTTGTATACGTTAGTTTGTTTTTATTTGCGTCCGTTACAAAGGGCGCAACGACATCCTTATAAACGGAAGTAAACCTTTATTGTTCCCCGCGGGTTCAGTCAAAATAAAAAATAAAAAAAAGACTACGATTAACATTCCATTATATACCTATACCTATAATACGCAGATATATATATAAAAAAAAAAAAAAAACAATAAGAAAAAAATCACATATTTTCATACAATTTTTTTTTTATTACAATATATCATTGAATTAAAATTCAAAATTCAAAAATCGGCTTACCTGATCCAATCTGCATTTTGAACCGCATCCAACCTCGAAGTTCGAGTCGTCAGTTCGATTCTAGAAACAAACAAATAAGAACAAAATAAATCTCAAAATTCAGTAAAATATATTTTATATAAAATTCTGTTTAATGAAATAATGAATTATTTATTTATTTATTTTTTTTCTTTTTACATATTTCAAGTTCCCATGGTATTATAGTAGATGGAAATTTGATATTTAAATTTGACCCGTTAAAAATATACAATAGTTGCACTTGCTACGGGTAATATGTACGCTCCGCTTACCACCCCATCTAAGAATATTCATACATGCACCTGAATAGATATAATTTATGTATACATACAAATATATACATATATATATGTATGGGTATATACTTTCAGGTCTCAAAAATTGACTCGATTTCGTGACCGTTTATACAACAATATATATATACAATACTTTTTTTTTTGTTTTTTTTTTCTATCCGGTCCCGAATTAAAGTCACGGTACTAATAATGTAAAGGGACAATATAAGGGGTATTTCCACCGTTCAAACGGAAGTGTAATACACCTGTGCCCACGGAAGTTTGTGCAAGGTAGTTAAGTACAGTGTTACAGGTGCAGGTTAAACGACGAAACAGTGTAATTACAACCCCTGGTTAAATAAAAAAAAAAATTCCTTCGCACAAGTGATTAGGGTTGAGTGGGGATATATTTTGATGCTTAATTCCTTGTCAAATTCTAACACTAAATTTATACGTTACCAAAAAAATTCGCGGGGGCACAATAGTTTTATGGAAGCATTGAAATCTGGAAAAAAATGATCAAATTTAATATTTTTATATAATCAATTTTAATACTCTTTTCATTCGATGATTTAACACGGACGCGACGTTGGCAGTATGTACCAAAGGGCACGGGGAGAGGGGGGGGGGGGGGGGTCGGGGGATTTAGAATTGAACCGGATACAACAGTTTACCGTCTTTTAACCACCGCCAAGCGATTCAATTTAGGTTTTTAATCCCCCGCGCTATAGAATTTCTCTTCCTTTCCCCGCTCCCCCTTTTTATATAATTTAATGTCTAGGTATATGATAAATATACACACACACACACACACGTAGTACCTATGCGATACATCGCGTGATCCTATTTTATATGTATATATGTTTATTTATATTCATTAAGATTATTATAATTACGAAAGATTTTTTATTTATTTATTTATTTTTTTTTCTTACAACGATTTAACATATAACACGATAATTTCTTGAACTTCAGATTTAATATACATAAGTGTGTAGTACTATTATACTATACGATCAATTACATGACTTGTTATCTCTAATTGACAATGAGATCGAAATCCCAGTATTATATTTGTGTATTAAATAATGACTTATAGCATGTAATAATTACATAATTCGATTGTATGTGCATTTGTTGTGAAATGGTTTTACACGCGACTATAATAAATAGTATTCGAATAGTTCAGTTCGACTTTGACGATACGTTTGCTTAGATTTTTTTTTTTCTTCAATAATTCAAACTTTTTTCATACATTTCAAACACATTTGTTGATAATATATCTAATAATTTGTTAACTATTTTAAAAATTTTTGAAAAATCCGATGTGACATACGAAAAATGTACGTTACATCGATGTGATTTCTATATCCATTTTGTTAAATTAGTTTTTTCAACTTAACGAACGAAACTAGAAATGATAAGAATTCTAATATATATATTTTTTGACGTAAACATTGAACAAATTTTTTTTTCATATCGCGTCATTTATATAATCTTGAACTTCCGGTATAAAAGAAATTAAAAAAGACTGTTGAATGAGAAAAAAATAACGACGACGATAATAATAATAATGAGAAGAAGAAGAAGAAGAAGAGACCCAAGAAAAAAAAAGGGGGAAAGAAAGAAAAAAAAAAAAAAATTAACGAGCATATCCTGCAGCTATGAAATAAGCTCAGGTGAGGGTCTTGTATCTGTCTATATAATACACAGGGTGATTCAGGTTTAGCTAATCATATTCATATCCGAGGATAGAAATTCCCCGTGAAAAAAAATTAAAAAAATAAAAAACTGAAACTAAATTTTCTTTACCGAAAATAATTTCGGGGGGAACTTATTATTTTGTTATGATATTTAAAGTAAATTTTTTTATAGACTTGAAAATTTGACGATGAATTCTCTACCCTCAAAATATTAAAATTTAAATCTGAATCACCCTGTACTATACGCGTAATGGTTTATTCTTGTAATCCCTTAATCGTGTCTACCTGATCAACCACCAGTCCGACGTCTTTGCCTTTGCCTTTCGTTACGCTCCGTAGCGTCGACCAACTGTTGCACCTTTCCGGCCACTTTGAACATATACACGAATATATATACGCTTAAGTATTTTATACCTTATGTATTCTTATACCTAACTTGAAATTCTTCCGGAGTTCCGGCGCAACGGGCAATTCTTTAAGATTGAAGCCAATTTTACCCGAGTTGGCGTTATAAGGGTGCAGCGCCGAGACAGATAGACAGACAGACAAGCTGCTGTTCTGATTTTTCACGGCTCGAATAAAACTTAAGAGAATTTTGATCTGTTGCCGCTAAATTTTTTTGTTCGAATCAAGTTTGAAAGTTTGGTTCCATTTTTATTCAATTCATTTACAAAATTTAACTATCATATCATATCATATATATATAATTTTCTATTTTATTTAAACGTTAATCGTTAATTATTGCCTCTTCGATCCGTTCCTGGAGTCCGAAAAGCAAAAAAGTTAAAAAAAAAAAGTAAAAAAATAAAGTCAGTGTTCCAAGCGAATGAGTCCGCAAGAGAGCCGATATATATCTACACCCACCCAGAAGCAATCAACACCGTGCGACTCTCGGGCTTATAGTTATAAGTTAGGCAGGTATAGAGGAGGTACACAGGTACTGTCTATGGGTAGAGGAGACAAGAAACGCGTTATAAAACCTGACACCGTTCACCTCAAACTTGAAACGTTGCCTGTACCATTATTATTGCTCCTGATGTATACGTAATACGATGGTATTATAGGTAGGTTAGGTAGGTAGATAGGTAGGAACATACAATCGACATACACTACTTAGCACGTTGTTCTTTTTCGTATTATACGCCGCAGCTATCTCTATATAACGTTAGGACACGCGGACGGAGTTTGGCTGACCAGTTCGTCGCTCGAACTACTCAACTGCATACGATGAGGTTCAAGTTTCCAAAGAATTCCCAGTATAAAACCTAAGGGAGGAGGGGGGGAATGAACGTAATGAATCTGGGAACGAATAAAGCCGATCGATTCGTAAAATTACACCGCTTTTACTGCCTGTATAGGTATAGGGATATACGTATATATTTAACTATAGTTAATTATTTAATAGCAAGCCAATTATAGGTAATGGGTTTAAAAAAATTCACACAATTTTTTTTTTATTTTTATTTTTTATTTTTTTATTTTGCAAATTCTCAAGTGTCTCAAATCTTTCAACCTCGACGTTTTTGATCTAATATCTTGTCGACAAAAAATACAGAATAATAGAAAAAATATTACAAAGATCGGAATAAGACGAATTTTGGCAAGTTTGAGAAAAAAAGAAATAATTGTCTTTCCTCTTTTCTAAACAATTTTCGGTAATATGATGTAAATTCTTATTTATTATTATTATTTTATCTTTCTTTGTTTTTTTTTTTTTAACCATTTCGCATGTCTGCCGCGAATCTCGCCACTGATACGTTAGCGTTATGTTGATGATATAATAAATTATTCAGTATATTATATATTATATATGTTGTGTGGAAGAACTTTCAATTGAGATTATGTCATGCGACAGCCACCGGGCTCTGGTTCCCAGGATTTGTTTACTAAGTATAACGTACGTACATACATACGTCTAGATATGTAGGGTATACTATGTATAAATTGGAGAAAGCGAACCCGCGATGTCCAGTTTGTTTGGCTTCAAGTAGTATTCTTCCCGAAAAAAAAAAAAAAAAAAAAAAAAACGGGAGCTATACGATACATTATAGTCATACAACATATTAAAGTTATAAAACTGGGTCAATTAAAACCGCGTTAAAATAAAACAACAACAACAACAACAACAAAAAACAACAAAAAAAACAAATTACTATTGCCACTTATTGTGATTTGAACGCGGTTTTAAGTAGAATAATATAAAGATATATCGTTATAATTAAAATTTGTTCAATCATTATTATTATTGTTATTATTATATAATTTATATTCGAAACTAATTACGCGAATGTTGAATTGAAATGTAAAACAATATTTTAATCCGCTTTTTATTCATGTTATTACATACTTACTTGACGTCAAAAGATAGAAAAATTTCGATAATCTCTTACGATATAATAAAATCCCATATATATATATAAATTTATCCATATATATATATATACGCAATACGCATTTATTATTTCCTCAAATAATATAAACATAATGATTTTTATTTTATGATGATGACAAACACGCAATTTTTATTTATTTTTCAACAATTATCTATAACCATATTATTTCACTATATTCTATATACCCCCCCCCCCCCCCCCCCCCCCACTTCAATTCATTTATTTATTTAATTTTTTTTTTTTTTTTCACCTGTGCGCATTTCAAGGGTCCGTCCCCCCCCACCCGCGTTCAGGTAATTTAAAACAGTGTTTCGAGGCAACAGGATGTGGCTAACCGGAAGTCCATTGTGCCCCTTAGGTATACCTATATATATATAATATATAAACACGTGTAACGTGCGAGATTTTATATATGCGCATTAAATAGTTCTAGATTTATCGGCAATATATTTATCCATAATATGAATAAGAAAAAAAACAAAAAAACAAAAAAAAAAACAAAGATATGCAAAATCGTTGAAAATTTTTCTATCATTTTTTACACACACACACGCAGACACACATACACATATGTTATGTGTCTATTTTCTATCCAGAAAGTTCGAAGATGCAATAGCATATAGGCTGAGACTGTGTTATGCAACTATGTGTATACCAAAGCAGGTCATCCCATGGCCTAACCTCGAGATAAGAATTATTATGCTTGTGTTTACCGACAGATCTTTCACCCCCGATAATCACGTGTCATATAAAAAAAAAAAAAAAAAAAATTAAAAAAAAAAAAATTGAAAAAAAAAAATAGACACGAGTAGTCAGTAGTCAATAATCTGCATCGGCGTATCATATATGGGCTATAAATACTAGAATTATAGTATACATGCGATATATAGATAAAATAATTCCAGACTTTGGTTCATACGTGTGTATATATATTTTTTTTTTCTTTCAACTCATAAATTAAAACGCAAGTTTTTTTTCGTTTTTTTTTTTTTTTTTTTTGTTTTACTATAAAGAGATGAAAAATTGGTAATTCTGGTTCAACTTATTATATACGTATAAACGTATTTATGGAATTCTTATCTCCGAAGTATAGATTAATAATATTTTTACCACGCGTTCTATTATCTATCTCGGACCCTTTTCCATTACCGATTCTAGTTTATGCACGTTTTAGGGTATATATATTATATACACTTGTAAGAAATTATTTTTCTATAACAGATAAAATTGTATTAAGATATACAGCTATTGGCTCTAATATCTTGACTTTTAACCCATTTTGAAATATTTATTTAGATATAAAATATATATTATAGTATATTTATATACTTGATGTCCAAAGCGAGAAAATCTTATAGATTGTTACAGATTCTGGATAAATATATTATCACATCAAATATATTATCAAATCTTCAATATTTGAAGAGAGAGAAAAAAAAAAAAATATATATTTATATATTTTTATTTTATCTAAATTATCGACGATGTAGGTATTATTATAAGAACGAAAGCGACAGGTGTAAATAAATAAATAAAAAACAAAAAAAAATAATAATTTATAAAGCTATAAAGCTATAATTAACAGCATTGAATTGAATTAGTGATTTGAAGTAAAAATCCCTAAGCTTGGATTACCAATTTTTTTTTCTTTCTTTTAAAGCTAAATGATTTGGTCGTTTAGTCGTCTCTATAAGTACCTAAACTAAAGGCGTTTAATCCAAGCCTTGTCAATCGGCAGTATAATTACAGCTTTGTAAAGAGCTGTTGATAATTTGTCGGTTTAACTGACGACACAAAAAACTTCCTTGTTTTCTTTTTCCCCTCGAATTTCTAACTCCCTGTCTCTATTTTTTTTACACGCGATTATATATTACTATATTAGTATAGCGTTTTTATTTTTATTTTTACTTTTTATTCAAAATAAGAAAATACAGAAAAACAAATGACGACGACGATGATGAATTGAGTAATTAGGGGATTGATTGAATATTCCGATGGGTACAAATCTCGGATTCAATGTTTTAGACGATTTCGAATTTTCAAAAAGGTTCGAGCTAAGAACATCGAATCTCAAGATCCGGAGGTTTCGTCCTTCGGATCTTTATCCCTAGCAATTTTAAACCTTCGGTGTTCTTAGTATGAAAGTTTTTTTCAACGGCTATGTAGACTTTATTTTTTTTTTCAAAAAAATATTCTTTCTAAAAACTCTGAGTCGGTGAATATTGAAATTTGGAACTTCAACACGACCCCAATAAATAAAATAAGTACTTTCATGTCAATGACCGATATTAAAAAAAAAAATTCTAAATAATTCTTGGGCAGCTGCTGGGTGAAAAAATAAAACAAAATATATATTTACTTATTTACAACCATACATATATACTACGTAAATAAGTATTGTATATAGCAACTGCAGCATCTTTCTGTTTGTCATTTTTATGTATAGTGGCTGGTGGTGCAGCGGTGCTTGCAGCGGCGATAGTTTAAGGCCACGGCGGTTCAGCTGGTCTATAGTTTAACTTAATTAATGAATATACTAGTACGTTTATATGCAGTGGGGGTGGAGAGTAAAGAGCAACTAAATTGATACGTCCTTCAGAGGCGGCCATTTTTTATTTTTTATTTTAATATACTAGTCTCTTATATATATACTAACCAAGCCGCGCGATGGCCGTTTATTATTAAGCTTCTGAACGTTATAGTCGCGGTACGTATACTACGTACATACCGCATCAATACCTAGTACATATGAATTACACACATGATATTCCACGTATCGGTATATATACAAGATTTAATTCTACGTTATTAAAGATCTGATCAAACGATCTGATATGATGATGAATTTATTTCCAAGAAAATAAAAAAATAATGTTAAAGAAACTATAAAGAAATATATTCAATCTCTCTCTCTCTCTCTCTCTCGCATCTCATCTCATATCACATCATCGTCAATAATTTGTATTCCTTTTTTTCGTCTTTTATATTCTGTTTTACTATAATATAAATTATCGCGAATTTGACCAATGAAAAAATAAGAAAACAAGATAATTTTTTTTCTTTTTATCGTTCATCAGTTACGCACACGAGAAGTTTAAATACGCGAACCGTTTAAAAAAATATATAAATACGTTAATAATTACATACAGTAATTGAAATCAATTAACGCAAAATATTTTATTATACTATCGCAAAATTTGTGTTATTTCATTTTAATACGATGTACCACGTATATATAATATCTATATGTACTGATTAGATTATATTATTAAAAAAAAAAAAATGAAACTAAATATTAAAACATTATACTAAACTATAATTATAGTTATGATTATTATTATTTATGTAAAATTCATTATACAAATGATATATGATATATTTATTTATTATTTTTTTTTTACCTGGTTGAATACAAATTCTGGACATCGTAGAGCGCACTCTTCTTCAAACGTTTTAGGGGTAGTAGAAAAATCTTGATCATCCGGAAGTAGCCCAGCTACTCGATAAGCTATAAGTAGCAGCGCCGACGACAGCCTCAAAAAACCACATATCCGAATCCCTACCATAATATCATCCCATTCCAATCATCCCCAGCATAATAATATACGCATATCTATATGTATATGTTATACATATACATGTAAACATAAACTGATAGTTTTTACACTATTTATCTATATTCTCAACTTCATTTTTTTTTATTTTTTAGATTATTTTTTCTTGTATTTTCTATTTTTAAAAGATTTACAAAAATCTTTCTATGATAGGCGAAAAGTCACTTGATAAGATTTTCATCGAACAACGTAACAGTATAAAAGATGCGCATTATTCTTATACGGACTTTTATAAAAAAAAATCTTCTCACATGTTCCTTCGATTACTATTATATTCTTTCTTTATCTTCTTACGATCAACACTTCATTTATATTTCGACACAATTAATTATCAATTAAACAATTATTTTTTTTAAAAATATTTTATATAACTATACATCACCCCGCTATATTATTATTTTAATTTTTTTGTTTTTTTTGTCACTTTATATTAAATTGTTATTATTATTTTGTTTAACAAAATTTTTTCCTATACTCAAACAAACGTTGCGAATTTTTATTTTTATTTTATGCACGAAACTAAAATTAAAATAAAAACAAAAAAAAAAAACTAATAATTATCTCTTTTTTTTTCTTCGTATTTGTTATATTAGTTTTTGTAAAATGATAAATTAAAAAAAAAAATTATATATATGTATGAATATATATATATGCTATTTATTTGTTTGTATAAATAATTACTGTATAATAATATTTATAGTTATTTATATAAATAACTATATATATCAGTATCGTCGTTAAAGTTTGAAGTTGCGGGTCCGCGCACAAGAGAGCAACTGAAACTAATGTCCGAGTCAGGTCTGTTAGAGTATAACGAAAGTCAGAAGAGTCGAGTACCAACCCCACTATACCTACTACTATACTTACTACTACTCACCACTCAACACTATAGCCACTCAGGACCTGGCCCATTGCACTGCAGCAACGCCGTGATGCTCATGGGCCCTTATTTATTATTTACTTCACTCCCCTTCTGACTGCTTATGCCAGTATTGCTGCTCCTGCTGCTCCTGCTGCTCCTGCATCATTTCTTCATTCGTAAAAATTCAAACACTCGGAAATAGGGAAAGGAGAAGACAATTATTTACTTTTCTTAAAGAGAGAGAGAGAGAGAGAGAGAGAGAGAGAAAAAAATTAATTACCAAAAAACTTTATTATTACGTCCATAAGATAAGCTACGCAATCGTTTCTCTAAATTTCAAATTTTTGATCATCAATTTGATGATTTGTTGAACAGATCGGAAGTAGGGGTAGTTAGATTTTTCATTAGCCTGTATACCTATGTATTTGTATTTTGTGAAACGAGAGATTTTTGCGAGCTGTAGTATCTGCAGATAAATAGCAAGTTGAGAAAATGAACAATGCTATTATACGACCGTAGATAGAATACTTGATATAATACTTATTACGTAGTCGATTGTGTTTAGTAAATTGTCAAATGGACAATGGTCAATTGGCAGGTTGACCCGCTGTTCTTGTAATGCTCTTACAATGTCCATTCATAAACTTATGTACTCTTTATGGTTATAGGTATAAATTGAATCTCAGACGACCTGTGTACTCTATAATATATAATATACGTATGTGTAATCTGTATACAGTCGCGTTTCATTCTATTTTATGCGTGATCAGTTTCACTTTCATTTTGACAAACTTTATTGTGGCTACTACTACTTACGTATAGAAGAAATAAGATATGTGAAATAAAATGAAATCAATAAAGTAGCTGCTGTTTTGTGATGATTTCGAATTTTCGAAATTTTTTCACCGTTCGTTAGTTTGAAAATTTGCAAATTCTTGAAACTTTTCGGAACGGTCTACATATCTTTGTTTGTTCTCTTTTTTCTTTTTCTCAAACCTATATCGTATCAGTCAGATGTAGTATACTAAATTTCGCGATTTATCAGTTTCCTCATATATTTACCTACAGATCAGTTACAAAGCGTTTCAAACTTCTGTCTCTTATATCTGGTATGCCTATATCTCTCGCTATATCTATATAGATGATATTTTTCATACATAACACATTGTATAAACATGTATACATACATGCATACATATGTATATACATATATATGAGTGTGTGTGTGTATGTAGATATCGGTGTTCGTATTATGCGGGTCCAGACAGCGTCTCTTCTTGGTCGGTATAATGTCGAGAGAAAGAGAAAGAGCAGGGGTCTGACCTTTGGCGTCTCTCCATTGTGTTCATCACACTTTTAGAGGGACAAAACAAACCGAGAAAAGATCGTCAAACAAACCTTTTTTTTTTTTTTTCTCCTCTTCTCTTCTCTTCTGTACGTTTAACTTCATCCTCATCCTCATCCTCATCCTCATATAGAAATATATATATTTACTCTGAATTTTTTCTTTTTTTTTCTTCTATTTACAATGGATTGTCCGACGTATAGGAAAACCCTAAACACGACACACATCGTACTACCCTACCCTACCCTACCCTACCCTACCTATCTAGTAAATAATTATTTACCGATGACCGTTTCCGACAGTCCCGCCGCCTTTTATGCCACTTCACCGCTTCAATTAGACTTGGGTATATAATACGATCTCTAAATGGACATTCAAAAATTCATTTTCATTTTTATTTTTTTAAGCAAGACATTGGGGGGGAAAAAAAAAAAATAGAAAACCTACAAAAGTTGGTGAAGAAAAAAAAAAAAAAATAATAGCGAAAATCCGTAGTAATTGATCGTTGAAATGAATATATAAAATCGCGTTGTTTTTTTTTTTTTTTATTTAGGTACCCCTATTTTTCCCCGGTCTACCCGATATACTAATATCAAGGTATGGGTACATACAGATTCGAGAGATCGATGTGTTACGAAACTGGCTCAATTCCAATCTCAACTAGCGTTACACTATACAGGTTGCTAGGTATTGACTTCCTGCGGAAATGACCAATGTACGCGTTATCCACCGCTCGCCATACATAGAAGAGGATCGTACCGTACGTACGTATGTACGTACGTACCGAGCCTCTCCACTCCTGTTTGTTATATGCAATGTAACAACGACGTACCCTAGTAGAACGTACGTACGGGACTGTCAGACCCTGCAGACTCATCAATCTCATGATATATCGTTGCCATTTGCCCTCCCTGCAATAAAAGATATATATATATATATATATATATATATATATATACATGCGTATATACGTACACTACTACCCTTGATCCTTGATCTTTAATTTAAGTTCCAAGTATGATTATAATTCAGTGATATTATGTATTAAAATGAGTCTATAGTATAATTTTATTTCGATTGGTAACGTAAAATATTGTATTTTATATGTAAAATTATATGAGAGCTAAAAGAGCTGCAATGCTTCACATAATGTATATTGCAAGAACGAAGAGGTCTATTAGCGCGATTAGGGACGTGGGAGATAATGCCTTAGAGCAAGGCATAAGTCAATCCATCCGTCTAGTCTACTCTCGATGTTTGTAATATGCGGGGTGCGGGTGACCCCAGACTCCAGACTGCTCTCTTCAAGTTTCTATACATATTATATCAAGATAGTTGTATGTAGTATACGAGGGGTTCGACTTGGGTTATATTACAAAACGTTTATTTTCAAGGATCGTTAAAAAAACTTATTTAATTTTCGAATTTATTTTATAACATCAAAGCCGTTTTTATGTTGAAATAGAAAAAAAAAAAAAAAAAAGAAAATAATAATAATTTGAATTCGATCGTTCCGAAGAAGTGATGAATAATTTATTATTGTTTTATACTTAATCTCGTAGAATAATAATTATGAAAATAAATATACATCAGAAATGTCGTAAATGTGTTTACTGATTCTACAAGCCTTCAATGATGTATATGTACTATGATTACATTTAAACGTATAATATGCAGTTTTTTTTTTATCTCTGATAATTAATACATACTTATTCAATAAATGGAGGAAAATTATTGTATTAATTGTTCGCGCGCAAAATGCAGAGAATATAATATATAACTCATCACATCACATCATATGTGAACGCTATATAGTACATAGTTGAGAATTGAAATTCACGTAAAAATAAAATAAAATAAGAATATAAAAACCAACGCGTTATCCATCGCGAAACATAATTATTTTTGTTCAAATTTAAAAATACTAATTTCATCATATAATAGTATGTTGGTATTACAAGAGTTGAGTTGAATTGTGAGGATAATGACGTCAATGAGATAGAATGATCGTTTATTCTGTAAGGCTGTATGGTATAAATTAGATTTAAAGTACGTTTCAGTTAAACGAATCAATTAACCGACTATAACTATATATATATCGCAGCTCTAATTTATGTGTACAAAAGAATTGTCGAATATTATACACAATTCGTATAATTAATGTATTTATTAACGATATTTGGATATCTTCATTTTATTTACATAAAAAAAAAAAAAAAAAAAAATTATACAAGATTACAATTCAATAACATACAATTTTTTTTTTCTCAAATTTTTTCTGAATTAAAGAAACTAATATTCGAATCATTAATTATTTCGCAAATTTTAACAATAATTCTATCAAACATTCGATTATCTTTAATTCGTCTTAGCATTATGCTGCTACTTATTATTTAAAAATAGGTATAGTCGTGTTTCATAAAAATGAATAATGAGAAATTCTGATTCTCAAAAAAAAAAAAACAAAAAAAAAACAAGAGACAAACAGATTTTGAATCTTGTTTCTCATCTACCCTAAAGATCCTCGGTTAATGACCTTCTCTCTCTCTATCTCTCTCTCTTATCGATCGGTAAAGAAGTTTGCACGTATAGTTAGACGATAATTAATTTATCACATAGTTAGACAATAAAGTATTATAATCTGATTATCACTTTATAAATTTATTAATGATGAATGGTAACGACTGATATCCTAATCTATATACTATTAAAAGTTGAATTCATTCTTAAAACGTGTGGAATTACAAAGTTATTAGTCAAATTAATAGTTAGACGTTACGACAAAGACTTGGCTATATTCTATCGAAGTTTTTCCCATCTATATAGTGTATGTAGACTCCTTTCTTTAAAATATTATACCGGAGAAACACGCTCGAGGAAGTGAACCAAATCAACTCCGAATCCTCTGAATAACGAATAACGAGTAAAGAAAGATAGCAAAAAGAAAGCAAAGAAAGAAATTAAAGATATCTCAAAATGGAAGAAGGCGACAAAAATCTTGCATCTAAACTCGGAAATGAGAAAAAATCTTACGCCGGAATACCAGAGGCAGATTTTGTGGTAATGATAAACACATAATAGTTATAAGTGCAGTTTATAAATCGTGTGAAAAAATTCGGATACTCTCTTGTTCGTATCACGTCGTATCCCTCATCGCTCTCATTCAGTTTTGGGCGTTTTTTTTTTTTTTTTTATATATGAAAAATAAAAAAATTCGCATACCTAATCAATCGTCCCGAGTTTGTGAATAGGGTGAAAGATTTTCATCTAATTGAAAAATTTACGTCATCGCGTTTTGCATTCTATTCTATATTCGTTACCTTATATGGGATTGAAAAGCGTAAAAAAAAAAAAAACAAATGATATTTAATCTCAATTTCACTGATTGATAGTAAAATTTCTTGTTCTTGTTCTTTTTTTTGTTTTCTTATCTCTTCTATTTTTCCCGGAGAACAGGAAGACGTCGATTCCTATATGGCTAAGCCAGACAACGACGGCTCTGTTGATAAGGTGCTGAAAAAACTCGACGAACAACATAGTAAATACAAATTTATGGAATGTAATTTATCGAACAAACGTCGTAGACTGAGAACTCAGATACCTGAGCTAGAACGCTCTCTGGAAATGATAGAGAAGCTACAATCTGAGAAAAGCAACAGCCAGGATTTAGAAACCCAGTTTTTATTATCGGAGCAAGTATTCGCAAGGGCCGTTGTACCACCAACAAATAAAGTCTGTTTATGGCTCGGGGCTAACGTCATGCTTGAATACACACTTGACGATGCTCAAGAATTGTTAGTCAAAAACATTGAAGCAGCTAAGAGAAATCTTAGCTATCTTGAACACGATCTTGACTTTTTACGCGACCAATTTACTACCACCGAAGTTAACATGGCAAGAGTTTATAACTGGGATGTTAAACGCAGACAAGCTATGAAATCAACGTGAAATTAAGTTGGCTTATCGATAATGTGGATCTTTTTTTTTTTTTTTCTTCTCTTCCAAACTGATTTATCGAACAAGACGTTTATTCCATTCGTCTCTAACAAAGCACAGAATATTTTTTAACAATTAATGAATATGATAAACTAGCTTATCTTTTTTTTTTCTTTCTTTCTATTTTGTTCATTGATATTCTGTAAATTCAATTGCATCTTTTAACATTTGGTTACAAATATTTATATCAATGTAATGTAAATTAATTCATGTTGCTTTAGCTTCGATAGTTAATTCATTGTCATAATTCTTCAGCTATATTCGCTATTCAAAAAGCTTTATTTCTGTTTAGAAGCTGCTTGTCTTTCTATCGCGACAAACTTAATCTTCGTTTATATTTTAGAAAAAATATAATAAAATAAATTCAAATGAAATGAAATGAAATAAAAATAATACCGAAATATTGTACTATATTTAAATAAATAGACACTTATTATATAAAATAATAAGATTGTGGTATTTTCTTTTTATTTATTTATTATATTATATTATATTGTATATTATTATATTAATATTAATATTATATTATATTATATTATCTTGGAATAATGAACAGCAGCTTCTTTCATATCATAATAACAATTACATACCGATACTGTATTACAATAAACATACACACACGCATTAGACTTTGAAAAGAATGCTTATTATTCAATTGTGTAATAACATATTAGGAACCACATTAAGAAAATAAGAAGAAGTAAATTTCTTTTTGTTTTTTATTACTTTTTTTTAACTTTTATTAAAGAATTTTATATTTAAAGTAAGAAAATCAGGGCTATTTCCCAACTTGGAATAGTATCTATCTTCACTCTATAGATACATATATATATATATATATGTATATTCTATATACTTTATACTTTAAACTTAAATTTATTTTCTTTTTTTTTATCTTTAAGGCACATTTAACCGAATAGAGAATTACTCTCTATTCATTTTTTAGTTCTTTGAACCGATAAAGAAATAATACGACAAGATATTAGACTAGCATTAAGACGATGGTATTGATAATTTATTATCACTATTCTCCCCCTTCCTCAGGCTCTAATGTTACCAATTTTTCTTTCAAACTGGATATAGTTGATCTCGCTTCTTCAAGTTCTTTTTTAAGGGTTTCTATCTCAGAACCCGAATCTGTTATTCCTCCTAGATTCTTACGTACGTATCTTTTGGACGTTTAGTTAAGGCGATATCAAACAATCTTATAACATCTATTTGTTAAATCATTAAATAATTAAAGACGATACAAAGGATACTCCAACGCGTCGTCAGGCTTCTCTGTCTCTTCGTATAACGAGACTAGAACCTTTGTCAAAGCGTCCATTACTCCGGCTCGTTCTAAATATTTTCTAAATTCTTCACGTTTAGAATCGATTGGCTGTACAGATAAAAGTGATTAGAAATAATAAGAATAGGATTCGATTTATTCTCAGGTTGAATAAAACAAAAAACAAAAAACGACGAAAAAAAAAAATAACAAAAAAAATAATGCTAAGAATTTTTTTGTTTACGAAATAAAATATAGCTTAGAATTTTGAGGTTAGGACTGTAGATCGATACGGGAAAATATCAATAAACTAACTTTTCGTATTTTTTGTGTAACGTTACCTTGTAGTTAGACATCTCGATAATGATTTAAAGTCGCGTTATTATTGTATTCACGAAAACTTTGATAAGCGATAATAACCTTATCCTATATAGTATCAGTCTACGTATTCTCAGTCCTTGCGACCATATGTTATAACGTGACTATGGCGCTACTTGAAATTGAAGATCGGAAAATTTTAAGATTTTAAACACGGAATAAAAAGGAACGTAAACGGGTATAATTTAATATCTACGAAATGAAAGAAACTGCCGAATTTAAATAAGGATATATATTATTATTATTATTATTATTATTATTATTCTCCATATTCGCGAATAGTTATAAAAGATTCGCGCATTATATTTTACGATAATTCAAAGAAAGAATTCCTATTGGTTTATGCAGGGACTGATTATTATTAGTTTTATTCTCGAATCATAGATCGCGGATAGAGTGCTAAATATTAGATATATATATACTTATTGATATTTCTTTCTTTTTCTTTTATAGAAAATAATATGAATTATTATCAAAGGTTTATATTTAAGTCATGGTGTTATTCACGCGATTAGATACAGCCTTGTGTTTAGTTATAACAATATTCATAGGACTTATATCCTACCTAGGTGACTGGCTACTTTATAATATAAAGAATTCTACGTTTCGTGCTATAGCCGATAACCTGACACATGCTTTAGTAGGTTGTCTAAGCTGGACGTTGGTTATAAAATTATCAAAAAATTTATTATCGCGAAATGTTATTGGTATAACTGTGTGCTTTCTCATATCATCACTTATTGATTTGGACCATTTTATTCTTGCTAGAAGCTGGAAACTAAGTGTAAGTATTATACTATAAGGATTATTATTATAATTATTTTATTCATTATTCGTTAAACGTCAGAGAGACTGTTATCATTATTATTATTATTATTATCAGCATATACTCACGCGAGCCATGCTGTACCACGTCTACTTAGTTTATAACGAAAGCGAATTAATGAATATAACAGTAATCGAAATGAGATGGAATTTTGAGAAATAAATTGTTAAATTTCGAGAAAAAATAATTTGACAGCTGTTTCGTACAAAAACAAAAACAAAAACAAAAACCTACGACTTCGGAATTAGTGTGTTTCTTTTTTTGGAAATGAAAAACTAAAAGAGTGTCACTCTCTCTCTCTGATGATAAGGTAGAGAACGATGAAAGATTTTTATAAGATTATTAAATTAAGAGCAGGATCAGATAAAATGAGCGAAATGATTATTTTCAGGATGCTAATCACCTCGGATCTCAAAGGCCGATTTTTCACTGTTCTGTAATACCGGTGTTGATATGGTTGATTTTCGTGATTACCTACAAGATATTTGATCTTCATTCAACAGTGGGTTACTATTGCTGGGTTATTATAACAGGTTTTGTAAGTCATCAAGTGCGTGATGCTAATAGAAGAGGATTGTGGTTTGGTTACATTGGCTCTACTCCACCGATACCGTATTATTTTTATATCTTTACAGCCATGGTATTACCTTATATTATCTACTGGCTTATACCCGATTACGTGATTAAAGACTGTCAGGTATTTTATCTCATTCGAAACGATCAGAACAATTGTTTGCCTGTTTATGATGTGTGAAATTATAGAAAATCCTCATAATATGTGAGTTGATGATGTTACAAAAAAATCAAAAATAGAAGAAAAAAAAATATTCAAAATCGGTTAGATTCTTTGATTATTCATCGAGTTTAGTTTTTTTGATAGAATGATCGGAATATATTGTCTATAAACCTGTATTCCAAATGCTAAATACCTGATAACGTAAAGATTCGGTAATTTGAAATTAGCTAAACTCATTTTAAACCGAAAACCAACGAAATGAATAAAGTTTAATTTATATAACATAGGATTTAAGAATTAGACATAATCTGTATATACATATATATTCATATAACGATTTAATAAAATATATATATTATATATATATATACACGTGTATTTGTTTACTGCCTCATTTATCACAAATGAAAATCCGTTTTTCGTCTTCGTTGTTCTATGTATTATAAAAATGAATGAATGAAAAAAAAATAAAAAATATTAAGCTAATTATAATAATCGGTGAGCATTATAGTTACAGTGAATTAAACTAGACTTTGTCACACCTGTTGGTAATATAATGTAATTATATTTATATAAAAATCGAACTATTAAGCTGTACGACCTATACGGTGTTTACACTTCATTTGACGTTTCAAGAAGCTTTATATTTATACAGGAGTTGTAACACCTGTTTATAGTTTACAGAAGCCTCATCTTTAAATTCTCTTTCTCTCTCTCTCTCTCTGTCGAGTTGTATAGTACTCGTGTAGTACTAGTATATACGTAATTGTTTCCTGTTTAAACGGGTAAAATCGCTCATATTATACCTTCCGTGAAGTTTTATTTATGTTAAAATAAATAAATAAACGTATATTGATATACTGTTTTTTTTTTTTTTTTTCTTGTATCTTGAATTGACTGAAAATTAATTAGAGATTATATTATAATATAATATATTCGTTAGCTATACCCATATACCGAAAATAAATTTTAATCACAATTATTGCGAGAAGTTATAACGCGAGACGCGAGACCCTCTTGGCTTATGTTATACCTGGTGGGGATTATCAGCACGTATTATCCAGTACTCCGCACTCTTGCTTATACATTTATGTACACCTTACCTTATACTTATTCGTATACTTGCTTAGCTGGCAAACTCTTCGAATGTCAGACAATCTAACTATATAATTCCGGTCTTAACTCACCCATATATACATATAATATATATATATTTTTTTTCTTCTTCTTAATCTTCTCATTCTTAAGTTTACCTATATGTACGATATAAATCCTTAAATATAATAAATATAATAATAAATTATTTAAATCATTTATTTAATATATAATATTAAAAAGAAATTTTTTATTATAAAAAACACGCGTATGATTATTAGATAAAATTTGACGAAAATTAGATATTCATTTGTATAAATATACCGATGTAGGTACTATATAAGTGAATCAAGAAATGTGTATCATTTTACGTTATTATTTTATCATCAACAATAATAATTAGTGATAAGAAAATAAGTGGCAGGAGGAGGGGGGAGGTGAGGTGAAGTTAGCGAGCGAGGTGCTTAATAAATAGGATGTACGTTATACGTTTGATATATCTCAGGTATAAAGTGAACGATGATAACCAGCTGATACGACGAGTGCCTTAACATCGCGGAGAGTAACATTCTTTATAAATATACATATATAGTGAGACATATTATAGTGTTATATACATAATAGTTGTGCCTTTGTCTATATACCGACATTGGTTTTTGATATGGTAAGTAAATATATGATATTAAATTCTATTTCATTATAATTAATTAACAACAGAAAACAAAATTCATATTTATACATCGAAATAGTAATGGATTATACGATGATGATGATAATGATAATGAGTCACGTCATGATGAATATTGAGAAATAAAAAAAAAAAAAAAGGAAAAAAAAACAGATATTCAGGGATTTCCAGTTTCATTTGAATTTTAATAATAAATTTGCAACGTTTATATATATTTTATAATTATTCAAAGTTACGTGCCGGATGCAGAGCCAGATCTCTATTATAATAATTTTTCTAAAATTATTATTTATACAGTTGACACTTTTATTACTCATGTGAGTCATGTGTGTATATATATCGAACTAGCGGATATGTGTCACATTGATTTTTCGTTCTAAAGATCGTGTCTTTTTTTATTTTCATTTTTATTTTTATTTTTTGCTTTTTTTATATTTATACATTTTTTTGTTTGTTAAGAATTGGCAATTATAATCCAAGGATTCTTAACCTTCGGACTATTACAGCATTTGATAAATACCTATAGAGCTATTCTTGGTAATAAAGTTAGCGTTAAACTTAATATAAATTGCAAAATGTTTCCGGAAATGTAATGCGGTCGTGCGTAGCACTAGCACAAATCCTCATCACGTCCTCGTATCCTCGTATCCTCGTTCTCCGTGCTATAGAGAACAAACACTATATAGGTATTTGAAACAGTGAATGAACAACCTCTTGTGTCACATCCTGCTCTTAAACGCGTGCCTTCGTCGATGCGAAACCGTAAATTTAAAGAAATAAATTATACACTCTTTTACACTTATTTTTTTTATTTATTTTCAAATATAAACGCTATCATATTCTCACTTAATGAGAAAATCGATTTTCTCTGCAAACTATGTATACTTTGATTATTTATATCAACCACTAATTATCGCGGGATAGGGTTTTTTTTTTTTCTGTAAATTAAGTTACGTATGAATTTTCCGTTTTTTTTTTTTTTTTACTGTGTGTATTTTTTTCTTTTCTTATTTTGTTATAAATTATTGCTAATTGCAGGCGACTCTCGAAGATCTAACCCTTTATTTTTACATCGGTTGTGTGATCGTTGCTGTGGCTTTACTCCTCATTTTAATTCTCGTCATCGTTTTATTCGTCAAAGTAAACAGGCTCATCTCTGATAAGTAAGTTAATTTAATTAATAATGCCAATTATATTTGGTGTAATTGTATCGTAGTCTGCAACATAAGGTGGCTATAGAATTCAGAAATTTTCCAATTTTACAATTTTACTTCTATAATTTAATATAACGGGTTAAACTATTTTCTAGATTCTGGTAAAGCAGTTTTTCAAGTTATAACACGTGCTTCGTATAAATTGTAACATAACGTGTATAAGGCATTTAAAACCTGACCAAATTATACTTCGTCAAGCACGTGTTGCTACGAATTTTTTTTATTTTTTATTTCCGAGCAAACAGAAGTAAAATAATTATCAAAATATTTCTATTCTTAATTTTTGTTTTTGTTTTTTGTTTCACGTAAAATTACTTTCAAAAATCAAGATTCTCGAAAAACGGTGTAAAAAAGAATAAAATTAAATCACATTTAAATATGTTTACGAGGATTTATGAAAAGGGCGAAATTATTCCGATAAAGATCAGCTAAAATTGTCATTTTTTATTTTTCTCGAAAATACGTAGACTCGTCTGTTATCAGATATATTTATTATTATATATACCTACTCGTGTATCTAGTGAATCAGTTAAACTCATATACCTACACCCATAGGTATAACGATACCAATAGTACCTAATGACGAAATATATATATTTTTTTATCGCGTTATCTTTACGACGTGTACTAGATGACTGTTTGTAGAAATAATTAAGATAGTTAATAAATAGCATTATATTGCTGCAGCTACGGTATTACTATACTAAATTTATTAGCATAATATGATAAAAAAATAGTAATAGAAATATAGAAAATGTACGGGGCGGAATGGGGTACCTATAAAGGAAAAACGGAATTATATAATAATAATAATTCGAACAATTTTTTTCTATGGGGTATTTAACGCTTATAATTAAATTTATTTTAGAAAATTTTATGTCTACCCCATTTTGCCCCCACGGTTTTCCCTGGATGTAGAATACTGGGTTGAAGTTCTGAATTTTCAAGTTTAGAATATTAGCATCCTCGAAAGTATAAAAAAAAAAAAAAGAATTCGGAAATTTCGGTCTATTTTTCAGGATTTGAAATCAAAAAATATTTCGTTCTAATCGAGACCCTAGCTTTAAGGAATTCCATTTCATCAATTTCAATCGATAACTTCATGATGTGATAAATAATTGATAGAATTTAAAACCGTAAATAATTTAATTGATAGATTAGAATTTAAAACCGTAGCTTAAAATTAACAATATTTCAGATCAAATCAACTAGCTCGACAAAAAGAAATGATGGCTGACTTTTGTTATACAAATCCTACTATTGTACCCGGGGAAGAATTGTCGAGACGGGGTTTCTCCATGTACAGTGGTTCTAATCATCAATATCCCGACGAAATTGATATTCACGGTAAAGATTATTCTAATCACGAAGAAGCCAGGTCTAAATTTTAGACATCGCATGTACTCGATAATTAGTCCGACAAAAATCTACCCCATAAAGTTGAGATAGAGAGATAAAAACGCCTGTGTCCCAAAATTAATTTGTAAAAATTCATTAATTTTAATCGAATTTAGAATTTCCTTTTTTCTTTGTTTTGTTTCTTTTTTTTGTTATTTTCGTCACAGAATTGGTAACATTTCATTGATTGTCACTAAGATATACCCCAATTATTCATCCATTTTTTTTCTTTTCTTTTCGTTTTATCCTCGATAATTCTTTATCGAGAGATTTTTTTCTTACGGTAGAATAATCGACTCTGGGTATATAACCGACTGGTTGAAAAGAAAAAAGTCAAATCTTTGTATGTAACGTACTACAGATATTTACCGACCGCGGTGAAACGAAACGGTCTCGCGGGTAAAAATAAAATCAGTGGCTCTAGGTTCTTTTCTTATTTTTTTTATTTTTTGTCATTTATTGCTATTCTCCGATTTTTTATCCATTTCGTAAGAAAAACATCAAATCGATATATACAGTATATCGTAGTAGTCAGAATTTCGTTTTATATAGTTTTCGATTATATTGATTCGTGATGAAAAATACATATATCGAAAAAATGAATAAATAAAATAAAAAATGAATTATTATTATTACCAGTTTTGTTAAAATAGCTATATAACAGTGGTTGTTATTTAAGAAAAAGAAAAAGATGAAATAAAAAAAAAAAATAAAAAAATAGATAAATAAACATTATACGTGTATAAATATATAAATATATATATAGTAATTGTAAAAAGTTGTAATTACCGTTTTGTATTATACCTATATACATCCACCAAAGATATTATGACTTTATTATTTTAATATAAATGTTATAATTAATTTAACAACCTGTACTATTATAAATATCATCAAATAATTAATGAACAAATGAAATCGAATGATATATTATCAAAATAAATAAACGAAATAATGATCATCATCTGCATCATCATTCTATATTTTCTCTCGTAATTTGAAAATCTCATATACTCACATAACAGACAATGGGCAAATTTTTTAAATTCGTTGGTGGTGGTCTGCAGGTTCGAGAATAAAGAAATAAGACTAAAGAGCGGGTACCTTCAGGTTATATAATAGGTGTACATATAACGATGATATAATATTTTAACGCAATCGATTAGCTGTAAGTGGTCGTTCACTTAGCTCAACTTGAGTCTATCCTATACCTACCCCTTAATTCTCTGTTCGTCTGGAAAAGAAAAAAGAAAAAAAAAGAAAAAAAAACACACTTGTGTTACCCACCTATACCTTTACCTTAAATATATACCTACTCAGTTACTTTACGAGAGCTCAGAGAAAAAAAAACCCAATGGTGAATGAAATCTGAATCCATTGGGGGTGTAGTAAGAGGTCCTTGCGTCAGCTGTGACGAGCCTCTATTGTCTCATAGGAGCCACTCGAACTAACGGGTGGCTCCAGAGCTTGGATCAAATTTCATTATCTATTATACTTACATGTATAAGTATCTATATAGGTACATATATATATAAGGGTAGTTATTAATTCACTCATATTTGAATTTCAATACTCCCTGCATGGGTCAGAACGTCTTCAAATATATAGAAAAAATAAAATTAATTTAGTCAATAACCTCAGATTTCTATCTCAATTCTAAGTACTAAAAGTACCAAAACCTCCGAACTCTCCCATTTAAATAACCCTTTTCTTACCTTTATTCGTCACAATTTCGAAATAAGAATTTTTTTTTTGGTGCACTTTAGCTTCGAAAAATTATAATCGTTAAAAATCTGTCGAATTTCAGATTTTTCGGATTTATACTTATACAATGGGGATAAAATGAAAAAAACAAAAATCAACTGCGAAATTTCACAAATGGTGTTTTATTGAAATGGGAAAATTCGTAGACTTTGATGCGGTATTTAAAATTGAGATAAGGAACTTGAGCTTTCGGCTATATCATATTTGGAAACGTCCCGACCCCATGAGAGCATTCGAATTTGAAAATGAATAAATGAAGAGCAAAATTGCTTTGAAAAAAATTATATACTAAAAAATGACATCGGAATAATAATGAAAAAAATTCGATTTTTGGGGTGAGAAAAAAAAATAGAAAAGATTTTTCATACACTCGATCTTCTCGATTTTATATATATGTATAATATAGTATATATATTATATACACCTTCATCGTGTGTATATGAATATACATATGTATATGTAAATATATATCGCTGAAAATTTATTATAACCGATCATATATATATGCGTATTTATAGACATATATAAGTGTGTATATATACAGATATGTATATCCAAAGGTATATAAGACTAGTATGTATGCGTGTGTGTATATGTGTCTATATGTGTCTGTATATGTGTGTTAGGGAGGGATACAAGGGGTAGGCTGGATAGTAGGCTGTAATTGGTATGAAATCGTTGAGCAAACACATCGGACAAGACAGCCGGAGGGTTGTGGGCGGTGTGACGTGCCGTTGCCTTGGTTACAGTTCAGGTTCTCCGGGAGCATAGCATAGCATAGAACCATATATATATATATATATATACTTATTATATCTATACATATAACGGCAGCAACAGCAGCAGCAGCAGCAGCAGCAGCAGGAGCAGCAACATCATCGGTATCATCCCCGTCAACGTTCGTCCGCTTTCGTCGACGTTCGTTATTTGTACACCCTATAGTATCTTTCCCTTTCTCTTTCCATTTCCATTTTCATTTTCATTTTCATTTTCCTTTCTCTTTTCATTTTACTTTTATAGATACAATTTCAAAAATTTGTTCAAAGAAACTTTGACGTTATAAAAATCGCGAAATATCACAATTACATACATAGATAGAAATTGCAAAAACACAAAAAACATTTATATGTATATATATTTCGGGTAAATATGTTCGTCATATGGGGGGCAATATAAAAAAAATAAATGAAAATAACGTATATAACATATATGTATGTTCCCCTGATTGAATTTACATAACGAAATCCTGTTGATCCTGTGGAACGGCGGTCATATAATATATATATCTGTATTTTCCATAACGCAATGAAACGAAACGAAACGTTATAGGTATGTGTGCAATAGAAGTGTTGCTCTACGAACTGCTCCCGTTTCAAGTGTTTAGATTATTTTATGGGCCCTCTGCGAGTACACACATATATACGAAATACAAACCAAAATCCAAATCTCATTCATTATTCTTGTTATATCACTTGTCGGAATTAGGGTTCGGGGATTATAGTCATAGAAACGTTTAACACCATAAACGCAATCCTTCAATTATCCACATCGTGTGTCTCTAACGTTCATTAATTTACATCTCGTGTTTTTTGTCTTTATTTATTTATTTTTATATATAAATTCTAATCAATTTTATATGAATTTTTAAGTTATAAATTTACGACCCCTTTTTTTTTTGGTATGTATATGAAATACAAGTACGTGACGTGGGTGGTACCACGAGCTTTATATATTGTTACATATTTATTGAAGATTTTTTTTTAAAGATACTAGGCTATATACTATAGTACACAACAAACATATGGTATATACAATATCGTGTATATAGTAAACTCGTATATAATAATAATAATGATAATAAAACAGTTATATAGGTATACTATATTATGTACAAGAAAAATTGAAATAAGTACATATATGTATGTATATAATATATATACTATGTACAATTTTTTTTTTTTTTTGGCGACTGTACACGGTCTCATTATTTTTCTTGTCCAGCCCCTTATACGGCTTATATACACAATATATACTTGTAGCTCGACGTAGCTGGTTGTGTAGAATATGCAGCAGCACTAGCAGCACCACCAACAACCAGAAAGAACGTAGGTATAAGCTACGAGCAATATAAAGGCTTAAACCTTTCAGGTTTCATATTTTTACGAGCCTCCTACAGCAGCATGGCAGCAGCAGTACGAAAGTAAAGAAAACTCGACTTCGTAGCACAACGATCGACTATAGTCTATATATACACATTGTTGTACATATATTTATATATATGTGTGTGTATATGGGTGTATAATAAAGAAACTGAAATTTTATATACATGTAGGTCTGTATATCGCATATGAATCCATTGCATCGATATGAATCATCTAAAAACGTTAATTTTGTTTGCACCATATAACCATGGCTAGATTATATATGATACGAGTTTTCATATTTGAGGTAATAATTACATACTTAAATCTCTGCAACTGTTCTCAGGATTAACACAATCTCATAATATATGAAACGCCATACGTTCTTTGTATTCGATATTATAGGGGATATCGCGCTTGCGGGGCATAATGGGATATAGTAGAAAAAAAAACCAATTGTGTGCAAAATCTACTAATTATACAATTGATTTCAATTACAATTTGAATTCCGATGTAATGATGACGATGTAATTTGACGGAAACTCGTTTTTTTTAATTTTCACAATCAGGTGCGAGATGATTTCTGATTAGTTTGAAAGAATTAACAATTAAATTAAACAATTAGAAAAATGAATTTTTTTTTTGTGTGACTAAAGCGCCTGCGAATAGGCAACTGTAATAGCTTCTAATTGACTATTAGCCTCGTGGAGAACCCCTAGATATAATAATAGATACGATATTGGTGTCGTATTGTTAATTGAGGAAAAATCAATCAAATTAGAAGCTGATAGATTCCTAAGTTCGTTTGTATAATTTGTTGTTGTTGTTTTTGTGTTTTTTGTGCACTGCGTTTGTTCGTGGTTTGGAAAAGAAATATAAATCGAGAGAGAAAAGTTGTTGCGGGGTATGAGAGACAAACATCGTATGTGTGTAATGCGTGTAAATCTTTGTTCTCTTTTCGTCTGTAGATTTTGTGCGTGTATAGGCAGGTAGGTACGTACGCACGCATTACTGCCTATTATACTTGACAACTGATCGCACAATTTCACAGGATCGTAGCGTGTCACGAGTTCTCTATATACCCGAAGAATTTAACAAGGGCAAACGAGGCTATTAAACAGAATTCGCCCACCTCGTATTCGTTTTATAGTTATATATATATACGTATGAGGTTTACTCACACTTATTCGAACACACACGCGAGTATAGGTATAGAAGTATATAGAAACGAGGCGGGTAAAAATGAAATGAAATGAAATGAAAGAAAGAAAGAAAGAAAAAGGAAATAATGAAAGAATGAAAGGAATACTATGGCTATATACAAGCATATAATAGCCGCCTTCACCACCGCCGATAATACAAGTCGAAAAAGAAAAGAAAAAAAGACCTTCTGACTTTACTATAGTGAAACGCGTGTAGGTATACATAGAAGGTATATAAAACGTATGTGTTTTTCCCCATTAAGACAGGACCCACAGCTATAGCATCCCACAATTGTTAGAGGGTCACGTGGCACCCGCTGAGAAACACGCGTACGTAACTCACCTATAACTTGGATCACGGTGACACGACTATATGATTTGACATACTACGTATATATATATATATATATATATGTAACTCGGTTCTTATAAATTGAACCCATTGTTCATTCGGTCATCAATTAGTTTGAGAAATCTTTGATTTTATATAACGATGTGGAAATTTATCACGCGCTGTATATAATGTATTATATTTAATGAATAATGGCATAAAGATTCGGTATGATTTGTCCTTAAGTGTGTGTGTGTTGTAATTCGCTATAATGAATTAGCCGAAAACTTATCAACATTTTATTAGACAAGTTAAAAAATCATTTTTTTTTTTTATTTCTTCTAATTTTTTCTTCTTCTATAATGCCTAAGATGTTATATAATTTCTCATTATTCTAAATACTTACGTATACTACCGTATAATAAATTTATCTTATCATTATCATTTCTGTCGAATAATTAATGAGATATTTTTGATAATCTATATTGCAAAGCGAATACTACATAATTTTTTGAAATTTAATTGCATAAATTAATAATAAATAGTACTATATATTTAATATTTATTTTTCTTGACTTCTCATATTGTTTCATTTTTATTGTTTTTACCAACCCGCGACTCTTTTGCGTCTCGTTCTTCAACGTTGAAATCGCATTTCATGCAACTTAACCGTGAGCTCGTTCTCTCTCTCTCAAGCCTTTTGTTAGCTAAAATGAACCCTTGCTATATCCGTGAAATAAGAGTTGAAGAAAAGAAAAAAAACCGAAACAAAATACAGCTAAGAAATATTATAATTAAATAATAAAAATCAGCGTTTAATATTTTGCTGCAGAAAATAATTCTATCTTAAATTTTTTTTTTATCGAATTCTCATCACACAGAGGATTATTAATAATTAGAAATGAATATGAATCGTAAAATTGAAAGAAAAGAAAAGAATTTAAAAAAAAAATTATTTTTTTTGTCATCAATAATTATAAACTTTGGTCGAAATAATTGATTGCGAACTATAAGAATTCAGGTTGTTTACTACATAGGTATACTATGTAGCTAGTATAAAATTTCTATACCAATATACCAGGATACTTGAGTCTCGGGGAAATCCCATTGTGGTATTAGTCCTATGGGAATTCCCAAGGGACAGGTAGTATAGTATAGTTAGATCATTTTCTCCACGGGGTGTAGTGTGTTGGCTTTGGTATAAATAAGTGGCAAACGCCAGCCACATCGAGTAAAAGCAATATGTATAGAAAACAGGAACAGGAAGAGGAATAGAAATAGGAATATAGCAACACAGCAGCAGCAGCAACACAGCACAGCATAGGGGGGTACAATTCAATTCAATTTTGACCAAAGAAGTACCAGTTCCTTTTTCTGACCGTAGATATAATCCGTTATCCTTCCATCGTCCTCGTTCAAAGTAGTAGTATATTTACAATTAGATATAATAAATCATCGGCTTGTAGTTTACCGCAATAATCTTGACCCCCACCCCCAACCTCCACCGCTGACCCCTTAAAAATAAATTACGGACAATAAATAATTATTACAAGATAATTAGAAATATAGAATTACTGAATGGCAAAGAAAAATAAATAAATAAATAACATGCGATAATTCAGAGGAAAATATGGTATATTTTCATTGTTTTATGTACGTGATTTTTTTTTTTCTTTTCTGTTTACGTGTGCGTATGTGTTTATCTGTGTATGTATTTCGTGTGTGTGTGTATATATAGGCGTGTAAGCCTTGCGCTGTACTTTTACAATATATACAGAGCTTAAATATCTATTAATTTTCATACAATATTATAGCTTTTTTGTTTTTTTTTGTTTTTTGTTTCTTGTTATATACTATGAATCTCACACTCGTATTATTCCTTTATATTTAATATAAATAATTGCGTATATAATATAATATGTATGTTTGTTAGTTAGTTAATTAGTTAGTTATTCATTTATTCGATCGATCAATCAATTAATTAATTAATTAATTAATTATTTATTTATTTATAATATTTATAGTATTTATAGACGCTATATTTATAAACGATAATTATATAAATACATCGCGATACCCCCGCATTATATACACATTCGTCTACAAAAGGAAAATAATAAAAAAAAATTGAGATTAAATTTCGAAGACGTGTATCATTTTTGTTTTTTTTTTTCTCTCTCTCTCTCTGTTTTCTTCCTTCTCTTCTTCTTCTTTTTTTTATACTTTTTTGTTCTCCACAATTATGCCCAAAAACCAAAATCGTAATTTAAAAATTACTATTTTTGTTGTTTTTTTTTGTTTCTTCTTTTCAAACAAAATTCATTAATATTGTAAAAAAACTCCCCGATCGCTATGTGTATTACAATTAATTTGATTGTGTTGAATACATAATGTCTTAAAAATGTGAAATAAATTTATATAAACGTATTACAAACGCGGAAGAGAGAAAAACAAAAAGAAAAACAAGAAAAAATAAATAAAAACTAACAAACATTTACAAGGAAACATAATAATAATATTTCCGGGACTATCATTATTATTATTATTATTATTATTGTTATTATCATCTCTTACTGTATTATTATTATTATTATTATTAATATTAATATTATTATTATTATTATTATTATTATATTAAAATACTTCATGACAATATTTCATCTTATTTTACATAATTGTAGTTTATTATATGTATAAGTGTGGTTTGGGATACGCTATTTACATATATACGTAAGTTTAGTTTAGTTTTGCCCCAGAATCGAGTGACGGGTGCATATACATTATACATACTATATGAGGAATCGATTTTTTCAATTTTTTTTTTTTCTTTTTTTCTCCCCCCTCAATTTTCATCTTTCTTTCTTTCTTTCTTTGCGATACGGTTAAAGAAGCGTGATTAATAATACGGTATTATAATTATTAATCATTCGTCAATAAATGGGCATATCTTTGGTCGGTTGGCACGAGCACCGGTCAGTCTTCGGGTCTATTTATAAGATATACACACTGCGTTTTATCAATCAATCATTCATCCATTCATTTATTCATTCATTCGTTCATTCGTTCATTTATTATTCATGCAATTATCAATTTTTATTTATTCATTAATTTCTAACTCTATACTATATACTATATATATCTATATATATAATGTTTACCGAAATCTAAATCATTTATATATATTATATTGTATATCATATTATATTATATTATTTCATATTTTATATTATAATGCAACAATTATTTATATTATTTACAATTTATATAATATATATATATATATAGTTTTAAAAATAAACTAACACCTAATAATATTATAATTGTTTATTAGATATATATACGTATACCTATATGTACTTACATAATATGCAAGTATATTAATCTACGTCCAGGCTGCAGGCGATCATACACAATACGATCGAATCGATTTGACTTTGTCAATATCAATATTAAATAATATTACAGTATTATATCTAATTATTATTATTATTATTATTATCATTATTATTATTTACAATGAATTATTATAACATTTATATTACAACGGGTTGAAGCGACCATTTTTATTTTTTCCCCCCAAATTTGTCAAACTAGAAAAAAAAAAAGAATTATCTCAAAAAATCATTGACATCGTCGAATTCTTCTTTAGTTTTAATTTGTCCAAAATTCGCGACCAGCACGAATTCCCGAATTTCAAAAAGCAGAAAAAAAAAGATCTCGTTCTGTTGTTGCTGTTGTTGTTGTTTTTTTTGTTTTTTTATTATCTCTCAAAACGAAAATCCGATGAGAAAAAAACAAAAACGCGGTCGTTTCAATCCCTGAATGGTTCAATCAAACCTTCGAAATTTTTTGCCTCATATTTATCGGCTCGCTAAGTCGGGCCTTGTAACGAACGTCAGTGAACAACTTGATGATGAACAACCTCGTGATGATGTTGATGTGACGTTAGAGGTGGTGTACTACTAACATTACCCGTTACACCGTGTGACGTTACACTATGAATAGTTTGTCCAGGTCCAGGACTATATTGTTGAGTATCAACAATCACACTTGTATAACCAGGTGAATCTAAATGTTCAAGTGTATGATGATGATGTTGGTGATGATGATGATGCGAATGTAATGTATGAGGATGTGCAGGATGTTGTTGATTGTAATTGTGATGAGCAGGATGTACAGGATACGTACTATCCTGATGAGATAAACTACTACCTGTCGTATTACCACCATAGCTATTATTATTGTTGTTAAAACCACAGCTAGGAAACATAACGTTACCCTCACCGACACTAGCCGATGAAGATGATGAGTCAATGAGATGATGGTGTCCCGTATAACCAGGAGGAATAGAATGTATACCTAATGGACTAGGCAAATGACTGTCAGATGCATCTGAACTACCGCAAGAACTTGACGATGCAGAAAAAGGCCTTTGCTGTTGCTGTGGTGTTTGTTGTTGTTGATGATTTTGCTGTGGACTATGTTGTTGCTGTATTATCGGTGTCGAAACAGGATGATGAACTAGATGGGAATGTGGTTGTTGTTGTTGCTGATGTTGCATCGAAGGTAGAGCTTCGTGATGCATTCCTGTTATCATATTCATAAAAAAAAAAAAAAAATTGTCATTATCAAAAAAAGAGGATGGTCTAAGTTAATGCCGATTATAACTCACCTCCGTACTGATAGAACAATTCAGCTGGATAATATGCTGCTTCTTCTTCATGTTTGGCTACGTCAGGTGGATACGAAGCGTTTAAATAATGAACATGATTAGCTGCTGCTGCTGCTGCTGCTGCTGCTGCTGGGTTATTTTGTCCAGGTACAAATTCAGCACCAGAATAACCTGAACTATCGCCATAGTCTGTGTCAGGTGGTTCGTTTACTTTAACATTTCTATAAGGTGAGCTAGGACTTTGTTTGAGGTCTATATCACATGGTAAATTTGTACCCCCTGAAGAAGGTGCTGATGATGTTGTCCCCGATAATACTGTAGCTGTATTACAAGTGGTTGATACACCTCCGGATGATAATTTTTGTTCTGAATTTAATACAAGATCAGATGCTTCAAGGTCTGATAATACGTAATTCACTGATACTATACAATGAGGTCTTGAACTTCGTGAATTATGGACTATTGTAGCGTAGCTTTGCATCCATACCCAGCCTCCTGATCTTGTTAAGAACCTGTAGTACCTAGTCGTCACTTGTCCCTTGTACAAAACTGTCGAAATATGGGAAAAAAAAATGATTTCCTTTTAGAATTCCGAAACTTGTATTACGGATTTTATACATAAATTTTTCATATCAAGTATAAAAAGACATGTGTGTGTGTGTGTGTGTGTGTATGTACATGTGCGAACATTTTCGACTTGTACATGTGGTAGCTGGATGGTAACTACTGAGAGGGCGGGGGAGAAGGGGGGAATGATGATCGCGTATAGCTGGTACAGAAGAGTAGGAGCGGGTAATATTAGGGGCATTATTTCAACTACCCGCGGGAAACGACGAGTCTGTTCAAACAACGATAGCACCACCGTATATAGCCTACAGCCTCTTTCGCGTATAGAGCTACGGTCGAGTTATACCAGGGCGTAGAATATGTTCTGTGGTTAACGTTACGCTGCATTGTTAAATCGATAATACATTTACACACCCGGTACGTGTGCCAGACTTTTGTGCAGTATTTTTTTATTTATTTATTTATTTATTTTTTTTCAGGGTATATATTATGGCTAAGGTATATATTGGCGTCTAATATCATATCACACGTCTTTAATTATCTCGAACAAAAATTTTTATCTTCGTTATTTATGCCTAATTATACTTTATGGATTTCAATTTTTATACTCTCTAAGTTAATACAAAAAATTTCTTTCTTTTTTATTTTGATTATGAAATCGATTTTGGTCATTCTTTGATCTTTGAATGAAATCAGTGTAATTTGAAATTATGTACGAAATTAATTTTAAACAGCAAAAATTTGCGTTTTTACTTTCAAGTTTTTTTTTGTTTTTTTTTCTGACTCTGACTCTGAAGAATCTGACTCGGTTGTAGCAGTCTTTTTGTAAGCATGCGGTGATCTTATAAGGTAGTTTGTGTTCTGTTTTGAACTAACAATAAGTTGTTAAAGATGATGAGAATAGACGGACGGAAAGATGAAAGAAATTTTTCACTAGAGGCGTGCGCAGAGATCGTAACAAGTGCCTTTTACCGTACTCTTATACAGGTACCTACTCTTCTTCTCTATACTCGAAAAAAAAAATCCTTCTCTACACACTGGATACTGTACAGAAAGTCATACGTCAGCTGTTCTTGTCACAAAGCTTTTGCTTCAAGTATTTAGCTAGAACATTCGCATATATACATACATATGGTATATATACCTATATACCTATGCAGTACCTACCTACCTACCCACGAGTTCGCGAGATAAAAGACTCGAGTCCCGCTTACATAGGTATAGTATACATATACAGATATGTACTTTAAATTAGACAAAAAGCATAAATAAAAATAAAAAAAATAATGTTTCTTTTAAAATATCCGCGCGAAAATGTTTTTCTTTTCGTTTTTTTGTTTTTTTTTTGGGTTTGAATGAATAGTCAATCATAATATTATATTAATTAATTTCAAAAAATTACTCACGTATTTGATGAGCATATCTCATCTGCATGACGTCACATCCGTGTACGTAGTGGTACAACGTTTTCTCGATTAAATCCTGAGGCTCGTAACCTGTCAACTGAGCAACCCTAAAAGTAATGAAAAAATATTTGTCACTTTTTGAAAATTTTGAGAAAAAAAATAAAAATTGAAATGATAAAAAATGAAATGAAAAATTGATACAATAGTATAAAAATGTGTGAAATATAAAAATAATGAATATTTACCTTGCGTCAAGAAAAATTAATTTCAAATCGAGGGATGCACGAAACATGAACATGTTGTGATGAAGTTTTATTTCTGTAACCGAACTAGGTGGTAGAGAATGACCAACGGCTACTAAACCGACGTTTTGTATTCCGACCTCTTCGTATTCTGGACCAGTTCCTGCGCTCTGACTAAATTGTTTCACTTTTAAATATCCGGAACAGTGTATTACCTGAAATTTAATAAAAAAATAAATATAAAATCGTTATAGGTATAATGAAAATGAGAATAGAAAATGTTGTTTTTTTTTTTTGTCTTTTCTTTCCAATTAATTAATTAAAGCGATAATATTAAGACACGAGATTTCTTATTTTATATATAAAAAAAAATTGAAAAAATTTAAGTCTGTTTTATAATAAGTGCAGCACTTGAGACTTTAAAGAGTGGCTTTAGGTGTTTGTAGGTATCTAGGTATATGATATGAATTCAGAAGGGTTAAATCCCGAGGATGTATGCTCACGCGTAAAATTATGCATAATAAATTAACAATTCTTTTTTTTTATTTTAATTGAATAATTAATACAATCCCGCATGCAGTTTCAAAGGGTGTGTCGAGTACCGAATTTGTGAATCAAATAACCTTGTTAGTAACTACATGCGGTGCATCTTTATATAAATATGCATATTATACTCATATACGTATCAGACACAAAAAAGAAAGTTAAAAAAAAAAAAAAAAATAAGTATATAGTTATATTTTTAATAAAAAAAGTTCATCCCTCGTGATCAAGGGGTGAAAAAATTGTAATAAAAATCAGAATTAATTACACGTTTTTTGTTTTTGTTTTCCATCAATTTGGAATCAATTTTTTTGGTAGTGGCTTGATAAATTTTTCTCTTTTTTTCAGACCCCAAATAACTAACGAGTGCAATATCAGGGATTCATTTGGATAGATTGATGTATACGTGGCGAATTGGATGGCGTCAATTAAATTCAGCAACCCTACTGCACTGTTCGAGATGGTATACCTTTACCCATACGTATATAGGTATATACCACGCTCAATTACACTTTGATTACGTGTGCCTCGAGGCGTGGAGACACGAGGCGTTTCAGAATAATGTCGCAGGGTGAGAAAAGCTGAAGGCATAAAGCCAACTACGTATCCCTCTTTGTCCTTTAAGTGCCATAGAAAAGAAAAGAAAAAAAAAAGAAAGAAAAAAAGAAAAAAAAAACCTACCCTTAGCTTAACTAACAGCTTAGAGAGATGATAGAGAGCGAAAGAGAGAGAGAGAAAGAGAGAAAGGGAAGGAGATGTATAAGAAAATTAAGAAAAGAAAAAAATAAAAAAAACACGGTCTCATCCGTCCCTCTGCACTCATACATCGCGATGTTATAGTTAATATAGTATATAGTTTCTCCTATGTACTGCAGGGGTTAACTTAACGCACTATATGCACGTTGATGAAGGGCGAGAAATAGAGCAGAGCTTTGGATGGTGCCCAAAATCCTGTGGCTAGGCCAAAGCCTAAGCTATTTGCTAAACAGATATCCTCTTACGAGGGGTTGCATTCTTGCAATATTCAACATTGAGAAATTGGAACCCTTATTATTACCGCAAACGATTTCACAACCAATTGAAATGTTTGCTCGACATATGCCTTATATGCACTTATTCGTAACCATTACGTGTGATGTTAGCACTTTGGCAAATATTAGCGATATATATATATATTAGGGTGGTCCTTAAATACCAACTCGAGGAGTGAAGCATGGCAACCTTCAGACAAAAAATCAAAAAGAATTGTTCCTAAATATTAGATTTTAAAAAAAATTCCAATAGGTGCCTAAAGAGGTTCGAAGTTTCTCGTTTAAATACCATTACATATATTATGATTTTTTTTTCTTCCCATTCGATTTTGGGTCAATTTTGCTCCAAAAAATTCCACTATATAGAAAAAAATCAAGGAAATTTTTCCGGTCAATCTGTTTATGATGTTAGCCCCTGAGCCTGATTTTTTTGCACAATTTTACACGAAAATATTAGAATTTTCGATTAGCACCCTTACGATGGGATTTTTTTTATATTCTGAAGATCGTTTCCGAAGTAAAATTTCACGAGGAAGGCAGGGAAATTGAAAAAACAAAGAAGAAACGGGAAAACTTCAGGACTCTTTAGGCACCTGTTAGAATTTAAAAAAAAATCTAATATTTGGAGACAATTTTTTTTTATTTTTTGTCTGAAGGTTTCCATACTTCACTCGTCAATTTGGTATAGTAAGAACCACCCTAATATATATATATATATATAGCGATGCAGTAATAGATTTTGTGATGCTGAAGAAATTTTAAAAAATAAAAAAAATAAAAATCAAAAGACTCTATCATCTCTCATCGGTGTATATTCGTGTATACATACATATATATAATAGTAATAAAGCGTATTTTCGATACGTAACGATATCTACCTGGTGGTCGGCTGGTTGCAGGATCGCACGTGACTGGGACAATGCTACCCCTGCTTACCCGACCACCACGCGGCCATGCTTATCTTTATTTATGTATTTTTATTCGTTTTACGATTTCCTGTTGCGGATGGGCATGGCTTCTGTTATGTTAATGATTTGCACCGACGATCGCTGCAAGGACGATCTTATGCGTTTCGATATTTTCTTTTTTCTTTTTCTTTTTTTACCGCACGAAATTTCACACTTACAAATTTTTTTGCAAATACAAATATTTCAGCAGAACGAAAGAGAGATGATAATAAAGAAAAACAGAAAAAAATAAGGACCTTCCTCGCGATGTAATAAACCGATAAATATATATAATCGATTCCTTATTCTTTTAATCTTCGGAAATGATGACCCACCCACGTACCTTATTCTCACGCATAACTCGCTTACATTCTATTTCCACAAATGATGATGATGATGAATTAGAAGTATGGTAGCCACAAACCTTGTATCCGGCGGTTGTAAGTCCGGCATTTCTTTTAGCTAAGACACATTTCATTCTAAGAAAAAATGCTCTTTCTAATTCAATGTCTCCTCGTGGATTTGGCGGTGGTAAACTACTCAGACCGTTTGGTGATGTTGCCAAATGTGTTAAACTAAGGACAGCTTCCATTTCTTGATGATCTGCAGGATGAATGTACTCGTATATACTGTTACCCGTCAATTCCACCTAAAATATCATTAAGGGATAATAATTATTAACAAATGTCGTCGAGCTTTCTTTCTCAATCTTATTTTTTTTCTTTTATATATGTATAATTAATTAGCGGGATAGTAAATTAGGGGATATCTCCGACCTGGGATAATCCCAAATGCACGCTCGCCGTTTCACTGATGTACATTATTTTTCCGTCGGGTGCTACAACGAATATGAAACCGTCCAGTGTCTGAAAAAAATATTATATTAATTATAACATACGATGCGGTGTTTTTTTTTTTCCAGAATTTCAGAAGATTTCTTATTTCACGTGCGATTTTTTTTTTTTACTCACTTGCAATAAGTGAGAGCCTAGTTCCTTTATCGCAGCTTCTCGGGGATTCGTAGCTGGTGGTACAGCACCCCATGCATCTCCAAGACCTGAAAACAAAAAAAAAATTAAAAATTAAATAAAAACTCTAGAATTCGAATTCACTGTTTCTAAAATAAAGAAACTAGAAGAATTTTGGCATAAAAAAAAAAAATAATAACTGATTATAAATTCTTCTTTTTTATTTCCTTCAAAATAATACAATCTACTCTTCAGTTACTTCCTCAGAGACTAGACAGTTGTCTGGTCTGCCAAGACGTTTACTCTTACTACTGAAAGTATGATTTCGCGTTTGGAATTGCCTAAAATCTTTCTAAGTTCACATTTTTTATTTTTTTTTCGGATTTTATTTACGTAGACGAAACGAAGAATGATTGTGTTTTTTTGGGTGAAGGAATTCGTTTTTTTTTCAATATATAATTGAGTCTTAAGATCCGATTATTATTTTTTTTTTTTTTTTTCTTTTCAGTTTTGATTCTGAGCGCATTACACATGTGTGTGTCATACGGAATATGTGTACAAAAGTGTAGTATAAATTATAATACAGAATAATGTTACAGCAATATAGGGGTTATAACGAAAATAAGTACAATATGTGACGAAGAGCTAGAGTCCTGAACACCGCGCAAGTAACCATGAAGCACCTAGTTCGTGTTTGCGCATTAATTATTTACTGATATTAGCGCGAGTCTTGCGGACTAAACTTTTCTATGTGCATATATATTCATATACCTATATATATGAATATACATATATGTGGAGTTTAGGTACTGAAACTACCGTCAAAGAATCTACTGATTAATGATACTTCGTTAAACTAATCGTAGGTCGTAAAGTAAAACTACGATTTACCTAATCGTACCTATACTAATATCTCACATATCATATCTATATCAACGAAGATCGGAGAAAAAACCTATACTCGGATAATCTATTCATGAGATGAACAATAAAATAATATAAAGCAGGTGGTAGAAATCTGAGACAAGAATCTTTACCCGATTTTTTTTTTTTTCTTTTTTCTTTTTTCAACAAAGAATTGAAAATTTTGACCAAAAGATTAAATCGTGTTTTTGAAAATATTGATTGATCTCAAATAAACTTGTCAATCATAGGATATAAATCAGTATTTAAAACATATTTAGATGTGTTTTTTTTTTTTCTTTTTTTTTTATCGTGACAACGTTAAAAACGTTTCGATAAAATTATTTATACCTGAAATATTATGTCATTATAGTAATTTAACAGTTTCTAAATTTGATTTGATATAATCGAAGAATAGAAAGAGAGAGAGAGGGAGAGACCATGGGTTCGGGGTTCTCTGATACATACAACGGTATGAATCTAGACTAGAGGGATGTAGCCACTTGAGATTTGAGGGGTCGCGTTGGTTCGGCTGGTAAAACGCCATTGTAACACTATAGTGTACATGCGCGTACCTATATAACGGATGGCCCCCATGCTTTGCTTACAAAGCACCGGGCCTAACAATGCACTAAGTGCACAATCACACCCATCTCATCCGATATTATTTGCCCTTTGCGAGGATCTCTAGTGGCTCAACGCTACGCTACTATCCCTTTCTTCATTCCCCCCTTCCCCCCCCCCCCCCCCCCTTCAGACTCTCGTCTTCGCTTATAGTACCCTTAAATTTTGAATTATCGATCGATTTTGTTATGTTAAATTATCCATAGAAAGTGAATTCGACTAGAAGTTAATATTTCTCATCGATATCAATTTTGCTCTTACTTTCGCGATCTTAAGAAGAAGAAAAAGAAAATAGAAAGAAAAAACATAATTTTGATTTTCATCCCCCAATCATTCGAAAATACATTTTCATTGATTTCTAATGAAAGGAAATAAAAAAAAACACAAAAATTGTAAATGTTGTATATTTTGAAATATATATTACTCACCGTCAGGAAATACGTGTCTCATTTTAAGGTAGCTTGTAGTTAGTCTGATTATACTGGCTTTGTCAAGTTGGGATGTGATGGCAGCCGGAAGTGGAAGTAGCTTAGCAAGTTCAAAAAATTCTTGATTTTCTTTCTCGCGACGAGACCGCGCAGCGTTTTTGCTTTTTTCCTTCATTACAACTTCTTGTGGTCCTGAAGTCGCGAGATTATAGCTATCGTTTTTGTTCTTGTTGTTATTATTATTATTATTATTGTTGTTGTTGTTGTTGTTGTTATTATTAACGCCGTTAATATCAATTTCGAAACTATTGTTCGTATTAATCGCATCCAATATTCCCGCCGATGTATTGCCGCCTGAAACAATGCAAAAAATAAAAATAAAAATAAAAACATATATTAAAAACCAAAACTTTTTTTTTGTTTATCAGGGAGATATAATATTGTGTCGTATCACAACACGCATGGTAGATTCATTCATGGTAATAACGCGCAAATTACAATCGCGTTACGTTACGTTACGTTACGTTACGTTACGTTTCTTAATCGCGGTGTATAATTTACGATATCAGCATACAGGGTGAATTAATTTAACTACTATACGCCTTGCGGTAGTTTGTCTAACCGCGTTTACCGTTAATACCAACATCTCATGTATTAATTTATGCATATACTTTAATATCAACATCTGAAGTTACGTACTTTACGTATTTTGCGATTTTTTTTTTTTTTTTCAATTATTTTACAACCCTTAGGGAATTTTTTTTTTTTTTTTTCTGTGTTTCTTTTTCTCATGAATAAAGAATAGAGATAAAAGGCTTTCGTATATCCGCGGAAATATCTGTCCGCATTATAACGCGGAGGGGTAAAGAAAAAAATAAAAATAAAAAATAAAAAAATACGTTGATATATGTATAACCCTGTATAACTCGAGAAGGAATACGATGATTTTGCAGGGATGATATGGCGAAGAGAAGAAGAGGCCATCCGGAGCACTGGCTTGCTTGCTTGCTTCCTTCCTTCCTTCGACATCGTTAAAACGAGCATTCTAACGATGGGTGCTACCAAGAGCAGAGATCCTCTCGCCTCTTCCAAATGGAAATTTATTATCGTCTGAATAATGGATTTTTTTTTTCTGTTTTTTTCATTTTTTCAGTCGACACGTTAGCCATATACATTTGCATTCACAATACGCCTCGATATACTATTATACATACACGGTATATATATATAATATGAAAATTTTTCTGAATTATTTATAGAAAGAAGAAGAAGAATTTGCTTCAAGTATAATGAAAACGGTGAAAAATTAATAAAAATCGTTGTTTCTATTCGTCAAATTTTAAGATCTTATGAATTTGATATGCGGAGAAATTTTGAAACAGCTTTAATATAGAATTTTTTTCTTATTATTTATATATATATATATATATATAGTTATTAACTTCATAGCTTCCGCATTCCCGAATGCATTTGTGTATAATATACATATAATATAGGTATATATTAACCCACACATGTTTAGGTATTGTATATTGAGGTCTATTCATGATATATAAGTAATACCGTAAAACAGCTTTACCCATACATATACGTATAACAGTTAAATGCGTAAAGCGCGCGCGCGTAACTCTGATTGTTTAAATATCGTATAGTCAACCGAGTACAATAGTTAGTTGAAAGAAAAAATCAAATAAAATAAAATGAAAATATTAACTCTTAAGAAAAATATAAAACGAAGTAAAGAAACTATCGTTCACAGAAATACGTACGCAGGAAAATGTATTCTAGGAAAACTTCCGCGTATGTATAATAATAATAATAATAATAATAATAATAATAATAATCACTAAGTTTTGCAATATTCTGAAACAACAGCCGCAATTCTATCCCACGTACCTATAAGTACCCGTGGATAAAAATTTCAGATTAATTCCGTTACGCACGAGAAATGAACAAAACTGAAATGAAAATTGACCTAGAAAATGGGGGGAAAAATATAAAAAAAAAAAAACTAAAATAAAAATACCCGGAATAAAAATCGTGTACTTAATTATGGAAATACACACACACACACACACACACAAACACATACCAGGACCTTTTTGCAACGTAGCAACTTGTCTTCTCTTCCAACTTTCGACGTACGGATTATTACGTGCCAAACCCGTTATAGCAGCAATTGGTCGAGGTCTGTGCGATTCGATCATCGGTGCCATTTTCGATAAGTGATAATAAAAAAAAAATATATATATATAATTTGTCAATTTCACTAATTTTCTTCTCTTTCTCTCTCTTTCTTTCTCTCAAGTATAATATGCAGCGAAAATTTGTCCCTCTTAACTCGTTTCACAGAAAATTAATTTAGTAAATTTTTATCACACAATTCAAAGCTGCAGCTATAATAATCGCAAGTGCAGAATTGAGACCGAACAAAAAAAAAGAAAAAAAAAAAAAACAAAAACTACCACGTGCATTTTTTATACCGTATAGACAATAAACTGGGCGAAAGTACAATAATTAGAAAAACAAAAAAAACGATTCTTTTTTTCTCTTTTTTTTTTTGGTTTGAAAGTTATTTTTACTCCGATAAGCATAAGGTTACACTTAGAGATTCTATGATCCTTAAACCACCAGGACTGTCCGTCCGCGTTGTCAGCAAGAACTGACTGATTCCATGAACGTACGATTCTTACCCTCATGTTGTCTCTGTCAGCTGGGGATACCCGCTCTCTATACCTCTAGGTAGGTAACACCCAACACTCAGCACCCTTATTTTAAGCCCCACCCTTACCAGGGTCAGACTGGAGAGAGGGACTCCTGCATCCTCTCTCTCTCTATTTTTTTTTTTTTTTATATATATGAATATATACGCAGGCCTATGTACAACTTGCATTTATGGTTGTATGAAACACACACACATATGTATGTTACATAACAAAAAAAGGGAGAAAAAAAAAAAAAGAAGAAATTGTTCTTCCTTCTATTAAGGTGTGAAAAAAAAAAAAAGAAAAAAAAAAATGAGGCAGAAATAAAACTGCCTACTGTAGAATAACGTCATGGGTGAGTAAGGAAAAGTCCTGAAGTTTAAGAAGAAGAAGAGTCCCGAGTCTATCCCTTGAACGTTGAGGTTCGAACTTTGGCCCATCAGCAAAAAGAGGGAGTTGGGGTAGGAGGTGGTAAAATCAAAGGGAAAAGGCAATTGCTGGTGGCTGTACTGTTCCCGTTGACGAGACTGACGGCCTACCCGACCCCCCGGGGATTGCGCACGCTAAGCTGCTATAGGGGGTCTTGTCCTCCCCCCCTAGGTGGGGAAAGCCTGGGAATTTTAGGATCAGGAACTCTTTCGTCTGTATTTAACACCTCATAAACACCCACGGTCATCAGTTTTAATTAACACTTCAAATCTGATACGCAAATCATCTTTATACTAAAACTAAAAAAACAACTTTCTGCGCTTTTTCCTTGGATTGAAATTCGTTTCAAAATCATATATCTAAACGCTGCTCAAAATTTAGGAATATATTTACCGTTACATTATGATCTATGCAAGGTATAAGAATTTCGAAATTCAAAACATAAGGAAGCATAGGATGTTATGATCGGATCTCTTTTTTTCTTTCGAAAGAAACGAGAAGAATTGATTATTGTTTATTTTCAAGGAACAAGGGATTCAATCTTAAATCCAATGCTTCAGGATTTTATGAACACCTTTATAAAACGTGGATATATCCTGAAAACGATAAGGCAATACGTTTTTTTTTTTTAATTTTTTTCATCATTTTGAATCAGGGTACGATTTTCTCAGATTCAGGAATAAAATTCGTAACTTTATGAGGTAGAAATTTGATGAGAAAAACAAGCTTTCAATGTCATTTTTCAATCAAATCTGACAGAAGGTTGTCTTCCCTAATTCTGTCTTCGACCCTAAAGGAGTCAATAAACTTCGTGAAACTTTACACTTGCGAGAATTTTGTCTGACTAGAAAAACAAGGATACTATACCCAAAAGACACATGTTTCCGATTTTCACTTGCTTCTGCACAAGTGTAGTCTGGGCCTGAAACCTGTAGCCTTAAAGCAAGGTAGAATTGTGTATAATAAGCGGGCACAGAGAGAGAGAGAGAGAGAGAGAGAGAGAGAGTGTATACATATACCTAGATAGTTTGAGTTCGGACAACAGGTAGAGAAAAGCTTGTCGCTTAATGCAAAACATGTGTTTAAATACGGAGTGCAGTGCAGCCGAAAAGGTGCAGTATAAGTAATAGGTAAAGGTAACGGTTATTGCTTGGGAAAAATAAATCTGGAGAACACGTGTTTCTAATTTACTATTAAGGTGCGTTAGAGCGCCTTAGGGCAAGTGGCATATTTTATAAGTGTGAAAAATTTTTGCGCAGGTACCTATTTGCGTTTAGTTTAAACCTGCCAGTTTAAAATATCCAGATGCTATTTTACGTATTTGTGCTAAATTTGATCGATACACGTAAAGAAATTTTCTGTTGAAGTATTTGGCAAATTGGAGCAAGTAGCCTGCAATATGCCAAATACTAAAATTTTGCTAATTAATACTGCAAAAAAAAAAAAAAAGTGCTGTCCATATATTCACTGTTGAGATTGTAAATTCAACAGAAAATTTCTTTACGTATACTTTTATGGGATGGCATTGATCCTAGTTTTCTATTTTCATGGCTACAATGATGAGAAAAAAAAATTATACATGTTTAAGTTTGCGTTTGAGGAATTGACCTATAAAACTGTTAGGGTTAATAGGTAGGTATATATACCTGTAATCATTTTTCTATGAATAATTTCGCGGAAGGTAAATGTATGAAGGATGATTGATGAAAGGGGGGTGCGGTTCTTGGAATCGTCCTTTTTCTAAAACCTGGGGAATCCCGCGACTCGGAGTACCCATACTAGATTATTATTATTATTATTATGGTGTCTGTTTAGAAATTTGGAAATAATGGACGAGCTCGATTTTAACATTTTCATATTCAAAATATTCTGCTTATTATACACCGGATTTAGTACCTGCAGTTCTATGTGTTTTCCCAAGTGCCTAAAGCCCGTCTATACTACTTATTCACTTTTCTTATGGTTACTGGTGGCCGGACAGTATACATCCCATAATATAAATTATATTGTACTCTATCTATCTATTATTTACCTGCACAAAACCCGGAATTTAATTTTTCAAAACGATAGGATTATACATTTTTACCCATTACTCAAATGTGCGAATTTTTAATCAACGCTACATTCACGATAGTAAATAATACACTGGAAATGAAAATTCCAGTCATTATCATTCATCTCAAAGAGGGGTGTAAAAAAAAAAGATTTCGTCTAAATTGAATAATTCCCAGTTTTCCCCATTTATTTTTTGCCATTTCTATGGAAGACGTGAATCGTGACGGTTGAATGAAGATTTTCACTCTTCTCCCAAGTCCCGTCGCTCGAATGCATGCATAGCCGTATAACTTCGGTTCTGTTGTAGCCATACCTACCTACCTACCTATACCATTTGTAAAATTGGGTATGTTTCTAGATGTCAGGCGTAAAAACTTATATCGCAAAGTCGTATAATAAATCTATATAGCGTTGAAAGAAGAAAAAAGAGAAAAAAAATTTTTGTTAAATAGATATACAGTTTAGAGAACGAAGTTTTAGACTCGTTTTAAATCGTCTAGAAGTTAGTTTGACGAACCTAGGAATGACGCGGCGGGGCGGTAGATCTTCGACGTTCGTGACCGTCTCAATACGTTTAGAAAACTGAAATTCCGGCACGAGGCACGACCCGGCAACCACCAAACGGCTTAGCTATTTCTACTACGTCTATATTCGTTAGTTTACGTTCTTCTATGTAGACTAGAAGATATCCACCGTTGTATTTAGACGCGTATAACTATAGTATACACCATATACATACATATATATATATATATATATATATATACACCAGTATAAGGGATGCATATAAGGGGGTGAAACTGTTTTTCCTTCCCACAACCATCTCCCGCGCTACACGATACCTTTTCACAGATTCCGCATTCAGCAAACGATACATCATATTTCAAGACAATCATATAAGACTAGAAGGGCGATGGAAAAAATTCATTTTATATTTATCTATGTGACTACGCATTTTTAACACGATTACCTAGGTCAGGAATTCGAAGTTTTCTAATTCAAGATATGTACCGTAAAAATTATTGTGAAATTTTTCTTTTTTTATTCTATAATATAATTCAATTCTCTTCGTGTTCTAATTATAAAAAATATTTGTATAATTTCGTTATATTTATAATAGTTATATATATATATATATATGTTTTTATGTATAGTTTTGTGTAGCAAGGGATTGGGGTTTGGTCGCGTAGCTGTGACGTAAGATTATACAGCCAAGGCCTAAATTATTAGCATACTTCGTGTCCCAGCATCCCTTGCGCAGTTTATGTCTCTTCCAAAGAGGAGAAAAAGAGAGGGATTCAGAGAGGGAGTTAGAGAGGGGCGGGTTTTAGGAGATAGAGAGAGTGAGAGAGATCAGAGGAGTGAGGCGTCGGCATAACGTTATAGATACATAAACCATCGTACTAAAAGAACAAATATCCGAATAAGCCCTTTCTTCTCCATTCGGGAGTTGAGAAATCCAATTTACTGTTTGCCACTCTCTCTTTCTCTCTCTCTATCTCTCTCTCACTTCAGAACGTAGATATCAGCTAAGCCTAAATCATCTTTTCAGCCCTTTAAAGAGAATCAATTTATCTCTCAACTTCCTTTAGTCTATATATAAATTAAAATGATCATTTATCTTTTTTTTTTTTTTTTTCTTGCAATTATTTATCATTCATATATAAAAAATGTATATAAAAAAAATTCTGCGTCTTTTACGTCACAAACAACCATACGCACATACGAACATACATATGTACTTTACTTAAGGTTCTCGTACGTTGATCGCGCATTGCGGATTTACCCTATGAAAACATCGAGCAAACGAGTAAATCTCTGTAAATATTGTTAAGCTTGTCTCGTTCTATTCTATACTATTCTATACTATACGTAGTATGTAGCTTGTACATAGGTATATATGTGTACAATATGTTTGTACAAAAACTACTAGATCACGTGCGCCCTTCCGTATACTTAATATAGAAAAAAAATATACATAAGTACTATACTCATCCGCGTATTTCATTAATATCAAAACTTTTACTTTTCCGATAAGGAAAATTAGTAGTAAAACGTCTTGTCGTCAAAATTTTACGTGTTTTGTATTGTTTTTTTTTTCTTCTTTCAAGTTTTCCCCAAAAAACACATCCAATTCACCCTTATACAGATGGATAATCTTTCCTACTTCTACTATATAGTACTATATACAATAACCACGAGTGAGCTAGAGTATGGTGGTTTGGCTCGAGTCTTAAACTATGCGTCTTAGTTTATGATTCTTGACATAATGCTGACGTGATATAGACTATTTTGCTGACTCGCCTTAGTCGTATCTGCGCGAGGGCCTCGACAAATCGTGTTAGTATGTTGGCATATGTGTAGACGACACATATAGAGAGAGAGAGAAAGAAAAGAGAGGTGAAAAAAAAGTGCTGGAGTAACGAACCCTTATGCATTTTGTACACATAATAATATGTAGTTACACGAACAAATTTAAAAACTTTTTAATACCTACATGGTTTAGTATTGTGTATTATGTTATAACCAACCTACTGGTACATAATGTATACCTAATGTGTACATTTGACTAAATATACAATATTCAACAATACAGGAAAATGTAACATATGTACAACGTACTATAATGTTATATTTTTTGAAACAAATCCAACACCTTACACAAGGTGAACCATATACCTATATATGAACCAGGGACTCTAAGTACCATAAAGTTGTGTTACTTTGTTCGCAGGACTTCGATGTCGCGTAGTCTCGTAACCTGAATCTTAAAAACTAATTACATGAAGTAAATAGCAACATGGTTCTTATAGCTATCGAACAGTAACAAAAGTGCTTGCATGCAACAGGATTAAGAAAAATATTCATATTTCTTACATTGTAGACATTGCAAGGATTTATATACTTATATGAATTGCGATTAAACATCTATTGATGTACAAAACGGTTTTTGGCTTATCATTAATTCGAATAATCGAATTAATCAAGTAGACAATGATTTAGATGAAATTTTTTTGCAACCGTATGACACATGGATATAATACATAGAACAAAAAACAGGAGCCAGAGATGTAGGTACGGTGGGACCAGCCAGGTTGATGGGTTTGCCAGGGTTTATTGATTACGAATTCGAGACTCTGTTTAGACGCCTGCTCCACGGTTGAAACCCGATAGTCTCAACCTCAGGAGGCAACAGCCGGACCAAATCAAAAATCCCACAACTTTAGTTAACTGTATACACAACGTGTGTATTGCCTTTATGGTTTGAATTCCGTAGATCGTTGATGAAGATTTTGATTAAAAATTGAAAAAAAAAAAAAAAAACACAAGTATAAGCCTCTCCAATGTGCCAAATACTAGAATTTTGGTAATTTATAATGCAAAAAAAAAGTGATGTCCATATATTCACTGCTGAGATGGATCATATAATGCATGTATCAATATATAAATCGTGTTACGTATATTGGGTGGGTATACGTATACGTGTGACATCTGTCCTCTAGCATGAAAATGTACCAATGTGTACATGAGCGATAAATTTAATCTGGATTGGAGGCTGGTAATGGGCCTGACAAATAACAATTAGTAGAAGGACAATCAGTATAACTCCTAGTCGCTGCAGCACGTCGACCCTCGCGTATATAACTTCGAACCTCTCGATTCACCCCTAACTGCGTGGTGGAGGAACATGAACGAAACGGAATGGGAATGGGAATGGGAATAGGAATGGGAATCAAACTTCCTCCCTCGTTTTGTTACCAACCAACACAGTGTAGGGGTTGAACGAACAACTCGCCCCTAAATCCTAAACCAGCTGCATGAGATGGGGGAAAAATCATGAAAGGGAGGTGGGAACGGAATGGAATGGAATGGAATGGAATGGAATGGAACGGAATGGAACGGAATGGAAAGAGATGAGAGCAGACCCACCCACGGGTGGAGCCCTTTAGTTTGCACAACCCAACCTCGTACCAGCCCTTATACCTCGCCACTTCACCCTGACGTTAAGTGTGACTGATCGGTGTACCGCTGTACGAACCTATCCAAAATGGCGACGGGGGTACGTAAACGGTATTATAACTTTCTGTATAACCTATAAGGGCGACATGTTGGTTTTAAAAAATAAAACCAAAACTAAAACCAAAACCACAACCAAAACCTAAAAGGATCTTCGTTTATAATTTCCGTCACTTTAGGGGATGCGAAAAGCGTTGCTTTCGATAGAAAAAATCACTTAGTTGATATCCAAAGTTCCTAACAGTGAAAATTTTGGATTTCAATATCACAGATTCAGAGTTTTTAGAAAAGGTATATTGACAGAAAAAAAAAACTGATTGACAAAACTTCGTAACTAAGAATACCAGAGATTCAAAATTCCGGAAGCTATATGAAATATTCGCGCATGTATTCATTCAGTGTTCAATAACTCGGGTTGTATTGATCGTATCGAAACGAATTATAAGAGGTCAAATTAACAATCTTGAGATTCATAATTCTATCAATAATTTATCATGACATCATTAAGTATAGCATTAAAATCGAAATATACTGTTTCCATTTTCGTGTAATATTTTGAATTTATAGCTGTAAGTTAAATGAGCGTATATATCTCTTCCACAAATATTCTACAACATATACCAAAGACTAAAGCAAGAGCCTTTAGTCTTTGATACCTGTTATCTTAATAACTGCAACAATTCCGTGCAAAAATGGATAATTGATGACGGATGTGTTTTCTTCCAGGTCACGTTCTCTATCGAAGATGATGTCAGCTCTCTGCGCACGGTAATATTTAGTTATTACATCTATATCTACCTTTATTTTATTTTATTTTTTTTTACTTTTTCTATTTTTCATATTTAAACGTTGTGCCCATATATCTGTAACACGCATAATATGTAACTAAACGGCCTATACTTCATTAGAAATGAAATGATATTCGAAGAAACTTGACACACATTTATCTGAGCATATTTATCGCGAAACTAAAACGATGATTCAAGCGCTAATTTCTCATTGCCGCAGTGATATTAAAAATATACTGGAAAAAAGTTTGAGGATTCGAACGAGACAACTGACATGTTTGTCGGTCTTAAGCCAGGTGCAGGGTTCATAAAATATAAGGGTGTAGATATTTCACGCATTCCAAATACGTCTCACTGCAGTCTTTACTGGTTATTATCACCTCCACGCTTCTAACCTTTTTGCCCTCTTCCCACACACATACACACATACACAAACGCACACATACATACATAGGTTTATGCGTATAAACAGAGAAAGTAATTACGTTGGAATACAGAGACTCTTAGCGTCAATCATAACGTCGTCAACTCAACGAGATAGACTCGTAAATCGAATAGGTATAGAAAAACGAAATTGATACGTTAAACGATCGATTATTTTATTCTAATTTAAAGAAATGAATATAGATTTTTTATTTTTTTTTTATTTCTAACCTGGCGAATGATTGAGTGCAAAAATCGCTGTTCTTTTGACTGCAAAATTTAAAGATGTAGCGATGTAAGATGTAAAAGATGCAAGAAATTAGATAATTTTTTCAAGTACCTATTTTTTTTTTTTTCACGAATATTTTATTTAATTGCGAATTTATATTGGCGTGAAGAAAAGCGAGTCGCGTCGGTAAGTTTTGAAGTTGGATTGTGACTCGAGATTTCAGAACCTTTGGGATTCGTTTCGCCACTAAACCATATGCCATACTACCTCGAAATACAAGAGTTGAGTAGCGTTAGGGATTTGTGCTATAACTACTCTGCGAATACCTTGTCTGGAATAACTCAGAGATATACTGTAGTATAATGTTATATTTTGAATATTAAAGACGGGGTATACATAGCTAATAGTGTGAACGTATTTGAAAAAAAAAAACCAATATATGCATATATATACATATGTATAAAAATTTAATTACTTCCTATTTTTTATTATCGTTTCGCAATGTTTTGGTTACATTTTCTTTTTTTTTTTTTTTTCCGAACAGTTTAAAAACGCGCGACGTCTTTCAATGCACTTTTGATTTCCTGTATACGTTATTGTGTACCTTGTCAATAACAAGGAATAGTTATAATATGGTAAGGACTTAAATAACTCGCGTAGAGAATCTCGTGGGAACGTGGAGTTATGCATATGTTAATAAAAAATTTCACCTTCTGGGTTCAATCCTTTAAAATATAAGACCGTTATAAGACGGAGCGAAAAATGTTTGAGACAAAATTTGTGGGGCAAGAATAAAGGATGATTTTAGCTTCTATGAAATTTTTTGTGGCATCGACGGAAAAACCGATTTTCATAAATTGAAGAAAAAATAATGTTTTAATGTATCTTTAACGTCGTATATGGACGAACTGCAGATCCGAGTAAGGTTCGAGTTATAACTCGACAATTATAATCTGGGGCAAAAAATGTTTTAGACAAAATTTGTAGGGCAAGAATAGAGGATGATTTTAGCTTCTATAAAATTTTCTGTCCTATTATGAGAAATCCTTGTTTAAAGTCACAGAAATTTTTAGTAAAATTTTACTATATGCAGCGAGGATTAGTCATTGATCGTTAAATAGAGAGAAAAAAAAAATGGTGTAGATCGCATACGAAAATCGCGTACATACCTATACACGTTAATACTACAATGTTACGATGATCGTTATATGGGACCTTGGACTCGCGGGGGATCGAGGTAACAAAGATGTTATGCTGACGATGCGCGCGAGTACGAAACGAACGGTGAAGAACTCTGCACTTATAATTATATATATGTATATATATATCGGTGTTAGGATGTAGTCACGTTTTTTTTTTTTTTTTTCTTTCTGCTCCTTCTTCTTCTTATTACGAAATTTTATACATAACTTTGTTATTTAATCGACGAAAAAACAAAATAAAATAAAACAGAAAAAAAAAAATTGTTTTCTATTTACTCACGTCAAAAACACGAAACGATTTAATTCATTAACGTCCGCCGGTCGTAGCTGCGCATCGCTGAATTCGAGGTTTTAAATTATCTGTAAATTTATAGATATCTAAGTATACATATTCGTCCTTCTTCTTCTTCTTCTTCTTCTTCTTTCTCCTTTTTCTGCTATTCTATTCTATTTTCTATTTTTCTCTTTTTCTATTTCTTTCTTTCTTTCTTTATATCAATAATTTATTACTCGGCAAAGGCCGACGACCAGTCGAGTCTAGAACAGCGAAATAAATCGAGGCCTGAAGTTAATTGACAAGAATTTTAAATTTCGCGCGTGAAAGGGCATCGAGTTCTACCGCGACTAAACGCGCGACCCCGCTGGCTGACCCAAAGCGAGTTATTTTACGATTTTCATATGATTTTTTTTTTTTATTTCATTTTTTCATTTTTTCATTTTTTAAATTCTACAACTCTCTTTCTCTCCACCCTATATTCGTCGCATTAGACATACATTAACAAAAAATGAAAATTTCTTAATTTTAATTTTAAAAAAATAAACTATAGCCACTTATATCATCGAATTTATCATAATATCGAGTATTACTTACGTTTCATTATACGATATAGGTCGAATCTCAAGTAATTATTATCAACCTTGAAATTAAGCTTTGTCACGATATTAATAATAATAATAATAATAATAATAAATTAATAATAATAATGAATAACAGAATTTTAATTTTTTAATTAAACGTCACATTTTCGACCAGCGAATTAACATATCCGTATCTGTTTTTTTATTTTTGTTTTTGATTTTGCGCGCGAAAATTTCACTCAGTTTTTGTTTTTTTTTATTTTTATTTTTTAATTTTTCTTTTATTTTTCTCTTCACATTTTTCTAAAGTGTCTTTGACGTTGAGACGAGACGACGCAGAATTTGCTCAAGACTATATCTTGAGCAAAACTAAAGACTCACTTCTTGGGTCTCGCACTTGGGGACTGCAGGGGTGTCACGTATCTCCCCACTCCAACTCGTTTCTTTCACTCTCTGAGTCATTTATTCTCTCTTATATGTAACTCATATACATACATACATACGTTCATACATACCTAAATAAATATATATATATATATACATAAATAGATACATATACCTATACAACATAACTACATATGCTTGAATACTTATTTCGTTCTAACTCCAAACGTTTGACTTTAGCCGTATAGAAGAATAATTATAGGACGAAAATAAAAAAAAAAAAAGTACAGATTTTCATTGTTCCTTCCTTTCTTTCGGATCTTGTTTCCCAAAAACGTCAAGTAGAATAAGAGGATAGAAATTTTTCGAAAAAAAACGGTCAAAAGTTTGTCAATAATTGGTTTTCTTATTTTTTTTTTTTTTTATTATTTTCATCTTTCATTATTATTATTATTTCATTTATTTATTCATTTTATTTATTTAAATTCGTACACCTATAATAGAAGTAGTATATAAGTTTTCAGTAGTTCAAATTATGCAGCGTAGGTAGGTATATCTGCTCGTCTTATGTGAGTGTTATAGCAGCAGGCTGCACCGCGCGGGGTCAAGTTTGTACGAAATATCGAATTTCGTGTTTCTACACATGTCGAAACGTTTAGCATAGTCTTCGGTTTATGACACCCCCCCCCCAAAAAAAAATAAAAAAAAAAAAGACAGAGAGAGAGAGAGAAAGAGAGAGAAAGAAACAAAGAAAAAATGCTTTACAGCTGGGTCGGGCGGTCAGTTTTTAAGATCTCAAAGATTTTTTTTTTTTTTTTCCTCAACAGTCAATGAAAAATCACCCCGTACAAATTTTTCCGCATTTTTTTTTTATTTTTTATTTTCGCTCGTTTTATTGTAAAAAAATAAATAAAAAATAAGAAATGTAATAATTATTATTATTCATCATAATAAAAGTCATTAAACTCGTGCGTGAGAACAGGGAATTCCTTTGTAAAGATATATAATATATATAAAATATATATTTGAAAATCTATATATAAGTATATATGTATATGACCGGGTCTTATTAGTTATCTTGGGTTCAACGCTATATGGTATATAGGATATGAAATTTATGTTTTCCTGTGTTTATTGTTATTAATTTCTGACGCTTTATACGGATCGACTGCATCACCGACGACGTCGACAGTATAATGATTTATTTAACGCAGGCCCACTTATTACATACATACATACATATATTATATATATATATATCGTCGAAATTTAAACACGTTGAGGATTAAGAGTTTAGCTGATTATCCAAGCGAGAAGCTGTTTTGGCTACGTATAACATTCACATGAAATTTCTATATAATATATTATTTATAATTATAATTAATCTAATTAAAGATACGAGTCTATTACAGGTATCTAAATACTTCAACTTAAGGTAATATTACTCGATATATAGTTATATATATGCACGTGGTATGGGTACAGGTCTTTTAGTTACTGAATTGCCTAAGAACTGTTTACGCACGTGCCAGGATGTTGTAAGCCATGCACCATGTACGCGGGGGTTTCATTCAATTATTGCTATTGCTATTACAAACTTACTATTATTAGCTATACCTAACTTACCTCTATACGTACGTCCAATAGACTAACTACGAACGTCCCTTATATATATATATATATATACTAAACTTATATATGAATTAGTATATACGACCTAGCATAGAAATATATTTTTCTAAATATGTTATAGAAAAATGTATACGTGGTCAATTTCGCTCTACCTTATATACTGTTTTAAAATTAAAATTGTTTCTTTTCTTATTTTATGTTAAGAAAATTATCTAAACGCATAAATAATTTAAAATAAAAAAAAAATTATTACCACTATAGCTGGGTTTGAGATAGTATAAGTTATGTACCAATGTGGGGGTGTATAATATGTCTTGAAGTTAACTGGCTATACGCCTGTCTTGAAAAACACGTAAAAAAGATTGAAAATACGCAACATCGTAATCCCTCGGTAAGACTTAACCCCAGATATGTGTGTATATATATATATATATGGGAGAGAACTGGGTAGGTGGAGGGTTCTAATAGAATCTTTCGAGTAAAGTTAAGAAGAAAAAAAAGAAAGACACACATAGGATTTGAAAACTGGAGTAAAAAAATTAAAATAAAAGAGAAGAAGAAAGAAAGAAAAAATAAAATAAAATAAGGAAATATATATATACTATAGCTATATGTCCAACTGCGTGACGTGACGTGACGTGACGTGAGTGGGAGGAAAAACAAAAAAACAAAAAAAAAAAAAAAAAAACAACCCCGTGCGCGTTAATTTTTAGAAAAAGAAACATCCCACATTAGTATACTACACCTAGTAACGTTAGAGAAGAGCGAACAGCTGCATTAACCGTAGTGTATCTACTAAGTTAACTTTACTGGGGTTTTAGGGTTCGAAATAAAACTCGAATATTAGCCAAGGGCGAAGAATTTAGAGTCAAGGCACAAGGGCGGAATTCCCCCCGTAACCTCCGCAATATACTGCAACACGCGTATATATGTGTATATCCTTGTATTTTCTATATACTTTGAGGACGCGGAAGGATCACGTCCTGTGACATTACATATAGGGGAAACTATATGGTTGATTGCTGTAGTAAACGACTTTAGGAAACTACAGCTACAGCTACAGCTACAGCTTCATCTTTTTTTTTTTTTATTTCTTCACGTTTCTCTGATTCATAATAGAAAAAAAAAGGGTTTCTTGTGGTACCAGTGGATTCCTATTTAAAATCTAAGACCAATATGATCAATGATCAATTAAGTCGAGGGAACGAACGTTCTCGGATAAAAATCATTCGAAATTATAGCCAATAGTAGAACAGCTAAAAGACTGCTTCGCAGGGACGCAACCGCTGATTTAACGGATCTTGCGCAGTGGTTCCATGGTTCATACCATAAACAAAGATCCCGTGATTGGTCGGCTGTCTTTGTAGCTGATCTATACAGACGGCGGTACGAATAGAACAGAATCTTTAGATGATCGCTAACGAATTCAATCAGCGCGGCCCTGAATTCGTATTATTTAATTTTTACGAGGAATCCACGGATACCATTAAGACATAACAGATACGTTTTTGTCCTGTTTTTCATATACAGGATTTAATCATATTTGATAAAATATAATCTTTGTATATGCAGAGATGAGTCCGAAGATCTATCCCCCCCCCCCCCCCATATCTCAATTATAATATTATATTGTGTCGAAAAGAATATCTCCGATAGATCTCTATACTATTAAATATCGATGTATTTTATAGGTATGGTGTATCTTAAATCGATATCTCTTTATACTATGAAGATAAAAATCGCGCGTGGGAATTTCAGACATATGTAGTAGGTATACGCCTTAAGAATCTCTGATCCTGGTCCAGCATACATACCTAGGTATATCCCTATAATAAACGTTTACGTACGATTATGAGTGTGAGAAAATATAAATCGTCAGCCTTTTTTTTCTTCATAAATTCAAGAATAATTAATTAACTTATTAATTTTTTATTTTTTTTCAATATTAGGGTGCTTTTTTTGGAACGACTATTTTTTATTTTTTTCCAACTCCCCATTGAAAATCTTGTAGTAGACGTCGAATAAGGAATCCTGTTTAATTTTTAGCTCCTAATTCCAATTCTAAGTACTCGCACTTTTCTTTTTAAGTTTTCCTATGCTAAAAGCATGTAAATATTACTACTTTTTCTTTAGCCGCGCACAACTCAGCCGCATTTCAATGGATTGTTCTCATCCAAGAGTCATTTGACAGAGAATTTAATGTTCTTCAAAAGTGCCCATGATAGTTTGATTGATTTGAAAATATTGAACTTGACATTTTGTTAGAATTTTATATTTCAAAAAATCAAAGTCCTTATATCTTTTGAAATACTGGTTTGAGAGACTTTATTCATAGGACTTTTTTGTAGAGAAATAAATTTCCTACAAAATTGTCGAAAAGTTTTTTTCTCCAAGTCCAACTGTTTATTCGCCCACAGTGAGGAAGAAGAATTATGCATAAAATCGACTTTGAAGGCTCACACAGGTGCAGCGGTTGAAATCACAGCCAAACTACCTTAGGCACTTTTGAAGAACACTAAATTCTCTGTAAAAAGAGTCTTGGATGAGAACAATCCATTGAAATGCGGCTGAGTTGTGCGCAGCTAAAGAAAAAGGAGTAATATTTACGTGCTTTTAGCATGGGAAAACTTAAAAAGAAGAGTGCGAGTAGGTACTTAGAATTGGAATTAAGAGCTAAAAATTGGACAGGATTCCCTTTTCGACGTCTACTACAAGATTTTCAATGGGGAGTTGAAAAAAAAAAAAAAATAATCATTTCAAAAAAAGCACCCTAGTATATATATTTCGATCGCGGTAAGAAAATACGCGCAGGTTCATTATACATTATGGAGCCGCGTTTGGTACAGGTATAGGTGTATATAACAAAGGAACAGCAAACGAGTGTTATACGACTTGGTAATGTTTATTTTTTCATTGGTTTCTTTTAGTGTTAACGAATACTGTCCACACTGCATGGGCCAAGGGCCAATGTCGCACAACCTATATCCACGCTGCATTGCATGCATGCAGCGCAGTGCTACAGTCTCAAGTATTCAAGATACACCAAATATACTTACTTTTTTTTATTATTATTACCTATATGTACTTATGTAGGGTGTATGTACATGTACATATATACCTAGCCGTCGCATTACCTTAGCATAGGTATATTACAAACGAAAAATGCCGCTATGGGGAAAGGGGGGGGATTTTTGTTTCGATCTTATAAACACATGATTCTATTACACTTATCATATTTATACTGATTTTTTACGCGCAATCAGAAAATTGCAATTACCTATACATACATACGTGAGAAAGATTTTCACTCTCGATCTTATTCTCAATTTCGGTAACAGAACTCTTGTCAGCAAAAAATGCTGGCCGATTGTTTAGTTATGTACTTGTATATATACCGTGTATGTGTGTCAATTGAATAGTATATAAGATATGTATGAGTATATCTATAGGTACAATACATACGTGCGTATATGATGCGTGATTATACGATATATAAAATACTATATTATGTATATCGCCCGCATGTGTATTCATATATACATATATGTAGAGGTATAGTTCTCGCACAACGTGGTGGGTCTAAAAAAAACTGTTTTTTTTTTTTGTTGTCTCTCTTTTTTTTTGCTCATATTATAATAGTTTATGTATTAAATTATTAAGGTAGAGGGTTTAAGGTATCTGTGCCAAGTGCCCTAAGTCCTGAGTCCTGAGCCTTGAGCCTCGAATGTCACTTTTATGTATTTACTCCAAGATTTCGACACAATTTTTATTTAAAAAAAAAAAAAAATTTCACCTGATGCACCTGGGTGATAAACTAAACCCATCATTTTTCTTTGCACACTTTATTTATATTTATAACTCGTAATTTTTCACACACACACATTATTCGCACTATTTTAATTATACATCATAAATTTCGGGTTAAACCCTTAGGCGATCTTTTTTTGTCGCGACGGAAGTTAGTTTTTGTACATAATAGATAATAGTTTGATCTGGATCGTGTACGTGAGATTACCTAAAAAAAGAAAACTTCGAATTCTTCTTATTCTTTTAAAAAAAAAAAAATGTAATCTGTATATCGCAGGATAGTTATACGATTATAATTATGAACTCTGCATTTGTCGACCCGTCGAATTATGCGACTGACCGAAAACTGAACGGTAGAATCCGGTCTGAGGGTTGCGGATTCGCGATTGAACGTGACCTCACAACGTTAAATACGATCAGGCCCAAAAATCCGCCCCTCCAAACAGCCTCGTGCATAAAATTATGACGAAATTATGTATTATGAAAATTCGATAAAAATGAAAAAAAATAAAACAAATAAAATGAGGAAACGCTTAACTTTAATAAGCATACCTGTGGATAAAATAATCATTGCGATATTTTGTATATTTAAAAAATTCATAATATATGACGTAATATAAAATTTATGAATCAACTACTATTTCTATTTATATATATATATATAGGTATACATATAAATATTTAAATTCGTATTAATTATAGAACAAACCTTTGTTAATTATATATGCTTGATAAATCAGCTAGAATTATAACCGCAGTTGTTCGTCCCAATGAATCCAAGGGCAATAGCTTGAAGAATTATAGCCCCGTTACATCCCTTCGTAAAAAGAATTTTTTATCATATTATACTGTCACACTTCATAGTTTCATATTTAAAATCACTTTTAAATAAATAAATGAAAAAAATAAAAAAAAAATAAAAAAAAAAAACAATTATTTCAACTATAATAACGTATACAGAAAAAATAATATTATATATTATTATTATAATATATAATATTATATATTATATATATATAATATTATATACTATATGTATACATAGGTTTTTTTAATTTACATACATAAAATAAAAACGTCTTGTACGTACGAACTGCATTTTTATTATTTACTTTTTTAAATATTATTTTGAATATTAATTAAAAATCAAAAATTATCATCGATTTAAAATTATAGTTATCATCATTATTTATTAATGATATACAGCCTTGATTAGCCGTATACATTTCACCCGCGATTTAACAACCCATCAGGATTTACAAGCATTTTTTTGTTTTTTTAAACTGTATTAATTTTTTTTTTTTTTTTTTTTAAATACGTTTTTGAAAAATGGCGGCTAAAACTCTTACTTTTCCCGTCAGGATAAGAGGTCAGTTATTCGTTTGTATCTATATTTATTTAGGTATATTTTTTTTTAGTAATACTTTACATATTATTGATAATTTCTCTGTATATAGGTTATAATATATACTGTTAAACGTTATTCATTCACGACGCACGTGTCTCTCGTTCTAATTTAAAACAATGCCGAACGTATCCAGAAAGATTCCGGTGCACGGTGCCCGCTTGACTCCTTTAGGATCGCTTTACTAAACTTCGTCAATCTTCGGGGGACCGCCCACAGGCACGCCTATTTCCGAATCATCAACCAATCAGTGAACCGTGTTAGCTTCAGAATACAAAAGACTATCGTCTGACTACCGGTGCGCAACACAGGGAACAGAAACAAGTTACTTATTATTCACTGTATTTCTGTATATACAGGGGAATAGGCCACGCCTACTATAACAACATTCGATAACTACTAATTGTGGGCGGGTACTGACACACCCATTTATCCATTCTTCAAAATCATACCTAACAGTTTCCAGACATCCGCGCACGCATTTGTGAAAAACACACCTGTATAGGTGCTGTGCGAACCCCTCCGACACCATCGTCGCGATACTATAACGCGCAGGGATTTTTATACAGGGTGACTTTTTTCGATGGACAAAAATATGCCCCTTTCTCTCTATTAACGCGACTAATTTTTTTTTTTTTTTTGTATTTCATTTGAAAATATCTGTCTTATCATTTCGTAATGATAATTGTCATTATAATAATTATTTCAATTAGCGCGATGAGAAATAATTTAAAAAAAAAAAAAAAAAAATTATTATTATTCTTCGTACTAAGAAAACTTTAGTTATTAATTATTGTAAGTGTATAAGGTAGGTGTAGGTGTGTATACTATATATATATAAATGTATAGTAGACTGTGGGAACCTTAGGAGCAGGTAGGTATATGCAGGATATTGTAAGCGGGTAAGGTACCCGGTAAGAAATTTTATAACATAAGAAAATTGTTTCCAGATGTGCCAAAGTGTTCATATACATATTTGAGTAAACTCGTGTTGCCCAAAACTGCAGTTCAGAGATACAGTGTATATATATATATATATATACACACCTACATACTATATCACTAGTGCACAGGTATATACCTGTAGTTTCCCACGGATAGAGAACTAAGCAAGTGCATAGCCAATTACTATTCCGGTACACGAAGTTATGCCAATTTTAAAGAAAAAATTTTTCACGCCCCAAACTCTTGTCAAGTGTCTGGGAATTTTTTTTTTTTTTTTTTTCAACAGTTGAGTAGTTGCTCTATGAAAGTCATAAAATTTATATATTCATATTCCCCTTTTTCTCTGTTTGACATTATAAAATTTTGTCTCTTTACTTTTAACCACGTATAGAGCATTTTCACACTTACCTATCTTATATATCTTATACGGTATTTATAATTACAGGGTAAATGAGACAATAAATATAATTTGAAATATTGTTATAACATTTATTAATTCAATTTTAAAGATAATCTTTCAATACAAAACTCAATACGTTCTTTATAACTTAGTAGATAATCGGTTTTTGGTATTTCATAGTTCGAGTGAAAAACTTTCCTCGTGCAAAGGAAAAAAAAAATGTTCATAATTTATTCGATTTCAAACAGTCTGAAATCTTCCGTTCTCCTCATTCTTTTAGCACGTCGGTAAGTACTCTGTGAAATATTTTCAATATCGGTAAAGTCCAATTTATTTATCTTGAAATACCTTACCGACTGTGATGCTCAAGTCGATCAGAAACATACTGTATGATCGACTGAAGTTCGCGACAGTTCATCACAGGTCTAGTAAGTTACTAAACTGCTGCTGCTGCTTGCTGCCCTTGATCATATTCTATTTCTCAATTTGCGAGCGTGAAAGTCACTAGTTTTCTAACCTATAAGTAATAAATTTTTAGGTTATAAGTGTCTGTTTACAGTTTACGTTTGCAATCTAGCTAAACCCAGGACGCGATTTATCGTGTGATAAATAAACAGTTAATAAATAATAAATTTAAAGAAGTAAATAGATAAAATGTCTGACAAGCAAAAAGTATTAGTTTGCGGTGACGTTAAGGGAAATTTCAAGACGTTATTTTCAAAGATAGATACAATAAACAGAAAGTCAGGACCTTTTGACTTCTTGTTATGCGTAGGAAACTTCTTTGGCCAAACAAACATTGAGTTAGAACCGTACAAAAACGGTATGCGACACATATCAGTTCCCACCTACATAATCGGTCCCAATACAGAATCAGAGGTTAAACACTACCCTGATATAGACGGGTGTGAAATATGCCCGAATCTCACTTACCTCGGTAGACGCGGACTCTATAATTCATCGTCAGGATTAAAAATCGCCTATATCAGCGGCGTAGAGAACTCAAACCCGACATCTAACGCTTCTAATGTTTACCATTTCAACCAAAACGACGTATCTGCTATTAGAGATATTTCCCTTAAGGGTCAGCCTAGCTTCAGAGGCGTAGATATACTCCTAAGTTCACCCTGGCCACAGGACGTCACTAATCTTGACCCCAATAAGCCGCAGTTTAAATATCAAGGTTCTAAACTAATCGCCTGGCTCGCTGTTCACATTAAGCCAAGATATCATGTCAGCGGGCTTGAAGATATACACTATGAAAGGCCTCCTTATAGGTGAATTGATTTAGCTTATTTCTTTTCAGATTTTATTTTATTTCAATTTCCAACGTTTTCATAACGTGCTTTGACCTTTTCTTTTTACAGAAATCAAGCGCCGAACGGAGACAGCATAGAGATAGCCTCGAGGTTTATTGCCCTCGCTTCAGTCGGTAATACGCAGAAGAAGAAATGGCTGTATGCATTGAATCTGACACCTGTAGATCGAACTAGACTCTGCGATTTGGCGCTTGGTACGACTGACGAAACTCAGAGTCCTTATCCCGTGTCTTTGCTCAATTCTCAGCATTCTAATCAGGCTGATGAGTCCAAAAATACACAGTTTTTTTACGACATGGATTCAAAGGGCGATAATAAAAGATCTAAGAATCGAGAAGGATTCCAGAAGAAGCCTAGGCCTGAATTTGATCAAGCTAAATGTTGGTTTTGCCTATCTAGCCCAGAGGTTTCGAAACATTTGGTCATTTCCGTCGGAACTGAGATATATCTCGCCTTAGCAAAAGGCGGATTGGTCGAGGACCATCTGCTGATATTACCGATCACTCATCACGCCAGTCTCTCAATTTTGCCGGACTCTGTTGGCAAGGAAATGAAAGCTTACAAAAAAGCTGTTGCCAAATATTACGCTAGCACCGACAGAGTGCCTGTGTTTTTTGAAAGAAATTATAAAACTTCACATTGCCAGCTACAGGCCGTTCCTATTCACAAAAATCAAGAGCCAGCATTAAGAGAAACTTTTGAAGTAAGATAAGAGAGTGAAATAACGAAGCAAAATATCGATATTTGACCCTTTTTATTGTTTTATTTTCCAGGAGCTCTCTCAGAGCAGTAATTTCCAGCTAGACGAACTCCCGCCTCGTACCCAACTGGAGCAAATAGCTCCGGCAGGAACCCCTTACTTCTACGTCGAATTACCTAATGGAGAAATGCTATATCACAGAATCAGGAAGAGTTTTCCAATTCAATTTGGCCGAGAGGCTCTAGCCAGCGACCGTATATTGGATATGAGCGATCGAGCGGACTGGAAGGATTGCCAGTTGGATAAAGAGGAGGAAACTGAATTGGCTAAGAAGATTAGGAGCCAATTTCAGCCCTACGATCCGTCTGCGTGAAGTTAATTGAATAATATAACGAGTAAATATCTGAAATATCAATTTTATTTTCATATTGTAAATACATTTGAATGTTCCGAAATGTTATCTGGATTTAAAACTCGTCAATTGAGACGCTTTTTAAGTCAGTGAGACTTATTTTCCTCCTGATACTTCAATTCGTACTGTTCTGGTGTTGCGATTGGATTCAAATTGAACTGTTTCATCTGAACAGCTATGTCAAACAAATAGTCGTAGCACTCTGACCTATCAATTGTGAAAATAATGATTATTATTATTCATTAGTGGAGATTAAGGCCGATTTATCTTACATAGTTTTAGCCTGCTGCCAGCTATCGCCCCACACATATACGCCGTGTCTCCTGACTAAAATAGCGCAAGTTTCAGGGTATTCTGAAATTATTTCGGCCATACGATCCTTCAAGTCTTCTTCGAAAGGAGTATTCTCTATTATAGGTACGACGAGCTCCTCATCATAGCGATAAGCTCGTCCAAGTTTTTGGTTCCTGATTCCTTAAAGAATAATAATTCTTGCCATGAACTACTGAAACGTTTCCAAATACTTATTGAAAAAGGCTTTTACAACAACCTTTGATCATCTCCAGATGAGTAACGCGAAATTCTTTTCCCGGCCATAGCAGCGTTACCATAACAGCAAATTTAGAATGCGTGTGAATAACGGCTCCAGCGTTTCTTGCCGTGTATGCGCACATGAATAACGGAGTGCATTGAGAAGGTTTAAGCTTCTTTTCAATCGGCGGAGTTTCTTTAACAGTCCCTGCTATATCATGAATAAACATTTCGTCAGGACTGATGCGTTCCTTCTGTACGCCGGACGGCGCTATATAAATTTCATCCCTGTGAATATAAGAGGAGAGAAAAATAACTTGAATGATAAACCCTCGTTTCTCGATGATTAAAAACACCAGTTTTTACCCATTTTTTATCGAGATTCCACCCCCCGTTCCAGTCACCCAACCGAGATGGTAAAATTGTCTACATAGCTCAGGGATTAAGTTGCGAGGATGTTCCTAAGAGATAATTGATCATTGTAAATAGTAATAAATAAAGTTTATCAATAATAATAATAATAAAATTATTATTATTATTGGATTTAGTATAACAAAAACAACATCGATAATAGAAAAATGTCAGTTTATTATACCTTAGGATAGTTTTCGTCGTAAAAAGACATAGCGATTGATCTCTAGTCGTGCACTTAGAATTAGAATCTGGTTTGATTTTTTTTTTCCTAAATTACGTCGCGTATAAATTAGATAACTAGTAAGAGATAAGAAATTTTTTTTATCTTCAAAGCATTCAGAAGATGAATAGTTCACCCAATGAGAATACGGAGTACATAAACTCAGTTCATTTCAAGTTAGGTTATAAATTATAGGTTAGGTTAGCTGAGGTTAGAGGTTAAGTTACGGAAGATGATAAACACTGCTACCACGGAATAATAACAACATTGTATTAAGACGAAATATTAACAATATTATGAATACGGATGAAAATACTTCGAGGTTAGATTAGAGGTTATGTTTAGTAAGGAGTCGGTTTGGTTAGGTTAGTTTAGGTTAGTAATAAGAATTGCGTTTAAAAACTTGTAGTGAAGGTATTAATACAAACGCGTCTAGGTAGTACAGTGATAAGCTAACGTAACTTCCTAAGTATAAACAAGGACGTATATTTTCGTTGAAAAATTATGTGATCGATGTTAAATAGTGCGAAAAATGTTACGTTACGTTATTTTCTGATAAGTAAAATTGACGATATAATAGTTTGTCGACGAGACTGTTAAACTAAAATTAATAATAATTGACGCGACATCGAGTATCGTGATAAAAAAAAACAGATATTAGTGTTTTTATTCTCTATTTTTAATAAATAAAATTCAAAAATGTCCGAAGATATTGAAACCTGTGAAAATTTTGACAAAGATGATATTACGATGGACGACGACATAACCTCGAAAAAATTTACATTTGCTACTCCAAACTTTGTATCAATTCCTGAAAAGGTTATTAATTTTGGGGTTAATTCTGAACACGTTTTTAATAAACAACATGATAATGATAACACATTTACGTTCGCTGCGCCTACTAGTATATCACACAATCAGGTTAACGCGGAACAGAATTCATTACAGGACTACGATAAACCATACAAGCCTAAAATATCTAGAAAGATTTATGACCCACCGGCTAATCTGTTTGTATCAGCGTTGCGACAGTCGGAAGGAAGAGAAAAATTAATGAGGGATTTTAATCAGCTTAGAAAACACTCAAAGTCACGAAATAACGTCAAAGAAGATATCAGGAATTCAATAACTTGCACAAATGTACCTAAACTACTTTTAACCAAGACTATGGCCAAGGAGTATTTCTCTAAGTTTGGTCAGATATTAAAAATAACATTGAGACCCAGGAAGGAAACAATTACTATATATTACGCCAGCAAGGATTCGGCTAATGCCGCTTTTTACAAAGCTGGTAATTTTATGGGGGAGAAATTTGACGTACAGTGGACCAGCTCGGAAACATCGCCTAAATCTCCAACGAAGAAGAAAGAATCTAGCAAAGATGCAGTCAGAAATTTCATCACCGCTGATGACGACGAGGTAAATGCTGAACTAGAGGCGATGATGGGCCTGGAATACAACTTACACAGCAGTGCGAAACCCCAAGTATCCATCGCAGAGACTAAACCAAGAGTTAAAAAGACCAAGGAGACGTCTAGGCACGATAAACTTACTAAGAAAATCGTTAAATCAGAGAAAACTGAATCAGAGCCTCAGACTCAGGCTGTTGTGCCTAAAGCTAGCTCTGAAGAACTCCAGAATATTATTAGACAAGCTGCTCACACCTCTGAAGACAAATACAAGATTTTAGAAGCTAGAGATCGATTTATGAGACTGAAACAAATCAAACCCAATACTTTAGCTGCGGCAAAAGTCACTATAGGCACTTGCCCCGACATGTGTCCTGAGAAGGAACGTCTTATGCGTGAATCGCAAAGGCAAGTTGCCCTCTATGAACAAGTAGAGGGAAAAGAGTATAGGATAAATCATGCTAAAGCTGTTAAACAGTATTCAAGATCATCCGCAGATCAGGAAGAACCTTTAGCTCATGAGCTTAGGCCAGTAGCTTCGTTGAAAATGACTATGAGCTATTTGCTGCACGAGATAATGGACATGTGTATGATTGAGGGTACAAATTTAGCCGAATGGTTTCACTTTCTATGGGACAGAACGAGGGGGATTCGTAAAGACATAACGCAGCAGGAGATGTGCTGCGTAAACAGCGTGGAATTGGTCGAACAATGCGCTAGGTTTCACATTGTATGTTCGGAACGACTCTGCGCAGAGGAGCCCTCTGTGTTTGACAAGAAAATCAACACTGAGAACCTGACTAAATGCTTACAAACCTTGAAATACATGTATCACGACTTGAGGGTAAAAGGAGTAGCATGTAAAAACGAAGGGGAATTCAGAGGGTATATTATACTGCTCAATTTAAACGATGGAAATTTCATGTGGGATCTACAAAAGCTACCAACCGATATACAAAAGTCTAAAGAAGTCAGATTTGCAATAGAAGTACACTCTTCGATAGAGTCTCACAACTTTTCAAAGTTCTTTAAGCTCGTGAAGAGAACTACTTATCTGAATGCCTGCATCTTGTTGAGATACTTCAACCAAGTTAGAGGCAAGGCTTTGTCTGTAATGGTCAAAGCTTACTGCAGAATTACATCTGTGCAATTTCCGCTTTATGAATTGATAGACATTCTCGGATTCGAAGATGAGAACGAGGCCGTTTATTTCTGCGAACAAGTCGGACTAGTTGTTACAAACGATGAAATGCACATTATGTTAAACAGGCAGAACTTTAACCACCCGATATCATCTGTCGAACAAGGCAGAGCGGTCAATACTGTTGAATCCAAACGTACCAAGGTAGGGTTGAGCGTCGGGCAGTGCATTGCCGGTGGGATAATGCCTGAGAAAACTTACAAAAATCATGTACCACACGATAGCTTCGACTCTAATGGACACCTGCGAAACAGTGCGACAAATGTTGAAGATCAAACCAAGCAGTACAAGAGTAAATTGCTACGCAGCAAAAATGATCCTTATGAATTTATGGAGGAAGAGACCTCAAAGATACCACAAAAACCTAAACCGCCGATGAAAATCGAGGACCAAACTGATTCAGGAACAAGGAAACCTGGTCAGACATTCTTGGCTGAACCTTTGATGAAACCTGCTGGTTTTGGCGATGTTTTTAACAGAAGTTCTAAGATGCCAGCCCTGTTTCCTGCTGTTTTTAGCCAAACTCCGTACCAGAAAGAACAATCTTCGTTTGTAAAGCCATCGACTGTATTTCATAAGGTGGAAATAGACCCGATTCCACCATTTGTGGCCAAAGATTTTCAGTTTGATAAAAAGCCAAGCAAACATTCTGATGCAGGAGATAAATCCGACGCTAGATTTCAACCTCGGAGTGAAAATCCGGCGGGAATTTCAAAGCCGATTAGAAGCGTGGGTCATAAAGCAGCTGGGGATAGCAGCGCGGCTCTTCAACAAGGAACTGAGATACCTAAGTCGAATGATAGTTCGCCGTTTGTTACATCGACAAATAAGTCTATCTTTTCAGGCATCAGTCAGGGAAATATCTTCCCAAACCCCGCAACCGGAAGTTCAATTTTTGGAAATAAGAACGCAACCAGTGTCAAAGCAGATCCAAAGATCGATTTTGATAAGAAAGAAAAAGAACGAGTCGAAGCGGAGGTGAGGAAAAAGAAACTAGAAGAAGTCAAGCGGCAGCTCGAAGCAGAGAAGCAGAAGCTGCAAGAGCTCGAGCGAGAGAAAAGATTGAAAATTATTGAAGAGGATGCTAAAGAAATCATAGAAGAGCTGGAGGACGAAGTGACAAAAGAAATCTGCATCTCAGTTGTAAAGGAAGAAATTGATAGAATAAGAATGTACAACGTACTGAGTAAAAATATTGCAGAATCTTTGCTGAACCAAGTCGTAGTACAATTCTGTGACGAATTATTGAAAGAAGAAATCCACGTTCAGGAACAGTTGGATAAAATATCGGAAAGAATCAAACAACGACTGGTAAGAAAGTACTACAAAAGCTGGAGGCTGAATGTGACTAAAAAGAGAAGACAAAGAGAGGCGCTAGACGATACACCAGTCTGGATGCAAACCAGATCAGTAAGTGAATGCGCTAGGCTGTTATACCACCCGCAGCAGGACTTGGTGATTAAAAATATGCGCAGTAAGAGATTCAAAAGCGACCCAACGCCTGCGACTCAGGATAATCTGGCTCCAGTCGAAGTAATAATATACGCTGGTGTAAAGGAGAACTTAAAATCATCGGACAACGAAATGATTCCCAATATATTTTGGAAACTTGTTATTTCATGGCCTGATTTGAGCAATCGAATTCTTCTATGGCAGCACAAAAAGATAATGAATACCTACTTAAGTCCTGAAAATTACACCGAAGAGCCTATAATCAAAACTTACAGGCCAAATCCATACGAAACTTTGAACATCTGCATTAGACACTTCGAAGGAATCATCAACGAAGGTCATTTGGTCGGAACTGATGCTCTATTATTCCTCGCTGCTTCATCAGAGAATTTGAATACAGTTAAAAGGCGATTATCTAAGACCATATTATCCAGATCTAAACTCATGCCTATACCAATAGCAATCATATTCTTAGGCAAGGATGATCTAGTCGCAGAAAACGTCGAGCTTGAATTAGATCTAGAAATATTATTGGAGTCTGGCTACGTGTCTGAATACACTGTGGTATTTGAAAAAGAAATAAGCAAAAATCAGATTCTGAGACTAATTCAAAGCGCTGCTTTATGGCTAACGACTAATAAATCACCTTCAGTACCTCTGGAAATGGATTATCTAAATAGGGTGCTAAGCACTAGTCTATCGCAAGAATTATGGCTTAGGTAAGGAAGCATCTAATTCTTAAATTCCAGAAATCTACTTTGCTAAAAATCAGAGACTATATCCCCCTTTTTTTACCTCACAGGATCCAAGGACATTCCAACTTCAACAAACATCTGGCTTCTGGCTTGGACGATCCTGCTCTAATAATAAATTTACACAACGAGGCTGTTACCCATCTGACAGATATTTTTCTCGATCAAGAATCTCTGCAGTATACATCGTTTCCTCGAGAGTTCAAAAAGTTTTTAAAACTAAACATACAACTGCCTTGTAGCTACGAGTATTTTGACGATTCGTGGAAGAACGAGGAGAACAGACTGACTCTGGAACAAGTCATGAACAGCTTTCTACTACCAGATTGGAAGTAGGAATCATTCGATGGAAAAGCTTGCAACTAATTATTCTACATACAGATTTTACAGCATTATAATATACGATTTCATCTTCCCAGGTACCAATGGCCTATATTGAACATCTCTGATCTTCACGATTCCATAAGAAACTACAGTCTCCAAGTTTTGCCAGATTCCAATTGCGATCTAATGACTTGCGAAATTATTAGTACTCTCTTTCTGATGTCTGACGACTCCCGGGGTCCCAGTTTCATAGATGTTTTACTAGAGATAGTGAGGCGAAAAATTGATCTACTTGACTCTAGTCTGCGAGCAGTTTACAACAAAAATCACGTCAAACATTTTAGGACTTTACCATGGTGGTTTAAGTCGAATGTATTGATTGACTATAGTTCACAAAAGGAATTAGAACTGCAAAATGAATTGATAGAAGAATTTTCTAATACCGATAACAACGAGCCGTTAGAAAAACGACGAAAATTAGGCGAAGATATTAACGACGATTTAGATTCAGATTCTTTTTATGAACCTAACGATAGTCTAGCTCAATTCTGTAAAGAAACTCAAGAACAGATCATATCCGTTGATGGAATATGCAAAAAACTTGAAGCCGATATTGAGAGACAAAAAAATGAGAATAAGGCGTTTAATGAATTGTTAGAAAAAGCATTGATGGACGAGGATGTTAATCTTTCCGATTTAAACTATGTATAAATTCGGTGTATTATCTTTTTTTTTTTTTTACGAATTTAAGTTGAAATGAACAAGAAGAAAAGAACAAAAAATTAATAACTAAAATCACGATAATAACAATAATATAGCATTTAATATTTCATAGTAGGTAATACCTAGAATAAATAGATTTTGCAACAAGTGCAAATGAAAAAAGTCATAATTATATTCGTACATCAGTGTGTTTCGTTTTTTGTTTCTTCTTTTCGTTTCTTTAAACATTTTTCAATCTAATATTCAATAAATAAACTAATTACCTAATTATCGTTACTTGAATAACGTTATTCTATGTATCGCTGTATAATATAATAAGGATTATCTTTTATGATTAAGGATTTAAGGAAAATAAAATTAACTATTTTTCATTAAAACAAAAAAAATCTCTTTATTATCATATTTACACATCAATGTTGTTAATAAACATAAAAATAATATATTCAATTGGCAATAAATTTTATAAAAAGACTTTATTTTTGTTTTCGGATACTAGAATACATAAGAACGCTCAAGGTACGCAATTTAAATGAAAAGTCGTTAATGTTCGGGTAAAATTCATTAAAATCCCTTCCCCGCCTATAAGTTAGTCACGCTAACTAAACGCATGAAAACATATCGGTAATGCATCATGTTGTTTTTCTTTCCCATTTACACCAAATGGTTAGATATTTAAACGCCTTTTTCAGCGAACAATAATAGGCTCGTAATCGTTTGTAGTAATGAGTCAGTGGAACGCCGTAAATTTCATAGATTAAATAGGTATTTGTCGTTAGGTGAGGAGAGCCTCGCCTCGGTGTCATTAAGGGTTTTCGCTAATTCATTACGATTGTATTTCGTATGCATTGTTGAATCCCCTCTCAAATGTACTTACGTCATATTTACGCATCGGCCAATAGAATTCCGCTATTCAAGCTCTAGCCTATAGCAAACAGCAAACGGTTGTATAAATAGCCGGCAGAGCCGTCTACAGGAAAACACTTGTGAATTTGATTTCGTTTGAAGTTTAACGGTCGTTTCAGTTCCTGCGTTAGCTAGCTACTCCGTCTCTTGTTTACCATTTAAATGGACTAGAAAATATATATTTAACAGAGTGATTGTTATCGCTAATATTTTCGGTTTAATATAATCTAATTATAGAATTTTTGATACTATCGCTATAAAAGAAAACAAGCCGTGATATTCAGTATTGAAAATTGTGTTATTCTTCGACGACGCGGTGTGTGCGCCCGCGTATATGTGTGTGTGTGTGTGTGTTTAATAAGACGAAAAACTTGCCAGATGAACAACACGCGGAACTGATAACTCAGAATTGAATGTCCGTTACAAATATAATAAGACTAAATTCGCTAAATTTTCTATTGCTTTATATTCAAATTTTTGTCTACGCTTTTTTTTTCTACTGCTTGTAGAATTAACCTATAAATAACACTACGAGAAATATGTCGCATCTTAAATATATGAAAGAATTGAACAGCCTAACCCGCATGGACGAAGCAATAAAGGGCCCTGTTCCTAGGTGGCAGAAAAAATGCCTCGACTCTTCAAATGCAAGGTATATAAATTATTTTATAGTGATTTTACGATCATTATACATACATCTTCACTCATCATACTTTTCTTCACATCTTTCATTCAAAAAACGGTAGTAGACTTAAATCTAATAAAATTTTCGCCAGATACTTTTACTTTTCATACTCTAAGACCTTTTTCAAAAACTGCTTCTTTTTTTTTTTTTCTCGAATTTTCGAAAACTTGTTTATTTCAGACTTACGTAAAACTCAATCCTTTATTTATTTTTTTCCACATTACCAGTGTCAACATGAGTATAAATTCTTCGAGAAAAGTGATGAGCGGATCGCTTGGGAATTCTAGCTGCAGCGGTAAAACGCCTACAAAGCGGAGCGAAACACGTGGAAAAAAGACACCAGCTAAAGCGGGAAAAAAATCTCCCAGTAAGTAGAATTGATATATATATATATAAATATATTCGTATTAATTGTTTTCTTGTATTAATATTATACTATAGTTTTGTCGTTGGAATGAATGGTGCGTGAATGTGATAGGGCAGATTTATTTTTAACTAATTGTTTTTATCCCGTATTTACAGCCTTCATATATACACATTTATTTCGAATTTCATTTCTCTTTATTCTTATTATCGTCTTCTCAATTCAGAATTTTAATTTTTTTCAACTGTATTTAGTACTCGATTGTTAGAAGAAGATAAAAAAAAAAAAAACAGGACCCTGAGACACTGCGAGATAATACGTAACTCCAAATTCGTCAAAGATTCAAAAACTTGATGAAAAGTATAAAAAAAACTTCAATAATTTTGATTATAAGACCAGAAACTTGACCTAAGTTCAGAAGAAATATCATATTTAAGATTTTATGGAGCCCTAACTTTCTCTTTTTCAAATTTAGTTGATTTTTTTTCTTCATCTTCTAATTCTCATTCATAGTTTTATATCCTTTCATAAGTTATAGATAATTTCGTAGACATCAAATAGATAGTTAACTAACATACACACATACACACTTTCTATAGAATCGATTCCCCTTAGATCGCCTAGTATGATTGACTAATGTCTGATTAACATAGCTGTGTGTGTTGTCTGTGTTGTATAGTGGCTGAAATGTTGAACCTGCTTTTGGTGACAGGTCGGGCGTCAACTACACCTGCGAAAACGCCTAGCGGTGGAGATAGGTTCATACCGTCAAGATCAATGACTAATTTTGAACTTGGTCATTACAAGGTAAGAATAAAAAAAGAAAAGAATAGAAAAACTCTGTTAGAGAAATAGAAAAGAAGGAGAAAAAGAAGAAGTTGTTATTTATCTTGTTCCCCTTTTTTTCTTTAGCTTCAGCAACAAAATTCTGAGAACGAATCTGACAAAAGTGAGACAATCAGCCCGAGCAAGAGAGAAATGCAGCGTATAATAGGAGAAAATTTACACGGCGGAGATATAAACAACATGAGAGTTCTCTCCTACCAAAACAAGGCCCCTGCTCCACCAGAAGGCTATCAAAATCCACTCAGAGTCGTTTATAGTCAAACAAAAACACCCGCCAGTTCAAAAGCTTCGACTAGATACATTCCTCAAGGACCTGACAGGATCTTAGACGCCCCCGAGATAGTCGACGACTATTGTAAGCCAGTTTATTATAAACGAGAAAATAACAGGCTGTGTCTTCTCATTCTTATTCTCATTCATTATTTATTCATTTCAGATCTGAATCTAGTTGATTGGTCGTCGTCGAATCTTTTAGCAGTCGCTCTTGGAGCCAACGTCTATTTATGGAATGCAGGGACAGGAACTATCGAACAACTTCTAGAACTTGAAGGCTCTGATTATGTCTGTTCAGTTGCGTGGATCCAGGAGGGAACTTACTTGGCTGTTGGTACTACTATGGGAACCACAGAACTATGGGACTGCGGACAAATGAAAAGAATCAGAGTTATGAATGGACACTCGGCTAGAGTCGGCTCTCTTTCTTGGAACAGTCATATTTTATCCAGCGGAAGCAGGTCCGAGTTGATTTGAATTCTCAAAGTGTCTAAGATGTGCAAAAAGTTGATCAATCATCTTACAGGCTGAATAAAATAATAAAATTAATGAATAAATTCTCAAATATGGAGTATAAAAATAAATTCTTGAATCCTGTAACTAAAAGAAACAAAGATTTGTAACTATTCTTTTTTTTTTTTCTTACAGATCCGGTCAGATCATACACCACGACGTTAGACAACGAGATCACATAGTTTCAACGATGAACGCTCACTCTCAAGAAGTTTGTGGTTTAAAATGGTCACCGGATGGCAAATATCTGGCCAGCGGGGCAAACGACAATATGCTCTTGATCTGGTCCGCGGTTCTTGGACAAAATCATTCTCATTCTCAGCCTATTTATTCGCTAAATCAACATCAAGCTGCTGTCAAAGCACTAGCTTGGTGCCCTTGGCAAAGTAATGTTTTGGCTAGCGGAGGCGGAACTGCTGACAGAACTATACGATTTTGGAATTGTAATACCGGTATGTAGTATTCTATAACGAATACGTATTTTTTCGAATAGAAATGATTTCATAATTGTGAAGAACGTTTTTAGCCATGATTAGTCGAATAACTATCACATTCTGTGTATTGAAATGAATTTCTGATTCCTTAAGAACATTTTCATCGCATTCACGATTATATCTGTAATGATAGAAACTGTTTAGAATGAATTTCCAGCTCACTAACAACGATTTTAATTTTCAAAAATCATATAATCACATTTTTACCCAACAGGTGCCTGTCTGAATACAATAGACACAAAATCTCAAGTCTGTTCTCTACTCTGGTCGACAATGTACAAGGAAATAGTATCCGGCCATGGTTACGCTCAAAATCAATTAACAATATGGAAATATCCGGGCATGACTAAAGTTGCTGAGTTAACAGGACACTCCAGTAGAGTCCTACATTTAGCCATGTCGCCAGATGGTTCGACTGTGCTTAGTGCAGGAGCTGACGAGACTTTAAGATTATGGAAATGCTTCCAGGCTGATCCGCATAAGAAGAAAGAAGTAACTGAAGTTAAATCCGTAGCATCTAGACTGAAACAATCTATCCGATAAGACTCAAGTTTTATCCATCTAGTAAATAACGAATATCTTTTTTACTTTATTTATTTTTCCCTCATCGTATATTACGCGAATATAATGTGTACTGTACTTTAGCTTGTAATATCTGACATTAATTTTATAGAATAAAGACTTTTCAATATTTTTTTTTCGAAATAATTGATGTAAATTTAGTTATCGTGACGAGCATACGATATTTTATGCTATAATGACTACCGCGGTATTGTATACTGTAGTATTGTTTTATTGTAATTTCTTTTATTTTGACCAAACTTCTCTGTGGTATATTTCTATTTACTTTCTAATTGAATTGACGTGTATGCTTTATATCTGTATCTACTATAGACTCTAATTTCTTTTTATTATAATTATAATGTTATTATCGTTATGTGATTTGATTTGATGTAATTATTAGCAGATAAGTACAAAATAGACGATTTTTGTTCTTCCAGCTTCAATTAGATGGGAAAAATCTATTATGTTAAAGTAGCTAATGATTAGCATGTATTCAATTGTGTATGAAAGACGAATGATCATGTACGAGACATCGAGACATCCATTTCCCGTTGCTTAGAGAGTAAAAGTGTGTAAAATATCTAAAATCATATTTATCAAGGATTGAGAATAATCAATGTGATATAAATAAAGTTGAATTTTTCATTCAATTTTTAGAATAACATTGATTTAGTAAAATGAAATTTGAAATTCTGTGTCAAGCTTTGATAGATTGCGCACTTTAACACTCTACTTATGTAGTTGATTGTACAAATGTTATACTTATACAATAATGTGTAAGTATTATGGATTTGCGAAATTTCGCGTTAAGGAATCTTTAATCTGAAATATTTTCTTATCAATAATTAGGTATTTAAAAATCATGTTAGTAGTAAATATTAGTGAAGACCATTAATAAAATTCGATTATTACAAATAAAATAATTATATTTTTCAATCATACATGGCGTTTAAAACTACTCTCTGGGTATTGGGGTGAATTATAATTTTACAAATATGTTGTTGTAGTTGAGGAAAAAGTTGCCGCCAACCTAGGTATTCTCTTTAGGTACACTTTTTTTGGAATGAATTCTGTGGCAGTTGATGCCTACTTTTTTTCGCTACAAAAAGAAGGTATCAACTGCCAGAAAAATCACACCAAAGAAAAGGTATCAACTGTCAGAAAAATCACTCCGCAGCAGCGTATGCTTATATCTCTACACTATTCCTCTGTCCCGCCAAAAAATTCAGCACACCTCCTCGGGTTAGCTGTAGTGTTCTCCTGATACCAGAAGTATTTTTTGACTTGAAGTTTTAAAAACTGTAAAAATAGCTAGTATACTTAAACTATAGAGAGACCTAGCAAATCGCACAACCGGCGTAAATTGACCTACGACAATGGCGTTACCCACCCCGCGCCAATCGTAGGTAAGCCAAGGACGTCCTGCGCGAGGTGGCAGAGTTCAGTAAGCTGCGCGGCCTCATCGAGTGAACATGGGTGACACGAGTCGAGGAGATTTGTGCCTCGGGAAGGCTGACATCAACGGAGGCACATTGGACATGAGTGAGTTTGAAATATTTCGATCAATATTATACGACGGCAATAAATAATCGACAATTTTCAAAGCTCATTGAAAACAAGTGAAATTGTATTCAATACTTTTCCGACAAATTTCACGCGTCTCGTATTTGAATCCTCGAAGTAAGTAACCGTTGAATTGCTACCGGCAGGCTTTGATTATAATTGCAGATATTGTTCATTTTCAAGTACATTCTATTTATACCAAAGAATAAATGTGCGAAAATCTAGATTTCTTACGAACATGACCTCTCGGACCTGTTTTGAATACAAATATAATGGGCGAGAGAGTTTCGTTTGATAACTTCGCGATAATTATCCCATCATCCCATTATATTATTGGCATATAATTCCGAGTCCCTCGCCCTGTAGCGTCGTTTGTTTTACAGGCATATTTCGCGACGAGTTTGAGTTGTTCTTTTAATTGTTCGTTCGTTCGTACACATCGCTAGTTGTGATACCACCTCCCGCAGCAACTACTCCATTCTCACATAGAGTGCGCTGGTCGCGCATGAATAGTGGTGCTGCACAAATATGCGGATAAAAAAATTACTACGTTTTCCGAGAAGCGCTCGTCTATGAATGAAAAGATAGTGGTGCTGCACAAATATGCGGACAAAAAAACTACGAGCCTTTCCTTATATTCTTGGAGGCGTGGCAAATAGCTCATTGATAAAATTCTGAATAGCAGTAGAAAAACTACTAACTCTTTATTAGATTCATTGATACAATGAAAGATAGTGGCGCGTGGAAATGATGCGAAGAAGTTGAAAAGAATTACTGATATTTTATTGCATTTATGTTTGCATTATAGGTATGTCTGAACAAATAGAAATAAAGCAGTTGAAATAAATTCACCACTACCCAAATCACTGAGATGTAAGCCAGGAATCGTCCGGTATAAACATTTTCAATATTCATTTTTTCATTCTTTGTTATTAAAAATGTAAAATTCTTATTTGATTTATCCTAGCAAGTAGATTGAAGCGATTAATTAAATTGGTGGGGCAATTAATATCGTCCCCACCCCGCGCCGCGCGACGGTATACCGAGAACGCCGGGCTGAGCGTTCAGTCATCTGCGCGGCATCCTCGAGTAAAGATCTGTGACAGGTGTCGAGGAGATTTGCGGTTCGGAAAGGCTGACATCAACGGAGGCACATTGGACATGAGTAAGTTTGAAATATTTCGATCAATATTATACGACGGCAATAAATAATCGACAATTTTCAAAGCTCGTTGAGAACAAGTGAAATTGTATTCGATACTTTTCCGACAAATTTCACGCGTCTCGATTTTAATCCTTGAAGCAAGTAACCGTTGAACTGCTACCGGCAGGTTTTGATTATAATTGCAGATATCGTTGATTTTCAAGTATATTCTATTCATACCAGCGAATAAATGTGCGAAAATCTAGATTTCTTACGAACATAACCTCTCGGGCCTGTTCTGAATACAAATATAATGGGCGAGAGAGAATTTCGTTTGATAACTTCGCGATAATTATCCCATCATCCCATTATATTATTGGCATATAATTCCGAGTCCCTCGCCCTGTAGCGTCGTTTGTTTTACGGGCATATTCCGCGTCTCCGAATGGGAAACGAATTTATCGTATTTCGAGTTGACAAGTATTTTTCGGGAGAATACTCCTTCCCCGATTTATTCTTTTATTCGATTCTTTGACAGTATTATTGGTCGACGGAGATGAGAATGAACATCGCTGATACTTGAACTGCATAGATGCTGCGTGCCACTTGGTCGGAGATGAATGCCAACCAACAATGCCTGGCTAGTCCTGGATCAACGGTCGACCAAGATAATGGTGAGCTTTGTATTATATTTGCCAAAGACCTAATTTAATTATAAATGTATGTCCGCAAAACAATCATTGCTGAAACATACTTTGCGATCCGATACAGATCTCGGTCGGATTATTTTTTCAAGTCTATGTACCACAACACTCATCGGCCAAGTAACCGTGACGCTCACCCTGTATCTTTGACTCGATACTCGGGCCTCCGGCTTGCCTCTGTCTTCCCGTTCCCGTATACGCCAGAAGCTTTGACGACAACTCGGTTTCACTCATGTCAGCTGCAAGGGATACGATACCCACGCGTAATAATATACCCAGAGGTAAGATAATATTGTCCGTCTCGTTATAGGGTAAGCCTAGGAGAGGAAGCACACTTAATTCTTGGAAATAGCAATAAATTCTTTTTTTTCAATTACAAACCTGGAATATGATTGATAGATCTCGAGAGAATATGTTTACCTTGGTTGAATATAGTAGACTCATTTCATAGTAGAGAAATATTTGAATAACGAGGATCAAAATTGAAAGGTTTGAAAATAAATACAAGGATAGATTGCTGTAGGCATCACATTTATTTTTTAAACATGGAACATAATTCAATATTGGTGATAAATTACTCCAGAATCTCGAGTATCAGTCATAACAATTGGCTTACAAAATCAATCATAAGAAATATATTATAATAAATTTCATACAGATGTATAATCACAATTAGAAATTCTTTGGTACTTAGTTGAGAATGTTTGCTTGAAAAACACATAAACTTAATCTATCCAATGTAACCTATGCTTATCTAGTTTTTATTTTCACAGGCGTTGTTCACCGAGGGAAACTAGCTCCTGCCTATCCTCAACAAAACCTCTTCAATATTCATCAGGACAGGGGATTCACACCAGGGAGTGAAGCAGTCCAAGCACCGGGGGAATGACCGCAAGACGACTCTGCACCGCGGAGTATTAATAAAGTAGCATCAGCGAATGGTTCGTAATTACAGTTCCTTTTGAATCAGTTTTGATAAAATCTCGCATCTGGTCTGGTCTATAATTATTTGAAATTACTTTACTTTATAATTACTTTTACTAATTAAATCGAGTTCAATCACACATTACCAAACTATTGGGTAATTGAATAAGTAATTTCATTAAAAATGTAATCAGTGACTCGTAACACTGCAAATATCCATGTAATAATAAGATCGTTCATGCAATAAACATGTATTATTATAGTAAATTAACCAATTCTTGAATAAATATCTCTTGAAATTGTAAATAATCGATCGTTGAATCATTTTCCCCTGTCCTTTCCTTGCCTATAAGTCGAAAATCATGAAAATCGCATGATTTCATAAAGCCAAGAACTATTTTTGCAAATATATTAATATATTAATATTATAATATAATATTATAATATTAATATATTAATATTTTTAATATTAAGCTGCCTTACCATATGCAACCCGCATGCCATTCGTGTAAACGACAGGGCCCATGTTAATTTTTGTTGCCTATTTGGTGTTTTCCGAATGCCTATATTCAGGCGTATTGTAGTAGCTTAGAAAAAACGTCGAAAAAAAGGTTCTGGCAGTTGATACCTCGATTCTAGTCGCTTTACGATGAAATATCTACTGCCAGAAAATCGACCAATCAGGAGGCTGCTTGAGCCAATTTAGGCTGAATTTCTCGAAAAGGAGCCTCCTGATTGGTCGATTTTGAAATTAAATCAAGTTACGGCGCTACAGAGGCTAGCCATCAGCAAAATTCTGGATTTCTGGCAGTGGCTGGATTTTCACGGCAGCAATTTACTGCGGCAGCAACACGTGATTAACAACGAATAGCGTAGGTAAACCACGTGGTTAACAACGAATAGCGCCGCGGCAGTAAATTGCTGCCGTGAAAATCCAGCCACTGCCAGAAATCCAGAATTTTGCTGATGGCTAGCCTCTGTAGCGCCGTAACTTGATTTAATTTCAAAATCGACCAATCAGGAGGCTCCTTTTCGAGAAATTGAGCCTAAATTGGCTCAAGCAGCCTCCTGATTGGTCGATTTTCTGGCATTTGATAAATCATCCTAAAGCGACCAAAATCGAGGTATCAACTGCCAGAAATCCGACTCCTTAAATAAGGTATCAACTGCCAGAACCTTTTTTTCGACGTTTTTTCTAAGCTACTACAATACGCCTGAATATAGGCATTCGGAAAACACCAAATAGGCAACAAAAATTAACATGGGCCCTTCCGTTTACACGAATGGCATGCGGGTTGCATATGGTAAGGCAGCTTAATATTAAAAATATTAATATATTAATATTATAATATTATATTATAATATTAATATATTAATATATTTGCAAAAATAGTTCTTGGCTTTATGAAATCATGCGATTTTCATGATTTTCGACTTATAGGCAAGGAAAGGACAGGGGAAAATGATTCAACGATCGATTATTTACAATTTCAAGAGATATTTATTCAAGAATTGGTTAATTTACTATAATAATACATGTTTATTGCATGAACGATCTTATTATTACATGGATATTTGCAGTGTTACGAGTCACTGATTACATTTTTAATGAAATTACTTATTCAATTACCCAATAGTTTGGTAATGTGTGATTGAACTCGATTTAATTAGTAAAAGTAATTATAAAGTAAAGTAATTTCAAATAATTATAGACCAGACCAGATGCGAGATTTTATCAAAACTGATTCAAAAGGAACTGTAATTACGAACCATTCGCTGATGCTACTTTATTAATACTCCGCGGTGCAGAGTCGTCTTGCGGTCATTCCCCCGGTGCTTGGACTGCTTCACTCCCTGGTGTGAATCCCCTGTCCTGATGAATATTGAAGAGGTTTTGTTGAGGATAGGCAGGAGCTAGTTTCCCTCGGTGAACAACGCCTGTGAAAATAAAAACTAGATAAGCATAGGTTACATTGGATAGATTAAGTTTATGTGTTTTTCAAGCAAACATTCTCAACTAAGTACCAAAGAATTTCTAATTGTGATTATACATCTGTATGAAATTTATTATAATATATTTCTTATGATTGATTTTGTAAGCCAATTGTTATGACTGATACTCGAGATTCTGGAGTAATTTATCACCAATATTGAATTATGTTCCATGTTTAAAAAATAAATGTGATGCCTACAGCAATCTATCCTTGTATTTATTTTCAAACCTTTCAATTTTGATCCTCGTTATTCAAATATTTCTCTACTATGAAATGAGTCTACTATATTCAACCAAGGTAAACATATTCTCTCGAGATCTATCAATCATATTCCAGGTTTGTAATTGAAAAGAAAGAATTTATTGCTATTTCCAAGAATTAAGTGTGCTTCCTCTCCTAGGCTTACCCTATAACGAGACGGACAATATTATCTTACCTCTGGGTATATTATTACGCGTGGGTATCGTATCCCTTGCAGCTGACATGAGTGAAACCGAGTTGTCGTCAAAGCTTCTGGCGTATACGGGAACGGGAAGACAGAGGCGAGCCGGAGGCCCGAGTATCGAGTCAAAGATACAGGGTGAGCGTCACGGTTACTTGGCCGATGAGTGTTGTGGTACATAGACTTGAAAAAATAATCCGACCGAGATCTGTATCGGATCGCAAAGTATGTTTCAGCAATGATTGTTTTGCGGACATACATTTATAATTAAATTAGGTCTTTGGCAAATATAATACAAAGCTCACCATTATCTTGGTCGACCGTTGATCCAGGACTAGCCAGGCATTGTTGGTTGGCATTCATCTCCGACCAAGTGGCACGCAGCATCTATGCAGTTCAAGTATCAGCGATGTTCATTCTCATCTCCGTCGACCAATAATACTGTCAAAGAATCGAATAAAAGAATAAATCGGGGAAGGAGTATTCTCCCGAAAAATACTTGTCAACTCGAAATACGATAAATTCGTTTCCCATTCGGAGACGCGGAATATGCCCGTAAAACAAACGACGCTACAGGGCGAGGGACTCGGAATTATATGCCAATAATATAATGGGATGATGGGATAATTATCGCGAAGTTATCAAACGAAATTCTCTCTCGCCCATTATATTTGTATTCAGAACAGGCCCGAGAGGTTATGTTCGTAAGAAATCTAGATTTTCGCACATTTATTCGCTGGTATGAATAGAATATACTTGAAAATCAACGATATCTGCAATTATAATCAAAACCTGCCGGTAGCAGTTCAACGGTTACTTGCTTCAAGGATTAAAATCGAGACGCGTGAAATTTGTCGGAAAAGTATCGAATACAATTTCACTTGTTCTCAACGAGCTTTGAAAATTGTCGATTATTTATTGCCGTCGTATAATATTGATCGAAATATTTCAAACTTACTCATGTCCAATGTGCCTCCGTTGATGTCAGCCTTTCCGAACCGCAAATCTCCTCGACACCTGTCACAGATCTTTACTCGAGGATGCCGCGCAGATGACTGAACGCTCAGCCCGGCGTTCTCGGTATACCGTCGCGCGGCGCGGGGTGGGGACGATATTAATTGCCCCACCAATTTATTTAATCGCTTCAATCTACTTGCTAGGATAAATCAAATAAGAATTTTACATTTTTAACAACAAAGAATGAAAAAATGAATATTGAAAATGTTTATACCGGACGATTCCTGGCTTACATCTCAGTGATTTGGGTAGTTGTGAATTTATTTCAACTGCTTTATTTCTATTTGTTCAGACATACCTATAATGCAAACATAAATGCAATAAAATATCAGTAATTCTTTTCAACTTCTTCGCATCATTTCCACGCGCCACTATCTTTCATTGTATCAATGAATCTAATAAAGAGTTAGTAGTTTTTCTACTGCTATTCAGAATTTTATCAATGAGCTATTTGCCACGCCTCCAAGAATATAAGGAAAGGCTCGTAGTTTTTTTGTCCGCATATTTGTGCAGCACCACTATCTTCTCATTCATAGACGAGCGCTTCTCGGAAAACGTAGTAATTTTTTTATCCGCATATTTGTGCAGCACCACTATTCATGCGCGACCAGCGCACTCTATGTGAGAATGGAGTAGTTGCTGCGGGAGGTGGTATCACAACTAGCGATGTGTACGAACGAACGAACAATTAAAAGAACAACTCAAACTCGTTGCGAAATATGCCTGTAAAACAAACGACGCTACAGGGCGAGGGACTCGGAATTATATGCCAATAATATAATGGGATGATGGGATAATTATCGCGAAGTTATCAAACGAAACTCTCTCGCCCATTATATTTGTATTCAAAACAGGTCCGAGAGGTCATGTTCGTAAGAAATCTAGATTTTCGCACATTTATTCTTTGGTATAAATAGAATGTACTTGAAAATGAACAATATCTGCAATTATAATCAGAGCCTGCCGGTAGCAATTCAACGGTTACTTACTTCGAGGATTCAAATACGAGACGCGTGAAATTTGTCGGAAAAGTATTGAATACAATTTTACTTGTTTTCAACGAGCTTTGAAAATCGTCGATTATTTATTGCCGTCGTATAATATTGATCGAAATATTTCAAACTCACTCATGTCCAATGTGCCTCCGTTGATGTCAGCCTTTCCGAGCCGCAAATCTCCTCGACTCGCGTCACCCATGTTCACTCGATGAGGCCGCGCAGGACACTGAACTTTGCCATCGGTACGTTGCGGAATGCGTCCTTGCATTACATAAGAGCGGCGCGGGGGACGCCATTGTCGTAGCCGTCGTAGGTCAGTTTACGCCGGCGGCGAAATTTGCTAGGCAACCATAAAACTAAAATCGCACGAAAGATATGCAGGTTGCGGGTGATAAGGCTCAACCCCTACTATTCTGTTGTTAGTGATTAATTATAATCGAGGGTAAAGCAATCAAGTACAATTTTAAATAAGTTCAAAATTAGGATTCTGGTTTCGTTATTGATGATCATACTTACACCTATTTTATTAAGTGTATTGAAGAATAAAGAATTGCTCATATTATGTAACATCATAATTCCTATATCGTAAATGATAGGACCTACACGAATAATATATCATGTATTATACATAAGAAAATATGTAATGTGTAATAAAAATAAAACTACCTTACGAAAAAATAATTTAGTTCACATTTATCCTGCAGGACTTGGTCGCCCGAGTATTCGAACATATTATAGGATCCCTTATGATAACAAACAATGTACAATAATTATAATAATAGAATGTTTACAGATTTAAATATGTTGTACAATAACTGCAGGGTATAGTGTCGCAGGAAATATCGACGAGTTATTTAACTCATAGTAGATCTGAGACTTGTAATACTTGATTTTTCTTCAGGTATATCTCCTTGTCAATTCCCATGAATTTATTCAATCGTGTTTCGTTATAAGACGAGTCACTGCCAGGGTGGTGCATTCGCATCTATAAAACAGAAATAAGATTTAGGAGCTAGTGATAGCAGATAGATTTTTTTTTTTATCTCAACTTAATCGATGTCTCAGTGCGATTCGAAATTAGCCGTCATATGACGATCTCAAGACGTCTCAAGTCTTAAAGACCACTTTTATTTTTGTGCTGTCTGGGAAGATACTCAAACAATTTCTATTTGATATTTATTTCTAAGAATCGATTATAATTTACCAATTTTACATAACTATGACGCGAAAAAAATACAAGTCGTACAGAATCTCCGTTAGCCTTTATTTATTGTTTATTAAATCTTGTCAAACTTAGGTGTGAGATGTCTTCTTCGGAAAATGTATTACGAAATGTGATTGTAAAGGGCCAGAAAAAAACTTGATGACTGATATACATGCGATAAGCTGCACACTGCGATAACTCCGGAATCGTATTATGCAACTCACGTAGTCATGTCGAAAAGTCAATTCTAGAGGATGGCAAACGATGGATAAGGAAAAAGTAGTCAATTAATAGTATTAATGGTAAAAGGAAGAAGGAGATTAACGATTGATGCATACAATATTCAATGCACTATGTTTATTAGATAAAAATGATAATCAGACTATATTATCGCTACAAATAGAAAAATATTTGTTGTATACAACAAATATGAGTATATATAGTATATAGGTATATATTTCGCATCCTTGCGTTTCTCACGGAATCGAAGCCAGAGGCAAAAAATCAAAACCGTAAGTTACGCCGATTAGGGTCAGTCCGGTGATCTGGGTTATCAAATTAGACAGTGGTGTTGAGTTCTGATTCCTCTACGTGGAAAACGTCGAATTCCTGGAAGTACGCGTTGGGAAGGTAAGTGAAGTTGGAGAAGACTGGTCTATCGAGTGGGAATCCCAATGGCACATCGACGAAATCTTGATGTCCGAAAATCGGGGATGTGCTATGGAAGTATTCCTTGCCATTGTACGGGCTAACGAATACGAGGAACTGCAACGGGAATCCTTCTTTCTTGCCCTTGGGGATGAACATGCGATTCGGGTATCCGTAGAGGTTTTTCGGTATGGGGTAGAAATCATCACCCGCGAGGGCGTGTATGATCTTCTCGTAGAATAAGTCGCCACTGAGCTCATCGGGTACTCCAAAACGAGTCTTGGTGCTGTTGCGTTCGAATACGTTACTTCCGGCCTTGACTGTAATGAGAAAAGAGATTTGAATAGATCGAATCAGCGAGGAATAGTCAAAATTAGGAATGAACAGCCAATTATACTAACGGTCAACTTCGAATTCGTCGAAGACGATGAAGTGCTTCCAGTTCTCAGTGATATCGATCACTTGGTGGTAGTTGTCGTACTTGGGTCCAAGGAACGTGCGGATTATACTCTTCGGCGCATCCGACTCACTGAACACTTTGATGGTGTAGGTGAAGGGCTTGTGGGTCAAGCGGTTCTGACGGGCTTTGATCAGCGCTTTGTCATCGGCGTTGTACAACTTGACTGCACCTGAGATGAAGTAGTCGTAGTGGGTGAAGTACGTTGTGACTCTGTCAACGGATACAGATTCAACCTTCACACCAGGGAAGGCCAATTCTTGGCTGGTGTATTTCGGGAATTTCGACATGAACCTGAAGGAAAGAGAAAAGCACGATTGATGACTGGATATGAGAAACGAGTATGAGTATGGATGTAGCTTACTGTTCATAGAAGCCCACGAATCTTTTGATCATACTCCAGTAGATCGGATCTCTCTGGTCCAATCCGTATTGCTGCATCAGACTCGGGAAAACTTTGTAAGCGTTGAAGGGCTCCGGGCTGAAGCCAAGAACGCTTCTCGACACTCTGTCGTAGCTATCGTACAGATCGAAATTGATAGAGTCAACATTTCCCTCGAAGAGGTCGCCCAGAATGTCAATGCCCTCTGGAGTAAGAATTGGGAAGAATGTGCCGTTCTCGAGGATAACGTGACCCATGTCGATGGCCGCAGAGATGCGGTATTCATAGTCCCGAAGTGCCTGTGGTTGGAAGTAAAATTAATACCCTCGTTGGTTTGGGATTAGGTCAATATTATAGCATAATCTTTTACCTTCACGGACTTGTAATTGTGACTTTCAATAGAGGAGTATCCCTCGCGATGGGGAACCGCGAAACCATTATGGTAGCTTAGGCTGGGGGTGAAACCGTACGGGATGAGCTGGTGCCAGTCGAAGTCTACGATATCGCCCAAGTCGTTGGAAAGACGTTCCATGTAGTAACGTGCAAGCTGGAGTCTGCATCTCCAGAAGAATTCTTCACCGCGTCGTGCAGATATAAGTTCATGTTCATCGGCGGACATCCAGAAGGGATGACCCAACTCAGTGTAATACGGGAAATCGTTCAGAGCAATGTCCTCAGTGAAGTAACGGAGTAGGTAATTCGAGTCGTGGAATTTATAGCTTGAATAATTTCTTTCCGGAATGATGGTCCAATCCCCGGATGCTAGTCCTTCGGGCGCTACGAAAAGGGTACAAGTCGAGGTACAAAACGGGACACCAACATCGTGAACTCAAATTCAATTAGAACCAACTTGATGAACTCACCGGTCGAGGTCTTTGCATTGTAGGCCTGTCGGATAACTCCATTGTCGAAGAAGAGATGGGGGTAGATCTCGTGGTGAGCGGGCACCCGGATCTTCTGGGTGTCTTTATGGTGAGTGACTGCGACGCTGAAAGCGTAGGTGAAGAGGCCTTCGTTCATGTAGATCCGAGCCCAAGCTGCGGTCTTGAATAAGGTCTCGGAGTCCTTGGAGTAGTAGAAGACTCTGAAGAGAGCCTTGGCCTGTTCTGCCATGGGTGGATAGAATACGGAAAATATCTCGCCACGAGGAAGCATCTTTCCTGCTTTGTACAAAGCCAGGAATTCCTTGACGTATCCCTAGAAAAGAAGAATCGGCATTGATTAGTTATACTAACCAAACGTCGAGTCGTGTTGTGTTGTGAACTGCGATGCCTTACCTCATGGGTATAGTGAGCCAAGTTGTCTTCGATACTGTAAGCCAGTCCCAGTGTGTAATATTCGGGTTGCTTTTCCGGCTGATCTACGTGCCATAATAACTCGTAGACGGCTTTCTGTTTCAGGAGGAACTCGCGGTTGGCATGGGTAGTATCTTCTTCTGCGACGGCAACTGTTGAGAGGCAAAAAGCCACCAGAGCGAAGATTGCGATATGGCGAGACATTTTTGGGCTGATCACTTCGAAGCAGACCAAATGTGACTCTGGAACCACGGTCCGATGCTTTTATACTCTGCCAAATTATCTAATTGAATACCCTAATCTCTGATCTGCGTCATCTTACCCCACTTGTCATCAAAATTGTAATACTTGCTTGCATTTTCAAAGCAGAATGCCATTCATCATACTTTGACAAGGATTATCAATCACGCACTAATAAGAGATCAAAAAAATCGTAATGATTATAACAATGAGCGAAACAACGAATCGAACATTTAGAAATACCTTGTAGTACTTATTCTTCACGTTGATTTTCACCAATTGATTCTCAGAGATTGTCTGTACCCTTCGCCAAATTTCCCATTTCCAATGGGGTTTTGGGGAAGGTAATAAATGGTTTTTCTTTGATTTCCACTCATTACTATTGGCAAGTTGAAATTCTGCTGAGGGTGAATCACATGAGACGATTTTCGCCTCTCTTCGAACGTGCCCCTCCCTCTCCCCAAGAGAAAGATCTCTTCATTCTGAAAACGTTATGTGAGATTCGAAAATTATCTATGATAAATGTTTGGAGGCAACTTTCTAGAATTTGTAATTAAGAAATGATATTTCCGGCTGTCGAAACCAAGAAATGTTCAAACCCTACGCTAGCCCTTAACGAATTACGTAATGATACATGTATGACTCGCCCCTTTTTTCAAAGTCATTACGCAAGTGCGTTAAAAATAGACGATACTGGACACGAAGGTGATTAAAAATATCTTGCGAAACTCACGAATGCGATATCATTCCGAAAGACTAAAATAAAATGTGTGATTGGAAGGCAAAAAGGTATAACTCGACGACTGATATGAATGCATTTCGCAGGCTGTAATCAAATTTTTCTTATTCGCTCTCTAGGTTCAAAGGTTATTATGCGATTGCGAACAATATTTCGTAACGCATGTATAGGTATACCACCTTTTCGTCGTCGCTTTGAACTATATATTCACATCAGTGATATGCTGACGCCTTACAATTCTACAATACCTTACAATTCACCGATATTACATTCATGATCAGCTCGTAATTACTGATAAGGTACAGTTTCATAGAAATGTGGGACTGATGTTACAGAAAATCCACAAAAAATCTGTTTGAAAATTCGAAATTTCACTGCAGAGTGAATATAGTTTTTGCTCATCCCTATTTTCAATGTCCGTAGCTAGACTGGGATTGATAATATGAATGACATTTCCAACCGTATTAATCGTTGTTGGTTTTAGGCTAAAATAATTCCACTTCGAGAAATTCGTCCTCACTTTAACTAAAATGAAAAGCATATCCCTTCAATTCAAAGTCTCGGATCTGTCGAAGTGAATACTTCCCTTAGAGTAGCCAGTCATAAAATATTCAATTGTCTTGATATTAGAAGCTCTATAGTTTCTAACTTTCTTCATCCTATTTCAATTTAGTACCATGTTACTAATAGCTTGCACAATATCTCGCCCCAGGTTATTTATGCATTATATGATAACTCCAAAATCGAATGTTGATTTCAGTTGCCAATTATATGTTTGAATCAGAATAGACCTTTAGCACGAAGGATAAGCATTAACGTATACTCAGATAAAGTAATTCAAGCACACGTTAATTGGATGAGATATATCAGTGGAGATTGAATCGAATGTGTTAATTACTATTCCAGAATTGCAATGATCATTAGAGTCAAAGAATTCTAAAAATTGCAACATATCGCACTGATTGGATTTAGTCAGTTAGTATATCTAATGCCATTCCTTCAAAGCTGAATGGAGGTTTTGAGGCCTTAATAGTCTCGTCCAATTGCCTGGTACGTTATCCAATGGGGCGAGATGTTAGGGGTGCGCGAAATTCCAAGTCGAAAATTGCTCCTGGTATCAGGAGAACATCTGAGCCGAGGAGGTGTCCGCGAATGTTCAAGTAAATAGCTGAAAATGCATTAAATCTAGAAATTTCCCACTGCTCTTATTTGAAATGAATAATCGTAGGGAGGGGAAAGTGGACAATAACAAAGCGATTGATTATTCATATATCTAAGAATTTATTGCTGCAGCATTGATACAATCGTACTCATCGTCAAAGTCATGTAGAATTTGTAAATTATTATTGATTCTTGAAAATAAATATCAAATATAAATTGTTCGAGTATTTTTATTTTCAGACTTAATATAACTGTCAACTCGTGCGATTCAAGAAAAAAACAATTTTCAACCCTTGATGTTTGAGTTGCCTGTATGCAGACGTCCTTTGAAGCGTTTCCACGAATACTCTCAGTATATAAAGAGATATGACACAATATGTTATTGTAACCCTTGCATATTGCACTTTTTGCGTTCGTGTCGAACTTTGAAATTACTATTTCCGCTATAATATCGCTGGTATATGAGAACAATTACTGTATTAGGAGGTGCCGAAATCTCGTGTTTGAAAAATTATGTGCTAACCATTTCTTCGTGAATCCGATATGCAGCATTTTGTGTGAACTGCAATGCTTCATAGATCATGTAATAACTTATGACTCAGATATTTGATAGAGTGAAAAACTGTTTGCTTTAAAAATTGAATCGTATTAATTTAATTATGTTTGGAAATTGTAATACTACTTTCGTTTCCAAAGCAGGATAGTATTCGTTATAATTAAAACAAGTCGATAAGATATATGGGAAATTATTATCCTACCTTTTTTTTTTTTTTAACGTCATTTTGCAAGTACATTAAAAAAGAATTAGACACTGGACACTAACGGGGCTATTTAAAATCTTGTCAAACTTAGGTGTGAGATGTCATTTTCGGAAAATGTATCACAAAATGTAACTGTAAAGAGCCAGAAAAAAACTTGATGACTGATATATATGCGATAAGCTGCACACTGCGATAACTCCGGAATCGCATGATGCAACTCACGTAGTTATGTCGAAAAGTCAATTCTAGAGGATGGCAAACGATGGATAAGGAAAAAGTAGTCAATTAATAGTATTAATGGTAAAAGGAAGAAGGAGATTAACGATTGATGCATACAATATTCAATGCACTATGTTTATTAGATAAAAATGATAATCAGACTATATTATCGCTACAAATAGAAAAATATTTGTTGTATATAACAAATATGAGTATATATAGTATATAGGTATATATTTCGCATCCTTGCGTTTCTCACGGAATCGAAGCCAGAGGCAAAAAATCAAAACCGTAAGTTACGCCGATTAGGGTCAGTCCGGTGATCTGGGTTATCAAATTAGACAGTGGTGTTGAGTTCTGATTCCTCTACGTGGAAAACGTCGAATTCCTGGAAGTACGCGTTGGGAAGGTAAGTGAAGTTGGAGAAGACTGGTCTATCGAGTGGGAATCCCAATGGCACATCGACGAAATCTTGATGTCCGAAAATCGGGGATGTGCTATGGAAGTATTCCTTGCCATTGTACGGGCTAACGAATACGAGGAACTGCAACGGGAATCCTTCTTTCTTGCCCTTGGGGATGAACATGCGATTCGGGTATCCGTAGAGGTTTTTCGGTATGGGGCAGGAATCATCACCTGCGAGGCAGTGTATGATCTTCTCGTAGAATAAGTCGCCACTGAGCTCGTCGGGTACTCCAAAACGAGTCTTGGTGCTGTTGCGTTCGAATACGTTACTTCCGGCCTTGACTGTAATGAGAAAAGAGATTTGAATAGATCGAATCAGCGAGGAATAGTCAAAATTAGGAATGAACAGCCAATTATACTAACGGTCAACTTCGAATTCGTCGAAGACGATGAAGTGCTTCCAGTTCTCAGTGATATCGATCACTTGGTGGTAGTTGTCGTACTTGGGTCCAAGGAACGTGCGGATTATACTCTTCGGCGCATCCGACTCACTGAACACTTTGATGGTGTAGGTGAAGGGCTTGTGGGTCAAGCGGTTCTGACGGGCTTTGATCAGCGCTTTGTCATCGGCGTTGTACAACTTGACTGCACCTGAGATGAAGTAGTCGTAGTGGGTGAAGTACGTTGTGACTCTGTCAACGGATACAGATTCAACCTTCACACCAGGGAAGGCCAATTCTTGGCTGGTGTATTTCGGGAATTTCGACATGAACCTGAAGGAAAGAGAAAAGCACGATTGATGACTGGATATGAGAAACGAGTATGAGTATGGATGTAGCTTACTGTTCATAGAAGCCCACGAATCTTTTGATCATACTCCAGTAGATCGGATCTCTCTGGTCCAATCCGTATTGCTGCATCAGACTCGGGAAAACTTTGTAAGCGTTGAAGGGCTCCGGGCTGAAGCCAAGAACGCTTCTCGACACTCTGTCGTAGCTATCGTACAGATCGAAATTGATAGAGTCAACATTTCCCTCGAAGAGGTCGCCCAGAATGTCAATGCCCTCTGGAGTAAGAATTGGGAAGAATGTGCCGTTCTCGAGGATAACGTGACCCATGTCGATGGCCGCAGAGATGCGGTATTCATAGTCCCGAAGTGCCTGTGGTTGGAAGTAAAATTAATACCCTCGTTGGTTTGGGATTAGGTCAATATTATAGCATAATCCTTCACCTTCACGAATTTGTAATTGTGACTTTCAATAGAGGAGTATCCCTCGCGATGGGGAACCGCGAAACCATTATGGAAGCTTAGGCTGGGGGTGAAACCGTACGGGATGAGCTGGTGCCAGTCGAAGTCTACGATATCGCCCAAGTCGTTGGAAAGACGTTCCATGTAGTAACGTGCAAGCTGGAGTCTGCATCTCCAGAAGAATTCTTCACCGCGTCGTGTAGATATAAGTTCATGTTCATCGGCGGACATCCAGAAGGGATGACCCAACTCAGTGTAATACGGGAAATCGTTCAGAGCAATGTCGTCAGTGAAATAACGGAGTAGGTAATTCGAGTCGTGGAATTTATAGCTTGAATAATTTCTTTCCGGAATGATGGTCCAATCCCCGGATGCTAGTCCTTCGGGCCCTACGAAAAGGGTACAAGTCGAGGTACAAAACGGGACACCAACATCGTGAACTCAAATTCAATTAGAACCAACTTGATGAACTCACCGGTCGAGGTCTTTGCATTGTAGGCCTGTCGGATAACTCCATTGTCGAAGAAGAGATGGGGGTAGATCTCGTGGTGAGCGGGAACCCGGATCTTCTGGGTGTCTTTATGGTGAGTGACTGCGACGCTGAAAGCGTAGGTGAAGAGGCCTTCGTTCATGTAGATCCGAGCCCAAGCTGCGGTCTTGAATAAGGTCTCGGAGTCCTTGGAGTAGTAGAAGACTCTGAAGAGAGCCTTGGCCTGTTCTGCCATGGGTGGATAGAATACGGAAAATATCTCGCCACGAGGAAGCATCTTTCCTGCTTTGTACAAAGCCAGGAATTCCTTGACGTATCCCTAGAAAAGAAGAATCGGCATTGATTAGTACTAACCAAACGTCGAGTCGTGTTGTGTTGTGAACTGCGATGCCTTACCTCATGGGTATAGTGAGCCAAGTTGTCTTCGATACTGTAAGCCAGTCCCAGTGTGTAATATTCGGGTTGCTTTTCCGGCTGATCTACGTGCCATAATAACTCGTAGACGGCTTTCTGTTTCAGGAGGAACTCGCGGTTGGCATGGGTAGTATCTTCTTCTGCGACGGCAACTGTTGAGAGGCAAAAAGCCACCAGAGCGAAGATTGCGATATGGCGAGACATGTTCAGGCTGATCACTTCGAAGCAGACCGAATGTAACTTTGAGACCACTGTCCACCTCTTTTATACCCCGCCAAATTATCTATTTGATTACCGTAATCTCTGATCTGTGTGTAAATTCTGCTGGGGGTAAATCACATGAGACGATTTTCGCCTCTCTTCGAACGTGCCCCTCCCTCTCCCCAAGAGAAAGATCCCTTCATTCTGAAAACGTTGTGAGATTTGGAAATTATCTATGATAAATGTTTGAAGGCAACTGTCTAGAATTTGTGATTAAGAAATGATATTTCCGGCAAAATTCAACACAAGAAAGACCAACGCCTTGGCTGTCGAAATCAAGAAATGTTCAAACAACACGCCAGCCCTTAACGTATTACAACGATATCGAGGGCTAGGGATCAGAAGGGCGCAACCCACAAAAACTGCGAATGCTACCAGAAGGGCTCACGTGTTAAATTTTCAGATATAAGCCTTTATAGCAGCAAATTCAACACAGTTGAAAAAATGTGGGTATTGCCCTTCTGGTCCTTAGCCCTCGATATATGGACGGCCCTCTGTCTTTCCCCTTTTTTTCAAAGTCATTACGCAAGTGCGTTAAAAACAAATGATATTGGATACGAAGGCGATTAAAAATATCTTGCGAAACTCACGAATGCGATATCATTCCAAAAGAATAAATAAAAAGTGTGATTGGAAGGCAACAAGATATAACTCGACGGCTGATATGAATGCATTTCGCAGGCTGTAGTCAAATTTTTCTTATTCGCTCTCTCGGTTCAAAGGTTATTATGCGATTGCAAACAATATTTCGTAACGCATGTATAGGTATACCACCTTTTGGTCGTCGTTTTGAACTATATTTTCACATCAGTGATATGCTGACACCTTACAATTCTACAATACCTTACAATTCACCGATATTATATTCATGATCGGCTCGTAATTACTGATAAGGTACAGTTTCATAGAAATGTGGGACTGATGTTACAGTAAATCCACAAAAAACTGTTTGAAAATTCGAAATTTCACTGCAGAGTGAATATAGTTTTTGCTCATCCCTATTTTCAATGTCCGTAGCTAGACTGGGATTGATAATATGAATGACATTTCCAACCGTATTAATCGTTGTTGGTTTTAGGCTAAAATAATTCCACTTCGAGAAATTCGTCCTCACTTTAACTAAAATGAAAAGCATATCCCTTCAATTCAAAGTCTCGGATCTGTCGAAGTGAATACTTCCCTTAGAGTAGCCAGTCATAAAATATTCAATTGTCTTGATATTAGAAGCTCTATAGTTTCTAACTTTCTTCATCCTATTTCAATTTGATACCATGTTACTAATATAGCTTGCACAATATCTCACCCCAGGTTATTTCTGCATTATATGATAACTCCAAAATCGAATGTTAATTTCAGTTACCAATTATATGTTTTAATCAGAATAGACCTTTAGCACGAAGGATAAGCATTAACGTATACTCAGATAAAGTAATTCAAGCACACGTTAATTGGATGAGATATACGGGGGAGATTGAATCAAATATGTTAATCAGTATTCCAGAATTGCAGTGATCATTAGAGTCAAAAGATTCTAAACATTGCAACATATTGAATTGATTGGATTTGTTCAGTCAGTATATCTAATGCCATTTCTTCAAAGCTGAATGGTGGTTTTTAGGCCTCAATGATCTCGTCCAATTGCCTAGTACATTATCAGGTCAGTGGACTCGGTGAAGAATATGCAGTCGAAGAAATGTAAAAAAATCACGATGATTAAGACTAGTTGAAAATAATGCTTCTACGACAGTCTGAAAATTCAATAATTTTCTAACTTCAAGATAAATCTCAACTCATTCAAATCATTTAACAATAAATAATAACATCTTGTAATTAGTCACATCACGATTCGACCTTTGCGCCGTAAGACCACCCAATGATTACAACTCATCGACTAATGAATTCAGATTTTGATGTGAGGGTTATCAATAATATTTTTTAAATTAATCAGCTATAATATGAGAAAAATTATGCAAGCATTCGCGAGTCTGTATGTGAATTAAAATACCAAATATGAAAAAAAAAGTCTGAACAATAGAATTTCAAATTCTCCCTAAATCCCACCTCATCAGCTTAAATTTGATGACGACTCTCTAGTTAATCGCAAAGTGCATATATAATTCTTTTGGTAATTTCCAACTGGGTTTTATTAACAAAAACGTATTTTTTACTATTCTAAAGTAATAATAAATGACAGAAAATTGAGAAAATCAATTTGATCATTTCAAACCCTAACAAGCCCCATACATGATAATTGAGCCAATCTAGAATAGCGAGGGTTCTGGTCTCCCTGGTTTGACGTGGAATAGCCCATATATATCTGGGAAATAACATTTTTACTATACGTATTTCGAATTTGGATTTGTGACTTCATTTTATACAAATTAAATACGATTTAGAATTTCTCTTATATTATATAATATTTCGACTTCAAAAGCATCGAAAGTGGAAAGATTTCTTATTCGACATCTTATCTATTATCACCGTTTGTTTTCGCAGTATTATTTTAACTCCATTCTTAGTGATAAATTATAATGCAAAAATAGCTCGATATTTTCTTAATTAATGGCCTGATTGCGTAAGTTGATGACATGCATTAAGTATGAGCTGTCTTTTTCGATATCCTATCATTACGTAATTATAGTGCACTAATTAACACCGAAAGGTCAGAATACGTATCGATATAACGTTCACGTAGATTAATTAGGTCTTGTTTTGCTACACGACTCGGCTCATCTGCAAACGCCTGATTATTTATACTCTTTAGATTGCAAAGGGTTCAGAAGTGCTTCTTAATTATTAGCTAAGATATATAAATCGTTTCAGATGTAGGAACGAAGTCTGACAAAGATTAGAGCCACGATTGAAAGATTCTATTACTATTTTTTTTTTTTTTTTATATAAACAATTTAATTTATTGATTTCAATTCAACAATTGAAGTAATTTTATTGCAACAAATTTCAAGCGATAAGACATCATTTTTTGTTCAGAGCTATTTATAATTAAAATCCATTTATAATCAATTTTCTTTCTCATTCCTTGAGCAGTCATCAGAAAATTCTGTTCCTCATGATCGTACTTCGATGAAGATAAAAACCACGCCACTCATAGGTCTCGGAGATGATCACAAAGAATATTTTTTCAAGACTAATTCCTGTCCTCAAAGACCTTCGAAATATGGTCAAAGAGTTCATTGCGATTGTCTCAAAGCTGGTTAGTGCAAAGACTATACACTGATTGATTTTCGATATGAGTTTGTTGTTGTATAGAAAAGTAGTTAGATATATTTCAAAATTTGTATGAAATATTTATTATTAGTTCAGAAATAATATCCAGTTCTATGTAAAAGATGAATATAAAAGGCGGTATACCTATACATGCGTTACGAAATATTTTTTGCAATCGCATAATGGCCTTTGAACCGAGTGGGTGAAAAAGAAAAATTCAACTACAGCCTGCGATATGCATTCATATCAGTCATCGAGCCATATTATTCTGTCTTGATGTCACCTTTTTTATTTTATTTCAGCAAAGCGATATCGCATTCGTGAGTTTCGCAAGATATTTTTAATTACCTACGTATCCAGTATCGCCTGTTTTTTTTTTTTTTTTGTCTTTTTTTATCGCACTTGCGAAATAAATTTGACAAAAGGGTAAAGACAAAGGGCCGTTCACATATTATTACGTAAGCTTTAAGGTCTGTGATAGAGCTTGACCACTTCTTGGTTTCGACACCCAAGGGTTTATTACCTTCCTCGAAACCCTATTGGCAATCGGATATTTTGCCAAGGGTATAGACAGCCTCTGAGAATCTATTGTCGTAAATCAACGTGAGGAATAACGATATGGATTTGCTCATTTTCGTAATTGTTACGATTTTCTTCATCCCTTATTGACGCGTTGTTAATAACCGTTATCAAAGTATTATGATAAATGGGATTCTGCTTCGGAGACGCGAGCAAATATTGCAATGCTAATCACAAGTAGGCTGATATAACACAAATCGGCGGTTATCGTAATCAATTAGATAATTTGTGAGAGTATAAAAGAGGTGGACAGTGGTCTCAAAGTTACATTCGGTCTGCTTCGAAGTGATCAGCCCGAACATGTCTCGCCAAATCGCAATCTTCGCTCTGGTGGCTTTTTGCCTCTCAACATTTGTCGTCGCAGAAACAGAGAAGGCATACTCCGTTCCCAACCGGAAATTCCTCCTGCGACAGAAAGCCGTCTACGAGCTATTATGGCACGTAGATCAGCCGGAAAAACAACCCCATTATTACGCAGTGGGACAGTCTTACAATATCGAAGATAACTTGGCCAACTATACCAATGAGGTAAGGCATCGCAATTCGCAACGCGACTCGTCGTTTGAATAGTACGAATAATTGTCGATTTTTCATTTCTTCTAGGAATCTGTCAAGGAATTCCTGGCTCTGTACAAATCGGGCAAGACACTTCCTCGTGGCGAGATTTTCTCCGTATTCTATCCACACATCCTAGAACAGGCGAAGGCTCTCTTCAGAGTCTTCTACTACTCCAAGGACGACGAAACCTTATTCAATACCGCAGCTTGGGCTCGTATCTACATGAACGAGGGTCTCTTCGTCTACGCTTTCAGCGTCGCAGTCACTCATCATGAAGATACCTATCTCATCAGGGTTCCCGCTTACCACGAAATCTATCCCCATTACTATTTCGACGATGGAGTTATCCGAGAGGCCTACAATGCAAAGATCACGAGCGGTGAGTTCAGCAAGCAGATGTTTGGTTGAATTCGAGTTCACGATGCCGGTGTTCAGTTCTGTATCTAATCATGTGTTCCTTTCGTAGTGCCCGGCTCTCGTACCATCATTCCAGCAAGCAATCACACTAAATATCCACTCGATTATTACACCAAGGACATTGCTGTAAACGACGCACCCTACTATTTCCACCTTCTTCATCCCTTCTGGATGTCCAGCGAAGAATACGGAAAGATATCTGCACGAAGCGGTAAAGAATTCTTCTGGTTCTTCAGAAACCAACTTGCACGTTACCACATGGAACGTTTCTCCAACGGTTTGAGCGATATCGAAGACATCGACTGGCACCAGCGCATCCCATACGGTTTCACACCCAACCTGAGCTACCATAACGGTTTCAAAGTTCCCAGTCGCGAGGCATACTCTCATGTTCCAAGCTACAATTACAGATGGCTGAAGGTGAATAATTATGCCGTAATATTGAACCAATCCGAAAACTAAAAAGCATATCAATTTTATTTCTGACCACAGACACTTCGGGACTATGAATACAGAATTTCAGCGGCCATCGACATGGGTTACACCGTCCTCGAGAATGGCACATTCTCAGAAATCCATAATTCAGAGGGAATCGACATTCTTGGTAACCTCATCCAGGGAAATGTTGACTCTGTCAATTTCGATCTGTACGGTAGCTACGACGTAGTAGCGCGAAGTGTACTTGGCTTCGGTCCGAAAGCCTTCAATGATTACACAGTTTTCCCAAGTGTGATGCAACAGTACGGATTGGACCAAAGAGATCCAATCTACTGGAGTCTGGTCAAAACATTCGTTGGCTTCTACGACAGGTGAGTCTTCACACATCACTTATACTCGTCTCTAATATCCAGTCCCTAATTCTCTTTTTTCTTTCTTTCCCTCAGATTCGTGTCACATTTGCCAGCGTACACCCACGACGAATTGGCCTTCCCTGGTGTCAAGATAGAATCTGTAGCCGTTGACAAAGTCACCACGTACTTCAGCTACTACGACTACTTCATCTCAGGTGCCGTGAAGTTGTACAGCGCCGATGACAAAGCATTGATCTTTGCCCACAAACACCGACTGACCCACAAGCCTTACTCCTACTCCATAACCGTGACCAGTCCAAAGGCTTTCGTGAACAGCACAATTAGCATCTTCCTTGGACCCAAGTACAACCAACACCATGAGGTGATCAACATGGCTGAAAACTGGGAAAACTTCATGCTGATTGACCGATTTTTCGTTGATCGTTAGTATAAATTGCTCGTTCGTTCCTAATTCCGACTATTTTTTGCGGACTTTATTCATTCAAATTTACTTCCTCGTTACAGTCAAGCCCGGAAGTAACGTATTCGAACACAGCAGCATCAAGTCTAGATTCGGAGTACCCGACGAGGTCAGTGGCGATGTATTCTACACGAAGATCTTGAACGCCCTAGCGGGTAATGAGATTTATGAAATACCCGAACATCTGTACGGATATCCGGAACGCATGTTCATGCCCAAGGGAAAGAAAGAAGGAATGCCAATGCAGTTCTTCTTCTTCGTCAGCCCACCCAACGACAAGCATCTCTACCCCGTAGGAACCGAGATATCAGCAAATGAATATATAGTTGACGCCGCGGGTGGATACCCATTGGATAAACCACCAACCGTCGATTTCACCGAATTCTCCAACGCGTACTTCTACGATTTCAACATTTACCATTCAGACGAAGAAGAAATCAACGCCACTGTCTGATTCGCCAATCCGAAATGCCGATCTAAAGCTTAGCGTATTTTTACGGTTCCTTTGGTTTCGTGAGAAACGCAAGTGAAATATATATACATATATACCCAATGAATCTTTTATAAATAATGTAGTCTTGTATATCGGTTGTATGTGATAGACGTACTCCAATAAATATTTTATGTATCAATATGTTTCTTTTTCTCATCCCGACTAGTAATAATTTATTACTTCCATCCTTTGATCCAACGTCCGCGATTTTTTGGCGAATTGATTTTCAGCTATAAGTCCGGGAAAAAAATAGCTTAGATCGAATCTAAATTTTGGAAAATAGAAACAGAAGAAATTAGATCTTAATGGATCTTGGGATATCTAAAATAGACATCAGATCTATTTTTTTTTTTGTTTTTTTTCTTTTCAAAATTTAGATACAAGTAACACATCGTATTCTACACTATAGGGACGGGCTGATATTCAAGAGAGTAGAAAATTCATATCTTCTAAACGAAATCTGTCCCCATGATAAACTGTATACACGTCGTTCCTACACTGTAGATGAATATCCTCTGAAAATTTGAGCAGAAAAAAACGTATGGTTTTTGAGAAATTGAAAAACTAATTTGATACCAATTTTTTTCAACTTTCCGGAGTCGCCATATCTTTTTCATATTGCTACATTGAAGTTCACTTCAATCTGAAACTTTTTCATCCTCAAAATTTTTTTCTTGCGATATGTAGTTTTTGAGTTATACTTAATTAAAAGTCGGACATTGCCAATTTTCGCATATATCGTATCAGCTGCTAACGTCCAAACGGTTTCGATTAAAAATCTTCAAAAATTCACGCATACTCTCATCAACTGACACAAACCTTTCTCAAAGTTTGGAAATACCAATACCTCATATACTATAAACAATTTAATTTATCGATTTCAATTCAACAATTGAAGCAATTTTATTGCATCAAATTTCAAGCGATAAGACATCATTTTTTGTTCAGCTAATATTTATGACACATTGGCCCCGATTTTATAAAAATTCGCATCTTCCTGTACTTTATTGATTCAATCTAGTCATATGGTAGAATTTTTTCATTAAGGTCCTTGAGTCTCGTTTTGAAGTAAAATTCGCATTATCTAGGTACGGGACTAAAATTATATATAAAATTGCCTTATGAGTTAATCAACGAAATTTAAACAGCTATGCTTTCTGCTGGTGGCTTTGGTGGCAAATATGCAGTAGGAAAAATGACAGAGATTATGATAGCGAGCAACGAGGCGATATTCAAGATGCAAGAAGAGGTTCACAATGCTTCTCGCGAATTATTAGCTATGGAAAAAATTCCAGGGGCATGTACAAGCAGTAATACTTCTTCCGGAGATCAACTTAGCTTGATTCATAAAAGAATACCAATCAATCGAAAAACGAGTTCGTCGACACGGCCGGAACTAAAAAACGTCCGAGACCCACGCTTTGAGCAACTTTACCAAAAATTGATAGACCTAGAAAGAGTTGGACGAGTATGTTTTCCACATCACTACAGTTTCCACTTTTTTTTTACTAACCATTTTATTCATATGCGAATAAATTTGCCACCAACACACAGTCGGAGTGGCTCAAAGTATTCATGTATATCAGCAACTACACGAGAGTTCTACGGCCCATAGCCAGAGGGGAATGGGACGAGCCTGAGAAATTCGTTCAACGTCAGACTCTCACTCTTGATGGACCATACCCGGGTATTTCAAATGATTTGATTCCCCTTGTGGATAATGAACCATCAGCCCTATCCAATTTCGATGATATTGGTCGTAAGGTGAATGTGGATTCATATAGTGCCATCTAGTACGAAAATCCATTTATAATCAATTTTCTTTCTCATTCCTTGAGCAGTCATCAGAAAATTCTGTTCCTGATGATCGTACTTCGATGAAGATAAAAACCATGCAACTCATAGGTCTCGGAGATGATCACAAAGAATATTTTTTCAAGACTAGTTTCTGTCCTCAAAGGCCTTCGAAATATGGTCAAAGAGTTCATTGCGATTGTCTCAAAGCTGGTTAGTGCAAAGACTATACAGTGATGAATTTTTGTACAATTTCATCGAAATTATTTTACCCCATTCATATTGAAATGAAAATTACATAACTGATTATGAATCAATGCGAAACGTGATTTTTTTTACATTTTATTTCAGTTCATCGGTCGTCAAGTGGTTCTAAAACTCGAAGAAAACACGAAATTTATACTCTCAGTTCCTTCCATTGATGTCATAAAAATTCAGGAGCTATTTTTTACTACCTTTATAGTCAAAATTAATTATCGGTGTACAACTTTCGCAACATGTGAAGAGGATAAATCTCGGACTCATTTTTCGCATTTAACATTGCGAAATTTTGCCGATACGATGCGATCCAATTATCATGTGTACAAAAATGTATACCTCAATCTTATGCTGAATGCTGATAGCTTGCTAATTATAATTGAGGAATTATCCAACTTATGAAATCGAACTTTTGATATCATGCTTATTTTTTTACAATAAACCAGGTTATGAGTTTTTTGTTAAAAAAATTATGCATATGCTATCTTATGATATTGGGAGAATTTTCGAAACAATAGAATTGAAAAATAATTAAAGAATCAAATTCTTGAGAAACGTTTTCTTATACGTTCTTTTTCGTTTTTCTTCTTTATTCTCGAGTTAGTAAGCAACGAATGAAACGAACAAGAACAGAGAATTGATTTTCGATATGATTTTGTTGTTGTATAGAAAGATAGTAAGATATATTTCAAAATTTGTATAAAATATTTATTATTAGTTCACAAATAATATCCAGATCTATGTAAAGGATGAATATAAAAAGCGGTATACCACCCCAGATAATAATCGTGCGTCGCACGTTATCCGCACGCCATGTGACGCACACAGTGCGAGTAAAAAACGCAAAATTATCGCACGCACGGCGTGAGGCGCATCTCAGTGCGAGCGTAATGTGTTGCACTGCACCATCAGTAAATAATATCATGTATGACCGCTATTCGAGATATCTTATTAGTATTATCATTTGACTATCGCTAAAATGTTATTTATAGAATATCAACTGCAGTTAACATATATTCAAAAAATTGAAATACGATTGCGAGTTGAATTTGGAATCGTCATATTAAGATAGATCATTGAACGGATTGAAGTTTTAAATATAAGGGTTTCTTTGATATACATTTCTTCCCGCCCCAGCGCCATTCCCAATCAGATCGACAATTAGTTACGAATTAGTTACGAAAAGTTACGAATTATTACGGAAGATTTTCGAAGACCTCAAATCAAATGGGTGGCGGCCCCCGTTCGACGAAAAAACCCTCATACCTATGTACTCTCTTGCAAAATATTTGACATGAAACTTTTATTTTCAGAAGTACGAATTCGGCGGAAAAACAGCCGCGAAAAATATTTTATCAAAATTTATCTAATTCAGATCATAATTTTGTCCTGCAGGATTTGAATTCCGTCAAAGATGTATTCGAGAATTTATTTTTTTGTTTCAAGATTTTTTTTAATAGTTTATTCAAATTTTAACTAGATATACCTGAATGGAAAAAAAATGTCATTACTGTTCGTATATTTAAGTTATGCTAGCTGATTTTCTTTTCATGTTCCTCCGTATATTGAATATACGCAATGTTTAGAAAAAAATATATTTTTTGTATCAAATTTATATTTTTACTACCTGCGCGAATACACGGCATATGTGTGTTAATGATATGTGTCGTATTTTGCTCGCACACGTGAGGCACGCAGGACGTGCGACACATCTGCCTTTCAATTTAGGACGCATCTGCGTGATCAAATGCTTCGTATATTGCACGCATTTTGTAATCTGGTTACCTAGTCTATCAATTATTCAATGCTTTATATTTTTCACATATCTCAATATATTGAAACAAATTTTGAACCGTGATTAGACTCGCATAGCGTGATCGCGCCGTGACAGCATGCGTGCGACTTGCATTGAGTCTGTGACTTGCCTTCACCATGCACGCACCTGGCACGCACGATTGTTATCCGGGACCTATACATGCGTTACGAAATATTTTTCTCAATCGCATAATGGCCTTTGAACCGAGTGCGCGAATAAGAAAAATTCAACTACAGTCTGCGATATGCATTCATATCAGTCATCGAGCCATATTATTCTCTCTTGATGTCACCTTTTTTATTTTATTTCGCCAAAACGATATCGCATTCGTGAGTTTCGCAAGATATTTTTAATTACCTACGTATCCAGTATCGTCTGTTTTTTTTGTTGTCTTCTTTTATCGCACTGGCGAAATAAATTTGACAAAAGGGTAAAGACAAAGGGCAGTTCACATATTATTACGTAAGCTGTTGAGGTCTGTGATAGAGCTTGACTACTTCTTGGTTTCGATACCCAAGGGTTCATGACCTTCCTCGAAACCCTATTGGCAATCGGATATTTTGCCAAGGGTCTAGACAGCCTCTGAGAATCTATTGTCGTAAATCAACGTGAGGAATAACGATATGAATTTGCTCATTTTCGTAATTGTTACGATTTTCTTCATCCCTTATTGACGCGTTGTTAATAACCATTATCAAAGTATTATGATAAATGGGATTCTGCTTCGGAGACGCGAGCAAATATTGCAATGCTAATCACAAGTAGGCTGATATAACACGAATCGGCGGTTATCGTAATCAATTAGATAATTTGTGAGAGTATAAAAGAGGTGGACAGTGGTCTCAAAGTTACATTCGGTCTGCTTCGAAGTGATCAGCCCGAACATGTCTCGCCAAATCGCAATCTTCGCTCTGGTGGCTTTTTGCCTCTCAACATTTGTCGTCGCAGAAACAGAGAAGGCATACTCCGTTCCCAACCGGAAATTCCTCCTGCGACAGAAAGCCGTCTACGAGCTATTATGGCACGTAGATCAGCCGGAAAAACAACCCCATTATTACGCAGTGGGACAGTCTTACAATATCGAAGATAACTTGGCCAACTATACCAATGAGGTAAGGCATCGCAATTCGCAACGCGACTCGTCGTTTGAATTACTAATAATTGTCGATTTTTCATTTCTTCTAGGAATCTGTCAAGGAATTCCTGGCTCTGTACAAATCGGGCAAGACACTTCCTCGTGGCGAGATTTTCTCCGTATTCTATCCACACATCCTAGAACAGGCGAAGGCTCTCTTCAGAGTCTTCTACTACTCCAAGGACGACGAAACCTTATTCAATACCGCAGCTTGGGCTCGTATCTACATGAACGAGGGTCTCTTCGTCTACGCTTTCAGCGTCGCAGTGACTCATCACGAAGATACCTATCTCATCAGGGTTCCCGCTTACCACGAAATCTATCCCCATTTCTACTTCGACGATGGAGTTATCCGAGAGGCCTACAACGCAAAGATCACGACCGGTGAGTTCAGCAAGCAGATCTTTGGTTGAATTTGAGTTCACGATGTCGGTGTTCAGTCCTGTATCTAATCACGTGTTCCTTTCGTAGTGCCCGGCTCTCGTACCATCATTCCAGCAAGCAATCACACTAAATATCCACTCGATTATTACACCAAGGACATTGCTGTAAACGACGCACCCTACTATTTCCACCTTCTTCATCCCTTCTGGATGTCCAGCGAAGAATACGGAACCATATCTGCACGAAGCGGTAAAGCATTCTTCTGGTTCTTCAGAAACCAACTTGCACGTTACCACATGGAACGTTTCTCCAACGGTTTGAGCGATATCGAAGACATCGACTGGCACCAGCGCATCCCATACGGTTTCACACCCAACCTGAGCTACCATAACGGTTTCAAAGTTCCCAGTCGCGAGGCATACTCTCATGTTCCAAGCTACAATTACAGATGGCTGAAGGTGAATAATTATGCCGTAATATTGAACCAATCCGAAAACTAAAAAGCATATCAATTTTATTTCTGACCACAGACACTTCGGGACTATGAATACAGAATTTCAGCGGCCATCGACATGGGTTACACCGTCCTCGAGAATGGCACATTCTCAGAAATCCATAATTCAGAGGGAATCGACATTCTTGGTAACCTCATCCAGGGAAATGTTGACTCTGTCAATTTCGATCTGTACGGTAGCTACGACGTAGTAGCGCGAAGTGTACTTGGCTTCGGTCCGAAAGCCTTCAATGATTACACAGTTTTCCCAAGTGTGATGCAACAGTACGGATTGGACCAAAGAGATCCAATCTACTGGAGTCTGGTCAAAACATTCGTTGGCTTCTACGACAGGTGAGTCTTCACACATCACTTATACTCGTCTCTAATATCCAGTCCCTAATTCTCTTTTTTCTTTCTTTCCCTCAGATTCGTGTCACATTTGCCAGCGTACACCCACGACGAATTGGCCTTCCCTGGTGTCAAGATAGAATCTGTAGCCGTTGACAAAGTCACCACGTACTTCAGCTACTACGACTACTTCATCTCAGGTGCAGTGAAGTTGTACAGCGCCGAAGATAAAGCATTGATCTTTGCCCACAAACACCGACTGACCCACAAGCCTTACTCCTACTCCATAACCGTGACCAGTCCAAAGGCTTTCGTGAACAGCACAATTAGCATCTTCCTTGGACCCAAGTACAACCAACACCATGAGGTGATCAACATGGCTGAAAACTGGGAAAACTTCATGCTGATTGACCGATTTTTCGTTGATCGTTAGTATAAATTGCTCGTTCGTTCCTAATTCCGACTATTTTTTGCGGACTTTATTCATTCAAATTTACTTCCTCGTTACAGTCAAGCCCGGAAGTAACGTATTCGAACACAGCAGCATCAAGTCTAGATTCGGAGTACCCGACGAGGTCAGTGGCGATGTATTCTACGCGAAGATCCTGAAGGCCCTAGCGGGTGATGAGATTTGGGAAATACCCGAACATCTGTACGGATATCCGGAACGCATGTTCATGCCCAAGGGAAAGAAAGAAGGAATGCCAATGCAGTTCTTCTTCTTCGTCAGCCCACCCAACGACAAGCATCTCTACCCCGTAGGAACCGAGATATCAGCAAATGAATATATAGTTGACGCCGCGGGTGGATACCCATTGGATAAACCACCAACCGTCGATTTCACCGAATTCTCTAACGCGTACTTCTACGATTTCAACATTTACCATTCAGACGAAGAAGAAATCAACGCCACTGTCTGATTCGCCAATTAGAAATGCCAAACTAAAGCTTAGCGTATTTTTACGGTTCCTTTGGTTTCGTGAGAAACGCAAGTGAAATATATATACATATATACCCAATGAATCTTTTATAAATAATGTAGTCTTGTATATCGGTTGTATGTGATAGACGTACTCCAATAAATATTTTATGTATCAATATGTTTCTTTTTCTCATCCTGACTAGTAATAATTTATTACTTTCATCCTATGATCCAACGTCCGCGATTTTTTGGCGAATTGATTTTTAGCCATAAGTCCGGGAAAAAAATGGCTTAGATCGAATCTAAATTTTGGAAAATAAAAACAGAAGAAATTAGATCTTAATGGATCTTGGGATATCTAAAATAGACATCAGATATATTTTTTTTTTGTTTTTTTTTTTCCAAAATTTAGATACAAGTAACACATCGTATTCTACACTAGGGACGAGCTGATATTCAAGAGTGCTAAAATCGAGTCTGTTGCTATAAACAAATTGCTAACTTTCTCCAGCTGGACTGATTCTCTCATGTTTGACGCGTTTAGGGTTTACGATTACGATGATGATGACGAATCGATCTTGGTCAAAGCCCGTCAGGATTGTTCGAACCAAAATACAGATATACTGTCTATCTCATTGACGATATGCTAATGAGCTTTTCATTCATCATTACACCTTGTTCGTGTTTTATGCAAAAAGGCAAAGCTTGAAATTTTTAGTTTCATTGAAACTCTAGGTCATAAATTACGCAAAAAAAAAAAATTCACCATTAAAAAGTTAGAATCTCAAGGTTTCTACGATAGATTTTTGGGGCTATTCGTAAACTGTTGCTCTTTAGGATAGACGGATACGTTTAAATGTAGAATTTTCGTATTCATAGTCACGGGACACGTTGTTATACTTGAAAAGTATTCGAAAGTAATTAAATTAATTAACTAAGCCTATCCAAAAGCTCGCAACGGTTTTAGGTGCTGATTTATAATTATAGCACACCTGATTTTTTAAATTATGAAACTAACGGATTTCGATGCAAACCGTTGACTTGCCACAATTCCCACTGATGAGGTCAACATTGATTTCTTGAACTGTAGGAAAAACCCAATGATTGTCGGATATTTACTATAATGTATTGCACTTCCCTCAGTTTAACCCTTCCTGATCACCATGGGTCAAAATGACCCGAGCATCAATTTTGAAGGTAAATCCCCGTAAGTTCTTTTGACGATTTTTTTTTAACATGTTGCCATGTGAATTTTGATATGCCGACTTTTGTTACATCTTCTAGAATGTTCAAAGTATTTTTCAGTATTTTTTCGGTGTGAATCGGACCGATGCGATGGTTTCCACGAGGCAACCGTTCAAAAATGGTCGGAGGTGTGACCACGAAGGGTTAAGGTATAAGGAATACTTTGATACGAGTTTAATCCGTGACCAAAGATTAAGGAAAAACAGAATGAGGCTAATAAGGGCTAATTAATATTCTTACTATTCGCAGTAAGATAATTCAGGAAATTAAAGACATATGGAAATCGTTTATGACTGGATTATAGATGTGACCGAAAATTCTCATTGTTTAATTGCAGTTTTTTTAAATTGAAATCGAAAATAAAAATCTTGACACAATACTATAATCCATAGTCTTGGGATCAACGCATTAGACTAGTATAAACAAGAAAAAGAAGCAATAAGATCCACGAGGTTTATCTCAAATCATATATTTTCACAAAAAAAAATCGTCTATTTTATTAAATCCATTTTTTTGTTTAAATCAAATTGATTTTAAATATCCCAAGATGTGTGTGTGTGTATGCGTGTAGTTAAATCTCTTATTGGTCTGTAAACAAGTCTTCGCTATTCGCCGTATATTATAGGCTATTTCTAACTGTATACCGTATCAGACTAACCGTAAATCTACGTGACTTCAAAGTACACGTCACTCACACCCACGCGATCAATTTACACCCGCTATAATAAGTTCATAAAATATTTTCTATTCCTCTTAGATATTTAGGCTTTGATAATAATTGATATTCAAAATTCTGGCGATAATTAAACTAACGAAACAGATCATCCCTTGTACCCGATGAAGGAATAGAATCATTCAAAAAATTTAGAACCTGGTTTCGAAAGAAAAAGAATCATCGAATCAAGAGAAAATTTCAATCATCAGATCTCTTCCTTTTTTTTTTTTTTTTTTCATTTTTTATTGTCTAATAGTAAAACTCTTAGAGATAAAGTCAAAAATAAGACATCGTGTATAGCCTAGCATCTTCGAGACTAGGAGATGACAGACAGACTACTTCTGGTTATCGGTCAAGGCCAAATCACCTTAAATATACATAGATATATACGTATGGTATGGTTTCGCCTGAGTGGATCACACCTCGAGGCGATTCCTCCTCGTATAACGCTACATAACTCTGTTATATAGGTAGAATGTAGCACATTAACCTGTTGCACCTTAACAACACATAACAACAACCATGAAGATTTCTCGACATACACATTCATATATATGTACATGTAACCAGGTGAGGTAAGGCAAGGTAAGGTAAGGTAAGGGTAAGGTAGGGGACAACGGGGCCATCGGTCTAGACTCTTGGAGTTTAGAGTCTTTCTTAAGTCGAATAAGAGAAGACGAAGGAAGAAGACTACACTCTCTCGTTGGTACAGAGAGATATTCAACAATCATCCAATACTTCATTCAAACATCGTTAAAGTCTGAAGATAAGGAATTTAGCCATAATGAAGTTTCGCACGTTCACCGTGAGTTTTGAAATCATTTTTTTTTTTTTTTTCTTACTTCATTTCCGTGTTATTTTTTTTGCGATCAAAATTACGTTCTGTATCTTTCAAATTTAGATAAAGTATTTCTACTATTCAAGAATTTTAACCGAAGTTTGAAAACCGTTGTATTATATCGTTTAAAAATTTTGAAAAAATAATAATAAAATAAAATAAAAAAATTAGAAATTATAATAAACTAATCATATAACTGGTATATTATTACCGGTTGAAACAGCTCGTAAATTCTCCTCTTCGCATGTATTACAAAGCGGTAATCGTGCGTAATCCTGTAATGTAAACCGGCGTTGAAATCACACGGTTTGTCGTCGTGAGTTCAGGAAGTGAAATACTATAAGTAGGTTGAATTTCTTTTTTTTTTTTTCTTGAAAACAACTCGTTTCATAAATCTATTCGTGTTTACTCAACAATAATCCACGTAACGCTAATAGCTGTGTAACATCCGAACTGTATGAAATCATTCAAACTTAATTTGGTCAATGTTCGAATTTCAAAATTTTCTTAAATTTTCGTCTAATCAATAAAAGAAAAAATGAGGTGAAAAAAAAATTCCACGGTGATGACTATTCGAAAAAAAAAAGAAAAAGAAAAAAAAAACCAACAACTATGCTCGTAATTTATAAACTCGTCGAACGGGGCTTCTTCTTCGCCTTCATCGGACTTCACGATCGGTTAGGTACTATACGACTTAGTATTAGTGTGGATACGAGTTTGTATATATTAATATGGTCAGTGGACCAGGTACCGTTACAAAAACAACTATAGATCCATATGCATATGCATATACCTATATATTGTGTATACCTATGTATAGGTAAAAGAAAAATATATACTCGTCAAACCCGCCCAGTCTCTATACGCACACATATACCTATGTATATTCATATCGGTTTAGCTGTAACTCGATAATCTTATGAGGTCACGATCAACGATTCGAATGAATAAATGCGAATACATTAATTGATAAGTTTTTTTTTTTTTCTATATATAATATATATATAAAGATAATAGGTGATAAAGAAAAAAAAAAAAAAAAAATTCTATTAGTACCCGAAGCTAGAAATTAATAATTGTATAATAATAATTCGCGATAGAAAGTGTTTTTTTAATTAATTAATTACTTAATTGAATAATTAATTACTTCCTACTTTCGCAGATGATTTTAATATGCGTTTCCGTAAGTGGTCAAGAATTTTCAAAAAAAATTGACAATAATTCAAAGGACGAAAGTAACATGCAAGAAAGTGAGCCTCCCGAGGGTTATTACGCTTTTGTAGAATCCCCTAATGCTGAACCACCGAAAGTAAGACCACCTCCTTATGCAGATAGCGATAAGGAGTGCCAAGGTAATCGTCTTTCTTAATGATATGATTTTTTTTTTTTTTTTCGATTTATTATACCTACTATAAAAATCTGGATTCAATTTTTTTAATAGAAATTTCATTTTTCTTTAGACACGGGTAAACAGGGTAAAGGATTCGTATCGATTCACAATATTTGCGGAGATCTTAACAAAGGATATATTCCACGTAATCCTATGAGGCAACACGTTCTTGGATCTTCGTACCCATTGTGAGATAAATAATTATTGACAAATTTATAACTGATTAAAAAAAAAAAAAAAACATTCAAGTATACAAAATTATACTAATTAACAGTTTTATCAAATTATAAATTCGTATATATCCAATCTAATCGTTAGATAATTTGTCTTATTTACTTTTTCTTTTTTTACATCATAAAATAATTAAAGTAAATTTAATGAATTTTTTTTTTCTTTCCTTTTTTCATTCGCAGCGAACTGTTACGTAATCATACGTTAAAGTTTTTGAGTAAAGCTCTGCCGATTCTAAAGGCTGACGATTCACTGCCTAAGGTTGCAAAGGTAGAACCCTTTTCCCAAAATTCGTAAGTTTCTTTATTATATTAAAAATATAATATAAATAAATATGATAAGAAAATCGAAAAATATATTTCACAGCTCAAATTTAACTTTTTTAATAATCATTTTCAGAGTTGATACGGACGAAAAACGTAGTAGATCAAAAAGATCCACTAACGCAGAATCAACGGTAAGAAAAATCGGCGAAAAAGTATCAGCGGACTCGGAAAGAAGTGGGCGAAAGTTTTGCGACAATGGTGGAGGAGTGTGAGTCCCTTATGATATAGTTTTTAAATAACTTTGCGCAAAATACGACTTTTCGTATCTATTTTGCGTGTGCAAAGTTCCCGTTTCTCGCACTAGTGCGCAAAGTAATTACTCTTTCCGCACTAGTGCGCGAAACGGATACTTCGCACACGCAAGAGGCACGAAAAGTCCAATTTTTCACACTGTATCGAAAAATAATATGCTCATGCAAAACACGTGCGAAAATCATTAACTTTTCGCACTAGTTGCGCAAGATATTAATTTGATTAATCTAAGAAAGAGAAGTGAAACTGAGAGGAACTAATACAGCTTGTAATAAAAAAAAAAAAAAAAAAATTTGAATCAATTCAGGGTCTGCATGCTATACAAAGCTATACAAGGCGAGCCTCTAGCCTCAGCAGCTGCTGAACGAAGAGACGATCCACCGATTCCAGAATATCGCCAAAGAACACCTACCCAAGAATCACCACAAGCCGAATATTCAGGACCCCCAACTCCTTGCCCAGCAAAAGTCGAATATGCTACACCAGTATTTGCAAAAAATTATCAGGGCGTTTGGAGATACGTTGTGCAAATTCCTTACGAAGGATATTTCACACAGACGATCGAAGTCACTAGATGCATGTAAGTTTTTTTTTTTTTTTTTTCTTCCTTGAAAAAAATCATTTTTCATCTAAGAAGTTTTTGAATATTAGAAAAAAAAAAAACGTTTTCTAGTATAACGTTTTTTTTTGTATTCAAAATTCGAAACTTTTTTTATCGATTATAATTTTTTCAGACCCTCATCATTTACGGTTTCGAAATTGAAAAGATTCGAATTTTTGTAAAAAAAAAAAAAAGCAGAGTTTCACATAATTCCCTTACAGGATAACAATAATAAGTTTCTTCAAACTTTCACCACGCTTTCCTCATAAAACGAAACACTCAATACTTTCATTAATTTCTAATAATTTTCTAGTCAATCCATTATTCTATTATAATTTTCTGTTTCCACAAAAACCAGGCAATCCCGGTGCCACTACCTGGATGGTGGTTGTTTATCATCACCTAGATGGACCAGCTTATTAGTAGCAGAAATATTCTACCCGGATACGTTTTTGGAAGATAATCAAAACACCAGATTGCCTGGTCCAAGAGAACCGGTAGCTGGGTCACCGCCACCGGTTCATGATTTTCAGAACTATCAACAATACTTGCAAAAACGTGCTGGTGAAAACGAGGCCAGAAGTAATACTGGCTCTCAATTCCAACAGCCACAACAATCACAGCAACAACAACAGCATTGCGACGGTGTAGATGAAATGGGTTGCTTTCAGGTAATCATATCGATAAATTTAAATAAAAAATTCATCATTTGAAGAAAAGAGAAGAGAAGAGAAAATAAAATAATATATGACTTTTTTATACAACAGGTACGACTTTACTACGATTGGTTCTTGGTACCAGGTAGTTGTAAATGCTGGAGACCAGATTACTTCAATCGTTATGTACGCAGGAGTAATTCAAGTCCTGAATTATGATATGGAATGAAACCGTCTCTTCGTTAATTGATATAATCAGAAAAGACATTGTCTGAAAAGTGTATCAGATCATTACGTCGTGAAATTTTTATGAATAGAGTATAATAAAGTAGTATATAAATTTGTCGAGATGCAAATGACTTGACTGCAGACTGCAGACTTGATTAAACCAAAATATAAAATTTTGATAATGTGTCATAGAAAATAACGTTACTATAATAATAACAATAATAATAATATGTTTTTAATCAATGCTAACCCAGTCTGCATATAATATTATACCTATTTGTTAAGACTTTAAAAGGCTGAAGGCTTGAACCGTTAAGTGTAACGTACGTTTAATATTGACACTAGTTATAACGGTGATATCATACGTTCGTTTCACTTAACAAACTCACAGTATTCTTTTATTATTAACATCGCAGAAATCTATCCTGGGCAATTTATATATTTTTATATGTATAACGTGCTCGTTGGATACATATTCTTAATTTTTATTATAATACCTATATTTATATTTATTTTTAATTTAAGATCAACGAAATATATTCTTATTTATTTTATTTTATTTTATTTCATTGATTTAGATATTCTGTAAAGACTTGATGACCCATTATTATTATTAATACACTTATCCCAGTGTCTGATGAAATTTTTTCTCCAAAATAGATAAATAAAGAAAATATAAAAATTCTTCTTTAGTAATTATTTACCAACGATAACTAATACTGAAAAGAATTCAATATGATTTGTTTCATAAAACAATAATTCAATTCAATTCAATTTTTCCATAAATTTCATTTCTTATTTATTTATTCATATTTTTTTTTAATTTGTTTTTTTTTTCTGGTTTATTATTCAGCAAAATGTTTCTATTTCAATACGGATGAACATTTTCAGAAATTTCTTCGTACAAATAATTAAGATCAGTAATTAGTTTGGTGATACATTAATTATACAAAAATATAAACCTGCGAGAGTTCTTTTATCCTATTTTTATTATTTTTATTTTTTTATTATTTTCTTGTATTTATGTATAGTTAAAACTTACATATTCAATATATACGATATTTTATTCACTCTATGTTTTTTTCTTTGTTTTTTTTTTCTTTTATATAGTCTGAAAAATCTGTGCATCCAATGATTCTAATCAAACAAATTTCCACATTTTTTTTTTAATGAGAAACGATAATGATTTCATCACAACTGTCTACATCTGAGGGGAGGATATATATTCATTGATTAATTATTTACAAAAATATACTATTCAGTAATGGCCAGAAAATTGGAAAAAGAATTTGTTTTTGTTTTTGTGTTCTTCATACATTCATACGAATGAAATCGAATAGTAGCATTTATATTTACATATACAAAGAAATGAAAAAAAAGATATGAACGTAATTAAAATCACTGGTTTGAGATAGAAACGGTGATTTAAACTCTGTAATACGAAATTGACAATTTTGTTGCAGGCCATTGATGGAATATTTGAAAATTTGCATAATTCAAATCTTGAACTTTAAAAAAGTAACGAAATTGCTGAAATATTTTGTCTGAATTTAATTAATCCAGTTTTCTCTCTGAGACTTTCTTCTCTTTTACCTCAAATATTGCTTTAGAAGTGTTCAACTCGACATAGAAACCTCATCGTCATCGTCGTCGTCATCGTCTTCTTCTCTTTCTTCTTGTTCGTCATTTTCGTTGTTTACATCTTGGCTTATGTCTTGATCTGAAGCTTCTTCCCAAATGCCATCAGACTCACTTCCATCCGCTAATTCTTCCACCTCACTCTCGTCATCAGAAGAATCTGCATTCAATTAAACAATCTCTCATATTAATTCTCAGTTCTAACAAAAGCTTAGGGAAATAATCAAGAGAATCTGATTTCTTCTATTCAAATCAGCCTTTCAGAATAAGTTATGAGCTAATATCTTGACACTTTTCTCATTCAATAAGATTATTTTCCATGCCATAGTTCATAAAATACAGCCGTAATCGTTATATACCTGGTTCTTGATAAACAAGAAGACTCTCTTCGTTCAATTTATCCTGTTTTTGACTGGCTTGAGATATCTGTCCAGTAATAAGAGCGACTCGTCCTTTGAGCCTGCACAATTGTGGCAATAGATTCAGCTTCGCATCAACAGTTCCTAAAATAGGACCCAGGAGATCCCCGATGTCTGGATAAGAGAGTAAATGCCCGGCAAAGGTTTGCACCAAAGTCTTGAGCCAAGTGATGGCAATCTTGGTTCTGAAAGGAATGAATTATTAACAAAAGTGGATGAAATTCTCATCCCGTATCACCACGTAATGAAGAATGTAAATCAGGCGTACGATTGAGTTCTTCCTTGCAGCATTACGGTCAATTCCTTCATTAAAGGAGCTATGGTCTCTACCGGTAGCCTGGAGACTGTGTTTTTAATCAGAGTTTCATCTTGGGTGAGTAATACGTCCCGGAGTATAGATTTATCTTTACTATTCAGGCCCTGCATGAGTAGCTGCGCCATATTAGTAGCCTTTGTAGGAGTTTCCCCCGGCGTATTAGCCAGTGTTTTTAGTTTAAGATTTTCCAATCTTATTTCCATCGGTAATTGAGCTCCTGCCGCACTTGTTCGATTCCTTTTCAGAGGTGTAGTAGGTGTTCCTGGAAGCAAAATGGGGGATAAATGAGTCAGACTTCGTTTAAAACAAGCAGGAGTTTTGTTACCTGTGACTAGATACTCCACATCTCCGTCAACGACTGCTGATTTTAATTTAGAAACTCCTACGTCATTTTTTTCCTTCATTTTCTTCGCGTCCGACCTCACCAGACACTGTATTTTTTCAGAATAGTCTGGTATAACTTTTTCGAATGTGATATTGAGGTAGGAACCGTAGGCAAGAAGTAGCTTAGAATCTTCCGTCAATTTTCCTTTCAGAATTGATATTTTTTTAGCTAATTCTTTCACCCCATTACTCGACGCAACTACTACGTTAAGCTCTGGTTTTAGAGGCTTTGACGTTCTACCGTTCGGCTGATGTTTGAACAAATGCGCTTGTCCAGATCTTGAAATTGCCAAAACTTCAATTTGCGATTCTCTAACTACTTGGGTCGATACAGAAACAGCCTCTTCTGGCATCACGAAAATTGCTACAGAATTTTTTTCCGGGCTTTCCTGTTCAGGGAAGGAAGATAATTTATCAAAATTGGTAATAACAGGTGTTAGATTTCCTTTTTTGACTAGATAAAACCCAAAATGGACAATAATATCAGAGTTTGACTCTACTTCGAGTAGAAATTTTTTTTTACAATTGCTAAAATGGAATTTTAAAGCTCCTCCATTTGAAAATACAGAATAGAGGAAATTATTTAGGAGAATAAATTTCCTTTTTTAGATACAAAATACCGAAAACTATTTTCCATCCGTTTAATCATATCTAAAATATTGATTTCCATCTTTTGGGTCAGAAAATACTTGAATAACGAAGTGAAAAGACCTAAGAGTTGTAAAATTGATCGAACAATGCCTTTTCTTCCTCTATTGGGAGTTAATTTCCTATTTTGTGTCCATTTTAACAATCCTCGTGAAATCTCATCGGTCAATTTACCTTATTCAAAGACCAAACGTTAAGTTGTCTGTCCCCACTAGCTCCGCTAATGAGATAGCTATTTTCCCCGTTAATTACAACAGGATTAAGAGAAGTAACGTTTGCGGTATGTCCAGTGAAGCTCATAATCGAACGTTTCGATGATAAATCCCATAATTTAATAAGTTTACCAGCTGAAACGAGGGAGTTATCATGGCGTAGAAGAACTATAGCTGTAATTTTCTCCTTCCCAGATTTCCATTTAGATTTTATCCCATTTTCTTCAACGTTCCATTCAACTATATGACGATCTTCAGACGCTGTGAATAAACCATTTGAATCTGACCAATCCATCGCTGTTACAACACCCGTGTGACCCTTGGTCAACTGTTTACTAACTGAGGCTGAGGCTACGTCGTATAAAATTACATCCCCATTCGTAGAACCCATAGCCACTATCCCCGCTTCTTCACCCTCCTGGGTCATAGATTTTCTCTTCCGTTTCGTCCATTGCGAATTCTGAAAAATATTACGAAATAAAATTTTTTGCAAAGAAAAAAAAGTTCAATTTCTTTTTTTTTTTTACGAATTTGAAAATTCTCGTTTTGAAGTTTTTACACATTTTTTGACGAAATTTTTCAAATAACATAACCTTAATAATCCGGCTTCTAGGATGGAGTTTTAGATATTTTATTTTTCCGAGTTGTGTGAATTTTTGAATCAAAAGTTGACAAGGTTAACATGCGTGAATTTTTCAACCTCATATTACCAGCGTGTTATAATGAATGATGTTTATATAGCGAGATATATGATGAAGTGATATAGTCGCGCACATGGCTTACCGAATTGGTGTTTGATTGACGGCTAACGGATATCCATGCGAGAACACTGCACGGTGATGATAGATGTAAATTCGGTACATATTCTTGTTTTAAACGGCTAGTTGAGGTGTCCCAAATCTTCAATTTTCCATCACTACCACAAATGGCTAAATATTTACCGTCTTGAGAAAACGCGGCGCGGTAGTTTGTGCTCGCCATCTTTATGCCCCTTCTGGTTAATGAATTTTCTTTTTTCTTATTTTTTGTTTAATATTATAGGTATAGGTATTAGGTTTGTTTTTAATACACAGATTTCTCAGTTATCAAATGCACGGCCTGATATTATCATCAATCACATTATATTGCGGCTAAGTCAATATATTATTACTCATAATTATAACCGCGGAAATAGTTTTATCTAAATTTATTTCCAACGATCTTAAATTATTATCTTTTTGAATCGAGGTACGCTACGCTTTCATAACCTCAAAAATACATCATGCCGTACGATTATTCAACTCTAACCGGAAGTCGCGATAGAAACTAGCAAAAATTTCAACTTGAAATATTGAAATTTAACGAGAAAGCAACTCGATGGTAAAAATCGAGTACGACTATCGAGTGTACAGTCTAGTTAGAATCGAACAGGGAAATCCCTGGCTCCGAAAGTTCAAACATTTTATTTTATTTTGTAGAAAATAATTTGAAATATATTATTCGATTTATCTAATCGCCTAAGAGGTTTTTATATATTAATTCCCTGATCGATCTGTCTTTTCCTTTTCTTATTCTATTAGATTATTATTGATGAACCGCGAAGCATTTGCCTTTTATAAAATTGGACAAATGGTATTATAATAATTTCCGTAGGGTGCGGCAGTCGATTAGCGATAGTTATTTACCGATGATGATGGAGTGTGTGCCGGTTATTTTCCGGGTCGAATTAATCTATATAATTAATTGACTTGACATTGAGTAAGCGCGTTCGATTAAACAACCTTAATTAATGAATCGTACATTTTCGACTGTATGAATGAATGGCGTGCATAGATCACATGTATCGTAGTATACCTAGAGATCAGTGACTATAATAGTTATGAATGAACTTGAGGAATGACGGATTGTGAACCATTTATGTCAGCTGTCAAATAATGTAACATAATATACTAAACATTTGACCTTATATTAAATACAACAATTAATACATTACAAACAACCCTTTACCGTTGTTTAAGTTTAATCACAATACAATAATAGCGAACCTTAATACTCATTCCATTAATTGTTTATCATATCGTTACCCAATGTGTGTGTCAAATTTTTATTCCATCATACGATACAGCTACAGTAGTCTATGAACGAAAGAAGAGGCTATAGTCTACTATATACCGAATCTTAATCAACAACTGCGTTTCATAGGGCGCACGAAACTAAAGGTAAATCTATGCGTAGTATTGAATAACCGAAATTTACAGGTTTGATAAAAGAAAGAATGAAACGAAAGAAAAAAGAATAAATAAATTGAAAAAATACAATTAATCCACATTTTTTTTCTTTTTTTACACACATTTTTTTTTTCTTTAAAAAAGAATAATATCTGGTTATTGTAATAATTATTCTATGAAAATTCCTTTTTTTTTATTTCTTTCTTATCGTTGTATTTCAATATTTTTCAGCAATGTCTAGCGGAGGTGGAGGAAGTTTTATTAGTAAACCAGCCAGGGGCTGGTTACATTCGGATAATCAAGTGACCAAAGAAGGAATAACTTACGCTGTTAGGGTATGAGTTTCATTATTATTATTATTATTATTATTATTATTATTATACTATTATACGATAAGATTAAAGGATAATTATACCGTCTTAGACGAGAATATATAATATATGGTGAAAAATGAAGAAGGAAGAAAAAAGATTCATTCTTATACAAATTTTTTCATTTTTTTAAATTTGGGTTATCTGATATTTAACAATTTTCAGTATATCGGATGCCTGGAGGTATACACATCTATGAAAAGTTTAGATTTTGAAACAAGATCATGTGTTGCTAAGTGAGTATATAATAATCATCAACCACGGTATATGATAACTGAAACTAGAGATACAGTTATATACTACATGTACATATGTATGTATGTATGTATGTCAGATATTTGTTGTTGAATAACGATGATTTATCATTTATCATTTAAATTTAAATATATTTTGTTTAATTATTAATCATTGAATGACGCATTTCTGTCGAATTGATAAAACCATAGAGTGCAAAGACTTGCGTCAACTTGTTCTTTTTTTTTTTTTTTGTTTATTCATATATAGCATCTCAGTATCTGATTTCCAATTATTATTCATTTACAGAGAATGTATAAACAGAGTTTGCGAAGCTGCGGGATTAAAGTCCGCTGATAAAAAGAGAAGGGTAAGTTGTACTACAGTGTAGCATCAAATATAATTTTTTCTTCTTCTAAACTACAAAAAAGCCTTCTATTTATCAAAATTTCACTTTTTCGATTCTTATCGATCACATTTATGCATAAAAAAAAATACATTACGAATTCAAAGTGCGAGAATATTCTTCCAACATAAGAATTTCATCACATTAACTCGATTTTTTAATTACATTTTGCTATTTTCTTGGCAATAATTTATTCGATTTTTTTTCTAGGTGGATCGTAAAGTCCTAAAAGCAATCGCCGACAAACCTCGTATGGAACATGCAGGGTCTAACATAAATCTTATAATAAGTAGCTGCAGTTTAGCGCTAACTATGTTAGACACTGGTTCAATAGTCGCTAAACATGATATGCCAAGAATATCTTTTGCCTCGGGAGGAGACACGGTATGAAAAAGAAAAACAAACAATATTCTATAATATATATTCAGCATTATCTCTCATATGTTCAAATTAGGTACCTACAATAATCGAAAACCTTATTCAATTGTGATTATAAATTAAATTTACAGGATACACTGGACTTTGTTGCATACATAGCCAAAAACTTAAAGGAATGGCGAGCCTGTTATGTATTGGAGTGCGGTGGTGGATTGGCACAGGATGTAATAGCGACTATTGGTCAAGCGTTTGAATTAAGATTCAAGGAATTTCTCACCAAACCTTCCTCGATGTATTTAATTTTATTATAAACGCAGAATCAACGTTGATAAATACTCCGTGTAAGGTTTAAAGACTGCTTTACTAAAAATTGAATTATGATTCTATTAATTTTCTAGTACCGCTTTAACCGGACCTCGCGATGCTGATAGAGACTACTACAACGATCTACCAGGAAAAGTTCCACCAGATATTGGACCTCCTCCTGTACCTCCGCTGCCAATCAACGCCTCGACTTTACCAAATTTAAAACATCATTCCAATCATAATCACGGGGCAAGTAGTTCGGCTCAATGTTCGCCTCTGACAGACACTCTCTCTAGCAATCGAGGAAGACAAACCCAGCAATGGCCAGGTGTGGTTTAAAAACACCGTTGAATTCAATTGACCAGGAAAACTTATATTCACTCATTTTTTCTTTACAGAAACTGGAAATCTGATCGATTTAAGTTCAGATGCAGCTTCGGCTACTTCTTCAAGCGGCGTTATCGTTGAACATAACTACGTGAACGATACTGTTATCGCTGCTAGTCGGGATACGAGGAGAGAACAACGAGATGCATTTGATATGCGTAAGAATTTGGGCTTTTATTTTAATAGATTATGAATTTTGATTGAAAAAATGATCGTAACAAGTTATTTCAATCCACAGAACCGTTCAACGCGACGATTCCTGACGTTAGTAAACTCAGTCCGCAGTCCCAAAAGCAACAATTAAAAAGAGAGATTTGGTTCCACGGTAGCATAAGTAGAGCAGAAGCAGAATCGATGCTTACTAAGGCGAGAGTTTACGCAAATCTGTTATACCGTCTTTTTTTAAACTCGTTGATTCGACGTCCAACTGAATTCTAATTCTGTTTTAGGATGGTGATTTTTTAGTCAGAGAATCGCAGGGTTCTCCTGGTCAATATGTTCTAACTGGAATGAACGGTGGTACGCCGAGACATTTGTTACTTATAGATCCTGAAGGCGTAGTAAGTATTTTTAATCATAGAAATTGAGATGAAGTTTAATTCTGTTCAGACACGATGATATTTATGAAATTAATTTATAGGTACGCACTAAGGATCGTGTCTTTGACAGTGTAAGCCACTTGATAAATGACCATTGTGACAATGCTCTTCCGATTATATCCGCCGATAGCACTTTGGTACTTCGGTATCCAGTTCCAAGACGTTCTGAACAAACTAATGATGGTAGAAAATAATGCTTCCTTGTATGGGGAGGCAAACATCTGCAGTGCGAGTATAAAATTAATTATCGAACTAGCATTGTCAATTTGAATGATAAAGATTAATTTATCATATTTTAGGAGACAATTTTATAGTCTACTTGAAAGAAAGAAAGAAAGAAAGAATATGAATTTATGATACGAGGAAGAGAATACATCGTCTGTTATTGACTTTGAATATATTATTTCTCATACAAGCCATTATGTACTTTAGTAAAGCACTTTATTTCATATCTCTATGTATTTGAAATCGAGATGATATGATAATAGAATTATTAGATAAGTGAGTTAGCGTTGTAAACGTTTCCGAATTATTAAAATTAATTTCAGCTTCTATAATTGAATAAAACTTATTTTGTTTTTAGTTTTTTTTTCTAATTTTCTAATTTTCTCTTTTTCCAAATTGCTTTAGACGATATTATAATTATCTGTATTTATAAAACAGATGATTTTCTTTCTCATCTCTTTATATTTTTCAAATAATCTACATCTACACTATAGTTAAATAGCAAATTATTCTCATAATAGAAAAACCTTAGGGAAAACAATTAACAGAATTCCACGTTTAGAATATCCGTCCGTTTTTCTTTTTCTTTTTTTAATTTCTTTTTTCTTTTATACTTTTATACAACTAGATACATGATTTTGGTGTTTATTATGCATTCGAATTTTTCTTATACAATTTATATACTAGGTATATAGTCAATTAAATTGCTCTACTACTTATCAAACTTGATATTTCTTTTCACGTTTTATAAGTACTTCTATTTTCCTTCGATCGTCAATTAATATTATTCGGTTTTTGTCCATGTATGTAATCATCAGATCTATAAATAATTTTCATTTCAATATTATTAAGACATAGGTACACACAGTGAAAAAAGAAAAAAGAATCATAACTGAATAGAGCTTGAAAATAGTCAACAAGATTTCAATTTGATTACTCTAATAAAGAATGCTAATATGAGCTATAGCCATATTCCAGTTTATACATAGTTATGAAATGAGAATAAGAAAATTCGAAGATATTGTAATAGTAATAGTAATTTTATGTATACTAGGTAATAACGCGCCATCAATTATAACTGGAAATAAGAATGATTATTATTTATTTTATAATAATATACCTACTATCAAAGATGACGTTACTAAATTACTTCAGTATAATACATAAATAATGTCTTATTATTGTAAGTGTGTTAGTAATGAATGAATTATACAGGATATTGAAATCGGCTCGGTATACAGTTAGAAAATAAAAATGCATATAATAAAATAGACTATATTATTATACATATATTATCGTATTAATAAATATTTCGAAATTTGTTATTTTCATTTTGCCATAATTATAATTATATTATATTATATTATATTATGATGTATATTTACTATTTATAATTTTTTTTTAAATTACAATATTATCGAATAGGGTCAGAAACAGTTTAATTAACATAAAATTATTATTATTGTCATATTTGTGCATTTCTATCAGATCTGATCTACATTAGTATATATTTATATTGAAATACCCTATAGCCTAATGTACTTTTAGATATACACACATAATACATAGATTAATATCGAGAGATATTAATTCGAATTAAATATTTAAATTACACAAGTATTAAAAACTACACAAAGAGATATTACCTAGTTAGAGCGAATATTTCAACCAGATAATACCTATTTTACTAACATAAAATCAGGATGATGATATTCAAATGTGTTAGCTAATCTGTACAAAAAGGACCAAGATTTTTTTCCATAAAAGAATAAGAAAAAAAGAAAAGAAAAGAAAATTATCTACACATTGCTAATGGACAGAATGACTATCCTTAGATTTTCACTATTATACATGATTAAACTAATTATTTGTTATGAGCATTCCCTTCTAAAAGATGCCGATAAATAAATATGACAATTTAGCTCATTGCAAATGATATGTAAAGCTAACAAATAGTCGTGCGATCATTAAATTACAATAAATAACAAATCTAATCTATGAATTGATGAATTCAACAATAACTGTAGGGTATTTTTTTTTCGGCAAGATTCATTATCGGTTCGTTTTTCATTGTGCTTTTCCATATGCGAATTTAGAAAATTTTCAAAAATCTCTTCAAGATTGAATAAGTTTTATTTTTTCATTCAAGATAAATATTAAAAATATGTTATTAAAACAAAATATAATTAATATCAACAGTTTATATCTCTATACCAAGATAAGAATCTGACTAGATCTCAGGAACTAAATGAAAAGAGTATTTAGGTATATCTATTGGAGGAGAACGTAATCAGTAATCAGTAATCATTGATCATTAATCACAGTGTTGGTTTAAATATTGAATCTCAGTCCATGTAAAATAATTTACATCTTTGAATTTATCATCAAATCTTGAAAATTACAAAAAAAAAAAAAAAAATTGAAAACAAAAATCTTCAAATCGTCTGTTTTCGTACTCTTTTCTTTTAATTCATATTTTACACAAAAGGCATCAATTGTATAGAGCTCATTTGTTGCCATAATATTAGGACGATTAATTTACACTATAAATATCCCATCATTTTCAGACATGCTTTTCATTACCATTATTGTTTCAAATTATAATCTACTATTTTCAATTAAAGACTGTATATAAGAAATTGATAGAGTATATATGTATGTATACTGTATATATCTATCATCGATTATCGTATAGCCATACAAATAATCTCTTTCCAAAGTTCTCTAATTTAAAATTGAATTTCTGTCCAATTAATGCGATATCGTATGAAAACTGACTAATTAAATAGCTGCCGTCATAGTCATTGTCGTTATAAATATTGTACTCAACTTTAAAACAATATTAATGATAAAGAAAAAAAAAAAAAAGAAAAAAACTAATGTTTTACACGATGTTACAACAAATAATTATCATGTTAGCCTTGGTTCAGTCCCGGCCCATGTAATTCTATAAAACTTTCAAGCGATCGTGGTACGCTGCCTGTGTAAGACAAATTGTAGGTCTTTACAACCTTAGCAGCCATGCATTTTAGAGAAAGTTTTGTCTGCGTGCGAAGTATTATCTCAGCTATACCTGAAATTTATAAATAAGAACATGTTTAAATTTCCAGCAATTTTATACTCAATTATTTCCAAATGTTTAATCTCACCTGTGGTAGCAGCGTCGTATGGAGTCTTTCCATTGATATTAACTGTATCCATGTGTGCTCCGGCCTCCGTAAGGTCCATTATAATAGAATGAAGAGTCAGAAAGTCACTGTAAAATCAAACCCGACATTATTTTGCATGTTATTTGTATAGAACTACGAAGTAACGTTGATAATAGCCGGTATTATCACCTTATAGGCTTTTGGTAGCTAACAATAACGTGGAGAGGTGTATTCCGGTTATTATCCATTGCATTAACGTCCGCTCCGCATTGTATGAGAAACTTAGCAGTAGCTGTGCAGGGAAACCTTGAAACAGAAGATCACAAGTTAGAATTAATAATCTCAGAGTTTTGGGCAGACATGATTTACGCTTCAACTAAACATAAACATACTTGCAAACATCATTAGTGTGAAAATCGTCTACAGGTGTGTCTGCATTAACAGCAAGATGCAAAAGAGTTTGACCGTCTCTCAAAGCCACACCAAGAGCGCATAAATTGTGAACTAGACGATGTGCTCTGCCGACTTCTTCCTTCTCGTTACCTTTCTCATTCAGTTTCATCAACTTCATTAGAATAGTTAGGATGTAGAGTGTCGTTGTTATGTTGGACTCCATTTCGTCCTGAAAATTACCACCACATTATATCAAGCATGTAGTTTTCAGATTCACAATTCCATTGGATTCGAAAAGCTCATATGTTTTTTTTTCTCACAATTATCTGATCAACGTCGTCTTTGGGTCCCGGGTCTTTTATCTTCTCTTTATTTCTTTTCAATTCTATAACGCTGGCTTCTAGCACGTTTATAACTTGCGTTAACTGTAGATCAACCCCGACGTGAATCATCTGCGAAAATACCTGCGGAAAATATATTAATGAGATATTTGTAATCAATTGAAGAAATCGACTTTGCATACTAAGAAGGGTAGATTAATACCTGCGCAAAACGAAGCAGATCTTTTACTACAGATATCTTATTTAACTGCCTTAATTGAAGCGCGTGAAGCCAGAGGTCAATGCATCTATCAAATCTCGCGTTATCCGCAAAAACAGCTCCTCTGAATATTATTGGGTGTGGAACTTCCGGATTATGAGTTCCTGGTGAAATAGAAAATCAAAATATAATAAACAATCCACAGAATTTAATCAACTTTTTATACGATAATGATAGCTGGGCTGATACTTGCCTAGTATTCTTTCTCTGATCACCAACGACTCCATGTGGATAGAGTTGTGGTTGTTTTTAATGTTTTTCAACTCTTCCACAGTCGCTGATTCTTGCCAATTTTCATAAGCCGGTATCGGCACGCATTTTGGTTTGGGTATTACATTCTCAGGGTCACTGTATCTGTATTTAAATAAATATTTATGGTTTCAAATTCAAATTCATTGGAAAAAAAAAACAGTAATCAATTATCTAGTTTCAATGTATACCTGAGTTTCATTGCTTCGTAGAGATACTTGTATCCCTTAGCTATACAATAATTGTCTTTATCGTTAGCATAAGAAGCACCGAGTAATTCATAAGCCTCAATCTTTTCTTCTTTACTTATTTCACTCCTATCAACTAAACATTCAACAACTTCAGTTCTGGTTCTTTCAGCTGCTGCTATTAACGGAGTCATACCGCTGTTGTTTTTAGCCGTTTTTGCTCCATATTTAAGTAATTCTGATACTATATGAAAATGGCCACATTCGGCTGCAAAATGTAAAGCAGTTGCACCACAGTGTGCCTTTTCGTCAGGATTTGCTCCAATTTCGAGTAAAAAACTCACCTGTATTAAATAAATTTGAAAAAAAAAATCATTATAGATCATAAGAAATAATTGCTTCTTTCATTGTATGATCATTCTTAGAATAGGAATATTTTCTCTACTAACAACGTCCAGATGTCCCTTGTATGCAGCTATCATTAAACATGTGTTATTGTATTTATTAGCGATGTGTATATCCGCCTTATGCTCAGTTAGATATTGTACAATATCAAGTCTTCCGTCAAAGCAAGCTGCTCTCAGTGGTGTGGAATTCGTTCTCGTCGGATGATTAACATTTGCATTTGCTTTGACAAGAGTTTTTACTACGTTCAGATGCCCGGCACCTAATGAATGATATGAAAATTTATTAAAGAAATAATTCACAGTGATAAATATCTGCAAAATAGTATATGAAATGAAGAATAATACCTGCTGCACACCAGAGAGCGCTAGCTCCCTCGATTACATATCCGTCGAATTTAACTGTACCCTCTTGTTCTAGATTGGGGTGGAATTTATCGACCAACATTTTGACGACCCTGTTGTGACCGTATCTAGCAGCGACTATTAACGGAGTACAACGCTGTCCGTCGTCCTCTATTACTTTCTGTAAAGGATAACGATTCTTGTTTATCATGATAGATGACTTTTCAGACAAATATAAACCTCGTTAGGTTGCATATGAAATTTGACAAGGATCCAAGAAAAAGAAGAATAAAATCGATTGTAATTGAATAATAGGTAGTTTCTTTGTTTTGATTTCATGTGGTAATGAATTTACGACGGTTTATCAAAATGAGTAGAAAATCGAAGAGAGTTCATAGATGTGTTTATTTGAACACAAATGATTAGTGTGTCGATCTTAAAGAAACAGTTGAGCATTCTATTTTAATTTGATCATTGCGCATTAGGTTTGATCTAAAAAAACCGTTAAGTATAACAATACCAATACCAATACGTTTCTGTTCTAGATTTAGCAATTTAACTTAAACATAAGGGTTTGTTTTTCCTCTGCCATATTGAATGACGAAGCAATAACCTCCCCAAGTACCGTAAATAGAATGTTTTTATTATTCTCATACTCTTCGGTTCACTTAGACAAAGAAAACTGTTAATTCCGTGAATCTTGTGCCAATAATAAATGTTCTTACCCCAAACTCTCCACTTCTTTGTCTTTTATTTATACACACAACACAGATAGGGATTTGGGTTGCCTACTTTCAGGCACTAAACGACCTTTTTGGCTAAATTATTAATTTTTCTTTCGTTTTTTTTTTTTGAAACTCGTTTCTGTATAAACTAGAAAATGACGTTTAGATTTAATTACCTGATTCAAGAGTTGATCAACGTGCTTCCATTTATCGCTTAGAAGAGCGTAAAGAGTTATTGCCATTCCGTCACGAGCCGCGTAATAAACGCGATTCATAAGTGACTGACTGATCTCGGTTGACTCTTCCTCCATCGTAGTTTTATTTAGTTTACTTAGCGAACACTTATTTACGTCCACTTATAATTATTATATATATTTTTGTTTCTTTGTTCTCGCGCACTGAATGGGTATTAGACGTTTAATCGTATCATCGCCCACTGTACTGTTCTTCTTCTCGCACGATAGGTTAACCTCAAAACTAAACGTTCATCGTACTATTAGTCGTATTTATACTCTTGAAATGATGATCTTACATCTATTTATAAAAAATTTTAGCGAGAAGAAAACCGTATTGATTCGACGTTGCAAAAATAGAGTTGCTTCGTAATTTGCTGCGCCAAATATCTCTACACTGTATACATATAGGCTCCTCTTTTTAACACGGAAAATAATTTCTTATTTCATAATTTTTTTTTAATTTTTTTTTTTTTTTTTTAATTTTCAACAATTTATCCCGCTTTTGTTTTAAAAGTTTGAATATTTATACGACGATATAACCTTTCACTAAATTTAGTTGATGTATTTATTGTACTCAACTGCATAGATCCATCGACGATAGTAGAATAAAATATCTTATTATCCTAACGACGTCTGTTTTCACAGTTTACGTGAATATTTCATTTCACCATGCGCGAACTGTGATGCGATATTGTTCGACTTTCGATCATCGTTCGACCAATCGTGCGTCGATTTTTAAGGGAGGGAACTTTTGTACCTAAAAAAATCACCGACACTATTTCAAATCGAATTTATTATGATATTTAGGGTTTTATATAGACGATAAAGACCACTAATAGGTAATAAAACGTTTCTATTAACTCTTAGACGATGTCCGAGTCCGGTTCAGAGCTTGAAGAGAAAGAAATAGAATGGGAAAGAAGGGTAGTCGAAATGCGTGAACGACTTAAAACTCGTCTTGATGAAAATATGACGGATGGTAAAAGAGAGGATAATTTATACCACGGTATGAAATTAGTTTCATCTACTACGATGATGGGGAAATTGAAAGAAATATGTTACTGCGAAGAAACCCAAGTACGATTATCGTCTAGAAAAAGAAAAAAAAAACCGTCTCATTTTATTTCCAAACTTCCCTATTCCCTTTTTCCCTTTATTTTATCCAATAGGAATATCTGGTCATCGATTCACCGTCAAATATGCTGAGATATTCAGTAGCAGGCAAACTAATTCAACCTTCGTATTCTATAAGCGCTAATATGTTATTCACAAAGCTTTTATGGTGCCAGAAGGCCAAGGTATTGATAGGATATCTACCAAACGATGATATGATATGGCTTATGACCTCCTTTTGCATGATTTACCAAATATGTCGTAACGATTTTCGGGTCACTGCTGTGTTTTATGAACCCACTACAAACGAGGCTGTCGTAGCTGGACCAAATAAAGTTACGGTACAATATCTGGATCTGTGAATTAATCTCAAACTTCTTTTCCCCACCTATTATTCAATAAAGAAAACAAATTCATTTCTATATTCCAGAGATTCCAATTAGCTAATAAAGAATCTACAATATATCCTTGGAAAACAATGGCTTATATCGATAGCGAGTATGGGACTTTGTGGAAATTAGAATGCGTAGCTCTTATTCCATCTAGTACATGTGTGTGTTGAGTTTAAAAATTCTCTTCATACTCCCTTCCATATCATGAGATAATCCTATGAGTAGTATTGTATTAAACTAAAGAAAATAGAACAATGTATAGAAAATTTAATACAATATATAGCGATGCTTAGAATGGCTGGTTCCTACATGACCACGATATACGTTCTACCGTTGGAAACTTCTAAAGAGAAAGAAGACGTTGTTCCGATAATGTTTTTAGCCAGAAATCCTGGCGCTACTCAATCCCAGATTACAGCACTGCTTTTCCAACTCGCTAGCCAGTGGATAATAACTGGAGATGATAAAGGAAATGGTATAATATTTGAATATCATAAAAGATGGATAATATTATTAATAATTATCCCGCAGTTATGGGATGGAATCTTGATTTAAATTGTATGATGAGTTGTCCCGGCGGTCACAGTCGATGCGTTAGAGTAATAGTAACGCATCCTTCAATTTGCGGATTCATATCATGTGCAGAAGACAATGTGCTGCAAATATGGAGCTGCAACCTACGTGGAAAGGTAAAATTTTTATAGAAACTTAAAGATTGTTTGGAGACAATGTAAACGGTTCGATTGATATCGCAGATGGAATCGTTTTCTGATATGGGTGAGATTTGGGGTATTGCGGTAAACGAATCTGCCGCAGCGATTGCAACGCTTGGGCAAAAACTTAGCTGTTTTAATACGCATCAGTTGTATACCTTCTACGCAGCTCTTTCGTAAGAGAAAAGTCTAATATCTGTTGAAATAAGAAGGATGAACAATTTTCATAGTGCTTTTTTCAACTCGTAGAGAATCAGCGACGCAGATAATCTCGACTATGAATCCAATGTATTCGACTAGAGTGATTGTGAGGAGCTCTGATAACACCGTTCGCATTCTAACTTCTCCAAGCGGGAAACAAACCAACTTACAAATACTCCCAGAGAGTTTAAACCTTGTATCAATGGCGTACAGTGGAAATAGAGGTGCGAGTTATTTCACCTAGTTAGTTAATATAAGTTTGAAGAAATCAAGCACTAAAGTAGCGCTGATTTTTCCTCAGAAAGATTATACACGATTATTTTAAAGACTGGAGAAGTTCTCGTCAGTAATACCAGAATGAATCCAATGGAACTTAAGTAAACTTCATACTTCGACTGCATTAATCTGCACGCAAATTGTAACGTCAAATATTTTCAGGCATGTTTGGGTGCCGGACGGATCGGTTATATCATGTATAACGGCATATGAATATTACGAAGAAGTTCGCGGTTTCGATTTGAGGCCTCAGAGTAATTTGGAACTTTATACAGGGTGAATTTTCCCTGATATCGCAAATACTCCGCCCCTTTCTAGTCATACTTGTTGTGAAAATAAGAATGGGGTCTCTTGATACGACAATAATTAGTATGAAAATAACCCCCTCCCTCATGCAATACCAGGAAAAATTCACACTGTGTACTTCAGGGAATAACATCTGGCATTCAGAATACACAATTTTAATAACATTTATCAGATCCGAGAGTGATTTATCAAAAATATACCCTCATCTTTGTCGGTACAGAGGACGGAGCCATCATAAATGTTGATGAATCAAGCGGTGAACATCAGAGCAGATTTGCGGTAAATGAATCTATAAACAGAGCGAGTTTTTATTGTGATAATTGAAATAGCAAGTCAACTAATCCTTTCATACCATAGGCTCATAATGGAGCTGTTACCAAGTTATGGTCATCAACGATATCTCGTTTGGTGGTATCTGTCGGTGTTGACAAGTGCGTCAAAGTTTGGAAAGTCTTTGCAGACTTGGCGATACCACTGGCTTTAACATGCTCTGTTTATTACACAGTTCCGATAACTCATGTTGTTACAATGGGGTGAGATTTAGATTTATGTATATAATTTGTGAAAAGAAACTATCTATAGTATACTTCTACAATGATTGAGTACAGATCAGTAATGTGCATGGTGAGCAGTACCCCCAGAGTCTTGGTCCATCAATTATTCATGTACGACATGGTGGAAACAGGTATCAAATCTCCTCGAGGATCTGAATGATAACTAAATAACTACGTTATCTTATTTATCAGTTCGATTAGATCATCACTCTGCGAAAGATCATACTAAATTGATATCAGACATCGCCGCTTCAGAGTCCCTACAAATTTGTGCAACTTCTTCTATGGATAATACGATCCGTATTTGGGACCAGCAGAATGTTTTGATTAAAGTAAATTGGTGAACGTTGTAAAGTTGATACCAAAAACAGAAAAGAAAGTAACATTCTTTTTCGATCTCAGGTCTTGGAGATAAACACCTGCGCTAATAACATTGCGTTCTCTTCTTTGAGGGGAGACATCGTGTTCGGGGCTGGTAGACACTTGTACAGAATATCATATCGCAATTGTAAGAATGAATTCTGCCCAGGTTTTGAGTCTGAGAAAAACTAGCTCTGCTCTGTTGCAAAATATAGATCTGGCACCTAAATATCGAGCTCGAATATTGGTAAATGAGATTCCTGAGGAATTGGAAGAAGAATCTGTGCCGGAGAATGAGAAATACAGAATCTACGATAGTGAAGTTAATCGAGAACTGTTGTTGCATCCTGTGAGCAGTGTTCCACTTGGATCATTAGATATTAGAGACGGAGATGCACCTCGTATGGAACTGATGATCCAGCAGCAAATGTGCGCTCAATTGGAGCGGAGAGATCAAGGTATAAACTTGCAGAGAATATCAGAGAGCGTTACCTACTTTTACGGCGATAAAATCATTTCAGATATCACAAATGTAAAAAAAGGTGAAATAAAGACTGTGAAACTAGTCGCTGATAAATCATTGATGAATTACGAAGACTGGAAAAAGTATGCGGAAGATATTCTTGCGGCGACGAACAGACCCGGCACTGAAATACCGCCGCAAGATATCTGGGCGATGATCGAGAAGTATAAAAATGTTAAAAGATTTTATAACAAGCCTGGACTGTTCAAGATGCTTTATGGTAAACGATCAGAGATTAAATTTAACAGAAAGATATTCAGATTAAATGACTTTGAATTCAATTTAGGATACAGCATTGAAAAGTTCCCAGAATATCCGGAGAGTATACCAGATTCTGTACTACATCCGCTAATCCCGTTATTTGGCTATCTTCCAAATTCTGTAATTTATAAATTATTCAGCGATGAGGACGTGGAATTACCTCCGCCAATGCCTGAGCCAAAACCTTTGCTCAAATACGAATATCCCCAAGAATTTTTAGTAATTATTCAAGACTAAGTAAACTGAAAGCTCGATATTAGTAGAAGAGCAAATGGTACATATGTCCTATTCCTTAGATCGATCAGCTCCGTAAAACAGAATCTTCTGGCTTTGATTCAAACGTTGATCTTTCACCATCGCAATTAATCAACTTAACACTAATCAAAGGTGTAGAGTCTGATACGACCGTAGTCAGAGCAGCTATTTGTAAGTTGGACAAGTAAATCGAGTCAAATATAATGGTAACTTTTGCAAAGCGTTGATTATTCGTCATTGTTAAACAAGCTGAGGACCAAAGTCCCTTTGTAAGGATGACGCAATTCGCAGCTGAATGCGGACAGAATCCAAAGAGGAATAAGCGCAAGGTACAGAGAGGTGAGTTCACCGTTCACATGTGCTTTACGGTGATGCAGTTTTTTGATCAAGTCTCATAGTCGCGACGAGAAAAACGATGAATGGAGAATCTGCTTTGGTATATTTTCAGTAAATTGTGGCAAAGTCAAAAGAAAAATGACTAAAAGGACAAAAGAGGTGAATCGAAAGACGAAAGAACCTCGGCAGGAACTTTGTAAGGGTGTTTTCCTCTGTTCGGGAGATTGAATATTGAATGATGCGAAGCTGTATGTTCTTTGATTGTTTGATTTCGTGATAGTGCGCGAAATACCGTCGACTGTAAAGAAAATAATCTACGGAGCTGAAGAAAAGTTGGAAATGATCTCATCGCGGGAAGTAGCGAGTGGAATAAGTCCAGATAATCTCATCTGGGAGAGACGGAGATCTCAGAACATATCTAAGACAAGATCAGGCCGGGATAGAGCGTCTCTCCCAAGCCAACAACCAAAAGTTCCAAAATCCAGAGGATTGGTATCTCTTAGAGATCGTAAATGCAGAGAAAAGTCGTTGTCATTGCATCACGAAGGTCTGGATGGTAATTTTATAGAATATGCACAATTTACACTCGTATTCTGATCATCAAAATCTTGATTATCTGTAAATTTGATAATAGCTAAGAAAAAGAAGCTAGATATGAGAAAACGAGACTCAATTTCAAACGAAACATGCCGCCAGGTCAGCGAATAAAAATTCAAATCAATGGGTACAACGATTTCTTCTTGTGAATAATATATAGATTCGTTTCAGTCATTATCACAGAAGTTTGTGAACATAGATGATCTGGCTGTGATGAGAATAGACGAGATCATTTCTCAAAAGCGAAGCATTAAAGAGTTTCTTAAAAATGACTACGGCTCGACTATTTCAACAGTTCATAATGACAAGGTAATAATCAAGAAACTACTACGATTGATTCTAATTTCATCTTCGACTGATCTCCACAGATCAAAGATGCTCTAACGCTGCTATTGGCGAGATGCAAGAACACACCATCTTCATTTTCAGTAATACTGAACTTGCTGAATGTCTTGCCTGTGGACGATATTGATATCGTAGGGTCATTGTGTTCGATATTTACCGTTACGTCGAATACATCGGTCAGGTAATATGGGAGAAACTATGATCCAAATGGCTGAAAGTGTTCCGCCAATTTCACATAACGAAATCACTTTAACGATCTAATTTACATGACCAGAAAATCAGTTATAAAATATCTGAAGAATCACGGACTAAGAGATCCTCAAAAGATTCTAACACGTCAATTGCTGGTGGTAAAAAGTCTGGCAAACACTAGCGATATCTTTCTAGTAAAAAGGTTTATTTCTGGAATGATCAACGATTGGATGTACACGTTGGAAGAACAAGTTGATAGAGTCGACGAAGACATGAAGTGCAACGATAATTTCAAAAGCGTAAGATTCTCTCTGGTGTTAAATGCCATCAATCGTTGTTAGGCATGTTTAAATTCCTCATTTTCTTGTTATTAACATTTTTTTTCTAGAAAACCGAAAGCAGTTTGAGAAAAGCAGGAATCTCGCCTATTCAAGGAATCAATTATTTCTGCCAACTGAATACTAAATTCTAAAAAAAATTTCTCAATTTCTTAACAGTTGAAAGCTTCTAAGCTAATATACTAATTGAAAAGAACATTTTTTCTCAATTTTTTATATATTATTTATACAACAACATGCTATAAAATTTCTTACGTATACAAAGTTAACTAATCTATCTATGTATTATTTACAATTCAAGTCATTTTTTTTTTTTTTTTCTATCATTATTCATTATTACTTATTACAAAACTTCACGAGGTCTTCGTATATCGTATTATTCAAAAAGTTACAATACTGTTTAAAAATTGATTGTTTATGATTAAAAATGAGTAGATATCTATCATTTTTATGATTAAAAATTATCGTTTTAAGCAATTTCGCGTGTCTCAAAGTTATATCTGAACCATAACTGTTATATAAATTACAGAATAATTTCACAATAGAAAAAAAATTGTTTAAAAACAAAGAAAAAAAAGAACAATAATATATGTACATGAAAATAAAAAATGATTTCGTTGAGTTAATTTCCAAAAAACTTATCAATTATTAATTATTTCGTTCATTCCTCTTCCTGAATACACTTTTCAACAAGATCTCGCAAGTTTGGATTTTCCATAGCTGCTGCGATTCGTTCTTTGTCGTTTATCTGCTTGTTTACTGAAACCAAATGAACGATTTAATTATTCAACAGGGAAAATCTTCGGTGAAAGAATACCCCTTTCTATTTTTTTGAGACTTTCTAGTCCCTCGTAACATCGAAATAAACAAATCTATATCATATAGAAGATTATACTTTCGATTTCAGTCGCGTGGGCTCCTTCCTTGATGTAAATATCCAATTTGAACAAAGCAATGAGGTGGCGTTCTAGTTTCACACGAATACATAGTCCGATGAGAGTGGCCAAAGAGCAGTGAGGTACTGTTGGATTAAATTCAATCCTAATGACTGCGACACCTTTAGGTGTTGGTTTATCTATATGTACGCAGTCCTCGTATACGACATCAAGTTCTTCCAAAGTCTGAGGTTTTTCAGGATCCTTTATTGTCCTTAGTAAATCTGAATGGAAGTTTTTGAAAAAAATGAAAGAAATCAAAAACAAAAATTGAAAAATAATTATTATTCGTTTTTTATTTTTTAGGTTAATTATAGAAAATTATTTTTCAACGATTACATAGCAGTTTCTTTTCAAACAAGCGGCTTAATAATTCATTATTCATGAGTGATAAGTAAGATTTAAAATTAATTATTTGAATAATGAATGAATTACGGTACCATAAATGGTCTCTCTTAGCTCGTCTTCATCCTGTAATATTAAACTGTTTTGATTTTTTGATTTCAAAAGATCTTCTGCGGTGGCCATTACTCCGTATGGCAATATACCGTCTTTCACTTTGTCTGATATTGATAGTTTACGAAAAAAAGATAACATGTTTATTTGAACAGATTGAATTTTTTCATATATATGTGTTGATAAAAGTTGTATCTCTATACTGTTATCAAATCGAATACTACTTAAGGAGTTAGGTTAGGTTGATACTTGATTTCAATTTTATTTTTGATCGTTTTATTTATGGAGTCCATAGTTTTATTCGATACATATTTATATCATCAGCCATAGACTACGTGCCGTCATCAAGATCGGCCGAAGATCAGTAAAATTTTTCTTTTTCAAAAACACATAGTACCGTTGTAATAAAATCTATTTAAAATCATATCGTAAAATAGTATCATTTATTAATTTATTCGTCACTTCATAATTATTTTTTCATCTATTAATTTCAAAAATGCTTTTTCTTCGCTAGAGATTCTATACACTATACTTTTTGAAATCGCAGGCATATCTATAGCCGCATCGTTCAGAGTGTACGAAGCGTTAGGCTGGATTTTCATGGACAGCAAGCTGCTGCCGCTGCGCATGAAAATGAGTCTGGCAGCAGCAGCAAGTCACTGTTTGTCAAACGCCCGTGAATCTGTCAACGGTTCTCATTTCTGTTTATTCGAATTATGAAATAATAAAATTCTAAAAAGCGAATGGCGAATAAGGAAAAGGTGAGCATTATATCGAGATATAATTATATTGCTTCATTTATTCATTATTCATCGTTATTATTATTATTACTATTCGTTTATCAGGTGGTTGTGTCTACACAGATAGAAAATAAATTTCTGATTGATATTCTTTTCTATTGTATCATCAATTACGTATTGTTGTGAAAACACTGAATCTGACTAAAGAACCGTATTTATACGTATAAGGAAGACATTCGTGCAGATTCCAGGGTTGAATGTATATTTTTGTCGAAATAATTCGTGAATCGAAAATTTAACTAGACCCCAAATACTGCAAAAGAACCTCGCCACTATAAATATGTATTTTAGGTAAAAATCGTCGAATATTCTATAATAAGTATATTCGTTTGAGAATTTATGATTTCCGGGTGAAATAACGAGATTTTTTACTCTCATTTTCGTCTCAATTCATTTTTTGAATGTTGGCTTATTCGAAGAAAAATTTCGGAGTGCATTTACCTCTTCAAGCCTCGCGCCATACGTACCGAAGTTGCCAGGGCTGCGTTCGAAAACGTCACCTGGGTGCTATGACGTTTTGGAACGCAGCCCAGCGCGGGAGCAGAAAACTGTTCCCGCGTTCCGGTCATTTCCGGTCGTTTCCGTCGTGACTCACGCTGAAAAGCGGCGACTTTCGTCAGCTCGAATTTTCCGTGTCATTTATATACGTGACCAGAGTGGCATCGGTCGACGTCTCGACGCCTCATAGTTGAGGCATGCTGTTATAATCCGATGTACGCATCTTTGTCAAGGTAAGAGATTGTAATCTTGCGATTCAACGATCATTATCTGAGGGAAAAATATTTCATCGCGGTTCAACTCCGATTGTCGTGAAGTTCCATGCCAGTTTGAACTTTTCTCTCGACTTCCCTCGACCGGTTGCCGGTGGATATTTATATTAATTCTACATCTTTCCTTCTTCAACGTAAATTCTTCATTTCATCGTGTAATAATATCGAGTCCTGAAAAAAGTCATCGTAAATCGAGTTCATTCGAAACGAAACTTGAAATATTCTACGCGGAGAAAATCCCGAGAGGGGCGGGTAGCGGGAAAACAAATTGGCTTTGGTTTGAAAATTTATGATTCACGGGTGAAATAACGAGATTTTATACTCTCATTTTCGTCTCAATTCATTTTTCAAATGTTGGCTTATTCGAAGAATTTGTTATTTATTTTTTTACATTTTCTAACGTCTGCCTGCGCAGACGCAAAAAACTGTGCCTGCGTACGCGCAGAAAACTGCAACTGCGTTTATGGTCGTTCTGTGGAGGGGCGGGTAAACAAGCCGCCATCTGAATCGAAGCTATACGTTGTGAAATAATCATGTCGAGTATAATAATGTTTTTGGAGTAACAAACGGTCGTTAAAATGATAAAAAAGGTATGAATAGTCTTATCCTAGTATTCCGCGATCCTTTGAAGCCAAATTCAACTCCGAGCTCGCAATTTATTGACCATAAGCCGCTTTTGAGTGAACTTTTTTCCAACCGTTGCACAGTCAACTGTTTCCCGCAGTTATACGTTAATATTATTTCGACTTGCGAATAGCCAACAATTAAGTATCTTTCGAATCGGTTGTGATATAATACTCCATTACATTTAACGGTATCGTGTAGAAGTTGATATGCGTATAATCGAATGTAAAACGTAAATAGTCAAACAACGAATATATATATATACAATATATAAATATATACGAGGGAGTTATCGATGCACAGATCGCAGGTTGTTTACATTTCGACAAAGTTTGAAAATCTTAGGACCGGTTTTTTACTCATTTTCACGGTTTAATCTCATATAATAAAACACTAATTGAATGAAAATAGAAAATAATAATTTTATTAAGTCCAATTTCAGAGGAAATACATTATTTACATTAACCTGATTAACAAAACAATCATTTTGTTACAGATACAAACCGCCGCAGGTCAAAGACGCAGATTAAAAGTTCTGAAGCTGTTTATATACATCAAGTGTATCTTACCGATAAATTGAATGAGAGGTAAGCCACTAAATGAAATATTATTCAGTTTGTCAGTCTCATTTCTAGATCGATATTTAGAATCATAATTTCTTTGTTTAAAAAAAAACAGAAGTGGCAATATGTATAAGCAATAAATATACATTTCTCTTTGGCAAACTGAAATTTTTTCAAATACACATAAGCATGTTTTTTGTATTCGATCTATAATACAAATCTTATATATTCCCTTTACATTTTTATTAAATTTTCATTTCCTGTTCAATTTTCCTCACAGAAAAGTATACGGTCTGCGGGTCTAGGGATGCGAAAAGTCTGATGAACCGAAATAAGAACTGTATGGATGACTCGGGTCCAGGAATCATGAGGTCTGGAGTCCAGAGATTGAGGTGAGAATTGGCATGCAATGACCAATGTAATGTGCTTTGGGTTATACGTATATATTCTAGATAGATTTGAGATAAAGTGGGTAAGCTTTTTCTATAAATTTCGAAAGAAATTCTTGATTTTCACTAAACTTTTTTTCACTTAAATTGTTAGTGAATTCCAACTATTCGTAAATTAATTTTCACTGGTAATGAATTTTGAATTTACAATGAGTCACGAGTATTGGCAAGGATTATTTGTATACGTGCACACGAATTCGCAATCCAATGTATTGTAATGAGATACAATGAGGTATGTCTATTCCAAGCATTATTCGGAGACACGAGTGTGAATTCACAAGACATTGCCTCTGTAAAATTATTTTTACAAATAGTTCAAATTGACTAACATCTTAGTGAATTCAAATAGAATAAAACTCAAAAGATTATTCGAAATTTATAGAATAAGCTTACCAATTCACTTTTGCTGCACCATATTCGTAATTTTGCAAAACTTTTGCATATTAGATGTTTGAAAATTCACAATTATTTTTAACACTGTATCTTTTCGAATAGACTATCATATACTTTTGGTACTTATACGACTTTTTGTTACCTGAAGTTCATACTTCAGATGCATTAGGTGAAATACGAATAAGGCTTCGTAATATTAGAGTAGATTATGATGCCTGTCCGTTTCTCTATGTTTCATGTGTGTCTGCAAGCTGTCGGCGAAGCTGGGACAAGCTGCATCTGTCGAGGATCCTGGAGAAGAAGGGATGAAAACGAATATCCGAGTACAAAATGCTAGAGATGCTGCTGAAATGCATAGGAACAGATTCCAGAGGCACATGATACAAATCCAATCTGCGGGTCTAGAAATCCCAAAAGACTGATGAACCGGAAATAAAAACTGTATGGATTACTCGGGTCCAGGAATCATGAGGTCTGGAGTCCAGAGATTGAGGTGAGAATTGGCATGCAATGACCAATGTAACGTGCTTTGGGTTATACATATATATTCTAGATAGATTTGAGATAAAGTGGGTAAGCTTTTTCTATAAATTTCGAAAGAAATTCTTGATTTTCACTAAACTTTTTTTCACTTAAATTGTTAGTGAATTCCAACTATTCGTAAATTAATTTTCACTGGTAATGAATTTTGAATTTACAATGAGTCACGAGTATTGGCAAGGATTATTCGTATACGTGCACACGAATTCGCAATCCAATGTATTGTAATGAGATACAATGAGGTATGTCTATTCCAAGCATTATTCGGAGACACGAGTGTGAATTCACAAGACATTGCCTCTGTAAAATTATTTTTACAAATAGTTCAAATTGACTAACATCTTAGTGAATTCAAATAGAATAAAACTCAAAAGATTATTCGAAATTTATAGAATAAGCTTACCAATTCACTTTTGCTGCACCATATTCGTAATTTTGCAAAACTTTTGCATATTAGATGTTTGAAAATTCACAATTATTTTTAACACTGTATCTTTTCGAATAGACTATCATATACTTATGGTACTTATACGACTTTTTGTTACCTGAAGTTCATACTTCAGATGCATTAGGTGAAATACGAATAATATAATAATAATAATTCAAATTTAGAACTTTATTTTTTTGTTCCTATTTCTTTGGGACGAAGCGAAATGCTAAAAGCTGGTCGAACGACTGAGAAATTAATGCGCCTTATTGAACGCAACCCGCAGATCTTTCGTGCCATAAATAATCGACAATTTTCAATGCTCGTTGAAAACGAGTGATAGTATACAATATTATGTCATTAGACTGAAAACCGAAGGTTTTTCGGACCGTGCGCGAGGTTCGCAGTGCCAGGCATGGTTTGAGGGTTCGAGGCACGCCGAAGGCGTGCCGAGGTTCCCCAAACCATGCCGAGTGCTGCGAACCGAACACTGACCGAAAAACCTGAGGTCGAAGTCGAATGACATATACTATTTTTTGTCACAAGCGCCCAATCGGCAGCCTTCCGGTCCGATTTTTCAATGCCTAGGCTATGGCCTAGTCAGGAAAAAGTGGTTTTCATTGCCTAGGCAGCCTTTCGACTACATGCCTTTATAGGCGATAAGTTTTTTTTTTTTTTATCCTTTTATGACTTAACGCCCTTTGGGCATGTAGTCGCTATAGGCGATAAGTCGTAAATGGAGAGAGAGAGAGAGATTGCCTAGGCAGCCGCACGTCACCTTTTGATGACTAATACGAGAAAGTGCCATCTATCGGCGCCAAATCGGACCGGAAAAGGCTGTCAATTGGGCATGAGCCATGAGTGACGAACAATTTTATTCACTATTCAATACTTTTCCGACATATTTCATGCGTCTAGTATTTTATTCCTCGAAGTAAGTAACCGTTGAATTGCTACCGGCAGGCTTTGATTATAATTGAAGATATTGTTCATTTTCAAGTACATTCTATTCACACCAAAGAATAAATGTGCGAAAATTTAGACTTCCTACGAACATAACCTCTCGGACCTGTTTTGAATACAAATATAATGGGCGAGAGAGTTTCGTTTGATAACTTCGCGATAATTATCCCATCATCCCATTATATTATTGGCATATAATTCCGAGTCCCTCGCCCTGTAGCGTCGTTTGTTTGACGGGCATATTTCGCGACTCCGAAGGGGAAACTAATTTGTCGTGTTATTTCGAGTCGACAAGTATTTTTCGGGAGAATACTCGTTCGCCGATTTATTCTCTTATTCGATTTTTTGACAGCATTATCGGTCGACGGAAATGAGAATGAACATAGCTGATACTTGAACTGCATGGATCCTGCGTGCCACTTGGTCGGAGATGGATGCCAACCAACACTGCCCGGCTAGTCCTGGATTAACGGTCGACCAAGATAATGGTGAGTTTTATATTATATTAGCCCAAGACCCAATTTAACTATAAATGTATGTCCGCAAAACAATCATTGCTGAAACATACTTCGCGATCCGATACAGATCTCGGACAGATTACTTTTCCAAGTCTATGTAACATAACACTCGTCGGCCAAATAACCGTGACGTTCACCCTGTGTCTTTGACTCGATACTGGAGCCTCTGGCTTGCTTTTGTCTTTCCGTAGACTCCAGAAACTTTGACGACAACTCGGTTTCACTCAGCTGCGAGGGATACCATACCGACGCGTAATAATATACCCGGAGGTAACATATTGTCCGTCTCGTTAAAGGGTAAGCCTAGGAGCGAAAGCACACTTAATTCTTAGAAATAGCAATAAATTCTCTCTTTTTAATGACAAACCTAGAATATGATTGATAGATCTCGAGAGAACATGTTTACCTTGGTTGAATATAGTAGACTCACCTCGTAGTAGAGAAATATTTAAATAACAAGGATCAAAATTTAAAGGTTTGATAATAAATACAAGGGTAGACTGCTGTAGGCCTATCTAGGCATCACATTTATTTTTTAAACATGGAACATCATTCAATATTAGTGCTAAATTACTCCAGAGTCTCGAGTACCAGTCATAACAATTGAAAGATTGAAAAATCTATTCATGCATGTACTAGTCATACTAGCTTATTGACATTCTTGCTTCTGTTGAAAATAGTTGAAAGTTTATATCAAATTCAAACATGGTTCAGGCAGGCTTACGAAATCAATCATAAGAAATGTATTACAATAAATTTCATACAGATGTATAATCACGATTAGAATTTCTTTGGTACTTAATTGAAAATGTTTGCTTGAAAACACACATAAACTTAATCTATCCAATGTACCCTATGTTCATCTAGTTTTTATATTCACAGGCGCTGTTATAAGGGAGAAACTAGTTCCTGTCCATCTTCAACAAAACCTTTTCAAAATACATCAGAACAGGGGATTCACACCAGGGAGTGAAGCAGTCCAAGCACCGGGGAAATGACCGAAGACAGCTCTGCACCGCGGAGTATCAATAGAGTGGCATAAGCAAATTACAGTTCCTCTTGAATCAGTTTTGGTAAAATCTCGCATCCAGTCTGAGAATCGATTCCGTTTGAAACGTTGTAGAGAAAACAAGCTAAGCTGGTTGCCACTAATTGTCAGCGAGCAGACTTTGTAACCCAGTTTATGTGTGAAAAATAACGAAAAAATCCAACAATAATATTTTCTACGATTAATGACAACACCAAGCTTTGGCGTAGAGGCTACTTCGGGGCTGAAATAATACCCCTGGCGAAGGGCATACACGCACTTCCAATGGTGTAACAACTTCTTTCGAGGCATAGATTGCTTTGCATGTGCTTGGTCCATCTTTCTCTTGGCTACTTGCGATGAGTTAGTTCGATCGTCTGTTCCAGTAGGTTTTCAGTCCATAAGTCAGAAATGCAAAGCATATTTCACGTGACGGGCCCCACGAACCTGCTATACCCGAGTTTTTTAGAAACGCACATCGGTGCTATAATGTTCTTTAGGTTTCAGAAATTAGTTCAGATATTCATTTTGCGTTACTGGCAACGAGGGATCAATTTATGATATAAGATCCGTAGGAATATATATATCATTTAGGCTACAGAAACGAGGAATATTTTATGTAAGTTTAAGAGTAATATTTAAATTATTCTACTATTCTCATGGCGAAATAACGTTGTTAAAGCATTATTGTTAACGAAAACTATGAGGAAAATAATGACTCTGTTCTCTATTCGTACAGTGGTCTGGAAAATAAATATAAGCAGCTCGCTGTTTTCACCGAGGCCGATATTAACATTATCTGCTTCAAACATTGTACTTGGCATTCTGTAAAATATACTTTCGTACGTATATGTATGTATTATCGTCGCAACGATTAGTTTAGAGTATAATAATAGTTTTATTATAGCCCAATTATAGTTCTAGCTAATTTCCAAACTGGGAAAGTGTCAAATATGTGTAGTTTCCAGTGATATACGTAATATAGGTATTATACGTATTACGATCACATCTACAATTTTTCCAATCAAATATTCAGTCGTGTGAAAATTGTAATGAAATTTTTCTTAAATACTCGTTACTTTCGTAATGTGTAATTGAATTTTTATCTAATTACACATTATATTTGGTAATGACTTGATTCAATCACACATTACTAAACTAATGTGTAATTGAATTAAGTTTGGTACTTTTAAATAACTTTATAATTACTTTAAATTACTTTACTTTATAATTACTTTTACTAATTAAATCGAGTTCAATCACACGTTACCAAAGTAATGGATAATTGAATGAAAATTCAATTATACATTACAATTATTACATGTACATGATATACATCGTTCAATGTATACCCATTACTTCGGTAATGTGTAACCAAACTCGATTTAATTACACGTTACCGAAGAAATGTCTGATTGAATGAAGTTTATTACTTTTCAATAACTTTACTTCATAATTACTTTGAATAACTTCTACAATTACTGCAAATAAATCGAGGTCAATTACACATTACAAAGTATTGGGTAATTGAATCAGTAATTTCATTCAAAATGTAATCAGTGTACGTGTTGGGCCGTCAACGCCGGGCCAATTATGTTGCACCTTATTATCATTATCAACTTGATTTTGAGTTTATATTATTGTTGTTATTAAGGCCCTTATCTAAAATAAAGTTTGTTTTGTTTTGACGCGTTGACCCCGAAAGACCGTTGTTGAATTCTTTAGTACGCCGATCGGCCGCTCGGGGTAAGGGCTTTAAATACCTCAACGAGGAAGAAAATCCACCAGTCCACAGAAAATCATTGAAAGTAGAACTTCGATTTCGGGAAAATATTAACATAAAATAAAACCTCACGTGTCCAACTATCCGCCATTTGTTTATTTTCTCTTGTGTCATCTTCCCGCCTATATCTGTCGTGAACACAGTGACTCGCAACACTGCAAATATCCATGTAATAATAAGATCGTTTATGCAATAAACATGTATTATTATAGTAAATTGGCGCATTCTTGAATAAATATCTCTTGAAATTGTGTATCATCGATCGTTGAATCATTTTCCCCTGTCCTTTCCTTGCCTATAAGTCGAAAATCCTGAAAATCGCATGATTTCATGAAGCACCAAACTATTTTTGCAATACATATTGATCCGCCTGTGTATATGCAACTTGCATGCCTTCGTGTAAACGACAGGGCCCATGTTAATTTTTGTTGCCTATTTGGTGTTTTCCGAATGCCTATATTCAGGCGTATTGTAGTAGCTTAGAAAAAACGTCGAAAAAAAAGTTCTGGCAGTTGATACCTTATTTAAGGAGTCGGATTTCTGGCAGTTGATACCTCGATTTTGGTCGCTTTAGGATGATTTATCAAATGCCAGAAAATCGACCAATCAGGAGGCTGCTTGAGCCAATTTAGGCTCAATTTCTCGAAAAGGAGCCTCCTGATTGGTCGATTTTGAAATTAAATCAAGTTACGGCGCTACAGAGGCTAGCCATCAGCAAAATTCTGGATTTCTGGCAGTGGCTGGATTTTCACGGCAGCAATTTACTGCCGCGGCGCTATTCGTTGTTAACCACGTGGTTTACCTACGCTATTCGTTGTTAATCACGTGTTGCTGCCGCAGTAAATTGCTGCCGTGAAAATCCAGCCACTGCCAGAAATCCAGAATTTTGCTGATGGCTAGCCTCTGTAGCGCCGTAACTTGATTTAATTTCAAAATCGACCAATCAGGAGGCTCCTTTTCGAGAAATTCAGCCTAAATTGGCTCAAGCAGCCTCCTGATTGGTCGATTTTCTGGCAGTAGATATTTCATCGTAAAGCGACTAGAATCAAGGTATCAACTGCCAGAACCTTTTTTTCGACGTTTTTTCTAAGCTACTACAATACGCCTGAATATAGGCATTCGGAAAACACCAAATAGGCAACAAAAATTAACATGGGCCCTGTCGTTTACACGAATGGCATGCGGGTTGCATATGGTAAGGCAGCTTAATATTAAAAATATTAATATATTAATATTATAATATTATATTATAATATTAATATATTAATATATTTGCAAAAATAGTTCTTGGCTTTATGAAATCATGCGATTTTCATGATTTTCGACTTATAGGCAAGGAAAGGACATAGGAAAATGATTCAACGATAGATGATTTACAATTTCAAGAGATATTTATTCAAGAATGCGCCAATTTACTATAATAATACATGTTTATTGCATAAACGATCTTATTATTACATGGATATTTGCAGTGTTACGAGTCACTGGTTACATTTTTAATGAAATTACTTATTCAATTACCCAATAGTTTGGTAATGTGTAATTGAACTCGATTTAATTAGTAAAAGTAATTATAAAGTAAAGTAATTTAAACTAATTATAGACCAGACCAGATGCGAGATTTTATCAAAACTGATTCAAAAGGAACTGTAATTACGAACCATTTGCTGATGCTACTTTATTGATACTCCGCGGTGCAGAGTTGTCTTGTGGTCATTCCCCCGGTGCTTGGACTGCTTCACTCCCTGGTGTGAATCCCCTGTCCTGATGAATATTGAAGAGGTTTTGTTGAGGATAGGCGGGAGCTAGTTTCCCTCGGTGAACAACGCCTGTGAAGATAAAAACTAGATTAGCATGGGGTACATTGGATAGATTAAGTTTATGTGTTTTTCAAGCAAACATTCTCAACTAAGTACCAAAGAATTTCTAATTGTGATTATACATCTGTATGAAATTTATTATAATATATTTCTTATGATTGATTTTGTAAGCCTGCCTGAACCATTTTTAAATTTGATATAAACTTTTAACTATTTTCAACAGAATCAAGAATGTCAATAAGCTAGTATTACTATTGCATGCATGAATAGATTTTTCAATATTTCAATCGTTATGACTGGTACTTGAGACTCTGGAGTAATTTATCACCAATATTGAATTATGTTCCATGTTTAAAAAATAAATGCGATGCCTAATTAGGCCTACAGCTATCTACCCTTCTATTTATTTTCAAACCTTGAAACTTTGATCCTGGTTATTCAAATATTTCTCTACTACGAGGTGAGTCTACTATATTTCAATAAGGTAAACATATTCTCTCGAGATCTATCAATCATATTTCAGGTTTGTCATTAAAAAGAGAGAATTTATTGCTATTTCCAAGAATTGAGTGTGCTTTCTCTCCTAGGCTTACCCTATAACGAGACGGACAATATCTTACCTCTAGGTATATTATTTCGTATCGTATCCTTTGCAGCTGAGTGAAACCGAGTTGTCGTCAAAGTTTCTGGCGTATACGGGGAGACAGAAGCAAGCCGGAGGCCCCAGTATCGAGTCAAAGATACAGGGTGATGAGTGTTGTGGTACATAGACTTGGAAAAGTAATCTGTCCGAGATCTGTATCGGATCGCGAAGTGTGTTTTAGCAATGATTGTTTTGCGGACATACATTTATAGTTAAATTGGGTGTTTGGCTAATATAATAGGAAGCTCACCATTATCTTGGTCGACCGTTAATCCAGGACTAGCCGGGCAGTGTTGGTTGGCGTCCATCTCCGACCAAGTGGCACGCAGGGTCTATGCAGTTCAAGTATCAGCGATGTTCATTCTCATCTCCGTCGACCGATAATGCTGTCAAAGAATCGAATAAAAGAATAAATCGGGGACCGAGTATTCTCCCGAAAAATACTTGTCAACTCGAAATAACACGACAAGGTAGTTTCCCCTTCGGAAACTAGAATGTACTTAAAAATGAACAATATCTGCAATTATAATCAAAGTCTGCCGGTAGCAATTCAACGGCTGGTTACTTACTTCGACGATTAAAATACGAGACGCGTCAAATCTGTCGGAAGAGTATTGAATACAATTTCACTCGTTTTCATCAAGCTTTAAAAATTGTCGATTACTTATTGCCGTCGTAAAATATTGATCGAAATATCTCAAACTCACTCATGTCCAACGTTCCTCAGTTGATGTCAGCCAAATCTCCTCGAAACGTATCACCGGTGTTCACTCGAGAATGTCGCGCAGCTGACTGAATTCTGGTAGTATCCCGCGCGGCTTATTTATGAGTCGCGCGGGGTGGGGGACGCCATTGTCGTAGGTCAGTTTACGTCGGGTAGGCAACTATAGAACTAAAAATGCACAAAAGATCCGCGGGTCGCGTATAATAAGACGTGTGCCTTTTTCCTGCATCTGGTAAAAGATGCGAGATTAGCCCACAACTTAATTTCTTTTTGCAATGATTTATAATAAATTTTTCCTTTCGTTTCAATAATAATTGCTCCACTAATTTAATTAATCGCTTCAATCCACTTTCTAGGATAAATAAAATAAGAATGTCACATGTCAGTTGTAGTCGCATAACTTTAACTCTGTGTATTGACTAAATGTATGGGTATTCGACGATTTATATTACATCAAATAATCGCTCAGCTATTCTAAAATTAAAAAAATGAATATTAAAAATGTTTATACCGGATGATTCCTCGCTTACATCTCAGTGATTTGGGTATTTGTAAATTTATTTCAGCTGCTTCATTCCTATTCGTTCAGATATATACCTATGATGCAAACATAAATGCAATAAAATATCAGTAATTCATCTCAACTTCTTCGCATTATTTCCACGCGCCACTATCTTTCGTTGTATCAATGCATCTAATAAAGAGTTAGTAGTTTTTCTACTGCTATTCGGAATTTATCAATGAGCTATTTGCCACGCCTCCAAGAATATAAAGAAAGGGTCGTAGTATTTTTTTGTCCGCATATTTGTGCAGCACCACTATCTTTTCATTCATAGACGAGCGCTTCTCAGAAAACGTAGTAATTTTTTTATCCGCATATTTGTGCAGCACTACTATCTTACCACTCGTTCATTCATACGCGACCAGCGCTCTCTATGTATCAATAGAGTAGTTGCTGCGGGAAGGGGTATCAGGACTAGCGATGTGTACAAACGAACGAACAATTAAAAGAACAACTCAAACTAAGAATTATTAAGCGTTGTTCAATTGGGAAAATTTTTATTCGAAAATCCACCTGGTATAAAGACACATCTGACCCGAGGAGGTGTGCTGTAATTTTGAATTAGCTGAAAATGCATTCATTCCAATTCCTTACTATTCCCGTGTGCCGTACGCTGTTTGAACTTTTGCTTGTTAAAAATAATAATAATAAATAAATAATTGCAGGGAGGGGAAAGTGGAAAATAACAAAGCAATTGATTATTCATATATCGAAGAATAAAGTTATGTAAAATTCGTAAATTGTAATTGATTCTTAAAAATAAATATTAAATATAAATTGGTCGAGTATCTTTATTTGCTTCCTGGCATATGGGAGTTATTATTTAATCAACTACGTCCGTATTACAATAAGATCCCACTTTAATATAATTAATTTTACAAAGGAGGACGAGTGTTTTCATGATTTTTATAAAATCAAATAAAACTTCGCAAATGTTGAAAACATTGAAGACGTGTTTCCCAAACAATTTCGAGTTCATTGGAGGGATGTTGTTTTTTTTTTCTGTGAATCCTGCCCGCTAACTATATGCCCAATATATTTTTATGAATAACAAAGAAATCATCATTTCCTAAACCACAAAAACATATTCCTAAACTTACCCAAACAATTCCCAAACGATTGCATCGATAAAAAATTAAATTGAATTTATTTGACTGCTAAGTATACGGAGCCGGCGTTTGACAAGTTTTTTTTTAAAATCCTATGGCTTATCTCCTTACGTTTGACAAGTTTTTTTTTTTTTCCACCTTTGGCTTATCTCCAAAAAAGGAATGTAGCCTACGTTTGACAAGTAGTGACTTGCTACTGCTGCAGGACTCATTTTCATGCGCAGCGGCAGCAACTCGCTGCAGCAGCAAATTGCTGTCCATGAAAATCCAGCCTTAAGCTACGCGTAGCCAACTTCAAGTATTCAATCAGTTTGTTGTGTGACAGATATAAATAAATATCGAATTGATATTTGTGGTTAGAATTCGGAAAGAAATTCGTCTAAATAATGTCAAAAAACGTTGAAAAAACTACCGATGTAGAAGATTTGTGTGTTAATCCGAAAAAGTTTAAATCGGATAGCGGAGATTCTGATAAAACTGAATCGATTGATAAAATCAGTGTACACGGGTCTCTAAAAGACTTATCAAAATTCCGGCTGAAACGTGTACTGAATAACAATGCTCAGAAGAAATTGCTGTGTGTTGAAGGAACGTTCGCGGATCACGAAGGACCGGCTGTATTATTGTTGGAAAAAAAAGCTTTCGAAGAAGACAATATAGATGAATATCTGTTTAATGATAGTTCGAAATTGTTTAAAGAATTTGAAAATGATCTTTACGGAAATTACAACTGTATTACATCCTCGAAACACAACAGTGAGTAGAAAAATAAAATAGAAAAATTTTATTACATATTACCTTTATTCTATTCTTTTTCTTTTTTTTTATCTTTCTCCGAGGTATAAAAACAACCGTCATTCATCCAGCAACAGAAAAACATATAGCGAAATTCGAGAAACAACCTATTCACATAGTTCAAGAAACTCCACAACTTTACCAAGATGTTACTCTCGCGCATCTTAACGAGGAACAATTTTCATTACAGGTATTGATTTTTATTCACATTTTCTCTGTTTTCACCTGAATATAGATCAAAATTTATGAAAAGTATTTTTTTTTGTATAAAAAGTATTTTTTTTTTTTTATTATGGCGAAACTAATTTTATTTCTGTGAGAAAGAAAATGTAGAAAAAAATTTTATCTGTTCGCAGTGGGTTTACAACATTTTAAGTCACAAATCTGAGAAGGAGAGAATAGTGTTTGAGGATTCTGACCCAAATACGGGTTTTGTTTTAATACCAGATTTGAAATGGGACGGAAGTTTGGAGACTTTGTATCTATTAGCGATACCAATGAAGAATGGTATCAAGTCGATAAGAGATTTGGACAAATCTCATTTACCTCTATTAAAGAATATTTTAGAATCTGGAACTAGGGCGATTTTGAATAAGTATCAACTACCCGAGTCTCAACTTAGAATTTACTTTCACTATCAACCATCCTTTTATCATCTTCATGTCCATTTTACTTATCTGAAATACGATGCACCAGGTAATTAGATTTTTTACCTTTACATAGTGTATGTAATATTTATAATGCATTAAAATATTACAATTAGACTTAATTCTTACCTTTTTTCTTTTTTTCTTTCAGGTATTTTTGTCGAAAAGGCTCATCTTCTCTCTACAGTAATTAACAACATAGAATTACTTGAAGATTATTACAAAAAGGCGACTTTATCGTTCGTTGTCAAAGAGTCTGAAACTCTATTTTCAAAGTTTCAAAAGCACGGAGTTTTACCCTAAAAATTATTTATTACCGGAGTGAAATGATTCTACTTTATGTTTTTAATTTTTTTATTTACTACTTTTTAGAGAAAAAAGTGTAATCGGAATAATCAATAAATATGATTCTCATGTTGTAAATATTAGTATTTTTTGATATTTCCTTCCGTCCTTAAAATCGTTAAAAATAATTTATATGATTGATATCAGTAAAGAATAATAATCAGAAATAATGTATATTTCAAAAAAAAATATATTGATTGAATGTGATAATGATTAATAATGCGATTGCAAAATTATATATTTATTAACATTTTTTATTATATTAATAATACAATGAGATCCGAACATAACTAGCACGGGAGTAGTTTTAGCAGAGTACGATGTATGTATTATTGAACAATTGTAATATTTTCTTTGAATAACGTGCTCATTGCTTTATAAATCGTTAATAATATTAATAAACCGTGTGTCCATTTTTTTTTTATTTTTTATTTTTATATAGTATATTTTTTTAATCATTTGAATCCTGTAATCAAATCAATATGCGTATTATTATATTATGTATGTATGCATATTATGTATTGTTTTTTTTTCTTATCCTGCGACTTGGATCCCTTAGATTTAATTTTTTTCCATTTTTTTTCTTTTTCGCCAGCTTGTTAACTTTTTCTCATAACGAAATGAAAGAAAAAAAAAAAAAAAAAAACCAGTACACTACACAACTAATGAAACGCTTGTGCAATTAGTTACACATGGATGTTTATTGCAGTAAAGTAAAATCCACATTAAAATATGCGAATAATTAAATTGAATTAGGTATATCATTGATATTTCGAATGACGATATTAGGTATGTAACATTACTAAAAGTAGCGAATAATATCTCTTTCTACATTGGGATTTCATCAATTTGTTCACCATCCCAACGTAATTTTTTCATTATTCATTGTTTAATTTTATTAATAAGAAATAATATAATCTTATTTAATTATTAATGGATAGAAAACTAAGTAATACAAAAAAAAAAAATTAATCATAATAATTAATAAACATAAACTCTGTAGATATTTAAACAAGAACGAAAAAAAAAAAAAAAAATGAAATAAAAATAATAATAAATTTTTTTTCTCCACTTTGTGACAAACTAAAGTAAATAATATAATATAATATAATATAATATAGTACTATGAATGGAATCGGACAGAGTAGTCTCCAGGACTGGCTTCACCTGCCCGAATATCACGAGAAAGCTAATTAAAACTTATAACAGTTAATTTATGCCTTTTTTTCTTCTTTTCTTTTCTTTTCTTTTCTCATAGTTTTCTTCTTTTTTAACTTTTACTCTTCATCATATATATTATTACCAATGTAGTAAATTCAAGAACGAAAATGTTCATTATACTTTGAAATAAGGCACTGGCTTAAGGGTATTTCGATCTTATTTAGTTTCGGCAACAAGAGATTCAACTTCAACTTCAACATTCTCCTGAGTAATAACAGGTTTTTCTTTCAAAGGAGAACTGGTCGTTGTAGTATCTGGGCTTTCGGTACCAGAGTCGCTCTTATTATTCTCTTTTGATTCAGCTGCTATTTTATTTGCATTACTACTCTTCTTTACTTCTTTTTTCTCAACTTCTACTCTAGGCTTAGGTTTCTTTTCTGGGTCAAAGTGGCACTCTAGTACCTCAAGCAATTCTTCTTCCTCTTTGTCTTTAGCTCCGGTCACCTTCTGCTTTATCAACTTCTGCAAACCTTCTTTTTTCTCCGTTGACCATGCCTCCTATAATTTCAAACAACATTAAACGATCAATTAGAGTCCAAATACAATATTTCTTTTCATTTATAATACATTATTACAAATCTTCTATCAAAAAATTACAAATCACCTGTAATTCCGCATAATCAACGCCTGCCTCGGCTAACAATCGACGTAAAAGACTGGCATGTTGTCGTTCGCGACGACTTTGACGAAGTAGAATACCAAAAACAGGTCTCAGACTGTTCTGACGATTGAGGACTAGCTTCAAGCCTGTAAAATCGATTGAATAATTAGTAAAACGATTTCGGATGAAAATAAATGATGCTTCATCTGCTCTTCCAGATTAGCTACGGGTCTTTATACCTGCAAGTTCTTTTTCCTCTATTTGAGTAGGCTGGACAAATTCCCTGATCAGTTCTATGGTCCCTTTAGTAGCAGCGTCGCTGTCTCCGCTGCCTTCGCCACTCTTAGTATTCTCTTCTCCTGCGCTCAAGTGTTGTACAACTTGAAGAGCTAGACGTGCTCTATCAACGGCGTTGTCCAGCTCCTCTTCCTTGACGTTTAAAAAAAAATGTGAGAAATCAATTACGGGATGATTTCGGAATGTTTATAATCGATTTAGCCATTTGAGAAAATTTTCATTTACCTTGTCAAGCATAACGCGAGACAATGTACGTAGGGAAAATGTGCGAACTGTATCTGCGCACTTGACTTCAGCGACATTGAATCCGTTGGCAAAGCCCTTTACTGATTGCTTAAAACGATCTAAGAGATTAAACTTTCGCAGTGATTCCAACAGCATTGAAGGTATCACTTTGCGCGGCTCGTGGTACACTAGGATTATACCGTCTGCTGCATCTCCTTTCACGGACTCCAACCACGTTATAAAGTCTATTAGAGCTGATATCTCACTTTTGGTCTTCAATACCTGCGCAAGAAAATTCCTTTTGTTAAATATTTTCACATTTTTTCAATTATTTCCTGTATTTATGATGGAATTGTCTTACATCACGCATTGGTCTCTGATACTAATATGAATAAATATGTTTTATAATGAATTTGAACGTAGAATGATGATATTTATATCAAAAATGACAAAATTTTGATCCTTTTGCTTAGTTTCTGATAAAATGATGTTAGTTTTGATTGTTGTTTATATTAGTGTTAAGATTAAATGTATGAAAAATAAAATATTGTCTAAGAATAAGAAAAAGAAATCTAAATAGAAAATTTATTTTCTCAAGTGTTTATACTTGATATGTATTATTCATTGTGCTTATCGCGAACCTTGTTTGTTTTGTTATCCTTGAGCATACGGTATTTGCCGATAGTGACTACTCTTATATTGTGTCTTTTTCTAGCCGGTGGATTCAAGTCTTTGAAGGGCATAACATACTGGCCGTAACTAGAACTAGGTGTATATCCAGCTATCTGACAAATCTCATCGATAAGTCTTCGGCCTGTTGCGTCCATGTCCCATCCTACAAGCCTGTAATCACCTGGCTCTACGCCGACCGCAGGTGACGATTTTATCGTCTCTATAGACTCGCCGTTTTCAATTATAGTTGACGATACCATATCTGTGATCAAATTTCAGACTTTTAACTGAAAAAAAAATACAAAAATAAAACAACAAAGAATATATAAAAAAAAAAACAGGAATTTTTGGGTTTTCTGTTTCCAAAGTATGTGAAACTTCATAAGATATACTTGGATAATGAGAATGTCAACGTTTATTTTGAACGAATATCGATTGTATCAAACTTGTGAATATGGTCAGTTTGGAATTTGAATTCATGACAACAGGATTATCGTATGGGTATACATTAAATAGAGATTAGGTATAAGAGAGCACAAAGACATTGTAGAATATTGAAAGAAAGAAAGAAAAGATATTAGACCTATTGTTCTGAGAATTGTAAACAAGAGTGAATAATGAAGAAAAAAAAACAACAAAAAAAAATAGCTTGTGATAGGAGATTACAGAGAGACAGTTTATCGATAATGTTTATCAGATTGAAGATAATGGGGATGTGCAGTTCAACAAACAAATCTGATTTCTGCATTTCTATTTATAGTAGATATATGTAATTTATATTGTGAATAATTAAACCATAAATTATATAATTATTAACCTATGAGAAATCTGTATTATAAATAAACAGTAAGATTTCTAATTAGAAAAATGTTGAGGAATAAAATTTGTCTATTTTTTTATTTTTATTTTTTTCATGTAGTAGATAGATAGATAGATAGATAGATAGATAGATAGATAGATAGACATATAGATGTTTATTTATAACCCCTACTTATTAGGTCTGGCATAATTCATATATGTTTAACGGTTTTGTTTTTTGAATCATATTTATATGAGATTTAAAATTGATTATTGATAATTTGTGAGCAGATAGCGATGTAGTTATATGCGGTTAATCTAATGTGGTAAATAAAAATAGTTCCACACGTGGCCGGCCTACAGGGCTACCATCTTTAGATTGTAATATTAATCGGCAGCTGCCCCGCCCTATGATAAATATGAATAATATTGTTTTGTAATAACTTACCCTTGATAATATCAACGCGGTTTAATAACTCGGTTTTTATATATTAGTTGAAATTTATTATTAATACTTTAATATCATAGGCTAATTTTTATCAGCGGGTTATTATCAACGACTAATAAACACGACTACACCTTCTTGGTTGGTTCTTCTAGTCTGGGTAAGACCGAGGAGCTGCGCACGTGTGCCGAAGTGGCAGGCGAATTTACAAAAAACGTTATACGCATGCGCGAGATTGTTTATCGAATATCGATATATAGTCGATAATCGTTTCACATTACGCGGCTAGAATTCAAATTTTTAAATAAACACGACACGATTATAGGCAAATTTTAAAACACTAATTAGGATAAAATTTCAAACGTGAATTATCAGATTGATAAAATCTATGCAAAGCAGATTTATTATTGATAGAAATGACGTTTTAGTTATACTAAATAGATCATTAACCGATTGGAATGCTGCGTTATTCCTTAATGAGACATTTAATTAATCACAGCTATCGCTAGAGCTAATCGGAATGACAAGCTCGCGGTCGTCACATGTTGGACTGAGATAAACGGGTTGGAACATTGCGTTCAGACGAATGACGAATGGCCGGTTGTAGCTCGATATGACATTCGCTTTATTACCCCATTTAATTTTAACAAATTTCTTCTTTTTTTTTTTTTTCCTTTTATTTCTATCATTTTTATTTTATTTTTATTATCATTCGAACCGTTTCTGCCGGAGACGGTCATGCGATATATGTAATCCAATTAGTTTTATATTCAACGATATGCACGATCAGTTACGTTGCAGACGGATATCCTGTTTTTTAATTCACGTTATCTATTCCGGGACTGACACAACGCTGAATAGGCGAAATCATTTTAATTTCTTTCTTTCTTTCTTTTAATTAATGAATAAAATTTATATTTATTAAAATATTCAATCGATAAGAATAATTTAATACATAAATATCATTTAATTGTCAACTTTATTCAATGAAGATAATGAACAGCTGTGATAATGATGTAGACTTACCTTATATGCAAAAGGCAATTATCAAATCGTTGGGTACGTCTAACGATGAAGATCAATCGTTGAAATAATTATTCTTGTATTTATAATACTATATATATATTTTATATTATTTTATTCAATTATATTTGATGCTGATATTTCGTCATTTATATTTAAAAGAAAGAAAGAAAAATAATAATAACGTAATCGCGATGTCGTAGTAACGAGATTTGGTCCTGTTTTCATAACAATGGGGTATTCATATTTCAATTTACTTATAGTATACATATGTATATATGTATAGATATTATATATAATATATATATACACGACAGTGCCTGCTGATCGCAGCTCGTTCTTCGGCGTCATATCATGTGTGTCATTTTATAAAAAGGAAGAGGATGCTCGATATCATGATTCACACCAGTGCTGCTTGGCAGAACCTATATTATAGTATATCGTCGTATTCTACTTTGCAAAAACCTCGTCCCGTTTACTTCGTGCGTAAGATATAGCTGGTTTTATATTTTTATCTTAAAAAAAAAATGGGAAAGCATATGCGCGATCAATCAGCTAGTAAAATACTTCAGTTTTTCCCAACATGTTTTTTTTTTTTAACTCACTCAAGTAAATGCACAAAGCCCGCAAGCTATCTGATAGTTTATTTTTATTTTTACTATTACGTTTTTTTTTTTTTTTTTACCTTTTTTCCTTTATCTTACGATACAAGCCGCAAAAACCACCAACTTTTTGCAATAAAGCGTATAACTACATAAGTTATGAGCCGAAATAGGCGAATTTTTCATATACTCGTTTATTGTACTCAATTTTTCTAATAGAGATAATAAAAAGCAGGATTCAATGTTTAAATATGTTATAAGGAGTATATAAAAAACATTTTTGTATAAGAAACAAATATTTGAATGCAATTTTTTTTTTTTTTTTAATATCTTTTTGATGAAAATAAAAACAATGTTTAAATTATTGAGGTCGCATTAAGTTCTTTCAGGTATAATTCATTGTTCAATAATAATGTGATTACACAGATGATTTGCGTAGGTGAGTATAATAGGCTTGGAAAAAAAAAAATATGTATAGGTACTCGAGGCTGTATATAGTTATAATAATAATAATAATAATAATAATAATAAAAGTATTATGTATTATTAGTAAATTAAACAGATTGTGTAAAATTTGAATAAATATTTGAATTAATAAATATTGTCGAAATTATACGAGTTTAATTTTCATGTATAATCCCTTATGAGTATAATAAATGACAAATGATAAATGATGATGTGTTATTTATCATCAACAAGCTTTTAGTGAAATAATTATTACTATTATTAACAAATAATTGTTGTTTTCTGGTATTCATTTTAAATACGAATGAATATAAATCGAAAAATCTTTTTATATATAATGTATATCTTAATATACCTACACTTTGCCCGGATATAACGTTAAAGTAGGTGAAACTTGTGAATATTGCATATCGCACAAAACAAATATACTTATTCAAGTATAGCTATAACGTATGTATGCATGTACATATTATGTATATATCGGTATACGTTACAAAAATGATAAAAGTTTCTTCTGTTTGACGATATTCAGAAGATATACCTATATATGACAAGTGTAATCTCTCTACAGTGAAAGAAGAAAAGAAAAAATGAAATAAAATAAGAAAAGTAAATCTTATACAGAAATTTACACGTATGTATATAATCATCGCACTGTTCTATAAAATACCTAAAAATAAATATCGAATACCCGCAATTCTGATTTTATAATTAATGTATGAGGTATGATATTCTGATAGCGTTTAAAAATATAAAATATTACCAATTCATGTACAGAATTTTTTTTCTGTATATATCCCCCTTATTTGGATTTCTTTTTTTTTCACAAAATTATAGATGGATGTGGTTTACAGTTTTTAATTTTTAATATTTTTTTTTAAATATTCTTTTACCGCATATGCTAAAGATTTATTGTCACGAACGAGAATTGAATATCAAAATTGACTTTGAATAAAATAAAAATAAAACCAAGTCTTATGGATTTTCATTTCTATCATTTCTTTCCTAATTTTCACTCAACTATTTTCTTACTCATATAATATTCGCAAAGTACAAGTGCTGCAGAAAACGCACGTACCCCTGTTTCCTTCACTAGAATTTTTATTTTATTTATTATTTCTCATTTTTCATCTACCTACTCCTTTTTTTTTTTTTTTTTCGTTCTCTCTCTCTCCTTCTCTTATATTCTTATATTTTCTATACACCCAATAAGTTTTCCCACCTTTCTAACATCACGATCAAGTTCTTTGCTACGTTTCAATTCGGTCTTTCAATATATATGGCTATTTTCGCTACTTACTCAATAAAGTCTTTATACACCGATAAGGCATAGGTACCTATACTGTATTGTATATTGTGATAAATATCGTTGAAAATACTTTAGAAACAATAGCGATATTTATTATCGACTTATCAATATTTTACAATAAATCGTTTTCACTTTATTGGTTTTTTTTTTTTTGTTTTTTTTTCACTATATATTAATAACCGATTAATTTAACGAAACGAATAAAGTAGATAAATAATAAATCTATCATATATATCGAAGAATAAATAAATTTATTTATCATTTTATTACGTACAGATTTTTCAGAATTATTCAGTTATAAAATTTATTTATTAACGTTAACGAAAATAGTTGAAAAATTAGGGTTTATCATAATAATCGCCTTTTTGGTACTTTGAAGACCTTATATGCCATAAGACAAGCGATAAAGTAACGTGAAAATGTACTTTTTTTCTTTTTATTATTCTCTCTCTCTCTCTCTCTCTCGGAATCGCATGTGAGATTTTTCCACGTTGATTTTGTACTTCGCATGGTTTGACATCGAGATTAAACAATTTTTACTTCTTGTTTATCCACTCGCTTTCGCGGGATTCTTCGCTTCAGGCGTAGCACCCACACATGGGTATGTATGAATACCTACCGTTACGTATAGGTATTAATACATACCTATATGTATGTACAGTACCTATATAAATACAGGCCTTTTATTTTCAGGTTGAAAACGTTCCTACTACCCTTTTTATTTTTTTTTCTTCTTTTTTTTTTTTTTTTTTGTTTTCTTTTCTCTTTTTTTCAACCCCTGCAGGGTTCGAGTTTTAAATTTGTCACATATTTTTACCGATTGCTGTTCTCTTTGAATCTCTACATTGTCTCTTTTCGTTAGACGAGAAAATAAAATTGAAAAAAAAAAAAAATATAAGTTAAAAAAGAAAAAAGAAAAAAAAAAAAACAACAAAACAGATAAATTTTACTTCCTACTAGATTAACTATCACGTAATTATTATATTTTACACATATATTAGGTTTTTAAATAGAGTGAAAAAAACGACGCAATTGTATACTATATATATATATACAAATAGATTTCCCAACACAAGTGTTGTTCTTTTTTATTTTTTTAAATTTAAAAAAAATATTTTTTTTTATCAATAATAAACGAAGAACTCTTATCGTCTATTTTTAGAATATATAATAATGAAATATGCATTATTCCATATAATTAGAATTATAAAATATATATATAACATATATCATATATACATAGGTATATATATGCATATAATCCGTCGGATTATTTCATCAGAATCTGAAAATTCACTTAAAACAAGCGTGAAATTGAATTAAAATAAAAAGCAGAAAAAAAAAAACGAAATGAGGGAATAAAATAAATAAATAAAAAAAAAAAAATTAACAAATATATGAAAAGGGAAATAAATCATGTGATAAAATTTTTTTTTTTCACGGGACAAATTTCACTACCCGTTACGGGTTTTCGGATTAATTATATTATGGGTATTTAAAACGAGAGCACGTCGCTCCTGTTAGTACAGAAATTATTCATGAAGTCGGAATATCTAATGAGACTCGTTACAGTAATTTGGATATATTTTTAGGAAAAAAAAAAAAGTTTTCGTTCATGTATTAAAGGGAGGTCATGATGATATATTTTTACTAATTGGACGTATGTTACATCTCGACATAGATTTTATTAGCAATACATGTACATTGAATCGTATTTTTCGTTTTGGTTTTCTATTTTTTTTTTTTTTTTTGCATGTTAATTAATACATGCTCGCTGACTGCTCGCGTTAATCACTCATTCCTGTATTAATTTATAAACATTCAGGTTTAAGTATCCTTAAACAGGAAAAAGGAAAAAAAAAAAAATTTTAATCGCATGAAAATCTACCCTTAAATATAAAAAAATTATCTAATTAAGATAATAAATAGGCGCAGCTCTATCTATTTTTTCTCTCTCTCTCTCTCTCTCTCTCTCTCGACTCGACTGTAGCGGTTATTCTCAAAAGTTGTGCGGTTTCGAAATCTGCTTGGCATTGATAACGACATAATACGGGCAATATTGCGAAGGGTATGTGTAATGAGAAACGTTTTGGCGGCATCATTGGCTCCCCTTTTACCTCTCCGGCAATACTTTTCCTCGCCCGAACACCCCGCGGGCATCCAACGACCCACGTATGTAGTTATTTCGCCGCAACCCTTGCAATTTATGCGCACAATTACAAACGAACCCCCTACACCATGGCCACAAAAATTTCCAACAACTACATGATCACAGATTAGTGGTCACTTGTCTTTCACATTAATTAGCTTCCAGGTTTCGGCGTTTTTTTTTCTTTTTACTTCTATATTAGGGTATTATTGGGGTGCCCTTCGATTTGATCGTTCTCGAATTTTAGAACGTCTGAAAATATGTACAAAAAAATTAAAAATAAAAATAGAAAAAAAAATTTATCAAAAACCCCAGGTGTCTGTCTCAATTCTAAGTACAACCCCAAATAAGCCTTACAATTTGAATTTCGAATCACTTTAATAGGTAAACGTGATATTAGGTATTTGATCTAATTTTTTTTCAATTTCTGTTTTACTCCTCGTCTCGTAAAATAAAAGTTTTCATAATTTTCAATAATAAATAGATATATATATATATTTTAGTCCTGCAGTTGAAGAAACTCGCGTTGAAGTATATTATAGATATATAAGATGTTCTCTTAATTATAGAAATTCTACGCGAGTGCTTCGAGAAGTCCGGTAACTTTGAATAGGTATAACTACTTCATACTGATTGCTAGTTTGCAAGAACTAGTAGTTGAATGACGTAGTAGGGAGCTTCTTTTGAGAAACTAGATGCAGAAGATTGAACGTAATTGAGTATTCTAGATGATTTTTTTTTTCTTCTCCCTCTCGAGCTCTCTCTCTTTCTCTCTCACACACACTTTTCAATATCTTATTACGTATTTTCATCCCCTCAAAACTCGAAAGAAATTTATATTCAGATTTGAGATGCGGATTGACGTTTAAAAAAAAAAAAAAAAAATGAACAATTATTTCAGACATTCATGAATTATAGGTATTTCTTTTTTGCTTAATCTTTCAACTGTCCTGATCTGAAATGTTAATATTTTAAAAAATAACAATTTAAGAATAGTAGTTTGAATGGAAAATAATGGATCGAGTAAAACGGTTTACTGAATAAGAACTCATCCGAATTTCTGGACACGACTTCAATTGACAGTAGAAACGAGGGCCAAATACGTAATCTTTGAACTCAAACCACGATAAGAATTGGACATTTTAGTAGGTCTTACCATAGCCGAAGACCTTGTACCCTGCAGGTAGATAAATTAAAGGGTTGTATAGGGTGGACGAGGAAGGAAATACGAATGAGGGTAATGAGTGGACCTTCGCAATAGCTGGGTAAAGTACAGCATAGATCTGCTAGGGTTTCTTCTTCATCTCCTTTTCCTTCTCCTTCTCCTTCTTCTTCTTCTTCTTCTTCTTCCTATTTTCTCGATACCTTATACTGCCTTGGGTATCCTTTTCCTCTCCTAGTTCCTGCAGGTTCCTGGATCGCAGTCCGCCTCCCAATGGGACGGATCGGAGGCATTAGGGGATCATTTATCTTACTTAGGTCCTGCGAGGAGGAATCTGCCTGACCTACCGTGGTCACAAGGGACTAAAGGAATTCCCCACCTCCTGATGCAGGACTCGGCCTAGCTCTTTCGAAGCCAACAGAGAACCTACCCAGAGTCCTATACCAAATAGCGATCAATAGCTATTAGGAAGACTTCACCATGAGCTCAGCTCAGCTCAGTTCAATATAACGGTTATTGCTAGGTCCACGCGAAACGATCATTAGAATAATTCAAAATCTCGTACATCTGAACGCCCTGAGGTGTCAAGATAAAAAAAATAAACCGAAATTCATTCTATGCAATAAATTATAAGAGAGAGAGATAGAAGAAAATATAAAAAAAAAAAATGAAATAAAAATATATTGCAAATATATGGGACACGGTGCTAAAACCTCAAACGACACGATACCAACATCGATGTATTATCTATGTAGGGTGAAGTGCCCAGGGAACGGACATCGCTGATATTTTCCAAAGATAATTAGCTAGTAAAATTATTTAAAAACAGAAGCTAGAAGTAACATGGGAAAAAAAAAAAAAGAAAAAAAATATTGCGAAATTAGTGTACGACGATAATTTATTTTATCACTAACATAGCGAAATTATTTTCATTTCAAATCGTTATAACGTTTCCAGTGGTCTAAAGTAAAGAACGTGTATTTTGTACAGTCTACTAGTTGCAACAGGAATTTCTTTTCATTTACTTTATTTTTTTTATTTTCAAAGAACGTCTTTCGTCATCAAAAAATATCGACAAGTTGGTAAGTACCGGGTTGTTAACGTTCGAAAAAAGTGCAGGAATTAGAAATTTCGGTTTGATTAAAGAAACTATTTGATTTATACATAGCTTAGACTATTCAAATCGTTTAGATGATTCCTAATGATTTTATTTTTCAGTCATTTTTGAGAATAAAATAACCAGAAAACGTTTCTATTAAAAAGTGGCTGTCGATTTCTACTGCCAGGGTATTTCATGCTGTAGTTTACACATGTAGACACTATATATATTAGGGTGCTTTTTTTGAAACGACTATTTTTTTTTTCTCAACTCCCCATTGAAAATCTTGTAGTAGACGTCGAAAAAGGAATCCTGTCCACCTGTGTGAGCCTTCAAAGTTGATTTTATGCATAATTCTTCTTTCTCACTGTGAGCGAATAAACAGTTGGACTTGGAGAAAAAAACTTTTTGGCAATTTTGTAGGCAATTTATTTCTCTACAAAAAAGTCCCATGAATAAAGTCTCTCAAACCAGTATTTAAAAAGATATAAGGACTTTGATTTTTTTAAATATAAAATTCTAACAAAATGTCAAGTTCAATATTTTCAAATCAATCAAACTATCATGGGCACTTTTGAAGAACATTAAATTCTCTGTCAAATGAGTCTTGGATGAGAACAATCCATTGAAATGCAGCTGAGTTGTGCGCGACTAAAGAAAAAGTAGTAATATTTACATGCTTTTAGCATGGGAAAACTTAAAAAGAAAAGTGCGAGTACTTAGAATTGGAATTAAGAGCTAAAAATTGGACAGGATTCCTTATTTGACGTCTGCTACAAGATTTTCAATGGGGAGTTGAAAAAAAAAAAATAGTCGTTCCAAAAAAAGCACCCTAATATATATATGCTATATACCTACATACACCTAGAGACAGATTGATGAAAACGACTTGTGTTCTTGGTGTTGTCTGGGGTGAAAAATTGTCCCGCAAATCTTGAGGGTGCAAAATTCTGTGACGAGATCAGGCTCGACGTTGTGATCGAACGGAAAAGAGACGAGAAAAAATAAAAGACCTAGTCATTTTCAGAAGAATCAGTGTTACACGTTTCCAGCGATAAGAAATAAGAACACAAGATACACAAGGTGAAATTTTTCATTCATACCTGAATTCGAATCTATAAAATATTTGCCTTTAGTATCACAGATTTTGAACCAAAATGATATTAAAAATTTGGAAAATTTGGAAAATTTATTACGGGTCTGATCTCTCCGTAGAAAAATAAAAATAAAATAATAATATAATACAGTAGATTCTAAGTACGTAGAACGTTACAATAATTAATTAATTAAAATATTTATTGACTAACAATAATTATTGTTAGCTCAAGTGTATCGAGTTCAAACGTTACCCACCCAACTGTGTCCTTAATTAAAGTAAAGTAATACGATCTTACGTTACGGATAAGAAAATGAATTATTTTCTTTTTTATATTTAGTATTCTAGCAGAAGTTGTAGGCAGTGCATCTGAATCAGCTCAATCATGAAGTTCATTAGTTTCATTATATTCGGATTGGGTATCTTTGACGTGGTTCTTTCGGATGGATTTTTTGGACTTTTCGATTATGACTTGCTCGGGTTTAATTCGAACGATAGTGAATCTTCAAACTACGGTATTTGCTCCTTTTTATCTGAACTATTTGGATTCGAGTATGATGAGGACGAATCTGATGAAGGATCTAACGGAAGTACTGAAAAAGGTCTGTTCAAAATCCAACTACGTTGTGTCTTTTTTCCTTTATCCGAAAATAGGATCTATGAAGTAGTGGCAGGAGAAAAGAAATTCGATTTTGTTCTTATTTTTGTTGTTGGGAAAAGGGATGGGAAATATTTTCTATAAATTTGATTATAAATGAATTAAATATCAAATTTGATATTTCGAAGTACCATTTGATACGTTTTTATGGCTTAAAAATTATGTCATTGTTACTTTTGAATCAAGGCTTTTGAATTCTAGTTCAACTACCAGGTGGACCATCTTGGCTAGAAACTATGCATCCTCCTCGACCACAAGCACCTAGTTACCATCAACCACAACCTGGACATGAACAAGAAGAGCCACAGCCTCAGCCACAGCCACAGTCAGAGTCAGAGTCACAGCGACCACCAGGATCAAACAATGGTATTTAAAATTGACAAAATGATTATTTCTTTTTTTAATTATTTATTGAAATTTATTTTTCAATAAATTAGATATTGAGCTGTTGAGTTTAATCGAAGGGTTATTGACAAAGGTATGAGATAAAGATTAAAAAAACAAAAAGGGCTATGGTGTGAAAGTGAAAGTGAGAGAAAGTGAGATAAAATGTAAAAAAAAAAAAGGAAAAAAAAGGAAAAAACTGGGGGAGAGATTGCTACAGAAAATTTACGACGTCGATAACGACGGTGATAGAGATTGGGAGAGGATCAAAGATTAATTATTTAGATTAGAGGAGAAAACGAGACAGTTTAATTATTGGCTATCTGGATCGGTCCCTATTTTCATTTCAGAACCATCACCAACGGTGAACCCTTTTTACCCAATTCAACAACACCAACAAGAACAACAAGAACAACAAGTGCAACATATTTTTAATAATTCTCAATCAATTCCAATGTTACCTCCGATGCCAGGAATACCGGTTACAGTACCTGGAGGTATACCAAATGATACTTTTACTCCAGAAGATACCCTTATTTTATCAACCCCTGATGATGAGTTGGATGATACTGATGGCGAAGGTGTGCTCGTAGGGGAATAAAACGGGTGAAATTTCGATCACGATTTTAAGATCATTTAAATAAGTATTATATTATCAGTGTGTAATTAACATAGTATATGTTAATCAAACCCCTTATTATTATTATTTTTTTTTTATATAAACTATATACTATCTCTGATATTTTTGTTGTTATTTTTTATTAATGATTTTGAGTTATTGCGCTTATTTTTAGATCAGATTTGTTGTGAAAAAAAATAATTATTTATCATCGTTATAGTTATATTCGTGCGCAGTATAAAATTTCGAATGATTCTTTTTTCTATTCAAAAGACAGTTAAATTACATACATAGGTATATTATATACTTTTAATTATAGGTGTGTATATATATATACGCGTTGATAGATTCATTTGAATATTCAATACAGAGAAATGAATAATTTAGTGGATCAGTTATCTTGATTATTCATCGTTTTAAATATACCCTTAATTTGAAATTCTGTCTTAACTAAATTTGAAAAAAAAAATAAAAAAATAAACCAAAAATAAAATGAATTAAAATCGCACGACTCGTCTTAGTTGTTTCATTACCGCAGAAACGAATTGATTTTGATTTTGCGCATGATGTGCGATGAAAGAAGAGGAAAAATGAAGAAAAAAAAGAAAAGAAAGGAAAAGAAAAATATATATATATATATATAAAAAAACTTGTATACCCTTCATTTCTGATCGATTTCACCCACATTTTTATATCGCACACTAAGCGTGGCGTAAGCGGTATTTTCGTCGATCCAATTTCATTATGTATCTTCAATCTTGTCACATACCATTCACTATTGCTACTATACCCTTCTCGATGCTAGTCCAGCAAAAGTGACAACTCCTATGATTGCCTGATTGAAAAAAAGAAGAAAAAAGGTGAAGAGATGAAATTGATAATTTATTTCAAAGCTTCTGGTATAAATTTGAATACGAATTAAATAGACTGTATTGTTTAACGCTTATACGGGTTGATAAGTTTCATTATAATTATTACGTTCATCCGACTTTGTTCCGAATGGAATAATCACGTATTTATCGAGTATGAAGATCAGACTATTATACCGATTATCTATAATCGGTTAAAATATATTCGAAATCGTTATTTTCCCTTTAATCCTTAAGCGCGGTGTCATAAAACGATAGAATTTTTTTATTCGTTTTATGTTTTTTTTTTATACATATCCTATGTTATTTTAACAGGAATTATTATTATCCCATAATTAATAATTAGTATCTCGTTTTATATTATTCCGTTCGATTAATTATTTTTTATCATCTGTATTATTTTTTATATAGCTTCTTTTATTTAGTTTCCAACTTTTTACACAAAAATTGGATCAGTATGTGTGTAAAAAAAAAAAGAGAAATAAAAAAAATGACCAGAAAAGATCATAAATCTCACTTTAGAAAAACTACCAAACGACGATTCTAATTGCAAAACAATTTCACCTCGAATTAATTTCTGCTTCTCGAGAAATCTAACTATATAAGAAAAGTAGCTGCTGGTCTGACTCTACGCTGTCCTCTACTACTTGAAATGAGCGAGCGAATATCATACGGGGGTTAAAACTGTTTAAATACAGAGAACGGAAAGAAATTTATAGAAAAAAATAAAAATAATAAAGCGAGAGTTTTAATTGATAGAGGAAAAAAATTCTGATTAATTTTTATATAATAAAATAGACAGCATTGAAGTATATATCGACATATGTCTGAAACAGGTAGATAAAATAGATGAGGATTTTTACCCTCCAGGTTTTTTTTTTTTTTTTTCGTTTTTTTATATAAGGTGAATGATATTTATAATGTACATAGACAGGGGTATAAAAATTGATATATTAATGGTTACACCTATTCCGAGATAACATCTTTATGAATTTTCAATACATACCTCTACCTGTGCTTGTAATATTTTTTTTTTTACCATTTTCAATGCTTATGTGAAACCAATATTTATTCACTTCCTGTTCTCCAGCATCGCCAGCTTTAAATTCATCCCTTATTATTATTTTCATTATTATTATATCTTATATTTTTTTTATTGTTAATTTAATATAATACGTATGACGTGTATTAATTTTCACTGCAAAAAAAAAAACATTGGAGTGTCTTTATAATCGATGAATAGGTAGGGATGAAAAAGCTCACCAGCTTTCCAGGGGGGGGATTTCTTTTATTTTTTATTCTTCATCCATATAGGTAGTAGTTCATTTTCATCACCTAGGGTGCAGTGACTTTTGGGTAAATCAGGAAGTCGTCGAGCTGCTGTATTATTCCTTGCTTACTCAAGTTTTATTTTTCGTTTTTTTTCTTTCCTTTTCTTTTTGCACAGAAAACGAGTGAAAATAAAAAATACGAAAAAGAAGAAATAGAAGAAGAAGAATAGAATAAAAATGGACAAAAGGGACAAGTGCTTTTCAAGAAGTACCTATACCTACTTACCTGCATAACGTTTGACTCTCCTGTAGAATTAAAAAAAAAAACTCATCACTCGAAATGTGGTTTTAAAAAAATAAAAAAAAAAAGTGTTCTTTTTTTCCTCGACTTCTTTAATTGGCATAAATTTAAGTTACCTTGTTACTTTTGTGTAACTCGAAACGTGCCTTAAATTAATATTTTGAAATTGGTGCAGGATAAGGGGAAAAGAAAGAAAGGAAAAAAAAAAGAAAAATTGTAAAGAAATAAAAAATAAGAATAAAGTTTAACATTTGATACGTAAATTTTATAACGAGATACTGATATCTTAAGACGTACAATTTGAGGCCTGCTTACGTCAGGTTGTTATACGCTCGTTTGACGACTATGGTCGTTAGTTTTGTCGTAAACTTGAAACCGGATGTCGGCCTGGCTACGGGTACAAATAGGTATTGTCCTCCCCGAAAATTGTGGGGTGGTTTATATCCAGCCACGTTTCAAATGGAAGGAAACGAATTATTATTCTTACAGATGTGTCTCTTAAAATGAAAAGAAAAAGAGAGAAAAAAAAGAAAAAGAAAAAGTGAAAAAAAAAAAAAATCAAATATATTTAGTTAAATAAATTTGGCAATTTTTGTCCGTACAAATTATTGTTCAAATAATTTCGTATATAAATTTTAATTCAAAATCTTGATCGTTGACCCGTCACGTTGCCTCGAACCAGAGATAAGGGTTGACAAGCGAGGAGAGAATTTTAAACGAAGAAGTAGAAAAAAAAAAAAAAAATAACTAAAAAAAAAACACCAAGGAATAAAATTGATTATTATATTTAAGGGGATGAAATATGACGTGCTAAAGAATGTATATATCTCCTTAGTTTAGAGTCTCGATTATTGGGGGGATGGATATCGTTTTTCATAATAACCGAGAAATTTTCCTTTTTTTTTTTTTCTTTTTTCAAATAATAATTATATATATATATCTATAGGAGGAATTAATGATTACATGATCTATTAAGAAATCTATTATATATATACTTGTTATAGTTATAAGTAATGTTTTATGGATCATTTATTTACAAGAGTAAAATACTATTTACATATAATTAATGTATTGAAATAATGATATTATTTATATGATAAATGAATTTAACCGAGATGAGGGCGAGGAGAAGGATTTTTGGGAGAAGGGTTTTTTTTTTTTCATTTTTTTTTTTTTTATATATTTTTGGGCAGGGAACACATGTAGGTAAAATATCATGACCTATTCATTTTGATTCTTTCTTTCCTTGTTTTTTTTTCTTTTTCTTTTTCCTTTTTTTTTACGTTTTTTTTTTTTTTTAAAAGATTACATGTACATTTATGATTCAGCTACTGCTATTTACCATGTTTTTTTTTTTTTTTCGTTTTTCTTTTCTTTTCTTTCTCTCTCTCTCTCTCTGTCTGTTTTTTTTTTTTTTTTTTTTTCTCTAGTACTTTATATCATTACATCGGTAGAAATTACTTTATTTTTGTTTTATTCTATCTTCTTCTCTCTCTCTTACTCTCTTACTCTCTTACTCTCTCTCTCTCTCTCTCACACTATTTTTTCCCTTATTTTTTTTCATATTCTTCAATTATATTTATTATACACGGCACTGCAATTTTTTATGCACTGATGCATGCATATTATACTATATAAGTATATAGGTATATATATATTAGTACATTACGATACGAGTGCGGTAAAACTTTATCTGACTAGTGTTGCAATCACACGAGATCAGAAGATGTTTTTTCTGTCGAGTATTGTACAAAATTTTACTTCACGGTTTTTTTTCAAAACCACATTTTATTATATTTTTCGTCGTTGATTTTTAGGTCGTTTTCACGATAGAAAATCATCAGTTCATTATAATATAATTTCATCGTTTTTAGGCCCTATTATAGTTTTGGATTTTTTTGTCATGTTTTTGTTTTCGTTTATTGTTTTATTCAACAGTTTCACATATTGCGAAAAGGAGAGAAAATATAAAAAAGCACAAGAAACAAAAAAAAAAAAAAAATTAAGAGAAGATCTGTTTTTTTTTTAATTTTTCAAAATAAGATCCGAATGGGTTTTTTTTTCTCCCTGCGTTTTCTTAAGTCAATTAAAAAAAAAATATATATGTATATTCTCGTTACTGTATCGCGAATACGTTCGCAAATCGCACGTTATCGTCGTTCGAAGTATAATTATCGCATACAGAATGGTTTTCGTTTTGAAAATTAATTAATAAAAATCGTGATCGATCGATCCGAGAATTTTTGAACGACAAGAAAAGTTGATTTCCCGCTTTTTTTTTTTGAGTTTTTTTTTTCTTACTTCGTATTTTTAAATCCCTTAATTTTTTTTGACTAATCAATTTTTCTCAGATTGACTAAAAGAGAGGAAAAAAAAAAAAGAAAAAAAAAAAAAAAAACACCTCGTATATATATTCAAGTATTTTGGGTCCAGATCGTCATTCAATCTTATCTTCAAAGAGCGGAAAAAAAATGTTTAAAAAACATCTCGTCCTCTTTCTCACAGCAGATAGCCACCTTTTCTTTTACACATCTTTTTTCCTTATCGATCTTTTCTTCAACTATATCTATCTATGTATGTATATAGATCGATAGAAATATCTACCTGAAACTTTTATATATATATATAACAACTTTATAGAACCCTCAAGGCGTTAACTTGTCGAGATGGTTATTCGGACCATTGACCCTGTTCGAGGGGTTGTGTCAGTCACAGAAGAAAAAAAAAAAAAAAAAGGTCTCTTGACTCACTCGATAGATATGATCTCCCCTATTGATTAAATTTGAGCAAATTTTTCCCACCCTCTATACATTGGATTCTCATTCGTTTTGTTAATTTATTTATTGAAAAATTAAGAAATTAAAAAAAAAAGGAAGAAAAAACAAAAAAAAAAATTAATGAAAATATTAACTATCGTCACAGCGAATTATATTTCATTCGATTTTTCGTAAAAACCCTGTACATAATATGTGATACACGTTATTAACCTTGTCAATTTTCTTAAATATTTTCGGAAACAAGGAAATCAAGGAAACTCAACAGAAAATAAAAATTAGAAATAAAAAAAACTATCGTGAAATTTTTTAAATTTTCTTTTTTTTTTTTTTTTTCCCCTCTTATGGCTCTCGCACGTTTTTATTTTTCAACTCAAGGATCGCAAGGATACCCCCAACTGTGATTTTCCCACTTTTTTTTTTCGGTGTAACATAGTATGTCTTCTTCTTTCATCTTACATCATATTTGTTATCTTTAAATTTCCACTTTTTACATTTTTTTTCATTTTTTTTTCATTTTTTTTCTAATCTTCTTCATTTTATCTGAGTACTTCGTTCCGGTACTTTTTTCTTTTTGTTCCCCCTCTCTTTTTCTCTTACTTCTCTCGGATAATATCTTTGCGTAGGCATACCCACCTACGTACATAGGTATATATCCATATATGCCATATTGCCGAAGTTAAACAAAAAAAAAAAAAAAACGTCGTGTTTTTTTGGCTTTTTTTTTTGTTTTTTTTTTTTACAGGCAATATCATGTATTGGTCATGAGATATATATTTCGAGTATACATCCGACTATAAAAGAATTGAACAATTTTTTTCTCGATTTCCATCAAGTCAAAGATCATTATTATTATTATTATTATTATTATTATTATTATTTTTATTATCATTATCATTATTATTATTTATATTATTATTCTTAATCTTATTCTTATTATTCTTCTTATTATTATATTTACTATTATTTTATTTTTCTCATCGATTCCGGTATAACGTCAGTTTCCTTCCAGATTTCAGATTTCTTTCCTTCTTGATTAAATATATTCCTTTGCTTTAAATTATAGTTCGCCTCTTTTCAAATCCTTATAGAAACGACAGTGACTAGTTTATAAATCAGATATTGTTTCTTTGCTGGTTTTTTTTTGGTTTTTTTTTTCTTTTCTTATTATCAGATAGGGATATAATAACAACGCTTTCAATAATTATCGGTCATTATAAAATCACAAAGGAGAAGAATCTTATGTATTCTTTTTCCTTCTTCTTCTTCTTCTTCTTCGTCTTTCTTATTTCTCATTAATTTATCGTATAACTTTCACAAAAATCTTCGATTAACAACAATCTCGCAAATCTTTTTATACGTTTCCATTTTTTTTTTTCCTTCTTTACCAAAATCTATCTCTTCGTATTCCGTAATAATTAATCGCGATTTTTTATTCGAAAATTTTACAATATTTATTATTTGATTTTTATCCTCTATCTCTCTCTCTCTCTCTCTCTATCTTTCTCTTTTTCACTATTTTCTCAATTTTTCTTAGTTTTTAGTTTTTTTTTGTTTTTGTTTTTTTACACATTATCTAAGCTGTCCCAATAGTAGAACCACTGTCACAAGTATTATCCCAGAATTTGGTGAACCGGCAGCTGTATTTCCATGCTGCATAGCCGCTGGATGTTCCCCTGTAACAATAAAACAAAAAAAAAAATTAATAAAATAAAATAATAATAATAATTCAATATAATTTCAACATTACTTCATCTCAAAAATAATTATTATCTTCTATTTTATTTTTTTTTTCTTTCTCCTCTCTCGTCTTTTCAACACCAACGAGTAAGAAAAAAAGTTTCTATAGGTATTACAAAATTTGATATATACATTTTTATTTAGTATATTATATGAATGTATAATTATAATCCTGGTTGAAAAATAAGGATATAGTATATTTTATATATTTTATATGGTAGTTTCAGTTTGTTCTATAATCGAGTTACAAGTTATATTAACCGATCGTGGAAGATCAAGGCCTATTCATTCAGTCTTATCTGTATAATACGGGTAAACTCTCTCTCTCTCTCTGGATTTCCAACACCTCTTAACTTTGTCAGACTTTGGACGTACTACTTAAGTTAATCTATGATAAGAATGAGGCAATTCGACGTTTTGGGGCTTAGATATAACTTCAAAATACTAGTCTGTGAAATTGTTGAAATTAGATACTTTTTTACAGATATTCTGGTATACGTGTGTGTGTGTGTGTGAAATGAAATTTGTAGAGTATATCCATCTCGCGAGTTCTGTACCAATAGATCAATATAACCGGTGGTGGCTTTTTTCCCCCCATCATTCTCGCCGTTGATCCACCTCGTAAAGAAAAGGTGAAGTTTACTTTATTCTCGCGTTTTATCGGAAAAAGTTAAGTGTAAAGTCGTTAATGAGAGTGCAGGGATGTGTATAATGTACCTTTGAAACATCAAACGATGTCAAAGTTCTCTTTAAGTAGATATACTCTCCTTCTTTCTATATATAATACTATACGTATTATTACACAGATATTGTACGTATACCTATATATATATACCTACAATAAAATTTATATATATATACAGAAAAATCTTATTCTCTTATCGAAGGATATCATATATAATATATATATATATACTAGGGTGGTCCTTAAATACCAACTCGAGGAGTGAAGCATGGCAACCTTCAGACAAAAAATCAAAAAAAATTGTCCCTAAATATTAGATTTTTAAAAAAATTCCAATAGGTACCTAAAGAGGTTCGAAGTTTCTCGTTTAAATAACATTGGATCTTATGATTTTTTTTTCTTCCCATTCGATTTTGGGTCAATTTTGATCCAAAAAATTTCACTATATAGAAAAAAATCAAGGAAATTTTTTCGGTCAATCTGTCTATGATGTTAGCCCCTGAGCCTGATTTTTTTCCACAATTTTACACGAAAATATTAGAATTTTTGATTAGCACCCTTACGATGGGATTTTTTTTTATATTCTGAAGGTCGTTTTCGAAGTAAAATTTCACGAGGAAGGCAGGGAAATTGAAAGAACAAAGAAGAAATGAGAAAACTTCAGGACTCTTTAGGCACCTGTTAGAATTTTAGAAAAAATCTAATATTTGGGGACAATTTTATTTTATTTTTTGTCTGAAGGTTGCCATACTTCACTCGTCAATTTGGTATTTAAGAACCACCCTAATATATACTGATGTAAAGTTTTTACAACATATAGTTATGAAAGAAAATAAAAATGAAAACTTTTGTAAAAATGTTTTTTTTTTTTATCATTAGTGTAGTTCTCGATTTAATCATTTTTGAATTTGGGATTTGGGACAGTGCTTAGAATTTAGATAGAAACGTTGGAATTTGATTTAATTTTTGATCATATATATTTGGAAACGTTTTGACCTATGGAAGCATTGAAATTTCGAATATAACTGAATTAAGGGTGTATTAGATCATATGTGGTATTTCTGTTATCACACTAATCCCCGTTGATAATTTCGTTCATTGAAGTACATAGACGCAAAATTTAGGGAATTAACTATTTGGGATTCCATTCATGATCCGTAATCAGTAGCAAACAGGGAAGCAACTATCTCGTGAAAGTTTGGGATAAACTTTGAGATCTACGATTCTACCGGAAATGGTTTCTCTGCGATAGAGAAGGGGAGGGAAATCGTCTTACTCGAGAATTTTGAACTTTTGGAAAACCCTGGGTTAGGTTATATACCTTTAAGGGGTGATGGGTATTGGGGTGGTAAAGATAAAAGGAAAAAGAAAGAAAGAAAAAAAAAAAGGAATATGCGGATGGCTGAGACAGACAATAAAAATGAATCGATGGAATGAATTTTTATCATTCACATTCACGTTCGCGTTTCGTATTCTCTAATACCTATATACCTATATATATATATATATATTTACATACATATATGTATACCTTGATGTGAATATTTTATATCACAATGCCTGAAAAAAAAGTCTTCTCGTCATTTTGCTGCGTCAACATATTTCAAAAATCTGTAAAAAAAACGAGGGTGGAAAGATCAAGAGTCGGAATACTCGAGGCTATTTTTATCCATAAAAACATATTCGTTATAGAATTTTTTGCTTCGTAGGTATAATTAACAAATTAAAGGGTGAAGTAGGATAAAATATTTGGATTTTATAATTTCATTTTCATTCTAGGCTAAAAGATTTTTAATTAATCTAATGAATATTTTGAAACCATAGAATGAACCTTAACTCAAAATACAAAAATTACTGTGATCTATTTTTCTATCAATTTTATTTATGGTAAAAATTGCAAGGATTTAGAATTGAGGATTGAAATTAACCCGAATCTAAGAAATTATGGGTCTCCAGATTAAGGTGTGATAGGACGTTGTCGCTAAGGTATATAGGTTGTCAGAGGTTAAATAGAGGCTAGAGAATCTTGGAATTAATCAAAAGACCGTAATTTCTCGCACCCGGTCCTCGTGCTCTTATAGTCAACGACCATTCGGATGAACGGTGCTCTAGGTATAATGTGTGAAATTCACTATCATTATCTCAATATTATCGTTTCAAAATTTCTACTAAAAAAGATTCACTTTCTTCACTGATACTTTACACGTATGAAAAGTAAAGCTTTCCATACATGTGTTATAAAAAATGGGCTTTCTTCACATCCTCAGAAATAGATCAAAATTTTTTGGATCTTTGAATTTTCGGAGTTGTGATGCAGACGCATTCTGACATTTTGGAATTTCGAAATTCACTCTTTTCCCTGAAATCTAAACTCTTCTTATCACCAAGATGATTAAAAGCAAAAGCGCTATCCGAGCTATTAGCATAAGTTTCAGCCCTAAAGTTTGTACAAATCTTTGCCACGTGTCAAATAATGTTTGATTTTGGGTAAATCGATATGTAGAACTCTAGCCAATTTCCTAGATTTTCACAATTTCCTCATATTTTCCTAAACTCGTACGTTCGTTGGATCTATATAACCCGCGGCTTGGTATCGAGGATGCGTTACGTGAGCAGATTATGTACCATATACTCGTATCTGCAAGGGTAGTATTCTTTCTGATTTGATTTTGATACCCACCGAACGATTTTTTACAATCGTTTTTCGAATTTATCCTATTGATTGTTGAAAAAAGGATTTAAAAATAGAGATGCATCATCGTTGAAAATAAATTCTAATTTTTTTGAAAAAAAAAAAGAGGGAAAACCGGGGATATCAGATCTAGTAGACGAGTTAATACAAGACAACAAGGAGTCAGTCAGTCAGTCAGAAGGCTTAAACAAAAACTGCAGAAGTTAACTTTTCGCGAAATTTTACCAACCCACACGATTCCCTCTAGCTAAGATATTGCCTCGGTTTGACCCTACTCTGGGATTCAACTACCCGTGTCGAGTGAGCTTATTCATATATACGTGTAGGTGCAGGGTATAACACGTATGTGCGTAGGTGGGGATGTTCTCAGCGTATTTCCGCCGTGTAACAAATCACGAGACAATTTTTTTTTTCCTATTCTTACCGGTGAAAACAAAAAAAACAAGAAAAAAAAAAAATTGCGTTTGAAAATTTTTGCTTACAGCTTCGTTACACAATTTTATTTTAGTTTTTTTTTTTTTTTAATATTACACAGATATAATTAAAAATAGTTGATTATTTTCTTCCTTGCTTCCTTTTTTGTTGTTTATTAAGGAAAAATATAACCAGACGAATAATAAAAGTTAACTGTAAAACGTTGAAGAAGAATCTAAAGACTTTGTCTTAGGTTCGTTAAAACAAACGTTTACTTATCATTAGAGTTCAACCCACTGTATTTCTATTGCAGAAAAAGAAAGAAAAAAAAAAAAAAAATCAAGAAAAGAAGTTTTTAATACCGTTTATAATTGGGGTAATATCATCCTGGAAATACTATTGGACAAGGTAGTCGTGTCTTCTTAAGAAAAAAAAAACTTTTACCTCTGATTTAAGTATCTCAAAAATGAAACTTTTCGCTCATTTAAGGTTCGAACAATACGATAGACTAAATTTTCTTAACAGAAATTATCCGCGTTTTGAAATTGTTTCAAAATTTTGAGAACAGATTTTATATAAAAAAAAAGCTCATTTTCGAGTTTGTAATCGTTGATGGCTATAAATATGAATGGAGCTAATTTTTTTCTTCTTTTTATTATTCTTATAAGGGAAACAGTTTGTTAAATTTCCCACGTTAATATAAAAAAAAATCTGTCTCGAAATTTTCTCTTTGACCGTTTTATATCCACGAAGGGATGAAAATATGTTAAATATAATCCAGTTATCGTTTGAATATTTACTGTAATATCATTTGCATTAAAATCATTTCATAAATATTTTAAGTAAATGTATTTAGATTTATATAATATCAAGAGGGGTAGGTATGAGGTAGCTAATATACATATAACATCCCCTCTTGTATACTTTCTCTTTAAATCTCAGTCAATCTTTATTGTATATAGTGAAATTAAAGTTCAGTTTTTAAATATCTGAGGAAAGGAGTAGAAAAAAAAAATATATATAATGGGGATTTCATGGGGCTGAAGAAGAGCTGATATGAAATGGCTAATTCCTATATATGCATGAATTTTCGATATAGATATTATTAACTGTATATAATTTGGCATTCGCGGTTAACTTACCCGAAACAATTGGAAGTCGATTAAACGCGACATTTGAGCGCACAGTTAAATGCGAGTAAATGCGACGGTAATGCTTCAGGCGATGCGGTAACTCCTGACAAAGGTAACACCGAGGTCGTTCCAATTTCAACCGTTTAGTTTCGCGTGTACCCAACTCGATTTTAGGGTTGCTACGGCTACCCTCTACCGTTTGATCGTTACTATTTGTACAACTTAGCTCGTAGCTCACTTTGATATGAAAACTGGTAAGTAGGGGCGATTCCTAAGACTGACAAATCAAATTTTTTGACAAAATTTCATGTGACAAAAAAGCAGAAAAAAAAAGAAAACAAAATAAAGAAAAAAAATTCGGCCACAATATTTAAATGTCAATATTTTCTGTCGTTATTGTTCTTTTTTTTTTCTTATTTTTGGATTTTTTATTCAACCCTTTTTTCCGAGTATAGAAACTCAAAGTTTCAAAATGTTCTGATTATGAATTTTCGAACTAAGTTAAACTACGTATATTTAACTTGTTCCCGAATTATATACTAGGAGTTGAAACTTTGCATTATGGATTATGAAGGTGGATTTGAATACGAGTTGATCTCGTCCTCAGGGGTTGAAGGGTTTTTTTTTTTTTTTTCTTTTGTTTATTTTTGGGGTTTAAATGATCTCGCCACAGTCTCGTCCCTTAGGAATATCAGGTAAAGTGGTCTTTTTTTTTTCTTTTTCTTTCTGTCTTTTTTTTTTCCTTCTCTCAAGAAGATCGCGAATTTGAACTGTATGAAAAGAGAGAGAGAGAGAGAGAGAGAGAGAAGAAAAGAAGAAAGAAAGAAAGAAAGAAAAAAAAAAACGTTGCCTAAATAAACTCTCAAAGAGGGGTATAGTAGAGATATGAAGCCCTTAAAAATTTTTGCAGAGATTTTTCCGCCTACGTCTGTCACGTTTTTTTTCCTTCTTCTTCTTCTTCTTCTGCTTTTATTTTATTTTTTTTTCTCCTCGAAACTTCGCAATAGTTGCCTCGCGGAAATTGCACCTCGTCCGGTTACCATTTCTTATATTTATATCCATATTTCCACCCTATTTCAAGGGTTGACCTTCCATACGTAGAAATATAAAATTAAAAAATAGAAAGGTTCTTTTCCTCCCTTCACTCCGTATATGAAAAAAAAAAAAAAGCAAAAAAGGTATGAAATTGATTTTTCGACCTTTACTCAACGTAAACGATTTCGCACAGTAGATACATAACCCGCCTCTAATCGATTTTTGGCAATTGAATTCACGCCCCGGGATTTTCTTTTTTCTTTCTTCCTCTTTCCTCATTTCTTTTTACTTTCCTTTTTCACATATACCTGCATTTTTTTTTATTTTTCATCAAATATTTTCTATACTCGAATACAGAACCGAACGCGTGGGAATCGCGATGATCCATGTGGGAGGAAAGTCGTATATATACAATTTTCGTTAGCTTTGGTAGAAAAAATAAATAGATTAAAAAAATAAAAAATAAATGAAAAATAACAACAAAAAAGAAAAAGTAAACTCAAGCTCTATATAGGCTGGTCCTCGGGTTATTTGTTTGTTCTGATATTGCTTCAATTTGAAATTTTTCCTTTTTTTTTTCTTTCCTTTCTATCTTTTCTATAAACAGTCAACAGGATGACACGAATTATATCAAAAATAATAATTAAATTGATGAATAAACGGAAGAAAATGAAAACAAAAAACAATTATTCAACGTGTTTTAATACGCGTGTAAATCAAAATTCCCGAGGTTTTACCCCGGTTTGAAATATTAGCTACGTGCCTCGCATCGTGAGAAATGTTTATTACAACCAAAAAGGATCCCTGGAGAGTCAATTGGTTTTTTTTTTCGTTTTTTTTACGATTTCATAATTCATAATTATTTGTATACGTATACCACTTCTTCTAATCTCGAGTTCATTATCTCGTCGGGGATATCCGGAATAATTATAAACGTTTAATAACGTTTAATCTCCGAGCTTTCTGATTCATTTAGCGAAACAATTTAAATGCGAAATTATTAAGGGAGGAATAATATATTAGGGTGCCTCCTGATTTGAACATTTTCGAATTTCAATGCTTCCCCATAGGCCAGTATGACTCCAAATATTTCCAAAAAAAATTTATTGAATTGAAAATTTCGAAGACTTTGGGACAGTACTTATAAAATTGAATTGAAATTTGAATATGAACGAATTAAGAACCACCCTGATATTATTATATGAGATAAAAAAAAAAAAAAAAAAAAGGAAAATTCACATAATTTTCATTTCGCGGAAACAAAAAGGAAAATTCACGTAAGATTCATTTAGCGAAACAATTTAACTGCGAAATTATTAGTGGAGGAATAATATATTAGGGTGCCTCCTGATTTGAACATTTTTGAATTTTAATGCTCCCCCATAGGCCAGGATGTCTCCAAATATTTCAAAAAAAAATTTATTGAATTGAAAAGTTCGAAGACTTTGAGACAGTACTCAAAATTGAATTGAAATTTGAATATGATCGAATTAAGAACCACCCTGAAAAAAAACAAAAAGGAAAATTGACATAATTTTCTTTTTTTCATGTTGTTTCAATGAAATGATACGACGTATCCTAGATTTATCTTGTATTTTAAATCAAGGTATTAATAATTTTTCAAAAATCTATAATATCTGTTATAAAACTCCTTGAGGATGTATCAATCTTAATAAAAGCTTCATCTTCGGTATAAATAAGTGAAAATTGCCATCTTGATGATTTATCTCCTCTTTATTTCTCTATCTCGCTTTTCCTCTCCTTCTCTTTCTATCTCTATTTCTATCTCACTTTCGCTTTCTCTCAAACAACCAATTCAATTACACCGTAGCATTTCGCTGGCAAATCTCCTAGTCAAACAATCGTGTGTGTATATAATACATACAATCAATCGTTTCTGCACGCCCGTACGTTTGCTTGATAAATAATTTCGTCGATTCTATAGATATATATACCTACCGCGAACAGCTGGTACGTGCATAGCTGTAAAAGTGATGATTGAAATCGAAAAAAAAAAATAAAAAATAGAAAAACCAAAAACAGAAACAATAAATAAAAAAATAGAAACAATAAAAAGAAAAATACTCGTAAATAAATAATAGAGAGCATAAAGTTAATTGGAAAAAAATATGTCATGTACAGATGAAATAAATCATGATGAAAAATTTTGATTGATTCACATGCTACTTTATGTAGGTACTTGACAAATTTCTAAATTTTCAACGTCGATGGTTGTATGTATATATATACCATTTTTATTTTTCCCAATAAGTTCGGTAAATATTAATAAAAAAAAAAAAAAAAATGTAATGTGATTTCTCTGGGGTGCAGGATTTCGAATCCTTATACAGGTATCCTGCTATACGCTCGTGCTATATTGATAATTGAAAAATACCAATTTTTGCGCTGATTTTTTTTCCTCCTTCAATTTTTACCTATTGCAATTTTTCAAAACTATAACCAGAACGAAAAATTAATTTCTGGACGATTTAGGTGTTTATTTTTTTTTCATCATTTTTGTTCATTCAAAAAAAGAACAACAATTCATGATTAATTATCTCCTTAGATAATCAACGAGTCATGAGAAAAACAAAAAAAATATTCACTGCAATAAATTGAAAACGTATTTCGGATTAGAATTAATTTCTGGACGATTTAGGTATTTATTTATTTTTTTCATCATTTTTTTAATTCAAAAAAAGGAACAACAATCGATGATTGATTATCTTTTTAAATAATCAACGAGTCATGAGAGAAAAAAAAAAATATATGTATAGTATATTCACTGCAATAAATTGAAAACGTATTTCGGATTCAAATCACAGGGTAGAACATCTTTAATTATTTTATTTTGTTCGATAGGCTGAATTGAAAATAAATAATCTAATATACTATACTTATATGGTTGATGTAGCAATCAGAATTCTACTTTTCGGAATTGGTAATAAAGAATACGGTAGAGAAATCCGGAAGATATATCCACCCACACGGATGTTAGTTTTTTTTTGCTCTATTTGTATAAATTTTTTTATTTTTCTTTTATTTTCTATATATTTTTTTGTTATCTTGGTATATATATATCAACTTCTGGTAAATTCCAGTGAGAGCTTTGGGAATTCTCCCTTATATTTATGGTAAAAATACGGCACTACGACTCGTATATTGTGCAGATGGATGATGATATGACTTATGTGCAAACTTTTCATCCCTAGGCTTTTTATCTCGTTGAGGGTTGAGTTTGCGATTTTTATCTTTGACTACAGCAAGCTGTTTTTATTCATTTAGTATTAATTTTTTATTTTCTCTAATCGAAAGAAGAAGAAGGAGAAGAAGAAAAAAAAAAAAATAAAATAAAATAAATATTAGGGATGAAAACGAAAATTTTTAAAATAAATTTTCGATAACGAATTGACGAGTGTAAAACGAATATTGCCCTTTTTTTTTTCCCCCAAAGATTTCTTATGAAAATTTTTTTCTTTTTTTTTTTTCTTCTCTCTTTTGGCAATTCGATTTTCCCTTTGAGACTAAAAGTGGATGATTCGTCGTCGTTATAAACAAACAAAAAAAAAAATACAGATTTTTCTCTCAGTCCCGATTTTTATCCCGCAAAGAAAAATCCAATTCATTTTATTTCGCAGATGCGGAAAGAAAAAACAAAAAAACGGAGGGGATAGAATCTATATACATAAGGGGATAGAAAATGTATATATGTAAACCGAAAATCCGTTACGAAATTACAATTTTCATAATGTTTTTCAATCCTTTTTCGAAAAGCTTAGACCTATACATAAGTACATAAATATATCTCCTTTATTTTTCTTTCTTTTTTACCTTATCACTTTTATCCCTACAATTTTCTACCCCCTGCCTTTATTCGTCTGCATGCGTTATTCCTTTCCTTCTCGTTATCTTCGAAACTCTTCGCCTTTCCCTGGGGACCAAAAGTCCGCCTAATCCGTCTCCACCACCAACACCCCCGTCAATGCCCCTTATATTTTTTCACCCCACTAGTTTTTATTTGTATTAGTGATAAATAATGACCGGATACCGAAACGAATGGTTCCACATGTTTAATGGGGCGAATAAAAGGATAGGTACCTACTTTGTCCGATGCACTGTTTCAGTAGCTATACGGAATCCAAAAATAAGACAAACAAAAATCTTTTTTTTTTTACAAGATTTAACATTTCACAAACTCTTGCCGAACTGCAGGCGATCTATGTACCTACCTACTTACTTCCAAAACTCTTTACCCCTTTCGGACTTTTTACTTTTATATTCTTTGTCTTGCAGTAGCTGCATCCCAGGGGTAGGGGGTAGGGGGTAGGGGGTAGGAGGTAGGGGTAGGTGCTGGGTTACCTAATTGGTTTGTTTTTCAAACTTTTGCAGGCAATAAACTTTGTCATCCGCGAAGCTACGTTTATTGGAGTTTTGTAAGTGAGACCAAGCGAGAAGTAAGAGTTACTTGCCCGATCGTCACGGACCAGACTTTTGGCTTACGACTTTGAAGCTAACGTAAGCTCAGCGAATCATTTTACAAGGAAATCTATATTACTTTTCTATGTATATTTAGGGTGCGCCAGAAAAAACCTTTTTTTTTTTCTTTTTTTTTTTCAATCTCCCACATCAAAAATCGAACTGATTTTATAAAATAAGAAACCTCGATGAAGTAGGGTAGTGAGAAAAAATGCGAAGTGGTTTCTCACTCGTTCAGAAGTCATACTTATGAGGCACCTCTTCAATTTGATTATCAGCATCCCCCTTTTGGCAATTGAAATATTACATGATATTCAGCTGTCTCAGCATCTGGTATAATAAGTAAAAAATGAACAAGAATTGTTAGAAATTAATCTATGAATATGTACTTTATTTTTATTTTATTTTTTTTTCAATTTTGTTCTCAAAACATCATTTCTTATCAATCTATTCCCTATATCACCTTGTGATTTTATTCAACTTGCTGTGAGATTTCACCTTGCGAAAAGGGGTTTTGGTCAATTGAGTCTAGCAGGTGCCTCAATCACCTATGACTTCTGAACGACTGAGACACCACTCTGCATTATTTCTCAGTACCCTCCTTCATCGTCCATCGAGGCTTCTTATTTCATAAAACCACTTCAATTTTTGATGTGGGAGATGAAAAAAAAAAACAGAAGCTTTTTCTGGCACACCCTAATGTATACATATAGAAACATACTATATACCTAATTCGGAGATAAATTAATCGAAGATAGATTATCTCGGATTAAGAATTTAAACCTTTTTCAAAAATTCTTCCTACAACTTTCATTCGTTTTTATTTTTTTTCTCCCCCTCCCCTCTGCATCCCTACCACAGCCCAAAATTAAACGAGCTAAAAAATTTCAATTTCAATTCAATCGCCGTCTCTCATTATCATCGACTAAGCTTTATCCAAGTTAGAAAGATAAAGTCTATAGTCATAGAATCTAAGTGATCAAATCGAAGTAGCTGCGAAATGAGGAAACGTCTGAAGAGATAAGGGGGATGGGTATATAAGATTGGAAAAGTCCGTTTTAATTACGTCCAAACTACTTCGTGTAATTTCTTTGTCTGCAACACTTCTTCAAATATATATATATATATATATATATATATATAATCCGTCCATTGTCTGACTGGATAAAACCCATCTGGTCTTATTGGAAAGTTTTCGGCTTTATATATATATCCATCGTTTTAATCTTGAATCTAATTTCTTTTTTTTTGTTTTTTTTTTATTCTTTACAATTTTTTTACTTCCTTCCTTCCTTCCTTTCAAAAACGATTCAAAAAAATTCTACAATTTTTTTAGTCTCTAGAAATTTTATGAAATTCTACATTAACCTCTGGCAATACGCAAAGATCTAATAGGTAAACTACGACTAGACTATATAGACTAGGGTTTCGAGCATGAGGAAGGGTCCTCATTGCGAAGCTCTTTGCTCGGTGTATAATGTCTTTGTCCGCGATTTCCCAGTTTACGCTTACATATAACCTCCTCACTGACGAATCTAATTATAGTTATACTCGGGACCGCATCAAGTAACTAATCATCCCTCTAATATCCCCGAGGATTAGGCTTCCCGTTCTCTCTATAATCCCGCGTGAGTTTGTCGAGTGATTTCACATCGAGAGCATAGCTATCATATCACAGCATATATATATAATATATATTAGGGTGGTTCTTAAATACCAAATTGACGAGTGAAGTATGGCAACCTTCGGACAAAAAATAAAAAAAAATTGTCCCCAAATATTAGATTTTTTTAAAAATTCTAACAGGTGCCTAAAGAGTCCTGAAGTTTTCTCGTTTCTTCTTTGTTTTTTCAATTTTCCTGCCTCCTTCGTGAAATTTTACTTCGGAAACGACCTTCAGAATATTAAAAAAATCCCATCGTAAGGGTGCTAATCGAAAATTCTAATATTTTCGCGTAAAATTGTGCAAAAAAATCAGGCTCAGGGGCTAACATCATAGACAGATTGACCGAAAAAATTTCCTTGATTTTTTTCTATATAGTAGAATTTTTTGGAGCAAAATTGACCCAAAATCGAATGGGAAGAAAAAAAAATCATAAGATCGAATGTTATTTAAACGAGAAACTTCGAATCTCTTTAGGCACCTATTGGAATTTTTTTTTAAATCTAATATTTAGGGACAATTTTTTTTGATTTCTTGTCTGAAGGTTGCCATGCTTCAGTCGTCGAGTTGATATTTAAGGACCACCCTAATATATATATACAGTAGTTATCAATCGTAAGTTTTTGTCTAATTATAATTATAGACAAAAATAAATTTATACTTATTCTTTGTTTTCCTTTCTTTCATCTAAATTCTAAAATTCATTTTTTTTCTTTTACCAGTCTGAAATATCGCCTGAATAAACTTATAATCGCTCAAGCAGTAGGGGTAGGGGACGAAGGGTATGAAATTGATGGGGAACAAGCTGCTTCGAATCGCTTAGGAACTTAGGGGCCAGGAAATTGGGCACTTGGTGATGGTTGGCCAAAGAGGCACTAACTTTTCCCGCACAATTTGAGCACTGATACCCAAGGCTTACGACTTGTAGGATCAGACTAAAGCACCACTACCTCAACCGGGTGCAGCTACACATCTCCTCATTATAAACATAAATATTTTTCGTTATCTAAATTAGCCGTCTTTAGGTGGCTTTCAAAATAACGAATAACTAAAAATAAAAAGATAAAAAGATAAACGAAAAACAGGATTAGCACAAAAATATGGAAAAATGGTTTTCTCTAATGTTTGAAAAATAATTGTTACCGCATACGACCCTTGCTAATTAGTAGCCTTAGGTAGGTAGGTAGGTAGGTAGGTAGGTACCTACTTGTTAGAACTCTCGACTTGTAATCAAATTATTTCATTTGAGAGACCCGGTGTACCGAAAACTCAGAATTCTACATTTATGTTTAATGGCAAGCTCCACGTTATTTTTTTAGTCATATGAATGATATATATGGGAGTCGAAAAGTTATTGTGGTCTTTGCTTTTGAATGTTGTATTCAATTTTTGGGTTCAGGTTTATCCCGTGATGGGTAGATATTCAATTTCAACTTTGGCCCTGACCATCCCGGATTTGATTCACATTTTGCTCCTTTTTTTTTTTTTATATACATAATTTTTTCCAGCTCCCACAGACGTTTCAATTTTTTTTCTATTTTTGTTAGAGAATAAATGAAGTTTTGTTTTTTGTTGGAAAAGTTTCGATGGTGTTTGGAGTAAAAAGAAATGGATATAATCCGAGATTGTCTGGGTCAGATGTTAGCCGAGTTGGCATGCCTCATATACAGGTTCATATAATTACTTCAGATAAAACAAAAAAGCAAAAAAAAAAAAAACAAAAAAAACAAAAAGAAATGGTGGAAAATACTGTTTCAAATTCTAGGTGAGATGTGAACCTGATGAAAAACAACGAACTAATTATAAAACTAATTTGTCTGCTACTCAAACTGGACAGGTTCATTTTACATATATACCATGTATATATCTATAATACTAATACTAATACATACTGTTATCAAGAAATTGAGACATTAATAAGTTAGTCACGTTTTCTTCGAGTTATAAGTTTTACTAACGAGTCGTTCGAAAATTTGGCTAATTTTTTTCCTATATATATATATACATTAAATTTGCAAAAAAATCGAGATCTAAAAGTAATAGAATGGTAAAGGTGTTTTTAAACGATTGATTAACCGTTAGAATAAAAATTTCGAAGATTTTTTTCTTTCGTTTTTTCCTGCTTCTTGAGACATCGAGTACTTTTTTTTTTCTTCTTCTTCTTCTTCTTTTTTTCTATAAAATTATAGAATAATTTCTAGATTTTTTGTAGGAGGGTGTAAATTTTAGAAGTTCTAAATTTTAATAATCGAAATCTAATTTTAGTCCCCAAATATTAGATGATGATGAAAAATGAAAACGCGTTTATTAAAGTCTTGTAACTACGGGGGGGGTGCTGATTAAATCGCTCTTTAATAATCTGAATACGATCTTGTTGCGTATCCACCAGAGTTGAGGTGAAGACAATTAACCGCCTGAATCTAGCTGGTATTAATTAACGTCTTGAAATTTTGGAGGACAGGAGTCCCATGCGACATGTTGGTGATGGTGGTGGATGTAGATGTGTAGATGTAGATGTAGATGCGGATGCGGAGGTAGAAACGCGGTATACGTATATCCTGACAACAAGGGATGAAGGAAGGAACCCTTTGACTGGAAATACCCTTGTTCGACGTAGACGTATAACATATATACCTCATCCGAAAGTCAATATTTGGGCGCTTCTCCGCAGACTCTCAAAGACTGTTTATTGCTTTTTATGGTAGATGGGTAGATGGGTAGATGGGTACTTGGTTTTCACACCACCGCGTAAAGTCGCTTCTACTGGCACGTGAATTCTAAACGCGTAGATAATTAGCGGTTAAATTTTAAAGCGAATAAACAAATAATGTACTACCTCGAAGTAATTACGAATAACAGTCACCCCAAAAGAGGGTTCAATTTTGAACAAAATCAAAAGTCAAGAAATTCGAAAGAAATTGGATATATTTTAATACATATTTTTGCTACACCGCGTTTATAGGGATCGTTCTTTAAACGGTGTAGTAAAAAAATAAAAATTAAAAATGCTAAAAGAAAAAAAAAAAAAAAAAAAAAACTTTTCAATGTAGCTAATATCCGCACGCTGTTCTGTATAGCTATAGGGAAATAGCGAGCTGTATAACATAAGCTTTAACCGAAGCCGGGAATGAGGGTAGCTAGAAAATTTCTGGTTGTAAAATGTGAAATTCTGCACAGTTTTAACGAGTATGCAGAGGCATTCTATCTGTCCCTTATATATATAGGTATGTAGTATATCTATATGCATATAATGGCGTACAGGTATAAATTTTATTTTATATTATTTTATTTTATTTTACAACCCCCTAGATTTTATTTATTTTCTTATTCTTGCGCTTTTTCTTTTTTTTGCCACAAAAAAAATAAAAAAAATAAAAAATGTTAAACGATCTTAGAGGGTGGAACTTTTTGTTCATATTGTCTTCGTACAAGGTATGCGTCTAACTGCTGCAGATTCATTAAAAACGAGCTGATTACGCGAGTTCGGAGGTCCGCAGAGGGTGAGGTGCGATAATTAATTCTGCGACGTCCTAATTATCAGCGTTGTTAACGATCATTCCTGTACCTACACACCCCTGTACCATAAAATCAACGGAATTATATTACTGAGAAGAAGAGAAAAAAAAAAATTAAAAAAAAAAAAAAACAATTTGTTCTCATTTCTCCTCATTTTATATAATTAACAATATTTCACGAATAAATTAACGATACAGAGTTCAAGTAATTTTTTCTACACGTAGGTATTATACGTTTCGATACTTTGGTATTTATTCTTTAATTTTTTTTTTTTTTTTTAACCAATCGTAAATAAATTTCGGCCAAAAATTTGATCAATTAAATTTTATACGTATTCGAGTGCTGCTATAAAATTGACAGACTTTTTTCTTCTTCTAATTTTAATGAATTTGAAATAAAAAAAAAAATGAAAAAACTATAGTCGTCAAAATTGACGTAAGAATAGAAAGTGGATTTAATTTTTTCGACAATTTTTTCGCTTTTCGATATTTGCGATGTGTATCGTATACCTGGGAATATAGTTTATTGATGGATGATTTAAATCGTGAATGGTATGAGCGTATGCAGCATCTGTCGCGTCTATAATACGACTACGACCTACTGTACCCGATAGTAATACCAACTGTTATATGTATAGATATATAGATATATAGATATATACATATTTGTATCAAAGCTCGGTGGTAATACATATGGCGACTGACGAAGTGGTCGTATAATGTCAGCCTCGTTCAACCTGCACTACGATATTCAACGTGCTTTCTGCTGCCCTTTGGAATGACCATTCTGAGGCGAAAAGCACGTGAAACTATAAATCATGATTTGTATCTCTCGGTATATCGTTGGCGTACATTTACCTCCTGCGGTTACTGCATAAGGGAGGTTTTAGAATAGTACTAGACTTTCACACCCTCCTTGAGACTCGCGGAGACTCGTTACGCAAAGCTAAAGAAAAAAACCCACTGTATTTCACCCCAACTTAAGTCACTTTCGAAAAAAGCTCATTTGTAACTAAACTTACGATTAGTTACTCCGCAAACTCACATTACCACTTGAAATTCACTTTTTCGTCATTTTTGGGGAGATTCTCTCTTCAGCTACTTATTAAAGGTTCTTTTCTGAACATTTTCAGTGTTACTATTCATTCAAGTCACTATTTTCACCCCAACTTAAGTCACTTTTGAAAAAAGCTTATTTGTAACTAAACTTACGATTAGTTACTCCGCAGACTCACATTACCACTTGAAATTCACTTTTTCGTCATTTTTGGGGAGATTCTCTCTTCAGCTACTTATTCAAGGTTCTTTTCTGAAGATCTTCAGTGTTACTATTCATTCAAGTCACTATTTTCACCCCAACTTAAGTCACTTTCGAAAAAAGCTCATTTGTAACTAAACTTACGATTAGTTACTCCGCAAACTCACATTACCACTTGAAATTCACTTTTTCGTCATTTTTTGGGAGATTCTCTCTTCAGCTACTTATTCAAGGTTCTTTTCCGAACATTTTCAGTGTTGCTATTCATTCAAATCATTATTTTCACCCCAACTTAAGTCACTTTCGAAAAAAGCTCATTTGTAACTAAACTTACGATTAGTTACTCCGCAAACTCACGTTACCACTTGAAATTCACTTTTTCGCCATTTTTTGGGAGTTTCTTTCTTCAGCTACTTATTCAAGGTTCTTTTCTGAACATCTTCAGTGTTACTATTCATTCAAGTCATTATTTTCACCCCAACTTAAGTCACTTTCAAAAAAAGCTCATTTGTAACTCGACTTACGTCTTGAAATCCATTTTTTAGTCATTTTTGTGAAACATTTCCCACTAAAACTATTCATTCAAAATTCATTTTCTGTTAATTTTTTTCTGTCGAAATTTGATTTTCAGCTAGTTTCTCGATGTTATTTTCGAACATTATCATTGAATAAACTTTTCTACAACTCTGTGAAGGATTACACGAGAATTATTTCACCAACAGAGTTTATGTTCGAAATATTTGTTCAGCTAAAATTTTCGCACTGTGTCGCACAAACAAACGTATATTGAAATCTATCTCGAAACTTTCGTGACAGATGCAATTACAGAAATTGATAAACGGACTGATTATGAAAAGTGGAGTAAATCTTGAAAAAAAAAAAAAAAAATAGGATATCTACTTCCTACAAATGTCATCCGATTTTCGTATTTGGCACATGATGAATTATGCCTGCCTGAAATATTCATGTAAATCTTTGTTAGATTTAGATGATTTGTGCTACCCACAGTATAATCCTGTTCAAATCAATTAATTCTGGGTTTATTTATTAAAAGCTTCAAAAGCTCAACGGTCGAATTATTTCAGTATGTCAAAGCGGCATTTGATAGATAAATAATCATTGATAAATAAAATTAACAGCAAAGTTGGTATAGAATAATAAATTTCATCAAAAATGTACCGAAAATTTAATCAATTTTAACCAATTCTGAAAACTGATTATTGTTAAAAAAAAAAAAACTCTGATCACTATCGCGTAATGAATTTTAAATGAAAAAATTCTCCTATAGTTACGCAATGATTTAATATACAAATTTTTCATTATCAATTTTGAATAAGTTAGCTCGATCTTCAGGGGTGGAAGTATAACTTGATAAAAAAAGAAAATTGGAATTAAATCAATTCAAAAGTGACAAATTTTAAGAGAATAACACGGAATGACAGAAGTTCATTTTTACAGTAGGTAGCTGCTGATTTGTATGTTCCTTTTTTTTCTTTCTAATTTTGGGGTAATTGTGGCTTAAATCCAAAAACCAAAAAAACCAAATGTATTTAATATAAAAGAAATATATTTTGAAAAATGATAAAGCGATCAAGATACGATGTTTAGGTATGTATATGTGCATCTATACATACGATGTACTTTATATACTTCAAGGATAGTTTTACTATTTCTAGTTTGTACTTTCACACGGTTGGGAATTTAAAGTGCTAGATATTTCCGTACATGACCTGTACTTACTGCGGTAACTGCAAAGTTATAGATCGTAGACGTAGGTCACTGCATATATATAAAATTTATAATATCTGCTATGTAAATACATAGGTATGTGGTACGTGTAGGTTTTTACTATTTTCTGTAGTTTTTTTTTTGTTTTTTTATGTCGAGATAGGAAAAAACCATTTTGGCATAAAATTTTTTTTTACTGTTTGTTGACCCACGAGTATATTTCCTAATTGGCTCACTTTTGCACCCCAGAATTCAATTCCTCGATTCATTATATGCCGATAAATCCCAGATTTTTTATACCTCAATTATTATTTCTGCTACCCGACGTTATTTCCTATCATTTCTTCCCCGAATTTATATATAATTTATCCATTTTTATTATCACGTAACAAGATATATAATACAATTATAACGAATGTGAGAAGATCTGAAAAAAAGAAAAGACATATTTCTAGTCACTTCCGAAAATTCAAATTCACAGAATTGTTAGTTTTAGGCAAAATTTCGCTTTTGAAAATATCGACAGATATCGAATAGGAACCGGATCGGATTTCGAATTTCAATATTACGAATTCATAGATTTTCGAAAAGGTATCAAACAAATTTTCAATTTTTTACTATTCGGAAATTTTTAAATTCGTAACTCTAACCCAGCTCCAATAAATAATTGACAATATTCCGATTCCTGGTTGATATAATATCCGGTTTTTGTCAAACAAGGGGTTTCCCATATATGTACCGACCACACGGACGAAGGGTAATTGATATTTGTTCATGTATAAATAAGCAAACACTATATAGGTATAAAATTCGGTTTAAATTTCAAATCTTTTTTGCTATATATATAAATACAGGGTGATTTAGAATTCGTGACGAATTTCTTGAGGGGTTGATCCGTGTCAAAATTGGTATCGAAAGTACCTCAGCCATTTTTTTTCCGACAAACCATTTTTTCTGTTTGTTTTTCATATTATTCGTCGATTTGAAATAATCCCTTAACTGATTCGTCAGGAATTCTGAAATCACCCTGTATACACATGAAAATGTAAATCTATAATATCATATTACGTGGCTATTGTGAAGGGTGCTGGGGGTGTTGAGTGTCCAGATTCCGGAAGTCGGTTGGAAAATTCGTATCGTTGGTGTAGCAGCCTGATGCAGGACTATTTATATATATATATATATATTTATGTATACCATAGTATGGAAAAATATTGAAAATAAATATCCAACCGAATTGACAGAACGCGAACGTTTGACGTATGACGTATGGGAGAGTGCCAGCAGATTTACCACACACGTGTGCACCACCGTGCGGATATCCATTTCCCAACTTAGCTATATACATTATATCTATATATAAATATAGATATATATATATACCTACGTGAAACTGGGAAATGATTTATCTATTGACTCGCGACGAAATGAAAACATTTCTACCAATTTATGATACCTACCTTCACCGATCCTTATATATCTACTCTAAGGGAGAAACTCCACGTCTCTCGTCCATCACACAAATACGAGAAACTGGAGTATATTTTTCTTACGATGATATAAGGTCGGAAGTTCAAACCGAAATTTAATCATTTATTAATCATTTAAATTTATAGACTAAAAAATATGTACAATTTTAATTTTTTCTCATTTTAGTTCTACCCCTGCATAAGTAGATCTAAAAATTGTTGAATATTTCTAAAAAAAGAGTATCAAGATAAGAGAACATCATCAATATGATGATAACGATTTTCAAATTTTTTTAAATAACTGATTTGAATTTTTTTTCTACAAATTTATCGACTCGTTAGTAAGTTTTGTCTTTTTTTTTTTATATATTTTACGGGGGTAAGTTATGCCCGAAGTACTTGTGAAAGTTCGAGTTTCTTAGATCTATAAAAGGTCGAAAGTTCATGAGGTGAACAACAAGAAGTGGAAATCGGATATGGATGTATATAGGTATACATCTCACCTGTTATACCTATGGGATAACTCATGGTATTATTATGGTATTATACTTTACTCCTACTCGTTTACTACGGTTATAAATTCGGAAATTTTTAACGAGACAATATATACCGGGATATACTAGCTATGGCTCCAGACTATTATCCAGCAAGTTTTTGAAACGGTCGATGAATCTTCGGGTTTAGGTATATGGAACGAATAGTCGAAACTTATATACCTACCTACCTACATACATACATACACATCTGCTGTATTGTTATACCTTGGTTTTAACTGCTAGACAAAGTTATACCTATATATATACATATATATATATATATATATAATGCGAAATATTAAACGCCTGGATACCTGAAATCTAGGTACCGTGAATTTGGCCTGCGAAAACGTCGTGGGTTAAATATCAGAATTTTTAAAAGTCCCGAACGATAAAAATTCCAGGTTTTGAATATTACCGAATCACAGTTTTTCGAAATAATGTATTTTGAAACAAGAAATTCTAAACGTAGAATATACCGGAGGTTCAAAATCCCGAAAGGCCAAAACTCTTAATTTTGGCAAATTAATCGTCTTGAGGTTTGCGTTTGGGGAAAAAAAAAAAATTGTTTCCAAATTCTATCCATTATTTAAGAGGGTTTCTCGATTAGAATGGAATATTTTTTGTTTTTACATCCCAAAAATATAAAAAAAATTTCAGATCTTTCGGACTTTTCGGGATTTTAATCTTCTAAACTTCAACGTTTCGAAAAATTAATTAATAAAACGCCGAAACTTTCTTCCTACCATTCTTATCTTGATTTTTTTTTGTTTTTTTTTTTTTCGAATTTGACAAATTTCATCGTCAGACAAACACATCGCAAATGTGATTTAACTTTTTTCTGTTTTTATAGAAACATTCATCGTCGTGTGTAACGAATGTTAATTAGTAAAAAATATCGAATCAGACTCACCGTTGATTACGTGGACGGTGACGCTAGCGCTGTCCGCTACCGTAGGTACGCAGCTGTAATTCCCAGAGTCGATTAACCTGGCGTGAGTGATTTTTAATCTGCGTAATAAAAAGAGCAAAAATATAATAAAAAAAAAAAAAATGCAAAAAAAAAATAAAAAAAGTATAAAATTATTGGCTGCACAGATATCTATATCTAACTGAAGTTAATTTACTTCTATCGTTTAATTATTCGTCATGTCAAACGTGCAGATTGAAAACCGCTAAAAAATCAATTTATTTATTAAAAAAAAAAAAAAGATCAAATATGTTTCGAGTCTGATATTATAATAAATTTTAATATTATTAGAGTTTAAGGGTGAGAAAAAAATTGAAAATTGAAAGAAAATTCTGTAAATAACCGAGTGTTTGAAAATTTTGAAAATTTCTTGACCAAATAATCTATAAAAACAGAATACATAGGGTTGGAAATTAACGATTCTATTTTGAAAATTCAGTGACAAAAGGTCGCTCATTAATTCTATATTTAATGATATGAGATGTGGGTATAGTAGGATATGTTGCGTGGGCGTATGGTATAAGGGTGACATGATTACGCGTCAAAATGAAGAGATAAAAGCAAAGATATGGGGGGAGTTGAGGTAGCGGGTTTTAGTTAACGGTAATATTATACGAAAACAAGGGAGGAGGGGGGTACCAAACCCTGGTCTGGAAATGATATTATTGTTTGAGGATGACGAAGTCGGGGGTGCAGATAAATAGGGTGAAAATCGGGTCATGTACGTATACGCGTATATATACAGAGATGTTCTGTGGAAAGTGGTCAGTCTAATGGCGGCACAATTATTTCTTTTCGCGAATGACAACGCTGCCGCTCGATCACAGACAATCGATCTACTGATATTTTATATGTCTGTGACTGATAATAGACGATGTAGCGGTAGCTGTCACATCGTAGGTTAAAATGAACTGTCATATTACAATATTCTGTAATTAAATTGTAATATCGTTCATAATACGACGGTATACGATACTATTTCATAAATAAGTGGTACTGAATTGTTAAATTAATTACAGATATCAATTTCTATTTATTTATAACATTAGGTTATAAATAACTGTCTTGGTGAAATTTACGCATCTCGGAGTGATAAAGTTAATTAGGCAATAGCATACGAAATTGATTCTTTATGAATTCATTGCAGGTGTGGATTTCTGTTTATTTGATAAATTATTTACAACCGTGCATTTCGTCGGTGACTGACTGATCCGCTGCATCCCTTGGACAAGGAGGGTTACGAACATAGCGATGTGAAAATCATTCATCGAGCAATATAATATACAATATTGTGTAATTGAATTGTGATATCGTTCCTAATACAACAGTTATCTATTTCATAAATAAGTAGTCATGAATTTTTGCTTTATTCTACACAGCAATCAAATACACAATTAAATAGATTTACAATAAGAACAATAATTTCAATTAATTTATTACTCGATGAAACTTCAACACGCATTGATGGACTAACACATCACTCACGCAGGACTATTTTCGTACTTATTAGGCTGAGAAGACATGTAGGGTATTGTTTTATTCAGCAAAGATGCCTCGTAGGATGGAACACTTTCACTGAATCAAGGCGAATATTGCTCGTTGAATGATATTCACATCGCTTTGTTCGTAACCCTACTTGTCGAAGAGATGCAACGGGTCAGTCAGTCATCGAAGAAATTCACGGATCTAAATAGTGTATCAAATAAACAGAAATTCACACCTGAAATGAATTCATAAAGAATCAATTTCGTATGCTATTGCCTAATTAACTTTATCACTCCGAGATGCCCAAATTTCACCAAGACAGTTATTTATAACCTAATGTTATAAATAAACAGAAATTGACATCTGTAATTAATTTAACAAGTCAGTACTACTTATTTATGAAATAGTATCGTATACCGTCGTATTATGAACGATATTACAATTTAATTAGACAATATTGTAATATGACAGTTCATTTTAACCTACGACGTGACAGCTACCGCTAAGTCGTCTATTATCAGTCACAGACATATAAAATATCAGTAGATCGATTGTCTGTGATCGAGCGGCAGCGTTGTCATTCGCGAAAAGAAATAATTGTGCCGCCATTAGACTGACCACTTTCCACAGAACATCTCTGTATATATATACCAACATCTATATCAAATATATTTTTGTATACCTCGATGTCAGGGCGTCGCTCCATTCCGTGTCCACTGCCACCCGCGGTTCCAGGGCTACGTCGTTTAGTTCACGAGGTGATGTGAGCACCGGCTTACTACCGTGGTACCAAGCTACCGTTCCCAGGTCGTGGGGTCCCTGAGACATTAGACACGTAAGTGTCAAGAGACTTCCTGTCTTTACGTAGACATCGGCTGGACCTATGATCCGGGCTCTGGCCTCTGAAGAAGAAGAAAAAAAAAAAAAAAATTAAGTCTTTGGTCAGAACTGAATTTTTTTTATTTTTTAACAGGATATTTGGCAACGGAAATTTATTTTTCATAATTTTACGCGGTCGAATACACGATCAAAAATCATTTCATATTGATTTAAGAATTTTTTTTTACTCATTTTATATCGATTTCACAAATTCATTTCGGAAGATTTTTATCACCCCCTCCCAACTGTTTCAGGGGATCAAATTTAATTATTGTTAACAGGCTATTCAGCGTGTGATTAAAAATCTTGTTGATTTTAGATTTGTTTTTTTTTCTTTCTTTCTTCATTCATATCTAATTTCGAGATCCTTCGGTGGAATTTGAATTTACGAATTACCAAAAATCGATATTAAAATATATTCTATGCATGCATATTTAAAACTGATCTTTTATTTTAATGGAGAGAAAATATTGGTTGATGATGAAAATTTTAAATTAGAATTTCTTTTCGGGTAAAATTTCGGGTTAAAAAAAAAAAACAAGTAGAAAATTATATTGTCATTAAAATAAGATAAATTTTGTACATTTAATTATTATTACTAATGAAAAACGATTAAATGAGAATGTTTGTTCATCAATCGCGTTATATAAAAATAAAGAACGTGAAAACAAAAAAAAAGGGGATGATCTCTTTTACGTGGGTTCAAATGTATTAGGGGATGCGAACTTTGAACTCTCTATTCAGATCAAAAGTTTACTAAACTTCAGACAATGGGCTGCTGAGCAGAACGTGCTGGACATTGGTCAGCGGTCGCGGTTCCGCGGTCAGTGGTCTGCGGATCTGTGTAACAACTCTTTGGCTAATGTAGTATATAAATGTGTATAATCGATTTTGAGGAATCGATTGAGGGTGAGAATATAGTTAGGAATGAAAATAATTAACGAAGAAAAATTGCTGTTTCATATATTATATTAGGATGGTCCTTAATTTGATCATTTTCAAATTTCACCCCAGGTTCCTATATTTCAATTCTAATTGTCACCCCAAAGCCTCAAAATTTTCCTATTCTAATAAAACACGATTTCTGAAACTTCGGGGTTAATTTTTTTTCTCCCTATTACAGTATAGCTTCAAAAAATTTAAAACTTGTTACACCCCTTACCTGTAGTATTAGATATCTCATGAAAATTCGACAGATTAAAAAACCACCCTCCCTATTGTATAATACAACAGATTTGAATAAAATAAAATAAAATAAAATAAAAATATCTCTTCTTTTTCTCTTATTTTGTTTTTCTTCGACGGGGGAAAAAGTCTCCCCCTCCCCCCTCGTGCGAATCTGTTCCAGTACTCTCGTTTTTATTATGTATATATAGTATAGCGATAGACAGATAGATGAGGATAGGGGTAGGTAGGTAGGTAGGCAGGTAGGTAGGTAGGGGGGTGGTACTATATCTGTGTACAGATGTATGTGAAAACTGGTCCATTTCCCTTGCGGCAGTAAAGTTTTATATTAAAACGTAGTTCGATAAACCGCGTGGCAGTGATAAAAACGCGGTGCTATTCCGACGGTATAAAATTTAAACGAGCTTTCTGCCGATACAGGATCCGTAAACTTCGCTTCGGTTGGCGTGGGGCCCTTCGTCTTTTTATTGATCCAATATTACCAAGATGTTCAACAATTTTTTTTTTTTCTTCTTCCTCTTTTTCTTATTTTACCTTTTGCTACCCTTCGGATTTTGACGGCTCGTATTTGATGCAAATATTTTAATCTCGTTACGTATAAAAATGGCAGGATGAAGAAGAAAATGAAGAGAAGAAAAAATGAAAGGGGGAAAAAAAGAAAATCCTGTAGAAAAGTCCTCAATTTCATTTCTTCATCATTATTATTGTTATTATTTTTATCCTTGCCCCCCCCCCCCCCCCCCCCCCCTCCCTCGATTAGAATTTATTTTATACGATTATATTTTTCATTCTTATTTTCGCCTTTTCGAGGTTTTTCTATTTGTTACGTCTATAAGTTATTTATTTCTTTATTTATTCATTTTTCTTACAGTCTTATAGTTTCTGGTATACTTACCTTCTTTTTTTTTTTAACATATTTTTTTTTTACTGTTTTTTTATTTTTGTGTGTTTTTTTTTTCTCACCCGTCTTTTATGAAAAATAGAATCGGAAATTGAGCGACTTTCTCGGCCAGGAAATGACTTGGCTGCAAAAGCCTTCTCCCTCGCCTTGTCTGACTACCTTCTTTCTGCTTCTACTTCGTCTTCTTCTTCTTCGTCTTTTCATTCCCCTCGTCAACCCTATCGATACACGCCACTTTGGTGGTCACAATTTTTTACCCTCTTTCTTTAAAATAAATAAAGAAATAAATAAACGAATAAATAAAAAGTAAAATAAAAAATAAAAAATAAAATTAGATATCTCACGATAAATATCGACAGAACCTTTTTTTTTTTTTCGCCGAGTGACAAGAATGACGTTTTCACGATAAGAAAAGAAACGAAGATAAATAAAAAATAAAATAATAATAAAAAAAATAGAAGAAATTTCCTAATTCTTACAGTTATTTCTGTTTCCTTGCACACATATCACACACATGAATTTGACAATGTAAAAAATAAAATAATAACACGTCTTTCCGAAATGTTAAAACGCGGTGTTTCTTTTTTTTTTTTTCCTTTCATTTTCTTGTCAAAAATGTCGACCCTTTTAAATAATCGCAAGCAAATGCTACTTCGATTCTAGATTATATATATTATACGGTATAAACTGTTATATAAACTCCTAGGCCTCTTGAGAGTTTCGTTTAAAAAGGGTGCGGTAAAAGTCCCTGCCGACTTTCGATAACTGCCAGGGTAGAATCTTCTCTTATTTTTTTTTATTTTTTTATTTTCATTTTTTGTTGTTTTTCAAACCGATTGAGGTCGAAATCTGTTTTATTTTCTTGTTATTCCTGTTTTTTGAACGATAAATTTAACGAGAAAATAGGAAAAAATGAATAAAAAAATAAGAAAAACACACACACACAGATACATACATATTTTTCTTAAGGGATGAACGAGTATGTGCCGAGAAAAAGAACACATATATGTATTATATCTTCGATATACCAATATGACGGACCCCCTACTTGCGATTTTCAACCCTGGGGACCCGGCCGGGAACCCTATGAGCTTCTTCGCAGCCTCCTTCTCCTTTTCCTTCCTCCCCCTTCGCCCCCATGGGGACCGAAATATTTTATAAGAGGATAAAAATGGCTTTATCGAAAGAGTGCTTCGGGTTAAGAGAGACATCGCTGTTACCTACTTGAACAGGGTTCTTCTACGTTAATATCTCCTCGGACATTCGAGAGGGATCGAGAGCTGCCCAAGGACTAAAGATTCCGTATTCGAAGTCTGAGTTTAAATCCTGACCCATACTTTTCAAAAGTCTTTAAAATTAATTGCTTTTTGAAGTTCGTTTATGTGTTTTGCAGAAAATATAAAAAAAAATAAAAAAGAATGATCACTAGTATTTTTTGTATAACAAAAATTAAAACTTTAAACAAAGATCTAATAAGTTTATTATAGATATTCTTCATTTCCCACGGGGAATACACAAGTGAAATTAAATATACGCGTAGTTTGTAGCTTCATGCAAGTTTGCAGTATTCTTGAAGGGATGCAAAGAAGGGGTTCTCCTCAAACGCCCAAGCGTTTGTCGGAGTGATTTGAAATTTATTTTACACAAGGTTTTTTTTTTTTTTCTATTTCATTTTATTTTTATTTTTCTTCCTTTGACTCGCTCCTTTATATACTTAAAAATCTACTGCAGATAGGCAACAAACTATACGATATAACTATAAGAGTGTCCATATGCATACGTGCATATATATACATAATGTGTACCTATATGCCAGACGTAGACGACGTTTAATTTGTGTGAGTGAAAGTTGACACAAAAATGAATGTATATAATATATATATATATATATACATATGTACAGTGTACGTGGGTGTAGTAGGTACATAAGTATGTGTATTCAGTACTTGAAAGCAAAGGCCTGAAGGAAGGGTTTGAAACCCTTTCGCGTACCTACCTACGTCATCATCGTCGCCATCCTCGTCGTCGTTAGGAAAATGGTATAAAGAATTCGCTAGTTTTAAAAAAAAACAGACTGAAATTATATCTCGAAAACGACTGGATGTGAAAAATACTTGCGTTAGTTAATAACGTATTATACCTATGTATAGAATAAAAATGTCAATGTTTAAGTATATAAGTATTTTATACATAAGTATATTATTATATAGAAAAAGGTGGAGAGATCATCCGCGTTATGTACGACGTGATATTCGTAAGGGAAGATAAATAAGTAGAAGTGTATGTATATACATGGATTTATATACAATACCTACATCTATACAGTATATATATATATATATATATATATATGGGCATGGGGATATCGGGAGAAAGTTGGTTGGACGGGGAATGGTATTGACATTTTTTTCATTACAGAAAACTGCTTTCGGAAGCAGCTTTGGGACACAATATCACAGTATATAACTTCCAGAGATATGATGTAACGGATTATAAAAGCAATATTTTTCACCGACAGCCAAGACATCTGTCAAAATAAAATTTATCATCAGATGCAGAGCTGCCTCAATTTTATGTAGGTGAAGGTATAACTATATATATAGGGTAGCTGTGATAATAATAATAATAATAATAATAATAAGAAACAGAATTATTTAATATTATAAATTTCTAAAATTCTCAACATATATTTTTCTTTGTTATTCTTTGATTATTTGTCAGACAAAGGAATCGATCACAAAGTCCTTTTCCCTTTTTCCTATTTCCTTTTTCATTCTCCTCTCGAATGTCCGACAGTTTTGTTATCGTTACTTATACAAGAACCTTTCTTCGAGGAGGTTCTCGAATAACTTAAGAGTGAAGAGATTAGACTTTGAAAATAAGCTAAGGTATAGCGAGAAAGAATAAGAATAAGAATAAGGATAAGGATAAAGATAAGGATAAGGATAAGGATAAGGATAAGAATAAGATAAGGGTTAACTTCGATCTCATTTTTTGAGTATCTAACGAAAAGGAAAAAAATTATAATAGAATTTTGACGGTGGTGCAGTGCAAAAACAAAAAAACACTTCAAATAATATTTCTAAGGGTTTATTTTCCCACCCCCCATTCATATAGCAGTAGTCGTAAAATTGAATGCGAATTAATATTCGATCGAATCAACCAATCGCGAGATACTATATTGTAAAATTCTTATTTTCAATCTCAATACTACATTTCTAACCACCCCTAGGCAGAGAGTGCCCCTATCTTTTCTCATGAAAGCTGCGGTCTTTTTCCCTCTTGGCTTTACTACGAAACTATCTCTATATACTGCACCTACCCTTAGAATAAATTATTACCAGGGTTGTGTATAGATATCTGAAAAAGAATAAGTCACCTATACCCGTGAGTAACTTAACTCCGAAGCGTATAAAAATTGACTTGAATATAATCTACCCCTTACAAAATCTACGAGACTTGAAGCAGCGTATTTTCTAAGAAGCATAAGTTTCTTAATACCTTAAAGCCCCAGAAAAGAACCTATACTCGGAGTGAAAAGTTTTTTATTTTATTATTTTATTTTTTCTTATCAAATTTGAAGTAGTTTTTAGATTACGCGTCTAAGCCATTATTTTAAAATTATGAAAATCTTGTAGTAGAATATTGAATAGAAAACGAATGAGAGAAGGGTGAAAAGCGTTCGTTGCAAGGATAGTTTTTAAAACACTTAGGTGAAGTTATTCATAAGTTTAATATCTCAGATCGGATCCCTTTGTTTTTTGAAAATAATCAAAAATCAATTCTCATTTGGTCTTCTCGATTTTAAACAACCCTTAGATAAATATCTAAAAGACCAGTTTCAATTACAGATAAGAAAAAAAAGTCTAATATTTCCCGAAGAAAGTTTTTCTTTTATCACACGTACGTGTTTCAATTTTCGTTTAAAATGATAATAAAATTAAAAAAAAAAAAAAAAAAAAATTGAAAAGAAAACAAAATCGTATACAAATATGATAAACGATGATAAATTTCGTTTCGTAGTAAGAATAACGGTAAGCCAGTATGTCGTGGTCCACCTGGAACATTGCCCGAACATATGCCATATGGGTTAAGAGGTCCAAGCGACTGCCAACCCTTGGTTTTAGGTCGAAGTACTGCGGCCATTGGTTTCTCGTTGTGTATTATACCTATATGTTATAATATATAACATATCGGCGTAAAATGGTATATAGAAAGCCGCGTGCTTTTGGGGTCTATATATATTATATAAATACGTAGTATAGGTGGGGCGTATAGGGATTATGGGAAAACTGGGGAAAACGGGGAAAATGGGAAACGGGAAATAGGGGTAGGAGTGGGTGTTACTGACACTGTTGTCGCGTGCCGTTATTCACCAGTGAAAACCACGACCGAACCAAAACCTGCAGTTACTATTACTACTGCCATTACTATACGTCCATCAATTCTAATGGCTGTCGTTTTAATACCTTTAACTAATGTCAATTAATATCCTAAACACGATATACATTGCGATATTATGACCTGATTTCAATACTCAATCTACAGCCGATATAATAAAAATTTATAAGAAAGGGGGTAGGTGGGTGTAGGTAGATTTCTACAAAACCTAATCAAAAAATGATCAATTATAAACGATAATTAAAAAAGGAGAAAAATAAATTTAAAAAAAAAACAGAAAAAATAACGAACGATGAAAAAGCAATTTGGAATGAATCACGTAAATTAACATTGCTACGGACATGACAGCGAAGGGCACGACAAATCCCATTGAAATTAGAGTGGTGTATATATATAGGTATATGGGTATACCATTACACATGTATTATATATGTATACTTTTATGTATTTTTATATATATATATATATATATGGTACGGTACGTGAAAATCGTAGAGTGTGTGAAACCGGGGGTGCAGAAACGCTGTCCGTGTTTACTCGATTCGATTGCTATTTCAGTTTCTGACTGTGCAGACCAAACCGAGCTTCGAATACCCTTGGCTACGGTTCGATGGAGTGGAATGGAAAACGAACATCGGATACCGTAGACTGGACATCGATAGACGGCACGTGGCTAGCCAAATGTAAAATAAAAAAAGAAAGAAAGAAAAAAAATAATTGTATAAAGTACGGAGTTTAGTTATTCCTGAAAATCTATGAATTGAAGGAAGAATTGAGATCCAATTCTTCGCGTCGTTAATTATTTTCTTATATTTTCCCGGTTTTCTTCTGATATAAACAAAATTCTAGCATCTTTGAAGTTCTCAATAATTTCAATCCTTCCTTTCTCTCTCTCTCTCTCTTTACCTTCATCTCACTCACTCTTTCCAATATTAAAAAAAAAAAAGGGTAAAACCAACCGATCAATGATCTAGCCAAGTTTGACACAGCGGGGGTTGAGCACCAGATAGGTCAAGAATGCTTTGACTATGTTTTCGCAAGAAGTTATTCTGAGATATGCGCAGGGGTGAAGGAAGAAAGAGGGGTAGAAAAATCTGATTTTATATTAAACTCGAGTTTATTTTCGGTAAAATGCAACCGCGGACGAATTACAAATTCAGCAAACTTTTTCGCGAATTAACGTGAAACGTGTATAATTCTTTTTTTATTTTTCTTCTTCAAATTATAATCGAAAGAATGATGACGATTGAACCGTTTGATTATTCATCGAGTTTGAACAAATCATCGTACCCTCATTATAATATTATACCTTTTCATTGAAGCGAATAGAAAAAGAAAAAAAAAACAAAAAAAAAAAAAAATAGCCAGCCAGTATGTATGCCAGATGGAATAAGGCGCCAGACCTTGACGGCAAACATCTTGTTAGCGAAAGTTTTTTTTTTTTCTGTTTTTTCTGTTCACTTTTTGTTCCCCATCTCTTAACCGGCGTTGAAATAATCAAATTTTCTGTCCCTAGAAAGAATCTAGAAGCTTTTCAGAAGAATTAGCAAAGCTTCTTTAAGCTTTTTTTTTCTCTCGCCTTATGCCATCCCTCGAGTTTATATAGAATATATAATATAAACAAGTACGTACAGAGTATAATAATTTTCAATTCAAAAAATCGGTAACTGCGAAATTTTAATGGTCATCGATGACACTAAGGGTAGAAAAAAAAAAACAACAAATTAAAAAATTTACGAAAGATTAGGGAATGGTTTTTTAATGATTTGAAGCCGATTTAGGGGATGCTTGGTGATAAATTCGTCCGAGCCCTGAATAAGGACAACCCTTATAATTAAACACCTGCTACTTGCAGAAAAATAGCTCTTCTATCATATTTTTGGACTTTTTTTTTTTTTTAGGGTTGATGGTCATCTGGGTCGGTCCACAATTCTGTCTGTCTGTCTATAATATCATGGTCGCGTCAGTTATCGAGACTGTTTACTTGCTCTAGTCTCTATTCGTCAATTTGGCTAGCTGTCATCGTCAAACTGACAAAACACAATTGATGTCAGTCACTGGTGACGAAGTGACCGGGTAACAATAGACACCGACGTCCCGACGCCGTTCACTGTATTAATTATCTTATTACAACGTCGCCTTTATAGCATAGAACGACTAAGGTCATTGTAATCATCCGATTTGTCAGGAATTGAATTTATCATCTCTTTAGAAATTTGAGAGTTAAAAAAATTGAGCTCCACCTTTCCGAAACAAAAATTAATGAAAATGATAAAAAAAATTGCAAATATGGGAGGAAATGAATGGGAAAACAATTTTCAGGAATTGGATTTATTATCTCTTTCGAAATTTGAGAGTTAAAAAAATTGAGCTCCACTTTTCCGAAACAAAAATTAATGAAAATGAAAAAAAAAATTGCAAATATGGGAGGAAATGAATGGGAAAACAATTTTCAGGAATTGAATTTATCATCTCTTTCGAAATTTGAGAGTTAAAAAAATTGAGCTCCACTTTTCCGAAACAAAAATTAATGAAAATGAGAAAATTTCAAAATATGGGAGAAAATGAATGGAAAAACAATTTTTTGCCAAATCGTTCAAATTGGAATTAAGTCAAAATAAGTGACAATTGGGATTAAAGAATCGGGAGATTTCCCTGTCGACATTATTAGCATAAGAAAATCAATTCCTGTTCCAATTCGTCGGCACTTATTTTCCGCTTTTATGAAGATAGGAGGGATATATTTGAACACTTGGCTCGCGTTGGTAATCAGAGATTGTTTATCCTCCCCAGTGCCAGAGATATTAAAGTTTCCAAGGGATAGAAGGTAAGCACCAGGCATGACTGCGGTCCGCGGTTTGGTATAGGGGTTGAAATTTTTTGATTATTATTAATTTAATTTTACATCTCGAAAAGCTCGTATTCAAAAAACATGACATTTATTTTTTTTTTTTTTATTGAATATTACAAAAGTTGTTAATTAAAATGTAATTTTCGAAATTTATTTACCTGCACCTACTCAAATTTCTCGATATTTACGTATATAAATAATAATAATAATAGTAAGCTCAGCGCAACTCGAAACTGATTCAAATAGGTAATTCATGTAAAATAATAATTGCAACGCGTTACAATATTTGCTTATATTTCTCGTATATTCGATATTTACCGTTTTTTATATCCTAGGTATGCGAACTAATTTCCAAAATGTTCAAAATACCAATTCCGTCAATTGCAGCTAGTTTATTCCGAACCAAAATTATTATTAGACCAAACACGTTTCGAGAATTCAATCGATTTATCATTTGCTATTAATCTATGTGATCCTTTGAACGATAAAAAGTTCATTAATTATATATACCTATACATAAGAAATTTGCAAATTTGTTTTCTCAATTTTACTTTATCTTCCAATTATCCGCTAATTACTGTATGCGTCATATTATTTTCGTGCCAAAAGAATAGAGGGGTGAATCTTTTTTTTTTATTTATCTCTTACCTCTTTTGGCATGAATGACTATAGTTTCTCACCCCTGGTATAAGGATCGTATAATCGTATATATATATACCGTATTAAGATCCTTGAGAATTTCCAATCCATTATAACACATACATACATGGATACATAGTTAGGGGATGATATCCACGTTTAAAATCATCAAACTTGAAGTTGAGCTAAAATCGTAGCCCGTGTTCACTCTGCCATTTGCGAAAGGGAGTATCGCTTAGTTCCATCGCCGCGTAACAGTTCGGTGGCTAAATACGTGCTTCGAATTGAATATATTTCTGATTCATTTGATAGATATAATAGGGGTGTTAGTATATATATATATTAGAGATTAAATATTGTTTAATAAATTGTGGAGGTAATGAGAAAAAAATTTCTTGTAATTTATATATATATATTAATTCAAAGAATCCTTCGTTCCTCTGATCCTTTAGCGCAGCTTTTTCAACGCTTAGCTGTACCTTACCCTTAAATAACGGTTTGAAGTTAGTTTCGTTTGAAATAGGCCGTTCGGGTTCCTTGAAATTACCTTTAATATACAATCAAAGGAATTTCACCCTCTAGTATCCCTTGGGAACTCTTTTGCCATCTCTGTACATACTCGCTCGCGCGTATGGGAGCGTGCGAAAATGCGTTGGCCGTTTTCCCTCGTTAGTCAGGAGACATTCGGAGCTCGTATTCCCCACATAGACTACAAAGGAAATCAAATTTGTATGGAAGATATATATATATATATATATGAAAAAAAAATAAAGAACTCAAAATCTTCTCGAATTTATCTTTCTACTCGTCTTCACTCTACTTAGTCGTTCTTTCGGCTTATCAGACGCGAAAGAGAGAAGAAGAAAAAAAATATACATATGTATGTACACATTAGGGTGGTTCTTAGATACCAAATTGACGAGTGAAGTATGGCAACCTTCGGACAAAAAATAAAAAAAAATTGTCCCCAAATATTAGATTTTTTTTTCAAATTCTAACAGGTGCCTATAAAGAGTCCTGAAGTTTTCTCGTTTCTTCTTTGTTTTTTCAATTTTCCTGCCTTCCTCGTGAAATTTTACTTCGGAAACGACCTTCAGAATATTACAAAAATCCCATCGTAAGGGTGCTAATCGAAAATTCTAATATTTTCGCGTAAAATTGTGGAAAAAAATCAGGCTCAGGGGCTAACATCATAGACAGATTGACCGAAAAAATTTCCTTGATTTTTTTCTATATAGTGGAATTCTTTGGAGCAAAATTGACCCAAAATCGAATGGGAAGAAAGAAAAATCATAAGATCCAATGTTATTTAAACGAGAAACTTCGAACCTCTTTAGGCACCTATTGGAATTTTTTTCAAAATCTAATATTTAGGGACAATTTTTTTGATTTTTTGTTTGAAGGTTGCCATGCTTCACTCCTCGAGTTGGTATTTAAGGACCACCCTAGTACACATACACAGCTGAAAATAAAATGTTGATGAAAAATCGAAAATCCATCTTTTGAATGTAAAATCATGTACGTTTTTTTTTTTGTCCGATCCGAGAACGTAGATATTGATGAAAAGAAATGACCGAGGGATGATTGGAAAATTGAGTAATAATTGAAGGGGGAAAGAAAGAAAGAAAGAAAGAAAGAAAGAAAAAAAAAATCCAGAACCTTTGATGTGTTATATGTTTTTTATTTTATTTTATTTTATCCATCAATTTCGACATATTGTGAAAGCTATATATCTATAACGAAGCTTTATTCATATTTCATAAACAAAATGTATCAGCTTATACCCCAAGTGATTTAAGGGTGTTCAATAAAAATTCTTCGTCTCGGGGTTAATTTTTTTCCGCTTTATTCGACCGGAGTTTATATCTATACATATATCTAATTTATCCGATTGAGTATAAGGAAAGAAAAAAGATAGAAAGAGAAAGAAAAAAAACGAAAAATTGGAGTTAGAGTTTCTTGGAGAAACCTGGAATAAAGTTTTTGGGTAGTAAGTTACGTCGCACAGCGGTAGAAATAATTCGACGTATAGTGATGTATGTTATCAAGCTGCGCCATTTCACCTTAAATCTTTACCGATATTTTAACCGTTATTCTAACGGTTAAAAGAATAAAGAAAGAAATTTGAAAAAAAAAAAAAAAATGAAAAAATGCAAAAACTGAGACGAAACGAAACGAAATGAAAAACAAATAATAATCAGAAAATAACAACAAAGTCGAGCTTTAACTTTGGCATTGAGTACATAGGAGACTTATGTATACGTATAAATATTGACCGATAATTTATTAACAGCATACATATATATATGTATATTTATATATGGGTAAAAGTGCTTTGGACGTAAATTTAATACCACAAACTTTGAAAGCAGCTCTCATCCACCAGTTTCAAACGCCTGTAGATTTTATACTCTGCTGCAACGATTCAATATTTACAGACACATACACGTATATTATATGTACCTATGTATCATTTGAAAATATAGATACGGATATGTACACACACACACACACACACACACACACACATTTATGTAGTATGTACATTAGAACGTAGATACATACTGGTATAAAGTCTACCTTCAATCGTAAATACATTCATGATAGATACGCTTTGGTTCTATTTAGCTACTTGGTATTCAACTCTGCCTATCGTAAAACGAAATCTTACTATTTGACTATTCCTAATTACTATTCGATGCGAAATACCGTAAATTCTATCCCATTAGCTGGCACCCAATTAGGGGATATTGCTCAAAATGATTAAGCTATGATACTACTAATTCACGGTGATTTATGATGGCGAAAAGGCTAGAAATTTTTTCTATCTTTTACGTTATTGAGGATTTGGATAAAATGAGAACATATTGAGTCTTTATTATCCTATATTTCATTAATCTTGGAAGGATAATTCACGACTAACAGACCTCCTCGAGTACGAATGACACTATTAAAAGATATAATTATTATGGTATCGTGACGTACAGCACGTTTTTGATTTTTTTTGTTCTTTAGCCATACTGAAAGTTACATCCAACTTCTAAAATTCTACTGATCCTTTGGCGAGACATATATCGACCAGATATATAATAAAACTAAGTGATCCCGGAATTCTATTGTATATCTTTATTAGGGTGTTTTTTTTTTAAAACGACAATTTTTTTTGCAACTCCCCATTGAAAATCTTGTAGTAGACGTCGAAAAAGGAATCCTGTCCAATTTTTAGCTCTTAATTCCAATTCTAAGTACTCGCACTTTTCTTTTTGAGTTTTCCCATGCTAAAAGCATGTAAACATTACGAATTTTTCTTTCGCCGCGCACAACTCAGCCGCATTTCGATGGATTGTTCTCATCCAAGATTCACTTTACAGAGAATTTAGTGTCCTTCAGAAGTGCCTCAGGTAGTTTGGCTGTGGTTTCAACCGCTGCACCTGTGTGAGCCTTCAAAGACGATTTTATGCATAATTCTTCTTTCTCACTGTGGGTGAATAAACAGTTGGACTTGGAGAAAAAAACTTCATGACAATTTTGTAGGAAATTTATTTCTCTACAAAAAAAGTCCTATAAACAAAGTCTCTCAAACCAGTATTTCAAAAGATATAAGGACTTTGATTTTTTTTAATATAAAATTCTAACAAAATGTCAAGTTCAATATTTTCAAATCAATCAAACTATCATGGGCACTTTTGAAGAACATTAAATTCTCTGTCAAATGACTCTTGGATGAGAACAATCCATTGAAATGCGGCTGAGTTGTGCGCGGCTAAAGAAAAAGTAGTAATATTTCCATGCTTTTAGCATGGGAAAACTTAAAAAGAAGAGTGCGAGTACTTAGAATTGGAATTAAGAGCTAAAAATTGGACAGGATTCCTTTTTCGGCGTCTGCTACAAGATTTCCAATGGGAAGTTGGAAAAAAAAAAAAAAATAGTCGTTCCAAAAAAAGCACCCTAATCTTTATATTTCCTGTCTCGTATAACGTGCAGAGAATTGACTGGATTCCGGAAGCAGGATTTCCGTCTCTCCTAATAAAATCACGAAATGATATATAGATCCCGAATATATATTCCATATGTATAGATCATTCGAGGGTATATCAGAGGTGTTTTACACGTTCGTCCCCTTTACTTCCGTATAGGCTCAGCTACGGGGGTGCGACACGAAAGCGACGGGTCACACGGATGGGGCAACTGGGTTAATGGGGAACGTTTGAGAAAATTATCATTGCGCTAATTGCACTTTCATTGGCACTCAGCCAGGATACGAGGCAAAAGTCTTTGGCAAGTCTGTCGCGTTTGGGTCCAGCCCAACGCGTTAGTCTTTCCCAATACTCGTGTATAACACTATACATACCACAGTACCTATCTACCTACAGCTTATGCCCAGATTGAATTTTTTATTTTTTTTTATTATTTTTATCCCCCCATGTAATCCCTCAAGGATATTAAGTCTCCTGAAATGATCACCGATCATCATTTGGTCGTTTAAATAAATATCGAAAAACGATTGACAAATTTTTTTGTAATTACTTCTTCCTCCTTTTTTTTTGATACTTTTTTTTCATTTATTTGTTCTACTACAAACTCGTTTCAATATTTCACGAATATATCTATATATATATTCGTTACGGACGTGATATTCGGCGTGGTGAATTAAAACGTTATCAATAGAACACGTTTCATATATATACGAGATTTTTATTTTTATTTTTTTGTTATATTTTGTAAGTTATTCAGTGATTTTTATTCTTCTTTTTCGTTTTTTAATTGTTTAATTATTTTATTTTTTTTTTTTTTTATTATCTTGGTAAATATTTCGTTAGTATATGGTGTGCTGAAATTCGGTTAAAATATGCGCTGGTGCGTAAACGTGCGGGATGATGTTGATGGCGGTGGCGGTGGCGGTGGTGGTGGTGGCGGCGGCGACGGTGGTGGTGGTGGTGGTTCAATTTAATTAAGAAAAAAGGAACATCAATGCGTCGAGCTATTCTGTAGGCTACGAAATTTGGTTAGTCAGTTTTAATTCCACTTAACAGCGACAGTAGCGACCAAAAAATTGAATAAATATTCAAAATTGAGTATATAAAACGAGGATCCAGTATGTAAATTCTTTTATCTGAAAAGCCCAGTTCAAGCTTTCCGGGTAAAGTATAGCCAAGCCTGGGTTTTTCAATTCCGTGTAAGAGCCGGAGGAAAACAGGCCGAAGGAATAATGCGCGGAAATTAAAAAAAAAAAAAAAATGAAAAAAAAAAAAAAGAAAAGAAGAAGAAGGCAAAGAAATTATATAACATGTAAATTTGGTTTGATTTTTAAACCCTCGTTATTCAGCTACGTTTCAAAAATTATCACAAATCGAGATAATCGATTCTTTCAAAAATTGAGGAGGAGCAAAAAAAAAAAAAGGAAGAAAAATTCAAATTCGAATTATGGATTGTTTTATCAAGTCGATGAATCTGTGTATTCGTATTTCGCGAATATACGGAAAATCATATAGGTGCGACGTTGCGGAATAATTTGCATAATCTTTCGACGCAGTACGAATATTGCCCCGTTCAAAGGATATAAGGGTGAGATAGATAGATATATATATATATAGAGAGGAAATGATAGAGCGAGGTAAGATGGCTCGTGGATCTTCTTACTTCCTTGGCCCGTGTCTCTGTTAGGTAAGTCATAAATATGGAATCCTATTAAAAGTTGCTCAGACTTTTTACGCTAATCACCAGCTTCTCGTACACGTGTAGAAATTTCATCCCCAAGGGTTTTGTACTTTCAGGAATATAATCAACTCTCTCTCTAGTACATACATTCACATATATACACATATACACATATACATATACCTATATACTCATACTCTGCATCCCTTAGAGCTAAATAACTACGCTTTGGAATTTAATATGTACGTCGATCACGTTATTACTTAAATTTTCTACTATAGTAGCTGTATCATAGAATATAAGGTGCATTTATCACAGTTGATCGGATAATCCTGTGGGGGTAATATTACCAAGGATGTAAAGTATCGATAATTTTCTCCTTCAAACGATTCTTTTCCCTCATTTTTTTTTTTTTTTTCTTTCTTTCTTCTTCTTCTTTTTCTTCTTCTTTTTCCAATACTTATCGACTTAGAATGGCTTCAATTTAACAACGTGTATAATAATTTCTTGGATGAATTTTTAGATTTTTATTCAATAACTAGACGATCTTTTTTTCTTTTTTTTTTAATTTTTTTGAAGTAGAGGGAGGAAAAAGGACTACGTTTCGTTTTACGTTCTATTTGAACGGGAATGAAGGGGAAAAAAAAAATAGAAAAAGAAAAACTATTCAAATCGATTGATACACCAATTGAAAATTCTTGCTTCATGCTGACAGATTTTGAAGGATTGGGTACTCAGAGTAAAAACAACAACTTTTGCAGGGAGCTTGTATGTATATCACTTAAATATCCTAACATGGATCCTAAAATAGTATATTTTTCAAGTTTAAAATAATTTTCTATCTAACCAGAATCGAATTTTGAATAAATTTTATTAGAAGAAAGAAAGAAAAAAAAAAAAAAATCGTGGATCTGGCAAAGTTTGAATTTCTACAGATTCTATAATTCGAAAAAAAAAAAAAAATGAAAAATAAAACAGAAAAGAAACAACGACATGATCTCATATTTTCTCAACCGTATTTCTCCCATAGCCCCGATAATGGTATTCGCATTTATTTCTTCATTGATCAAATCGAGTTTTATTCAAAGACTGAATAAATTCTATTTTTTCTCAATTTTTTTAACTAAGGATTTTTCATCTTTTCTTTTCATTTCTTTTTTTTTTCTTCTTCTGTTGCTTTTCATCTATTTATCTTTCTCTTCATACATCGTTATTACCTTTTTTTTTCCTTTCTCGGTTATTATTCTTCCGTTCATAGATCAAAGAAAGAGTTTTGATCGTTGCCAATTATGAAATCTTTCGGTCTGTTCATTCTTTTGATTAATTTTTCTCTTTCTGGCTAGCTAGAGCAAGGTTTCGTATTTATTTCAAACAGACATCACCACTTGCTTTAGTTTCATACAACTATAACTTACTTATACCTAATTTATGAAGTAAAAAAAATAAAAAAATAAAAAAATAAAAATAAAAAAAAATCATACTCACGACGACCTGATTCTCTTTACTATACTATAATTACATTCTTCGCTTCATCATGCACTCAAAGACTCAGACAAGGTTAGTAATTACACTCCATTAACTAGACCTGCAGAAGGAAACTTAGGGAAGTCTGACGTAGGTAGTACCTATATTGTATGCATATTCCTAGCAATTTATGCTAGTTACAAAGTTAAGCGATATAGAAACCCAAGGCCGGGTAAACAGCTTGTGACACATATGGAACAGCATTCTGCATCACTCCGGTCACAAGAAAGAAGAAGAAAAAAAAATAAAAATTTCCTACAAAATTACATCAAATGCACGAGATATCAAAAATTTGGCAAATTTTTCCTTGATCAAATACTTCAGTTTTTACTTATTTTTCATTTCAATTCTACGTATGACAAAGCCCTTACGGAAAAAACCCTCAAATTTAAGAGAGTAAATTCGTACCCCTTAAGTTCAGGGGTTTACCATGAAAATTCAGGACATTACTCTTTATTTGGGGGTGAAATTTGAGGGTGAAATCTGAGTTTTCATAGTAATACCCCCAAAACTTAAGGGGTACGAATTTACCCCCTTGAATTTGAGGGTTTTTTTCCGTGAGGGAGGAAACGGTATTTTTCAAAACTGCAATGATCGTACATGTATTTTTTTTCTTCATTTTATGCGGTTTTATACGCGGCTATTTCCGTATGATAAGTTTGATAATAAAGTGGATTTATACCGAGGGTGTGGGTCCCATTATTCCCAGAGTTCCATTATCCCGTGTATTTAGTGGTTGGATTGATAACGGGGTTATAATTTTCAATATAATTCTTTGTTGCCTGTGGTCTTGGACACAAAAGAATTTCCTCACACCATACTCTCGCATTACAGTTTCATTCTTACCCTCGCCCTCGCCTTCGTTCGCACTCCTGCATGATCGTTCTTGCGGTGAAGAAATAAGGAGGCAACCCCCGTAAGTAAAGAGAAAGAAAGAAAGAGAGAAATAAAAAAATAAGGGAGAAAAAAAAAAACAGAAAAATGTGAAAGATAGAAAAGGAGGGTAAATTCTGAAGAGGGTGGAAGGCGGAGGGTTGCGTCGAAGTACCCAGAGTCGAGACATAAATAAGATAAGTAAGATTAGAGGGCTTACAAGAAGGTTAGTTTCAAATTCTTTGTATTATCTCTTCCACTCTACTTTTATCCCATACCTAGGTCCCACCTGTTCACAGTTCTCTTATAAAAAATCGGTACAGGGTAGTTTTATCGTCGATAAATCGAATAGAAAATATCTGAAATTTTTAGATTTGTTTAATTTTCATCCGCGTTAAATCAGATGTTTTTAATTATTTTAGGAGGTATTATAAAAAAATTTCGAAAATTATCACGGATGTCTTCCTCACGACTTTTACTAATTAGTCCCTGCATCAATTCTACTCCTAATTAGATTATTAAAATCTAATTAGCAGTGAAAATGATAATGAAAGATAAATGGGATCTGGTTTCATCCCTTACATACGTATAGTTAAGCAAATGGGTAAATCTCTATATAATGATACAGAAATAGATATAGAGAAATAGAAAGGGTAGTTACAGGGAGAAACTGATCACTCTGTGTTCTAGTATTTCAAGTATAAATGGGATGAATAAATAGATTGACAGGGTCGAAGTTTCAACCGGGTTTTAATTACGTGAGAAAGTCTTTCTCTCTCTCTCTCTCTCTCTCTCTCTCTATTTCTCCAGAGTAATTTGTCTACTAAGGTAATCATGGAGGCAGGTAAGGTTGGCAGGTTACCGAGGGATCGGAATTAAACGAAGACATATTAAAACGTTTTAATTATACCAAAACAAACGCAATAAGTTCTACTGTACCCGAGTTGAAAATAAAATGCGAACGTAATTTATTATTAACAGTTTTTTTTTTTCACCATTTATTTTCACCCTGTATAAATAGATACCGCAACTATACCTATGCACGTGCATAAACGTAAAGTGGGGGCGAATCTCACTTCAAATACATCGAAAAGATTTAATGAAATTTTCCATTTTCAATATAAAGTTTAGTTTTTTTTTTTTTTGTTTTTTGTTCGCTGAAAATTAATTCGGCTTCATTAGATAATGATAATATTGATAATAATTAATTTACAAGGAGTACTTTCGAGTCCCAGATATTTCTGTTCGCATTTACAAGTGGATACTTGTACAACGTCCCGATTCCTAATTACAAATTTCTTTAATAAGATAATCCTGAGTTTTCCTATCTCTGTGTATACGCTCGTTGTACCATCAGCTAAGTTATAAATTGTATTAATGAAGAGGCCATTAATTATCACCAAGATAATTAATATTAAAGCGGAGACACGCTGACGAGGCTTTGCTCTCTTCCTCTCTTTCTATCTCTCTATCTTCGTTATACTTACTCATTTACCCATGTATTTATACTGGATAGAATATACCATATATAGTATATATGTATACAAATACACAAGTGCGTGTAGAGTATTACAACGCACATTTATACATATGGAATAATCCAACCTCGTTGACTATTATTCATAACGATTTCCAACAACCAAAACGAGGAGGTTTAATTAATGATGGAACGTTGATAACAAGCCAGTCAATGTACGATCCTTAATTTAGTTTCTTTTGTTTTCCACAAAATTTATATACAAAGAAAATGTTCATTTCTTTTTTTTTTTTATCTGTATATATCTAAACAGTAAAATAAGGATCCAAAAAATCTATATCTTCGTTTATATATCGCATGTTTTTTTTTTTCGGATTTTGATCAGTTTCATTAAATTTTTATGTTAAGTAATAATATGTTTATAAATAAATAATAATTATTCTTATATTTATTATCCGTGTCACAGACGCTCAGCAATTTATTTGTCGAGAGGTACATATTATATCCTGAAGCCTGAAGAATTTAACACGTAATCCACGATGTTGTGTGGCTGCAGTAGTAACGCCATGGCTTAGTCAGACAGTCTGACTAGGTACCTACTCAGTCAGTCGATTTTGTAGAGAGAGGAAGACATTTCACTCGGTTGATTAATTAAATGTCTTTACGAGTTTCCGATTTATTTATGTATTTTAAATATATATAAACAATTATAAACAATTGTTATTTATTTATTTATTTTATTTTCCTTTCCTTTTCTTTTCTTTCTGTATGTAGCAATGAACGGTCTCTATTTCACTTACGAGAAAACCCTTACAGAGAAATACACTTAGAGAGAAAATTTTAAACAGTCAATTATTTCTACTGAATATTTTAAGAAAAATTACTTTTCAGATGAAATTAATTCAGTAATTTTACCCTAGCGATTATAAATGTAGCTATGGTTAAAAAGTCTACAAGACTTTGATATTTCTTTTCTTTTTTTATTTATTTTTTCATTTTTTTATTTAACAAAGTTACCAAGCCAAAGTGCAACTTGGTAGGTAGGTAGGTAGGTAGGTAGGTAGGTAGGTAGGTACGATTATACTGAAGTAAATAATTATGAACTAGGGAATAAACCCCTTAAATATGCGAAACTTTAAACTCAACTAATAATAATAATAATTACAGCAGGACATTTTCTAACGTATTATAAAAACTGAACAATAATTTTAGATGAATAATAATAAAAAATATATTAAATAAAACTAAATTAAATAACCTATTATTTTTCATTAAATATTATACATGCTTCTTCTCATTACGAATTTCATCTAATTTTTATTCTCAAACCCCCGTTAATCAATTCCAAATATAATTTGAAAATGACAAAAATTAACCGTGGTTCAGAGATTGTTTTTTCTTTTTGTTTTATTTTTATTTTTAATTTTTAATATTTATTTCATTTATTCATTTGATTTTTTGTTTTTTTCCTGTTTCAACCCCCCCAACGACGATATTCAGCATACAAAAGTTGCTTCTTTATTATTTATTTTTATTCCTTCTCTTATGCTAGTATAAGAGAAAAAAAAAAAAAAATCCCGCGGGGATTTTCTTTTCACGTATAGTATATTTCAGGTATGGGTAGGTACTTACTTACTATTCGCTTGCAAGAAAATAACCTCGTGAAGAGGCTTTCCCAGAAGTCTTGCTATCCAAGTAAAGTATAACAATAATGTAAGAAAAAATAATAAAGAGGGCAAGCTGTACATCTGGTGAAAGAAAGCAGAAGAAGAAGAAGAAGAAGAAGAAGAAAATAATAATAATTCATACAATAAGAATTTCATGTGTCTGCGTCTAATTTGAGCTGCGAATTAAATAAAATTTCAAAAACTTGAAATTATTGTTATTATTATTATTGAAATTTGTTTTTTTTATTTATTTATGAATACCTCAACCCTTTAACTTACAAATGATCGGAGAAAGAAATCGATATTTTGATTATTGGTAAAATTAGAATTTTTTTTAGTAAAATTGTTTGTGTGTTTTTTTTTTTTTTTCATTTTTCCTACACGTGTTAATTATCTGAGAAATAGATATCCCCTATCAGTAAAAATTTAGCCACATGCCTAGCTTCTTTCAGAAGCTACTTTACATCGAAATCAATCGTTCGGAGTATCAGCAGCGAAGGAATAAGAAGAAAAAAAAAAAAAACTTTATTCTTGATATACTTTATAGGGTATAATATACACCGAGAGTTATATATTAACTCAATACCTACATTGCGGTGGATTTATACAGTCATTGACTGTACTTTGGTATCTGGTTTAAAACGAGGTATAGGAAAATAGCTCTATATCCAGATCGTCAACAATATCGACTGAACGTTGTCACGATATACCGGTATACCGCAACGATTCGAATTACAATTGTGGAACGCGTTGGTAGGGTGTCGGGTACCAAGGGTTGCAAAAGGGGAAGATATACTGTAGTAGGTAGAACCGCTCAATTTGATTATATCAAATTATTACCTTGTTGTTTAGACACGCACATGTATTATATATATATAATATATATATGTATATTAGGGTGGTTCTTGGATACCAAATTGGCGAGTGAAGTATGGCAACCTTCAGACAAAAAATAAAATAAAATTGTCCCCAAATGTTAGATTTTTTTTTCAAATTCTAACAGGTGCCTAAAGAGTCCTGAAGTTTTCTCGTTTCTTCTTTGTTTTTTCAATTTCCCGGCCTTCCTCGTGAAATTTTACTTCGGAAACGACCTTCGGAATATAAAAAAAATCCCATCGTAAGGGTGCTAATCGAAAATTCTAATATTTTCGCGTAAAATTGTGTAAAAAAAATCAGGCTCAGGGGCTAACATCATAGACAGAATGACCAACAAAATTTCCTTGATTTTTTTCTATATAGTAGAATTTTTTGGAGCAAAATTGACCCAAAATCGAATGGGAAGAAAAAAAAATCATAAGATCCAATGTTATTTAAACGAGAAACTTCGAACCTCTTTAGGCACCTATTGGAATTTTTTTAAAAATCTAATATTTAGGGACAATTTTTTTTTGATTTTTTGTCTGAAGGTTGCCATGCTTCACTCCTCGAGTTGGTATTTAAGGACCACCCCAATGTATATACAGTACAGAAATTCAGGCTTGAAGTTCCGGATGTTCAAAATTCAAAATTTGTTTAAGACAATTCCGAATTTTTTCGAAACGTTTAAGTGTAAAAGATTAAAATTTCGAAAAGTTGGAATGCAGACATTTCAAAACTCCGAAAGTCCAGTTCCCCGAAAGCCAAAAAATCCGTAAAATTTCGGTCTAATTTCTCTAAATGTGAAGACAAAAAAATCATTCATAATTATTCTGATCGAGATCCTCTATTTTATCTACTTTGATCGATAAACTTCGTGGTGTACTTTCAAAGTTTTTTTCAAAATCTGCTGTACAGAATTTTAAAAAATTGTTAATCGGTGATAAAAATTGTTTGTCAAAAAGTTAGAATTTTTTCCTTTTTTCCCCTCGTGTGTATGTATATGTGTACGTGTGTGTAGGTATATAGAACGAAACGAATCTGATTAACGGATCCTGTAGGAGAAATGTAACCACGTTTTCTGGAAGATTTATGCTACCTGTTATCCCGTAGCCAACTCACGCTTTTCCGTCGACCGGCACGGTGTTATCTAGTCTCCCGATGTCGCAGAGAAAATCAGTTCTTTCGGTATAAAACAACCGAGAACGAGGGTCGAGAAGAACAGAACAACGTGTACACACATTCACCCACGCAACCCCTTCGTACGACCCACGATCAGACCAGCAAAAAGTCCAGAAAAACACATAAAACTTTTTTTAAATCTCGATACGAAACAAGATTTGGCATTGATTAACAGCTTTTTTTTATTGATCTGCATATATATATATATACACGTATATGTGATCAAAGAACTGAATGGGGGAATGAGAAATATCTAATTAAATTTAAATGAGAATTTTTTATTTTTTTTATTTTTCAGCTGAGTGAAGATTTTCAAATATATGAACAACAAAAAAAGGGAAAAGGAGTTTTTTTTTTATTTCTTCTCACGGGATTTTTTAGTGTCTCAAAAAACCCATACGAATGTCAGAAATAAAAATTAAATTTTATTTTTTCTCAGAAGCTAAATTTCAAATTAATGGAAATTTTTTCATGCACATCATCTTCATGCGAAATCCTATAAATTTCAGATTTTTATTATACAGCTGTTTTGGAGATTATTTTACGAACTCAAATTTCTAAATTTCAAAAATCGATTGAAAATATTCCAGCTCCTTGTATTCGCCGTAGGTATATGCTGGTATATACCTATATAGTATACTATCCAGACTGTGTATTTATGTACCATAAGCTTGCATAGTTAGCGAATATATAGACCGATTCGCAACCTAAGTTTACCTCACAGTTTGCTTACACAGGGCGGATATTGTGAATTATTATTAATTAATGATCAGTCGTTATCGCTGCCCGAAGATATTTTTAAGAAAAAAATGCTCACTTCAATTCGCATATTCGATCTTAGATCGAAAGAATCGCCAAAAATTGTCGGGAATTATAAAAGTCCGATTTTTAAATCGTAGAAGCAAACGTTCGAATCGATTTAAGATGTGGCGATTTTTCATACCCATTAATCCGGATGTAGAATCCTGTGAACTTAAGATTATTGTTTTTTTTCTTTTCTATCCACTCGGTTTCGAAATCATTCGATGAATTTAAATTCAGAAATGTCAAAAAATTGATCAAAAAAATATTCTATGATTGAGAAAAACCTTCGTAATCACATCCTTAATCAACTCGGAAAATATGATCTGACAGATAATTTCTATAATCTATATAGACGCTTTTTTTCGGATAAAAGAGGTCTTGAGAGCTTGAAATTCATTTTTTGAATGGTAATCAATAAATTTTTTTCTTCTTTCGTCTTGAATCTGATTGAAAAATTGAAAAGAGTGAAAAGTGGTGAAAAATGAGATGGACGTTAAAAAGCTTTTTTTTTTTTCAACATAGTTCAATGAATGATAAATTTATTAATCATTTTATTTTCGTATGAGATATTTTGTTTGTCGTTTCGTTCTTTTCACTATATAACCGCGATATGTCTCGTCAAAGACTAACCCTTACCGGTTACCTATATCCAAAAAGTTTGGTCTAACCCGTGTCAACGCCTACAGTGTCGTTTGGAACTTAGTGAAGGGTCCTGCGATTCAGGTGGTATATGTGCCTGGCTATAGACACCCCCTAAGAAAAGCTAGGCTTCTTTCCTCCTTTCCTTCTTTACTATTTTTTTTTTTTTTTCTTTTCGTCTTTTCCTCCGAGCGAGTCGAGCTTGTCTTTGAAAACATCGTTCTTTTCGCACCGAAGCTTTTCCCCGACCTTTTCTCCAAGCTCCCATCTCTCTTACGGAAATAAAAAGAGAGAAAAGAGAGAAAGAGAGAGAGAGAGAGAGGGAGTAAGGTAAGAAATTTTTCGAAGGATAGAATGGAAGAAGGAAAATGCGTGCCCCAAAAGCAAAGCGGAAAAGAAAAACTGCCAGGGCTTCTCTTTGGCGTGAAAGGAACGACAGCGGTCCGCGACCGCGATAAAAATACTATTTTTCCGGCCTCTGGGTATATATATATATATATATCTATAACTATATATACAAGAGGTATAACGTTATACTTTGTTGGCATCGAAATAAGCGCTTATAGGGTGTCCAAAGAATTTGTTTTTTTACACATTTTTACCCAATATCTTAAAAAAAAAAAAAAATGTATAATTTTTTCCCATAAGTTTTATTCAAAAATGAAATATCTTTACAAAAAATTTCTTCAATTATTAACTATTTTGAGAAATTTTCTTCACCCACTACATATATATAAGGAAGAGTGGGGCAAAATGGACCCCTTTGGGCAAAAAAGTTCATATTCATGCTCAAGTTTTTTCATCGTCAATCGTTTTTTATTTTTCAGTAGGCCATTTCGCCCCACCCTATCCTATAATATAATTAAGGTGAAATTATTTGAAGAAAGAATCTAATTTTTCTGTTTTTTTTTTTGATTTTTTCAAACAAATTTTTGGTATCTTTTTTTATTTCGCGAATATTTTCGTTTTTTTTTTCTTTTCTAGAGTTTGAGAACGAACACCCAGTGGACAGATGTTCATATGTGATCCTCTTCTCCTACTTTCTCAGCTCACTAAACCGCATCTTATTTGTTTTCCATCCTGTCGTGTACGTCGTGTTTCTATCTTGTTTTTAGTTTTCTTTTGGATCTTCATTGTACTACCTTACACCTATATACATATACATACATAGGTATATAAGTATATATGAAATGTACACATCCCTTAGCGCGAACGCGGTCAACGAGGCGAAATCGTATCCCGGGTATATAGTGTCGCCTCCGAAGAGGTACCGCGTTTATCATTTCTTTCCATTTTTTCATTTTCATTTTCATTTTCATTCTCATTTTTCCCCTTCCTTTTCCTTTTCCTTTTCCTTTTCCCTATCTACCTGTGCCTCGAGCACCTTTCATTTCTACCGTTTTATTTTTTTTTAAATTTTTTTATCTTCACCTTTTCCTTTTTTCTTCTCTTTTCTTTCCCATAACACTTCGCGTCGTGTCTGCATCAACACCTCGTTACAAAACTCCCCTCTGATATGGAGATAAACCGGAAATACGTACTCGCCTCTTTTTTAAAGTCTTATTTTATTCATTCATTCATTTAATTATTTACATAAAATCTTAACATTTTCATCGTATTATAAATAAAAGAAAAATTTCAAACTATACTCGAGTTAATAATATTATTTATCTAAGATATATATGAAACTACTAGAAATGTAGTTGTATAACCAATAATATTGCTTATAAAGTAATTATTAATTTTAACCACGTACCTACTAGCATTGGTATCTGTGCTTCACTACACAATACAATCACTGCCAATTGTTCTGGCAATAATTCTACAGATTATATTCTACATGCATAATATAATAGATATATAGGTATAACGGATGTGTATATATATATAATCTATTATCAAATATCTATCACATGTATATATCATTCATATAGAGTCTAACAAAACGTTCGCTAATTAGTTTCACTTTTCATCCCCTTGGTGCAATTTTATTCATTAATAAATAAACTTGAAAAATTATTTATCGAATTAAATGAGGAAATTAATTGATCGACATTTTACCAATACTGTAAAATAATTTATGAAGTAAAAAATAGAATAAAAAACTATGTCAATCTATTCAAATTATAAATCCACAAATACGTTATAAAAGTTTAAACTAAATAATTTTCAAAGCTTACAAACATCGATTCGTTTTTCCTTTTCTTATTTCCAATTTTTCTGGCTTATTTTGTGATTCAATTTGAAGCTTTTTTTTTCTTTATTTTAAGAATAACTCTATTGATATTGTCATGTCAAAAAAAAAACAAAAAAGGAAACAAAATCACGAGGATAATTTTTCTGAAATCAAAGCAGCACCACGATTCCTCGTTCAGCCCATAATTAATTAAGATAATAGAATCAAGGCGAGGAGGTAAAATGCCTGTAGAAGACGTTATGATATTTCTCTATAAATTACTTGGCTAAAATCTTCAAGTTTTCCAACCCCATCGTGTTTAACCAAGGGTCTACTAATTCTTTGCTTATACATAAGGTTGTACTAGCAACAAAACTTTCAAGCTCAAACCATCAACTGCATGCACGCCGTTTAATACTTTATTACATTTACCTATACTATAATAGCTACGCTTGTATACATCAACAAAGTAGAAAGTTCAAAATGCGTATAAGTATATTAGGGTGGTCCTTGTTCAGAGTTCGGCTGAATTTTTCTTCAACGAACGTTCCCCAATTTTCTTTTAGAAAAAGCATTTTTTTTTTTTTCTTAGCTGAAAAATGTTGGGGTTGATAGTCAGAAAATTTAAATCCATATAAAGTGGTAGTTATTGCGAATCGTCGGTGTAATTTTAGTGGAATAGGTAAACCCATACATACAGCTATGGGTATACTAAATTATGGACAGAGTAAACTAACGACTGTTTTCACGGCGTTATAGAGGCATGGAGAAGTTGCAAGCGTTGTAGTTTTCGGTATGGGGTACCTATAGGTATATTACTACCATGGGTGCAGGTCAAATCCTATATATTATATAGCCAATACCTTTACCTACATCTACATCTCTACATGAATACACCCAACATTAAACTACTATTCGAAAACTTGCCGATCAATTTCAAGGTAAGCTTCAAGGTACTAAAGATTTAACCCAGGATTTGACCCTTCTAAGGAACCAGGTCAAACACTTCTACAAACTAATTTACTTCATCTCTAAATCTGTAATCGATATTGACGTATGATTTCTTCTCTGCAGAAAACAAAAAAAAAAAAAAGAAGGGAAGATGAAAATGAATTTTTGAAAAAAGCTCATTTCCTTTTCATCTGATCTGCTTTCATCCTCTGTATAATAAGCCACCCTTTAGGATCGTGGATCGTAGTCTAAGGAACTGTTTTGCTCCGGCTAACCAGTGATGGAATTTCGTTGTGGTCAAGCTTCGTGAAGCAGAGGCTTAAGGCAGAACAATTTCGTGGGAGGTAAAGGTAGTGGAAAGAGTTAGGAATGTTTACTGTTAAAGCTTGGAGAACAGATACTGACGGTTATACTGTTAGAGGAAACGCTATTTTAGGTAACCTGGGGAAATTCGCAAGGGAGTAGTAGGAGTCATCGAAGTTGTTCGTTGCCCTTTGAGTTAGAGCTTTTTATTTTTTTTTGTTTAAAAAATGTATATTTTATATATTCGATGTTGTTAAATCGAATTAAAAACCCGATTGGTATATATATAATAGAAAATTATTTTTTTATCACAAAGCCGGATTTTATATACTAAATTACGTCACCTTTGACCAAAGGCTAAGGTCAATTGATAGCGATAGAGATTGACGCAAGATCAAACGTAGATTCCTCCAGACTCCGTTTGCTACCCCTAAAAAAAAAAAAAAACTCCGAACTGTACGGTGGTCGTATAAAACGGGGGAAAAAAGGTTTTGCTATGAACAAATGATGGGACTCGAGGAAATTCGCTGAAAAGCTTTTGAATCGGTAAAATAAGGTGAAAGAAAAAGAAGTCAAAGAAGAAGAAGAAGAAGAAGAAAAAGTAGAAGAAGTAGAATAAGAATAATAAAAGGAAAGAAAACTTTTGCAGGATCAATGCCTGATCCTAAACTGCAGACGTTGAAAGTTTGGTGAAGTTTTTCTTTTTTGTTTTTTACAAATTGATTGAAAGATCTTTACGTCTGGTTTTTGAGGGTAGTTCATCTACCTGGAATCGAATTTCAAGATATAAAACACAGAGCCAATCATACAAGCCTATAGAAAACTACCCTCTCCTATTTTTTTCTTTTTTCTATACGGAGAGAAGAAACAATAAAAAAAAAAAAGGGAAAGAGAGAGAAAGAGATAGATAGGAAAGAAAAAAACTGAGGTAAATAGAAGAAGAAGAAAAGAAATGGGGATGTGGATTCTAGGTGACGTAGCTATGGGCTACACTTCAGCCTCTTTCTAGACACTTTCTAGCCGTAACATCAGGCTTGTTTCGTTCTCGTACGTGCATTGCATGAGCTTCTAGCGTATCTCCTGCAATATAAATTCGAATAGGAAGTATAGCAGACGTTCTGCAGTGTTACTCTAGAGATACCTTAGTTACGTGACTGCGAATTGAATATCGTCAATTTTATCTTACAGAAAATTTAGAAGATCGAAATTACCGCACAGATTTCGTACGCGGATGCGATTTACCGATTTTATTTTACCCGATATATTTTTAATCACACACCAAAATTTGTAAAAAAATTTTAAAAAATTTAAAAAAAAGAAAGGGGGATAGGCTTTCATCTTTTTTTTTTTCTTTTTTCGAAGCTTTAGCTCTTTATGGTCTCGTTTAACTTCAACGTTTAACTTCGCCATCCCCTACAGCCTTCTACAGAGTAGAGTTTGGGTAAAGCAAAGAGCCATAAGTTGTGGGAGGTACGTATTGTTTGGACCGTTACAAAAGTTACGATATGAATTTCCTTAGCACCTTATATTCTCATGGCACTTGGAAAAGCTTGTAATAAATTATAATCAGGAAAATAGGCTTTTGTTATACACGAGTTGTAGTCATTTTATAAAAGGCCAAAAATTTTCTCATCCGTTCACGTTTTATCATTTAGGTAGTTGTAAGGTATGTCTTGTATAGAATTTAAGGTCAACCCTTCATCGAATATTTCCAACGTCATATATAGGATAAATTTATGTCCATAGATTTTTCTTTCTTTCTTTTTGTTTTTTTTATTACAGAATGTGTTAAATTATTCGGTTGAATAATTACGCGGAAATGTTTCGAGATATTTTTTTACTTTTTTTTTTTTACCTGTAATTTTTTTAACGGGTGAGGAAATTAAACTGGGAAAAAAAATATATGACGACGAGTTGAATAACGGAAAGCTAGGTAATCTGGGATTTCGTAGAACCCTGATACGCGATGAGGGGTAAAAAGCATCTAAATCCAGGTGCTTTCATCCGCGATGTGAAACCCGCTTAATTTCCGAACTTGTATCGCTCGATAAAATTCCAATTCATGTAATAAAGCGCCAGGTTCAAACATCGAAAGCTTATATTCATTTTCTCGTGCAATTTACCTCGTCAAATACATCCGGACAATTTTAGCCAAACGATATTATATTACATATTAGGGTGCTTTTTTTGGAACGACTATTTTTTTTTTTTTTCAACTTTTTATTGAAAATCTTGTAGTAGACGTCGAATAAGGAATCCTGTACAATTTTTAGCTCTTAATTCCAATTTTAAGCACTCGCACTCTTCTTTTTAAGTTTTCCCATGCTAAAAGCACGTAAATATTACTCCTTTTTCTTTAGCTGCGCACAACTCAGCCGCATTTCAATGGATTGTTCTCATCCAAGACTCATTTGACAGAGAATTTAATGTTCTTCAAAAGTGCCCATGATAGTTTGATTGATTTGAAAATATTGGACTTGACATTTTGGTAGAATTTCATATTCCAAAAAATCAACGTCCTTATATCTTTGGAAATAGTGGTTTGAGAGACTTTATTCATGGGACTTTTTTATAGAGAAATAAATTTCCTACAAAATTGTCAAAAAGTTTTTTTCTCCAAGTCCAACTGTTTATTCGCCCACAGTGAAAAAGAAGAATTATGCATAAAATCGACTTTGAAGGCTCACACAGGTGCAGCGGTTGAAACCATAGCCAAACAACCTGAAACACTTTTGAAGAACACTAAATTTTCTGTAAAATGATTCTCGGATGAGAACAATCCATCAAAATGCGGCTGAGCTGTGCGCGGCGAAAGAAAAATTCGTAATGTTTACATGCTTTTAGCATGGGAAAACTTAAAAAGAAAAGTGCGAGTACTTAGAATTGGAATTAAGAGCTAAAAATTGGACCGGATTCCTTTTTCGACGTCTACTATAAGATTTTCAATGAGGAGTTGAAAAAAAGAAAATAGTCGTTTCAAAAAAAGCACCCCAATACATACATATGTAGTACCGTGTGAAATAACGGGGTCGTAAATGATTTTTTCGCTAAACTTGATCGTCGTATAATTTCATGTACAGAAATTGATTTATATACAAGCGATTTTGTTTGATACTCGAATATATCTAGTATACTCGCTTAGACTTAGACGCGGTTTGTGTATTTTGTGCAACGAAAGTTTACTTTCTTTATTTTCTATACGTTTTTACCAAACTCTTATAGTTGGTTGGCACAAGGAAGTAGGTATAAGGTATAGCAAAGAGTGGCAAACTGAAGAGGCAATTGAGTTCCAATCGAAAAGGTCGACAGGTTGCGTCCGCCTGGAACAAAACTCGAAATCGAATCCGAACCAACCGAGGCTGAAACTCTTGGCGAACGAGTCTTGCCTGTTCTATTCCACTTTCTGAGGTTTGGCTTTCGCCGAGATTCACAATTATACCAAACTAGCCCCATATACTATATATACATATATATATATATATAAACCTATGTATAGAAAAGAATCGCGAATCGTAGTATAACTGCAAGAATCGCTATGTGCAAGTTTTCCGCTGCCTTCGAAAATTTCCTCAACTTTTATCGTCTTCAAAACTCTATAACGAAAAATGATTAGAATTTTCATCGAATAGATATTAAAAATACATAATTTCATAAGTTTGACAAAAGTAGGAAAGATGAGATCTGAACAATCTAAATAATTATAAAAATATATTCAATTTTCATTAACGGGGGGTTGTATTACTTTCCTTTTTTTTTTTTTTCATTTATTTTCTTTTATCAAAATTAGTTCAGAGTGAAATAAAAATTGCTAAGGAATATCAGGAAATTCCTATCTATTATTTTATTTGTAGTATAAAATTTTGTAAAGATTATAGACTAAAAAAAAAAGATAAAAACGCCTTTTGTAATGGAATAATAATTATTAAAACTACTTGAACGATTATCTTTTACAAATTTTGACGCGGAGGGAATTGAGCAGAGCATCCATATCTACTAGCGTGTATTTTTATAAATATATTTTTCTTATTATACCTATTCATTTTTTCATGATTTTTTTCATTTTTTTTTCTTTTTTATTATATCCGTATGTATAAGTGCACGGAAAATATAAGCTCAACGCAGCGTATCCAGAAGGGTACACTTCAGTTTTAATTGTTGAACGAAGCACTCAGCCGTTGCAGAGCAGCTAGGGGTCCCATCTTTTGTACTGTAGGACTCGACGAGTTCGGTTATACGTACATACATACATATATATACACATATAATATAATAATGGTATATGTATATACGAAACGAGGTATTATATCCGGCTTCACAGCCCCAAGTATTATATTCTGGCATATAGTTTGAGTAATAAGTATTTATGTATATAGTGGTGAAAAAAAAAAAAATAATAATAATAATAATTCAAACCAAACCCTCCGTATAAGGTCCTAAGAATTATCCACTTTATTCAAAATCATTTCTAATTAACTGCGTAAAGGTATAATTCAGATTTTCAAGTGTCTCAAAAAAAGAGAAATAATAATGAAATTGAAAATTATTCAAGGATTTTACGCTCAAATTGATTAAGAGCAGAAAATGCTCTGCTATTATTTGAATTATTAATGAATATTGAGATAAAAAAAGAATTTCATTGACGTAAGTTTGAGAATTATATTTGCGGAAAAACAGAAAAAATGAAACGAGACCAGTTCACTGTATATAAAGAGATTTCTAAATTACCTGAATAAACTAGGATAGGATCAAAAGTATTTTACACGCAGGATTTTTGAGAATTCATTATAGTTTCTAATTCAAAAAGTAAAGAAACAAGAAAAAAAAACTATAATGAACTCGATGTATGAATTTTTTTGTTAATTTTTGCCCCGAATTTGTAACCCTATTACGTACCGGGGCGGGGGATGCAAATCTCTATTCTACTATAACAGAGGAATCGGAAAGTGCGAAAAGACTTTATTAGAATTTGGCACAGCTGAACGAATCTGGCTTGGAAAACAAGTTTGTCAAATGTCCAGCTCTAACGGATTCGGCTGGTAGTTTATATAAAAATATAGGCGAAAATGTATGTATAACTACTACATTTACTGCCCAAATAGTCATAGATTATTTTCACGCAAACTACCCCATCCCTTATGGATAAGAAATCTCTCTCTCTCTCTATATATATACCTATGTATGCGAATGGAAATAAAAATACGATCCAAAGTAACCGCAAAAGTTTTTTAACAAGATTTTTGGAGCTATTCGAAAAGTATACGTATATATATACATATATATTATATACATAGGCGTTTGAAGGGTGCAGGAATTTCCAATAAGTGGTTTAATTTCCCTGTGTTAATGGCTCTCGCCGATCGTACAGCTCCCTGAAAGAGAGAGAGAGAGAGAGAGAGAAAAATATTAAGTTCGAGAAAAGAAAGTTGCAGGAAAAACTTTTTATTTTTTTGTTTCTTTTCTTACTTTATAAAATATACAGTTTTTGATTTTAATTTTATATTTTTTCCTAGTGCACAGGAGTTAAGACCTGATCCTTTTATGCGGATAGATTTTATTTCCGATTACGAAGAAAAAATAAGGGATGTGAGACCCGCTATTTTTTTATTATATATAGTCAGCTTAATGGGGAGACTCTCAGCTTTATATAATTTTTCAGTAATTTACTAATAATATTTCGCGAGCTTTCAGATTACAATTTATAGTTGTAGGGGTGTAATAAAAATAGACATGGGGGGGGGGGGGGGGGGGAAATTTCGATAATTGGGGTGAGGGTAGTGCCAGAGATGAAGACGGAGGTGGAAGTGAAGGTGGAGATGGAGAATCGCACTAGCTGCTGCTCAGAGTAATTTAATCAGTAATAAGATAAAATATCAGTCGAGTGGAATAAAACCCCTAGCAGAAGACAACGTTTTTTTTTTTTTTCTCCTAATACTGCCCCCGCTGCTATACTCGTTACATTTCTTTCTGTCTCACCATCAAATTTTACTACGTCGTGCTTTTCTTTTCTTTTTACACTTTTTTGTTCTTTATTTTATTTTATTTTATTTTATTTTTGATTCTTTTTATTTTATTTTATTTTTTTTCAAGGGTAACTTCGCCGAACTGTTAATTCCTGACAAATATCAAGAAGATACTAAGAACGAATTTTTACCACCCAATTTTACGCATAAGGTGTTGACGTTTTTATTTTTTTTATTTTTTAGTTCATTTCTAAAGAAAGAAAAACCGTAAAATTACGATTTTCTTTCTTTCTCAAGCTTCTCGAGATTTTTTCAAGATAGTTTTGCATTTTTCTATCTACTCCGTTAGAAATGATCAGAACTGTGACCGAGCAGATTTTTAAAGGTAGTGAATTTTCCGTGTCTTCGAAGCCGAATCTTTTATCGTATAAAACGAGAAAAAGCTCTCGACGGTAAACCAAGCGGGGGAGAGAGAAAAATACTCCGAGAGGGCCAAAAGTGGGGCGTAAAGAAGCTACCCTTACGCCCGGAAGCTACGACTTGCTATGGATTGAAAAGCAATTGAAATTATGCCGAACTCGTGGTTATCCACTTACCAGATAATTCCTTCAGTACTTATCCACCAGTTATCAGCTTTAGCTTCGTTACTTCGAAAATTATTCCCACCCTATCGTAAACTTTTTTCTTTTTCTCTTTTTTTCATTTATCCTCCGCAATTTTTATCCTTTGAACAAAATTCTACTATCCGTATATACTTATTGTAATCGCGGTTTTAATTTACGATATAAAAAAAAATTAAATTAAATCAAAATTAAAAAAACCCAAAAACAGTATCCTTCTTGCTTCGGACACCCCCGATCGATCTCACGTACCTATTAATTATTCAGGTTTAAATTCTTGGAAAGTGTATTAGGCCGATCAAACTTATTGAGATTCAGTCCGTTTCTTCGGTGTTGAAACTGGGTATAATGTGTAAATATATATATGTATATTTTAGCTGCGGTTATATATGTATATATATATATTTTATACATAGGGGGTAGATACTGCAGCGGTGTAAGTAAGTAAGTATAAGTAAGTAAGAGCTGAGCTGAGCTTCTGTTAACTATATATATATATATATATATATATATATATCGTTGTATATAGGTATAGTTCTTATAGGTGGATGTTGAAACGTGATTTAAATAACAATTTCACTTTTCCCCCTCGAATCTGGTCGTTGAAGCAGACGCGAGCCACGAATAAGGAAGCCCAGCAGACCTTTTCCCTTTTAGCTGAACGTAACGCTTTGCTGACGGTCTTTCTCACCCTCCTAACAGTATCCGAGGTCTAAAATCCCGTTTAATCGTCTCCTCCGCGGTCTTGTACCGTAATGGAAAAATCTATAAAATCAATTAGGAATCCGCGATTTACAAAGAGACGGTTTTCAATCGTAAACGATCGTTTCAGCCCCGTGAGTAAAACACAGTTTTACCCATTCAGAAATCTTACGAGTGTTCGTACCACATCGATATACTCATATCTCAATAGATATTCGGAGTATCAATGTATCTAATTTATTTCGAGAATCGTTATGGTTAGGTAAAAAATTTGTTAACATAAAATACGCGGCTTATAAAAAGCCATATTTTTTTCCTCAAGTATATTTCTATAAAACGAACAACCGCTAAGATATTTGATAAATGAAAGAGCAAAAAGGAAAAAAATACATATTGTGTGTATATCGCATAATCTTAAATCCTCAAAATCGTTGATTAATTAGCGTGAGTCAACCGTTGAAAAGCCACTGGGTGTACCTAAGTGATTTTTCGATAAAACCCTTACTCTCGCTAACTTGCCCCAGTTTTATACGCGTAAAAGCTCTAAGCCCGGGGGTTGAAAGCGAACTGGTTGCTGGTGTTGATCGCAAAACCCTTCGTCAAACCGCTCCGCACTCTGCCGGATTGATGCGGGAGCAAACTTTTCAATACTTTTATTTCTTTGTCTAGAGAGTTTTAAGGGAAGGTAAGGCAAGGCAAGGCAAGGTAAGGTAAGGTAAGGTAAGGTAAGGTAAGGTAAGGTAAGGGTGATTTGGTTTCCAGAGAGTAAGGGAGGTGAAGTTCTTTTACGGCTGTATACCACCGCGAACTAGTAATCGATATCCGACCATTTTCAACCCCTCGACATTTTGCGGAGTTCTTCGAGTGTATATTCGATGAGTATAGCTAGGAGTAGGGTAGGCAAGGTACTCGACTTTCACCTTTGTTTATAATTTGTAAATTAATAAACTATTTTCTGTTACAACAGCTCGCAACCCCTATACGTCGTCGTACCCGCGGCGTTGCACTGTATAGAAAACGTTAATTACAATCTTGTTCGGGGGTGTTGAAATACTCGACATCATTTCTACCCCAATAAATATTACATTTGATTATTAATTAGGATTTTAACAATAATAAATATAATAATAATAATAACAAAATTGATAATAATTTGAGGGATTTTATATGTATATATATATTTTTTCTTTTCTCTTGAAATACGGGGTATATTGGTATATATAACATATATATATATATAAGCTGTGCCAGGGCTAATGCGAGTTATTTTTGAAACACTTCTTTTCGCTCAGCATCCAGTTGATTCAATACTGCAGCTGGTATCTTAAGCGATGGAATTGTTCTAGATTTTTTTTTTTTTCTCTGCTGTGTTTTCTTCCTCTCTATATCTATTTTCTTTTCTTTTTTATTTTTTCTATCACACGGTGGAGGAAACTAGCTACGAGATTCTGAAGTGTTTAACGATATTTTTCTACTCACTGTAAATCGTAGGGTGTTTTAGATCTCCGGTTTAAAATTAATATAGATAAGCGATTAAGTACGAGTCGAACAAATCGAGTAGGTGTATAGTAGAATAATAAAAATGAAGAAAAATAAGGAAAACGTAAAGTAAAGCAAAAAAAAATATAGTAATATGTCCAAGACGAATTTAATTGATATTAAAAATTCTTAAAAAAAATTTTTTCTCCATTTTTTCTTTTTTCAAATTTATTTCTGTCCTATTCCTTCAGTCACGAAGATGTGAAATTTACTGGCTAGTGTTTTTTCGAATTTCATAACGGATGGATATACAGGCGAATAGCTTTTTTAATAAAAACGAAAAAAATTCTTTTACTAAGCATCGGAGAATCTCGAATGATATTTTTATTTCACATTTGTTCGTATCAAAGGTTGGAATTTTTCTTTCTCATTCGATTCCCCTACTGCATGATAAATTTACAAACAGTAGATATGAATATGGAATTTTTTTCTTTTCTTTTTATTCAGAGATACGTATGCCTAGATCCGAGCTAGACTTTTTTTTTTATCTTTATCTTTATAGGTATCTATTCACAGAGTTTTTTTTTTTTTTTTGTTTCTTTCAATTGAATATTGACTGTTTTACAAAAAATTTGGAAACAAAAAAAAAAAAGAAATAAATTGTCCAGACTAAAATGAAACAAAATTTAGGAAACAGGGTCGTAAATTTGCCAGATATTTTCTTTCTCACATTTTTACGAGGCATTACAGTCATTTTTCATTTTTTTTTTTTCTTCTAATCAATAGCACCGCGATTTTAATGGACCAGAAGTTTCTGAAGCTCTGTTATTCACTTATTTTTTTTATTTTTTTTATTGAAATATGAAACGAATAAAATCTGGTATAATTTTTTTTTTTTTTTTTTCTAATTGACCATAATTACAGTTCTGTGATTTATATTGATCTATATTATCCCTCCGAGTCTGTGGGAGTACTGAAAAAAAAGTAATAATGAACTGTGCATATAATTTAATTGGAGAAAAATATAATGGAAGAAAAATAAAATAAAATAAAATAAAGTAAGAACCCTGTGCAGGTAATATCCATATTTCTTTCCGTGAGATATTCCATCCGACTTCCCATATTTCATGTCTTGGAGTAAAAATTTCAACCTTTAAGATGAAAATGTTAAAATCGATTTCAGATTCGGTCAACCTTATCTCAACTAAAGATGAAAATTTTTCATAATTAAAAAACTGAAGTATAATATTAATAATAATATATATAAAAAGTACATTAGGGTGGTCCTTATTTAGGGCTCGGACGAATTTCAGAATCAAACGCTTCCCAAATCGGTTCAAAATAATTAAAAAACAATTCCCTAATTTTTGCAGATTTTTATCTCAACGTTAAATATATATTTTTATCGTGAGACTAATAATTAAAAAAAAAAAAAAAATCTGTAAGTGCGAAATTTGAGTGGTTATAGATTCTTTTTTATTTTTTCTTCGTATGTATTACTCGTCGTCGTAATATTAAATAGTGAATTATTAATACATAGAGATTTCAGATCCGTTTTTAATGATCATTTAATTTTCAACGTGAGCGAATTTGATGCGACTGGGTAGATTAATTTCGTCAAATTACGAATTCTGTTGAGTTAATTGCGAAAATTTTATTTGCAGTTTCAATAAATCCCTTTTATGTGATATGTGGTATTGCATGGATTATGAAATTTCGAACTTTATTATATAGAACAAATAATTTCAGATACTATATCGATATTAGCTATCGCCTGAATTACTATTCTGATTATTTTCAAATTAAATCACTTTATGGTGATGAACGTGAAAGATTGTCACATAATATCTCGTTAAATTTAAATTTTCGTCTTCAGGTTAAAAAAAATTTGAATTCAAATTTTTCGCCGAAGATAATAAATTTCTTTTTTCGTCCACCTATTACGAATAAAAGATCATATTTTCCGAGTTTTCTCAATCATAGAATATTGTTTTTGATCAATTTTTTGACATTTCTGAATTTAAATTCGTCGAATGATTTCGAAAACGAGTGGATAAAAAAAAAAAAAACAATAATCTTAAGTTCACAGGATTCTACATCCGGATTAATGGGTATGAAAAATCGCCACATCTTAAATCGATTCGAACGTTTGCTTCTACGATTTAAAAATCGGACTTTTATAATTCCCGACAATTTTTTGCGATTCTTTCGATCTAAGATCGAATATGCGAATTGAAGTGAGCATTTTTTTTCTTTAAAATATCTCCGGGCAGCGATAACGACTGATCATTAATTAATAATAATTCACAATATCCTCACTGTGTTAGCAAACTGTTAGGCAAACTTAGGTCGCGAATCGGTATATGTATTCGCTAACTATGCAAGCTTATGTACATAGATACACAGTCTGGATAGTATATTATATAGGTATATACGAAGTGCGTATATGGAAAGCTAAAGGTATAGGTAGGACCCAACGCCAAGCGCTTTCCCCTCGGTCGAAGCTCAGGCACTAGGCAGTCAATATTGAAGTTTCGACATCAGAAACCTCGACCGTAGAATTATTATCTCGAAAAGGGGTTTCCCGAACGAGGGGAAATCGAGAAACTGGTTGGTTCTCGATTCTGCGTTAGAAACAGCTGACGTTCTACGTCGGAGCTTTTTTTTTTCAAAAAGTTAACTTCGAGTTCTATCCTCAGGCTTTACTTTTCTCATGAAAAATATCTGAGAGTCCAAAATCCGATTACTTCGTTTCTTTCACGATTTTTGAATTCTGTTTCTTTCTTTCGAAAATAATCAGTGACTCGAATGAGGAAATTCAAGTTTCTCTTTTTCCATCTTTCTTATTTTTATTTTTTATTTAATAACTACGATTACACCCTTGCGCGATGTAATTACGTATCAACTCGGCGTCAATTAAAATAATTATCGCGAAAAAAGTATCTTTTCATTTCATTTTTTTTTATTTTTCATCATCCCTGTGAAAAAAAAAAAAAAAAAACGCAACGAAGTAGTTGATTTCTTCAATTGAAAGAGATTTTTTTTTTTCTCCAGTATCTAAGGGAACAAAAATAATAAATAAATAAATAAATAAATAAATAAAAGCTGGAAGGTTCTTGTTTATGAAAATCCAATTTTTTTTTTTATTTCCGCTCTAGGCGCGATCTTAACGCGCCCTCGCAACCCCCGTCTTAGTTATCGTTCGCAGTCTTACATCAGAGGAGGTAACGTGGGCAACAAGTTGTGATCGTGCGGTAGAAGTCGAGGAGAAGGTCGTGTAGGTCGGCAAGGTACTTGAGGGACTGGTTTTAGGACCTCCTAACGTTTATAGCAACCAAGAAGAAACCGCAACAAACCAGTAATAACAGAAATAAAAATGTAGTCGGTGAATTTTATATTTCGAATTTATCTCATTTTTGTAAGAAAAAAAAATTAAAAAAAAAAAAAAAAAAAAAAACAGAATTTTTCTCATACAATAATAAATTGAACTATTATAATATATGAAATAATAAAATGAAACTAGATGAAATTGGAGCTTGTTCAAAAATCAAATGAAAAGGGATGGTGAAAAAAAATTAAAAAAAATTTCTAGAAATTTTCACGATTATAATTACGAAAATAAACTCTCGGCATATTTCATTTTTACATTTAACTATATATGGGGATGAAAAATAATTTGAAATTTGATATTCGATCAACAGAATACATATATATGTATATCGTTCGTTGATTATATACGTATACGTATAGCTTAGGGTATGTGAGCTATAGCTGTATATATATGTATGGGTTTTAATTTTGATGAGAAGAAAAAAATATAAAGAAAAATAACAAAATTTACCCAGCGAACCACAATTATACATGTATTACATACCTACCCTGATATTTGGGGTCTGGTCTCACACTGGTTGGGTTTAAAGAGCCCTCCGAAAAAATAAAGGAGTAAAAAAAAAAGTAAAATAAAAAAAAAAAAACACATAAAGGGTAAGAAATATGAATTGAAGAGTAAAAACAATGACTGCTTTAAATGATAATAATTATTATTATTTTTTTTTTCTTTTTACACACTTTTTCAATTTTTCTTTTTGGCTATTCACTATCTGCTTCACACACTCTCTTTCGGGGGGCGAGGGGGTTGAATAATATATTATAATATCGAATTTTCGATTTTTCGTTATAAACTTAGGCTTTTCTTGTCTCGTTATACGTAACATAAGCTCTACGTCAAGCCAGACCGAGATTCTAGTTGGAATGTTTGTGAACTATCTCACGATCTCGGGAATCTCAGTTCTATACCATTAATTATCAAGTTTGTTTGGTGTCAACCTAACCGAACCCTAGTCTTACTCACTCAGCTACCCTTATACGACGTTTGAGAATCGTCGAGGTTTCTTATTGTCCGAAATTTCTTATAGGTATTAAATATATAAAAAATGAATTTTTCAATTCGAATTAAACGATCCTATTTAAAATATATGCTATTAATTAACCCTCAAACACCACACTTCCGGAACCAAGCGTAGCTACCACACTGGGTTAGCGTAACCCAGCGTTTTGTCTTGCAAATATTTCGGCATCCAATAAACCGATTTGGATGCTTTTTTTTTTAATCAAATTGTCAAACAATCAGAGAAAAAAATATCTACAGAAAAAAGCAATGGCTCTCATAGCTTTTAAGATATATGAATAAAACTTGGAGAAAATGTTTTCAAATTTTGAAGTTTTAATAAAGGACTGGGTTATAATAACCCAGTGTGGTGTTTGAGGGTTAATAATGAATTTTTTTTTACACTCGGCTATGTTTTTCTCAATTTCGCGAAATATTCAATCACTAATATTATTTTTATACGCATAACTTTTATACCTTGTATATATATCACTAACTCGCACTGCATGGGGGCAAAATACCTGCAGTTTCTGTTATAAAGTTATATATTATTTTTCATTATGTTGTATTCTACGTATCCAATTAACTATGAAAATTAATTGTATAGCTACAGGCTATCGCAACGAGCTGATGTAGATTATTAAAAAGTTATAATATTTAATTTATTATTATTATTTATTATTTATTATTTTTTTATAATTCGTAAAAGTCTGTAATACAGGTGCAAGCTCATGTTATAGTTTGAATTAATATTACCTTCTGATTTTCGAATGAAAAAAAAAAAAAAACATTATTTCGTTGTAAAATCTGTCGAATTTTGATGAAATATCTACTACTACAAGTAAGGGGTTTACCAATTTTGAATTGAGATCAATAGAATTGAGATAGAAACCCGAGGTTTTGACTAAAAAACATTTTTTTGTTTATATATTTGGAAACGTGCCCTGGCACACATGAGAGCATTGAAATTAAAAAATGAGGAAATTAAGAACCACCCTGATATACATATTATGTATGTATGTATACGTATGTGTGTATGTATGAAACACGTCGTTTTAATTCTGTAAGCAAAGGTACCGATCGCTAGAAAACTCATTAAAATTTCACCCGTAATCACGAAACCCGTGTGTGGAAAATTGGAAAGTAATTGAACGGCCAATTTCGTTCGTTAATACGTATATAGGTATATGTACAGTTCGGTCTTCGATACATATATACTTACGTAGATACACTTGTATGTATATCGTATAATTAGTCGATAGGAACAATTAGAACAAAATTTCGTTTAACCAGCATCGTGACATAATTTGAATAATATACTTTTGACTATTAATTAATAAACTCGTTTAAACTGTCACTAGATTATTGAGTTTAATGTTAACGGTTAATTAATTTTCTACTTGAATATTGCAATTGACAATAATTTATATAGTAAAAAAAAAATAAGTATATATATTTAGTCCAGGGAATATTTGTAGGTAAAAACGAGAAATAAGGGGTAAAAAAAAAGAAAATCATGAGAAAATAAAAAGGGAGAAGGGAAAAAATTTGTAATAAAAAATGTAAGAGCAACAAAAGCTTTAACGTGGGATTTTTATTATCTCATGGACATTGTTTCATCTGGTTTAAAAGGTCGTAGAAGTTGCCCGCGTCTCTGTAAGGGCCTCGTTGGGAAAATGTTCAGGGTTATGTCTCGGCTATATTAGGGGTAGGTAGCCCGTACCTACCTACCCACTCACCCATCCACCTTTTCCTTCAAGCCTTAGTGAGCTGGCCTTTGGCGTTGAAACGGGTCGCTTTGGGTTTAGTCAAATGTTGTGGCACAAGCGATGGGTTTCTTGTGTTTCGTCATCTCTCCCTTAGATTAAACTACGTAACAGCCACGTTAATTATTTTTCTTAACACGCTGTGAGTAAGGTTTAATTTTCCGCACGATTCGGATGTGCGATGAAAATTCAATTTCACTCGTGTTATGTTGAAAATAAAAATCCGATACACTCGCTAAATATGATTTTATACTCGTGTGATTTTCACCCTTTGTTTAGTCCGGGCGAGAATCAACACTTTCGCACTAGTATCGAAAAGTACTTTTTTTTATTTTTGTTTAAAATGATTTTATGGCTGATTTTCGAAAATGAATTTCCGAATCGAATGACTTCCACTTATTTAACTCATCCACGTAATTGGGCTTACATTCATTATTATATTCTACGCTTGTACAGACCTAAGGCATAATATCTTAGCTTTGAACATCGCGTCGGCAAGGCAAAGGGGTGGAGAAGCCCAGTGGATTTTAAGGACGAAGACAGACAGAGGGGCCGAAGAGGGAAAGGAAGATGAATATTGTCGAGATAATGAAAACATTGGGGAGTAATTATTTGAGCTCCAGAGACCCCGACCCAACCTAAACCACCCCTAACCAACCACGGGTGGTAACGGGCTGCTACCAGACGTCGAGAAACACTATAAACGAACCTTCAACCGGCGTGTGAAAAATATCTTGAAAAAGGAAGAGGAAAAGAGCGAAAAGGGGGCAAAAAAAAAAAATTAAAATAAGGCAGCCTAAACAAAACACCTCCGTTTTCTAATTTAGATTAATTTCTTTGCTTAATTAGCCACAATATATATATATATGAGTGCAGTTTGCGTTAATGGATTAAAAAAATTATTACACCTTATAGCCTGTATCAAAGTTATATTGAAAATAAATAACATTTTTATTTTCCCTCGGTTTTAATGATTCGATGGTTGTTCAATTATTATTCTCTTCCCTGATTTCCTTTTTTTTTTTTCCATTTTATAGATTCGTTTTTCATTTTTATTATTTCAAACCTATCTACTCAATAAACCAACCCCCCTGTTTTTTTCCACGAATATTCATATGCCCTCAGTCTATCTGCATATAGCGCCATTTTGATTTCATTTACTCACCTATCTATACACAGTTATTTTTTAGTCTATTTAATCCTCGATTCTAAATCCAAAAAATACAAATAATTTTGTTTCGTCAAAATAATAAACTACTCAGGGGTAATTAAAATAATTATATGGGGTCCTCTGTACTCTTCCTCTATATATAAATCAATTTATTCATTTATTTATGTACATATTACGATCTCATCAAAAAATGAGCTATACCTATTTTTTTTTTTTTTTTTTGATAGCCCGGTCGTATTATATGTCGGTAATAAACCGTTGATTTGATCATTGGTTTTATATATATACTATATAATATATATATGTATGTATAGATATTTTTGGTAAGGGTTGAAGGATAAAATCGCCTCGTGACGACAAAAGGAAAGTATTTTTGGTTTCGTTGTTGTTATACTATTATATGTACTATATATATAGCTACGGAGGTTCTAAATTATTTAAAACAATAGGAAAACACTGGGGGCCATCTAGTCTGGATAAGTTATCTCGAGGTGGCAATTTTACTTACTAATTGTTGTTTTAACGACGACGTTAATTCTCCGCCTTTAAACCATCCCCTGCAACCCCTTATACATAGCTATACTATATACACATATACGAATACATATACTATACATACCTATATTTTATCCAAAATTTTTCCCCGATGTTTAATATACTTATATACATTATATATATATATATATAGCTTTGCTTTCCGCACTTGGTTGTGAAGTTTTCGCTTTCTTATAACAAATTCTAACTTTATCTTTCACGTCTTCTATAATAATTTATTCCGAAATAAAGTGACGTCGAACTTTTTGAAAAGGCTCAAAAGTGATTACACTCTCTCTCTCTCTCTCTCTCTCTCTCTCTCTCCCTTGTGGTTATTCTATACCCACACAGTCATAAAATATATCCTATAACTACGCTCAAAGGGTTCTATGTAATAAACTTTTAAATTATTATCAAAGACTATTCAAGTAGGTAAGGTATACCGGGTTAATAAATTGCTTGAAAATAAAGCATGAAATTTTTGCCCCGCTAGAGGTGCGTAAAGTAAAAAAAAAAAAAAAAAGAAGAAAAAGAAGAAAAAAATTAAAAAAAGGAAATAGAGATGGAAAATAACTCTCGACAGAGGTGAAAATCTCATCTGCAATTTTAATCAAAATTGAAACTAGGCTTTCCTTTTTTTTTCTTTCTTTTCTTTCTTTCTTTCTTTTTTCTCTCTTTTTCAACCTTGTTTATGCAGTAGAAAAAAAAAAAAATAATAAAAAAAAGGGGTCCGAATGTCGCCTGAATATTTTGGGGAGAAACGGGGAAAAGCAGCTGTTTTAAAAATATTACCACAGTGAAAAATGGCGTATATAGTATATGTATATAAATATAGGGGTTGATGGTGGTGGTGGTGGTGGTGAATAAAAAAGGGCGGATAAAAAGTATATATATATATACATATAAAAATAAAAAATAAGTGGCCAAATTTATATACCCAACCAAAAGTCAGGAAAAGAACGTCCAGCGCTTACTGCTTGATACCTACGTGCAGACTCATGGTAAATGTGATATTCGCTGACGCGATCAGTGTGAGAATTTTTTTTTTTTTATAATATAATGGAAACAGCCTAGTAGGAGGCTTCGGATATTTATTAGACCTTATTTTATTTGAATAAAATCTGGGATCAGCGAACTCATTAGTCAACGACCTCGTTATAGTATAATGAGTCGCATTATTCTGTGACTTTTTTTTTTTGTTAATTAAGAATAATGAAAAATTGATTTTTTATTACGTTTTCAAAGAACAATGGATTGAATACTTATGATACTCGGATAACTTTGTATCGATGTCGTTATAGACTTTATTAATAAAACAGCAAAAGAATTATTCATACGTAAGCGAGCTTTTTTTGAAATTCTTTAACGTTTTGGTAAATAATAATTTTTTGAATTTTTTTATTCAACGTTTAATATTAGAACGAGATTTTCCTCAGTTTGATACATCGTCTTTTACTCATGATCTGAAACTACTTTGAATTGAATATAAGAATACAAACTTTCTACTTTCATTCGTCTCATCCCTTAACTCTCTGTACAACTTCCGTTTCTTACTTTCTTGAAAAGGTTTTCAACACTGCAGAGTTCAGTCCATACCTCTTATACTCGTGACATAATTCTTTACAAATAGAAAATGTAAGAATTGTACGGGGTACATAAAACGAAAGGGTTTCTTTTCGCAACGAATTTATTCATCCCTTTTTATGTCCCTCTTATTATTAAAATACATTTTTTATTTATTTTTTCCATCTTCTTCTTCTTCTTCTTTTGCTTCTTCTTCTTTTGATTTCACTCATTCTTCGTTTCCTCGACTTATTTGTTCACTCGGAGAAAAAGCAAAAAAGAAAAAAAATATATATATATATATATCCCCGAGGGTTGATATGTACGAGTTTTTAAAAGAAGACAGCCTCGGGAACGACACTCCCAAGGGGATGTAAAGGAAAGAGCATATTTAGGCAGTAGGCATAAGCCACAGACTCAGAGCAGCCACCAAAGAACGTGAGATTTCTTGGTAAAATTAAAGGTTTTACTTAGGGAATTCAATTTAAATTTCATCAATCGTACCTACCTACCTTACCGCGCGTAGTCAAATAATATTTAACCCTTGACAAGAACTGGAGGAAGTCAGACCCCAGGCTCTCGCTCTTACTTTACTATACTTTTCCATCCCTCAAAACGAAGCTCACCCTGTCTTTACCCGTTCCAATCGCGCCCTTATTCTTCTCGCTCTCTTCTTCACTTTCATTTCTTTCTCATTTCTCTCTTCCTCGTTCTCTCTCTTTCTCGCCCTCTCTCTTTCTCTTTAGGGTTGTAATCGAGGAACTCATCAGCCCGGGCAAAGGGCCTCGCAACGCCCCAGACCTCTTGCTAATTGTACCCGTCAAATACTTAAAGATTATTGCCATAGAGAAATAAGGCTTTTTATTATTTCTAATTCACAGGTACGTATAATCATATTTCACCAAATTATTATACTATATAAAAATAATTACAAGAAATTGAAGAAGGAAAACCAAAAAAAAAAAAGAAAAGAAACAAATTCATTTACACGACCCTCGACCTTTCAGATTCGGTCCCAACTCTAAAAATGACTGAGATTTTTTTTTCTTTAAATTTTTCTAAAATTCTACGACTCAGTTATGATTTTTGAAAGATTAACAAATCAACCCTAACGAGGGTCCGAGTCCTAGCCGATTCGGTATGGAATATTTCACACAGAAAAAAAAAAACTGAATCATACGATTCTTCAAAAATCGTTTAAAAATTTTCGATATTTATTATACGTTTCTAATTTATGGGACTAAGCCGTGCGAATCGCTAAAAGCATTTTATCACCAAGTGTATTTATGCACCTTTACGTTAAACAAAAACTGATTCGTTAAGCAAAACGCAGCGGCCCAGTGGTCGCCATTGATGGTTAATCCGATTTAGATTAGCGAGGGGTCGTTTCAAAGCTACGAGGCTATTGCCCGAACTTATTTAATGGCTACCGTTAAAGCGGTAGAAAAAAAATTCGTTACTTTTTTTTTCCCTGAGTATTTAGTTTACGCCAATAAGTATAATAATTCACAGTTGACGAGGTCTTTTTTTTTTTTTATTTCTTTTTCTTTTTCTAAAACCAAAACAGAAACGTAGTACATATCTAGATTTTGTTGAAGTAGACTTATCGTCACACTTTTTACTCTTCTGTCCCAACGCAGAATACTTCTCGTTAACCTTTTCAAATCCCAGCTATCTACAGCTGTATATATATATATATATATATATGTACATACATCCTTGAGGAAAATCGTACCACCTATCAATTTCAATCCGAGTTCAATCATACGGAATGTCAGAGACAAGAAAGAAAATGTGTGAAAAATAATAGAAAGAAGATAAGAAAAGACAAAAATGAAAAATGAAAAATGCAAAAAAAAATAAAATAAAAAAATGAAATATACGTCCAGAGTGGGTTTAGGGTTTAGATATCTCATAGATATCGTTTCTCGACTCGAGGTTTTTTTTTTGTCGCAACTTTTTCTTTTTTTTTTTCTTCGCTTCGTATCTATTTCCAAAAAAAAAAACAAAAATAAAACTTAAAATAAAATAAAATATTTTGCGATTTCTATCAGTCAATGTTATCTCGATTATTTTCTTACAAATTTTTTTTTTTTACCGAAATATTGTGTGAATAGATTTTTTTTTTTTTTTAATTTTACGATAAACTTATATAAAGAAAATTTCTTTCCGATTATATACGCATCGTTTCGATATTTCATCATTATCAAACGTTTCTAACAGCGGATGGACCACAGCTGCGAATGACTAAGGAATTTAATTATTACCTATCTTGTAAGAAATTTTTCGCGTTTCGCTCACGCTTTTCTTTGCAAACAATAAGAGCGTCGAGAAAAAGAACGAGAATAAAGAGGGAACAAGAAAAGAAGGAAGGAAAACAAAAAAAAAAGAAGAGAAAAAGAAAAGAAAGATTGTCCTCAGTGGAGAAAGCCATATATATAGTATATATAAGGTCCTTCCTGCAGGAGGGCACAGGTTACACACTGAAAAAAGTAGGAAAAGAAGAAGAAGAAGAAGAAGAAGAAGAAATGAAGTGGGACAAGGACCGGCAAGGTGTATGGCTAGTGAAGTATGATAATTTAACGAGAATCCTCGGCGATAATTTAACGAAAAGTGTTACCCCCAACGGACTTCAAGGTCGGATGATTCGGGGAAAAAGAGAAAAGAGGCGAAAATAATGGAAAAGAATAAGAATAAGAATAAGGAAAAGGAAAAGAACAGAAGAAGAGGAGATAGTCCTGAGCAGGAGCGATCAGCAAGAGGCGAACGAGCAACATTGCTGCAGCCACGGCTTATTACCCCCTTATCCCCTTTCTTTTTTCTTTTTTTTTTTTTTTCTTTCATTTTATTTTCCCTCGTTTTATTCTTACGCCTTTCCTCTTTTCATACAATTCTCGACATCTTTTCACTCCCTTCTTTTGTACTTCTGGTCACGCTTTCGCGTAACTCGCCTCGTTACATCCGAAGACACAGCCAAATATTTCTTATTTTATTATTTTTTTTCTTCTGATTTTCATCTCGAAACAATAAAACGAATTGATTTTCTTTTTCGTCCGTTTTGTGTGTTGCAGAAAAAAAAAATTGATACAAAAAATTGAAAAATACTATGAAAATAGAAAAAAAAGACGTGGCGAAACAGGGTGAAAATTTTGACTAACGCCGTAATTGGGGCGTAAGAAAAGTCTATCAGAATCCAGCCGGAAATAAGTAAGATCCGTTTTCCATTTTGACGTATTGTACCGTACCGTACATAGTAAACTTTTCCATACTTGGGCTGAAAATGACGTATATATCTATCTATAGTTCGTTAAACGAACGAAGAACCAAATCATCACGCTATATTGTCATTTTCAAATTTATACTATGGAGATATATTTAGGAGACAAAGCATTCGGCGATTATTTCAACCAGCCCCAACGGCCCTACACAATGCTCAACTAACGAGTTCTTGGTTCCACGAGAGATTTCGTCCGGCTTTCTCGGAGAAGATGTCATTTGCCACATGTTGGTAGCTATACGATTCTCATTGTATTTATGCATATTATATCTATATAATACATATAATACATACAGATAATCATCCCCTAAAATATTCTACTCTATTCAAATGAAATTCGTCGTTTTTTTTCTTTGTCGTCAAATTCATAGAGGTCTTTACAATTCTGGCTTTCAAACAATATCCGGACTGGATGTCTTAGAGATAGTCAAAAAAATGTGAATAAATATACAAAAAAAAAAAAGAAATTGGAATACAAGAAAAATGGAAAAACATAAAAATTCGATACACTCACCGACTACGTTGAGTCTGTAGCTCAGAGACATTTTCGGTTCTGTGTTCACCTGGCACTCGTATATGCCGGAGTCTCTCTCCTGAGGGAATTTGATCTGGAGGGTCCAGTTCTCTGACTTGTCAGGTCGAATCACCTGAAACCTCTGGTCGGATGTATACGTAAGTATACCAGCGGTAAGAATGTGAAGGTCTCTTTTCCGTATCCAAGAAACCTGAGGAAATATAAAGAAAAAAAAAGAAAAAATTATGAAAATCGGTTGGCTTAGGGGGTAGGGGGGGCAGGGGGACAAGAAAATAACGTTCATATTTTAATATCTTTATTCGGGTTCTGAGTAGGTCCTCTCTACGGACCAAAGCTCTTTAGGGTATGGCACAGAAAACTTGGCAGATTGTACAATTTTCATTTTTCAAAGTGCACCACCGCCTGAATAAGGGTGGAAAAAAAAAATTCTATACATTCAATAACGCAAAATTCAATCAATTGATAAAAATTACAGATTTTTTGTTGTTGCTTTAGCAACAAGGGGCTCGCTTGTTTCTAATATGCGAAAATTGAAAACGAGGGATAAATATCGGGATTTTTTATTTCGCCACTTTATACTAGTTATGGGTTTTTGAACGATCCTAGTATATATACACGAATGATATATTAGCCTATGATACAGGGGTGTAAATTTCATTCATTATTTATCTCCTTCGTTGGTATGATGATGGACAAGCGAGTTCGTTGACATAAATCCGTGAAGTGAATTGAAATAAAGCTGTGTATTCTATGTATATATATATGTATATACATGTAATGATACATCGGTCACATTTATAACGCCACAATGGGAATCGGATAAAAAGATTACACCTCATTCGACCAAATGATTTCAATTTAACGCAAACACACCGTGAATTGACAAAAAGCCAGAAAACGAACCTGCGGAGGGGTTACTATACAGTATATACATACGATACAAATTCCACAAAACTAGAGGGTGACCACCGAGCAGCGAGGCTTCCCTTTGTCATCGACGATCGCTTGTTGATGAATTTGACCAAAAATACACAAGTAAAAAATAAAATAAAAAAGAGAAAGAGAGAAGAAAGAATTTAAAAAAAAAATTAAAAAAATAGTATGATAATCATCCCTTTGTTATTTTGATTGACGAAAGCATCATCGTCATTTTCGATTTGTAAATTTTCAATTCTTTCTCTTTCTTCTATTTTTCGAATTTACAATTAGTATATCAGTTCTGAATACGAAAATTGAATGTGTGTCCCATCTGGATGATATTTATTGAACAAATATATATGCTATATACGTTACATTGACACATGTGTCATATCGAAGATTGATTATAGTATATATATCGATCGATAATTCAATCGGTGTGAGAATATACTATATATGGTTTGTAAACAAAGACGAGAAAGAACGAACAATTCAATTATATACGAACAAATATCAAACTCACTCGCGAACGTGACTAAAAAAAAAAAAAAAAAAAATGTTATTACCAGCCTCGCCGCGATCTCTTCTTGTTCATATAGATTCACAAGTACACAATATATATATACGATTTCTCTCTACTTGTATCGAAGGTACTAATTATTTTTTTACATTATGTTATTCAAATTCAATTATCTTTTACAAATACACACAAAATCTAATTGCTGCAACATCATCGTTCTAAAAATAAATAAAATTGAAAAAAAAAAAAAAAAAATATCATTTTCATCGATTGCACTCGATTTTTCTTTCGCATATATAAATATAAAAAAAAAAAATATTGCAAATATGTATATATATATGCTAGTTTGATACGTAAGAATGAATCGTTTTTTTAACTGTGTGTAGAATTATATAACTTGCTAGGTCAGCTGGAATAATAATAATAATGATAATATTAATATTATTAATAATAATAATGGCAACAAGAGAATCTCGACCATTAGCCTGACAGCGAGTTAATATATATCTGTTCGGCAGGCAGGGGTGCGATATCCGTAACCCGTAACCCGTCGCCGAACGACCAACTGCTACAATTGATTGGCACGAGCGATTGGTTCAGGGTGGGTCAAATTTTGGGATTTAATTGATTTCGTCGCCGGTTCTAATATGGTAAGGCTATTCAACGAGTTTTTTTATTTTTTTATTTTTTACGACCAGCTAATAATACTCGAAGAATCTCTCTGAGGCTCTAATTCTCATATATCATAAACTTCCTGCCCTAATTGATCGAATTGAATTATTAATTAGACAGACAGAAACAAAACAAAAAAAAAAATAAAAAATAAAAACAAAACCAAGGGTTGAATTTTCGTGAAAATATTTCAGCCCCGAAAGTTTGGAGTAAAGTTTAGAAAAAATGTAAAAAAAATAAAAAAAATACAAATTGGGGAGTGAAATCAATGCGGTTTGGTTTATTTAAATTTTCACTGCCTCGTGATTATATACATACAACGGGTAAAATTAATGGTTCGTTATGTTTTTTTCTCTGGATTATAAATTGTCTCTCGATATTTATCTGATATCTCATTATTTTTAGTATATATTCGGGTTATCGTCGGAAAAAATGGTAAATGAAAAAAACAAAACGAAAAACAAAAAAAAAAAAAAAAAATTCCATACACCGGTGGCGAAATAGATTGAAAATCGTCTGAATCATGGAGAAACCGATCCATCCCCGGAGATATATATTTTTTATTATTTGCGAGTGAAAAAAAAAAAAAAAAAAATTTCGTTCGCAAAAATATGAACGAAACAAACAGCGTTAATTTCCTGCCCTTGTGGAATCTGACTCATGTCAGTTAATTTTTATTTTATTTCTTTTTTTTTAAATCATTTTCGCCCAATGTTTCTTTCTTTCCACGTGTTAATAATAATAATAATAATAATAATAATAATAATAATAATTTCGTATATATTTTTCTTGACCTCGGAATAGATTTTCGCTATATAAAATAGTGGTTTAAAAAAAAAAAAGTAGACTTGTGTCGTTCGGTAGGGTGCGTATACGATGAGGTACAGAGTAAAGGGCGAGAAGTGGTGAGAGTCGAGGGACGGAAACGGAAACGGAAGCGAGTCGCACTTCAAAGGACGTAATTTGAATTGCGTCAGTAGATTGGATGTGTCGGTGGACGGAAACGGCCGCAACACCAACGCGAACGTCGCGCGTCACACGACGCTACGTTATGCGTCGCTTCGTTTCTGCGTGGTCGTCGTTGCGTTCACGTTCACGTTTGCGTTTGCGTTTGCGTTTGGTCGCGTCGTCGGTTCGTTCATTCGTTCATCGTTCTAGCTAGTACATCGATCGAACCAGGGGATGAAGGGGGATGATTTCCACCAACTGACTGACTGACTGACTGACTGACTGACTGTGCTAAGCCCCGGGAATTGCAAGGAATTAAACGGGATCGATCAGCTCAGAGAAGTTCGCACAACGTTTGTCTGTTAGAGTTCATTCCGTCAGAGTTCTATAGCATATATGTGATATGTACCTACATATATATATGTCGAAGAGATTAATCGAAAAAACCATAATTCATAATGAATTTCTGCCAACGATTTTTTCACCTTATCGATAAAACGGATCAACGAACGCGGAAATCCTCTTTCATCCCTAAATCCATTGACGATTCGTTCAGATATAATGACGAAGCTTAGAATTTTGGCTTTGAACGTTTGAACAGTTTGAATGGCTTGTCAATTACCTACTCCGGGCTATAAAGCTGTTAGGGTATAGGGTCTAGGGGGTTTGTAGATAGGTGCGTTGATTCTCATTTCGAATATAGGTACCTACTGCAGAGGGGTTTGATCCCAGAACTGCTTTCAAGTCTAATGCAGTGCAGTGGAGCTTTACACGTCATTCTTCCGGTCACATCACAGCTGAAATCTCTTCCTTTCTGTGGGAATATATACAGGAAATGGTATTTGCCGATACCAAGTTTTCCTTCATGCATATATAGGTATATACATATCTACATAGGTATATATATGCATACATACATACATACATACTATAAGCGTGCACCGGTAGAACTTTCGCAGTTCTCTCTACTTTTATCTAGGGGTGGTTTGGTCCCTTTGACTGCTTTTCTTTTCCGAAACTTATTCCCAGTTCAGGGAACTGTATATATATTATGGTGGTCCTTAAATACCAACTCGAGGAGTGAAGCATGGCAACCTTCAGACAAAAAATCAAAAAAAATTGTCCCTAAATATTAGATTTTTAAAAAAATTCGAATAGGCGCCTAAAGAGGTTCGAAGTTTCTCGTTTAAATAACATTGGATCTTATGATTTTTTTTTCTTCCCATTCGATTTTGGGTCAATTTTGCTCCAAAAAATTCCACTATATAGAAAAAAATCAAGGAAATTTTTTCGGTCAATCTGTCTATGATGTTAGCCCCTGAGCCTGATTTTTTTGCACAATTTTACGCGAAAATATTAGAATTTTCGATTAGCACCCTTACGATGGGATTTTTTTTTATATTCTGAAGGTCGTTTCCGAAGTAAAATTTCACGAGGAAGGCAGGGAAATTGAAAAAACAAAGAAGAAACGGGAAAACTTCAGGACTCTTTAAGCACCTGTTAGAATTTAAAAAAAAATCTAATATTTGGGGACAATTTTTTTTTATTTTTGTCTGAAGGTTGCCATACTTCACTCGTCAATTTGGTATTTAAGAACCACCCTAATATATATATATATATATATGTATAAAAAATATGTGAATATTCTGTCGTTCATTCACGAATATTCACGATATAAATCCATCGATATGGACATAAGAGTAAAAGAAACGAAATAAAAAAATAAAAAAAAGAGAAAAATGATTCTATACTTCACGTCAATCGGCCCGGTAACGCTGCGGTTCGTATACGTTCGAAAGAGAAATTTATCGGCCACTGGCTTTTGGTTGCCCGGTCAACCGCTAAGCAGATAAGTGCCTCGGCAGCGAGATATTCGCGTAAGCTCTAATTCTCATCCAACTTCATCTCTAGGGCTATCAGAACGGAGTAGAAGAAAGGAAGAACGGAAAAAGAAAAAAAAAAAAAAAAGAAAAAGAAAAAGAAAATAAGGGAAAAGAAGGAAAGTGTCTATTCCATGATATACCAAAGTCAATTCATTCAGCTAATTTCCTACCAATATTTGGGGATATTAGTTTCACATTTTTTTATTTTACTTTTTTTATTTTCTAAGAAAAGAAAATTGACGTTGATACAATTTTCGTTTTCTGATTCTTTTTCTTCTTATGATCGATATAGATCAATTAAAATTAAAATGAACATGGGTGTAGGAATACATATGGAAAAAAAAAGAAGAAGAAACAAAAAAAAAGAAATTTTTTCAATTCTTGTAGACCAATTTCTTATATATAATATAATAATAGGTAGTATTAATATATTATTACATTATATGTTATTCGAGTATAATAATTATATATCGTCTTTGTACTGCAGTCTTTGATATTATAAAGTTTGAAATTTTTTTTTTTCAACAATTATAACCAGACTTCTGAGGATCCTTGAAGCTGGAAGAAAAGCTCTTGAAATTCTAACGTATAGCCTTAAATGTAGAATCTAAATTGTTCGCTGTTCAAAGTGGATTGAATTAAAGTTTAATCACTCGAAACAAGATTTTCTCGTACACTTTCTCTCTCTCTCTCTCTTTCTGTCTCTCTCTCTATATATATATATATTTCATACTATACAGGTATACATGTATGTAGACATACTTATTATCTAATAAGCTAGAACTTTGTTGGATTACAGATAAATATATTCTTGCCCCCATATATTAAAGTTGTTCAAATAATTTTCATTTATTATCAAAGATAGAGATATTTTTTTGCTCATCAAGATTTCATTCAACTTTCGCAGCTTTTACCAGAAACTGATTCATCCCCGTTTTAATTTATCCCATTAGAGGTGTAGACCACCCTTAAATTTTCAAAGAATCGATCTCTCCCTGTTTTTTTTTTTTTTTTTGTTTGCAATTTTTCAAGGTTTTTGCTTTTTTCTCTGATACTAATGGGCCGATTGATTCAAGATTTAGACACAATAGTCATTCGATAATAATATCACCAGAAAAAAATTCTAGGCTGTGCCCCAAATCAAATTTAAATAAATCGAGATTTTTTATTCTAACGCTTGACCCTTGACCACAGAGGATGAACATTGGGGGAGGGTGGGGTGAAAAATTGATTTCTTATCCCAACTTAATGACCATCCCCTAATATATACACTAACTTGCTCATTTCCAATATTACAATAATAATTAATACCGTCGAGAAAGCAATCACCCCGTTGACACGATAAATTTGTTTGGGAACATTTAGCAGAGGATTTAGGGAGTAAATCAATTTCGTATATAGAAACTGTATAGGTAATAGTCTGTTGGAAGGGTTTCAGAACCATCACGAACGACGTTGTCTGTTAATATACAACTAGGATTACCTTCGGGTACTCTCCTGTACCCCACACCCCTTGTCTTTGAAATGCTGTGCGAATCATGTTACAGTAATCAATGGACCAGGCTCAAAAGCCATTGGGGGTGACAGTCTGGCCGGGCAGCCTAGCTGAGGCAAATCAAAGCCGATTCTATACAGCTTGAGTTTCCCTGCAGTTTAGGGATAGGCAAAGGCATAGACGTGGATCTCGAATTTCAGGTTCAGGACATAGGATCTCGGATTCCATAGATCGTATAAATAAATCAAAAGTCCATAGTTACTTGTGATAATTAGTCATTTTTCGGGAAACAAAAACGAGAAAACAGAACAAAAAATAAATAAAATATATATTAGGGTGCTTTTTTTGGAACGACAATTTTTTTTCTCAACTCCCCATTGAAAATCTTGTAGTAGACGTCGAATAAGGAATCCTGTCCAATTTTTAGCTCCTAATTCCAATTCTAAGAACTCGCACTTTTCTTTTTAAGTTTTCCCATGCTAAAAGCATGCAAATATTACTACTTTTTCTTTAGCCGCGCACAACTCAGCCGCATTTCAATGGATTGTTCTCGTCCAAGAGTCATTTGACAGAGAATTTAATGTTCTTCAAAAGTGCCCATGATAGTTTGATTGATTTGAAAATATTGAACCTGACATTTTGTTAGAATTTTATATTTCAAAAAATCAAAGTCCTTATATCTTTTGAAATACTGGTTTGAGAGACTTTATTCCTAGGACTTTTTTGTAGAGAAATAAATTTCCTACAAAATTGTCAAAAAGTTTTTTTCTCCAAGTCCATCTGTTTATTCGCAAACAGTGAGAAAGAAGAATTATGCATAAAATCGACTTTGAAGGCTCACACAGGTGCAGCGGTTGAAACCACAGCCAAACTACCTAAGGTACTCCTGAAAAACACTAAATTTTCTGTAAAATGATTCTTGCATGAGAACAATCCATCGAAATGCGGCTGAGTTGTGCGCGGCGAAAGAAAAATTCGTAATGTTTACAATGCTTTAGCATGGGAAAAATTAAAAAGAAAAGTGCGAGTACTTAGAATTGGAATTAAGAGCTAAAAATTGGACAGAATTCCTTTTTCGACGTCTACTACAAGATTTTCAATGGGGAGTTGAAAAAAAAAAAATAGTCGTTCCAAAAAAAGCACTCTAATATATATAAACAAAATGAAAACGATTAGAGAAAATGAGTAAATAAATGTCGAATATAGTCGTTAATTTCATTTTTTTTTTTACAATCATTTAGTACCTCGCAATTTTTTTTTTTTTTTTTCGATCAAGAGCTATAATACGTCGGATTTTTGCTCTCTTTTGTCAACGGTTTTGTTTGTTCTACTATCTCGCTGTTTACTCGTTCAACCCTGACTTGTTTACCCGGCTTTTTGTCACCAGCGAAAAGCTGGACGGTTAGCTGGACCCAATTCACTCGTGACTAAATCATATAATGGGAGACTGTGCAGTGATCAAGTCTTAAACTAAAGCTATAATAACTTATAAAAGATATGAAATATCGATGAAGAGATACGTTCTTCAGGTATACATGTAGTTTGTTTTTTTTTTCTTCTTTTTTCTTACGAGTAAAACGTTTGCAATAAATTTGCTAAAGTTTTTTTGAAATTTGCGGATCATCCTGTCCATCGGATGTGTAAATAAAATCGTCCGTCCATAATACGTGGTAGTATATTTAGCGAAACGAAATTTTGAGAAAAGTGGGAAAACTGCGTTGAGGAGTTTTCTCTAAGCTTTAGCCAGTCGCACAAAGCGAGTTAATTATACTAACGCTGGAGTGTATAATGGTCTGCTAATGATTTGCCGCATAAATTTCGCTTTGTTTTGCATTGTTTTCACTTTGTTTTCCAACCGCGAAAGGTACGGGGTTAAAGGAAACCCTACTTCCCTGGTTTATTAGCTAGATATACTGAAGCGAGTTTGGAATATAGCCCTCAACTTACACTGGCCGAAACCTTATTCTCGAAAAATTATTGTCCGTTAATTATTTAGGCAATTCTCAAAATTCGAGGATTTTAATTCAATGTAATCACGGATTATGGGACACGATTTAATATTTAATAGATAAAATGTGATTCAAGCCATTCTACAGGGTAAAAGGATCAATACGTTTCGAGATAATAGCGCGTTAGTTTGAATGAACGTGCGCAAAATCACACTTTACGCACAGCTTGTTGAAGGAGTTTATTCTACGTCTCTAAAATTTAGGAATAATTTAAATAAAAGAAAAAAAAACAGAAGGGTCTGTGAACGTATGTGGCAGTTTACCTCAAACAACCCCAATTTACACTTTATACAATTTTTTGTTTACTTTTATTCTACCCGCAGATTTGAGGGAAGTGTATAATGCAGGGTGATTTTCTTCAGATTTTTGTTGGGCTTCGGGAATACTTATTCTGAGAAATGGTTGAACATAATAATTTGAATAACTCGTAATACATCTTTTCGTACATATATATACAGATCTATATATGTAGCTATACATATACGAATGGCTCAGAACTTTGGCAGAGAAATTATTCTTTCTTATATCTTCGCGTATATTTCTCCCTCATTCTAAAGAGGGAAGAACCAAGTGAGTGAGATATTTGAGGTGCTTCATTCTAACGAGCAACTCGTTATAAGCACATTTTATACGGAATCTTTGAGGGTATATAGGGGTGAAGTTTATATTCACACAAATGAAATTGGTTTTAATTTTCACGAGGTAGAGGTATAAGGTATTGTGTTCATCTGTTCGTCGATTTCCACGAGCTATTATCATTCGGAAAATATACGGAAAATACTTTTTTTTTTTAACACGATGTGTGTAAAGTTCGACTTTGCGTACGTTTCGTGTCCCTAGAATCTAAACTCAGCGAAAAAAATAGAAGAAACAGGAAAATGTAAGGAAAAAAAAATACAAACTGTTCATTTTCGAGAATGATCCCTAATGGACATTTACAGTTGGTATATTTGAACTCAAGTTCATGTATCATTTATGTGGTTATACATCCACCGCTCTCCTGTGTATAATATAATTATTCTGAAAGCGTTTTCGTGTTAACCTTAACCGCAGACGATTCCCGAGAATTTAGTATGAGATAATCATTAAATCATCGAAATGCAGTTTTGCAGTTAACGACAAGGGAAAATTTCTACCTAAACTTTCAGAGTACCTGACAGAGGAGGGTAGCTATCTACAAAGGACTTTGTAATTTAGCCACCCGGACTTAAACATCTTGACTAATTATACGGAAAGACCGGATCTGGACCCCGGAAATTCACGAGCTTGAATAATTAAAGAGATTACTGTTTGAGACTAAAGAAAAATAGCATTAAAAAATCATCAAATTAACGGTGTTACTCAGTCCAATTTTTTACTTACCGCAAAATACTCTGCTAAGATAACAAAAAGTGAGGAAAAAAAAAACACCCTTATATTCGTATTATTTTTATTAATAAAATAATATTTTTGCACTATTTTATTATCGGATATCATTCAGCAATTTATTAATCATTTCGTCTTTACTGATTAATTTTTATAATAAAATTCGTCAAGAATTGAGAGAATGGCACAATTTTTTTTTCTCAGATATTTTAAACAAAATTTCCCTTTTCACCCTTGAAATCGATTTTCCATCCCTTATTCTATATTTTTATTTTTTTGTTTTTCTCTAATAGCTGATCATATAGTTTTTGAAAATCACGATTAAACTTATGTGCAAAAATGAATAATCCGACATCGAAAAGAAAAAAAAAAGAAAAAAACGCGCCTAATATTTGTGGTCTGAAATCCTTCTACCCCATTTTTTTCTTTTTTTTATTTTCTTTTGAATTTGAATTTTCTGTGCAGATTTCGCTGCTCGTACTATAAGTGCGCCCGACCCCGCAATATGCCGTAAACTGGGCGACAGCTGGGTAAACTACGACTTCAGCAGACCGCGTATACTGTAAACCATATAGTAGATGGACGTAAACAAACATGTCCTGCAAACAGCTTTCAAGCTCGTGAAAATGTTTAATCTCGTAAATCGAAAACAAAAAATTAAAATCATTTTTTAATTCGTGTGTGTTTGTGTGTTTTTTCTTCTAAAATTTACACGCCTGAATAAGGGTGAATCGTTTATTTGATTCATCAAAATTTCGTACGTCAAATTTCTTGAGATTTTTGGAAAAACGCATTGAGTTATTTTCAAATCTGATAAAATTTCAAGAAAAAATTTATAAGAATCACTTATATGGGATTTCATTGAGATTTGGAAATTTAATTTTCTTTATTTAACGAGCTTTTATCGGATTTCGTAGGATTTAACAAAATTTCAGAAAATATGATAAGATCTTGATAAATTTTGATGAAAATTTCACTAAATCTAATTAAATAAGATAATATTTCACGAGGATTAATAATACTTATCTGGTTTCCAAAATGTTTGTTTAAAATGTTGTTAATAAAATTGCATAATATTTATCAAAATCTTATACAATATTCATAACATTTAATAGAAAATTTTATATAGAGTTTCATTAATCAATCGAATAACACTTGGTGAGATTAATTAAAATTTCAGCCCAATCTACAAGGCTTTATATTACGTGGTGCGTGGGTGAAATTTAATTACTCAATTTCTCGTTCCTGACTTAAGATACCGGACAAAAAAAAAAAAATACAAACTTCTATACTTAGCAAAGTTATCAGTTTTAAAAAAAAAACCTAATTAGTTTTAAAAGAAAAGAATAGAAACTAAATACAAAATTTACCTTAAAATCATACAAATATTTTAATCACATACTACATACATACTCGTTTTAAAAATCAAAAATCATCAGATTTCATAATATAAAAAAATCTTTATGCAACCCCAACGATCCCCAGTGTGCAGAAACATATTTCAATATAGTGTTTTACCCCCTTGTACGACAAGGTAGGTGGGTAGGTATGGATATGGTATATTATATAAATATATATACTATACAAGCTCAATTTATGCGTGAAATTTTCACGGGTGTAAGGTAAGCTGAGGCAAGGTATAAGGTATAAGGTATAAGGTATAAGGTATAAGGTATAAGGTATAAGGTGAATCATTTTATTGAGATAAGGTGAGGATATATACGTCTGAGAATTCGGTGGAACAATGGCTTATACCACGTCGACAAGGAAATTCTATTACCTACATCGTTGGTTACCTAAGGGGTTGCGGTACGGGGTTGCAACGGGTTGGATCGAATCGGTGGTACGGCACACAGGCGTATAGGTCTTCAGCTGTAGGGTAGAAAAGGGTTGGTGATGGGTTAGCAATCGTGGATTTATAGGTGCTCGCTAATAATACTTGCGCGTTGCCTCTAACCCCGGGAGATATATTGAAGGGAAATACTCTACAAGGGAGAAGAAACGAGAAAAAATAAAGAAGAAGAAGAAAAAAAAAAAAGAAAAAATAGAGTATAGGAGAGAAGAAGCGGGGCATCTTGTAATAACGCCTCGCCAAGACTATATTTTTTCCTCCTCTCTCACCTTCCGATTTTCTCCTCTCACTTTCCCCTATTTTTTCGTTTTCTCTTCCCTTTTTTCTTTTTTTCTTTTTCATCCACATATATCCACTAGCCAAAAAGGCGCCGAGTCACCCCAGAGCCAGGGACGTTATAGCATGAGTCGAATCTTAGATTAGAACTTATTTCTTCTTTCTCAAAGAAAAAAAATTGAAGAACCGTTGTAGAAAAGCAACCTGCTATGTAGCAAGCTATAGGTATATATATTTATATATATGTATGTATGCGAAACGTGACAGAATCACAATTTGCAAATAAAATTTTTTTTTGTCTTTTTCTTACTTTATTTTTCATTTTTCTTTTTTACTATCTTATTTCTATTATTTTTTCAAACTCTTCGGTCACAGATATGATATATTATATATTTTTATATACGCATTCATGGGCAAGCCTCGCTTTTACTCATCTTGAAATCGTTTTCCGTTAGGTTATAGCTAAATTCGCAATGCGAAAGATGTGACCTGCAGATGTGATGAAAACCGTTTGAAAGTGAATGTAAAAATTGTGGGGTCATCCACTCGAGGCAGACCCTGCCAGGGTTTAGGGTTGGTTCGTTTCATGTATCAAAGGATGTAATTTTGTCTCTTGCGGCGAATGGTACAAGTATATAGGTATTTTTATTCAACAAATGGTTTACTGCGTGTATATATATATATATAATATATATATGTGTGTATAAGTCCCTCAGGTTCGAATTTTTGCAAGGTTTTTTTTTCCCCATTCTTTGGGGGATGAAAAGGAATGAGAAAAAAGTATATATATATATATATATGTATATGGGTGTATAAAAATCGGTTTTAAATCCCCGAGATGAAAGATACTTAGTTGTAAAGAAAAACATCAATTTTTTATTTCCTTTTTTTCTTTTTTTTTTATCGCAATATATTATTATTGTTAATATTTCTATATACAATTGTTGAATATTGAATGAATTTAATCAATCAATCAATATAATGGAAGAAAGAAAGAAAGGAAAAGAAAAAGAAAAAAAAGTAACAGTACGTACGTCTGATTTAATGAGTATATATTTTATCGTTAAAATTGCACACTTGACGAACGTCTAACATTATCAAATATTGTATAGAAAGTGACGTGAATTTAATGAAATCGACCAGAAGTAATGCGGAAATTTTGCTTTCAATGAATTTCATTCGATTTAATACGCCAACCATCTCATCCCATTCCATTCCATCCCATCCCATCGCATCGCTTTTAAAATCTGAAATGGAAAATAGATTGATTCCTCAGATTTAAAACGACGTTGTCATTTGAATTTAATTATAACGTACGCGCGATCATCGTTAGAGATTTTTTTTTTTTTTTTTCTGAAAAGTTGACAAAATTTTAAGAGACAAGAAATTTTGTCATTTATTTTTTTTAAATAGATTTATTCACGAAATGAGTAAAATAATTAATTAATTAATTATTAAATGAGTGAAAAAAATTTCTTCGTTTTTTTCTGAAAAAAAAAAATCACCTACGTATAGAATAGGTATATAACTATATATACTATATATATATTTTATTCTTTATCTCGTTTCAACACACTCACACCATATAATATTCCCCATCAACCTGGAAATTGCTATGCCATAAAAAAAGAAAAAAAAAAAGAAAAAAAAAATATACATATATACTTTGCTTTTTTTTTTATCTCTTTTTCTTTTGTTCCTTTTTGCCAAATTACCGACACTTTTGGCCTTCGAGCTTTTAAGGTAAGTGTGTCGTATATTGTCGTTCTCAAATCGTCGTTACCCGAGCCTATACAAATCCTCGAAATCGCAGGATATGTCTTTGCGTCTCAATAAAACACGCGCATTTACTTATATATACCTTTGTATTCTTATTCGTATATATGTATATGTATGTATGTGTCGCCCATATATTACAATTTTGTCCCAACTGTGCAAAGGGTGTCGCCAAAAAAATCTCCTAGTAATTTTTCATTCAAAATATTCAATCGAATATTAATTTTTATCGATAAAATATTGAAATTACAATATTTCATCGATAGTAGTATAGTATAAAAATGATTTCATTAATTGGATAATTTTATATCAGAATTCTCACGACTTAGAATAAAAATCCGCGAATATTTCAATCCAAAAACTATCAAGTTTTTTTTTTTTCACCGAAGCAAAAGTCAAAGAGTAAAATTAAACTTATTTTAAAGAATTTTATTGAGAAAGGATTCAGATCCTTATTTGGTTCTTTTTTTTTTCTTTAAATTTATTAAATTTCAAGATCGACCCTATATGTATCTGTGCGAAATATATATATATATAAGCAGACCATTATATCCACCGCGTGAGACTCTTTCAAATCTTTTCAACTTTTATACGACTCTATGGAATCGAGTAAATTGGGCGAGGTGCCTCTTAGTCGATCAATTTCGCGTAAGAACATATATATATATATACCAACATGATATAACGTAACATAAAAGAGGGAGATTCAAATGGAAAGAGCTTAAATCTCATAAATATGAGTTGTCCTTGCAGGATATTTCATATGGTATATAGTATATATAGAATTTTATTTTTTTTATTCAATTATCATCCCCCATATTTTATTTTGTTTTTATTTATTTACATTTTTTTTTTCTCCTTCTCTTATCCATTCATTCATCCCCTTCCTTTATCTATGTCTTTCTTCCTTTCTTCCGGAGCTTTTCTTGGGGTGGCGTTGTTTTTTTTTTTTCTTCTCATTCTGAAATATTTCGTTCTACATTAGCCGTAAAAAAAAAAACGAGCTTTTCTTCCGATTTTTTATACCTATATACTTTAGCTATATTTCTTTTACCTACTATATAGCCAAATATTTTTTCGGATAATATTATCCTTACATATTCATTCACGAACGTGTGTCGTCCAAAGTAGATATAGAATTTAGGAAATCGAATTTATTATAACATTAAGGCGATATATATATGGGTGGTTCTCTGTAAGGATGTTTTTTTGCTGTCCTGGGCTTTTTTTTTTAGAAAAATTGTTATTTTGTAATTAAAAAAAATTTATTACGAAAGTAAAAGAATATTTCTACTTGGAGCATTGATCACTATAATGAAATAAATTTTGGTTTTTTTGTTATAAATTCCTAAACCACCGAAATTACAGTCCCCTGGGCTGTCCTTTTCCCAAAATTGAATCTTGGGGATTAAATTTTAAGTTATTCGTCTATAATATATAATTTTGTCCATAATGTTTATAAACCTAATTAGTGAACTAACAATTTTCTTCAATAAAAAGTACCGAACATTCATTTATTTCATTAAATTCATTAAACTAAAGTTTGTCCTCGCGTTTTAAGAACAGTCCCCTGCCAAAAGTTCAAAGCCAAAAAAAAAAAAATCCAGCGAGCTATTTTATGTTCTGTAGGGTTTATAGGGACCATACGAGCCTTAATTTAATAACCGTAGTGCTGTTAGCGCTTTATCGCCATTTTATTTAGTGTCAAAACACTGTTTGTGTCGGAAAAATATGTCTGGGCCACTTCGAAATACAGTCCCCTGGTAATTATTTTTATTTATAATTTATTTATAAAATTGGATTCATAAGTCTTAATATCATTCTAATTGATGTAAATATTCATTGAGAACTTGAAAAGTTGAATGCTTTGAAATAGTTTGCTTGATTTTTCTCAATTTGATGAAAATACACAGTCCCCTGGCATCAGTCCCCTGCCATGTTATGTGGCAGGGGACTGTTTTTTTTCCAGGGGACTGCGTAGATTTGAAAAATAAATGATTATAATGATGTATTATTGTGGTTTTAATGCATTTATAATAGTCCCCTGTCATACTGAACAGTCCCCTGTCACCAGTTTCGGGAAAGATACTAAAATCTCGAAAAAAAAAAAATTCAATTGGCTGTGTATTAATTATCATTAAGCTGATAGTTTTGTAGTCCTTAGTAATTTTTTTTTTATAAAATCAAAAATAATTTGGTCGGACAGTTTTATATAGATTTAAGACGTCCTTACAGAGAATCACCCATATATACGAAAAAATTGAATTTTAAAATCACAATCCTCCCTTCGTGTGTGAATATAAATTTTTTTTCACAATTTTCGGAAAAAGACAAAAAATAACAGTAAAAGCTCTGTAACAATTTTCAAACTGTTCTTGATTATATCCAAAACTATTCTGAAAGGATTTAAAAAATAGAAAATTAGACACAATATGGAATAAAAAAAAAAAAATTGATTATAATATCAGAGTTCATTTCGTTAAATCGAATTGGTAAATTTCAATGCTATTTTTATTATCGCTTATCACTGCAGCTGCGATGGCAATTTTCTATTTGGTTGATACCGAGGTCCTGTACATCCTTTGGCAAATATCGATACATAAAATCAGCTGCACCAACGGTTTTGGTTGGTTGAAGGTAACATGGTAGTCTGGCGTGACGCCCGCGCCACGCAAACGAATATTGCCAATAAACTGCCAATCCAATTTAGCTACGCAGAATATACTACCGTTCGGTTTTACTACTTCGCGAAAACCCGATTTCTCCCTCCTCCACACATCTACGATCCTATTCCTATTCCTATTCCTATTCCTATTTCTACTGTAATGGGGAAATAAAATGTAAATAGTGTCACCTTTACTCCTTAGGTCTTTACTCCTAAAAGTTTCTGTTCACGTTCTAACCGTCGCGTCGCGACGCCTCAAATTATACGTCGTATAATAATTCGTCTTCCTATCTTATACGCGACTAAAAACATTTAGCGATAATAATTCATAGAATTATTTACCAAATAAATGATACGAAATTTTGCGATTTTTTTTTTTTTGCAAACTATTGAAAACTTCGACGACAAATTAAACTGTTTAATAATCCACGAAAATCGATCGACAACCACGATAGTGAGGTAAATTTTCTATACGTCATCTGCGCGTTTCGTTATACAATACATCCTTTCAAGCGGGGATATTCATTGATTAATTTCTATGTGATTATTTAACATGACGATGATAATTATAATTAATATATTTTACAAATAAAATATAACGCTGCTGAAATTTCGGAATTAACTTTGTCCATTTGATGAAAAACTCGAGTTATACGTACTTCATTTCGTAGATGATTATGTGTACCCATAAATATTCTAGGTAGTTATTTATTTTTCAAACAATTATAATCGAATTAATTGCGATTTCATTCGTGTTTCGTGTAAAATAATTTCCTCCATTATCGAGTACTATACTATATCATTATTTGACGTTGATTGAATAATTGAAAAATTACTACAAACCATCGATAGATAGATACTCAGTTACATCGCAATCATCGAGCCAATTATTTTTCCGCATCAATGCAAATCGCTTGCAGCACACGGTTTTTTTTTTACATCACAGAAATTTTGTTTTTTCATCATCGTTATATAAATTGCGGTTAAAAAAAAAATATATGCGATTGTTTTATTTATTTATTTATTTATTTATTCATTTATTTAGATAGTAGATTTATAGATTAGATCCACCGATTAGCTAAGGGTCTAATAAATTTCATTTTCAACCTTATGTCGAGGGGGTGAATGCAGGGTAAAGGAATATATATATATATATATATACCTATATACCCCTTGTACGGTGATTCCATGACGTTGGCGTATCCTTAAGGGTATAAAATGGCAGGAAGTGATACGATAGAATATATATCTAGGATATAGGATACGCCGGGCGTTAGGTTAAATGAACTTGTCCTCTCGTATATAGAAGGCTCAGGCAGGATTACGTTGGGATTATACGAGATTAAAGCTTCTTGGTTGGTCGCCTGCAGGACACTTTCCTGCTAACTACCGTCCTAAATACATATCTGTACTAGTTTCCTATATATCTAAAAACGTAACGTGTTATCCTTATTTAGTTGACAAAATTTGAAATAAATTACTTGATAATAAAATCAACAAAATCGATCCTTGAATCCTTTTTCTATAATCGATCAATAAAATTGTTTCATATTTCTTATGTTAGTTAGAAAAAGAACGATTCGATTTTCTCTTTTTCTAATCCTTTGGTTATTTCTATAATTCCTTTCCTCTGCAGCCTTGACTCTTTCACTTTTACTCCTTAGGGATGGGAGCACAGTTGTAAAGGATCAGCTATACTTGCTAGGGAACGGATTATATAAGAAGAGCTTAACCAGAGAGTGAGATAGAGATAGAGTGAGGGAGAGGGAGAGGGAGAGTTAAGAAGGACCTTTCTGGGGTACCGACAACATTAGGGTAGACCAGAAATCGTTGAGGCTAATCCACTTGATCTTTTGAATCTTTACTTGAAAGTAGGTATACTAGCTGGCTGAGAGTTTCGTGGTTGAAAACGAAAGGCTTTTTAGGAGTATAAGGTCCGTGTTTTTCGGGGTGCGTAAGGTATAAGGTAAAGGGTAGGTAGGTAGGTAGGTAGGTATACGTTCGTTCCGAAGATCCTATCATCCCCGAATTATGATAAAAGATTTAAATCTTTTAAGTGAAATCTGTATTCGTTGATAGAATTTTTAAACAAGAAAATACTTTACATTAATATTAAAGCCTCGTATGAAATACTTTACCTCAAAGCTTTACTTTTTCTGCCTTTTTATTTAGTTTTTTTTATCTTGCAGCATCCCTATGACGTATAATTTCACAAATATTTTCCCACTAATCTCACCCTGCATTCATATATACATTTGATTATTTTTCAATTTCAATTCTCCCATGGATGCATCGAAATTCGAATATTGCCAAATTAAAAACCACCCTAATGTATAATACGGAAAGAACAAATATTTATTATACCTAAAATTTCGTCATTTATGCAGGGATGGATATGGGAGCTTTTATTACTCGCCTTACTCATACCTTATTTGCAAATTGACTCTACAAAGTCATCTTCTTCAGAGCATTCACGTCATTCTCTGAGTTCTTTGTAAAGAGGGACTATATGGAGTAGCACCACGTAATGTATAAACAAGACGTGGGGGAATGTTTTATTTTTTTTCATTATTATGCATATATATATACTTACACTCCCTCGTAATGCATTCTCTCCGAACCCTCGTTTGAAGAAAAGTAACCATACCCACTACCCCGCGGGTAGGTTGTATAGACGTGCAATTTTATACAGAATATGTAATATGTTGTTATACAGTTTATGCAAACTTTATATAATGTATATATATACACGTAATAAAATACACATATATCTACTAGTTAGGTAAATCTGACATACGATTTTATTATTCATTCTGTACTCGTTTCCACCCTCATTTTTTTCTCCCTTGTTTTTCTTTTCTCTCTAATTAATTGATTGATGAAAATTCGTCCAATTATAAGAAAATCATGATTAGAATTTTGGGAAAAAAATGACAAAGAGCCAAAGATAAATTAAAACCAGAAATGGAAAAATTAAAAATGAGAAAAATGAGAAAAATAATAATAGCTGACGTCAGATTTACGGGTTGTATTATAATAGCGAGGTGGATGAAGGCAAGCAGTTCTTGTTATACGCTCTGCCGCGTACGCGTATACCTACCTACCTACGTACGTACGTACATACGTCCGTTCGTGTCTGTGATTACGGTCAGAACATAGGCCTATCTGCTTTGTAATTAACTGGTTGCACCTGGGTTGTGTCGTGTTTTGCTAGGGCAACAAGATTTTATTGAGGGATGAGGAGAGAGAGAAGAGAGAGAAAAGAGAAAAGAGAAAGGAGAAAAGAGAGGAGTAGACGTGGTCTAATTAGCGAACACCGAGGCCTTGGCACGAGCCCCTTTCTCACCGCTAACCCAATTTTGCATTTTTTTTTCTCTTCTGGTTTTTTTTTTTTTTACATTTTTGTTTCTTGAAAATCTTGACATTGATTCTCGCTATAATTTCAACGAAAAAATATATCAAAATCAGATTTTCTACATCAGAAAAAGGGAATTTGAATCTGCATTTTCGTTTCGTTTCCATCTTATCTTTTCTTTTCTATTTTTTCTTTTTTTTCCTCCCTTTTTGCTTATTTCATTCGATTTTTTCATTTTCTTTCCCTTTGACTATTTTTTTTTCTAGTTTTTGTGCTTTTTTTGTTGTTGTTATTTCTTCTTTTTATTTTCTCCTTTTGAGATACGCGACACTCGTCAAGCTGAGCGACACTTGAGAATTGAATTCTCAACGAGCTTGTGAATTGCCTTCAGAGTGGGCCACCAACCTGCAACGACTTACCACCTTCGTTATACACTTTAATCACTTTTATCCGTTTTTATATATATCCATTGTCCTGTTTTCGTTGATGATGAAAGATCAAAAAAAAAAATAAAGAAAAAAATGTACAAATATAGGGTAAAAATTACTTTTTTTCGGAATGTAGGTAGGATACGTGAAATTATTTTTCATTTTCGATTCACAGCCGTAAAAAAGACACCTTTTGCAATCTCGGTACGAAAAAAAAATATGCCCGTTCCTTATAGTTCTGTGAATTCTTTAGCGAGATTGTAAGTGCAAAAAAAAAAAAGAAAAATAGGTCAGCGTTAAACATAGAGCATTTTATTTCTAGAGTAGAAAATTTTTCTGAAGAAAAGTTGAAACAAATTACCTGCAGTTCCAGGATCTCTGAAAGCCATGAAAGCTTTAACTTACTGATTGCAAACAGCCAACGCTTGTCAAATCGAATTATAACTATATAGGTACTACTACACTCTGGGTAAGAAGAAAAAAAATAAATAAAAAAACAAAAAACAGATAGAAAGAATTATTCCAACAGCTCTAAAGACAATTTTCTGGAAATGATAACCCCCTTGATAGGGGGAGGTCCTTATTTAACCCTCAGACTAAATTATTTGACCTCATATAAAGTGATGATAAATAATACTAATTAAAAGGGTTGTGTAATAAGAAAGTATAAAATATCAATAAAGTTATATAATAATTTAGATTAAATTTTTGGGGAAAAACTATAAATCAAATGGGTAGTTATAGTTTTATCGTTATACACGTAAATAGGTGAAATTTATAAACGAATAAATGTATTATATAAAGTCAAGAACTATAACAACCACCCTAAAAGATAATATTTCAACTAGTTCTTGTTTGCGTGCAGATATATAGAACTAACTTTGTCTTGACATGAAAAACGTTTAGTTTCAAGACCCGGGAAAAGCATTCCTGAATTATAAATAGGAACGTGTATGATATATCCGGCTTTACCCTTATACTATACCATAGCTTGGATCTTAAATCTTTCAACATTCAGTCGGTCTTCGAATGATCACGTTCTTATCCTTTTAAAAAATTCAGGATGGAAAACGAAAGAGAGGGAAAAAAGGGAAGGGGATATAATATATTCTCCTGTGAATTTGTCTCTCCTGTCTTGTAAAAGGAGAGACTTAACTATTTCCCAACTCATAAAATGACGATTTTTGTTCTGCACATCAAAAGTAGGGTGTATTATATCAGAGTTGTATATTGTTTCGTAAAGTAGTTTACCCAAGAGTTAGTCAAAGTTGGATTATTACCAGCCGATAGCCACACGCAAACGTAGCTACCATCCGGAATTGAATTACACCCCTAACCAACGCGAGGTTGGTTTTAAAGGGTGAAATAAATTTGCCCACGATTTTATACCATGCGCGGAAACCTCCCTTGTGTATATAATATAAAATCGAGTGTCACCGTCTCGTCGTAGATACCATGAGTAGCAAAACGCACAAAAAAATCTCTCGGATTTTTTTTTTTTTACTCTCGAGGAACATCCCACGATTTTTATTTCTCTTATACCCAAAATCGAACGGCTCTGTTCAACGGTAAAAACTCGTAGCCTTTTATTTTGACTACAAAAAAATGATATAGATATTTATTTACATATAAAAATATATAAAAATGAAATTTTTAAAACTACGACCCTTGGCATAGATGCAATTCAACAATAAACGTACTTTACACAGTCTAAAGGGGGATCTAAATACTTCTCGGTAGTGTCAAAGCGGAAAATTTGTGTGACTACGAAATCCTCAAGGTGTATCCGACCGGGATGAAATTCTAGAAACCATTCTGGTCTCATGCACAAGGAATATATATATATATATGTAGATGTACATGTGAGGGCAGAGAATTTAGTAGCAGCGAGTAACCGGGACAGCTAAAACCCGGCACTTGGTTTTCCGAAATTATAGTCACCCTGTATGGACATATACATATATTTAAATTGTATATATATATATATACGAGATGCAGAAATGTATGTAAGAATTTTTCCCCAGCCCATGCTTTTAGCAAAGTTAGAAGGAATCGGGGTCAACCCCCGTTATTTGTTCTCGGAGATTTTGTCACGCGAGAATTCGATCTGTAAAAGGTTGAATTATTCAAATTATAAAGCGACAGTTTCTTATGGTTATCGATGTATTATCCCCCTTTGTTATTTTTGGTAAATTAATTCACGTGACTGAGTAGTTTTTCGAATATATTTCGGCCCTGCTGCTGCTGCTGCTGCAGGTGGAGTGAATAACCGAAATTCTATAAGTAGAACGCGGATGATGATATTGGAACGAAATTCTTTGGTAATGTTGAAAAATCGAGGGCATTACCCCGCGGAAAACAAAAAAAATAAAATAAAATAAAACGAGAACAACGGCGACTCCAGGACTGGAAAGTTTGTCAACCGGTAGAAATTCCTGAACCATGCTACAGCCAAAACAAGGTCCTCAAGGAAATCGAAGAAAATGTAAGAGCAAATAAAGTTTCTAGACAATTTCTCAACTTCTATAAGTATTTGCTAGCTTTTGGCGTGCGGGGGTTGACTTTGTTTTCAATTTTTTTTCTTTTTTTTTTTCTTTTTTCTTAACGCTGAGAGAATCTGTAAAGAAACTAAATACCAGTATAGATGGCTATGAGATAATAAAAATAAAAAAAAAAAAGGAAAAACAGAATTCATTCGTACTGCATGCGGGGTTAGCTGTCATTCTGATTTTCATCAAATTTCAGAAAATAAGTTGACATTTGAAACCATGCAGTAGTCTGAAAAAAGAAAGAAAGAAAGAGAGTAAAAAAAAAAACGCTTTTCAACCCGTTCGATATGTCCGACGTGGGAATTGCAGGTAAGTTTCTAAATGCTTGCGAAGTCTGGATATGATCACGAGGTGATAAACCATCGTATAATTGTCAGGGGGTGTAAAGTCTGGTAGGTAAAGTTCAATATATCACACATCTTTAGATTCTATAAAGTTTGTGAACTTTTCTTATTAGAAAATTTATTACACGGTTATTATCCGTGAGCTAAAAGTATATGACATAAAACTGCAGCTTATTGATTAGTGGGCGATTAGATCCGACATAAGATAAGTTAATTATGACATAACCCGCGTACAAACGTGACTTATTCTCTGCTAAAGTTAAACTCTTAGTTTAGTCTCTGGGATCACAAGACCCCTAGGGTTTCTTTCCAGCTGCAGGATTGATGGTCGTGTGGTAATTATAACTAATTGACTAATGCGTCATTTTAGTTCCCGCACTAGGGCAAGTCCTGAACATCTCGAGGTTGCCTGGGTTTCTCCCTGAGGACACGTCCTTTGGTATGAGTATACTTGAAACCCGTGAATCCCCACTGCAGACTGAACAACAGCTCTCCCATCAACCGCCATTAGGTCAAAGTCTTGTTTCCGTCGGTTCATCCGTCTGTCGAATTTGTCATACAAACACAGTTCGCGAACGACTGATATCACCATGTAGGTAAGGTAAATCTTTAAAGAAATTTCAACACCCACGATCATTTCCCCCGATTTTCATTAGTTTTTGGATAGATTTCATCCTTATACTGCAGCACCTAAGTTTATTTAATCGACGTCTTGATCTGTGCAATTTTATCGACCGTTGTAATCAGTTTGAAAAGCATTGAGCCATTAGCACAAACGACATAGAGAATGAGAAAGGATTTCCCCCTGAAGTAACTAAGTGGTACTTTGTCAGTTGTATAAAAAGATCGGGTTTGTCTTAGGGGTAGTTATTCTGATCGTAGAACGAGAGTATACCACCTGGTTTTCATCTGTAGTGTTTTTTTTTTTCTTTCTAAGGGATAAGAATAATTTTGAATTTCTTTTTGTTTGTTTTCAAAGATATTATTATTCCTCATTGATCACGTTCAACGATTATTCGGTAACACAAGTATGTCCTGAAGGCGTACAGGCGACAAACCACCAGGGAATTACACGAGAAACTCTGTGGGATAACCAGATTAAGAACCACAAATCTTCCTCGGTTCTCCCGCAGTTTCTAGCACCACGAACACCAGCATGGAATGGCATAGCATAGCATAGTATGGCATGGCATGGCATGGCATGGCATGGCAGGCCGACTTCCAACCGCTAACACTACTATTTTAATCTCAACTTGTTATGCACATAGCCTGACTAAACGAGAAGTCTCTCTCTCTCTCTCTGAAAACTTTTAGGGACGTACGAATGCAAATTTCTTTGACAAAACTTGTTTCTTAGAACTAAATTACAATACTCCTCTATCTCAGTTATACACTGAATTCAACAACCTGGAATGCTACTCTTAATTAGATCTACACTATTCCCAAAGACCGCAAATCCTTCGGTCAACTTTGAATAGATCAAAACTGGGTTCATCCCTTTATATATATATTGGGGTGCTTTTTTTGGAACGACTATTTTTTTTTTCAACTCCCCATTGAAAATCTTGTAATAGACGTTAGAGAAGGAATCCTGTCCAATTTTGAGCTCTTAATTCCAATTCTAAGTACTCGCACTTTTCTTTTTAAGTTTTCCCATGCTAAAAGCATGAAAACATTACGAATTTTTCTTTCGCCCCGCACAACTCAGCCGCATTTCGATGGATTGTTCTCATCCAAGATTCATTTTACAGAGAATTTAGTGTCCTTCAGAAGTGCCTCAGGTAGTTTGGCTGTGGTTTCAACCGCTGCACCTGTATGAGCCTTCAAAGACGATTTTATGCATAATTCTTCTTTCTCAATGTGGGCGAATAAACAGTTGGACTTGGAGAAAAAAACTTTTTGACAATTTTGTAGGAAATTTATTTCTCTACAAAAAAGTCCTATGAATAAAGTCTCTCAAACCAGGATTTCAAAAGATATAAGGACTTTGATTTTTTGAAATATAAAATTCTACCAAAATATCAAGTACAATATTTTCAAATCAATCAAACTATCATGGGCACTTTTGAAGCACATTAAATTCTCTGTCAAATGAGTCTTGGATGAGAACAATCCATTGAAATGTGGCTGAGTTGTGCGCGGCTAAAGAAAAAGTAGTAATATTTACATGCTTTTAGCATGGGAAAACTCAAAAAGAAAAGTGCGAGTACTTAGAATTGGAATTAGGAGCTAAAAATTGGACAGGATTCCTTTTTCGAGGTCTACTACAAGATTTTCAATATGGAAGTTAGAAAAAAAAATATTTGTTCCAAAAGAAGCACCCTAATATATATCTATATATATAAAAAATAAAAATATATATATATATATTACGATTATCGCATTAATCATATCACTTGTTTACCCCAGATGCAAGGGGACTTTGGCCTTCGTACATTTGTCATGTCTAGAGAGATGGCTGAATCAATCATGCAGGAGTTATTGCGAGCTGTGTCGTTATCGTTTCAACGCTGTGGAAACACCGCGATATAGATGGTCAGTTTACTCCTATTTTCCCTTCTTATTTTATCTTCTTCTTCTTCTTCTTCTTCTTCTTCTTTCCTCTTTACTTTATTTTCGTAGTGATAACCTTAAGCTTTGAGAATCAAAGATGGCGTCTCTCGGAGTGATACGAAGACCGAACAAACCGCCCCAACTACCAATAAATAAAACTCGAGGCTCTACCGATTTGTTTTATCGGTAGGGAATTGCCACGAAAGTGGTTCTCTCAATCTCTCGACTCTAGTTCCGTGGATTTGTTTGTCCGTCTTTGCTACCATCTGCAATACCTCGTATAGGCATATATACAACGTGCAAGTTTAACTTCGATCCCCCCTGGCCCTCTTCCCCATCCCTAACTCGTCGCAATCCTAAACAATGATTTTTTTTCTCCCTAATTCCCAAGAGGAATTAGTTGCTTTTCATTAAACTCTCGACTTTGATGATAGCGTTATTCTAAACAACCGAGCCGTTAGTAGCAAAAGCTCCTGTTTATATCGGACATTGAAATATATCCAAATTAGTTTATTATACAGTGAGAGAAGACGCGATTGTTTTAGCCCAAGATTATAGTAGACAAGAAACACCGGATCCTTATAAACATTATGCTAATTAGTAATTAGTGACTAATGAAATTAATGCGAAAGTTATTTTAGGCCAGAAGCTCTCAGAATTTGGATCAGCCATCCGAGAAATCGAAGACACATTCAGTCTGATTTTCTGATCTTAACTCTTCTCACTGTTGTCACGGTGGGACTTTTGGCTGTCTGTCTTTTGGGTAAGTTTCGGTCTTTACAGGATTAGGGGAAACCCAGAATTTATCAATTTCTGTTTCCTTTTTTCTTTATCGTTGATTGATATGCAGAAATACGAATGAAACGAAGAGTAGGAAAAATTTGCACGAAACGATTTTAATCCGAGGTAGTTTGAAGTTTTGTGGGAAAAAAAGAGAAAAATAAAAAGAAACGGTAAATCCTTCTTTTCGAACAAATTGGCAACCCGATGTCGCCGCTAATCGATAAGCTAATAATAATTACCAGAGTTGCATTTAGCGAAAAACGGTGGTAAATCAAGGCTGAGATTTTACGCCGTTATACCAGCTGCTGATGAATTATATAACCAATTTATTAGCTCGTACCTTAAACGGTAGGCAAGTTATTTTGAAAATTACGTTTGTGTAGATTAGCTATCGGGATCAGTTTCGATTTTATGACAAAAATTCAGAATTTTATAATCTTTAAGTTTGTCGAGTAGGTAGGTATGCAATAATTTTAAGATACGAATTAATTCACGATTCAAAATACTTTTTTTTCATTTTATTATACCGTGCGGAAACGATAAAACGATGAGAAATTAATTGGTGGGGAGAAAAAAAAAAGAATAGAGAATAAGAAAATAGCTGTGCCTAAATTTTGTGAATAACCAGCATGAAGAAATAAATTTCTGTTGAAGGTATGCGCTACTTTGTTATCGAGGGTAAGAAAATTGGAATTTCAAGGATTTGGACGAGGGGAGCAATTTCGTTTTTCCTTACAATCGTCGTCTTGGGTTACGTGACCACCGTGTATCTTCTGATCAAGGTAAACCTTCCTCGTTTCGCTATTCTCAATTCTTTGTCTCCGGGAGCGGTTTTCTGCTTTTCAGAGATCGCGGTGAAACTTTGGTAGAAAAAAAAAGAGAAAAAAAAAAAAAAAAAAAAACTCCCGTAGAAGCGCTAATCTTTCTTTTGACGAGGGTCCCTCCCGTCTTTCGTCCCCGCTTCGACTTTTCCGGTTTGACATTCGATGGGATAACTGCAATCCCGTTCAAATCAGAGATGAAGAATTCGAATTCTTCCAACTTTATTCGTCCTTTTGAATTATCTTGGCTCGATGACAGAAGGGATATGAAAGGGTCGACTTAACGTCATCCGTCATATTAATTGTTCATTCAACCCCCCAGCACCCTCGACCCCCAAAAGAAAGAAAGAAAGAAAGAAAGTAAAAAAAAAAAAAATCATCATCCTGCAGTTTTTGAAGAGTCTATGTACGGAATCAATCATTTTTTACGATCCTTTATCTCTTCCGAATTCCTTGGTACAATTTTTGAGAAATTTTTCCTCTTTTTTTTTATTTTATTTTATCATTTTTTCTCCTTTCTTTTACACCCATGTTGCGTACGACGATTTACTGTAAAAGAAACGTAGATATTCCGCGAAAAGAGCTAACCGCATATGCGCTAGACGGGTCGTGACAGTTTTTGTGGACGTTGAAAGACCCTGAAACGACATGGGGCGAAGAGAATGGATGTAGAAAGGTTTAATGCCTCTCTGACGTGACAGTTTCAAAGAATTTCTACAGAATTGAGTGCTTCTCTCTTTTGTATAACTTGACGGAAGAACTCTTTTGAACAACTATTTTATGCTGTTTTAAAAAACGGCTAAGTTGCGTATATCCATTTATTCAAAAAACAAATAAAAAATATCACGTTACACTGACGAGTTAATTAGTTTTTTATTTTGTTCCTTTTTTTTCTGACATCATCAAACATAAAATATATATTTCCTTTCATCCGATAGAGGTGTTTGTTTTATTTTTTTATCTAATTGAAGCAAGGGTTGATCTGAATTCCTGACTCATTTACCTGATAAAAGTTAGTTATTGAAAAATTCTTCGGGAGGGGGGACACGAACGGAGGCGATTTTATAAAAAAAAAATACTGGTGTAATTCCTGGGCAAATAAATCATGGGAAACAGTTGGCAATTAATTTCGAGTCACCGTAAGTGATTGATGGAATAACTTTTACGGACTGTGGTGTTCACCTGTTGTCGATCGAATGAATTACTTGTGAAGATGGGATTAAACAGAAAAGTTGTGTGATAGGGCGTGATGGCGAGAGGGAGGAAGAATTTTTTTCAATTTGTTTGTACATTAATTATAAAACGAGGTGACATTTTATTTTTTTCACTCTCTCTTTTTCTAGGACCAAATATCTCCTTGGTATCGCTGGTGGAAAAATACCGTAAATGTCAGATTAGTGATGGACCTACAAGAGTCTTTCAGACGTTTATCAATCGAATCTTTTCCTGATCGAGGGACTCAGTCAACGCCTTCCTCACGTGCTGCAGAAGACAAAGTGGGTGACTCTGACGAGACCGGAATATGACATTTCGAGTAGTGCTTAAAAAGTTCTTAGGATTTTCAGACCCTCCTTTTTATTTTTCTTTTTTTTTTTATTCATCGATAAAATGGAAAATGGAAAAGAACTATCACGCTTTTCCTAATATTTGTACATTAGCGGTGATCCTTAATTTGATCACTTTAGAATTTCAATCATTCCGTGGGTCACGACGTCTCCAAATGTATACAAAAAAGAACAAAAAATTCACCCAACACCCCAGATTCCTATTTCAATTCTAAGTACCGCTTCAAAGCTTTCGAATTTTCCTCATTTAAATAAAACACGATTTGTCACATTTCGTGGTTAATTTTATATTCTTCCAATTGCTTTGGGACAGTACTTAGAATTTAAATAGAAACCTAGTGTTTGACTGGATTTTTTTTTATAAATATTTGAAGACGTTCTGGCCCATGAGAACATTGAAATTCTAATATTACCGAATCAATACTCATACTACGATAATCAGTTTTACTTTGCTAAAGTAAATCGACCGAGTCGTCGGTTCTTCTTGAACTCTTCTTGAATCTTCCCTCCTTTTATTAAATAATTTGATTTTCTATGTTGGATATGAAAAAGGAAGAAGGAAAAAAAAAATAAAAATTAATAACGAAAATATTTGGATGATAAATCGAGGGGAAATTTTTTTTTTTTTCTTTCACCGGCTGAAAGTGAGACGCTGAATTATCTTAGATTTCTAATATCATCATCCTGCTTCGATTCGTGTTTTTATATTTACTAAGAAGAAAAAAAAAAACACCAATCGCGAAATGTATCAGGAATTGTACCTATACGCTTCGGGGTAAAAAGACATTTTTCAAATTGTTGTTTGGCTAAAAATCGGAGGTTATTTTCCTCGAGGGTGTAATTCAGGAACTGAATGAATAGATTCCAATCCGTGTAGACGATGAGTATAGGAATACTGTGGAAATTCTTTTTTTTTATTTTTTTTCTTTCACATGTATAAATATCACTTCCTTTCAATATTTTACTGTAAACATATACGTATACATAGTATATATACACGGCTGTATACCTTATATGTGTTACATTTATTTATATAGAACAAACGAAAAAGATGTTTTTTCATATTCATTCGTATTGAATGGAGGCAAACATGGTAGTAGTGCTGGTGCTGGTGCTGGTGCTGCAGGAACGTAGTCATTAAATTAATTTGATATAAATCCAACCCATGCCTCCTCTCATTAAGAAAGCCTTAGTTAGCTCTGATGCCATTTCGCTCATTGACCATTCAGTCGTCATCGGAGCCCTCCCCCCTCCCCCCTTCTCGACTAGCGCTATCCTTTAACGAATGCAAATAGATGGAAAAAAAAAATAACTTTGAATATTCAGTAAAATTTTTACCCAGATCTCGTAAAATTATATTTTTCAACCGTCAGTCCCGAGGCCCCAGCTTCGAGAAATGAAAGAATAATATTGCACCGTAAACTCTACTGGGAATTAGTTCGAATTACTCCTCGTATATTATAAGTCGCAAGCTCGTGACGTGGGTACGATAGATGAGAATTAACAGAGCTACTTTACCCACGATGAGAAAATGAGGTGAAAAAATAAAAAAAATTAAAAAAATGAAAAAAAAATATATATTAATAAATCGCGATGACTATATGGCTTTGAAATGAATTAGAAATTACAACTATAATTCGATCGATTTCCAAAAAATATTTTAATCACATTTAGCAACATTTTTATATAATGATTAAGGGGGTACATACATCTTTAAAATAATTTTTTTCAAATTGCTACTACGCTCTGAGAAAACATTCTAGTGACTCAGTTTTTCTACAGTTGATTAGTGCTATTTTGATACATAGTTCATGATTTTGCCAGATTTTATGTCCTCCGCTGAACATAAATTCAGTCCATCGAAGAAAAACCTGTTGTCGTAGGGTACAGGTTGCTGCATTGGATGAAATTTCTTCAACTTTTAAGGAAATATTCTGTATGAATGTAATTTCGGACAAAACCAATAATATTTCATGAATTTAAGTTTTTTAGACATAGAAAATTTTTGATTGTAAGAATTTTTTTTTGCATCGTTCTGGAAAAAATGTTTTGAAACCAGAAATTTTTATGTCTAAAAATTAAATTTATCAAATATTATTCGTTTGGTCCGAAATTACATTCATACAGAATATTTTCTTAAAAGTTTAAGAAATGTCATCCAACGCAGCAACCTGTACCCTACGACAACTGGTTTTTCTTCGATGGACTGAATTTATGTTCAGCGGAGGACATAAAATCTGGAAAAATCATGAACTATGTATTAAAATAGCACTAATCAACTGTAGAAAAACTGAGTCACTAGAATGTTTTCTCAGAGCGTAGCAGCAATTTGAAAAAAATTATTTTAAAGGTGTATGCACGCACCCCCTTAATCGAGGAGACAGAAATATTTATTCAACGGTGGATAGGCACACCTAGACCTAGTACGTAAATTGGGTAATACTGAGTCCAAGAGAAATGCATGATGGTCAGAGTGTCCACCGTGTTTGGGGGATGCGGAAGGACGTGAACAAGGGTGAATGTTTAATGGAGGATAAATTATGTTCATAATTAAACCAGCTAGTTGAGAAACTTTAAATTATATCCAACGAAGACACACTACCCTTGGCCGAGCCGCATGTGTGTAGAAGATATATATACACACGTGTGTCCGGAAGAGAAATAATTAGAATTTCAATATTCATATACGAGAGGTTGTGTGAAATTCCTAGTCATTAAACTGCAGTTATACCATAACCGGGGAATGGGAAAACCGGCAGAACGCCAAACCAATTTCTTTTTTTTTTTTTTTTCTTTTACAAATTTTCAGGGAAAAACACCATCGATTTTCACCCTTTAACTAGGCACCAATAAAAATTGTTTTTTAGACGTTAACGCACGAGGATGCAAAAAATACATAAGCGCTCTAGTTATTTATCGGTTCAACCAGTCCCCCCCCTCCCCCCACCCCCCCGGAGGAACAATTTTCGAAACTTGTTAAAAGTCCCGCATACCTTGAATACAATTAACAGAGTAGATTTTCACGTGATCATTAGAACCTGTGCAGCACGTGGAGGGATGAAGTGATATCCGTTCACCTCATCTTTTCTGAAAACAGGATTCGCACGGGGTTTAGTTAAGCTTAGAGGAGAAAGCGACTTAATACGTCGAGCACATCGACCGTAGGGTAGTGTCACCTGAGTCTCTTCTGTATTTCTCACTTTACTCCTTCCATTTACTCCTTCCATTTCTTACACAACCCCATAATATAGTAAAGTACTACTTCGTTAGATAGAATCATGTTATTTTAAGGGGTAGATATTATCTAGCTATAGATAGTTCAAATTGAAGTGATAGGAAAACCTATTTCTAGTTTCTCTTGACCAGTTGTTAAAAGTTTATCACTATTTTCGAACTACTACCTACTACTTTATACAGAGTTACAAAGCCTCGCTCATCAACCCTGCAGTAACGTTCTTTCCCAAGACCGTTAGCTCGTTCATCGAAGATTTATACTATTTATACCCCTAAGAATCGATTTGTACCGTTGTTTTTTTTTTTTTTTTTATTCTTTTATTTTTCACCCAGTAAATTAATGATATCAAAAAATATAGAAAAGGTACTATAGTCCTGCCGATGCGATGGATCATCCCCTAATTATAAAATCGCTGATACGAACTGCAGGTTTGATTAGAAACGGTTTCATAATGGGTCTTAGTGATAGATGAGGGGGCGGGGGCGGGGGCGAGGGGTTAATATCTCTCGATATTACATACCCTAAAATTTCACTATATAACATGATCCGAGGGGTATGAGTATTGGCCTATCATCTGACGCGTGTAAAACGAAAGTAAACCAACGTTCAACCTAGACATAATGGACATGTGAATGTAAGGGTGTGTGTACATAGTAGGTATATATGTGTTTATATACACATGTATGTATGTATGTATGTATATGTCTACGAAGTTCATACGTGCATGTGTATACACCATACGTATATCTATGTACATACACACATTCCTTGTTAAACTAGAGCTCCGCACGACGTCAAAGGGTAAATTTCAATTAGTATACGCTTCAAGAATTAACCGAATGCTAGGCAGAATACTAGCAGAATCCACCACTTGTTTGTGCGAAAAGCGTCGCTGTATTAGGTATACTATGGTTTACTGAATGAATGAACCAAACTTTGACGTCTTTTATCTCAAAAAGTAATTAAACAGATTCGTTACGAAGATTAATGAAAAGAAAAAAAAAAAAAACTTATCGTTTCAGAAAAAAAATAAAAAAAATATATAATATGGAAGCTATATTATCGCCGGCGATAATAATAAACCGGATAAAAACTTTACGTATATAATGTGCCACAGATTATTCATATTTTTTTTTAACCGATTTTTTAATATCATCGTTCGATTTGAACGGTAATAAAAAAAAAAAAAAAAAATTATTATATACAAAGACTGTGATTTGAAAAATATCTTCCAATGATTCTGAATAGATTTTTTATCAGTGATTTAATCAAGGGATGAAATATGAAAATGAATTGATCAAAGTAATAGCATAAAATATATAATATATATATGAAAAAAAAAAACAGCTTTTCGTCTGTCTTATTACTTTGACATTGATTCTTCGACTTTTACTTTTATTTAACGTGTTGAATAGAATATGAAGAGTTGTAGTATATTATATGATAATAAAAAATTGATGTATAAAAAAAAAAACAAGGGTTCAGGGTGTTGTTAAAAATTGATTTGGTACACGGTGAGTGAAATTTGGAGTTTGAAAAGCGATCAAATCTCTATATATTATTTCGCCACTCTGAACTTCGAAGTACTTTTTCGAGGTTCAAGCCAGAGAGATGGGGATGATTTTATGATGGATTTATCACCTTGTTTGTCAGCCTCGGTCCCTCAGAGGACGGAAAAACTTTCTCTTTGAATGACAACGGGCGGACGAACCAACCCCCGAACCCCCAAACCCCCGATTCTCTAACTCGCTGTTCTGGCGATGAAAGGACAAAAGTTTTCGAACGAAATGGACGAGCTGTTATGTGTATATGGCGTAGGTGCAGAAGAACTGAATAAGTCAAGGGATGATAATCATAACAAACATAAATATATATATATATATATATATTTTTTTTTTTCTGTCACCTCTCTTATCATTCTCCGTCTCAATCTCTTCCCTTATTTTCTCATCGACCCTTACGATTCTCTGCGTACCTATTACGCCTTTTTTTACAACGCGATGAATTCTGATTACGTTATTAACGGCCGAATGACTTCTCGTCCAAATTCTCGAATACTTTTTGCCGTTAATAATAATTATTTTCAATTCTTTTTTCTTCAATTTTTAACTTAATTCAAATCCACGCTGAGGTAAAATTGAAAAAAATATAATAAAATAAGAAATTTGGAATCTTATACAGGGGTGAGTTTGGCAAAAATTTTCCACTCGATTAATTAGGACTAACTGTCCGCGAAAAAAAAAAATAAACCTTGAATGGTTTAAATTAATTGCCCTTTTTTCACCTCGTCGTTCTTCTTACAAACTACACCGCAAACTCTTGACATATTCTACGGCTTAAAAGACGGAAACAGTCTTGCATTATATAAAGAATTGTTGAATTCTATTCTGGGAAAGGGATTTTGTTACGCTGATATTTTTTTTTCTTACCTTACATCTAGATTTCACCGCAATAAACACGACCCTTAGTTTTGGGGCTTTAGGTTTGACCGTATAACAATTTTCCTATAAAATTTTGAAGAAAATGCTTCCCACAAAAGTTGTCCGTTTTTTCACCCTCTAAAAAATGAGCCCTTGAAAATTGCTCTATCGTTATTAGTTCGGCTAAAAAATGCAAAAAACTACAACTTTTCGTATTTTTTCTTTTCTTTTTATTATCGCAATAGTAATTCGCTAAATTTCCTGCCGATTTCTAAAACTCTACAAGTAATTCGCAGTCTATATAACTAGGGTGAAATGTACCCGTAAAAAAATTGGCCAGAATATCTTATTTCTGAATAAAACTCGAGTCTAATCCGACCGGACTACAGGCTAGGGGAGGCAAAAGTAAGCTGAGTGAAGAAAAAGGAAAAGCCTAAAGATGGATGACACCCTGAACCAAAGAAGGACCGAGAGCCTGAGGGCGCACTAAGAAGTGTCGAGATGTGCACGTGCTGACCTGTCATATTTTTTTTTCTTTTTTTTCTTACCATTCGTGTTTTGCATGAAAAATTTGACAAGCGTTAAGGGTGCATATTATATATTTCTCCCCATAACTGAACGTTCGAGCAAACTACTAGGACCTAGAGACCCTCTTGATCCTCCCCTCGGCGAATGGATTTTCATCGGAATCAATTAGGTACGCAGATTTTTTTTTTTTTCTATTATATATTTTTTCTCTTCTTCTTTGCAATCGATCAAAATTCAGCTGGGAAAGACTTTAAGACTTTTGATCTTCGATCTTCGTTCTACGCAACCGAGGAGATCGCTTTTACTACCAGTCATGAGTATAACGGTACGACAAGGTGTTCTTTCAGTGTAATATTTCCCACGGAATCATTCATCCGCGTAATATTTCTACCCTTAGAGAAGAGAACAACCCCCGTAGGCTCTTGCTCGAAGGTATGGTATGTATGTAGTACGTGCTTCACTACCTCTCCATACATATTGGAATATATATATATAGCTACATGTGTAAATAATCTCAATGTACGAGTACCCGCCTTTGGATATGAGTGCACTAAGTTTTTTTTTATTTTTTTTCCAGTCTATCTGTATAATCCGCTTTGGTATTATTTTGAAATTTTAAATACATTCGTTATGTATGACTGATTCGAGGGGGGGAAAAAAAAAAAAAAAAAAAAGTCATACACATGAATATTCGCGAGAGTTTTAAATATCTTGACTCGAATTTTATTAAGGAATAGAATAAATTAAATCGTATATTAAATAAATCGCGTGGTATTTTTTTTTTTCGCAATGGTCATGAAATTAAAAAGTTTGAATAATGACGAACGTTGATAAACTTTTGTTGAAATTTTTCACCCTTCACAACCCAACTTTGGATTAAAGTTAAATTTTAAAAGCAAACCAAAACGTATCAGTCGCGATTATTAATTATGCAATGTGTAGACTATAAATACAAGTGTGAATATAATTCGCAAACTAACATATATATAAATCCAACACCTTTTCATACCAACGAAACCAACAAGGGATTCGCAAACCTTTCATCGAAGGTAAAGGGTAACCAACAAAAGAACCGCACTGACTATTCTACGTATCAGACCAATGTGTTCCACATACGAACCTCCCCTAAATGCTTTGTATTTCACTCTCATACCATCCATGTATATATATATGTATATATATATGGGGCTGTCCACGTCAATTCACCTAGCCTCCAGACCGCACCATCTCGGATTTGCCCCGTGATTTTTTATGTTGTTGTCCTTGCTCTCAAACATTTTCGTGAATTTTTTCAAATTTTTAAGACCAAGCCTTTCTGAGTTATAATTTTTTTTAACCTAAAAAGAAGGACCATTTTGAAAAATCTGAAAAAAATTACAAAAATTCTACTACTGATGTAGAACAGTTTCCCGGTGATGAGAATGTGGAACCCATTTTTCTTCTATTTTTTTTCAATTATTCAAAAAATTTTTTTTGGAGAAAGCAAAAAAAAAAATCCGCTGCGGACAGAGACGTGGTTTGGGAAACATAATCTTTAGATAGATCTTTGTAATTTCATTTTCTTCATTGCTTACGAAAGGATTTAAAAAAAAAAAGGTGTGTGTTCTGTACTCTGCTGCACTCGAGTATTCTTTGGTAAAAACAACTCCATTGCGTTGGGGGATAAAACAATGCAGTTGTCTTTTTTTTTTTGTTTGACAAGTGCCATAGAGATAGCGTTGTAAATAAATTTTTTTGAATAATTGAAAAAAAAATAGAAGAAAAATGGGTTCCAAATTCTCATCACCGAGAAACTGTTCTACATCAGTAGTAGAATTTTTGTAATTTTTTTCAGATTTTTCAAAATGGTCCTTCTTTTTAAGTTAAAAAAAATTATAACTCAGAAAGGCTTGGTCTTAAAAATTTGAAAAAATTCACGAAAATGTTTGAGAGCAAGGACAACAACATAAAAAATCACGGGGCAAATCCGAGATGGTGCGGTCTGGAGGCTAGGTGAATTGACGTGGACAGCCCCATATATTGAAAATGTGTGTAACTATGGATATAAGTAATACATATGTGGAGAGAGGACATATATGCATGTAGTACATTGTAACGTGTAATATACGAGGGTTATAGGGATGAAGGTGTTTGTATTTGTGTTTGTGTTGGTATTAGTATTGGTGTGCGAAATCTCGTGACATAGAACTGTGTGCGACGGTGGTTTTTGAAGGGGGTAGAAAACGCTGACTGAACCATACTCAAGGAACAGACTGCAGAGCAGCGAGCTTAGGAATTTCCTACCTGAATAGAATTTGCCAAGTGGCGTTGTTCCCGAGCTCTCTTCTCTTCTCTTCTCTTCTCTTCTCTTAGCTTTCTACCCAATTCCTGAAGGTATATAAGGAAGAAGGGTAAGGTACCTTTTCTACGTCTCTCCACTGAAATACGTAGACTCTGCAATACTCGAATTAGAACTAAGGAGGAAGTCTTCGATCGCGCCTTTCGATCGGCCAATTTATACCCCGAAATTTTCTACCCCATTTTTTTTTGTATCTTGTTTTTTTTTTTTTTTTTTTTTTCATATCCAATTCTCTTTTATTTCGACGACGGCGTGGAAAAGACAAGACGATCATTAGACACGAATTTCGTTCTCTTTTCTACCCTCGGCTTTTGAACTTCCATCGATATATAGTATTCCGTCTCTATGGTTTCTAATATTATATCTATATGATTTTTTTTTTTTTCCACCACGTTAAATATGACGACAAAATAATTATCAAGATGTATAAATCGATCGTATAAATCATAAGAATAAGGAAAAAAGAAAAAAGGTTTAAACTAGAGTAACACCAGGCTAACATAAGACAACCCTCAGATATCTAGAGCTTTGAGGATCTTCCTAAAAGTCAGATAATCTAAGGGCGTAAACGCTTCATAGTTAATCACGACCGGTTTAAGTTTAGGTTTAGGTTTAGATTCAGGTTTAGGTTTAGGGAAGTGAAACGTAGGCACAATATAGTCGTAGTAGGTATAGTGACATACTAGTTACGCATATATATGTATATACTAGTCTGTACGGATTATTGATTGAAGGTCTACTATATTGAACAGTCCACTACGTAGTACGTAGTTTCCTGCATCGCAAATGACCAGAATTTGCACGGCAAATAAACGTTCGGTCAACAACTGAATATAATCTACCTATGCAGAGCTACGATTTGATCAAACAGAAAATCCGATTCCGAAGTGAACATTTCGTTTTCTTCTTATCTTTTATCGAATTATTGTCACCCCATTATTCGAATCGGATATTTATTAAGACGAGAAAAAAAAAAAATGTAGTTTTTTTTTTTAATAAAAAAAGAAAGAAATATTTCGAAAAGCTTAATAGCACCTATAATCCGTTTTTTTTTTTTTACCTACATAATAAAAAAAAAAGTATATATATATATACCTACATCGCAGTATAAAATAATCCACATAAAGTTTATAAGTTAAACTTTTTAACGATGTTTTAGCAGATTTTATGAAAAAAAGAAACGAAAAAAACAAGAAAATGAAAAAAACGGTGGGGGACAGATTTTTAGGGAGATCTTTCCGGGTTATTATATATAGGTAATGGTAAGCCGTAACGACGTCAACTTTTGCAACACGTATACTATACAGCTACTACGGTTATATATATAAGGTATACCCTTAGCTTTCTTTTACTATGTTTTTTGGCTGTTTTTTATTTTTTATTCTCTCTTTTTATTCCTACTTTCGACATACTTTTCGACTAGATTACTTAATAAAACGTTGCTTGTCTGTATAGTTTCCGTTAATATCAGTCAACCCCTAAATTTTTTTTTTTTTCTATACACGTAACGCCCACAGTGTCCTTTATTTTATATAGTATAATATAGTATATATACTGTAAATATAATTTTCTTGTTTTTCTTCTTCTTCTTCTTCTTCTTCTTCTTATTTTTATCACGAATTTATATATACGTTGGTGAAGGTAAAAGTTATGTGAGTGTATGGTGGGTATTATAAGCTTAAAAATTACGGATGGGATAATATAAAAATAAATAGATATGAGACACGTCAATAAAGTACAAAATAAAGGAAAAAGAAAGAAAAATAGAAAAAATACAAAAAAGACAATAAATAAAAATAAAAACAAAAATACAAAAAAGGCAAAGAGGTAAAGAGAAAAAGAAGGAAGGTACGAAAAGTCAGGTACTACGCATCTGCACTACTAAATCCCATAGGACACGACTCGAATTCGGACAACGGGGGCGAGAAGAAAACCTTTTTATTCTACGTCGTGACGTCGTTAAAGTCTTTTCCAGGAAATGCTAGTAGAAGATGAAGAAGAAGAAGAAGAAGAAAAAAAAGAAGATGAAGATAAAGATGACGAAGAAAATAAGCGAAGCGAAAAACAAGAAGAAGAAGAAAAAGAAAAAGTAAAAGAAAAAGTATAGAAAGAATTGAAAGAAAAAGAAGGATGTGAAAAGGGAAAGAAAAAAATAAAAACGGTATTAGTGGATAATTCTGATAACCTCCGATTCAACTCGCGTTCTCCAATTACATCAGCCAATTTTTTTCTTTATTTTCATTTCATTTTTTTTTCTCTTTATTTCTATCTTTTTACTACCATTCACCTCTATACAAGCTTATAGAATTTCGTTCAGTTAATTATCCTTCCATTTATTAAGTTCAATATACAAAAAGGTACCCCGAAAAGAAAAAAAGAAAAAAAAAAAAAAATGAAAGAGCAATTTCAAAATGAATCGATACAGAAATAATTATATTTCGCATTTCAATGCATCGACGATTTTACTAATTGATCAAATTCATCAATACCTACATGGTAACGCGGACTAATTGGTAATCGAAAATATTTTCGGTCTATATAATTCGATGAGTGTATATAGTCGAGATTTCAAAAAAAAGGAAAAAAAAAAAAAACACAGGACATATCCCTTATACAAATGTAAAAAGCTGTTTTTCAAACCCCCTGCAGAACCTAAACCCTAAACGGTTTTCAAATGGATATAGAAAGTACCTCGTTGATCCTGATAACCCTTTGCCCCATAGACCGTCCTCTAACCAAGTCTGATCTTTATGGTTGATTTGTTCAACATAGAAAAGCACACAGAACTACTACTACTACTACGGCGCCGAAGGGATTAGGGTGCTAAGGTGCAAGGGAGCGGCAAGGAAGGGTTTCCATGTACGCGTCACTGCCCAACACGTATATAAGTACATATATATATATATATATAATCTATGTATTATATAGCTAGATATATTGTATAAGGTATAGGTAATATATACCAGGTATATATATATACCCATATACGTAGACAACATATGTATATATATATATATCTTATCACAGAATACTACCCCTACACCCATGTCCAACCATGTGGGGGGGCCAGTCCTTCGTCCTAGTATGTTGTTGGCTCACCCTGTCTAGTGGAAGACGAATTTATTTGCCGCGAATTACATTAGCCCGCAGGATAAGGGGTAGCGTAATGCGCTACGACGCGTTGGGTTCTCGAAGAGGGGTACTAAATTGGTAGCTTCAACGTCGCATAGTCCTTCTTAATCCAAAAGAACGCCCATACACGATATATACGGTGAAGAAAAGGTGAATAAAATAAGGGTAGACTATTTTTTCGGAAAAGGATAACAAAGAACAAATAAACCAAAAAAAAAAAAAAAAATTCAGCCATGAAGTTCAGTCGCATAATTTGGACAATTTTAGTGCCCGAAATATATCGGATCTTAGAAACATTTCTCGCACCCTAAATCATGGTGAAAAAAAAAAGATAAAAAAATAAAATAAAAAAAGAAGAAGACAAGGCTCAACCCTTATGATAATCTCTGAAGTTTGTGCAGGGAAGAAAAAAAATAATAGCACTGGGATTTCGCGAAGAGAGTTGAAACGGGTTAGAATGTAGAATGTAGAATGTAGATGTAGATTTTCGCGGATATTTTTTTATTTTATTTATTTTTTTTTCAACTTAGGAACTAGAAAATAACTGTTCAAAGAATGCGAGTGATCCAAAACGACTGAAACTTGTCGTATACGGTTATGGTTATATCCACATGTTATACATATCAGTGGGTTTTGGTATAAGACTGTTCCCAGTGGCAACCGCAAGTCTTTCGTCGAAGCACGTTGTATGTATAATGTAGATCTGAGATATATATATATATTCGGAGAAAAATAAAGAGAGAGAGAGAGACAGAGGGAAAGAAAAGATTTGGAATTTTAACCACGCGCAATGTACATATACCTATATACCTATATGTAAATATGTATATAGTATATACAGAGGATAGAGAATATCATCTTTTGCGTATAATATGGATGGGCTGTGAGGTATCGAAGTATAATATGCCGAAGAAGAAAATCGATATAGACCACTTTTTAGAAACGAACACCAACTTGTTTAAAGAAAATGAAGAAAAGATGACTCTGTGAGCTGTAAATTTTATAACTTAAATTCTACCCCTAAAAAATGATGAGGAATCGTAGTTTACTTTTACCTCTCTCGTAAATATCACTCCTTCATACTTCAAGGATCATGTAACATAATTCTCATATATGTAGGTACTAACTCACAGAAATTTCTCTATTGGATAGAATTGAGAAGTTCGATGCAATAAGAGTACCTTCAGCCCATATAAACCGTATCGTCGTAATCTGAAAGATGATTCATAAAACCACAAGAGATCATCTCGTATCCAAAGAAGTCTTCGAAATTATCCTGATTACTGCGATCTTAGCAAGAAAGGCCATATAATTAACACTTCGTCTTACTAATACCCAACGAAAATATATATTCGATATTCAGTTCGATGGATTGGTTTGAAAATCTATTTAACGCAAAATTAAACGACAGCACAATATTTGTACAGCACCTAATTTCCTGAGCTCTACTACACGATTTTCAAAAATCTGATCCGTAAGATTCTAAAATATGCACCAGTGTTTGGATTCGCGATGCACTATTATTCGCGCATGGTATCATTTCCATGATTTTCTCACGTATTTTGAACCCGAAATTTTGTATTTCTATGTAATTTTCTTGCAATAAGGGCATATGGCTGATATTTTGAAAATTTATTTCCCTCAATCGGTGATTTCTGCTTCTGCAATATCCACAAGGTCTAATTATTATCCTAAGCAGGGTGTATGTCTGGAGAATAGTTATAGCTCCGAAATAACCGCAATTGAATGGATGGACGGTAACGTGATAACTTCCTGACATGTCCCGACATTCAACGAACTCGTAAATTAGAATTTCTATAAAATATATATATATGTGTGTGTGTGTTCAGACATTCATATATCATATATACCCATAATATGCATATATATTCTATATATATAAGAGAGAAGGAGGAACGGAAGCAAAGTTTCCCGACTACCCAAGAAACAATGAGCGCCTGGGATAGCAGTACTTCCAGTCTTGAGTTATATTTGGGTCAGCGTATAAATGAATAATGCCATATATCTGACTCTGGCTTTGGCCAAGCCAACCTAAACTAACCTAACCTTTCCTTAACCAAACCTAAACTTGTTCTATGTTATAAGCTTCATGTTTTATGTTCCATGTTCCATGTTATCCCATGCTCCATGCTCCATGCTCTATGTACTCTATGCTCTGTGTCAAGGAAGTGGTTGTCGTTGTCGGGGTATGCAAGGTGCAAAGCGAAGAGCTTCATAGGAACTAAACCAGCACCAGCCATGAGGGAGACATGATAATCCGAGGAATGCGTTCCTTGCTACAAGGAAATGAATTCATGAATTTCACTGCACCTAGCCGGAAGCGAGCGGGTCAACAGGACGCGAAATAGTGATAATGATAACAATAATAATAATAATAATAGTAATAGTAGTAATAATGATCATTGCCGTTTCTCTTCACCTGCTACATCCTATCTGGTATATATATATATAATATACTATATATGTATGTGTATATCTATAGTCACTCTTTATTTCCCTTCCGATTGAATCTTTTGTTCCGGAAATGGAACGACGTGGCGTCTACCTACTTGTACTATATATTTATAAAATGTACAGAAAAGAAGAGGAGAGAGAAAAATAAAATAAAATTAAAAAAAAAATAAAAAAATTCTATGTATACATGTACAATATATATTTGTAAATTTGTTCCTGAAGACAATACCGTATGTTACGGAACAGCGAATGACAATCGTGATTTCAGTCGGGATACGAAAAGAGAAATATAGAGTCTTATGAATCTCGAAGAAGGGTGCAACGTGCTATATTTTATTATATTATGTAAGATATTGTACGTATTTTATACACATACCTTACGTGTGTATATATGTATTAGGAATGAGAGAATTCGATAAATATGAGAAAGAAAACAAATGTGTTAAAAATTTGATAATATATATACCAGCTGTGAAAAAGATTTAGTCCAAATCTAATTGGAAGGGAATTATTTATAAGAATTTTTTCTACTTTTTTATTTATTTCTTCTTTTGCACACGTTTCGATTTATAATATATAAATGAATTTTTATGAATGCATTATTATGTACATATGTATATTGTATATATATATGTATGGGGTGAAAATTTTTCCCAACGATCTACAGACTGTTAATGATTGGTAGCTGCAGCAGGGTTTGCGAGATCGCGCTAGGTCTGCAAAAACCGAAATAAGTAAATGGTACGTTTAGCCTGGTCTCGTGGACGAGACCTCGATTAGTCCACGTCAACGGTTCAGTTTAACGTAACTTGCCTTTTTTTTTTTTTTTTATCCTTTTATTTTCACCGAGTTGAATGTGGTCTATATTAGTACGTGTTTCAGTAATTTGGATTGATTGTCCGGGCGCGAGTGAGCGGACCCCTTTACCCCGTTTTCCGTTTCCCGTTTCCCGTTTCCCGTTTTCTCCTCATTCCCAATTTTCTCCCTTTACTCTTTTCCCATTTTCCTGTAGAGTCCAACCCTCCTACCCTTCATCGTAGGTTCGTTAACGGAGAACAAAGTATAATACGAACCTGAAAGCGAACTCGGTAGGTACAATTTAAAATTGTTAAAGCCGAGGCGCGAGGCTGTCGTCGAGAACGTTTCTTTGTAATTATTTCATCCCCTGTAACACCCTCTCTTTTTATCTCACTATAAAACAGCTCCTTTCCGATTTACCTCAGGGGATAAAATCTCAAGGGTTTATACCTTTTTTTACTTTTAGTTTTATTTAGTTTTCTTTTCTTTTTTCTCTTCTCTCTTCTCTCTTCTTTTCATTTTCTTTTCTTTTCGTTTTCTTGCGAGTAGCTATTTTACTAAGAATTATATCCCCGGGGCGTTACACACTAGACGTCGATTCGTTTCACCTAGATGACAATAAAAAAAAAAAAAATAAGAAAAAAAAAAATTTAAATAAAATAAACAGGTAGCAGAAAATTAATAACTATGATATATATATGTACTATATAGTATATATGTTATATGATTCGATGTCAGAGAAATTAGTCATGTGAATGTAATTTAATTAGTTTAATTAACAGAATCGCTATGGGCTCGACAATTCCGTAGTGACTTTGTTTTAAAATTGATCTGATTTTACGTGCTAGGTAGTTAATAATAATTAATTGGTAGGTACAGGAGTTTGAGACGTTATAGGGTATATCTACATATTTAATGGATGTGTGTATAATATATATATATACATATAGACGTTTGCAGAACTCCCGGAAAGCTTAGAGGGGTTCTATCTGATATTAGGTGATTAGGAAATGTCTAAATTCGGTACTATTCATCTTGGGTACGTCGAAAGTTTCCCAAAGTTTTGGTAGGTTTACACAGATTACTACATATGTGTATAGAATAAAAATCGTTTCAATTAAAGATTGATTAATCAAAGATTGTTAAAGATCCTCAAATATAAATAGAAGATTGAAAAAAAGAAGAACAAAAAAAAAACGAATATAAGTCTACAAGTTTTCGAATTTGTCTGCAGCGTATGCAAAATCTAATTTTCACCCCTTGTAAGACGACGGTAAAATTAGATTTCGCCATATATATATGACAGAGATCATCCCCCTTCATCTGACTCTTAACCAAAGCACATAAAATCAGTTTCAAGTTACAATTTGATTTTGACTTGTTTACCCAAACTACATTTTCAGCTAGATATATACATACACATATATATATATGTACAAAAGTATATGTATACATACGGGTATGCACGTAATAAAATACTGCAATAACGAATACAACGATAGATGTACCTACCTATATATATCGCAAATTGGGGAGATATGTCGTACGTTTATATATATATAGTATATGTTACCGTATCGTATTCAAGTTAGTGAAATAACTTTACGATTCGTTTCAATTTATTATAAAAAATTCAATAAGCTTATCGATACATCAGAGCTGTTCGAGTAAATAAACCAGGGCACGTATATACCCATACGTATATATATATACCCAAGGTAGGAAAAATCCAATCGAATATGGATGAAAAATTGGTTTAAAAAAAAAAAAAAAAACACGAAATAAAATACAAAAACATATATTTTATTTATTTATATCTCTTTCTTCGAATGAAATATTTTAGTAGATTTTTGTTTTTCAACCCAAAAATCAGTAATTATACTATTAATCGATCGATTTATTTCCTTATTTTTACTTTATTTGCAAAAAAAAATTAAATAAATAAAAATAAAAATGAAGAAATTCATTCGCTATGAGAAGATTAATTATTCTCACAGGTGAACACCTCTCGTCTATATCAACGGTTATTCAACTTTTATCGTCTCGTAAACATGCGGTTTAGAGATCAACCGGCACTCAATATGCTAAAATCTGGCCTGGCGCCAGATCAATCTGTTTCACTGATTTCGTAGGCTGTCCGGATGATCGGTTCATCCATCCCCCCCTGTACCATTTCCCTTGTGCTATTTGCTGTTGCTATATGCAGCGATTTTTAACAATTTAAATATCAAAAACTTGGTGGAAAAAGAAAAATGAATAAATAAATGAAAGAAATTTTTCAGAGAGAAAAAAATCAGTTCAGTCAATTATTCTTACGCGATTTTATTTTCGCTGTTCACTCTCAGACAAATTTTTTATATCTACTTACTCGTTCTTTTTTATCTTCTTATATACACAAAGTGAAAATAAGGGAAGAAAGTTGTCAGGCGAAATGTCAAGACTGGAAATTCTCGCCGTACGTTTCTGCTTGTTTCATTTCATTTATCTAGTCAGTGCAGGCTGATAGGTACATACATACATACATACATACATATACACCTATAGTATACACGTTATTTTATGTTACAGAGATATTCAGAGGCAGAGTCTTCGTCCCCGGAATTTCTCTAAGAGAATTTAATTAAAATTTCTTATTCTATGTCTCAAATTGTTGTTTTGAATTTAGACCATATTTTCTAAATCGCTTAATGTTATTATTTATATAAAAATTTATTTCTTTTCATATAGATGTAAGGGATTGCTTCAGGCGTCGGTTGGATCTAGACGTATGAGAATCTCTATATATATACATATATATTTTTTTTTTATTCTCAATTTTGGATTTAATATAAATTTTCCTTGAAGACTTGGTCCAAGATGGGTAGATGGCAGGCAATATAGAAGAGATGTGAAAAGGAGAGTATAAAGAGAGATAGAAAGTCGGTAGCTACTAGAGAGAGAGAGAGAGAGAGAAAGAGAGAGTGAGGCTCCTTTGGGAGGCTGTAATTTGACGGGTGCGCAGATCACCGCCTCGCTTAGACACGCTACCCCGTCAAGCCACATTGCGCTTAGAACCATTTACAGAGCTTTTCTGCAGCAGGCTGAACCCGGCTCTTATTTCTTCTCCAATTATACGCTTACAGAAATTCTAGTTCGTGTTGCACGAAACAAGAAGAAGAAGGAAAAAGAAAAAAATTAAAAAAAAAAAAAACTTAGACACAATCTGTAATATTTTGAGAATAATTACATCTGGCGTTACACGTCATGCCCGAGTGTAAATGAAAATTATCTACTTATAAGTATATAATATGGGGCACACAGCTCGAAGAAGTTGAAAAGACAAAAAGGGTGCTTAAATTTCACCGCGAATTGTTTACCAGAAATATTTCTGAACATAAAGACGGTAGCGCAGGAGTTGGGACAGAAATCCTCTTACGAAGCCAATTATTACGTGAGAGTATAAGAGAGAGAGAGAGAGAGGAGAAAATTTTACCCACACAATATAAGGATTACACTTATATTGCTATAAACCGGAAAGCTTCTTTTTCATGAAAATGATTAAACATCGAAATTTTTGCGATTTAACTTGAAGTGTCTAATTTTTTGCATAATCTTTTTATTTGGTTTTTCGTCTTGTTTTTTTTTTTTGCTATTTTTACATTTTTGTGTAATAAGCATATTATCGTATATAAGAGATAAGTATACGGATCGAAGTTTCGATCTCTTCATATTCGACAGACGCGGTTCTCGGTTCTCAAGGGGTAGAAATTTTTCTTCTAACTCCTCTTGGGGAAGGGATCAAGAGGCTGGGGGCTAGGGGGTTTAGGATCGTGCAGACCTTCAATCGAGGTAGAGAAACCGTGTCGAGATTAATACTAGCTTCAAAAAAAAAAAAAACCCTCGAAGAGTTTGGACAAGGTGATTAATAACGATTCGTAAACCTAGCAAGCAAAGCTCGTTCCTTACTTACTATATATATATACACTTATATCTCCGTTCGTTTGCTTTCGTCTTATTCCATCAGATTTATATATACCCATGGATTCGTCCGAGAAAAAAAAACAAAAAAAAATAACAAGTTTGCAGAAATATTATCTCTTTCGATTTTAGTTTTCTACTTCAAAAATGAATTATCTATCATCAAGATTTCAGTATGTCAATTAGAAAACTCGATGAATCCAAATTCGGTGACAGAAATTCAAAACTCAAAATAGTTCACTCGATATAGTAGAGAGAAATTTGGAAATGATTAGATCTTAATAGAAATGGGTATCCTAAGGTTTCAGAATTCGCTATTTTCAATTTACAAGTTTTTATCCGTCTAATTGAATCTGGGATTAAGAATTTTGTAATTCTGTTATCAAATTTTGATTCAGCTATTCCAAAAGCCAAAAATTTCTTATCGTGTTCGTCAGAAAAAATAAATAGCGCAGAATTTTATCTTTTTTTATTTATTTGAAACGAATTGAACCTCACGGATTAATAAAATCCGAAAACATCCCTTTCAAGGAACACCCTGTGTTTTTTTTTTTTATGTTTTCGGAAAAGTTACATGCGATGCCTTGACGATGAAAAAAAAAAAATAAAAAAAACAGTAAAAAAGGTGAAGAGAATGATGGATCAGTCTTCGTCTCAAACATTGAGCTTTTTGTTTTTGGTTGATGTATGTGTTGGGATTTGTTAAAGCATAACTCGAATAGGTATCTCTGGATTAAGGATTGCGTATATATGACTGACGGGATGATATCCAGAAGGGAAGAATTTGAGTGATACCATAGCGGATATAGGTATATCGATGAGACACTAGGGAGAGACTCTATGCGCTAACTTCTTGTAGAAATGTATGAGATAAGATAGATGGTGTTAAAACGATGCTTAAATTTGACTACCAGTCAGCGTCAAGGTCCTCTGTACGCGTTTTTCGACTTTTACCCCCCAGTTAATTGCATACGGAATTATACTAATTTTCTCTTAATTATACTCACTTATATATATATAATATATTTCCGTATAAGTTTTCCCCTACGTAATCACACAGGCCGTTCGTAGTTCTCTTAGACATATTTTAACGCAATTAACTAAATTAGTTATATATTTTTGTTCAAAATCTTCTCACATTAATGAGGAGCCAAAAAAAAAAAAAGTGTAAGAAAAAAGAAAAAATTGAAAAATATTATTTTTCTTCTTTTCTTTTTATTTTTTTTTTTCTCCCTAACGTCCCTCTTATACCTATACCCTCATATAAGGGATATATCATACTTGTCCAAATTTCAACGATTAATGGCTACCTCTAAAAAAGAATTACGCGTTCTAACGGCAGTGGAGCGGACGTCCGCGTATGTGCTGGCACTTTAGCCCGAGGTTAATAATTGCGGTGTTTCGAAACGCCGTGCCGCACGAAATTTAACCCCCGTACACCCCTAACGGCCCACTGACCACCACCTAGCACCGACTCTGGACTCGACTCGACTCGACTCGACTCGACTCTACGTATTTCGTTGTAGCTGACGTGAAACAGCTAAAGCGGGTGAGTAAAGACCGCGTCAAGGGTAGTGAACGGTAATAAGGGATAACGAAGGGTATAAAAATGAATTCAACGTTCGCGAAAAAAAAAAAAAAAAAAAAAAAACAGTCCTGGAAATAGAACTATATATCGTATTATATTTTTTCCATCATTTTCAATCTTTTTATTTCTTTTTCCTGTATTTCCGAAATTTCAACTTATAAGTTCGAACAAAAGTTCGACTGGTTTTTTTTTTTTTTTTTGTTGTCGTAAAAAGTCGACGAGAAAGAAACAAAAGGATAAGAAAAAAAATCTTCTAAATTGATTGAAAATTTATAAGAAAAAAAAAAAAAATTGTGAAAAAATGTCGAATGAATATTTTCTTATTAATGTTATAACTTTCTGCGGTTTAATCTTCTATTATTATTATTATTATTATCCTCTTGTCAGCTAACACGTTTTACACTTCGAATATAATAGTGAATTATTCAAAAGCATTGAAATAACGACGGTCGTTGACTTCCGCGTCATTCCATTTACCAACTTAATAATTAAGACGTCGCCAACGCCCTTTACTCGGTTTTGGGAAAGTGTAAAGTTGACGAGCGTAGAAAATTTTATGAGAATCGTTCTGTTAGCTGTAGGTGTATGTATATATATATATACTATCTAGTACCTTGGGGGATCTGGGCTATATATAGTTATACATATACCTCAAAGTAATTGCTTCATTTTATTACATAAGATTCAAGATTAATATTTCATCCTATCGTTTATATATATATATATATACTTTTTTTTCTGTTAAAATGGAAAAAAGAAGAAAAGACAAAAAAAAAAAAAAAATTGTATGAACTTTAAGATCGTTTATTTAACGCTGTACTTGAAAATGAAACAAAATTTTGACGATGTTTAACAGTCGGGTTAATTTTGTACAAATTTTTGTCCAAGTAGCTGTAACACACATATATATATATATATATATAGGAAATTCTCTAAATAAGATACCAGCATGTTGGAGTAAAATTTCCCAAGCCCCCAACCCCTTCGAGGTCGACTAAAAGCTTAGTAGTAAAATTGTTAGCCGAGTATCTTCGGGTATATAATACCTACGTAGGAAAAGCACAAGTCTACGTATGTAAGGGAGACTACTCTTACCTCTAAACACTCTTCTAAGAACAGTTTAAGCTTGGAGATAAAGGCTACACCAGTGGAATTGAAACGTGCTCAGAATAAGAATAACATTCTTGTTATAAATTACTCTATATAATATATACCTATACCCTTACCCTTATAAGTATATCCTCGATGTTAAATTTCATATTATTCGATTTCGCACGCTTTATAATAATTATTGTTATCAATTTAGACGAAATTAACTCAGTTTTTACATTTTTCTTCTTTTTTTGCTCTTAAGGGATGTAAAATTTGAAAAAAAAAAAAAAAAAAAACAACAGTACGGTAAAGTGAAAAAGAAGAGAAAGAGAGAATCAATTGGTTTGAAATTTCTTAAAAAGGTATTCCGCATTCAAACGTTATACACGAAAGACCGGAGATTCGATTAGGTTGGATAATAAAAAACCGTCGTAAAATCGATCCCTAATGTTTTACGTAGTCGTTTGCGAATTCGTGTATATCTGAGCTATGTATATGTATATCGAATGCAAAAGGCATTTACCTAGCTCGCGATTTTCTACAATTTGAAAAAATCGCGTTCATTTGCGATTTTCAATCAACTATCAGCGTTATTTTATTTTATAGAAATACGCGAATCTGCATTGAATAGATCAATTTCGCATAGCAAATAGTTCAAACAAATCAATGAACTAAATAGAGAAAATAAATTTGTTATAGGTACGTAGACACTTATTTTTATTCATTTTTGTTTCTTTCTTTATTTTTATTTTTCTTTATTTTTTGCACATTTCATTTTTAATCAGATTTATCAGAGCAATTGCACGGCTACAACTACTCTTCAACTTTACAGAGTGTATCACGCTTCCTCACTTTTACTCGGTACTGGAAAACGTGAGGTTTACATGAATTTATAAAGGTACACGTTCACCTATATCTCTACGTACCCTGGAATACTTTCAGATTTACATATACTGTCTTATTTTCTATGTTATATTCGGGTAATAGTATTCATATGTATATGTATTTATATGTATATGTATATGTGTGGTAAAAAGTAGATTTCAAATGTTGAAGTAGGTAGAAAACCTAGGAGTCGAGCCAACTGCATGTATATGTATAGGAAAAGGAGAAACGTGCATTTTTATACAATTTCAAAATATGATACTCAAACTGTACAAACTAGTTACAATTTTATAGTTTTATTACTATGGGGTCTTGAACTTATACAGAATTGGATTAGTTCGTATAACAAGTAGAATTAAAACCGTAATGCATGTAAAACATTTTATGCATTTAAAAGAGGCTGAATTTTCATTTATAGATCATTTTATTCGGTATTCAACATCATTTAGATTTCAGAATTCGAGTTTCCAGTTTCTGGAATCTGATTCCATCTAATGTACAGAAAAAAATGATTGAGGAAGTTAGGGGATGTTATAGGAGAAGAAAATATCGAATTCGTATTTCATCTTTGATCAATTCTAAAATTTGTAAGAATTTGAACCTCTATCCAGATATTTCGAGCTATCTTTCTTGAATGTCGAAAGCTTTAAAGGTAACCATAACCGCGGGTGCCACTCTACCCCATCCCTACATAATCCCCTAACTAGGTACCATACGAATCTCCAGAATGGTGTATCCAATTTAATATACCATAATCGAATTTACATACAATTTGAGTATTCGAGTATCGCGAGGAAAGAGAATTCCAAAATCCATATAACCTGAACAATAATATAATTATACAAAAATACAAAAATACAAAAAAAAATCAAGAATTTATATTTTCCTGGCCATTTGACTAGATGCATTGTTATTCGACTCTCTTTGCTTACTCTTGTCGTAATCTTGTGTCAAGATAAGTTTCTCGAAGCTGAGAGGGTAGCAGGTATCGACAAACCGCTATACGTCTACCAGTCCAGAGTTTAATTACTTTCATTAGAGAGTAATCGATTAATTTCAAGCTCAAGTAAATTGAATTGTCAATATTAAATGCCCCCAGGAAATTAGGAATGTAATAATAATTATTATTAGAGGGTTATATTCAGAGTTGGGTGAAACTAGGTGAAAATTTCCTTACCCTGGATTACATGACATTTGAAAATCAAATAAATCAAGTAAATCAAGTGAATAAATAAACGAGTAAGTATAAGTGAGCAGTGAGTAAATTCATTCCATTCACTTCAAGTCAATAATAAAAAAAAATATAGGAAACTCGAGTCTCGTGGAATCGCACTTGTTATTTGTTCAAGTAATATACAGAAGTACGTACATACCTTGTAACAATATATAGTATGTATCAAGTTACAATTCGTATCTTACAACTTTGCCGCACAGAATTTGATTAGATAATGAAATTTCTACTGTATATACTTACTATACGTATAACGTAAGATAGGTAGAGAATTTACTGATGATCGTGTTTTAGCCGAGTCAGACATCTAGGAAATACGAGATATGTAGTACTTAGACAATTAATTTTAAATTTAGTTTACTTGGTGATAAATAAATTGAAATGACAACAGCTAATTGTGAGTGATAAGAACATGGTTTATGTCTTTTTTGGTTTTTTTTTTTTATGAAAAGAGCAAGAAAATCTTGCTCTGATATTCTTTCAATTCTATAAACAAATTTTACAGTTAAAAACCGTATTACTGGCAAGTGAAACAATTTTTTAAAAAATCGAAAACAGGACGAGTTAGACTGTGCATTATAAAGAGTCTTCCAAAGTACCTAAATAAACTAATGTACGACCAGAATCTCTATAAAAAAAAACGTGGGAAAATATTATTTTATTGATAAAATAAAATACGAAAATATGCGGTGTTTCCTTTATTTTATTATTTTTCATTCTTTTACGAGGGGATAAGCGTGAGAACATTCAAACGCATGCCTTAAATTATAAATGAATTTTTATTCAAAGTTGAAATTCTTTGAACATCACCATCAGTTGAGATAGGATTGAAATTTAATTTTTAATACTTTTTAATTTTTCTTTTTCTTTTTTTTCGTTTACTCATTTTACGAAACGTTGAAATCCTTCGTGATAGTGGTGGTGGTAGTGGTGGTTATATGCATCCTCGTCGACATCCCTTACATAGAGCTACAACGTAAGTTGAACATTTTTTGTTTATTATATGACGGATAAGCGCGAGAGTCAGAATTTTTAATAACGTTTTTAAAGAAGAAATTTGATGTATTCGTCAAGATGTATGTGTGTAAATGGACGTGGATATTATACCTCATAAAATGTGAGGTATTAAAGCGATGGGACGGTTTTTCCCTTTTCCTTTTTTTTCTTTTTGCTTTTTTGCTCTTTTTCCTTCGTTTTTTTTTTTTTTTTTTCTTTTTCTACACAGCAGTAGATCATTGAATCCTAAAATTTTATTACGTCCACGAAAGTCTGCGTGTTATTTTTTCTAGAGGGTAAAGAAGAAGAAGACGAAAAAGAAAAAAAAATTCGAATTCTCGTAATTCTTTTTTTTTTTTTTGTTTTTTTATTTTAATTTTTTTTTCTTATCCTTTTTACGTGTAAATGTAATATATGTTGCCCGACATTCGAGGCCGAGTATCTCGGAGTTTCAGGCAGCGTTATTAGCTACCCTTAGATGCACCATCGACTATGGTATAACCGTATGTACGAACTGTGGGCACACATTCATTTCAAGCTTTTCACAGTTTTCAACGATTTCAGAGAATCGAAGGCTCCGATGAAACACCAAGATCTATTATTTATCGGTACATATATATACATACATACTATATACTGGTTAAAATGAAAGAAAATTTTATTTTTATTTCTTCAACTAGTTTTCATAGACTTGTAAGAAAAATCGTTGAATCCAAGCACGTAGTTTTATATACCGATGTATGTTACGTAAATAAATATGAGTACAAATTCTCGAGTAACGTGGAACAGTATGCCCCATATACATATATATATAAATGGGGCATTCCACATCGATTCGACCTGGGTCTGACCGTCGTCGACCCCTTGAATTCGGTCCATAATTCTTTCGAAGGCATGCTAAATTTTTTTCAGATTTTTTCGAGTAAATTTGTTCAAGTAAAAGAAAGAAAATCTGCAAAAATTCTCAAAAATCCTGCATTCGATATAAAGAATTTTGGTGTGTAGATCAGATTGGGCCGACGTTCGCTTCTACTATATGTGATTTTCCGATTTTTCAATAAAATGAAATATAAGTTACGACTAGAAGGATTTTCCGAATTTTCTTTTTATGTATCTCGATTTTATTTATTTATTTATTTATTTATTTATTTTTGACTTGTTTGCGTACCGGAATGGAAAATGAAAGAGTGAAAGAGTAAAAAAAAAAAGAGAGAGAAGAGAAGAAAAATGAAAAAAGGTATAAAATAAGAGTAGAAGAAAACACCGGGAATATTATCGCTTCCGACTGCGCGCGATATTAGTTTTCTTCTTCTTTGCGCGCGGTTACAGGCGAAGATGGGATACGGTGGGTGAGCAGAGCTGAGGGTGAGGAGGCGATTGCGGTCTCAATCACAATTTCACAATTTATTCTTTCCCTCGATATATGTGTTTTCCCGGTTGGTTCAGAACTCGGCTACTACTAGGCCAGCAGCAGTAATACCTTTTTCACATTCGAGAAACGAAACTCTCATCACGTCAAAGCGACGAACGATTTTTCTCGACGCACGTTTATATCTACTAAAGTTAAATCATTCGAATTTTATATTTTCTCTATATTTAAGCTGAGCAGAGAGTTTAGTTTACTTTCTGTATCACATGTATATGTATTTCGTCTTTAATCTTAAGCTTCAATTACTTTATTCCTGTCGTTAAACAAAAAACAAAGAAAATTAGGAAAAAAGAAGAAAATAAAATACCCAAAAACGACGAAAGACTAAGATTAAGGGATTTTTAAACTCGTAGACCCTCACTGCATCAATCTGAAGGACGATTCAGAAGAACTAAACTTTTTACTAACTAATGCCATAATTTTTTTGAGGAAAATGAAGAAAAGAGAACTTGGTGAACTATTAATTCCATAACTTCAATTCTACCCCTAAAAAAAAAATGATGAAAAATCGTAGTTTACTTTTTCCTCTCTCGTAAATATCGCTCCTTTATCCTTCAAGGATGGTGTAACATCCTTCTCATACACGTAGGTACTAACTCACAGAAATCTCTCTATCGAACAGAATTGAGAAGTTCGATGCAATAAGAGTACCGTCAGCCCATATAAACCGTATCGTCGTAATCTGAAAGATGATTCATAAAACCACAAGAGATCATCTCGAATCCAAAGAAGTCTTCGAAATTATCCTGATTACTGCGATCTTAGCAAGAAAGGCCATATAATTAACACTTCGTCTTACTAATACCCAACGAAAATATATATTCGATATTCAGTTCGATGGATTGGTTTGAAAATCTATTTAACGCAAAATTAAACGACAGCACAATATTTGTACAGCACCTAATTTCCTGAGCTCTACTACACGATTTTCAAAAATCTGATCCGTAAGATTCTAAAATATGCACCAGTGTTTGGATTCGCGATGCACTATTATTCGCGCATGGTACCATTTCCATGATTTTCTCACGTATTTGGAACGCAAAATTTTGTATTTCTATGTAATTTTCTTGCAATAAGGGCATATGGCTGATATTTTGAAAATTTATTTCCCTCAATCGGTGATTTTTGCTTCTGCAATAACCACAAGGTCTAATTAGTATCGTAAGTAAGGAGCATGTCTGAACTAAAAGTTAGTTCAGAAATAACCGCAACTGATTGAACAGTGCGTTTTTAATCAATTATCCCAAACCCTGATATCTCGTTATCTTCCCTTATTGTATCGAATTCCCGAATTACAATATTCCAGGTGCATTTGATAAAACCGTATGTAAAATCGTCATCGTCCCATCATCGACTACGTACAGATATATATACCCAGCCAATTTTACTGCAGAGTATTCATTCCTCGATCGTTTTAATTGGATTCAATAAAACCACCACCACCACCACCACTCTCTCACGTATTCAGGCTAGATAGCCCATGCTTAACGTTACCATAGGAACAAAATCCGCTCAGAGTTCCCTATAGGTATATAGCCCTCATATAGTTATGTGTATAAATGCAGTATATTAATTGAATACATAGGGATGAAAATCATCCAGCTACACCGTTCAATTCCAGGCATATATAGAGTTGTGCTTATTAGCTGTCACTAACAAGAGCGAAAATTACTTCGTTAATGTTTATATAATACAGAATAAGAAAATGAGAAAAATAATATAAAAAAAAAAAAGAAATTGGAATATAATCGTTTGGTAAGAAAAAAAAACCACCCTTTTTTATGAGTTAAACGCCTGTTCAGGTAGTATTTTCTCCGTTAAACTTGGCTTACAATTAGGTATTATTGTCCGGTCTCGTTGGCGACGTCGTTTATCTAGACGTGTACGTATACGTGTACTATATAGTATATGTGTGTACGTAGAGAAGACGAGTACTCCAAAGCGAGAGCTAAAGCTTAAGCTGGGTGCCACGACGTTTGGGAGGCTGTTTGCACAGCGGAGCTTCCTTCCCGGAAGCTTTTAGGAAACGAAAGCTGTACACCAGGAAGGGAAAAATAAAACTGAACTAAACAAAACAGGGAACAAAAAAAAAAAGTAGAAAACAAACAAAAAAAATTACAAAAAAAAAAAAAAATGAGAAGAAAACGGGAAAAGGAATAAACTGTTAGGTACCTACTACGCGAAGAACAAAACGAATCACTTCCGCATTCTGAAGCAGTATTCTTCACAGAACTGTGCACATAGGTATAACTCTCTTCAAGAATAGCGTAGGAGATTCTCTTGAGTAAATTCGACGAAGATATGCACCTAGTTCTGTGAGAATTTGACGACGCGATTTCTTCACGAACATCGCAAATGGTAAGATTATCAATTTTTATATACATACATACAATACCTTCTTATAGAATTGAAATTTCAATTATAATTGAGACAAAATTATAGTTTAGGAAATTTTGCTGATGATACATATTTTCGTATCGCACTTCGCAATTATGTCAATTTTTTTCTTTACTTATTTATACGTAAACAAATTATTGTAAACGTTTTGATAAGTGAAGAAAAGAAGAAAAAAAAGAAGAAGAAGAAGAAGAATAGAATTGATGATGATTTGAGTGATTCATTAACGTTGAATTTCTCTCTGTAAATATACGAGGGAGTAAAACTCTTATAGGTATATATATATGAGATATATAAGTGGGTATTCGTAATGAAATGTAATCAGAAGATGTGAGGAAAGTTTGGTAAACGAAGTTATCTGCTTGAAGCTAACTACGATGATATTATATTCTCTCGAAACTGTTTAGTCTGCAGGTAATTGCTTTCTACAATTTCGCAATTCTGAAATGTCCGATATTACAAGCGAAACGAGCAATTTGTTAATACGCAAATATATATCAACGACTCAAATAAGCCACGTGGAATATATTGGATATTTTTTTTTTTTTACTTTTTTATCAGAAAAAAAAAAAAAAAATACATATTTTCAGACGACTTTTTTTTTTTTTTTTTTACTATCGCTGTATGTATCAAAAATTTTCAACAAATTAGATCGATACGAAGGAAAAAGTTTGAAAAGAAAAACAGAAATAACAACAAAAAAAAGAAAAAAACAACGTGTTCGTTTGAAGTGAACGTTTATCGAGATTGTATGAAAAAAAGAGAAACAAGAAAAAGGGAAAGAAAAGGAAAATATTCGGGATAATTATGAAGATATAATACGGTATTTTTTGTTATCGTTAAAAAAATGGGGGTAAAATAAAAAAAATTTATACACAGATATGAGTTCAGAATTGGTAAACCAACCCTTTATATTTGTTTACTCGTTTGTTAAGCAGGAACGAATACAGAAAACAAAAGTAAAAAAAAACACACATACACAAGTGAAAAGGAAGAAAGTAAAAAACGTAAAAAAAAAATAAAAAATAAATAATATAAATGGAAATGGAAATAAGTAAACAGGCGAACAACCAGAAATGATCTGAAGCCCGGACTTTCTCGAGCGTAAAAAAAAGCATATTCCCAAATCAACTATTCTGAGGGCAAAACGAGCGTGACTAACTATAAGCCTTCGTTTATCCGAATGAAATAAAAAGAGCATTAGCGTTTGGGGGGCTGGGGAACCGGTGTGGCATGGTATAGCATGGTATGGTATGGTATGGTATGGTATGGCATGGCACGGGTACGAATGGATTCCCCAGTTCCCAGTTCTAATTTGAAAACCGATGCGAATCGCAGTATGCCGCATTACAAGGGTGTAAATTGTAATAGCCTTGGGGTAGGGGGTGTAGGTCGGGGTCGGGGTCGGGATCGAGACTGGGACTGGGACTAGAGTTTGGGTAGTAGGGGGTGGGGGGGTAAGGTAACCCCCGGAATGGATTAACGTACCTCTCACCTCAACATCAACATCCCCTTGATCCACTCTAACTCTTCCTACCACCGACATGCATATTCTATCAGTGATCTCGTCAGAAACCGCGAGAAGGAACCGTCAGAAACCACTGGCATGAGCACAGCACAGACCGAAGTCCTCAGGCAACTTTTGACCCTTGTGAAACGAGGATGGCCCAGTCCCTTACTTCCTGATTTAACCTGCGCCAGCTCGCTATATTATGTATAGTATACCTGTGTAGTCAAATCGTCGAATCATGGGAGGGATGAACAGGATCCGAGGAAAACAACCAAACAAGATGTATAATGATAACGCAACAAGGGTGGGAAAGATAATATCGAGAATCAGTTCCCTGATAACAAATAAGAAGAACAATATCAAAAAATGTATAGTTGAGAAAATTACTTCTCCTCATATATATAAAACTTGAAAATCGTTTTACCAATATCATGAGATCTTCGTCACGGTTCAAATCTCACAATCCGATGTGCCTGGGTAGTTTTTACAAAGGATGACAAAAGATTTTTCATCGCGATTTCTTATCATCAGCTCTTTATATCTCATCTTATCAATTTTCTATCTCTCTCTTTTACCCCATACTCTTTCGGATATATTCTATTTAAGTGATATTTTCGTCCTCGTGTCTTTCACCGTAAGGGTAGTTTAAGTTTTTCTTAATTTTTTAACAATCTGCTGAACTTTTTTGTATTTCACGTGTTGGTTCCCCTCAAAAGGATGTTCCAGGACTAGTACTAGCTCATTTTTCTTCCTCTTTTTCTTCTTCTTCCGGTTTTCCTTCTTCTACAAATCGTCTTAAATAAATCCTCTCGAAGGTTTTTTTTTTTTTTTTGGGAAAAGTTCGAGAGTTGCGCCTACGTCTTATAGAGACAACGACATTGACGTCAACGACAGTTCCCTCCACTCGAAATCTCTTTCTTCCCTAAATTCCGAAACCCCTCAACTTTTTTCTTCCTTTTATTATTATTATTATTATCATTATTGTTATTATATTCCATTTCATTTTTTTTCACTCTTTCTCTTTCTGCTTATTTTCAATTCTATATGCCCACTGTGTTTCCATTTCCGTTACTTCACAATTTTAAAAGGACTTCTCTCGATACTTTGGCGACTGAGTGAAAAAAAACAAAAAAAAATACACACAAGCCCTTTTTTTTTTTTTAGCTAACAGAACGGAAATGATCTCAAAGAACGAATAAAAAAAAAAAAAAAAAAGGCTGTAACGGATCTAGCTGAAATACCACCTCATTGATCCTGCAAAGATCGAATATGTGGTCTTTCGCCGTCAGATGCAGACCCTATTTTCAGCTCCCTTAATTCACTAATTGGGTAGCGAGTAAGAGAAAGAGGTAAAAAGTAGGTATAGGGAAAAGTGAGCTAGATATACCAGGAGAATTGCCAGAGGTACGAAACGGTCCCCGATGGTAGGTACTTCGCGGTATATACTTTCCTCGTCAACCCTTCTGGATACCCAAACCCCCAACCCCAACCCTAACTTCGACCTCAACCCCTCCCTCCCCCTAACCAGCTAGTAAAGTACGTAAACCGATTCTCGTGGGCTAGCTATAACTGTACGATTCGGATTTGCTGCGTTTGCGATCAAACAAGCAACTCTCTAATTTACTCTTATTATACTCGTTTCAATCCTATAAAATAAACTCGGAACTAAATTGACAGGAGAGTAAAGCAAAGTAATAATACAAACCCGGGGATGTACTTGACGGGGATAATAAACCGCATTTCATTTTACGTATATATATATGTTATACTACATCATTATGGAATCCTACGTATATTTCTACTCGTATAATATATATTGGGGTACTTTTTTTGAAACGACTATTTTTTTTTTTTCTCAACTCCCCATTGAAAATCTTGTAATAGACGTCGAAAAAGGAATCCTGTCCAATTTTTATCTCCTAATTCCAATTCTAAGTACTCGCACTTTTCTTTTTAAGTTTTCCCATGCTAAAGCATTGTAAACATTACGAATTTTTCTTTCGCCGCGCACAACTCAGCCGCATTTCGATGGATTGTTCTCATCCAAGACTCATTTTACAGAGAATTTAGTGTTCTTTAGAAGTCCCTCAGGTAGTTTGGCTGTGGTTTCAACCGCTGCACCTGTGTGAGCCTTCAAAGTTGATTTTATGCATAATTCTTCTTTCTCACTGTGAGCGAATAAACAGATGGACTTGGAGAAAAAAACTTTCTGACAATTTTGTAGGAAATTTATTTCTCTACAAAAAAGTCCTATGAATAAAGTCTCTCAAACCAGTATTTCAAAAGATATAAAGACTTTGATTTTTTGAAATATAAAATTCTAACAAAATGTCAAGTTCAATATTTTCAAATCAATCAAACTATCATGGGCACTTTTGAAGAAAATTAAATTCTCTGTCAAATGAGTCTTGGATGAGAAAAATCCATTGAAATTCGGCTGAGTTGTGCGTGGCTAAAGAAAAAGTAGTAATATTTGCATGCTTTTAGCATGGGAAAACTTAAAAAGAAGAGTGCGAGTTCTTAGAATTGGAATTAGGAGCTAAAAATTGGACAGGATTCCTTTTTCGACGTCTACTACAAGATTTTCAATGGGGAGTTGAAAAAAAAAAAAAGCACCCTAATATATACGCTGTTTAATTCTGTACATATTATATGTATGTGAGATTAAATGTGAAAATAGATATCTTATTCTGAAATAGGAATGATTAAATTTAAACGATGATCCTTTGATTCTAATTCACATTCGTACCTTCATCTACTCGGTGTAATTTAGTTGGCTCGTTACTCGTTTTAATGCCTGAAACCCCTGAGTATAGCAAGTCCTGTATCTACTCGCATTAAATTCACTAGCTCTGACATGAAAGGCTCTATTTGAACCCATCCGAGTTGAGTTTTAGTCAGGTTCATTCAGGCGGTGGTGGTCATCGCAGGACTGATATACCCACACATATCAGAGAATGGTAGAATGGTCAGTGTATATATCCTATATACGTATGAACATATATACATATGATACCCTTTTTCGGATTCATATACGTATATAATATAATTTAATATGTATGTGTGGGTCAGCTGGAGGCTAGACGAACAAGAAAAGCATAAAATACAGAGAGTATAGGTTGAGCCTGTGGTCAAGGGTATAAAAACGATATCTAAACTCACCGCCTTGTCTCCAAGCTGCTCAACTCTGCAATGAAGAAATGCCGTCTGACCAACAGCTGCGGTAACATTTCTTGATACGTTATATTCGAAGTATGGCCATCCGCTAACGTTCTGTTGTGTAACGGAATTGTAACTACCTGTAGATACTTCGGTACCGCGAGATCCGTAACCTGGAATATTAAATTATTTTTTTTTTTTTTGAAACGAATTAAAAAACTGAATATTTGACTTTTTCAAATTCGGTGAAAAAGAATTCAAATTGCCAAAAGTTTAGTTCACAGTAAACTTTGCCGAGCCATCATCAGAATCACGAGAGTTTCCCCACGACTTTTAGACGTATGACGTTTTTTTTTTCTTTCAAAACCTATATATGATCTTTCGCCGGTTAGAAAAGTTTATTGGCACCTTGTCAAAGAGTTAGAAAATTTTTTTAGTTTTTTATTTTTTTCTTATTCTCTGTCAAAACAGTTTTTATATATACGATTCAATGAAAAAAAATATATATTATATATATATATGCAATGATCCGAACGATTGATTCCTCGGTCTAGGATTATATATAGGGGGATATTAAAAAAAAAAAAAAAAAAAAACGCACGAAGACATACGTGTGCGATCTAGGTTTTCTTTTTCTCTTCTTCAATGCTTCAGAAACTTCGTTCTGCCGTTTCAAACTTGATCTGAAGGTTTTTTTTTTAGTTTTCTTTTTCTTTTTGATCCGACGGTTTCTTTTTCTTTTTTTATGTTTTTTTTTTGTTTTTTCTTCGTTTGCCATATCATGATATCGAATTCGGAAAGGGATAAAAGCAGACGGTCTGCAGTGAGTAGACGCATGGAATGAAAATGAACTTCAAAGCTGGACACCCCCACCCCCCCCCCCCTGCACCCCTAACTTCACCGAGTTTGAATAGTTTCTATGGAGTTGAAATTCAATAGATGATTCAGGGAATATATACGAATGCGTACATATATATGTACATATATACATGTAGACATATAATTATCGGTGATCGTATTATTCTATCGAATTGAGTTATTAGCATAAATAATTGAGGACTTCGAAACCTGGTCCGAAATAACATTTCAAAGATTGATGAATTTTTAGAAAATCAATTTTTTTTTTTTTTTGTTTAAGGGGTGTCTCTCGTACCCTACTCTCTTTCTCTCTCTCTCTATCTCTCTCTTATTACACGATAAAATTTTTTTGTTCATATTATAAATTGATATCTATATAATATATATAAATATATAAGTGAAGGTAAATAAGATATAATATTATTTTTGTTAGCCAAAAAATCTGCAGCCAAGCGTGGCTGGCAATAAGAGAAACCAGACCATACCATACCATACCATATACCATATACCAGTACCACACCGCCGTCCAACGGCTTTGATAAATGTAGCGAAAATACAATAACAAAAAATAAGAAAAAATACGTATTTTATTTTAACGGCGGGACTGGAGCCGCTCGAGTTTCGGGTTTGGGGGGGGCTTAGGGGTTGGGGGATGGGAATGGGGACGGGGACGGGGATTTCGATCTCGTATTTTATTTCTTGCTGTAATATACCAAACTCAAGACCGCGGGGGCTGGGCTACTGGTATGCGTTCCACTATTATTGTTACGAGTATTTTTACCATTATTGTTATTATCACCGTTATATAATATATACCCATATACCCCCTCCTCTCTATATATATATATATTTTTTTTTATATCCTTTTATCGTTTTGCTTCGTGTGGCTATTAATTTCCTAACAATCTCCCAACCCCCTCAACCCACCACTATAGTATAATGGTATTAAGTGGTCACCAAGGGATTGCTAATCCGAAGTTAACTTCCATCCCCCTATCCCAATAATATTAATTATAGTCGGTAATAATTTTTCTGAGAGAAACTAGCGGTTGAGAAAAAAGAAAAGAAAAAAAGGAAAGAAAAAAACAACGACATTTATTAAAGGTATTACCTAGATCTTTCATTTATTTAAAAACTACCCTTACTTTTTCTATATCAAACAATAATTGATTTTTTGCTATTTTTTTTGCTTATACTGTTTATGTAGGTATAACACATCCAGTATTTTCCTTATGCCCTGATACCATGCAGCATTTCCTCTAATCTTTAGAAAAAATTAGCGTTTTAATAAAATATCCTACTTTTAGAAGCAAGCCACTCAAGATTATGAAGTCGTCATTCAGGAAGCTGCAGCAATGCCACGACGAGGTTGTAAGCCGAGCAGAATAAAGGAGAAAAGAAGAAGAAGAAGGCGAAGAAGAAGAAGAAAAAAAAACCTAACATTTTATTCTTAAGAATCTGGAAACGCAATTTCTTTATCCGGGACCAGATTAGAGCCAGGAATTGCTTGCTGCTGCAGTTCAATCTGACCTTTGTCGAAAGTTCGAAACCTCTATTTTAATCAGAAATTGAGAATTGGTTTACGTTAGATATACATATAATTGATGAAAAGTGTATTTAAGTGGGTATATAATAAAATAAATCCGATATCATTATATATGATTAAAATAATAAAAATATGAGTTTACCTCATCTGCACAATATTCAAACCACCCACCCCTCTAGCCACTTATACATTTCTTCATCTAATTAAGTTACTCAGTTAGTTAGCTAGTCTGAGATATGTATACATTCTAGTATATATAAATTTATGTATTAAAAAAAGAGTTTTCTATCCAAAGTAAGTAATAAAATTAGAAAAAAAAAAAAAAAGGTGGGCAGGGGAAAAGAAAAAGAAAAAGAAAAAAAAAACTATCAGGAAGCTCGAGAAGCTAAAGATTACGTTAGCTCTACAGCTCTTCTACTTTTTAGAATACCGTTTGCAAATTTAATCAATTACCAAGCTGAAGCGCATCAAACTAGTATACAAGTTCCTTATTTTATTTTATTTTCTATTTATTATTTTTTTTTATTGTAGAATTAAATTTTTCTTCAATTCATCTTTCGTTCGAAGTTATTGAATAAATATATATATATATAATATATAATTATCTACCCCCCAAGGCTTTCAACGGCACATAGATCCATCGAGTAAAGGGTGAATTTCGAAACGTTGAAAAGCCGGTGAATTGAATGAAAAAACAAAAAAAAAAAGAAAAGGTAATGGAACGGGGGTAAAGAAATTGGCTGTTTACTTCTGTGTGTGTAAAAGAAGATGAATTCGAAATTCCCCATGTGAAATACAGCGTATATATATGTATGTAATGTAATGTACACGACTGGCCATTCGGTGTACATTAGGTAATCGTACCGTTCCATCTCTCTTTAGAATTGACATCGGGTCGCGAGTGGTTAGCTTAATTAACGAATCGTTGAATTGGTTGCCTGCAAGCGCGAGATCCTCGACCCATAGGGATTATCTATGCTTTCAACAACGAAGACGTACCTATATAAACCATACCCGGTGGTGGCGTAGCGCGTAGTGACGATCGATCGTACAGTTCGCAGTTTCGATCCAGATTATATTTTTTTATTCCCAATTTTTTTATTTTATTATTATCATTATTATACACTGAAGGTATATATAGATATATTGGTATATAGGTACGTCCACTACCCTGTATCCTATACATGAACGATTGATCCATCGAGCTTTTTCCCTGATTCCGGTTCATCCATTATTTAAGGATAGGAGGTAGTGGGTAGAGTCCAGCTCTCGTACGAAATTGGCAAATAACCAAATAAATCTGGCTAAATATGAGCTATGGTTCCACATGACGTTGTCGAAAAAAAAAATATTTCATCCCTTTCTCCACCACTTCATGTCACCCTTACGATTTCTATTTATATTTCACTAACCGTTGAAATAGTTTGTCATTAAATATTCGGATAAGAGATTAAAATGGAATTGAGTTTTATTCGGATTTTATAAAGGGCGAAAAGGGTGGTGTAAAAAACTCTTGGGTGTAAAAATGCATAAATTAGCAAGCTAGCTAACTGTAATTAGTCCGGACTGAACCGAGAGCTCTAAGACCCTATAAATAAAGATCACCAATAATCTTCTCACTTATACAAAAGGGAACCCTTTTCTCTTTCTCTTTCTCTCTCTCAACTTTACTTCCTTTACTCTACCCACTACCTTCCAACCCCTATCACGACAAATGGATTTCGGGATGTTCCCTTGCTTACATTCTACTCCACCTTTCAAATTCATTTCCTACTCAGGAATGAATAATATAATCGCTGTTCGAGTTAAAGAAAAAAATAAATAAAAACTAAATAAATAAAATAAAATAAACACTTCGATTACTGCAGATAGGATATGTAGCGAAATTTTACAAATTCTCGATTCTGGAATGGTAAAAGCTTCGGATTTCGTTTAATCATCACTTAATCGTTTAATTGATCGATTATCGACCAGCTTTCGATATATTTGTACAAAATTTATACTAAAATACTTGTTTTACAGATATATATATATACACGTGTTTCACTAGCTGGTAAAGTTCTGCTATTTCGACTATTCCAACATAGAGGTACATGTATGTCGTGTATCTAGAGATGTATGCGATATTGGTAATTGGTGTTCCGGAATTCCCATTTTAAATTCTCGAGTGTGTTTGGTTTTAAAGAATTTATGAAAAACGAAAAAAAAAACAACAAATTTCCACCCGATTTACAACCGGTGCATTTTTTTTTTTTTTTTTTCTATTTATGTCATAATTTTACGAGCTAAAATTTTTTTATACTAGCTTCGTATTAAACGGTGGGAAAGAAAAAAAAACACCCTTTTCCAATCAAGCTATTATAGGTTTAAAAAAAAACAAAAAATAAGTGTGAGAAAAATTTCTCAAATTTCCCAATGATAGTGGATCACAAAATTTATTTCTAAACCACCCCCCGCCCCCTCGTTCGATATCGAAGATCTGAAAATCATTGTAGTAATATCTAAAAAAAATTGTTTTTCAAAAAATTTTGAACCCAGATTCTACGGCTACGTAAGTGGAAAGGTTCGGGGTGACACGCCTAACGGGGTGAGTTTTTTTTCCCCTGGTGAAATAGAAAAAGTATTTCTGAAAGATTGCGCGGTAAGCTGGGCGAGGCTCGCTAGTTCGAAGCCGGCTTATCCCCTTTAATATATTCTATCTCCGGCTGTTAGCTTCGTCTTCGTCCTGTCCCACATCCTGTCCTTGTCCCTGGTGCCGTGTTGTCTGACCCGATCTTCTCTTCTCTCCTCGGCATCTCGCCTATACTAGTATTTTCGTATCCTACTTACTACTAGCGAACAAAATCACCCCTACAGAATATACCTCTGCGTATCCACCACCGTTCAGCCATAAAATTCAAGGCGACTCTATCAATGGAGTAACTCACAACTCCTATGACTAACGTTTCTCTACCATATATTTCTTAAAACTTTTTTAACACTCGGATTTATCCCTCATCCCTTACATAGGATGACTTTCTTCCATTCAAAAAGAAACAAAAAAAGAAAAAGAAAAAAAAAGAACCACCGCATAGGGAAAGAAAAAGCCGGAAAAAGTCTTTTGTAATAAGAATGGTGAATATTTTCGACTGTTTTGAAAATCCTAAAATTGATTAACGATTTTCTTTTTTTTTTTCCTACATTTGAGGGAAGAAATAAAAGTTTCATTGAAATCTTGGGAACCGTTCCAAGCAAAGCTATTAATAGTTCTTTTAAAAACACTTTTCTTCATCCCCTATTCCAACATCTCATGATCGATTCATATCAAATTCAATACTGGATCTAAAAATTATTCAAGTTACTATAAAGAAAAGCCTCTTCGACCTGTTGTCGACATCGTGAAGAAGTTATAAAGTATATCCACTTATTTTCTTCACGGATACTATTATCATGAAAGATTTTTATTGTTTTATTTTATAAACGGTTTTGTGACGCTATTTGAAAATTATTATTTTTTTTCTCGCATATCAATTCTGATAATTTGTACTAAGTTAAAGAAAAACAAAAAGAAAAAGAACAATACTTTGACTTCCTGCCTTTTAAATTTTCTCGTAATATTTATGGTATATTCTATGAGTTGGACATCTTCTTGTCAAATTGCATACCTAGAAAGCGTCCTTACCTCTCTTGTAAAGTCTAAGACAGTTTTCAGCTTGACTTAAAGCCACTCTCATCCCAGGGGCCAAGGGGGTTGGGGGTGGGTGGGGGTTGGCAGATTCATAAGTTAGTTTCCCTCATCACGTAAATACCTTGAATTTCCGGGAAACAAAAGACGACTGTACGGTATGGTACCGCCGGAAGTACGTAGTACCTTGTGTATAAATTTACTCGTTTAACTTTCTCCCTGTCAACGGGTTTTGAAAATTTCATATTCGCCATATATACTGGATCTGAGTTAAATTTGAACGCATCATAATTTTTTTTTTTTTTTCTTTCTTTCCTTTCCTTTCAAGGGGCTTTTAATAGATATTTGAAACTCGCGAACCGAGCTAAGATATGGAGTCGCGTTTCTTCGGAAAGTAAAAGATAAAAAAATAAAATAAAAGGAGGGAAGGAGGAGAAAATTAAGAAACATTTCTCAAAAGTTTGACTAACAAATCTCGGAAACAAACGACCCTGCACGATGAGAATCACGCGCCGTTGAATTCTACCTACTATCCAACGCTTCAGATCCCAGCTCTCTTCTCGTATATGGTTGTAGAGGTAGTCGAGGTGTAGACCAACTTTTACAGGGTTTTACTACTCCAGACTCGGCGCCGAGCACCATCTACCCCCTTGGCCTAATGCTTTTTGAATAAACGCCGTAAATCCTTACTTAAACAAAGATTACGATTACTTTTATCATTTTTTTCTTTTTTTTTTTCTTTCATCATTTTTTAATAACAATATATACAGTAGAATCCCGGTTTTTCGTAATCCCGATAGAGTGAAAATCTTGGTAATTCGTAGTAACCAGTCGGCCCCTCAAAAAAATCGCCCTTAAAAACAATCCCGATAATTCGTAAATCCCGGTAATTCTAAATATTGGTCTGGTCCCTTGACAGTACGAATTACCGGGATTCTACTGTATATTATAAAAATATTGGATATCCTACAATCCGGGTGTATATTTCACATTTTTCTTACTCTTCTTATTATATTTTCTTGGTTTTTATATTTATTTTAACGGGGGTTGTCTACTATCATAGAAACCTCTCTCTCTCTCTCTCTCTCTTTCCCTCTCTCGGGGATTGTACTCATTTATTTTTAAGTCCGTAAACTACTTACGGTAAATATACTCGGCAATTCTACTAACCACACGAATTACGAGGGAGAAAATATAACTTCGAATAACACATACTACCTATTACTGTTTTTTTTTTTTTTTCATTTAGTCGATTTTAAAAAAATGTTAAAGTAACGTTTAATCAAAAAATCGATTCGACTAATTTAAATTTTAGCGATATTAAAAGTCCAAATTTACCTTCTCTGTATATCAAACTATTGTTAGTTAAGCTTGAAATCGATAAAATTAATTACCATTCGTATAGAATGTTTCAAAAAGTTTTCCTTATTTTTTAAATTCGGTATTAGCTTCTTGACAAGAATGAAAAAATCCTTCATATCGCGTTCGGCAAGTGGTTCGAGATAATTTCCGGTTAAATATTCTGTACGATTTTTTTTTTTTTTGCTTCCGAAAACTTTGATACTTGACTTAAAATTAAGATATTTATACTTTCAATATAACATCTGAGCGTACCACGAAAGAAAAGTAGAGATAAAACAATATATAATACCATGATAAAAAAAAAGAAGGGAAGAAGAAATTTTTATGGCTGAATAGATAATGAATCGAAAAAAAATATTAGAGGTGGGGGAGGAGGCGGGGTGAGTGGGTCTATTTATAGAAGCAAATTAAAAATTGTATGTAAAAAATGTGGGACAAAGAAAAACCAAAAACAAAAAAAACAAAAAAAGGGTATGAATGAGGGTAAAAATTGGCGGTAAACATAATGGTTGAATATCATTGAGGGGGTTGCAAACGGAGGGGGTATAAGGTAAATACGATATTCAGCTGGACGTTTTGACGCGTAAAATTTGCTAGTTGACGTTTGCCTTTGCGGAGTTTCCGGACTTTGTTGACTAATTACGACAGATAGATGCGGCAAGCGTTGGAATTTGAAACTCGTATAGTCAGCAGATGTGGTTGGACATAGCGCGAGGAAAACGAGATAACGTTAACCGTATATATCGCGTTGTACTGGACGAAAATTCAAAGATAACAGAGAATTGTAGTGCAGATTCAACTACGAATGTATATATATATAATATATATATGTATATAAAAGTTATAGATGCTGAAACGACAAAATTTACGCTAATTAACTCGCTCGTTCACCCCCTTCACCCCCCCGATTATCTCTCTCAACCTCTGGAACTTAAAGTTTTACCAAAAACTTTGTCAAAGTATAATATTAACCCCGAACGACGCCAGAATGCGCGACGCGACTTTGCTATCGGTGTAATGCACCCCTAATTGAATTCTAATTGCAGCTTTCAGTTTTAGTAACACATTATATTAGCATAGTATCGATAATCCCGATTCTACGTTATCCGCGATAAGTTTTAAAAAAAATTAATTATCGAACTAGATGTAAGGAAGGAAATAATAAAAAAAATTTTTTTTTAGATTAAGGGAGAATAATTGACGGAGAGAGAAAAGAAGAGAAAGGAAAAAACGAAAAAAAAAAAAAAAGAAAAAAATTACAATTCGATGTATGTGTAACAAAAATCTCCTCCACATGCTACGAAAAATTGTTTTATTCAACCCCTAAGCTATTCATCGATCAAATTTATTTATCTTTTCCTTTGTCTTACGTTATTATAAATCGCATGTCGTTACTATAGTCAGACTCCCTTTTCCTACCACATTTAATCCCCTTCTTATTATTCTTCTTTTACCTTTTGGAGCACGACCCTCTCTGTAACCATCAGCTAAGGGTTTTTTTTTTTTCAATTTTTTTCACATTCGTTGTTGTCAGAAAACTTATGTAGGGAACAATCTGCAGCGAAGAGAAAATTTTTTTTTTCTTATTTTCTCTTTTTTTTTTTTCATTTCTGGTTTTTTTTTTTCTTTTTTTTTTGAGAAGTAAACTTCGCGCCAAAGTTTACCTAAGTAAGAGAAGAAGAAAAATAGAAGGTGGTAAGGGAGAAAGGGATGAAAGTTAGTTCGTGGATTCACTTTATTATGTAATATCAAAGAAAATTCGTAAATCCATCAAGATTTTAGGAACCCTTCAATATATATATATATATATATACATATAGTATATACCTATACATTTATATACGCTCGAGAAAATTTATGCTCATCAATATTGCGCCAGGGGTGAGGGGGGGAAAAGTCGATTGCACGGGGTGCTTTATTTCTACCTTTATTTTTTATTTTTATTTTTTTACATAGGTATACGAGTACACGTATTTTTATTTACTTATTTACTTATTTATTTATTTGATTATTTGATTATTTCTTTACAGAGATATATATATATATTAGGGTGATTCAGAAAAAAAAAAAAAAATTATTTTTTCTTCCAAACAGGCTCAAAAGTTTCATTCAGGTCAAAAAGTATGCCTGTTAAAATTTGAGCTCTTAATATTAATATTGAGTTGCTCCGCATCGCACTTTTCGATTTTCCGTAAGAATAACATAGGATAAATTATATTTGCTCCTTCTGATTTTTATAACTAGCAAATGATACGTCACACAAAGAATCTACAGACATATTTTTGTTGGGAAATGAAAAATGAAAAATAAAAAAAAATAAAAAACCAAAAATTGAAAAAATTAAAATTAAAATCAATCAAAATAAATTAAAATTTGACCTTGAATAACTTTTGAACGAATGGACTTATTAGAAAATGACTCGGAACTTTTTTGTAGAGCGTTCAATTCCCTACAAAAATGTGTCTGTAGATTCTCTGTGTGATGTGTCATTTGCTAGTTATAAAAATCAGAAGAAGCAAAAATGATCTATCCCATGTTATTCTTATGGAAAATCGAAAAGTGCGATGCGGAGCAACTCAATATTAATATTAAGAGCTCAAATTTTAACAGGCATACTTTTTGACCTGAATGAAACTTTTGAGCCTGTTTGGAAGAAAAAATAATTTTTTTTTTTTTTTCTGAATCACCCTAATATATATATATATATATATATATTTATGAAGTATTTATTCGAGCGTTTAATTCAGACGGATTCCCATTCCGGATATATGAATGGGCTTATTAATTTGAGCCACAGATACTTGAGGGGTTGTAAAATAGGTCGGGATACATAGCCGTGAATCATCTACGTCATTGGGGCTGCAAATAAGCCGATGCACTTCACCGTGCGGTGCATATAATCGGAAATTTTTACGTTTTTGTTTTTTTGTTTTTTTTTACCAATATTTCAAACCCGCTTCTTTATATACATATAGGTACATAATGTATATCTATATCGAGGGGTTTTTCATTTTTGATAGCAGTCTACCGGAACGGTTTTGATATTGAACCTTCGTATATTTCTGGACTCGTCCTGGACCCGATTCACGGTGAATAGTTTTTGCGGAGCGAAGAAAAGAATAATAAAGAGAAGATTTCTGAAACACACGCTGCACTTGTTTAAAACGAAGATTTCCGTTTTTCGTTTTTTTTTCTTTCTCTCTTTCAATCTGCCGGTTACGAAAAATTACGAAAAATTCTCAAAATTTATTGCGAAAAATCTGGGCAGCTGAAATGAAATTCAATTATCCTAATGATTTTTTTTTAAATCCGAAATAATATATCGTTGAAATTGTTGAAGAAAAATGAAACGAAAAGAAAGAAAGAAAGAAAATAGGACGACACGTACGACTTGACCGAGATCTCATTTTTGTATTTTTTTTCTTCGTTTTTGCATACATTTGCTTTTTAACTAAACGGTGAGAAAAATTGGAGGAACAATTATCGGGAAACTTAACGTTTCGTCTTGTGATTGTGTTGTTTTTTTTTTTTTATTATTTATTCGTTTTCTCTCTTTACCACAAAATTATACCATCATTAGTGTCGGAGGATCATCTCGAGATCTGTTACTCTGCTGTTGAAAATAAATAATTTACATCTAGTTTAAATTCATTAAAAAATAAACAACCATATTTCGCAATAAATTTCCTATATTATGACCCAGAATCTTAGTTCGCAAATTATTATACAATATATTAGATATTCCATATCAAATCCTGAGTTATTTGATATTCCGATTTTTATATCGCCAATTTCTTTTCCATATTCATTCGCTCGTAATGAGTGTAAAAATAATTGTGTTCTTTTTCTTTATTTTTTTTCAAATTAATTTTTCAAATATCTATAAAATTTTCAAAATCCAAATGTTGCAATTATTATAAGAAGTATCTGCGAATCTATCGACTGATAATTGATAGATTGCTTATAAAAATTTTCTCAACTCGTTTTACAACGGCAAAAATTTTGTTCAAGAGAAAATAAAAAAATCTACCCCTACGTTGGTTTTTCGCAGAAAGATACAAGCCCGATTTTAATGAGCCGAATTCCTTCGAATCCCTCTCACAAAGTGAATGAAAAAAAATTTTTTTCGAACCCTGTTTGATCGTTGGAAAATTGGTACTACACATATTTACGCTTTTCATTTTCATCCCCATTTGTTATACGTGATCGTAGACACGTATATATATATATTCACTTCCAATTATTTCAATCAATTCAACAAATATCGAATAGAGAAAATCAAACCGAGTTGGTTATTTCAGTTTTTTCCTTTATCACACGTATCCTATTTTCACTAGAAAAAATACGCACCTATCGATTTTCCAATCACAAATCAGCGCGCGAATGCCACTCGTTCCCATGCCAATAATACCATTTCTACCTATAGCATGGGTGAAATTTAAAACCTGACATTTTTCCCTGTCAATCAGTACTCGCTCACTATCTCTTTCTCTCTCTCTCTCTCTCATCTCTATCCTACGGAAAAGGCTTGAATTTTTTCCTTTTTTTTTTTTTTGTTGTTTCTTTTTTTTTTTCACATATTCGACGATAAATTTTCACCGGAAATTTCTCAGGGGATTTCTAGAGAAAAAAAGACAAAAGCCATCTATCGATCTTTGAATACTTTTCTTCTATTTTTTCATTTTTTCATTTTATGATTTCTTGTTCTCGTTCGTATTTTCTTTTCAATAAGGTTCTTTAGTATATATATATATATATGTATGGGTGTATAATTGTATGGAAAATGAAAATTCAATAATCTATATCTATAAAAGATTAAGTTGAACGTTAAAAAAAGCTATTGAGTATATTTCACAGACTGTTGGGGCCTGGCGAAGGTGAATTTCGCAAGTTTCGTAAACTTTTACTGATTGACAGAAAGAACAACAAGAGTAACACAAAGCGTGGGATCAATTCAACTAAATAATGCCAAAACTTTTCACGAGTTTCGGGCTTCGAAGTGCCCCTCGGAAAATCGTAAGGATGAGGAATTAATGGGGAACCATGTTTCTCCAACAAAAATCGCCTGCGGTGGTTTTTCTTCTTCTTCTTCTTCTTTTTATTCTTATTCTCATTCTTATTCACCTTAGTTTTCGTGTGGCATGCGAAATGCCGATTTATTTTTTCCCAGTTTTTTTTTTTTGCGAATATAATTCGTTGACTAAATTTCACCTAGTAGATAAAAAAATAAGAGAAGAAGAAGAAGAGGAAGAAGAAGAATATTTTCGACACGTTTATTCTAAGCGTTGTATTAATTAATTAATTAATTAATTAATCAATTAATTAATAAATGAATGAATTAAAAAACGGAATTATACAAGAATAATGAAAATTTATATTAATAATCTTGATATAAAAGTATGATAACGTTATATAGGCGAAGCAATTAATCATTGTGTGTATTCCCTGGCGGTTATATACCCCGATGAAATATAGTAAATCCTAACAGAATGTATAGGTACGTTTTAGATGAATCTTGGCAGTCGAGCTAAATAATCTTAGCTCCTTAATCAAAGACGTCGTTAATTATGCAAACGGTAATCATCAACAATCAACCAACCCGAGAAACGAGGACTATTTATCTAGTTCAGTTTGTCAGCCATTTCACGTAGTATACCTCTGTCAACCGTGAAGTGATTGTTAACCAGAATGTTATAATGGATTATATTTTAAACCGGAAATTATTCTTATAAAATAAAAATCAATTTTTATAATAAAAAAAAAATTCAAAATCATTCTTACGCATCGTAATAATATTCGCATTACGTTCATGACTCAGTTTCATCTTCGAGAACGGATTCTTTCCTCTTATTCTTCTTCTTCTTCTACAAAAAAAAAAATAAAAAATCGGTTTTATCAAAAAAAAAGGACCTCAAAACGTTTCCCAATTCTGTATCTAATTCCTGAATTTTGAAATTCATTATCGACCATTTCTTATCGGCTTCCTTAAATCCGAGTGCATTTTTTTTTTTCTCTCTTTAAACGAGCATAAAAAATTCTTCGGATAATAAAAAATCCCTGAATGTTATCCATTTAATTAAGTTTAGAATAGTATCGGTTTAATATATGCTCTCTTTATCTCTATCTCTTTCTGTCGCACGTTTTACTCTTTAAAGTTCTAAAATCGAGTCTGAAGGACATTTTATACTCAAAGTACTTTTCTTAGGTGGTAAATGCTCCGTGTATTCCTATCGAAACGGGGGCGCGGTACCACTTGGTTAGATCAGATAAGGTCCTCACGGAAGTGCTTTAAACCGTTCGTGGCGTTTCTCTCGCGTACTTTCTGCTACGTTTGAACATTACATCCTTTGGTGTAGCTGGTTTTACCCCATGCCAATACCGATGCTAGTGTCAAGTCGTTGAGGATGACCGGGTTTTTCATTCGTTCTTACGGGGTGTGGAACGAAAGATAACGCTCTTTACTTTACTTCAACCCCCGTATCGACCGCGTTGTTACATTATGGTATTTGAGGATTAAATCTTTACCTATAAAAGACGCTTATTTTTGGATAATAATTATCATCATCATCGTCGTTTAGATTCGGGTCTAAAGGATCCAGAGAAGGATTTTAATTAAAAGACGATTATTTATTTTCTGAAAAGATTACGAGATTCGTCTATCGAAAGAAAGGAGAAAGATACGAGAACTGTGACAAAAAAAAAGAAAAAAAAATGAAAAAAAAGAAAAAGATAGGGAAAAAGGCCGACAAATAATCGTATATAACGTCATGTTTTCGCACCCGGTGAATCAGAGATATAATGTAAGTGGGGCAAGGTATAACGACCGTCGTAAGAACGTGCAGTAAGGGTATATACCCTACCGCCTCGACGGCAGTAAGTCGACGGATAAAGTCCGACACTTTTGCTCGCCAGTCTGGTATTAAGTACCGTAAATTTTTGCGGTAAAAGATTTTGTATAGAATTTTTAAACTAATGATTCATTTTTTGAATGGTTAAAGATAAGGGAATTCAATGGGGTATGTATTTTGTCCTGATGTTAGATTCATTTTTTTTTCATATAAAAATACGTTATAAACCGAATTCAGATCATAGAAGAGATGATGGTAAAAGTTTTTTCGAGCATTGAGTTATTATCCAATTTTTTATTTTATTTTATTGTATTTTACATTAGCTTCTTTATTCGGTAACAATTTCCGAGGTTTGGTTAAACGAGGCTCGAGAATTTAATCAAAAGGATTTGTAATTGTTTCGTGAGTTGTTAATTGATAATTGCAATAATAATTTATCACTCAAGTTTTAGGAATTCGAATTATCCACCCTTACTGCGACTTATGTTCATTGCTGTTACTACGCTAAAGAGAGTTTTCAAAGAAAATGGCATTATTTTAAACCCATTGTTCAGAAATTTGTACAAAGTATATCAGAAGCTCTGAATTAATTCGAGGAACTTTTCATTTTTTTTTTTTGGTTTTCATTCTATTTTTCACTTCGAATTTCATAACTTAGGATAGACTATAGAAATGATAAAAAAAGAAAAAGAAAAAGAAAATAAGAAAAGTGAATGGGAATTCAGATCGCAACATAGCGAAACCACCCACGTAACATATTAGACCCAATACGTACTATAGGATAGGAAAAAGCGAAAGGGGGAAGAAAAAGAGTATAAAGTGAAGCAAAAGAATAAGAAAAAAATAAAATAAAAAATCAAACGGATTTCTCTAAAAGCAAATACCCAAGTTTCGATCACGCGCTGTAAAATACTCGAGGTAATCTCATTCTGAATACGAAGAATCAATCTTTTTATACCGCACGACTTTACCCTGCAGACAGCGAAATACACTTATAAACTCACAGCGAGAAATTTTCTTTTTGCAATGGGGAAAAAGAGCTTGCGAGGTATACCCCCCTGCCTGAGAGAAAAAAAAAGAAAATAAGAATAAGAATAAGAAAAAAAAAAAATTAACATGCAGACAATTTTTTTTCCCCCATTTCTCTCTTCTGAGCTGATATCATTTTTCGACGTTTACTTTATGCCCTTTTTTTTTTTATTCTTCTTCTTCTTCTCTTTCTGTTCTGCTTCAACTTCGATATGGTAACTCAGATACTTCTGATAAGTGTGTGACGAAGTAAAGAAAAAAAAACAAAAAAAATTCATACATACATCATACTTTTCTGAATACAGTCTGAGTGCTTGAAGTCTTTTTTTCTTCTTTTTTTTTACCCCCTACCCTGTCGTTATCATTGTATAATATGTAACGCGAATCATAAATTTTTTAAACAAACTGACTAAAAATGCTGCTTATTTTTATACCCAAAACAGATTGACAGACACTTTGTGAAGAAAAATGAACGATTATACGGTGAAAAAATGTACATTTTATTCTATTTTTTTCTTCTTTTTCGTCACTTGGCAATTTCGCTATCTTATTTATTTGTCGTTACTGTTAGTTGTTTTTCTCTTTTTTTCTTTTTTTTTACAGAGAAAGTCTCACACATGTCCGAAGAATCTTTTTTTCCTTTGTATACTTTTTCGAAGTCAACGCGTTACAGCTTTTATCCGTCTAGTCTGTCTTTTATTCGTTCCATCTTGTCTGTGGGTTTCCGGTTCCGCACGTTTATACCTATATCTATCCAACATCTCTTTGGTGGTTGTTGGTAATAGTTGGAGAGCTTTCGAGGAAACCTAGTTGCGTTTTGTGAAATAAAACGTAAAAATAAAAATAAAAATAAGAAGTGGAAGTGGAAGTAGAAGTAGAAAAAGAAGATTAAAAAGAAGAACTAGAAGAATAATAATAATAAGAATAATAAGAAGAAGAAGAAGAAGAAGTAGAAGATTAAAAAGCAAGGAACAAGTCCAAGCTGGGTCATTCTGAACGAGACCACACCACTGCTGCTCTTAATTCAAACCCAACATTAACCCAGTTTTATTATTTCTCTTTAAATTCTACCCCCCTACCTCCCTACTTTACTTTCAACATTTAACGTACATCTTTTACCCAAAGTTTTATACTCTGAAATACTTTTCTTTCATGTTATAGTAGCAGCAGCAGTAGCAGCAGCTGCTAATCTTAAATACGTAAATAGTCTTCCGGTTGAATTTTTTTTTTCAAAAATAAAAAAAACATCCCCTCAAACTACACATATATACGATTTTTTTACCGATACAAGAAACTAATTAATGTTTTTTTTTCTCTTCAGATTTCTGTATTTCAAAAAGCTTCTAAAAGACCTGAAAAGAAATTTTTGATTTCGCATATAATAGTTTCAAAATTTATATTATACATCGCGAGATTTTTGGATACCAAATGAGATAAATATCTAGTCGAATATGTGGGGGTTTTGTCGAGTAACTAACGGTGCCAGAGTTATCTCATTTGTACAGCTAGTAAGGTATAAAGGTAGGTAGAATGTATAAGGGAGCCTGGTTCTGCTCGCACCTCGACTATTTATGGACCCGTGGCTTTTTGTTTGCACCCTGTATTTGAATAGAAACGATAGTAGCCTCCTTCCTCCGCAAGGACGTTATCTTTCTTCTGACTTACGACTTATACCATCTGATCCGACCGTCTCGTAACTCATTTTAGTTACTTCCTTCCTTTCTCCCACTTTTCCCCAAAATTGATACTAATATATATCTTGAATTCGTGTTTCCGTCCATTATTCAAACTTTTTCTTACCCTTCTTGTATTTTCCATCTTTCTATTTATTTATTTTTTCCTTCTTTCCTTTTCTTTCTCGGAGTTATGGCTTTTATCAATCAAACAAAAATCAAAATAACAACAAAAAGCACATCGAAATTTTGTTCCAAAATATTTTTATTTATACAATATTCAAAATTTCGTCTATACAAACCTCCGGAATTCCGATTACAATATCAGAATTTCCGGTTTAATCTTTTTCTACTTTCTTTACCTCCTGTCAGGTAAACCTGACACAATGTCTCTTTGTTTCTTGAATAAAATGCTTCTGGCACGTGTTCACCTTACAAGCTTGCGTTTATTTGACATTCTCGTTAACCGTTAAAGTATTTCTTTTTTTTTTCTGTTTTTTTCTTCTCGTTATACTTATGTTGTTATAATAAACTGTTGAGAAAAAAAAGAAAAAAAAAAAACAAAAATATATTTCCGCTGTTTATTCAATTTCTTATATCGCATTTAGAGCTTTCTCGAAACTTTGTCATATATAGAATTTCCCGGATTTTCACATACCTATTATATACGTATTGGGGTGAAACGGGAGAATCTCGAGGTTAACCACCACGCTGTTGCAGTTCTACAAACGCGGTTGTGTATACTAGAACTGTTAGACTTTCATAGAACAATAGAGTTTACTTTAGATTGGCATAGTTTCAATTGCATTAGTTCTCACTGAATTAGTTACTACCTATTCTAGATTAATTTCAAATTGATTCCGCTTGTTTTGTTAGTAAACTAACGTGTTTCATTTAAACCTATCGTTGTATTAAATTAATGCGAAACCCACCCCTATACAACGGAAACAAAAACGACATAAGCATCAGATTTAAATTTCTTTTCGCAAAAGATCTACACGTAAGACATAGGAAATAAGAAAATAAGAAAATTGAGTATATAACGAAAAACAATAATATAAACTATAATAGAAAATCGTAAAATTGTATGGAAAAAGTTATTTCCAAGGATATCGGAAAGGCAGGAAAACACCGAGATATATATACCACGATTTGTAGGTAGGTGTAGGTATAGGTAAAGGTAGGTATAGGTATATACTATATATAACGGTGAAAATCTCTGCACGTTTTTGAATAACTCCGTTGATACTTTAGAATCGAAATTCAATTTCAGATCGGCTTCAGCGAGAGGCTGTCCGTTCGCAAAAATTTATCACACGTTTCCCAGTGCGCCGCAACTATTTCGAGGACGAAAAGGAGGACGAACGAAGAAGATGCGGTCAATTTAAAACCTTTCGCAAACTAAAGCCGGAAGTCTTGTTGAAGCTGAAGGTAGTATATATATATATCTACCTATGTGATATATACGTATATCCAACTTCGAAACTTCGAAGTTGAGATCGCGTCAAATTTAAGGATACCTCACGATACTTTGAATTTTCACTACTTCCTGGATGCAGCAGCTACTACCGTCAGGCTCAACGGATATAAAACTTAGGCGAATACGAACCGAAGCCTAAAGTATTTATGGGCTATATTTACGAGCCGATTTTTGCCAAGGGGTTTTTCTCTATTTTATGCAATGTAGTATAGAGACGCAGCGAACGGAGATACCCCAGTCCTACTTTTTTTTTTATTTTTTTTTTTCTCTTTTCCCACCCCCTAGAGCTTTTACTGCAGGACGAAAAATGGCTTCCGGCTTCACCTCTTCTAATATAGACTTTTACCACCCCCTCCCACCACCCCCTCCTACCCCTGCAACGCGAGGCGCACCGAGTTCTCGCATAATTTCAAATTCTTTTTTGATTTAAGAGAATTTTCCGCAATTTCTTTGCCATATATACATTGGTATATAATATAAGTATATATATAGGTACCTATATCTTATCTTATAGGTATAATAAATTCAATTGCTTTTTTTTATTCACATTTCCGGTAATTAAATATATTATCATGGCTTCTGGTCTACCAATCTCGTCGAAAGGTTTAAATACCGGGTAATTGATTTGTATTTTTTTTTTTTTTTTTCTTTTCTTTTACATCAACGGAGATGACTAAAGCCAAGGTAGGTAATTAAAATCAACAATTAAAATTTCACTTCAGAGGATATCAATTAGCTTCAATAACTGCCTTTAAATCTACCAATTCGCATACAATTAAGAACCATTTAAATAAAACGTTATTTCTCTTGTTCTGTTATTTTTTTTTTTTTTTTTCTTATTCATTCGAAATTTGACGATTGCTGCCTTTTTATTTTTCATCCCCTTCGCCTTTTTTCATACATATATGTATATAAAAATCGTTTTAACAATATTTTATATTTGTTATAATTCTATGAAATTGATTTCGATCGAGGGAACAGAAAATTTTTCAGATTTCATTCAAGAAAAAGTAGAGACCGATCAAATCCAAAACGGCCGGAGTCAGACGTTGATAAAATTGGCAAAATCAGTCCATTAAAATTCACCCCTAAAAATAAATAAGAAATAAAAAAAAACGGAATAATAAATGAAGATGTTTAAAATTGTTGAAGAATTTTTTTTTTTCTCTTTCTTTTCTATATGAAATGAATCGAAATTAATATATAATTGTTAAAGGGATGATCGGGATTCAATCAGACTGATTGCTGACTGCTCAGATTTCTGTTACGCACAGGCAGCATTAAGGGAATCTGCGAGCTGACATACGCAGGACAATGTGCTTGCGGAACGTTGGATAGGTGGTAGGTTTAAGGTAGATGTACTATGTATATGTGTACCTGTTTCGCTGAAGATAATTACATCCCTCTAGCTCTGTGGTTGCCACATTGTTGTACTACAAGCCTATTGTTAGCCTTCGCGGTATATAATACAACCGCGGTAGCATCGCGTCGTAGCGTTAGTCCCACTATCTCCAGGCTATTGTTTACTAATTTGCCTAAAGATTTTATCGTTCTTGCGCTTTCACGTTCGCTAACAAACTATATAAATATAAGATCCTCCAGATTCCAGATTATCACAATATTACGTATACGTATACATGGATAAAAATATCATTCCGTATGTCTTAAACCGAAGTAGAAAAAAAAAAACAGAAACAGAAACAGAATCAGAATTATTTTTTTGAATTTAATTACGTCGTATTTCTGTTCTGTTTTTTTAAATTTTTTTTCCTGTCTCTCTTTTCTTTCTTAGGGGATGATTCAGATCCTTGAATTCTACTCATTTTTAGTAATATAGCAACCGTGCGAATTTAAGTACGAAAAATAAGAAAGTCCGATCGATAATTCTGTCTGACCGTTCTTTTTTTTTTCTCTCCTTTTTTTTTCTTTCTTTCTTTTTCTTATACAGTTTCAGTTTCAGTTTCATTAACGCTGCAGGAAAGCTTGCGAGCGTGCAAAACCGATATTTTAGCTAAACAATGAGATTAAAGCGATGACGTATCGCGGCGATGAGTGATAACCCAAAAATAAAGCAAAAATTATGAAAATGAAAAATTATGTCGTTTTTTTTTTCTTTTCTTTTCTTTTCTCTTTTTTTTTTCAACATATATACAGCTAATACCGTCTACCGAGTGTCTAGAAAATAATATGCACGATCAATTATACGATAAAAGCTCGCATAAATTTAATTTAAAAAAAAAAAAAAAAGAAAAAATGAAAAGAAGAGAAAAAAAAAGTAAGAAAGCAACGAAATCCCTTAGCATTATTATATTTTTACATTCATCATAATAATTCGCCTTTCTTTATTCCCCCTTCTGTCTACACAGGAATTAGTTTTCTCAAGGGTGCAAAGCTCTGATTTGAAGAAAACGAAATATGTTCAATTTTTCTCCTCCTTTCCTTTCCTTTTTTTTTTTTCTTCTTCTTCTTCTTCTTTGCCTCAAAGCTTTAGGTAACGAGATTTCGATGAAACAAGGCTGAACAATGTTTGATGAATTTTATCGATGCCTGATTACTTGCCAGCTATATTTATATAGGGGTAGAAGAAGGGGCTAATTTGTTAGTAATATATGTAACGGTGTAAAATGTTTATAGAAATATATATTACAAGGTGGATAGGATGAATAATCTAAGGTATTATTAAAGCAAATTACTATATACACTTTACATTAAGAGTCTTGGGACAATTCAGGCTCTCACAGGATCGTTCCATGAGCAAACTGAACGATACTATAGTACAGCTATACCTTTTCCCCGTGTTTCACGCAAGACACTTTGAGATATTGCTGGATTTATGCGATACATGTTAAAGATAAACTTGAGCAGGGTCGACGGCCTGCTGATTGCCATGGTGCGAAATATCTTAGGATTCCTGTTCTGCGGTATTCGATATAGTAGTGGTAGGTACTGATCTTATACCTCCCTTGCTTCATAGTCGTAGACTTGTTACCTTACCTTATTAGTTACCGCGTATTTGAATAAGTAAACTTTACCAAGACTGCAGCTATCCAGAGTTTGTTTAAAACAACTTTGATGCGAATTTAAGTAAAGAGATTTCATCGTCACGATTATATTTATCCAAAGTCCTTCGAGATCATCAAATGCTCTCAGATTCTATGATAATCATTCGCATTTGTAATTAACGGAAAATCGTTACCAATCAGAACTTTTTTGGATCAAAATCTGCGCGGAATCAGATCCAAAGTTTGAAAAATCGAACCATGACCTGCATGTATCGGTAATCGACACGGATTACCCGATATCACGATTACATTTACCAAAGTCCTCTGAGTCTATCAAATGCTCTCAGATTCTATGATAATTATCATTCGCATTTGTAATTAACGAAAAATCGTTACTAATCAGAACTTTTTTGGATCAAAATCTGCGGGGAATCAGATCCAAAGTTTAAAAAATCGAACCATGACCTGCATGTATCGGTAATCGACACGGATTACCCAATATCACGATTACATTTACCAAAGTCCTCTGAGTCCATCAAATGCTCTCAGATTCTAGGATAATCATTCGCATTTGTAATTAACGAAAAATCGTTACCAATTGGACCTTTTTTGGATCAAAATCTGCGCGGAATCAGATCCAACATTTACAAAATCAAACCATGACCTGCATGTATCGGTATCGACACGGATTACCCGATATCACGAATCCATCAAATGCTCTCAGATTCTATGATAACTATTCGCATTTCTAATCAACGAAAAATCGTTTACCAATCAGGACTTTTTTTCTATAAAAATTTGTGGTTGTATATATAGTATCGAAATTTTGTAAAATCTATATTGTCGAAAGATGTTATTATAATTAATAATTGAAAACAAGGAACTATTTCAATCATCAAGAACCCTCGTAATCTCCGTTAAATTTTGAGGTTCAAGGTGTGCCTTGATAATGAAACGTTATTAGTAATTGAACCGTCGTTCACCGGTGCGTAGATATACGGAGTCTGCGGTTTTGCGGCCCACCCTAACAATCCTGGTTAAAATTAATCCTTTTACCCTAACTAATGGATACGGGATTGCAATATTTGGTAAAAAAAAAAATAAAAAAAAAAATCTACAATCTCTAACGTACAAGTTGCCGATCTGAATATACTAAAATTCGATATATAGATAAAACGCGACGTCTATTTCAGCGTCGATATGGCGTCGGAAAGTCGTTCCAAAAGAATATACTCTAACTTCACAGTTACCCGGGTTTATTACTAGGCGAAAGGACATCATGCCAAGACCTTCTTCAAGGTTTTCGATGTTTGACCATTACACCCTAGTCCGATTCTCAATGACTGTATATATATATATATATATGTGATACCTACTACATCCCCTAACAAACGCAACTACCACCAAAATCGAATGGCTATTATACCCGTTGATCCGTGAAATGTGACGCGTATAGGTACCTATACCTATGTACCTACTAACATAGCGATCGGACATCCAGTCACGAAATCTTGTCCACTATCCTAACGAGTACATCCGCATAGAACGAGCCACCCTGTGCACCAGCCGTGTGACCGATATGTATATATATATATATATACACCCCGTTCATCCGGTAAATAATGACACGTCAAGAGCAGATACACCAAAACATTTGGACAAATAGACTATAATCGTGGATTTAGTCGCTTGTCACCGCGACTAGACGTAGTATAATACAAAATTTATTAATCGTCAATGAATTTGAATCACATTCAAATGACAATAATAATTTGATTATTCATTTGTGAGGGTGAAAATTGTGAATAAAAATTTCAACTTTTTCTTTCTATTTTATTCATTTTATTCATTTCTTTTTTATTTTTTATATATTTTTTTTCATTTTTCGTGCACCGAGAAGATAAGGAACGACATTCCGTTTGATAAAATGGGCCATTGCCTCGCTAACGGCGTGCATAAAACCGTCGCGAACGATACCAAACTCTCACAATAGCTCGAATGTATCGTTCGGCCTTCCGGGCTATAATCGCAATGTGCAGCCAATATTGGTGATACCTCCCTCAAATATACGAATGCCAATTTTTTTTTCTTTTTTTTTTTTTCTTACCCCTAGCTAACCGCTCGAATCGCCTAGCTGTAATTCGATCCCTGAATAAAAAGAGACGAATGAATATCGGCGCTAAAATAAATTTCGATTTTTATTTTAAACGAAAATCATTCGAGAATAAAAATAAAAATTGGATAAAGGGTGTTTCCAGTATTCTATTCTATTTTCTATTTTTTTTTCTTCTTCTTCTTCTTCTTTCTCGGATCGCAGGATTTTCAAGAACGGTATAAAAAATCGTGAGATATTCCTTATTTTTCTTAGTATTTTTTTTTTTTCCTCAGATGTTCTACCTGCTCACAACGTGCGCGCGGTTTAGCTCTCTACGATCGTTGTATTTTAGAGAGGCAATAAGTTCGCCCGTTCGGGCATACGACAGCGGTCCAGATTTTCTCCAGACATTCTATACATACTATATATATATATATGTTTATATACCCACCAGCCTAGACAAGTCTTATTTTCGTCGCGTGCCAAGGGCGTGGGTGAAATCCTGTCCTAATATCCTACCCCGTCGAATATATGATAGAAATTTTATTCGACGATCATTTAAAGCGAAACCTTTGTCTTTAATTAAGGTTCAAAATTCCCATAAATCGTGTACTTTTTTTTCTTTCTTTCTTTTTCTTTTTTCTCTTCCTACCTCAAAAACGGGCAATAATTTCAAACGTAATATCAGTTACCAGAATTGGTACACAAATTATATGTAGTACCATGCTAAACAAACGTACAGTTATCTCTCCGTCCCGCACGTTCCGGCTAATTATTATTATTGTTGTTATTTGTTCAAAGCTGTTTTACCTTATGGTCAAAAAGTTTCCGAAACCTAATGTCAAAAAGGCAGAGAGTTGGGCTCAAATAGCCATAATATAACGTAGGAACAAAACAGGTAAACCTCGTTGTTATAACTCGGACTCTGGTGTATAGAATTCTCGGATAAATACCCCATATTCCAGTATTTCGGATTAACAAAAAAGCCCTGCGTTAATTTAAAACCGAATATGTCAAAAGGATATGTGGAAAAAATTTGATCTATTTTTTTTTTCTTTCTTTATTTTGCAACTAATCTAAAAGATTCACCCAACCCTCTGTGCATTATAACTGTAAGGGATGTATACGTGGTTAAGGGTGAGTATAAGCTTTCAGTGAGCTAGGGGTTGGGTCAGGCATTTGCATTGGATATAATTGAATTCGCTCGGTTGACAAAGGTGGTAATTGGGGTCGAGAGTGCAACAGTAGCTAGCAATAAAACGTTGATATGGAATGATAATTCCCCCCATCGATCTAATAATTGGTGATTTCGAAATTGCCCGCAGTCTATAGCACGTACGTACGCTTTCAAACTCTGACAATAACAACAAGAACAACAACAACAAGAACAACAACAACCTGGACAAAAGGTTGTCACATGAATCACAAACAACGAGACAGTTTCTAGGTAACACATTTCGAGGAATAATACCCCACTGTTGTCTAGGAATTCATAAATGCTACGGTAACATTAATGATTGAATGAAAGAAATTCGCCATACATCGACAGCCGATTTTCTCATTTGTAGAAAATTTTTCTCATCAATTTTGATTTATGTCCTATATAGATAGGTATTGTCCTATATGCAGTATGGGTAACGAGGGGTTCGAGAGGAATGATTCATCGAGTTCTTATATGCAGCGATAACGAGCACAGTACGAATACCAACTAGTCTGAAAATCGTGATAATCCATGAAAAGAGAGAGAAAGAGAGAGAAAGAAAAAAAAGAATAGATAATAGGGAGTAGAAAAGAAAAAAAAAGAAGAAAAAATCGTAATCTTTATTTTTGTGCGTCAAGCTTCATGAAAACACGTGTAAGACTCTCGGCAGGATAGTCGACGTAGTTGACATATATTCCCAAGGGATGTACCCTCCCTTTTCGACACTAAATCATACTGGTTTTTGGTAAAGGAGAGAAGAAGAAAGAGTATGGAACTTGTTAGGCATAAGGTTACGACAGCGGATAAATATGTATATATAACTATATATATATATATATATACTATATTATACATAGGGGATGGGGTGCACCCTGAACACCGTTGGTGTTATAGGAAGATCGGGAAATAAACTGGTGTAGGTATATATGTATACAGAGATATATCTATGCGTTAGGGGGGGAAGGGAAAAAAAAAAAAAAAAAAATGGGGAATGTGAGGAGAAGGAAGAGTAAGAGGATGGGGATGAGGACCTTTATTTCCGTTATGGAATTCACCCTGGACGCATTCAGAATGATAAACTTAACGTGAGACATCAGAGTGCGCATCGACGCGTTGTTCAACGGGTAAGTTTGCGATGTCAACGATTCTTACCTCGTATATAAATATATATATACATGTATGTATGTACTATATTATTATTATCATTATCATTATCATTATCATTATATACTGGCTCTATGACAGTGACCTGAATTCCTTACTCTCAGCTGTACTATGAGAGTTTTCCGCATATATGTACCATACATACTTCCTTATAATCGCGTGGTAGGTATTCACTGCACAGGATGGACTTTAGTATATACATATATATATATATAGACACGTACGTACCACAAACTTCCTAGCATACTGCAACGTAGAATAAAGAAAATAAGAAGAAGAAGAAAAAATTATGAGAATAAGAAAAAAAACTAAATAGTAATAAAAAGACAGAGAAAATAGAAGAGAAAAGAAGAAGAAGAAGAAGAAGAAGAAAAAACTACCCCTCATCTAGTACATGCGGTACCCGCAGGGGGTTATCATTATGACTCGCTCTTTACGGGGCTACAACTACTGTCCTCATCTACCCATCATCGTCGTGGCAAAGTATTATGTTCTTTTCTAGGTATGAGATATATATATATACTGAGAAAAAATGATGATTCGTGACATGGTAGGAAAAAGGGTGAACAAGACGCACCTTCCCCTAACGGTAAAAAAATCAAATTTCTTTTTTTTTTTTTTTTATCTACTATTTATTCATTTCTTTGATTTTCGGAAATTTCGTAATCATGAATTTGGAAAAATTTTGATCAAAAGCGCAACAATGATCATGACCTGAATATTTCTGTATGAAAAACTGTATACAGGTATTCCCCAAATTTTCAAATCATAGAATTTTTTATTTTACCAAATGGTCCATTCAGAACTTATTTCAATGCTGAACCCCACGCGTATCTTATATATTGTTTTTAGATACCAATTTCGAGATTTATCAATCCGCATCCCTATTTCTAAGAACATTATCCCTCAAGGGGGAACGATCTTGCCCGTTATTTCCCTAAGGAATCCGATTGTTTCTTTTCATTTGTTTAAAAAAGAAAAAGAAACATTCATAAGTGATAAAAGAAGATCACTAATTAACGGTCTTTGACGGGTTAAACTTGATCAAATCCCAGGATTTAATCTAGAGATTTAATTAATATAATACTGCAGCTGCCAATTCCCTTTGATCATTGAGCTACAGGTTTTGCATCTATGCAATCTACGTGTGTCTTTTAATTAGTATTACTAATTCGTCTCATTATTCTTGTCGGATACAGAGAGTGTTTTAGATGGAAGAAGAAGAAAAAAAAAAAAACGAATAATGAAAGAAATTTGCTTGACTTTTGCATTTCATTTGTTTTTTATTCACGGATCGAAGAAAATCGTAAGAAGGAGACGGGATCGTCTCTAAGAGTAAAGTGTACTCTGTTTTTGATCCTTTTGAATCGATAGCGGATCATATATCAATTCACGTAGAGAAATTCAAAAAAAGAAAAAACAGGGAAAATGATTTAAAAAAAAAAAAAACTGTATATCATTTGTGAGAATTCCTATTTCCTGCTTCGGAAACGATGAAGCTTGGTATAAAAAAAAAAAAAAAGAGAGAAAAAAAAGAGAGAGAGAGTTTTGTTGTAACCCGTACGTGGAATTGAAAGGGATGAATTGATCGTGCGAGGCTTGTGGCGTCATGGCACGTTGGCAATAAAACATGGACCGTCAAAAAGTCAAATATTAAATTCCCATTCGTAGCGCATTCTCCTGTGATAAATAGAAACGCAGCACGAGCAGCGAGCTCGACAAGGGAAGGAAAGGGAATAGAAGGTATAAGGCAAGGGACGAAAAGTTAAGGGTGTCAAAATTCACGGCTTGATTCCTCGTCGTGGCTCATTTTCTCTATACCAGTAGGTTTCCATGTATATTTATACACATATGTATGATACGTATGTATATTTACATCTGATGTGTATGTATATATGTATCTATGTACGTATTTACGTATCTACTACGTCACAGGCACGTCACTCGAAGCTAAGAAAAGCCACATCTGCCTCCGACGCCGACGCCGACGCCGACGCCAACGCCAACACCGAAGCCGAGGCCAACGTCGACGTCGACGTCTACGTCAACGTCTCAACGCCTCGACGAATCTAAGCTAGGTATATTATTATATATACATATGTATATTGTATATGTAGACTGGTTACGCACGTATATTACGATATAACTAGACTATGTGTACAATATGTAGATGTATATATGTGTATCATATATGTATATTATACACACATATATACACCACTTCGTCACAATGATACGCACAGATTGCTTGCAAGTTGAGTTGGCTGACTTCGACGCGTCGTTATCCACTCGCCTAAGCGTACTTCCCTAGGGAAATCACGAGTGCTTTAAACCATAGTTCCGCCCATATTCTGCGCCCTTTAATATACACTCTTAAGCCAAAATCTACAGTCTATATACCGTGTATAGATATACATATATATACATACATTTTTTATATTCTATTTCAGAAACGATATTCGACAGATGAAATAGCAAAAAAATAAAAAAATCATCTTACTGTGCTTCTTTTTGCTTTTAACACGTGTTATACGTTCTTTTATATTCTATATGATAGAAGGAAGGAAGGAAGGAAGGAAGGAAAGAAAAAAATGCTATTTTACTATTGAAATTCGTTTGTAATTTTTTATTTATTTATTTCTCCTCTCATAGAATTCGTCGTGAATTAGACAAAAGTTAAAGAATTTTTAATCAATTTGCTTTAATTTCATATGTAACAAACCCTTCGCGTACAGTTTTTTGTTCTTTTGTTTTTTTTTGTTTTCACAAATCTGTGTATAAACTTGAACCTCGTCTCTGCATCCCATGTTACATAAATATAAAAAAAAAAAAACACATTTATATCAGAAATATATAAAATCGTTTCTCTCGAAGAAACGTTTGCTCACGTTCGTCGGCACAAGCAAACCACCACCACCCACCCACCCACCCACCCACTCACCCCCGGGGGCTGAGGCTGAAGCTGAGGCTGAGGCTGTGGCTCCAGAGCTATACGAGGTCTTATCAACCGTGATGTAATATCTGCGGGCTGAACCTTTTGACCGTATATTTTACGCTATACGCTCTACTGCATTTGTAACAGATTTCAAACGCCGCACAATCATCAAGTCTTTGCTGTTTTTTCTTGTTTTTTTTTTTTTTTTATCTTTTCTTTATTTTTCTTCTTCGTGTTTCTTTTTCATTTTATAATTTTTCAATAATCATATTTAACAATTTTTTTCTCAATTAGGTATAACGTTGATAAACGTGATTTATAATCCCGGGTATCGCAGTGTCTCCTCTTCCACCCTTATTTTCTTTTCATTAAATATTTTTCGAAAATAATAATCGTCTATTCTTTTTTTCTCTGATTTGTACAATTTTTATTTTTTATTTCATATAGCTCTGTAATTTGTGAAATTAAACGACTTTCAAAGGAGTTTAGAAGAAAGTTGTTTCCTGTTTTTTTTTTTTTTTTTTTTCTCTCTCTCTCTTCCTTATTTTTTCTCCCGTTAACGTGGATTTTATAACAGTTGACTTTGCATTAGCATAATTTGTGTTAAAAAAAAAAAAAAAAATCCATTTCTTTAGACGTTTATATATAATCTGTTTAGCAGCAGGAAATAAGCAACGGTAGCCGTTATATTCAGCCGGGAATATATACTATATATATATATATATATATATATATATATACGCGAGTTTTAATTGAAAAGTAAAGAAATTCAATAAAAATAAAGTAAGAAGAAAAAAAGAATAAAGTTATTACTATATTCGCGAGCTGTCCAAAGTTTACCATCTATTACGTGACCATTGGCAACACGTGGTAAAACATGGAATATATATATATTATATATATGATCCATCACGAACTAATAAGCTTTCGAAAATATGAGAAGAGAAGAGAGAAAAAACAAAAAAAAAACAAAATGGTTAAAGAAAAAACGAAAAAACTGAATAAAAAAACAGAAGAAAAAAAGAATTTTCAACGCAACAATTCCTAACATATGGCGTGCTCTTTGTTCGCTCTATTTAACACCGGATATTCTACTCACGGATCTCGCGCGATGGTTTATATTTTTACAATACAGTATAGTTCGTGTTGCTAATAATTGCGAGAATAAAAATAAAAAAAACGAATAAAAATCTGCATACATACATAGACGCGTGTGCAGCGTACGATAATAGAAAGAAAAAAAAAAAAATTAACTTAAAACTGCAGACGATGATATTGATTGATTATAATATACCCTATATATGAGTTTCGCTACGAAGTGCGCAAAGCGTGGAAATAGCTGACCGTTGCAGCTTCATCCACTTCTGTATGCTCTTCAATTCGAGTAGGTAACTTCAGGTTGGGGGAGAGTGAATGTACTTTGGTGTGAGCAAGCAGGCGTATATTCGTGATAAAAAAAAAAAAAAAAGGTGAAAAACAAAAAGGGAAAAAATGCAGAGAATAGAATATGAAAGAAAAAAGAGAAAAGACAGAAAAAAAAAAAACTAAAGGAAGAGGTATCTACTACAACGTGGTTAATTATTATTCAGGAAATAATTATCAAGAGATTGCTACGACGCGATATTTTCTGTATCAACGAGGTATATATATATACTATTTATTATATATACACACGTAGAAGATACCAGATAGATACTGTATAAGGCGTTGCTTCAGGCTATTGTCAGTAGCAATAAAAAAAAATAAAAATAATACCAAGGGATGTATATAAGGGTAAGGAAATAATCTCTATTATTCTCTCTATTATATTTCCTGTACCATAAGCTTATATAATAAAGCTACGCCTTTACTAGTTTCTTATTTTAATTTACTTTTGTTACCTGAGTACCACGAATCGATTTGTACATATATATATATATATATATATATATATACATATACACCCTCATAACGCAGGTAATATTATATCTTATCACATTAATTCTCTGAAAGGTTTTTCAGAGTAATTATTATTTCATTTTCTTCTTACTTTCCACTATGCATTCAAATGATTTTTACCTTAGCATGTATTTGAAAATCAAAAATCATTTCATCGTTGATACAACAGGATTGAGATAATGTTTTTTCTTGTGCAAAACATTTCCAAAAAGTTCATTTCACTTATCCCTTATAATTTGTTATTATTAGCTTTCGAAATTTAGAATAATTTCATTTAAATCCAGATAAGAAAAACAATAAGAAAAATAATAAAAAAAAACTGAAACGGGGTTAGTTGGAAAAGCAAATTGGGGTTCCCTCGTTTTGCTAACTAAGATGTTAATTTATTATATCGAAATTGTTAAGCTTTAGCGGTGGACGTAGGTATGGTGGAGAAGTAGGTATACGAGGGAAAATACGGAGGGGATTAATTACCGGAAAACGTATGTTCGTGCGGAGTAAGGGAGATACAATACAACGCAACTGTCTACGTGTATTATTATATCCATAAGGCATATCCTACCCTCTGAAGGATGATATGTCGTATAACAACCTACGGTGTACACCGTCACTATACATGTTATACCCTGCAAACCTTATACTATACGAGCTTTAGGTGATATCAGTATGTCAAATCTGACAAACGAATAAGAGATCATCCGCTTCGCTTCCATCATATTACGTGCCAGATATATTATAACTGTTTACCTCCAACGAACAAGACCGTTAATAATAACGGATTTAATTACTTTCCATCTTTTCCGTGTAAGCAGAAAATTCTATTATTATTTCACCCTTTTCATTCACTTCGTAGGCGTAGTCGACAATGAGAGTATTGATTACGGTGGAAGAGTAATTTTTTTTTTTTTCTCACCTATTTCATTTTCACCATTTTTCTCATTTTCTCAAATCTCCATACGTTTTCTTCCACCTATGATCATTCGAAAAACAGATTTTTACCAAGATGTAAGATCGTCGCGATTAATTTACAGGATTTTTACATAAAAATAAACATTTTCGTGTCTCATTTAATTTCAACGTTTGCTTCAACCATACGAAAAAATTGTAATTTCAATCAATGCGCACTATACGCTTTAGATTATTGTATGATCTATGATTTTTGATTTATTTTTTCGCGTTTTTTTTTTTTTTTTTACTTCAAATAACTAGAAGCATATAAAGTACAGAATACGAAACGTTCAACTATCTTACAGACGTGATTGTATTTCGTGTTAAATTTTGTATGATTTGAAACTTCTGTCTATAGAATTTAGATACTGTACTGTACTGTACATCGTCGCAGCGTATATCTCGTTAGCGAATGAGTAATTTTATTTTATTCGCAAATATACAAAACTTTGAATAATATAAATTAGATGATTATTAGTTAGGTAGATAACGCAATATTCATTCGAGAAGTAATTTTCATTTATTTTTTTAAATTTTTTTCACCATAATGAAAAAGAGGTAATAATTAATTAGGGATGTTTATATTCGTTAATTATATAAATAATATAATCGCATATTATATTCGCATGGAAGTTTGAAAATGGTAGGAAATAATCGTCTTTAATAGAATTTGAAGAAAACTTTCTTATTATACTTTCCCTTTTCCTTATCTTTTTCTTTTTTTTCTTGCAATTTGTATTTTTTTTCATCATCATTTCAGACATATTTAATTCATCGAGAAACCCGCCGCAGGCTCGACGTGTTATCTTATTTTTCATTCTTTCCCTTTTTTTTTTCTCTTTCTTTCTTTCTTTCATATTTTATTATTATTATTTATTCACCCAGAATCGCGTGTATATAATTATGTTAGAAACTTTTCCTGCAGAAACAAACGCTTCCAACACGACGAGATTTTTTTTGTTCTCTTTTTTTTTTTTTTTTAATATATTCACCCTGTTGGAGTAAAAGACTCGCTGAGATATTCTGATATTAAATCGTTATACATAGTATAGGTATCTCCTTATAAGTCCGCATCCATTCGTTTTTTTTTTTTCGTTCATAAAAATGAAAATGAACTTTTTCCGTAATGTGAATGCGATTGTAAACTCGTAGAATCAACCATATAAATGCATCCCTTACATGTAGCTGTATATAGCAAGTTCTTTTTTTTTTTTTTTGTTCGTTTGTTTCTTCTTTTTTTTTTTTTTTTTAAACTCGTGTATAAGTTTAGGGGTAGCATAGTAGCTAGTACGACGTTTGAATACAGTATATATCTGGATATATATGCGAAAGGTGGTAGAAAAAAGGTTAAAATAATTTCACCTTTCTCCAACGTACGAGTTTGCATTTTGAAATTGTTTTCTCTCGCTTTCGCATACTAATTTTCTACATTTAACCCTCCATTTACGCGCATGATTATGATACCCTTTGGTATACCTGTAGGTAGTATAATGGGACACATAGAACCCGAAATAACCGGGTCAATCATGAAATTAAAGGAGGAAAAAACAAATAAAATAATTAGTTAATAGAAAAGAAAGTATGCTATACGTGTAATGAGAAGAATCTTCAATTTTTAAACATTTTTTTTTAATAATTAATATTCTAGGGTTGTTCAAAAATCGTAGGCGAATATAATATAATTCTATGATTATGGTGAAACGATATTCTAATGTGATTTTTCTTTTTTTTTTCTTTTCCTCCTGGATTCGTTCCAACAGAAATAAAATTTTAAACTCCTATACCTACCCTTCGCACATTTGATTTTAAAGTTATTTGAAATTTGTGGAAAAAGGGTTGTTGCCTAAAGAAATAAAAACCGTATATAAATTTCATCGAAATCTCGAGAAAGGTTACCCCGCTTCCTAAAAAATTATTTTTTCTCTTTTCCACCCCTTACCCTGATTATTTCAACCACTTGGATCGATCCTTTTCTAAAATTTGATACCGAAAATTATTCTCAAACGAAAATGAGATCAAACGTACTGAGAATGGGGGAGGGAGGGGGGGGGGGGGGGGGGAAGTGGTGGCGGATTTTAAATGCTGTAAAGAGCGTTAAAACTTTGACTCAAAATCCGAGGACAACTTCCCCTAAAGCTGCGAGTACTGAATTAGGGTTTTCTCTACTCTTCTTTTTTCTTTTCTTTTCTTCTCTTCATTTATGCCTCTTGCCTCTTGCCTCTTGCCTCTCGGACTAAGAGGCAAGAGCTACCTTTTTTGCCCCTCAAGGGTTTTTTGCCACGCTTCTCGAATTAGAAGCGGTTAGTTGCTTTCACGAGGGCCTCGCGGATAGGCGTTGGGTCTTCCGGTCCACCCCTAACTTAACCTTACCCCAACTCACCCCAAACTTCACCAACCAAAGCTGGCCGACTCGGCCTCATGAAGGACAGTCAATGCCTCACCCTACAAACAACAAGACCAACCCTCTTGGCCCTTGCCCTTGGCTCTTGGTCCTTCTGTCATCCAACCCCTTGTAGGTATATATACCTGAACACAGGATCATTCAAGGCTCGCATTACTACGAAGAAGGGTCTGCCTTAAAATTCCTACCTCAAAAATATAAAATAAAAAAAATTAATTACAATGAAATCATTAACGTTCGTCGTGAAGACTAGATATTTGTGTTGAAAATTGTGAAAAATAACAAGAGTCAAGAGTCCTATTCCATTTTATATTATATAAGATCTTTTCATGTGAGAAAATAGGATTTCACAGAATCTAGAGCCTCAGTTTTCTCCGTGTAAACCTAGTTGGGTAAAGGTAAATAGATGCCAATTGTCATGCATTGAAAATCTAGAATCAAAGTACACAGAGATATATATTATGTATACTAGATCGTGTATTTGCAAATGTCACAAGATTTCTGTGAAAATGTTCATAGCGACGTAATATTCTGTACGTTTATTCTATATGTATAGATATATAGATACGACATATAAATTAATTGTTCTTCGATGTACAAAGTACAACGTTTCGAGTTAGCAAGTGATTGCAGTAACCCCTGTCAATAATATTATATTGCAATTAAATGCTATTCCGAAAATTACAACACATAATAGTACTTCAGATGAAAGGGCTTGTCCCATGGATAACGAGATTTCTCTCGTACTGCAAACGCTGTCAAAGCCAACCTGCACCACCATACAGATACGTGATCCGCTGTAATACTCGTATGCAATTTGAACCTCAACCCTTTAAGCCGCTTGATAGCTTTCATCGTTTGATAGTATGCACAAATTTGAGTTAATTATTATTTGAAAAATAAAAAATATCAATTTCATTTCGTCATTTTATCATATATTCGAATTCTTAGATGTAAGATTGATTTTTATAAACCCGATTGTTTTTTTTTTTTTTTTGACATTGATTTACGTATGTATTTACTTATGGTAAACATGGAAATAATTTACCCTAGAGTTTTAGCATAATGGGTTAATATACCCACGAGCATATATATATATATATATATATATATATACTTATCAGAAATTATACACGTGTAGATATATAATATGTATATAAGGAAGTATGTGAGCAGTTAGAAACAACACGCGTACGCCATGGGATCTAACTATGCAAAACGCTAGGGGTGAGTAAGATAGGCACAAGCTACAACGAATGGATTTAAATTCTATATGTATGAGTGTATAGTGTAAACATAACAGGGTTGGTATATGTAGGAAGCAGAGTAAGTGAGACTGTGGCATATGAAACCTAAGGAAACTTGATCCTGCCAAGGCTAAAGTTTGGGGGGGATGATGAGTCAACCCTTCCTTATTCGCGTCTTGAGGCAGTGTTTCATAGTCGCTATTCCTAGTTTAGTGAAACCGCATCTTTCTGCAACCCCTCACCTCGTTGAAAAAGAGAGAGAGAGAAAAAGAAAGATTCTTTTGAGATCGTTAAAAGTACAGTAACGAGAATAATAGTTTTTTTTTTTGTTTTTTTTTTGTATTCAAACAAAATTGAATAGTTTTAAGTAAAACAGGAAAACAAAAAATGCACAGATTGATAAGGGGAAAAGAGGGAAGAAGGAAAAAAAAAAAGTAACAACATCGCGTTTCACGGTACTTTGATTCTTCACCAAGTCTGGGAAGGTTTATGGTCTAAAACTGAACTTTTTTCATTCACTTCAGAGAGAAAGAAAATAGGGAAGTGGGGAAAAAAAAAAAAGGGATAAATAACCTGGGGATGAAAATGTAACGTGTATAATAATAATGATTTTTATATTCAGACCATTCGAGATTTTGTAACGATCTAACAAAGACGTTTGTTGTTCGTTCGTTCGTTTACTCGCTCGCTCACTCTTTGAAAGGTTCTCTTTTAATCGGTTGGTGGCTCACCACCACCACCAACCCTCCCTCATAACGTTGTAAAAAAGAAAAGAGCCAATTTTTTTTTTCGACCCACCCCTAATAATACCCATGTAGGGGTCCAGCCTGTAAATGAGAGACACAAAAGTGTCGAAAATTTAAATTTCGAATAAAAAATGGTCATGCTCAAAGATTTCTTTATGAGAAATGAAATGAAATTGAATGGAATTCGTTATATTACGAACCCTAACGAATTAATATCGTAATATAAAAGTGATAAGAATGATAAAAATGATAAGGACTCGTCTTTATGCACCCTTCAGGAATCTCACTCAGGTTTCCATCATTTTTTTTGACTTCATATTCTGCGGTTTATTCTTTCTTTTTTTTGTTCATTTCATTCTCACTCCAGATTCTCTCAGCTCATCATCAAACTTCAGGAATATTTAATCCTCGCTTTTCTCTTAGCTCTTTGGATTATTTTTTCCTCTTCGTTAGAGAATGTTTAATTTTTTTCAAAATTTATATCAACGGGTAGATTCGTTTAATTTTGAAAATCGTCAATTTCAACAACGAAGTGAATACCCTCGTCATAAATCGTCACCAATTTATATAAGAGGGAAAAAAAAACTATGGAAAAACTACGTAAATATTCGTGAATACGATTTCGACGAAATTTCAGAAAATCTGAAACGACGTTTATCGCGGTATGGAAAGATTGTGGTCGAAGTTTCGGCTGCCAAGCCAAAGATAGGATCCATTCAAGTCCGATTTCTTTCAGGCTGTTCACATCGACCTATGCCCGCACTCTGCAGACCTGGGGAATTTTTATTAATGGAACCCTGTGGCAAAGGCCAACGTTCCTAGTATCCACGTAGCCCGATGTTAACATCGGATCAGTGAAAAAAAAAAAAAAATGAAAAAAAAACGAACGAAAAAAAAATTCAGAAGAAGAAGAAGAAGAAGAAGAAGAAGCTATTTCAATATCATTTTTGTAACAGTGAAAATTTAATTTCCTGCGTGAACAAGCTTCACGACGTGTATATATACCGTGTAACTAGATTTCAGTATGTAGTTTGTTAAACGAGAGATAAAAATTATAGAAAGAAATAATAATCAGCTCAAGACTGCAGCAGCTACTACTTTGGCACTAAGCTCAGAAATAACAAGGAACAGGGGTTTCATCCACCGATTAATTAACACCCTGAGTCAGATAGAGCTGGTTCCCTTGTTCCCAGCTAATATGACGTCCCTAGGGCGAATACGAAGGTTTGGATAAAAACAACTAAACAAGAACCGACGGTTTTCATTCAGTTGAACCTTGGCCCTGGCTTCATCGAAAAATTTAAGTAATGAATAAAATGAGAAAGAAAAATGTAAAAAACGTAAGAGTATATTTTATTTTTTTTATTTTTCTGTTTTTTTTTCGCATCACGTTTGATCCTGGTTAATTGCTTCTAGCTCCTACGTTACTCGACAAGGGTAAATTATAATATCGTGAATTTGGAGTAACGCGCGACGAAGTTTCGCAAAAAAAAAAAAAAGTACAAAAGCCGTACTTGAAAGTGCAATTTCTTGTATACCCGGCACGTTTTTGACGGAGGTAAATTACAGTTATGAACTGCGGACGTGTTGGGGTAAATAAAATTCAAAACTAAACATTTGAAAACCAAACGATTTTTAAACCAACGATTAATATAATATGAAGTAAAAAAGCGATTCTAAAGTTTCTTCAACGTTTTTTTTTTTCCTTCTTATATATAGTTTTACTAAAAAATTTTCCCTCATTTTATAAAATCCTGTGAATTTTTTTCTGTATTCCTTTTTACTCATTTATTCATTTATTCATTTATTTTCTTCTTTTTTTATTTTTTTTTTACCTCAACCCATTATCCAAATATTCCGATATTCCGTATCATTTCTTTAGTTATAGACGTAACATTCATGACGATATATTGGTTTATCGCAATATAAAGGAACAGAACGTGAAAACATTTTCAGATTGAAAATTGTTGGTGATATTTTTGTTCCTAAAGAACCTTGAATTTCAATTAAATATTTCAATTAAATTTTAGAAATTAAATGACATGACTATATTATTAAAAAGTTGTGTTTTTTGTATTTTAGGTAGGATATTCGGTATTTGGAAACTTACCTTGAATAGCGTTGGTTTGAAATGTCAGTATAAGAACAGATAATAAGTGAAACAACATTTTTACACCTATCACACTGCACTGCAATGACACTTTTCAGTTTATACTTTAAAACTCTAATTATTACGTTTCATTAATCGCCACGATTTTTTTCTTTCTCTTCTCCTCTTCTTTTATTTTTATTTTTTATATATTCTATTTCTTGCCAAAAAACTATACCTATGCTTATTATAAATTTTACAACCTTCTAACGTTTCAATTCAATATTATCATTTATTTACAACATAATTTTAATTTTTTTAAATTCTTTTGAGCAATTATATAGCTGCGTCTAATTCACCTTTTTATTTATCTATTTATTTATTTATTTATTTCACTATATTTTACATCGATCAACACAATTAATTGATTAACAAATTATCACCTATCATATTATTATTATTATTACTTTTATTATTATTATTATTATATACCTATGTACACTTTATGTACACAATCACTAGAAAAACCACTCAATTACCAATTATATATATATATTTAGATAGATATATGTATATACTATATTACTTAAAACCAAATAGAATATATATTTAATTTCTATGGTATATAAGATATTTATATTTTAAATCTTTCACACGTTTTGATAATCGTTGTGTATCTTATATTTTGCGAAGTGTCAACGAAGATAAGAAACTTTTTCTTCATTTTCAAAATTTTATATGTATATATAGATATAGATATAGATATAGATAATAATAATAATGATGATGAAAAATAGTATTCCACTATATTTTCTCAGTCATATTTATCGATTAAATAATCATGAATTTATTACATCATCGTATGTAAAATTTTTTTGTGTGTGTATGTGTGTGTGTGTTTTTTTTTTCATTTAATTAATCAAAAAACGATAAATTTACGTATATGTACTGTGTATGTATATTTTTTCTTTCTTTCTCTCTTTCTTTCTTTTTTATTTCTTTTCACGTTTTCAAATTCAATTAAAGGTTCAATTCACCCGTACATATATATATATATATATATATATATATATACTGTAAGTAAAAGAAAAAAAGAATAACTATATTTTAATTTTAATCAACGAATGACACGTTCGGGTCAATTGATAGTCGGACACATCGGCGCATCGTGAGCGGCCCGAGACAGCGCGGCGCGAAATGATTCTGCGGGTCGCGTTTTCTACGAGACGCCTGCGCGTCCGCGGCGCCGAACGCGACCGCGACGTCCCGACGCTACTCCTGGTCACCCAGCCCGTCGCTGCCGAGGTTGGCAGCGAATGGCACCGGCTACGTGCCACCCGATTACGCGATTCTAGACACCCTCAACACTCAACGATAATCTCAAAGTGGGCGAGAAGAAAAAAAAAACAAAAAAAATAAATGAAAAGAAAAAAATAAGGAAAATAAGTTTTGAATGAGATGAAAATTGTCAAGAATTATGTTAATTTTCATGTCGATATTTTTATTAAGGAAAATGAATTTTGATTTCTTTTCGTTTCGGTTTTCTGTTTTTTTTCTTTTTTTTTTTTTCTCCTCCTCATCATTTCGATTAAATCGACGATTTCTTGACTGTATAAAATTCGAAATCGTGTTTCATTCACTTCAGTATATTTCGGAAATTGCTTTTCGCTTCCGATTCCTTTAGAATAGAGTTTTGAAGGTATATAAAATCGTCGAGTGTCGCGCTATTGTGGAACGTGGTGCCGCAGGTTTCCGTACATATGACGGGTATAAAGCTTCCAAGCGATGGTTTGGCTGTTGACTCACTCTAGGAGAGAAAATTATTTTCCCAAATAAGAAATTCTTGGGTTACATAACGCTATATATACACGCAACTTTCTAACACGCATATAGGAAGAAGAACGTACATTATTCAGCGATAGAAATTTCAAAATTGAGTTTCTGCACGAATCTTCAATCGTAAGGCTAGCTGCAAGATTAACAGATGGAAAACCCTGCAGCCCATCGTTCATTCAATGAATAATGAATAAAAAATGAATAGGTGAAATTCTAGGTAATAAAATTATCACAAACTTTTTATTTTCAATAAATATGAAAAGCTTATTAAAAAATATAAAAATAAAACCCCTAACAAGGTGTAATAATCGGTGATTTATAATCAATCATTATCGACTATTCTTTTATATTATTATTATTCAATTTTTATTTTAATAATTTTTCTTTTTTTTTTTCTTTTCAGCTACGTTAAAAGCATCCCAGAGTACGACAATAATTCTAAAGCAGCAATTTAAAGTTACCAAATTCCAATAGGTAACTCACGATCCCAACGAAGAAGAAGAAGAAGAAGAAGAAGAGAGAGGCGGTGTCGACTTTACGATCTACACTAGCTCTTTGCCTCTCCGCTTTTGCTATACTTGAAATACCCGTTCGCCAAATTATGCGGAGCTCCCAGGCAATATAGGGCTACTAGGGCAGCAGTAGGTCGTCTAGACAGTTTATGATTCCCTCGATTGCTCAACGCCCCAGCAGTGCCGTTACAGAATCATTTCAATTCGGGGGTAAGAAAGAAAAAAAAAAAAAAAAAACCTTGGCTATATCATCATTATTATTATTATTATTATTATTATCGCGAAACAGGAAGAGGAAGAGGAAGAGGAAAAGGAAGAGAATATTTTTTCTTAAAATTGATTTCATTCGAAATTCATTACTTCATTCATCGAGATGGATTGATATACATATTATAAGAATACAGGAAAACGCGAGGTATACCTAGTTGTTTATAGCACCGCAGCTGATGATGAAAAGCTTGCAGTGTAAGCGTTTTCCTTGCACTTCCTCTTTCCTATTTCCTTGCATTCCCTCTCTCTAGCATATACACACACACACACACACACACACACACATACAAATACGTACAAACCGTCTCTTTTTATCTCCTTGCTGGAGGAAGACGAGGACTAAAGTATTATCTGCTCAGTACATGCTCTGCATATTAAATAGTTTTGCCTTGTTCTAAGTGGTTGTCATACAAAGTTCTGCAGACTACCCGTAATAACCAAGTTGGAAATAGCAAGCTGCACCAAGATTCTAAACTGTTTAGTCATTATTTTTATAACGAATTATGTCTAGCCCAATTACGCTATGAAATATATAGTTTTTTTTTATTTTTATTTTTATTTTTTTTTTTTTTTATGCCCACGTTATAAATGAAGAGATTTTCTTCATACCCTCAAATTCAGATATCGCAAATAACGGTAATCATAAGAACAACACGATGATATTTGCGATAAACTTTACGGTGGTAAATAATTTTATTTTCTATTTCTTTTTTTTTTTTTTTTAGCAATAATCAATGAATTTAACGATACTGAGAATTCATACTGATTTCCGCGAGATGTTTGCGGGCAAAAAAGTCCGTTGATTCATCACCGATATATCGGAGATGCTATTTTTTTCAACTACATCGTAGCGTCATCTGTTGGATAAGTTAGATATACCAAATTTCGGATAAGGGTGGCTTGTGGGAATTGTTAACCCGCGACTTTATTTATTTTTTTTAATAATTTATACATATAGCAAACAATTGCTGTTTGTTTGTTCTTAATTGCTTTATTAATTTTATTAATTACTTAATTCTAGATTATAAGAAAAATTAGAAAAACAATGGGAATTTTTCATTTTGAAGGAGCCTCAATATACTTTGACTTTGTGTGTTTGACCAAACGAATAAGTAATCGACCATTTATAATTATACAAATAATTAGTCTTTCATTGAAATTTACTGCTCTACCCTCAAATGAAATTATTCAAGCATGGTGTTTCATATGAGAACAAAGAATACATCTGCTGAGAATGGAATTATGATAACTATTATGCCAGGCAGCATTCAAAGACATACAATCAATTACTATACATCATATGTATTTATTTTCATGAAACAAGTAGAAATATACATGAATTTAATGATAAGTAAAATTGTAACGTTGGTGCAGCGATAAATTCCTAGATATGCCAATAATCAATAGGTCCGTTATTTTCCCCTGTTACCTCCTTGAATGTCTTTATTTCAGATAAACGAGCAGTGAAAATGAACGTTGCATAGGAATAGTAGGAAATTTTTCTAACTTTGAAGAATGCTTCTGGTATCAGGAGAACATCTAACCCGAGGAGGTGTGCTGAAATTTTCATCTGGTAAAAGCAGAAGCGTACAAACAAGCAAGCATGAAAGTATACAGGTGTGACAATGCAGGCTGTAGCTGAAAATGCATGAATTCTTATTCCGTACTAATATCGCGCAATTAAAATGAAGAGTGACAGGATGGTGGAAGTGTAAAATAACGAAGCAATTGTATATTTGTGAATATATTACTGCAATTGGTAAAATATCACATTATGTCAAAGTTGTGTACAATTCGCAATCATTTCAGAAAATAAATATGGGTCCGTATCGCGATATATCAAGTCTCTTCATTTGTGTCTCTTCATTCAAACTACTAACTCTTTATTAGATTCATTAATACAATGAAAGATAGTGGCGCGTGGAAATAATGCGAAGAAGTTGAAATGAATTAGTGATATTTTATTGCATTTATGTTTGCATTATAGGTATATCTGAACGAATAGGAATGAAGCAGCTGAAATAAATTTACAACCACCCAAATCACTGAGATGTAAGCGAGGAATCATCCGGTATAAACATTTTTAATATTCATTTTTTTAATTTTTTTAATTTTAGAATAGCTGAGCGATTATTTGATGTGATATAAATCGTCGAATACCCATACATTTAGTCAATACACAGAGTTAAAGTTATGGGGCTACAACTGACATGTGAAATTCTTATTTTATTTATCCTAGAAAGTATATTGAAGCAATTAATTAATTTAGTAGAGCAATTATTATTGAAACGAAAGGAAAAATTTATTATAAATCATTGCAAAAAGAAATTAAGTTGTAGGCTAATATCGCATCTTTTACCAGATGCAGAAAAAAGGCAAACGCCTTACTATACGCAACCCGCGGATCTTTCGTGCATTTCTATTCTATAGTTGCCTCACCGTTAGCGCGACCGGCGTAAACTGACCTACGACAATGGCGTCCCCCACCCCGCGCCGCTCTTAGATAAGCCAAAAACGCCGTGCGCTATCTAGAAAAGTTCAGTCAGCTGCGCGGCATCCTCGAGTTAACATGGGTTTTCTGCGGCTCGGGAAGGCTTAAATCAACGGAGGAGCGTTGGACATGAGTGAGTTTGAAATATTTCGATCAATATTTTACGACGGCAATAAATAATCGACAATTTTCAAAGCTCGTGGAAAACAAGTGAAATTGTAATTGTATTCAATACTCTTCCGACAGATTTCACGCGTCTCGTATTTGAATCGTCGAAGTGAGTAACCGTTGAATTGCTACCGGCAGACTTTGATTCTATGCATACCAGCGAATAAATGTGCTAAAATCTAGATTTCTTACGAACAAAATCTCTCGGACCTGTTTTGAATACAAATATAATGCGCGAGAGAGTTTCGTTTGATAACTTCGCGATAATTATTATCCCATTATATTATTGGCATATAATTCCGAGTCCCTCGCCCTGTAGCGTCGTTTGTTTTACAGGCATATTTCGCGACTCCGAAGGGGAAACTATAATTTGTCGTGTTATTTCGAAATGACGAGTATTTTTCGGGAGAATACTCGTTCCCCGATTTATTCTGTTATTCGATTCTTTGACAGCATTATCAGTCGACGGAGCTGAGAATGAACATCGCTGATACATGAACTGCATAGATCCTGCGTGCCACTTGATCGGAGATGGACGCCAACCAACCCTGCCAGGCTAGTCCTGGATTAACGGTCGACCAAAATAATGGTGAGCTTTGTATTACATTAGCCAAGGACCCAATTTAACTATAAATGTATGTCTGCAGAACAATCATTGCCGAAACATACTTCGCGATCCGATACCGATCTCGGACGGATTACTTTTCCAAGTCTTAGTACCACAACACTCATCGGCCAAGTAACCGTGACGCTCACCCTGTATCTTTGACTCGACACTGGGGCCTCCGGCTTGCCTCTGTCTTCCCGTATACGCCAGAAACTTTGACGACAACTCGGTTTCACTCAGCTGCAAGGGATACGATACCGACGCGGAATAATATAACCAGAGGTAAGATATTGTCAGTCTCGTTATAGGGTAAGCCTAGGAAAGAAAGCACACTTAACTCTTGGAAATAGCAATAAATTCTCTCTTTTTGATGACAAACCTGGAATATGATTGATAGATTTCGAAAGAATATGTTTACCTTGGTTGAATATAGTAGACTCACCTCGTAGTAGAGAAATATTTGAATACCGAGGATCAATATTTAAAGATTTGAAAATAAATACAAGGGTAGATTGCTGTAGGCTTAATTAGGCATCATATTTATTTTCTAAACATGGAACATAATTTAATTGAAAGATTGAAAAATCTATTTATACATACATTAGTAATACTAGCTTATTGACATTATTGATTCTGTTGAAAATAGTTCAAAGTTTATATCACATTTAAACATGGTTCGGGCAGGCTTACAAAATCAATCATAAGAAATATATTATAATAGATTTCATACAGATGTATAATCACAATTAGAAATTCTTTGGTACTTAGTTGAGGATGTTTGCTTGAAAAACACATAAACTTAATCTATCCAATGTACCCTATGCTTATCTAGTTTTTATCTTCACAGGCGTTGTTCACCGAGGGAAACTAGCTCCTGCCTATCCTCAACAAAACCTCTTCAATATTCATCAGGACAGGGGATTCACACCAGGGAGTGAAGCAGTCCAAGCGCCGGGGGAATGACCGCAAGACAACTCTGCACCGCGGACTATTGATAAAGTAGCATCAGCGAATGGTTCGTAATTACAGTTCCTTTTGAATCAGTTTTGATAAAATCTCGCATCTTGTCTTGTCTATAATTATTTTAAATTACTTTACTTTATAATTACTTTTACTAATTAAATCGAGTTCAATTACACATTACCAAACTATTGGGTAATTGAATAAGTAATTTCATTGAAAATGTAATCAGTGACTCGTAACACTGCAAATATCCATGTAATAATAAGACCGTTTATGCAATAAACATGTATTATTATAGTATATTGGCGAATTCTTGAATAAATATCTCTTGAAATTGTAAATAATCGATCGTTGAATCATTTTACCCTGTCCTTTCCTTACCTATAAGTCGAAAATCATGAAAATCGCATGATTTCATAAAGCCCCGAACAATATTAATATATATAAATATAACAATATTAATATATATATATAAATATAACAATATTAATATATATAATATAAATAATAATGCGCCTTGTCATATGCAACCCGCATGCCATTCGTGTAAACGGAAGGGCCCATGTTAATTTTTGTTGCCTATTTGGTGTTTTCCGAATGCCTATATTCAGGCGTATTGTAGTAGCTTAGAAAAAACGTCGAAAAAAAGGTTCCGGCAGTTGATACCTCGATTCTAGTCGCTTTACGATGAAATATCTACTGCCAGAAAATCGACCAATCAGGAGGCTGCTTGAGCCAATTTAGGCTCAATTTCTCGAAAAGAAGCCTCCTGATTGGTCGATTTTGAAATTAAATCAAGTTACGGCGCTACAGAGGCTAGCCATCAGCAAAATTCTGGATTTTGGCTGGATTTTCACGGCAGCAATTTACTGCGGCAGCAACACGTGATTAACAACGAATAGCGTAGGTAAACCACGTGGTTAACAACGAATAGCGCCGCGGCAGTAAATTGCTGCCGTGAAAATCCAGCCACTGCCAGAAATCCAGAATTTTGCTGATGGCTAGCCTCTGTAGCGCCGTAACTTGATTTAATTTCAAAATCGACCAATCAGGAGGCTCCTTTTCGAGAAATTGAGCCTAAATTGGCTCAAGCAGCCTCCTGATTGGTCGATTTTCTGGCAGTAGATATTTCATCGTAAAGCGACTAGAATCGAGGTATCAACTGCCGGAACCTTTTTTTCGACGTTTTTTCTAAGCTACTACAATACGCCTGAATATAGGCATTCGGAAAACACCAAATAGGCAACAAAAATTAACATGGGCCCTTCCGTTTACACGAATGGCATGCGGGTTGCATATGACAAGGCGCATTATTATTTATATTATATATATTAATATTGTTATATTTATATATATATATTAATATTGTTATATTTATATATATTAATATTGTTCGGGGCTTTATGAAATCATGCGATTTTCATGATTTTCGACTTATAGGTAAGGAAAGGACAGGGTAAAATGATTCAACGATCGATTATTTACAATTTCAAGAGATATTTATTCAAGAATTCGCCAATATACTATAATAATACATGTTTATTGCATAAACGGTCTTATTATTACATGGATATTTGCAGTGTTACGAGTCACTGATTACATTTTCAATGAAATTACTTATTCAATTACCCAATAGTTTGGTAATGTGTAATTGAACTCGATTTAATTAGTAAAAGTAATTATAAAGTAAAGTAATTTAAAATAATTATAGACAAGACAAGATGCGAGATTTTATCAAAACTGATTCAAAAGGAACTGTAATTACGAACCATTCGCTGATGCTACTTTATCAATAGTCCGCGGTGCAGAGTTGTCTTGCGGTCATTCCCCCGGCGCTTGGACTGCTTCACTCCCTGGTGTGAATCCCCTGTCCTGATGAATATTGAAGAGGTTTTGTTGAGGATAGGCAGGAGCTAGTTTCCCTCGGTGAACAACGCCTGTGAAGATAAAAACTAGATAAGCATAGGGTACATTGGATAGATTAAGTTTATGTGTTTTTCAAGCAAACATCCTCAACTAAGTACCAAAGAATTTCTAATTGTGATTATACATCTGTATGAAATCTATTATAATATATTTCTTATGATTGATTTTGTAAGCCTGCCCGAACCATGTTTAAATGTGATATAAACTTTGAACTATTTTCAACAGAATCAATAATGTCAATAAGCTAGTATTACTAATGTATGTATAAATAGATTTTTCAATCTTTCAATTAAATTATGTTCCATGTTTAGAAAATAAATATGATGCCTAATTAAGCCTACAGCAATCTACCCTTGTATTTATTTTCAAATCTTTAAATATTGATCCTCGGTATTCAAATATTTCTCTACTACGAGGTGAGTCTACTATATTCAACCAAGGTAAACATATTCTTTCGAAATCTATCAATCATATTCCAGGTTTGTCATCAAAAAGAGAGAATTTATTGCTATTTCCAAGAGTTAAGTGTGCTTTCTTTCCTAGGCTTACCCTATAACGAGACTGACAATATCTTACCTCTGGTTATATTATTCCGCGTCGGTATCGTATCCCTTGCAGCTGAGTGAAACCGAGTTGTCGTCAAAGTTTCTGGCGTATACGGGAAGACAGAGGCAAGCCGGAGGCCCCAGTGTCGAGTCAAAGATACAGGGTGAGCGTCACGGTTACTTGGCCGATGAGTGTTGTGGTACTAAGACTTGGAAAAGTAATCCGTCCGAGATCGGTATCGGATCGCGAAGTATGTTTCGGCAATGATTGTTCTGCAGACATACATTTATAGTTAAATTGGGTCCTTGGCTAATGTAATACAAAGCTCACCATTATTTTGGTCGACCGTTAATCCAGGACTAGCCTGGCAGGGTTGGTTGGCGTCCATCTCCGATCAAGTGGCACGCAGGATCTATGCAGTTCATGTATCAGCGATGTTCATTCTCAGCTCCGTCGACTGATAATGCTGTCAAAGAATCGAATAACAGAATAAATCGGGGAACGAGTATTCTCCCGAAAAATACTCGTCATTTCGAAATAACACGACAAATTATAGTTTCCCCTTCGGAGTCGCGAAATATGCCTGTAAAACAAACGACGCTACAGGGCGAGGGACTCGGAATTATATGCCAATAATATAATGGGATAATAATTATCGCGAAGTTATCAAACGAAACTCTCTCGCGCATTATATTTGTATTCAAAACAGGTCCGAGAGATTTTGTTCGTAAGAAATCTAGATTTTAGCACATTTATTCGCTGGTATGCATAGAATCAAAGTCTGCCGGTAGCAATTCAACGGTTACTCACTTCGACGATTCAGATACGAGACGCGTGAAATCTGTCTGAAGAGTATTGAATACAATTACAATTTCACTTGTTTTCCACGAGCTTTGAAAATTGTCGATTATTTATTGCCGTCGTAAAATATTGATCGAAATATTTCAAACTCACTCATGTCCAACGCTCCTCCGTTGATTTAAGCCTTCCCGAGCCGCAGAAAACCCATGTTAACTCGAGGATGCCGCGCAGCTGACTGAACTTTTCTAGATAGCGCACGGCGTTTTTGGCTTATCTAAGAGCGGCGCGGGGTGGGGGACGCCATTGTCGTAGGTCAGTTTACGCCGGTCGCGCTAACGGTGAGGCAACTATAGAATAGAAATGCACGAAAGATCCGCGGGTTGCGTATAGTAAGGCGTTTGCCTTTTTTCTGCATCTGGTAAAAGATGCGATATTAGCCTACAACTTAATTTCTTTTTGCAATGATTTATAATAAATTTTTCCTTTCGTTTCAATAATAATTGCTCCACTAATTTAATTAATTGCTTTATCCTACTTTATAGGCTAAATAAAATAATTTTAATTTATCTGCCTGCTAAGTATAAGTAGCCCACGATAGGTAACCTTATCCTAGGTCAGTGCTTTTGCTTGATAGCGTTGACAGTCTAAAGAAGCTAACGGGGTGCAAACTGGTATCGCCATAACCCACGTGCTATTCACGTAGTTCTAAACATGTCTAGTAGATGGCAATACCATTTCTCACTCCATATGCGAATTTTGTGATAATGTAATCTCTAATCAATGTAGTGCAGGTCTGAGGATGCTCATTCTCGACAAATTGTGGGTTATGTTGTGCGTTTAATATTAACGACATTTACTATGTAACATAATACCCTTGTTATTACGAGTATCATCATGACTTGTATATTCAAACAGTACAAATGGAATTCTCGGTATGTCAACAAATTCTACTACAAGTTTAAATTATTTACGAAAATAGGTTAACTCCGTTTCATAACCTAAATTAAAATAACAAAAATTAATCACACCGAAGAATCAAATGTATACTATAATTTCGTGACTCTTTAATTAAATTCCAGGGTCAGTTCTGTATTGAACAAAGACGTAAAGACTTATGGTAAAAAGTATCTATTCGATGACTGCGATGAAACATGCTGGAATTCTGATCAGGTCTTAAATATCTATCACCCTGTTACACTGTTACCGTTTATATCAATACACAATAAAATTTATATTTAATATTTAATTTCTCATCAATTTTCCAGGGTTCTCCGCAATGGATAATGGTGGAATTTGAAACAGAAATCGAGTTAGACTCGTTTGAAATTCAATTCCAAGGTGGATTTGCTGGTAAAGATTGTCATATAGAAGCAGGACCAGATTACCGAAACCTGGATACAACAGAGCCATTTTATCCCGAAGACATTAATTCTTCACAAAAATTTCAATTAAAAAATAAAATAAAAGCTAAAACGTTTAAACTAATGTTTGGAAAGAGCACAGATTTTTTTGGAAGAATAATTGTATACAAATTGTCATTTTACTCTTGATAATTGTAAATATAAAGAACATTTTTTATACTAAAACTTGAATTTTGATTTTAATTCTTTTCTTTTTCGAACCAGAAAATATTTACCAATATTCCCATAACATAATTCTAAAATTACAAAACAGAAGGAAACGATTTTTAGAAAAGCTTGAATTATATTCTTTGATGATATTTAAATAATTTGAAAATTTATTACATAAAAGATACAGCATCTGATGATAACAAGAGTTTCCTTCAAACTTTTCGAACCAGTAATCCAGTTATGATAAATAATCAAAAAATCGCATATTATATTTATTATTCACGTTTTACCTTTCAATCGGTTAATCTATAGATAAAATTATGAAACCATATTCATGAGAAAATGAACACATACAGATAAATTTTTATCATCCACTGTATCAAAATTTTTGACAATTAATTACTGATTTAGATTCGAATATCATAGAAAGCAATAGTTAGTGCTAATCCATACTTTGTTTTATATCTTTATAAATATATATTAATAAAGTTGGAAAGGCAACTTTTTTTACTGCCTATACATATTCAATATTGTAATTTTTATTTATTATCTGTAATTCACACGTTATTAAGGTTTACTAACAAAAAATTTTCGAACATGTAAAAAAAGAGTGATTGAAGGCATTTCATAGGCATTATTAATAATTTCTTTTTTTTTTTCTTGTTCATTTTTTTTTTTTTTTGTATGCATGTAATTGGCGAACAGCATACATACAATTAGCAATATAATATTACTAAAAAAATAATAATTATTCTCTTGAGCACCTAACGTTGTTCATATTACCTAGTTTCATTTATAGTGTAACTATGAACACTTTTGAACAAGTATAGGTATGGTGGTCAGATTTATCGAAAAAGGCCATGATAATCACAAGTCATTATAGTATGTATACATTTATACTGTATGCATAGAGCTTTTGCCAATGACAAACTATGCTAATTTGATATTTTCTAAATATTTCACAAGTTTGAGTATTCCAAAGTTTTTCTACTTAGATATTTTTTTTAATTTTTAATTTCATCCATTATTTTAGCAAAAGCTCTAACTCTTATAATCCTATGGCCGGTATATTTGTTTACATATTTCCTCATTATACCTCTCATATCATTTCATGTATAATATATATCGCATTACAAAACTATATCATCATCTCTTATTATTCATACCACAGTATAATAATTATATCGTATGTAGTGACACTGTGTGTATATGTAAGATAAATTGAAAATTAAATTACGTATATAAATAATCTGTTGATTCATAGTATCGATGTATAAATAACGAAAAAACCAAAGGCCTTTTGCATTATAATTATTAGAATTAGTATAAACGTAGTAAATATATATTTTTTTTTTCCATACATGTATGTGTGTGTGTGTCTATGTCACTACTTCGGAAAAACTTAGTTACTCATATATGTACTATCTTTATACTTTCAAGTTTTATTATACTATCGATATTTTTTTTTTTCTTTTTTATATATATTGCCTTAATATGTCACAATTTCTGATCTCTCAAACAATATAGTATGTATAGAAAATATATACTCTGATGTAACTAACAATTTCAAATCGATATTCATGGACAGATGATTGTGACACATATTTGCTTCTTACTTAAATCATTATTATGATTGTTTTTGTTTTTTTGTTATACTTTTTATATCAATTAAAGAACGCAGATTCAAGCACAGGTCAATCGATGACAGTATACACTCGATCTGACCATACGAATGTACTAAAATAAATTATTATCAATTCTTAATCCTCGTTTAATAACCGAGTAGTATATACGTTGAACAACTATCATCATTTCTTAAACCAATTAAATCTTCGAGTCCATAATGTGAAGAAATTATTGAATTTTATGATTGAATATGATCTTTAAAAGTTCAATCATTTTTAACGTTTAAAAAGGCACAAATTTAGAAATATATTTCTAAAATTCGTCTATCTAGATTCATCGTATTTAACAAGTAAATACTCTTTCTTTCTTTTTTTCTTTCTTTTTTAAATCAAATGTGAGTTTGAAAATTTTTCTAGAACAAATAATTAGACGATAAAAATGACTAATAATAGTTAAAAAATATAGTTAATATTATTTCTGATTTAATATAAACAAGTTATATAACTGCCAAGACGTTTCTTTCCGTATTTATCATGTTAAATATGCATTTTTTTTCTGTTTTTTTATTTAATAATTCAGAACTCTATCGGAATCAATGCTTATAGAATTCGTAAATTAAAATTCGAACAAATATCCAATTGATATTTCCATGTAAGAAAACTAATTCTTTTTTTTTTTTCGTTAGATCTGAACAAGCCAAACTCTCGAAAGTTTCGAGTTTATTATTATATACAGGTATACCCATACCCATGTCGAAAAACGTATTATTAAAGATTACTGAAATGCATGTACGTATAAATAAATTTCCACCTTTAACCATCGAGCTATACAAAAATCCAATTAGGTATTAACTTTAAAAATATTCAACTGAACAATATTTATAACTTCTGATGTTTCGCCTCCTCCTTCTCCTCTTCCTCCATTATTCGTGCGCTTATTTTTCATCCGATGAATTTACTGTGCCGTAAAATTTAGGCTGTAATTAAAAGAAACGAACAGAGTTTTATTGAATGAATTATCATTTGAATATCATTGTTTAATTAGAAATGAAAACATCTCATCTCACCTCATCGTGATTTGCTTCTTTATTACTGTCATCCTCATCTCCTGAGCTATCATCTCCAGAGCTATCAGCAGAAATACGTGTTTGATCCTTGTTGTCGAGATTGTCCGCAATGGGAGATGCTATTTTAACTTTACTAGCTGCATCGTAACACTGTAGACATACTCTGACTGCTTTTCCTCCTCCCTGTCCAGGCAAAAGTAGCTTTTTGTTACTGCAAGGGCCACATACAACGGCTCCACATTGCCTGCAGTGGTGCTAGAAGAAGAGAAAATAAGCGATTAATGAATATTGAAAAATATACATTGTATATAAGGCTTGGAAAATATTATTCTAATAATTAATGTTTGATTAATTATTTACCCGTCTGTTTAAGACTGTGAATTGTGTTTTATTGCAATGCATACAGATATTTGCTTCGTTATCAGGAACCCAAACAGCTGCGTGTACTTCAACAGGTTTCTTACCACCTATAATTTGAATAATATTAAAATCAATATATACTATGTGTTGAAAATGAATATGATTGATTAATTAATTTTTTCTCAAAAGAATAGTAAAAACCTTACTTTTTCTCAAAAGATCTTCAATACATTTTGATATGTGAGCCATCCACTCTTGTTTCTCTGTCGCAGTTGCAGCATAAACAGCAAATGACTTCATAACAGTTTTAATAAGCCAACCATTACGGTATTCTATAAAAAAATGATCAACATTATTAAAAAATAAATTTAGAATTGAAGGAAAAAAAATAGATTAAACTAAGGCCAAAGATTTATATTAGAATTGTTCAACAAAATTCTAAGAAAAATTTTAACAGTCTAATATCGTCATAGTTGTTACATTCTTATGGAAAGAAAACAGAAAAACTGTCTAGATATATAAAAAGAAATAATATACATATATATACGTTTTTTAATTACTACAGACAATAGCGTCAGGACTGAGAAGGATCCACAAGACATTATCTTATCTCAGTACTGTATACATAGATAAATTTTAATTCTTATTTATAATGCAAGAATAATAGTTAATGTATTATATTATTATGTTTATTTACGGTGAAAGATATATGATGAAAAGCCATAAACGATTGATGAGGAAAATTTCAAGAAAAATTTCAATTCATTTCTATAATTATCATATAGATAAATCAATAAATAAATAACTAGAAAAAGATATAAAAAATTAAATGATATTTAATTTTTTACTCACGTCCTTCGTCAGCCAATGATTCAAGTTTAACTTCTTCTAATGGTATGATGTGTTGTTTGTTGTACTAATATATGAAAATAAAACAAAGATTAGTAAATATTCATTTCTGGGTCCTAATTTTAAAGAGTCGAAATATTAATTATATAATGATAATAGACTCACCTTTTTTTTATTTATCACAATATTTCCGTATACCAGTATATCGTTGAATAAAAAAAATTGTCTTGGTTTTGGTTTCTTTCTACACATCTTTGTCAGGACACCTTCTCCGACCAATACCCTACCAGGTACGGCAAGTGGCTAAAGTTTGAAAGAAAAAAAAACAAGGAAAAAAAAATGTAATATATAATTCATTCACATCTTTATCTAAACCTAATTTAAATAATTGTTTAAATCTATGAATAGAGATCAGAATCTAGATAATAAAAGGAACAAAAAGATAACGGAGAAACCATAAGGAAAAAGAAGCGCTAGAGTCATAAATCATAATTCCCCAAAAATCTTTGGTATCCAATTTTACAAAAATCTCATATTATTTATAAATACAATTTTTTATCTTCTCCCTCTTTTCAAATTTTCATAAAAATATTATAAATTATAGATATACAGAGTTTAGAGGCAAAGCAGCGACTCTCCAAACGCGCTACTTTCTAACCGATTAATTAAAGCCTGGAAAATAAACGACGATACTAAACTTTTGTTATACTTTTGTTATAAGGTTAATAAACACGAGATTATTTGTACCCAAAAAATACGTATCAAGTTTATAGAAAATTATTTATATCTTACCTGGCCTGAGCTGCCGAAACAGCTTTCAACCATTGCGATACGCCTGGCATTGGCTTCGCTGTTTACTACAAATAAATATAATATAATATAATATAATTTAATAATATAAATCGATGATTAAGAGTTGATAAAATTGAATTGTTACAATAATTATATTCAGTTTTTATTTTTAACTGTTATATTTCTCACGGACAATGTCAGCTGTCAAAAAGTATCAGTCGTACTACTCACTGCCCACTTTTCTAACGAGATAATAAATCTGTTTGGTATAATTTAATCCGAGATGAAAATTGGGCAGTATTTAGTTCTGAATATCATTTATAAGATAGTAAAATCGTTTTATTGTACAATATAAGCATCGGAATAAACTATGATAGGTTATTATATTAATTAAAGATATAAAAAGAGAGAAATAATCAACTAACCAAGTCGGTCAACCATGGCCCTACTACTACTATGAGTATGAATCAGGGCTAACAACAGCAGGAAACACTCGAAACATGAATCACTTTTGAACCATTCACTGTCATTTAATTTTATCGATATTAATTAATACGAAACCGAGTATAGAGTCGAAATATAATTGTTTTAGGGGATATTATATTCGGTATTTTTATATTAGGTATATTGTTAAATAAAATACGATGAATTTCACACGCAGCGATCTGTATAGCGATATATAGGCTTGAGATCGTTTGTTGAACTGCGTAGTTACACTGTGCTGTGTTGCAGCAACAAATGATTCGTAATAATAAATACCGATGCATGTTTTTTAAAACAATTTATGTATCAAATACGCACGAACGAGATATAATTCTTTGGAATTCTGTACTTTATTTATACCTATACGATATTAACGCGTATACCTTTATCTTAGTCACATTTATATAATAATGAATGATAATATAAACGAATGTTGATACGATGTAGATCTATTTTTGTCGATATTAAAATCACAGGATTAATAAATACCCTTTTTATATACAATTTAGTTTCCTTTATGTATCTCGTAAGGTTTAATTCGAACATAATCATCCTTTTGACTTTCGTAGTTGCGATATAATAAGAATCGATTCAAATCATATGACTTGATGGGCGTAACATCTACCTTGCATTACTCTCAACGTTGCTTTTTCCCTCTGACTAAAACTTGTTGGTGTTAGTTTGTCGGATTATATTTTTTCTGTTTTTATATACCCATAATATAAATTCGAGTGAATTTACACCAACTCTGATAAATCTAATAAAATGTTTAAAGTTTGCGGACCTAAATACGCCCTTTGTGGTTTGGTTATTTCTGTTTGGGGTATCATACAACTGGTAAGAATATATTATTATAATATTTCACATTTTACAATTCGTCTGTTTTTATCGAGCCAAAATATTCTCACTAATTACACAGATTCAAGATAACAAAAATATCCGTTATTGCTTAACGAATCGACATTCACGAATTATGATTTATTTTCTATAATCGATTCGTGTCTAATAATAAGTGAGAATTTAAAACCATAAATGAAATGAAATGATATGATATTATATTTATTCCCTAGCTACTGATGGGGGTATTCTTTTGGGTAAAGAGCGTTGCTCTAATAGAAGATCTGCCTATAGAAGGTGAAACCTTTGCAAGTGCAGATGCGTTTTACACAGCAGTAGACAGAGGCTATCAACAAAATGCTTACAACTGTTGGATTGCCGCCTGTATTTATGTGCTCACTTTCCTCTTCTCCGGTCATCAATTTTACCTGAATTCAAGATCATCTCTCAGCGTGTAAAACGATAATTAATAGAAAAAAAAAAAAACAAAATCGAAAATTGAAGAAAAAAAAAAAAATGTAAAATTCAGCATTTTTTAGAAGGGATTATAAATATGAATTAAGTTGATCCCACCACAGTTGGCTGCTGCTGCTTCATTCATTAAATTTTCCTATTGTTTTCTTTCCTGTATTTTTATTAGCCGTTATTTATTAGCTGATTAAAAAGTGATGGGATTATCTTCGATCTTATACTTGAAGGATTATTTAATTTGTGTCTGAAGTTGTTGACGATATTAGACCAATTTATATTATAAAATATTATATTATGTAACTTGGTACTACATAAGGTGTTTATTAATGTCATATTTCATTGTATTGCTAAAAAAACTATAACGTGTGTATCTGTTATTGATTTGAATTTATTATATTTTAAAAATTGTAACATTCCACCACATACTAGAAAACTTACCAAATTCTAACAGCAGCGATGTTATTCAAATATTCAAATACCATGTGGTATTAAGTTATTAAATAGTTTATTTTATTTTTATTTCATTTTTTTTCTTTTTCTTTCACTCTAAATATATTGTATTATGTAGATTAGATAGAATGCGGTGTATTGAAAATAGTGTCTATATATGATTTTCCATGTAAATAATTAAATAAATCCTATATACCTAATTATTTCGATGCGTTATCACTTGAAGATCTTCCATCGCCTTTAATTTTACTTTCAAATCTCCAACTTCATTAATTAATGAGAGAATGACTAAGCTTTTAGATTTATTAATGTTCGTTATTTTATTTTTAAAAACTTTGTCACTCTATTTTCTATCAGAATTTGCTGTCTTATAATTATCAAGATCCTTTGGTTTTTTTTATATCGATAAACTTAAGTTATAGACTAGAAAAAGTTTGAAAATATGAAAATTCAATTGGGTGAAATATTAATTAAAATGAATGTAACACAGGTGCAAATAACTGATAAAAAATGATGATCCTTTAAAATAGAATGAGAATTGTTAATAAATGGATAAAAGAAGTCATGTGGTAGACTAATATCGAAGCTAGGTCCTTCGGCAAAGAAATATTTCGAAGGTTTAGAGACGTCGTGAAATGTAACGTAGCTTATAACATCGACTGATAATATATCAGTGCAATATTCAGTCTCACATTTTTCCCAATAAATATCAGAGTCTTCTGAAAACGTTATAGCTACACCTAATATCTTGTAATTATCTATTACACCAGGCTCAGATAAGTGGCGATGAACCACATCGATTCTTAACGAAGTAACAAGCCCGGAACAAATTAATTGATCGTCTATCACCTGGCTTGTAACAACACTCTGTGGTATTCTATCGAATATCATTTTCACCCAGTTATGTGTGCCGTTATTATCTAGGTGGTTCAATTTTGCGATGTAAATCGAGTGCTGATCAACTTCGGTGACGTTGAACAATAAGTTTTTCAGCAAAGCTTGGATAATTCGCTTTTGCAAATCAACGCATGAGTTTATACTGAAGTTACGAGTACTAAGTTCGATTTTACAACTCAGTTTTAAATCTTCTCCAAAGTTAACTGCGTATCGATGATCATCACTGCATTTATCATCAATTTTACCAACGGGCAAAGAAAGAAAGTATTCCTCTTTCTTTACACTGACGTAGCTGTAGTCTGCGGCGTTGGTTTTGTTAGTTATTAAAGTTCCTATGATTATAGGCTTCCCTGGAATATATCCGGGGTTTCCGCTGAGGTGGAACACCTCGGATTCATTATCTCTCAACCATTTGTATTCCACTTCAAAATATTGGTAGAATTTTTCAGAAGCGTTTCCGATTTTTAGATAAACATCTATTCCGTCGATCCCTTTCAACCCGCTATGTGTTACAACGAATCGAACACTTCTCACAATGTTCTTGCAAGTTCCATTATTGCAGTTTCCATTTAAGCTGCTATAGTTTTTACATGAATCCCACGAAGTAAGACAGTAGTGGGATTTAACAGGGACGCAAATGCTCCTTGGACAACTCTGGAAAGTATTTAATAAAATATTTCAATTTTGTTTAGGAGAGGATTCATTTCGGTTTCATTAAAGGCAGTAATCTTCATTGCTACCTGATTATCGGAGGTGAAATTTGAGTCGTTGTATAAGACTGGCGAACCGATGATAGTGAAATTGGTAAATGCTTTGATGAATAGCTGGGGGTTTGTATTTTCCAATACAATTTGCATACAGGAATGTTTCCAGTCTTCAAGATATTTTAAAGCTTTTTTGAAGGTACAAATCCCTGTAAATCCTGTCTGAGGTAGTTCTGAAATGAAAAATAAAAACAGTAATGAATTTATACACTCAATTTCTTTTTCAATAAACCGTGTGATGCCGACGCAATATTGATCACCTAATTTTTTTATGTAACTATTTTGCATCTTCCAAATAACATCTCCGTATTTATAAGGTTTGTCCGTATTGAACGGTGCTGTAAGATATTTTGTACTTTGGTCGGATTTGAATCTGCTTTTTTTATTATTGTTCACAATTTCGTAGAGGATACTTCGGTTTGAAATAATCTGTGGAAGATAAATGGAGTTTTTTTCGTTAATTTAGTTCATATAACTTTATCAATAATCATTGTATACACAGAGGAATTAGAAAACTTACTGGATCGTAGTCGATGCTGTAAACTGGTGGAAGATTATCGACAACTATACAGAATAAATTATCTCTCAATTTTTCTAACAAGTAACGACTGTTGTTTCCTTGGATATAATCGCTCTCGTAACAATATCTTGAGTCGTAGATTTTTGGGTGATCATTTTGACAAGTAAAAAGATCCTTTACATTAAAATCTTTGCAATCGATATCGCAACAGCAATTTATGTCGCATGAAGAAATCTGGAAAGTTTATTTTTCATTAGTTCTTTTCAATAAATTTTAACATATTAACTAACAATTATTGTAGAATATCTGAATATGAATAACAAAGAGAACAGGAGTATCACCGTTAGATCGCAGCCGCAGTTTCCTTCAGGATTTCGAGGCGTATTGATGGTTGATTTTGGCGTCGAAGTCACGATACTTGAAGGTGTCGTATTTCGCGATGATACTGCCGTTACATTAACGGATGAATTTTTGGTCGTGTTAATATCTTCGGAAACAATTGGGGAAGAAGTTGTGGCAACTGAGTAATTTGTACTTTCTGATGAGTCGCAGTCAGTGTCGTTAAAACATGTGGTCAGGTTTTTATCTAGAATTGTTTCTGTACTTTGTGCGTTAACTATTACGCTAATGGTATACAATAAATATACTATTTCGTTAAACATTTTCTCTCTCAGTATATCACCTAGTATAAAAGTATTTTAAATTATGAGAACATCGAGTAAAATCTCCTTATATTCTTATTCTGGACTTTGATCATTGATCGAACGTTCATCAGGCACTAGATTTGCTAAGGCACTTTGAAACTCGCTTATAAATCGCCAATTCAATTACAATCTGCACCCAAATTTGTCAAAATTACGCGCCAGTATATGTAAATCGATATTCACAGTGCCCATTGTTTGGGTAAGCAGTTCAAATCTGTCTTCGGTATTTGCCAAAGCGTTTGGCGATTTCAGTTGTAAACTCATCCCAAGAAATCTGTCTCTTAATCTGTCTTGCCAATCACCTGTAATCAGATATCGGTATACATAACAAATATTATATTAGGGTCTGTTTCTGAATGAAAAAACATTTTGGCTCGATATAAATCAGGTATTTACCGATCGGTTTCCATGTATGGCAACTGATGCTGTGAGCTCCGGGAGTTAACGGAATAGAACTAACGCCATAAGCAATGAATAACACCCGGCTGTGTTCGTCTCTACAAAATATTTGTAGTAAAAGTTTTGGAGAGCCTTGGAGAGTCTGCGTTGTGTAATGTAAATCTATCGGATGATCCCAGACTGGCATATTTGTGTAAAAATCACAACATTCTTGAGTCTGGCCTTCTGCGTTACCGTCTATAAGCTTCCAGCCTCCACCTATCGAGTTTTTTTGAAGAAAATAATGTGTTTGAATTTACAATGAAAGTTCGGGAGTCCATAGAAGATTTTCGTCGATCTTACCGATGTGAAAACTCCATTTACAGAAGAGATGAGGAGGCTGAAAATCTTCAGCTGACTTTATCTGGCCAATTATATGTAGCTCAGCCATATTTCGTAACCATTTTTGCAAGACTGAAAGTAAAATGGGTTCGTCGAATTAAGAAACGCCCCAAAGAATATAGCGGGAGCTTCTTGAATAATAAGTCATTGCGATAAGAGTTTATTCAATTTATTTCACTCTCTACAGGCGCAGTTCGCAAAGTACATTCCTGGCCTCTTCCAAACAGACCAATGACTCATCTTTGTGAAATTCAGACATCGAACATATCAATTTCAGGTCAGGCGCGCAGGAGAGAAGAGATTTTAAATCACTTTTGGACAAAGTTTTGTCGTCAATAACAAACCGGCTTAAATTTGGGATATTAGAAGTTAAATCCTTGACGTAAGATGGGTCTAGGCTAATGGAATGAGCGATGTTTAGGTACTGTAATTTCGTGCAGTTGTTGATTATAAAATACAGGTCTTTGATAGATTTGCATGATTTTAAGTTCAGGTAAGTGAGCCGGTCTTTACAACACTGTAACAAACTCCTGAGACCAGTATCTGTGATTCTCGAAGATCCGGAAATATCAAAAAGATTCAGATGATCAAAAACTCGTTTATTGCTAAGGAATATTAAATCGTCGGACACCAATTGGCAGGCTTGAGTTAGACGTAGCTGTTTCAATCTGCGAAGTTTTGATATATGATTACGAAATACTTCTCCGCTGAGGAAAAGAGCATGACGAAGACTCAGCTTTTCCAAATTAGGACAGCTCAGTATAGCCTGTAAAATATTACGGAATGGGATTCAAGCCGTTTGGATAACAGGTAAATTGATAAGTACCTCGAAAGACGGACCAGTGAGTCCAGTGGTATCAAATTCGACGCGTTTCAAAGAGTGGGATAAATTTTTGAACAAAAATACAGCGTCTTGATCAGTGATACAGAGTGAATTCATTTTCTGACTATCTTCTGCTCTGATAATTGATATATCTTCTAAATGACGACAATTCAAAGCTATAGTGACCAGATCTTTAGCAAGAAGATATTTGCTGTTATTTAAATTCAGCTTGCTGAGATTCGGCAGATTTGCAAGTTCGTGATAAAACCTGACGCAAAATATCATCGGTTAATGACTACAGAGTTGAGATTAGTGTTCAAAGATTAAGATCTAGAACCTTGTCGCGGAAAATTGAGTGCCGTTTAAGTCCAAAGATTCTAGCTTTCTGCAGGAATGTAAAATATTCCGCAATACAGACTCGGGAATTCTCTCGCTCTGTCCTCCTCGACAATTCTTTATCTTTAAATGTTTTAGAGAACGATTGCATCTGCACATATGCCTTATCACAGTTACCGGATTTTTCATATCGTTTAGTGATAGTCTCTCTAATTCTGGGCTTTTCCATAGAAAATTACACTTCGTCGTTGTGTCTGTTTTCTCGGCTTAAAATTGACCGTTAAACTAAACTTGTTAATCAAATCGAAGATACTTTGAATACATTCTATGCCTGATAAGAATAAAAATTTCTAATTACAAATCTAAATCAATTGCCTTTGAATTCCAATTCCTTCCACAGTTTTGGATTACGAGCGACGTTGTACCAGTGTCGAGATACTCCGCATACATTATAGAGTAATTCTTTTTCATCAAAATATGAGAATATAATTAAAAGAATTTTCTCTTCGAGATTATCAAAGCCTGTGTTAATCTTTACGCTAACGATTTTTTTGTCATTAATTTTCGAGCTAAATACATCGGCTACGAGACCACGAGCGTAAACATTTTTCGGACGAAATAATTCGGCAGTTTTTGCTCTAGGCCAATCGTGTTTTATAAATTGTTCATTCTTCTTTATTCCAGACAACATTTTATCATCTGAATAATATCTTAGGTTAATATTCACCCTTTTCTTAATTTTCTGTAATCAGAACGCGGAAATATCACGTAATTTAGGTTAGGTAAGGTTAGGTTGAATATACCTTGATTACACTGACTTATGAGAAAAGGTTTTGATTAATTGATTAAAAACTTAATTGACTTACCGTTAATCAAACTTTCGTTGTTAATATATTGGTCAAAACATCGTTAGATAAAAGATACGCTCGTCAAAAAGCAGCTGTCGATCGAAACTTCAATCGTAAACAATAGACATATGAAGTATAAACATAAACAAGCTCAACTCGACTTAATTCAAGGATTGACCAATCAGGAGGCTGCTTCGGCCACACCGCAGGTGAAGCGAACCTTCTGTTTGAACGTAAGAAACCGACTGTAGGTAAATTATTTTACTGACTGACTATGAGTTGCTGACCTCTCTTCGATAGTCGGTAACTAGCGACACTCACGTCGAACTAATGAAGTAATTTCAAATCGCGGAGGGAACATGACATTTTGATACGATTTTTATGTCTCGAATATCTAAGGATATAAATTGCAAATGCTATTTCCTTAATTCTATAAGTGAATTTCGTACTGAAACATATATTAGAAACATATATTCCGTTTATTTTTCTAATTTTCTGGATATTAATTTCGTTTTATTGATATGTATTATTATAGGGGTTTTATTATGAGTTAAATTATCGATTTTGTTAATATAATGAATGAATAAATGAACAAATTAATGAGAATGTATTCTTTTTAATTATTTATAGTTTGTTAGTAATTTTTCAGCAAACTATAAAAAGAAAATTTGTTTAATATCGCCGATTAACTTTGAGTCGAAATCGTTATAATAGTTTATAATAAATGAAAAATGACCTCTATATATATATATATAATTAATTTACAATAAATTTATACACACAGTTATTTATAGGCATTATATATAATATAGGCACGGTGTTCGGCGTCCAGGCACCTCGACGCAGTGCTCTGGTGGTATTATAAACCTCCCGACGTCGTATATCTCCGTAATCCCAGCTGCATAGTTATTGCTTACTTTATTAACTGTTTTAACTGCGATAATGTGACCATTTCTCTACTAGCTCCAACTGTATATCTATATCCAGGTATATGTATGTACAGTAGGTTCGAAACGATTTAGCGTCCACGTTTCTGCATATACCTATATACCTTTATAATATGTATATATATAAATATATAGGTATATTTGTAGGCATATAAGACTCGTATACCGCGAGGGTAGGATTTTAGAAAAGGTTCTTTCGCCTGGACTTAAATTCGTGACTTACACTTCCTGCAGCTACCAATTGAGAAAGGGGAATACCATTTCCCTCGTGAACCCTAACTCTACCAAGCTAAACGCAAAATGCTTTCATCGCTAAGAGCTCCGAGAGTTATATATGTGCACCCATATCTATGCATATACTATTATAATGTACGCAATATAGATATTATATAGGTATATGTATACTGTATACCTATGTATAAGTTACGTATACGTCTATGTGAATGAAAAATGTAATAAAAAAAATAAATATTAGACACTAGGTAATCCTTTAATCTTGAAAATGTGACAACGGTACGAACAGTCCGTTTCATAATTACATTACGCAAACACATTCTTGCTCATTATGAATTATAAAATATAACATGTATGTACATGTAATTTATTTTCAAATTATACTTTTCACACGTCGCTGCAGAGAACATTTTTCCGTAAATGTACGGGTATAACATAAAACCATGAAATCGTATACCTATACATATGATAAAAATAAAAATAAAAATAAAAATTGAATAAAATAAAATAAAAAAAAACCTATTTATTAAAAATAACTTCAAAAGTTTCACATAGTACACCTGATAAACGTGTGAATTCGACTTTTTGTTTTTTTTTTTTGCTTCTTTCTATATCTCTACACACGTGTGCAACACGATCCATACACCTATTCATTTTTAATAGCTGCAGGCTTTTGCAACGGTGAAATATATCGACTAGAATTTTATTTATATGGATATTGGTTCTTATACGAAACGACGTGGCACGATGATTTTATTCAAAGATAAAACTCCGCTATACAGATCGCGATAATTGAATACACACACATATGTATATATACGCCTATACTAATATAAATATTTCATATCCTAATTAAAAGTATGAAAATATATATATATATATATATATATATATATATATCTAATAGCGAGTAATTTTTCGTCTATTTCACGTCGTCGATCGAGACATACGCCTCTTTTTAACGTGTAAGAAACGTTATCGTCCTCCGGCACGCTCGCCTTTCTCACTCTCCACCCTATTTCCCTTACTTTTTACCCCATTTTTGCGCCTTTGGCAAGTTCTTGGAGGGAGGCGGCGATATACTTTCCGGAAAACGTGGCACGCCGTGGCCACGGCCGTGCCGAGCACCATACCACGTTTGCGAGGGGTAGGTAGGTATAAGGTATAAGGTATAAGGTATAAGGTATAAGGTATAAGGTGAAATGCTCGGAGAACCGAGGGCTGAGAGAGTCTTGAGTGCGAAAGAAAAGGAGAGGATCGACCATGGGACCATGACGAGAGAAAATGAGAGAAAACACGGACTGGCACAAAAGAGGCACACAAGTTGGCCTGCCCTGAGGCACCGCGACGCCAGCGAAGAACCAGGCAAGGCAAGGCAAGGCAAGGCAAGGCAAGGTGAGGTGAGACGAGATTCTAGCTAACTTTACGAACGATCGTTATGTAACGCCCCGTGAGTGGTTTACACAATGGACCGCAATTTGTAATGCCCGAGATGTTTAATAACTCTTCTCGTTCCTACAAGCACACCTTGCTAACAGTACTGGGAAACGATCATCCTTTACCAGTTCATTCTCCTATAGCTATATACTCAGAATAACAATTATCATACTTACCTAAATAAGTGAAGATGAATAATCTTAGGGATGAATATACCAATGTATACAATCATCAAAAGATTTTACAATATATTGTTCAACTTTTGATTTTAAATTTTCAGAAACTTTCAAATTCAAGAAAAACAGAGATCCAAAAAAAATTTTTTTTTTGTTTCTAAGGATGTGAAGAAACTTCAACTTTCATTTAAGTATCGGAGATTTAGGCCTTCCGGATCTTTAGTTTTTCAAACTTTTTTAAATCTGTTATGTATACCATTTTTTTTTTAAACTGTGATTCAGTAATATTATAATTTTTATATAGATAATTTTCATCGTTGATTATCCCCCCCTAGGTACGTAAAGTCTATTAGCTAGTGTAAAATGATGAACTAATATGGTATTACAAAATTAATAATTAATATGATGTTTAATTATTTTGTGGAATGTGCTGTTTGGATAATCACATGCCTATATGGGTTGATTTAATTCTGTTTAGATGAAACCGAGGGACCTACGGTGGTTCTTGAAATAATTATTAACGAACCGGAAATTGGTAGACAAAGGATGCTGCGGGATGGTTGTGGAGATAGTATGTGGATGCGTATAAATATACATATAGGTGTATATATATATATATATATATACGTGTAACCAGAATAGTTCAAACAGGTGAATTAATCTGTGCGAAATATGTATTATACATAATATACTGTATATGTAATTGAATCGTCTATGTATACATAACGTATATTGAGTTATTAGTTTAAACAAACGCGTTTCCTATACTTTAATAGTATGATCTATGTAGTATAGTATAGTATTACTTAATGAAGAAACGTACATGCGATGTATGTTAAACTGTTTGTTATGTCAATAGTGATAAATAATTAAGATCCTGCTGTACAAACTAGGGTGTGGTTAAGAGTCTAGAGAGTAAAAGGGGTTGCGCGGACTTGTATAACGTTTCTACATGTGTTATTCAGTGATCACCTAAGTAATTAAGCCAACGAGTCTGACTTAGACACGTTAGTAAAGGGACAGTGGATAATTAATATTTACCATCTATTTTCAGCTATAGCTTAATGGCTATAGAGCCAGTAAAATAAATGAAATTCTATAGTATAGAAGATATGGAGATTATAGAATTATACCCTCAAAATTATTGTTCAAACAATTTCATGTATAAAGAATTATATTTATTAATAATCCTGAAGTTCAATGAAACGCAATTAAAACCGTATTAAGAAATTTTCTCAAAAGTAACATAGGTATAGCTAATTCGTTACGATGGATAGAAAAAAGAAAAAAAAAAATGAAAATATCTTAGATTCTTTACGACTTTTTTTTTCTTTTCCCATTTTTCCATTTTTCATTTTCATTTATGATTTAAAGAAAGAAAGAAAAAAAAAACTTTGCACTTAGCAAAATCCTTATGGATTATAGGTATAACGTTGTAAAAAAATTTTCTTCGATAATCTGTATATATGTATATATAGATGAAAGAAAATGCCCGTTATAATAATGTAGTATATAATAAAGTATGTAAACGCGTGTACCTTCGCGATATAAGATAATCGTATTGAGGTAGATAGGTTTGTGGTAGTGACAAGAAAAAAAGAAAAAAAAAAAAAAGAAAAACGGTGCGACAAAAAGCAGGAGGAAAAGTTTACCCTTATTTTCTTCACCACCTCAGTTTCAGCATCGCTTTGGCTTCGGCTCACATCAGCTTGCCTTGAGTGTAGTTTAAGCTGCTAAGACAAGGAGTTTAGCATTTCGCTTGTTAAAATTCTCAAGTATCGATTCAACCCACGAGTTGTAAGAAAAGAAACGCAAAAGAAACGCAAAAGAAAAGAAAAGAAAAAAAGAAAAGAAAAAGAAAAGTAAGAAAAAAGAAGGTATTGCTTTCAGAGTGGAGGCATACAAGTTTTGAATGTGTACTACATCAATTTTTCGAATCCAATATAGTTATTATTTGTACACAGATTTACGAAGGGACACACGTTCTCCGTCTGTAGGTATATACCTATAATCGGAATTTTTTCAACCCCCTTCGTCTGTCTGGTTCAAAGGAAACGTCGATGTTGTAGGTGGAAGGTGGAAGGTGGAAGGTGGAAGGGTGAAAATTTCATTTAAAATCCAATACTTATCGGAAGGGAAATATTCGCGATGTGTCAAAACAAGTTTGTGGGTTACATAGGTATATATAATATATATATATATGTACTATCGCGTATCTAGATTTTAAATTTATATGTATAATATATATTATATATATATATATAGGCATATTTATATGATAAGACCTTTCATCTACGAATGAAAATATATATATATATCTACCCATTTTGTGAATTTTATTTGACGAAGACGGGTACAGAGACACTTTCATCTGCATGTAGGGGTAAACCTGCATACATACATTACAGCTAATGGGTTTTACCCTGTCGGAGGGCAGTAGAACCGGAACTTTGAAGTGCTCAGGCACTCGGGGTTCGCCTCGAAGCCGAACGAACTCATAACCGCTTATGCGTCTACCATATTTATATACATACATACATACATACATATATACATACATATGGATAGAAACACGATGATACATTCAGATAGATATATAGACAGTCGTATATATCTATACAGAAGACTATAACACCACTCTATATCATTTTCGTATACAGACATCAAACATCGAGATAGTAAACTTCACTCTCTCTCTGCTCTTCCCTTTTGCCACCCATTTTCGGCTTTCGCATATATATACATATATGTATCATGTATGGAAAGTAAAGGTTTGGATAGCAGATTTATACCTGAGTAACATGTGAAATACAAATAGCTATATACATGTATATGTATATACTTACGAGATTAGCAAGTTACATTCAAACATGTTAATAATCATATGGTTTTTACCACTTTTTTTGTCCCTCTTATCCAACAGTGTGCGTTTTTTTTTTTCTGTCTCTTCCTGACCAAATTATTTTAGTCACGTTAGTTAATTTGAAAGAAAATTTTCAACATCGATGTAATAAAAATTAAATAATTATACCTTGCCATATACATGCCTGTATTATTTATTTAATATTGAAAATTCGTTAGTTGATAAGATCCCATACATATTATATATGTATATCCATATTATGTTATATTTTATTATATATATTTAAAGAAAAAAATTTGAAGTACCTATATGTCTGACGAGTTCACGTCGCTTATGCAAACCGAGGTGATTGGTGGGTTAATGAAGTGGGGCCCGTTGAATGAGTAGCTTCAAACACAATTAGAGCGCAAGCGGGTTGCTTTTATTAGAGAGACTTGAAATAAAATTGAGCTACGTGCAGTGAATAAAGATAAGTTGGAAAAAGCAGGAAGTGGGGGAGAGAAGTCATGTTAAGCTCAGTGAGAAGAAACGAGAAGAATAAAAAGAAAAAGAAAAAAAAAAGAGAAAGAGAAAGAGAAAGAAAAGTGGTTGGTGTTATACAAGGGCGGAAAAAAGCGATGGTAGAAACGGTGTTATTTGTTGTTTCAAACGAAATACCCTATACCCTATACCCTTATATACCTATAGTATAACTCGACGGGGCATTTAGGTTCATCCATCTAATCGACGAGCCCCTACAAAGACTGCACGCTGTCTTTCTTCGGTACGGGAATTATACCAACCCTCAGCTTTTTCATCCCTTTCACCTACCCCACCTCCTTTACCTTACCCTGTTTTGCAAACTTGCCGATATTTGGGCGTGACTATAGCCGCACCCTGCACCTCAATTTTGTACAAAAGATTATTACAGGATAGTGTAGTGCTGTAATACTCGATCATCTAGTATTTAAGCAAGTACTCCTAGAACGTGAGAGATATTTTATTTTTTTTTTTGCACAATAGTAGGTATAAAGTTCGAATTCGTATCACTCGTCCTGATTATTGAATCGAATGATAAACGAGAGGATAAAATATTTCAGAAGTAAGAAATAAGGGATGAAAAATATTTCGGGAATAAAAGGATTTAGGAATGTAGGATTTAGGATTTAAGATTTAGGGGAAACGGAATCTGATCGGAAATAAGAAGAGAGATCGTCGAGGTATATAAACCATAAAGTAGTATTGTAACAGTAGGAAAGAGTTACGCGGTACTTGAGATGAGCCCGGTAATGGTTCAGGAAACTACACTTAACCAACTTCCGGTTAACGCGCCGCCGCACCGTATCGTGTCCAAGTACCATGAATCTTTACCTTTGAAACGTACGCTGTGTTTTAACCCAAAAGACATACTGCAGATCCTTTGCACTTATAGGAGAGAAATTAAAAGCGAAGTAAAGTAGTAGGGGAGATAAAAAGAAAATTATTTGATGAATTTCTAAGTCTATAAGTCAAGAGATTTACGTATTATATATATATACACTTACTTTAGTAATTCTTATATAATAGACCGAAAAAGATATTCATTCGATTCGGAAGCAGGCAAGTGTCGAGGGATCGAGGTGACGAAGGAGGGAGCTACGTTATTAGGCAGTGAAAATCAATTAAGCCAAATCTCTCGAGTCACTGGAAGAGTCGAGGGCGGCGTAAGGAAATTCCGTAGATTGGAAAGCTCAGCTAATTGGCAGGATTGACGACCATATCGTATATTACCAGAAATGTATGTAAATTAGGGACCCTTTCCTCTTTCCTCTTTCCTCTTTACGCTTTTCTCTTTCCTCTTTCTCACCCTTTCTTCAGTGAAGTCAAATAGTGTCGAAGAAAATTGACTGTTATATATATAAAGATCCAACGAAATCTGGTCGTGACTTTGATATGAAAAAAATGTCAATCACTTATTTTATACCTGTATAATAAATATAATATAGTCCTGAAAGAAACCCCCTCGGAATCTTCTTCCTTTACAGCCTTTAGAAACCATTTGTCAGCCCTCGGAAGGATCTCTTGCTGCAGCAAGGACAGAGGGCTACACAAAGATCTTTTAGGCTTAATGGGTGTCGCTCCAACAAACTAGGGTTAATAAAACGTTAACTATACACGGTGTAAACAAGCTGTTAAAGATTTTCACAAGCTTTTAGAGAATCTGAAACAAAAAAAAATTTAGATTATAATAAATTTTCTAAGCAAAAATTTGTCAAAAATTTTTTGGAAAATAGAAGAAAAAATATTTTCACTATAATAAATATTAGGTAGAAATTTATGGGGTAGAATGGTAAATTGTTATAAAATGATTAAATGATTTCGTTCTTCGAATGATAAACGCATGGAATAATAACCTCGATCAACGGTCACATGTTCTATAGTAACGAGACGGTGATGAAAAATCCCCTTTTCCTATGTATTGTGGCTTTTGGGTAAACGAATTGAATATTGAGAACCTCTACTCTGTGGCTTCCCTCTGAAAACCAACCCCTGGTCACCCTCTCTCATTCTCTCTCTCTCTCTCTCTCCTCTTTGCATCCGCCAATTCTCATCCTTCCTCAGCCATGCATCCCCCCCTTTCCTTTCCTTTCCTTTCCTTTCGGTTCATCGTATAGCCACCCCGTTTGCAACGGTCTTGCCTTGCCTCGCCTCGCCCTGAGTGAACACGAAGGAAAACGAGGAGTAGAATGGGGATGGGGATGGGGATGAGGATGAGGATGAGGATGAGGATGAGGATGAGGGAGCAAAAGAGTGAGATAGAAATACACAGAGAGAGGGAGAACTGGGGCCCCCCCATCCTCTCGCCATCTCTCTGTGTGTTCCGCGAGCGAGCGCGGATATAATACGATTCGAAATTAAATTTCCAAGGCACGCTTGGCATCCGAATAATGCGCGCGGCTGCCTAAAACAGTAAAGATATTACGTATTATTACAGCGTGCCAGGGAGACGGGCGTCGTGGTAGCAGAGGAGCTGCCTACGACCATACTATACGCTACTACTACTGTTGCTACCACTTTCTCCCTCTCCCTCCCCATCTTTCTATCTCTATCTCTATCTCTTTGCAAGATACCTCCACCTTGTTTCTTGGGGGTTGTCACACCGCACCACGACCTGTCCACGTCTAAAATCCACCCTCAACATCTTCGGCCAGGAACTTCCTTGTTATAGTATATCTCGCCTTGCAAGCAACCATGGGTGTTGGTTGTTTGTTTTCAAGTTATAGCCGCGCGCTAGTAACTCTGACCTGAAACCCCCTAAAACCAACATGACGTAAGGTCAACCCTATAAAACCACTTCTGAAGAAGAAGAAGAAGAAGAAGAAGAAGCAGTCTCTCTCGAAATAATATCTTAACAATTCAAATAGTGTCAGAAATAGAGAAATTATATTAGGGGTAGTTTTTTGATTTTTTTTTTTTCTTTTAATTTTTATTCCTTCGGGATAGATAGACCAAGGCGAGGCGAAACCCCGTAAGATACGGGGCGACGTACTGGTAAATATCTAGAATAATGCCTACCCTCAGACACGGAGTAAAAGGGGGTGGTGTAGGATCTCAGAGGTCGAATGCTTCTGTAAATGAAGAAGGCGGTAGACGGCTGAGTAATGCTTTGCGCTTGGTGCGTATAATGAGTATAAACACGGTCACTAATCAGTTTCTTATACGGGATTAAAAATGTCTTAAGTCCTCTAAATCTAGAATAGGAATAATTAATACCAACCCTAAATATTGATCTGACTATATCTTTATCGACACGACTCGTTAAAATTAACGAAATCCAAAAGACGTGTTTTCCTCGTATAGAATTTCAAATTTATTATATAATATCAATTCGAATTTCATAGTTTTATCAACAAAAAAAAAACCAACTGCGAAATATCAAAATTGAATAATTCATATCTGGATTTCTTATGCGATAATGAAATTCAATCTCCTAATACGATTTTGTGTCATGTCAAAATTTGTGAATCGAAATTTTTGTACGACCGTGAGGTAAAAGTTGTTTTTTTTTTTGTCAAACGAAAACCGCCCTTCTGGTTCTGAGAGGTTGATTTGGCGCTTTGCCCTGGGGGTGCTCGACGACGGTCTAGATATATATATATATATTTTTATACAAGTGTGTGTTTGTGTGTGTGTGTGTGTAGCCACTCGCACCCAGCCCGACAGAAACTCACACATTTCTACACCGGCTATATACCAACCTTCTCACATTATTCTATTTTAACAAAATTACTCCAAATTGTACAGATATATCATGGTTATGCTGTTGTGGGTGGTTATATTGCACGTTAACCGAACCCGCCGAGAAACCCCCCCCTCCCCCCCCCCCCCCCCTCCCTCCCTTCCACCCCCCGTTAGTTTACTCACTACAGAGAATTTCCTGGTGCGTTTTATAAAGATGAAAAGCACGCACGGTATACACATACATATTTATATATATATATATATATAGATTCATATGAATATAGTGTGGAAATTATTTTTTTTTGCAACTTATAAATCTGCGAGTGATAAAATGATAAGCTAATTAAAAACTTTCAGTGATTTAAAGATTAGCTATAATTTTCAAATCGACATTCATCAGAGACAAATGTAAATTGGTTTATATTAATTATTGTACTTATATAGATCTGTTTCCTTAGTTTCTCTCTGTATTTAAAAAGGAGAAATGAAAATCTGTTAAAGTGGATGAAATAAAATATAAAAAAAAAATAAATAAAAATGAGGAACTATCGAAGCAAAATCGATTCATAGGGGTGGGAAGTGAAAGCTTGCAAGGCGACACCACCGCCTTTTTTACCTCGATCCTTCTCGTTCCATTTTCTGAGACGAAACGTAAATCAGAGGTTCGACTACATGATTGCCGGAAATCCAACAAGTGATTTTATTACGTAGATGGGTCTCGCGTTTCCCCTGAACCTCTGAACCCCGGAACCCCTCCACCCCTCATTTTCTCCGATTCTCTCCTTTTCTTTCCTTCCTCGTTTCTCTCTACGTCTGCAATTCCCCTGCCCTGTTACCCATCAACGAGATATCGAGGCGTTTTAGTAGGACGAGGCAATCGCAAAGGCAGGGAAGCAGACCGAGTCGTAAGGGGTGCCAACCAGACGTCGAACGGCACGGGGATTTCCTGCCGACGACATCCGAACGTAATGAACTTTCGCCTGTCCAAGATATTCAACGGGGAGGTTTTAATTAGCCTTCCAACATGATTTAAACTCTATACCTATATAACAATTCCCAGGGAATAGATAAAAACCAATATTTAGCTTAGAGGAAGAGAAAAGTCGAAACTATTCGCGAAAAATTTTATCACCCGTTTGCACTAAACCCAGAATTCAAATACTCCGAAATCTTGAAGTTGATCATAAGGGGATGAAGATAAATGAGAGAACGATAAAATATATAATTTAAAAAGTATATAAAAAAGAAGAAAAAAAAAACGAAAGGACTAATGTGTATCCGGATAGATATAGAGAAAGGTTAGAAAGTAGTAGAATAAGGCAGAAAAAAAAAAAAAGAAAAAAGAAGGCAATAAGCCTGCCGTCAGGGACAACTCCGTGCCTCCGGCGGTCCATTATAATGGGGAAGGAAGAAAGTTAATATAAATACACCGTAAAGACTAAAGCGTTTAGCAAATTAAAAGTTAATGTAGTATAAACGATTCCATCGTGAAATTAATTCATGACCGAAGTTGCCCCGGACTCAGTCAGAACTCCCCTTCGTTTTACTCCTTCTCATTCTCCTTATTCTACTCGTCCTCATCCTCGTCCTCGTTCTCATCCTACGAGTTGTTTCTACTCTTCGGGGTTTGGGCCCGCGCCGTTTCCACGCTGGCATGGCAGTATATATAGGGGAGCAAGCAGTGGGGCGCATACCACGCTTGTTACAAACTTAAATTGCTCCACATCGAAAGTTAACTTGCTCATTCGTCCCTTTTGGCTCGCTGAGAGATAGATATAGAGCAATCTATATACCAAAGAGAGAGAGCGAGAGAGAGAGAGAGAAAGATAAAGAGTAAGAGAAAGAGAGTATAAGCTTCGTGCCTTTGACGCCCCTATACCCTTCGGGGATCTTGTAGCGATATTTGTATATCCAGAACGTTGGACATTAGTGTAGCTTTTCGTTAGTATATACATATACATATATATATATATATTAAACAAAGCTAAGGGTATGAAGGTAGTCCGTAAACCCGCGTGGTTTAAACTTTGGAATACACCATTCCCTTCCCGCCTTTACTACCCCATACTCTCATTCATCCCCTTCGTCTTTTACCCCCTCAACGTTGCTGTCGGAGCCGGTAATTTACAAGCGGTTTCGAAAACACTTTAGGAGCAAACCTTCGCTAAAGGATATATACCCGAGAATGAAATAGGCTTTGGTCTATTACTGATGTATGCAGGCGCGGTTTCGAACAAAAATTTTATTAACATTTTTTAACTACCATAATGCATCATGCATCAAAATCTCGTACCTACTCGAACAAGCAAAATTTTCGCTAATTTGATATTAACTACAAATATCCTTCAATTTATTATACCTACTTTCTCGCTCTCTATACTCTAATGTATACATACAACCGTCAATTGCCAGTCAACCTATGTATATACATATATATATTATGTACATTCTAAATACATGATATATTCGTTTAATTATTCAAGCACAGATCAAACCGATGACATATTCGACGATGATCGTATCGGATTAGTTCACCTTTCATACATAGAATTTGAAACATGAGACTAATGAGAATATAAATTGAAGTCTCTAATCAGAATAATAATTGGTATAGCTATATAATACCTTTAATAGAGATCGAAATTGTGCAAAAAAAAAAAAAAAAATTTTGTCTACAGTTTGTTTAAATTGGAATATATATATATATTTTTTTCTTCCTGTTCGTTTCAAAAAATGAAATTTGGTAGCAAATCGAATATCCTGCATTCGCTATATCCAGGGGGTTTTATCGATCAATGAAAACGACGCCGAGCGTTCATCGAGTCCGACCTAAAACTAAAAACTTTTCAGATTGCACGTCGGATATAGGAAGCGGCAGTTTGAAAGTGTCGGGATAGACGGAGGTCGTCGACAGTTTGTTAGCCTTTTTGGGTTTATTTTTCCTTTTTTCTTTCTTTTTTTTTTCTCTCTCTCTTCCTCGAGGACATGGCACGCGGTCTTATTCCAAATTAGAAATTGATTTTTCTTCAAGTTTCGAAGAAATTTTCCTTCTATGCGATTTTGAAAAATAATCATTTTTTGGTTTCTGTTTCTTTTCTATCTTTTACTTTTGGTTTTTTTTGTTGTTTTTTTTTTCTGTTTGGAGTTGTTTTATCGCGATAAAACCTCCGGTAAAGTTTGAAAATGTAATACGATTAATTTGGGCTTATAGTTAAATCTCCTTCTTGATTTAGATTTGATTCCACTTGCGGCGTTAGGGTGATTAACATCGAGAAGTCAGGTGATTCAGTCGCGTGTCTACACCGATACAAACGTAATCTTGACTAAACGATATGCCTAAAGCGTTACCGGAGTGGAGATATCTACACATAACAATTCTAGACTTCGATCTGTCTATGTATATATATATATGTAATATGTATGTTATATGCTAAATTTCATGTGCGTTACGAATTTGCTTTAAAATTACCCATTTTAAATTTATAAATTTGATTAAGAGGTAAAAACGTGATGATAAAAACCAATAGGGTTGATACAAAAAAAAAATAAAAAATTGATCAAATTGTTTTTTAGGGAACATTTACTTTTTTCTTCTTCTTTTCTCTTTTACAGGTAGGTATAATACAAATACTAAACTTTAATCAGGTATAATATCGATAACAAAAACTCGTGGGTTAATATACTATAGCAGCTTTTACTTTGACCAAGATGAAAGAAGATTTCTACAAGGGATTTGTATCAGAAAATATTTCATAATATTTCTTGAATGATGCCGAAGGGCTTGCTTTTGTAATTTTTGGCAAACAACGTGTCTATAAATATACTATACATATATATAAGGTCGTGCGTTTTGAGACTCGTGTAAAATTTGTCCAAAGAATTTTCCTGACAACAGATTTCTATTATTATTATTATTATTATTATCATTATTATTATTCTAAAAGAGTAGAAAAGTACCAAATGATAAAATACTGAGGAAATTTTGTTGAAGCTAAATTTTAATTGTTTTTTTTTTTTTCCTTTCATTACTTTTCAACGTTGAATAAGGGTGCGAAAAAGAAAAAAAAAGAAAATAATCGGGAAAACGAAAGGGAGGGGTTTTTTCCAGACGAGAGATTGAATTGAATTTACGATATAGCGTATAAGGAGGGTATGACGTTGGAATAGAAAAAAACAAAAATGAAAAAAAAAAATAAAAAATAAGAAATAATAAGAAATAATAGAAAAGAGTAGGGAAAACCACCCGCGGGGCTTCGACTATGAGAATGGTGATGGCGCCAGGAACGGAGTCGTTTAACAATTCACAGCGCGTCCTGTTAACAACGTTACGACAACAAGCCGGAGTTGTAGAAACTTATAACGAGAAAATAATGAACCCGGTTCACCAAGTCTGCTTGGAATGCGAGTCGGAGTACCTCATTCCCCTTTTGCCACCCCTATCCCCCTATCCTCCCCCTTCCCCTTCCCCTCTGCTACCATGCCACCCTTTTCCACCCTCTGGCACCTTTGCACCCCCTCTCAGTTCACCATTTGCCGTGGACCCTAGCCTCGGTGCAAGTAGAAACCCGGACGAGAGAGAACCAACATGAGAAACCAGCCAACCACTCGAGCCATGCAAATTACTGTCCCGTGGACCACTTCACCAACAGCTAGGACCATGACCAGCCACCGCGACCGTCACCACTTCTATTTTAACCCCACCAAACCACGAAGAGCCCTTTCGAGGGCGAACGAAAGCTTGAATCTCGACGTAAACCCCATAGCTATATACCTATATCTATATCCGTATTGGACAACGAACTGAGGGGTTGGGGGTGTAGGGTGTCGGGTGTCGGGTGTCGGGAAGCAACTCGTTATCCTATGGATGGGAAATCTAATTATAAGGTACCTTCGCATGGAACGAACTGAACGGGACTTCTCAGTATATGGTATTTCATCGATTGAAGATATCGCGTATGATTAGTAATACGGATATGAATTCGGATAAGAACATTTTTTTCGGATAAAGGAGCGGAGAGAGTTCGGCTCACCTAGTAGAAAGAAAGAGCTGTTTCTCTTATTACCAGAATGTTGATATTTTTTTTATTTAAACGTAAATAATTTAATCGATTGATTCCAAAATTCGATCAAATTCTACCCCTGTATTCAGAATTCCGAGATTGTGAAATTCCGATAAATGTCCTTCGATTTATAACAGAAAATTAAATTCCATAAGTACAGTTAAGCTATGATAAGCGACATTCAAGAGTTAGGAATTTTGTTAAAATCCAGAGAGGTCTTCTATTTGCAATCAAAAAATGAGATAGGGTCTGAATAATGTCACACTACAGTGTTCACGACGATGTGTCAAAATTTCAACTAAATCGGCTAAGTAATTCGTTCAGAATTATAGAACAAAAAAATCCGTATAAAAATGTAACTTTTTTGAAAATGAGTAAAGACTAAAAAATAATATTTGAAAGTAATTTTTTGGATTTCACGGATAAGATTATTGCGGAATATTCTCACATTAAATGTACCTATATACGTATACAGGGTAAGATTTGTCTGTCTATATTTAATTCACGGTCGTTTGTGAGGTTGTGCAAAAGGGTATTTGTATTGGGATCGCGCATCAGGGGTGGAATTCTTGCCTTGAAATCTGTCGACGACAAGACGGTAGACAGAGAGCCTCGGGAGACTGATGTCTCAGGAACCAGATCGCCACGGGTTTGGCTTGGTATCACTTGGATGCCGTAAGGCAACTGAGCTATTTGAAATGGATTACGGAATCAAATAGGGTTTGCCATGAGCCAAGGGTACCTCTACACAAGTCTCGAGCGATTTTCATCGAACGTTGTGGAAAACGGAGGAACGATTTAAATCCGTTCATTCGTAGATTTTCAATTATCTTTCCTTACAGCGGTATAGATTAATTCAAATTATATAAAGTACCCAAAAAAAAAAAACTACAATTCGTATCCATTAATTCACAAACCCCACAAGCATTATTATTATTATTATGGTACTACTACTAAGATATTAATTTTCTTTACTTACTGCACCTAAAAATTGGTAACAAAATTAACTGATGTTTTAAAAACCTGATGAATAAAGTGCTGAAAATTTCTATAATGGTATAAAATTTTTTTCCTTCTTCTCCTTTTATCGACAGATCGGAACTTTGTCGCGAAAAGATCGGCTAATTGATTAATTGACAAATGGAAAATTTAATGAGGTCTGAAAGTCTGTCGGAAGTATTTATTTGGCTTGTCTTTTTTAAAAAAAATTTTGTCAACCCCCTCGACTTAATAGATACATATACCTTATATGTATTATATACCTAATATAGAAAATGATATCAGGTAACTACATACCTTAGATGTATATATCTTTGTCTTGAAAGGAATATTTACACGAGTTATCATACAATTTATACAGTTTATTAGGTAGTTATACAAAAATACCTGCAGAGGCAAAAAATTTCCTTTGCGAAATTTCTAAAGTTATAAAGCTTGTGTTAAGAAATGATTTTTAATTGATATTATATTACACCCCCCCATCCCCCACCCCTTCCGTGATCAATAACTCTTTATGAGTATTAAATCTCAGTCATTTATTATAAGGGGGATGAATAATATTGTGAATTAAAAATTAGCAAGAAAAACTCAGAAAATTTTGATAAACGAATAACGATAATAATAAACTGGACTAACTGACGTTTAAAAGTAGAGGATATGTGGTTTAAATAACAGATATGTATTTCAGTTGGCTGTCAGGTATAATCGGGAATTATCATCCCTCTGAAATTATTTCATTCGTAATCTCTATCCCTTCGTGCAGTTGGCAGGTTGCATTTCAACGTAATCCTACCACCGTCTATGCCCTATACTATCAGTACTTTTAAATTCTCAACGTTTTTTCTTCGCATATTCTGAAAACGACGTCTGGCATCGCGGCGTCACTCGACACCCCCCGCGACACCATGTCATATGCCATGACTGTTAACCTTTAACTTATCTTGTAAAGTTTTGTAATCCGGTTGCAAAGTCCATGCGATGAGAGTGAAATTCTGTTTTCTCCTTTTAACGTATTTTTTTTTTTTTGTAATTTCTTTTTTCTTTTTTTCAAGACAATAAAATTACTAGGGTGTTAACAGGCCTCTTGGACAGCCTCCAGTGCAGTGGTTAAGCTAATTTAATGATTTTCGTTATTGGTTTTATAGCAATAAAGCTATCCTTGCACATCTGTTGCTTGCATCGATTTTAATACCGTTTCGTTCAGCGACAACCCCCTACGACTACCTTGCTACTACCCCACTGTACAACCAAGCCAATTGCTTTACGTTTTATACTCGATGTATACCTATACCAAACCCCGAGTATTACATATACGTATGAAATACTCGAATCACCAGTTTATATATATATATACGTATACGTATATTCTAGGTGAGAAATAAAATATATTGCTTTACTGAATGATTAAGAAATGTGCGTTCTTTTATCTTTCATAGATTGCTAATTGGAATGGAAAAAAAAAAAGAAAAATGAAACGTATTTCTAACGGAAAGAAAATATGAATGAAATATGGTTGAGTTTTTTTGTTTTTTTGTTATAGTTCTAAATATTGAAGGCATTAGAATTGTTCTAAATTTGAAACGAGATGGTATATCATATAAGGGATGAAGAATTTTTTTTTTGTTCTTATTTTCGACGAGTATTTGGAATGGGAAAACAAGCAAGCAAAAAATATAAAAGTATAAAAATAAAAAAGAAAATAAAAAGACAAAAAGGGTGAAAAGTTTGAGTGTCTCTTGGGATAGTAGAGAATGGTTTTCACTCGACATTGAGCGTGAAAGTGTAGTAACGTTACCTATACCCTAACCCAAGACAAATCACAAAGTCCGCAAAGAATCGAAGTTATTCGCGCATCGGAATCGTTCCTTATTCAAAGTAACTGCACAGGGTAGATATTCGATTTCATCATGCATACATCTTTCAAAAAGTTTTTATTTTTTTTTTTTTCTTCTCTTTACCTGAAACGAAAGGAAGAAGAAAAAAAGAAAAGAAAAGAAAAGAAAAAAAAAAAACTCACACACACACACGTATATGCATACGCGAAAATCTTTCGACCGATGGGACACCTCATACTAACCCGGAATCTTTTCCTTCCACTTCCCTATTCGGGCTCGATCTACGCTACGAAGACGACGCTCGACGTCCCGACGCCAGATCACTCGCGTAGGTATTCCAGGAACGCTTCTACCTTATACCTTATACCTTATACCTACCTACCTTCGCTAGGGATCGTCCTTGAGATTTACAGTGTCGTGCGATTCTCGAATATCAAATTGAAACGTTGAATTTCAGGGGTCGAGAACTGAAGTTACCCAATTTCAGTAACTCAGAGTCTACGAGGCTTACTGACGTGAGTCCTGGTTATTCTATAGGTGACGCAGTTTTCTTCATTTTATGTACTGAACCGTAGTATAGATTATTATTTGGAAAAATTTTTCATCGTACCGCACTTTGCATACTCTGAAAGTAAAATAACAAAGAAAACTGTGTTTTGTGTTTGATAGAGAAAATTTTTCTTAACGTATACATATATATATATATATAGTATATAGTATATAGGACAAATATTTTTCTAATATATAACTTACGTATTGGTATAGGTGTACATGATTTTTAGAAATTTTTCTGTAAACTTGTGTGTTGAAAAAATTAATTTTCGATATAATTTTACTGATCCGTAAAGAAGGGTTGGAAAAGTTTAGGATTCAAGGAAAAAGATTTCAGATTCACTGCCTACGGTATATATTCATATATATATATATTCTTGTTGAATATCGATGTGTACGAGCTGTTTAAAATTCCACCAATCACGTTTGGTGTTTATTATACCTTCAAAGGATTGTTGAACCGCGTCAATTCCAGAACCCCCTCGTCATTTTCACCGCAACTCCTTAATTCACAACTCTTATGGAATCAGAAATTGATGAGATAAAAGAGTAAAACTGTGAAGACAGAAAAGAAAAAAAATGAAAAAAAAAAATAATAAAAGAGAGAAGAAACACAGAACTAAGCAATTTTTTCAAAATCAATTTTTAATTTTGACTAAATTCTTTCTCTTTTTTTCTTTTTTTCTTTCTTTCTTTTATCTTCTTTTTTTTTTACGATTATTTTATCTCATGAAAGTCACTATAGCTATCGAGTGGTGAAAAAATTCTATCCAATAAGTTATACTGAAGTATGCAGTAAAAGTGCCCGTTTAACATTTACGATCAGAAATCGTCTCGTCGAAAAGATTCGCAGGTACCTAAACTGTAAAAGTTTCGAAAAGGCAAAGGTAGGAATGAAATTAACGAGGCCCTAGGCGGTTATAAGGTAAAATCTTGAAGAATCTCTCTCTCTCTCTCTCTTTCTCTTTCTCTCCCGTTTTCCACTTTCTTTCTCTTCTTTTCCAGAATCGCCAAGTTTTCTAGCTTCAAGTTTTTCACAAAAGTTTCTTCGATCAGGTCAAAGAAGTGATCTGAATTTTGTCGATCTTGGATATAAATATATGTCGATTTATATAGAGACGCATTTAAGCTCAAAGTTTAAATAATAAAAAAAAAAAAAAAGTATGATAACAGGAATACGAAAAACTTTGGAAATATCAATTTTTTTCTTATATCTATGATTGGCTTCATTCACGTGCGGCGATCTTATGTTACAGGATTAGGCGATAGTAGCGTGAGCCCTACGTTGTCTGGTTATATATAAAGGTCATCCTATGCTTTGTTGAGTGTCAAGACAATAGGGGGTGAAGTTGACATTTCGTAAGTCAATCGTGAGCCCCTAACATTTATTACAAAGAGTAACCATCACCTTAGAAGAAAATATGGAAAATTCTATGGCAGCCGGACCGATGTATTAAAACACTTGAAATTTCACCGATTTAACTTCTTTTTTCAAAATCTACCCTTAGAAAAATTATCGACCATGATAGTCATTGCGATATAAAATATCCAAGAATTCCTCTCAGTCATTTCTCTCAGCCTCTGATATGATTCTATTATACTTTATAGGTGAAAAAAGAATCAAAATAAGTAATTTATTTTAGGGGTGATATTTTTTTTTTATCGTTCCTCATTTTCGACTAGTAAAAAGATTGACATTTCATATCGAAGATATTATAATATAGAGATCGTTGTAAAATTTTTTGTGAAAAAAAAAAAATAAAAACTGTCTACAAGCTGCACCTAGACGATATTAGTTTTACAACCCTTGAAGTCGTCGATTGGTGTTAAGGTACCAGCAGAGTCTAGGTACGTGAGATGCTGGATAATTCGTACAACAGAATTGAAACCAGGCTAAGCTTACACCTAGACTAGCCTACGAGGAAAAGAAGATGAGATAAGAGTAAGGCAAGGACGACGACGCGTGTTGGGCATCCTTCACTCGTCGCCGATATTGGCTCACACCCACGCGAATCCACGAGCAAAACTATTTCTCTGTGTGTTTTAGAACCAATACTATCTTCGTGTATATAGACAGAGGGATATGGGCTAGATTAGCTGATATCTGGCTTCCGCGCTATCTATTTCCTTTTTTTTTTTTTTATTCTTCTTCATCTTCCGAAACCCGGAGATTTTTCTGTTCTTCGGAATTTCAACTTTTACATCTTTTTAGTTACGTATTTAGTTTTTTTTTTTTTTTCATTTTTTTGTTTTTCAAGTAATAAAGTTACACGTGCGACGTCAAAAATTTCTCACAACTTTAACAATTAGGTATAATTGATCTATTTTCGTAACTCTTTTTTTTTTATTTTCATACGATTACAGAGAGACAGAGAGAGAGAGAGAGAGAGAGAGAGAGAGAGAGAGAGAGAGACGAAAGAATTGAGATGATATTTTTTTTCTTTTTTTTTTTCTCTCAATTCTTGTGTAATGAATTTTAATAATGATCAAGATCGAATTAATTAATATATACAGCGATATTTGTTATCATAGAAAAGACGGGTTATCATGTGCATAAGGGCAGTGTCGGTTACATTATAATGTATGTATAGACATATAAATACATACATCTATACGCGCGGTTATATAACCGTTATAACTTCCGGTGTAACGAATGCATATAAACATGAGATACGATGGGTAAAATTGCAGACGTATGTCTATGTCTTCACGTACCTGGGGGCAACACACACACACACACACACACACACACACACATATGAATATATATATATATATGTACATATGTGTATATAAATATGTATATATATATATTTACACTCTCGTGTGTGAGAAAGCAACGAATTGCCGGATGAGACATCGCGTGTGTTTGAGCTAACGAACAAATTTCCATTATCCAGTAGTGGCCGGGGGTGTAAAAGAGGATGAGAAATAGGGGCCCAGCTTCCCTTCTGGGGGTTCCCCCCCTCTTGTATCTATACACCCTGTATTTTGCCCCCGGGCCAATCAGCTCAACTCTGTTTTGTTAAAAAAATAAAATAAAAAATAAAAAATAAAAATAAAAAAGAAACCAAAAAACAAAACAAAAAAAAAGACAGAAAAATTTGTGTGCCAAATGAAAACGGAAGAAAATAAAAAAAAAAAAAAAAGAATACGAAAAATAACACAATTTTTTGTTCTAATTTTATTTATTATTTACTCCTTTTATTGTATTTTTGGTTTTTACCCTTTAACGATACTCTCTCATCCCTTTTCTACGTATTTTGTATATAACAAGGTTAAATAATCGGATTAAAAAAAAAAAAATTGAAATTTGATGACTGTTACAGGAGCTAGAGGATGAGCGTATATATGTATATATATGCAGTATATAATATATAGAATAAGTCATTATTTCATCGAATCAATTTATTCGTATTATTTATTGTATGTTTTAATTGGGAAAATTACTTGATTGGAATATTATATACATATGTACGTATATTCTGTCTTTTTTTATTTTTTTTTTATATATTACTATATATTTCGTTTTTTTTTTTTTGCACATCTTTTTTTTATTTTCTTGTTTTCTTCTATAGATGACGCAAAAGCGCCAATTGTTCAAAGGGAAATGAATTCTACGAGTGTATAACGAGAACGATGGGGTAGATGGGGCAAAGCTAGAGGTGCACGATGGGGGTTGAAGGGAGACGGTCAAATTGTTTCACGCAGTTTCCAACGTCGGCGTGCAGCGTATATATATATATATATATATATGTATATGGTTCATTCCGCGTCACTTTAGCCACTAAAAAAAAAATAAATAAAAAATGTCAAAAAAATTTTAAACCATATTAGCCCGATTTGTTATAATTTTTTGAGAATTATCTCATCCTTTTTGTTTTTTGTTTTTTTTTCGAGTGGTTGAAGTAACGAGGAATGCCCCATATGTATGTATATATAATAAATATACATATATATATATGTAATATGTATATGTATAGACCGCATGCATACGCGAAACGATTTATCTTTTGCGAGCGTGTTCCGTTCGCGTCTGCACACAGCTTTGGCTACACTACTGTAGTATAGATACCGTGTTATAGCGTTCGGTCGCGCGTAGTTATTTCGAAACGTTATTTCACCACCTGGAACGAAAATTACATTAACATAAACACGAGAAGTATGGGTTACGAGGATCAGGGAGATACGTCAAAAAGTTCGTATTATACAAGTGAGGGAGGGGGGCGGAGGTGGTAGGTAATTCTTCGATTTATTATAAACTTAGAAACGGCATAATTAAATTCAATATATATCTTATAACAGTTCATATTATGACTTCAGAAAAGATACTTTACCTGATATATTTTTTTTTTACATTTTCATTTTCATTTTCATTTTCATTTTTCATTCTTTTTCTTTTTTGTTTCTATTTTCTTTAAAAATTTAGTATCATTCTACGATACCCCATGCACAGTATTATATACACATGTATATATATGTATATGTATATAAACATTTATGTATATATATGTAGGTATATGGTGAAAATAAATTTTTTACTATATGCACGTGGCTAGACTCGTAAATCGTAACAATACTGCATAGGTCAACGTGCATTTGCAAAGAGTAGATAAACTATATACATACGTAAATATATACATGTTATACGTATACGTATAGCTGCGCATCACATCAGAAGGCACTCCTAGTGAAAATTTGCATTTCATATACCTGCAGCCGGGAAGTGACGTTACTTTTATTAACGAAGAAGATAACTTAGCACGCTCTGAATAAATTTTCAAAACCGAGGTGTAGAAATTCTTTCATGTATTAGTTATATAAATTTTCTGTTTTTTATATATACATACTTTTAGTATCTATATAGAATATCATATTATCATATACCACCAAAATATAAATATTGAAACAGTAATAATTTTTCAAAATTTAATATAGTAAGTATAGAGAAAAAGAAGAAAAAAATTTTCCAAAAATCAATCAATTTTCTATAAAGAGAATAACGAAAAATGTCAAAGTTTAACCATGTACATACGAATATTTACATATAGTATATATATATGGATATGAGTATAGAAGTGGGTTGTATGGGTGTAGTATTATAAGGCTAAGGCGGAATTGGCTTTGGGTAAAGTTTTTGGAAAGGGTAAATACCTAAGTTCGCTTCGTAGTAAAGTTACTACATCGAGATGATCCGATGTTCGTAGGGATCAGGCCTTGGATAATATTTGAGTTGTCAAACGCCATCGAGTGTGAAGGAAGATCAGACAGGGAAGAAGGTTCGCTGTTAAGTAAGTGGTTAAGAGGTTGACGTCGCTGGTAATGGAATAAAAACACTCGAGCCCTGTCCCCTGCCCACCCCCCCCCAGCGCTTTTCGATCTTAAGAAACTCTCTCTTTCTCTATTCACCCCTGGCACCCTTATCTGTCATTTTTTTTCCCCCATTTATTTTTCATTTTTCAATATGTCTACTGCATTTTTTATAACTTACTAAGATTGAACAATCACATATCTCTCTAGCTTAGAAGCAACAAAATAAATAAATAAATAAATAAAGCTCGACAAATAACTTCTTTTTCAGAAATTTTCTATCTCTTATTCGGACAGTTAAGGTGTGCCTAGGGATTTACACCCTTATGGAAAAATTTCCCTTCAAATTTAACGGTTAAATTCGCAATCCCCAAAATTTTGGGGGGGTTTACCATGAAAACTCAGGTTTTACCCCGAAATTTGACCCCCAAATAAAGGGTAAACCCCCAAAATTTTAGGGGGTGAAAATTCAGTCCTTAAATTTGAGGTTTTTTTTTTGCGTGAGAGAATTTGAAAAAAAATAAATAAAAGAAACTATTAACAAATTCAAAGTCACGAAACGTGGTTTTAAAAAAAGATCAAAAAGCAAAAAAAAAAAAACAGCTTTCGGAAAAAAAAAAAACACCCCTGAGTTCTATGAGAACTAGAAGAGCTGTGGATTATTGAAAGGTCGACCTTGCTAACGAGGGTCAATGAACAAGTTTATCAATTATGAAGAGGTGGAAACGCTGAACACATACATAAGTGTTATATCTGGGGGATGGGGTGGGGGTAGTACACACGTGGTTAATAAACCGGGCTTGTGAATATATGTGTGTATGTGTGTGTGTAAAATATTCTATATATAAATGTGTATATTTTCTATAAAGAATTTACACGGTTATATAGGTCTAGGAAGCAGTTCTTCCTCGGGTTATAAGAGGTCCTGGTTTCTTCGAAAGAAGGGGGGCAGCAGGGGTAGAGAAGGGTAGGGGGTTGGTTGGCGATTTAAGAATATCGCGAGGAAACAGATCCGCGAAGACCTTAGGGGTGGCTTCTTCTACGTAGGCGGAGCGTCGTCGCGCGTCGAGAACACGAGGACGTAGGGGTTCTACCCTTGTATTTGGTGGTGGGGACTCCTGGTGAACGCAGTTTCATACTGTGTCCCCGTGCAGTAACCACGCGGTCCGCGACACCCTCGACCTCGTCCTCGTGTTTGTTACGCGCGTCGGAAGAACGACGTCCACTCTAACCACGTGTCGACGGTTTAACTTATATATATATATATATATATATATAGTATATAAAATTGACTGATACAATAATATTTAAAAAAAAAACCTACGAAGTTAAGTTTACGTGAATAAAAATAATTCGTAAAAAGAAAAAAAAAATAAAAGAAGAAGAAAAAATTCGTCGAACGTATATCGAAATTTTTATTTAAAAAAACAACAAAAAAAAAAACAAACAAAAATTTCCACCCCTTTTTGGGTAAAAGGACATTTCAAATTTTCAAATTTTGTATTTTTTCTCTCATATATATTTCTTCGATTCTGTTATAACCAAAGAAATTTTTGCCGAAATGTGAGAAAGTTTAATGAAATATTAAGCAGAGAATAATTTTTTTTTTTTTTCATTAGAATTTATTAACGGTGTATATAATTAGGGTAATTATATACTTTACTTCGGGGAATTTTGTTTCTAGAATATTAATTTAGTTTCTCTTATCGATGTGCAAAATATAACTTATACAGTTGGGTATTACAAAGATGGAGGGGGGTAGTAAATAAGGGGTGATATGCCAAAGAAAAAAAAAAATACATTACATATTTAAAAAAAAAATATATATATATATATATATATATAATCGTTAAAAATATCAACTCGTGAAACATGACATACTACCTGTTTTGATTAGATTTATTTTAATTTATTCCAAAATGGTCCTTCTATGAATATAATTAACCCTCAAGTGGTATAAATTTGATTGGTCGTAAAATTTGATTGAATATATATATATATGGTATATACATATCGCGGTTGAATTAAAATAGTATGTAAATACAACGTTTTAAGAAATGTTGAAATTTTACTTATTAATATTATATAAAATTTGTTTTATTTCTGTGACACAATAAATTATTGATTTTATTTAATATTTATGAAATTTTTGAATTTTTTCTTTCCATATTTCTTTCTTTCTTTCTTTCTTTCTTTCTTTAATTCATTCCTTTTTTTCTCCTTTTCCCTTTACCACCAAAAAACTTCGATCAAATTTCATTTATTATTTAACTAGTTTAAATTACTTTTCCAGCTTTATATTAAAACTTGAATAAAAATAAACCATATATATATATATAAAAAATTATGAACTATATACAATCGAGTAGAAGAATAAAAAGTTAAAGATTAATTGAATGAAAAACTTTTTCATCAAGAATTTTTCATTAATACACAAACTTAACTAAATAATCTATTGTGAACGAAGAAGAAATAAAAAAAAAAAAACAACAAAAAATTGTGCACAAACGTTATTCATCAGAGAACATGCTGTGACCGAGTCTTTTTTCTAAAGGTAAGACAGAAAAAAACAACAACAAAAAAAAATTGTAAACCAAAAAAAGGAGAGAAAAAAAAAAAAAAAAATCAAAAAAAGTGTTTCGATGCTTCTTTTTTTTCTTTTCATTTTTTCTTATTTATATATAGTATATATATTATATATATATAAAAAAAAAAAAAAAAAAATTCTCTCTTTCTTACAACTTTTAAACTGACAAGATGATATATAGTATTCCACTACGAGAAACGCGACTATTTACCCTGAGGAATATACCTGCCGCGTGCATGGTATCTTAAAGCAGAAAACCTGACTGGCTTGAGAAAGAAATTTGTATTTTTTTTTCTTCTCTTTCTTCTATCTTGATTCCAGAGATAAAAATACAGATGCCTTTTTTTCCCCCCTCCCCCCCTCCGATGTGTGTGTGTGTGTGAAAACCATACGCGGTAATATAAACCATCGGGAGTAACAGGGGTAGGTATGTATATATAGACTATGGGTAATCGAATATTATTTGTTGAGCGATAAATGTAGCAATAAAAAAACAACAAAAAAAAAGAAGTAAATTCAATAAAAATTCGTAATACGAAATATTGAATATTCATCGTATATATTTATTTCCTGATGTGTTCATACGGAAATATATTTTCGTGTGCGTGTGTGCGTGTAAATTTATAAGCTCGTAACAAACACAGAGAGTCGTAAGTGAACGGCATATCTAATATAGGGTATATATATATATATATGTAGTAGGTATTTTCTACGAGGCAAAATAACCGAAGAAAAACCAATTGAGAATCGCTTCAATGTATCTTCCACCCCTTTTTCTTCGTCTTGTTCTACTCCTTCTTCTTCTTCTTCTTCTTCTCTTATTTTTCGTTCTTCTCATTCGTTTTCTCGCATTCCTAATTTCAGACTCGCGTAGTATTCGCTACAGAGCTGACTGAGTCTGGGTTGTTTGCCTTTATTTATTTTCCACGAGGGAGCAGAGTGTCTCTTTCGACTACCTACCCAACTACCTATCTACCTTACTGGAAAATTCAGGAAACAGGATTTCGGTATACGAAGACACGCGACCGCCTTACTTCCGCGGCTCACGATACTTTGCTTTCACCTAAAATCCTAAAACATTATATTATGCGATTATTACTCCATAAGAAAAAGAATAAAATAAATAAAAAAATAAGACGACAAAAGAATTCAATAAATTTAAAAACTCCAAATATTTTTCATCCCTTAAACGTATTTTGTTATAATAACAGCGAAAAGTAATAGAATCAGGGACATCGTAAGAATAACTCTTCGTGTCTAAGTAAAAATGCGAAGAAGAAAAAAAAACAAAAAAAAAAAATAAACGACAACGACGACGACGACGACGAAAAGAGAAATTTTTTTTTCGAGAGGAAATAATCGGTTCCTCAACTGTTTTAGGGGATGGTTAAGGTAAAACAATTGAAGGCAAGGGGAAGACGGACAAGAGGGCATATAATGGCTCCGATTTGTGGTGTTTTGCTGAGCGGTACTCAGGCAAGGCAGAGAATCGTTTAGCACGCGATCTACTCGTAATTTTCTTCCCGGCACGCCACTATATATATATATATATATATATACTCCATGTGAGATTTCTATACGCACGTATTTACGTCCTGTAGTACAGGGTGTCTGAATTTAATTACGAAATACAGAAAGTCACAGTAATTATATCATATGATAAAAAAAAAAAAAAATAATGAATAAAAAAATGGAAAAATAAAAACATCATTCACATCTAATACGATTGTTTATGTTAAAGAAAGACTTTTTTTTTTTTGAACTATCAGCAATGAAGTAAGAACGATCTGAAAAAAATAAAAATGATCCCTATATCGACCCTTGAATAAAGAAAAAAAACGAAATTTGAATTGAAATATATATTTTTTTTTTTACATTTCTTTTTTTCGTCCGTCTGCTAATTTTGTGTGGCTTGATTCCTTGAGCGAATATTTGGTCAACCACCCTGTATGCGGCACGTAACTACCCTAACTTGCTCTCCATTGCCCGGCAATCCTAACACACGCGAGGCGAGGGCTAATTGACGAGTAGATTGTTAACACACGTTGCATCACACTCCTTGTGCTTAACCAACCCCGTAGCAGTCCACCCTCGTACGGTTAACAACGTAGGATAAATTGATTACATCGAGATCGAAAGATAGTAGCCTCCAATCACTTGATTTATAGCTTACCTAATTCCACCTCATATACCTGTAAATCCTTATACTTTAGTTTATTTTATTTTTTTATCGTTTTTTTTTTTTATCTAATATCTACCTACCAAGGCGTGAAAGTAACAGTAAATCGTTTTCACACGATGATCGAGTACCCATATAGATATATATATATATAAATTGCGTATGACATCAACGGATTATTTTCGACGACCTATAGCTATAGAAGAAAGAAAAAAAAGAAAAAAGTAAACGATACAAGTTCAATCAAATAAAAATCAGGATTTGATTGAAATCAGAGTGATTTCGTTTGTCGTGAAGATTGAGCTTAACTTGAGTTGTTTCGATTTCATATTTAAGGGTATATCTGATTGTTGAATTTTTTCGTATCACAAAATTGAACGACAGACTTGAAAAAAAAAAAAAAAAATGAAATAAAAAAGAAAGAAAGAAACCGATTGGGTTAGTGAATGAACTTTTATGCTGACTGAGGTTTCTTTTCTGAACAATTAGAGAGCCGGAAATGAAAAGTCCGAGTTGATCCGAGTGACAAGGCTTCTACCTGATTAGTTGGTACAGACTCGTACCACCAGCTATCGAACTAGATATATATATTTCAGGGTGCTTTTTTTGAAACGACTATTTTTTTTTTTTTTCAACTTCCCATTTAAAATCTTGTAGTAGACGTCGAAAAAGGAATCCTGTACAATTTTTAGCTCTTAATTCCAATTCTAAGTAGTAGCACTCTTCTTTTTGAGTTTTTCCATGCCAAATCATGTAAACATTACGACTTTTTCTTTCACCGCGCACAACTCAGCCGCATTTCGATGGATTGTTCTCATCCAAGACTCATTTTACAGAGGATTCAGTGTTCTTCAGAAATGCCTTGGGTAGTTTGGCTGTGGTTTCAACCGCTGCACCTGTGTGAGCCTTCAAAGACGATTTTATGCATAATTCTTCTTTCTCACTGTGGGTGAATAAACAGTTGGACTTGGAGAAAAAAACTTTTTGACAATTTTGTAGGAAATTCATTTTTCTACAAAAAAGTCCCATGAATAAAGTCTCTCAAACCAGTATTTCAAAAGATATAAGGACTTTGATTTTTTGAAATATAAAATTCTAACAAAATGTCAAGTTCAATATTTTCAAATCAATCAAACTATCATGGGCACTTTTGAAGAACATTGAATTCTCTGTCAAATGAGTCTTGGATGAGAAAAATCCATTGAAATGCGGCTGAGTTGTGCGCGGCTAAAGAAAAATTAGTAATATTTACATGCTTTTAGCATGGGAAAACTTAAAAAGAAAATTGCGAGTACTTAGAATTGGAATTAAGAGCTAAAAATTGTACAGGATTCCTTTTTCGACGTCTAGGTACTACAAGATTTTCAATGTGGAGTTGAAAAAAAAAATAGTCGTTCCAAAAAAAAGCACCTCAAATTATATATAGTGTATCAGAATGTTTGTTTCTGGAGAAAAAAAAATAAAAATAAAAAAATAATTCTTCTATCTTTGCGAATTTTATAGAGTAATATTTCCGTCTCCTCTAGCGAATGTACCCCCGCGTATATACCTGTAGATATATAGGTATGTTGACGTTGCAGCAATTGAAGCTGGACGCGAAAGTCCCAGAGGCGACTATAACCCTGGGTGACGCGAGTGACATTACTCACGTCATAACTCTACGTCGTGAAAATTTCCTCTTCTTCATCCCCTTCATTTTACCCCCTATTCTCGACCTATTCGCCCTTGGCTAGGGGATGAGAGGTAAAGGTGGCTGACTACTTGGTTGGTTGGTTGCTTGCTTGCTTTCTACCTACCTTCCTACCTACCTTCCTACCTACAGCTACCATAGCGTCAGAGCTGACTGCAGCGCTTTCGCTCAAATTGTTCCCCGCGTTAAATTGCTGCTGCAGAGAACCTAGCAATTTCGTGTACATTGTGTCACCTCTAATTACTCTACGCTGCAAAGTTATTGTTACATTATTTTCACTCTGGAAGATATACTGCTCGGGCGATATACATGCACGTATATCACATAGAGACTGATTATACTTACTTGTCTCTCGGAGAATTGCTTTTTTTTTTTAGTTTTTCGAAAAGATTAGTTAAATTTCTTTCTTTTTTTTTTTTTTTTTTTTCACAATTCTCATTTAATATTCTATAAGGCGGTTTTGTTAACACGTTACCTCAAGTAGAATACTAAAATAATATCACTCGTTGAACAAATGTTTGCGCTTATAAAATCGTGACGGGCGCACGGTCATCGTTTCAATTAAACTTTTCCGATATATATATCGGTCTTCTCGCTGTGGTTGGTCATACCACGCGTGAGACAGGATGATCGATCAAAACTGTAGTTGCGAATTGGTATTATACGGAGTTATATATTATAAATAATCTCATTTCAAATCTTCGAAAAAATAAAGAAGAGAAGAAGAAGAAGGAAAAAAAAGGAAAAAAAAAATCTATATATAGAGAGATATTGAGAGTGAGAGGAAAGATAGAAAAAAAAAAAAAAAAAGGATAAAAAGAAGGAAGAGAAGAAAGAATAAAAAGAGCTGGTGGTTTTCCAGACTTTGTCACATATTGCGGATCTATACCGCGAAGAGAAAGTCATTAGAAGAAGAAGTAGAGGAAAGAGAAGTTGGCGGTTCTCTATGGCCGTGGTACTGGTTCTGGTCCTGGTCCTGGTGCTCGTGGTGGGTTGGATAAGTATCGGGCAGTGGCCATCGGGAAGGAACGAGAAGTAAAGGGGGATAGAAAGGGAAGTGAAGTAAAGGGAAGGGAAGGGAAGGGAAGGGAATGGAAGGTAAGGGAAGGATAGGATAGCACCACCTGCTGGACACAAGAACGTCTCTATAATTGCAAAAAAGTCCGGGTGTGCCTTGGCTCCGTAGCTAGATAGGTAGGTATGAGTTTGCTTATGAGTGCCAGATGTTACCTAACGCCGTAACTTCTCTTGGCCTCGTAGTTGTCTGCGGTTATAGTAGTCAGCTAACCATATCCTATACGATCTCTTACATCGCAATTGCCCTTCGTCCCTATACCTACTATATAGAAATAACCATATTACCTTATCCAACTATAGTTATCTTCTATCTGTCTTATTTATAAACGAAACTGAGAGAAAAAAATAAAATAAATAAAAATTGGCAAACTACAGATGCGAATGTGGTATATGGGGGGGGATTGTATGTGTGTATGTATAGATACATATATACATATCTATTTATGTATTAAACGGGTATTATTTATACCGCGGGGCGAATACCCGATGAATATGCATTGTTTTGGTAGGGTAGTAGCGAGGTGTCGAGTGCAGAAGCGTCGCTATCACTGCCTCATCAATCACGCACACTCCCGTAGGATACCCGGGACACCCGGGACACCCGGCCACCCATTCCCATCCCCCTTCCCCTCAGTATAGTCCGCCCACGTCATCTCTCAGCACCACCGTGTGCCCGCAATTGACACTAATTTACGTAATTTTTTCGCTCACCGCACATGTCACACCGACACCTCCCTCTGACATCCACCTATATCGCTCTGTCTCTTTCTCTCACTCTTCGTATCTCTTCTATTCACCCTTGTTTGCTTTCTCTGTACTGCCACCAGTGCGAACCTACGAACAGGCGAATAAACTTTTTGATATAAAAATTCTAATAACACATTCATATACTTATTTTGAAAAATCCTTAACTATTAAGTATATCAGGTTTTTTTCTTAATAACTTTTTAACCAGTGCATTGATTTCGACAAAATTTCGCACAGAAATGCATCGAATAACTTTCAGATATCATACTAAATTTAAAGAAAATCTATCGAGCGGTTTGGAAACGGCAGGAAAAAATGTATTTTTGAAAAATAGTGATCATATCTCGGTATTGTTTTTTTCCTTTTTTTTTGGCTTTCAAAACATTTTCTTCTAGGTTTTATTTTTTACTACGAGAGAGGAGTTTATTTTTTGTTTTTTTTTTTGGTCTAAGAATGACCAAAAAATTGTAAAGACAGGATTTAGTTTTTGGAAAAATCCGGAACGCTGATCTGCGGAGTGTAACGTTCTGTTGAACCGTTTCTCCGGACTCTGAGAGATGGATGAGTGATTCGCGTACACCTCTACCTCCACCTACTACAATCCGACACGGTGTCGGACGTCTTTTCCTCCTTTTGACATTTAATTACCCGTCCCTTCTGACACGAGGGTTAATTCCCGACGTTATCTCTCTTCCTTCGTTTCTCTCGCGTGCCTTTTACTCTCTCCCTTTTTCATGGTGTATGAAAAAAAAAGCGGAAAAGTAATTCAAACAATGAATTATATATCTTTCCAGCTTTTTGGCCCCTCGAACAAATCATCCCCTATAACAATTTACGGTCATTTTATTTAACACACAGTATCGAGTTACGTTCATTTTCAAGTACACGATGACTTACGGATAAACGGATGGATATCCATCTGCACGTCGGTGGATAGAGGAAGGTTGGTAGGTAGATATCGGTATATATCCAAGTCTCTTCCTCTTTTCGGGGCTGCTAGCGGATTCGAGCTTCGCCGCAGCAACATCAATTTGACCGATGGATTCTCAACCACAACGAAATGTTGGATACCGTAATTTCCTCCGCACCCAAAGCGCTCGCTTTCTCTCTCTCTCTCCCTTTACCCGTTGCACCCTTCCTACCTTCACCCCTACCTACACCCTTCTCGCGAAACCGTGTTTGAGCCGACGTGGTTTTGGCCAGGGTCAAGCCACGGCATCCCCCTTGACCCATGCCGTATATTCCTCAGTGGATTTCTACGTATATATATATATATATATATACATCTTTCTATACGTGTATTATACGCTTTGGTATACCGTTATTAATAATATCATATCATTTGGTTTTCGCGTTGATTAAAATCTTTCAAAAATGCAAGAGGTCCGTGACTAAAGGCCTTGTATATTAAAGATCCTGAAATAAGTGGCTTTAAAAAAAAAAATAGATAAATCGTCATTTTATATTTCTAGATTAATATCGTTTTACCCTTAAACGGTAGTCAAAAGTTCGATAAATGAATTCTACATTTGTGCTGGTTTTTGGTTCGAATCAAATTTCCGATTTCCATAATCCGTACACTGTGTGAAATCACGGACTGAAAATCCTCTTTATTTTAAATGTGATTTAAAGCATGTGGTATGAATCACTGTTAGACGGTAATGCCAGGGATTTAAAGCCGGCAACAGACTCTACCCAACTCAAAAACGAAAATAGAAAAAAAGAAAGGAAGAAAGAAAGTAAAAAAATTGAATACAGAAGGAAGAATAATACCCGAATTTTCTTTTTTCTTTTTCATCTTATACTTCGTAGCAGCTGATTGTAAAATTGTTTTTTCCTCAAATAAGAATAAGAAAATATTCACAAACGATCAGAACACTATCTCGGCCGTTTATTGCACGATTTGAAAAGGTCCTTCTCCACCGACCCGTGGAAACCCTACAGAACCACCAAATTCACTGTACGAGTCAAATAGTCGTTCAAAGGATCGTTATCCAGGAATTTTGGGACAAACTTCAGGGTTGTGTTGGGGGTATCCGCGGCGATACTGCAAGGTCCGCGATATCAGGCTTTTAAATTATGACTTTTTCACCTATGATTGGAAAGTGGTTTTTCCTCGAAAAAGTAGAATAGAAAATAATAAAAATGTCTGGTTAATAAATCGATATAATAAATTTGAAATAGTTATTTGCTATGGCGAATACTGCCAAAACACTCAAACTCTATTTCATTAGATAGGTATATATAGAGAGACGTTTCGTTGATTAAATGTTATAGTTTCACGAAGTAGAAACGCCTCCTCGGCCTATCTAGGGTGGAAGTAAGTTAGTTAACGTTTATTTATAGTAAGCACATTACTCTAGGACAACTCTTCGACGAGTTTCGGTTTGCTCACGATCAACTACTCTGGTACTGCACCAGTGGTTCAGTACTTGAATGTTGCAGATAGAAGACTCTCGAGTATAACTCTACACTAAAAGATGAAAAGGTCCGAACCACCACTTTGAGTTATTAGTATCGAGTCGAGTAGGAATGAAGTAGTTTAAAAATAGCTTTATATTTCATTTTATCTTCGATTGATATATATATATATTAGGGTGCTTTTTTTGAAACGACTATTTTTTCTTTCAAATCCCCATTGAAAATATTGTAGTAGACGTCGAAAAAGGAATCCTGTCCAATTTTTAGCACTTAATTCCAATTCTAAGTACTCGCAATTTTCTTTTTAAGTTTTTCCATGCCAAAAGCATGTAAACATTACGAATTTTTCTTTCGCCGCGCACAACTTAGCCACATTTCGATGGATTGTTCGCATCCAAGACTCATTTTACAGAGAATTTAATGTTCTTCAAAAGTGCCTCAGGTAGTTTGGCTGTGGTTTCAACCGCTGCACCTGTGTGAGCCTTCGAAGTCGATTTTATGCATAATTCTTCTTTCTCACTGTGGGCGAATAAACAGTTGGACTTGGAGAAAAAAACTTTTTGACAATTTTGTAGGAAATTTATTTCTCTACAAAAAAGTCCTATGAATAAAGTCTCTCAAACCATTATTTCGAAAGATATAAGGACTTTGATTTTTTGAAATATAAAATTCTAACAAAATGTCAAGTTCAATATTTTCAAATCAATCAAACTATCATGGGCACTTTTGAAGAACATTAAATTCTCTGTCAAATGAGTCTTGGATGAGAACAATCCATTGAAATGCGGCTGAGTTGTGCGCGGCTAAAGAAAAATTAGTAATATTTACATGCTTCTAGCATGGGAAAACTTAAAAAGAAAAGTGCGAGTCCTTAGAATTGTAATTAAGAGCTAAAAATTGTACAGGATTCCTTATTCGACGTCTACTACAAGATTTTCAATGGGGAGTTGAAAAAAAAAAAAAAAATAGTAATTCCAAAAAAAGCACCCTAATATATATATATATATATATCTATTATTTTTTTAATACTTTTTCAAAATAACTCTGGTATTCAATGTTCGAAAGCTTTGAGTGTGTAAAATCTTTAGTCGGCCAATTAGAAAGTTTCGAAACTATGAAAGCGAGTGTTGAAGATACTAAGCACGAGTTGAGAGTAAAGGAAAGGAAAGGAAAGGGATAGGAGAGTGGAGATAGTTATAGTCAGGAGACAAACTCCACGAGCTTAGGAAGAGGCAATATCTGGAAGGAAGTCCGCCTGGCAGAAAAATGAGCCCGGAGGAATGCCGGGAATTGCCAGACTTACGGTCAGACCCCAAGAGACGCCTCGCCACCCCCTAAAGCTGACCCCGCTGACCCCCTCCTCAACCCTTCTTCACCATACTAGGCAGAAACTGCGCAGCCTATATCAAGCCGTGCGACGTGTCAGGAGAAAGGGTAAACGCGAGAGTACGTCGTAAGAAGAGGATCAAAGTTTACTGTACCCTAGAGGCTACTAGAAACCACCTCTCAGTCAGCTTCATTCTATGCCTCCGGATGTCTTTGGGACCAAAACTCTGCTACGCGCTTAACTCAAAACTCGTATTTCAGTCAAACCATACATATATATATATGTCTATACCCATATCGGTCCCCTTTTTTTTTATGACCGACGACATGTTTTTTTTTTATTCCTTCTCTCTTTTCCTTTTAACTTACAAAATCAAATTTGTATCACTTTCTTTTATTTTTTGTGGAACTCGTGAAGAAAATAAAAAAAATTCCTCTTCATAAAATTGCGCATAAAACACTTTCGAAGGAAAACTTGAATAATTTTCTTTTTATTTTTTGTTCTGCAGAGATAATTGAACCGCGTTAAGAAAAAGTATATTCAAAAAAAGTCGATTGGTTTAACTTTGTGAAAATAAAAATCATAAGTAAAATATAATATAAAGTATATTTGGTATAAGATTTCCCACCCCCACTTCCCTTCGCTGACTATTCCCAATGGAGTTTTGTCCTTCTTGCTCGTAAAACCGCAACACTTCCTCGCTTCAAGAACTCGTACGCACGGTGAACGGGCTAGCGGGTCGTCGGGTTCGTATTACTCGAGCTATGTAAATGAATTTCGTTTAATTATTCGAGGTGGGTGGAGGAGCCCTGGGATGACGGTAGTTTCGACGGGGGGGGGGGGGGGGGGGGGGGGGGGGGGGGGGGGGGGGGTTCCCCGCTACGGTTTTAAGCTACGTTTAAAGACTACCGGGATTCCCCTTTCGCCAGGCTCTCTTCACACTTTACTAAATTCTGTTTTTACCCCGACTGGGGAATAAAATTTATTAGTAGTTAGTTACGGTCGTAGCTCGATTTATTCTATATTCATAAATCGCCCCCTTATTATTATTATTATTATTATTATTATTATTATTATTATTCTATGTTTTTTTTTGTTCGAAATAATTTTTGAATACACGAAATCTCGTTGGAGAACGGGTGAATTTAAATGCTTACAATTTTTTTTTTCTCTTCTTCCTCTCTTTCTTTCTTTCTATCTTTCTTTCTTTTTTTTTGTTTTATTTTTATTTTTTCGTCCCCCGCGCTTAGTTTTAAACCTAAATAATGGAAAACGTCACCGGAACGGAAATCCCTGTGATAAAGCTGGTACAAATTACTCTCAAGTTTTAATTACATAAAAACGACGAAAAAAGAAAAATAAAAATAAAAATAAAAATGAAAAAAAAAAAAAAAAAAAGGAATAAGTAAGAAGAAGAGAGTAAAAAAAAGTAGCAAAGCTTCTGCATGCGACACACTTTCATAGGATATTTTATACGCTAAAGAATATAATAGAAAATATGTTTTTTTTTTTTTACATGAAATATTATAAATGAATTTCAAATTTTACCTATCATCCACATTTATTATAATATCATTTGTAATTTATTTTCACATAATAATAATAATAATAATAATAATAATAATAAGCTTTAATCAAAGTCTAAAAATAGAAATATTATAGTCTCAATGAATGAAAAACCTACCCTTATTATATTTAGTTTTTTAACTTACGTAGAATCTTTTTAACCCATACATACGTATATAGCTACATTTACGTTTAAGAACTTTAGACGCTAGCTGTAAACGCCTTTGTGCACACTTTATAGCTTTAAATTGCCACGCGAACGACCTTGGAACATGCAATATTCTCGCATACGAGGATAGTATTGCATCGCGAATATTCGAATTCCAGTACCAGTAGGTATAGAAAAGAAACAGCATACAACGCAACGTAGGAATCAGGCACGTCTGACCTGTATCGAATCTTATCACTTTGTTCGACTTCTTATAACGCGTACTCTTTCGTTTAGTTTGAATAAATCCACACTTTCAAATCCTTGGTTTCTTTTTTTTATTCTCTAATCTAATCTAATCTAATTTCGTATAATATACGTGTAATAGAAATGAAAGAATTCTATATAACAGACAGACTCTGACTAATTGTGGTATAATTTGTCAAGGAAATTGCATCGATTATTATATGTCTAACTTCCCGAATGTTTGCTTACACAGCAAACTTAATTGTATCAGAGATACAATTTTGGCTTTCTATAGGTATTGAAAGGGGGTAGTTTCAATGTATATCTATACCTAAACTGATCGATCATAATCAATTGATATGGGTTTTTTTTTTTTTTAACTCCGGTTATCTTCGGATCAATTAACAGTTAATATAATCATCCCTTAATTTATTAGAGTCGATTAAATAGATAAAAATGAAAATATTCAAATAAACTTTTCACCCTGGTATAAAAAAAAGAAAGAAAGAGAAAAACGAAAAAAAAAGAAAAATCTTGACTCGTTTTCCTTGTAAGATACGGTTATACATATAGAGTGCCCTACGGCACATGAACGTGTTATAAAATGCTCGTTATAGTTTGCCGTCGAGACGTAGAGCTAAGGCTCGAGGCGTATGGTTGTGGGTGGGTGGGTGTGTGGGTGGGTGGTTGGAGTAGAATATAGGGTGAGGAATTTAATTTAGAACTTGATTTATATTTTAGCAGGCCATAAAATGGGGAAATAATTTGTCCCTCGAACGCGTACGAGATGGGTCTCATCCCCTTAAATCTAGACCCAACTCTCGGGGGTGGGGGGTGGGGTTGGTAGTAATTCAGACTGCATGTTGTAGAAAAAAAAAACTTGTTCAAGTTCAAAGTGAATGTGAATGAAAATAAAGATGAGGTGAATATGAAGGTACAGGTAAAAGTTTTGAGAATAAGAACGAGAAAGAAAAGAAGAATACACAACCCTAAAGAAAAAAGAAAATAAGAGATTCTCCGATTTGCGATGAAGAAACGGTCTACTCGTTTCACGATTTCCTAATTCATCCGACCTTTTCCTACTACGAGTACCATAAATGTTCATCCCGGTTCCAATTGAGATCCACGGTGGTCTTTAAAGGGGGTGTCGTCTGTCGGCAAGATCTCATCCCCCCCCCCCCTTGCACCCTAGCCTCCCGAACTCAGCTCTGGGATTCATTAAGGTTGGATGGAGGTGTTAATATAGTGAACATTGCCGGTGTAAACGGCACACCCAGCCTGAACTCTGGCTCCGTTCAAGTCCTCGGAAGACTTAGATGCCATCCTCACTCCTCAGTTTCTCACTCCTTCCATTCCCTAAGGAAGATGGTTGTGTAGGTATGGGGGTAGTAGAGAAGTATGTAGTAGTCGGGTTGCCATACCAAGAGAGTTGAGCGTCAGAGAGTCAAGTCGAGTTGGGGTGTGCAAGTGGGTGGGTGGGTGGGTGGAGGGTGAAGGGGGCTGTAGATGAGGCTATGAAGCTAAATTGCCGTACCAGCCGTAGCCGTGGCCCCCGTAGCCTGTAAGACGAAAACTATTAGCTAAGATTTAGATACAGCTCATCTCATCCAGGTTCACCCGCGTTCCTTTACTCCCTCTCCTAGATCTAGGTACACGTACACGTATCTAGGTATGCCACACGACATCCATGTACCTTATACCTTAAACCTTAAACCTTAAACCTTAAACTCACCCTTATTCTCGTCACTGGGTTACATTGTCCCTCTACCCTGGCATGTCATTGAGTTTCAATCAAGCCACGTGCCCATTATATTCTCTGTTCATTTTAACACCTTGACAATGTTGAATATTAGCCAGGGCAAGATTATACCCAGATGTAGACTGTATCGACTCAGAAGGGTAGTCGGGTGTTCATTTATCCTGGATCATTCTGACTAATATTAACTTAACATACATGTAGTACATACATTGGCATATATATATATATAAGTTTAAACATTGTTTAAAGTTTTACTTATCGTTTGTAGAAACTTCAGATCAGTAGACAAGTTATCTTCTGTATTTAAAGATTATATATATATATGTATATATATGTATGAATTTATGGGTCTATGATTACTTGAGGCAAGTCAAACGTCGAGTGCTTAACAAGTGCCGAGTCAAGTTTAAATCCGAATTCGCAAGTTTAAGTAATTAACAAGAAACACATCCGCCTATGTTTACCAGATACTATACGGTAATCAGCTTTTAAAGGGGGTAGGTTAAGAGTTATACCTATGTGTATAAAACTTTTTTGAAAATGAGCACAATAAATATTCTCAAATGTTTGATTACAGCCTTTATGATTAGACCCTATTTATCATTTCTGAATGAGAAAGTAGAAAAAAAATAAATAACAAAAATAAATAATTGAAACTCAAAAAATTGTTCCGGTTTTTCATTGTTTCTAAATGAAATTTTTACTATAATAAATTCTCTATTAGTTTGAAAAAAAATAAAATAATTACATCATATTTCACGAAGAATTTACGAAACAAAATATTGTGTTAGTTTTTTTTTTTTTTGTTGTTTCACATGAATTATTTTTTACACAATACAGTATTTACGGTGGTTTTCGAAAGTATTTTCCAATAAATTATACACAGAGAGAAAGATACAGTGTAAAAAATGAATTGAACAAAAGAATTTCTGATACTATTCCAATAACGATACGTATTTGAGTTAAACAACGTAAATTTTAATCCGCATATATACATAAGGGTGCTTTTTTAGGAAACGACTATTTTTTTTTTTCAACTCCCCATTGAAAATATTGTAGTAGACGTCGAAAAAAGAATCCTGTCCAATTTTTAGCTCTTAATTTCAATTCTAAGTACTCGCACTCTTCTTTTTAAGTTTTCCCATGCTAAAAGCATGTAAATATTACTAATTTTTCTTTAGCCGCGCACAACTCAGTCGCATTTCAATGGATTTTTCTCATCCAAGACTCATTTGACAGAGAATTTAATGTTCTTCAAAAGTACCCATGATAGTTTAATTGATTTGAAAATATTGAACTTGACATTTTGTTAGAATTTTATATTTCAAAAAATCAAAGTCCTTATATCTTTCGAAATAATGGTTTGAGAGACTTTATTCATTGGACTTTTTTGTAGAGAAATAAATTTCCTACAAAATTGTCAAGAAGTTTTTTTCTCCAAGTCCAACTGTTTATTCGCCCACAGTGAGAAAGAAGAATTATGCATAAAATCGACTTTGAAGGCTCACACAGGTGCAGCGGTTGAAACCACAGTCAAACTACCTGAGGCACTTTTGAAGAACACTAAATTCTCTGTAAAATGACTCTTGGATGAGAACAATCCATCGAAATACGGCTAAGTTGTGCGCGGCGAAAGAAAAATTCGTAATGTTTACGTGTTTTTAGCATGGGAAAACTTAAAAAGAAAAGTGCGAGTATACTTAGAATTGGAATTAAGAGCTAAAAATTGGACAGGATTCCTTTTTTGACGTCTACTACAAGATTTTTAATGTGGAGTTGAAAAAAAAAAAAATAGTCGTTCCAAAAAAAGCACCCTAATATACATATGACCTAATATCTTTCAATCAATTTTATTAAACGATGAAAAAATCGTCTCATTTTTTTTGCACACCCTTCGTCACAAGACTCATCCTTTCTTATAACTCTGTATTCCCACCGTATATCGCATGTCCGAAAGGTCCAAGGCTCTGGGGTTGGACACCGATAAGCCAGAAACAGCTCTCTGTCTGTCCACGTCTTTCTATCGTATAGTACGTCGAGGGTGCCGTTGGCTCTCCAGGAGTTTGGCGTAAGGGCGCAGCAGTTCTCTGTGTGTCACCGAGAAGCAACAAGTTGCCTCTATCCGAGGACCACCCGCTGCTTGCCTGCCTGCCTGCCTGCCTGCCTGCCTGACTGCCTGACTGCCTGACTGCCTGCCTGCCTACCTACACCAACCCCCTCGAAACCTCCCGCAGATCTCCTCTACCATTAAATCATTTTTAAACGTCCTCACGATCACGCGGGTCGACTTTTATTCGAACGATAAAAGTTAAAGCCACCAGAAACCATTAATTTCATTTTTCAGACAGATTTGTTTCCCTTCGAAGATCCGGGGAATAGAAAAAAAAAAAAAAAAAAACAGAAAACCTTACCCCAAATCTAGGGAACTCTGGGGAGATTTACTTTGGCTTCAACTGATTTTTTTGTTTTTCCTTTTTTTTTTCCCCCACACAACTCAACCTCGTCCCGATTATAGTCACTCAAAATGTTTATAAGTCTGTGTTGATGTTATTTTATAGATTTTAGAAAGCTTTTTTTTTTTTGGGTCGGATTATCAATTTCTATCCTTTTTGTAATGAAGAATTTTTTCAAAAATCTTAACTTTATCAACTTTTTCGCAAGTAAATTGTTTAGAATTTGACCAAATTTTTGGCTAAAATCAGAATCGTGCATCAGGGTTCAAAAAAAATAAATAAAAAGCTCGGAATCAAATTAATTTAACTATAAGATTGCGTGACGTTAAAGAAATAAATTTTACTATGAAGAAGTTTCTTCTTTAATATATAATAGAAAAAAAAAAAAATTAATAAATTAATAAATAAAATAAAATCTAACTATTATGACTATAAGAAATATGAAAAATATGACAATATTTTTCACCCTCAACTTTTTTAACCCCTCTTTGTAAATAAGTTACGTTGAGCAGCTTTCATACAGGCATTTCGGTTGAAATTGTTGATTGGTAACACGGAAGGGGATGAAACTATTTCCGGAATTCTAGTAGCTCTCGTTCTCGCTTTGGTCAGAAAGAGATAACGTGAGAGAGAGAGAGAGAGCTAGAAGGTTGAGAGGTGGGCAGTAGTTAGAGTTTGCTGGTGGCCACTCCTGGCCCTCAATAACAGTAAAGCTCTCGGCTGACTGTCAGCGGCGACCCTCTCGACCTCGAACCAGACCTCGACACGAGGACATCGTGACCACCGTTTGCCCAACGCTGCAGGACCAGTTGACGAAGCAATTGATTGATTGATTGATTGATTGATTGATTGATGGATTGATTGATTGATTGATTGTTTGTTAGGGCATCTCTCGGCCACTCTCAGCCTTCAACAACCCCCAAAATATTACCATGGCTGTTAGGCAGGTAGCCAGATACTCACTTTAATCATACCTTTGCTTTTACCTTCAAACCTTCAAACCTTCGAACCTTCGAACCTTCGAGTGTGTATAGATCCGTACACCTCCGCAATACGGGTATTTGTAAATAGTAAGTATAACTGTGTATATGTAACTATATACATATATGCATAGAGTGGCAAAGGGTTGAGAGGCTGGGGTAAACCCAGGGCCAACATTCTACCAACAACTCTCCGCGTCCTCAAACAATGATTGACGTTACCACAAAATTGCCCTCGTGTAAGCTTGCCTGTAAACACCAACAGGGTATATAGTATCGCGGTCGACAGGGACCTCCAAGGACCCAAAGGACTTTGAAGGATCAAACCGTGGGCCTCCTACTTACTCACTCACGTCAAACTCCTTAATTGACAACTATATACACGACTTTTTTTTTTCATCTTTATTTTACCAACAGTCTTAGATCTTAATCTTATAGTTAATTAGATGGTAAAAATTGTACATCGTACGAATAACTCTTATATATTACATAAAGCTCCTATGAAACTGTTGAGGAAATGAATTTCCTCCTTTTCATTGACAATGAAGAAGGATCGTTAATCCACATTCTACTACAGCTTGTCAGGGTTTATAATCCACCCCTTTAATGATATACAATGGCGATACGTCAAAGAGACGATAATAATCAGATCATAAATTGTGTTAATTAATTAATCAAGAGTGTCCTATTCGGCCGAAGATCTTTACGGTTTTATACTTTCGGAGATTTTCAAAATCCCCTTGAGAATGTATCTATATATACCACACGAAGGGGGCGGGGGGGGGGGTAAAATGTTACGAGCGTTCAGTTTCAATTGTCGAGGCTGCAAACTCGAGCGGCTAATTACTGTTAATTACTATTAACGGGTACCAACCCAATTCTACTCTAGAAAATTAATTTCAACCCCCATTCGGTTTTCGTTTTGATTGTTTAACTCGGTTCAAGTTATTACATCATACGATCTAATCATCTTTTTTTTTTTTTTTTTTTTTTTGCTTCATTAATTTTTTTCACTGAAATTTTCTCAACCCCTCTCGAACGGTTAAACAAACCCTTATTCTTTATAGACTAAGTAATTTTGTTCATACTGCGTGCAATAGACAGACTCGATCTACAGTCTGATCTTTTTGCAATTGGTAAACCGTATTGCGAATCTTCGCAGCCCTCTAACTCGGCAGTTTACAGTTCGTATAACTGTTAAAACTTCGTCTTTATACTATATACTCGGCCGCAACTTGAGTAAAGAGTACTTTTAACAAAGTCTAGTCGGTTCTGGTAAGGTAAAGATTTTCTAAGGTAGTATAGGAGGATAAAATTCTTCAAATAACTCCATTCTTTAATACCTTATTTTCGTTGGTTCGATTAAATATTTTGAATTTCAACGTCGGATAAACTAAGCACCGGAGAATCTAGATCTCTAGAATTGAACAATTTCCAATTCTCTTACTTTATACAACTGACGATTCAAAGGTATTCGTAAATTGTTTCTCTGCAGTTTCTATACTAGATAGAATCCTAGGCCAAATACCATACAACAAACGAACGAACGAACGAACGAACGGTCGTTAACGTGCGAAAGCTTTCAGTATTACTAAACTTTTCAGTTTTCGTACAAACTTCTACTATATATAAAATTAATTCATTAATTATTTTATATATATATATATTATATCGAGATCATTATTTTTATAATTAGATTATAAATCTAATTAATTCAAATTAACGTTGAGTTTGGATATTTCGTATAGCTGTAGTTTACTCATAACCATATTGCAAATATATCTATTTTCGGAAACCACTAAGGGTAAGTATATAGATTGAAGTATTCCTGTGGTTTAGATGCGTAAAGCCACCCTGTGTCGTGGACACGGGTGCATTAGACTGACAGAACGTCGGCTAATGCGTTGAAGGTAGAATAGGTAGACAGGTAGGTATAGATTATGGTTACACTGTGCAGACTGGGGTTAATGCATCAACATCAAAGTGAGTCCTTGGTTGGATACAATAATTGCACTCAACCCTCATCCAGTGATCCCCTAGTCGTGGTTTGGAGGATGTAAAATCGGGGGTAGGTATGGGAGCTGGGGGTGAGAGAGAGAGAGAGAGAGAGAGAGAAAAAGAGAGAAAGATAGTAAGAGAGGAAGAGAAAGAGAGAGTGAGGTATATGGGTGGACCCAGCGGGGTTCTAGCACCGACCCGCGAAAGCTCGTATATTACATTCTTCTGCGTTCACCCAGTCAGCCGTTAATTTAAAAACTATGTGGCTAACGGATGCCCTTTATATGCGAGACCTCGTTTCGGTCGGTTTAAAAAGCGAGAAATAAAAATAAAAATAAACATAAAAATAAAAATAAAAATAAAAATAAAAAATGAAAATGGAAGAAAAAAAGAAAGAAAAAAACAGGAGAATATAAAAACGATGTAAAATACTTCCAGGTGGTGAAACGTGACGGATTCTTTTGTGTATAAGCCATTTTTTTTTATCATGGAACGTTTAACCAACACATTTAGATCGGAAGGACAATTATGTATTACATTAGGGTGGTTTCATTCCATTTTACTTCTGCAATTGATTTTATTTTTACGAAATAGCAATGAACTTATATGAAATGAATTATAACGTCTGATATAACATACGCAGATTTTTTTTTCATAATCAAATTCGATCAATTTTTTTCCCTCTTTGTTGAAATATATAGCTGATTTTAAAATCACTTTAATTCAATATTTGATAGTATAGAAATATCTAGATGGAAATATATTCATCTCTCTATCATGTTATGTGGCTAAATTACTGCTTCAATATCCCACTCCGTTTTCACGTATTGGTCGCAATCGAACTGTACATACATAGTATATAGAAGAATATCGGGTAAATTGGAAATTGTTCGTTTTGGACAAGCACATGGTTGTCTAGTAGAAGTATATTTATCCCCGGCTAGGGTAGATGTGAAACGATTTTTATCACCGGATGATATAAAAATTACATTTTATATATTAATGCCTGATGTAATAAAAGTAAATGAAAACGAAAAATGAAGAAATAAGAAAAATAAAAAAATTGTCAGTAATCGAGATCTTTCTATTCTTTATGAATTTTTCTCGTGGGAATCCTGGCCACGTGGTATCATGAGAAACTTGTCGTTGAAAGAAATCGTGAGAATCGGGATTACCAGGATATCACAGGTACCTTACCTACCTATCCTGCACACTGGATCAGACACATCCTGCAGTCTTTCTCAATAGCGTTGGGGCAGTTTTAGCCAGGTTGAGTGGCCGTTATATGGGGTTCTAAGCATTTTGATTCTGCTGACCGCTGCAGCAAACCTACCCTCCGCGCAATCCCCCTTCCGGCTACGTGGCCAGCCTCGCAATTGTAACCCCCAGACCGATCCTAAAGACCTGGGGCTCGTCCAGGCTCTGGTAGTCAGCGTTCGTCCAGTTATATAGCGTCATATTGACACCTTTCTCATTTCACGGGTATTTTACCGTATTCCAGGGTGTGTGTGAGAAAAGTCAAAAAATTTCGATTCTTCAATCTAGAAAAGAATTGAAGAAGAAGAAGAAGAAAGAAAAAACGCAACACAACGGAAAAAAAATAAAAATTGTTATCTCGTCTTCCGAATCGGGATAAATTTTTATTTGATATACGAGTCTATATACCTATGTTTTCCGTTAGTTTTACCCTATACGCAAATATCAGACGAAGAGAGTAGGTATATGGAATATAAAGTAAGTTATAGCCGAGGTTTGTTACTGGAGATCTTTGAGAATTCTTTGCGAATTCTTTACCATCTATCTCTCTGGGTTTTCCGGATTTTTTCCCTTTTCCTTTTTCCTTTTTTTCTCTTTCTTTCTTCCTTTCTTTCTTTTTTTTATTTCCTTCTTTTTTGACGCACGACCGACGCCCGGATACCTCGGACGGCGTCCTGGTAGAATCGCGTGATCGGAAACTAGAACGATCTCAGGTGAGGTGAACTTCTAGTTGGGTTAAAAAAAAGGAAAAAAGGGGGTTCAAGTTCTCAGTTCCAGCCTAGGGGTTGCAGCTTAATTTTTTTCTCTCTTCTTTTTACCTTTTCATCCCTTCCTCCTATACCTGTACTCTTTTTTTTTTACTCCCTTACTCAAAAGAATCGGGTTCGCGTCGCAACCAGTTCGCGAATAAAGCTATTGATTTAAAATATCCTCTTCCACTTTCATCCTGGTAATAAATTTTCACGGGGCTTGGTACGGGGAACTTTTGATCGCTGTTAAGGACGGACTGGGAACCGGGTTGGACGACGACGACGACGACGACGAGGACGACGATGACGAAGAGCCAGAGGGATGGGATAGAATTTTGAATGTATGTACCCACCTCTCCATCCCCCTCGCTGCTCGCTGTTTGCTCAACTCGATTTATAAGTAAAACCACAAATCCATCGTTCCTGATCCAAGTCCTAGCCTTACTTTGGTTGATATCACTTTTTTTTTTCTCTCTCTCTCTCTCTCTCGTTGAGACCTTGCCGAAGATTTTATATCCTCTCTTCATCCCCCCCCCCCCATTCGAAATATAAAACCAACTCCATCAATTCTCGATCTTTAAAAAGGAATTCTTTCACAAGGAAAATGAAAAATAGTAAAAAAAAAAAAAAAAAAAAACAAGGGATGATGATAATAATAATAATAATAATAAAAATGTACGTACATGAAAGTGAAAAACGAGGCGTTTTATATACCTACGTAGTACATATGCGATAACGTGTGTGTGTGTGTTTAATCGATGATTTTCACCCTACAGATTTTTCTAATTTTTATATTGCTAAAATTACCAGCTACCCTTTCGACGGCCCCACCAAAGGCTGGTTAATTTCAGTAGCAGAAAGAAAAATATTTTAATATCAAAGGATTTACGGTAAACGATTTGAAAATTTTGTCGATGATATAGGTTTTTTTTTTTTTTTTTTTTTTCTTCTCATGAAAATGGAAATGAAAGAAATTTATGGTGCAGGTATAACCGAAGGTAAAATTAGGTAAAGAGAAAGGTGATTTTCATAGCTTGAACTGGGACACACATATATTATTAATATATATACATATATATATATACCAGGATACTTTTACTTTATGTTTGAGACCTGTACAGCCGGCTTTTGACAGGTCTAAAATAATAACGAGATTGAATATTCAGTAAGGCGTTAGCCCCGGTTTAAGTCCTGGTATAGTAACGCAAGGCAACCTTTCTGCCAACCACCTGTAGGGGGGATTGGAAGTAAAGAGGCTCGTCACGTTTTGTCCAATTAATTCGAGCGCTGCTTTTGTCGTTGGAGAGAGGACAATTCGTTGCGTTCAGAAGGAAAGAAGAAGAAGAAGAAAGAAAGAAAGAAAGAAAGAAAGAAAAAAAAAGAATAAAAAAAAAAGGAAAAAAAAAATTTTATCCCAGAGCTCGAGGAAACGGAAGAGACACAGTAAAACGGGGGTTTAGCTAGCTAGAGGATATGAGGGAGAGATGAAAAATATCTACGAACCTAGTGAAAGAAAACTCTGTACGGGTGTTGTAATACAGCGTTAGGTATGGCTGACGCGTACAAAGATGTACCTATTGACGTCAGCTACACTCCCTCGAGACAACGCTAGTCTTCTTCTGCACACCTACGTGTCCGCGAATACCTATGAATAGGTACATACGTGAAAGAAGTTTTCGCGTAGGATGAAATAAGAGCGAGATCGAAAATTGTTGAAAAAAAAAATAAAATAAAATAAAAAAATAAAAAAAATAAGGTATATCTATAGAGAGAACCATCTCTAGCTGGCTCTTAACCACTCTACAGTATCTGCACGTACCCTCTAGCCTCCTACACGAAGGAAAGTACCTATCTACCCACCTGCACCCCTCCGAACTCTACGTACAGAGTACCTTAAGCGAACTAGAATTCCAAATATATATATATATATATATATATATATATATATATATCTACTCAACAGTTCTGTACCTCACTACAGATCTTTGCTACCCACCCCCTATGGCCTATGGGGGTGATCTTTAAATCTGAAAAAGTAATTCTCAAGGCCAAACAACATACTTTGGGTACCCTCAGAGGGTGAAATCACATCCGGTGTTGAAAGTTAGGTATTAAGTAAGAATAAGAAGACATCTGTTGGATTTTTATTCTTACGTGTTATAGGTATGGTGTTATTGTTTTTTTTTTTTTTATACACGGGGGCGATAATTATTCACGATTTTAATTACTCGTCTAGAGATTAATTAAAATCGATCACTGATCTGAATTAATTGAAGTATTCAATTCGATGCAATCATATCTGAATAATAATAATGAAGAATAAAAATTAACTTTTCTTTTCATATTTTCTTTTTCTTTTTCTTTTTTTTTTTTTTATGAAGAAGATGCTGGTCTCTGATCTCTGCTATAATAAAAAAAAAAAAAAAACTGATTACGATTGATAAATCAATGATTAAATTCTGACGTCTAACGAAAGAACCGGACACAGTGGACCAAAGAGTATTTCTCTGTCAAGTGTTAAAGTAACGTTTGCCAAGATGCGATCTAGCGACGTTGTGAGGGCAACGTCGACGTTACTACCAGGGTAAAGGGGTCTCAGTCTGACAGCTTCCATCCTGCATCACAATACTTCTCCAATTTCCTGGGCAGAAGTTACGGGACACATTCCATCACAACGTCACGGGAACAAAGCTGCCTTCCGTCCCCATCTCTCCCTCTCTCTCTCTCTCTCGCTCTCTTTCACCTCTTCACTTTTCCTTAGCTGAAACCCCTCACCGAGTCCTTGAAGTCCTCTCAAGAAGCTTCTTCTCTTCAGTTCTCTCACACTCTCTATGCTGTGTTTCTCTCGTCTCACACAGTTTTGCCCCCCCGATCTCGAAACTTCCACTTCGTCCTTCTTATCCCGTAGGTAAGTATGAAAGCGGAAGGAATAAAAGAGGAAGGAGAGAGAGGAAATAGAGAGACTAGAAACTCGCTTCTAATGGGATGCACTTACTTTGAACAACCCGCTGAGAATCGAACGAATCTAGAACCTGACTACCCCGATAATGTTGATTTGACGAGCTTCGCTCGATTTCGCTACTTATTGACCGTCTTTTACGTCGTTAACTTTAAGCGAGATATCGTTCAGGGATTCAGGATCTTCACTCCATATATGTAATACATACATATATAAATACATAGATATAGATATAGATACATATATATATATATATTGAACGTATACCCCCTTTACCTTAAGTAACTCTCAAGATTGAATAACTTTACTCTCGAATACGTTCTGCTGCCCGGTAGCTAAACCAAACCTATACACATACATATATACACATGTATACAAGTACATGTATGTAGTATATACAAGAATTCACTAGCTCTGAACTCAACAGGTCGCGATGGATCATCGCTGTCACATCTACCTAGTAGTCAAGTCTTTTCACTGGCCAGACGCGCCCGCCCCATGCAATCCTTACTACTGCTACTTTTACTCGTACCCCTCGTTATCGTTTACAGCTTTAACGATTATAGAGAGAAAAAAAAATAAAAAAAAATAAAAAACACCATTAAATAAATAAAATCACCATTCGATCAGTTTTATTCCTATAAAGATTTACAGCTGCTATTGCGGTGATAAGAAGAAGAAGAAAAAAAAGCACTAATCCGATTCGATGGAAGAAACATTTTGCGTTCATTTCAGGAAAATTCTGAAAATAATTTTGAAAACTGATGAAATTTGATTAGAAAAAATTATGTAACGAAGTGGAGATTTGATGAAAGAATAAAAAAGAAAAAAAATTTGTTCAGTTTTTTTCACCTGTATATGTATAAGGTGTTTTAATTTTATAGCTTATGGGGATGGATTTTAGAGCTTGATATATATGTACCCACGTACTCGTCGAGGGGGGGGGGGGGGGCAGGGGTCTAAGACGTTTTGAGGCAAGGTTATATTACCGTAGTTAACGAAGAGCCGTTACTTTGAGAAGGGCGAGTTGCGTATACCAGTTACCTAGCGCCACTTTACTTTTAGCTGCGAGTAGAAATTTATAAACATGGGAACGTTACCTTGGGTTTATAACAAGGGTAACCCTAGGTTGTTACCACAACGGGGGTAAATCTGGTTTCTCCCTCTTATATACATGACTAAACCAACCGATGTTACACTCACTTCTGTAGTACATACAGTGTGGTATGTACTACCTTCGTATTACAGGCACCTATATATATATATATACCTTTCCAGAAACAAGGTCGAATTTAATCCTGAAATGTATAAATAATTGAAACTCTTTAAAGGTGGAAAAAAATTACTTTGAATAAATTTTAAACGCGCTTCTTATAGGCGTATATAATGTGTTTTTTTTTTTTCAAATTTTTCAAATTTTTCTAATCTTCTTCTTATCAAATTTAAATTAATAATAAATTCTCAGCCGAAAATAATCGTGTGTATCCTAAATAATTGTTCAGAGAATCTTAACTAGCGATGAAAATTAGAGATAAAAATTAACTCAGTAGTTATACGTTCAATATAATTGGAATAAATAAATAAATGTTAATTTTTTATCCTCAATCAACAGGTACGCAAATTTAAATAACCAAAGTAAGTGTATGGCGCGTATTAATATGTGATAACTATGAAGAGATGTATTGAAAAGCATTTTTCTTTTTTCTTTTATTATTATCTACTATACTAACCTTTTTTTTTTTACTTTTAGGTTTTTATATCGCATAACTAAAACAGTCGGTCTAAATATGATTTTTTCACCCATAAAAGGTGATCATATTTCGAAATGACCGTTTTATTATACAACAAACTCGATATTTTAGTTCGGGTTGTAGTACGTGGTCAGATTATATATTTCTATACAGTTAGAAATCGCGACAATAGAATACCGAATTGTGTTTTATTTTATTTTATTTTATTTTATTCTATTTTTACTTATAAAATAAATACTATATGATCGGTGATTTTGGAAACAGAGAGAAAAACAATTTCCTGAAATAATAATAATAATAATAATGATAAAAAAAAAAAAAGGAAAAATGAAGGAAAAAATCACCCTTTGTTTTAAAAGGATCTTACTAATCCGGCTAAGATAAGCCCCAGGAAAGCTGGTCCTTTTTATATCTTGAAGCACGTAGGTATAAGTATGTTTGGTAAGATGCCGAAGGCGCAGGACCGTCTTCGTTAGTGTTTCTCAGTAAGTTAAGAACGCTTGGTAATGCAAGGGAAGCTGCATTAATTCCGCATTAGCTAACCCGTAAGATAGTCCGTTGGCGTTTGCAGAATCGCCCGTTGAATACCGGAGTGGAAAACGGAAAACGGAAAACGGAGAACTGAGAATAGAGAATTGAGAACTGGGAACTGGGAACGTATAGAACAGAGAACGGGAAAATCGCCGAGCGAGGTATCCGCGCACATGAAGCCGAAAGCTTATAGCTTCTTCTCTCGCGTACCTATACTTTGGTTCAAGGAGGAATTCGACTCACAGAAGGGATGTTAAAAGAGAATAACGGGAAGAGGAACAGGAGCGAGAACGCATTCAATTTGCTCAGGTGTTCTTGTCGCAGCCTCAATATTCAAAATACCCATTTCCCAACAACGTAAATTCACTTTTATTGTATCGATCGTTTAGTCGGTAGTGTTCAATCCAGTTTTCCTACGTGGTCGTAAACATTGCTTTACAAAACAGCCTAAGATTCAAATTTACTTATACCTACCAGCTGATGTATTTTATTGAAAGAAATAAATTCGATTTTCAAATTAGTATATCTGCGTCTCTCAATTTCGTAGATATTTTTTTTCTTTATCATTCCCAAAGGAAGGAAGAAGGAAATGAAGGAAGGAAGTACTTGGTTTCATATACAATATACATGGCTTAATTGAACCACAAAATAATTCATTTTACTAAAGTGATTAATAATTAACCGTTGTTTCGCAATTTATTCTGTTACCAATCGTTATCAGAATCGTGCTGATTCAAAGTTTCTAATTAATAAACGTTAAACTCGAGAGTATATTTCAATTCATTAAACAAGATCGATCAGTTTCACTCATCAATATTTTTCTATCACAGAATTAAATTAATCACGTTTGTCTGACCACACCGTGACCTGTACTACTGTGATCAACGTGGATACAAAGCTCGGGTAATAAAGGCGAGAATCTAAACGATTCTAATTTATGCACAGGGTGTTTAATCCAATTTGGGTAATTAACGATATCCCACAAACATTTCGAGGTGTAAATTAACCAGGAATTTAGATTCGAATAAGGTTCGATTTTTGCTTTAAACGATATTTCAGATTTCGGATGACCAGAGGAAAAATTTCAACAAAAGAAAAATAATAATTCACGATGTAATCCCGATGAAACTGAATTCAGGAAAAAGGATGATATAATGTACGAACTACTGCATACTTGTCTCTTTTAAGGGATGTAAAAGATAGACTCGTATATGACGGTGAAGGCAACAAATGAAAATGTAATTTTCCACGCTGTTGATAGCCCAATAAAGTATAAAGTATAAAAGTTTAACATCTACGGAATTCTGAGGTATGGTGTATGCCAACCACCTATGGTTAAACCTTGTTGAAATTGCAAAGAGACTTTAGAGTTGAAGACGAAGTGCTATGGCAAGAGTCAAAGGAAGCAAAGGCGACCTCAACGGAGAAGATATTTTAATGGAAGTTTGAACTTGAGATATTTTCTTGGACGTGTTCTCAAGGCTGGTAAGAAGAAGAAGAAGAAGAAGAAGGAGAAGAAGAAGAAGAAGAAGACTGAGATGGAAATGGAGATGGAGGCGGGGGTGTAGTTCGACGAAGCGTTCATAATGAGATGTTAATGGAGAAGCCGTAAAAAAAAGTTGAACGTCACGTCACGGGTATCGACAGGTCTTTGGTACCAGTATAAACCTACAGCTACTACCCCAAGGCGGAGATTCTTCCTCGTAAGCACCACCACCACCACCACCACCACCACCATCACCATCACCACCGCCACCGTCTCCCGTACCTCTTACACGTATTATATTTCTGACACCCCCGTGTTACCGTTATAATATATAATCTAGTTTTCTCCTCATTGCAACAGACGTCAGAAAAATGTCCCCCCGATCGGAACGACCTTTTTCATTTTTCTTCTTATTTTAGTATTAATTTTGTAATTTTTTCTTTTCTTCTGTTTTTTCTTTTTTTTTTTTTTCTCCATCACCAAAACCTTCTTTACTCAACACGGCTAATGACCAACTCATTAACTTTTCTATTAAAATAAAATAACGAGATTACAATATATCACTCTCATTCTCTCATCAGGGTGTAAATTTATATCGTATATAAAACAGCCTTAAAAGCTTCGTCAATGATATAAAAGCGATTTTATTAGAAAAAAATAAAATAAATTAGAAGCTATTTTTTTAGTCGTTTCTTTACTTTATTTTCTTTTTTTGGTTTTTTGTGACAATGATTCTGCAGTGAACTGTCTGCAGGATCGCAGATTTTTATTTTTTTTTCATTTTGTTCCTGATGCGAGCTGACGCAGTCCCACTTTATAAAGTCTTCGCCATAGAATCCTAATCCTGATTTTTCCATCCCATACTCGGCGTCGATCGGGGCTTAACGTGCCACAAAATCAAACGCCGGGATAAAACCATTACCATCTCGATTCCCGCCTTTCGACTTTCTACTCCTCGTTCCTATAGAATGGGAAGAAAAAGAAAAGGAACAAGAATAAGGAAAAAAGAAAGAAAGAAAGAAAGAAAAAAAAAAACAGAGCAAACCCCCGATCCAACGAAGAAAGAAGGGAAATGAGAAAGAAGGCAAAGGCATGGCAATGAATTTACTTCGGCCCTCGTAGAACCTAGCTGCCGAATAGAATGAAACCAAAAAAAAAATAGAAAAAAAATAGAAAAAAAGAAAATAAAAAACAACGATCGAAAGAGAAAGAAAGATAAAGATATAAAATAAAATCGAAAAGTATTGTCTCTCGTGTCTGCCTTTCTGCCTTTCTAGGTATCTACCTACCTACCTACCTACCTACCTACCTACCTACATACCCCATACGGAAAAGGTATATGTGGTAAAGGGGTAGGGTAAGAGCAGATAGTATAGCATATATAGCAAGGGTGAGGGTGAGCCTCTGCTGACGCTCGACTATCTGTTTTGCATTCTGCGAACGGGTGGTAAATGGGTGGCGAACGAAGCGACCTGGAGGTCTCGAGTTTGGGATGTGGAGGATGAGGAGGGATGAGGAGGGATGAGGGTGAGAAGGATGAGAAGGGGGGGGGGGGGGGGGGGGGGGCAGGGGGAAAGGGGGTAGATAACGGATACGCGAATGCAAATTACAGTTAACCCCATCAGCCTCTTTTTGTTCTCTTGTCCGGGACCGGGGAGGGATGGATCGCTTTTACTCCGTGCGGTAAAGGCGCGGTTCTACGGTTACCGCCGCGCGTTATATCCGTCGATACGTAACCGTGGAAAGAATATACCTGCTTTATATACATATATATATTCATATACACCAATGTAAACCCTGTAAACCCATACAGTTCACCTCTCCAAGTGATGAATATATTTTAATAAAAAAATTCAACGAATTAAACAATTATGTATACGACGAGGAGAAGTAAGTCGTATTATATTATTATTATTCGAGGATGCCGCGGAAAGTTACTTTATCAAATCTCTAAATTGGTCAAAATTAAAGAAAAAAAAAAAAAAGAAAACTAACTAACTTTTCCTTATTATTCCTTCGCCATATATATATATATATATAGATATTTATATATAAAAGTATATAAATAAAAATTTATAACAACCCTTATGACTTGTGGTAAATGAATAAAAATCGAAAACTAAACTTTATCGACAGAAATGTATTTCTTTTTCTTCTTCTTCTTCTTCGTTTTCGTTTTTCTTTTTCTTTCTTCTTCTTCTCCACGTCTTGGAAAGAAGGATGCTTCTTATTTTTACAAATGTGACGCGCGTTTATTGGCTTCAAACGTTATTGTATTTTTGAACTTTGTGTGATATAGGTAAACATCCGTGAGACATGTAAAATTTCTTTTTTTCTAAGAAACAATCATCCACGTTTTCCGTCTCGTTTACTCAATTTGTATTCTGTACGTTATAGGTATATAGGTATATAGGTATATAAGTATATTCTCGCTTTTCAACATATATATTTCAAAAAAGTTTTCCTATTCTTATTTATTTTTTTCCAGCAACAAGACGACGAGACAATCGAAGAAGATGAGGTTGCCGAGTAGATAGAAGAACTCACAGGTTCAGAGGCACACAATGCTTAGCCGACTCGCTGTATTTCTTCTTTACGTTCTGTACGCGCCCATTGGTAAGCAAGATATTATTAATATAAATTTAATTTAATATAAATAAATATGCAAAAGAAAAAAAAAAAAAGAAAATATATGATTCTTTCACACGGTTATGGAGAATATACATCGTGAAATGAACAATTTCGCGATTTTTTTTTTTTTTTTTTTTTTCCATTCAAAGAAATAAAATCGTCGTTTTTTTATCAACCGATTTGAACGAAATCGAATCTATAGGAAAATCATTATCTAGGTATGTATTGTGAGAATAAAGTTTCGGAATTCAAAAAAGCTACGTGAATATATTTGAACCACGTGTAACAAATGAGAAAACAAAAAAAACGTTTGAATTGAAAAACTCAAATCTGTGATGCAAGAAGCATTTGGATTATATATATTTCAAATATTGAGCTTTCGAATAGAAGCTCAAATTCAGTCACAAATTTCAAATTCTTTGGTTTCAACTTTTCTATGACATATTATGATAGCCTCGGGCTGAAGTTCAGAAATTTAAAAGTTTTCCGAGGGGTCAGAAAAAAAAAAAAAAAATTCTCGATTCGTTTTAGACGATTTAAAATTTTCAGAAAAAACTTTCAAGTTTAAACCATTGAAATCCCCCATAAGTATGGAATGCAGAAAGTTCAGATCCCCAAAATCCTAAAGATCTGGAAATTTTTTTTGTCCATTTCTCATGATGTGAAGAGAAAAAAAAAAATATATTTTCATATTATAATCGGGATCATCCTTACGGGAAAAAACCCATATTGTCAATTTCAATCGATAACTTGACTTTGTCTAAAAATTAAAATACCAATACGATTGATTTGATCACTCATTGATTTCGATACGACGAATGAATGATGAATTTTTAATTTTCTGGGAATTTGGTATCTCTTTAGCTTTCGAAATTTCGAACCCCCCCGTCGGTGTTCTTCGTTCGAAAGTTTTTTTCGAATCGGTTATATAAACTTACGGAGAATGACACTTCCTGAAAAGCTCTGACTCGGTAATATTGAAATTGGAATTTTTTTTTTTTTTTGGAATACCGAACATCATCCCCGAACCCCAACCAACCCCATATCGATATCAAATTTATGAATATGATTTAAAGGGATTGATTAAATTCGTCTGTACCTCTAGGCTTCCTTTTAACTATATGTAAGATCACTATTCTGCGCACTACATAATATTGAAAATTGGCTGGCAGGTAGCGAGTGAATTGTATAGGAGAATTGTAAATGTAGAGTTAGGTATCCAGCAGTGTCAGGACCAGATATAGCGGTGAACCATGCCAAATACCTATATCTCCCTAGGGTTGACCAACTTCTGAAGCCGATGTTTATTCGCTCGAGCGAGTGCATTTGTCATCCGTTTAATTTATTACTTCCGGTCCTCTGGGGCTTACCCCTCGACAACTCGTCGGCTCCAGATTCCAACCCCCGCACCCCGAATAAAATGAAATTTCGCATAATTACTAACCACAGATAGTATATCTATATAAAGAAATAATAAATATATATAATATCGCTATTGAATTATAAATACAATTTTTTTTTTTAATTTTTCTTTTATATATATATATATATATATATATATATATATTGAGAAATGTACTAACTTCAAACTCAGCTTACTCTAAGAGATAACTGTTATTGATAATAATTCAACAAATAATAAAGACGAGATATATACAAGTAGTATAGCTGATGGTCTTGGCTATACCAAGGAATTATTGTTTCGTATCTTATCTGAAACACAACGGGATGTTTCCGGGCTAATTGTTCCCTGTTATATTTCCCCGTTATATTTCCTATATATATATATATATATATATACAACTTATATCTCGTGAAAATGCGATAATTTACTCGTTCTTCTCTTCTCAAGGATTTGTACCTAACTTTCTTGAACGGATAATCGGATCAACCAGTCCTGCAGAACTAAACCCTCCCCTGTATTTTTTTTTTTCTTTTTTCTTTCTATATCTTCTAATTTTCTTTTTATACTTTTACTTAATCGTCTTTTGTTTTAATATTAATTATTAAATTATAATAATTTTATACCAAATAATTAAATCAAACTAAATTTAATCAACAAATTAAATCAACAAATATGAATTTTCTTTATAAATAGACAGACATTATATCTAGGTATATTAGAGACGTCGTGATTACATGGGTTCTGTATTAAATTTATATACCTGTATATGGTAGGAGGTCCTTTCGAGTACCTTGACTGGAAATATCTACATACATATATATATATATATATACATTGGTAAAGCAGGCGTCGGAGGCACCTGACGCGTCATCAAGGAACCACAAGCCAGTGAACTGATGTGTGTAATACATATGTGTCCACAAATGTTAGCTATAGATATACATATGTATTGGTGTATATATATGTATGAATTTTCGTGGCACAAATCGATTTGTCAAATGCACCTAGGAGTAGACCTAGAGCAAGACCAATTCACTATGTGCGAGGCGGTAATTAGAGTAATTACAAGTAATTACATCCCGAAGTATACATATACCCATATATTTATATATATATATATACGACGGTGTTTCTCGTTAGGTTAATTAAAACCTGAGAAGGGACAGATCAAAAGCTTGTACAAATATCTATATTTATCAGTCAATTTAGTCTGACACGTTATAGTGACTCAGATTACAGAATTAACGAGTATCTTCAAAAAACGAGGAAAAGAATTAGTAATGAAATATCCAGGTTTTAATTTATATCTCATTTCAATTCTGAGCGTCTCAATTATACTATGTCTGAAAATAATTACATAATTAAATGGAACAAGGTTGAAATAGAAAAAAATAAATAAAATTAAGAAAAAAATCAGTGTTTCTATATTTGAAGGAATAAAAAAAGTTCTAAGTACATTGAGAAGTATAGAAGTAGAAGAAATCAAACGAACTGAGGTAAATAATTCTGGTGAGAATAAATACACTAAATTCTTTGCATATTATATTATATAATATATATATTAGGGTGGTTCTTAAATACCAAATTGACGATTGAAGTATGGCAACCTTCAGATAAAAAATGAAAAAAAAATTATCCCCAAATATTAGATTTTTGTTTAAATTCTAACAAGTGCCTAGAGAGTCCTAAAGTTTTCCCGTTTCTTCTTTGTTTTTTCAATTTCCCTGCCTTCCTCGTGAAATTTTACTTCGGAAACGACCTTCAGAATATAAAAAAAAAAAAAATCCCATCGTAAGGGTGATAATCGAAAATTCTAATATTTTCGTATAAAATTGTGCAAAAAAAAATCAGGCTCAGGGGCTAACATCATAGACAAATTGACCGAAAAAATTTTCTTGATTTTTTTTCTATATATTGGAATTTTTTGGAGCAAAATTGACCCAACAATCGAATGGGAAGAAAAAAAAAATCATAAGATCCAATGTTATTTAAACGAGAAACTTCGAACCTCTTTAGGCATCTATTGGTATTTTTTCAAAAATCTAATATTTAGGGACAATTTTTTTTTTGATTTTTTGTCTGAAGGTTGCCATGCTTCACTCCTCGAGTTGTTATTTAAGGACCACCCTAATATATATATATATACATATTTTGTTATAACAAAATTGTCTCGAAAGTTTTGCTCATAGAAAATTAATTAGACAAGACTGTCACGAGTCTAATACCTCGCACGTTCATAGCATGACTAAATTTTGTAAAATGAAAATACACGCTTGATTTAGTCTGACGAGTGAGTGAAGAAGAGCTTTTAAATGTTATAATATGAAAAGTTATCAAGTCTTATTGCCTACTGTAAAAATCATAAAGATTTACTATTAACGTGAGACACTTTTCATCGTGTATCTAGTCACCACTTCATCGCGTTCATTTATGGCTGGATGGTTCTTACCGCGCTTCACTTCGCGGGTAGATGGCAAAGGTGAAGGAATAGAGGTACGGTGTGTTGGTTTGCGTCGATGGAGGTGGAGGTGGAGGTGGAGGTGGAGGTGGTGGTGGCGGTGGCGGTGGTGACGGGGTGGTATTTACTTGAGGGGAACTTACTTACTTATTATAGGCGAGAAAAGCGGTGGAGCGAGAGAAAACCGTGAAGAGGAAAGAGGGAAGAGAGGAAAGAGAGGAAAGAGTCTCTGCACAGCAGGTCGGTTAGGAGTTTGTAAGCGAGAATCGAGATAGCGACAGATAGGAACCACCCTTCCACCTTAAAATAAGAGATAAATTAACCCTCATAAACAAAAGTAAAAAATCGTTTATATAATTCGAAAGAATTCACGGTTTTATATTTTCCACGATGATCTTAATACGAGTATTTAATATTGCAGTGTGTGTTTGAAATAAATAAAGGATATGACGGAGTAGGTGTTTATCAGGGGTTTGTATTCACCCTCTCAAAAGTCTAAAGTTTTCGAGAGTCTTTCGAACCCTTCGCTTTAGATGGTAGAATAAGATAGGGAAAAAAAGAAGCAGGCGTGCAGTAGACAGGACAGCTTATACAATCTTGCTTGTTGTCTGGCTTCGAGGCACCACCCAGGACTCTGAGACGCGTGACACCCGCAGGAGTTTTATAAACAACCAGAGAACAGCTAGGGGAGAAGAAGAAGAAGAAGAAGAGTATGAGATGAAAAGGAAGAGAGAGGGGTAGAACGAAAGAGAAAAGGGATAACTGAAAACTGAAAACTCATCGTAATACGTAAAAAAAAAAAGGATCAATGGGGTAGTTTCGTTGCCCGATATCTGAGTATAGAAAGGATTACAAATAAACAGACATATATAATATAAGATGAAAAATACGCTAATGCATATATATAAAGTCTGTATAACGTCGCTAACAAACGGATGTGTACGTCTCTATATTATATAGAAACGGATTTTTCCCTTTGGCTTTACATCCATCTTACAATTTTAGTTATAAATCTGCAAGCTCTGACTTTGACTAGCCCCTGCAGCTTTTACCACTACGGTCTAGTCTTTTGTGCTGAAGATATCCTCCAATGTTGATAATCGATATCGAGTCGATCAGATCACCAGCTCTTTCTCTCTCTCTCTTTTTCTCTGGTCTATATCATATCTCGTTCTATATAGAACTGAATGAGAAGATTTTACGTCGATACCTAATTTTGATTTCCAAATTTCAAAAAATTTCTTAATTTCTTTGATTAGATTTTTTATTTTTTTTATTTTTATATTATATACCTATATAGTGACCGTATACATACTACCACGTTCATATAGATACATATATATATACTATATACTATAATATGTATATGAGAATAATGTGGCAGTTGGTCGACGGATGTCGACGGAGTGTGTGAGAAGGAAATGACGTAATGCAATATGTGGGGTGTCGTCTGTCGTCACCGTCGCGAGACCGAGACCTGCGTTACGTTGATAACGACCACCGCCGTTCATATTTTACGAGATGCTCATCAATAATTCATGCTGTGAATAATGTAGACCTGTTTCAACGTTACTTTATATCATATATACATTTATACTATAGGTATATACACATGTACACATATATAATATATATATATAGTATATATCTATAATATGTTGTTTTTTTTTTTTGGTTTCTGTGATAACAAAATAAATTAAACAAATTTTTTTCTACAACCACCCCCAACCCCCCTCTTTTTTTTTTTTTGATTATTGTTTTTTTTGTTTTTTTCGAATCACACTGCCCAGTGCGTATAGTATACGTTACTACATACATACACGTGCGAATGGTAACAGAAAATTTTGTCGGATCCACCCCGTAAGTCCCTACAATTTTACTGTTATCGCAGCCGAACACGGCTACCCCCACGATATATAACAAGTTTATATACATATACATTATATACCACACTCCTATATATATATATATATATCTCACCATTCGTTCGGTCTATAAACGTATTATAGTTACTTTCGCCGAATATTTACGAGCGTTTTAACAGTATAGGTATTATTATTATTTTTATTTTTTCCCTATTTTTTTTGTTTTTTTTTTGTTTTTTCTACCAAATTTCACTTCATTTATAACAGTAAAACATCGAATAGGAGGAAAAACCCGTTGATAGTTAGATACACAGGACGTGTTTATTGCTAGGAAGTAATTTTATTCACCAATTCGTCATTCGGAAAATATAAATTTTACACAAATAAAATTCTCTCCTTTCCATTACTTTCAATTATTCAAATCTCGTCAAAATTCGTTAGGGCAAAAAAAAAAGAAAAAAAAAAATTTGTCAAATTTGATTACACAGCCTCCTCGCGTGTATATATATTATATATATATAATATATACTATATAAAATATCTACAGTCAACCCCGGTTTCCATTACCGGAAATCGCTATGTCACCATTTTAATTCTGGAAGGAAATAAGCTCAAGATGAACGGTTATAGCTCACCACCCTTATTATATTCCGTACCTCAGAGAAATATATATATATATATATCTATATACCTATATATACATACATACATACATACATACATACATACATGTAACGAATAATCACGATTCAAACTTGCTTATATTAGGTATAAGTTGGAGTTGAGTTATTTTTTTTTTTTTTCTTTTCTTCTCTTTCCTCTTTCTTTATCCCCCATTTATCTTATCCCTTAAACCGATCTATCTATTCTCTATAAAATATACTATACATTCATTTTAACACGTGTCGATTTTGTGACAAACAATGAATAATCAATATAAAGTGGATTCATAGATAGAGTAGCATACGCGATATACTTACGATAGATTATATTGAAGATAAAAATAAGAATAAAAATAAAAATAAAAATATAAATGAAAAGAGAGTAAAAAGGAAAGAGAGAGAGATGGATGGAAAGTGATATGGACCACGCGATCGGATTCGGGTTTGACTCTAACCCCTAGAGACGAGGTGAATAGGTGGACAAGGAGGGGCACACGATCGGTGTAAGGGTCGAAGTATACCTACCTACCTACCTACCTACCTACCTACACACGCACACATAGGTATATACAGACTCCGTCATATAAGCACGTGACAGAGAGAAAACGGACACTCACAAACCCTGGATTTTCCCACCAGCAACGAGAAGGCTAGTGTTTGCTCATATCCAATCAACGCGGACCACGACTCTGGGCCACGTAGACAGGAGAAGAAGAACCTGGCTAACATCAACGGGGTTCTTCTTCCTTCTTGGCCCTTTTCATCCCCTTACCCTCCAATCCCTTCACATATACCTAACTACGAATTCGATCTTATATTATACTCACACACATGTAGGTATATAATCGGAGTGAGAAAGATAGAGAGAGAGAGAGAGAGAGAGAGAATTGTTCAGAGATAGATACACACACACACAGATACATATGTATATCTATATACCTATAGTATATATACCTGTATAGGTGTATGGATTATACTCATGACACGACAGGGAAGGAGAGAAACTCGAAATTCTCGCACACGCCAACACCGTATAGGGTCCGCGGAACGAAGGGGTAGAAGTTAAAGGGTGGGAGTAAAGGGAATGAGAGGAAGAGTTTGTTTTTCGCGGAATTTCCGCTGTCCAGACTGATTCCCCCGCGGGCCACGACCGTGATCCTTTTTTCACCCTGACTCTATCTCCCTCTCTCTCTCTCTCTCTCTCTCTCTTTCTCTCTCTGTCGATCCTTTTTCCCCTCGTATAGTACCTAACTATATACCCCTATTCGATTTCTGGGATCGTATGTCCGTCTGTTTGTCCATTAGTCGCAAAGGCACTACGATTCGATGAAAATTTTTCGGCAAATTCATTAAAAAAGAAAAAAAAATCAAAAATCGCTTCACCCTTATACATGCTGCTGCTGCTGCTGCTGGTAGTTAAGCAGTTTTATTCAACGGTCTGTTAATTTTGTGTTTTATTTTTATTTTTTTATTTTTTTATTTTTTCCTCATATCTCTATATACCTCAAAGTTTCTCATATATAATGTTATACTTTTCGAATCAGGACGTGGGATTATATTTAAACGTATATATAAGGTATACGATGTAGACCATACAATGTGGAAAACCGAGGGTGTATAGGAGGAGGAGCAGTAGAGACTTTGAAGAAGCTTAAAGTTTCTGTAAAATTACTTCGCTATAGGTGAGCTTAGAGGAAAGTTTTCACCTGCACCAGCTTCGCGCAATACTGCAGTAGGGAGGAAAAAAAAGAAAGAAAAAAAACTGTTTTTTTATTTTTTTTTTTATTTTCACTAAATAATTAATTAAGCTACTAAAATTCTCAGTTTTATATGGGGGAACAAAAAAAATTTCTATATATAGTATATAGAAAGAATAACGAAGAGATTTATCACGGTGAAATAAAAATGCAAAAATGTATATATTTATGATTAATTATTCAAGCATTTGTCACATAGTGATTGTGATTATTATTATTATTATTATTATTGTTATTGTTATTCTAACTATTATTACTATGATTATTTGTGACGCGAAGCCGCCGCCCAAGCTATATGCCAAGCCGAGGCCGCTTCCGAACGTTTAATCGTTACGGTTTAATGAAATGGAATTAGCCAAGGCGTTCAAGGGCCTTGCCTTAATTCCTCGTTGAGTCAAACTCTTAACTCGATTTGGCGCGAAAAGTTTTCCACCCCACACAGGGAGAGAAAGAGAAAGAGAAAGAGAGAAAGATAGAGAGAGAGAGAGACTCCAACACACCCCGAAAATTGTTACCGGGGATGTGGGGTATGGGAAGAGAAGAGAAACGAAGAGAAGAGAAAAGCAGAGGTAGAAGTAGAGGAAGAGGAAGAGGGAGTCTGCAGAAGAGCGTGACGTCTGTTCCAGAGATCACCGAGGTATTTGTGCGATTACATTGGGATCCGGGGGATGACTGTCGCACCTGTCAGACCCGGAGACATCCGCGAAGGGAAAGAAAAACTAAACGAAAAATATGGCTGCGGTATGGAATGGCTTGGCGTCGGAGAGGGTAGGGCAGCAGACCTACGTACGATGCTAGTAAAAGATCAAAATCAAATATTTCCTGGATGATTTTGACCATGAAAAGAAAAAGAACGAACTATATTTTGGGCTAGAAAATAAGAGAAGTGAAAATTGAAAAAAAAAAAACAAAAAACTCTTTGAATATTACAAGAGTCATAAATCAATGGATCAAGTTTTTGAATGAAAATTTTTCTTAATTTAAAAAATCCGATCATCAACAGGGGGTTGATTATTATTCTAAATTGAAAATTCGAGGTCTCGGAGGTACGAGAAGACTTCAACCGGAATATTAAAACAATGCAAAGATATGCAAATATAATATTCCCGCAAGATACATAAACATGATTATCAGATAATTTGAAGAATAAACTGGCCCGATTATGGTGTGAAAGAAACAACAAAAAAAAAAAAACAGAACTGATTCTTTTCATTTGGAAGTATAGAAAAAAAACAAGTGGTTTTTTAAAACCCTTAGTATGAATAAACACCCTCGAAATATTCACTGAAATGTTTAAGAATTTTTTCGAAAACAAGAATATACGCGGTACGTTCATAGCCGTCGCTGATATCCATGACCGACTATTCGAGGGCGTCGGGGTGTCGGGGGCGACCGGGGGTCAGCCTGGGTCAAGAGGGTCGTCGGTATAAGGGGTCAACGGGGGGGTGAGAAGGTATAACGTGCTATCTGACGTCTCCCACGGGATATCTTGCCCTCTTTCTCTTTCTGGTTCTCTTTCCGTCTACCACCACCACCACCACCACCACCACCACCACCACCGCCACCCCAATCCCCATTCCTATTCCCATTCCCATTTCCATCCCCCAAACCCCTTCCGGCAAGCTCTACCATGCTCGGAGCCTCTGGGGGACACCGACGACGTCGATCAGCTCGCGCCTTACCTACGTTTCTGATCTTGCTAAAACAAACTCGGAAACTGTATGAGACACTTTTCCTCAAGAACCGCGTAGGTAGTAGCAGGACGAGGCGTCGCGTCGGGCGTTACACCCCTACGTTATAGTCGTCCATTCCTCAACGACGTGCGGGGGAATATCAACGGGGAAAAAATTTCACCCCCAAGATCGAATGGAATAAGACGGAAAAAAAAATGAAGAAAAAACTGCCTAAAACTCTACAGTGATATCATTTGCCTTGTCGTATTAAATCCATGATCTAGTTTTACGATTTCAAGTCATCGTACTCGATGAAGAAATCATTTTCTTTCAAAAATAATAATAATGACATTTTCAAAATTGGTATTTTAAATCAAAATTAATACGCAGTCTGCAGGTCGTTGATTTAAATACGATAAGAAAATTTTCGGATAAAAATTGAATTATTTAAAGAGGTCGAGACTTCCCCACTGGAAGTGACAGTTGTAAATAAAATTAGCATGACATGACATGACGTGGGAGGTCCTATATTATTTGCTTTAATATCATAGTAGGGGGTGGGTGGGATGGGGTTCACGTATAAAATAAGTTTTAGATATGCTAGAAATTTTTGTTATCAGAAAAAGGAAAAAAAGAAAAGAAAAAAACATAGATTTCGGTCTAAAAAATTTTCACCAAGGGAGGAAAATAAGGGTTGAAGATAACTTTTCGATAGAAATGAATTTATCGTGATAATATGAGTATAAGAAGAAAGATTTTTCCTCCTTTTATAACTTCGGCTAAGGGATGAGAAGTGAATTATTATTATTATTAATACTATTATTATTATTATTATTATTGTTGGATTTTTTTCTTCTACTCTCTTCTAAATCTTATCGAAGAATTAGGGAAAAAGAATAACTGAATAAAAGAGAAGAGAGGTGGAAAAAAAGTAAAAGAAACGAGAGATTTCGACGAAACTATAGAATACTTATATATCTTATACCCCCTAAACTTCTGCGTGTGCAGTCTACACAGATATATACCGAACTACATTTATGGCTATAAATATTCTTATGTATTCTGGGGATGACTTTTTAGGACCGTCCCGTAGTGCCTTCTGGGTAAGTTTCACCAGTCTTTTTCTTCCTCTTCTTCTTCTTCTTCTTCTTCTTCTTCATTTTTTCTTTTCTTTTTTTTTCTCCCTTATTTCTACGATCTCACAGAGTTTGAAACGCAATAATGCGTGTCGGGGATCGCCTTGAGGGATAGCCACAAAAGATGTCGAAAAATAGGGGCGGGGGGTGGGGGGGGGGGGACAACAATCGAGTTTACGGAGACTTTTTAAACCCCCACAGGGCTGATATCTGATAGTTTAAATAGTTAGCCAATTTTAGATAAAGGAAGTCTGGGCGAAAGAGAAGAAAAGTAGAAGAAAATGAAAATGAAACGAAAAAAATTGCGGAGAAAAAAAAAAGACGGCCGAGAATCGTGGGACACGCTCTTTATCTTCTATGTTGCAGAAGAGGCATGGGAAATCTTTAAAATGTAGTTTGATTCATAGATGGGTGTTGGGCGAGCCGAAACGTGACCCGGCATTAAGTGGCGCGTAAAATATTGCGCCCGTGTAAATACCCTCGTAAAATTCAGCCGACGCCGACGGTGTTGCGCCTCGTGGGCGGGCGGGCGGGCGTCGCGACGACCGACACGATCCTCCAAGGCTCTTTGTACAACCACCAAGATATCTTTTGCCAGGTTTAACAAACGATCTATATTCAATTTCTCTCTAACAACGTGACAAATTTTCTTTTTTTTTTTTTTGTTTATTACCTTAAACGCGATCAACCGTTTTTTGCTTTTTCAATCAACTATACATATATATATATATATATATTTTTTTTTCTCAGTGATAAAATCATAATCGTCATCATTAGATATATCATATCTATTAATTTTCCCTTCTGCGATACACCAGGGACCCAGTCGACTGTTTTCCCTCCTTTTGTTTTCTGTAGAATGAAAGTTTATCGCTGGTTTTTTATATTTTTTATTTATTTTTTTTTATTTCGTATTACACGGAAACTCGCAACGAACGAACACCCTGAAGAATGCCTTTCTACTTATACTTCTCCTTTTCATTCCTATACCTCTGACTATGTCTCTCAACCCTCTTTCGATCTTTTTTTTTTTCTTTCTTTCTTTCTTTCTTTTGACTCTTTATTCTCGACTGACAGTCGACCAGATACCCCAAGGAATAGTACCTATAACACAAAGTGTTCCCGAATGACACGTGGACGATATCCAAACGTCAATCTCATTGTTATATAATACCTATACATTTATATAATGGGGGGGCAGAAAAGAGCTTAGAAAAAAAAAAAAAAAAACTATAAAAAACTGTAAAAAGTCCAATGAAATGTTCTTTTTTTTTTCTTCTTCTAATTTCCGTATAAAAAATAAAATAGAATAAAAATTGATAAAAATATTTGTAATTTTTATGATTTCAGCGACGGGGTTCGTGCCGGACTTCCAGTACCCGCTGGAGAACGTGACGATCCCGCAGGGACGGGACGCGACCTTCACCTGTGTGGTTAATAACCTGGGTGGAAACCGGGTGAGTTCTTCCGCCTCTGCGAGTGGCGATCACGGTGCAGGCTCCAAGGCCCGGGTAAATATCTTACCAAATAACGTCCACTAAGGACCCAACATCCACCTGCACTTCTCTACTCACTGCATTCTACGCGCGCCTGCATCTTCAGCACTGCATTTAAGCACCATCACCATCGCAGCTCCGACAGAGCATGGTCTTTGACTTTTGACTATCGACTCTCGACTATAATGATCTTATGATCACGAAATTACGTATTTCCCAATATCACTATCAAATATACTAAGTAGTCGTAAACTGAGTTCTTTAATTCCAGGGGATGATCAGAAGGGTCTAACTTGGTACCCTATAACGTTAGAATATATAGTCGTCTTGATGTAAAGTTACGTCAACGCCTGCATTTAGGCAGCCAACTAGACAAAGGCGATCAGTGGGCTGTCTGGTTTCAGGCGCATAAGACCATTAAAGATTCTATGATGATTTTACAGGTCAATAATCACAAGAATTATTCACAGACATGTTGTCTTCGTACGTCAGTCTTGTAATCTAGTGATTCTTGAACTGTAGAGATGATCGTGTGCGCCTAAAACCAGACAGGCCACAGTTCGTCGCTGTGTAGTTGGCTGCTTAAATGCAGGCGCTAGCGCAATTTTTTTTAAAAATAGATCACTACTTCGAACGATAACAGGGTTACAAGCTTGACCCCTTTAATCATCCCCTGAAATACAAAACACTCAGTTCGTGACCACCCTGTGTATACCAATCCCATAACATTTTTATTTATTTATTATTATTGTGTATATAATTATTATTTATTTATTTATTTATTTATTCATTTATAATTATAACACCTAAATATCTGCACTGCAAAAACGAGGACAAAAAGAAGAAAATTTTCTATTCAATTATTTAGAAATGGGATCTAAAAAAAAATCTACATCATTGACTTATTGACTTTTTTATTATTCTACTTACAGGGTTAATATTTCAAAATTCATTTTATACAATTTTGTAGTTTTATATTTTTACGATATTACGTTTATCACTGATAATCAAGGATTGACTGATTTTTTTTTTTTTTTTACCATCAAAAGCTTTAATTTATTTTTTTTTTTCCCCTTTTTTTTTTTTTTATATAATTTTATGGATCTTTCTGTATATCCCTGTACATAGGCGTGGATCAACGTGTTTGATATCCTTGGAGCACATTGCACGCACCCGGATTAGTCGATTTGAAATTTTGAAAGCTGCATATATAATTATTTGATATCATAGCCTGCGTAGATATAAAACTGTATATCTTGGAACTGTTGCTAAGAATGAAAAAAAAAAAAAAACATATTCTATAAAAAAAAAAAAAAAGTGTAAAACAAGGAAAGGGATTAATCAAAAAAACTTAAAAAAAAAAATAAAATGAAATAAATAAATAAAAAGGGTAACAACAACGGAGATAAAATTGTCAATTTATCAATCGATATAATTATTTTCTTTAGAATTATAAATAAAAATTCTATGAGAAAGAGAGAGAAAAAAGAAAGAAAAAAATTAATCGCAAAGCTGCGCTTTAAGCTTTTCGCAAAGTCTAGATCCGCAGGATAACAAGCGGTTTAACAATCGCGCGTTACTCATCGCGTCGTACTTTTCTCAAGTTCGTATATATATATATATATAAGTTTGCGAATTAGTTATCCAGACCACTTTTTTTCCCCCTGCAGTATAGAAATTGCGGTAGAGGGTTGACATCCAGAGTAACAGAGCCGCCTCGTTTTGATATCCGCGTTTGCTTGTATAACAAATTAATATACGGATTGTAAATGGTTGACGCGTTTATTATATCCATGTATGTTCAAATGTGTTACGGTCGCGGTTCAGAGTTTATCTTAATTACCAAAATTCGTGCCTATACGCAGATCGCGAATGTCCCTATATCTATACAGAACGCGAATTAATTCCTAGGTCATTTCTCGGATAAGGATATATCCGAAATGTTGATTTTTATTTTTCGTTAATAATTTCTATTATACCTATTCTATTTGAAATTCGTAATGAAAAGAAAAAAAGAAAGAAAAAAAGAAAGAAAGATAAAAAATTTAAAAAAATTTCCCCCATGTAATAAATTAAAACGATTAAAACCGCGACGAGGATTCGATTAAGCTGGGTATAATTGCATATATCCTTATAATTACGAGTATTCTCATAAATACATACATATGGGGAATTCTATGCCGAATCGATCTGGACCTGATCCCCTCGACCTTCCGGATTTGGTCCCCAATTTTTCATGCTGTTATCCAAAATCTAAAAATGACTCAGATTTTTTTTATATAATAATTTCTACATTTTTCAAAGATTTCAAAGATTTTAGAATAAAAAAAAAAAAAAAACCCCAAAGGGTCGAGGGTCAGGCCCAGCTCGATTCCGCATAAAATTTCCCCATACATATATATATCCATGTGGATTAAAAAATTTTCACTAAAATAAGATAATAAGATTAGCTGGTTCGAATTTAGCGTGATAATACCGAGTGCAAAGCTTTTATTTTGCTTTAAATATAGATAAAAATTAATAGTTATTCTGATATTTATTTAACAAAATATATTTTCTTTTTGTTTTGTTTTGTTTTTTTTTTTTCAAATTTTTATTGCGTTTCTTGTTTATTTTTATTTTTTTTCACATATTATAAGTAAAAAAGTGAATGGGTTGCAAGCTTCTCGACGCTTTGAAGGACAAAAGTATGAAGTCCAGCCCCCTAGCCCCAGCCCCAGCCACCCACCCCATTCCCCCCCGTAGCGGATTGATTAAAATTAAAGTTCTCCCTTAATTGGATGGATCTCCCAATTTCTTGGGTACGAAGAAGAGGCTCGTTTCGGTTTTGGAACACAGCTAAGCGACGTAATGGCCTGCACTAAGATGTTATGGCTTCTAAATACCTTATTCATAGCCCATAGCCCATAGCCAAGCTCTAACCCATCGCTCTAAACAAAACCGTAAACTCAAATAGCGCTAGAAGGATTTCACCGCATTTCTGACTCGAGCCAGAATCCGTCTAAACGGCTTGTACTCTTTATATGACCCGTTATTATCATACTAGAGCCAAGATTCCCTTACGAAGAAGCCTAATCTCTTATATATATTTTTGAAAAAACAAAAAATAAAAAATAAATAAAAAAGGTAGAAAAATCGCGAATTTTCATAATTCTTCAAGCGCCTTTATTGTCTCATATATTATATAATATCGTATAAGATAGGTGTACGCAGATATAGTTAAGTATATACGATATCTATACTATATATCATATCGATTATCTCGCAACCCTGAATTAATTAATGCATCGCTGAATAGCTGAGTACCTCATTTGCGATTTATATCTTTTGTCTTTAAAAGACTTGACACAAAACGCGTTCATCGGATAGGTAGTATTTAATATTTCGATAATTTATTAACTTTTAGGATATCGCTAGAAAATTTATAACAAGAAGAAGAAGAAGAAGAAAAAAAAAAAAAAAAAAAACAATGCAAATCACAAATAAAAGTTTATGTAATATAGTATGCTATTGTCATACCTATATACATATATATATATATAGGTATATAGGGTAGGTATTTAAAGAAATTATTATATATCGATTGAACCATATATAATATATATATATTAGGGTGGTCCTTAAATATCAACTCGAGGAGTGAAGCATGGCAACTTTCAGACAAAAAATCCAAAAAAATTGTCCCTAAATATTAGATTTTTCAAAAAATTCCAATAGGTGCCTAAAGAGGTTCAAAGTTTCTCGTTTAAATAACATTGGATCTTATGATTTTTTTTCCTTTCCATTCGATTTTGGGTCAATTTTGCTCCAAAAAATTCCACTATATAGAAAAAAATCAAGGAAATTTTTTCGGTCAATCTGTCTATGATGTTAGCCCCTGAGCCTGATTTTTTTCCACAATTTTACGCGAAAATATTAGAATTTTCGATTAGCACCCTTACGATGGGATTTTTTTTTATATTCTGAAGGTCGTTTCCGAAGTAAAATTTCACGAGGAAGGCAGGGAAATTGAAAAAACAAAGAAGAAACGAGAAAACTTCAGGACTCTTTAGGCACTTGTTAGAATTTTCGAAAAAATCTAATATTTGGGGACAATTTTTTTTTATTTTTTGTCTGAAGGTTGCCATACTTCACTCGTCAATTTTGTATTTAAGAACCACCCTAATATATATATATTATAATTGCGGCTTGAGAAATTAATATGACAATGGCATGCAAGTACTTTGAATGCGACTGTATATATATATAATTATATATATATAGAAAGAGAGAAAGAGAAAGAGAGAAAGAGAGAGAGATATGCAATAAAAGTGACGTGTATGCTTTATATTTTGAATGGAATGATGAGAAAAATGGCTAGTTGAAAAAATCATCCCCTATTGCCCGTGATGGAAAGAAAGGAAAGAAAAAAGAAAAAGAAAAGAGGGAATAAAATAAAATAAAATTAGATTGAAATTGAAAGAAAACATAGAATAATATATTGAAATTGAAATTGAAATATAATATATCGAAATCATATATGTTTAATAAATAAATAAATAAATATAAAATTTCAATCCCCGAGGCATGCCCAAAAATCAAGCATGAATATAAATTAATAAAATTAAAGATTGCATGAGCATGTTCTATCGTAAGTATAGGATACCATATACTACCTATCCCCCACTTGACATATATATATATCCTCGAAACGGTATATTATATTATAAATAATCTATAGGTAAAAATCTACCTATGAAATAATAAAAACTTTTTATTAACTATTAAAGAATCGTTAACGATAGAAATTAAAGAAAAAAGAAAAAAAAAATTTCTATAGTCTATTGTAAATTCAGTCACGTATGTATGTATGTATGTATGTATGTATGTATGTATGTATGTATAACATACATCATATAGGTATTATTACCCCTACGAGGGGTTATAGGTATTCTACCACCACGGAGAGTGATATTGTGTTGGAAAGAAACTTCATTATAACCGTACCTACATCTACGATTAGCTCACGTATAGTATATATATATACCTATGTAGAGTATATAAGGTTTATATACCTCGTATTCACGCGATTAGCGAAAAGTTGAAAAAGCAAAAAAAACAAAAAAAAAAATCGTTTGGCATAAATTGACAGAAATTAAATTTGATAAAGACAAAAAGAAAAACGAAAAAACTAATTCGAACGTTAATTAAAATTAAATATCATTGATATTATATTGTATATTTATTGAAAAAAAAAAAAAAAGAAAGCTCTAGCTTCCGGTTATTTTTTTTTTTTTTTTTTTATTCTCGTATATTCTCTTGGGAAATCATTTGCATCGTCGTATATTTTCTTCTTTTAATCATCAAGCTTATCTTTATTCATCCGTTGAATAGCCTGGGAGTAGTTTTAATGATTGGACAAGTTATACGTGTATATACCTACCTATATTCAGGTATATTCATATTGTATAGTATAACCAGCGTGCGTTGCAACAAAAAGGGGTGGGAAAAAAAGGTGAAAAAGGTAAATATGTAGAAAAGGTAGAAAAGAAGACGGTAAATAAACGGTATTGGTACGGCGAGAAACCACCCCAAAAGAGGCAAGAGGCAAACCACCCACCCCCACCCCCCCCAGACCGGACCGCAGAGTAGTTGCACGGGGTTGGGAATCCCGAGCGCGATTTTACCGAGATCCCCCACAATGCACCACAATAGCGCGCTCCGAGATGGTTTGCATATGAAAGAGGTCGCGAATGAAGCCGGAGAGATATGCGTGGAGGTGTCTGTGCACAGGGTAGAGTTAGAACGTTATAGGATATATACATACATACATATATATATATATATAATATATATATAGTATATCCAATAAAAGACACGACGATGTCCTTAAAAATCGAAAAATTTTCAAATTGATTTCAATGATTGATTGATTAAAATTCATCCCTTAAATATTAACAAAAATAAAGATAATTTTTTCATCGGGGTGGGATAAAACGATGGATTTATTCTTGACGAGATGTTTCTACGATATTTAGAGTGGTATGGGGGTGTGTATATAGCTGAGTAAGGGAAATGGAAGGGGTGTTATACCTATCCACCATACCATATAATGTATTATAAGTGTAAGGCACTCATAGGGTCGTCAGTACCAAACACACATAAACCTCCTATAGGTATATGGTATATGTATATATAATATATATATAGTATGGGTCTCTTCGAACGCTATTCGTTTTCACCCCCCCCAACCCAACCCTGAAAGTCGTCTTCTTCTTCTATGCTCACCACTTTCGAGATATCGATAAGAACTACCTACCTACCAACCTAAAGTCTCTTTGTTGGTTGATAGATACCCTCCTCTCAGTCCTGACAAAAGGTCAAATATTCGACATGGCAAAGGTTCAATTTGATGCCAATAAGAACCCTAGCTGCAGTGTGTGGCCTGGGTATATATATAGATATATAGAGGAATTACTAAACCCGAAAAGGAAAAGGTATATAAGGAGATGTATGAGAAAAATACAGGATCCCTTATACATATACGTAAATCGAAAGATTATAGACACATTATTTTATGAATTGTATGGTACCTACTTCTTCTTCTCCTTCGTTATTTTCTTTTCTTTTTTTTTTTTTTTTCTCTTTTCAATTTTTTTTTTTTTTTTTGATAATGAATGAGTGATACGATAATATGTAATATACCATATAGAAAGAGAGAGAGAGAGAAAGAGAGAGAGAGAGAGAGAGAGAGATTCCCAATTAGGAAAGTAAAAAGAAACTGTGAAGTTTCTACATTTGTAAAATAGTTGAAGAGGCGCTGGTTTAACCCCGTTTCCTAAGTAAAGGGTGTGTGAGGTCAGGTGGCGTGGATAAAAGCTGATACCAAGGCGATCCTAGCCATTCACGAACACGTCATCACGAACAACGCTAGACTCTCGGTGACCCACAACGACTACAATACCTGGACATTGAACATCCGTGGTGCTCGGAGGGAGGATCGTGGCGTATATATGTGCCAGGTCAACACAAACCCGATGAAGAGTCAGGCAAGTTGGTTTTATACTCTTTCAAATTATTATCTCATTTTCTTTTCTTATTTTTCTTATTTTTCTTTTTCTTATTCTTCTTATTATTATTATTATTATTATTATTTTATTCAATAACCGAAGAGGGATTAATCGATCCTTGTTGTATACCTTATCCTTATATCATATTATATTATATCATCTTGCGAATGAAACTTATCGGCAAATAAATATTCTTTCAATAATTGAAAATTTATGAAATATATGATGAAAAAAAAAAAAATATATAATGTCAAATCTTTTGAAATAAAATATACATGAAATCGTTTGAAATTCTTAAACTCCCATGAAAGATTCTATACATAGAAATCTTTCGAAGGTACTGTATAAGGTAAAATTTGAGAATTTTGTGAAATATTTTGAATTACATTTTGGAATATTTTTTTAAAAATCTTATGAAATTTTCTCTTCGGTTGGTATTTAAATTGATGTTCAAATGATTTGAATTAATATATTATGAAAAACAATTCTATAAAATTCATTGAAATCTTGAAATTTGATCTTTCTTTTTCTGTTCTTTTTTTTTTGTTTGGCCAAAAAAAAACGAAAAAAAAATAAAAAAATACAGAGCGCCTATCTAGAAGTTGTTATACCACCGGATATTGTCTACGAGGAAACTAGCGGCGATTTAATGGTACCTGAGGGTGGCTCGGCTAAACTGATATGCAAAGCACGTGGTTACCCAAAGCCAAAAATCACTTGGAAACGGGAGGATGAGGGTGAAATTATTACCAGAGCTGGTGCAACGGGTAAAACACGAAGTGAGAGAATAAGAAATAACTCATTAACCGCAATTCCTAAGGGATGTAATGATATAACGGGTCGTTCCATTAGTTAATTTTTACAACGTTGCGACAGAAGATTTGTTGTTTTTTTCGTCAAATTATAATTGCATCTATTTGTTGTGCATTTTCTAAATTTGATAATGAGAAAATGGAACGACTCTTTAATTTTGCATTGACAAAAAAAAATAAACGTAAATAAACCCTTATGAACCCTTATTCAAAAATCACATAATCTTCATTATTTATTTATTTTTTTTTTTTTAACTTTCTAGTGCCTTCGGCCGAGGGTGAAATTTTGACACTGTCTAAGGTGACGAGAAGTGAGATGGGCGCCTATCTCTGTATCGCGGCTAACGGTGTACCACCGTCAGTCAGCAAACGAATTATGCTGCACGTTCATTGTGGGTAAACTATATTTCCTGGATTATCGTCATTTTTCTTTTTTTTAATTAAACGTTTATAAATAATTTTCTCCTTTAAAAAAAAAAATATATATATATATATATATATATATATATAAATACTATGTACGAGAATAATTGTAAATTGTATATCTAGAGTACGTGCCTCCGCGATTTTTACCTGCACCATAGTAATTCTAGCTACAGTTTAGTTAGTTAAGAGAAGTTTTCTACACCGGAGAGACCAAAAGTTTAACTAACTCGCTCTAAGACTCGGACAGTTTTTATTTAATTAATCTACTATACCTATGTATAGGTATATATATATATATATATATAGTTCAATATGTACTATATCTTCTCTGCGGAATTTTTCTTTTCTGTTTTTTTTTTTTTTCTTTTTCTTCTTCTTGAATCAACAAAAATTTTCACATCCTGTTCCCTGAGTGCCTCAGGAAGCTTAGTACATATATTTTCACTATTATGCAGGTGAACGGTGCGAGCTGGTCGTTTTATGAAATAAAAATAAAAAAAAATGAAAATAAAAAAAAAAAAAAAAAAAACGTAACTATAAACCGTAGCGCGATAAAGGCGGTCTAAATTACTGCTCATCTTCCATCGCAGTGGCTTATATATATATATATAGACGCGGTGTGCTAAGCAATTACTTTTTATTTCCCATTTTTAAACAGCTGATTTGAAATACAATTTTTTTTTCTGTTTTTTTTTTTTTTTTCCTAATATTTTCTTTTCGTCCATTTTCGTTAATTTAATTTAATTTAATTTTTTCAGTTTTTTTCTCTTCTCTTTTTTCATTTACCTACTTTATCTTATATTCTCGAGTAAAAATTAACAGACACAATATTAGTGAGATAGAAATAAAATAAATAATAAACGAAAAAGTGAAAAGATGAAAAAACGACTTATCCCTTTTACGTATCTCTCTCTCTCTTTCTCATTTTTCCTTATTCTTCTCTTTTCGTTAAACCAGGAAACTAAACGAAGGTGAAATTTTTAAATTAAAAATACGATCCCCTTGGCAGGTATGCGAGACACAAGCCGGGCGGGGGGAGGTGGAGGGGTGGAGGGGGTAAGGGGGTTGTAGGAAGAGGCAGTCGTCCAGCCCGTAGTTAACAAGAGTGAAGAGAAAGAAAGAAAGAAAGAAAGAAATAAAGAAAGAAAAGGGTAAAAAAAAAAGAAAAAAGAAACAAAAAAAAAAAAAAAGAACAATTTTATACTCTTTCTTTTTTTTTTATTTTTTTTATTTTTTATTCTTTCTGTATTAAATTTCCATGCTGTAACTTTGCAGAGGTAAAAAGCGAGGGCGAGGCGAACTGCTACCCTTTGGGGAACGAGTGGAGGTATACCTCTAACCTACAGCTACCTACTCGTCGGCGGTATACCGCGCTCGCGGATATTTAACTGGGAAAAGAAAGTGGAATGAGTAGAGGAAGCTCTGTCCCTGTCTTCTTTTGTCGTCACTTCCGTTTCTTTTTCTCTGTTTCAACTTCACCCCTTTTTGCATAACCCGCACAAGTCGCCAACTTGCCAAGTATATAAAGGTACCAAGTCCTCCCTCGCCGCCCCCCCGCACCCCCCCCCATGTGGCTCGTTAGGCGGACTGAGAATTGAGGAAAAGAATTATATCCCCGCGCGTGTAGATACTATATCGCTGAAGAATCACTTCTTTTTTCTTTTCTCTCCCTTTTTTTTTTTTTTCATTTCCATCTATACACGTAATAATTTTCATTTTTTAAGTTTATAATATTACAAAGATGTTGTTTTACTGTTTTTTTTTTTCTTTCTTTCTTTCTTCTTTATTTTTCTTTCATTGGTAAAGAGAATAGACGTGAGATATACCAGGGTAGAAAGAGAGAAAGAGAGAGAGAGAGAGAGAGAGAAAAAAAAGGGGATATGAAAAAATTGAGTGCGGAGTAGGTACTGGGGACCGCGAATATAACCGCGATATCCATCGCGAAAAGATAGCCGAGTCAAAATATATACACAGAAAATGCTTCCTTCCTATTTTTTTTTTTTTTTTTCTTACTTACTTCCTTCCTTTCTTCCTTCTTTCCTTCCTTCCTTCCTTCCTTCCTCCCTCCCTTATTTCCTTTGCATAATTTTGTAGACGTTGTAAAATAAGGGGACTAGAAAAGAAGCTTTGAGGAGTACTATAAGCTCGGTTAGGAAACGGGGACAGGGGTTGGGGGGGGTTGTGGGGTGAAAAGAAAAGTGTAGGAGAAGGTAAGAGGATGATGAAGTAAATGTGGATAGGAGTTGAGTAGAGTAGAGAAGTATATATATATATATAGTAGAGAATAGAAGAAAATAGAAGAGGAGAAGAGGAAAAAAAGATAATAAAAAAAATAAAATAATAAAAGGGATGAAAAGAAGAAAAAAAATTAAACTAAAATACTGCTTAAATAACAGTACGAATGGAGGAGGAGGTTTGAGGGCGGAGTAGACCGAAGCGGAGAACCGTTGAAAGGCGAGATAATAAAATTACACTTGGGGCGATATACCTCGATGTGAAGTAAGGTTGGGTTAGAGACTTGACGAGTTCCCTGAACCGACTTCGTACCAGAAATGCTACCCCATCGGTATTAAGCCGCGCTTAGAACTTTGTCGAAAAATATTCGACGCGTGTCTTTTTTTTTGTCCTTAAAATTTTTTCAACCCCTATTTTTTTTTTACCTCGGATGAAAAAAAATTCATCAATCACTCGATAATTTTTATTGATTCAATAAAAACCACCCCCCGTATCTTTATCTCAACGATGGGGTTGCTTAAGGTATTCCCTGGTCTGAAGTAAACAAAATTTGAGAATTTATGAAATATTTTTCGTCGTGAAAAAAACAATTCAGCAAATCACATCGCATATTTAATTACGGTTTTATAATAATACGTAGATGAATTTAGTTTTCTCCTAATACCTAAAAAGCATTTATGAGCAGGGGGTGTAAAAATTGTATTTAGAATTGTAGTCCGCATACGTTATCTCCTAACCGCAGGATGAATCCTTTCGTTTGGTCGTCTACCACCACCACCACCCCCTTACGGGGTTATTTCTTTGACCACAGGGAAACCATGTCGACGAATTTCATCCCTAGCTGGCTTATTTCGCGTACCGCAATCGCATCAACTTAACGGAATCCCAGCCTATTAGCCAAGGCTCTTCTCTCTCCCTTTTCATCCCTCTCTTCGCTCGGCCATGAGCAATGATTTATTTCGTTTTGGGGCTCAGCATTTCCTCGAGATATCCTTCTCTTTATCTTTATCTCATTCTACCCTATACCTTCTACCTAGGTATATCCTCTCTTCTCTCGAGTATCGAGCGATCTTTTGGTTCCTACTTTAGCTCCTTGTTTTTGAAATTAAACCACTAAAACTACCCCTCACACACACCTTTGGTATCATAGATTACTCGCAGTAATAAAAAGACACAAATTTTAGCACATCTTTTTACGAATTTATTAAGTTTACCTGAAGATTCGATTTCCTTGAATTAAGTGAGCCTTGAGAATCAGCCCTTCTTACTTCCCACTTATTCCTTCTTATTCCTCTTATTTCTTACCAAAAGGCACAAAGATTTAATCTAAATTCGGTGAAAAGTCGTTGAAGAAGGAGTAAAAATTTACCTTTTTTTTTTTCTTTTTTTTTTTACCCCCAACCAAATCATTCGATCTTTCAATTTAAAAAAGAAACTCACCAATCAGAGATATCTCTACGCTCTTGGCAATCCTCACTCAGCAAATCGTATTTATTACGTTTAGGTATAAAATCGTGGGGATCTTCAAAAATTCATGAAAACACTCTTTCCACCCCTAATCGTATTCTATACGTATATAGATATCCATATTATAACTCAAACTGTAGAATTACCGTTACATTTCATCAACAGTTTACAAGTTATACAATATATAAATATAGTATAATTATTAATAAACGTGTGTATATATATGCATATATTTAGTATATACCTATATACAGAACCCCCACGTTGAAAACCAATTGATTTATACACGAGCAATAGCAGGGGTCTCATGGTTTAGTTTTAAAACATGAACCCCCAACCCTCGGTACGGGTACCTAAAACTTTTAATTGCCTGGTCATATTTTTTCTGCCTCACGATTCGATCTGATCGTTTCACACACGAAAAGGGTGGTTTTTTTCATTTTTTCATTTTATTCATATTATTCACATTATTCATATTATTATTATTTTAATTTTTTTGTTTTTTTTTTCTTTTCAAATACTTAATGATAATTTTCTCTTTATTGATAAATATTTCAGTTCATCCGATGGTCCAAGTACCAAATCAATTGGTAGGGGCTCCACCGGGTACTGACGTCGTCCTATTGTGTCAAGTAGAAGCTTCACCAAAGGCGATAAACTACTGGACAAGAGAAAGCGGTAAAACTAATAAGAAAAAAAGAAAAAAAAAAAGAAATTGTACGAAAAGGATAAAATTTTGAACGCGATCTATATAATAATATGCTTAGTATAAAATAACTTAAGAACTGAGAAAGAACGTTGAAAAAGTTTGGATCGTAAAAGAAGCGATTGATCGACTTCACTTTTCTACGATTTTTTTTTTTTTTCACTGATATGATAATAGTCATTTGAAATTTCATCCTTAGAGGGGGGAAGAGGACGGGAAAACAGGGGAGATAGTTATTCCAATTAATTTTTGTTTTTTAATATTTAATTTATATACTGTTTCAGGTGAGATGATAATCAGCAACAGTAAATACACAATGACGGAAACATCGACTTCCGTTTATAGCGTTTTAATGAGGCTGGTTATACGCAATTTACACAAACCCGATTTAGGCGGGTATAAATGCATATCGAAGAATTCGATAGGGGATGCTGAGAACAGCATTCGTTTATACGGTAAGTTTGAATTGAATAAATTTTTCTGTATTAAATTAAGAAGCTGAATGAAAATAATTTTCGTGGATCTTTAACCACATCAAAAAGCTTCATTTAATTTTCCTTCATATTTGCGTAAATAGGTAAAGGCTCAATATTAAATTGATATACGGGAAAAAATGAATTTATTAAATATTGAAAAAGAAAAAAACAATAGTTTGATAAAACTAAATGAAGAGTGTAATTTTTTAATTCGTACCAATATCATATCACACCCCCAGCCCCCCATTCCACCGATGAATATAAATTATATACTTCTTGTCTAGAGGTTGTATCTTAGCGTTAAGAAACGTGTAGGCCTAGTAGACTTCTTGATGGTTAAGTCACGCGATCAGATATACATAAGTAGCTATCGCAAGTCTTGAAGCAAGAGGCGTCGGGCACATATAGGGGATCCAGCTACTAAGGGTGAAAAAGCTGGTAAACCGTTAAGCTTTAACAACTGAGCTTCACCCCTTCCTATTACACTCTTCAGTTGACCGTGTAAAACAGCGTTAACATCGAAACAACGAGGGGTTGGGGTTTGGGGGCTGAGGGGCTGAGGGTGGAAGTGGAAGTGGAGGTATAAGGGAAGGTAATGCGAAGGTTGAGAGATGGAGATACAAGATGGATTCTAACCGTCACGTGATCGTCCTTCGTAACCGAAGGGCGAAGGCCGTAGTTCCGCGGAGCGAAACAATATCTTCTACCCCCTTCATCCCCGCGTTATCCTCTGGTATTAGTTATCGTTTATCAAGCAGGGCCCCGCCATACCGCGGACGCGGACGCGGCTAGGCAGGGTGAAATAGGGTGAGAAAGGGGCTGCCGGATCAAGGGATGGGAGAAAACGTTGGTGAGGGGACAAGGGGTGAAGGGTGAGGGGCCAGACAAAACGCCAAAAAGCCGAGAATTGGGTGAGCCATATGTTGCCAGACATGATCGATAAAAGTCCGCCAAGTGTTATCAGCGCTAAACTGCTAGTTCTGCGAGCTATGCAGCATCCACCGTACCTACAGGAACAGATGACGCGCCTCGTCGACACGAGAGATAAGAAAAATTGTTTTTTCTTTTTTTGTTCTTTTTTTTTTTCATCTATCTCTTTTATTTTTTACTTCCAGCTTGATATTTCACGTTGAAATTATAATTTCAACATACCTTATCTGTAACTATACTCACACTCAAAAGAATTTGCCAGAAAAAAAAAAACAAAAAAACAAAAAAAAAACATTTACGGATTTTAATCAATGTGAGAATATTCAAACTTCATTGGTTTTTTTTTTTTTCAATTTTGTCTTTTTTCTGACGACGACGACTGGTATATCTCAAAATTCAATAACCGCGTTGAAAAACTTTCTTAGATGAAGAAGAGAAAGAAAAAGAAAAAAGAAAAAAAATAGAAAAAATAGAGAAAAGAAGTCTAAGCAGTTTGAAAGAAAACTTTTGGTAACAAAAAAAATTACATAAAGTATAGAGAGAAATTTTCGCGGTATTAAAAACGACATCTGAAGTCGAAAATCGGTTGTCTCAAAATAATCGGGTAACATATATACCTAATTGAAAAGAAAAATAAAAATTTTGAAATTCGAGTCAAGATTTATTCGATGTAAATTCGATACGAAAATTCATGCGGGGTAGGTATATTAAAAATAATTATAATGTTGAAAGACACGAGTGTTTTTTTTTTTTTTTTTTCTACTTAAATTTTTATAGACATGGAGTTGCCGAAACATCCAAAAAAACACGGGGATCGAGGAGGTGCTCTCGAAGATGGCTCGGATCTAAGCAACGAGCGGGATCACAGACTGAATCACGTCTTCCAAGGTTCATTAAGGGAGACTGGCTCTACTATGGAGTCACCCGAGGATGAGGATTACGCGACGGCAGCAACCGTGAGAAAAACGCTACATCCAACAATTATAGGCGTTTTATTTATTTTCCTACCCTCGATAGTATTTCGGGTTTAAATATAATAACGATAAAATAAATTTCTTTTATTTTTTTTTCTCTCTCTCTCGTTTCTTTCACCCGAATTATGGAATAACTCTCGTTTTACTTGAAAACCCGTTTTTTTCGTTATTGTGATTCTGAAATAAAAGAGATTTTTTTTTTTAGTTTCTTTTTCTTTCTTTCTTTCTTTCTTTGCACTTTACAACTAACACCATGAAAAATGATAGACAAATTACATTTATACGCGGATCACGTTTTTTTCTTTTTTTTCTCTTAATTTAATTTAATTTTTTATTTTTTCGTGCTACGATTGCTACTTCGTTTTTAACTGAAAAAATAGAGGGGGCCGAGAATTGGAGGTAATTAATCGGTGTTTAAAAAAGAAAAAGAAAAAAAAAAAACGTCTATTCAAATCGATGCTATAACGCGATTGCCAACACGAAAAGCCTCTTTAGCCTAATAAGTAATAATTGTTGCTTCCGCTTATAAACTATACTGTACATATTATATATTATAAAATATTTCTGAAGCTTGCGCTTAGGGGTTAAGTAAAGGAAAAAAAAATAAAATGAAATAATAAGGAACGGTATACTATTATATAGCAAGAGGTGAAAAAAAAAAAAAAAGAAAAAAAAAAAAAAAAACTTCTCCCTCTTTATTATATTATTCAAAACTGTTGAGAAAATCTTCTGTTCAATATATTATTACATATATATATATATTTTTTGATTTTTTTCTTTGATTTTTGTCGCCAAAAATTTTTAGGATAAAAATAAGAAGAAGATAAGAAATAAGAGAAAAAAAAAAACAAAAAAAAAACAAATTGGTAATCAAACTCACTGTCTAACCACGCGTTACAATCGCCTCTTTTACAAACTGGGATTAATGCACCCTATAAGCTAAGCTAAGTTCGTGATAAAAATAACGGTATGAATTATTATTGCAGAATACAGATCCTATAATAATATGATATACGCGTTTGAATTAAACTTTGCAGTTGACAGAGACTCGCGATAATACGAGTATGAAATTTCGTGATATATTTGGGAGAAAGAATTTGATAAAGTAACCCTGCGATTAGAAAAAGAAAAAGAAAAAAAAAGAAAAAAATCTCTCGAACTAAATCAGTCTCGAATAATGACGGACAATATTGCGGACTCAATTTTTTGTTGCGTTAACCAACCCCTTCGGTCTATTGTCCGGTAGCGAAGAAAGCAAAGGTCTGTGGAAAAGGAGAAGAAGAAAAAAAAAACATAAAATAAAATAAAATAAAATAAAAAAAACTTGAAAATCCACTCGTCAAAATTTCCTTTTCGTAGCTGTTTCCTTTTGTCTGATACGTATAAAGAAGAAGCAGAGAGAGTAGAAAGGCGTATCCTTTTCATGTAAATATATATGTATAACGAGTAACGTGTGAGCGGGGAAAAGTAAAAGGGGAATAGAAAAAGGCAGAAAAGGTAGAAAAAATAAAAAATGAAAGAAAAAGAAAGAAAAAAAAAAGGGGGGCGAGGTGGGGAAGGTTGAGTAAAAGGGAAAGGGAGAGAGCAAGAGGTTGACAATGGCAGCTAAGGTGAAAGTGGATATAGTTAGAGATGCGGAAGAATATAATGGTCACCGGACTGCTCAGGGTTCAAGTATCCCTACCGCAACCAAAAAAGAGAAAAGGTTGTAGTACAGACCACCACGCCACGCCGCCCAGGCACCTGTTCCTTTCGCTTTTATCGGAAGTGATTTACTCGAGAGAAAGTAAAAGAACCGAACGCAACGAGTGACCGTCATTAACGGTCAATATTTTACCCGTTTACGTGATTTATCAATATTTACAAATTTTTTGGTGGATTTAAAAAAAAATGAAAGATTTATCAGCAAGATAAGAAAAATTCAATTTTTTTATTTATTTTTTATTATTATTATTATTATATTCCTAAACCCCATAGACAGATTTTTCTTTTTCTAAATTTAGTAACGAATCTATAAATGACAAATTTCACAATCGAATCTGTCAACTCGCTCGAAAGTTATAAATATTGAAATTTCTTGGAGGCACCAAAAAGAGGAAGTGATGAAAATTTTCACGAAACTGCAGTAGAATGATTAATAATTTAAAGAATTTCTAAGCATATCGTTCCGACCATATCAAATCGTAATAGTTGATAATATCATGGATAGGGAATTTCCGTATCAAAGTTTACCCAGCGTTGAAATTTTCAATTTTAAGTTTTCCCTGGCTCAGAAACTTAGCTTAGCTTCACTTAACTCGAGTTATTCCAAGTAAATCTACTCGATAATATATATATATAACTTTGGTTAATGATTAGAATTCGCTAGTTAAAAATCAAACTCAAAAATCCTACGTATTTGATTATTATTATTATTATTATTATTATTATTTATTTAGTTTTTCTTTCGTTTTCTTTTTTGTAAATATAAATGAATGAATAGAAAAGAAAAAAAAAGAAAATTTATTATACGGCGTATCTATTACCTAAACCATATCTTTTTTTTTTTTTTTTCATTTTTTTTAAATCAAAAACGTATATTATATATATCATCATCGTGCCAAAAACATTCCGAAATATGGGAGGCGTTTCAAACTCATTTCAAAGTATCGTTTGTATTTAGTTAAACCCTTTGTTCTGGACAAATACTCGCTGGTAATAATTTTGTTACGATTTTTTTTTGTGTTTTTTTGTTTTTTCAAAAGCATCATATGCTACAGGGATAATAAGCCTGCAATAAAAGCTGACGCGGTACGAGATAGAAATTTTTAGACGTCCGTGATAATTGTACATATACATATATATATATACAATATATTTACTATATATATATATATAGATAATAATAATATTATAAAAAAAAACAGGTGAGGAATAAAAAATCATCTTCCCACTATTTCGTTGACCTCCGTGTATACATATTTATAATTATGTATATTATAGGTATATGATAATCAGACGTATTTATATCCTGTTTTTGATTCAAACAAAAACAAAAATAAAAAATTTCTTTTTACTTTTTACTCTCTAAATGTAATATCGGTTACGTTTACAACGAAAGAAAAAAAAAAAAGAAAAAAAAAAAAAACATTTCTCCTGTTGTTGTTAATTGTATCATTATTTTTGCAACTGTTGAACGCATCGATGACTGTTAGATTTTACGGAAACAACCATATATATAAAATATATAGCCACAGATTTATAATTTTAATGTAAATTAATATATATATATATATATAATATAATATAAAAGCTTTTTATTATACAGAGTGTTTCCCCGTTATAATATCATATAATATAATATTATTTCTTTTAAAATTAGATTTCTTACAATTTTACAAAAAAAGTTTTCCTTCAAAAATACTTTAGAACTGAATATAATCTATAACTTTAAATTTTAGTCGCGTAGAATTTTTGTTGTAGAATTTTTTATTTTTCTTTTCTTTTCTTTTCTTTTCTTTTCGATCCCGTGCGATCTGATATATAATTTATTTCATCGTATATACACTATATTCCATATTTATGAATAATATCATTCGGAAAGACTCTGTATATATATACGTATATATATATATATATATATATATATTACATATTTATGTCTAGACTGTAAAATATGCTATATAGAATTTAATAAGTTATGAAAATTGTTGATGTAGGTGTTTACGATGGTTAAAATAATATATATATATAGATATATATTTTATATATATCTATGTATATCTATATCTATATGATAAATATGTTATAAATAATTTAAACGAAGTGAAGAAAGCGTAGTTGGATATTTTGTGCCGTAGAAAATGATGAAAACTCGTTCCCATATATATATTGAATAATTACCTCGGACAAACTAAAATATAACAGCTATAATAATAATGATAATAATAATAATAATAATAATAATAATTATAATTATAATTATTGTTAAGAGATTTTAAATTATTTTTTACCCTCATAAACTATATTTATTCGTTTGGAATTTTCTTTTTTTCTTTCTTTCTTTTTTTCTTTAAACAATAATAATAATAATAATAATAATAATATCCCAGGCGTTTATAATACCGAATCGGGTCACGTTTTAAATTGTATACAACCAACAAACGTTTTTCCACTTAAAAAGAGATGATTAAAGTAAGTTTTAAGGATGAAAACTGTTTCTTGTTTAACGAAAGAAGGGTAGGGGTTTTGCAAGGTCGTAGCTTTATTAGATACCACCTCATCCCTTCATCCATTCCTCCTCTCCCCCACGCAGCACGCGGTGGGAAAATTAAAAGTAAACAGAGCAAACAACTCAAAACTCGTTCGTCGATGAGATAAGAAAATATTAAAACGGTTACGATGAACTTCAAAGACGATCTATATTATAAATTAGTTTGATAAAAGATAAATAAATAAATAAATAAATAAATAAATAAATAAATAAATAAATCAATAAACATGAAGAAAAACTGTATTATAATATTTATTATTCATAAATTATTATAAGTTTAATAAATCCCGGATCTAATAAGGCGCAACAAAAATCTTTGCTAATATATAAGGGTGAGCGGGGCAAAGGGGGCACATCGGCCAAATTTTCGGAATTAAATTTAAAGGAAAAAAAAAAAATCCTACGCGGGACAATTTGTATTGAAATAAAAAAAAAATAAAAATCGAACAGTTTCCCAGATTTTTTTTTTTATTGTTCGTCGAGGTGCCCCCTTTTCCCTGCTCGCCCTTATATATACAATATAGGTATATTATTATTACGTTTAATAATAATCAATGAAATTTATTGATCGTTATATATATATATATATATAATATACCCACATCGAATATAAAGTTATATACCGATTTAGTTTTCTTTATTGATAAAATGAATAAATTTGATATCCTGAATCACGCATCTAGATATATGCGTATATAACTAGTCTGAGGTAAGAAAGAAAAAAGAAAAAAAAACGAAAAATAACGTCGTGACAAAAATGCATAAAATATATATTAAGATTTGATGAAAATTTGTTATTTGAATATAAAATAGTGTGTACGTGTCAAAGAGAGTGAAATTGAGAAAACGACACCTGGCTAGGTAGTTGAATAATAATCAAAAACATTAATTTCCATAGAAAACTTGGTTCTGTATAATTAAATAATTAAGTAATATAAAAAACTGGAATATTATCGAGCCTCGTTCAATTTCTATTTACATTATTTTACTTTATTGTCATCAATAAAAGACTAGCTATAATAAATACGAAAAATTAAAAAAAACTAATATGGATGTTGGCTTTATTCGAAAAGGAAAGAAAAAATAGAAAAAAAAAAAAAAAGAAACATCCTACGATTTATAAAACTGCAGGCTATGTATATTATATAACGTCTGTTAATGTTAAAATACGAATGCCTCCATCAGACTTTAAATATTAAATCTATGCCTATAGAGATGAAATGGGGGGGGGGGGGGGGGAAAAAAAGAAGAAAATTATAAGAAAATAAAAGAAAAAATGAATAAATATATAAATAAATAAATAAATGAATAAATAAATAAATAAATAAATAAATATCGCACACATACATACTGTACAATAATCACGTCATAATTGTAATTGTAATTAACTGTACCGCAGTGTAATCATCATAACCAAATCATACACACCTAACTGTATTCTACACCTACCTGCTAAATTTACCCGAAAAACAACAACATAGAAAAGATGAAAAAAAAAATTAAACCTATTACACTCATATACACACGACACATATATAAATACACGAGAAACACATCTATTTAATATTAAGAAAACATCTAGCTGAATAAAAAGATCAATGTAATTCTAATAACTGACTAATTTTTCTTTCTCTATTATTACTTCCATCATCCTTCCTTGTTGATATTATATAAATAATAATAACAATAATAATAATAATGATAATGATATTGATAATAATAATAATAATAATAATAATAATAATAATAATAATAGCATGAAATCTGAATTCAATGATTATTCCGCGAATATAACATAAATGAGCTTAACTATGTAATTATAGTCATTGATTAAGTTCTCGCACAGTTTCGCAATCGGGACAATTGTTCTAGTTAATGAGTCGCGTTCGCGTGCGGTTCTCTGCATCATGATGATCGTGACAGAACCCACCGCAGAAACAACCACTTCGTTAGCCTTAATAATGTAATTAGTTTAATAACAATTCTCATCGTAGATCTTATAATACGTATAATAATATACATATATATACTGCAGTGCAGTGACAATCATACCAAAATTACAATAACCAGGTAAGTGCGAGGGTGAGAATTTAATTAGTAATTTCAATTTCGAAATTTTCCGATTTTCCATACTATATTTGAAAAATTTATCGAAATCTAACACGTGCTAAGTCATCAAAGTATTTCGTATCATCCTCTTTTTGTTTTTTCTTTTTTTTTTTTCTCGTATCATATATTTGGCAAAAAAAAAAACAAAAAAAATTGTCATACCAATGAAAAGTTTACGCTCCCTGGTAAGTATAAGTAAGATATTATAACAGAAGAAAAGAAATGGAACATGAAAAAAGTCGAAGATAAAAGAGAAAATATGCGTGATCAAAGCGATTGAAAATCTGTCAAATTAAAAATCCGAGCGTAAGATGTAGAGAAAAAGAAAAAGAAAAAAAAAAAAAAAGGAAAGAAAGAAGGAAAGAAAGAGGAGCCTGAGAATGGACCACAGAATCTTAAGACGATAAGTTTAAAACGGGAAAGAAAAAGACGACCTGAGATTAGCTCGAGGCGAATATTTCTTGAGGAAAATATGTTTTTTGTTTTTTTTTCAATTTCTTTCTCCGCACAATATTTAAACGTCGAATTTAATCGCACGTTCTGAAAAAGGAAAAACTTGAATTTTTAATGAAATCCATAAACATCCCCCCCTGTAGAAGTAAATAATAGACGACAATAGGAATGAAATTATTGCGAAAAACAAAATAAAATAAAAAAATGTGAAAACATTGATGATTTTGTAACGGTCATTTCTAAACAAGATAATTACACGTAATGCCAAACTCAAAAGCCTTCTGCAGACTCCCTCATCCCTCGTTCAAACCAATATAGTAATCCCTAGCGATGCAGGAATGTTATATAACAGCTGAACCAAGGAGGCAAAGGAACGAGGGAATGAACAAGGATAGCTCTAGGGATGGTGAGAGGGTGAAGGAGAAAGGTCGGAAAACTGCAGAGGATGGGGGTGAAAGCCACTGATATTGTAAGTGGCTGCGAATCCTTTATAACTGAGACGCCGTGCGGCCCTCAAGAGGATCGGGGGGGGTAGGGGGTAGGGGGTGGGATTGAGGATTGGGGGGTTGAAGCGAGGCGAGGTTGGAATTTTTGATGTAGCAGCAAGCAGATATGAATATCGGAAAGTTTCAAAAGGAATTCCAAGGATCAGAGAGAGGATGAGAGTATGGGGTAAAATGGGGTGGGAATCGAGAGTGGGGATCTTAGGTAGGGGTAGAGGTTGCAAACCCCTTAGGGGTTAACGGGGGTGTTTGCCAAGACTTGGCCCCAACTTTGAAGGCATCATCCAAGATCCGATAAACTTTGGCGAGCGTCAAACAAACAACAATCTCCGGCTTGTATCTGATCCAAAAGTCGATACAAATGCCCACCATCGAATGTAGCTACTACTTCGTCGGTGATAAAAACTTACCACTAAAAGTCACCCTGTGTTAGAAGTAAGAAAGAAAAAAAGAATTTCGGAAATATACTAGAAATCAGATTTTATCAATTTTTAAACGCTTTCAGTATACGCGAAACTTTGTCAAATTCTATTTGACTGAATTTTCATAGTCTTTAGTGAAAAATGAGAACAACAAGAATCACTCGAATCAGTGTAAAACGATTGATGGATAAATTTGTTACGTAAGAACCAACCCCTTGATAAAAAACAAAAAAAAACAACAAAAAAATCAGGGTAAAAACCTTGATAATTTCACCCCTAAATTCTGGTTATGAAAAAGCAAAGTGCATGAAATAGTCACTTATAATACCACAAGAGCTTCAAAATTATCGGGTATTTCCCGATAGGTTCGTTGCAAACAAATGAAGGAGTCAAGTTGTTCAGGTTAAAAAATCACGAGCGCGAAGCGCGAGTGATTTTTCTGAAAAACTTGACGACTTCGTTTGATTGCAGGGAACCTTGAGGGAAATACCCGATTAATTTTGAAGCTCGAGTGGTATTCGGGGGATTATTTTTTCATCCAAATTTCGGCCGATAGAATTGCACCATGAGACAAAATCCACAGTTAAAAATTAAAAATTCGGAAGTCACAGAATTATAATTCAACCTGTCAGTTTGACGTGTGGTTAATTTGACTGGATTATGTTTTGTTTTTTATATATAGCAACTACCAGAGAAAATAATCAAAAAATTATCAGTATAATACCATGTAGGTTGTACCACGTGACGTCGAATGGTGCAATTCTATTGGTCGATATTTGGGTCGGAAAAATAATCTATAGGATAATTTTTTTTTTCTTTGGATAAGAAAAGCTTTTTAATGATAAAAAATGGTACAGTGAACGTAGAACGTGAGAAACTGAATTTGTCTACTTTAGTCCTGGAGAAGCGGGAAGGAAGTAGGATACATTGCGTAGCTGAGTATATACCAAGGTACAAGGAAGAAAGAAATGAAGAAAATGGATAGGTATATATTTCCGTCGTATGCAGGGCCGGGAGTTTGCTAGGCAAATAGCGGTAAGATTATGCATCGAACTGCATAATGCAGCTTTTTCGCGTTGACAGGACAAAGGAATGAAAGGACAACTCGTGCCTATACGTACTACCGACGTCTGTATATGAGTATATGTATATTGTACATATATATACACACAAGGACGCATCGCGTCGCATCCTATCGCGGATCTCCTACCCTTCCACGTAAAACGTGTAAACCTATAAAGCTGCGCAGCTCACCTAAGCCCACGTTAAGGCTGCTTTATAGGTCGACTTCCCTTCCGACGTGGACGATGGAATTTAACTTACAACCAGAAGAAATACGAGAAGAAAATAAATATTCATTTATTTTACCTTTGGGAATAATCCTAGACGTTTACATATCCATCAACAGCTCGTCACATATGAACCCCTATTACTCATTAAAAAATAAAAAAGAAGGGGTAAAGTCACCATCCTTTATCCCCATTTTTCTTGCTCATTACTCCTTTGTGTTAAATGTTACGACTTATAGTATAAAACGATTTCAATTGGTTAAGGGCTGATTTTTATCTTGTGAAAATACTCGCTCAAATAGATCTCAGATATATCTTAATAAAATTTGACGAGTTTTGAAGAAAAGAAGAAATACAAACAAAAAAACACATTTTTAAACATGGAAAAATCTGTATCTCGTAAAATCTTGTCTGGACGAAAGAAATCCGGAGATTTATATTGCAGGACCTTTTTCAATTGAGATAAACAACCCTTAAATTCGTCGAATTGATCAAACGAAGCTCTTTATATTCAGATAAAACTAACCAGAGTTAAATCAGAGATTAAAATCGACTTTTTAAGGGTTGAAAATCTATAGCTTGAGACATGCTTGTCCTTGCTTTAAATTTTTAAAGTCGTAAATTATATCGTTGATGAGTAAAATTGGTCAGTAAAATTCCGATATAGAATGGTGAACCGTATTATAGTAGCCAGTTGATTAAAATTCGATTTCATCGAGTTTCGGTAATAATAAATTTCCTTTATTTTAGAATATTATTAATTACATTACTTTTAGTTAGTCGGTACCTACGCTGCCCGGTGCTTTTCCACGGGCTTAATGCAACAATAACATTAGTAAAATATCATAACGATAATGGTGTGTTCGTTAGGTATACTGCCAAAGCCGTAATAGGCTTTTACCACGCAGGGATCACGAGTAAAACAAATAGGGTAGAAAATCTCTAATAATTGTGAACCTTACTCGTAATTTTCGATGTACAATAGCATAAGTGATCAATAAATAAATAAATTAATTAATTAATTAATAAATAAAATTGAATAAAATATCGATATTTTTAGGTGATTAGAAAAAAGGAAGTGCACCGATTTCACGGAACAAGAACTGCTATGGTCGGTATAGCAATAAACTTTAAACCGGGCGAAAGTTAAAACAGAAAATATGTAGGGTGAAAGAGAAAAGAGTTAAACAGGCCCCGAGGTCTGGGCGGATAAACGTAGGTTTTAATTATTTTCGTCGGATGAGATTTGCGGGGGAGACCGTTGCTCACTCTTCCCGTCTCTCACTTTCCCCTTTCTCTCTTCTCTCTCACTCCTTTATCTACCCTCAACGAAATACGGGATTCCAGCTAATCGGCATAATTCTACGGAATTCGTAATAGACTCAGCGAAAGAGAGAGAGAGAGAGAAAGAGAGAAAAAGGGGCGAGGATCGCCGGGATTAAAAGAACCGTCTGAATTTTGAATTTTGAATTTTATCTACAGAATAGATATAAACCGAGTGCAACTCGGCGATGCGATAATTTGCATTGATAAAAAAAAAAAAAAAAACAGAAAAAGGAAAAAAAAAGACAGACAGGATAAAAAAAAAAGAAGAAAGAAGTAGAACCGCGAGCTCTTTTTAGGGGATGGAGAAGAAGAAAAAAAAAAGACACCCTTGTAAAAGCGTGGAGCTATTTTCACGGTCAATTCCGAGAGGCGTTCTTTTGGAAGATTTCGTGGGTTTTAGGGGATAAAACCTACAGACAGAGAAAAAGAACGAGAGGGATGATCTGTGTACGATAGAGAGAAGAAGAAGAAGAGAGAGAGAGAGAGAGAGAGAGAGAGGTAGAGAAGTGGATAATAAAATACCAGAGATATTTATGCTTCATAAAGCCAGTTTGTTCCGACTAGAATATTGCATTATTTTTTAATCAAATACTTCGGTTAATAGCATGAAAAATATTCCTCGTCTTTGAAGCGCAGAGAATAAATACCCTAGGAAAATTTTTGCATCCTTTCCGTAAATTTTATTTCTTTCGAGTTATTTGAAGCTTTTATTATTCAGTTTATTTTAGATATTTTTTTCTTCATTGATTATCTTAATAATTCACAGGGTAAATCGTATAATACTTGCGGTAACAACGACTGTAATCTAAAATCGTAATTCTCTTCTAATGTATTAGCGTGGAGAGTAAATCAAATGTAACTCAACTCAGCTTGACCCGAATCGGTCGAATAGCTATCGTTTCTCTTCGAACACGGAACAAGCGTGGAATCGTTAGGTACTTTGTTCCGGGCTCGTTGATGCTAATGAAATTCCTCTAGCATCGTTGCAAGACGAGGATCGGAAATATATATACCTACCTTTGGTTAAACGCCACTGTTCAATGTTTAGCTAACTCATTTAACAAGACTCAATAAATTTTCAATAAATTCTAACATTTAAACTATATTTAAAACTCCAATTTAAAAATAAAATACAAAAATACAAAAAAAAAAAAAACAAATTATATTCATAAAAATTGAATAAGTTTATAACTAATTTTAATTAACATTTTTCAGTCTTCTTAATAAAGAAAGAGAAAAAAATTCTATGCCTACTGAAAAAAAAAATAATAATAATAATAATAATAATAATTTCTCAAGTCAAAGACCGAAGAGATGTGAACATGTATTCATCTTTTAACACTGCAGCGAGCAAGTAGTGAGAGTCAATGCTCAGGGAACCGCGCGCTAGTAGTGAGAGTCAATGCTCAGGGAACCGCGCGCTAGTAGTAGAGGACTGTGTTGGTCCGCCAGCGCGCTGTCGGTTTCAAAGTTTAATTTCTCAGCTCCTCGTCACTTTTATAAGTATTTTAATGCACGAGAATTTTCCTGACACTCCAAGGATATCGAAGAGTATTTTTTTTAATTTTTAAAGCGTATTAAAGTTCGAGAAAAGATCGATTTTAAAAGCTGTATCCTAATTGAAATGATATACAAACGTAGGCGAGGCTTCTGTCAGTCAGACAGCGCGCTGTGAGGTTTAAAGTTTATTTTCTCGGGCTCCCAGTCACTTTTCTAAATATTTTAAAGCACGAAAATTTCTGTAATAATCCGAGAAAACTGATTTAAATATTCTAGTGCAGATTTTTTGAGCGTATCAATGTTTGAAATAATAAAATGAATAATAAAAAAATTAAAAAAAGAAAACAAACAATCTGAAAGTGTGGCTTTTGATTAAAATTCTCTGCAAACAAAAGTCCCGGCAATTTTTATTGTTGCTATACGTTCAAATGTTGAAATATTAATATTCGAGGGTATATAACTAAGCTCTCGAATCTACTGTGAAGATAATCTGTCACAACTACGACAGGTATTTATCCCAGCTCATTCATTCATTCATTCATTCATCGTGTGTGTCCATCCGTCGTTCGATGTACGTTCAGAAATGTCAGGTTCGTAAAATCGTGCCTCGTATACTATATATAAAATTTATATAGAATTGAAAAGCGAATAGGTGAGGGGGTAAGGGGTGCGTCACAAGAACCGTTCTGATTTCTATTTTTTTAGAAATATTACATTCCAAAATAACTCTCCTCAATTCTTTTTTCTTTCCTCCCCCTTTAAGTAAATGCGCGTTTATATTTACAGCCATGCAGCATTGTTTCCTGAATTTCTTTCTTTTTTTTTTTTGACGTTCGCGAAGTAGTTTCTAAAATTCCAAGAGGCATATCTAGATTTTTCCCCTAGTGTCTTAATACGTCTTTGGTATCGAATCCACGACGCGACAACCGGCACGACGTTGATGTTTCAAAAACAATGACTCTTTGAAAAAAAGAAAAAAAAAAAAAACACTCAAAATAATTGTCTCTCATTTCTTAACGCATGGAACAATTTCGACTTTCTCTATTCATTCTCTATAGATACGTGTAGTAAACACACACACACACACACACGTAGAATAAAATTTGGCTAGGATATCTCAGCGAGATAGTTCAACGGTGAATGAGAGGATACCATGGGTTTTGGTTGGTGGTAAAAGCAGGGGGGTTCGGTAGGGTTTTGTAAAATGAAATGTTTTGACACGAGCAATTATTCATCTTGTCCGCCTTTGAGTTGGGCTCGTGTAGCGGGCGGTCGACGGATGCTATTCATTAAATGCTAACCAAAGCCCCTCTGACCAACATTTTCTCTCACGAGTTACCACCCAACCACCTTTTCAACCCTTAGGCCACGTCAGTCTATCCGTCTCGTCTCGTCTCGTACTCGTCTCGTCTTCTTGTTTCCATGCATCTCCTATCCCGCGCATAGTCGGGTTCTCTAGATAAATGTGGTTTACACCTTTACACACACAGATACATATAGGTATATAGTTATACGTACATGAAAGTATTCATAATGCCTCGTTGCTCTACATAAAATTCAACGACTACGACCAATGTGAAGAAGAAGAAGAAGAAGAAGAAGAACTCCCTACTCCGTGTACTCATTTCTATTCATTTTCTGTTTCTACCGAGACTTAAATTAACAAGGAACAGTAGTTGAAGTCTAGAAGATTCTATGGGGTTACAAACAAGTGCTACGATATTGCAATCTTTCAAGTGACAGTCAGCTAAGATTCTATTCATTAAACCAAAGCTAGATAATAATAAACAGATATTCATACACCACGGCGCGGTGGTGAATTTGGGCTGTCAAACAAAAAGAAAAAAAAAACCACCCTCATTTATTTTCACCGAAAATTAAATTTTTCAAACAACGTCTATAGACAGCCTATAGAACTCCACACTCGATCTATCGGTTTTCATTTAATTAAATATGAAAGGTTCGTTAAAGTTATTTTTATAATTGCATCTTTTCTTCAGGTATTCCCATTTCACACCAAGTCTTTGGTATATATATATATATATATACCCTACTGCTACATAGTGAAGACCTAGGTAGTTCTATCGGTCAGGTACCTAGATAGAGGATGATTGGATTAATTTTAATTACAATTTGTCGGCGTCAGATTCGGAAATTCCTTCCCTTTGTGTATGTTACACGAGCGGTATATAGATTCCTGAAAGCAGGGAGACTATTGCCTGATGGGAAAACGTTATAGAGGAATGAAAGGGACACGTACCTAACTATATATGTATATATATATACATATATATATATATATATAGGCTTATAATACCTAAACACAATCGGGGAACGTTGCTTTGATCACCCTCAACGACGAACCTTGCACGTTTGGTCTGCCTTGTGCCAACAGATACAAACAATTTTACACCCTTGCAGGTATAACAAACGAGCCGATGTATTTAGCAGCTGAATTTGTTGCATACTTTAGCTTTTCACATATTTCTAACTATTTTCATATTTTGCTTTTTTATTTCACATTGTTTTCAGCCGAATATACATATATTCTACCTTATTAAATTATCATTTTATCGTAATAATTTATTGAACTTTTTTTATTTATTTTTATTAACTTCCTCGACTTGATTCGGAGTGTGAGAGAACTCCTGATTTCAAAGTTTAGTATTTCAAATAGATTTATTTCTGTTCGAAGTAGTTTTTTTTTTATTTTCTTTTATTTTTTTTATTATCACACGACACTTTAAAGTCAGATATTCAAATACTGGTGTAAATCGACTAACAAATTCAGAATTTGCAATTCTGTATGACGAAATGAAAATACATCGACTGATAATATATCGTTCGAGGATGGAACGCTATCGATCATAGCTACAAGCTAAAATAATTTCAATAGCTGACATTTGTGGAAGAAAAAAAAATAAACAAAAAAAAGCAAAAAGTTCAAGATTTTTTTGCAACCTCGTGTAGTAGCTAACACGTGCGTAAAATGAAATATCATTTGGGAAAAAAAAAAAAAAAAAACAGATCGTTTACTTTTTCATGCTCGATAAGCTTGTTATCCCTTTTGTTTTTTTTTTTTTTGTTTTTTTTTAAATCCTTACGGTGTGTTTTTAGCCGAAGCTCAGCTTAGGCAAAGGGCATAAAGAATATAAGATTCAGGTTTAGGCTCAGAATTTTGAGTAGTATGTGCAGGTGAAAGACAATCCATTTTCTACCTTCAGAAACAAAATTATTGAGATTATGGCATGGGTAAGGTAAGGTGAGTTAGAAGAAGGGATGAAACCGGAAAACCAAGACACCTGCAGGAACCAGGAGAGTATGAAAAAAAAGAGGGAGAGAAATGAACGCGAAACACTTGCATAATTTAACAGCGTGTCTCTCCGTGCAGACTAGGTGGGTTTACTATACCAAACTGGTGAGGTCTGGGTTAGTAAAAGGGTGGGGTGGGGTAGGGTGGGGTAGGGTAGGTATATCGCACCCTACCCTCCTACATCAAACCATCAGCTGATTTGATACGCGGCGTTACACACGCAACACGCAAATCGGACGCTAAACCTGTAGTAGCTGGATAATCGCGTACCTATTTCCTGCAATACCATATCCGCCCTCTCTCGATCAGCGAGCACGTCACTTCCTGCAGCAGCACGCTGCACGATCCGAACGGAACTCTGAAACACCCGGAACCGAGGGTTGAAATAGAAAACGAAACAAAACAGAACAGAACAAAAAAAAAAAATACTAAAACATTTTCATCCCCCGGCATAATCCGATATTATTTCGTTCTAAGTTATTTGATAAAATAAATAATCCATATTAAAACCAACCCCAACCCCAACCCCAAATTTTTTGGCTAAATTAATTCCAAGTAAGAATAGAAGAGCGAAACTTTTTTTCTTTTTCTTATTCTTCTTCTTCTTCTTCTTCTTCTTTATTTCCGGTGTACACGAATAGTCGAGAACGAAGAAGGTAAGAATAGGTACTGTATTATATCCCTATTCTCGCAGTATATTGTGAGAACAAAACGAGCCAAGGTTGCATATCTCGTAGTGAGACAAAAAGGTAGGTAAAAGGCAGTCAGGGCAGGCGGCGGATATAACGGGGTGGTTTTTCACAGCAGCACAAGGTGTCTTAGGGTAGTCCGGGGCGTATCCCGACACCAGTACCGACACCGGCACCGGCACCGGTACCAGGAGCGAAGTAGACGGCACTCTTCACTCTTGCCCGGAGTTTCTACTTGTCCCGCAAGTTTCCTCGACGACGACAATAAAACGCCCCACTATTACCCAGTCGGGGGTATTAAACACTTGAAAACCTTTTATGCACTCGCCAACAAATACTATATACCCCCGTCAAAAAGTGGTCCTCTGACCAACAACCCCGCGCCCAAACCCCCTATTTTATTTTTTTTTTCTTTTACTCACCCCTTTACAGTCTCGTTCTGTAAAAAAAAAAGTTATACTCGTGAAGAAGAAAACGATGGAAAATTTACTTAGATTCGAAAGAGTTAGGTTTTTTTTTCAAAAATATTTAAATCTAAAATTATCATCGTGATAGACGTCTCTTCTTTCAATCTATTCACAACACCCTCAAATTTTCATAGTACCTTAATCTTGGACAAGTAATTATGAAGACAAACCGTATAAATTATACCACGTCACGTTTGACTAGATACATCGTGATAAGTTCCGAGAGATTTGTGGCGGTTTCATATCACGTCGTCAATTAGCATTAGTTCATTACGCAAGTTTATAGATCATTAGATGTTCAGAGATAGAGATGTGTGTTAGTTGAACCTCGTTACGTGTCAAAAGTTCGATTAATATTGACACGTTATAAACGGTATATATATATATGTATTTATAGTTTTAAGATAAGTAAACAATCTCCTATATATCAGTTCAGTAAGGGTTGTATTTTAGCGGAGTAAACTCTGCGTGTTAAAATAGAAGAGAAAAGAAAACCACGAACGATATACCAGCGTGTATAATGTGGTATAGCACCCTAGTAGTGCTCTTCCCTCTTTCAGTCTTCAACGTTCTCGTATATCGCCGGCTCTTTCCTTCATAGCATATCCAGAGGACATAGAGGATGATACGTTCGCTTCGTCTGTATATATACTGTACACGAGCGCGAAGATGAAGAAGCAATTATTCTAATGGAGGCTTTGGGAGGATTGTGGGCGAGACAAGTGAGGTAATCCATGAATAATACCACGGCTCCTATACCTCACCCACACCCCCTGCACCCCTGAGTCGTACCAAACCTCCCATTTGCACCCCTGTTGTCCTCTTCTACCTGCTAATATTATGCTAAACTCCGTAATCCTTAAATACCCTTCTCAGACCCGCAGATACATTTTGAAGACCTTGAATAACAACACCCATACCATAAACCTCCTTTCTGTTCAAACCCACGATTTCAGTCTTATAAAACAGACCGAAATATCAACTAACATTTCTGTCCTTTACCCATTTCTCACATCTTAACATATTCGTTTCTATTATTGTCAGATATATTTTTGAATCAAAGTTTAATGGATGAAGAAAGAAAATTTTTCATTATACATAAACTAAATGACAGAACCGTTTATAATACGATCTTATTCTCTCTGGTATACTATTATATAATAATAGTATATTCAATTATTGTAAATGCATTGTTAGGTGAAACAATGGAAGATTATTACTAATGGAAAAGCGATTAGCATTTGAAAGCGTAATTAGTTTGGCTATGATCCGTTTTGGTGAAATGATTTCGTGTTTCAACTGTCTCCAATGTTTGTATACATATATATCGTCGATATACACATGTAATGGAAAGTGAAAAAAAAGGGGATTACAGTTTACTCGAAAGAGTCTGCAAAAGAAAAAAAAAAAAAAGGGTCCATAATATTGAGGCTGGAATTTTTTCTGTTTCCTGGCTGCATGAAATCGGAAGTAATCATAGCAAGTGGTGAACGAAGGGCTTCTTGGTAGGTACCACTGCTGCTACTGCACCGTACTGGGTAACTAGAGATGCACTTAGCAATATTAGTATTACTTCTAGAATCAAGAAACGTATCTACCCGCCTGGTCCAACTCTCTTCATCTCTCTATATCCACCTTTCTCACTCTCAGTAATAACTCTGACCCTTAAGCACGCCCGAATTGTACACATTTATCCCTAGCTGGTTCGGAATTCTCATGAACGGAAATTCTACTACTAGATATATTTCGAACAACCCCTTTACGTACTAGGTTCAATATCTGTATATATATATAAATAATAATTAAAGGTATGTATAAATTAATATTTTATTTTAGATAAAAGACAAGAACCGCAACAAGAAAAAAATAAATAAATAAAATACATGAATGAATTAAGAAAATAGGGATGAAAAAGGTACAACTTTATTCCGTAAAACAGAGATGGAGATTTCTATATTAATACCAGGCTCAGTGGGCTCGCAACGAAAGACAATGAACAAGGAATTTGCATTTGGTGTGTAACACGCTGTAAGATTCTTATACCTTCCCTTCTCTTACCACCACCACCACCACCCCCCACCGTTCAAAACGGTCATTATTCTAATAGGGTAGGATTCGTCGAGTATAATAGCACTACCTTAGCTCCCACTCAACTAAAGTACATTGAAACTTTAACGCCTGGTCAAATCTTGTTCAAGCGAGAATTTCGCTTCATATACATATATATAATATGGGAGAATAATGTGAGAATGAAAAACTAAAAAATTTGAAATTCGTCTTAATTTTTTATTATTTTTTAACTTATATCGCAGATTTTTTTTTCGAACTCTTAAACTCTCCACGGTATAAAATCTATATTAATTCTTCAAGCAACAGCCCCCCAAGAGACTTTGAACTTTTGAAGAGTACCTCGGCCCTTTTTTTTTTTCTTTTTTTTTTTTTTTTGTTCTCTCAATACTTTAACAATATACCGCCGATACGATGAGTGAAACAAAAATAGAAATTCACAAAGAGCACTTATATGAATGCGATAAGAAGTGAATAAAAGGAACTACTTGCCCCTCTGCAACCGTAACCGTTTATTGGTATTTGAAGAGGTCCTCGAGAGTTCTCTCTACCTCTTGACCGCTGTCATATACTTTTACACACAGTATTATATAGCCTGAAAGTTTCAGCATCTCCTTCATTTCGATTTCTATCTTTCTCTCTCTCTATCTTTCCATCTTTCTCGCATTGAGTTGAACCCTTGAACCAATCGGTCATAACTCGTTACCTGACCTCTCAGAATACGAAGAGAGGTCTAAGGGCTGAAACTATGAATGACAGACGTCTCCTCTATACCTATAGACACGTACAAATATACAATATATATATATATACATATACGTAGATACTCGAAACCGAATTGCGGCGAACCGGCCCTAGTCGCCATATTGACACTCTAGTTCAAAAGGCCAAATGCTACTAATGAGAAAGCAATTAGCTTGATATAGACTCGCTCGACGCCGGGACAGACAGGCTTTCTAAAAGGATGCCAAGATCCTTTGGTTCCCAATATCAAAGGGATAGAATGGTAAGAGAAACAAATTTTCAACCCCTGAAAGCATTAAAACAATATAGAATTTCTAATTTCTAATTTCGTTAGAAATAATATTAATAAAAAATAATCTCACCCTAGGGTGATCGTAATCAAAAATTTCATATTTTTGGAGCTTAAAAACGCAGCTAGATCGCGGACCTCGTATACCTAACGCAGTCTATACTACTGCACATTGAAGTGGTGTACCCAAAACCTAAAGAAAGGTAGATATGAAGGTAGAGATATAAGGTAGGGTAGGGTAGGGTAGGGTAGGTATATAAGAACATGACAACGGCAATATCCATTAGCGGTGAATAACCGAGAGCGCTTAGAGTGGGAAAGAGCGACAGGATATGCAGCAGCACAGTGTGTCGAGTGTATAGAAGAAGTTCTTGTTCTCGGTTACTGCATCTCCTCAGCGATGTAAACGCGTCGACTGACTACGATATACGTCGAGACGGAAGAACAGCAGACAATAATGCCTCCGTGACGTGCATTTTGAATTTAAAACAGTCTCCTTTTTTCCTACACAATTTTCCTTTTCGTTTTTTTTTTTTTTTTTTCTGTTTCCCCTATACACATGTATATATGTCCCATATATCCTACGTGTCTTACGATTCCCATAATTTCTACCTCATTTTACCCACATTTAGAAATTCAATGCAGTTTGCTGTCTCCATAAAGCAAGAAGGAAAAAAAAAAAAAAACCGCATTAGATCGTCAGAAATATCACGAATCTAATCTGACTCCAAATAGAACGATTTTTTTTTTTTTTTTTTTTACATCCCTGATATAAATGATTGAAAATAAAACGATTTAACCACGTCGTCAATTCAGGCTAACATTTGCTCTTCAGACAAGGAGAGTTCTGCTGCTCACCTCTAAGGTAGAGGAAGGAAACCTCAAGACCCATGGGCTAGGTATGGTCATGCTTCAGAACTAAATGGAAGCTTCTGTACGGACTGAATCAATGTCAGATCTCGCCTTAGGTCATTTATCACTGCCCTTTCCATCCCTAGTATTATCTCTCTCTCTCTTACTGTTTCTCTTCTCTACTTAGCTACCAGGTTCTATTTTCCTCACGATTTCTCCTCGCTCGTTGCATTGGTAGGATAGGTATGGGGTATAAGAGTCAAAGATCGTATAGAATGAACGATGAAATCGTATATATATATATATATATACCGCACGAGGATGAATCGTCCTCGTACTCGCGTACTGTGGTGAAAAACGATTTGACTAGCTGAGAATATCAACTGAGAGCGGTGAATCCTATTGATAGGATTAGCATATTAGTCTCGTTGGATTGTATACCCATACGTATACGTATATATATATATATATAGAATAAGTAGGTATATATATCTGCAGCAGCTATGTATATATGTATATTCGCGGTGTGGATATATTCACTCGGTAAACGTATATGGGGAACGAGCTAGTGGGTATATAGGATGGGATTTTGGGGTGGATACTATACACGAAAAGAGGAAAGGTCGGTTACGTGAGCCGCCCTTTTCGTGTCCTGCTCGACCGACCCTTCAGCTATTCATCCAGATTCTACCGTGGCTCCAGGAGTCTCTGACCCTGCTAACCTGGGGGGGCTTGAGGCCAACGACGGGCTATGTGCTGCGCGGCCCGTACGCGTCGTCTGCAACCCTTAACTCACTCTTCCTCTTACTCTTCCTCTCATTTTCATTCACATTTTACCTCTCTTTCTATTTCTCTCGTTCTCAAAACCAGAGGACAAATCACTACCTAGATTCTATCATGTGTGCAGATTACGACTACAAGGTTCCTTGCATCTCAATTCAATTGCACCCTTTCTATTTTCAACCCCTTTATTTCTCTCTCTTAAGTTATATTATACTTTACTTTCTATACATCCGTAATATCTTATATTTATATACATATATATAAGAGTCTATTGAAATTGAGTAAACTCATTAAAAATTGTCATTTTCATTCGACTTTTATCATCTTTCTTTCTTTCATCTAGTTGCCTTTTTTTGTTTTTTGTTTTGTTTTTACTCCTTTTTCTATAAAGTCAAAGAAAGTATATACGTATAACTTTGGACACAAGCGTTTCGATGAATCGAGATAAGACCGATTCTAGGATGATATGACTCCTGGGATTATGCGAGATGTACTATACCTGCCTATCTATCGCGTATAAGTCGTTCGTTGGAAATGTGGTATAGTATAGAAGCGAAGACGGTTGGCGATTTTATTTTTCAGCTACGAGAGTCGGAGACATTGATAGCCCCACAAAAAGCGGCAAAGATTGAATCGCTCCGCGGGGACTTTCTGCGGAGTCACTTTCACCCTCTCCTTCTTTTGCCCCACAACCTCCACCTCCATCTCATACCACTCTTTTTCTGCACTCTATTCGCCCTTACCCACCACCACCACCACCACCACCACCACTTCTTCTTCTTCTTCTTCTTCTTCTTCTTCTCTCTTTCTTCACCCCCAAAGAGTCGAAGAGTGAGTTGGTTGGAATCAAGTACGCTTAAGACGAACTTTGCTCTCTAGCTTTCTCTCTCTCTTAATTTTTTTTTTTTTTTCTTAGATTTCTTTTTATTTCTTTTTATTCATTCAAATTTCTCTCTCTTTCTTTTTTTCTCTCTTTATCGCTCAATGACAAATGCTTATCACGATCAGACTGCTTCAAGAAAATCCCTACACTCTGACGCATTTGATCCTATATATATACTTGTTTTTCCCACGTTAATTCATTTCACTTATATTTCTTTATTTTTATTTTTTCTTCTTCTTCTTCTTCTTCTTTTCTTTTTTTACTTTCCTTTGCACTAGGTATCAGGGAGGAAAAAAAAACATCGGCGCCCTTACTCATTTCAAATCGCTCGTTTAATCTTGTCTAATGAATTTGACGATGCAATACGCAAGGCCTGGTGTAGGGGATCCCTACCCCTCCTCCCCCATCGGATCGCAAAGGTTACGACCATTACGATAGAGCTCCACGGATTATTATACCTACCTACCTACCTACCTACCTACCTACCTACCTTCGGAAAGTTCACGTAGATCGCGTGGACCCAAGTCTGAAACCATTAATGGTGGGGTTTGTTGTAGCTTTCGAAAACCAGAACCACGCACAGCCAATGAACCCCCCTGGTTTTATAGCACCACGACTTTACGAGCCTATCGCTTAATCACCAAGCCTATACTTCCTTGTTTCAGGCAATGAAACGATTCTACGTTAAACAGCTGCCATAGTTTACTTATAGCTACAGATATAATAGCTAACGTTGATGAAAAAAGAAAAAGAAATCTTAAAAAAGAAAATTATCAACCAAAGAATCTCGCGGTTGGCAGGATTTATTATTTCAAATTAAGTTTTTTCATTCTTTTTTCTTTTTTTCTTCTTCTTCTTCTTTTAGGGTCTCTCTGCGTATGGTAGGTATACCAATTTATTCGAGGAACCGAAAGAAGGCTGGGTGTGTGGGTGGAAGGGTGAAAGATAGACAGTTTGCGGGGACAGAGTGTATAACCAGAGGGATAACGTATTGGGGTGGCGTATGGGCATCGATTGACAAGGTAAGGCAGTTCGCGAAACTAGATGGGTATAAAAGAGATTGGACGAGGATGAGAAGGATGAAAAGGATGAGGTAGGTACTGGTAAAAGAAAGAAAAAAGAAAAAAAGATAGAAATATAGAAAGAGAATAAGATGAGATGAGAGACTCGTAGAGTTCCGGAAAACCCCCTACGGATACATACATACGTATGTAAACATACATATATTATATATATAGATACATATTATAATATATATATATATACACAGTCTGCAATCTGATATTCGAGCTGAGTGTGAATCCTGAACATCGAAGAAGAAGAAAAAGAAGAAGAAGAAGAAGGATGAACGAGGAATGGGCATTTCTTTAACTGTGTGAAGATATTTTCCATCAACTTTGAATTCCGGTAATAGGTTGTTGTACAGCCATATAGGTAAAGAAATATAAAATTTGGTAAATTGATTCTATAATTTATGTAGGTATATAACGTAACGCTATATATTGGTGATTATATATCTTTTGCTCAACGGAGTTCAGCAAAATTCCGTAAAATAAGAAAAAGAAGAAGGAGAATGAAAAATAAGAATAATAAGAAATGAGGGGAAAAAAAAGTAGCCTACACTACACCCGCGCCTACACAGATTCTTGTTTTACCCTCCAACAAAGATTCCCGATTTATCTGACTGTTCAGATTCACTCCATTATTCATACCTGGTATAAGAGTTTCCCCCCGCCCCCCCTACTTTTTTTTTTTATTCTTTTTCACTCCATCTTTCTATCCATCCTTCATATTCTCTCGATATTTTTTTCCTTCTGACCGTCGATTAGTCAAAAAATGAAAAAAGGAATAAAGAAAGAGAGAGAGAGAGAGAGAGGAAAAAAAATATATATATAAACCTAGTATATCGCGGATGCAGCGTTTAATTTAATGATTTGAAAAAATGAAATCATAAAATGGTTATAGAAAAACTGAAAATATCATTTCTCGCTCTTGATTTGAAAATATAGGTATATATAATGAGAACAGTCCAGTTTTCAGCCACTGATTGACGGTTTAATAATCGCGTCTCATCCATCTACGATATTAATAGACATCTAATAATTTATTTAAATTTGTCATTTCATAGTGGAATAATTAGTACTATACAGACTCGCGGTTATTAATCTTTGAATGTAATTATTGATCAACCATTTCTATGACGATCAATTCAACCGACGATATTAACCATCGTACAAATAAGTAATCTCGAGCTTCTCCTATTGCTGTAATGCTGTATGTATATATACGTCTATTGCTTCGGCTCAAACGTGAATGCACAATACATATAGGTACAATGATATATATCTATCGGTTCAATTTCAACCACTGTACCTATACGACCTTCGGGCTTCGGATTTACGCAATACTAGAGACAGGTATTTGGTGCAAATAATCTCGGAGCTTAACTCTAGGTCGGTAATTAAAGCCATTCATGAGTTAAACCACTTGATCTAATTGCTTTAAGATATAGAGAAATTCAAAGTCGAACTTTTAGTAAAGAAAATATTTTCTAATAAGTTAATAGCTAAAAAGTAATTGGGCCAATTTAGTATTTAGACCTTCACAAAGTCTCGCACTCTAATCTCTCCCCTGGTACAATTTGCACAGCCCCTCAAGTGGTGGGACTTGCATTATTAAAAATAAACACCAGTGAAAAAAAAAAAAAAACCTATCAAGTAAAGGAAAACGAAGAAAAAGGTATATATATATATTTTTTTTATTTTTTTTGATTTCTTCCTTTTTCCTTCTTCCTTGGATCGTCAGCTTAAATTTAAAGTTGGCAAAATCCTGGTACTGGATACAAGAATGCAGAAACAAAAAAACAGAAAAAAAACACATAGAAAAAAAAGGAATAGAAAAAGGGTGAAAAAAAAAAAATATATATATATATATATACATATAGTATGGTATATCTACGAAAGCGTAACAAGACAACAGATACTAAGGTGCCTTCTCAGACAACATCGCGCTAGCCGCGAGCCACTAAGTCGAAAGAATCCCCCAATTAGGTCTGAACCTCTGAACTTTACTCTAATCTCTCTCCTCCTCTTCTGTCTGGTTTACTAGCCGGTTGTACGAACCAACCCCCTCCCCCTCTACCCCTATCGGTGTTAAAGCGGATGGATTCGATACGCGGGATTCAATTTCTGTATCGGAATCCGATTTCCCCGGGGTTATTTTTTTTTTTTTTCTTTTGCTTTTGCTTTTTTTTTTCTTTAAAAAAAAAACGATAAAAAAGAAAATTTAATTGCATTGAAGAAAAAGAAAAACTGAAAGACAAAAAAGAGTCGATTTTCGTTGTTGCTTATTAGTATTTTTTTTTAAAATTTTTTTTATATATATGGTAAAGGCGATTGATTTAAGGGAAGCAATTTCGTCGAGTCTCCCACTGCGCGTTAAATCCTCGCCGAAATAAATGTAGTATATATAATGATTGTCGCTTTTATCGTCTCGTTTCCCCCCCTATAAGGTATACCCTACGTTCGCCGTTATCCGTTACGCTCAATCTCTTTCTACCCCCTACTATACCACCCCTTTTTTCCTCCTCGTCAATTTCCTATGTTTTTCACGCTGTTTTATTACCTCGACTATACAAGTAAAACGTCAACGACGACGATTTCTTGTATGTATACTATACCGTGTAGTAAGTCGAGCAAACTTTTTTACTCACGCTATCAAATACCAACATGTGCTTTTGATCCTTTTTCGTGTTTTTTTTTCCTGTTTTTCTTGTCTTTTTATTATGCTCTCTTTCTCTCTCTCTTCTCTACTTTCACCTTATATCTTTATCAAACTATAATATACCCAGATACACGTCTGGTCATAAATGAAATAATTGATTTTCAAAGAAAACTCACCGATCATAAGGACGAATATTCATAAAATTCATAAAATTATATCATCGATGCTGATATAATAGAAGATTCGATTGAATAATTATTAAATTCCGATCGAATTACGTTTTAATTTCACTATGTCGTAAAATTTATCAGAACTGTGTAACTAGTCGATTAATTTTTGTTTTGTTTTGTTTTATTTGTTTTTCATCACTGATTAAAACAACAACTACTAAATAATGATATTGGATCGGTTTCGGTTCAACAGACGTGCTGATTATAATTCTCCAATAATTAAACGCGATAAAATTTAACCGCGTCAAATTTGTTTATGGCTCCGTATACTTAGCAGGCAAATAAATTCAATTTAATTTTTTATCGATGCAATAGTTTGGGAATTGTTTGGGAAAGTTTAGGAATATGTTTTTGTAGTTTAGGAAATGATGATTTCTTTGCTATTTATAAAAATATATTAGGCGTATAGTAAGAAGGCACGATTCACAGAAAAAAGAACAACATCCCTCCAATGAACTAAAAATTGTTTGGGAAACACGTCTTCAATGTTTTCAACATTTGGGATGTTTTATTTGATTTTATAAAAATCATGAAAACACTCGTCCTCCTTTGTAAAATTAATCATATTAAAGTGGGATCTTATTGTAATACGGACGTAGTTGATTAAATAATAACTCCCATATGCCAGGAAGCAAATAAAGATACTCGACCAATTTATATTTAATATTTATTTTTAAGAATCAATTACAATTTAAGAATTTTACATAAGTTTCGTTTTCGATATATCAATAATCGATTGCTTTGTTATTTTCCACTTTCCTCTCCCTGCAATTATTTATTTATTATTATTTTTTTTAATAAGCAAAAGTTCAAACAGTGTACGGCACACGGTAATAGTAAGGAATTGGAATGAATGCATTTTCAGCTAATTCAAAATTACAGCACACCTCCTCGGGTCAGATGTGTCTTTATACCAGGTGGATTTTCGAATAAAAATTTTTCCAATTGAACAACGCTTAATAATTCTTAGTTTGAGTTGTTCTATTAATTGTTCGTTCGTTTGTACACATCGCTAGTCCTGATACCCCTTCCCGCAGCAACTACTCTATTGATACATAGAGAGCGCTGGTCGCGTATGAATGAACGAGTGGTAAGATAGTAGTGCTGCACAAATATGCGGATAAAAAAATTACTACGTTTTCTGAGAAGCGCTCGTCATGAATGAAAAGATAGTGGTGCTGCACAAATATGCGGACAAAAAAAAACTACGACCCTTTCTTTATATTCTTGGAGGCGTGGCAAATAGCTCATTGTAAAAATTCTGAATAGCAGTAGAAAAACTACTAACGCTTTATTAGATTCATTGATACAACGAAAGATAGTGGCGCGTGGAAATAATGCGAAGAAGTTGAGATGAATTACTGATATTTTATTGCATTTATGTTTGCATTATAGGTATATCTGAACGAATAGGAATGAAGCAGCTGAAATAAATTTATAACTACCCAAATCACTGAGATGTAAGCGAGGAATCATCCGGTATAAACATTTTTATTATTCATTTTTTATTTATTTTTTTATTTTAGAATAGCTGAGCGATTATTTGATGTAATATAAATCGTCGAATACCCATACATTTAGTCAATACACAGAGTTAAAGTTATGGGACTACAACTGACATGTGACATTCTTATTTTATTTATCCTATAAAGTGAATTGAAGCGATTAATTAAATTAGTGGAGCAATTATTATTGAAACGAAAGGAAAAATTTATTATAAATCATTGCAAAAAGAAATTAAGTTGTAGGCTAATCTCGCATCTTTTACCAGATGCAGAAAAAAGGCAAACGCCTTACTATACGCAACCCGCGGATCTTTCGTGCATTTCTATTCTATAGTTGCCTCACCGTTAGCGCGACCGGCGTAAACTGACCTCCGACAATGGCGTCTCCCACCCCGCGCCGCTCTTAGATAAGCCAAAAACGCCGTGCGCTATCTAGAAAAGTTCAGTCAGCTGCGCGGCATCCTCGAGTGAACATGGGTTTTTTGCGGCTCGGGAAGGCTTAAATCAACGGAGGAGCGTTGGACATGAGTGAGTTTGAAATATTTCGATCAATATTTTACGACGGCAATAAATAATCGACAATTTTCAAAGCTCGTGGAAAACAAGTGAAATTGTAATTGTATTCAATACTCTTCCGACAGATTTCACGCGTCTCGTATTTGAATCGTCGAAGTGAGTAACCGTTGAATTGCTACCGGCAGACTTTGAAAAATAACTAAAATAAAAGGATCATGTGGTAACTTAAAAATGAATTATAAGTATTATATATATATAGCATATATAATACTAAATATAATGAAAGAAGAAAAGTCTTATCCGTATTATCATGATCATTATTATTTTCGGATAATATACTGTAGTATGTACAGGTATAACAATGTATTGTATACTATTTAATGAAAAGATTCACAAGACCCAGCTCAAGTAATATCGAATTTATGAATTAATACAAAAAAATGTCACGCGTTAGTTTATTATATCGAAGAAAGTTCAAATTTGGAGAGTACTTATATTGTATAATTCTACTATATTGAACATATTATGTATATTGGTATATATATATATATATATATATGTATAAATGTGCAGTAACTATATATTGCATATTATTATATATTTATATTTACCTATTTAATATACTATATACCTACATATTTTACTTCCCGTAAATGCTGCCTATACGTATATGCGTGAATACGTAATATATACATAAACACACAAGCTCACGCAGATGCACACGAACACATATATATATATCTATATATATACACCTATATAGTATATACCTTATAGATGGAATAAATAGATGAATAAATATAAGGAAAGAAAGAATGCAAGAAACAAACTATATAATAGAAATATACTATATTAGGGAAATGCAAACTATATACTATGATTATTATTATATAAAATGAAGATATATATATATATATATATATATATATACATACATATATTTTGTCTATCAAAAAGATATAAATAAAGTTTCACTTTACCGAATGAAATATATACGAAGAATACGAAGACGAAGAAGAAGACGGAGAAGAAGGAGAAGAAGAAGAAGAAAAAAGTATATTAAGTAATATAACAATAACTTATTCCCACTTCGAGTATATATATATATATACTATATACCATATACATAAACTATGCATATATATATATATATACTATACAGGAGAAGAAAGCGTTAAAAATGAATGCCTTCGTAACGCATGTCTTTCACATAGATATATATTTATATATATATAGTATATTTACCCTATGTAGCTGAATGAAAATCCGAAAAAAAAAACAACATATAAATGAATAAACAAATAAAATATGTGTATTCGTCAACGTAAAATATATCAACGACGCTCTTACTAGATATACACATTATACTATATATATTACAAATATAGGTATACGGATATACATAAATAATGAACATGTACGATCCCGGTTACATTCATGTGAAACGTGAATATTATTATTATTATTAGTAGTATTGTTATATTATTATTTATTCAAATATGTTGTATATTAACGTAAAAACCAGATATAATATTATATATACGAGGAAATTAATAACTCTAATATTAAAGTATTAAATATTGACAGAAAAAAAATACATATATACCTATCCTTTTATAGTATATACCTATATAGTTTATACAATAGAAACAGTTATTTTGGGTGTAAATAACTGAAAAAATAGATTATTATAATATCGAGAATTCATATTACTTTCATTTACTATTTTTTTTTTTAATAAGCAATAGTTTAAACAGCGTACGGCACACGGGAATAGTAAGGAATTGGAATGAATGCATTTTCAGCTAATTCAAAATTACAGCACACCTCCTCGGGTCAGATGTTGTCCTTATACCAGGTGAATTTTCGAATAAAAATTTTCCTAATTGAACAACGCTTAATAATTCTTAGTTTGAGTTGTTCTTTTAATTGTTCGTTCGTTTGTACACATCGCTAGTCCTGATACCCCTTCCCGCAGCAACTACTCTATTGATACATAGAGAGCGCTGGTCGCGTATGAATGAACGAGTGGTAAGATAGTAGTGCTGCACAAATATGCGGATAAAAAAATTACTACGTTTTCTGAGAAGCGCTCGTCTATGAATGAAAAGATAGTGGTGCTGCACAAATATGCGGACAAAAAAATACTACGACCCTTTCTTTATATTCTTGGAGGCGTGGCAAATAGCTCATTGATAAATTCCGAATAGCAGTAGAAAAACTACTAACTCTTTATTAGATGCATTGATACAACGAAAGATAGTGGCGCGTGGAAATAATGCGAAGAAGTTGAGATGAATTACTGATATTTTATTGCATTTATGTTTGCATCATAGGTATATATCTGAACGAATAGGAATGAAGCAGCTGAAATAAATTTACAAATACCCAAATCACTGAGATGTAAGCGAGGAATCATCCGGTATAAACATTTTTAATATTCATTTTTTTAATTTTTTTAATTTTAGAATAGCTGAGCGATTATTTGATGTAATATAAATCGTCGAATACCCATACATTTAGTCAATACACAGAGTTAAAGTTATGAGACTACAACTGACATGTGACATTCTTATTTTATTTATCCTAGAAAGTGGATTGAAGCGATTAATTAAATTAGTGGAGCAATTATTATTGAAACGAAAGGAAAAATTTATTATAAATCATTGCAAAAAGAAATTAAGTGGTGGGCTAATCTCGCATCTTTTACCAGATGCAGGAAAAAGGCACACGTCTTATTATACGCGACCCGCGGATCTTTTGTGCATTTTTAGTTCTATAGTTGCCTACCCGACGTAAACTGACCTACGACAATGGCGTCCCCCACCCCGCGCGACTCATAAATAAGCCGCGCGGGATGTACCAGAATTCAGTCAGCTGCGCGACATTCTCGAGTGAACACCGGTGATACGTTTCGAGGAGATTTGCAGCTCGGGAAGGCTGACATCAACTGAGGAACGTTGGACATGAGTGAGTTTGAGATATTTCGATCAATATTTTACGACGGCAATAAGTAATCGACAATTTTTAAAGCTTGATGAAAACGAGTGAAATTGTATTCAATACTCTTCCGACAGATTTGACGCGTCTCGTATTTTAATCGTCGAAGTAAGTAACCAACCGTTGAATTGCTACCGACAGACTTTGATTATAATTGCAGATATTGTTCATTTTTAAGTACATTCTAGTTTCCGAAGGGGAAACTACCTTGTCGTGTTATTTCGAGTTGGCAAGTATTTTTCGGGAGAATACTCGGTCCCCGATTTATTCTTTTATTCGATTCTTTGACAGCATTATCGGTCGACGGAGATGAGAATGAACATCGCTGATACTTGAACTGCATAGACCCTGCGTGCCACTTGGTCGGAGATGGACGCCAATCAACCCTGCCCGGCTAGTCCTGGATTAACGGTCGACCAAGATAATGGTGAGCTTCCTATTATATTAGCCAAACACCCAATTTAACTATAAATGTATGTCCGCAAAACAATCATTGCTAAAACACACTTCGCGATCCGATACAGATCTCGGACAGATTACTTTTCCAAGTCTATGTACCACAACACTCATCACCCTGTATCTTTGACTCGATACTGGGGCCTCCGGCTTGCTTCTGTCTCCCCGTATACGCCAGAAACTTTGACGACAACTCGGTTTCACTCAGCTGCAAAGGATACGATACGAAATAATATACCTAGAGGTAAGATATTGTCCGTCTCGTTATAGGGTAAGCCTAGGAGAGAAAGCACACTCAATTCTTGGAAATAGCAATAAATTCTCTCTTTTTAATGACAAACCTGAAATATGATTGATAGATCTCGAGAGAATATGTTTACCTTATTGAAATATAGTAGACTCACCTCGTAGTAGAGAAATATTTGAATAACCAGGATCAAAGTTTCAAGGTTTGAAAATAAATAGAAGGGTAGATAGCTGTAGGCCTAATTAGGCATCGTATTTATTTTTTAAACATGGAACATAATTCAATTGAAAGATTGACAAATCTATTCATACATACATTAGTAATACTAGCTTATTGACATTATTGATTCTGTTGAAAATAGTTCAAAGTTTATATCACATTTAAACATGGTTCGGGCAGGCTTACAAAATCAATCATAAGAAATATATTATAATAGATTTCATACAGATGTATAATCACAATTAGAAATTCTTTGGTACTTAGTTGAGAATGTTTGCTTGAAAAACACAAACTTAATCTATCCAATGTACCCTATGCTTATCTAGTTTTTATCTTCACAGGCGTTGTTCACCGAGGGAAACTAGCTCCTGCCTATCCTCAACAAAACCTCTTCAATATTCATCAGGACAGGGGATTCACACCAGGGAGTGAAGCAGTCCAAGCGCCGGGGGAATGACCGCAAGACAACTCTGCACCGCGGACTATTGATAAAGTAGCATCAGCGAATGGTTCGTAATTACAGTTCCTTTTGAATCAGTTTTGATAAAATCTCGCATCTTGTCTTGTCTATAATTATTTTAAATTACTTTACTTTATAATTACTTTTACTAATTAAATCGAGTTCAATTACACATTACCAAACTATTGGGTAATTGAATAAGTAATTTCATTGAAAATGTAATCAGTGACTCGTAACACTGCAAATATCCATGTAATAATAAGACCGTTTATGCAATAAACATGTATGTATTATTATAGTATATTGGCGAATTCTTGAATAAATATCTCTTGAAATTGTAAATAATCGATCGTTGAATCATTTTACCCTGTCCTTTCCTTACCTATAAGTCGAAAATCATGAAAATCGCATGATTTCATAAAGCCCCGAACAATATTAATATATATAAATATAACAATATTAATATATATATAAATATAACAATATTAATATATATAATATAAATAATAATGCGCCTTGTCATATGCAACCCGCATGCCATTCGTGTAAACGGAAGGGCCCATGTTAATTTTTGTTGCCTATTTGGTGTTTTCCGAATGCCTATATTCAGGCGTATTGTAGTAGCTTAGAAAAAACGTCGAAAAAAAGGATCCGGCAATTGATACCTCGATTCTAGTCGCTTTACGATGAAATATCTACTGCCAGAAAATCGACCAATCAGGAGGCTGCTTGAGCCAATTTAGGCTCAATTTCTCGAAAAGGAGCCTCCTGATTGGTCGATTTTGAAATTAAATCAAGTTACGGCGCTACAGAGGCTAGCCATCAGCAAAATTCTGGATTTCTGGCAGTGGCTGGATTTTCACGGCAGCAATTCACTGCCGCGGCGCTATTCGTTGTTAACCACGTGGTTTACCTACGATATTCGTTGTTAATCACGTGTTGCTGCCGCAGTAAATTGCTGCCGTGAAAATCCAGCCAAAATCCAGAATTTTGCTGATGGCTAGCCTCTGTAGCGCCGTAACTTGATTTAATTTCAAAATCGACCAATCAGGAGGCTCCTTTTCGAGAAATTGAGCCTAAATTGGCTCAAGCAGCCTCCTGATTGGTCGATTTTCTGGCAGTAGATATTTCATCGTAAAGCGACTAGAATCGAGGTATCAACTGCCGGAACCTTTTTTTCGACGTTTTTTCTAAGCTACTACAATACGCCTGAATATAGGCATTCGGAAAACACCAAATAGGCAACAAAAATTAACATGGGCCCTTCCGTTTACACGAATGGCATGCGGGTTGCATATGGTAAGGCGGACTAATATTTATAATATAAATAAATAGTACTAATAGTAGTAAATAAAATTTATAAATATTTCGGGGCTTTATGAAATCATGCGATTTTCATGATTTTCGACTTATAGGCAAGGAAAGGACATAGGAAAATGATTCAACGATAGATGATTTACAATTTCAAGAGATATTTATTCAAGAATGCGCCAATTTACTATAATAATACATGTTTATTGCATAAACGATCTTATTATTACATGGATATTTGCAGTGTTACGAGTCACTGGTTACATTTTTAATGAAATTACTTATTCAATTACCCAATAGTTTGGTAATGTGTAATTGAACTCGATTTAATTAGTAAAAGTAATTATAAAGTAAAGTAATTTAAACTAATTATAGACCAGACCAGATGCGAGATTTTATCAAAACTGATTCAAAAGGAACTGTAATTACGAACCATTCGCTGATGCTACTTTATTGATACTCCGCGGTGCAGAGTTGTCTTGTGGTCATTCCCCCGGTGCTTGGACTGCTTCACTCCCTGGTGTGAATCCCCTGTCCTGATGAATATTGAAGAGGTTTTGTTGAGGATAGGCGGGAGCTAGTTTCCCTCGGTGAACAACGCCTGTGAAGATAAAAACTAGATAAGCATGGGGTACATTGGATAGATTAAGTTTATGTGTTTTTCAAGCAAACATTCTCAACTAAGTACCAAAGAATTTCTAATTGTGATCATACATCTGTATGAAATTTATTATAATATATTTCTTATGATTGATTTTGTAAGCCTGCCCGAACCATGTTTGAATGTGATATAAACCTTGAACTATTTTCAACAGAATCAATAATGTCAATAAGCTAGTATTACTAATGTATGTATGAATAGATTTGTCAATCTTTCAATTGAATTATGTTCCATGTTTAAAAAATAAATACGATGCTTAATTAGGCCTACAGCAATCTACCCTTGTATTTATTTTCAAACCTTTAAATTTTGATCCTCGGTATTCTAATATTTCTCTACTATGAGGTGAGTCTACTATATTCAACCAAGGTAAACATATTCTTTCGAAATCTATCAATCATATTCCAGGTTTGACATCAAAAAGAGAGAATTTATTGCTATTTCCAAGAGTTAAGTGTGCTTTCTTTCCTAGGCTTACCCTATAACGAGACTGACAATATCTTACCTCTGGGTATATTATTCCGCGTCGGTATCGTATCCCTCGCAGCTGAGTGAAACCGAGTTGTCGTCAAAGTTTCTGGCGTATACGGGAAGACAGAGGCAAGCCGGAGGCCCCAGTGTCGAGTCAAAGATACAGGGTGAGCGTCACGGTTACTTGGCCGATGAGTGTTGTGGTACTAAGACTTGGAAAAGTAATCCGTCCGAGATCGGTATCGGATCGCGAAGTATGTTTCGGCAATGATTGTTCTGCAGACATAAATTTATAGTTAAATTGGGTCCTTGGCTAATGTAATACAAAGCTCACCATTATTTTGGTCGACCGTTAATCCAGGACTAGCCTGGCAGTGTTGGTTGGCGTCCATCTCCGATCAAGTTGCACGCAGGATCTATGCAGTTCATGTATCAGCGATGTTCATTCTCAGCTCCGTCGACTGATAATGCTGTCAAAGAATCGAATAACAGAATAAATCGGGGAACGAGTATTCTCCCGAAAAATACTCGTCATTTCGAAATAACACGACAAATTATAGTTTCCCCTTCGAAGTCGCGAAATATGCCTGTAAAACAAACGACGCTACAGGGCGAGGGACTCGGAATTATATGCCAATAATATAATGGGATAATAATTATCGCGAAGTTATCAAACGAAACTCTCTCGCGCATTATATTTGTATTCAAAACAGGTCCGAGAGATTTTGTTCGTAAGAAATCTAGATTTTAGCACATTTATTCGCTGGTATGCATAGAATCAAAGTCTGCCGGTAGCAATTCAACGGTTACTCACTTCGACGATTCAAATACGAGACGCGTGAAATCTGTCGGAAGAGTATTGAATACAATTACAATTTCACTTGTTTTCCACGAGCTTTGAAAATTGTCGATTATTTATTGCCGTCGTAAAATATTGATCGAAATATTTCAAACTCACTCATGTCCAACGCTCCTCCGTTGATTTAAGCCTTCCCGAGCCGCAAAAAACCCATGTTCACTCGAGGATGCCGCGCAGCTGACTGAACTTTTCTAGATAGCGCACGGCGTTTTTGGCTTATCTAAGAGCGGCGCGGGGTGGGAGACGCCATTGTCGTAGGTCAGTTTACGCCGGTCGCGCTAACGGTGAGGCAACTATAGAATAGAAATGCACGAAAGATCCGCGGGTTGCGTATAGTAAGGCGTTTGCCTTTTTTCTGCATCTGGTAAAAGATGCGAGATTAGCCTACAACTTAATTTCTTTTTGCAATGATTTATAATAAATTTTTCCTTTCGTTTCAATAATAATTGCTCTACTAAATTAATTAATCGCTTCAATCTACTTTATAGGATAAATAAAATAAGAATTTCACATGTCAGTTGTAGCCCCATAACTTTAACTCTGTGTATTGACTAAATGTATGGGTATTCGACGATTTATATCACATCAAATTGACGCGCGATACGGATAACAGCACATTTCAGATTCCGAGTGAAAAAGAGCACGTTTCTAATTCTGGGTGGAAAAAAGCACATTTCAGATTGAGAATGAAAAAGAACGCTCACGCTCAATAATTCTCATCTATAAATAAAAAAGTATACGATTAATGAAAATCATTGTTCAATGAATATATATATTCGTCATAATATATAAATATACATATTTACAACCTAACAAGACATTAATCGTACAGATAAAGACGATATAATAATATTATATCGATCATAAACACGAAGACACATTATTATTTTTTTCTTTCATCTCTCATATTACTGGCGTGTAGACACAAAAAAAATATATATATGTATATATATATATATATATATATATATACTTATATATCTCATATTATATTTTATTTACATAATTTGTGTAAGTTTAGTAAAATATTACATATTATAATTATGGAATAAAAGTCTATACAAATTTTATACTTTTCAGTATATGTATAATGTGTGTGTAAATATATATATATATATATACACACATATATATATTGTTTAACTAATGTAAGTGACTAGTTTTATGTTAAAAAACATTCATTTAATGTTTATCAATATAGATATATTATGCGCAGGTATATTTTTATCCGGGTAAAATAATAACGATATAACGTGGCCCCATAAATTTCAATTACCTTATTGAAAAGAAAACCGTCCAAAAGTTAATAATTTCTATAACAGAATGACATTTATATTTATAAACCGAATAGTAAATCTGTTGATAAATCTAGGCACATTGTTTTATATGAATGTTTACATACTCTGTCCCAGAAAATGATTCATTTTATGTATACTTTGATTTATAATGTAATATATTCCGAATTTGAAATACCTTCTGTCTGTTATTCAATTAGTCATGTTAATCACGATTTAAACACTTTCATCAAAGAGTAGTTGGTACATATAAACTATAAATGAGGTACATTCATTAATAGCTAAAGTTTCATAATTATACAATAGTATTAGCATCTTATATCAATAATAAAATCGTGAAGAATATATATGTGTGTGTGTGTGTATGTGTGTGCGTATATCTTATGCAATATAAATATATTCGTGCGTAGGGTATATATATATATATGTGTATATATATATGTATATCTGTATATATGTATTGTACATTAATACATTTCTGATCTAAAGTTAAAAATGGCATTTGGTCCAAGTATATATATAAAACTTTTCACATATCTCTATAAACGTTTTCATATAATTTCATTATATACCTATATATATAAATATATATATATATATACGAATATATATATTTATATAGTTTATTCATTTGTAACATTTAGAAATCAGCAACACTTCTCTTCTATATAAAAGAGGAACCGCAATTTACTCCTCATATTCATCATCATTCTTCTTATTCTGCTCTTTCTCTGCCTCATCATTTCATACAACTTAAAATTACTCCTTTTTCTTCATCATCACGAAGAAATGATTTACACAAAAGATCGAGATATAGGGATGAGATGGACTTAATAAATATTAAATCTTCAAACAATATTAATACATAATATACTCGAGTATTTCTGAAATTTTTATACAAATTCCGAAAGATTCATAGCCGCGATTACTCTCACTCACCTCTTCTACATTCTACACTTCATAATAATAAACTCAACTTCAGAGATTGTATCCAGCTCATTTTGGTGCCTAATCTAATCTTCGTAATACTATGTATCGTCCAACACTTTTCTTTGCTTTACATCCCATAACATATAACGAGGATGATATCTGATAATTATTCCTCGTCAATAGCTGGTTGTACTCTTCGCAAATCCATAAGAACTCTTCGTTCTTTATGCTGATCGCGATAATCCTGTTGAATACCGTGCAACAATCCATGTCGCACGGTGGCCTCGTCTCAGACTTTGCTTTCAGGACCATCTGCAGTGTGTTTAAAAGAGTTGCGGATCTTGCTGAGGTGTAAAGCACTTATGTGACCATAACTTTTGTTGTACCAGTCCGGTGTACGTCCCCTTTGAAAACAAAAATGATACAGATTAATGAATAAATTAACTTTCCGCTATGAATTATTCCACCAATTTAAAATATCGATGAAACTCAGAAGGCTACTCACTTAGTATCCACTCTAGAGAGATGCATGATCCGTGATTTACCGCTACCACATGGTTCTATAAGATAACGAGAGGCTAACACAATCCCTCGAGTCCCACCAAGCATCACAGGTGCATCTGGATGTTCTACGGAAGTTTCTACTATCACACAAGCACCTTTGGGCAGATCGTTTCGCCAGGATCTGTAAAAAGGATGAAAAAACGATTTGATTAGATGAGAAACTATATGCAGGAAACATATATGAATTGAATAAGAAATATTAATGGTCTTAGCTCACCTCAAAACGCAGTAATCCCTTGCCGGAAGAGGGCTCATATTTCCAGTCGCGTATTGAAATACTTCTACATTAGGATCCAGCTTGTTTACCAGTCTGTATTTCAACAGCTGTGGATCCCAGACGTGTCTCTCTCTTAAAACACGATGTAGTAATTCATTAGGTGGTGCTTCGACCTCGGTTGAAGCTCTCCACAGACGCAGCGGATGTCCGTCTCCTACTTTTTTGTAAGCAACATCTACACCAGGATCAGCTGGATTGTTGATGCTCACCCATCCTCGACTTCTGTTGATTAGATAAAAGGAGAAATGGTTTATAGTAAAACAATCATCAGGCATTTGGGTGAAAATGTTTATATAATTATAGAATAAACTCACTTTTCACGAGCTTCTTTCAACAGCGCAGTTGTACAAGCGTAGAGATAGCCTCGCCAGTCTTGCTTGAACTCTGAACCAAGTTCTTCCAAACCGACTGGGACACTTTCTTCCATGTAATTGAAATGGCATTGAGTTAACATGTCCGAAGAAACCTGTAGAATAGAAAGAAAAACGAGTTTTATAAAACATTTTAAAATTATTGTACAGAATTAACATTTATAGAAAAAGAAATCAGTTTCTTTTTCTCACCATGAATAGTTCACGATGTGTTTTGATCAAGTAAAGGAGGCAATCGTTAGCAGCTTTGTTTTCTGACAATTCTCTCTGGTCAGGAATACCGACGGTCTTCCTTCTCCTTGGAGAAACGCTGTTGGATCTGTTGGTAACGCTTGTTGTTGTGTGATTGAAGTGAAACAGACTCGGTGCAAGACACACGGCTAAATTTGAGGCAGTCATCTGGTTGTAGGGTGAATTATTAGCTACGTGATTCAAAAAGTCTAAAAGTGCTTCTAAAGCCTCGCGATGTTCATCAGGCAGGAGTAACAGCACACACTGAACAGCTTCTGGTCTTATTTCCGCCGGAACGTCTGTAACATAAAAGTAAAACAACAGTTATAATCTCCCCTTCATTACTCAGGCTTAAATCGCGGTCAATATCTTTAAAACTCACGTTGGAATATGGCGATGAAAGTTTCAGACAGCTTGTTCGTTAGCAATGACTCTGGCAATTCCCTGAAATACTGTTTGACCAGGTCAGCGACATCGAAGGCCTGTTGTCCGTCGAAGTTAATACTGTCTCCCTGAGTCTCGGTCATTACTTTAAGAGTTTGAATTCTCGACCGGAGTCCACTTTTCCTGAATATTCCAGTTTGGTCGAGTGCGTTAGCTCTCAGCCACCTCAAAGCTACTTGAATACACTTTGGCAGAGCCTGTCCAGTCCTTTGGAGTGAAAGTAAAAGCGGAACGCCGAACACAGTCTTGTCCTTGTAGTCTGGAGTCTTTATTTTTCTTATAAATTTGGGAAGTTCCCAATTCCAGCCAGTCCTATGCGTAGGACAGTACTTCTCCATGCAAGCGGTGAGCTTTAAAAGTGCCAGTTTTCTCAGGACCAGTAGCTGCCCGCAGGACATGGAAGCCATAGCTCTAGGGCAAAGGGGGTCTGATTGTTCCGGGTAAAGAGAGCCTCTCTGAAAACTGTGCCACCTTACAACGGTGCCTTTGTGTCTTGGAGACTCTTCTTCCTGGTCAGAGTCCCTGCTTGCAACAGTGGAGCTGCTCTCCTGGCTACCAGCAAGCTCTGAGCTTCTGGACCTAGACTTTTCTCTATATATTGTGACGTCTTTGGTCAAGGGAGTCTCTTCTCTGTAAAGATCCTCTCTACCCCTTCTGAAACTCTTGTAAAGTCTTTCGTCCCGTTTAGCAGGACTTGGCTTATCCTCTTTATATCTGTTTTCCTGGCTCTGATTGAACTTGTCTCTATACCTCTGAGATTCTTTGCCAAGGTTCAGACTGCCCCCTCGATTGCTTATGGGAATTGGATTGGAAGCTGATTCCTTGGGGCTTTGTGGATGAGTGTTAACATACTCAAGGACCTTTGTATGGTTGCTATTAGCGTCCTTGAAATATCTGTGTCTCCAGCTAGTGGGCTGGCATTCAGAGTCACTCAAGGCACCTTGATCCTCTCGTCCACCACGATGAAGGAATCTGCGTGGTCTGTTCATCTTCGTTCGTGTTGGCGCCGGGACTGGACCACCGCCCTGTGAACCGTCTGAACAATAGCTCGATGAATCATCGCCAAAGGGACTTGGATTATTGGCAAGTGGTGATGCAGGTAGGTGAAACGGTGATGAAGGTAAAGTCAACGGAGACGGTGGAAGATGTAGAGGAGAAGCAGGAAGAAGGTCGTTGAAAGAGACTGGTGCTGGTCCAGTCGGCGATACATCAACGCAATTAAGATCCTTCATTTTTTGCTGCATAGAAATAACGTCAAGGACTTGAGGACCACTGATAACAACGCCTTCTCTATTCTGCCTCTTCCTTCGTCGGGATTTTAGCGATTCTACTCTCCTCAAAAAGGCCTTAGCACTGTCCTTTAGACGCTCTGAACCAGTCCTTCGAAACCTTGGATTAAGATCATCAGCCAATGGCCCAGGGGGAAGACTCCCGTATTTTAATGTATCCAGCATGGTATCGTCAGCTTCATCGGCTTCTAGACGATCTTCTATTGAATCGTCCTCCTCATCTGGTCTCGCATTTTCGTCAGCAATTGCCTGAAGTTTTTCTACCGTTGCTTGGGTCACATCGCCGACACGAGACCACCTCCTTGTCTTCTTTTCAAATGTCCAGTTTTCGCTTAAAGCGCACTGATTGTCTTCGTCGGAATCGTCGCCACCCTGAAACAAGAGGAAATACAAGATTGAAATATGAAAAATAATGTGAAATGGAAAGGAAAAATTACACGATATTGATATTTGTCTAGTTTGAACAGTTCGTTAAGGATATAATACAGATGCCCGTAGGATGTGGGAAAGGTGACCCCCCCTGATCCTTGAGTAGAATAGAGATCGAACTCACGGAGGTCAATCCGAAACGGTAAATTGAGTATATAAGAAGAGTGGGAATCTTTAATACAAGTTTGTGGTTTCGGTTGAGAAATTGACTGTCAAGAACGAGAATAAGGTAGCTGAGCGAAGTAAGTGGGACATTTAAATATAGTTTTCGTTGCGGAAACTGCATCAGTGGCAATGGTAGAGTTGGACCATTAAGGAGAGACCATTAGATGTATATATACAAGAAATCCGGTGTAAAGAACCGGGCGAGATGCAATACGTGAGAAGAATCTGTTGCAGGGATATAAGATTCGAAAATAGCACCTCATATTCTAATAATATGTATAGTGATTTAAAATTATAACATTCAGCATGAACTCGATATTACTTAACATATTAAAAGCCGGGTGTGTTTCGTTGACGGTTAATTTAAAACCCGAGGTTTCGAAAAGTATATATATTTCGAAAAAAGAATCCCCCTGCCCTCTTCGCCTACGTCATCACGGTAACCATTTACCAAAAGACTTTTTCAGGTCAACCGGCGTATAAATTTATTTGTTTTATTATTTTCGTTAGTTTATCATTTTTTCTTTTTCTTCTTCTTCTTCTTCTTCTTCTTCTTTCTTTCTTTCTTTTTTTTAATCTATATCGGATTCAGAACTCGATTCTCTCTCAAACTACATATGTGTTTAGATTTCATAACGGATATACAGGCATGAGCATATTTTCAGATCTCTCTTTCTGTCAGCGTTTTAAATTTACCTTACCTTACCTTACCTTACCTTACCTTACCTTACCTAGATATAGCTTTAGGATATTGCTCAACGAACCTTTAAAGCATAGATGATTTTTAAACGCTCACATCATATCATCTATATCTAACAAACAAAAGAACTAGTCCATATATATATATATATCTACGTCACTTCCGTTCGTTCAACTCCAGCAAACATTAAACCCCTCGTACTATGCACTACTACATATTTTATAAAGTATAATTGTCAATGGTAAATTGCACCCACCCACGCCTTGATATTACAATTCATGACGCGAATCGATCGACGATTATAAACTAAGAATATGAAAAGGGAATAATTTTAATTTTAATTTATATTTATTTTTTATTATACAGCTGCTGATAGTTTGTCAAGATGTCAGTAATTATTTGAAATAAATTTAACGTTGGAATGAGACTGAATTGTGGTGTTTTTCGTTTTTTTTTTTTTTTTTTTTTCTATCTAGAGTAACCCAAGCCAGACTTTTAAGTGGTTTGTGCAGTCTCAGAATTTAACTGTTCATAGAATCGAGGTTTTTCTTAAGTATCTGTCGGTTACGATGGAGACCAACGCGTCCTTTGAACTGTTGCAGTAAAGTATTTATAGTTAACTAAAACACGAATACTGCAGCACACTTATCAGAGTTCTTCACCACCACAATTTTACCAATCCTCACACTGTACAATTTTCTATCTTTTTTTTTTTTTTTTTCCTTTATTTTTCCTCTCGTTTAGTTTGAGATGATCCTATTTCGGGATGGATCACAAGACCCCAACGTTGGTTCTTAGCTGTGATGCGGGTCAAGCAACTTCAGCTGCCTTCGAAGACCTTTTAACCATGACAACCCACACATCACACATAACACATCACACAACATCACACACAATCAAATATAGTGAATAAGATACACTCTCTTCGTCTCGTTAGGAAGTCTGACGTAATCTATATGTAGTAAGTTTCGATTCTGTGTACTCCTCATTGCAATATGTTTATATATATACACATACACTATCATTTCATTGTGTGATGAGGTCAGGGAGAATAATATATGGGTATGTTACACCAACTGGCAAACGGGAAGTGTTGGGAAGTAAACGAGACCCAGACAACGACAACGACGACGACAGAACGATAAGAACTTATTAGCCACCATGGAATGAGATTACTCTACTTGCAAATGCAGTTCTAACAAGTACCGTTATAGCTATCTGTGCAGACTACAAATCTCTATTTATATATATATATATGTATTCGCTTAGTATATTATAATATATGAAAAATAATTTACTATCACAGTTATGTATTATAAGTTTAACTTCAAAGAAGTCGTAAATTTACTCCTTCAGTTACCTCCGTCTTGATGTACGAATTATTATTATTTTTTTTTCTTCTCATGTAGGTATGAGAACAATATTCTAACTTGTTAGTCTTTTGTAGCTTCAAAGAAAAATAGTGAATATACATATATATATTTCTAGTTATTTGTTGGAAATATTTTTCAAACTACGTAAAAGAACGATCTTCTGATTTTCTATTTTTCATCTTTTTTTAGTATAGTATTGAGATGTGATCGATTCTTGGTAATGATTAGAGTAAGAAATATGTCGCAGATAGCTTGGTCAGAGATCGCAATGTGAAATCTAGAGATCGTGGAAATTCCTTTATGACCGTTAGAATATTGAATAAATATATGATCGGTATCCGCGTTCTAACTAGAAGTAACCATAGGCACCACCTATACATATCTTAGATCTATCTTATACCGACAAGACGATGACGAGATATTGAATACCGGACTCGCCAGACTGCTTGGCACAGGTTTTAATTGAAAAAAAAAAAAAAAAAAATAAGAAGAAAAAAAACAACAGCTACGATTCGAAATCGAGAAATCTCCTCGAAGACTCGCGAGATCGTTAACGAGAAGCAGTTTTAAAACCGGCTATAATACTCGACTGTAACTACAAGTAATTGGAAGAAAAATGAATAAAAATTGCAATTTTCTGTTATTCGATGAAAAAGAAGAAAGAAAAAAAAAAATACAGATTTGTATAATGTAGTATACAGAGTCTTGGAAAATTGTAAAGATAAGAATAGTGTAGTAATAAATACAGATTTTTCGATAATGAAATATTTCTTCATGTAAAAACTGGAATAAATTTTGTTCTTCGAATAAACTATATATATATACAGTAGCGGGTAAACGGCTGTTTCAACATACCGATATACCGGTATTTCTGCTTACAATATTAGCAAACTTTTTCCCCTAGTACGGGAACCTGTTAACCTCAGATAGTCTTGTCTTTGACTCAAGACTTAAAACTATTGAGAAATTCATAAGATATATAAATATAAATATATGCTGCTGAGCTACTAGAGTCGTTGATTTTTGAGAAGAAGAAAAAAAAAAAAAAAAAGATTCACCGCAAATTTTTATCAAAATTCAAAGAAATTACTAAATGAATAATCTAATCGATAAACTTTCAAAAAAAAAAAAATTTTCATCGCATTTCCTTTTCATCAATCAGATCATTTCTTATTTGATTTTGAAAAATACTTGTAAAAATTTTATATTGTTAGATGATTTTTTTCTTCCAATTAAAGTCATAAGCGCACCTTGATCTCTGACGTATAATACAGGTGGTGGTGCATAGCCGCGGCAAGGCATACCGCGAGCCGCGCTGTCTGCCGTTCCTGTCACACAGGGCTTCAACCTGTTGGCTGGTTGGTAGTTTTACGTGCGTCTGCAAGATGCGTAATTACGAGGTTTGACGCAAAAGAGCCGATGCCGGTGCTGGCTGGCGCGTGACGAATGGGTTGAAAAAGTAAACCTAGCCTTATATATATATATTCCTCCTTGTATAGAAAAAAAGAAAGAGAGAGAGAGAGAGAGGAAGGAAGGTTCTGCAGCTGAAGGAAACCGACGTATAGCCAAGTAGTAGCTCTATACATAAAAATCGAGAAAAATGAACAGTATAAGAAATTTCTGCACCAGAGAAGTAGAAGAAAAGAATTTGAAAAAAAAAAAATCGCTCGAGAATGAGAAGAAAGTTCTAATGGAATGAAAATGACGAAAATTTATTATCGAATATAAATTGAATGAGAGAAAGAGAGAGACGAATTATCACTTCCGGTATTACGTATATCGTGATATACGTATATATAATATATAAAGGGAGCTAAATTCTGATGTATTTAACTTAAAACATACGTGAAAACCTTTTACGGGCATGAAAGTTGGAGAAGGCCCTCCATACGATACGATACGATGATACCAGTAATCGTAATTGATTGAGAAAAAAAAAAAAAATCATTTCTTGGATCATTCGAATAAAGCCAGAGGCTATTTTCTACATTGAGAAAGCTCGAGTATTGAATAACGTATATAATTGACACAAAAAGTAGTATATCTATAGTACTATATCGATCAAACGTCTGTTTAATAACTATTCAACGATATATACTATATGTATATATACACGTGTTGTGTACATGAGAGAGAGAGAGAGAAGAAATGAAATGAAATAAAATGATGTGACTTCCGTATTTTGAGAGAAAAATAAATAAAAAAATAAAAACCTGACCTCCCAATGTTTGATTTTTTTTTTTTTTGTTTCTCCTTAATTGATAACGATGGGTGATTTCGAAGTCTATAAATGAATATAATCAGTTGTAGACTAACCTGATCACGTGATAAATTTTATTGGTATTCTAAAAGCACATACAAAGGTATCTTTATAAGAATAGCAAAATACGTAGCTGCTTTCACCTAGTGCATAACAATGATCATGGTTTTTAAACGTGTCATAAGACCCTTTACTCGATTGAATACCAATTAGTATTATACTGCAGTAAGAAGGAAGGGACCATATACTATACTATAATACCTACGTTGCACATGAACCGTGACTTGAAAGGAATACTTTGGGTGATGGTTTTTCTTTCTATGAACCTTTTAGCCTACAGGATAAAAGAATCCGCGATTAGCCCAGCTAAGGACTATTTTTTTTTTTTTTTTTTTTTTTTTTTGAGGCTTAGAAAAAAATTCCTTGACATTTTTCAACCGGACCTTTACGCAAGGTCCGTTTTTCCTTTTAAAGTTTAAAATCTTGCCTGAGGTATTTTCCATTTAAGAAATATTTCTCAGACTGAAAATTCTGAAAAACTTTATGGAATTAAGAATTTTTTTGGCATACCATATATATATAATATAAAGTTTTTCTTCCTCAAATAATGCCTCAACGATGATACAAAAGATGAGATAAAGAAATCGTTAATTAAACTGCACAAGTAGGTATAAAGGAGAAATTGAACAATATTGTACAAGAAATATGTTCCCGAATTTCTGACTTTTAACAAACTTTCGAAATATTTCATCATCGTATTCGTTACGTGTTTCGATTATTTCGCCTTATTCAATTACAGGTTTTTGTTAATTTGGAAATTTAATCGTTCGAAGAATCGCAGGTATCGATTGTCGTACAATAAGTTTGGACAATCATTAGTCCACTCGCTCGCTCTCTCTCTCTCTGTTCAATAACTTAATAAATTTAGTATGATATATTTTCTCACCGGTTTGCTGTGGCTTGTTGTATGATGATGATGATGTGAATGATGAGTATCCAGCTTCATATTAGCGCAGCGATTTAACGCGTGTAATCTCCGGAAAAGACTTTGAATAGAATCTGTATCGAGGAAAGGATGATCTTTAGCTACTCCAGAAACCTCGATCGGAAACTGGTAATCTGTAACAAAAAAAAAAAAAAATTGGAAATATAAAAAAAAGGTATCCATAATATTCGTTATTTTGTATCCTAGATCCTGCTTCGTGTTATATTATATTATATTATATTAAATTCAAATTCTCTCTCTCTCTCTCTCTCTCTCTCCGGTATATCTATTCTATACAAGACTTTATTACACAGTATTTGAAAAGGCAACGTCATCTCCGATTACGGATGTGATCTTCGAGAGAGAGAGAGAGAGAGAGACTAGCTAACTGGCTAGACAAGGAACGATCTTTTGTCGACTTGCGCAACGCGTTCTACGACCCAGATCTTGTGATCCAGATCTTGATCTATGATCTTGGTGGGCGAAGCGTCGTGATCAAACTTCCATAGATCATATCCTGGCTAAATTTGAATTCTTCATTTCCGCTTGTTCGTAGATCCAGACGTAAAGAAAAAATATATAATTAATAATAAACGCGATTTTAGATCATCGGCAATGACTTGGTGGATATAATAATCTCCACTAGATAATGTATATATCAGCTCTGTATAAGCTCGATCGTAACTAATAACTCCAGCCTTAATCATATAAGGTTGATTGTCAATCTCCTTTAGACGTATTAGCCAATACGAAAAGAGCTATTAAAGCTTTGCTTTCTCGACATTCTAATTAGGTTTCAGGTAAGACTGAGGTTTTACTTCCTAGTAAGTTCGTAGGCTCGACGAATCAATTAGCACAATCATGTCATTAGAGAATCGTATCGAAGAGCCTGAATCGGTAGAAAAAAAAAATCGAAGAAAATCGCAGCTGTCCTGATAAATAATAAAAAAAAATCTCTTTTCCAGACGTGGGATTAACGCAAGACGAATTGAAAAAAATAAAATAAATAACTCTGATGGGAATTGGGAACAAAGCGAATCGATAAATCTGGTTTCTTTGATCTAGTATTTAGTGCGAATGAGTATGTAATATCTACATGTGTAAATACGTACATATATCTATATTCTGGATGATAGACGTCGCGGGTATCGTATTTATATCGTATTTATATCAAAGCCTTGTGGTGGGCGCCCCGCAGGTTCAACTAGGTCAATTGGTTACTATTCATAGTTCGTTTCGATTATATGCTTGACTTATGACTGGCAATTAACCGTAAGTGTATGGTAAGTAAGTATAGTATAGTATAGTATAGTATAGTATAGTGTAATGTAATAATCGAACATCTGAAAAAAATACCTAATTTGTATGAGAAAAACCAAGAATTTATCAATTTTTTTTGCAATGACTTGACCCTCAGAGATAAACCCCGTATCTATATCTTGTCTGACTAAGTATAGCCCCTTTATAATCTTTTTACTCCGATATTAACCGCAATCTACGAAAAACACGAAATGTAAAGAAAAAGAAAAAGAAAATATGAAGTAGCTATTGCATAACTTAAAGTTTAAACCATCTCTTCAAAAAAATTACATCGCCCATGTCCTATGAATTGGTAAAAAAAAAAAAAAAAAAAAATTTCAAGTCGGCAGTCTCATCCTACGTTTTATAATAGAGTAGCAGTGCAGCGATCGTATGGAGGTTGTAAGGATGATATTACATATCCCGATATGGTCCGCTGATTTCGTCAATCGATACCATATATACATATAGATATAATAAAGATCGAAGGATAGTAAGGATTGTGGGATTGAAATAAAGATGTGAATTTCATCTTTATAATAATTACCTCTCATTGTAACACCTTGACACCTTCGGCACATTCGTGTCTCTATTTTTGAAAACAGTATGTTAATTAATCAGACCCCTCCTTCATAACGGCGCGTAAAATTTCGATGATAATTTCATAGTTTTAAATTATGGCATTACGTTATATTACTATTATTATTATTATTATTATTATTATTTTCTGATAAAAGTATAAATTTTAGGTAAAGATATTACACGTTAGTTTATTGGTGTATACGTGACCAGGTAATCGTTAAACAAACATAGCTATCTAAACCAACCGTACGACATATCCTCCTGTCAGTTAGGAAATAACATGATCCCCCGTTGGATAGGTAAACGAACTTGTCAGATAGCTAAATGTTTGAGTTTTGAAAATCGTGGAATATTTCCGCTTATCTATTCAAACTGATATATATATTTTTGTTTTTTATTTTTTCTTTACGAAAGAAATATATATTCTCGTAAACAAATTCACAAATGTTCTCGTTTACAAATTATTTACACATCTCTCTCCTTTGTTCTTAGAGCTATAAGCGCTAAACACTATATGAAAATTGTTCAATTAATTTCTAGTATAATCTTATATTGTCGATTATTACAAACTAATGATTCACGTCACGTTTCTAATTTCACAAAAAAACAAAAATCTTCAAAATCAATCGATTAACAATCGTCTTTCATTTCAATTATTAATTATTTATTTATTTATTTATTTATTTATTTTTGTCCACTTGCACAGATAACACTGAAAATTTCTTTTTCTTTTTTCTTCTGCGATATAATATTCTCTGTTACGTATTATGTGACAAAATTTTTTTTTTTTGTTAAACAATGACCAAGTTCTGGATATTATTTTTTCTTTTTTATCCAAGTTATATGATTATTGTATTTCAAATACGACAAAGTTCATGCTTTAACAGTTTGCTTCGAACTAGCGATCGCCAGCTTGAGCGAGCGTAAATGAGGACTTTGTGAAACCGACTGAAAACTGGTGGGGGTATAACCGCAGCTAACTTTTACGGATGGTGGGAGGAAAAGTAGAAGCGAACCCAATGTGTGCACACGTATCTATATGTATTTATATATATATATATTTATATACATATGATAAGTATATTACATAGCAAGATAAGAAATGTCGAAGAAAATGCGCGTTCTGCATAATTTCTATCATTTTTCTTTTTTCTTTTTTCTTCTTTTTCGTTAATAAAGAATTTTCCATAGAAATTTGACCACGAATTATTAATTCTTAGATAATGCGCAAGCCATCCGAGAAAACGCGTCTGGAAAAATGTTTAAGAATTTCTTAATAACGAGGGACAAAAATTTTCATTTAGTTTTCTATGAATTTTGGAAACGGAATTATCGAGTATCTTGTCGGATTTCGAGCTGGTTTCATGCAGAGAGGGGTGGGAGGGGGTTGGGGGGATAATCTTTTCTAAGATCCCCTAGTCCGTCTGTCTTTTCGGTACGTAACTACGTACGTATTTACGTATGTCTACGTATGTCTACGTATGTCTACCCTACCACTGTTATTGGCAGAATACCAACAGATGTGTCAAAGACCTTTTTCCTCTTTTTGTTTTGGTCTTGGAAGATGCATGGTGGTGCAGTGGATACGCCGTTATTTGGACAGAGTCCAGATAATCCATGGAAGGTTTATACCATAGTTGCAATTATTTACGATTAATCAAATCCCGGTGTTCTGTTAGATGTAACTGCACTAAGTATAACTTATAAGCTAAAAGCAATTTGGTACTTTGCCCAATTTTATCATCCACCTAGGTATAGGTGTAGGTAAGAATGATATATTTTTAGATTATCTCGAGTTCGGTTTTAAAATTAAGTCATTTATTCAACAAGGACGATATTATTTATTTATATCATTCTCGTATAGTATAGTATAGTAGTTTTAGTATTTGTATTTGTAATAACGCAAAAATATATCACCAAACGTTATGCAGCATATATATATATAGTATATACATAATATATATACCCATATTATATTATTCATCCCACGCAATATTATACCTAAAATTCGCATATATATATAATTATATATATATACACATAAAATAATATTGAAATTTATTTACGGAACAAGAACAGTTTCTAATTTTCCAAATATTATTTATAGAGACATAGAAAGCAGTCGCGTTGGTATAAGTACTATACTGATTGCCAGACTTACGGCCTCCAAACACCCATATGCTAAAACTTGTGCTAATTATTATTCATCGAATTATTTTTTGGCCACAATATAATCCGCGAAAAGAAATGCACCGTTCATTTGAGAAAAAAAAGAAGAAAAAAAAAAAAACAGAAATTTCGGCATTTTTTTTCATCTTAACTAATTATCAAATTGATTCCCAAATACGTAATTTAACGAACAATTAATAATAGACGTAATAATTTATCACCGTTAGAACTTTGGGACGTAGAAATTAGTCATTTAGTCATCGGTCGACAGACGTCTCGTCTTATGTCCTCCCAGTATATTTAAACCGTTGGGGTTGAATGTTTTTTTCGTTTTCTGGGTGGGGGTTCTTCTTTTTTTTTTTTTTTTCTTTGTTTTTACTTTTTCTTTCTTTTTTCTTATTTATATATATATATATATATTTTTTTTTTATTGTTTTTTTTTTCTTACCGCTCAATGTCAGTGCTTTAAATAAACAGCAAAGTACAGTCGGGAGAGCTTTCTTAGCTTACGTACACTAATTCCCAGACTTACAAATAATCCAGCATCTTTTCTCTATACCTCTAATACTCTCACTCTTTGTCTTACGAGTTTACCAGAAATTTGGAAAAAAAAAATAAATAAAAAATTTCAATCACTATAGTAAGTAAAATGATTTATCATTTGAATGAAATTTTTTCAAACACACATATGATTTTAGTTAGGGTTGTCAACTTTACGTTCTCTATACGTACTTATGTACATTTATATACTATATTATATATAGACACACGTGGTTTTTCTTATTGCTAACTACCTACGTATGTATGTACGTATATGTACGTACGTACCAGCGCATGAGATGAAAATTATTCTCGAGTCAAGATCCTAAATTAATAGTAGAAATTTCTTGGTAAAATTCTATGTTCATATGTGTATACGACGTATGCGTCATAATTATTATAAGGGTTCCAAGTTTGAGTTAAATAAATTTTAACCCAAATATCTGGGGCTAAGAATTGTGACAAAAATTATCACTTTTTATACAATGAAACTTTTCAACTGAAAAAATAAAATAAAATAAAATAAAATAAAATAAAAAACTAAGAATGAGGGGAAAATTAAAACTCTTGTATTCTTTGGCCCAAGAACTTTTGAGTTGTGTTTCTAGGTAGTAATATGATTATGAGTAAGACACTTTAAATTTTAGTCTAGGATCTTGAGTCTAGACTTTAGACGCCCTAGCTACGTACGTGGTGGGCTGCAGTACACGACCACACATGAATCGTACCTACCTACCTATCTACCTATCTACTTAAGTAAGTCATGGATATAAGCTTCCCCAACAGAAGAGACTTGAAAATATACTTGACCTCGGTGTGAGTTTCTGAAGGTACGTATATGACGTCGAGACGAATTCAAGACTACAGGGATTTTAGCATCGATAGAATTGACGCCAAGGATTTTAGTCTTCGTATTCGTTTTCGTTTTCGTCTTCGTCTTCTTCTTCTTTTTATCCGCAGACATACGATAACCGCGTAATTTGTTTGTCGACGTGAAACATCAAAAGGAAAAATCTTACTTTTGAGTTGAAAAAGAAAAAAATTGATTTCACAATTTTCTAAATTTACCTAGCTGGACGAAAATATTTTTCTACTCGAGTCTATCAGGGGTTGGAAAAAAAAAAAAAATCGACAAATTTCCCTACTCCCACCTCTCTGGTACCACCAGGGGGAATAAAAACTGACTATAGTCGGATGATTTTAATTATTATTATTATTTATTATAAATTTTTGGCTTTTTTTCAACAAATAATTTATATTTTTTAATTTTTCTTCCACTTCTTGTTATACCTACGTAAGCGGCGTCAAACCGTCTGCGGCAACGACAACCGGATGGAAGAAACACTCTCTGTAATAAATTAACAAGACGTGTAACAAAAAAAAAAAAAAAAAAAAATCGTTTCTTTTCCTTTTTTCTGTGGTTTTCAGAGTCAGTAAATATCCCCGTGGCGAATAAATCTTTGAAAAAAAAAAAAAAAAAAAAACGAAAAGCTAACCGATGACCTGAAGTGTCTACGAACGTTGAGAAAGATGTTTTATTTATTTGACAGATTATTATTCCCGATTTTTCAGTTTTATTTTATTTTATTTTACTTTATTTTATTTTATTTTATTCTATTTCATTGAATTTTATTTTATTCTTGTATTCTTAAGCCAACTGATTCCGCGACGCTGTTTTATATATTTTTCCAAAAATTATCACACCAGGTGTTGAGTGTATATAGAAAGGAAAAAAAAATCAGAAAATCGTCATTTAAGAAGAATTATCGTAAAGATGCGGAGAAACTATTCAGTTTTTCGATCGAAATGCGGAAAATTATATATTTAAAATAAGGAGATAAAAATTTGGAGGAAAATTTCTTTTGCTGTTTCTTATGAAACGAGTTTTTTTTTCTCAATTTCTAACTGATTCGACGAATTTCTGAATTTCTCAGACGTAAGCCTGCTGCCCGGTGTGATATTCTCGTTGACAAATAAATTGACACGTCTACAAAGTTCGTAATGTGTTGAAATTTATAAATAAATACATGGAACGATTTGAGTTTCTAAGAAAATCGAGAGAAAACAGGGAAAAAAAAAAAAGGAAAAAGTAAATTCGATCTCGATTCAATTTAACTTTGAGTGAAAATAAAAAAATAAAAATAAAAATCTATAATCTAGATACCTACTTGTCGATTATTTCAATCTCTAACGTCACTCGAGTCGGTTACACATCTGTTGGCGGTTTATACATTTTGACAAACTCTGGCCATGGCCTATTATCCAAAATCGTAGCCAAAAAACTTTTTCAAACTCGAAGAGGTAGAATAAGAAAAATCGACGTAGCGTAACGGAGCCAGAGATACTTGCTTCAAATTTTAGAAATAACATCCAATAAAATTCAATGTCGTTAGTTAGCGATGCGAAACTCCCTGTTTGCCCTACCAATTATTATTATAAAGTGTGCAGTAAAAATTATTACGCAGTTGAGAGGAGAGGATATCTTCCGCTTACTTTCAAAGTAAAGAAAAACAAAAAACAGAAAAAAAAAAAAAAAGATATAAAGAACCGTAGCCGAGGGAAGAACGTTGCCAAAAAAATAAAAAACAACTCCGAATATAATCAGCGCAAATTTATTGCCCCTTATTTGCAAATTATTCATTTTCAATTTTTTTATTTTTATTCATTATTTGAATAAATAACCGCAGTCAACATTTTTTATAATGATTTAAAAAATCCTAAAACAGCTAAGCCTAAAAAAACACCAATCAGATATCGCGCTTATCTATCTAAAAATGTATTTACGACTAACAGAAATATCTTATCATGTAATATCTGTTCTAGACTCATTGATAAATCCCAAATAGATATCAAGTTATTAAGAATTAATGGAATTATATACAGAATAGTATACAGTCATCGGTTTAGCAATAATAATGAATATTGCCGGAAACGGCGAATTGAAAAATTGATAAAAATTATCACTTTCCAAAAGCGAAATGATGTTTTTTTTTTGGGTAAGATCATGCGATTTGAAAGAAGAATAAATGAAAAAAAAAAAAAGGGAGCGTGAAACTTGTTACGCAAGTTTCTGGATTTGATGAAATTCAACCGTATAACGATGATAAAAAATTAAACGAGGTCTTCCAAAAATAGGGTTTCAGGTATATAATCTACACCTACACCTACACCTCTATCCATTAACGTATAAACGTATATTTCCGGAAATCTTAGCTGCAGGGATACAACCTTCACCCAAATAAATTACGAAACCTAAATTATATTGCGGATGTTAATTCCTCCGGGCTGGATACGATTTCACAATCTTTTAGAATAACTAATTTTAATTTACGACATGTGGTTCAAAAGTTTTAATATAAAATCTGTTTGTAGATCTAAATCGAACTTTATATAGATAGATAAATAAATTTTTTTCGATCTAATTTTTCTCATTTTGGGTTAATAATATAGTAACGCGAAAAAAGTATATCAGAGCTCTTGATAAAAAAAAAAATTACTTTTCCTTATTACGACGAATCTTTAGACATTTTCCGAGGGATTTACACACTAGCCGGAAAAATAGAATTCTAGAAAGATAGAAATGTCAAATGAACTCTACATAGAATCTCAAAAATGGCGAGATGAAAAAACTGTGAATTTCACAGAATTCTGCATTCAGATGAAAGCGATGAAAAAAAAAATTACCGTAGCTCGATGAATCAGAACATTTGCTTTTAAGATAAAAAAATGAAAAAATAAAAAATTGAAACTTTAATTTCAGACAATAAGCTGAAGAATTTATATTCTTCGAAAATTTATAATCGAAAAATCTTTATTACCTAGAAATTATAAAATATTCTATCTATTCACTGTATCGACTGCAAATGCAATAGATTATATCTTCGTCTAGTATATAAGACTGATCATTTGTTAAAGCAATTCTCTGTCCCTTGGCAATGTTCCCGGTATAAATTTCGCCCTGCAGGTATGTATATATGTATATATATACCTATATACGGGATGTACGTGTCAAAGAGACTCGTGATACGTCAATTGCCAATCGTAGATACGTGTCAGTCATTCAGACAGACGAACAGACGAACAGACGAAGAGACAGACGTGATGTCTCGTAAACAACAAATGGCGTCATTTTTATTGCTAATAATATATAATTTCAGCAAAGATCTTGTGATCTTTTTTTTTTTTTCCCTAATTTTTTTTTTTATTTTATTTGTATCATTACCGATTCTCATAGCTTTCAGAAACGGTATTTTACCGTTTACGACAGTCTAAATAACCGATTTCGAAAACTTGAAAAACGGAGAACACCAGAGGTTTGAAATTCCGAAAGGCCAAAGATCCGCAACTCAAAATTCACGCATATATGCGTGAATATATTAATATATTCGACATATATGTCGATTGATCGTATCGAAACCAATATAACAAATAGTCAAATTAATCGTCTTGAGATTTACTTTTTGGAAACAAGAAAACAAAAGTTTGAAAATTCTATCGATTATTTGTGATCAAATGAATTTTCGTAAAGAGGGTTTCGATTAGAATAAACTATTTTTTTATTTTTTTCGTCTTCACATTCTTAGAAGTAGAACAAAATTTTTGGATCTCTTGGGGTTTCGGGAGTGCCTGGAATTTCGAAGTAATTTTGAACTGTCTTCATTCCGACCTTTAAGAATTTTAATATTCTAAACTCGAACGTTTCCAAAAATTCGAAATCGTCTAAAATGAATTTGGGACTTCGACCCGACCCCATAATAATGATAAATTCCTATTCTTCAAGTTTGTGAGAAACTTTCACTATAGTATATAAATATATATGCATTATTCTAGTACCGTAAATTGTCTGATATATAGAGTGCAGTCGTTACGATATATATTGCAAGCTGTATGGGGTTATAGTTAATATTTATACATATAATATATGGCTATAGGATATCATGAATTTCGTATAACTTATATTATATTTATAAAATCCTGCAGCCTATTTTATTGGCGTTAATAAAAATTTAAAAACTGGTTTAATTGACGGGATCGAAGATCTTAACTGGCGTGTTAATACGGGATAAACGAACCGCGAGTTGACACGGTGTGACGCAAATAATGTTACATATTTCTGGTGTCCGTTCACCGACGGAAAACATGACTCATATTATACCTATACCTATACATATATATATATCTATGTATGTATATGAATCCGCAATTTAATTTTTTTCAACAATTTCTTATGTCAGAAAGATCAGGACAGAGTGAAGAACTCCTCGGCTAAGAATAGATAAATTTTTCTTTTTTTTAAATAGATAGATTTTTCTTTTTTTTTTTGATCTATAATATACACAATTTTTGTATAAACTTTTTTTTTGAATTTTTGAATTCTTAATTAAATCCATAGGCATGAGGCTAAAACAATATATTTTATAGATAATTTAGTATATGAGATTTGAGAGGAAAAAAAAAAAAAAAAATCTTTCGACCGAAGATCCCTTATCTTATATACGGTATGGAGGACCGGGGGCCTCTCTATCGCATTCCCATTCAAATTTCATACGAGGAGAATCCCTTTTTCTGATTATTTTTTTTTTTTTTCTTTCAATACCTAGACCTTGTGTATATATATATGTACACACAGGTATACATTTATATACACTATACAAGGGGAATTTGAAACTTTGACAATTTTAACCCGCCATCTACTTATCGTATTTTTATGCATACACATACGGTACTACGATAAGTGATTTATAAATCATATGCGTATACGTGGTACAAGTTTACAAATTGGTCGATAATATCGTATATATACAGAATTTTTTCAAGAAGTGAACAAAAATGCGAGACGTACAATTTTTTTTTTTGTTTCTTTTTTCTACCTCATTTTTATCACTTTGAAGAATCTATATCCAAGTTCTCGTTGTTACGTAATTTCTTCTTTTTTTTTTCTCTCTCTCTTTCAATTCGGTGTTATTACATAACATTGTGGATGATACTTACTGATACGTGGCTATGAAACGATTATTTTTCATTCGGTCGTATTCCGCCGTATTTCGATTTTTTTATTTTTCATTCATGTTTTTTTTTTTTTCGTTTTATCGAGACATGCGGACTTCAACATCGAATAAGGAGATATTATAACGTCACCATATATATACGAATGATCGTACGAAAAATTCTTATTCCTTATTAAGAAAGATTGACAACAACACGCATTGTAGTCTGTAGGTATAATATACAGTGATTGATTTTTTTTTTTTTTTTTTTTTTTTTGACTTACGTAACTAACTTTCGGAAAAGAAATTTTTTTTTCTCTAATCAAAAAGTAAAGAAAAAATATAGAGTTTCGAAGATTGTATAAAATTGAACCTAGACGAATTGTTGTTTTTCGTCTTTAACGAGTAGATATTATATAGACATATATAGGTATAAGGTTATAGGAATTTAAAATGACCGTGAGAGTTGATAAGATGTTAAATAATGAAATAATAATTTGCAACACCTTTGGATATATATATATTTAAATATATAAGGTATATATTTACTGACTGTCAATTTACCTTCGTACATCTGAGCGTACTGCGGGAATCCAGCTGCTCTCAACCATTTGCAAGCCTCCTGAGCTTCGATTTCTGGAAAAAATAAAAAAGGAAAAAAAAGAAAATTAGTCATATGAGTAATTAATTAATTAATTAATTATTTAATTGAATGAATAAATAGGTGATCGTATATATTGGATGGTCCTTGATTTCATTAATTTAGAATTTTAATGCTCCTATGAATCAGGACGTCTCCAAATATGTAGAAAAATAATTTAGCCAAGACCCCAGGTTCTTATCTCAATTCTAAGCACCTCAAAAGCTAATCAATCTCAAAATTGTGATAAAGAAAATGTCGTCGTTAAAAATCTGTTAATTTTTTACATATGCAAGAAATGTTCAGTTCAGTTTCAGATTCAGAGAAACGCAAATGCGATAGGAAGTAGAATTGTTTTTTTTTTTTTTTAAATACTAAAAATCGTTTGTTATTTAAATAGGGAAAGTTCAAAGGTTTTGATGCAGTACTTAGGATTGAGATAGGAACCTGGGGTTCTAACAACATTTAAAAAAATATATATATTTGGAGACTTTCTGGCCTGTAGGAGAATTGAAATTCATATATGATTGAATTAAGGACTACCCTAATATATATTTACGTAAAAAAAAAAAAAAATCGATCGACAGTATTAAAATTTATTTATAACAATTTATATATACGTATTAGCGTTTGACATTTTCCACAGCTTCGTGTATAACTATATAGAAATATATCTATATATCTATACATGTGGATATAATGTGTTAGGTATTATATCGATGTTGCAGCGAGGTCGCTGTATCTATTCTTAGAGTAAGACTCTGAATCTGACTAGATCATATGTAAATGTATATATGTACACCTATAAGTGTAAAGAGAGATGTACATCGAATTAATCTTCATTAGGCAAAACAGCGGTAGAAAGTGTTCGTTTTATTTTTTTTTATTGTTTCATATTAGAAACTTGATATAATAATTATATTATCTCTACGTATCTATATATGATCATGTATGTATATAATGTATTATATAGTTTAAATCGTTTATGAAAAATATAGAAGAATAAAATTGAAAAAATATAACAGTTTCGTTTTTTTTTTTCCTTACATTTATTTTTTGTTTTCAAAATTTATTCCGATTTACTAAATGCACGCCTATATATATATACAGAAGAATGAAGACAAGACGAAGAGAGCGAGAGAGAGAGAGAAAAAGGTGAAAAAAAAAAATTCGATCTGATATCCTTTAATGAATCCTTTCGAACATCGGTCTATAGTTGACGTTCTCCTTTTGTCTCGCCTCTACCCATACCTAGTTCTATTCTCATGCTTTGTGCACGGATGAGATGATGTAGAAAATGATAATAAGACGATTCTCACGCGTTTATCTATAGCTTTAGGACTGATCGTCTTAATTTATATACTAAAAAAAGATCAGACCTTTCGGGTCTCATTTTGGCCCATTGCATATAGTCCGGTTCTACTAAATCCAATGAATAAAAGAACCGAGTATCCCGAAAAAAAAAAAAAAAAAAAACAAAACAAACCGAAAGATCAAAATAATACAAAAAAATAAAATAAAATAAGCTTTAAAAATATACGAGAAAAAAAAAAAAACTAAAAAAATCCAGACCTCAGATCATCTTCTCTAGATTATTTAAAATAATAATTAGGATAAAAAAAATTGATATAATAAAAATGTAATTTAAATACAATGAGCTTGTTGGGTTTAAATAAATTATTATCTATAATCTAAGATCGGTATTATACTCTTAACACCGTAGGTATAATACTTTCGCTCAAAGTTCATCATCCTTTCCTATATATATAAATTATAAAGACTAGTGTCGTCGACTAGCTGGTTTTCTAAGATAATAATGATTGCCTTGCGGTAGGTCGAGGTCTTGGTGCTATATATATGTCTTAGCTTTTACTGTATAAGGCCAGCTTTGAGGTACAGGTAGATTTAAATACATACTATATTATATAGGTAAATGGAGGATACCAGATTTCGATAGGATTAATTAATATAGACTAAAGAAAGTGAGAAAACGAATGACTAAATATGAAACGAAAAAAATGATCTATTTCAGTGTTTATAAAATAATAATAATCCATGACCTACTCAAACGGAATGCAATGGTAATTTTCTCGCTTTCTTATGGAGGCCGAAATAATATTATTACGTAATTAAAGTCGTCGTCGAGGTAAATCGCGTGAATTGTCCGCGAATTATTTTATGTACGAGGTAGTAAAAGTAAAGGTAAATATAAACCACAGCAGATTTAAGTGAAAATTCGTAAACCTGTATATATATATATATATATTATATATATGTACATGAAAAAAATGACATTTTCTTTACATGGGAACCATAATCGTTTTTTGATCCCCTCCCTTTATTTTTTTCTTTTTTCTTTTTATTTGAAATTGGATAAACGACGAAACGACAAACTGTAAACAATAGATAATGTCCTTTATTATATGTACGGGTACGCGCCTACGCCTACGCATACAGTCCCTGTATCACAAGTGTGTGTATATAATATATATATATATAAAATTTGAATATTTAAATACGCCGAGTCAAGGGCCTAAAAATTGATATGCAGATTGGCGAGATAGGGCCATGGTTCCGAGGCTATGTAAATCAAGCTTTGCCCTTAAGTGGCTGAAATTAGGCTCCGATTCCTCTTCGCTACAGTGAACTCAAGAGATTGAAGAAAATAAGAGAAGCGAAAAGAAGAAGAAGAAAAAATATATGACAAAGAATTTCGGCGTGAAAATCGATGTCAATCTTGTCTTTTTCTTTCTTTCTTCTCTTTCTATACTAGTAAGAAAAAAGGTAATAAAAAAAAAAAAATGAATTTCATCTTATAGAATAGCACATAAAAGTGATCATCGAGAGTTCTATTCGAGCGCGGGTGTATCGTAATGAGATAAAATATCCTTATATGGGATATCGAGCAATAAAACCTATCTTATGCAGACTTCCCGACAATCACTTATATATATATATATACCTATACGCCTGGAGATGTAATGTATATAGGTACCTATTGCACAGGGTAAATACAGAAAAAAAAAATAACATAAAGACCAAAGAGAAAAGAACCAAAATATATCTAGATGCAACAGCCCAGGTATAAAGATTTTAAACTGCATTCCTGCATTGGCTTTTGCCTACCTCGAATATACTAGAACATATTATTAAACACGATTATGATATATATATCAGTATAGGTATTGTTTAATACATTTATTAAATTTCATCAAATATATAAAATCTGAGAGATCTGAGATATATTTAAAATCACGATTAAAATTATCAACGAGTTCATTCTTGATTAGCCAAGATTAATTCCTATGTATATGGGTAGTATAGGTACCTAGTTTTCTAATTAATCGATCTTTTTTCTGATCTAGAACTCATTTACTGTATCTAATTATAAGTAATGTCCTAGTTTTCTGAACAGCTCTATCATTTCTCTCCCATATATATATATATATATATGTACGACATATCAATATATCGTGGAGATATTAGAATTAGAAATAAAATTCTATGCTTTATGTTGACGAAGAAAAAAAAATATAATGAATAATTCGATCAGTATTCAAATTTTTTCTTTATCCTCATCCATCTCATTAAATAGATATCTATCTGTCTATCTGTTTACCCCGTCATCCTAAGTCTTTGACAATTGTAGGTATAAAGAATATTTTTGGAAAAAAAACAAAAAAAAAAACTGAATATATTATACATGTGCATACGTATGTGTATACATTTGGAAATTGAATCATTGATCGCTGTATAATAACGATTGTTAAAATCGTATTGAAAAATGGTTTTTGTTTTTTATCATTTTTATTCTCATTTTTTTTTTTTTCTTTTGGTCTTTTTCTGCTTGTTCTTTATTCTTAAACAGAGAATAAGGGGAGGACAGGTATAGATATAGAGTCTGTGAGCCTGTCAACTACAGACAGAAGGGTCATCCTCTTCTTCGTCCTCTTCTTACTCCTTCATTTTCGTATTCTTCTTCTTATTCTTATTCTTATTCTTATTCATCTTCTTCTTAGACGCAAGAAGAGAAGATATACCGCGCCCACATCTTAAGGAGATGTGAGAACCTGATTTATAATTTTGGAAGAGGTATATCATCCATCTATCTAACCTATAGGTATAAGACTAAATAGGCAACGTGATTTTGACCAACGCTAACGATTCGAAGACTTGTTTTATTTATTTATTTTTTTTTTTTTTTCAGAACTATGACAAACGTATTATTTCAGAAGAGTTGAAAACCGAAGAAGAAGGAAAAAAAAAATGTGAAAATAAAAATTTAAAAAACAGCGAGTTTCATATAGTATATTGAATGAATAATGAATTTCGTCATACCTATATAATATTATGACATAAAAAGAAAAGAAAATATGGAAAAAAGAAAAAAGAATTGACCACCTTGGAGAGTGGAATAAAACCCTCGTCAATTGACACATATATGCGCAGAGTTTAAAGCAACCCTATACGATGAGCAAGGGCACGTGTATGCCCTACCTAACTACCTACTAGAAGGTGTAATGTTACAGAGTAGGAAGCGCACGTGCTGACCTTCTGTTATGTGGAAAGATTGATCCGTTTAAAAATATAATAAAGAGAAGATGAAAAAAAAAAAATTGAAAAAACAAATCGATACTTATAATGATGGGTTTGGTATATTGTTTTTAATTTTTTTTTTTTTTTTTTTGTGGATTGAGGAAAAGACGCGTTTTAACAAATGCCATATTTGGTTAGCGAAGACACAAAAAATAGAAGAAAAAATAACAAAAAAAAAATAACAAAAAATAAGAATGAGAATAAGAAAATAAGAACAAAATCTCTTGGTTTGATCTTCAATGCCAAAGCCACAACTCGACGGGGAGCCATGAGCAAAATTGTCGTCTCATGCTGTGAGCAGCTATTCAATCTGTGCAATTTTCAACCATAGGCGTGTCGTTTGTCAACGTTATACCTACTCGTTCGCTCGCTTGCTCGCTTTGCCTTGCTTTGCCTCGCGCTTCCCTGCGCAAGGGATGCTGTTGAATATTTAGAAGGACCGTGTTGTTGTAGGTATATATAGGTATATAGTAGGACCAACGACCCATCTCACACAAAACAAGTTTCAAATATCATATACCTATATACCCTTTATATACATATATATATATGTACAATACTTATATTGTCGTGAGAAAATTTTACCAAATTTTCTTTTTTCCCAAGAAGATAAGAAAAAATAAAAAGAGAAAAGTGCAACCATTTTTCATTTTTTTTTTCCTCTTAATTTATTTATTCATATTAGTATTGTTTCGAGCATAATTTCTTTGAGTTGATGATGATATAGTATGTGGGGAAAAAATGAATTAGCGAATGATCGAGAGACATAGTAGTTGGTAAAAAGTTAAGACCGTATAGCGTCGTGGTATAAAATTATTTGTATTATAAAACCGTTATGAAATAATATCTATGTATGTATCTCGTTAGTTATAATATAATCTAGGCTAGCGATCAATTAAATATTGAATGAAATAATTTAATAAAAATAAATAAATAATAATAATAATAATTAACTTCACGTCGACACGCAATGCAATGGTCGGTATAGTTATAGGTATATATATATATATATATTATACAGCTACTATAGACACATCACGCAACTCGTTTTGCATTCCGCTGCATTCGCATTGCAACTATACCTACGAGTTGAATAATAAAAAAAAAACTAAACGAAACGAAATGAAATTAAAGAAAAGAAAAAAAAAAAATTCAATACACAGAATAAGAAGAAGAAGCGGAAATGCAGCTGATAGATATACCTACAGAAATACTCTCTTAGAGAAATATTGATGAGCTAAGAGGATCAGAAAAAGAAAAAAAAACGAAGGAAAAAAATGAAATAAAAATAGCGAAGAAAGGAGGAAAATTCTTTTCTTCCTTTTGCTTTATCGCGTCTGACCGTTGCGAGTTATATTCACACTCGAATTATTACTGCAGAGAAAATTATTATTGGTTTTTTGTTTTGTTTTTTTTCTTTTCACTATTTTTGCAGGATTACAAAATAATTGTTTGAAGACTAAATCTCGATCGAACAGTTATTATAGTCTGCAGTCTGTGTTGAAAAAGAATTTTATTCATTTTCTTCCGGATGTTTTTTTTTTTCCTTATTTTTCTTTTTATAGAAAATTTTCAAATTCTTTTCAATTCTAATTATAATCTAAGTCTTTGACTTTGGTAATAGTTATAAATTGAAAATTTGTAATCTAAACATACGATAGGTGAAAACCCTTTGACAAGTTAATTTAATAGAAAATAATCTGCCCCTAGTTAGGTATAACAAGACTACAGGAAAAGGGGTTGGGACACTCGATATTTGCGAAACTCCCACGCACATAGTCATATTAGCCAAAAATAATCGCTAATTCAATCATCGCGAATCGGGTGCGGGAAATGCAGTAATCCAATATACTCCGAGCAAGTGGAGTTAGGTACGTGTAAATTTCATTGAACGAGTTAGTTAACAGGATCTATCGAGCTTTATATAATTTGCAAAAATTCGCAAATACACCAAAAATAAAATAAAAAATAATAATAATAATAATCAAAATCAAAATCAAATCAAATAAATAAATTAAACAAAAACAAAAAAGAATGTTCACCTTTTAATTATCGATCTAGCTACCTGCAGTGGCGACGTATTTATAATTGATTGATCAACAAGTACGATAAGATAAATCCACACGGTTTAATTTATTTTATTAATTTATTTATTTATTTATTTATTTATTTATTCATTTATTTATTTAGAACTAGAACTACGAACTAGATATACGATATAAAGAAATAAGATCAAATAAATATATATGCCGGTTGAAGAAGAGAATAAAAAGGTGTCGATGCAAATACCAACCGCGTTGAATAAATTATAAGTAATTAAGTTCATTAGCAGACCCGACCAACATCTTACATGACTCTCTACTACCGGGTTCTTATAGTTGCGTGCTCTACGCGTATTCAAATGAGATTCTCTATCCTCTTTCTTTCAATCGGAGTTTAGATTGAATAGAAAAAATTTATACCGAGTAGGTATAGTATAGTGCCTATACGATACTGGATTTTGCAAATCGAAAAAAATCTATCCAACGAATTGATTATCAATATCGATAAATTCTAATTCTAGAAAAAAAAAAAAATACGCGAAAAATGAGGAGATGAGAATTAAATTTCTTTAGAACAGGGAAAAGAAAAAGAAAACGAAAAAGATAAAAAAAAAATTATGACGCAGGGAAAGAAAATTTGTATTTGTATTTGTATTTTTTTTTTTTTTTTCTACTAGTTTTATTTGAAATTTTTTTTTTTTTTTTTTCGGTTTTCATTTAGTACAGTTGCAAAGAACAACTTGTTTATTGAGGTAACACATCACTTTGAAAAGAAAAGGAGAAAAAAAAGAAAAAAGTTTAGTTTTCGCCGATTACGTAGCTGTCTACACTTCGGTCTTATAGAGTCTAGCATAATACATCGTCAAAAATTTAATATTCCCTGGGATTTCAAAACCAGTTGAGACGATTGCCTACGAACGTTCTGTCACGTAGGCAGTTTTCCGCTTTTCATAGTGGATTTAAAGTGATCCGCATACCTATCTAAAATCAGCTGCTACAACCATTAAAAAGAAAGAAAAGAATTAAAAAAAAAACGAAATTTAGGGAATCGTTCTCGTTCGTCTTTTCCTTTTTTTTTTTTCTTCTTTCATTCTATAATTCACGCAGGCCAACTTGGCTTCGCAACTGTTGCCCTAATCCAATTTTTAAAAAAATATATATATATGGGTCATATCCTGTATACAATAGATAAATATATATAATATATATAAGTTATTATAAATATATATATATTTTTTTTTTCTTTCGTTTTTTTCCACCCCCGGCTATCCCAATAAACGATGATGACCCAAAATCGATTGAAGACATAAGCGAGCTGCACCGTTCAAAAAGTATAAGGAAAAGTTTATAAACTTATATTTATAATACGCGTAGGTATAAGTATATATACTATAAGATAGGAATGATATATATATATTCGCTATGACGTAGGTGTAGTATACGAGTATTTTTCTTTCCGGTATAATATTTCTCTTTTTTCCAGCAGATCATCTATCTACCCGGAAAAAATTAAATAAAAATCTTCATACCACTTGAATTTGGCTCTATGAAAAGTAGCGGAAATACTTGAGTGCTGCTGCCTAGTGGTTTGAAAAATATTAGGAAATTTTATTATTCTCGTAATTCCTTAATTAGGGATAATAAATTACAAAAATAACATTTCACGTCGTTCAAAGCGAGGGAGGGAAGGGTTTGTGCTATAAAACTGAAATCGATTAATTAGTAACTTGATATATATATTTTTTTTTTCTCTACGACGTAACGTCGCGGGGCTGTTGATTATAGAGTAAACAATTAGGCGGATTGAAGAGATAAAAAATTACCCAAAATTTCATTAGAAAAAAAAAAATATATATAAATTAGTCAGATGGGGTTAAAAGTTCCGAATTTTGATAAGGACCAGTTTAAAAAAACTTTTAAACGAAGACGACTTTTATACGTATACGTATGCGTATATGACAATGGTCAGATCTCTTTGTTCCAACGGAAGCTGCAGTGTATATATACCTTATATATATATATACCTATATATGCCGATTAAAATTTAAACGAGTTTAATGTATTAAATTTCATACGTGCGCAGTCAATGATGCGTCAAATTTAATCAGTCTACAAATTCATACTGAAGTATAATATATATATATATATATATATGATATACACATAGGTATAATTATTACTAAATAAATTATTATTTAGACCACCCGCAGAATAGACACACCCCCACAAAAATTGATCCTAGTAATATAATCGTCACAGCTTATATATTTATTTATTTCATTGAAATAGGTTTATATATATATATATATACAAATATATGTACATACATATCTATAGAAGATGTAGAATTGAGATGGGTTTTAAAGGGTTAAGAATAACTCGGGATTTCAGGCGATCTCCGAGCTTCTATATTTGTTTCGGAACACTTTACGATCGGTTTACGTTATACGGTTATAGTAAAGATGTAGGAATAAAGGTGGTAATACCTATGATCTATATATGCATATATGTATATATGTGCGTGTGTGTGTGTGTGTGTGTAACACCAACGGACCTGCAGAGATCGACTTAACGAAAGTTAACTTACTTCTGATCTTTAAAGTATTTCGTAGAATTTTTTTTTTTACTCCAAAGAAAATATTTCCTTTATATATATAATGTATAATGTATATACATATATGTATAGGTATATAGGTATATATAGGTGGCCTGTGATAAATGTTGCGTAAAACTTTCAAAGGGGTTGAATAATGTCCGCTTCGTTGAGGGTTCGTACGTTATTTTCAATTTTTTCCTTTTTTCATTTTTTCATTTTTTTTTTTTTATATATCTAGGTAGGTACATACCAAAATTGATTTTACAGTAAATATACGTACCCAGATTTGAACGAGAGATTATAAGACAGAAGAAATAAAAAAAAAACTATAAAGTATTCCAGCAAAATTCAATATAATCTTGAATAAAATATGAATAAATTGATAAACGAGGGTACCTATATACCGCGTAAAACAATACCATGACGATGAAAAACAATCGCACTTTTATAGCCTAAGTGTATTCGAAATTTTGACAAGGAACGTCAGTAATCGTAAAAGACAAAAAAAAAATTCGCAAGTTATAAAGAACGATGAAAAAATTTAAAAAAATGAATAGAAATAAAACTTATGTATGCTACAGTTCGGGAAACTCTTACTAATCTAATATTTCAAGATTCGAATAAATTTTTTAATGAAAAATTGAAAAAGAGAAGAAAAAAAAATAGGTATTTGGGTGATTCTCTGTAAATTGTTATTTTTTGCGTGTCAAATTTTTGACAATTCAAACATGTCTGAAGTTTAATTTTTTTTTGTTTTTGTGTGTTATCATGGTCCAGAAGTATGATCTTAGTACCATTACACTACAACCCCAAGGGCTTCCAAGTAATAGAGTAATAATGATATTCTGCTGCCACGGTACTGACCGTGCAAACCAAACTTGACAAATCTTCGTATCTCGATGAAGAAAGTCAATATTTCACCCTATAAAACAACTTTATTAATACATTTTATTTTATTTTATTTTATTTCATTCATACCGAGGAAGAAATATGAACCATGATCACTGCTTCCGAATTCTGACAATCACGAAAAAAATCATTTAGAATTATTGTTGGCTTTATGGTTGGATTTTCCCTTCTTCTTCTGGGCTCTACGAGATACAGACAGAGGTTTTTTGGAGACTGAAGAGATATTGGTGGTGTAATCGATTGAACCCAGGTAATAATGAATGCACACCGTGCCTGGGGGACAGTCGAAGCAACTCAAGGAATTGAAAAAAACGAGTCCAGGGTTTTTTTTCTGCCAAGTATATTGATGCACCTTCATAGTGCCTTGGAAAGGCTTTACTTGAGTAGGTAGGACAGTATCAATGAGTTTAATTCCTAAAAAAAAAAAAAAATTCCTTTCGAGCTACATATTCAGTCAGAATTACTAAGGAAATTCTGAATTCGATATTGAGGACATGCCACGGTACTGACATTTTGAATAGTTTTTGCTCTGTAGAATCGAATGAACTTCTCGGGGATCAGATTTTTTCATGTGAACTTTGAGGTGCCACCGTGGCTTCGGAAATACTGCAGGGTTTTTTTATTATTCCACCATCCTAGGGTGAAAAAGTACGTAGGACAAAAAAATAACAATTTACAGAGAATCACCCATTTGTGTATTTTTTTTTTTTTTGCGACAAAGGTTTTGTGCGAAGGTGGTCGAGCAGATCCCTATGTTATAACATTATAACACGCGCTTCGTTAACTTTATCTTCGGTTCTTTAGCTATTGACCTATTGAAAATCAATCATGCCTTTAGCTCTGACGTACAAAGCATAAGAGCTATAGCAATGGCAATAGCAATAGCGAAAGCAATAGCAATAGCAATAGCAATAGCAATAGCAATAGCAATAGCAAGAGGAAGAGCAATAGCAAGAGTAGCAGAAGCAGCTGCGATAGGGTTCTGGTCATCGTTACACGCCTCATTGCACATCGGTCTTCTGTAGCCTCTAGGCTCTCGTTAAATATATATATATATTTATATATATTAACCTGGCATTTCCCCGAAGAAATTAATTACGCTAGTCTGATAATCGGGGATGGGAGAAAATACCAACGCCTGTATACAATAATAATGTAGGCACGCTTATAATACGTATATGCCACGGTATATAATTTTATTATTCTATAAAGTATATACGTATATAGAAAATTCTATAAATATATAACAAATTATTTTCTAAGTAAGATAAAAGAGAGAGAGAGAGAGAGAGAGAGAAGAAAACGGTATAACGTCTAATATATATTACGGTTGAATTTTCTAACAGACACCCCAAAAAACCGGCTCCAAGCAATTCAAAAATAATTCTCTAATTTTTTTTCTAATTTTTATCTCAACTCTAATCCCTCACACCAAGGGGTTGGATTTCTTTATTTAAAATACACGTGTTTCGGCTATATTATAAAAAAAAAAAAAATCTGTGATTAAGAGATTTCGAAAATTCATCCGACCCCTAAATAAGAACCACCCTAATATATATATATACATATGAATAAAATCGAATATTCATACCTAATTTGGTATATTATAATTTGCAGTAATAGAAATTGAAGAATTTTGGCATTACCTAGTTTAGAGAAAAATGAAGAAAAAAAATTAAACGAAGATATTTTTCGGCAAATAACGATGCGCCAATAGATCGACTGGAGTAACGGCTCGTAAAGACGAATGGAAAAATCAACAAACAATCAAAGTTTACTCTTTCCTGTCTACCGAATCTTGGCGTGCAGTCGATTTCTGTGTACATAGTTATCTAAGTACCAAGTGTGTAGTAAAAGCAGAGAATATAAGCCCCCCGAGAATTCGATAAGTAAAGATTCTTTGCGTTCCTGTGTCAATTACAGTAAACGAAAAAAAATATGTGCGAATTCGTGAATTCATTGCTGCAGGATTTTTTTACACACGTGTTAGTTTTTTTTCATTTTTATTTACTTAGCTGCAACACTCGTTTCCATTTGCGGAAAAAAATATTCTTCAATATATCTTCGAGGTTTTTCACGATTCGCACAAAAGTTGAAAACGTAAAAGAAAGAAAAAAAAAAATCAAACTACATTTTTCTTTCTAATTATTTTGACGTAATTTATTCCAAAATTAAACGTTGAAAGAATATATTATGATACCTAGGGTAAGTGTGGGTATTACTGCGGTTTTTAATACTGGGTAAACTTTTATTGAGTTTTTTATCAATTAATTGAAAGCTATTCCTCCATTTTTTTTTAATAAATGATGTTTAACTTATTTTGAGCTTATAAAAAAATTGACAATGAGATAAAATAACATTATCATTTATTTAAAAGCAGTTTAAAAATTTATGCAGATGCGTCTATTACTGCGGATATTAAAGTAGCTTGCTCCCATTACTGCGTGCCAATTACTGCGGATAATCCAATTACTGCGTGCCTATTGCTGCGGATAAGCCAATGACTGCAAATCTTTGGAATCGGATAAAAAAATTGAATAAGACTAATTAAAAAGATAATTATTGATTTATTAATTTTATAAAACAACTTTAATTTATATTCGTTTTTTAAAATAAATTCAAGGGGTCTGGCCACCCAGGCCGCTCGGAAAATGAGTATATTTTAAAAAAATTCTCAAACTCGAAAGTATAAAACGAAATATTTGTATTTTTTAACACAGGGTGAAAAACGGCTATGAGAATGCCCCATATAAATTTGAATCCAAAATATTAAAAAATGGCGGCGCTGCAGAAATCTTCGCGGAGGCCCTCCGCACGACAGACGCGTATGTTGCGGCAGGTGTATCGCAGTCATCATCCATCCGAAAAAAAAAAAAAAATTAGCTGATTCGTGGATATATTTTCTAAAAGGTGACGTAGGAGTTTCACGAATAATTGATTAGTTTTCTTTTCATTGACGTTTTTTCTCGTGAAATGTCGGTGAAATATACACATTTTTTTTTTCTTGGATTCACCATAACTTCCTTAATGGTCTAAAACGAAAATCGCTACGCTACATTGTAGCGACACTATCTACGAATCAGCTAATTTTTTTTTTTTTTTTTCGGATGCAACATGATGGCGATACACCTGCCGCAAGATACGCGCGTGTCGTGCGGAAGGCTTACGCGGAAATTTCAGCAGCGCTGCCATCTGTTAATATTTTGGATTAAAATTTATTTGAAGCATTCTTAAAGCCGTTTTTCACCCTGTGTTAAAAAATACAAATATTTTGTTTTATGCGTCCGAGTTTGTGAATTTTTTTAAAATATACTTTTTTTCCGAGCGGTCTGGGTGGCCAGACCCCTTAATAGGTTAATACAACAAGTGTAAGAATTTTAGTAATTGACCAGAATAATTCTATAATTTTTTTCTTATTACCTTTTTCTTTATTTATTTATTGTTTTTACCCATTATTTATTTTAGACTTAAAGCCAGCTGACATGAATTATTGTTATAGGTTAGAATATGAGCATTTTACATCCGCAGTAATATACACACACTTGATTTATTAGTGCCAATTACTGCGTCAGTAAATATAAAATAATAATTAATCAAAATTCGATTTATGTTGAATTGTTGATAGTAAAAAAGTATTATCTCACTTCTACATGCAATAAATATGCATATCGAGCCATCGATTTATGAAAAAAAGACTTTTTAGTATCAGCTCTTATCACACACAAACTCACCAAAAAGACATAATGTTCTCTTTCCATAACCTGTCAATTTTTGATAATCAATAACAGATTAAATGATTATTTCAAATGGAAAATTATTATACCGTTATTTTCCTTGATTTTTAAATTAATAGTCATATTTTTCTCAAATCATAAAAACTTATACATAGTTGATTCATAACGCTATTTAGAAAATCCGCAGTAATACCCACAACCGCAGTAATACCCACACTTACCCTAGTGTGTTTCAATTTTTTCGTAAAAAAATTTGGATCACAAACAAAATACAAAACCGTGTGCATCATTCGTTCATGACGTCAGACGCATGCAGGCTGGATAAAATCGTTCGTATTTTGTATTTTTTGGTAGTTTTTGTTTTTTTGTTACGTTTTTTTTTCCTTCTACTTCTTTTTTTTTTTTTTTGCTTTCCATCGAGTAGGTATATTTTCTCAACAATGCATCAACCCCATATTTATAAACCGTAAGATTTATTATTTCTGTTAAGAAATCTATTTCGGTTACTGAAAATTTCAACGAAAATACATAGATACCATATATTTTCAAATGTTTAACCATTATTATTTCCTCGTTTAGTATTTGAATATCTATTACTCTCCTTATGTACGCGTCGATTAAACCAAATGGTATATCAAATCTATACTGTGGGGGTGGGGGAGGGGTTCCTAATTTAATACCATAAAAATTCTCCTTTCCTTTTTCTTTTTTTTTTTTTGTCATCGTCAAAAGATTGTAAAATATATTTTATTTCATATAAATCTATTTCTCTTATTCTCAGTAAAAACGTGAGGTAAGGGGGAAAAAAAAAAAAAAAAAAAAATATGGGGTCTTAGGTGTGGAAGAGATTTTTTTTTTCTTTCTCAATTCTCAATCGTTTTCACACGTCATTTGATCGTGAGTATTTCCAGCTCTTGTGAGAAATTTTGACTTGACGTTTCGATGGGTCTTCCAAGTTTTTCGAGAGTTTATTTATACATATAGTTAAACTTCTGTATGTGTATATATACCTATATATATACTCGTGGATATAATCGCACGACTATAATGCGACGCGTATATATCATATAACATATATTAGTGTATACCAAAATTCAATTTTTCTTAGTTTTCTGTTTTTTTTTTTCTCTCTCTCTCATTCTCTTTTCACCAAATGACATGTTTGCATTGGTAATGGATGCCTCGACGTCTTTTTCTACCACATATACATATATCTATAACTAACCAACTCTTTTACCAGAACAGACCATGGGAATCGATCTTTATTATCGTGTGAAAATAGCGATTATTATTATTTTTATTTTTTTTTCTCTCTCTCTCTCTATTCGTTTCACCCCAATCCCATCAATCAGTAGGATTCTTATATTCACACGGAAAATTATAACGCTCGGAGGAAACTAAAAAAAAAATGACCGGTTTCCTCCCTTCAAATCGTTCCGAAATATCAAATCGCGACGTATATATAGGACAGACGTACTATGTGAATCGGAAAATAGTTAATATATGAATGTGATTGTAGAAAATTGAAATTTCCTGGGTGTTAACAGATGCATAATGCGTATTTCCATGGATGCAGGTGCATAATTTAAGCAAGTAGTATAGCTTCTTCAAGTTTAAAATAGCGTCAGATGCGTCGTCAGGTCGTCGACCTAAGACTACGCGTCTGACGTCATTGTGACGCAGGATATGCATCGAAGTTCGACCTCCGTCGGTCGTAACGAAAGGCAAAAATTATTTTAGCTTTTACAATAGCGCGCAATTAGCGAGGATTCAGAACGATAATAATAATAAAAAAAAGAAGAAGAATAAGAAGAATAATAAGACAATGAGCATTAAAGCAACGATCCTCTTGTCTCGATTTATTTATTCAGTATTCTTTATTTTTCTTGTTTTATGTTTTTTTTTTTTCATACACTTTCTTTCAAGTAAAAACGAAATCGTTTCTTGTAATCTACGTATATATATGTGTATAGGTGTGAGATATCAAGACTTGTGGCGGGAATAATTAGTACGCGATTAATTAGCAAAAGGTAAAATATAGGAGTATAGGGTCGAGAGCCCAGACGGTTATACCAAGGTCTAGAAATCTGCCCTTATCGCAGAAGTTCATTATTAATTCATTCGTTATTCAAATTTAATCAAAATCAAAGTATATATCGATTAAAACTATATAGCCAACTAATTTCAAAGTCTCCTGTAAATCAGTTTTTTTTTTTTTTCTTCTAAACAGCTTAGTTTTCCCTTTCCTTCGCTCTGCTATATCATTGATGAGTTTTTTTTTTTGATGCTGAGTTTGCAGAATCGTTAATCAATCAAATTCTCATCCTAACTAATTAACCATTCAGTCTGTGTGATCGGGGATAAAAGATAAAAATAAAAAATACCTAGTAAAAAAAAAAAAAGAAAATGAGAAAATGTTCTCCGTATTGCAAATTCGTGGAAGAAAACTATCTAGAATGCAAAAAAGGATAATGAGATGAACAAGTAGGTAGTAACTAGCAAACCTACGAGCTGAAACGATCTTAGAATATGAATGCAATGATTTGTGCCCCCCTTCTATGGGGTCGTCGTTTGAGGAATGAACGTACCTACCTACCTACGTGTATGTAAATTAATATTTATACATAATGGTTTAGTATTTGTTAGTAAAACTCGTCAGCGTTATTATACTAGCAGCCTAGGACAACCGTTTGAATATATATACGGTAGTATAGTGCATAGTAGGTATATATATAATATATATATATATATGAGATACAGAAAACATGAGCTGTTTATCAAATGGGGTGCGACAGCGTGAAGATATTTGTCGGTGATCTTTGAGTCCCCTTTTTTGAAACCGACCAGAGAACTTCTAACAATCAGTCTTTAGGTCTTTCTTTGAGAAAACCCGAGATCTCCATCTCTTTTTTTTTCTTATACTTATACTTCTTCTTCTTCTTCTTCTTTTTTTTTTTTTTTTTCTTCTTTGCCTTCTCCATAGACTAAAACGACCTTGTCTGGTACGCAGGTAGAATGACCAGGGGATATTTTCCTTAGGGCTATTAAAATTCCTAGTTGTAAATTTATGCATCAACCTCATCTTTCTCAACATCTGCACCTCATCACGAATTATCTAACTATATAAAGGTACGTGTGTGCTTTGATAAGGACGATAATACATCATCTAAAAAAAAAAAAAAAATGATAAGATAACCCAAAGAAGAAGAAGAAGAAATTGTAAAAATTATCCTTGAAGAGTATAAAGGAGCAGGGTTTTTAATCCGTGAAGATTTTTATATACGACGTTAAGAAATCGCTGGGTCATGGGTCAAATATATCCTATGGAGCAATGATCAACCAAGACTAATTGAAAATTAAAGACAGGGTACGTTTTTAAATTCCCTACCAGTCGTTTAGAATAGATGAGACCGAAGTTCGTAGATAAAAATCATAAAATTGTTTTCTGCAGTTCATCGTTTCAAATGAATATGAAAGAAATTATTTTATATAATAAATAATCTGCGTTATTTTCATGTTTTGATAATTTGTCAAAATTTCATGTACCAAGTGAGAGAATTTCCTCTGATTTGAATCTTGTCGTTACATATATATACACGTCTTCGTTATTCGCTAGTTAAATAAAAGGCATAAAACTAATCCCGAGTTGGGACTTTCCCGTGCATCTTGGTCAAACCATGGGATGATCATCACACCACAACCCGGGGTAAATTTCACTTCCGAGAACTCCGAAGCTAAGGCCAGAGATAGAATTCGAACAGGCTTGTCGGGTAACTGAACCCGACATAAGACCAACAGTCATATACTGTTCTACCTATATAATAATACGAGTATAATAATATAGTTGATTCGCATTTGAAAATTTTCTGGATTGAAAAAAAAAAAAAAAAAAAAAAAAAATTTATTATTAATAATATGTAGGAATAAATGGAGAAAAATGCGATTCTCTGAGTATCATGAAGAAGTAATAAGATAATATTGTTCTGTCCATGTATTTCTACGATACAGAATCTTGTCTGTGTTAGCTATTATGCGTTGAGCTGAATAACAAAGTATCTAACAGATGATATACTACAATGCATTTCTATTCAGAAGTCAACTCACTTAACCCTTGCTAACCAAAGTTCACCTCATCTCTATACGGTATCCTTACAATGATTATGTACGTTCGTATTTAAATGTACGATGTGCACGACTCTCCTTCGTACTAGGTATATACAATAATAATATATTACAAATCCAATTACGTGTAAGGATGCTTTTATTGGCAATGGAATATTTAGAGTTATGAATTATACGACGCTCGCGATAATAATTGCGTTAAAAAGAAAAAAGAAAAAAAAGAAAAAAAAATTGGTGTTTTTGAATTTGTCGATTTTCCTAAGGAGATAAAATCCAGGACGACTCGAATCATCCAGATCTTATTGATTTCATTTAAATCACAAATCACAACCTCTGCAGCTATCTATGGCATTTTAAAATAATCGACTACTTTTTTTATAACAGCTCATGCAAATTCAAAAGCAATTATAAAGGCTGAATATATTCGCTGTTGATACATCCGCGAATTACGAGGGGGGTTAAAAAATGAAATGAATTTTTTTTTTAGCCCCTTTTTCTTAAGGTCAGTATAAAGTGCATGTGAACGTAATATATATGATTCCTTCTTCATTTTTTCAATACAATATATACGACACAAGGATGCTGCGGTAGAGTTTCTCTGATCCATCATCCACGCCTATTATTATATCATAGATGAAGATCATTTCTCATCTTTTTAGTGACTATGAGAGTGAATGGATTGATAGATCTCTATGAGTATCATATGATTTTTAAATACCAGGTTAAGCTGAGTTCAAATATTTCGATTATGATTAGAAGCTGGATGAATATCTTCGGAATTTTTTTTTTTTTTTTTTTTTCATAACTATATTTGCAGTCGAGAGATAATATCCTATATGCATACAAAGTTCACTTTCTTCTATTGTATATTTATTATATATGTATATATACTAATCTTTGAATTTCTATATAAATATAATTTTAGTAAAGTATAGCAAAGTATGTAATATTTATTTATGAGCAATCCACAATCTGAAGTGCAATGCATAATGTGCATAGAAAATTACTGTCTGCAGTAAGTAAGGTAGGTAGGTACGTAGGTACGTAGGAATAGCCCGCATGTCACCCCGGGACAAGACTCCGTTAGTTGACACTGAACAGCACTGACATACATTTTCATTTGCCGAGTCATTCGAAGAAGATTATAATTTATGGATTGATCGTTAGTGCATTATACATACTATATACATATATATTATATATAGGTAACTACTATTAAGTGTAGGTTTATTTATACGGGTCAGTGTCAAAGAATGATCATTAACTCCAGCCCACAAACTCTCATCACGTTTTTCTTTTTCCATTTCATTTCATTTCATTTCATTTCATTTCATTTGAAAAATTTTGAAACACGAGATGAAAATTTTGTCAATCTATTGATGAAATGGGTTTCGATTAGAATGGACTATTTTTTGTCTTCACATTCTAAGATATGGACCAAAATTTTTTTTTTTTTTTTTTTTTTTTATTCAATTTTCGGGGATTTGAATTTTCGGAGTATTCAAGTTGTCTGCATTTCGACCATTATATACATACAAATGCAGCGTTATTTTATTTTTTGAATTACACCGTAAAATTGAGAGGTAAAAAAAAAAATGGAAAATTTACTTTTGAAATAGAAACTGACTGAGTTTTTTGATTCACAAAAATTTAGTCAAAATTCTAATCTCTATTGTCTAATATTTTCAAATAAAATAATGCAAAGAATTGAGTGAATAGGTATGTCTATCATTTATTTACTCGGTAATTGGAGGTGCAGGCTAACTCTGTTTACTTTTTATTCAGCCTTTTCGAGTACTAGAGTCGAGTGACAAGGTATATTATGTATACATATTATATGTACCTATATGAAAAAATCGTAATCGCCGTTATTTAAACAATATAAAAGAGTGTCTGGTTACAGCGAGTAGGTATAATATAAAAGAAAGGTACCCAATTCGAAGTTTCCAAAAATTGGTATATATAAAAATTGAAAAAAACAACAAAAAAAAACAAACAGAGAGAGAAATGAATAATTTGAAGCAACTATATCAAGTATCAAAAAATTAATTAAAAATAGTTTGCTTTGAAAGACGATAAAATTAATTCATAATCGCGTTATATAGGTACCTACTATTCAAAGTATATAAAAAAAATTTTGAATCACTCCCGCTTTTCCTCCTGTAGTTAGTTAGTTAGTTAGGTAGGTAGGTAGGATACGTATATATGCATGAAGACGCGAACAAACGTGCAATTAAGTTAAACATATAATCCGTCCGATTACCGTAATCTCTGGTCAAGACCTTCGACGGACCTTATATACCATACTAGTAAGAAGGTGAGATCGAAAGAGATTTCTCAAGATTTTACATCAGCTTCCCCCTTTATGCTTGTTAAGGGTATTATAAGGATTAAATAAACCACACCTCAAGCATATATGCCTATATTTCACTTTGAGGAAAAAATTATGCCCTCCCCTGCCCTTTTTTTTTTTTTTTTTTTACAGGAATTTTAGTAGTCTGTTAAAAATGAAAGTCTAAAATAATAATAATAATTATTTCGAACTTGAGAATAAAATTTTGTTCAAACTTCAATATTCCCCACTGCAGTTATAAGAGAGACAAAAGCGTGAGACTAATATGTTTATACGGATTTTCCCGCATGACTCATATACCTAATATGTAAAATAAATAAATAAACCTTAAAACCTATACATATAACTATTGTTGGTATATGACTAACTTGAATAAGGCAATGTATTGTTCAAATAAACGACATGGCCCACAAAACAACCGGATTATTAAAGATAAATTTTTGAGAAACTAGTCCTAATCCGCGTATAACAACTAGTCATATTATATCTATGATGTACTTACTACTATATAATATGTACATATTTCTATGTATATGTGTACTTGGGTACTTGGGTACCTATTAAGTTTTCACGGTAGTTTATTCGAGTTTGTATCACAGGAAGCTGGTAAGTGGATGACGTTATGATACTGAAAATTGTTTCTCGTTTAATATTAAAAATCTGGTAATAACACCCTTTGAATATATACGAGCTAGCCCCACATATCTTCTCAGGTCCATCATATTTATCAATGTATTAGTATATTGTTCATATACCTATACTACACCTATACATAAATATAATATTTTAACATTTTTTTCACAATTATACAACACTTCGAGTACCGAACGTACTTGTATAATATATAATAATAGCTTACAAAAGTAGTTAAATTTCATTACCCGCATCAAATATTTTAAATTCATCTAATATAATATATATATATAAATGAAAACGGCGTTAGGTATCTAAAATGTGTGTGTGTGCATGTGTACAGTATACCTTGAACAATAGCTGATTATTGTTGATAATTTACGCCCCAGTTAAGGCAATGCCCTCGTAACGCAATGCCACACCCGCGTAACTACTCGTCTCTCATCGCAAAGCATCGCTGGTCGATTCGTTAACGAAGCATAAATTAGTCCCTCGTTAAAATTATGGTATATAGAGAAGAATATAACCCAACACGGAGCGAAAAAACCCAAAAGAATATTAATAATACGAAAAAAGAAAGATAATACTAAATAAAATTTAAAAAAAAAATAATTTAATACGACGATTTTATATCACACTTTCTTTCTATTTTCCTTATTTTTTTTTTTTTTATCTCTTTCCTCTCTCTCTCTCTCTTCTTCAATTAGATATATTATACATTATATGTATTTAATTTATTAACTGATTTCATTTATTATTTAACAGTCTTCGGACAACTTGAATAATTAAATTTAAACTTCTTTTTCGCAATTGGACGTTATATATACGTATAAATATTAATATTAATATTATTATTATTATTTTTTTTAATTTTTTTTTTTTTTTCAAGAATGAGTAAACAAGCTCTTCATTCTATTGAATAGATATAAGAATTTGATATTACCTACATATGTATGTATGTATGTATAATTATAATTAAATTGCGGTTTGATTAGCTATGTATGTATGTATGTATGTATGTATGTATGTATGTATGTATGTATGTATGTATGTATGTATGTACACATATGTTAAAGCTTTGCGAACCCTCTTCATTTCATCTCGGGGAAATTTCTTAGTCTTTATAGTTTACCCTGGTACGAGAGAACCGAGCTTCATGAACTCGCGATCAGCACCACGCACGCACGCACGCACGCACGCACGTACGTACGTACGCACAATACGAGCGTTGTTCGTCGCATTCCATAGGCACACACATACTAAGTTTATGAGTCGAGTTACCTCTGCGAGTAGGTAGTACATACATATATATATAGACATAAACGAGAGAGAGAGAGAGAGAGAGAGAGAGAGAGAGAGAGAGAACGATAAAGGGCGAAAAAAAAAGTCTACATATGAATATATGTGTATAATTCATAAAAAAGAAAAGAAAAGAAATTAAAAGAAAAAAATTAAAAAAGAGACACGATGTCAAACAATCAAACATTTATGTCCTTCGGCTTTATAGAGTATATTTAAATAATTTTGAATTAAAAAAGAAACGAAATAAAATAAAAAATAAAAAGCGATTCAAGAATATCAGTTTGTATGAATATAATAAATGGAATTTGAATACACCTATACTATTATACAAAATTTGATAATAGTAATTATAATAATTAAACGGTAGACACTTTGTGATTATTATAATACCTATAGTATACGTATACATACCGCAGGTAAGGTATATAGAGTTTTTAAAAAGAAATTTAAATATATATATTTTTTTTTATACGAGTGGGAGTTTCGAGTTTCGAACGAATGTTAGTGTTTTTATTATTATTATTATTATTATTATTATTATTATTATTAATAATAACTATTTTGATATTCAATTATAATCATTCACACTGCTTCGCAATTGTAAACGAAAATATAATACAGACAATATATAAGTCTGTAGGAATTTATCAACGACCTTATGTATCTCATTATTTAGATAATAATTAATTCAGTCTAACATTATACTCGTAACATAGACGATGTATATATATATATATATATATGTATATAATATTTGTATAATAGATAGGTGATACGAGATGAAAATTTGTTTTTATTATTTTTTTCACCGCAATTTGTGCAATTTGCAATTCGCAATTCGCAATTCTGGAAATATTTTTTCATGACATATTTCATGTATACGTATGTATCTATGTATGTATGTATGTAATACCTTATGTTAGATTGAAAAAGTTCGACAATATTAAATTCCAACTCGTTTCGTATAGGTGTAGTATATGTATGTATACCTATATGTAATATGAAAACATCTGCGCGTTGAAAAGAAGAGAGAGATAAAGTTTTTTTTTTTTTTTTTGAAAGAAACCACAGCTGAGATACGACTATACGATATTATTTCACCTCTATATACCTAAATATATTATATATATATATATATATATATAATACACATATCCCTGTCTCTATTCATAATCCATGTATGGACCTCCTAGACTGTAAGATTTTCGTTTATATATATATATCTACAGAACCATTCGAAGCAGTTGTTTCCACTTTTACCGGAAGTAAACATATACGTATATGGGGCAGAGAGAAAGAGTGGTAAATGTATATATATACCTATATACATACACATTCGTGGGATTTAAAACGGTTTTACGAAACAGCTGCATTAAAGTCACCTGGTTTCGTTTAAACATACGATTAAATATCGTTTATTGATCATTGAATTCGATTACTATATAGCAAAGGTTTCTAAGCAAAGAGAAAGAGTAAAAGAGGCTGTGGGAGGAATATGATAACTATTTATCCAAACCCGTAGAGATATATAGAGAGAATAGAAGAAAATACACAGTTTGAAATTTCTAAGAATTTTCAAACGCTAATGTAATAGATCTAATTTCTGTTAAAGATTCTCTATGATATATTACGAGAATTTATTCACTTATAATACATCATAGTGTTGTTTGTTGTTAAATTGTTTTATTAAACATTTACCCGTGTTTTATAGAAACAAACAGACTTGAAATATATCATTAGATCATTTCTATACATTAGAATTGAGAAATATATATATATATAAAAATAAAAAAAACTCTCGTGCAACTAATCAGACAATTTATATGATGATATTATAAAAGATATATAAGAATTCGTTATGTAGTGTGAGACGAGATGATATTATTATGTCGGATTAATTAAGGTGTATAAAAATTAATACCTTATCTATCTACATCGAAGAATTTGATATGGTGTGAAAGAAAACAAAGAAAAGAAAAGAAAAGGAATAAAAAAGAAAAAAAAAATGTACATAACTAGAACGAGGGAGTCATCATCAAGACACCGTTGATTACAACGTGTCAATTTACAATACCGATCATCGATGAATCGTGTATTGGGTAACCGCGAGGATCTCCTAACGGTCGAACATGACATCTTGTAATTTAATTAACACCGTTGAAAAATGAAGCGAATAGAAATGAGAAGCTGATAATTATTGATTGATGAAAAACGATCATCTACAGTCTTTAGTTTCTTGATAAATATCGATGAAATACACATAAGATCTGATATCGAAGATAATTGAACTTTGATTACTAGTCTATCAATTAAAAAAATTAAAAAAAAAATTAAAAATAAAAAAAAAAATACTGAAGTCCTTTTTTAAAAAAAGGGAGATTTTGGAAATACGGTTTATCGCATAGTACCACTAGATGGCAGACTTGGACAGTAGTGGTTCATCCTAGATATCTGCAATTCGAATTACAGCCTCGTAAAGGGTATTGCCTATGCGCAGGCTCTAGCTGTTAATGATATATTATAATACCGTGAGTTGGAAACTGAATTACAAATTGATTGAATTCTTTTCTTTTCTTTTTTTTTTTTTATCCGATTACTTACTTAATTTTTTTTTTTTGTTTTTTTCAAATGTTCTTTGCAGCTGTTGAACTCGTTATCAGATATTGTGGATTGGTGATTTGAAAGGTAAACCTCAGAGTGAAATAAAATTGGAGTTTAAAAAAGAAAATGAATTTCTATTTGGTTTAATAATTTTCATTAACAAAAGAAACTCATTTATATTCACGGTTTTATTCAAGCTAAAAACCATCAACGTTTCAAACCACGATACATATACGTATATATATATATATTATATATTCACTTGGTTTACGAAACGTTGAAATCCGAGAGAAAATTAGAAAAAAATTATTGTATCACGGTGTATTAATAAAGAAATAAAAAATTTTTTCGTCAAAGGCTTGTGAATATATAATATGGGGTACAGGCTCGAATCAAGGTTTTCTGATATTAATGACTGTTTTTCAGTTGCTTTATGTAATAAAAATTGTAAATTGTAAAATATAATATAATTAAATAAAATAATATACAAAAAAAAAAAAAAATTACAGGCGAAATTTAATCACGATCTCTTATTTTCGAAGTAAACTATAGATACCTGACATTCTGACTTAATCAGAAATGAAATGGAACGTAATTTTAATTATTTATCGACTATAGTTTCAAACAATACAACGTTCGATATAAATTGTCATCCAATTGAACCGATATTCTTGTTTACCTCTAATCACACGAAACGTAGGTACCTATATATACTAAATATACGTCGTCGATGTGGTTTGAACAGTGTTTAACTATTTCAGAAAGTTAGAAAACCATTTGTTAGTACTATGTGAACGTCACCTGTCAGTACCAATCGTCTACCTAAATCAAATAATTTTACTTCGTAATTAACAACGAGATGTAATTATTACCTGTATACTATAAATGAATGAATTACGCAGCCAAGATTCGATTAAATTACCAAATTAGTGATTAAAAAATTAAAAAGTATTATTATTCATTATTTTATTCAAAATTTAGTTGTTTTTCTTTCTTTTTTTTTTTTTTTGTTTCTTATTGTTTTTTACCGTTAATGATTATATGCATAGCATATATATGTGTACCTAGTATTAAATATTGTTATATATATATATATTTATATATATTCTGATGAGAAGTCAATGATGGCGATCTTGGGAGGCTGAATATTAGAGCGATTGAATCATAAAATAAGGAGGCCTTCTCCCCTCTCCCCCCCCCCAAATCCATATAAGGCAATCAAATTGGTTGTAACCATTAAAGAATGGTTTGATTTTAGACGTTACGAATATCAAACGTTCTTAATTTTGACATAGAAATTTTATTGCGGACTGACAAGTGACAAACGTATCAAGAGAATTATGAGATAAGAATCAATAATTCGTAATGAAAATAGAAATAAATAAATTAGAGAGGTAAATTAAAAAGTTGATTAAATATATTATCGAGATAGTGTATCGTGGTAATTAGTCAGATTTGTAATGCGACAAAAAAAAAAAAAAAAAAATTGTTAAAAATAATGGAATAGGTAATAATTATGACGTATTTATATTTAGGAAAGAATAAATTGTATACTATACCTATAGAAAAATATACATTTATTTCATAGATACGTATAGGTGGTAAATCGTTCAATTATTATCTTTGACGAAAAAGATCAGAGATAAATTGAAATCGTTGTAAAAAAAAAAAAAAAATGACAAAATTTATTTTCTTTCTTACACGATACTTCGGTTCTCTATATTTATTATACTTTTAGCGTAAGAAATTGTAAACCGAATTGTTTAACTCTTTCGATATAGCTGCGATAGGTAGTAACACCCACATATATATATATATATATATATAGTACGCATGTGCGTTCATACATTGTGGCTTCCATAAGCTAGTGCTTGAAAGGAGTAAGTAAGTAAGTAAGTAAGTAAGTAAGAAAGAAAGAAAGTAAGTAGTGGTTGTGCCTATGGATATATTGGTATCGCGAATATATACCGATTCGCGAAAGTTGTATAGTATAAATTTATTTAGAGAACTTTTAAGAGCTTATAATAGATGGAAATATAAACTGTGGTGGTGGTGCAGCAGCAGTAGCAGCAGTAGAAGCAGAGGCAGAAAGTCTTTGCATATCGTCGTGTCCCTCTTTCATACGACCGATACGCTACTCTCCGCACGCATAAGATTTCGCGAATATATATATATAGATATATGGATATATGGATATGATATACGAAGCAAAATTTCGTCTGTAGAATTGTTTGCTTGTTTGTATAGAGAAACGTGCCTTTTGGTTGCCACTAAGTAGTCCTTGGGTTAGCTATATCGATACTGTCGAAACTGACCAAACGACTCAGGGTTTATTTTAGAAATCACGTATGTGCAGAACCAATTAGTGTAAGTGCCGTTTTATACGCCGAGGGATAAGAAAAGAACACACGAGGTTACGCGATTTAAGAAAATCAAAGATACTATACACTACGATCGGAATATTATAGCGCAAAATACCAAATTTTCCCATTTTTTGTTTTCAATAATCCGAAAATCGGGGAATTATATTGTTTGAAAAAACGTATTTTCCGGGAAATTTCTATCGAATCTCGCTTATTTTTTTTTTCTCTTTTTCTATCTGTTAGAAGGGGGAAGAATAAAAAAAACAAAAAATTATATCAAATACGTCGGAAGCTGATCTGATCCGATCCGATCTGATCTGATGATGCTGCTACTGCTGCTGCTGCTGCTGCTGTTTTCAATCAAACTTTGATTGAATTCAGACGTGAAGATTGAATTGATCTGCCAATCGGGAAACCCGATAGGAATAGAAAAAAAATATGGATAAGAAATATTCGAGTATCGTATATAATATATATATATATATCGCGTTTAATTATTTGTCATTTATTTGAATTATTTTAATTATCGACGTAATTATGATGAACGTATTTCTTTTTTTCTTGAAAATGAAAATTTCTCTACCCTAATGTATTACATGTAGGTACATATACTAGGAATTGTGCTGTAAATAAAACTAAAATTCATTCCCCCGCAAATCGAGTTGCTATATTTAATCCACGGCCAATGTGAGAGAGTGTCTGACGCGTGGTTGCTATACAAAAGTATAGACCTATTAATTTCGTAAATCCCAAGTCCTGGACGGCGCCAGACTCCAGGAATGTAAAACATAACCGATAAAGCATATGCCTATGGCCTGCAGCCCCGATATGTTTACAATCGTTACTACTACCATCTACCTTATATACCCTAAAACCGTATTTTCATAACAGAACGTAATCGTTATCGTAATTCAACTCCTACTGCTGCATAAACGATTATTTGATTGATTCTCGTCATTAAAATAGTCATAACAGAATCCAAAAAAGGAAAAAACAAAAAAAATCACATTTAATATTGTCGAATAGATATATTATATGAAAAGTAAGGGTTGATTTTTCGAATTTTCATTTATTTTTTTTTATTCCATATCGAAGAGAAATTCGTAAGCTCGGATCAATGACTCTCTCTCTCTCTCTCTCTCTCTCTACTCTCTATTCCTATGCCAATAACTCGAGCGGAATTGATTAACTCGCAATTCGTAACAGACGCTGTTTACTCGCGACCCAATGTCAATTAGGTTCAAAGCCATTCTGTGAGGAGGCTATATTTATACAATAATGCTACGTGATGTCGCGTAAACCTTTTCGATGCAGCGATAAGAAGAAGAAGAGGAAGAGGAGGAATAAAAAAAAAAAAGAGAGAGAGAAAAATAGTATATAAATAAATACATGTAAGTATATACCAATAATATACATAGGTACAATATATATTATATGTATTGAAATGAATGAAATCTCATTTCCGATATTTCCATCGATTTTAATTTCTTTTTTTTCCATTTTTTTTTCTTGTATACACATTTTATGTATATATATATATATAAAAAAAAAAAAAAACGTTCTGGAGAACAGAACCGAATAGTCGATAGTAAATTATTATTATTATGATTATTTATATTTTCCTCGCGTATGCATGAGGTAGAAATTTTTATGTGTAGAATGAAGAAGTACATTGTGTCATTGATCGAATAAAGCCAATAGTTTTCAATTAAATTGATTAAAGATAAATACGTGGACCGGTTAATGAACTAGAAGATAGAAGAAGGTGAAAGAATAAAAGAAAAAAATTTGATAAAAGCTTTATTGAATGCAGTTTTTGGAGTCTCTATGTATAGCTGTACTATATATCTATAGCAGATGAACGCGAAGTATTGAATAGAACTAATGAAAACGTGTTTTTAACTTCAATTGTGTCTATTTGTAAATATCGAGTTGATTTTTTTTTTTCTTCCTCTATTATAAAACAAACAAACAAACAAACAAAAAAAAGCAAAAAGAAAAAAAGAGGAAAACCGATTAAAGGTAAAATTTTTCAACACTGGATAAAAAAAATCTGGCCTGGTTCGAATATATATACCTAAAAGCTCTATAAGAACGGGGTGAGACAAAAATACTGAATTAGATTTTCTTTTCCCTGATGTGGATAGAGAAAAAGCGCAAATAAATTAATAAAATTTCAGTGGTTGAGCTCGTCGGGACGTGATACGCGGTCAGGAGGGTAGACAGAGCACTAAATCCACTATCGCTGGTATACCCTAAGTGTGTGTATATATATATATATATATGGGTAAAACGGGGTTGAAAAGAAAAGAAAAAAAAAAAAAAGTTTAGCCGAAAACGATTTAAAATTGGTTTCTTTCTTGGGTAAAAGGCAAAACACGTACCTACCTACCTCTATACCGTTCGTATATATATGAAAAACGGATAAACTGATTCAAATCAGGTGAAATAAGAGAGTGGCGAGAGGCGAAGGTTGCAGAAATTGTGAACCTTTCGAAAGCGACGAGAGATCTGCACTGTTGAGAAATTCGAGAGAATGTGTTGTTTTTTTTTTTTTTGTTCCTTTTATCTTTTTTTTTTTTTTTTCTTTTTTTACAAAGAATGAAGCAATTTGTCAAAATATTGAGCGATAGATACTCGAGATGGTTGATGCTTGAAAAGTATCGGGATTGAAAAGCCGAGCGAATATATGTTTTTTTTTTTTTTATATCGGACTTTTATTTTATATATCGAGATTTTGATTGCTTGAAAGGAAGGTCGCTGTTTCTTCATGGTTTTTTTTTTTTTATTTCTTTTTTTTTTTTCCTTTTTCCTGATTTTAAGACTCAAAGAAAATTTATACCTTGTATATGAATGTAAAAATCAAGATAAATATAATAAAGATGAACGTGCGCGGAGTATATATGTATATAGGTATATACGGTATATAGGGTATATAGGGTATATATATACGTATAAAGGAAAAATCGAATCTAAAGACGAGAAGTACCTTACTTTCCTGAATCTGAGAAAATCTCAACTCCGTTTCTTCGATGTAGAGGTATCGGTGAAAAAATAAAAATTTAACGCGGTGTTAGAAAAAAGAAAAAAATCTTTTCATACTAACGGCTTTAACCTACTACACGTGATATTCGATTAATGTTTGGTATATATATATCGTCGCGAGAGAAGAAAAACTTCCATTAATAAATAATAATAAAAAAAATTCAGAAAACAAAAATGAATAAATAAATTGAAAATGAGAATTTAAACGAAAACTAGATGAAATTTTCAAATCGGGTTGAACAGATGAGGTACGGCACAGAACTCGTAAATCATCCCGTTCAAAGTTATGTTTTTTTCGTTTTTTTTTTTTTATTTCTCTCTCTCTCTCTCTTTTATCACAAAATCAACACCTCGAACTGAATCATCAATAACTTACTCTTATAGACAGATCTATTCTCTGAGAAAAAAAAAACAAAAAAACTGAGTCGAAGTTTCGTCAACGAAAAAAATTGTGGCTCTTACAGTTTTTTTGAATGAGAATGATTTGTTAACGGTGGTAACGGTCGTGTAACTGCAGTACTGACGCCGATTGGTCAATTTTAATTTTTTTAAATTCGAAAACTACGATAGTATCGATATTTTTTTATTCGACAATATCTTTTTAAGTTTTTCGCAACGAATATTAAGAAGTGACTTTTGGCTAGTCTTCGTCGAAATGAAAAACACCCTTTTATTTATTTTTTTAGATACGTTCATCACTAATGATTATTAAAATTGTCTACCTGCAATTTTTCGCTCTCTCATACGTCGCCAGAGAGCTTCGACCTTTCGCATTGGCCAATTCCCACCCTTTGCGCTGAAACTTCTAAAGAATTTGTACTCTTTGACTTGCGACATCCTTCTGCTTCCGTTTCCTGTTTCACCACCGGCAACCGAAGTTCCGGTTGAACCGCTACAACGACTATCCAAAGAGGTAGTCGCCATTTCTTTTTTTTTTTTTTTTTCAATTTTATTACAACTTTGATATTTAATTTATTATTTTATTATATCTTATTGAGTTAATAATAATTAAGAGACATCTGCAGTACGTCTCCCCGCACACTTTATTTTTATTTTTATTTTATTTTTATTTTTATCCACTATTATTTCATTATTTTTTCATTAACTTTTATTGGATTTTATTGCAGAGTCCAGCTGCATATATGTATTGGCATAGCAAAGAAGAGAAAATTTCAAATTCTCATAAAGTTCATTGGAATTTTCTCTCTCTTTCTATTTCTTTTATCCTATCTTTTTTCTTTCTTATTATTTTATCACAATGCGCACCCTGTAATAGTTTATTACTGTTTAATATATTTCATACCTTAATATGTTTGGTTGAAAAATTTGTACGTTTTAACGTTAGGTAATTTTCATCTTTATCTTTTTCAAATATCCTTTTTGTTTTTTTTTAATTTTATTTTATTTTATTTTAATTTTATTTTATTCTTTCTTTTTTACTCCTTCTCTTATTGTTTTTAAGCGTAACCGATTACACAACTTCTCTCTTATACATTAAATAAATAAATATAGTACTATTTTTACGTCAGTTTTTAAATAGTATGTATTTCGAGGAAAAAAACAATCCTCACATATAGATGTACATACATATATACATCAAATTTCACAGCCTTTTCTTGAACTTTTTCGAAAATTAATGAAAATCATTATACCACAGGTCACTTATATAATATATGTATATACATATATATTATTTCTGAAATATTATAACCGATATTATTTTAGAAACCGATTAAACGAAACGTTATAGAGTAAAATTTTGAAAAACATGTAAAAGTTGAATTTCCTGGATAAAATACTATGAAAAAGAGAAAAAAAAAATAAAAAAAATTGAAATACTACTTCGAAACGTGGTCGGTTTATTTATTTGCTATCCCTAATCTTTGATCTTAACGCGTATTTTTTATATAATCTTTATGTTATATACTATATATAAGAAAAAAAGAAAAAAAAAGAAAAGATAGAAGAAAAATAGAAAAACTGAAAATTCTTGCTAAGCATATTATCGTTATCTTTTTTTCCGACTCGGAATTGAATTTTTGGTGGGAAAATAGAGTTTACCTATAAATCCGTAACATCTGGTCAGGGACTGTTTACTCGGAGGCAAATCTTACGCGGAATAGTTGAGGTCATAGTATCATCATAATACCAAAAAGTAATCGAATCTCATCCGGTTGAATAAATACAAAGAAAAAAAAAAAAAAACCGCAAATAAAAAAGGAATGGAAAATTTTTCGCCTTTTTCTAACTATAAAATTAGATTCTGCAGAACTTAGAGACAAATTATTGGAAATATAGAAATAATTTACACTAAGGGATTCGATTATCATAGAAAATAATAATAAGAATAAGACGAAGGAAAAAAAGGTATGGAAATAGAAAAAAGAAAAGAAAAAAAAGGAACAAAATTGTTATTAAAAAATTTCTCAACAAGTTTTTTTCGCGTTTCATTCAATTCTGACATAAGGAAATAAACGAAAATTGGTGTTTAAGAATTTCCTGTGTAATAAATAATGAGATAGACGTCATTGATTTGATATTAGATATTTTTTTAGTCTTATTTTAACTCTCGTTTTCTTAAATGATTTTCATGATTTTCTAATTCGTTTTAGATTATAATAAAACCGCATCTATATGTAATTACTGTCAAATTTATCATCTAATCCATAAGAAGTGACGCGATATTAGTATTCGAATCTTTCAATAGCGATCGCGTTCGTCGAATAAGTGTTGAAAAAAGAAAAAAATTAGAGAGAATGAAAAATAAAGAGAGAAAAAAAAGAAAAAAAAGAAAAAAAGCTTTCTATTCAGAAACGAATTCTATACGCCTTTCTACGACTCTGAACTATACATGATGCATATATATATATGTATACTTATATCCATGTATAAGCAATGAGGTGATTAAAATCTAGCCAAATTAGTTTAGGAGTCAATTATACGCGTTATAATCTTACGCTTTTGATCTTGAGGGACAAGTAGACAGAATGACAGAAATCTTATGACGATTAATTAACCTTTATATACCTATACTATAATAAATATGAATAAATATATATATGTGTCAGTATTTATATATGTATGTATGTATGCACTATATATATATATATATAGTGAGATAAAAATAACAGTATTTTATTTATGAAACACGCATTATGGGAACATGCCCGGGGGTTCGGTAGAGACAGTTCGTGCATATAAATTGGCGAACTATAAAAACGTTCTTTATTTATATATATACATATAAACCTATGCATGATTTTTATTTTTTTTCTATATATATATATATATATATATATATATATATATATTTCTTGATTTTCGTCAAATTTTCGAACTATGGAGGTCAAGTTTAACGCGAATAGTAGGGGCGAGAATATAGGTGCTAAATTTAACCGCGATTTAAGTATGATTAAAAAATAATAAAAAAAAAAAAAAAGGGCAAAGAAAGAAGAATTAAATTTACGAAAATTGTTTGGCTATTATTAATCGAGCTCTATATCAAAAAATTACCATTATTCTAGTCTAGTAGATATTAATATCCTTGTTAACATTGACGAATGAGTATAGCGACGTCCAGTTCGTTTGTTTCTATTCGCTTAGTTTCTTTTTTGTTGTTTTAATCAACAATTTTTTTCAAAGGTCTATCAATTCGGAGAGATTTCTGTACATTTTCTATTTTCTTTTACTCAATTTCCGGATATATTGATTAAAGTGAAAAATTGCAGGTGGCTAAAAAAACAAAAAAAAAAAAAACAAAAAAAATCCCGTTTCAAATATTGGCGAAAAAAATTTTGACGAACATACAGAAAATGATTTTAAATTACTACCTTGAATAGAATTATAGACAATTTTTTAGGATAAAAATAACAATAAAAATAAAACCATTAGGAAAAAATTTCAACTTGGACACGTTTTTCATTATTTTCTAGATATGCTCTGTGAGATATGATATCTTGTAGTACAACCTTCTTGTCTTTCCTAGGGGTTTTTTTTTTTTTTTTTTTTTTTCCGTAGAAATGTGGCCAAAACTCTAAGTTCCTATCTCAATTCTAAGTACCGCCCGCAAAGCCTTCGAATTTTCTTATTTCAATAAAACACGATTTGTCACATATCGCGGTCAACTTTTATTTCTTCCTATTGCGGTATAGTTCCAAAAAATCTGAAACTTGTTACACTCCTTACCCGTAGTAGTATTTATTTCATGAAAATTCGACAGATTTTCTAACGATATAATTTTCGAAGTTAAACTGCAGAAAAAAAAAAAATAAGAAAAATTCTCATCTCTAAATTGTGATAAATAAAAAAAGTTGTCGTTAAAAATCTGTTAATTTTTCCACGGATACCTACTGCTGTAGGTAAGTGTAAGCAGGGGATGCGGAGTTTTAGATTCAGAGAAACGCTAATACGATATGAAGTAAATAAATGACTCCGAATTACTAAAAATCGTGTGTTATTTAAATGGGAAAATTCGAAGGTTTTGGTGGAGTACCTAGAATTGAGATAGGAACCTGGAGTTTTTACCATATTATTTTTTTTTTTACGTTCTAGCCCATGAGAGCATTGATATTCGAATTAAGGACCACCCTAATATACATTTATAAATACGGTACAGGGTTTGATATAACTTTTCATCAAAGTAACGTACTGGCGTGTATAATTACGTTATCATTATTAATACGTGTATATATATATATATATAAATATATATAAGTGAGTAAATATATCAACACATTTATTATACACACCGAAAACACGTGTAAGAGGGGTTTAAAAAATATATATAATTAATTATTGCACAACCACGAGATATACAAATATGTATATATTATATAAATATAAGTTTTAATTATACGTATGTATTTAATTGATTTAGTTCTCTTCTCTCTTTTTTTTTTTTTTTAATTTATTTAATATATATATAGCTGCAGAAATTCTTTAAAAAAAAAAAAAGAAATCAAAAAGAAACTAAAAAATACTATTTTTTAAATAACTATCAATTATATCGTAGTTTTTTTTTTTAATTACGTAAACAAGTAATTGAATATTTAGTATAAATCGTGAAGATTTATTACACCTGTGACAGGTGTTAAATAATTAATAAATAAATAAATAAACTAACGGAAATAATTAATAGATTCAATTATCATATATTTATGTTTATTCATTTCTTATGTATACGTATGTTTTTTTTTTTTTTCTCTCTCTCTTTTGCGTTTATTCTTTTTTTCTGTTCGAACAGGTGCTTTTCTAATTTACGCGGCGTCGCGTCGCAAGACGTCGCGCGACGACGTCAACGTATTATAGTAATATTGTACACGCGGTATCGCGGACGACGCCTGCACGTACACTGCGCGACGCGCCGCGACGCTTCTGATTGCCGCCGACGACGCCGAAGAGCAAAAACGCTATAGATACTATAATACGCGGTTGAAAGGTACCGCGGCGCGGGAGGCGCAGGCGTCCGAAATTTTTATCGTCTAGCACATATACGTATATGCATCATATATACATTTACACATATATAACACAATATCACACGATACAGACATAGAATTTTGATGATAGAAAAAAAAAAAAAAAAAATATATTCAATCATACAAATAAGTCGAAATTTTTTCCTATTTGTTCTATTTATTTATTTTTTCTTCAAATACGAAAAATGATGAAAAATAACATAGAGAAACGATTGAAAAAGAGATAATTAAAAGAAAAAATTAACAATATTACGAATAATGTTGGCGCTTTGTTCTTTTGGTGAAAAAAATAGAAAAAATTCATTGCCTCGAAAGCAAAACCGTTCGGTATGGTATGGCAATGGTATGGCAATGGTATGGCATGGTGCTCAAACAGATATATATATATATACATAAGTATATACCTACATCTACTTTATCGCTTGTTTCTCTAAGAAACAATCAAATATTTACGTTTTAACAAGCTGTTAAAGAAACGATCTATATGAGATACGCGGATTTCTATGTCTCGTATAGTTTATACGTATGTGTATACCTATTCATCTGCGTACAAATTACTTTATTTAACATTAAATTTCGATCTATAGTACGTAATATAGATAATATATATTAGATTGTTCCTTAATTAGATCATTTTCGAATTTCGATATTCCCATAGGTAAGGACGGTCTCCAAATAGAAGGAAAAAAAAAATAAAAATAAAAAATTTATCCAAAACCCCAGGTTCCTATCTTAATTCTAAGTAGGTGTCGTACCAAAGTATTCGAATTTTCCAATTTTAAGAAAACTCAATTTCTCACATATCGCGGTTAATTATTTTTCCAATTCCTATTGCAGTATAGCTCCAAAAAATCTGAAACTTGCTACACTTCTTACCTGTAGTAGTAGGTATTTCATGAAAATTCGACGATATAATTTTCAAAGCCACAGCGGACCAAAAAAAAAAATTCTTAAATTTAAAAAAAGCATAACACCAAAGTACTAAAAATCGTGTGTTATTCAAATGCAAAAGTTCGAAGACTTTGGGACAGTACTTAGAATTGAGATAGGAACCTGGGATTTTGATTACATTTTATTTTTTCTATATATTTGGCGACGTTCTGGCCTATAGGAGAATTGAAATTCGAATGTGACCGAACTGTGAAGACCACTCTGATATATATGTTGCGAATCTAGTAAAAATTCGCGCTAAATTGCGTGAATTGGAACGTAGGAAGATCGATTTCTCGGATTTTTAGATTAGTGTCTGAGATTGATTCGAGAAATTCGAACAAGAATTGAATTGATTTTTTTTTTTTTTTTTTCTTCTCACACTTCTTGAGATTTTACTTCAATTTTCGCCACAGCTAGCGATTGAAAAAAAAAATAAAAATCATCGAGGCAATACCCAATATCTATACAGCAACTAATTCATATTATAATCTGAACCTCCTCGCGACAACCTGGAATCGATAATATCCCACCCCCGCGCACGATATCGCAAAGGATCTCTGGACAGCTGGCATATTTTAACTTTGCAAAAATCAACAAATTGCTTAGCCAAGGTCGCGGCCTCGTATAGTATGTGTATGCCTACAGAATCGAGATATAAATCAACGCTTCTCACATCAACGTTCGTATTCGTACGTAGTAAGTTTACATATATGTATATATATATATACACTTACGTACATGGCATTTGGAATAAGAATTTCAAATAAGACGAAGAAGATGAAGAAAAAGTAAAAGACGAAGACAAAAAACAATAAATAAACAAAAATATCTGCGTCGTTGTTGTTATTATTATTATTATTATTATTATTATTCTTTTTCAACACACATATCGTCAATTTTTCACCATAATAAAAAAAAAAGAATTTTTTTTTGAATAGAAATAAAAAATTTATTGTAGATATCATTTTTTTTTTTTCTTCTTCTTCTTCTTCTTATTCAAATCTGATTTTACAACTTTTTGGGAATTTTTTGTGATCAGAGACCCAGTGAAAAACCAAAACGAAAACGAACGAACGAACGAAAAAAAAAACTTGCTTTTATATTTTCATTTATCAAAGAGAAAAAAATATACGATTTTGTGTTGGAATTTTTTTTCTTCTTCTTCTTCTTCTTCTTTTTTTTTTTTTTCTTTCAACGTAGTGATGATAGTAATGGTATCGATATAGTGCGGTGGGTGGTTCGATATAATATATCAGGTAGATGAAGCAACGCGGTGGTCAACGATCCGTAACTAAATCCTATTGGGCGATTGAAGAGGCAAAGGGGTTTATAGAGAAGAGAAGAGAAGAGAAGAGAATTGAGTAGAGAGAAGAGGAGCAGAGAAGAGAACTGTTAGAATTGAAGCGTGAAGTAATTAATCAACGATGCGTTAATTATTGGTGATAAAAATTGAACAAAGTAAAGTTAAAGTTAAATTTAAAGTTAAAGTAAAGATTCGATCATTATATAAAGAGTATTTAACTATTTATAAATCATGATAAATAAATCAATAAATATTCCGGATATAATTAATATATATATATGCCGATGTACGTTGAATGGGTATAGAAAAAAAAAAAAAAAAAAAATACAGAACGAAGAAGCTCTTATCACTGCTGCTTTCGGTGTAATTAATTATCACAGGATAGAGCTATACGGTAGAATATTGTACGCACGCATTATTGCATCGATTTAAATCGACAATCGCGTGTAATATAATATAATATAATATATATACTGAAGAAAAGTTCGCGAAATTTTTGCATTTTATTAATATATTATAATCGAGGATTTATAAGAAAATAAACAAAATATATATAAGAAGAAGAAAAAGGAAATGTTTTTTTTTTTAAACTCACCAGACAAATGTCGTTCGGATTGAGACCTCGGCTGTTGTAACATGATCTGAAATTAAAAAAATATATATATATACATATATAGGAGTAAATAAAAAACGAAAAAGCGGAAAGCGTCGTCAAAAAATTTTTATCATAAATACGGAAAGAAAATTAAATATGAAATTTTATACATGAAAATTGATTCAATTTTTTTTTTTCTTATCTTATTTTCAGTATTTCATTTCATCAATAAAATTATTATAAGGGTTTGCGAATAATTTATTGCGAAAAAAAAAAGACCTACTGATTTCATATTTTTGTTTTTTTTTCATTTCTTTTGTAAAAAATCTGTTGCCAGTTCTTCAGTTGCCTGTGGATTTTGACTAGCCTAACCTTCGCTAACCTGCCCCCTAACCGATATACCTATAGTATATCGCCTGAACTGAGTTGTGTGAGTCGTGTGCAGGTATGGGGGGTGAAAATTTTCTATTAGGGTGTAAAATGTATCATGCGAATAATTCTTGTCTCGGTTGAATGGACGATGTGCTTTGACTAACCCGATCGACGATGCTTTGGTATATATATATATATTCAAACCTCGAGTTCCGTAGGATAGAGAAACCAGAGAGAGGCTGGACGTCACAACCTGCGGGAATATCTCTCCCCTATATATTATACATGTATATACCTATATATATATCTCTCTATAATATATATTATATACGGATATAGTATGTATTGTACCTGTATATATGTATAGCCGTAATCAGCTCGCATATTAGATCGTTGTCGTTGTAAATTTGGTATATAAACGATACATGTGGTTAATTCTTTTTTTTTTTTTTCACATAGGTACCGAGAAATAGATCGAATTTTTCCCGATTTTTGGATATTCGGAGTTTCAATGTTCTAAACTAGAACGATTTGAAATATTTCAAAATCGTCTAAAAACGAGTTAGGAATAATTCCCCGGTCTTCCCTACGGATATGTAAAATCTATCATTTTCGTCCTCAATGAAAGAAAAGTTTTTCTCAAATTTTTACTATAATAAATCCGATCGTGACGAAAGAAATGAACATATATATAGATATACTATAATACAGGCGTATATACGAGATGAGAAAAAAGAGACATTTTATTTATACCAAAGGTGTTAGAGAAAATATGAGTACCTAAAGAAAAAATAATATTTCACCAATATAGAATTAATAATAAATATCGCAATCTAAATAAAAAATACATAAATCGTTTAATTTATTTTTAGCTTTATGAATTCGCAAATTTCAATTATTCGAAATAAATAACAAAAAAAGAAGAGAAAAAGTATTGATAAAAAAATTTCTAATCAAATAATTCGGAATACCTACTAATATAAATCAGAGGTACAGAAAAAAGAAAAAGAGAAAAAAGAAAGAAAAAAAAATTCTAAAATGAAGAAAAGGAAGACAAATTTCAATCAAAGATATATCAAACACGTCAAGTATAGATAGATAGCCTCTGTGAATTTTTTATTCGATGATGGAAAAAAAAAAAAAAAAACGCGAGTTTAAAATCTGTGTGACGAGGAAGAAATCTTGCTATTTATAATCCCAAGGACTTAGGTGTAACATAAGTATAGTAGTAAGCAAATCGTTGAATAAAATATTAAGTATAATCGAGAAAAAGAAATAACCGAATTATTGTTGTTTTTCTTTTTCTTATTCTTATTTTTTTTTTTTGTTCTTTAAAGTTAAAAGAAAATTTACTCACCACAAGGTGTTCGTCCTTTCCTTTTCCCTCGTCGTTATTTTCTAGAAGAGGAGCACTGCTGCTTTTACCACCTAATTCAACACTCATTGGTTCTGGTTTTAATTGCAAACTAGCTGCCGAGGGTGAGGAAGGTGCTCGCGGAGGTGACTCAAGTAATTCTCCAGAACTCATCGAGCTACTTGCAGTATTAGACAAGCCTAGAGCACAGAGAAATTAAAAATTAAAAAACTAATGAGAAAAAAAAAAAAAAAATTCATTTATCGAATTACCAAAACGTGCAAAATGAGATTTTTTACGTTTTGTCTGATTCTTTTTATACTAGAATAATTAACAATTATTATTGTCAAATGAATATCGAGACGTGAATTATACCTAACGGCAGATTAGTTGGTCTTGAAGGTTTAATCCTCGGCAATGAATCGTCTAAACCGCTGCTGCTGTCTACTATCTCTTGAGGGTACCGATCTTCCTCATCCCTTGTTTGGGTATGGACACTTTCTCTCCTCACCCAAACGTCGACGGAATATTTTTCGGATCTTGAATTAACCTTTGAAGGTCTTCGTCGTATTCTTTCCCAAGTTTCTTTACGGTGACATTTGTTGTATGTTGGTGTAGCTATATGGGGAACCAAAAAAAAAAAAAAAAAAACAAACTGTTTCATCTTTTTCTTTCATCTTCTTACGTTTTTTTTTTTTTTTTTTTCCTTCTCATTTCGAAAAGGAAGAATTTTTTAATCACTTTTTCTTTCTCCTCTTTTTTTTTTACTCACGTTTTGTTAATCTGCGTTCCGTACTTCGCGGTGGACTCGCAGTTCCTATACCACTTTCCAGAGGCGATGATATATCCCTGTCATTTACCTCAGGCGATAAACTACCCGATGATATTTCGTCCATACTTTGTAAAAGGTCCTGGGATGAAGACGACGATCTGTTATCATCGTCGACTGTGTTTTGAGGGGAACCTGGGTCAAGGGTAGTTTCGTCTTGGAAAGATCGAGAGTCGACTGTCGATTCCGCTAAATAATTTATTATACAATTTTATTATTATATGAATTAGAAAATTGAAACCGAATTACCTATACAAAACTTCTTTTTTCATTTTTATAATTAATTAATTTTTTTGTCATTTCGTTTACCGTGAGGTGAATCGCAGTCGCTGACCCAAGTCGTGCAGCTTGAACTTCTTGACAATGCTGGTGATGTTTGAGTACCCATATCTGAACACGTCACTGTTGTATCAACTTGCGGACTATTCGGACAACATGAACCGGACCCGTTTCGTATACGAGATAACAACGATTGCAGGGATATCGGTAGCTAAAGATTTTTTTTTTTTTTTTTTTTTTAAGAAAATATAAAGTAAGATCAGTTTAAAGTTCGGTTTAAAGTTTGAGAGAAAAAAAAAATAAATAATAGAAAGAAATTTTTTTTCTTTATTTTACTTCGTTATTTCGATTCGCTAAACGAATTTGATAGTCAAAATGTAAATAAAAAATATATTTTAAATGTTAATAATCGACTCACCGATCCTGACCTGGCGTTGTGTTCATCGATAATTCGTATCCTTTCCTCATTTTCGATTCTGTTATTATTTTGAACGTTTATTATATTTTCTTCATCGAGTCTATCAGAATCTTGAATATCGCAAGAAATAGCAACATCGTTGCCTCCTCCCCTGCTCCTCGACAAAGAACTAGTAGAAAATTTCTTCAAATCAACGGGACTAATTTGTCTCACGTCTTTGTCAGACTCTGACAATCTCTTAGCCGAAATATCCGATCTTAAAGTAAACGGTGAAACGGATCTGATCTGTTTTACATCGTAGTTTTTACTCTCTTTACTCCCAGCTCGAATTTTTCCATCTATTTTTCCTTTATCCTTTGATTTATCCAATAAATCTTGATCCGGCAAAGAAGATACCCTGACAAGCACAACTGAGTCATCTAAATTCTTGTCAAAAACAGGAGCGTGTCTTTTTCTAAGTAATTTTGAAAACGGTGCCCTTTTTTCTTCCGTTGGTGTTGCGGGGGCTGATTTCGGACAATTATTATCAGTATATTTCGAGGCGTTAATCATTTCGTGAGATTTACTAAAATTATAAACATCGTCGTAATCTGGTTCGTTAGTATTTAATTTTTTCTGTAATTTAAGGTGTGAATTTTTTCGCCGTTTCTGAACGTTTGCTAAATCGATTGGTAGGCTGGTTTTTCTGTGTGAATTATGGCTTGTATATTTAGGTGGCAATTTATCATTGCTAAATTGGGCTCCCCCCCTCTCCTCCTCCTCCTCTTCTTTACGTTTTATTAAATCTATATTAAAAATATAATTCTTTGGTATTTGTGGATAATAATTTTTCTTCAATAGACTAGAACCAGTTTCAATATTATATTCAAAGTTTCTTCCTCCTCCTTCTTCTTCTTCTTCTCTTCCTCGTATTCTTTCACCAGGGGTGATAATAACGTCGTTAGGTTCGTCATAGTCGGAGCTAATATAGCCGCGATTATATTTGACTGATCCATTTTTTTTCAAATTTTTATTATCACGAATTAATTCCGAATTATCCAATTTATCCCTCGGCTCATCATAGTCGGAGTTTAAAAGCTTAGGACTCTTTGGGACGAAGCTATGATTTTCTTTTTCATATATTTCGCGGTCATAAAACTCGCCAACGTTTTTAGTCTTTTTTATTCTCCTGCTATCGCCCTTTTCGGAGTCACTTTCACTGTCAGAAATCCCAAACTCATTCAAAAGTTCCTTGTATTCAATCCTAGGAATTTCACCAATTTTTATCTCCTTATCATTTTCCCTAAAATCATGCTTCTTTTTAATACTTGATGATTTCTCTCTGTTAAGATCGCTTATCTCCTTAGCAATCAGCGAATTAAATTCTGCCAAAATATTATCCGACCAATCATCGCCGCGATTTAAACTAGTGAAATTTTTTAAACATTCAGAATCATCGCGTTTTAAAAGGTTTATTTTAGTTGGTAACGAATTAGTTCCTTGCATATGATTGATATTCGCTGTTCTCGATTTTCTTCTGAATTTTTCTTCCAATTTAGGAATCAATGGATTAGGAAATCCCGGCTCTTCTTTAGAAACCCGAGGTGTAGACGGTACAGATTCAATTATCTCGCCAATTTCCTCCTGCAAAACAAACGAAACAAAAAATAAAATAATTAGAAAAATCATTATTTATTTTGAAAAAAAAAACTTTCGGACATTAAACTCGCCCACGATTTTAGCTACTCGCACATTGTTAGATTCGCATTACTGCAGCAGTATAAGCATTCGTTATGAAAGGCTGTATCACGCTCGAGTGAATGAGTGAAGTGACAATAAATCTCTACACAGAGTATGTAATATATTTAAACTGGGTGGTGGTATGAATAGTTGTAACAATTGTAGTACCTCTATCGTGATATAAATTCAATTCTAAAAGGTCGTTAGATTTACGTTGATTTCCCTGCCCAAGATGGTATTAACGATAACTTTAATTTTATCAATTTATATCGAGAACTATAAGTTTCCCATTAAACTATCTCAGACAAAAGTTTCAGCCTTTAAAAATCTGCGCATTTTTTATTTCAACTATTTTTTTCCAGAGTCAATATTTTCGGAGATAAACGAAGCGGAAGTTTTTTTTTTTTTTCTTCTTTCCTCTGTTCTTTTCGGATAAAAATTAATCAAATTTTTATACCGTGGATTTTATTTATATTAAAATAGAACGGTCTCTTATTAGGCCATATTTTTTTTTTTTTTTTATACATTGTTTAAACGGATAGCTTGTTTGTATCTTTCGCTATAACCACTAGCGGTAAACCGCGACTCGCGAGTTGACGGGAGTCGTGTTTAACTACTTAACAACGCGGAGCTGCTGCATAGAAGTGATCAATTATCATTTCACAAGCTGCTCTCGATTTGATACGATACTACGGTGTTTACTTTCACGCATATAAGAGATCAAAGAACTGATCTTACGAGTATTAAAAAAACCATATACAAATTAGCCATATTATACGCTCGGTCGATACCGGACATTGGTTATATTTTTCTCGATAATAATTGATGAAGAAAAATAAGGGAGAAAAAATGATGGAAAAATATTTATACATTTGTGATTTGAAAATAATATCATTTTTCTTCTTAATCTTCATTTTTGATGTATTTTACGCGCGAATAACCGAGAAAAATATGTTTAAAAACGTTGGAATTGAAAATTGGCCAAATGCATTTTAGTATAAATATATAAATATATGTATAGAGTCTATATGTACCACGTTATGTACAAGAATATCGTATATTGTATAGCTATGAGAATTTTTTCTTCGATTTTTTTTTTTTTTTTTATGATTATGTATTATGAGGTAATAAAATTGAAAATAGAATCCCTATAAAATAATGATTTATAATTTAATACAGACTCGAATATAGGTACGGCATGTGTATACCGATATACTACACTCTTATAGTTAGTTTCGCACAGGCTTCTCCTTCTTCTTCTTCTTCTTCTTCTTCTTCTTCTTCTTCTTCTTCTTTGGCCAATAACAAATAACGGCATTACGTCACTCCTCGAGAACTTTAGTTATGCTTTAATTGGCTTAATATACGACGATAACGTATATATATACTATACTATACTATACTATACAAGCATACCTATATACATCGTTTTATTATTTTTTCTTTTTTTTTTAGGAGACAAAGAGATAGAGAAACAAAATAATTTAGGATTTTTCTTCTTTTTCTTTCTATGGAAAAAAAAAGAGAACGTAATTTTATACAGAATTTCTTTATATAAATATTCTTGTACAGAACGGAGTAGAGGTATACTGTTAATTATTATTCGCCCTGACTGCCTTGACGTATCCAGAGATGGTGTTGACGGCTTGTCGATATTCACGTATAGTCGATTAGAACTGTCAATGAATCAATAATATACGAGCAGAGGAGAAAAAAAGGAAAAAAAAAAATAAAAATAGCGAATGTGTGTAGGTATATGCGAACGAGAACGCTACTATACATATAGTCACGGGGTTCAGTACATAGTCTAGGTCAGTAAAGTAAAGTAAAGTAAAGTAAAGTAAAGTTAAGTAAATTTATGCTAATCCTTATAGCAATGATCCATATCTAGTTTAAATTCATACATACATATATAGACACGTGATTTGCCTCCGGTAATTTTCTCTACCATGTATCTAGATATATATATATATATATGTATATAGGTAATATAATACAATTTATACACACATGTATATGAAAAGCGTCTGTACGAAAATCAATGACATATATATATATGTAGATGTACCTAAATTCCCGAATATATTAATATTGCGAATCAGATTTGATTTATTTGTGATATATTCAAAAATTTTACTCTGTACGGTTTTATTCTCTTTAATTTTATTATTTTTATACCTATAGTCATAAGTTTTTTTTTTTTTTTTCGGTTTTAATTGGTCTCAGAAACATATGAAAATGATTAATAATGACACGAGATCAGATGGAAACTGTTTTTCCTTTTTTTTTTTTTCGGTTTTTTTCGTTTTTTCGTTTTATATTTCATGAAAATTTATTAACCATATTTTTAAACGTAGTTGTGTAGGTGTATATGAATTTTCTTTAGAAACTATATATAGGTGTTATTAAATATGTATATATATATATATATATATATTAGAGCAATATTCACTGAATTACAGATTTCTTCCAGCTGGTGCAGAGGAACACACGTAGAATATTTGAAAAAACAGGAAAACAATAATAATAGAATAAAAAAAAAAAGAAAAAAAAATTATTTTAAAACAAAACTGAACAATATTTACACCGAATGATATTATCAGAGACAATATTTTTTTGTTCTTATTTTAATTGTTTTTTTCATAAGAAAATTTATTAAGACAGAGAAGATATGATTTATTTTGTTTGTTTGTTTGTTTGTTTGTTTTTTTTTTCGCCCTTCTTTTTATAGTTTAGACACTTTTTAATTTTATCCTTCCTTTTTAGTTTTTTTCCTTTTTTTTTTTTTTTCTCTCTTGATGCGATATGTATTTTATCACAAATCACGCAATTTATTATAGACGTTGGAAATAAGCGAGTACAGTATCCTTCGCGAATCAACGACAGTCTCGTACTAAAGCGAACGACGAGTGCCGGAGATAAGTAGATTCGAATATTCTACCGCAAGGTTTCGCGAGGTTTCGCGTTATCGATGCGATCTTACAAATTCCATATAAAAGTAATGAAAAGAGAGAGAGAGAGAGAGAGAGAGAGAAAAAAAAAATAATCAACATTTTATAATAAAATAAAAACTAAAGAAAAATGACCTAACGAACTTGAGCTAAATAATATATAGAATAAAATAGATTTGAAAGAAAAAAATATTGAAGTTAATTAGTTGAATCTAATTTTTAATTACAATTGACTGAATAATGCTAATGATAAATCCAATCCCTTTGTATAATTGTATAATAATTATTACGAAAACTAAGATGTCGAAGGCGTGAAAAGGAAAAAAAAAAATAAAAAAAAAAGGCTGGTATATATTATATATATATAATATATAGTATATATATAATATAAGACTTGAAAGAAGTGAAGGTCGGGGGAACGGTTCTTTGACCATAGAATAATTAACGCAAAACCTTTCAACCCAATTAACCCCACTTTAAAGAAGTTATTCGTTTGAGTTAGTCGCAGCGTCGTGTATAGCCCTCACCCAGATAGATTGTGTGACCTTTATTTTCGGCTCTTTTGTACATTAGAAATAAATAAATGTATATATATATATATATATCGCGCTCTAATACCAAAAATGCATTTATAGGTTTCTCAAAGTTTGCCTATCACTTTGGAAAACATGAAAATAGCATAGAAAGTTCGGACTTTATGGTTTTAACTTAATTTTTTGATCAAAATATTCATTTCAAGTTATTCTAATGCGATTTGCCGAGAATAGAAAAAAAAAAAAAAAAATTCCTGTCTTTTTGGCATCAGAGACACTATATATTTGTATGATTGTTATTAGAATTAGAATTAGGTTACTAGATCAGTCGTATAGATCGTTATAGATTTGATAAAATAAAAAGTTTGCCAACAAAAATTGATGACAACACATTGAAAATATAGGTAAATTAATAAAATCGAGAATGTCCTCGCAGTTTTATGCATTTTTATCAATTTTTTTGTTTTCTTTTTTTCATTCGTTTATTACGGGTAAAAATTGTAACGAGGGAAACTAGTTTTTTTTTTTCTTTTTTTCTTTTCTAAATAGTTGCAATAAATAATTTAATTAATTCAATATGACTAGATTCTTCAGATGCAGGTTGAATTATATCTATATACGTGCTGAAATTCTGCGTGGGAATAACCGCGAGAATTGCAACGGCTAGTTATACGTACACTGCAATATGTAATATACAATTGCAGTAATAAAATTCCTGCATTAAAATTTCTATAAAAATAAGAAGAAGAAAGAAAGAAAAAAAGAAAAAAAAAACAATATCTTTAAACTTAAACGCCGATTAAAATTACCGATAAAAACTGCAAATATATTCGATGTTAAGACAAAAAAAAAAAGTAAAAGAAAAAATTGTTGTTTTTTTTTTTTTTTGTTTTTTTCATCGATTGGATCTGCGATCGTATATATAAGTAAGAGAGAGAGAGAGAGAGAGAGAGAAAAACATTAACGTATTAAGCTGCAAGCGGCTTCATGATGGCAAATTAATAAGCCTATTTCATTAGAACGGTCTATTCAAGAAACGGCTTCGTTAATTACCGGTTAAGTGGGCTGATATATTCTCCAAGGATAAATAGGTAGGCGGTGCTGCTACAGGTCACGTTTCAGGTATAATAAAGCAGCAATGTTGGATTGAGAATTTCGTTATTTAATAAATTTACCTTTTTTCTTTTTTTTCACCTCTAATGAAAAACTATAGGAAAAGATGTTAATTGAAAATTCTTAAACAATTAAGAAGGACGAGAAAAAAAAAAAATAAGTAAGGATAAAGAAAGATCGATGATTATGAACGGTGTGAAAACTCGTTGTTATAAATCGATAAAAAAAATAAAAATAAAAAAAAATAAAAAACTTTACTATTAGATTCGAAAGTTTAAAGTTTGAAATTTTATACACAAGTTGGGTTCGAATCAATCAGCCTGTAAGCATAAGTTGATGTCGTTAATCATAGAGATAAGACTGGGTAATGTGTATAACATTATACATATAGAATATAGGAAAGCTTAAAGCTGGGACCCCGTAGTGTTATCCACTGCTGTATAGTAATTAATTACAGTCGTTATAACGCGAGTTTTAGAACGAGGGTTGATTTTGGGATACGGTAGATGAAGTAAGACAACGAGAAATCCTTTAAAAAAAAAAAAAAAATTAGTAAAGTAACGATTTTTCAAAAATTCATAACAATGATTGATAAAAATTATACTGTTTTTTTTTTTTTTTTTTTTGAAAATTTTCCCCCCGCTTTGGAAACGAATCTCGGTGATAAAGGGGCGTGAATGAAGCTGCAAGGCGACGTAGCCAATTATGGATCGAATCGAGAGAGTCGAGATTCCAAATTGGATCAAGATCTTCCGAAGTTGAATCTCGCTCATAGCGCCTGTTTAGGACAAACGGGTCTTTACCACGCACTTCTACGATCAATGTGTGTTTCAGTCGTGTGTATGTGTGAAAGCTATACGTACCATGTAACACGTAAGACATAGCAGGTACTTTTCTATTTTTTTTTATTTTTTTTTTTTTTATACAGATTTGTGATACTCGACGGTTGCATTTTAATATCGATCTTATTTTTATGATCTTTTTTTACAAATTTAGATAGAAAAAAAAAACCCTATTTCTTCTCTCCATTTACGTGAATACGAATTCGATCTTCTGACAAAAATTCATAAACACTTTGATACAAAAACGGCTCTGATTCGATGAAAAAAGAAAAAATTTGGAAAATTGTAAGAAGCAAAAGCGATTTTTGGATATTCTATATGCACGATCAGACGGTGAACATTATTCCAAGAGAACTAATCGACCGAATTCAAAAAAACCAAAAAGTTTCTTATTTTTTATTACAGTAGTTATAGTCTGAACTAGGGATCAGGATATATTATATAAGAAATTGAAGAGGACGAAGCGGTGCTATTTTGAACAAAGAAACTTTAAATTTACGCTAAAGGATCGAACAGATTTACCTCCTGAATAAAATCTGTTAGTTTAATTAGTATTAAACTTTTAGTTCATTTCACATAGAATAGTATGAAATATATTCTGTCTAAATTTTGAGTCAATTAAACAAAGGGTTTTTAAGTTATCATAAATTTTGTAAACTTGTGTCTGTAATTTAGAAGAAGAATCTTCATTCTTTATGTTGTTATAATCTTTCAAATTTCTTAAATCTATTATATCCATATTTATACATAGACCGGAAATACGTTCACTTTCAGCCTCACTCCGATCGTGTGTTATACCTAACTCTTTAAAATTTCCAATGACGAATTGGCATTGCGAAATCGAAGTTATATCGTTAGGTATATAAGATAGGTAGGTAACCTATACGCCTACTACACGTTGATATTCACATAAACAACAAGAAGTATAAAGGTTCTTTTATGTATAATACAAAACCCTACCATACAATACTCATTGGCATAGAATATATTTCATTATTCGTAAATAGTGACCAGAGGCGATGATTTGTGCCAGTTACTTCATACTTTCGCATAGTATATATATATATACTATTACGTGTGTGTGTATCATAGGTACCTATACATCGTCAGTATTGCTCCCAGCAAATCACTTTCTACGATTTTTCATTTTTTTCTATTCCTTTTTTCTTTTCTATCATAAACAAATATTTATTTTTTTTTTGTTTAACTTTCGTCCGACAATTTCTGTATTTGGTCTGATAAAATCTGAGATGGTAACGATCGCTTTTGATTTAAAGAAATTTTGTGAAAAGAGACTGCAGCTAACAGCTTTTGCGCTACAATAATACGCGATGCAGGGAATAAGGAGAAGCGCAACATCCACGATCGATAAATATCGCGGGGGTGGTATATAGGTATGGTTACAGGTATAGGAGTTGGATGGATTAAAACCGGTGTGGAAACAATGGGGTAAAAAGAAAAAAAAATTTCGTACACGTTGAATAAAAGTTTAATGTATAGGTATAAATCTATGTAATATGTATATATATGCGTGTGTGTGTAAAAAGAATGAAAATTTTATTTTCTCATTTTTGTATTCTTCTTGTTTCATTGTCCCATTCAATTCTTCGTTTAAAAGGCACGATAAATTTTTACCATTAGTTTTTTTTTTTTTTTCACATCATTTTTCTTTTTTTTTTTTCTGTAGATTCGATACTCACGATTATAGTACTATATCGAAGTTGTATTATATATTAAAGTATATATATTATATATATATACAGGTACACGGAATATTATACAAGATCATCGTTTTTATTTATGATTTATTCACATTTCGTAATAAAAAGAATCTTTTTAACTTTTCTTTTTCTCTATATATATAAGATTTTTGTAATAGATATAATCAACTAATTATAAAAGGGAATAGAAAATAGAAAACAAAATTCTTCTCTCTTTTAATGAAAAAGTAGTAAAGAAGATAAAAGAAGAAGAAGAAGAAAAAAATGGATACAGCAGGGGGATCAATTATCGCGACGAGAAAATGTGAAGACGAAGAAGAAGAAGAATTAAGAAACAAGAAAAAAAAAAAACCAAGAAAATCGCACCATCATATATTTACCTCCACATTCTGAAAATTAAAAATGGCGTCGGAATTAGGTACGCGGGTAAAGCAATCTTTTAAAACTTTTTCATGTAAAAAAACCTACTCGTGGTTGGTGACGAAAACGAGAAAAAAAAAGAAAAGAAATTTGAAAACGAAAACGAAAAAAAAAGGAAAAGACATTTTTTTTTATTCCACTTGTAGTAATCAGGTATAGAAATATTGGAGAGAAAAAAAAAAAAAAACAGAACGAACAAAGTTATGAAGAAACTTTAGGGATCATGATAAAAATACATTACTTTTTTTTTTTCTCGTTTTTTCACAAATTAATTAATAAATTAAAAAAGTTTCCGAAGTTTTATAACGCGAAAATAATCTCTAAACGCAGTAGCTAGGTAGGTAGGTAGGCAGGTAGGTAGGTAGGTAGGTGGGTGGGTGGGTGGGTAGGGGGTTTATCAGTGAAACTCGGTATACGTAAACTCATTTAAGATTCTATGTACGACTTTAATACTGCATCAACGCGGCGACACAGTCTTTCCTAATACGGCATGTTGCTTCAGTAAGTTCTGCAACGGAAGAAACGTTCTTTAAAGACAAGAAAAAGTAGTATTAGTAGTAGTAGTAGTAACTAGTTGACGAAGAGTGAAAGAGTGGAAGGAATAAAACATGTAGGTATATAGATATATACTATATAAGTAACCCGCACGTAACATCCGCCAATAATTATATCCACCTGACACTTAATGATTTTTTTTTTTGTTGATTTAATTAAAATTCCGAATTATTGCCGACAGAGACGAAGCAACGATCATATAACGAACCAGTCAACGGTGTAACTATCTCCCCGTGGGCCCATGTGCAAGCATTGATCATCGTCGTCATCGTCATCATCATCATCATCATTCCCCCCCCATTTCAATACTTATCCACATTTTTTTATATGCAATGACATATCTTTTTTTCACTACAAAAACCTAAATCGTGTATTTTTTTTCTAAATTTTCACGTCTGAATATAAAATCAATAAGAGGAGAAGAAAAAATGTCGTTTTCAAAGTTCGACTATAGCCATCAATATAATATAGAAAGCTAGGGGATGAATAGATCGTGAACTAATATGGTTTATAATAAAAGGATAAATCAATTGAATTCTATAACCAGGAAGAAGAATCAAGGATCGAGGTGTACCTCCGCGCATTCGTTTTTCCGCGAGATTATTAGTGATAATGATATGAACCCTCCTGCGAGACTCGGGAATAAGGGAAGAGTATAATTATATATATATATGATATATCTATTGTGTAATGATAATAAAAAGATCGTTAACTTAATAAAGGATTCTTAAAATACTGTATACAATAATAGGTATACGTGAAGAAATCGATCGATAATTTGTGATTTTGATGAAACTAATAATTATTTCTTTTACCTAACTAACTTTATTATCTTAATTAATTATCAATAGATTTTTAATAATTAGGTATATGATTTGAATAAGGATATTATATAATTTTAATTAAACTTTATTACAGGTAAACAGGTATATATGTATATAATAGTTAGGTATGTTATTTTCTCTCTGTTCTGGTAAGGCAGGAATATTATTAAAATAACATAAATTAAAATCGTATCCTTGAATACCGACAGGGAGACTTTACGGTACAAGTATTGAATGCGAAATATACATATTATATATATACTATAGAATAATCGAGTTTCCGTTTACTCACGCCATCTCCCTACGTAAAACGCAACCGAGATTAACTACGGTAGGAAAAGAAGTTCGAAAAAGTAGACACCTGCAGTAAAAACGAAAAAAAAAATATATATACATAAAGATATAAAAAAAAAAAAAAAATGAAAAAACGAAACTAACTCTCTGCCATGTCGACCGAGAGACTGCATGGCGACTGACGATCATCGGACACCGCATTCTTGCGGAAACATACCGCGAAAACGACTCGTAATAAATTATGGCGAAAAAAGAAAAGTAAAAAAAAAAGAAAATTCAAAAAAAAAAATAGGAAAAAAAAACGAAATTTAAGATGGAGATAGAGATTATACAGCTCATAAATTTCGCTCTTTAAACGCGACGAAATCTTATATATTATATTACATGTGAAATGATAAATTAATTAATTAACGGATATTTAGACACTTGCAGGGTTTTTGTTTTATTATTATTACTATTATCATATATTTCTAATAATTGATAAGAATTTTATGTTAATATTTATTTATCGATGATGTCATTGTGTTATTTTATTTCTATTTTTAATTAATAAATGATCAGTGAAAAAAAAACATTAGCGTATTACGTAATACGCGCATGATTTCACTTAGGATGTGTTTCTGAAACTAACTTATCGTCCTTGAAATAATCGCGAAAGAATATTCGCGCTTTGAGACGATGTGTTACCAAGACTCAAGAGCCTTGTTTATACTATTCATAATCATTTTTTTTATACGTCTACATAAAGAGTATAACATGTGTGTATTGGTATACAAATATATAAACTAGAAAGGTCACACGTATTAATTAATTATACATACATCGAAATTGGTTTTTTCTGTTTTTTTTTTTTTTTCTTTTAATTTCATTTTATCTTCTTTTTTCTCTTCATTTCACACATTTATCACACATATATATGTGAAACTATCGGTATTCATATAACACATATAGGTAAAATTTATTGTAATTAGTCGCTATATGAGTAAAGAACGATTTTTAAAAAATCAGGAAAAAATTTAAAAAAAAAAAAAAATCGGAATAAAACGAAATAAAAAAAAAATACATAATAAATGACGGTACATGTAATGAACCTCGTCGAAGATATAGAAAAAGTTTCAATGTTCCGAATCGCTGGAGAAATATGGTATAGTATATATATATATATATATACAGCAACAGGTTGTTGCCTAGATAACGTAACGTTAAAAAAACGAAACTCGCAACGAATCCATTAATGTTTTTTGGGCTCATATTGTAAAAAATTATACTTTATACAATTTATTCACTAGTCTTTTTGTATGTAGGTATATATAAATATATATTAGCGGTTCACTGATTTCGCACAGTTTTCTGTACGTTTCGGTTGAATAACTTCAACCAGTAATTAGTCTCGATCCTATAATATGTAGGTATATACTAATTGCAACCTTTTTTTTTTTTTATATACAATACATAATGTACACAGCTTAGGGAGACAATTAGACGTATCGGCGTTAATTATATTATATAAGATGTATAGCTAGATACAGATATATATTTTGTATACGTGTGTGTGCAAAAAAAATTTGATGCATCGCGAAAATTAAAAAAAAAATAAAAATATTCACAATACTTTATTATCAATAAAATCGGCTTCAAGTGAATAAAAATAAACACCGTAATTAGTTGGGGTCTTTATTTTAATATTTCGCCCTCATCGGCTAGAGGGGGTGAATTTTTTTCCATTTAAAATACATACGATTTCTGGTATAATTTTACTAAACATTTTACGACTCAATGAATTATGGAAGCATCAAAATTCGTATATAACAGAATTAAGGACCACCATAATAATATATATATATATACATATAATATTAATAATAAATGTAAAAATATAAATGAGAAGAATAATAAAAAATTAAATTAAAAAAAAAAAAAAAAAGTGGAAAGTGAAAAGATTTAGTACCGAAACGAAAGAACGAAAGAACGAAAGAACAGCTGGAGTGTGTAACAGCAGCAACAGCAGCAACGAGTGTTACAAGGGAATCGAAACCCGCCTTCGGGGCATTCCGATTAATCTGCACCAACTACTAAACGACCCGTTGTTAGCCCGTTATAACTGTTAGCCGAGTTCTAATCGGTCAATTTGCCGCACGATTCCTCCTGAGCTCTGTAATCTACGTATACACACACACACACATATATATATTATAGTATATATAGTATATTAACAAGTTACGAAATACGAAATATACATTCGTAGGTAGATACTTCATTGTTATACCACGATTTAAAAGTTGAAAGGATTTAAAACCCGCGAAAGCGCAAGCTGTACCAAAGATTTTCACACCATGAATGATAATACACCGCATATATATATATATATATCTATATATATCTATATACATATTATACAGACAAGGATCTCTATACCATAACTCATCTTCGAAAGAGATTAACTCTTGTATCGTATTATAGGTATATAACAGTATATGCCTCAAGCCGGTATATATATATATATATATATGTCTACTATCGATACGTTCAAAATCTTTATAATAAAACCCTTACGAAATTGACCAAGTCAGCAATACCTCTGTAATAGGCTCTATAGCTATAAGGACCGAGGCAAAGTGGGAACCTCGGTTGAAAATAGTTAAACGAAAGAATGTTTTTTTTTTTTTTATTCGTTTTTAGAAAACTTATTTTTCAGACACTAGATATCTTGCGATTGAAAAACATGTATAATTTAACTCGAAAAAAAAAAAAAAAATTCGAAAAGATAGAAAGAATAATATTTTTCAATATGAAATTCCTTATGGTGTATATATCTATATATATATATTTATAAAGAGAGAGAGAGAGTGAGAGAGTGAAAGGTGGTCGTGCTGATACAGGGTGTTGTTTGTTAGATCAGAAGATCTTACTACCCGCAACTCTGAAAGTTTGTATTAATTAATATTGTTATAAATTATTTAGTTACTAATATATATGTTATGATTACATTATCACGCATGGTCTCTCAACCTCGTAATTTAACCGACAAATATATATACACCGATAAGTGGTGATGATAATAATAATAATAATAATAATAATAATAATAATAAATCGTATCAAATTTCCTGTCCCCAAATAATAATCTCAACTTATATATTAATATCACAATTAATTAGCTAATTATCTTGACATTTTTTTTTTCTTTCCTTTTCCTGTTTTTTTTTTTTTTCTTATTAGTTAACGGATATAATTCATAATACACACACGTTATTTATAACATGTATCATTAATATCTTTGACGGTATCTCATCAACTTTTACGAACTTTCACATTAGTATACATGTACGTATATTTCAATATTATTTCCTATTGTTATTTTGAAAACACAAGAAGAAAAAGAGAGAGAAGAACGGAATTATACCTATCGAAAATTGAAAATGAAAGATAAATTAAGAAAATTATGAATGAATTTTAGTTCCTATCTATAAATTTTAAGCACGGGTATAATATATAATATGTATATGTACATATATTATTATTTTTTTTTACATCGGATAGATAAATCGGAATTGAGGATATTTCATCTTGCCTATAGGCGTGTAATTTCATATATATATATATATATATATATATATATATATATATATAATAAAAGAAAGAAAGAAAGAATTATACGGGCGCAAAGGAGAACTATGCCAAGGCGGGCGTTGGTGTATTAACGATATACACAAATACGTGTATAGATGTATTATAGCTGCTATTTCATTCTAAGAGAATTATTACTAGCGGGCGCGTTTTCAACATACCTACCTTTACCTGCCATAATTACTTACAACGGCAACTCTCGTCTAATAATAATGATCATAACAATTATAAATATATATATATATATATGTAGGTACGTAGAAAATATTATTCAAGGGTCATGAATCGATTTTTTTTTTTTTCTTTGCTATGAATATTAATTATTTATGTGTACGTATGTATATAAAAATATATATATATATACCTATATAGTATATTATTTTATCAAGAATAAGACAATAATGTACATAAATATCGAGCCTTGAGAATATATAGGTATATTATATGTAGGTATAATAAAGAACGAGAAATGAATATTACGTAACTGCAGCGTATAAATGACAAAAAATAAAAAATAAAAATAACAAGAACCAAAGAAAAATATAAAAAAGTATTATTTATATGTACATATTATATAGATATATGTATATACCTAAAAACTTGACGAAACAGATCGCGTAACGAGAAAGTGAAACGCTATATGATAATAAGATATTGTATATATAGTCAGTCGATAGATAGATAGACGAGCAAATGCTGCATGTAGGTAAAACTGGATATATACAGTCATTATATAATAGGTGATATACATATACAATACGTATTAAATTTGCAGCATAATAATAAAAACAGGAAAAATAAAAATAAAAAAAAAAATAAGAAAATAAACCTAACGAAGATAATAATAATTATTCAAATATTTTTTTATATTTTCTATTTTACGAGGTAAAATTATATACCTTACGCTCAAGAATTTATTATAGCATATATACCCATTTATTTATTTATTATTTTTTCATTTTTTTTTCAATATATCTATATATAATATATGCGATTTATAAAAACTGTAGATATAGATCATAAAATGAAATTGGAAGAAAAAAAAAGAAAAGATTCATAACATTTTGACTTCCTTAAGTTGTAGTTTTTTTTTTTTCAATCAGATTCTGAAATTGTTCATTGGTATATATATATGTGCGCTACCAATTTCTATAAAAATTATATTATATATATCTTCTTCACGTATGGTATATATAATATAAAACAGTTCTGTGAAAATACTGTGATGATGATGATGATGATAACGATAATAATAATAATAATAATAATAATAATAATTGGTACAAACGCGGAGGTCTTTGAGCAATCGGCAAATCTTTTTTAAAAGAGAGAGAAAGAGAGACCGGGGTTCTCTGTACCAGAGAAATGTTTCGTGACCGAATGAATCAGCGGGTAACGCATAGCGATGACATAACATCATCTGACCAACGCAATGTATGTGTATATACATAGGTATATATATATATATATATATATGTATGTATATGTATTTCCTTTCGTCTGAAATCATTTTAAACTGAAACGTCCAAGCATATGTATATATTTATTATGCCTATATATTATTATTATTATATACTTCAGTACCGCGTGGGTTAAACCACTTTTTTTCTCGTCCATTTATGTATATATATATATATATATATATATCGTGATTATGGAAACGTGTATCGAATTAAATCTTTACCCCAAGTTAAAGAGAAAGACAAGAAATATATATACCGACGATAGTGTATAAATTGAAAAATCCATACTATATAAAATACACAGAATATTGAAAAAGTTTAAATGTTAATTGTCTATATCTATATAATACTGTTAGAATATAGGTATATAATATAATATATATAATATGTGCCAGTTAGGTTGTTGAAAGATCGTAAAATAATAATAGGTCGCACGTCGTGTGTCACCGCAAGTGAGTGATTGTTATATAGTCAGAGTAAATGAAAAAAAATAAAATAAATAACGGAGAAATTTTCATCGTCAACTCTATTTCCATGTACATATAGTTAACTTATAGGTACAACAATGGGACAGTTAATTAGAGAAGTAATTATCTATTGTCTTTCTTATGGCTAATTAGTCAACGTCGCACGCTTCGTTAACATATATGCATGTATATATATGTATGTGTATATCATTGTACAAATAATAGTCAATGAAACGTTTCAGTCTCGTTAAATATACTATATACTATATACTATATGTGATATACCTAATTACTCGTTTGTTAAATCCTGTGAAAGACACACTTCGGTATAAGAGGTACACCTGTTCAAAATTCGACCATATAGTATGTCTAACTGTGGAGTTCGATAAAACACGTAGTACGATATATTTATTATAAAATACGGTATAAAAAATAATAAATAATAAATCAAAAAAGAAGAAGAAGAAGAAAAAAAAGAGACAATTTTTTTTTATTTTTTCATCGAAAATCGTGAAAAAGTTTGAGAATATATTTTTGTCTTTACGTTGTTGTTGTTGTTCTTTTTTACTCTAATGATGTACTACAAAAATTTCATTTCATTTGTTGTAGTTTTCCTTTTTTTTTTTTTTTTTGTTCTTTTTTCTTTCATTTCTTTGAAAAAAAAAAATTTCTGTAAGCGGACAATAGTTCAAAACAAATTTTCAATTTCTGTATAGCTATACTATATCCAATTTGTGAAATTCTTTTGTAAATACCGCAATATATAACGTAGGTATATAAGGTATAGAATTGAAAAGTAATATAACGTATATAAAGGTATATTTTAAGTAAAGTAGAGCGATTTCAAACCAAATACAATAACTTGGGTATATATATATATATATATGTATATTAACGTATGCATCTGTCGTTTTGGTTGCTGTTTCACGACGACTGTTATAGCACAGCTGCTTATTTGGTTGCTAGCTTGCTTGCTTACAGCAATACAGTATATAAGTATTATGTGTACATTATTATACGTATATGTAATATAAAGGTGGACGCGTGTGTTGTGAGAGTGATCATCATTACAAGAGAATAAAGATGAGAAAAAAAAAAGACAAAAAAAAAATTGAAATTTCACGAGACACGCCTATGCGCTAGTCATTCTAATTTTGTCAATTTCTTCAAATTCTTAAATAATAATGACAATTTTTTTATTATATTTTGAATTCACAATATGCAAGAAATAGAAAAACCGAAAAAAGTAAAGAAAAGAATATCAATTTTGATCGAAATAAATAATATACGTTATACCGAGAGAAAGAAAGCAAAAAAAATAATTGTCTCAATGATATAAAGTGATTAGAATAGAGAAAATTGTATGACAATAGAAAAATACTGAGAATTAAAAAAACTAGAAGAGAAAAAAAAAAAAAAGGAAGAATTTTATAACTCGAATTCCAGTACCACGTCAGCTTGATTATATAGGTGAGTATATATGTATATGTATAATGTATATATGAGGTGAAGATTAGTTCATTCAGTGAATGGCATATCAGTTTAATCGTTCTCTATATAGTGGATAGCGGTAGATCAACCTGCACACGTGCCCACACACAAATACTTCGACCTAGGTTGCTGCTGTTGCTGTTGCTGCTGCATTACTGCAGTTATAGTATGTACGGTTGCTACTGCTGCATTGCAGAATTGCGCAAGTATATAACGTGTCTATGATCAGTTTGACAAGTAGATATAATATAACTACATACCTATATATTAAAGATTCTTCGACTTAAGTATAATTAGGATTTATAATTTACATCAATTTTTAGTGATATAATATTTCGGATACTTTTAGTCTTTCGAAAGTAAAAATACGATAAAAAATATTAGAGATGATTTTTTTTTTTTTCCTTTTTTTTTCTTCTTCTTCTTCTTCTTCTTTGCGCGCTAAAGTTTCTATTCGATTAAATACCACCTACAACCTATATGAAAGTGCAGAGGTTATTTAGAAAGAAGAAAAAGAAAGAAACCAAAAAACAAGATGAAAAAGAAAAAGATTCAAAAGATTAGGGAAAAAATAAAATAAATAAATATAAAAATAAAAAAATCAAGTGAATGACGTGCCTCAAGACGGACGTACGGACGTACAGACGTACGGACGCGCGATATATATGACGCGTAGGTGGCAAAGTGTAGGACTGGCGCGCATCCGGTTGGGTGTGTCGTATACACGCAAGCCCCTCTGTGCCTATTCCTATGTATGAATGACGTTAATCGAACCTCACGACTCAATTATATTCTCATTATACTCGGCTAGAGGTATATATATACATATATATATATATGTGTGTAAGATATATTCAATTCACTTCTCATTTCTCATGAATAATAATCGTTCTACGGAAACTGTACGAAATAAAAGAAGCATAGAAACGATTACGATCTTTTTTTTTATCTCTTACTTTTTACATGTAGGTATAAAGAAATAAATCAGGGTGGTCTTTATTAATTTGATCATATTCGAATTTAAATGCTCTTCTCATACTATAATATACAACAATTTCTTTTCTCGAAATTGTAATGAATGAAATTTTTTGTACGTTAAAAATCTGTGAATTTATCCACAGAGTTTTAAATTCAGAGAAACGCAAATGCGATGGGAAGTAAAAAGGAAAAAAAAAAAAAAATAACACCGAATTACTAAAAATCGTGTGTTATTTACTATATGGAAAAGTTCAAAGGCTTTGATGAGGCAGTAGTAGTTAGAATCGAGATAGAAACCTGGGGTTTTGATTAGATTTTCTTTTTTTATATATATATATTTAATTACCGAATCAAGGATCACCACCCTAATGCACTTATTTTTACCTACTTATTCGTCGTATCATTTCAAAACTTTTAATGCAAGATTTGACGGAGTTAGACTATATGTATTTAGAAGTAAAATTATGTACATATATAAATATGTATGTATACGGTTGTTTCTAGGAAAGTGCAGTACCACCGAGTTATCTAAAACTTGTGGCCGAGAATCGTGAGTACAGTTTGTATCTAGGAATATATATATATGTATGTATGTATGTATGTATGTAACTAGGTATATAGACCGCGCCTTACGTTTTTCAGGATAATATCTCATCCGAGAGACGTATAGCGGAAAAATAAACACATATGTACTTACGGAATTCGTATTTATATTATTTATATAAGATAATACCTATATATCTGTAAAATATACTATATTATGCAGTTAGACTCTAAAAGCCTTTAAGTGCAAATAAACTTCATTTGATTATCATTAAGTATTTGATTTTTTATTTTCTTTTTTCATTCCTATTTATAATGACTTATATAATCTGATTGTAAAAAATCTTAAAAACAAACTGGCGTCAGACTGCAGGAGTTTGATGGATTTTTGAAAACGTTAGAATTTAGAATTAGAAAATTGCGAAAAATCGAAACTGCAGACATCTAAAAACTTGTATGATTACTACGTAGATTAGATAAATAAAGAATAGAAAAAGAAAAACTAATTCTCTAGCTCATCTTTCTTATCATAAAACCGGCTATATACTATATTATGTATATAGTTTGACATTAAAGTTAGAAAAAAAATTCTTAGAAATCTGTTACTAGGGGTAAAGATTTTGATAATATATCAAATATTAGTCGAGAAATAATAAGATGAGATCTAAAGGGTGAGAAAAGTCGTATAAAAAAAATAAAAAAAAGATAGTAGGTAATATTTAAATCTTGATATTTGAATAAACTTTTATATATGTATGTATACTATGGTGTACATAATATGTATGTAGATATCTTATATCCGTCATTCGGGTGATTAACGAAATGATTTGAACGTCGAACGATGAAGTTTGTAATTCTTGTATATAGGTATATATAATCTATCTTTAGTTATTTATACCTATAAGATTGATATTATCTACTCATGAAATCTCAAATCTTCGATAGGTAACGAGAAGAATAAGAATAAGAAGAAGAAGAAGATGGAGAAGATGAAGATGAAGAAGAAAAATAAGAATATAGAAGAAAGATAAATAATAATATATAATAATAAAGAAAAGAAAAAAAATAAGAGGCTGGAGGATGGAGGAGAGAGATCTTCGATTGAATATACATTTAATCATTCAATCATTCAATCGTTTCAAAGTGATTGACCATCGATTTGAGAACTTCATAGCTGCATATATACAGCGTGTATAATAATATACGAGATGATTGCTGAAGAGATTTATACGTCGATGAGTAAAAAGTTTACAGATGAGAGAAAAAAAAAAAAAAAACGTTTTTTTTTTTTTTTATATATACTATTTATTTATGTTTCGAAGTTCTTCTGGATATGAACTTAAACTACTTCGTGGAAGAGGATTAGAAATTTTTCTTTTTTAGAGCGCAAAATTTGTATACGAAGTAAAAATCTTCTGCGTCTGTATTATATATAGGATATATAAATCGCGGGATTAAAACACAATTTTTTTTTTTTTTTTTCGTTTTTCGCCAATTTCTCGTCAATAAGAAGATTCTTTCTTTTTCTTTTCGTTATTTCGTCTTAAAGATTTTCGCCAACGTTGCAAAATATGTTTGTCATATATATACGTAATTATTTCGATACCCCTGCACACATTCGCGAAGCACACATTCTACCATTTCTTCTTGGAAATAACAATATAATACTTTTATGTTAATATAATTATTGCTTATATTTAACATTCACCCGGTTCTTGCCATTTCAAATCGAATTAAAACACGCGATTTAGCCCGAATGTAAAATAAACGAGTACGAAAAATAAGAAGAAGAAGAAGAAGAAGAACAAAAACCAAAGAAAAATCAGATATTATTTTCAGAATAGGAAAGAATACCTACGAGGGAGAAGGGGAAAAAAAATAAAAAATTGTTGAGACTTTAGAAAGCTTCTTTGCGGGGCAGAAAAACTACGTATACAACGTATATATGAAGCTGCGCGATATGGTTTATATATAATTATACTTTTATTATAGACGCATCTTGAACCATATATATATATATATATATGTACTATATAAATATAAGTATATTAGAGAAACTCTTGCTGCTGCTGCTGTTGGTGCGTTGATAGCGTATTATATACATATAGAGCGAATGTGGAGAGTGGGTACATGATCGTAAGTACTTCTACCCTCTATCGATGTATAAATAATCTGCCATACTATTGCACAAGTGAAATAAACAAACGTCTAACGTCTAACAATAATTTGCGAATACTACTATCCGAAAAACATATTTTTTTTCCAATAAGCAAGAGATGGAATTTTTTATTTTATTAAATTCGTCTTATAGAATAAATAAAGAAAATTTATCCTTTTTTTTTTTTTAAGAAAACGAGGATTTCTACGAATCAACAGAGGGAAGGCAAAAAAAAATCGCAGAAAAATATTAGCACCTAGGTAATAAAATACACTTATAAAAATAAAAAGTCAATGAATGAATAGGTACTCACGTTTACTTTTTCGAGGTATAATTCAAGTTCTCTGTACGGATCCATTTCTTTGTTTTTCACGTAATTATTATCCTTAACAATATCATCATTGGGATATAAATTTTCAACAATTTTTAACCGATTCACTATCTGCACCGGTCCATTTAATATATTGTTAACATTTTGAAAAACACTTTTTTTAACATTCACATCCACATTCACATTCACATCTTTATCCACATCCACATCTGCAGTTTTGGCTGGTTCTCCTGCACTCTCCTGCGACTCTGTTTCCATTTTATTTTGCACTATTGCCCTTCTCTCTCTTTCTTTCACATCACGCGACTGCAGAAAGTTTTAAGTTTATCATGGCCACTGCCCAATCTGAAAAAATAAAAAACCATAAAAAAAAATTAAAAATTGAAAAAACAATCAGTAGGTATAAAATCAATTAGTCGTATTCAGGTTAATGAATCCAAGAGAGAAAAAAAAATAAAATAAGACACAATTTTATATAATAAAATCAATTTTCTTTTTTTCTCGATTAAATTCGAATAATAATTTGTACGGAGTGACAAACGCATATATATAGGTACATTTAAAAATCTGATAGTATAACAGTTTTAACAAGCAACAAAACGCAGCCACCTGTGCTGTTATGACAGAAAGATTTCTAAAGTTAGAAACTAGTCGTGTTGTTAGTCACACAGTTTGCCGTTTTCACGAGAGCTAATTATACACCCTTTAGGTTCTAGATTATAGTCTTCTAGCGCCTAGAATAATCATCATCATCATCGTAAACCTAATACATAATTATTACGAAATTTTCTTAACGTAAATATAGAATATTTACGTAATTATTATTATATATGTATAAAATATTATTAAACGACATACATACATACATGCATAATATAGGTATATATATCTTTTTCGTTTTTTAGATTTTCTTCATTTTTTTTTTTTACTATTTTCCATTAAGTAATTCAGTCTAAATAATTTTATACGACGATAGGTATTACGATTCGGTCGAAACATTCTAAGATAGTGTATTACGGGTTCGACTAGTTAAGAGTTAGTTGGTTTTTATCGTTTCTAATTTATACGGTATTTCTGGGTTACTTATATATATATATATATGTATGCATCGAGAGCGACACGTCCTATATTCAACCTTCGAATAGAATAATAGATTAGAGTTTAATCATTAGAGACGTGCGTACGTGTATAATACATAGCTATACATATATATATATACACGTGAGATAAACGAATCAAATAATTACCTAGCCGTGTTTTTATAGTATACGTAATCGGTTCAATGACGATAATGATGATAATAATAAGAGAATAATAATTATTTATTAACGTAGTCGTTGTTCAACAAATTTTTCATCCAATTATACCGGAAAAATTAAATCCAAATAAATCAAAATTAAAACCTTGTAATTAATTCAGATTTTATTTAATTTTTTTTTTTAATTTTTATATTTCACCCTTAACCACAGGGGTTGAAACTTTTCCAATTAAAATATCAATACATACGTTTTTTGGAATACTTTGAGTGAATATTTAATTAAAAGTCAATTCGTGTGCAAAAAAAAAAAAAAAAAAAATCTATAATTTCGTAAAATTTCTGCAAATACATAAGTCGACTTATAGCGATAAAATATTTCTCATATATACACAGGTACATAAGTATAACGATCCAATGAGTGAGAATCCTCGTTATCCTGACCTAAACAACGTTCGTGCGTACATACATATATATACATATAGGTAAACGCATGAATAAGTAACAAGTAGTATGTGTCATCAAAGTTATTTGTATTAGCCAAACGATGATAAATTATCGCTACTACGATATGTAGAGTTCAAGGTATACATACACACATACATACATACATACATACATACATATACCGGATGATAACAAACTCAATTGTAGTATACCTACATACGTATATATATAATATGAATCTATCTATTCATCTATCTACTATTAGTTGAAAATTCTCTACATCGTATTGTCATTGTAGTATCTGGTATATATAGTATACAGACGGGTTGATACCATAATCGTTACGTGGTTATACTTATTGTCAATTATTGTATATATACATACATGGCATACATAAGTGCGATCGATTATATATCTATGATTTTCTTAAAAGAGTTGGTGATATTTTTTTAAGGTATATTAGCCGCAAAATTCTAGAAAATTTATTAAATTTCCTTTATAAAAAAAATTCGAGAATCCAATAGTTTCCGAGCTTTTCAGCTATGGAAGATCTCACGTTAATTAAACAATCATAAAACTCATATAGGTGATGCAGACTGGGCTGACAATGAGTGTAAGTCGAGCAATGCCCAGTCTATCTTTATACATATATACGCTTCGTTAAAGAAAATTTAGTTTCAGGTTCTTTAGTGGGAATCTATCCTCAAAATATGAACCGCTAGATCTGAATTGGCATATGTTTGTGAATTTTTTTTTTTATTTTGATTTGGTTTTTATTAACCGTATATCGTGTATATATATAAGATAGAAAATATTAATTTTCTTATACCATATACACATACCGGTATGTAATATATTTATATAATATAAGGAGGCTATAGATATATACGAAGGAATAAAAAGGTTCAAGTTATACAATCTGCCTGAACCCATAATCGTAAATTAAATTTCTTGTCTTCCTGAACGGTGCACAGTACATACACCTATACATTTATATATATGTATTATAATATACGAAAACTCCAGGAAATATTTCCTGACTATTTAAACATCTATATATGTATAATAGATGTAGATAGAAATAATATTATATTCAATTGATATATAAAATACAGTCATTCAATAATTAAGATTTATTTATTATATATATATATACAGTAGGTTTATAAGTCACTCAGATTTTCGTAGATTTACCGCAAGATTTAAATGAATCATAAATATCGATGTATGTATTACGATGATAATAATAATGATGACGATCGTATAAATTCATGATTTATTTTCTTAATATATAATATTGAACGAATGATTAATTTCTTTAAATTTTCGAAAATTAAAGAATATTCTGATAGAATTATAACACCTATCTTATAATTAAATAATTACTTATAATCGAAAATTGAATACTCTTATCGCGATATATGATATATTGCGTGTATTATAAATCGAAACTAAGGGTGAAAGGAAAAAGAAAAAAAACATACAACAGGTGTTAATATTTAATCCTTTTAGATCAAAAAAAGAGAAAAAGAAAAAGATAACATAAAATCAATAAAAATAAAGAGTTAAGATATGTGGATATAGGTATATAAGTGTAGGGTATATATAGAGGCTGTACCCATGCACGCACGCACAATTCGTGCGTGTAGACAGCGCTAATTGGGATTAAAGCTAACCTTTTCCCAAAAGAGGACACATGTTCGCGTGATAAAATGCAATTAAGAGTACCAGAGGGATATAATAAGAAAATAAAAAGAGAAAAAAGGAAGAATTAACCTGTGCCCGTGTTTAGATCTCCGTAGGTACCTATAAAATTATTATATCGCCACATTCGAATTTCATTATTAATACATATATATGATTAAATAAAAAAAAATATTAAATAAATTTTTAAGAAAGAAATAAAGATATAATGAATAATCCGCGTATGAGAGAGAAGAAAGCAAAATAAGTAAAAGAGAAATAGAAAAAAAAAAAAAAGGATTAAAAATTTGTGTTAATTTCTTTTTTTGTTGCAGCTGTTTTATAGCCGATTTAAAAAGCGATAAAACACAGTTTCTTAGAAAACATCATATAAATTATTATACGTATAATAGTTGCGCTAGAATGAGCGGTATTTAACACGCCGCATATCTTTGCCTAGACCATTTAGCATCCTCTCGTCTTAAAGCAACACACACCAAAGACTTAGATACCACCCTCCACCTTATTCTCCTTCTTCTTCTTCTTCTTTTACTTCTTCTCTTACTTCCATGTAGCAAGAAGCAAGGCAGCATCTTCCACTTCTTTCCATTGAGCGACTCTTCTAGCGGGTTCCTTGCAACGGGAGGCTGCACCAAGGCCTTGCAAGGTTACCTATCTCCAGCAACAGGTAGAAACCGCGCGCGAGATCGAACAACATAATGTATAATATTCGCAACAACAAAAAAAAAAAAAAATGAAACTAAAACGCTACCTGATTCACCGATTTATTTGTCATATTTCTTAATTCATAACTCATTCAAAAAGAAAGAAAAAAAAAAACAGAAAAAAAGTGAGGGAAAGAGAGAGAGAGATAGAAAACAGAGATGTATCGAGTTTCTAAGAAACGAGCGAACGAGTGTGTATAGAGAATATATTTTTTGTTCTTTTTTTACGCAACATTATATAGTATAGGTATATTTATACTATATACATACGGTATTATAATACTTCTTGAATTACAACGTTGCGTTGCGTTGCGTTGCGTTGCGTTAGTGGGCGCTGGGGATAAGTACACTGGGGTTCCCTTATAGTAGTTAGATCGTTACATAGCCATCGCTACGTAAATTCCAAGGAGGACTACAGCAGGCAGAGACAGAGGCAGCAAGCAAGCAAGCAAGCAAGCAGGCAGGCAGCAAGGCAAGACAGCAGTGCGGAGTCTGTGCGATAGAAAGACGCCGACTACGAGGTAACGAAGAAGTGATACGATGTTGGTTTAGGTGACGCCGGTAAAAAGGGACAACAAGAACTAAAACGTATGTATCGCATGTACATGCATACATACATATTATATACATTCATACCTATATAATATTATACATGTATGTACATCATATATGTATGTATATAAAGAAACACACGAGGCGGTATCGCTCTCCAAATTCCTCAGTATTTAAAATCGTCCTAATTTCCCTTTTTTTTTTTTATTTACATTTTTTTTTTTTTTTTTCTCCTCTTTTCCAAACACACTTTTCATTAGAGATAGGTAGATATATATGTATTATTTATATAGATGTTATAATACCAAACAATATTATCACTATTCTTGACGATTTTCAACTCTTTAATTATTAGCTAGGTAGATATTAATTAGACCGTGTTGAAGTTCCCAATTTTTTTTTTTTTAGAGTTTCGAACATTGAAACTCCAAAAGTTTAAAAATTCGAAAATTTCGGTCTATTCCTCAGAATGTGAAGACGAAAAATAATCCATATTCTAATCGAGATAAATAATTGATAGAATTTTAAAACTTGTCTTTTATAGAAAAAAAAAAAAAAAGTAAACCCCAAATCGATTAATTTGTCAATACAGTCCGAGTTATTAAACCTTCGGTGTTTATAATTTGAAAAAAAAAATTCAAATCGGCCATCTAGACCTTCGGGGAAATACTCTTTCTAAAAAAAAAAAAAAAACAAAAAAAAAACAAAAAAAACGCGAATAGAATTCATTGGTTTACATTATTTCATCAATTGGACCAAAATTAGAAAATATTTTCACCTCACCTTGCTTTGCCTCGTCTCGATATACATGGTATATTATATACAGTAAAACCGACACTGTGAAGTTCATTCATAATTTCTTTCAATGCCTATACGTAAGAACGTTCGTGTATATACCGCTATTATACGTACGTATGTATGTATGTATGTCCTACCTGCTTACGGTGTACAATGTACATGACTCATTAAGTTCGTAAATTTTAAAGCGGGGGAGGGGTCGATACTTCTTACAATTAGTTTGTTTTGACAAATTGTTTAAGCAAGCAAAATTGGATAATATGTACTATACTTGTATGATAATTATGTGAGAAAATGAATATAATATAATAATAGATTGATATAAGAAGTATATAAGATACTAGTTCAGTTTTAATATCTCATTACTATTTTTTTTTCGCATAATTATAATAATTCAGAATGAAAAATCAAACTGCATTACGTTTAAATACTGTAAATAAAACATTTATTATATCGCAGAATATTATCACGAACCTGTGTTTTGAAAAGAAAAAAAAAAAACCCCATCAATAAACAGTGAGTATAAATAATTGATAATTTATCTTCTCTCAGCTATTATTAGTCTCTTACTTTTCATAAATATAAAATAATAAAATTATTCTCTGATATTAAATATAGATCTATACGTTTCCGACAATAAATTCACTTCTTGTGTTAACTTCCGGGCGTATAGGCCTATATACCTATAGATATATGGATAATAATAAAGCGCGGGGGGACGACGTGACTTATCTATATTTTTCATGTTGTCAAGGGAAGTGAGCTGAGCAGAGCAGTGCGGTGCAGTTGCAGTTGCAGTTGCAGTTGCAGTTGTGGTAGTGGTAGTGGAAAGGGGTAAAGTCGAAGTAATCCACGTGAAGTTCATTCACAGAATAGATATAGAGTATTGCGATAAAAGGATTAAAAATAGATTTAAAAATTGTTTCAAGAAAAAGAAAAAAAGAAAAAAAGAAGAAAAAAAGAAAGAAAGATCTAAAAGTACGAGATAATATATTCTCGATGTAATATCGTCGACAAGGATCTCTTTAATTCCTATATATATATATATATATGTGTAATATAAGAATATGATTATTTATGTATACATAGAGTATTAAACTATTCGTATATAAACGTAATATATGTATGTAAACTTATATTTTGAATAAATAATAAATAATCATTATTCTAATATATGTTAGATAAATTATTATAAAAAAAAAAAAAATGACGCGTTTACGCGAGACGCGAGAGGCGAGTCAGCAACGATCCGAGCTAACGCGAGGTCTACACGCAGTCGTCGACTGAAAAGAGATAAGGTCTGCGCGAAGCGAGGCACTATTCGTTGAGTGCATGCAGGCCAGCAGCAGCAGCAGCAGCAGCAGCAGCGAGCGAGCGAGCGAGCAAGTAAGTAAGTAAGCGAACGCGAGCGCAATGAGAAATGTTTATCTGTTAGTATACATATTACATACTGGCGTAAATAGGGGTCTAGTTTGAGGCTAGTGTCCCCGAAATGCTATCGCTAGTTATAGTTATAATTATATATATATATATTTATAAATAAACCCATATATATAGGTATTCATTAACTTATATTTATAGTATACTCTTATAGTTCTCTTATATATAAATAAATCCTTGGAGTTTGATCGTATGCATAATTGCAAGTTAAATATATTTCCTTCGCGGATATATAATTTTTTTTTTTTTCTATATATTACATACTATACGTATATTACATACGAAGAGTATAGGTACTATAAGAACTACACACTTGTAATAATGAAGAATAATAAATATGACATCATATACAGTAAACAGAAACCTCTATTTCTTTTTATTTTTCCATTTTTTTTTTTTTGCTCCTTTTAATTTCCACCTTTGATCCTTTACTCTTTTATAACGCTATTTGAAATTTGAATATACGTGGCTAATTAATTCTACCCACGAATTTATATTTAATAACCAGTACTATTAATATCGCAATATTGTTTTTTTTTTTTTAATTTTTTTTATTACCCTACCTCGATCTTTTCGCGGGCTTCAAACATCAGCGACAGCTTAATATCCGTGATTGATGTATCTGTGTGTATGTGTGTGTATATCCGAAATAATATATCTTTTTTTTTGTGACACTTTGGTATTCGCGATATTATTGAACAAATTAAAAAAAAGAAAACAGCACAATGTACTATTATTATTGTATCGAATATTTAGATAATGAGAGAAATCACTGGATCACTGAATTCTTATGTTATTATTTATCTTGTTTTTTTTTGTTATTGTTGTTGATAGATTATAGAAAGTAAAGAAAGAAAAAAAAGAAAATTATTATACACAATGATTAATGTGACGAATATAAAATATATAGTTAAAGGTCACCTCGCTAACTAATATCCAACAATAGTAGTTTGTATATTATTAATATAAAATAAAAGAAAAAAAATATTAAAACAACGAGATAGAAACATCCGCCGCGACGGTCACGGCAATACTGACTAAAACTCTCGTGACGACGAGCGAGGAGTTGAGTCGAGTTGAGTTGAGTTGAGTTGAGTTTAGTTGAGTTGAGTGCAGAGTGTAGAGTGTAGAGTGTAGAGTACAGTCGTCGTGGTGTGGAGTGAGTCGAGTGCTGCTACTCACTTCGAACTACACCGCCAAGCCTCGAGCAGCTCGAGGATTCCGAACGCGCCGAGCCACGAACCGTTCCGAATTCAACTCGAGTACGTAGGTAGGGTTGTATATGTGTATGAATTCGCTCGGCTATTATACACGCTACAAAACCAGCTGTTTAAACCACGTAGCGGACTCGCCGGGTTTTTAGATAACAATAAGAGAGAAGAAGAAGAAGAAGAAGAATAAGCGAATACGGAGGGATCCTCGATAAAGAACAACGACGACGACGACGACGACGACGACGAAGAAAAAATAAAAAAATAAAATAAAGATGAGAAAAACTTTTTGCCGAATATTTTTCATACACATATAATAATATTAGTCCCGCAGGGTGATCGAGCGCTAAAAATTTATATGTATGTATTAGCGATTTCACGGTCATAAGATAGATACAATATATCTAAAATGAAATTTTTTTCCTTTCCTTCTTGATTTATCAATTAATATACTACACACATATATAGGTGAATGCTTTAGTTATATGTATATAAATATATGTGAATTTATCGAGACGTTATACGTCATAATTAGCGGTAAGGTAAAAGCGATGATAATTAATTAACGGGTTTAAGTCACAGCGGTAGGTACTTAGCGCCGTTTAATTTCCAACCGTGTGAAATCTGCTTTCCCTATTATTATTAATCACAGGGGTTGAACAACCTAATCTTTATATGTATAAATGTATAAATGTATCATAGATGTATATAAAGAAGATGCGAAGACTATATAATACGTTGGGTATTAATTTTTTTTATTTTTTTTATTTTTCGTTAAATATAAATACACATGAGCATATATATACATACACACACTTGTAATTCGCAGCGTTAAAGGAGAATGGATAAAGTAATAATGGGGCAATTTCACCGGCATGCAACAACGCGACGATACGTAGGTTACATACCTACCTACCTACCTACCTACTCTGCGTGATCGAGAATATTCACACATCGCGCTACGTCTTAAGTTTTAATTAACAATTTCTCTGTAGTTTAATATATATAATATTAATTATAATTATAATAATTACAATCCACGGTTGAATTTCTATACAAATATCTTTTTTTTTTTTTTCAAACTTTATTCTATTCTTTTGTTAATTCATAATCATTATAATTTAATACATAGAAGAAAGACAAGGAAATAGGATAAAAAAAAAAAATCATTGAATAAATAAATATAAATCCTGTCGAACCTTTCGAAGTTTATATATGCATATGGGTATATACACTCGATATCGCGAAGATCGTATCGACTATATAACCGCGCATGATCGTTTGTGTTGTTGATTTATCGAACACGACTATAGAATTCTTAATTTTTTTTTTTTCGTTTTTTTTTTTTTTTTTTTCACAGTTCGATTTTTTTCTTCTTTTTCGTATCTCAATGTGAAAAATTCGCTGCGTTATTCGTAGCCTCCTATATCTAACCACTGCACGCGCGCGCGCGGTAGGTGCATCCTTCCTTATATACCCTCGAGTCCTTCGCCACTTTATTACCTCGTCATGCTTCTGTTATTTCTTCGATATATATATCGCGTGTATATAGTATAAACTACTATACGGTAGAGAGGAGTTATAATATATAATGTTGCTGTTCTGGCAAACGAGTGCGAAGCACCATAATCATTTAATATATCTTTATTATCCCCATTATCATTATTATTATCATTATTATTATTATTATTATACATTTTATTCATCAGTTTTTTCCACACATTTCTTCTAATCAATTGTTTCTAAAGTTGCCTTTTTTTTCAATATAAAATATAAACGAAATGTACACATTTTTCGTTTTTTTTTTTTTTTTTATGTTTTCGGTTTTTGATTCCCGAGCGACCGTTTGTCGGTCATACTATTATATTTTGGCTCAATTTCGTCATAGTGATATCATACCTATACACTAGTATATATGAATAAATGTGTATATGGATAGATATATATACAGGAATAATAATACGTCGTGCTGCACCCGCATGCCTTTGCATTAATCTTAATTACACGGCAATTAAAAGCAGTTAAAGAAAGATGGGTCGTGCGTGTCGAGGTCTTGCCACCTCTGGTATATAAAACGTATATATATATATATAAATATAAAATTAAATTTTTTATATATATAATATATACTAAATACAGATTGGATAGTTTATTATCGTATTTATCGAAATTAAAGGTACATAGAATCGTTAATCTTATATACCATATATATATATATATACCTATATAAGTACGCTAAAATAATTTCTCTTGTCGCATTAAACAACTGTCGTTTTAATAAATTATTGAATTATATTTCATAAATTTTTTTTTTTTTTTTTTCGGTTTTTTTTTGGTTTTCTTTTGTATCTCGAAAACTATTAGTGCTAGAATAAAATTTGTAAGAACAAAAAAATACGCGTCTTTTAAAACTCCATAAATTTTGTTAGAGATATTTTACCGATAAGTCAACGGCTTATGGATATATAATGGAAAAAAAAAAAAAGTAACTTCTGAAAACTGTCGTTATATCTATAATACACCTCTTACACTATACTTGACTCTTTACACTCATCCTGGAGATATTTCTCCCTAAAACTAGAATGAAAAATTCCTCAAGATAAGATTTCCTTCCTTCCTTCCTTCCTTCCTTCCTTCCTTCCTTTATTCTTATCTTCTTCTTTTCTCTTTTTTTCTTTCATTCTTTATTTTTTTTTTTTTTTTTTATTATTTCGAACTGGTCGATATGTGACTATGACGTTTTTAAAAAAAATGGTTTAGAACAATTCACATAATAATATGAAATGGAATTTGTTTTTTATTTTTCTTCTTTGATTTTTTATTTTACGATATATAATTTTTATTTCACGAAGGAATAATTTAGCTGAGTTACTACTAACTGCCGCGGGTGAAAAAAGATACGCCGCGTAATAATATATATATAACAACAATGTTGAACGGAGGGTGGGAGGAGGGGGGGGCGGCGGCGGTCGTACAAGGAGTCAAGAGATGATTCTGCCTTTCTGTTTACCGTTCTGACACTCGATCCATTTCCCTTTGTCAGCCTTTCTCGCCTACTCCCGAGCTGATGCTGCTGCTGCTGTTACAGTCATTCGGTTAAACTCACCCATTGATAAAAGAACCGTCCCTATTCTAAATTCTCTACACCTTTTTTTTTTTTTTGTTCTCTTTAAGAATGAATCAAATGAAAATGAGAAAAGAATAGAATAGAATAAAGGGGGGTAAAAAAAAAAAGAAAAAGAAAAGGGAAGATGAAATAAAAAAAATGTATTATTCAAGATCATGACAATGATCTCAGACGTATTAAATATTCTAATTTATTATTATTCTGAATATAATTACACGTTATATATATACCATTTGGTATGTAGGTATATATAATACCTACGCGTGTATCGGGTATCAGAGTTGTGGTCAAAAACTTTGCTAACCATAATAAGGTACATGTTTTATGACTGCAAGACTTCATACATACAAATCCTTTGAGGAGATAATACGGCGTTGACACCTATTTCTTGTTTTTTTTTTTATTTTTTTGGTTTTTTACAGAATTTTTTGGCTCCAAATTGTCGAATTTCAAATGGCTGATTAAACAGATGGAGCAAAAATGAAAAAAGCGGTCCTTTTTTGTTTTCGTGGAATTAATGACATGGCGAAATTTGCAAATTTTTAAACGGGGGATCACAATTTTCAATTTCATGACTAGGTATAGTTTTTTTTTTACAATTTTTTTTTTTTTTGTTTTTTCTTACCGTGTTCAGATTTCGTAACAAATTAGTTAATTGAATCTGTTTATCGTCGATTTGTTACGCGGTTTGTTATAAATTACGAAAGAGGCCGATGCAGTGAATAGGTTATTCTGGTATTTGTTGAATAAAAAAAAAAAAAAAAAAAAATTCCCAGTATAACGTGAAGATGAGAACGAAGATAACACATGGGGACCTACTTAGCCGAGTACCACATGACCTCGTATTATGCCTCCTGCAGCTTCCACAACCACCACCACCACCACCACACACGGGGTTTAAGAAACAATGAAAACTTTCTTTTTCAAGGATTAAATTTCACAGGATTATTTCTTCTTAGCCCGAAAATATGAATATATAATATACATAAATAGGAGCATAAAGGTGACCAGAGTTTAGAAAAACGAAATCTAAGATATTTTCTCATTGTGTCATAAACTGAAAAAAAAAAATTAAAAGGACCTTTTATTTTTTTCGGAGATTCGAAAACCGTCGAATTTATTTTATCACCGAATTTTAGATCGTCTGTTATATGCAAGAATCAATCAAAAAAATTAAAATAAAAATCAAAACCATAAACGTTGGAGAAATAAATTAAAAAAAAATAATAATTCTCGAATGAGACAAAGTAGAATCGTGTTTTTGATTCCAAATTATCGATGTATAATATTCTCCCATTCTCTGATGTATATATACCGTATACTTTATGTTGAATTTTTTAACCAACGTTTTTCTTGATTATAACCTATACGTTTATGTAACGTGGTAGCTGGTGGTGATATTACACAGCAGCTAAGTCAACAAACCGATTGTCACTGTCGGTACGTGACTAAACAAATTGAACGAAGTATAAAACAAGGTTGCGTCGATAAAGAGCCGTAATATTATTTATGTGCCATTTTTTTAGTCTTTTTTTTTTTTTTTTTCCTTATTCTGAGGAATAAAATTCTTTTTAAATATTGGAAATTCTCGGAGCTAGGTATGATATGATGTGCAGAATTTCGCATCGATGTTTCGCATCGAATTTTGCTTTAATAATTATCGCAAGGTCTCGAATATCTCGAAAATATCCTCGTTGCAAAGCTTTTGCCAAAGATTTACAGCGGGGAATTTTTTTTTTTTTTTCAAACAAGAACCAGCCTCTCTATTAATTGGGATATGGTAATATTCTGCTGCTAGGGTAGTTCGAGGTCAGTTTCTCTATATATAGTAATCGGCGTTGTTCAAGATGGGGAAATCAAAGAGACACGGACTGGGCGGATCGGGCAATGCTAATAACGACTTTCTGCGAATTATATCGTCTGTTAGAAATATTTCTTTAGTAGTAGTAAAAAAAAAGATCGGTACAGATTGCAATTATGGGGCTGAGATGAAATTCAGAATTTTTAAAAACCCGAAGTTAAATATTACTGTGAATATGACCGAAATTTTTGTGTCTTTGGGACTTTCGGAGTTATAAGTTTTGAGCTTTGAGTTTCTGTATTTTGATTTTTCGGGATTTTAGTCTTCTAAACCCAAAATTTACCTCAAAAAAATTCGAAATCCGCGCCGTAACTGCATATCATTTATTAATTGATTTTTTAATCCCATTCAATTCGACAAATTCCTTTTTCATTTTCGATTTTCGTTTTCTTATAATCATCACGACGTTGGTGGCTGACGATGAGAAGGATATAAACCAAACGGATAATACCTCGTAAAGCAAGTTTATTTTACTGTCAACGAAGCCTATATCGTTCTATAAGATCTCAGTCTCTGATCGTATGGAGAATAAAAATTGCGAGAATGCATGAAGCTATGTGACTTGACTCGACTCTGCAATTTAATTTGGGAAATTCCCCCCTTCTTTAATTAATTCCTTTACGATTATGAAGCGATGAAAAATTGGCAACAACAAAAAATAAAAAGAAAAAGAAGAAAAAGGAAGATTTTTATTGTTTATTTAATTTTTAATTACCATTTCATCTTTTTCAACGATAACATTTAACCTCTTCGACCCCCGTATGCGGGGTTGAATACGGTGCATAAAAACGATTTACGATTCTTTTAAATACTCTCGTTTTATAGTTAGCCAGTGGTTTCGTCCTCTTACTCTCATACATACATACGAAAAAAACAGTTAAATTGTTTAACAGGCCAGAGTGTCGCCTGGCTCTTATTATACTTGTGCATGCGAATTCTAAAGAATATACCTTATATATATATATATACCTATACTCGACGACTCGCGCCCACCGCAGAACATTTGTCTGCGGCGCATTTTAATAACGAATTTTATTATTCGTTACCGCATTGTCTCTTTTAGTATGACTAATCGTAAAGAGAATAAATAAAAACTATTTTAAACAGACTTTTTTTATTGGCTTATTCATCCTCACTGACCCTCGTCTTCATATTTTCGCATATATATATACATACATACTGGGTTGACAGACAATGGCTAATAATAATTTCACAGGTCAGATAGAAAGATATTGAAAAAAAAAAATTAGAACGAATCATCGTCATCGTCTTATCATACTCAAAAATTCATATCTAAAAATAAGTCAATGAATATAGAACGAAAAAAAATTGGTATAATTTTTATCCGAATTTAATTATTCCGTTAAACCGCAGATCGTGATTTATTGAAATATCTAAAACTATTAGAGTCACGTATTTATCTCTCATTTCTAAAATTTTCTAGGGTCAATTTCCGTACGCCCACCCTCGCCCTTGTGTGCAGGATTAGTAGCAGCTGGTTAAATATTTAGAAAAAAAAAAAAATTCTCCCCCTTACGATTTAAAACCGGGGTAAATTATTTTCGACAAATTTAGTTCGTCTGCGTTATTATGGCTTATGCCATAATATAGTATACCGTGACACGTTAGTCTTAATCGGTCGAAAAACTATAAAAAGAAAAATTTTTAGAGCAAATTCGTATCATAAACTGTAAACGAAATTTTCTTTTATTCGAAATTTATTGTCGACTAAATTTAAAGGGAAGAAAAATAATCCTTGTGATCCTTGTGACGTTGACGACTGCGGTCAGTCTATTCATATTGTAATATATAATAATCCTTTAGGCTAGTTCAGTTTTTCTCTTTTCTTTGATTTTATGGACGAATGGAGACCGTGATTTTAAATTCTATAACATAACCGAGAACCTTCGGTGGTTAAACGACTTTTCTTAAAATAAACTAAACCGATAGAATAAAGAATAGCGTACCTCGTCGTAGGTATATAGAAACGACAAAAGCATCCCTTGTGTATAACCTGTAGATTTTAAAACGCAAAGACCCATGAAAGAATCCAGTCTTTGCCTCGTGATAAAAAAAAAAAAGAAAAGAAAATCTTTATCAAATGAGAACTTTTATCAAACTGGGTTTAAAATTTCATTTTTCATTCTTTTCACAAACAGTTCAGAGCCTGAGCGTGCTTCAGGGGTGATAATATTTATTTTCTATAATCATCCCCAGTAGTCGTACTGCAGGAAGTCTACATTTTTTTTTTTTTTTTTTTCTTTTTTTATCTACGTGTGTTAGTTGGTATGAGGAAGTTTAAATTCATAATAATGCCCACTTTAGTATATTTGGATAATTGGTATAAATTTTGTCAACCCTTTTTTTTCAGAGTTGATTTGTGTACTTTTTTTTTATTAAATATTTGTATTATATCACCTATCTAAAATTTTTTATAAATAAACAGAAATAGCGACGTTGAATTATACCTTTAATTATTCTATTATACTTTAATCTAGGTATCAAAACTAGCAACTGTATTAAACTACTGCACCAGCAGCTGCAGCTGCAGTTTATCCAAATCGCGTAATATTTATAGAATTTTCAAGTAAACTGAAACAAAACTGTTAACTTAACTATTTGAAAACTATATATAAATATATTTATATATCAATACGCGAACTTCCGCGAGCAATAAAATTATCTTTCCGCACATATGTGAATAATGGCTAAAAATATATTTGCAAATGGTATTAACTAACGGTTTTATAATCCGTGTACTACCTATATGGTTTAGTTTTTTTTTTTTTTAGTTTTTTTTTTCTCTGAACGAAAGAAATTTTCATTCTATTTTTTATTTTTGTTCTTTATTAGCTAAACCGAACTACATATACACTAAATTTGACTTCGGTTTTAAAAGTGAAACTCGAAGTGCTTGGAGGAGTTTTTAAAACCCACGGACACATAATTCTTATTTCGAATAAGTAACGCCTTTGCCTTTGCCTTTGCCTTTGCGCTTTACTATACGAGGGTATATTTACGACTTTTTTCTGAAAAGGGTCTCTCATCCAGATACGTGGACACGTCGATGATATATCATACTTTATAGTATGTATGTATAAACGCATACAGATTTAACAGTTCGCCTTTAAACTTGGGGATGGATGAGAAGCTCAAGTCGCTAGAAACTTACGAGTATGTTTGTTTAAATTGAGACGCCAAGGAGATGGTACAAGCCCAATCCACTGGTAAACACTTCTCTTTTCAACAGAGATGAGTCAGAATGTTCAAAATCGTGCTACCCATACCTACTCTAGGTTCAAAAACATGTTCTATCAGTAAATTTATCATTAGATAAAAAAATTTAAAAAAAAATAAAAATAAAAATGTAAGAAATAAGTATCTAGTTTTTAAAAAAGATATTTTTATATTCCCCCGAAAATTCTAGATAGCCGATTACAAAAACGTTCAAACTAAGAACACCGTATAGATTCAAAATTTCCAAAATTATAAAAGTTCATAAATAATATTCTAATTAAAATTAGAAACATTTATGTTTCGATCGAAACAAAATAATATACTTTTCTTTAATTTCTTTGCAAAGTGACGAGGAGTAAAAAATAATCAAAAACGAGCCCTGAAGCTTTCGTAAACTTGTACAAACGTTTTTGTCTTTTTTTTTTTTTTTTATTATTATTTCAATACGACGAGAATTTTATTTGCATTTTTTTTTTTTTTTTACGCAGCTTGTTACTGCAGAACGACGGTAAATTACGTCTCTTCTGACTGTTGGACAGTTTATCGCGTCTAACGTTCCTTTTTTTTTTTTTTGCTTAATAGTTTCCAGTCAGCAAGCCCAACCAGGGTTAAAAGGCATCTAAACACGTCGTCCTCGGTGATTACTGTGATAGAAAATCCTTGACGAACGTTTTTCTCTTTGTCAGTTTTCACCACTCCATTAAGGCTAATAGGATGACTCTATAGAAATCTTTCTTAGAGGATCGAAGGCGTATAAACTGACGATGAGCTCTGCAGTAAGAAGATGAAGAAGAAAAACGAACAAGGAGAATAAAAAATAAAAATATTTAGGCGTATAAAAGTTTGAATAATTTAATACATAAACGTTTTATAAAAATTCTATATATATATAATATATACGTATACATTATTCAGTTTTTATTATTCTCAATATATATATTATATATATATAATATTGATCTCTAGGAACAGATTAATGTAATTATAGCTACTAGCCAGCCCCCTAATTACAATAATTACAATCTCATATCCGACAAGAGATCACTCATCTTTTTAAATAATGATGAAATTTTATAACCCGTTCATAAATTTCTCATTCCCATCATTGTTGTCTGATCGTGAAGTTTCAATTTTTTTTGTTTTTTTTTTATAATCATAATTACGTAATATTTCAAATTTCAAAGAAAAACTCATGTATATATACGAGTCTCGAGATTCTTACTCGGAGATAGATCGAATTTATTATTCCGTGTGTATAAAAATTTTTTTGAAAATATTTAATAATAAAACGAGGATTTGAATCGCGAGGATAAAGATAATCGAGCATATCGTAAAATTAATCGACGAGTTAAATAATAATAATAATAATAATAATCTGTAGATAGATTGGTGTACAAAAAATAAAAATAAATAATGCACGTCGAAATTCTGACTCGGCGATATGTATAGAGGAGGCGCACGAGGATAATCGGGGCACTTGAACACGCGTCACATTTAATTTGTACGACAAAACTAACGAGTTCGTAATATACAAGCTCTGAGAGATCGCAAGGAAGGCAACCGAGTGTGTCGAGTATATCTCGCCTTATAGTCCTCGCCTAGTATTGATGATCGTCGTCGTCGTCGTCGTTCGTTGGGCAGGAAATTTTAACGAACCAATTAATTTCACATAGCAAAATTAGTCAGCCGATGTTAAATTTAAATCGCGTATTATAATCATATTTGAATCTGATAATTATTATTATTATTATTATTATAATTTGTTTCTCATTTCTATTTCAGCGAATAAAATTCACTCCTTCGATCTTTTATATCTATATAGTTACATCTCAATATAACAAAGTCAGTTGTTAATCACCTCTAATCACCTCGTTAGTATTTTTAAAAATAATTAACGGTCATTAATCACGAGGGTCGAACCCTAGAGGGAGAGTCGACAGTCTCTGACAGTCGATCTTAGGGCGGGGTGTGAAATCTTACAGTCTTGTTAGGTGATTGATATTTCAAAGAAGTCCAGGCTTGCAGGGGTTCTTACAGATTTTTTTTTTTTTTTTTTTTCTTTTTCTAAATACATTTACAATTACGTTGGCATTAAGATTTGATTTTTTTCCAGAAACAATTGTACCTATGACAGAATAAAATTTTTGTTAGTAAAATCAATTGTATTTCTGATTATTACGACCTGCACCTCTCCTGAAAATATAATTCATTTTGCATTCAAGAAAATTCTGGGAGCCATTATCCACCTGCAAGTTTACGAAATAATTTTTTCTTAAATGACGCAAAATGAATGTAAGGAAAAGAGTTTCCACTTCCGAATGGGGGGGGGGTCAAAATAATCGTGTTCGAAAAAACAGAATTTTTGAGATTTTTTTCAAACAAATCGAAGGTGTCGCACTGTTTGAATTTTCGAAAATTCATGAATAAATAACGGTTCATAAAAAAAAAATCTGAAAAAATTCATGAGTCGGGTGTTAGAGTTGGAGTAACCGTAGAAAAAATTATGAACCAAATCAAAAATAGTGAGGGAAAATCATTGGTCGAGTTGGTATATGGAATACCTCATATACTATATACGTTATTTTAAACTTGAAAATCAGCTTTGGTTTTATCGGTTTTATTTCAGTTACTGCTAAAAGGTGAGAGAAAAAGAAGAAGAAAAAGGAAAAAGGACGAGAAAAAGGATAAAGTTTTTGCGCCGTTTTATTGCAGCAAAATCCCGAATGATTCATAATAATCGCGAGCTAGCTAGCTGCGTCTCTATCGCGGGGACGCGGAAATCTTTAGTTTCTTTGAATTTGCAATGATATTCCATATCCCATAATATATGTTTGATATTGTTTATCGTTAGTTGCGGTCACCCACATACATAGAGAGTTGTTCTTTCTTTCACACAAGCAAAGTCGTCACATCCTTGACGTTCTAGATATTATATGGGCGAAGAGAAAAATAAACTATGTATTCATCAATTTGTCTTAGAAAGATAAACGAACAAAGAAAAAAAAAAGATACAAAAATTGTTAATTAAATTATATATTAAAAAAAAACAACAACAAAAAAAACAAAAATGACGTTTTTATGTTAAATTGCACCTTTGAACGTAGTAATAAATGTATAATTTATATCTATCTACTTACGCACAGGTGAGTAAATAATGAAAATGTAAATGAACAATGAGTCAGCTTTGATATACGCAATGAATATACAAAAGGGCCAATTGTTCGATGGAAGACGTGTATAATGAGTAATGGAAGACACGCGTTTATCGCGCTTGTGCAAATGCGAGTATTGATATAGGTAAGTGTGTGTGTGTGTGTGTGTGTGTGTGTGTAAATTACGTACACTAGTCAAGCTGACACATCTTTACATCCTGCATGATTAAGCGATTATTGTAAACCGGGTTTTCAGATGAATTTCTTTATAATAAAATGCGGTTTTATGTAGTTAACGATGTATGTACACTTATTATATATATATACTATATCAAGCGAGTGAAAAATTGTACAATTATCTACTTCTCAGCAACAGCAGGCAGCAGTGCAGCAGCAGCAGCTATAGGTAATATTTTACTTTTTTCTATTTTACTTTATTTTTCTCATTTATTTTTTTATTTTTTTATCGTTTCGTTATACCCGTTGCAGTTTTCAATTCCAAGTATATATCTGAGAAGATCGTGATTCACAACACGCAATAAGGCTTGAGGTGGATAAAAAAACCGATCTTATCCTTCGAAACAACGTATTTTAATTTTCTTAGTAAACATTTCTTCTCAATAAAATTAAGCCAGGAATCGCATATCAGTTGGGAAATCACATTTTTTTTTTTTTATCACTTAGACTTTTCTAACGTATAACACCCTTCGCTTTTCAACTCGTGATATATAAACTGTATTGTGATGATCATGATGATGATCATGATGATGATATAGAAATGCATGATTATTGCGAGAATAAGGTATCAGGTCACGATTTGAATAACGCGGGTATAAAGGCGGGCCTCGTCTAAGTTACGATTTCCTGATTTTAGCAGCAATTTACTGCAATTTGACTCCTACACAGATCTCTGCACCGTAGCTGTAGCTGTAGCTGTAGCCGTGGCTACGAGAACGAATAGGTTTTAACCAAGGCTTGTGAACCACGTAGGCCGTAATGTGCAGAGAGTTTATACACGCATTGTGAGACGAGTAAAGTCTAAGCTACAAATCAGAGAGCCACTTGTGAGCGACTCAGACTTTAATAATATAAGAAGGAGTGTTGCAAGAGAGTTTTGTATTATGTATATATACTATATAGTATATCATATAGTCTGCATTCGAGCTGGGTCAAAGTTCCGACGTAAGATTTTTAATTTCCATAAATATAATATTCAAGTTTAAAATACGAAAATCCCGAAAATCGGGATTTTTAATTTTCGAGATTATTTAAATTCGGATAATTTCGAATTTCAAATTCCATAATTTCACCTCAAAAAAAAAAAAAACTAAACGTGAAATTGAATCTCAAATCTGACAAGCGTTTTTCTAAATCGTTGAATAACTGTTTTCGTTTAAAAGTTTACTCGTTTACGGTCTTGGGTCTATTTCCGGTCTTCTAGATCCAGAGTGTCATGCTCACATTACGTAACGGTCAAGTATGAAGTAGCCGTTCTATTCTGGCCGTAGTCCAACTCAACAATACACTTGATAATTAACAAAGAGCAATGGAGAGAAATAGACATAGAAAAAAGAAAAAAAGAAAAAAAAAACAGATCAACTTTTAGTCATTTTTGGAATCGATCCGTGGTTTAACCATTCTTTGAAAATAAACGCGGTTCGACTACTGGAGCTTTTGCTCTTTCTCTCTCTCTCTCTTCAGATTCTGCACTTCTCTAACTACAGCAGCCTTAGGAACTGTCGCTAATAAATCTATAAGTATTCCGATCTTTATCTATAACGTTGGGAGTGTGTCTAGCGAGATATTCAACGCGATTCCTCCTCATCCTCCTCTTCCTCTCGGCTTTAGATCGAGGTGCTAAATAGTTCCCTAGATCGCTACGGTTTAATAATCTGTTGAACTGTTGACCGTGACATAAATAAAATTGGAAAACTTTTTTCGTATTTTCTACTTTTTCATTATTATTATTATTATTATTATTATATTTTTTTTTCTTTTCTTTTCTAACAATGCGCGTATCTAGTCAGTTTTAGAAATTGGAACGCAGAGTGACGATCAGCTGATTATCTACCACTACGTAGCCGACTGATTTGAATAAGTAAATTGTTAAATTGCACCGTCCCCAAGTAATTCATCGTCGAGATTGAAATTGATATTGAAATTGCGGTGGTCTAGAGATTTCCTCAATCATTTCATCAAGACCCTTCAACGTCAAAGTGAGTCCTACGCAATGTCATCGGTGAAGTGTTCAGCGGCTCCCAACTTCATCCTCTTTTCACTTTCTCCAATTTTTTGTTATTGTTTTTGTCGATTTTGTTGTTTAATAAATTTCTGATGTATTTCTTTTTCTTTCTTTTCGTCAAATTTGTTCAAAAACCGAAATCCTAATTCCTGATTTTTATATATCTTATAAAATCCACATTCAAGAGATTGAGAATTTCAATAACGATTCAATGAAGTTCAAGGCGACTTGAATAACAGGAATGCAAGAATTCTTATTCTCCGTAAGGATTCCAGACGCGCCATCATCGCCTCGGCCTGGTCCCCAGGTTTCCTTAGAAGGCGGATCGACTTCTTACGAGTTGGAAAACTGCAGCATCTCTACAGCGCCACCGGGGCCCCGGTCCCGTTCCCGTTCCCCTTGAGGGCAGTAAGCGATTGTCGTTTGTTACATTGATGGGAAATTCAAAGGGCTGGAATTTCCTAACGAGAAGATAGCACTCGCAAAAAAAGAAAAATAAAGAATAAAGAAAAAGGTGAATCGAGTAGTTGATAGAAATCATCGATAGAATTCCGAAACGATTTTTCAAAACATATTTTCCTTCCTCTTTCTCTATTATTATTATTATTACCATAAACGAGTGAAGCGGATATGCATAGAAACTGAGAATAATTTAGTGTCGAAACGTTTGAAAAAGGGTAGACAACAGTCGGTGGTGAGAACGTGTCGGACAATAAGAATTTTGCTACGCCTTCCCAGAACTGAATTTCCGTAATTTCATAGACTTCCTATATATATATATATATATATATATATAGACAAACTTGTAACTATTATGTAGGTATGTATCTGAATATCCCAAGAGCAGGGAATATAATATATATATTAGGGTGGTCCTTAAATACCAACTCGAGGAGTGAAGCATGGCAACCTTCAGACAAAAAATCGAAAAAAAAATTGTCCCTAAATATTAGATTTTTCAAAAAATTCCAATAGGTGCCTAAAGAGGTTCGAAGTTTCTCGTTTAAATAACATTGGATCTTATGATTTTTTTTTTCTTCCCATTCGATTTTGGGTCAATTTTGCTCCAAAAAATTCCACTATATAGAAAAAAATCAAGGACATTTTTTCGGTCAATCTGTCTATGATGTTAGCCCCTGAGTCTGATTTTTTTGCACAATTTTACGCGAAAATATTAGAATTTTCGATTAGCACCCTTACGATGGGATTTTTGTAATATTCTGAAGGTCGTTTCCGAAGTAAAATTTCACGAGGAAGGCAGGGAAATTGAAAAAACAAAGAAGAAACGGGAAAACTTCAGGACTCTTTAGGCACTTGTTAGAATTTAAACAAAAATCTAATATTTGGGGACAATTTTTTTTTATTTTTTGTCTGAAGGTTGCCATACTTCACTCGTCAATTTGGTATTTAAGAACCACCCTATTATAATATATAGGTATATATTTATATATTTGGATTTCGATTTCTAAAGAAAACTTTGAATCCAGGTGAAAATAAAACTGCGAATACGTAATATGGCTGATGTATAGTATCTTATAAGTTTATAAACTATTCGCCAAATGGAATGAGGATCGATTTATCTTTATACACACGCGATGCGAATTAACCATTAGTTTATTATACATTTCTCAGTACTGATTTGCGAATCCCAAACACAGTTAATATAATTCGCAAGAAATTCCCGCATATATCCCGATGTCTTTGATCTAAAATAGAATTTACAAAAACAAAAACAAAAATATTTATAGCTTATTTGGATTGCGTATTTAATTTTCTAAATTTGTTTTTTGTTTCTCTTTTCTTTCTTTTTTTACGGATTAAAAATGATCGAAAATAAACATCTGTTTTATAAATAATATATATAATAATATGTATATAGGCTTGGCCAGGTTGAGTTGAGTTTTAAAATATCTAACATATAAACGTCATTTCGTTGCACGTAATAGATTAATCATAGAAATCCCAGACCCGGTCTCATACACGAATGTGTTATGCATATTAGAATTCCTTTTTAGAATAGGACAGTTCGTGTCTTATGCAAATATCGTAAGGGAACGGTTGTTGAAACTAGCCTAGGCTAGGAGATCCCTAGTTCCTTCTTTACCTTCGTTCTGGCATCCTCTTCACCAAAGGATTATTATGTGGGCGGAATATATAGTCACGACCAAAGTGTCTAATGGATTTCTGATGGCCGTTATAAAACACACACACAAACACACATATATATACACGATAGAAAAATAATAAAAGAAAATTCGAAAAAGTCCTTCACATCTTCTATTATTATAAATTCTATATAAAATCTGGATTCATCATCTAATCAGAATTTTATATTTAGTTTCAAAATTTCGAAATCGGTAAAGATCCGAAAGGCCAAACCTCCGAAACATGAAATTAGTTTCAATGTTTTAAGCTTGAAAGTTTCTGGAAATTAATTTCAAATCGTCCGAAACGAATTGTTAATTTTTCTGACCTTTGTGAACAAAATTGGGAACTTCAATCCATCCAGTCTCTTTCTAATATGCGAGCTAAATTATTATTTCTTATCATTAATTCGTGGGAGGATCTCTAATTCATATATTTGTACGAGTATATATAATGAATGAACGAAAAGAAAAGAAGAAAAGAATTAGGAATTAATTATTTTTAGAAGTAGATTGCATAATATAGAATCTGTTACATCACACATACGTCTATTATAAATAAATTACTGTTTTTGACGTGATATTCTTGCAACTTCCTTTAAGAAAACCGAGTCATTCCTCCTACGCGTGTTTAATCTAACATTTAAACCGATCGATTTAACGCACGTGTCTTTCAGTATATTCAAATTTTCAAATTCATGATCTAGGAGATCGAGACTTTGCTCTGAAATCTTTGATATGTATGGATCCGCCTTGTGTACTATATAATATCATTGAGAAAATGCGTAATATATGAATAAACACATAACTATATATATGCACATGCACCTACTATACACAGAAACAAAAAAAAATAAAAATAAAAAAAAAATAAAAAAACAATTCCATTGACGAAAGTTACCAACGCATATTCATTTACGAGTGTTGGCGGATAATGGTTATGTACTCGGTATATATATACATAAATACTATATATATATATATAGTGTATATAAGCCTCGCCTCGGCTAACCTTACCTGACCAAAGAGATTATTTGCATAATAAAACGAGTCGCAAGGAATGATTCATCGCGGATCGACACTCTTGGTCATCGACCTGAAAATCCTTCGAGCCTTATTCCACATTCGCGTTCTCAGATGTTTGAAAGATCGTCAGGAGAAAAAAAACAAAAAAAAAAAAGATCGCGAAATTATAAACTGGACGATTTTTTTGATTTTAAACAACAAAAAAATTATCCGATCTTTAGATCGTTTCGTTTCTGTTGCATATATATATAATTACGAGATACAGTGTGCATCGATGCTCTCTCACGCATGTCTAATAATCAATAATACATACGGCTAGAGAAAGGTTCTATAAACATATTATTGTCGTCAATTTTCATCATTCTAAGTGTAGAAAATTAACGAGGAAGGCCTGTCGTTGCGTTGCAAATCTCTGATTTATATACAGCATTAATCAATTTCACTTTCTAAATTATTCGCGCCCCATAACAGATATATCCGCCTCTTTCTTCTTCGCGTTATTCTATGATACGTATCGATTATAGATATATATATATATAAATCCTACACAGCTATAATCCTCCTCCTCCTCCTCCTCTCTGTATTTTAAAAGGACGACGACGACGACAAAAAAAAAAAGTAATAGATCTTAATTTTCCACAATTGCATAATTTTCATTTTAATTTTGTTCCCAAAAGAAATAAGAAAGAAAGAAAAACGAAAAAAAGTAAAACCAAATGGGTTTTAATTCAATATTCGAAAGTGAGACACTATATTATGTGAACCATGTTCTATAAGATGTTCGATATCTGTGACCTAGTAATCTTTGCTATTGTTGTCGGTTGCGTACAACGTCGCGACGCATTACGTGGTAATTATTGTATGTAACTGATCTTCGTATTGTACATATAGGAAATAGGAAATAGGTTATAGACAATATATAGAATGCGAGATTCTGTATACATACGGATAATCAAAAACAGCCGTGTACTATACGTTACGTTAGAGATTTGTTTAAGTTTGTGTTTATAATGTATATTGCATGAGGAATAATTTCACTCCTATATAGCCACCTACGCAGGATTTTAAATGTAAAGTACGTTTATACGCACACATACACTTATATATTATATTATATATGTATGTCCGAGGATCGGGTAATTGATCATACAGACGCTTGGGTCCATCCGGGTGGATGGTGTGCCGAGGTCTCGGAATGACTCAGACGTAATATGCTAGTGTAGGCACCGCTGCTGAGCGCTAGTATGTGTATGTATGTATGTGAGAGTACGTGTGTGAATGTAAGTGTGCGACTGGTCAAGACAGTCCGGTAAATAGATCATAAGTAGTTCGGCGTTAGCCTCAGAAGACGCGAGTCACAAATAAACAATGTGATCTAAAACCGTTGCCGTTAATTTGAAACCGAAACCCTTCTCCCCAGAATCCTCATCCTGACAAATCAACCGTGAGACAAATAAAATAACCCCTCTCACAGATTCAGAAGTGGGATCTGTACCGACAGACCCTTAAAAAAAAAAATAAAATAAAATAAAACAGTATTCCATCAAGAGTGAATACGAAGAAGTGTGGATTGTGCGAGAACTCCCTGGGACCGTTAGGAAAGTGCGGCGGAGTTGCTCGACGGTTTGAATTGAGAACAAGACAAGAAAAAATAAAATAAAATAAAAAAAAAAAATAAATAAAAATAAAAAAAAATGACTGAGTGGCAAGAATTAGTTAAAACACATCGCGCGGAAATGCAAGACTTGGTGAATCATCATAGCGCGGAGACCCAAGGCATTTTGGAGGCGCACCGTAAAGAACAAAGTCGATATTATCAGGCCCTCGATACAACCATGGCTCAATTATCCCAAATGATGCGATTGTTAACGGAAAGAGACGCTGAAATTAGCCGTTTGCGAGAAGAAAACATGGCAGCCATTCAAAATAGAGATGCAAACAACGACAATAACAGCGGGGCCGGCGCACAAGCTCAGGGACTCCCCGCTACGAAAATACCGTATTATGAAATCGCGTCACAAATACCTGTGTTTGATAACAAAGAGAATTCTCCCTTGACTGTAGAGATGTGGCTTAGACGAATAGATGATTTAACGACTATATATCAATTAAATGACGAAGTTATAAAAGTTCTCGCTTCTAACAAATTTGCCGATGGCGTAAAAAAGTGGTATGAGGCGCAGGAAGACTCATGCCGATTGACCTGGAGCGACCTGAAAAGAAAACTCCTCGAAATGTTTGGAAACAGCGAGGATATATCCCGACTCATGGAAAGGCTAAGGGCTAGGAGATGGAAGCGTAGCGAACGCCTAGAAGAATATTATCTCGATAAACTGTCTCTGGCAAAGAAAGCGAAGCTGGACGATAGTGAGATCATACTGCACATCATCCGTGGCATTGATAATTTCACCATCCGCACCCAGCTTGTAGCTGCTCACCACCAAACGCTTGACTCTCTTTTTCGTACATTAAAGCTACTTTCGAATGAAGTTGGTGATAATCCAAGGGACAACACATTGGCAAAGACAATTCCTGTTAAGTGCAGTGTGTGTAAGAAAGATGGACATACGAGTGACAAGTGCTTCTTCCGCGATCGTAAACAAAGCGAGAGTGGGAGTGTGCGCAAAGACAGTTCGATGAACAATGGTACTAATCCGTACAATAGATCGTATAGCACGCATACACGCAGCGTGCCTACGTGTTTTAAATGTGGTATTGTAGGACATATTGCGAGACTGTGTACGAGTAACACAAGTGGACCGGTGTCAACGTCGAGGAATTCAGCTGCAGGAGATCAGCCGTCAGTCATGCACATCCGGACATTGCCCTACCCTCAGAACACCTCTAAGTATTTCAAAGATATACAGGTAGGAGATGTTAGTCTCACTGCCCTCTTAGATACCGGCTGCACTATCAATTTGGTAAAAGAGAGCTGTCTTCCCATGATGCATATTTTTGACGTTTCCTATCAGAGCAAGTCCTTAAAGGGCTTTGGTAACAACTTAGTGGCGAGCCACAAGACCATTGTATACCAGGCGACGATTGATAATGAAAATTACACTATTCCAGCAGCTGTAATCCCGGACCATGTTATTGATGTAGATCTGGTACTAGGACAAGCCTTCCTTGACTCTGTTGCTTGGAGCAAGGAGCAGGACAAAATTACATTCCGACCTATTGGTCCCACTGACGACGAAGTCTATCGAATGATGAACATCTGTGTCGACGAAGAAGGACCCAATATCGATATCAATCCAGCCCTGACCCCAGCTCAGAAGCAGCTGATAGTGGAACAAATTGTGAGTTGCAACGGAGATGCAACCACGCAGACACGCGAGTGCCCAGTTCGTATGAAAATAGAATTAAATAGTGATAAGATAGTGCGTTCTGCACCTAGACGACTATCGTTCTTTGAGGAAGGTGTCGTCGATGAAATAATTAAAGACTATTTAGATAAGGGTAGAATACGACCTAGTCAATCCGAGTATTCGAGTCCTATTGTACTGATTAAGAAAAAGAATAATGAGTATCGTATGTGTGTGGATTATAGAGGACTTAATAAGATAATGATAAAAAATAATTTTCCTGTACCTCATATTGATGACATGATCAAAGGCTTAAGTAACCTCAATTATTTCACTAGCATTGATTTAAAGAATGCTTTCTTCCACGTAAAAATCGAGGAGCACTCTATAAAATATACATCCTTTGTAGTTCCGAGCGGTCAGTACGAGTTCTTGGTCGCGCCCTTCGGACTTAAAAACTCGCCACCTGTATTCTTGGAATATATCATGTATATTTTTAGAGACCTTGTGCAGCAGAGGAAATTGAGGATTTACTTTGACGACCTTCTGATCGCAACTGCGACAATCGAGGAAAACCTCGAGATTATCAAAATTGTAACTGATCGAATGCGTGAGTATGGTTTGGAAGCGAGAATTGATAAATGTTCGTTTGTTAAAACTGAATTAGAATATTTAGGATATATAATAAGTAAAGACGAGATTAAGCCTGGCGTAGAAAAAACGCGAGCTGTTGAGCAATTTCCCATACCGCAGACATTGCGGCAACTCCGAGCTTTTTTAGGTTTGACAAGCTATTTTCGGCGCTTTATTAGAGGTTATTCAATTATAGCTAAGCCCTTGACTGATTTGTTGCACGGTGGCGTTAAGTTTGAAATCCGTGACGAGCATGAGCAAGCTATCGAACAATTAAAACACATTCTTATCAGTGAGCCTGTGTTGAAGATTTATGATCCTAAAAAGGAAACCGAATTACACACTGATGCCAGCTCGCACGGCTATGGCGCCATCCTGCTGCAAAGACAGGAAGATGGCAACTTACACCCAGTATATTATTTTAGTGCTAAGACAACCGATGCTGAAAAGAATTATCATAGTTTCGAGTTAGAGACCTTAGCTATTATTAAAGCCATTGAACGTTTTAGAGTTTACTTAGTAGGTATGAAATTTGTAATCGTAACTGATTGTAACGCGTTGAAACAGACTTTAGAGAAACGAGATATAAATGCTAAGATTTGCCGATGGAGCATGGTACTACAAGAATATGACTTCAATGTGCAACATCGTAGTGGCGATAAGATGGGTCACGTGGACGGCCTTAGCCGTTGCTTTCATATAAATGTAGTAGACGACGATGAGCAACCGGATATGTTATCGGTAGCCCAAGACACTGATGTAGAAATCTTAGAAATTAAGAACCGTCTCCAAAGGGACGATCGCTCACTGTCCGATTTTAGTGTTATCAATGGCAAGCTTTTTAAGGTAGTTTACGGCGAACATCGATTTGTCGTCCCGAAACGCATGAGGCACGACCTCGTAATGAAGATCCATGAGAACTTGGCTCACCTTAGTACTGATAAAACCATTGAGGAACTTAGAAGGAAATACTATTTTCGAAATATGCGAAAGTACGTAAAGAAGTGCCTGTCCAATTGTATCAAGTGCCTCGAGTACAATCAAAAGACCAGCTTGAATGAGGGATATCTGCACAGCATAGACAAAGGCGCGAGGCCATGGGATACACTCCATATTGATCACATGGGCCCTTTACTTAAAACCACGAAAGGGCATAAACATATATTTGAGGTTATTGATGGTTTCAGCAAGTTCGTCATCTTCGAGGCTGTCAAATCCACCAGCACCGACGAAGTCATTCGAGCAATGGAATCGATGTTCAGGATCTTCGGTGTACCGCGGCGTATCATCTCGGACCGGGGTACTGCCTTTACTAGTAACGACTTCGAAGCCTTCTGTCAAAACAATGGAATTCAGCATGTGAAGGTAGCTGTTAGCACCCCCCGTGCTAATGGCCAGATTGAGCGTTACAACCGTACCATTATGCCGGCTATTTGCAAGTTGACGGAGACGCCCGACAAATGGCACGAAGCCCTCGGAAAAGTGCAAGTGGCACTGAATGCTGCTGTCCAACGAAGTATTGGTCGTAGTCCAGCCGAGGCTATGTTTGGGTTTCGACTACGACGAGGAAGCATTGATGTCCTGGAAGAAAAAATGGAAGAAGACCTAACTCTCGAGAACCTCGATAGAGAGCGAACAAAGTTACGAGAGCAGATCGCCGATGCAATTGTCGCTAGTCAGCGACGAAATGAAGAAAGTTACAACCGCCGACGACGGCCGCATCAAGAATTTGAAGAAGGGGACCTTGTAATGATTCGTCAGTCCACCCACTCCGTCCCTGGAAGCGCGAAGCTCAGTAAAAAGTATATAGGACCCTACCAGATCCTGAGAAAGCTGGACAACGATCGTTACGTAGTCGGAGACATCCCCGGCTACCAACTTAAACAGAAAATTTATGAGTCCATACTATCTCCCGACAGAATGAAAAGATGGATTTCCGTCAAGGATCCGGAATCAGATGACACCGACGACGAGTCTGACAACCACGACTCCAACGATGATCAAACGCACGATCAAGCAGGACCAACGGACGAGGCGTCCTTATAAATCAGGAACGGCCGAGCTGTAGGCACCGCTGCTGAGCGCTAGTATGTGTATGTATGTATGTGAGAGTACGTGTGTGAATGTAAGTGTGCGACTGGTCAAGACAGTCCGGTAAATAGATCATAAGTAGTTCGGCGTTAGCCTCAGAAGACGCGAGTCACAAATAAACAATGTGATCTAAAACCGTTGCCGTTAATTTGAAACCGAAACCCTTCTCCCCAGAATCCTCATCCTGACAAATCAACCGTGAGACAAATAAAATAACCCCTCTCACACTAGTGAGTTATAATTTCAATTAGGCCACTTTATGATGTCGATATTTATAAATACACGCAAATATCTATGTATGTGACATACCTGCATATATGCGAAATTATTTTACACCGACGATCAGAGCTATGTACCAAAATCATTAACATATATATTGACGATAAAAAAATGAAAATAACGGTGACGATATTTTTACACTAACGATTTCATTCCCAAATTTAGTTCTCAGAAAAGATCTACCCACGCATTATATATTATATTGAAATTCACAATTCCAAATTCTGGTAGAATTAGCGAGTTTTTTAATTTTTTCATTTTTCTTCTTTTCTCAAAGTTATTTTCACAATAATCAAGATACGTATTTCCGTTAAAAGGAACTTTATGACTTTTCATAAGACACCCTGCTGTACACTTGAGAGGTATAAGTGACTAATTCCACCTCACTGTTCGATTGGCACGTTGGAGGAATAACTGAACGTAATAGACTGGTGGTCAGTGATCAGTGATCAGCGGTTAGTGGTTACAGTGGTCGATTGTGAGATGATCGGTAATCGGTATTAACTGACTATGATCGTAGGTAGTGCATGTAATATAAAATCGATCTAGTATATATATATATAGGAGGTAAAGTCGCGATTTATAAGAACAGAATAATAGATGAAGAAATCCTCCCTAGATTGTACAAAAAAAAAAAAAAAAAAGAAGAAAATGATGATGATGAATATTTGATCGCTGCTGCAGACCGGAAACGAAAGAAAGAAAGAAAGAAAGAAAGAAACAAAGCAAAAATAAATTTTGACAATGCCGAGGATCAATATAGTTGTTTTTTTTTTTTTTGTGCTGCACCATCGTAAAACGTTAAGGAAAAAAACGATTATTATTGAATTCTATCATCGCTGCAAATGAGAATCGGCGGCGCATTACTGCATATATATCTTTTTACTAATACGTATAAGAGACGGGATTTTGTCTGATACGTTGAAGAGGGACCAGTTTTTACTTGAAAACTCGTTGAATCTTAACTCCTTTGCGATTTTTCTTTATCTAAAGATCGATGTCCAGTTCTCTGACTTCTGGATGATCACAAAGAGTACTTTGACAAAGGTTTGTCGTTTATTGTTTGTCGTATAGTCAGGTAGGAGGATACCAACACATATATAATATATATACATACCTATATCTATATCTATATCTATGGTTCATTCGCTCGACGAAATGACAGGTGTGCCACGTTCCTGTTATAATCAAACTATACAATACAGGATGCGTCGTCGCGTGACTCTTTATAAAACCAATCAGGTTCTCATCTACCATTGTTATTATCGCTGTCATTATCATCACCTGAACGGATCATCAACCTTTTCGAAATGAAAAAAAAAATTCTCAAACACTTACTAAACCCTATTACTAAAGAAAAGAGGGGGGGGGGGGGGGGGGGGGGGGGATTTGAAGTTACGAATTTTCAGAAACGTTCAACTCAATTTCGCCCTTTTTCTCATCTTTAGAGCCTTCGTAATTTTCGAACCTCTGGTATTCTTAGTTTTTCTATATTATATATATATAAATGAACGATTCTTATACACGTTTTGAAATTTCATTCATGAGCTGTAACCATTAGTCTGAAGAATCGTTCTTCATTCAACTTAAGAATTGTTTATTCAAATGAAAATTCAATAGGGACTAATCGAAGGTAGTCAAATAGAGGAGTCGAGAAACGATGTTAGAGAGAGTCTGAAAGCTGAATTGATAATTAGCATTAGCATTATACATATTGTGGTCTCCATAATGCGATATATATGTATATATTATATACATATATGTATAGTATGTATAGTTTTATTCTATTCGGATTAGTACACGTCGTTATAGACTCTCAGCAGGGCCTTCGGACACATACGACTCTTATAGCATTAAAAGAGATGATAGAAATCGATTTGTCAGAACCATTAGGAAAACGGTTGCTGGGCAAGGATTACTTTGCCCGATCTTGATAACACAAAAGCCTGCAGACTGAACTAACATTACTATACATATACATCGTTGACTGACTCTCGTTGATATGCCGCTGCAGTAGCCCAATAAAAGATGAATCTCTATACATTATATACGAGGTAATTTACAGTCTTAAATCTATTGCCTAAGATCTCGTAACTATGGTATTGTTTTATCATTTGAATAAAATCTAACAGGTGATTTGACGCAAGTTACATTATTCACTATTGCGTCACTTACTGATCAATTTCTCAATTATAATTTCTATTGTAAAAAATTAGTCATTAAAATTTGATTTTTCCCATGTTCAGTGCATATCATCGGAAACAAACGGAATCAGAGATAAGTATGTACGTACGTACACGTATACCCACGTCGGAGACGATAACCGCATTTCAGAAGCGAAAGCAGAAAGCAGAAAGCAGAAAGAGAAACAGAAGCAGAAACGTCGTCCATGGGACAGCAAGACCACCAGGCCACATTAACAAACAATGGGATCTGCTCTCTTACTCTATTCTACACACAAAGTTTGCAAAACAAATGATAAGATTCGCTGAGAAAAGAAGAGAAGAGACGAGACCGTGTAACGGACAGATGGACAGTGGAGAATCCAACATCTGGGGAAGGGGGAAGGATTCCATGAGAAATCACATCCAGCGTGAATAAGAATGAAAATAAAAATAAAAATAAAATAAAAACACGAGAAGCGGATACTTTGAAGTGTTCTTTAATTTTATTAAAGAGAAACTAGATCTGGGTTTCAGGATTGAGACGGATCTTTAAATTGTTAGACACGAGGGTGTAGCTTAGGTCGTAAAATTGGAAAGAATCAATTTAGTACTACCGGTCAGAAATAAGGTCTGACATATTATAGATCGCGTCCTTTAGGTAGAGATGTTTTATACTATAATAAAATCGCTTGACATCTTGATGAATTTAATCGTGTTCTAAAAAAAAATAAAATAAAAAAAAAAATGAAAAAATGAAAAAGGATCACAACACTGTAAGGAATTTTTATACTTGTATGAAAATAATAATTATATCTTACGATAAATCTAATTATTTATTCGATGGTAATTACGGGGAGGCACGCGAGGCTGGTGTAACACGGTACCACCACCAGATGCCTCGACGCAAAAAGTAATTATACAAAAAAAAAAAAAAACAAGCAAAACAAGAAAAAGAAAGAAAAAAAAAAAAGAAAAAGAAACTATCCACACATGGCCAAGAGCAAATTCTATGATGTAACGGCTAGTATTTTATACAGATAATTGTACGAGGCTGTATAAGTGAGGCTGATATAGAGTCCAATTTTCTCTCTGTATATTTAAAATCGTTTTTAACTATTCTGTAAAAATGTTTGAGAATTAAATTCAGTTAAAGAAACGAATGAAATTTTTTTATTATTTTTTTTTAAACGAAATAATATGAAATAAATAAATTAATGAGAAAGTTAACGTGGAATAGAACGTACGTAGAGCATCGACCACGTGGGGTTCCCGCATAGAAGCATATATGCGTCTGGCCCCTTCATTAGAATAATTATGCGCCGGGTGATGATTAAGTGTTTTAGCAGATGGTATCACTGTACTTGTTTTTTTTTTTTTTATCATATACAGGGTTAAGAGATCCTAGAGAAGAAGAAGAAGAAGAAGAAGAAGAAGAACACGGACGTTAATTCTAACTCTTTATTTATTTCTCACGCAAATTATTACCCTGACCCTATAACGTACGGGTCAATAAAGGTCAACGCAAAAGGCTTATCCCACTGTCTCACACACACACACGCATTTTCATGCAATATATATATATATATACTTCTTAATTTTAAAAGTCCTAAACGGTAAAAATTCATTCCGAAATTTGAATATTACTGAATCACAATTTTTCCCGAAAGTCCACATAGCCGATATAAAAAAAAAAAAAAAAAAAAAAAAAAAAAAAAAAAAAAAACTTCATTTCGCTAACACTTCGTTCTTCTGGTTAGAAAAGAATAAAAAAAAGATAATAATTTTCTGAAAAAATTGAAGTAGTATATAATCTGGTGGTATTGATGAACAAACGTACCGCGTGCTCTACCGCCCGGTAGGAGAGACTTTTGTCTTGGACATGAATAGTAATTCACTAACTGAACACAGTTTTTCGTTATTTTTTAAACTAACTCTGTACTACTATATTCCATACTGTATACATATATTTATAAATATAACCAGCTAGTATAGCGTATTATACCAACCAACTTACGAGACACAAGACAAGCTGAAGACACGAGACATACTCGTTGTGTTTTATGCTGATAGGAATAACTTGGTTTTATATATATATATATATATATATTTGGCTTTTATTTTTTATACTCAGGGTAAGGTCGCAGGAGGAAATCTATTCAGGAAAAATCTCGTTCCGCTATTAAGATTCCGAAAAAAATAAAAAAATAAAAAATCGATATAAATCGAATGAATTATTGATTCTGTATTCGCTTGACAATAAATCGATGATTTGAAATTTTAAACTATAGAAAGACAGAGATCGAAAAATACGATATACATCTGTATAATAAAATCGAACTGTTATATAGGAACCAATAAAATATCTTATGTATAAATGAATTCCCCATGAATAATTGAATACAATTGAAAGTATACATCGGTGGCAGTTCAGGCGGTTCGAAACTTTATTACGTACACGTATGTACGTACGTACATAATATATATATATATCTATATATATTTTGTTGATTAAGAAAAATTTGACATTTTAATATAGAATTTTTGTCCCTGATTTCTCACGTTATTTTTTTTTTTTTTTTTTCGAAATATATATTAGGATATTTTTCTTCTCACGTCAGGGGATAAAGAAAACGTTGAGAAACGTTGTTTTTTTTTTTCTATTTATTTTTTGGTTCAAGGCAAAGCTGTCAAGGGATCGTCTTACTAATTTGAGCGTAAGGCGTGCAACGAGAGAACTTTTAATCTCACTCAAAAATCTTTGACACCTTCAGTCGTCGCCGTGACGGTAGCCTTCGGCGGTCGAGTTCAAAGAATATATATATATATATATATATATATATATATTTACAAAATATATAAGTATACCTACGTGGCTTGAATATTTTCAAAAATTTTCAAGCATATATATATAAAAAAAAAAACAAAAAGAAAAAGAAAATGAATTCATAGATAGGGTAAGAGAAGAGAAAAAAAAAAAACGTATGATACCATTTTGATAATTCGAAGATTATCACCGGATGACTTATCGCGTCAGATAAATTTACCAATAAATAAAGGCTTATGATAATTATTAAACGAGGGTAAGAGAGAAGATCCGAGGATAAGATTTTTATGTAATCAAAAAATTTTAAATAAGATAAAAAATAAAACGATTAGATTATAGGTATATATATTATATATACACCTACGTCTTGGTGTTAGAGAATATTAAACAAGATTAATTCCTAGCTAGGATTTGGGCGTCTTTTACTCTTCTACCCCGTGATGATATTTAGTAATGTGTGTATTTAGAGGTATGTACGTTCTTTAACAAATGAAATATCGCATTTTCCGTTCGAGTTTATTAAGAGCTTAGATCTCTAACAAGAGAGAATATCTTAGAAACGGACAGTTTTGAGATCATAGATTGTCAAGAAATTCAAGGAATGTTAATTCCAAGTGAAAAATAGTAAGAAATTGAAAAAAATAAAATAAATAAAAATAAATAAAAGACACAAATCAATCAGACACGAGTTAAATCAACGAGATGCAATCTCCTTAACTAAGAGCTTATTACAATATTTTTATACTTATTATATTATCAATTTATTTTATTTTTTTCTTTAATTGCTCGAATTTTTTCTTCTCGAAAAGAAAAAGAAAAAAGAAAAGTAATGATCGAGGTGAGCCCAAGGAAGTATATATATATATGTATGTATAATCGTTGGGTGGTCCATTCGGAGGATGTTCACATTGAGACGTCAACCGAGGACGCGAGATCCTTGGCCGCAAGAGGAGGTAGAGGCGGAGGTCGGAGATAGGCGGTAAGGATGCATTTATTCTCCTGGCACGAGGCCGAGTCACGAACAACCCGGAGGGTTGGAGTTAGTCGACTAGGTCGTTTACCATCAAAACAAACACGGCGAATCAATTACCGAAATATTTGGGTCGTAAAACAAAGAGAGAAAACAAAAAAAAAAAAAATAATGAATAAGGAACGATAAAGAAATTATTATTATATTTTATTTTCTCTCTTTTTTTCTATTTCCTTGATTAACAAAATTGATAAAATTTTCTTAGAAATAATTAAGCTAAGAATTTAACAACGTACAACATACGGTTATATTATTCTTAGAATTATCTCATTTCTGGTATATATACACACACACACACACACCCACATATAATAATAATATATGGGATGTATAATATGTGGAATGAAATCGAGATTCCCTCTGAATGCGTAGAATTCAATTATGTAGGTATATACTATGTATGTAAGTATATTATAGCACAGTATACGTCTAATGAGAATAAAAGGAATAAAATTCCCGAGGCCTGAGGGATACACGCGGTCTTCTGTGTGCCTGTGCAGCGCACAGTGTGCAGCGTTTGATTTTATCCAGTGTAGAGTTAAGTACAATAATTAGCATAACTTAAATGCCTGTAACCAACCGCATCAAAGAATAATCTGGCTAACGAAATCGATCGATTCAGCGATCGAAGGATATTTGAATTCTCGTTAAATCTTATACGACGTCGAGTCATTTTTATATAACGATAGTTAGGGTATATACTACAAAAATACCAAACGATCAGAGATCTTATGGGATTACTTTCAATTTCCAATTAAATTAACGGAAACAACAAACCACAACGCAAGATCCAAGATTTCAGTTATAAAATCTAAAGAAATTCGGAAAAAAAATTCAAATTACGTATTTTGTTGACGATGATATTCCCAGAGTCTGGAATATCGGGATCCTGAAAAATCAAGATCGAGAATCTTAGATCACTAACAACGGAGATCTCTCTCTCTCTCTCTCTCTCTCTCGTTCGAGTTTCTGCTTAGCATACATGTAGATCAGCAGTTCGAGCTAACATATTCCTTCTTCCTAACCCATCGTAGTGCTGCTGCAGCCAGCCATGCCTTCAGCCTACACAAATCTCGACCTAACTCTCTTATACGTATACATTTTTTATTTTTTATATATACTTATATTCCCGGGCTTATCTCACGGGGAGTAACTAATCTCGTATTTAACCGTAATAAGAAATTCAAAAAATTTATTCACCCAGATAGATGTGGCTAAGCATCAATGAAAATTAACAGATTTTTATCGACTCCTTAAAAATCATATAAATATTTTCTTTTCTCGTTGTTAAATTTGATAATAAATATAAAAAATAAAGCTATAATTTATTTGTCAACTAGCTTAAAAGATGAATATAGCCCTCTTTGGTATTGTATTGTATTGTATGACGTCAGTGGATCTGACCTAGCCAAACGTACTAAGTATAAATACGTGACGGTTTATATCTGTTATAAAAGTAGGTTTGAAAAATGTGATATGATTTACCGCGAGAGATTTGAGAGAAAAAAAAAAGAAAAAATAAAAAAAGATTTAAAAAAAAATAACAGAGATTTAGAGACTATATCTTAATTCCCAGGCATATCTAAGGTCGTGATGGTCGAGAGATGGTGGACCACACGTGAGCGAAGTACCGAACCCTCCTCACATTTATGCTACCATATATATATATATATACACTGAGGTATACAGGTAATACGTGTAAGACACTATATTCGTCGGACATCACGTACGTTAGATACGTACCTATATATACCTAACTTGTAGTACCTGTAACCTGCTTCAGCACTAGGATATTTAACAGTAATAACATACTGCCGATGTATGGTAGTTCTAATGCACCATTACTGGCCCAAGGGGTCGAATAATTATAATAATAATAGAGATTTAGGCATTAATACCAACTCTCGACTCTCCAGACTCGAATCAAGTCATACGATTTTTTTCTCTCCTTTATTATTATTATTATTATTATTATTATTATTTTTGTTTCATTTTTCGACACTTATTCAAGTCTGTTGAACTCGCTACGCGTCTACAAAGTTGATACCGTGTTTCTAAACTGAGTAATTTTCTACCAAATTTATACTTTCACTTCGTAGGTCAGTTTTTCAAAGTTATTTTATTTCTCCATTTTTTTTTTTTTTTTGTTTTTCTTCTCAAATGGACTTGGAATTAATTTCGGACTTTACAAACGAGGTATTCACACGTTACAATTCCCAAGCTAAACGAAGCAATTATAATATCGGGTATACGCAACTGCATTGCGTGTAAAACGTTATAGTACCGCAATGATAATTGTCCCTACAGACTGGAAGTTCAATTAAATGAATAATTCCTTGTTTTTATCAACTCGTACACTACTGTGTAACGCCGCAATAGACTCGTTAAAATAAATTATGTTATTATTAAACCCTCTGCAGCTAGTCGGTCTTGACTTGACGGTTAAATTTCAGTACTTTAACACAGGTCTAATAAGCTAGCACACCCACATTCTGAAAATCGATTTTTTAGGGGTGAATATTTACTTGCTTTTTATTTGCTATTTTTTTGCCAGATTTTTGATTTTTTTGCTCCACCCCTTTAGCCAAAATTCATGGCGCTGCCAACTTGAAAAAAAGCTAGCAGCGCCATTCGAAAAAAATAGAAAGGGGATGAAAAAATTAAAAACAATGGTACCATATTTTTTTGCTTTTTATTTGCTCCACAATGCACCCCTTCTAAATTTTTTTCCATCACCCCCCTGCCCAGAACAGCCACCCCAACCGTAGCCGAAAGCAACTGATTGCTAAAAAATGGGAATTACGAAAAACTAAGTACGCCTGATTTAATTGCTCGCCGATTCCAGTGAGAATCCTACTTGACTTATTTTTTTGCTCAACCCCCTATCAGGAAAAGTCACCCCTACGATCGGAAGCGAGAAAAAACGGTCGTAGAATAGGAATTTCGAAAAACTAAGTACGCCTGATTTAATTGCTCGCCAATTCCAGCGAGAATCCCACTTGACTTATTTTTTTGCTCAACCCCCCATCAGGAAAAGTCACCCCTACGATCGGAAGCGAGAAAAAACGGTCGTAGAATAGGAATTTCGAAAAACTAAGTACGCCTGATTTAATTGCTCGCCAATTCCAGCGAGAATCCCACTTGACTTATTTTTTTGCTCAACCCCCCATCAGGAAAAGTCACCCCTACGATCGGAAGCGAGAAAAAACGGTCGTAGAAGTGAAATTTCAAAAAACTGAGTACGCCTGATTTAATTGCTCGCCAATTCCAGCGAGAATCCCACTTGACTTATTTTTTTGCTCAACCCCCTATCAGGAAAAGTCACCCCTACGATCGGAAGCGAGAAAAAACGGTCGTAGAATAGGAATTTCGAAAAACTAAGTACGCCTGATTCAATTGCTCGCCAATTCCAGCGAGAATCCCACTTGACTTATTTTTTTGCTCAACCCCCCATCAGGAAAAGTCACCCCTACGATCGGAAGCGAGAAAAAACGGTCGTAGAATAGGAATTTCGAAAAACTAAGTACGCCTGATTTAATTGCTCACCGATTCCAGCGAGAATCCCACTTGACTTATTTTTTTGCTCAACCCCCCATCAGGAAAAGTCACCCCTACGATCGGAAGCGAGAAAAAACGGTCGTAGAAGTGAAATTTCAAAAAACTGAGTACGCCTGATTTAATTGCTCGCCAATTCCAGCGAGAATCCCACTTGACTTATTTTTTTGCTCAACCCCCTATCAGGAAAAGTCACCCCTACGATCGGAAGCGAGAAAAAACGGTCGTAGAATAGGAATTTCGAAAAACTAAGTACGCCTGATTCAATTGCTCGCCAATTCCAGCGAGAATCCCACTTGACTTATTTTTTTGCTCAACCCCCCATCAGGAAAAGTCACCCCTACGATCGGAAGCGAGAAAAAACGGTCGTAGAATAGGAATTTCGAAAAACTAAGTACGCCTGATTTAATTGCTCACCGATTCCAGCGAGAATCCCACTTGACTTATTTTTTTGCTCAACCCCCCATCAGGAAAAGTCACCCCTACGATCGGAAGCGAGAAAAAACGGTCGTAGAAGTGAAATTTCAAAAAACTGAGTACGCCTGATTTAATTGCTCGCCAATTCCAGCGAGAATCCCACTTGACTTATTTTTTTGCTCAACCCCCTATCAGGAAAAGTCACCCCTACGATCGGAAGCGAGAAAAAACGGTCGTAGAATAGGAATTTCGAAAAACTAAGTACGCCTGATTTAATTGCTCGCCAATTCCAGCGAGAATCCCACTTGACTTATTTTTTTGCTCAACCCCCCATCAGGAAAAGTCACCCCTACGATCGGAAGCGAGAAAAAACGGTCGTAGAAGTGAAATTTCAAAAAACTGAGTACGCCTGATTTAATTGCTCGCCAATTCCAGCGAGAATCCCACTTGACTTATTTTTTTGCTCAACCCCCTATCAGGAAAAGTCACCCCTACGATCGGAAGCGAGAAAAAACGGTCGTAGAATAGGAATTTCGAAAAACTAAGTACGCCTGATTTAATTGCTCGCCAATTCCAGCGAGAATCCCACTTGACTTATTTTTTTGCTCAACCCCCCATCAGGAAAAGTCACCCCTACGATCGGAAGCGAGAAAAAACGGTCGTAGAAGTGAAATTTCAAAAAACTGAGTACGCCTGATTTAATTGCTCGCCAATTCCAGCGAGAATCCCACTTGACTTATTTTTTTGCTCAACCCCCCATCAGGAAAAGTCACCCCTACGATCGGAAGCGAGAAAAAACGGTCGTAGAATAGGAATTTCGAAAAACTAAGTACGCCTGATTTAATTGCTCGCCAATTCCAGCGAGAATCCCACTTGACTTATTTTTTTGCTCAACCCCCCATCAGGAAAAGTCACCCCTACGATCGGAAGCGAGAAAAAACGGTCGTAGAAGTGAAATTTCAAAAAACTGAGTACGCCTGATTTAATTGCTCGCCAATTCCAGCGAGAATCCCACTTGACTTATTTTTTTGCTCAACCCCCTATCAGGAAAAGTCACCCCTACGATCGGAAGCGAGAAAAAACGGTCGTAGAATAGGAATTTCGAAAAACTAAGTACGCCTGATTTAATTGCTCGCCAATTCCAGCGAGAATCCCACTTGACTTATTTTTTTGCTCAACCCCCCATCAGGAAAAGTCACCCCTACGATCGGAAGCGAGAAAAAACGGTCGTAGAATAGGAATTTCGAAAAACTAAGTACGCCTGATTTAATTGCTCGCCAATTCCAGCGAGAATCCCACTTGACTTATTTTTTTGCTCAACCCCCCATCAGGAAAAGTCACCCCTACCATCGGAAGCGAGAAAAAACGGTCGTAGAATAGGAATTTCGAAAAACTAAGTACGCCTGATTTAATTGCTCGCCAATTCCAGCGAGAATCCCACTTGACTTATTTTTTTGCTCAACCCCCCCATCAGGAAAAGTCACCCCTACGATCGGAAGCGAGAAAAAACGGTCGTAGAAGTGAAATTTCAAAAAACTGAGTACGCCTGATTTAATTGCTCGCCAATTCCAGCGAGAATCCCACTTGACTTATTTTTTTGCTCAACCCCCTATCAGGAAAAGTCACCCCTACGATCGGAAGCGAGAAAAAACGGTCGTAGAATAGGAATTTCGAAAAACTAAGTACGCCTGATTTAATTGCTCGCCAATTCCAGCGAGAATCCCACTTGACTTATTTTTTTGCTCAACCCCCCATCAGGAAAAGTCACCCCTACGATCGGAAGCGAGAAAAAACGGTCGTAGAAGTGAAATTTCAAAAAACTGAGTACGCCTGATTTAATTGCTCGCCAATTCCAGCGAGAATCCCACTTGACTTATTTTTTTGCTCAACCCCCTATCAGGAAAAGTCACCCCTACGATCGGAAGCGAGAAAAAACGGTCGTAGAATAGGAATTTCGAAAAACTAAGTACGCCTGATTTAATTGCTCGCCAATTCCAGCGAGAATCCCACTTGACTTATTTTTTTGCTCAACCCCCCATCAGGAAAAGTCACCCCTACGATCGGAAGCGAGAAAAAACGGTCGTAGAAGTGAAATTTCAAGAAACTGAGTACGCCTGATTTAATTGCTCGCCAATTCCAGCGAGAATCCCACTTGACTTATTTTTTTGCTCAACCCCCTATCAGGAAAAGTCACCCCTACGATCGGAAGCGAGAAAAAACGGTCGTAGAATAGGAATTTCGAAAAACTAAGTACGCCTGATTTAATTGCTCGCCAATTCCAGCGAGAATCCCACTTGACTTATTTTTTTGCTCAACCCCCCATCAGGAAAAGTCACCCCTACGATCGGAAGCGAGAAAAAACGGTCGTAGAATAGGAATTTCGAAAAACTAAGTACGCCTGATTTAATTGCTCGCCAATTCCAGCGAGAATCCCACTTGACTTATTTTTTTGCTCAACCCCCCATCAGGAAAAGTCACCCCTACGATCGGAAGCGAGAAAAAACGGTCGTAGAAGTGAAATTTCAAAAAACTGAGTACGCCTGATTTAATTGCTCGCCAATTCCAGCGAGAATCCCACTTGACTTATTTTTTTGCTTAACCCCCCATCAGGAAAAGTCACCCCTACGATCGGAAGCGAGAAAAAACGGTCGTAGAATAGGAATTTCGAAAAACTAAGTACGCCTGATTTAATTGCTCACCGATTCCAGCGAGAATCCCACTTGACTTATTTTTTTGCTCAACCCCCCATCAGGAAAAGTCACCCCTACGATCGGAAGCGAGAAAAAACGGTCGTAGAATAGGAATTTCAAAAAACTGAGTACGCCTGATTTAATTGCTCGGCAATTCCAGCGAGAATCCCACTTTTTTATCCCGAATATTTTTGCTTAACCCCCTGTCCGGAAAAGTCACCCCTACGGTTGGAGGCGAGAAAACAAAAAAATCACGTGTGTTGATGAATCTAAAACATACAAAATTCCACAATATTAAAACTCGGGCAACTGCAGCAGTCGACGTAAACCATATTCTTCCGTTTTAAGTATTAGTTATGGCAAGGATACTCGTAGTGCCACCTCGAAATTCGTGAATTACAATTAAAACTGAAAGTTTTTCGATACGCCACTTTATTCATAAGGAGTAAAGAAAACTGAGGCAAAACGGGACTGATGAGTCCAAATAAATGTTTATTTAAATATTTCTCAACATTTATTCAAATATTAGGAAGCATCCAATTACTCGAATTATACATTTTACAATATTCACAAGACATGAGTTCAGCAATACGTCACCAATCAGTAATTCAAAGATGACAACCCCCCAGGCAGCAAAATCATATCACTCTGATATTACAGATACGTCACTTAGTTTCTTCCTATATTACTACTACATCACCGGGACTGTTACATAAACCAAAACTAACATAAACTTTGGTATGTACCAGCAATTTCACAGTGTGATATCGCGGTAACGTAAATATGCTAAGTTTGCTGCCTGAGAAGCTATCAAGATATCGTAATTTGCGCATGCTAAAACTTTCATCCCCTGAATCTTATATTTTTATTGATGAGCAATATATCGACGACTGAGAAACTATTATCAGAGTCCTGGTAATCGAAATCGAAAATTATCTACAAATATTTTTCACTGATTTTAAATACGCTCAAAACCATTCATAGAAGTATTTCAACCAAAATTTCAAGATTAAAAATGACGTAAGTTAGCAAACAAGGTACAATGCTATGTGTCGAAAAACCGAAAACAGACGGTAGCACAGGAAACCGTGAAATAGGATGAAAGGTTGCCAGAACATAATCGAACGATATTAAATTTATGGAAATATCGATCAATTAAAAATAATTGTATTCAACTGAATTATTCGGTATTCTATCGGTGCGAAACTCAACCAAACACATGAATCCATTCAAACGGTGAATCCATCTGATTTAGAAAAAAGTGTACTACGACTTATTGAATATTAATCATTACTAATCGATTCTAAAATTGAGCGGTAGAAGGTCGACGTCTCACCTTCGGTACGCAGCAATTAAAGGCTCACAAATACCTGACTTTCTACAACGAAACAATAAAACGGGCGACAAGTGTTGCAGTTTCTGTCGCAATTATCCTTGCTGATATCCGCAGAAGGGCTGAAGTCATCGATAGTGGAGGGACGTGAAGTTCTTCCTGATAGCGCCTCCCAGAGTTTTGGCCTGATGTAGGTAGGTAGCTATGGTGATGCTATATGGGCTCAGTGAGGTGGTGGTATGTCAATATGGAAGGTGGCGGAAAGAATGTTGTTTGTTTTTTTGAGTCCGTGAATTTATATCGGACGATAATCATGTTCGACGAAACCCAAAACTCCCTAGTTCTTCACGATGTAGTCCGTTGTGAAGTCCCGAGGCATTTAACGGAGTCTGGTTTATGAATTTCGATATGAATCGTCGCCAGCCCGCACTTTTCACCGTTTATTGTGTTGTCGCAACTCGCTGCAATTGTGGATCACCATCGATAACGTCCTCCACTTCGATGTTGACGTAACGAAACGTAGCGGGATCCAAATTCGTCGGGTAGTGTCTACACGCCTGTGTTCCACACTAGGTCTTTTATGAAGTTTTGAGGCATTTAACGAGAGTCTGGTTCATGAATCTCGATATGAACCACCACCTTACGGAACTTTTCACCGTTTATTGTGTTGTCGCAACTCGCTGCAATTGTGGATCACCATCGATAACGTCCTCCACTTCGATGTTGACGTAACGAAACGTAGCGGGATCCAAATTCGTCGGGTAGTGTCTACACGCCTACTAGTGTTCCACAATAGGTCTTTTATGAAGTTTTGAGGCATTTAACGAGAGTCTGGTTCATGAATCTCGATATGAATCACCACCTTACGGAACTTTTCACCTTTTATTGTGTTGTCGCAACTCGCCACAATTGTGGATCACTGTTGATAATGTTCTCCACTTCGATATGAATGTCACGGAACGTAGTACATTCAAGCAAGTCCGTGAAATGCCTCTATTCATAATGGATCTTTGGCCACTAGTTCTGGATGAACCACGATGGAAGCTACCAGGTTAGAATTCATCGGATTATCCCTCGATGTCCGGGAAGTGATGACGAACGTGTTATATGAAGAAAGTATAGATAACTCGAATTGAAAACCGAACTTAACAATACTATACAGTAACCTACGGAATATTTTCTGATATTTCGTGTACAAAATCGAAAATTCTGATTTAGGTTATTCTGATCCGAAGAGGGAAATCTTTGGATGAGCCAACGCGCAGGTTGGGGTGCCATATTTTTTTGAATATTTGATAAGGACTCATAAGAAGAACCCTAGAGTCGTTTATTTGCCAATTCAATATTTCAATAGATATCAACCTTTCAACATTATTAATTTCGTTCGAATGTTTAAAATATTATTATCTTACAAATATTGAGAAATATCATCCCATTTGTGTATTTCAAGAGGATACTCTGGTCTAGAACCCTTCAAAAGTCGATTCTTAATTGTTTTAGAATTATTGAAATGCATAAATGTAATTATATTAACTAAAATCTGAACGGCGAAATCATTGGATGTTCACATCCCCCGATCGGGGTTAACATATCGATACCCACGTTCTAATATGTCGTGAGCCACAAAATTTGAGAAATTGACTTTTTTTTTTAAATGCAATGATAATAATGTTTCGCAGCTTATGTGTCAGCTTTAGCGGTCAAATCGATAATTTGCTATTTATAAATAAATATTTCAATTTATTAGAACGTGAGTATCGATATATCGTCTTTTTTGAAGCGAAATTTCTTTAGTCACGTCTTGCACTTTCAAAGTACAGTAAGTTAAGACCGTTGTAAGCCAGATGCTATGTATACCTTATATAAATGTCTGCATATTCATAATACATTTTTACGTTATATACAGCGTGTCTCCAAACTCGTGACGGATATTTTACAGGTTAAATCTTGATCAAAAATGAGATCAAAATTTCCTCAGTCAACTTTTCCCGAAATGCATAGGTTTCCCGCTATAATTATTTAGACCAGTCGATTTCGCGCGGCGTGTATATTCATCTGCCATGTTACAACCCCGTCCGCGCCCTGGATGACGACGGCAGCGAGAAATTCTGCTATATTCAATTATAGAGGGATAAGAGTGTGAAATTTTTCAACTGATGAATTTTAGTGATTTATCTAGGGTGAATTTATGCATTTAGCACCTCAATTCACTGAACTTATCGGGAGAATTTTTTTCCGGGGCATGCCAAAATTAATGTGCTGAACATGGCACGCCGCTTACGGTCATAACGGGTCAATATAACAATATTCGTAACAACATGCATTAGTGAAAGACAACGAAATTGTTTTTCACGTGAATTTGAAAGAATTTCTTGTGAAATAATATTTTTCGTTGTAGTGGGCGTAAAATCCGATTTTACAACTTGTTTTGCTTGGATGAAATCGAATTTTACGCCGACTACATCGAAAAATATCGTTCGTAACACGGGCGTAAGATTTTATACCCTCGTATGATGCCGTAATCACTCGGGCCGGCTTCGCAGACCCTCGTGCACGGCGATCACACGCGGGTATAAAATTTTACGCCCTTGATACGAAATATACTATTACTTCACTCAGTGTGATAATGGACGTTATACGCACGCGAAGCGCGAGTATAACGTCCATTTCCACACCTTAGAAAGTAAAATTTTGTGCAATACTCGACGCAAAAACTTCTTCTGATATCGTGTGATTGCAACCCTCGCCTTCGGTTCGTGCTGCAACCTCACACTCGTCAGAAAAAGTTTTACCGCTGTCGCATCGTATTGTACTATTATAATCATTTATCGACGTTACTGAAGCACAAGGGAGAGTTGAAACTACCCAGACAACACCAAAACAAAAGTAGTCTTCAAGACGTCATATGGACGTCAAATGCGTCGATTTCTGACGTCTTAAAGACGTTTTAATTGTTAAGACGTCTTTAAGACGTCAGAAATCGACGCATGTGACGTCCATATGACGTCTTGAGGACCACTTTTACTTTTGTGTTGTCTGGGTACTACACTCAGCCAAACAATTAACGGCGCACCTGGAACTTTGCGGAAAGTGCATAGCTTTCCCAACTCTGTAACTCAGAGGAAATCGTTTAAAAAAATCCGAAAAAGAAACTGGAAGCTTGAAACTTTTTCTTCAAGATGGTTTTTGGATGGCTTGTGTACGATCATTTTTCATGATGGGGGTTCGAGCGCAAAGCTGTGAAACGCAGAGAAGGAACAGTTATTCAAAGTTCTCTGGGGTGCAACAAAAAAATTGCAGAAACTTTTCACGATACAGGTTTTGAGACGTGGAGTTTCCCGGTTAAAGTGCTTCTTCAAAATTTCTTTCCGATTGTTTCTCACTGAGTTATCGAATTTTGATCGAAGTCGTTCGTACGACTGGACGAGTGGGTTTATACACTTTGCGTGACTAATGCCATAATGTCGTTAGCGTAAAAAAAAAATTATTTTTGCAGATTTTTGCCCAAAAGATGTTATATTGCATTGAATAGTACTTTATGGCATGAGTCACGCGACTTATAACTTGGTGAGGAATAATTTAAAATATATTTTGTTACCACCCCACAGAGAACTTTGAAATTTTTTTTTTTCTCTCCGCGTTTCACAGCTCTGCGTTCAAACGTATGCCACGAGGAGAAAAATGATCATTTACGGGATATCAAAAAACTATACTGAAAAAGGAGTCTCAATCTTATTACATGTTGAACTTGTCCCAACGTCATCGTCGTTCGGCACAGAATTTTAGCGACTGTATTCAAAATATTTTTAATGGGCGGAATTTTGATATTTCAAATCCAAAAAAAATTTAAAAATTTAGGGAAATTAAAACTGTAATCATCAACATCATTTTGGAGCATTTTTCTCGACAGTTATTGATAAAAACATTTGATGAATCCTACAGCATCGAACTGGTGAAATGATGCAACACTGTATTATCAATATTTATTTTTCTATTGTATTATGAGTCCTTTATTTCTCAATCTTTCGAGAAAGACAAAAGCAGTTCGCAGCTGAATGCAACTGATGCAGTCAGTCTTCGTTGTGAAGTTATTAAAAGTAGTCGCGTTTATATAAAGTGCTGTTATAACTAATAGAAATGGTGTTAGGGCGTGGAAGACCGCGTAAGATCGACTCAGACTCGATTATCGAAGCGGTCTTGAATCACAAGGAAGACGTGCTTCTTTCGCCGAGTGGTATAGTGTCGAAGCAGAATGATGTGTGGTGTATAATATCACAGGAATTGGGGAATGCGATTTTGCCGAATTCGTTATATACTTTTGTTACGTGCAATACTTACGGCGTGAGAGATAGACTCACGAATCGCCTCAGTGTTACCGTGAACGACAGTGTGTCGTTAGAAAATAGCGACCTTCAAGTGACAAATCAGTCAAATCACTCGGTAGCGTCTGTCGAAGGTGAAGCTGGTACCCTGCAATTTTATATATTTTTAACCAAAACTGAATTTGACGAACTACTCATAAACAAAACATACAAACGTACCGGCTCAAGCCAGCTCAAACCGTATCTACGGTCTTGTACAGTTCTGCAATCAGGGAAATGGCAAGAGATTCTTAGTGAGAAAATTTGGGATGCTACACGTCTAAAATGCGGATTTAATTTTAAAAATCACCACATCGCCAACAGCTGCAGGTCTGGTTCGATGAATGGGCAATGTAAGTGCGGCTCCACTCTTCGATGCGAGATAATCGATTCACAGGAAGAAGACATTCGTATAAAATGCACTGTGAACCAAGGCGATAACACTTGCGGTAAAAGGTACCTTAGGGCACCCGTTAGGAAAGCTGTTGCTGCAGAGCTCCAGGGAAAATCCGTCAGTGTATATCGCGCTGAAAAAGCAAAAGAATTAATGCACCCGGGTGACCCTGAACCACCGCATTTAAGGAGTTCAAACGTATTAAATACGGCGAAAAATGAATATGCGGCTTCTATGCATTTAGATCGCGATCCAGTTTTGGCATTAGCGAAAATGCAATTAGCCTCTCATAAGAACATGATTCATCATTTATCGTTGAATCCATTTTCCGTCTATTACTGGACGAATCATCAAAAGCACGCATACAGGAACTATGCACGAGATCAACCTGCTTGTATAGCTATTGATGCCACAGGAAGTATTGTGAAGAAGGTAACAAGGTGTGACGGTAAAACTAAGTCCAGTCACATATTCTTGTACGAATGCGTCGTTCGTTGCGATTCGCGTGGACAGTTCTCTGTCGCACAAATGTTGACTGAAAGTCATAAAACTACTTCGATACAAGCATGGCTGATGGAGTGGATAACCTCAGGTATGATTCCAAATACTCACTGCCACTTGCAATTACTCATGTTTACCTCGTAATTTCGGACGCATACGTCCTCATCATTTTAGTACGTGATGAATTGAATGCATCTGCAAAACATTTATCAATAAATTGCACTGTGTTCAATCTATAGAAACTTACTTCTCAATATTAAAATGTACGTACCTGATTTTCTTGAATATTTCATAACGTTTGTAATTGGAAACCTTACGAACAAATAATGGTATAATCATTTATACTTTGAGTAGATTCACTGGAATGACTTTTCTAGGTGCACCTTGTCCCAAAGAAGTTGTCTGTGATTCCGCCAAAGCATTGCTAACAGCCTCCATTCGTACGTTTACATCGTATTCGACCATTGACGAATATGCGGATGCATTTTCTGACGAGTCTGTACCTAGCTGCTGGATCCGCATTGATGTTGCGCATTTTATCCACATGTACGTCAGATTTTTGAAAGGCGCGAATCGACGAATACAGACCTTCTTCCTAGCATCATTGGGTCAGTTAATCCAATCTCGTTCAGTTGAAGATGCTGCGGAATTATTAAAATCTATTTTAATAGTTGCTCGAAGCGAGACAGAGGGTAATTTCGTGACTGGTCAGATCACACCTTGCGAAGAACACAAGGAACGGCTTAAAAACCGCATAACCGTCGAAAACCCTGACCTGGAAAACTTTGACAACGGTGTAGAAAATCGCGATAGTATTGATGAAGATCGTGATAGTACCGATGAAGATACACATTGCAACAGTTGGTCGTCATGGGCCAAAAATATTGATAACGAGGTGAAAACATTGGTATCAGATGGTGACGGTAACCGTGATAATGCGCATTTCATACCTGAACTCGCCGATCGTCTAGTCAAAGATGCCAAGTGGCTACCGTTATGGTCCTGCGCGTTCAGGGATAGGTATGGCTATGGTCGCGTATCTGCATCCAGTGCCTCGGTCGAAAGTGATTTCAACCAGATAAAAAATCGACTGCTCAGAAATTGCAACAAACCGATGCGAGTAGACGATTTCGTGCAAAAGCATCTGGACTATATTAACGGACGAATCAAAATTGCTGAAGCTCAGTCGCTGGGGGTCTTGACCACAGTGGCTGAAGATGAACCTGCACAGACATCAATCATAGAACATGAACCGACATTTCCCTCCAACATTGATTGCGTACTGACACCGATTATAGATAAACCAATGTCCACGCCTTCGTCAACACCGATTATACACGAAGAAAAACTGTGCAGTAAGTTTTATATACTCATATTCAGAAAGATATTCTCATCAGTGAATATCACTAAAATTGTCGAAAGTGTTTCTTCGTTGAGCTTGATTGAAAAGCTGGTATATTTCGACAGTAAAATGAGGCTGTCCTTCTCATCTCTCAGAAATCCTGTAAAATTCACTTACTTTTCAGCACTCATTACAGAATATCTTTTCCCGTATAGATACACCTATATTCGTGCATTCGTCACCTTCTTCGTGTCCAGCGTGCATCAACGGTGATGAGCCTACAGGAGCTCATGTTTGTGTCGTTTGCCAGACACCAGTACACGCTTTCGATTTGTGCTCCGTAGCCTGTGAGAATAACACAGAAGGATACGGTCAGAAACGTGTATGTGTGTCGTGTAATAAATTACCAAATCTGCCAAGTGCTCTCGCGTCCCAAGAAATCGAGAATTGGCGAGGGCTGGCACTAACAAAACCCAAAAAAAATAAGAAGACATCAAAATACCTGCAGAAAAGTTTCAGCAAGCATGAGTTCATCTTACACGCTAAAATAAAGAAATTACCGATTATACGGAATGGCAGCGACATGACTCTGCAATCAGTGAAGATCGGACGTATTCACATTTCGTTGGAAAACACTTGTGCCTTCGATAGTTTGTTTCAAGTCTTCTTAGCAGGAGCGTGCGATCGGCCTCTGTTGAAAGAACACTTGATTATCAGTGCTGAAATCAATTTATTTTCGAAATTAATAATACATGTTCTGGATAAAGGGCTGACAAATTGTGCATATCGCTTGAGAACAGAAATACTAACCGGTATATTCACAACTCCCAGACGCAGTAAGAGTGGTGGTAGTGTCTTACCTTGCCAAGTTACGGTGGCTCATTTGGTTTCTTTGCTATTTCAAGACTCACCTGCCTTGGCAGAACTAACACAGTGCGACAAAGGGTGTGCCCCTAGAAATAAAAAATTCGCTAGGATTCAAATTCTGCATTCTAGATTATTTGAAGCGGATTTCAATAATATCATCGAAAACGACGTACTTCTAACGGCCAGTAATCAATGTGGTACGAAGGGATGCCTGGGTAGAGAGAGTACCGTCGTCACGCAAATAGGTCAGTCTCTGTTTGACATATGGTATTTGTGGCTTTTTATTGGAAATTGATAATCAGAGCAGGGTTATAACAGAAGAAAGTAATGAACTGAAATAATTCTTGATTTTTTCTTTCGTTACTATTTTCACTATGAGTCGGATCATGTCAAGGGGACCCCCCCATTTTCCACTTGATCATGGAATACTTGCTAAAATATATTAATCGAAAGTAGTCATCACTAATAATCATCCTTTAAAATATTTTTTGAAGATTTTGAAATTAACAACAATTTTCGCACTGAGACCGCTCGTCGCTACGTAATATAAAAATATATATTATTTAAACTAATGCCGGACAGTGAAATTTTCTTTCGGAATATGGAGCTTGAATGTATAACGCGTATGACTAAAAAGAAAAATTCGATTATCGTACTGAGAAGTCATTAAAATTTTCATTTGTTTCTTAAAAAGTTAATAAAAAGTATGATAATAAACAAATAAATTTAAAAAAAAATTTTTTATGAAATTATAAATATTTTACTATAAGCTCTGAAAATTTCGTGAAGTTATCTTTAACAGTTTTTTTACAATTGATTTTTTAATCAAAATGTTCAAAAACTATTTTAAGGGATGATTATTAGTGATGACTACTTTCGATTAATATATTTTAGCAAGTATTCCATGATCAAGTGGAAAATGGGGAGTCCACTTGACATGATCTGACTCTATACCATTTACTGTATATTTACTTTTTTTTGCGGCGACAATAGTGTGAGAGACGCGTACACAACCGAGCGATAATCACATCGACAAACGGCCGTCCATAAGCCGCGCGTCATTGGCTGAAATGAAAATAATTATAACGAAAAATCCATGCATTTCCAAAAAAAATCGGCTGAGGAAAGCTCGATCTCATTTTTGATCAAGATTTACCCTGTGAAATATCCTTCGCGAACTCTGTGACACCCTGTATATTGATGAATTGACAAAAACTAAGAACATTTATAATATTTTTCAATGTGTGGCTCTACCCGAATTTGTCTGTTCGGTTTTCGCGTGGACGAATATACATATAATAACTAAAGACAGATGTTCACTACTCTGCTAGTGTATTTAAATAACTCATATATCTGTATTATCTACTTGTTCTTACCATGTTTTGTTCACAGGGAATGTTATTCTGTTCGAGGTGTTCTCGATAGATTCCAAGGCTGACGAGAATGCTATTATCATAGCTCTCATTCCCACACAGATCAACGTGCCATCAGTTGATGATGTTTATCATTTAATAGGGGTGGTACATTTCGAACCGCCCGCTGTACTAACATGTACTACGCGAAGTACCTCTTCTGTCCCCGTTCAACTCGGGCACTATACGGCAATTTGTCGACGACGTGATGGCAAGTGGGTACAGTACGATGGCCTGAAAAAAATAGACGAGTCTGTGGACCAGTTTACATCTGTAACTCCCCATATAATTGCATACGCCCGTTAAATTACTTATACTTCACCCATACAGGAGGTTTATCAAATACCATATCATGACATTTATAAGATTCATTTCATGCTATAACTTGTCAAACCTTATTTACAATTTTTTTAAGATATACTGTATCAAAATAGTTTGTCATTAGCATTCACTGCATAAAATAAAAACCGTCCATCTCAGAGGGGTCATGTCAGTGCACCGTACGAACAATCAGAAGACTCGCTAAATATAAATATAAATATAAATATAAATATAAATATAAATATAAATATAAATATAAATATGAATATGAATATGAATATAAATATCCTATTATACTCAAATATGATATTATCGCTCAAATTTTCTACAATATTCACTACGTTTCCCAGGCTGTGATATATTGTGTCAGTTAATTTTGTTAATTAAAAAAAAAAAATCATTTTCGATATTAAGGTGGTTGTTCCCCTACAGTCCCACCAAACGTGGGTTTCAGACAAGATTTTGAATACTTCTTGATGGGGAAAAAATCTCAAAAAAATCAAGCATGTAGGAGATCCTCGGGAGATTGATTTTGCATAATAATAATTCAAAAAAGTTATTAACAAATCGATGGAAAAAAAAACTGTTCAAGAAATTAGCCGGTGACCCAACTTTTTTTTCAGGTGAAAATGATTTATCAATTTTACTGAATACGTATGAATTTTTTGAGAATTTTGGTAAATTTTTGAAAATTGCGTTTTTTCATACCTGACATTGGAATAAAATTTTTTTTCAGAGTTTTACGTGAAAAAAAAAACAAAAAAAAAATTTTTTTACGTGTTATTTATATGGAAAAACGGAAAATCGTTGAGCGTCGCGTAGAGTTGAGATATCGAGCTGCGCTTTGAGGAGACTTTGTTCTATACCTGAACGAAACTTTTGAGATGATAAGACAAAAAAAAATTTTTTTTTTCGCCACCCTAATATACAGTGATCTATATCTATGTTCGTGCTAGCGCCAGTTCGCCGCTACACGTGGGTCGCGTCGAATTCACTTCGAACAGAATATAGGTAAAATGTTACAACGCTGTAAATGGCGGTCCTTTAGTCTATCGACGGTGGTGTTTATATTATCCTACGCATTGTGAAGCACTACCTATCCTTGTCTCGTAACTTGGCAACAACACCACTATTGGAGAAGATAGGGATAAACAGTCCAGTAGTATATGGTCTAAGGTCAGCGCCTCACAAAATTCATGCAACCTCATCCGTTTCGAAGATTTATCATATAATTATCTACATTATTATCATGCAAAAATAAAAGTACTAACCATCGGATATTCGGATGTATGTTGAGAAAACACTATTCAATTGCTGGTCGGCATACATGACAGAATATTTTTCTCCGTGTATGTAGTAGGATGATTGACAAAAAAAAAAAAATATTTTTTGTTTCTCACTAATAGGCTCAAAAGTTCAATTTAGGTATAAGAATATGCCTGCCGCAATATGAGCTCTTAAGGCCCATCCCTAGTCGCCCATCTTCTTTTGATACAATGTCACACATTTCGATTATTATCCCAGCCCAGGCGAATTTAAATTCAACACCGAGCACATACGTCCAAAAAAATGTTCGTTTCATGCGAAAATAGAGTCTACAGATGGTTTTTACATTTTTCGAATTTGATTGTCGACTGGATTGACCTCGGAGGCTGGCTATTCGGTCCAGATCCGAGGGTCTCGAGAAATTTACGTCACAATAGGTATACAAAATTACAGCACTTACTTCCGAGACAAGGGCAGATTTTGATGAATCCTGTTCACACAAGTCACATAACACACAAAGATTTCTGTAGACAAACCCGATTTTCCTTCTCACATCCTTCTATTTCCTCTTCTTGTTTTTCTTCTTTTTCTTCCTGTTTTCTTCTGCCACTTTCTTTGGCCGTTGTAATATTGCAATACAATAACTGAGCACTAGTACAAAACGGCGGCGGAAAAGAACTGAAGACGAAAGAGTCGGCCGGCACCCGGGGAATCCCAAGTAATATGTCGGGCCGAACGTGGATCTCGGAACATCACGGATCGAACAGAAGCAGTGCGCCAATTGGCTATTGGATTCCGTTCGTAAGCGCGCTACTGTAAGTGTGCGTGTGTACGCTTACCAGCGCCACCAAACTGGGAGTTAAGGCGTTACTGAATTCAAAACTACATGCATGTACACGGCTACAAGTGGCTATAACTATGCTTGCGAGGTCATCATTAGATCCTTTAATGGGTTATAAGTTTATAACCCTATCGGGTAAGTAGCCTAATATGCTTGTGAAGTCAAGTCGATTCCTTAAATGACTTATCGCCCTTGGTGATTGTGTAGTACACATGGTCGGAGATCGTCGGTCCTGCGACCATAGAAGTTGAAGAGAAAGTATACTCTAGCTTGAGAACCACCCAAGAACCTGAGCGGTGTTCATGAAAACTACTCAAGTTGGCTTGAAGTATAGTCTTGTAAGTAGAGATAACTGGGCAACGATACATCGAATCGAAAATTAAAAATAATTAAATTTTTTACTTATACCATGAATTTCTCCAACGATGGAACGATCCGTGCGATTTCAGGCAGACAATTGAAGATACATCCCATGTTATTTCAATGCGGTGTGTCTTCAATTGCCTACCCCCAGGCGCACGAATCGTTCCATCGTTAGAGCAATTCCCAGTATAATGTAATAATGTGTAGGTATACATTTGGAGGATTCCATGCCAACTCGACAAACGTTTATCCCCGACCATTTTGGATTTGGCTGATTTTTTTTTCTCCATTTCAAAATTCATTAAGTGTAATCTACATGATTTTTCAGATTTTTATCTCAATTCATTCTCCGGATATGAATTTCTGAAAAATCTCGTCCCCAAACATGTCAATTGCATACAATTCAGCGAAAAAAATTATATCAACAAAAATAAGGGCATCATGTTCCTCGTCCCGAATTGCATTTTCATTAAGAAATATTAAAAAAATTATTGAAAATAATTTTGATAGGTTTTCTTCTCTTTAAAACAAAAAACAAGATTTTTCTAGAAGTGGTTTTTCTGCCAACTCGACCTACCCTCGGAATTGACTTTTTATTTGGCCTTGATTTTTTTATCTTTTAGTATTCTGAGAAAAAGAGCTCCATGATTTATTTATAATTTTTTTATCAAGCCGTTTACAAAATATAAATTTTTTCAAAATTTTAATGTTTTGTTTCAATGCTCATAACTTTTTCCAAAATGCATTTATTTGAACGTTTTTTCATTTTAAACGACAACAAAAGTAGAACAAAAGTATTTAAGAATAAAAATTAAGAAAAAAAAAAGATTAAATATTTTTTTGTAATTTTGTTTTTCATTTTACATGAGTGATTTTCGTTTGAGCTAGAAATCCCTCTCATGAATTAGGAATCAATTATGGAGCTCTTTTTCACAAAATACAGAGAGATAAAAAAAATCCGAAGGTAGGTTGAGTTAGCATGGAATGCCCCATATGTATGTACAGTCGGGCCTAAAAGTTCTTATAAGTTCTATTACGGCGCTATCATATCATACCCTTTGATGGATAAAATTTTGAGCCTTGGCTTATGCAGATATTTTGACACTATAGATGACAAAGAAGAAAAAAACATCCGTCAACCAAAATTTTAGATTTGATGCACCGTTGCCGAGTTGTTTCTGTTTACAAGAAGAATTACAAAATCGAACTTAACGCGGGTCAAAATTGTCGTATACTAGGATACCCCGGAATATCAACTTCCAGATTGAACTCTTTCTAAGATATACCTATACCATTTTTCAGTAGCTGAAATGCCCCATGTATGGAATCAGCAACTGCCCAGCCCATCACCATCCGGTTCGCAGTGCATTTTTTCACATTTCTCTATACAGCGTGTCCCAGAATTCACGACGAGAAATTAACAGAGTAAATCGTTATCAAAAACGGGATCGAAATTTCCTCAGCCGTTTTTTCCGGAAAGGCTTAGATTTCTCGTTATAATTATTTCAAATCCAGCCAATGATGCAGGGCTTATAAACGGATGTTCGTCGATGTGATTACCGCTCGGTTGTATGCGCGTCTCCCAGCCTATTCTCGCCGCGAAACAAAGTGCACACAACCAAGCGGCGAGCACACCGACAAGCGCCCGTTCTTACATTGCACCTTATTGACTGAAATTGAAATAATTATAACGAGAAATCTAACCATTTCCGGAAAAAACAGTTCAGGAAATTTCGATCCCGTTTTCGCTCAAGATTTACCCTGTGAATTCCTCGTCGCGAATTCTGGGACACCCTGTAGTCAAGTAGGATCCTGAATCATCTATTAGTTACATAGTTATTTCATCTGATTTACCAATACGTTCGGAAAATGTAGTTGAACTTATTTCGAAATATAACCCAGACAACACAAATGTAAAAGTGGTCCTCGCGACGTCATATGGACGCCACATGCGTCGATTTCTGACCTCTTAAAGACGTCCTAACAATTGAAACGTCTTTGAGACTTGAGACGTCTTTGAGACGTCAGAAATCGACGCATTTGACGTCCATATGACGTCTTGAAGACTACTTTTGTTTTTGTGTTGTCTGAGAATGTTAACTTCAATTGAATCACATTTTTCATTCCAAGTCTGCTTTTAAGTAATGGAAGTTTATCATATAAATTCCTGAAATAAAGTTAATTATGTGTGAATAGATACTGTGTTCAACAGTTGACGTCTTGACCAATACCACATGAAACAGTATCGAAGATATCCTCCGAAAGTCCTCCTACAACTCGAACTGCCTTCATAGCAACTTTCCGAGTCGGAGGCAGAAATAAAAAATTTTAAAAAGTGGTATTCTCGTAGGAAATTTAGAGCAATTAAATCAGGCGTACTTTTCGAAATTCCTATTCTACGACCGTTTTTTCTCGCTTCCGATCGTAGGGGTGACTTTTCCTGATGGGGGGTTGAGCAAAAAAATAAGTCAAGTGGGATTCTCGCTGGAATCGGCGAGCAATCAAATCAGGCGTACTTAGTTTTTCGAAATTCCTATTCTACGACCGTTTTTTCTCGCTTCCGATCGTAGGGGTGACTTTTCCTGATGGGGGGTTGAGCAAAAAAATAAGTCAAGTGGGATTCTCGCTGGAATTGGCGAGCAATTAAATCAGGCGTACTCAGTTTTTTGAAATTTCACTTCTACGACCGTTTTTTCTCGCTTCCGATCGTAGGGGTGACTTTTCCTGATGGGGGGTTGAGCAAAAAAATAAGTCAAGTGGGATTCTCGCTGGAATCGGCGAGCAATCAAATCAGGCGTACTTAGTTTTTCGAAATTCCTATTCTACGACCGTTTTTTCTCGCTTCCAATCGTAGGGGTGACTTTTCCTGATGGGGGGTTGAGCAAAAAAATAAGTCAAGTGGGATTCTCGCTGGAATTGGCGAGCAATTAAATCAGGCGTACTTAGTTTTTCGAAATTCCTATTCTACGACCGTTTTTTCTCGCTTCCGATCGTAGGGGTGACTTTTCCTGATAGGGGGTTGAGCAAAAAAATAAGTCAAGTGGGATTCTCGCTGGAATTGGCGAGCAATTAAATCAGGCGTACTCAGTTTTTTGAAATTTCACTTCTACGACCGTTTTTTCTCGCTTCCGATCGTAGGGGTGACTTTTCCTGATGGGGGGTTGAGCAAAAAAATAAGTCAAGTGGGATTCTCGCTGGAATCGGCGAGCAATCAAATCAGGCGTACTTAGTTTTTCGAAATTCCTATTCTACGACCGTTTTTTCTCGCTTCCGATCGTAGGGGTGACTTTTCCTGATGGGGGGTTAAGCAAAAAAATAAGTCAAGTGGGATTCTCGCTGGAATTGGCGAGCAATTAAATCAGGCGTACTCAGTTTTTTGAAATTTCACTTCTACGACCGTTTTTTCTCGCTTCCGATCGTAGGGGTGACTTTTCCTGATGGGGGGTTGAGCAAAAAAATAAGTCAAGTGGGATTCTCGCTGGAATTGGCGAGCAATTAAATCAGGCGTACTCAGTTTTTTTAAATTTCACTTCTACGACCGTTTTTTCTCGCTTCCGATCGTAGGGGTGACTTTTCCTGATGGGGGGTTGAGCAAAAAAATAAGTCAAGTGGGATTCTCGCTGGAATTGGCGAGCAATTAAATCAGGCGTACTTAGTTTTTCGAAATTCCTATTCTACGACCGTTTTTTCTCGCTTCCGATCGTAGGGGTGACTTTTCCTGATGGGGGGTTGAGCAAAAAAATAAGTCAAGTGGGATTCTCGCTGGAATTGGCGAGCAATTAAATCAGGCGTACTTAGTTTTTCGAAATTCCTATTCTACGACCGTTTTTTCTCGCTTCCGATCGTAGGGGTGACTTTTCCTGATAGGGGGTTGAGCAAAAAAATAAGTCAAGTGGGATTCTCGCTGGAATTGGCGAGCAATTAAATCAGGCGTACTCAGTTTTTTGAAATTTCACTTCTACGACCGTTTTTTCTCGCTTCCGATCGTAGGGGTGACTTTTCCTGATGGGGGGGTTGAGCAAAAAAATAAGTCAAGTGGGATTCTCGCTGGAATTGGCGAGCAATTAAATCAGGCGTACTTAGTTTTTCGAAATTCCTATTCTACGACCGTTTTTTCTCGCTTCCGATGGTAGGGGTGACTTTTCCTGATGGGGGGTTGAGCAAAAAAATAAGTCAAGTGGGATTCTCGCTGGAATTGGCGAGCAATTAAATCAGGCGTACTTAGTTTTTCGAAATTCCTATTCTACGACCGTTTTTTCTCGCTTCCGATCGTAGGGGTGACTTTTCCTGATGGGGGGTTGAGCAAAAAAATAAGTCAAGTGGGATTCTCGCTGGAATTGGCGAGCAATTAAATCAGGCGTACTTAGTTTTTCGAAATTCCTATTCTACGACCGTTTTTTCTCGCTTCCGATCGTAGGGGTGACTTTTCCTGATAGGGGGTTGAGCAAAAAAATAAGTCAAGTGGGATTCTCGCTGGAATTGGCGAGCAATTAAATCAGGCGTACTCAATTTTTTGAAATTTCACTTCTACGACCGTTTTTTCTCGCTTCCGATCGTAGGGGTGACTTTTCCTGATGGGGGGTTGAGCAAAAAAATAAGTCAAGTGGGATTCTCGCTGGAATTGGCGAGCAATTAAATCAGGCGTACTTAGTTTTTCGAAATTCCTATTCTACGACCGTTTTTTCTCGCTTCCGATCGTAGGGGTGACTTTTCCTGATAGGGGGTTGAGCAAAAAAATAAGTCAAGTAGGATTCTCACTGGAATCGGCGAGCAATTAAATCAGGCGTACTTAGTTTTTCGTAATTCCCATTTTTTAGCAATCAGTTGCTTTCGGCTACGGTTGGGGTGGCTGTTCTGGGCAGGGGGGTGATGGAAAAAAATTTAGAAGGGGTGCATTGTGGAGCAAATAAAAAGCAAAAAAATATGGTACCATTGTTTTTAATTTTTTCATCCCCTTTCTATTTTTTTTCGAATGGCGCTGCTAGCTTTTTTTCAAGTTGGCAGCGCCATGAATTTTGGCTAAAGGGGTGGAGCAAAAAAATCAAAAATCTGGCAAAAAAATAGCAAATAAAAAGCAAGTAAATATTCACCCCTAAAAAATCGATTTTCAGAATGTGGGTGTGCTAGCTTATTAGACCTCTTTAACACAGCTGTACGTTAGTATTATATTATATCCTCGATTATATGTGTGTGTGTGTGTGTAGTTGTTCGTTCAGATAACAAGCAACTGTATTTTAATCATTTGATACATTTTATTTTATTTTATTTATTTTATTATCAAATGAAAAATGAATTTCAAAATTTCTACACTCCCCCGTTATTTCTGTTATATACTATATATTAACACAGTCAAGATCGTTACGAAACTACAGGAGTTGTAAAGCTAATATCCAATTAAATGCAAATGAATGCTGCAAGGTAATTTAATAATTATAGTATATATATATTAAGTATCTTGATAGTAATTTACGATGTTTAGTGATTTCAAATTATCACATTGAGTAATTCTATCGAAAGTTAATAGGATAACCTGACCGAATTCTATGATAATCAGATTTAAAAAAGGGTGAAAAAATTATTAATACATATATGTACGTATATTGGTATACATGAAGCAATTTATCGTATCGTAACGTAATCGATCGAGGCGGTTAAATATCGTCCAGGTGCAGGTAAGACAATGAAGCCACCTGGCCAGGGTAGGTAGGTAGGTAGGTATATACCAATCAATAAATATACAGAGAACTAAACTCCTCCTCGAGTTCTGCTGCAGCAGGTCCGGCTAATATGGCGAGTCAGATGCACTGAGGTTCTCGAGACTCTGTCTCTCGTACCTTATACCTGTATATACATACATATATATATACATAAATACATACATACATATTTATGCAACGCAGGATGTTCTAATATGGTTTCGCAACAAAGCCGAGTGCTGAGTGCGTGCGAAAGCGACGAGGCGAGTCGAGTTGAAGCGAGGCGATATGGGATGGCGATAGAAAGCGAGATACATAACAATAGATGAGTATGACTATGAGAAGAAGAAGGTAATCAGGAAGTATCCGTATCCGGTGGAATTATTTATTAAGGGAGGAAATTTCATTCAATGAAAAAAAAAGAAAAAAAAAATCATAAGAGTAAATTGATCAGTGCTCGTGTCTGTAATTCTTGAACTAATATCTTCGATATCTCGAAAAGTATCGATGGTAATTTTTAATGATCTTGTATATATATGAGTATCGAGTACTCGCGTAAAAATACCTAACTGTATTTTATTTCTTTTAGTCCGTGAATAAATAAAAAAAATATATATATATATATATATGGTAGATCGCATGTACAAACGAAACGGCGTCACATCACATCGGTAACTGCTAACGATTATATTACACCGATGGTGTGCCAGTATGCCAGTTGAATTTTTGATCACCGATTGATACAATCGCATCGACTTAACTTGACGATTCTTTCGAATTTATACGAGTATAGAATAATAAATAAGCCACGTTTTTAGGTCTCGCGTGTCATGCAAAGGACGAAAACTATCGATAGAAGTATAAGTAAAAAAAAAAAGGGAACAAAGTTTCGAGCACGTCGTTCAGGTCGTATATGTATATATTTTGTCTTTCAGTCATTTGCATAATCGTTAAATACTTATTTGAAAAAAAAATTTGATGGCAAATTTGTCTGTATTCGCATCTTATCGGAAAATTTAGATATCGTTTCATTCATAGTTTGACCGGGGGACCGTTCGTATTATTAAAACATATATGTAGCGTAGTATACCTTATCGTATTTCTTATCTCTGAGTTATTCTGCGTTTACAAAGATATACGTATTCTCTACTCTACTCTACTCTGCTCTGTTCTGTTGCTTGGTGGGTAACCAACGCCTGTTTACTCTGAACAATCATATAAAAAAACAGTATGGCGGGGACAGGAAATGCTACCACGCTGAAGAATCCGCTTCTATATACCCCAGCTATAATACTCATACATAAAAATATACTCACGATATACGCGATACACACACACACACACACACACACAGACACACATATGTATTTATATTACGCCGAGAGTCTCATTGTCGAAGAGTCTATAATTCTTAGAGTAGGTTTAAGCTGCTTTATATAATCCATTCATAAAACGGTTATCGTGAATTTATATTCCTATAGGTATCGGGGTTTGCCTAAATCCTTCAAATTTTTTTTTCTTCTCTCATTTTGTCGAGTGAAAATTAATATCTAAAGATTTTCATCAGTTTTTTTAATCCTGAGGTTGAAAGCTTCTCGTAATTAAGGCTCTCGCCTTAACGGTCAGTGACACTCGCTCGCTCGTTAACTATATACTTATATATATATAGATATTTCTTATAGATGTAAGTACTATACTATACGTGTTACTTTCAGAATTATTATTGCAGTAAAATCAAGTTAGTTTTATGACCGGTGAGAACGTTGCAGCAGCTACCGCTGCCGCCTCAAGCGTAATCGCGACTTATGATTACCTTCTTTCTTGTTGTTTTAAGAATTTTATTATTATCATCATTTAGTCATATATAGTATATACTTAAACTCTGAATCAATATACCAATATATAGGTACTAGTAAAGCATATAGAAAGATTATTTAACATAATGAAGTTACAACTGTGTGACCATTGTCTGTTTTTTTTTTTTAATTCTCTTTCTCTCTCTACGAATTATATAATCTGTAGTATTTTTCAAGGTTATTATCGCAACATTAACCTCTGTGTAGATAATATATTACACACTATTTCGTAAAAAAAAGAAGTAAGAAAATGAAAAAGAAAAGAAAGGAAATGAAAGTAAAGGAATCTGTCACGTGGGTAGATTGACTTCTTGGGTCCAAGGAAGAACTTTGCGTAGGTATATTGTGAAATAAGGTTGCAACAAGAATCCACTATACAAGGTGATTCAAAATCATTGTAGCATAAGTCGCGTGGGACAGATATTCTCCGATTTTAATTCACCAATCACAGAGTTTATATGTGATCGTGATAGAGTCGGTTAAAAAGTGTAAATTGATCAATGTACGTAACAAATCTAGTATTTGGGCTTTAAATTGTATTCATTAGCCGAGTACGGCGTCGCGCATCTAACTCGAATTTAGCTTCCATGATCATTCACGGTGTCCAGAGTCCTTAGCTCATGATGCCTGATGCCTCCTGATGCTTGAGAAAAATCAGCCAGGCATCAGGCGTCAGACATCCAGCATCTGGCATCACCCATCATGAACGAAAGACCCGGATACCGTGAATGAGCATGGAAGCCACATTCGAGTTAGATACCACGCCGTACTTAGCAAGGAATACTATTTAACGTCTAACACTCGCTTTGCCACAGGCACTGATCAATTTACACTTGTGATCCGGCTTTATCTTGATCGCGTATAAGCTCTGTGGTTGGTAGACTCGAGGCGTTCCGTAATTCGGAAAGTATCGATCCTTATAGAATTTTTCGTAAGGTATATTTTAGTCTTAGATTAACCCGAACGAAAAAAAGAAATATCTTCTTAGATACCAATTTGACGAGTGAAGTATGGCAACCTTCAGACAAAAAATAGAAAAAAAATTGTCCTTAAATATTAGATTTTTAAAAAAATTTCAATAGGTGCCTAAAGAGGTTCGAAGTTTCTCGTTTAAATAACATTGGATCTTATGATTTTTTTTTCTTCCCATTCGATTTTGGGTCAATTTTGCTCCAAAAAATTCCACTATATAGAAAAAAATCAAGGAAATTTTTTCGGTCAATCTGTCTATGATGTTAGCCCCTGAGTCTGATTTTTTTGCACAATTTTACGCGAAAATATTAGAATTTTCGATTAGCACCCTTACGATGGGATTTTTGTAATATTCTGAAGGTCGTTTCCGAAGTAAAATTTCACGAGGAAGGTGCAGGGAAATTGAAAAAACAAAGAAGAAACGGGAAAACTTCAGGACTCTTTAGGCACTTGTTAGAATTTAAACAAAAATCTAATATTTGGGGACAATTTTTTTTCTTCACTCGTCAATTTGGTATTTAAGAACCACCCTAATGTATATATATATGCGTAAATATACGCATGGAATATATTCTAGCATAATATGAATTGATATATGTTGGTATATGCTATATACGTATAGGTATAATACGTATGTATATTATAGTTTAAAGATATTTTTTCCTCTAGCTCGATAACTTTCCCTGTATCGAATCAAATATTTCCTGAATAATATATTATCCATAATATTACGTGTACAGCCCGCGAGCGTACATAATATAACCCGGAATGTAATATACGTCCATTATGAGCTCACATTGGTTACCCTCTCGCGCGCTTGCAGCTGATCTATAGGTAACAGTTTCAATTACCTGCACGTATCCTACCTACCCGTAAGGATCGACCTCACCTATCGTAACATCACATCGTAGATTTTCTACTCGTAATGGATGTACTATATAGCCACTGACAATATTCTTCCCTTACATATATATATATATTTTTTTTTTAAGGGACGAAAAAATAAAAATGAACAAAAAATTCAAATAAATGAATAAAAGAATGCTTTTTAAAAATTAGATACAAAAAAAATATATAAGAAAATTTCTTTCTAAATATTTATTTTATTTTCTAAATATTTTATGGGCAAAATAGATGCGATTATAAGGAAATAAGTGTGTCAGTTTGATCAGTTTCTCCTCCGAAACGACTAAACCGATTCGGACAAGCCAGGTGACGACGTTAGAAAGCTTTCAATCGGGGTTACTTGATACAGACTTGTTACAGACTTGCTGAGATAAATGGGCGTACAACGCAATGTTACTACGTCTTCATCACACTTTGATTATTCGTAAATAATAACGAATTGATTGATTTCATTAAGGTTTCGAAAAACGTTTTTACGTTATTCTATTCTCATGTTTTTTATACGTATCTCATTCTAACTTCGTGATATGCGTGAGCTACTATACGTTTAATCGCATGAAAATATAATCGCAAGACTAAAAAGCAGTTTTGAATATTATTTATCGTTTATCTCCGTAGTTTGAAAGAATTCGTAGAAATCTTTTATACAAAATATGTAGACCCGGAATAGGCGGAACTTTTATGATTTAGAAAATTTTCTGTAGAACTAATCGTTTTCGAGAAAAAAGAAAAAATATATTAAAAGTTGAAAATTTCGCTCACTCTAAATCGCCGTATATTGATGACTCTCTCATTCTGTTGCAGATTATTTCTCCGCATTTTTTGGTGGCCGGTTACGGATTTCTCGTGAATTCTGATGATCATTTTAATCCAAGAAAACTTTCGAGAAAATAATTCTTAAAGAAATCTGATTTTTATAAAAAAAAAAAAAAACAACAACAACAATAAACTAAAACACGGGGACCGAATTCATAATCGCGTATATATAAAGAAAACTTTTTACGAACGAATACCGAGTACCGATTTCACGCACTACGACGACGAAGAACTAAACGATACCTTCGCTGCAGTAAATCCAAACGAAATTCTTCTTGGCGACGTAAATCCAAAAAATGGGAATTACACTACACTATATATTAATTATCACTAATAAAATATGAATAGATACACAGTATTCACTTCACTAAAACTTCACTGCACTAATATATATATAAGATTAATAGAAAACCTTAATCCACTTTGACGCTGAAAATTATCGATCGAAATCTTCTTAGCGACGTAATCCAATGAATTGTTGAACCTGAAAGAAAAATCACTCGACTATTTTGATGCCCGGAAATAATTCGCCACGATACGTTCGTTAGTTATAGTTACGATACTATTTTATTTTTAATTTAATTTCGCGTAAGAAAATAAGAGACGTGTGTATATGTATGATAATACCTGTCTACGCGAGATTTTCTAATCTAGATAAACCGTAAATCGTAATTAACTAATCGCAAAGACTTTTATATCCTATTTTATTGATCGACGAACAATAATGACGCCATATTGAAAGTCAACAATGACTACCAACCCCAAGAAGCTAACTAACGACAAATTTAGGTCACTGGACTATAAGACGCGATTGTCAATTTTTTTTTTTTTTTTTCCACAGTCTAGTCTATTTGAAGTTATATTCTAAATTTATTATTATTCTTTTTTTTTGTTTTCAATATAAAATTTGACGATTTTGAAAAACGATTAATTAATAAGTATAATAATAAATACGCTATGCATCATGGCGTCGATCTTTTATGTTAGCTATCGCGGCTGAGACCTTAGTCGTACTTCTTTGTTAGATAATTTTAACGATATTTGAGGAATAAATTTATCACACACGTATAGGAAAAGACTCGAGTAATATCTATAGTTGAATAATTGCGTATATACACTTAATCACGGTAGAAATATTCGTTATTTAATCACGACAAGGTACGAGCGTAGATGTACGGGATTCTAGACAAGCGGAACACTGGCCAACCGGAACACCGCATTTCGGAATCAGATCCGCAAAAAAATGAAATATCGATATAAGACAATTAACCGTGAAAATTTTAGGCTGAAAAAATTCAGATAATTGATTGACATTTTTATAAATCATTTCCGAACTTTATATTCTCTAATATTATCGATTATTAGTAATAATTAATTTCTCGTTCCCGCGCGCGCGACCCAGGGGGTTTGACCAATGAGACAACAATAAATATGGACAAATTAATCGCTAAGATTTCCGGGTCGATAAAGAAGATCGATTATCGCTTTTATTATCCGTGTCGATTATATGATTACGATGATAAAATAATATTACTAGGGCTGCGTTTGCGGAAATGAATTTTAGATATTTATAGCTTCTAAACTATAATTCAAAGAGATAAATACCTCAGGACTTTTTTGTCCATATTTAAATTCTCTAAAATTGTAGTCCAAAAGAAATTTTTCATTTCTTTATTTTAAGTAGATAATTATTGTAGAAAAAAATAGAAAAATAAACATTCTAGCTTGTCTAATTTTGTTAGATTAATAATCTGACAATATTTTAGCGTGTCGTTATACTCTAGACTGTAAATGTGTAAAAAACTACGCGGTTAACGTATAGGTATATTATTTCGTAATATACTCTGTGTATAATTTCTAAGCGTTGTATATAATGCCATAGCTAACGAGTAAGATTTGGGTGGTCCAATTCATGGGACGTGCTTAAGGCCGCCCATCCGTTTAATTATTAATATTTTAATACCCGATTTTTATCTCACAATCAGTAGCGAGTAAAATTTGATATTTATAAAACTTGATGCCAGATTTCTGGGCCCTCAATTAATCATGAATATTAATTGTATGAAAGTTCTATTTAATTATTAAAATTTTAATTACTATAGTATATTTTGTTTGTGTTTAATTTTTTTTTTAAATATTTATTTAAAAGGTAGACCTTTATAATTACAGGAAATAAAACAATAGAGTATATAGCAGATTCGTATAATAAAAATATAGGGATTAATACCCTCACAGTCGTATAGTCGAGTGTATGGAAACAGTTTCCCACAGTTTGTTATCTCGGTTGTGCGATAGAAACTCGTATATAACAAGTAAGGGTCACCGACTGCAGTTTAGACTTTAGCAGTTATAGCCGATGGCCGAACTAAACCCAGGCGAGTAATAATTCACTGCAAAGTGTATAAGTCTGTCAGTGGAGGAATTGAGGGGGCGTAAAGTCGTAGGTTGAAGGGTAAAGGGTAAGGGGCAAAGTATACCTATATTATATTATATATATATATATAAACATATACAGATATAAATGTATCGCATATAGACTCGAGTATAATAATACGTTGATTGACAATCAAATTAAAAAATAATAATATAGAATATTTATATACATATTTAGCAGACTCGATTTCGCACTCTCTTCACATATGTCAGACGTCTAGCTCACCCGCACAGCATCCAGAATTATCCTGGGAATTTTTATGACGTAATACGAGGAACCGGGTCCCGGATTAACGAAAAATGATTGCAAAAAAATTAGTAGGTACTTCTTAACTACAGCTTTTTGCTTATTCTTCGTATTCTGTTAAACTAGATTAGTGGTAAATGAAGATTACTGCTGTATTATTGGCATTGATAATTTTGATTATGTTATTATTATAGTAGCCTGCAGACTCGTACGATCAATGACTCATTTTCTTTCTCAGAGATTATTTCATCGGTTCAGAAAAACAATCATCACGAAGTTGATATAATATATTATTAACATAGTGATTGGCTGATGGGTATGTTAATCAACTTGTTATACTTTTAGCTTATATTTTAGTATTCTCATACGGTTTTCATAGCTCATATTTCTATATAGAGCGCTTAACACCATCTTACTGCAATATGTGAGTAATGCGGATATAGGAACTTGCAGAGAAAGTGTAACGATTATATAGGTTGCGATTCTATCCTACATAATCTATAGTAATAGTATATGAACTTGAACTTTAACTTTAACTTAAGCCATTGTGTAATCATTGGTATATAGATTCGTAAATTTCGTGGACATTTATTATTGTATCTTAAATTTGTTTGAGCATACTGTACGCGGATGTGAAGTTAAAATTTGATAAAAAAAAATTTATATGTACCGCATACGCATACGTCGTATACGTAATAACATCTGGCAGCAAAATCCGTTTGGCGGTATCTTCCGTTAAATGAAGAAATTTTTTTTTTATCATAAGTATTATGATGTGTATACCCTGCAATGTACATAAGTCAGTTTTTTTTTTTTTTTTTGCTTCTTAAACGACTAAATAAGTACGTGTGAACTTTATAAACCCGGAAATATTATTTTCGAGAACTACGTACTACGTATATGATAACGAGACGAGGGAAAAAAAAAAACATTTCTTTTTAACTCTTTCCTTTTTTTTTTTTTCTCGTCAAACTTTCGAGTTTCTTTTCGTCTCATAACGTATCGACGATATTGATCAGAATAATGAAAAACTAAGTAAAATTTCCATCACTCGAGGGATAAACAGTATCTTGCTTTGTATATTATCTCGAAAGGTACTACTTACGGTGAACAAACTATGACCAGATATCGGTACCCTGTATAAGCGCGTTAAACGATGTGCTCGGACTTATCGACGTAAAAATAAAAAATACACATCTAGGGGATTAGGCGAGGGATTTAAATAAATAAACTTTTGTATAGTTTAGCGATAATTTTCGTTTCGTTTTTTTTTTTTTTTTTTTCTCCTTCAGGCAAACGATTCTAAATCATATTCTGGAAGTTAATCGCATTATTCTAATTACGAATATTTGCTAATGAGTGATTTTAATTAAATGATTCTGATGCAAAAATAGTTCAAAATCGTTGTGGAAAATTTAATCATCAAAATGAATTTTTAATATTGGATGGGTTGTAAATGAATGAGATTTAAATTTTTCATTTTATTATTTTTGTCCATTCTCGATTTATTTTTCGAACGTAACTTACGAGTCATCTACGTTTCTATACAAAACTATAGTACTCGTTAGTAAATATGTTATAAAAATTAAAAATTAATAATTAAATAGATATAATATATATGAATGTATACAGTAAATAGCACATATACATTATTTGTATTTTCTCTCTCTCTCTCTCTCTTTTTTTTATTCAAATTCTACATTAGAAAGGACGGATTCAGTTTCTTGTAGTTTTACAAATCTCATTTGATCATTCTCTTACATTTTTTTTATACAAGTATATATATATACAATTATACATATATAAAAGAAATTAGAAATCGAGGTACGAGATCGAAGTAACTCCTTCTTTACAATAATAATAATAATAATTAATATTAAAATGAATCATCAATACTCGTAACATTTCAGTATTCGATATGTTTTTTTTTCCAAATTTCATTCTGTGAGAAAGAATGCTATTCTTTTACCAAAACTTATAAGTTATACTATAATAGATCCAGCTTTAAAACTTTGTACGTAGATTATCTTCGGTTTATGAAAAATAAAACGAAAAAAAAAAAATCTATCGATCTAACTTCTTATTGTAAGTGTATGAAAATCTGAATAATTTAATAAGGAATTAATTCCTCTTTAAAATGAACTTTAAAATGTATTATAAATGTAGGCATTTATATCTTCTAGCTTTGTACAAAATACCTCAAAGACACGAGTCTGATTAATGATAATAATTATTAATAATTAATAAAACTTTGATATTTATATTTATAATATAATATAATATAAAAACGAAGCAGTAAAGAGATTCTTTGAACTATGTAAAAAGAAAATATTACGAGAGATTTCAGTTTTTTTTTATTCTATGGCATTTCATGCTATGAAATCACTATTATAATCAATCTATATTAATATACCTAAATTTTATGACCGGATTTGGACGGGTGGCTGATCAGGTATCAAACCATTTCAGTCTTCGGTCAACGTAAAAATAATTGCAGATTTAAAAAAAAAAATAAAAAATTCCGCAATATACGAAAGTGTGCACGGAAGCAGAACGATCTTAGTCTCTCATGTGTAAATTGAAAATCGATTAAACTCATTGTGATAAGTAAATATTAGCAGCTCAAGATCAAAAGTAACGTTCAGCTTCGTTCTTTGATAAAAATTACCCTGAAAAATAAAATAAATCAATTTTTAAGGACGGAAAAAGATCGATTCATGATTCGTTTGCTTCCGAGTCACCGCAGCTGCATTTACGAATATAAAAAGAACGTTAATCCTACTTTTCTTTCGTCTTATAAAACTAATTTGTAAATAGATTGTCTTCATTCCTTAAAATACTCATCGGATTGATCAATGGCTCATTATTCACGGCCACAATAACTCGATGTTAGGCGATTGCATGTTCGCGATAATCTGATAAACTGAATACACGCATAGTCCACAGTAAATCTGTAATTTAAAAACCAAACATTACTATAAATAAAAAGCATCGTTGTTATTATCATAGAAGAACCATTTCAATAAAATCACTATTCAATTACTCATCAATTTTACTCACGTTGTAAGACATCCACAACCAGTTACACAGCGTTGCAAATACAGATTGGAGCTGAAAAAACGAGTAGATTTCTTTCAAATTTCTAATCAACGTTATCAAAACTTATCATATTGTGTTAAAAATAAAGAAAAATGCGATCAAACGACCGACAAAAGTATCTGATCCTGAAAAAAATGGTATTATAAAAGTATTAGATAATTTATAGATCATCGACAAAGTATATAACTTACGTATATGTAATAGCCACCGAGTAACCAGAGTCCAAATACAAGTTGGAACAAACAAATGATGAACCACATTATAAGCCATGGAATCATCATTCCTCTAATACGACGAACAATACCCTGTATCATAAGTATCGAAGTTGCGATCAGACCGAGAAAGTAGATGATAAAAAGGGCGCCCCAGACTTGCATGGCTGAAATATTTATAAAAATGTTCAATTTCACCAATTAAAAATTCGTTAGTTTGAAACCAAATGAAAATAGTTGGAATTATAGTTTTCACTGATTTAGAAACAATTCTTCGAATGATTTGAATTAGTTTCGCAGGTGATTTTAAGGATTTCATATACCATTATAAGGTTTTTTTTTCAAATTCTAGCTATTGTCGAGTGATTTGAGATGCTTTTATTCTCGTTACAAAAAATTCCAGGACTCTAAAATTGATTATTGATTATAGAATAGCATTTTCTAGTAACACCAAACGATTTTGAGACAATGTTTAATCATGTAATTGCAATTTTGATCAATTTCGTAAAAGCTTTCAATCCTTTTTATGAAAAATTAGACAATATTAAAGAAAAAACAACTACTCTCTGGTGATAATCGATTGATTGTCAAAGTTTACTCAACTCCTCTTTAATTTTTGAAATTAGTAAAAGCCTGATAAGTTTCGTTTGTTTTTTACATCTTCTTCTATGAAAATAAGAATTGATAGATAAAAACAATGGGAAGAAACAGTACTAGAGATTGTTGAACAATTCTCTCACTTACACATTCGGACATCCGTCTCAAACAGTGGATTATATAGCTGTGTAGAATCGCCGCCATTCAACATGTACGATATGAAAGTTATCAGAACGATACTCATTGCCTAAAAGAATAAAAACGATAGAACGATGAACGTCTGAGTTTAGTTTCCTTGAAATAATTTTGAACAAAATCGAACTAAGAACTGTTCGAAAAATCGTAGGAATTTTACGGTTATAAATAGAATGAAAAAATTAGAAAAATGAAAAACGACGTAAAGAGTTATATTCGAATAATTTTTAAACGTAAAAAAAAAAAAAAATTGTACTTACCGATGAGTAAAATGCCACAGCTTTGCTACCAACTTCAACGCTATTTGTCCAAATGCATGGCGACCAGCATGACGTTAAGACAACCATGTTTACTCTGAAATAAACAAGAAAGAATATATTCAATAGAATGTTTAATTTAATTAAGAGAAATGAATAACAATTTTATTAACGATAAGTTGACCTAACCTAAAGAGACACTCTCGTTTGTTTTGAAAGTGGGGCGTCGGCTCGAATGGTTTAATATTATTTTAGAAACGTTTTCATTTATAGAAATATTATAATATTCAGTTCTTTATATTCTTACCTAGTTTTTCTAAGCGAAAATGCTTTTTCACAATTATATTGTACCCCACTTGTTTTTTGTTTTTTTTGTTAATTATTTTATTCACAGTGTAAATTCTCGTTTCATTCGTATGTACTGACTACAAGTTTGCCAGAAGGTGTGGTCTTTCATTTAGTATTAGTTCGCTATGGTTGTAGACTTGTGAGTAGCGTCATCGGTACGGAATACGTCAAAAGATCAACGGCGCTTTAAACGTAGTAGAAATTCTACAGTGTCGACAACATGAGGAGCGGAATATCCCTATGGGAATAGAACCGGTATAATCATTTGAATAATAGCGTAATAAATAAAATAATGATTGTTGATATTTGCGTGTATAGATGTATAAATTTTAATTAATAATTATTAAAATGATATTAGAATGAATAAATGAAATATCATTCATTCAGGGTATGAATAATGCTATTTTTAGTTTCTGTTAATCATAAACGTGGTTTGAATATGAATTGAGTTATTCATTTGCGGCTCATATTGAATTCGGAATTTGAATTCAAGCCGCGCGAAACTTTGATAGATTCGAATGCAGACAATAAAAATCCTTTATCATTATAGTTTCTTGTTATTCTTTTTGCTGTAATATTTAGTAATGAGTAATTTTGGAAGTTAAAATAGAATTTATATTCGATTGACATAATAAATTTGAAATTATTTGAATACCTAGTTCGCGATTTATTTGATATTTATAAAATCTAAAGTATCATATTTCAAAATGCTATAAGTTTATCATTTAAAAACTTGTCTAGGTGACTTTTAGATGCAATTTATTCTCTTTTCTAAAATCGTATTACTATTTCTTGTCTATTAAATACTATCGATTTTATTATTACTATTAATTTTATTATTCATCTAAATACCTACTAAGACCTTTTTTTTTTTTAAATATCTAACGAAACAGAAATCAAATTACCTTGCAATTTCAATAAAATGATCTAATGATTCATAATGATGAATAAAATGCATAGAATCTAAAATTATTAGAAAATTCTTTTTGCCAGTCGATCAATTTTCACGTGACTAATGATCGGGTTCAAATTTTAAAAATATATTTCTCGAGGACGTCTCGTGTATATGATAAGTATATGTATATATATATATAATGAGATAAAATCTCTTATTTACGTCTGTATCATTCGTTCGGTTAACATAGTTTTCATGTAACGACGTTATATTGCCTGAACAATATATATATATAGGTATATATATGCCAATATATATATATATATATGCTAATGGTTTCTATTAATAATCTGTGAGAGCAAGGCCGAGTTAGTTTATTGGACGCAAATAGATGCGACATGCACATATCTCCCAGAGCGCACCGTTTCGATAAACTATTATATAAAATATACTGGAGAACATTAACGTCAGATTTTAATTCAATTAAAATAATATATCTCGTTCTAATTGGAAGCGAGTTCTTAGTTATAGATACCCAATTGCAAAGATATGAAAATATCATTCGTAATATATTATACATCGTATCTAATATGGGGGTTTTCGATTTATACTTTTTTCTCTCTGTACTAAAATATTCTAATTTTTTATAGGTATATATATTTATTTATTCATATCAAACATTATGATGCATATAGGTATGTTAATATAATATAATATATTATATTATGTATATGATAAAATATATTCGAATTCATGAAAAAAAAGAATTTTTTTTTCACCGTATAGTAAAAAAGTTATTTTCATAAGTATTTTTCGCGATGCGGTGTACTTATAGTTATGACCGGATATCTGACTGAATAACACCTACACTTATTTCCTATTTATACCAAAGATTCACTCTGAGAATAGATCTTCACAAATATTAGCGACATTCGAAATGTTCTATGAAGTTTAGAAAAAAAAAAAAACAATTTTTGTTCTTTATAACTCGTTTTATCGCGTTTATTTACGGGGGAAAAAAAAAATATAAGTCAATTTGTTTTGTTTGATAATTTTTTGATTTTTTTTTTCTTTGATTTTTCATTTTATTATATAATTGAAAAAAAAAAAAAAACTTATTAGATACGAATTTTTCAATAAACGTTAAATTTCAATTGATTTTTGAAACGTACGTGAAGTTCATATTACAATATGAAATGCATCAGAGATTCTTAGTACAGTTGATATTATACTAGAACTATAAGCGGGTATATATATATGTATATATCTATATACATTATAAGTATATAAGTTTAAAAAAAATACAAAATAAGAAAAAAATTTAAAAAAAAAAGTCGCGCATAGTTTGATTTACCGCAAGATAAGCACCGGCGTAAAACTGCTATCACCTGCGGTTATCTCCGCCCTTTATATTATATTGCAATAATAATTTCCCGGTAATATATTACCCCGTATATATAGTGTACGTATAGGATAAGCCTGTCCCAGCGGTGATTAACCCTTTGAAAATGTAGTTCAATGGTGTAAGGTTTCCTTCTCTTTTGCGGTCTTCGTATATTATACATATATAGGTATATATACTATATACTATATTCATATAAGTGGCCATTTTGGTACCACAAGAGAAGATAAACCTAATAACATTATTATGCATAAATTAGATATTATAAAACTGAATAATTTCATCGTACATTACTGTATATATATATATATATATATATATATATAATGTATATTATAATCGCAAAGATCTGATTTTTCATATTCAAATAATGATATCATTTTCCCTATATAGCATAAATCTCATAAATCAAAATCATGGATCTTTTTTTTTTTTTTTCTTTTGATTTTGTCTGGTTTTCTATTTTTTGTCATTTTTTTCATTTTATTCCCCGCTAGATTCAAACCAGTTATTTAAGCTGTTGCGAATTTTACTGCTAAATTAAGGAAAAAAACAAAAAAACAATTAACTATGGTGATATAGTATAAAAAAAACTTAATAGATACAATTTTTTCCATATAGTTGAAATGACTTCTTTCCCTATATATGATAATAATACAATATGTAAACATAAATATTATCAAACCCTTTCTTGTTATACTATAAATATACAGTTTGAAGATCGAATAAAAGATTGCTAAAAGCATATAGTCATCGCGGCGGCAGGCGGCGGGGGGGGGACAATGATCAATCGGATTGAATGATGCTACGATAGTAATGCCAATGGATTCGTAACTTATAAAGGATGATTGAAAATTGAAAAAAAAAAATAGAAAAAATAATAATAATAACCAGACGTATAGATATGAAAAGAAAAAAAAGGTCTCTGGTACTTTGATGACTATAAACGTTTATTATAATATCTGCAAGACAAATTTTTTTATTCTTTTTTTATTTTTACATCTTTTACCTACTTGAGAAAAAAAAAAAAAAAAATTCTCCATACGCACTTAAAAAATGGTATCATAACTAATTATTAACAAATCTATATATTCTGCATATTCATAGACAGATGTTTTCTGTACTATATGTGTATATGTATATTACATACATATGGCTATCTACCACACGCTGGTTGAAAGTTATAAATAAAAGGCACGCCTGTTTGAGTTGTTCCCTACGCTATTTTCTAGACTTGTTTCTTCCACCATATTGGTAATTCTCTTATACCTATGTGTAACGTATATATTATATATATACCTACATGTAATACATAGGTAAGTCAAAAAATAGTATCAAAATTTTGCACAATATCACTGCAATTTTATATATTGAATACATATAAAATGTAAATATAAAACTGTTATTCATTCGTTTAATAGTTATATTATACTATTTGCTGATGTTTACAGTACATATATATATATATATATATATATATATATATATACATCTAGGTATAGGTAAAGTTTGCCGACTATATTCGAAGCTTCAGGCTTCGTTCGGGTTAGAGGCTGGATGCTGGATGCTGGATGCTGGAGGCTGAAGTCTCGGAAACTGTGGATCTACACTGCAGCATACATACTATCTTACACACGACGTAGCTTATTGTTAGAAGAGTAGGGATATTATATACTACGATTTTCCTAACTTAATAAATGATATATTCATAAAAAAAAAAAAAAAAACAAGACAATTTATTCAAACATAGATTCCGATCTTATGTTATCTAATATAACGTTTCGAAAATTTATATTAAAGATTGTTAAAATATCACAAGAACAAAAAAAAAAAAAAAAACGGAGTTTATCTCATTATTATTCAATCTGATAATCGATCAGAATCTAAAAGCTAAATTAATAACAAAATAAGAGAACAAATAATATCTGGATCAAAATTTCGACGAATATATATTATCAAACGTTTCGTTTATTAATATTTTGTTAAAAATGTAATTCCGGTTTCTAAATATAATAGTAGATAAATAAATCATAAATGAACTATACGTATAGCTTAATATACATATTATCCGCGAGGTTACGGAGTTACGATAAACGAGTTATAACCGGATCCCTCCCATGGGTCAGATGAGGCCCGTCGACTCCGTCCGACTCTTAGAACGTTGGGTTGGTTCGAGTCGTTGGGCCCCTGCAGCCTACGTCAGAACTGAGGCCTCGCTTGACCATCGAAGGTTGTTAAGTGGATTTTAAAGACAAGTAAAAATATAAAAAATAGTTAAATAAACAAAAGAAATAAAGAAATAAATGAATAAAGAATACTTGTGCAGTGAATATTTATATAAAATTTTGCCATACAAATAATAATAATGATAATGATAAAAATTAATATTTCGGAACAGAGAAAAAATAAACAGATATAACTACATAATTTTTTTTTTTTCTTCAAAATAATTTCTATTTATTTATCTATTTATTTATTTATTTATTTATTTATTTATAAAGTTTCTAATCTAATTATGTAAACGAATCCCATTAGCGTCTTATCATTTTTTTTCTTCTTTCTTCTTCTTGTTGTACTTTGCTTATTTTGCAAAAACTTATAGACGTACTAAGAGACGCGTGATATTATTATAGTGCGTTATACATATATATATATATATATATATATATGTTATGTATGTGTGCAGTAAATGTATCGTGAAATTTAAATGAATTTGTGCTTCGGTTTAATACGTTTCTTTACTAGTATGTATTAGTATACTTGTATATAACTTGAAGTATAGAGAATCCAGGAGAGAAAAAGAGAGAGAGAGAGAGAGAGAGAAAGAAAGAAAGAGAGCACAAGAGATAGAGAGAAATGGAGAGAATGAGGGACAGAGAGGGATCCCCTTCTCCGTAAACCACGACCGTATCGCCTCGATTACACCGCCGTATATGTCAGTCGGAACAGTTGACGGTCGACGACGGTCTTATAAGATATATTCTTCAGTGCGACGATTCGAGTGAACAAGCAGAAGAAACAAAGACAAAAAAAAAAAAAAAGACAAAAAATTAGTGAAAAAAAAAAAAAAAAATGATCGCAGGAAAACAATAAATTTTATTTATTTTTCTCGCTTCAAAACCAACCAATTGAACGAATAATAATAATGGAAACACCTATATACAGCGATAAGGAAGAGAAAAAAAATAAATTTTTTTTTAATTGATAGATAATAAAGGTGTAATTTTCACCGCTGTACCGTCGTCGTATATGTATTAGCTTATAACCGGCGATTCTATCCTCTCGACTCTTGAACTTGACTTGTTTGAGAAGAACTGATTATGTGAGAGCTCGAGTTGCAGCAGCAGTAGCAGTAGCAGTAAGCAGTAAGCATCAGTAAGCAGTAAGGAGTAAAGCCCAGCTAGCTAAAGGCAGGCGTCTCTTATACATTAGAACGCAACGCGATAGATACTCGATGATAAATATTGAAGTGCGGTTGGTATAGTTGACGTTATAATACTCTTGGGGGTGTAGTACACCTAAAGTAACGAAACCGCATCCGAAGACCTCGCAGACAGACACATAGTATAAATATCACGTGAGCCATTCCCAGCAGAGTGGTACGCAAGCTGAGTCTGCGCTATTTAGAAAATCTCTGCTTAGCGGGAGACGAGACGCTCGCTCCTTCGTGAAGAACTCTTCAAGAGCTTTGAGAATACGTAGTCCTGCAGATCGTTGTCTCTATTGGTACAACATATATTATATTATATTATATTATCGCGTCTTCGACATACACGATGTTTAACATATCATCGTAAAATCAAAAATCAATTTTTTTTTTTTGTTTTTTTTTTTTTCAAATTTTTTGTTTCATTATTTCAGAATATATGGTGAATATAAAACGGATTTAGTGTCAGTTAAGGAAAAAGACAAACAACACAACAACAACAAAAAAAAAATAAAATAAGAACAATACTGTGTTAACAGATACGAGAAACAAACACGGAGACTTGTAATATATAACATTAGTGCGACTAATACTTAAGTGCTGCAGGTATACTAGTCGAGAGGAAATACTGGAAACTATAGATAAACGATGGAAGACACATGATTAGCAGGTAATATAAAACAAAAAATACAAAAAAAACAACGTTAAATAATTAAATATAGAAACAAAAAAGAAAAAAATCGAATATCTTTCTATGCAGTTTACTGTTTAGTTTATCTCTCCGCAAATAATCCGCGTTATATAGTTAACGGATAAAATCGACGCCGGATTATCGGCATAACGTTATTCTAGCTTGAAAATCTGTGAAAATTATTGCAAAAATTAAATAAAATAAAGAAGGAATATATCGTGCGTTGAGATTCGCTGTTAGCTATGTACAACGAGCGCGTGCTACAGTACAGTTAAGTTAAGTTAAGTTAAGTTAAGTTGAGTTAAGTTCAGTGTAACAGCAGCAGCAGCAGCAGTATCAAAACTCTTGAAGGAATGTTTTACGACTGAGTAACACTGGGTCTGGCATGAGTTCATAGTACTCTGATATTTTCTACCAATGATAGTAGACGTTAGTGAAAGTTTGTTAAAGCTTGGCAAATGGTATTCTAGATATAACGGAAAGTGGGTTTATTTATAGCGCATTGGTAACCATGCCTATACCCCCTGCGCGATGTATAAAGATATATATATATATATATATATATATGTGATGTGTATGCATATAGGTATCTGTATATATACACATCCACAGGTCACAGTTTGAAGAGAGATTTGCATTTTCCATTCATCTCATTTCATAGGATAGCGTATATAGTTTAAATTATCCCTCATGCTCACCGTCGTATTCGATAAATTATTATTACCTCGTGATCGTATCATATCATATGCATAACAAGAATTATTTTTATTCAAACATATTTTGATTTAATAAACAAATAAAAATTTAAAAAAAAAAAAAAACGAACAATTACTTCAACAAACATTCCAAAGCATATATGAGATAAAACACAAAAAATACTTCACGAAAATGAATACATATACACGCATTCAACTACGATGAGCTGTTTATATTTATTAATAATTTACACGTTATTCATAATCTTCTTCATGTACTATATGTTTATGTAGTCAGGAATTTTGAGACAGTTTATTTTTAGATTTTTTTTTTGAAGAAAAAATGAAACTTTATCATACGAAGTTTAATTTTTCTCATACATACGTATATTCTAATTTCTAGCCCTTTCGTGTGATATTCGTCCGAGTTAATTAATTTAGCCCAGTTTATTAATTAGGCATATCTAATATCATCTCACATCATGTTATGCTAGTGTATTTTTTACGATGGTTTAAAGTTTAAACGAATTTAAAAAAAAAAAAGATTCTATGGTTTAGTTACGCCTTTGGTTTTTTTTTATCTATCTTATAATATATTAAATAATAAAAAATAGTGTTATAATATAGCCTCTTCGAAGAAGAGATATTGCCGTATAGAATTTATACCATTAGTTGATATATAAGCTTCGCACGATATGAGATCTGAGTATCAGAGTAGTACTAGGATGCTATAGCTGACAAAGGAACTGCTAATAAAACATTACTGCATCTAGTATCACATATTAAAAGTATACATATATAAAACATTTCATACAAATTCGACCTGGTATCATTTTTCTAACTTTTAATAGCTATTAGAATTTTTTACAGATTTTTTTAAAAATAAATTTGATCGCGTCATGAATTTTTAAAGTTTATTTTTTCTTAACACCTCGATGGCCGTGATCGAAAAGTCTGAAAAAAATTTCCAATCTTTTCGATCACATGACGCGATCAAATTTATTTAGAAAAAATCTGTAAAAAAAAAAAAAAATTCCAGTCGCTATTCAGAATCAAAAGTAATACAAAAAATCGTGGACCAGATCCGTGGTAGAATTGGCATGGAATGACCCATATATGATGATGTTCGAGTGTTGCACTACCTATACGTTCTTCAAGAGATGATTAACTCTACTTAAGTCTCGTTGAACTTTATACACCCATTATATGGTCTTTTTTTCTTCTTTGGTTTTTCTCCTTGTTATACTCTAGATGCAAAAATCTGTGTGCATGGATAACAATCGTATTATACTGGATAATAAATTCGAAAACATAGAATATTAATACGCTGTGAGAATTTAGTCGAATTAGATAAATAGGTACATATATAACAGCAACATAGAAAAATTAGATTTTTCATTTTTCTTTTTTGATTTTTTTTTTTCTGCAGCCAAACGAACGAATATTTTAAAAAAGTTTTAGTTCACGCTAGAACCACGTCTAAGAACTGTGTAGAAAAAAAGTTATAGATTGATCAGACTAATGGTTTGTTAGTTATTAAGTCAATAGTTAATCTACGCCATTTCTACAAAGCTCATTTCAATCTATGCTAGTAGATTCGTACATGATATAAGATACCAGGGTTTACAAGATCTCGATTTTTAGGTGATAATACGTAGTATAATATCCTGGAATAAGATATCTGTGTAATATTTATCTCAGTCATCAGAATCCCGGAAAATGTGTCTAATTTTCAAAATCCTGAAATAGGTATAAGTTACTTTTGTATTCAGAATATTTAAGAAAATCTGAAAGATTTGAAATACGTGCCGGGAAAAGGTATGAAATCAAATGAGATGCCGTTGTGATATTAAGGACTGAAAATTCCCACCCTTATCTTTTCCACCCTATCTTTTTTGTTTCTGTTTTTTTTTTTTATCCTTTTTTATTTTTTAATTGGAATTAAATACAGGAAGCTGAAATTAAGCGGATTGGTGGATGCGTGTACATCTACTTTCAAAGCATTCCTTAATTTTACGATGACAATAAATTTTCTCCTGTTTTATGCAAGGTCAAGCACCACAACCCGTGTCCAAATTATATTTTAGTCGTAGGCGATCGTAGCGAGCTACAAATAAATGTCAGACGTTAGTTTATTTATTTATCTATACGTGTTGAATATATACGTGGACAACAAGAAAAAGAAAAAAAGAAAAAAAAAAAAACCAATGAATTAGAATCGTAAAAATTTGATCCGCAACAAATAATTATTTTATTATATATTTATAGTTAATTAATTCATATCAGGCAAAAATCTATACGAATCAGAATTCCGATTTGCAGACTAGAAAAAAGAAAGAAAAAAAAAAAAAAGGGATCAGGGAAATTCGGAACCGTAAATCTTTCTCCGTGGAGTAATTTCGAAATTGTAACAATAGCGTGGGAATTTTTATTTATACCCGATGATAATTCTTGTAATTATATAGAAGATTTAGTCCGTTGTATAATCACCTGGCAGTTTAATATGATTTTAATTCAGTAATTAATTACCTGTAAAAGACTGAACAGAAAAAAAAAAAGAAAATTTATAAAAGCTTACTATACTATCATTTTCATTACCCCGACGATTTTATTGCATTTCATAGTTGATTTCTAATTCAATAAGCCTCGCGAGTAACGATTTATATATACGGTATTAGTTATGCTATATGATGTTATACCTAATATGTGGCTTGGTATTATAAATACAAGCCGGAAGTTAACGGTGAAAAAAATGATTCTATTATGTTACAATTTATTATGAAGACGTATATATATCTGTATAGAAAATTTGTATTCATACTTCATTATACATTGGATGAACGACAGTTGCAAAACTGTAAAACGAAATTATTCTTAAGATGTAATTAATAGTTTACTCTATATAACTTCGCTCTAAAACAAATTTTATAGTGAAACTAATTGAATCCCAAAAAGCGTGAAATATAAATTTGCTCTTTATGTAGTTCCTAATGAATCATGAATATTCATTTTTCTAATAAACTCCATATATCTATAACATTTAAATACAAACTTTTCCAACTCTTCGAAAGCCTCCAATCGAAATAATAATAAAAGTAGGTAATCAGTTTCCCCAAAAACAATTATTTCTTCGTCGAGTAAGATACATACATAGGATTCTAAGATTCACACATGCTGCGTAGTTTCTAATCAATTCTAATATAACTCTTGGACAATATGAATTATTAATCCTGAAAAGTTTTATCCTAATTAAACAAAAATTGATCAATTTTGAGCTTAAGGCGCCGCGCTTCGTTCAGTTCTGAAAAATTTGTGTCAATTTTTTAATTTTTTTGTTTTTGCCATCGTCGTCGTTATCTCGATTCCATATTGAATTTCAATATCACAAAGATAGCAATTTTTTATTTTTCTTTATTTCTTAGTTCTCATTTATTATTTTGTTTCCGTCAGGGCGAGGGAAGGATGAAGAATGCCCCGCGGCGTCGGGGAAGGAGGCGAGAGGGCGAGCAGCGGTGGCGGATTCGGAGGATGGCTCGGAGGAGCTGCCAGAGCTATGACGGGTGGAGCTGGTGGCGGTTACGTTGTCCTAGGTGGTACAAGATACGGTCTGAGGCTCTCGCAGGTCAGTCTTGAATCTAGGAAGCTAAAAAAAAAAAAAATAATTTGAATTTGGTTGATTTTCCTGAAAAAACAAACCAAAACAAAAAAAACAAAAAAAAACAAGTAAAATCGGTAATCTTAAGGTGACGAAATCCTGCCGACAGGAGAGCATACCTCCTGCGAGTACTCGAGAGGAATCTCAAGAGCGTCGAAAAAAACGGAATTCGAAAGAAAGCGGAGATTCGAATTCGAGAGAACGTCTGACAGATAAGAATACAGCTGTACCAATACCTGCAGCTGGTAATGGCGGCGGCGGCGTTGGTGGTGCTGGTGGTGGTGGTGGTGGCAGTGGTGGAGTAGAAAAACCGGGTTTAGATCTAGCGGGGAGTGTTGCAGATTGTTGCTGCATAGGACCTCGTTCGCGATTACCTCTTCCTCGCGTCTCTACCTCGTCTTCGTCATCCTCAAATACGACAACTATAATACCACCAGTACCAGTTAACAATTTAAACACCAACAGCAATAGCAATACCAATACCAATACCAATACCAATATCAGTACCAATAGCAATACCAATAGCAATAGCAACGGACCTCCAGCTACAACACGCGCGACACTCGCGGCTGGTACCGGAGAGCTAACAGTAACACAACTGCCGCCAAACTTCTTGGCTAATAATAAACAAGGAGGCGGTTTGCAGCCAGCCAGCCACGGATCATCCGCGACCTCACTACCAGCTTCAGTGGTCCACTCAGTCTCGGTGCCACGACAGCTTGCCCAGTGGACCAAACACCAAACCCTCAAGTTACAGGTTCGTAAAGCATAAACGTCGATTTCGAACTTGGCTGTATTTAGTTTATTTACAATATATTTCTATACAAGTTTACATCAATTCATCAATTTTTTATTTTTTTTTCAAATTTCATTAATTAATTTATTTACTGTTATCATCTTCATCAATTTTATCCATTTTTTTTTTTTTTTTTTTATATCAATCTTCCGATGAGAATTAATATGATATCATAATATTACTATTATATTTTAATACGATATCTTTAGAAATTTGGAAATTTTTGCCAATATTTTTAGTTTTTTTTTTTTTTTTTCTTACCCCGCGATGTTAATATTTTATTATTATGTTATTAGCGAGACATTTCTGCCTTATGTTTTTAGATGGGTATATATATATATGTATATAGGTATAGGTATGTAGACGTGTATAGTGAAATATTTATAGACTCAAGTTCAGAAAATTTTCTTGGATAACGATTCATATAATGACGTAATATACTGAGTGAAAGAAAAAAAAAAAAAAAAGAAAAAGAAAAAAAGGAACTAAATCGGACAATTATTATTGCCGAGTGAATAATTCGTCGGTTTTTTTATTCCGTTTATCGTTACGTTTATTGTAGTACATAGATTTGTATATATATACCTACACTGATATACGGGTAAGTCGAAAAACCTAAAAAATTGTATACTTTTATCGTGAATATTGTGTGAATGAATAAAAATCTGCTCGATCATCGCCTTTGGTACTAAAAAAGCTGATGAAAATTTTCAATTTTGTAAGAGAAAAAAAAAAAAAAAAAATTTCTTTAAATGGTTAATAATTATGGATAAAAAAATAATAATCGTGTTGACTATTATTTAGTTATTTCTACGATTCGTCGTCGTCGTCGTCGTCTTCGTCTTCGTCGCGTTGTTCTGAAAATAAAATCTTTATTTAGTCATCAACGACGCGTTTATGAGGAGTCATGCGGTTCCATTATTATTAAGATTGTATAATTTTAAAGTTATAACCTTTTGCGATAATATATCAAATTTTTAACACCCGAAATTTCTAAGCTATGGATAAAGAAAAGAAAAGAAAAGAAGATATAGTATAGTCGCGATTAGAAAATCGCAGATTCGTTATTCGAACTTATAAATCGATAGGAGCCAGCTGTGACAGCAGTGGACCGTTTGCACAGATTCCGGTGGAGTGGGGGCGGAGGAGGAAGCGGTAAAAAATCCTCTTCCAGCCCCCGCAGCGACAAAGCTGAGCGGCTTCGAGAATTAACTGAAAAATTGAAAGGGCCAGCTCCCGTACCGCCGCCACGAAGACCGTCGCGATTACAGGCATCCTCACCGCCTCCGAGTGGCCATAATCAGCATCAGCAGGTAGGAAGAAGAAATGAGGAAGGAATATATATATATTTTTTTTTTTTACTATGAAATTTTTTGTCTATCCCAGAATCCGCAAACTTCACCGATTCAAAATTGCGGACGTTGCAGCAATGAGGGTCGTCCAGGATTTCGTAGTTATACGTACAGCGAGGGTAGCGGAGTAGTTGGTGGTTCAAATTGTTCCATACATCAACCTAAGACTTTCGTTAGAAGTGAGAGTGTGGGTGAAGAGTGTGTGAGTGATAACGCTGTAGGTTTTATAGCTGTTAAAAATGATGAAAATAATGATAACCAATCGAACGCGATAAGTGTTGTAAATAAGAAAAAACTCGGATCTAAGAATAACGTGAAAACCTCAAACGAAAGAAATAGTGGAGATATTATTAGTGAACCGAAATTATCTAGTGATTCTAACTCCAGTGCAGATCCTAAACATTTAAGACAGTATAGTGATTCTATTGTGGAAAGTGCTAGAAGTCTTGCTGAACTTTGTCTACCACAAGTTGTACCATCTTCTGCTAGAGCTGGAAGCAGTGAGGGAGAAGCAAGGGATGCTGTAACCAGACTAGAACCTAGAGGACCGCTTTTGTCCTATCATAGAACTGGCGTACCATACAGAAGCGCGTCTTTTAGTCAGGTGGATTTCAATCAAGGTAAATAAGTACCTAAATTTTATTTAATTAACTAAGTTTTAACAAATTGGATCAAAATTTTACAAACCTATATTCGCATCTTTCGTCTACTTCACCCTTACCAAGATCAAGGAAATTAGTGTAACTAATTTCCTAGAAATTGTGCTCTAGTTTTGAACTCGGGCATCTCATGCTTTCTCATTTTTTTTCAATATCAAAAATTGAGCGAAACTGATTTTCTCAACGTTTGAGCTTTCCTATCGCTAATTTGGGATATTCCTTCCTCCCTCCCACTATTTTGATTCATTTTTTGACAAAGAAACGAATCTTTGAATCAGGTAGCAGACTGAAAGCTCAAAATCAGCCGAATTCAAAAACCGAAACAGATGATCATAGCAAGGATGTTCGTGCTAGTACTCTGCCACGACGTCGTGGTGACATTAGTCCTAGCGTTGCGACGCCGAGGCATAGTCCTACCCGGCAAAGTCCTAGGGCAAGTACAACGAGCGTTGATAGTGCTGTTGGCTCTGCTGAAGGTTTAGGCACCGTTAATCAAGGACAAGAAGAAATTAGACCAAGAAGTGACGGATCTGATAGTCTTGCAACTTCTAGTGCTTTGACTAGCCCCGAACCCCCAACACCAGAAAGTCACGAACCAAGGGTGGACCTCGTTCAACCTGATCTACCAGCGCCAGAATGCCTACCCGACAATTCCGAAGTGCTTGAAACCGCTGTCGAAGAAGTCGTACATAGAGGTGAGACGGAAATCAATGAAATTAACATTTCGGTCAGTCGAAAGATTCGGAGGATTTTATCAGTTTTTTGGTACAATTTCTATGATTTTTGAAAAAAATTTGTGCATTTTATTACAGAATTTGTACGAAATTTTATTAGAATTTTTTTTATTTTTTATTTAGTCTTTATTAAATTTTTCCAAGTACCTAATTGTAAATTCAAAATGAATGATAGAAAGAAAAAAAAAATAATGAAAGAGTCGAAGAAAAATGAGAAAAATTTTTGTTAATCAGACTCTAGAATCGAACCTCACGAAGTGATAGTTACACCGCCACCAGAAGAGCCAAGATTAAGTCAAGCTAGTGAAGGTAGTGAAGCACCAAGCGAAACTCAATCGGAAGCATCTTCGCCAGGAAAGACACGACGTTATCGTGGTGATACAAGTAAACGAAGAAAAGGTGTATACATAACTCAGTGGCCAGAACCTTCTGATTCAGATAGAAACAAACTGGCTGCACAAAGCAGCGAGGAACGTGACGATGTACCAGCGACACCCAGCGATCTATCAGACTGCGAAGGTCACACGCCTAGAAGGTAAGAAGAAGAAGATGATGAAATTACCTGAAACAATTAAGAACGCCGTTTTTTTTCTTTTCATTCATTTTTTTTCGGAAAATTCATTTCCCCGGAAGTCTAGGAAAAGATTCAAAATTTCGCGAGCAAAAAAGTCCCGAAGGCCAAAGCATATATTTTTTTTCATAAATAGGGTTGCGATTATAATGAACTATTTTTTGTCTTTACACCCTGAGAACTAGACTGAAATTTTCGAAGTTTAAATATTCCAAATTAGAAACTATTTGTAAAATTTCAAATCGTATAATGAAATGAATTCGGAATCGTTAATTAAGTTTTAAAAAAAAATTTGTGAACTCCAAATCGCCGGTTCTTGTCGTTTTTAGGTATAGCAAAAGACCTCTTCGTGGTCCTTACGGACAGATGTTGGAAGCCGAAATGGCCAAGCCACGAGTACCTGCAGATATTGGTCTAGACGGTGGTCTAAGACCGAGAAGAAAAATATCTGCTAATCTGTCCTACAGCGCTGGTACAAATAGTAATTCTGAACCACCGACACCGTGTCATCATAGAACTACTTCGAGTCCTAGTAAACTTGAGGGACTCCCTGGTCCGAGTCCTGAACTACTTGCTGAACTTTTGAGAGGTTCTTCGGAGAGAGTAGCACGCGCTCCAGCTCATCGAAACGTAAGTTGTGTTGTTTTTTTTTTTCTTCTTATTTTTACTATTTGTGTATAAAAAATGATACGTAATACGTGTACTATACTAGATACGATTATGATTTCAAATTGATAATAATTTACGGTCAATTTATCTCCGTGATTGTATATAGTATATGTTTGTGTCTACGTCGTAGATCTTATAGAAGACTCGGCTAGTTCTCTACTCCTCCCTTGACAAGTATAGGAGCCAAACATAATCTAATAATATTCAACGATATCTTTCGCGTACTAGTATATAGAGAAGAGAAGAGAAGAGTAAAGTAGAGTAGAGTAGAGTAGACTGTTAGAGTCTAGCTTTGGCTAGTGTCCTGGAGAGCTAGTTCGTTATAGGTATAGAAAAGTAAAGGCAGTAGCAGTAGCAGTATGAGCATGAGCGTTTTCAGAGGTCTAAGAAATCTTGGGTTTGATGAAGTTAGGTGGAAGTGCGGAGATGGGGGCGAATACTATACTGTAGACTTTAGACATGTATATAGGTATGTATATTATACATAGGAGGATATTCCTGGCCGAATATATACCTGAGCTCGAAAACTAAATTTCGTATCTATACCTACGGTATCTCTGTATACAAATCTATGACACATACACCTATACCTATACCTACGTATGTACATACATGTATGTATATATTATATACCTCTACATGTATTTACGTGACACAAACTTGAGACCATGTCGTTTAGAGTCGCCAACTACCTACTCTGTCTGACTCTGAGCCTAGAAGCTATCTAACGCTCTATAGCTTATGATATTGACGCAACTTTCTGACCTTGCGTAAGAAGGCCTTACTCGCGATTATATTCGAACGAATTGTGTTTTCTTTCCATTTTTTTATTTATTTATTTATTTATTTATTTTTCATATGAGAACATTTATTATGAAAATAGCAAAATTTTGGGTATCTTTTTTTTTTATTCGAAGCAATTTGAAGAAAAAGAAAGAAAAAAAAAAAACGAGGAAAAAAGACAAATTCTACGAAAAAGACAATATTTTTTTCTTTCAAATACTTATATAGGGTAAGGTTGCCAATATCGTACCGTCACCTAAATCGTACAGTTTTGGTTTGGTAATTTTTTGCAAGAGTATTTCCTCGATTTTGAGAAATGTAGAAAACGGTATCATTTATAGTATTAAAAATTTCCTAAGCATTCCTACTTCAACAATTTTCAAAATCGAGGAATTAACAAAATTTCGATCGTATTATATCAGTTTATTTATAATTGTATGTGAATTCTTTCATAGAATTCTTTTATTCTTATTCATTTTTCAGAGTAAAAAAGTAAAAAACTTTTATGCGTTTTTTTTTTTTTTTTTTTTTTACTATTATTATTGTATATTTATTTATTCCTTTTCACATGCGTAAGATATTGTTGCGGACTCGAACGCATTATCGGAACTGCTGAGTATGTAATTATAATACGTAACTTCCGGTGGATGAAGACAAAAAAAAAAAAAAATATTTTTTTTTTATGTATAAATAATTTTTGCATACTACGAAATGCCTTCGTATAAATTTTTTGTTTTTTTTTCTCTCAATTTACTTACGCACAATATAATCAGCAATATATACATACAACTATAATATTCGTATAATAAATTATGTAGAACCACACGTATGTCCACAATTCACACAGTTATAGAAAGTAATTTAATATAATCCGTAAAACGAAATTTTTCAATAAATTTCAGTCTTTTTTTTCTTTTTTTTTTTTTTCTTATTCATTACTTCGTTTTCTTATCACTGTCATGATTGACATTATTATTTTAGGTATTAAAAATTGTATCTGTACACGTTTCTTTGAAATACTAATTGGAAATTTCGTGAAGTGATAAAAAAAAAAAAAAAAAAAAAACGATCAAAAAAAATTAAGATTAAATTAAAAATTAAAGATTAGAGAAAAGAGAGAAAGAAAAAAACAAAAAAAGGAGAAGAACATATTGATCTAATTATTTGTGAATTGCAAAACGCGACTACACGCCGCAGCATATCGTATATATATATATAGTAAAGCTTCCAACCGCCTAAGTTTATTTCGGGAAAAATATTTTTTATTTTTTATTTTATTATTTTATAGAAATTTATATATCTATATGCATTGGCCTAAAGCCCGCGTCTGGATTGCAGACGATCCTTCAGACAGAAAAAAAAAAACACAAAATAATAAAAAAAATCGACTGGTCTTAGATTAATTTTTTTGTTATTTTTCTATATATATATTTTCTCTAAAAAAAGAAATAGAAAGAAAGAAAGAAAGAAAGAAGTGGGGGGAAAAAAATAAAATAAAATAAAAATCACACCAAAAATTTTGGTTAAATAAATTTATTCCAAGGCTTACTTAATAAGTTAGCTATATAATTTAAGCTATAGCATATATTTACTCGCGACTCGCAATAGAGAGGAACGGGTTTTTCAACGTTATCGTTTACTAAAGGAAATATTTGAGTATATATATATATATGTATGTATTCAAGTATATACATAGAGAATAGTATATATACCTATATCTATATACGTATGTCTGCATCGGCGCATGGCTGTCGACTGCACTCAAGAAATCTATACATAGATCATTCAGATCACAGCCTCGTTTGGTCGAACGGATCAACAGGAAAATTCTTCTTAAACCTACGATCGTTATAAATGAAGAAAAGCAATAATAATATTTAAAAATAAGAAGAAGAAGAAGAAAGAGAAAAATAAAAAAAATAAATGACAATAATTTCTAACCCGTTTTAGATATAACAAAGTAAAAATCATTTTTTTTTTCAATTCTAAGACACGTGATTAGCCGCGATTACAATTTCACTATCTATACTTGATTCCGAATATCAATTCGTTTCCTGATTTTAAAAATTTACTCAAAAAATTCAAAAAAAAAAAAAAAAATGGGAGAGAATTTCTATTCCAAACACTCGCTAAGATATAATAAAAAAAAATACCAATTTCGGCATATAGTCTGAATTTTGATTTTAGGGCAGCGTCGCGACGTCGGTAATTCCGAGACTAAACACACGACCCCGCGGAGCGTCTAAATAAATATATCGTTATTGGTAAAAAATATGTTTTTATAGAATAATTTAATGTGGAAAAAAATACCGCGAGGTTGATTATACATCGCTGTTCCCGTTTCTCGTGTGAATTTATTTCTTACCTCATATATAGGTATGAGAATTTCATACATAATTAAAATATCAATTGAAATTTTTATCCGTTCCGATTCTATATAGGAATTAATTGAAAAAAAAAAAAGTTGAAAAATCGGGATAATTAGAAAATTTCGATTCTTTTTTTTTCTTTTTCTTCTTTGTTTTTTTAAGGCGACGACGCTGCCCAGATTGACGCAGGTGCTAACTTCCGGCGTCGCCCACCAGGTGGCTGCGTCACTAAATACCCCTTCCCCATTTATCTTAAGACGAAAACTATACCCACCTACCCACCTACCTACCTACTCGTTGATTTTAAATTTAGAACATCTTATATATTTGTATTATAGCTAACTGCAAGAAATCTAAAAGATTTCTCTAGCAAATATAATCCCGACTGTATATATAATATATATAGTAGCTGTATAGGATAGAATTAATAGAACTACACCCTTAAATCTTCGATTTTTAAGAATTGCTTTTGAAACTTTCGATTCATTAGTAGAAAAAAAAAAAAAAAAAAAAATCGTTCAAATTTATTTTCCCGCACTTTTTTACTTTTTTTTCTCTCTCTCTCTCTCTCTTTCACGAAAATAAAGAATAAAAAAAATTATTATAAAACGATTTTTAAACGATCTATATACATATAGTATAATACATACCGTAAATTGAAAAAACCATTCGATTGATAAATTTGATCATTTTTTTTTTTAATTCCATTCATTTTTATATAGGAAAGAATAAAAAATACGTGTGTGTGTGTGTGTGTGTGTAAAAATATATTCGCGTGTATAATAAGCTAACTAAAAACATCGTTGATACGAACTATACAGGTAAGGGTAGTATACTAAGTTCAGTGTGTTTAGTAGCTAGGAAATAATCTACAGTTTTCCTTTTTTCTAAATATTTCTTATGGTTTTTATAATATAGGGTATCTATATATATATATGTAGCTTGTTAAAAACTGAATTTTTATCCAAAAATAGAAAATATATTGTATTTTTATCAACCTAGCTTATTATTATAATCGGGAATAGGGAAAAACAGTTTGTTTAACAAATAAATGATAAGCTTTTACTACGTGGCTATAAAAATATGTTTAATATTTTTTCTGTCGATATACGATACGATAGGGGGGGAGGAGAAAAAATTTACTGGAAAAAGACACAAAAAAAAAAAAAAAAAAAAAATGAAAATTATTATAGAATCGGGAATCTTGTTATTTTTATTTTCTATTCAATTGATTATTAGGTATAAAAATTTCCATTTATTTCATCTGATAAAAGATTATTCTATAATTTTTTTTTTCCAAAATAAAACCGTTGATTACATGAATTAATTGATTTTCTTCGATTGACGTCATTTCGATGAACTACGTAAGTCGTATTGTATAGAACCTCGCGATCAGTAGATATATATATATATATATATATATACACAGCGCGAGTTACATCAATGAAATTACATTGGCGATTGAAAAAGAAAAAGAAAATATAAAGAAAAAAAAAAAAGAAAAAGAAGAAATAGTATAAAAAAAAAAAATATTATAGTAGAAATTATCGCGAATCGAGTTGAGAAAATTTCCTCAGAATTTCAAATAGCAATGAATGAAAGAGATATATATATATATATATGTATATGTATACACATAGATTTGGTACGAGAAAAACGTGAATTCTTGGGAAAAAAAAATTCAAACGTTTAAAGAAAACATATATACCTACTATATATATATTTATATATTTATCAGTTTTTTTTTTTTTTTTAAATACGCATATATATACTAGACGCCTAATGTTATACGAAGTGGTGTAGAAGAATTTGGGTTGAAAAAAAATGTGAAAAAAATAAATAATAATAATAATAATATATTAAATAATCCGAAGAAAAAGAAAGTTTAATCGATCGTTGAAGATCTGTTGAGCAAAATTTGCTATACACATATATATTATGTAGGTATATGTGAGGCGAAAATGTTGATTATTGATAATTTTGGAAAAACGCATATGTAATTGTGTTAGATATTCATTGGTGGTCCTTGGCAGAAATTTGTTATTCACTTAGTCACGAGCAGAGAGTAAAAGCTCTGAGTTTCATTCAGAAGTTGAGAATATGTTTATCGGGGTATACCGGAATAGAAACTAGTCGCTGCGGTCAATCCTGTACAACTAGTCAATTTTTTTTTTTATACCTAAAACATGATATAAGTATATATATATAATATATATATATACAATATACATATATGTATAAGTATTATATCGTTTTTGTTCGTGAACCGGAAACACATGGAGGAATGATAAGACGCTTTCGCTATACGAAATATGCGAAGAAATTTGTGTTATCGTATTATATAAAAATACGAAAATCGACTTTTGCATCCAAACTTTTAGATTTTTTTTTTTTTTTTTCACCCAAAATAATTTCTCCTGTGTCTATAGAGTCGCCCTAATAATTCGAGGGATGTGATTTTTTTCAAGTGTTAGTAAAATTAGTAGAAAAAAAAAAAATTCTTTCTCTGTATATTAATTTTGGCAAAAAATCTCAGTGTGTCTATATAAGTGTGAAGAAAATTTGAAACAAAATTTCGAATCGATAGATCGAACGGGTTTTTTCAATTATCATATCCAATGCGGAGAGACGTGGATAAAATGAGAGATATTCTTGTCCACTTATATGGCGAGAATATTTATTTCATCCCTTAACGAGCCACAGATATGATCGAGATTTTAATAATCTGATATTAAAAAATTTGCGTAATTTAACCCAGAGACAAAGACGCGGCTATTTTAATAATCGAAGAGGGTATATATATACACCTGTATACATATCTATATCTATGGATGAAAGAACAAAAAAAAAAAAAAAACTGCTGAAGGAAGCGATACATCGTGAATATTAAGTGTCCTTATAACGTCAGAGAGAGGGAGAGAGAGAGAGAGAGAGAGAGAGGTACTTACAAATACACTTCGCGAAAGATCAGAGAGGGAGAAAGACGAACCTGCAGCGTAAGGTGAAAAAAAAAATAAAAAAAAATTAAGAGAAAAAAAAAATAAAAAAAATTTCAGTACGTTATAGCTACCTACGCGTAAGGGTGGGTAGAGGTAGTAGGGTATAGGTGGTATAGGCTGGTTGGTCGATGAAGCCCAGATTTTGGTTACCCCGCCATTCTTCGATCCGATCCGAAAACGCGCAAGAAGAATTTAAATTCTATTCCCAAAGCTATAGAGTATATAGCAGCTGGACTTTGAAGGCTACAAATATTATTGTTTCGAACTATCTAACTATACTTTTTCTCGCGGTTTAGTTTGATAAATTAAACGATTACGTAACGCGAGGTTTATTATACGTTCACACATGTAGGTACAATCCGAAAAAAAAAAAAAAAAGGAGAGAATGAAAGAATTAAGGAAAGAAAGAAAAAAAGAAAGATTTGACTTTATTCTTTATTTTTATTTTTTTTTTCATCCCCTTTTCTTACGATTGTTTTTTTTTTTTTTTATGATGTTTTTAACATAAATACGAAGATACGAGTATTTAGGGGATGAAGGATATGGGGGTGAAGAAAATTGTTAGGATTTTTTTCCTATTTATTTATGTAATAAATTGAACGATTTTTTATTTTTTTTCTATAAAATAATAATAATTATATTATACGTATAGTTATTAATCGTTTTCTATATAGTTGTGTATGTATGTAATACAAGAGAACGCGCCGGCGTCCCGAACGCCCGTTTCCTCTCGGTTGTCTCTCTTGCTCTCAGGCATCGATCACCCTTAGTGGGCGAGCGTCGGGACGCTAGTCGACGCGGAGCGACGCCTAGAATCTACAAAACTTTTCGCAGTCCTTTTAATACAACCTGCCTAGATACATTCGGACGTGGTTGTTTTTTTTTTCTTTCATTTTTTTTCTTTCTATATACATAATAACCCGAATATTAAATTCGATATATAAAAATTTAAAGTTTTTTAAAATATATGACAGTGATTATATTACAGTGATAACGTATATATAATTGTACGTTTAATAAAATGTATATTAAATATTGTTACGCGGATTCGTTACGAATGTGACAAAAATTTGGTGAATTTCTCCATATAATTCGCCTCTTTCTCTCTCTCTCTCTATCTTTTTCTCATAGATACAAAAGTGATTTTATTCTATATATATATATAATATATATGTATATAATAATAATCGTGGAATTAGTTTTAATTATAGAAGAAAATTGTCTCGTTTTTAATAACGGGGATGAAATGAAGAAAAAGAAAAAATTGTTTCAAATTAATAATCGGTATAGAAATAAAAGGAACGAATGATATTTTCTATTTTCTATTATTTTTTGTTGTTGTTGTTGATTTTTCAAAACGTTGTATAGATGCAAATCGTTATCGAAGAGAAAAAAAAAACCCAAAAGACTTAACGACCCCATATATTAATCTTGATTTATTGAACCTATAAAAGACAGATTATACGACGAATAGAGGTAAAGATTTAACGACTTAGGATGATCGAATCGTATTCTAATGCTGAAATGATCAATTTTTGAAATTATCGGGGATTTTGAAAATACAAAAATTACTTGATATTTTTTTTCTTCTTCTTTATCTTCGTCGTCAAAAAAATGTAATGAAAATCTCAGGTTCTTATCTCAATTCTAAATACTACCCCAAATTATTCGAAATCTTCAATTTAAATAACACACGATTTTTAGTTATTCGGAGTTAATTTTTTTTTTTACTTCCTATCGCATTAGCACTTCTCTGAATCCGAAAATCCGCACCCTTCTTACCTTTACCAGTAGATATCTGTGAAAAATTAACAGATTTTTAACGACAAAAATTTTTATTTATCACAACTTTGAGATAAGAGAATTTTTTCTAATTTTTTGGTGCGCTGTAGTAGCTTTGAAAATTATATCGTTGAAAATCTGTCGAATTTTTTATGAAATACCTCATACTACAGGTAACGAGTGTAACAAGTTTCAGATTTTTCCGTACCTATCCTGCGATAGGGAGAAAAAAAAAATCAACCGCGAAATGTGACGAGTCGTGTTTTATCGAAACGGAAAAATTCGAAAGGCTTTAGGGTGGTACTCAGAATTGAGATAAGAACCTGAGATTTTGACAAAAATTTCTTGCAGATATTATCAGTGGAATGTTATAATTAGTTTGCTTGATGAATTTTCCTGAAGAGAAGAAAAAAGAAAAATAGGAAAAAAATTGATTTTAGAAATTTAGAGGCAAAGCTAGGGATGAATGACGCCGCGTGCTGAAATTCGCAGTAATGATGATCGTCGTGACCGATAAAAAAAAAAAATATATATATATATATATTGGATGTATCTATATACCTATATGTACAACGCTGGTCACGTTGCCGGGATAAATATTTACAGAATCGAATTATTCGGAACACGGGTGACTTTGATACAGCAATGAAAATTGAAACTATTATATTGAAACAATACCTTTATGTTTAAAATATAAATATATAAATACTATATATATGTATTACCCTCTGCTATACATACTATAATATTTCCAATTAAATGAATATTATTAATTTTTCAATATTAATAGGTGTGAAAAATAAAAAGAAAAAAATTCTTAGTCAATTGCAAAAAAGAAAGAAAGAAACGAAAACTTGTATTTCTTGTAAAAAAAAAAAGAAAAAAATCCAAAAGATAAAATAAAAAAATCGAAATAATCTTAAAACATATTAAGAAACGTATCGGGTATAACGTAGAATCAACCGAATTGGGATAATTTAGGTGGAATGGGGAAAAGCTGGGTCTTGAAAGCACAGGTTGCGGAGGGCGTTAGTCACTCGTCTAAATATATCCAGCTGTATAGCGGGAGGTTCTCATCTCATCTACATACTCAAGTATACGTACATATATACCTACTACCTATCCTAATACCTATACATACACATGTAAATTTACATGTACATATATATACGAATGGAAATATATATATATATATGAAGCAGCGAATAAAGGTTCTGGAGCAACGGGTGTGCTTTCAAGGGGTAAGGGGATACGGTTATTCGATGGCTGCTTGGAAAGGCCAGTAGTTCGGAACGTATCAATCCGTGAACCGCGCGAAACTATATTATACCGTGATAAAAAAGCTCTCCGCGATCTATCTTCTTCATTTTTTTTTTTTCGCATTTTTTCGAATTTTTTTTTTCTAATTTGCTTAATTTTTTTTTTTTTTTTTTTCTGTTCGTCCCTCAAGCATTTCTTATTTTTATTTAATAATTTTTTTTTTTGTTTTTCTCCACACTACGAAACCTACTCGGAAAAAAATCGATTTGCTTTTGAAATTGAATTATAACTGTATATAATGGAATTAATCTAATCTAAAAATGTATTTTCATTGAAACGGTATAAGATAGAAACGAAGATAGAAAAAATATTCATAAATATATATATAATAAAAAAAAATTCTCTCAAAATTAATTTATCAACTTTTCGAAGTTCGCGATTCGACACGTGCTTTTTCTTATCGTCGATGATGAGTTCCGCGGTGAAGTAGATCAAGATTTTATAAAATGATAATAAAAATCGATATCTGTATTTATATCTTATTTTATTTTTTTTAGCAATTTTTATTTTTACAATTTTCTTCATTTTTAAATAAAGGAGGAAAATTAATTTTCTAGATATACATGTGCAAGATCTACTAAGTACGGATCGAGTAGGTATCACAACGTCTTTACCGAAAGAACGCGTTTGCCCATTTCTCACACGTTCCAATACACAGATATTATATTTATTTCCATACCCGAATTCCGCTCGGTTTCATATTATCATCAATTTTTGGGAAAACCGTATCTGGTTCAAGGAAAGTTACATATATACACAATGATTACGATAATTGCATTCTAATAAACGTTTTTTTGTTTTTTTTTTCAATTTTTCTAATCCGCTGATCAATTGTATCCAAAAAAATCGACAATTAAATTTTCCAACGACAGATCCAAAGTGCGTTTGATAATTATCAAAAAAAAAAAAAAATTGTCCCAGTCGTATTAGTTAAAATAAAATAATTTATCGATACTTTAATCCGATAGTTTATGTATGTTATCGGGTTAAAAAAAAAAAAATCCTGCGAAACAGTAAATCACCGAGAAACTTGGGTAAACCCAACCAGGCCGTTCAAAATCACGTCTAGTCTAATTCCGCGATCTAATCAACGTAATTTCTATTGAAAATCATTTCTTACATATATATGCATATAATATAATATATTTACCAAAAAATATGACAAAAGCAAAGAAGACAAAAAAAAAAAAAATCATCAATCAACATAATATCTTAGTTCCTCTTTCATTCAGCTTCCGAAGATTTTCTTCAAATCTGCGTATTTCGATCATTTGAAAAAGTAAAAGAAAAGGGAAGAAAAAAAAAAAAATTGTATACCTGTCCTACATTCGTCCAAAATCCTATTACAAGCTAGACTCTAGGTTTACTATATGAAACATATTATCAGCTTTGAGGTAATTTTGGAGCAAACTTATTACTGTATTCTACTACGTACATAGGTACATTAGGCTATTGTATATAACTAGAACTATATATCGCTTGAATTTAGTCAGCAATACATTATATCCTAGTTCTGTATAGGTATAATAGGGTATAGGTAGGTTCCGCGTATATAATATAGCCACCAACCAGTGTTCTAGTTTAATTAACGGTTATTATTTAAGGTGAAGTTTACTCAACTAGTTGAGTTTATTATTTTCACAGTGTTTTCGGAACAGTGCAACGTACTGTGCCGTAACTATTTCAACCTAATCTATATGAGATACTGGAAAAAAATAGGGATTTTTGTTGTTTTTTTGTTTTTGTTTGTTTCAAATGTGTATAATAATGACATAAATATATATCATATATAGTATTGATTAATATTATCATTAATTAACATAATCGTATTATTATATAATAAATTATACGTGTTACGTATCGATTATTAATAAAGGATACGCGATGATTATAATTAAATGAAAAGTACCATATGTATGACAATATACATATAAATACCTATATAACATAAATATATATATATATATTATATATAATATAATAAGTAAAAGTTGTTTTTTTGTTTTTTTTTCTCTTTATATAAACGAAGATAATCGTTACGTAAAGTTGATATTAAAATTAATTACACAATTCAGTTCGATAATGAATAAATAAATAGACAATGTGGATTTTTATATAAAAGAAAATATATTATTGACAATGAGTGTTGGACATAGGCTTGTCAGTCAGCCTTCAGAAGACAGTGAAGATAACGAGAACGTCGTTAGACGAGTGGTGGGTTTATTCATTATTATTATTGATTAATTAATTATTTAACTAATCAAAAGATCAATAATTCTTTTCTTTATATTATTCTTCTTATTCTTATTTTTTTATTTTTTTATCGATTTTATCCCGTCGTTCTAACGATTATTATATAATATAATATAAATTGTCATGTCAAAGTATCTATAAAACGTTGTTTTGACGGTAAAGAAAAAAAAAAAAGAAAAAAAAAAGAAAAACTGAACTTAAATCAATGTAAGGTACAACTTAATATTATATATCCTAAGATATAAATGCCAACTTTTAACCGTGGTTAATATCTAAATTTATCAAACCGTATGTAATACGGTTTGGTCTAATAAATTGTACGATGTTAGAAAAATTCAATGCTCAAGGACGAAGGAATTCAACATTCCTAATTCTTGGATCTATAATTATTGTTCATCTCTTTTATCTGGTGAAATTTTTATCTTTTAAATTAATCCACGGATTACATCATATCTTAGAATTTATATATCTCTTTCTTACTCTCTTTCTCTCTCTCTCTCTCTTTCTCGGGGACACATATATATTTTACCTTATGACGTATGTATGATGAAGACACGTGTTTGTTAAATATACGCATCGGGAAAATTAGGGGCTGCGCATTGGATGTCACGAGGTCAGAAATTTAAACGAGAAACAAATTCATTGAAATTTGAATGATTTTGATTCATACTATAGATAATTTTATGCGAACTTATTGTAGGTATACGTAGTATATTGGAAAATCAATAAATATTCGAATGATTTCAAGAAATGGATGATTTTTTTTTTCTCGAATTTTCCTTTTTTTTTTTTTTTGTTTCTTCATAAAACTTCGAAATTCGAAAGATACAGAGAAAGTCAGAGATTTAAAGACCGGAATGAAAACTAACGCGTAGTATGTCTATATTTGGACGAGGTTTCGATCAATATTAATAGATACGTATATACTTACCTCCGCTACGGTTGCATAGATATTAGAGGCGGCGATCAGTAGGATAAAATCTGTGCTTAAACAATTTTACGATATTAAAAATTTCTTTTTCAATTAATATAAATGCGATTGTAAATTTTATCAATATACCTATGTTATTATTTTATCTTTCAGGATACCAGGACCCACGTTGTTGTTGAACTTTACGATACCGAACGATCTTACGTCGAGGATCTACAGATACTAGTCAATGTAAGTTTTATTCAATAATAATTACGTTAATTAAAGCGAAAAAAAATAAAAATAAAAAATAAAAAAAAATTGGTGAAGAAATCCAGAGATGAATTTTTGGTATATAAATGAGAAAATGTATGTGTATTATAAAATATATATATATATATATATATATATATATATTTCTTCGTCGGTTTAATTATTTCTCTGAATAAATCGAATCGAGTCTTTTAGCTTCAAAGAGAGTTTGGCACTGGTCATATTGTTTGAGAAGTTGCGCGTATATAAGCTTCTTTGGCAATTTAATTTAGGTACCTTGGATATGATTCAGTAGTACGATGATCATTAGTCAGAGATAAAAGCTCTACGGAGAGTTTTAAAATCCCTCTCTTCGCAGCATCTTGCTAAATTAAATACGAACGATTGGACTGTTTGGACTTGTAAATTATATCTCGGAGCTTTATACTTACCGACAATGTTGCTAAGCGTCTTTATAGTTGATCTAAAAAGCTTGAATTATATCGTGATTTAAATTACGAGCTGCGCATACGTAGGTACGCGAATATCAATTTTTCTTTATTTTTATTTCGATTTCGATAAAAAAAATAAAAAATAAAAACTTTCAAACGAAGTACACCAAAAGTTTAAAATTCCGAAAGGCCGAATCTCCGAGATTTGAAATTCACACATGGATGTGTTTATTATCTCGGATTGTAAACCAACAAGTGGTTAAGTTAATCGTCTCAAAATTTAATTCTTGGAAAAAAAAAAAGGAGTTTCAAAATTGTACGAATTATTTACGACAGCATGAAGTCATTGATTGAAATCGGTAAAATGAGTTTCTTGATTAGAATGAACTATATATTTTTTGTTTTCACATTCTGAGAAATAGACTAGAAATTTTCGAATTTTTTGGACTTTCTTTGGTCCGGATTTTCGGAATGTTAATATTCTAAATTCGAAAGTTTTTGAAAATTTTAAATCGTCTAAAAACCGTATTCGGAATTTTCTACACCGTTTGTAAATGTTGAAAAAATTTTGTAACTCCAACCCCGGCGCCTCTCGAAGGTCTCTAGACGATTTAAGTAGTTAAACAAACTTCACAGGCGTCATATACCATATTATATTATATTGTATTGCAAATATTCACGACGCCAATTTGTGTGCGAAATGCAGGAGATTCGTGAATCGTAAAGTTATACACAAATTTACATATATATATATATACGGTATAAGAGACAGAAATGTGAATATTTAAAACCTCTAGCTGCAGCGGAAGTCGTACTTAAATAATAACGAGGTGGGGGTTAGTAAATCGGAGGATTTAACGACTCGAAAATATTATTATAACGAAAACGAAATATCCTTTGATAATAAATATATTATACATTAATATTCACCGGTATATCAATTATATCGTATAAACTGCATCAGGCATACAAAATCTCCTACCTATGCGTTACAATATTATTAATTAATTAATTAATTAATTTATTTATTTATTTATTCATTCATTCGTTCATCTATTCATTCATTCATTCATTCATTAAGCCTACGAGGATTTATAAAGAGACGTATTAAAGCTCTCTGTACCCTTTTTTTTTTAATTTTTTTTAAATTTTTTTAATTCATTTTTGTGGCGCGAAATATCCGCAAGAATCTCGCTGCTTTATAAGCTGGCATATAGCCAGAAGACATTTGACACGAGACAACTAAATACTACATTTCAAATTCGAATCTGAAACGAGGTCTTAGCTGTTCGTTCGCCAAGTAAACACGCATTAGCTCAAGAATTTACTTAATCCAGAATTACTCAAGCAAGAAGAAAAGAGAAGAAAAGAAAAAAAAAAAATAATGAAGAATGAAGAATGAAGAATGAAGAATGAAAAAAAAGAAAAAGGGATAGGCGATGAAGAGGGGGGAGAGGAGATAGAGAGATGGTGAAACTATCTAGTCTTCTCAGTGATTGATTGTCACATTTTGTAAACATGATTTGAAAAATTCTAACTAAAATTATAACACGTGATAATATACATCGTTTAGATATACTAGGCTATTGTATAAACATCAAAAGATTCTATACTACAAATTATAAACAAATTTGATTTTTTGAACCACGTGTTTTTTTCACTACGCTGCTAATCAATCCTTTAACTAATATATACTTAATATTAGTACAAACCGTTTAAATCGAAAAATTACAGGCTTAATGAAATTTAGATTCCAATTTAAAGCTTCCTGCACGATTTTCTACATTCATTTTATTCAAAATTAGAAACGATATAGTATATACGAATGCTTAATTATTCATCTAATTTACGGTATAATTTATATCATTCAAATTTCTATCTTTCATCAAGAGAAAGAAAGAAAAAAAAAAAATGAAAAATGAAAAACGAAAAACCAAACTATAACTGCTTGGATTGAAACGATTTATCTTTTAAACCTACGGCCTCCTGTGGCCTGTTAGATAGATTTATGGTCAAACAGCGGTGTTAATACCTTAATTAGCGGTCGAAATGATCATTAAGCGTGAGATATTAGGCGACAGTTGCAGAGGTATTAAATCTGCAAGGAATATCTCAGTTTCATTGCTTTGAGAAGCCGATAAATTTCTTGCATACCTATATTATACTCAAACGAAATATATATCTTAAAGAAATTTGTTTTTTTTTTTTTCCAAAAATTCCTTAGAACAGTCTTTGGTAATAAATGATAGAATAAATTCGAAGAAACGTATGTCTTCTTTCTTCCATTAATTTAATTAATAAATAAATGCTCCGAGTTCTAATCGAGGTATAATTTCATGCTGTTCAAAATCATCATCAGAATTCCACACATTCATCAAACCTTGATATAGTGGAATTATAAGATTTTTTTATACCGATTAGGATTATTCTTATTTTTTTCAGAAATATCATCAGCCTTTGAAGAGTCCTGAGAATAGTGGGCTTGTGGATTCAGCTACTGTTGACGAAATATTTTACCAGGTATATATAGTATAAGTATATAACAAGTTATTTATTTATAATTCGCTAAATTCTCTATTTATTAATTAAGAAAGAAGGATTTTTTTTTAAATTATTTTCTCTATACATGTGGATGAATTTATTAATTAAAATTCAGGAATGTTATGTCTATCTATCTATCCATTTATTTATTTATTTATTTATTATTTAATTATACAGATTCGACGAATTTTAATGATAATTACCGATTATTTCTGGCTGTCGTTTCATTGGTCAGACCTGGGAGTGTGTCTCGATGTCCCAAGACTGACTAAAGGAACGGTGACTGGAATTGAATTCTTCGAAAATGAAATTTTCTTAGTTTAGAAAAGAAAAAAAAAAAAAAAAAAATTATTAAAATTCTTTCTTTTCTTTTAGAAAAAAAAAACAAAAAAAAATTAGTTTACTCTATTATTTCTAGGTTCCAGCGATTCTAAGTCATCACGAAGTGTTTCTAGAAGAGTTACGTAAAAGATTAGAATCATGGGAACTCCGGCAAACTATAGGCGACGTATTTCTAGACGTGGTAATTGATTACTATATTTCGTTTTAGAAATTTCTTCTTTTTTTCTGTCCGTTCTTTTCAAAACTCTATAAAAGAAAATGATAATATATTTAACGAATGAATTTAATCCCGCAGTTCACAAAGCCCGACGTCTTAGAGACGTATACACTTTTTTTAGACAATTGGAAATCGGCGAAAAAGGCAATAAAAACAACTTGTCAAGCGAAACCAGGATTTGCAAGATTCCTCGAGGTAATTAAGAACGATTTACATTAAATAATACGATTATTGTTAAAGCTGTAACAAATAACAAATTGTTTACGGTTTACATAAAACTTGAATGAAATTTTTCGACGTTGAAATTTAGAAACTGAGTATAATAAAATTAATTTTTTCCAAACTGCGTGCGCAAAGTTCGATTTTGCGCACGTTTCGCGTTCATAAAATTCAACTCAACGCGCTCTTGTGTTAAAAAATACAAGATTTCTAAACAGGTGCGAAAAATGATTTCTTGACTTGTGCGATTATCGCTCTCGTTTCGAGAATCAACACTTTCGCCCTAGTATCGAAAAGTACTATTCCCATAAAAAAATCCCCTTGTATCCACCAGGCTATGGAAAGAGAACACAAGGGAAAACTGGGCTTAGATCAGCTCCTGATAAAACCAGTACAAAAAATTCCACGTTACGAATTGCTTATACAAAGGCTATTAAAACACACCGATCAGCATCATCCAGATCACGAATTGCTTACTGCAGCTCAAAAAGAAGTACACGCATTAGTTGTGAAGATAAATTGCACTGAGAGAGAATCACTTGAATGGGAACAGCAGCAGACAACCCTTAGAGAAGTACAAGCCCTTGTTGAAGGTCTGGCTGGAATTGTGACGAACGATAGGTAAGCGATAAAAAAATCAATCGAATCCCCAAAAACTTTTTTCCCGAATAATTAGAACTGGGATTATTTTACTTACAGAGCTTTCATCAGACATGATTTGGTAACGATTGCATCTAATCAAGGAACTCGAAAAGAGAGAGCATTGTTCTTATTTTCGGATCTCCTTGTGATAACAAGCATCAAAAGACGGAGTGGTACGATAAGAAAACCGTCTACGTAAGTTTTCCCAAAAATAATTTTTTAATTCTAATCCAAAATATCCTTGGGTCAATTTTGAACACGAAATTTTTTTTTCTCATCACGCAGAAGTTCCTGTCCGAATAGTTTGGTCGGACTTTTAGAGGCGAATAAATACAAAATGCTGATGAGGATAGCGCTCGATGATCTCGAGGTGATGAAAGGTGAGCCATAGGACGTGAATCGCTATTAAGAAGAACAAAAATTCTGATAAATAGTCATTTTTTAAAACGTGGTGCGCTGAATTCGACTTTACGTGCCTATTTTGAGTGTGATAAGTCATTGTTTTACACACTAGTGCGAGAAACGGGTACTCTGGACACAGCAGAAGCACAAAAAGTCGAATTTTTCGCACTGTCATGAGCAACTCATGCCAGAATCATCAACTTTGCGCACTAGTTGCACAATGTACTGTTTTACATTATTACATTATTTTTTAATTTTTTCTCCTTTTCAGCTAAAGATGAAAACCTCAGGAGAATGGCTCGGGAAGTTGACCACCTCAGAGAAGATTGTTCAACGTTGACCCAGCTCACAGAATTGACTGCTAATTTACATGGTGCTAAACTACAATTAGAAGAATTGATAAAGGAGCTGCTTTGTCAAACCCAGAGACAACTTGCCGAAAGAAATGCGGCCCATTCCCAGCTCGCTTGTTTAGAATTGACGCTGAATACACAGTGAGTGGAAGAGAATTTTGTAAAGAGCTAATAAAAAGCATTGAAATTAATTATTAACTTTTTACACAGGGCTGGAATCGAGAATATATCTGTAATGTTTACAAAGCCTGATAAACGGGCTAGTTGGGAAGAGAGCTTCAATGATGCCAAGCAGAAACTAGGTGAGATAAACGTGAAAAATTATAATCTTTTTCATCAGCTTATATCCGATAACTAAAGTCGTTTTCAATTCTAGTTTCTCTCCCCATTCAAACTTTGACATTATATTTTTCTCAAGCTCTCTCAGCCGACAGAAGACCTTGTCCAGAATTTGTGGGTCCTTTACCAATTCGAAAGACTCGTGCTGGTCTCCAATTTACATGCGCAGCTCCAACTCTGGCCAGTGGTCAAGGGCCCAGAGATGTATGGGTTTGCAACAGCGACGGATACGTCGGTCAAGTTTGTGTTTTGAGCTTAACACCTGAACCACCTCAAGTAACATCATGCAACGGGGTTTGTAACGCTAGAATTTTATGCGTTGCTGGTATCCCCGCTTGTACACAGGGGTAAGTCGGCTCCTCGACGTTCATTAATCTTTTATAATTCTTAATTCTTATGTAATTTTTCAGGCAACATAATTTCATGATAAATATTTATTTACAGATCAAACTCATCCGCTCCGAATAACAATCCATTCATCAGCAGTAAAAGTGGGATCAGTATTTCAATTCAAGACGCCGATGCTACAGGTGGAAATATCCAATTGGACAGGTAACTAGGAAATCCACGCCACTTTTTCTTTTCTTCCGCCCAAATTCGATGGATATTTTTTATTTTTCGTAATATTTTCAGTAGTTCGAGTTCCGAGGATTCGGATTCTGATGACATTCCATGTGCCGATGCTGGGAGTTCTTCATTGGGTGGAGATATTTCAAGTTTAGAAGGTGTTGGTATGGAGGAGGATCTTAATCAGCCTACGATGTGGTTGGGTACTGAAGACGGTTGTATCCACGTTTATAATTGCAGCGATAATATCAGGATAAAGAAAAATAAAGTCAAAATTCAGCACGGTAGTAGCGTGCATTGTATCATGTAAGTTAATTTTCATTTCAGATATTATCATCGTATATCTTTTTATAGACAAATTTAATCAGAAATCTAACTCACTGTTTCATTTTATATTCAGATATTTAGATAACAAGGTTTTCGTCTCCCTCGCTAATGGAGACATCACCGTTTACTCCAGAGATCATTGTAAGTTTGACAAAATTGACTACGAATCAACGCTCTCAAAGTGTTTTTAAATCTCGCTTCTATTATATTATCATCATTGATTATAGAATCAAGTTGAAGAACGGAGAAACTCAGACACTCAGTATGTCTAAAATGTGGATAAAATTTCTATTTTCATTTGTACAGTAGGTGGATGGATGACCAACGACCCAACGACGATTTCTGTAGGGACAGTAGCCTCGCCAGTAACAAAGATGTTGCCAGTATCTGGAAAGCTCTGGTGTGGCTGTCACAATACTATAAAAATTTTGAACACGCATCCTCTCGACATAGAGCACACCTTTGCTGCTAGTAACGACACCAGTCGACCGGTATCATGCATGGCTAGTTCTGGCGGTCCCGGGGTATGGATATCTCTTCACAATAGTGCAGTCCTAAGATTATTCCATGCAGGAACTTACGAGTGTTTAACTGACATAAACATTGCCCCAGCGGTGACAAAGATGCTTGCCAGTAAGTGTCAAATCAGATTAGTGTTGTATTGAAATTATGAAATTTGATACGTTATATTTTGATCTCTAGTCGATGAATTATTAACAAATGTTGTGCATTAAAAGCGAAGTTTATTTTAACGAAAATATTTAAACTCGTTGCAGGTTGCGATGACATTATTAGACAGCATAAAGCAGCCTGTTTAAGAGTCACAGCGCTCTTAGCTTGCAACGAATTACTTTGGATCGGTACAAGTGCTGGAGTGTTATTAACTGTGCCAATTCCTCATATTAAATCATCTACGCAAAGAATGTCGCAGCCACCCGCAGTCACAGGTTTGTATATCAACTATTTTATTAATGTTTGAATTATTAGCGATGAATTTTCTCATGAAATGAATTATTGTTATACTATTATGAATGTTGATAGGTATACCACACGGGCACACGGGTCATGTGAGGTTTTTAACATGTGTGGAAACGACGTCACCGGTAAAGCCAGACCCTCGACCAAAGATAGATAGATATTCTTTAAAATCATCAAAGACACAACAGAGCAATATAAATCTTGGTAAATTATTGGTAATATCTGGGGGTGATGGGTACGAAGATTTTCGAGGGCCTCAAGCATCAGCCGAACTTCAGGCAGGCCGGGAAGACTCTACTAATCATTTACTTCTTTGGAAAGTTTGATATTAACATTGAAAACGGCCACTGAAATGGCCTGTGGGTAAAGAAATAAAATATTTTAATCGGCGGTGGATTATTATGCCGTATGATGATAGCGGCGTGAGGATGAAGAAGAAGATGAAGCGAAGAAGCAGAAGAAGAAGAGGAAGAAGGAGGAGGAGATAAAGACCAAGAAGAAGAAAAGAAGAAGAAGAAGGAGAAGAAGGAGAAGAGAAAGGCTCTGGTGAGACTCTAAAGAGATAAAGGAGGAGATTTTAATGAAGAAAAAGAGTCTCTAGTTTGTTTTGCATGAAGCGTCTGATTAACAGCTCAGATATTGAAGACCTTATATTACGTATAGTTTATGGAGGCGATAAGCTTGTGATAAATAATAAAGATCTTGGCTTTGAATATATTACGAATTGTATTATTCTGTATTAGCAATTGAATGAAACTTGGAGTTCACGACTCTCGATCGTTTCTACTTAAATAAAACTCGAAAATATGAAAATAACGAGTTGGATACCTAGCTGAGAAGTGATCAGTTGATGCGGTATATCGAGCTTATTTGAATTGAAAGCCTGTGTTACCTGAGCATACCTATAGCTAACTTGTATGAAATTTATTGTCTATAATAAAAAAATATCGAGGTATATCTCAATTATAGATAAAATAGAAACAAACAAATATATATATACATATAAATATATATATATATATGTATATATGTATGTTAAAAACATAGGCCTATACATATATACATATATATATATATGTATATGCTAATAGAGATTTATTGAAAGAAATAGCAAAACTACAAAAATTGTAAATCTATTTTCTTATATATAATACATGATTAGATAAAGTGCCAAAATTTTATCATTTATATATTCATCAAACTATCACGTTGTTAGTTTCTAATTACCGAGAAGGAGATGAAATTACATTAGTTATATATAAATCGCAGAATTGGATTGCATTTATCAAACTTTGTGCAGCAGTTTAGATTATGAGAAAATAAAAATAAAAATTAAATGTTTAAACGTATAATAAATATATATATATAAATATTGGAGTGTGATATATAATAATTAGACCGATCATCTACTTTCTAGTATTAGTAGATGTATATGACTGTAATTACTTGACGAAATAACAAAAACTTATAATATATACTGCAGGACCGAATTTGAAGAGCTTTCACGATTAAGAAAATCAAATTATATATTTATTATCATATATTCAACTGCGTTGCAGCTATAATATCGATTATATTTTTTGCCAATTATTATACCATTAAACGGTATAATACAATATTATACGTTTATGCTCAAAGTTTAAATAAATGAGAATAAAAAAATAAAAAAAAAACAGGTAAAAAAATAAAATAAAATAAATAAAGATACTATAGTAAGAAAAAGGAAAAGAGAAAAAAATTTCTTTCAAACTCTTCAAACGTTTCAGAGAATGGATAATATATCGGGATATATAGCTGAAATATAAATTAATAATAGCGTTATATATATATATATAATAATATCGTTTAGAATGAGGACCATATATTTTTGAAGGAAAAAAGAAAAGAACTCAATGAATATTTTTATTTATTTATTATTTTTATTTTATTATTTTTTTCTTACATAATAATATTATCAGAGTTCCGCAGCACAAAATATATAAAATATATTTATATAATAATGCGCGTATACGTTGTAGACAATTTGTTGCCAAAAAAAAAAAAAACATTAATAAAGAAAGAAAAAAATAACTAAAATAAAAGGATCATGTGGTAACTTAAAAATGAATTATAAGTATTATATATATATAGCATATTTAATACTAAATATAATGAAAGAAGAAAAGTCTTATCCGTATTATCATGATCATTATTATTTTCGGATAATATACTGTAGTATGTACAGGTATAACAATGTATTGTATACTATTTAATGAAAAGATTCACAAGACCCAGCTCAAGTAATATCGAATTTATGAATTAATACAAAAAAATGTCACGCGTTAGTTTATTATATCGAAGAAAGTTCAAATTTGGAGAGTACTTATATTGTATAATTCTACTATATTGAACATATTATGTATATTGGTATATATATATATATATATATATATATGTATAAATGTGCAGTAACTATATATTGCATATTATTATATATTTATATTTACCTATTTAATATACTATATACCTACATATTTTACTTCCCGTAAATGCTGCCTATACGTATATGCGTGAATACGTAATATATACATAAACACACAAGCTCACGCAGATGCACACGAACACATATATATATATATCTATATATATACACCTATATAGTATATACCTTATAGATGGAATAAATAGATGAATAAATATAAGGAAAGAAAGAATGAAAGAAACAAACTATAATAGAAATATACTATATTAGGGAAATGCAAACTATATACTATGATTATTATTATATAAAATGAAGATATATATATATATATATATATACATACATACATATATTTTGTCTATCAAAAAGATATAAATAAAGTTTCACTTTACCGAATGAAATATATACGAAGAATACGAAGACGAAGAAGAAGACGGAGAAGAAGGAGAAGAAGAAGAAGAAAAAAGTATATTAAGTAATATAACAATAACTTATTCCCACTTCGAGTATATATATATATACTATATACCATATACATAAACTATACATATATATATATATACTATACAGGAGAAGAAAGCGTTAAAAATGAATGCCTTCGTAACGCATGTCTTTCACATAGATATATATATATTTATATATATATATATATATATATATAGTATATTTACCCTATATGTAGCTGAATGAAAATCCGAAAAAAAAAACAACATATAAATGAATAAACAAATAAAATATGTGTATTCGTCAACGTAAAATATATCAACGACGCTCTTACTAGATATACACATTATACTATATATATTACAAATATAGGTATACGGATATACATAAATAATGAACATGTACGATCCCGGTTACATTCATGTGAAACGTGAATATTATTATTATTATTAGTAGTATTGTTATATTATTATTTATTCAAATATGTTGTATATTAACGTAAAAACCAGATATAATATTATATTACCAGGAAATTAATAACTCTAATATTAAAGTATTAAATATTGACAGAAAAAAAATACATATATACCTATCCTTTTATAGTATATACCTATATAGTTTATACAATAGAAACAGTTATTTTGGGTGTAAATAACTGAAAAAATAGATTATTATAATATCGAGAATTCATATTACTTTCATTTACTATTTTTTTTTTTAATAAGCAAAAGTTCAAACAGCGTACGGCACACGGGAATAGTAAGGAATTGGAATGAATGCATTTTCAGCTAATTCAAAATTACAGCACACCTCCTCGGGTCAGATGTTGTCCTTATACCAGGTGAATTTTCGAATAAAAATTTTCCTAATTGAACAACACTTAATAATTCTTAGTTTGAGTTGTTCTTTTAATTGTTCGTTCGTTTGTACACATCGCTAGTCCTGATACCCCTTCCCGCAGCAACTACTCTATTGATACATAGAGAGCGCTGGTCGCGTATGAATGAACGAGTGGTAAGATAGTAGTGCTGCACAAATATGCGGATAAAAAAATTACTACGTTTTCTGAGAAGCGCTCGTCCATGAATGAAAAGATAGTGGTGCTGCACAAATATGCGGACAAAAAAATACTACGACCCTTTCTTTATATTCTTGGAGGCGTGGCAAATAGCTCATTGTAAAAATTCTGAATAGCAGTAGAAAAACTACTAACGCGTTATTAGATTCATTGATACAACGAAAGATAGTGGCGCGTGGAAATAATGCGAAGAAGTTGAGATGAATTACTGATATTTTATTGCATTTATGTTTGCATCATAGGTATATATCTGAACGAATAGGAATGAAGCAGCTGAAATAAATTTACAAATACCCAAATCACTGAGATGTAAGCGAGGAATCATCCGGTATAAACATTTTTAATATTCATTTTTTTAATTTTTTTAATTTTAGAATAGCTGAGCGATTATTTGATGTAATATAAATCGTCGAATACCCATACATTTAGTCAATACACAGAGTTAAAGTTATGAGACTACAACTGACATGTGACATTCTTATTTTATTTATCCTAGAAAGTGGATTGAAGCGATTAATTAAATTAGTGGAGCAATTATTATTGAAACGAAAGGAAAAATTTATTATAAATCATTGCAAAAAGAAATTAAGTTGTGGGCTAATCTCGCATCTTTTACCAGATGCAGGAAAAAGGCACACGTCTTATTATACGCGACCCGCGGATCTTTTGTGCATTTTTAGTTCTATAGTTGCCTACCCGACGTAAACTGACCTACGACAATGGCGTCCCCCACCCCGCGCGACTCATAAATAAGCCGCGCGGGATGTACCAGAATTCAGTCAGCTGCGCGACATTCTCGAGTGAACACTGGTGATACGTTTCGAGGAGATTTGCAGCTCGGGAAGGCTGACATCAACTGAGGAACGTTGGACATGAGTGAGTTTGAGATATTTCGATCAATATTTTACGACGGCAATAAGAAATCGACAATTTTTAAAGCTTGATGAAAACGAGTGAAATTGTATTCAATACTCTTCCGACAGATTTGACGCGTCTCGTATTTTAATCGTCGAAGTAAGTAACCAACCGTTGAATTGCTACCGGCAGACTTTGATTATAATTGCAGATATTGTTCATTTTTAAGTACATTCTAGTTTCCGAAGGGGAAACTACCTCGTCGTGTTATTTCGAGTTGACAAGTATTTTTCGGGAGAATACTCGGTCCCCGATTTATTCTTTTATTCGATTCTTTGACAGCATTATCGGTCGACGGAGATGAGAATGAACATCGCTGATACTTGAACTGCATAGACCCTGCGTGCCACTTGGTCGGAGATGGACGCCAATCAACCCTGCCCGGCTAGTCCTGGATTAACGGTCGACCAAGATAATGGTGAGCTTCCTATTATATTAGCCAAACACCCAATTTAACTATAAATGTATGTCCGCAAAACAATCATTGCTAAAACACACTTCGCGATCCGATACAGATCTCGGACAGATTACTTTTCCAAGTCTATGTACCACAACACTCATCACCCTGTATCTTTGACTCGATACTGGGGCCTCCGGCTTGCTTCTGTCTCCCCGTATACGCCAGAAACTTTGACGACAACTCGGTTTCACTCAGCTGCAAAGGATACGATACGAAATAATATACCTAGAGGTAAGATATTGTCCGTCTCGTTATAGGGTAAGCCTAGGAGAGAAAGCACACTCAATTCTTGGAAATAGCAATAAATTCTCTCTTTTTAATGACAAACCTGAAATATGATTGATAGATCTCGAGAGAATATGTTTACCTTATTGAAATATAGTAGACTCACCTCGTAGTAGAGAAATATTTGAATAACCAGGATCAAAAGTTTCAAGGTTTGAAAATAAATAGAAGGGTAGATAGCTGTAGGCCTAATTAGGCATCGCATTTATTTTTTAAACATGGAACATAATTCAATATTGGTGATAAATTACTCCAGAGTCTCAAGTACCAGTCATAACGATTGAAATATTGAAAAATCTATTCATGCATGCAATAGTAATACTAGCTTATTGACATTCTTGATTCTGTTGAAAATAGTTAAAAGTTTATATCAAATTTGAAAATGGTTCAGGCAGGCTTACAAAATCAATCATAGGAAATATATTATAATAAATTTCATACAGATGTATAATCACAATTAGAAATTCTTTGGTACTTAGTTGAGAATGTTTGCTTGAAAAACACAAACTTAATCTATCCAATGTACCCTATGCTTATCTAGTTTTTATCTTCACAGGCGTTGTTCACCGAGGGAAACTAGCTCCTGCCTATCCTCAACAAAACCTCTTCAATATTCATCAGGACAGGGGATTCACACCAGGGAGTGAAGCAGTCCAAGCGCCGGGGGAATGACCGCAAGACAACTCTGCACCGCGGACTATTGATAAAGTAGCATCAGCGAATGGTTCGTAATTACAGTTCCTTTTGAATCAGTTTTGATAAAATCTCGCATCTGGTCTGGTCTATAATTATTTTAAATTACTTTACTTTATAATTACTTTTACTAATTAAATCGAGTTCAATTACACATTACCAAACTATTGGGTAATTGAATAAGTAATTTCATTGAAAATGTAATCAGTGACTCGTAACACTGCAAATATCCATGTAATAATAAGACCGTTTATGCAATAAACATGTATGTATTATTATAGTATATTGGCGAATTCTTGAATAAATATCTCTTGAAATTGTAAATAATCGATCGTTGAATCATTTTACCCTGTCCTTTCCTTACCTATAAGTCGAAAATCATGAAAATCGCATGATTTCATAAAGCCCCGAACAATATTAATATATATAAATATAACAATATTAATATATATATAAATATAACAATATTAATATATATATAAATATAACAATATTAATATATATATATAAATATAACAATATTAATATATATAATATAAATAATAATGCGCCTTGTCATATGCAACCCGCATGCCATTCGTGTAAACGGAAGGGCCCATGTTAATTTTTGTTGCCTATTTGGTGTTTTCCGAATGCCTATATTCAGGCGTATTGTAGTAGCTTAGAAAAAACGTCGAAAAAAAGGATCCGGCAGTTGATACCTCGATTCTAGTCGCTTTACGATGAAATATCTACTGCCAGAAAATCGACCAATCAGGAGGCTGCTTGAGCCAATTTAGGCTCAATTTCTCGAAAAGGAGCCTCCTGATTGGTCGATTTTGAAATTAAATCAAGTTACGGCGCTACAGAGGCTAGCCATCAGCAAAATTCTGGATTTCTGGCAGTGGCTGGATTTTCACGGCAGCAATTCACTGCCGCGGCGCTATTCGTTGTTAACCACGTGGTTTACCTACGATATTCGTTGTTAATCACGTGTTGCTGCCGCAGTAAATTGCTGCCGTGAAAATCCAGCCAAAATCCAGAATTTTGCTGATGGCTAGCCTCTGTAGCGCCGTAACTTGATTTAATTTCAAAATCGACCAATCAGGAGGCTCCTTTTCGAGAAATTGAGCCTAAATTGGCTCAAGCAGCCTCCTGATTGGTCGATTTTCTGGCAGTAGATATTTCATCGTAAAGCGACTAGAATCGAGGTATCAACTGCCGGAACCTTTTTTTCGACGTTTTTTCTAAGCTACTACAATACGCCTGAATATAGGCATTCGGAAAACACCAAATAGGCAACAAAAATTAACATGGGTCCTTCCGTTTACACGAATGGCATGCGGGTTGCATATGACAAGGCGCATTATTATTTATATTATATATATTAATATTGTTATATTTATATATATTAATATTGTTCGGGGCTTTATGAAATCATGCGATTTTCATGATTTTCGACTTATAGGTAAGGAAAGGACAGGGTAAAATGATTCAACGATCGATTATTTACAATTTCAAGAGATATTTATTCAAGAATTCGCCAATATACTATAATAATACATACATGTTTATTGCATAAACGGTCTTATTATTACATGGATATTTGCAGTGTTACGAGTCACTGATTACATTTTCAATGAAATTACTTATTCAATTACCCAATAGTTTGGTAATGTGTAATTGAACTCGATTCAATTAGTAAAAGTAATTATAAAGTAAAGTAATTTAAAATAATTATAGACAAGACAAGATGCGAGATTTTATCAAAACTGATTCAAAAGGAACTGTAATTACGAACCATTCGCTGATGCTACTTTATCAATAGTCCGCGGTGCAGAGTTGTCTTGCGGTCATTCCCCCGGCGCTTGGACTGCTTCACTCCCTGGTGTGAATCCCCTGTCCTGATGAATATTGAAGAGGTTTTGTTGAGGATAGGCAGGAGCTAGTTTCCCTCGGTGAACAACGCCTGTGAAGATAAAAACTAGATAAGCATAGGGTACATTGGATAGATTAAGTTTGTGTTTTTCAAGCAAACATTCTCAACTAAGTACCAAAGAATTTCTAATTGTGATTATACATCTGTATGAAATTTATTATAATATATTTCCTATGATTGATTTTGTAAGCCTGCCTGAACCATTTTCAAATTTGATATAAACTTTTAACTATTTTCAACAGAATCAAGAATGTCAATAAGCTAGTATTACTATTGCATGCATGAATAGATTTTTCAATATTTCAATCGTTATGACTGGTACTTGAGACTCTGGAGTAATTTATCACCAATATTGAATTATGTTCCATGTTTAAAAAATAAATGCGATGCCTAATTAGGCCTACAGCTATCTACCCTTCTATTTATTTTCAAACCTTGAAACTTTTGATCCTGGTTATTCAAATATTTCTCTACTACGAGGTGAGTCTACTATATTTCAATAAGGTAAACATATTCTCTCGAGATCTATCAATCATATTTCAGGTTTGTCATTAAAAAGAGAGAATTTATTGCTATTTCCAAGAATTGAGTGTGCTTTCTCTCCTAGGCTTACCCTATAACGAGACGGACAATATCTTACCTCTAGGTATATTATTTCGTATCGTATCCTTTGCAGCTGAGTGAAACCGAGTTGTCGTCAAAGTTTCTGGCGTATACGGGGAGACAGAAGCAAGCCGGAGGCCCCAGTATCGAGTCAAAGATACAGGGTGATGAGTGTTGTGGTACATAGACTTGGAAAAGTAATCTGTCCGAGATCTGTATCGGATCGCGAAGTGTGTTTTAGCAATGATTGTTTTGCGGACATACATTTATAGTTAAATTGGGTGTTTGGCTAATATAATAGGAAGCTCACCATTATCTTGGTCGACCGTTAATCCAGGACTAGCCGGGCAGGGTTGATTGGCGTCCATCTCCGACCAAGTGGCACGCAGGGTCTATGCAGTTCAAGTATCAGCGATGTTCATTCTCATCTCCGTCGACCGATAATGCTGTCAAAGAATCGAATAAAAGAATAAATCGGGGACCGAGTATTCTCCCGAAAAATACTTGTCAACTCGAAATAACACGACGAGGTAGTTTCCCCTTCGGAAACTAGAATGTACTTAAAAATGAACAATATCTGCAATTATAATCAAAGTCTGCCGGTAGCAATTCAACGGTTGGTTACTTACTTCGACGATTAAAATACGAGACGCGTCAAATCTGTCGGAAGAGTATTGAATACAATTTCACTCGTTTTCATCAAGCTTTAAAAATTGTCGATTTCTTATTGCCGTCGTAAAATATTGATCGAAATATCTCAAACTCACTCATGTCCAACGTTCCTCAGTTGATGTCAGCCTTCCCGAGCTGCAAATCTCCTCGAAACGTATCACCAGTGTTCACTCGAGAATGTCGCGCAGCTGACTGAATTCTGGTACATCCCGCGCGGCTTATTTATGAGTCGCGCGGGGTGGGGGACGCCATTGTCGTAGGTCAGTTTACGTCGGGTAGGCAACTATAGAACTAAAAATGCACAAAAGATCCGCGGGTCGCGTATAATAAGACGTGTGCCTTTTTCCTGCATCTGGTAAAAGATGCGAGATTAGCCCACAACTTAATTTCTTTTTGCAATGATTTATAATAAATTTTTCCTTTCGTTTCAATAATAATTGCTCCACTAATTTAATTAATCGCTTCAATCCACTTTCTAGGATAAATAAAATAAGAATGTCACATGTCAGTTGTAGTCTCATAACTTTAACTCTGTGTATTGACTAAATGTATGGGTATTCGACGATTTATATTACATCAAATAATCGCTCAGCTATTCTAAAATTAAAAAAATTAAAAAAATGAATATTAAAAATGTTTATACCGGATGATTCCTCGCTTACATCTCAGTGATTTGGGTATTTGTAAATTTATTTCAGCTGCTTCATTCCTATTCGTTCAGATATATACCTATGATGCAAACATAAATGCAATAAAATATCAGTAATTCATCTCAACTTCTTCGCATTATTTCCACGCGCCACTATCTTTCGTTGTATCAATGAATCTAATAACGCGTTAGTAGTTTTTCTACTGCTATTCAGAATTTTTACAATGAGCTATTTGCCACGCCTCCAAGAATATAAAGAAAGGGTCGTAGTATTTTTTTGTCCGCATATTTGTGCAGCACCACTATCTTTTCATTCATGGACGAGCGCTTCTCAGAAAACGTAGTAATTTTTTTATCCGCATATTTGTGCAGCACTACTATCTTACCACTCGTTCATTCATACGCGACCAGCGCTCTCTATGTATCAATAGAGTAGTTGCTGCGGGAAGGGGTATCAGGACTAGCGATGTGTACAAACGAACGAACAATTAAAAGAACAACTCAAACTAAGAATTATTAAGCGTTGTTCAATTGGGAAAATTTTTATTCGAAAATCCACCTGGTATAAAGACACATCTGACCCGAGGAGGTGTGCTGTAATTTTGAATTAGCTGAAAATGCATTCATTCCAATTCCTTACTATTCCCGTGTGCCGTACGCTGTTTGAACTTTTGCTTATTAAAAAAAATAATAATAGGTAAATAAATAATTGCAGGGAGGGGAAAGTGGAAAATAACAAAGCAATTGATTATTCATATATCGAAAACTAAAGTTATGTAAAATTCGTAAATTGTAATTGATTCTTAAAAATAAATATTAAATATAAATTGGTCGAGTATCTTCATTTGCTTCCTGGCATATGGGAGTTATTATTTAATCAACTACGTCCGTATTACAATAAGATCCCACTTTAATATGATTAATTTTACAAAGGAGGACGAGTGTTTGCATGATTTTTATAAAATCAAATAAATGTTGAAAACATTGAAGACGTGTTTCCCAAACAATTTTGAGTTCATTGGAGGGATGTTGTTTTTTTTCTGTGAATCGTGCCTGCTAACTATGTGCCCAATATATTTTTATAATAACGAAGAAATCATCATTTCCTAAGCTACAAAAACATATTTCTAAACTTTCCCAAATAATTGCCGAACGATTGCATCGATACAAAATTAAATTGAATTTATTTGACTGCTAAGTATACGGAGCCCTTGTTTATTGAATCTACTGAACCAGCTACGCCATCTGTTAGACACCGACGGAACTACGGGTGAAAAATTACAGCGCGGGAAAATATGATTTGAAATTATTTGTAATGGATTGATTTAATATAAATTTGTAATAATATTTTAAATATTTTTATACTTATGTTGTAATTGTAGCAGTATAAGTCGACCGACGAATTGATTGGAGTAATTGATTCGACGATAATAATAATAATAATACTAATAATAATAAAACAATGAATAAATGATTATATATCGAGCTTGAATCGAATCTTTTATTATTCGTTCTTATTTACTTTCCATTAATACCTATACTAGATGTATTTAAAAGCTAGACTAAAATCCTGAATCTCTTTCTAATCGTTGACTATATTTCAATTTTAATATAATAGTAAGAAAAGAAAAGGTCAAGGATTGTGAGTAATTCATTTCAAATATTGGAAATAATCTACACACCTATATGTATATCATATAACTCACCGTAATATGCGGAGAGAAGAATTCATTATATAGTAAATAATAGCTATTTAAAACAACAACAACAACAAAAAATCTAAAAAGAAAAAGATGCTTTTTGTGGTGTTTAATTTTTTTTTTTTTCTTTCAATTAAAACGTTGATGATGTATTTAGTACGGACGGATATAGCTTCTTTAATTTCCTTTTATAGGATATCAAATCGGATGAGAAAAAGAATGCATTTGTTTTAAATAAGAATGAATTCATGTACACTAGTAGAGCTTTCGGACATTTGAGAATATTCAATTTAAATTCATTTCATTTCATTTCATTTCATATCATATTATGTTGCAGTTCTATAATTTATAATGTATAAAAAGAATTATCTTACCTGTATAGCGTAAGTGGTATTATTATTTACGCAAATTCAACCCAACGCAACGCGCAACGCAACGCAATGTTATCTAATTTACGTAAAGAGAAGCGACACGACGCTACAAGAGAAGATATTAACAAAGATAATAAAAACAAAAAAAAAACGAGAAAGCGATGTAGGTAGTTATAAATGATGTCAATTACAAAGTGTATTTAACGCTTAAACTGCTACACATGTAATCCACAATCGCCGGGCGACTATTAGATAATTTAATTTTAAGTCTTCTATTGATTAATGCCAACGAATATAATACGACGATAATTGTATGCATATGTATACCTTTTTTTTTTCATTCTTTCTTTTTTTTCATATATGTCAATAAAATTATATCCAGAGATCATCATTTTCAGAAGTTCATTCATATTCATTATATTAATATTCACCTCTGTCTGATGTCTGATGTCTGATTAATATCCCGAGCAAATTATGACCAGGTGGTTGTCGTTTAATTCCTAGTCATTAAATAAAATCATATGCTCAAGAGTCAAATTATTTCACTAGTCCCATTTTTTTTGCTTCAACTTCGTAAATCAGTAGCCTCCACATTTTAACTACAAATACTTCAGCCTCCTCGTCTAGCACCTGGAAAATACATAAATAAGAATATATATATACACACAATGCAATTCTTAAATATCTATTAAAATTACTCACAGAATCAAGAGACAACGAATTTATACATTGATTACAATACGAAGTATGCTTATCGTATACTTTATATCGATGCATAATAAATTCATTGGCCTCAAAAATTTCTGTTAAAAATTTGTATATGATAGATAAAAAAGAGACAACAGCTAAGAATAGGGATTTTCCCACCCCCTCACCATTTGCACGTCGTCCAATATACCCTGTGGAGAACTGCCAGCCATTACTTTGCTACAAATAAAGTCGACCAGCGTGGGTTCTGGCTCTCCGATATACTCGATAATTTTCTTATTTATCCACGGTCTTATTCTTTTCTCCATCAGAGTCTGAAAAATGATTGATTAAATAGATTCATTAGTCTTGTTATTAGTTATAATATAGTGTGAAAATTCATTATCAGGATAATGGAGAGAATAATAACAATTTTATTGAAACATACGTTGTCGATAACAGCCCAGTCTAGTTGATAACCGAACAGAGCATTCTTGTCCGTAGGAATTTTGTCTATCAGTGATTTTATGTGCTTGCGTTTTTCCTCTTGACTCTTGGTGCTCTCTTCTTTTCCAACTTTATTAGATCCATCCTCAGTTCCTTTCTTCTTCTTCTCTTCTCCGTAGTCTGAAAAGCGCATAAACGATCACCAAACTTTATTCAAACTGTTTATTATTTCTCTAGGTAAACAAAAACAACGTTGATAAAATATGAAATGAAAGGTAGAAGATATCACAAATTCGTCTTACCAAGAGGAACGAGTTTTCTTTTCTTAGTGTTATTAGTACCGTCGTCATCATCGTCATTGTTAAAAACGTCCTTGACGTCTATTCGGCCTTTCTTCTTCGGCTGATTGACCTGTTGAAGATTTGAATTAGCTGCGGAACTGGGACTCGACGGTGTTTTATTTCCCGGAGCATGATCCACTCCGCTTCCTCCCTTCGCCCCTCCGCCTCCCATAGCGAATGGTACAAAGTTACCTTTGAGAATAAGAAATTCATTACATTTAATAGAAACTATTAGTTCAGTAGCTGAAAAATGCTCAGAATTAAAAAGTAGCCGACAATTTCCACTTAAAGATTCTTAGACACAAAGAATTCAAGATTAAAAATTGAAAATTCTTTACCGCCGCTAGATTTCTCCGGTTCGCTGACAAGAGACATACGAGAGTCCTCATCATGATTAATGGGTAAAGACTGAGCGGTAGTTGGCTGTGATTGTGAGGATGGCGAATTTGCTTTGTCTTTAATACTATCTCTGTCAATCTCGCTAATATCTTCATCATTTCCTTCGTCGTTATCGTCACGATGATGATTCTGATGATGTCGATGATGGCGTCTATGATGATGATGATGCCGAGGAGGAGTTCTTGACGGAGCTTCTGGCAGTGCGTCGTCGAAATGTACACCGTCGTCACTGTCGCTGTCTATTGGTTCAGTTTCTATCGGAGGCATTGGTGCTTCCTTTTCTTTTTTAATTGCCTTCTCGTCCTCCTCGTCTATTATAGTTATCACGGGTTTCGGTTTGTACTGTTCTTCTCGCTCAGCTTTCAACTAGAAAAAGTATAAAAGGTCATCATCAATTATACGAATCTCAGCTAGAAAATAGCGAAGTAAACTTATCGACGCTAAACTTCTCATAAACATCATTTTGGCATAAAATTACCCTTTCAAATTCAGCGGCAGGATCTGAGTGCGTAGAATCTGCGTAAAGCTTGTCTCTCAAACGCTGAAGTTCTTGTCTCTCGGCGCAACGATCTCGAGAATCAGCTTCAGCCTCAAGAGCGCGTTCTTCGAGACGTCGAGATAGTTCCTTGCTTTTGTAGTACTTGGCGTCGTCACGATCGTCGTCATAATCTTCAAGGAATTCTTTAAGACGTTTTGCTTCTCTTTCTCTAGCCTCCCTCTTCGCCCTCCGTTTTTCAGCTTCCTTTTCCCACTCTTTTTGCTTGCGACGTTCCCTGGTTTCCCAAGCTCTCAATCGCTCCTGATAAGCAGCCTCTTTCTCTCTAGCTCTTCTCTCGTTCTTCTTTCTCTCCTTGGCCTCTTCTTCTTCTTCTCTTTCCCGCAGTATCTCTCTCTCGCTTTTACGAGCCTCTTCCCGTTCCCGTTCCCTCTCTCTATCCCTGTCCCTTTCTCGGTCTCTGTCTCGTTCCCTGTCTCGCTCTCTTTCCCTTTCGCGATCCCTGTCTCTATCGCGCTCCCGCTCACTCCTTTGACGCTCTCTTTCCCTGTCCCGTTCCTTAGATCTGGAATACAGAAACACAGGATCACATAATAAATAAATAAGACAAGAAAATGGTAAGAAATAAATGTTTTTATTCATTTTTTCAATAACTCACCTCGATTTAGAACGCCGCTTGTCTCTTCTACTACTATTGCTGCTGCTGCTACGACCCTTTGATATAGCGGTCCCAGATCCGCCGGTTGGAGGTGTAGAGGGACTCCCAGGCTCTAAACCGTCATGATCATCTTTGTTATTTCCAGACTCTTCTTCTTTTCTGTCCTTACGTTCCTTCTCTCGTTTCTCGCGCTCCTCTTTCTCGACAGCTTCTCGCTTTCGTTTGACTTGAGCCTTCTCCTCTTCCTGCTTCTATAAAACACAACGAAAGAAAGAAAGCTGAGTTTATGAAATCAGAACAAATTGTTAAGCTCCGTGTAGCAAAAAAACTAGATAACTAGCAATCGCGTTTCTCTTATGGATGGAATAGAAGATCTGTGGTTTGATTTCACAGACAGGCAAAAAGTATTAATAAGAAATTGACTGGATTTATGGGTAAAAAATAGTATTCTTACTTAAAATCGTTTCCTGTTAGTCTAGCAATTGCTAGTTTCCCATATTATACAATGATTATTAATTATATATATATATATATATAATAAATATTGTAAAAAATGTTTTCGTGTCGATGATGTATACTCACTCCGCTGGAGTTTGGTGAAATCACGGCATCTTACACGATACTTCGTAAACATATCAAGTACCTAAGTGCAGGTACAAACTTTGGAGACAATGTGAGAGAGATACTAAACTTACGATAAAACTTAACATAGTAAGTTTGTTTTATTTTCTTTATTTTATTTCTTTTTTTTTTATAGCATTAATAAAAGAACGCAACAACGTAAATGGACACCCAATGTACTCACAACATTGCATGTGTGCCAAAGTTTTATTAAAACAATAGATTTCTATGCTATAGATGTGAATGTGATTGAAAAAGGGTAATTTTTTAACTTATAGATTTCATAATAATAAATAATTATTAGAAAAATTGAATTTTTGATATACCGATCAGAAGCGGAGTCGTCGCAAGGGAGAGAGAACCATCCGCCCCAATACATCTTTTGCTTTTGCCAAGATACTGTCTGTCGAGTCTCTTTCAACTTTGAATCCTTCTCTGGCTATGGCTATGGCTATACGCGCCCAGCTGATGCAGCAAACTGTTGGATATCAAATGCACAATAGTTTGCCCACCCCCTTAACGCCCCCAATATTTTATTAACCGACCAACGACGCTCTCTCATAAGTTAAATCACATGTGTGTGTGTTTTTTTTTCTCATTTTCTTTTTCAAAAAAACCTTTCTTTATACATAGAGACCTCTATCGATCATGGGTTACTGTTTGGCAAAAAAATACGAGCCAGTAAAATGATCACCCCAATACCAATTTAAGAAACGTTGATGAAATGTGAAATGATACAAGTTAAAATAAAGAATTGATCCCTATTTTATATTATTTGCGTCCATACAGTAACCCAGAGTATTAGGCTGACCACAAGAAGAGAATAATGAATAGTGCGAGGGAATTTAATGATCTGGAAATGAATAAGTGATTGGATAACGGACACGAGGATAAACGCGAGACTCTAATTTATTTATTGATTTATCATCGGATTGGGTTTGGGAGTGGCTAACAGAAAACTACGAGAACCGATTGATTCTGTGGTGATTCATGGTTGTGTAGTTTTACTCACGGTGTGAAGTTGACAAGGTCGGTCAGTGTGGCGGTACTGAAGAACGGAGTAGCGCGTACCTAGGTACTACGTACATGTCTGATCGCAACGTTGACAGAAGCTGTTTACACAAAATAAAGACAACAACTGAACAGTCGCCACTGTGATAATAGAATCATTTCAATGTTTTTATAGTATCTATAATTAAGAGGAAATAAAAAAAAATCGACTAATATCAAATAGCTCCGTCTTACTACATCGTCAATAGAAAAATACAATTTTGAAGAAAAAAAAGTATAAAATAAAATTAAAAAAAATAAAACAGAAAAAATTGATCATTCAAAAACAAATATTTACACGACTTTAAAAAAATGACCTCTGAAATGATATTTTTCAAACCTCTGATACGCCTTGAAGAAATACTTTATTGACTTAGTATTTTCACAGTTAATTACTAGTATTATCCAACATAATTAGAAATTATTTCAGATTTTATGGAGCTTTGCTTCGCACAGATTGATTTAGTAAACAATGCGACCTGTACCTAGTGAAAACGACTGAAATAATTTTGAACTATGTATAAGAAATATTACCACAATGAAGTGTGAAAAAACCGAGTGAATGAAATACTTAATCGAAAGACACGTAGCTGCGATAGGTAATTTAATCAAACGTCAATCTATAGAACTATCCGATGATTATAGTTTATTCTTCTAATTTCCTATGGATATTTCAACGAATAACTTCAGTTACATATATGTATGTAAAACTATGAGAAAAAAAAAAATATATCAGCTAATATATCGTCCACACGTTGTCTAGAGCCGATTTCTAAAACGAGTCGATCTCGTTCTATCATTTGGGTGGTTTTTTTTTTTTTTTCTTTATGTATATTTTTTGTTCCATCTTTCTTTCTTTCTTTTTTTGGTTTTTCATGATTTTGTTTTTTGATATGCACTGACTTACCAACGAGGCTGCGGCTGCCTGCGAAAATACGAGGGCTGTGCTGTGATTAGCTCCCTTCAGAGCCAATGAATGAGCGAGTTAGAGGGTGGTCCCCACACACAGCATTCCTAGACGTACGTGTGTGCTTTTGCTGTGTGCGACGCACGCTGCCTGTCATTATAATATACAGCAACGAGTCACGGCTCCATTTATCCTTAGCTAACGTACCACGCACTCATTCCATTTTTTATTCATATATCAAGTTAAAGAAAACTCACATCACATTCGATTAACGCCCAATTTCAAACCTTCAACCCAACAAATCTCAACTTTGCTTCACTCCCATTTCATGTTTATAGAAAATGAGTTTAAAAAGTAGGATTTAGATCCATTTTTTCTTTCATCCTTCTATGTGTTTACCCCATGATTTGATGACAATTGTGAATTCTTTGACCATAGAATTAACATCAATGATGTAAAAAAACCGATATAGATAACCAGACTGATAGAGTACTGTACAAATAGTTTCGAAAGTGAAAATAACGCAATATGTTGAGTAAATTTTGTTAGAATTCAATGTCCATCCTTTCATTTTTCTCACTTACTTCATATGCTCGATCTTCTAACTTTCATACCAAACTCACGCATAATCACAGAGTGTTCATTGATGGAGCAAACAAGCAAGAGAAAGAGATAGAGAAAGAGAAATAGAGAGAGAAGGATACGACGGATTTGGGACGGTATTTAATAAAGGAATTCTTAATTACCTTCATAACTTCCCGAAATTTGCCAATTTCTCTGGTGATCAGATCTCGCTTGCTTTCTTCTATCTCAGCGTCGTCCAAGTTCAGTGATTTTGCCACCATTTTCGTCTGATGTTCCTCTAAAATCGAAGAAAGAATACAAAAAAAATTATCATCAATATTTACTCTGAATTTAAATCCTTCTCTTCCTTAACCATCAATCATTAATTAGTCAATTTAATCACCTGGTGCAACTTGAGCCATTTCCAATTCCGTCGCATGTTCAGAAATTATCTGAGAGATCCTAGTCATAGCGTCGGCATCGACAACCCTCATTCCTTCGTCCATGTAGTCATCCCCTTCTTCACCGTCCAAACCCTCGCTAGGAGTCTCGTCTTGCAACGGGGACTGACCACCTCGGAGTTTCTTTCGCCTTTCAGCTGTAAGTTAAGGAATTAATTAGTGGGAGAGTTTCATCGGGAGAATCTCAAAGGGAAAGTAGAAGTTTGTTGAGGGCTTGAAATCAAATGATTAATGAACTAATGGCTTTGAATTATATTTTTCATCGATTCGTCGATTAAAAAACGAATAAAAATTCAGCGTTTGATAATAAAACTGGATGAACAATTTGAGGAGTATTTCCGGTAAGAAAAAACTCATCTTTGATGAGAAATACTCTGATAATGAGAGATAGCGATATTCGCATAGTTTCTAGCACCTTTAAATTGATCCAAGACGACTTTTGTCTTGGCGTCAACCTTGACGACTAATTTCTTAGTGCCAATTTCCATATCATGAAGAAGTCTAACGGCTCTAAGTCCGGCGTCAGGTCCAGCATATTCGCAAAATCCAAAAGCCTGGACTCTTTTCCAGGACAATACATGTCCACATGCGCCTAATATGTGCCTTATCATAACATCAGGAGCTCTGTCCATAATATTTCCAACAAAGACAGTAACCGGAGGTCCGGTTTCTCTTTCTCGTCGACGATTATTATCGTGTCTGTTCTGATTTCTGGCGTACCGAACGGCTGGCGCTGAAGTCTGCATCGCGGATACCGGTGTGGGGATCATCTGTGTATAAAAATAAAATAATCATTAAATTTACTAGCACATTTATCACAAAATCTGAAAATCATTGAATCAGAAACTTACGTGAGGCATTGGCATAACGCCTCCGATAATAGGCGGCGGAGCACCGACCATATAGGGCATTGGAGGCATGCCTGGTATGCCCATAGGCGGTTGTCCGGGGTACGACATCTCGATTTAAAACTTTACCGATTAAGTTTTGTCTGTAATAAAAGAATTATTGTTGATATTGTTTTAAAAAAAAGGATGAAATCTAGAGTTCCTTAGATTCGTTGATGATGGGAATGACTTCGATAGAGGAAAACGTTTTGTTGTGTTAAATGAGGTGAAAAAAAAAAAATATTATTCAAAAATCGATTTTTTTGTTGGGTGTAATAAAATGACGGTATTTGTGAATAATGATCAAGAAATTTTTGGTTGAATTATTGGAGTTGTTTGATCATTAATTTAGGCGTTAGTATATGATAAAACTGTATAAATAGGGCGGGATTTTGTAGACCGATGCCAGACGTAAAAATCAATGGTGGCCAACGAAACCTAACCACTAAATAATCGAGAGTAATAATCAGTCTGCGATATGGGTGATAGACTTACGTTTTAGTGTCCGTATAGTTTGGGTTATAGATAGTCTATTACCGCACTTGTTACTTCAGTTTATAAAGTTATGTCATTTTAATGATAGCGCGATATTTGCACAACAAAATATACACCACACTGCCAATTATCGGACGTCGACCATTGTGGCTTTGCGGTTTACGAGGATCTAGAAGGCTGTGATAATGTATGGGGGAAGGGGAAGCGAGATTTCGATTTCAGGCATAGAGTAAGTGAAATTAAAGATCGGTGAAACTATACCGAAAATGTGATCTATAAGTCTATGACGTCATACGAACAGAGAATAGAAGTATGGTAGACTAGTAGTTGGGGATATTTTAGAACGAATTTCGAATATTATATTATTTTTTATGGGTTTATGATAAGAAAGAAAAGAACATTCTAACCACCATTTTATTTTTCTTTTTCCTTTTTTTTTTCCTTTTTTATTATTCATTTTTTGTAGTTTGTTATTTCGCCGCCCCTATCGTTCAACCGAGTAAATAAGGATAACTTTCATCGTGTTTATGAACGCGGGTTCAGCTGATCGGCCAAAGACCGATACATAAAATGGTGGAGGAATGTGTACAGATAAAAGGTTTCTGGCACAATCAATGATTGATATAAACTATATTAAATGATAATAATATTAAAAAATAGTGTTAAATAAATAGGTGAATAATAAAAAGTTCGGTTAATTGTTGGATACGAGTTTGTTGACAGCTAATTATAAAGCACATCGATAATTGAAAATAGCCGATAAGGTATTCGGTTTATAGTGGTAATAACATTTTCATCCTTTATGATAAAAAAAAAAAAAAAATACGACGATGATGTTAACGATATTTTGATTATTTTTTACACCGTTTATTAATTCGTGTGATAATATAATAACGAGAATAATGATTCTAGTGTTCTATAATAACAACAAAGTTATAAATCTTATTTAAATGTCTTTGCGGTTTTAGTAAGTAATACAAATACAAATACAAATTCAAATTTATTACCACTCGATATCATAACGATATACCTATTACACGTCAAAACTCTACCTCATACCTTTCTCTTACTTACGTTAACTTTATCCTATCTATGCACACATGCACACATATGCACACACTATAAAACGTGTGTAAAAAAAAAAACTTCCTTTTCTTTCTTTTCTATAAATCTGTATCGGATATTCGATCATCTATTGTCATTCTTATTATTGCAATATTAATTTCAATGTTAGGTGTAGTTACATATTACCAAATATCCTCCCTCCCCCCCCTCCCCAAACATCACCTCGTATTTTTGTTTGTATATAAAACTTGAAAGACGTACACGACGATTGTCATAAACGACAGTTTTAAAAAGAGAAACAACTATATTCATATACCTATTCTATTTTCCCTGTACGTTTTTTTTTTTTTTTTATTCGTTTCTTCAAATAGGAAAAGCTTTCATTAGTTCTTTTTTTTTTTTTTTATCCATTAACATAAAAGACAAAAATAAAACAATTTCAAATATATTCTATATCTAGTATAAGTTATATTATTTCTTCACTAGGTAAATACTTAATCTATTCTTTATAATTATTGAAAATTTTTTTTTTTTCTCTAAATCAAAAAGAAAAAAATAAATATGATATAAATTGAAAATTTGTACATTATTAATTATATAGAAAATAGCCACTAAGACCTTTAAATCTAAGTTTATTAACAAACTGGCGAGAAAAAAACGAAAAAAGAAAAATTCTATTTTTCAAATTGTCTATAATTTTGTAAAATAATAATAATAATTATAATAAATAGTTACGCTATATAAACAGCATACTTAGTTTTTACTATCTAGGTATTTATAAACAAAATCTGTAAATTAAACCATTGAATTGTAAAAAGACAAAAAAGAATAGAAAAGAAAAAACAATTTTATAGATCAAAAGGCTTATTTTAATCCCAAGTTTGAATTTTTCATCATTTACTGTATCCCGCCTACCAATTTCCATGCCCGATACTTTCAAATAATAGGATTTGCTCATGTGTTAAATGAAAATAATTTTATTTCAGTCCGCGTGAATGATCGAAAGGTGACGATGGCACCGCAGCGCGCAGAGGAGGTACCTGTTAGAAGAGTAGCAGCTCCTGGCTGCCGTTTACCAACTCGTTTTCCTGCTGGTGAAATACTCACTGATATTACGCAAAAACAATGGAGACTTGGTCAACCCATTGGACATGGAGGATTTGGGGATATTTATCTTGGTAATATTGCTATTCGATGAAATTTATTTTAATTTCATTAATTTAGTTCATCTTAATTAACACCTTGGATTATTTTCTAGCTTCAAATATCGTCAATAGAACTGTTGGACAGGACGCAAGATATGTTGTCAAAATTGAACCCCATAATAACGGCCCCCTTTTTGTCGAAATGAACTTTTACATCAGGGCTGCTCAACGTCGTATGAGTAAGTATTGATATTTCTAATATATAATCTGATAAGATCTGGGATTCATTTTCTACATAATAGAGAAACAAATGTAGTAAACGATAAAGTACAACGAATTCAGGAATACTGAATAAACGAAGAAGAAATCTACGCCAATCTAAATAATCAATACATCATTCTGTCTAATGGCAAAAAATATAAGAAATCATAAAATTCTTTGGTTAATATCAACGTTAAATCATTTTATTAGTCGAGGGATGGTGTAAGCAGCAGAGATTGAGAAAAGTCGGTATACCAACTTACGAAGGCGCAGGCTCTCACATGCTCAGAGGACAGCGATATAGATTTCTTGTATTACCGCGGTACGGTATTGACGTTAATAAGCTGTTTCTAAACAAGGGAAGAAAACTGCATGTGAAAACTGTCTACGCACTTGCTGTACAAATGGTAAAGACAATAATGGATGTAGAAATAATAATAGAATTGGTTTTATTCAGACTATTTAAACAACTTAAATGGATAGCTTAAATCATTGATAATTTTCGTATTATATTTGTTATTCATTTATTATTTTTATCGCAGATCAACGCTCTAGAGTATATTCATAGCCGAGGATATGCCCACGCAGATGTTAAGGGATCTAATATTTTATTGAATCATCTCGAAGCAAAAGATATCGTTGAACAAGAGCCTGAGGCTTATCTAGTCGACTATGGTCTAGCATTCCGTTTCCGCACAAGGGCTGGAGCTCACAAGCCATTTGCCCACGATGAGCGAAGGGCTCATGAAGGAACTCTGGAGTTTACGTCACGGGACGCGCATCACGGAAGTAAGATCAAGAATTGATGACTAAAAGTCTTTAACGGTGTTGAAATTGTTTAATTTATGAATTTTTACCAACTGAAAACTACAAAGTTGCTAGAAAACACAAATCGCAATCATTTCTATTCGTTATGGAAATTTGACCGCTCATTTATATTCTCCTCTTTGTATAACAGCACATTCGAGGAGAGGAGACCTAGAAACTTTGGGCTATAATCTCATACAATGGCTATGTGGCCGGCTTCCATGGGAAAAAGAAAGTGGAGGTATGTCGCTAGCCACCAGCCCCGAGGCGGTACATAATCAAAAAGAATTCTCCCTCTCAAACGTTCCGCTTTTTATGCGGGAATGTTTTCCGTCCGAACAAAATCTACCCGGTAAGTTGACTAGATTGTAGTATGATTACTTGATTGATAATTAGAATAACTTCTTCCTTATTATTGTGGGACTAATAATATCTTTGTTATTTTTCTGTGCAGCGACACTGACCAAATATATGCAGTATGTAGCTAAACTGGGATTTGAGACAAGGCCTGATTACCATTTCCTAAAATCCTTGTTCTCTAGAAGTGCCTGGAAAAACGACAACTCTCTTGCGTCAACAAACCCACAAAACACTTTGAAAAAGACCTACAAACGAACACCAAATGAAAATATTTCATATGCTACACCCATCAAAAGATTATGCATAAAAAATTCAACCAGAAAACCTTGCGTACCAGTCAACTGTGAAGTACGTTCATTCTTAATGAAAGAAAAAAACTATTTGAATCGTGAGAACTTCTGTTGTCATGTTTCAAATTCTTCGGAATCTAGCAACGTTGATACTTATATCAAAAATGACTTCTTTTTTACAGATGCGGATGACCAGAAAGAACCAGCCGACAAATCCAAAGGCACAATTCAGCTGGGAAGAAGTACTAGCCAGACATCCTGACAAAATGGCAAAATTACAGCCTATTGAACCGCCACTATCTCCTCCGCTGACCCCACCACCATCTCCACCGCCGCCAGCACTTCCTACCTATGCAATGCTCCAAGTTCTTCAAAGGATCAAAGAAAAACAATCTGGGACAATAAAGTCGAGGCATTCTTCAAAGACTATGGAGTAAGCTCGTAGTTTTATAGAATATTTTCATCTTTTTTTTTTGTCACTGTAACTCACAGCATTGTTAATTTAATTTTGAACCTATTTTTTTTTCAGTCATGAGCTAAAGGCTAAATGGATGACGCCAGCTATGGAAGCAGTTGCAATGCAGCTACAGAATAGATTATCAAGATTAGTAATTAGCTCATCGAGTACAAAATCGTCGCCCTGTTCCTCACCTCGACTGACGCGATCGCGTGCTGCTTTATTAAACCGACAACGTAAGTGTTTACGAATTTTCTTAAGTAAATAAAATGTCTTAATGATTATATTCATTGCAGCTGGTTTTGGTGAGAAAATACTACAAAGGATGACAAATTCACCGTTAGAAAAAGTTTATAATATAAAATCTAAGAGAGGTGGACGCGTTAAGATGACGTAGATTCCAATTCGTCTAATACTACCTATTTTCGTCTAAATTTAATCCATCTTACGTTTCATGTTATTATAAAGTTAAATAAACTAAAGTAAAGTTTAAAAAAATAATAGTGAAAGAAGAAAAAAATGAAGAAAAATCGATTATTCGACGCTTTGCTGATTATTATTGTTCGATAGATTCTCGTTAGGAATTAATTAGCTTATATTAAGTTAGACGATCCTTCGAGATGGTTGAATTTATTTCATATTATATTCCGTTGAAACATACTCTAGAATCAACCATATTCATATACGTGTCTCAAAACGTTTCAAAAGAAAGACTGTTTTTCTACATAAAGAAGATTTAATTTTCGCAGTAAAAAAAAAGAAAAAGAAAAAAAAAGAGAAGAAATAATTATCACAAAATGAATTAAAATATTGAGTAAGTGTGAAAAAGAAAAGAGAGAAAAAAAAAGAAACAAACAAAAACAAATGGTGAGAAAATGAAGATAAAATATTAATAATAATAATTTGTAAAAATTAAGTCGCTATATCGCTCTGTTTTAAATTAAATATCAGTAGCGTGAATCATCACAAGAAAATTATAATTTGTTTTTCATCTATAATTTCTGTCAATTATTATCAATGATACAAAAAGGAAAAAGAAAAAAAAAAGAAAAGCCAATTATGGAATCTCTTAGTTTCTATAATTTTCGCTATTCTATATATGTATCTGGTAACTTTATTCAAGTATTCCATAAATTAACTAGCTACAATAATTATTATCGATTAATCGTAACGTTGTATTTATATACATATTATATACCTCCATGAATATTTTTTAATTTATGTATTCGGTATATAACGTCTGCGTAGAATCGGTTCGAAAGAACAAAAATAGAAGAGAAGAAGAAGAAGAAGAAGAAAAGCTGTATTTTAGCGAACTGCTTCTTAATAATTTCTTAAAGATAAATAGGTAATTAAATTTGCTTCCAAATCTTGGTAAATCATTTTTCTTATTCTTGTTGTTTTTTTTTATTTTAATGTTATGATTTTTTCTGTGTACACTACGTAAATTTATGTATTTATACTATTGTATGTGGTACTACAGAAATTTCGTCTACGTTTCTTGAATTTAAATTTAATTTATTAACAAACAGAAAAAAAAAAAAAAAAATAATGTTGTATGTATGTGTAACTATTAGAACAATACTATTCCTGCATTGTTCATACCTATACCTATACCTATAGTATATATGTGTATATTTTCGTTTAAGAAATTTAAAAAAACTTATAGAAAAGGTGTTGTTTTGCAGGATGCATATTAGATAATTAATTATCACCTGCATACTTCCATGTAAACGAAAATCTTCCTTTAATTGAATAATTATATGAATGTTAAAAAAATAAATTGTGATTAAATTTAAAAAATATGTACATTACATATTAGGGTAGTCCTCAATTTCATCATTTTAGAATTTCAATACTCCCATCGGCCAGAACGTTTACAAATATATACAAAAAAAAAATTAGTCAAATCCCAGGTTTCTATCCCAATTCTAAGTACCGCTCCAAACTCTTCGAACTTTCCCATTTAAATAATACACGATTTTTAGTACTTCGGATTTATTTTTTACTTCCTATTGTATTATTGCTTTTCTGAATCTGAAACTCCGCACCCTTCTTACCTATAGTAGTAGATATCCGTGAAAAAATTTACAGTTTTTTAACGACAAAATTTTATTCATCACAGCTGCGAAAATTATATAGTTGAAAATCTGTCAAATTTTTATGAAATACTTACTACTACAGGTAAGGAGTTTACCAAGTTTCAGATTTTTCGAAACTATACTGCAATAGGAAGAAGAAAATAAATTACCTGCAAAATGTGACAAATCGTGTTTTATTAAAATGGTAAAATTCGAAGGCTTTGAGACGGTATACTTAGAATTGAGATTGAAGTCTGGTCCATGGGGATATTGAAATTCAAATATGACCTAATTGAGGCTTACCCTAATGTATTTCTCTCGAGTATAATAAGGTAGCGAAAAAAAAAAAAAATGACAGAGAGATTAATTTTATTTTTTATTATTTTATGTAAATTACGAATATGGATTGAATTATTGAATTATGATATATATTATAATGAATGATATTAAGATTATTAATTTCTCGTTCATCTAAATATATTACGTATATCGTCGCGAGGAAAGTAAATTATTTCCGATCAATTTATTTTATTTAACTATATAGATATTCGACATACTAATTAGTATTATCACAATCTCATTAAATGTAAATATAATATATAGTTTACCTAGAGAACTGTTTTTTGTGGACGTAATAAATTACTGCGGATAACCGGAATTATCGATAATATAAAGTGAAGAAGAAAAAAAAAAACCTCCTATTACGTATAATAATTAGAATATTACTCATCGTATTAATAATATATCTTCGCAATTTGTTTACCAATTATCCATAGCATAATGTTTAAATCGAAAATTTTGTGAAAATCATTGAATGAAGACACATGAAAAGAAAAAAAAAAAAGAAAATAGTAATTACAAAACAAAACAATTTATACATATTATCCTATTTTATTATCTTTATCTGATGATTTTTTAATGTTTTATTTTTTTATTTTTTATTATTATTAATTCTTTTCTCAAAGTGATAATTAGAGGTAATATTATTGAAAAAAAAGAGAGAATTAAATAAATAAAAAAAAGAACTTCTAACAAATTTATATAAGTATGAACTATTATAATACAATTATGAAAATAGTACCTTAATAACAACAAAACAATTTTTCTTATTGTCATTTTATATGTTTAATCAAATAAACAGTAATTAGTACCAATTAATACATTTTTAACTATCTCACACACCCCTTCGAAAAAAAGAAAGAAAGAAAGAAAATAAAAGAAAATAAAGAAAACAGATTCGTTCGACAACAGGTTCAACAGCCATTTATCAACGCTCTAAAAATACATTCTTAAAACTCTCTCATACGTAAATATTCTAAAGCACGAGAATAGAAAAAATAAAATTCTCGTTCTCTTAATATTATAGTTTTCGGATATTGTAATACCTTAGAAGACACATTTATTCGAAGTATGAAAAGCAAAAAAATATATTTTACAAATCAACAATTATTATTAGGATTTTTTCTATTTTCAAAAATAAAACAGGAACAAGGAATAAAAATCTTCACTTCCAGGATGTATCTAAGTACATAGATACCTACATACGTAATTATATCCCTTTCGTCGAATCGTTTATCAGACAAAAAAAAATATGTAAAAAAAATATTATAATGAAGTATATGTATAAGTATATGTATATATATATATATATGCATGTTATTCTACGGTCTCCCGATCTTTGTAATCCATTCACCATTCATCCCGTTCCTGGATGCAACCTCATGTAAGTCCCTACTGCGGGCTGCCCGTTCGTCTAATAATAGAACTGCGATCCGCGTGTACAAATATATATATTCGTCGTTCGCCTTAATATACGAAACGCCCATTTCTGTCGACTGTGTGCATGCATATATGTATATAAGTATATATGTACGAAAGAGAAGGGGCGAAAACGAACAACAAAAGAAGAAAGAAAGAAAGAAAAAAAAAAAAAAGGGTTCGTCTCGTAGGCTCTACGCTCCTGAAACATCCATCTGTACCCTTAATTAACTTAATTACGCAAAACGTTAGAGTTAAGTTTTTCAATTGAACGAAATAATTCATATATCGGCTTAGAAAACGTGAGAGAAAAAAATGTTCCGAAATAAATGAAAGAAGAAGAAGAAGAAAAAGAGAAAAAAAAAGATTTATAAAAATTTATAAAAATTTCAGATCGTGGATAAAGCTCATAATCCGAGCTCGTCGCTTTGGCGACTGATGTCTGAGCGGCAGGTTCGCGTGGTATTATAAGTTCAACGGTCGCGACTTTGCGGGTTCGTTGTATATAGGGGGGTACGTACGTACTAGCGACCCGGTCCATACGTGAGTTTCAATATTTTAGCGCTACCGGCGCTGGCCTCACTCCACCTCGTGCTCTGCAGCGTGCAGCATCACACGGAGGAGTCCCACTGCAGGCGCCCCCGTATTACCGTGTCTAAAATCTCCCCACATATTGAATTGAATTCAGTTCAGTTCAGTTCAGTTCAGTTCAGTTCGTGTCGCGACTTCGCGCCGAGGGGATGTCGGTTTTCCTCGTGCGCTTTATACTTACAATCATTAATAAAGTTATATCATACTCAATTTTATGTAAATCTAGTCTATATAAGTAATTCTATTTCCCATCCCCAGCCCCCCTCTTTGTTTGTTCTTTCATACGACAGAAATATTGATTCTTAAAAAGTGTGTGTTCACAGTGCGTTTCCGAAAGAAATTACATACATAAATAAATAAACAAATAAATAAATAAATATATTTATTTATTTTGTATAATTAAGAATTTTTTTTGTTTTTCTTGTGATGTGATGATAGTCAGTGACTTCCGAATATCATATAAGATAAATTCTTAACGCCTACCTCGTCCGAAAAAAAAAGAAGAGAAGAAAGGATATCGATAAATTAATATCATGGGAAGCGAGGCGGGTGAAAACGTGCGAAATAGTACCGCAGTGGATTCTGACGGCTCTGATACTTGGGAAGATTTTTTTGGTGAGTCGCGTTATTTATTATTAATATTAGTATTATTTTTTTTCCCTTCACTAACTTATGAAGAACGAAGAAGGATTACTTTTATTCTTTGGATTACTGGATGCAATACCGTTCTATATACACGATCTTAGATAACAGGGGATTATCTTTTATTGCACAAAACGTTGTTAATATACGATAATAAATATCGACTCATTTTCTTTGACGAAAATAAGAAAAAAGAAAAGAATTAATGACGAGTTTCGCAGTGATTCATTACCGTAATATAATACAATATTAATGAATCTTTATTCCGATTCATTGTTCTTTATAGAGAGAATTGAGTTTAAAAACAAAATCGCATTTCGCAGCTTTGCAGAGTGTGGGAACTTAGCGATGTATAAATGTATGTATTAGCGATGCGTATCAAGTCTTGATTCTAAAGCACGTGCGTGATTCTGCTGCACGCACGTACACCGTAAACCTATCGTGGATTTAATCTTATTGTTAATTCCGCAAATAAGCTTTTGAAGAAGGAGGAGGAGAAGAAGAAGAAGAAGAAAAGTCGTCGGAGTTTCAGTAGCTGTAAATCGCCTAGTAGTTTTAAACGTGATTCTATTATATAAATAGAAGAAAAACTCCTTCACATCACCTATAGGCATTATATACGGCATAGAATCGCGTTCGATCGCAAACTCCAGAAGTTGCAGTTTAGCGTTTTAAGTACCGAAGAAGAAATTTGTAATAAAATTCAAATCGCGTAGTAGGTAGTGTATATAATATGTATACTTATGTATACAAAGGTGTGCATACACGACGACAGAGATGCGATCTAATTCGTAAACACTAATAATAATAATAATAATGAGAAGAAGAAGAAGAAGAAGAAAATAAATCGCGTAGTATAAAATTTATTGCGTATGAATTGAACAAAAATAAAAAAAAAAAAAAAAATACATAGATATGTGCACTTAAAGTATACCGGCATCTATCTATATCTATAATATGGAAATGATTCTCGCCCACGTTCTGAAACTTGAAAGGGTAAAAGCGTGGGTTTCTAGACGTTGTTTAGCTTTAGGTAAAAAGAAAGAGAAGAAAAAAGAAAGAAAGATAGAGAGAGAGAAAGAAAGAGAACGAAACGAAACGAAACGAAACGGCCGAAAAGCTGCAGCAAAGACTGCATACAACTAACGGCATGCTGCTGCTGCTGTTGCTGCTGTAGTGGTCGGTCCAGACGAGACGAAACGAGACGAAACGAAACGAGATGTGAAGCGAGTCGATCTGGTCACGAGACCGTCTAAAGAACTGATGTGCAGGCAACGAACCACCGAACAACTGGGAGATTTTACTCGGGTTAACTTTAAGGATGCTATGGGACATGTAAAAACTGTTTCTCTTTACCGGATGCAGACTTTGGCTCATCGTCAACGCGTTATTATACCTACGTGTTAATGATATGTGTATGAATGTATATATACATTAAGTACTACTAATATGAGTATATGGTATAGTATACGACGAATAATTGTTACAATACGTAGATATAATACTGGGGAGTTTTTTTTTTTTTTTTTTATATACAAAATTACGTTATTTATATAATACAACGAATGTTCTTCATGATATATATATATATAAAAAAAAAAAAAAGATTACGAAAAAATATATAGGTATATGTTAGACAAACAATATCCCTTTTCACCTCGTTTGCATCACATATATATATTTACTCCAGTTGACTTGAAGCTACCGTGATGCAGTAGCAGCAGCTAACAGCACGAGTCGTCTAAAAGTATTTTATTATTTTTTTTTTTAATTAGGTATCGTATTAGCTGTTTTATAAAATATACTTTAAAAGAAAAAAAAGAAAAAAAAAACAGAACGAAATAACAATTATAGTATAGGTATAGAAAAGTTTATTGAAATATTCAATGAGGAAATGAAAGAACCGAAATAAAAATGATGTTGAGGCTTTATTGCGAATATGAATATGCGTATATATATTTTTTTTCTTTCCTCTCTTTGTTTATTTACAACAATTCACGTCTTTGTTACGTAAATGTGAATTGTTATGCATATATACGAATTCACAATATAACGTATACCTATATAAAATCGCGAAATTTCAAATGAATGTTTGAAATATATATACATAAAAAACGCAAGTATTGTTTATTTTTTTTTTTTTTTTCTGCTCTTTCTCGCGTCGACGAACGTGTCACGTTTCGCAGACACGTATCGGTATATATAAATTCGAGTACGAATTATTATTATTATTATTATTTCGATGACCTGTTTTCCGGGTGCATTTATTTATTTATTTCATATTTTTTCAAACTTTTTATTCAATTTTTATTCAATTTTATTCAACTATCGTGCTGCATATAATGTAATATATAGATCGGTAGACGTAGAAGTATAGTTAAGTACATGCACCGATATTGTAACCTGCATAAGGTATGCCTCTATACTATATCCATAATGTATGTATATTAGGCAAAGTATAGACCTGAGATCTGAGGAGAGCAAAGAGAAAAAAAGAAAAAAAGAAAGAAAGAGAGACGCGTGGGCCCGGCTTACTTACTTAGCCGCACGGTTTAGTAAAACGGTGGGCGTACGAGGCTTGTTCAAAGCTGGATTTCTGACACCATATACCATATAATATATGGTATATATATGTATATTGTATATATAAAGCGTTGCCAACAAATCGTGAAAGCCATTCATTCGAAACAATTCTAGAATAATTTTTAAAACAATGAATGTTCTCGGTATGTATAATAAGATAAAATATATGCAAGTATATACGTAATTATTTGCTTAAAAAGCGAATAACTATATATAAGAAATTTTGAACAGAAATTTATTTGACACTTTTATTACCATTTACGTATTACCTACGTCCGCGATTAATTCATTCTTCTTTATATATAGAAATTAGTCGCGATGATGATAGTAGGAGTATGCAGAGAGAGAGTGGGGAGAGAAGTGGTCAAGGGGTCGACATTCCCATGTTACACTTATATACGTCGTGAAGATAATAATTCGCGATGTAATGAAAAAAAAACAAAAAAAAATTTAATACGAAAAGCATTTTTTTTTTTTTCTCTTTTCTTTTTCTATTTTTTGGTGTTTTGCGTTGTTTTATCTTAATAAGAGAGAGAGAGAGAAATGAATAAACACGTTAGTTTATCATAAGATAAACCAAAAGATGAAGAAATTTAGTAAACTCGTATTAAAACCATCCTGGTCATATTTTATTATATATATAAGGCGATAATATGTGACCGGAGCAAGTCGATTCGAGGATAAACTATACATACATCAAAGACATCGGGATCTGACACACGTGTCAGAAGCTGTTTGTTCCTCGTTACTATCGTATAGTATATATATACGTCTTTGTGAACGACGGTGTATCAAGTTTGTATAGCTGCATCAGTTATAGTACTAGCTGTATCATCGTTATAACATATATACGAACTAAAAGATCCGGTTTGTTTGCCTACCGCCATACTTGATGCATTCTAGTCATTCGAAAGAAGGAGTTAAAAAAAAATTAAAGAAAGAGGAATCAAGGAGTGACACGTGGGGAGATCCATTATAGTATATGGATTTGTCTCGTGTCACAAGTATGCGGAAGGTTTCGACTTTGCGTTCACTATAAATACTGCAGTTTTATTCCGCGCGGTATATACGACTTTTTATTTTTTTTATTTCAACTAATATGTATTGTAAACTATAACTGCGTTATGTATAATTTCAATTTATCGATGATCTACGATCCGGAATACAAAACATAAAGTAAAATTCTTATTGAATTTATGGTAATATTAGTTTAAAATAAAAAAATAGGAAAAAATAAAAATTATCACTACATAAACGAAGGCGAGTTTAATTTAGTCAGACACGTAACTACTCTATACATTGATATGTAATGTGTAATTGAATCAATACACGAGTCATTGTATAAAAGTAGTCATAACTTTCGTGACTTTGAGTTTTTTTCTCTTTCTTTTTTTGAAAAAAAAAAAAAAAAAAGACATTATTTTTATACGATATTTGTGAGAGCCGGTGGTATAAACTTGTCCTCTATTATATTTACACGTTAGATAAGATAACATCAAAAAGAACGTAGGTACTATATGTTTATATGGTATCGTGCGGGTGGAGTCGAAATTGATTTTTATCGTTTACCTTTTTTTTTTATATATATATATTTTTTTTAAACAATAACAATTCCTAGGGCAAAGTAGTAAATTTAAAAAAAAAAAACAGATTTTTAAGGAAAGCAAACAAGATTCATCAATTTTCAAGTGAGGTTTTTTCCTCTATACACTCCCGACGTCTTCCTACTAATTAAAAAAAATTCATTTCAATAAATTGAACCGAAAATCTTATCTTCACTCTTCATCTTAATGTTATAGTTATACAATACGGTATTTTAACTAAATGCATACTATTTGTTTCGCTAATTAGTAATTACGAATAGCTCAGCCTTTCTATTCTTATTTTTCTTATTATATCCTACACATATACATAAGGTAGTCCCTAAAGTTTTCTACTTTCAAATAATATCATATGTATAATACATACGTCGCGTCACATCGCGTCGCGACGTTTCAAGGGTTATTGTCGGCAGTTGCGGGCGGCATATGTTCCTTTGTAGCTTATAAGATACCGAGAAACTGCAGTGTGCAGTGTCACGTACCGACTAAAGGGATTTTACCTACCTATTATATAGGAAGTCGTTATTTTTTTCTTTTTTTTCTTTAATTCATACTCAAAATCTAACAAAAAAAGTTCAAGAAGGTAAAAAAATATTCGAAATTCGTAGATAATATAAAGCGTGTTCACCTTTTTCGATGTACACCTATCTCTGTGACATATCTATATATATCATGAATACAGTGAGTACATTTGTCTCTCTGTATAAAACCAAACGTGAAATAAACTTATGTTATGCTGCCTCGTGGGGTAATACATGGATATAATAAACCGTCAAGGTTCTCACTATAGCCGTAAACTCGGCACGGTTCTATATATGGTCGAGTTACACCAGCAGCCTGCAGCACTAAGCGCAGTAACCAGCGACCAGCAGCAGAAACCAGCCATTCAACGTACTACAGTAGAGTATGTAGTATTCGTTGTAGGACGTATTGAGTAATCCGTAGTCATCAGGTCGTTTCATCCGACAACTACGATAAATAATAATGACAACAATAATAATAACAATATTCATTATTATTATTTCATTCTATTTCATTCTATTTCATAGAAATTGAAATCTCACGGTTATTTTTCTTCTTTATTGATATAATTGTTAAGATTTGTGTAATTTCTTTCGCAGTCTTAATAATTCGTGCTTATATGTTAGTAGGTATATAAGGTGTATAGAGATGCATACGTTAAACATTACCCCTTTTGTTAATATCTTTTAATTGAAGTTAGTTTAAAGTTTATATTATGCGGTATGTAGTATAAAAGTTGAACTATAAAGTTATGTCCGCTACGTTGGAGGTTTAGGAGACAAAGACCTCGCCCTGTGGGTCCTAAACTCTTCCAGACCTATTTCTCTTCACTCTGGTGTATTCTGGTTCTTCTCTGTTAATACTCGGTGATATATGTATATATATATAGCATATACACCTATATATATATACCTTTACGTATATACTTTGCGATATACTTGTATCACTGTATCACTGTATATATGTATTTATATGACGCTGACTCCGGTACTGAGCTATATGTTGTATTCGGGGTAGAGCGAAAGCAGCTACGTAGGAGGTAGTATACATATACTTATACACCGTACGCGCATATGGTTGTTCAATTTAGCCATAGAAGAGGAGACAGTGGTGCAGTGCGTTACGCCGACTTGTCAGAGTCGTACAATATGTAATTCTCTCGAATACGCGTTTGGTATACAATATAATATAATTAAATCAGACGTTATTCTTATATTCTTATTTCAATATTAAAATTAATAATAATTATTGTATTAAAATAATCGGAAAGAATTTTTTATTTATTTTTTTTCAAACTGTTTCGAATCTCCCACCATTTTGTATTTTGTATTTGTATCTTTTTTTGTTTTTTTTAAACGGAATAATAACTGATATACTTATCGTCGCAGTTTCATTAACGATTCGTCATCATCGCAATAAAGCAGTACGGGCAGCGCTTGATTTTTTTTTTAGATAAGGATATATATGTAAGAGTGGTAGAGAGACGAAGAACCCGTAGTGCAGATAACAGTACGCTCCGGATTCCTGCATCGAAAGCTTCGCGGTTATTTAATATTTTCAAATATTATTTTATACAGTGCGGGAACTATAAGATATATGAATGTATTGTAAATGAAGGAAAATTAATTCCACTTTTGCGGTTTTTTAAAAGTGGTGCTACTTTTTTTTACGTTTCTTTTCTTTTCATAACTACTCAATGGATTAAACGAGTGAAGGATTTCATTATAATGACAGATATAACAAAGTGAGTATGTATATATATGTATGTGATTTATTACGTAACAAATATATACGTATAGGTATATAGAATTATACTTGCGGTATATAATGATAATAAAACTATACATCGTATAGATGTTTATTGATAATTGAAATTATTTTTAGTTTCTTTTTCTATTCTCTTATCTTCTGAATTTTTCCAAAATTCCAGATTCAGTTTTTTTTATTTTTTATTTTTGTTTATTTTAGGAAATTTGTATAGTCTGATAATTAAATGATAGAATATGAAGAAGAAGAAGAAGAAATGGGCTCGAATATGATAAAAATAAAATCGATGACATGTAGACTTTCTTTTTTTTTTTTTATACTGCACGTATAGAAAATTATAACGGTATATACATATAGGCGAAATTAGACTGCAGCTATAAAAATTAATTATTAAAGTTCAAACCTTGATGGACAATATAAAAAATGAATAAAAATAAAAAATACGTCACCGAAATGAATATATGATTTCATGAATATATTATATAAATATACGAAACTTCCGGTCGGATGTCGCATCCTCTTGCTCTATTCTGTAGATTATATATATATATACATATATTTGAGAAAAACTAAAAACTGGAAAGAACCAAAAAAAAAATAGATAAAAATTAAACAAAAGATGATAAAAATAAAAACGAAAAGAATGACAGCTAACATATCCGTCGTAATATTGCGTCGCAGATAATTGTTGATGAAAATGAATAACACTTCAGTATCATTTTCAGTTTATATATATATATTGTTTAAATTAAACAAGAGAAAGAGAGAGAGAGAGGGAGAGAAGAAACAAAAAAAAAAGAATGTTATGCCTTTATTGTAAATAGAATAAAAAAATTTTTAAAAAAAATTAAATTTACCTAATGAAAGAATTTTATTTTTTTCCTTATAAAATTCACGATTATATAAATAATTTGTTCATCAATATATAGGATAGGGGATTCCCATAATACATAAAATAATAATATTTAAACCCTTCCACGCGCAGACGACATAAATCGATAATTAAAACGTCTCAAGTGAGATTCATTTGGTCCATTTGTTTCCCTTCGCGTGAGTCTGGCTATATAGGCGGAAGTTGAGTGGTGAAGAGTCGTGACTCACTCGTACCTCTTCTCTCTCTCTCATCTCGTTCTCTCATATTCTTTCGATTATTTCTTTTTGTTTTCTTTCTTTCACAAAAGCACGATTGCACGAATAGGTGCATATATACCTACATATATATATATACCACTTGCTCACGTACGTCTAAAGACTGACCTCACTTTACGTTAATGCTATTATACTCGTTCCTTGTATACGTACACACACACACACACATACATACATACATAGTACCTAGTCTACTATGCAATCCTCTTCTAGATACTCTCTCATCAGTTTTCTGCTGCAGGTATTAGTTTTAGTTTTAGTTTTAGTTTCGGAAGACTTTACGTTAAAAAGACTAAACTTAGGGGCTTCTCTATACTCGTGCGATTGCCGAGTGCGAGTCCAAGTCCACGTCCAGGTCCACGTCCACGTCCACGTCCACGTGGTGTAGTCAGATGGAAAGGAATTCCTTTGTGAGTAAAGCAGCTATTCGCGTCCATATATGAATGTATTCTAGTACTAACTATATACTAATACTATTTAGTATATAGTACATGTGTACTATGTAAGTAGGCATTAAACTCACTTATTTCTATCTATATACTTCTTCCTATTCTCTTATGCTGCTACTACTCCAGAGACTAGACAATACACAATACTTTTTTATACATCCAGGTATACACACACACACACACAGACACACACACACACACACAGGGTACCGCTACTTCCTTTTTATCTTAATTTTTTTAAATCTATTTTCTTCTTTTTTTAATATACAGGGTGATTCAAGTTAAGCGAGGAATATTTTTAGGGTAGATTCCTTGCGAAATTCTAAAACTAAATTTCCTTTACTAAAAATTCATGAGTCCAATAGTTTCTGAGTTATCGAAGATCTTGGCTGACTAATCACGGAAATCATATACAGATGACACAGACTGGGCTGCTGACTATGATGAGTATTAATTCGCCCGGTTCCCAGTCCAGTCCAGTGTGTGATCTATACGTTCTAGGATTGGTAAACTATAGGATCTTCTATAGCTCGGAAAGATTAGTCCCTTGGATTTATGGTAAAGGAAATTAAGTCTTAGATTTCAGCGGGGAATCTACCATAAAAAATATGAAACGCGTCAAGTCAAATCAACTTGTATCGTATATATTCGTTTATTACGAAATCATGTTGGTTTTTTAATGAAAAAATTCTGCCCAATCGTATTGATATTTGAATCTACAATTTTATATAATAATGGTATGAATTCTTTGAATTTGGCGATTAATGGATATAAATTAATAATTCTAATGAACCGCGATTACTGCAGAATTCAAAGACTATATCATCGATATCAGAAGATAATAATTGTCGTTGGCGGCTACTAAAAAAAAAAAAAACAGGTCAACTAAAGCGCGATAGATAATGAATAGATATGCGAGCTGTCTGTTAATTGCGTTAAGCAATAACAATAAAACAAACAAACACAAGACAACAATAAGTTTATTGTATTTATTCATTACTCAGGTGAATTTTTCGGCTCGTCTTATATACATAAATTATATAAACGTAATCATTGTCTAACGTATAATAGAGTAACGTTTTTTTTTTTCTATTTTTTTGGTATATTACTAGAGCTGAGAGATGTATAGTGTTATAAATTTATCTATGTCCTCGAGAATATTCTAACGACCGCGGAGACCAGAGTAGACTAGGCTACGAGGTGGTATATTATAGAAAAGCATGTGACAAACTAGAGCATCGAAAATTATTTCAGTTATACTGACTGATTTTATTAAATTGACATTTTTTTTTTCATTTTTTTTTTTTTTTTTTAAAGCTGCAATTATGAATTCCTTAATTCGCGAGTCAGTGGTTTGGTCAGTTTTTCTTCATCACCAGCTGCATCACGTTATATATATATATATATATATATATATATGTACGTATCTGATTCTAGCCAAAGCAGCGGGTGTTAATTGCGAGAATTGGCGGTTATTATTACCACAAATAATGTATATAGTAATAAGTAAGTCGTCTGAGACTAAGAGACACAGTGAAAATATATGAATTATATATTTCGCTGTTATACAGCTGCAGCGTGGCGTAGCTTTCACGATTATATTATTATCAATAACACTTGAATTGTCCCATTAATTAATCAATTGAAGAAGCGGAAAAAATCGGAGAAAATCATTATAACTGCGGTTTATCAAAATTGAGGAAAAAATAAATAAATAATTTAAAAAATGAACAAAAAATTAATCTCGTATAAAAAAAATCTCGTTTCCCTTTTATGGTATCGTATAAAAGTGTTCGAGTATCTATCTATAAATTTATACCTAATACATAGAGTATTATATATGGGTGAAGAGGTATATAAACGTAGTGGTTTTCTGTTCGTTCGCGAGTAACCCGATCGATTACGGGGAACGTGACCAAAGCTGTCCTGTCATGTCGTCTTGAAACTACGTAAGGTCATCTCGTGGTCGAGGTAGTAGAATCTTTCTCTGATCTGACCACGCGAACGGAGAGTAAGCAGGCAGGCAGGCAAGCAGGCAAGCAAGCTACAAGCTGCAGCACACAGTACCTAAGAGATGCAGCCAAGAACTCCGGCGCCGGTCTTATTCAAGAAAAACTACCATCGGCGTTGGAGCTCCAACGGCGCCCGTACGTCGCGGCGCGGGCGCGGACGCGGGAGCTTCGTACGCGCTCCTCTTCCCTCTTCTCTTACTTAGTTTGCTGATCTTCTTTCGTCTCGTCGCGACTTCCTCTTTCTTATAATCATAATAAATACCTCGCAGATTTAATAAAAGAATGAAAAAAAAAAAGAAACAAAAAAAGCAGAAAGAGAAAATCGAAGCAAAAATAACGATGCATCGTCTGTTTATTCTGCGCAGTATAACTTATATCTAATTATATCTTTTGCAAAATAAGATTAATTGGTTCAAATTTTTTCAATTTTGTCATTTTTTTTCCCCGTTTTTCTTTTTTTTTTTTTTCTATTACATAAAATGTGAAACAAGTATAGGTAGTTTAAACTTTGTTTTTTTTTTTTTTGTTTTTTTTTTCTGTCAAATAATTTCTTAATTTTATTAAACGAATCTATATGCAATCAGGTCTTGCATGTGACTACTACTCCCGTTTACAAGCTTCTTTAATATGTAGGTCGGCGCCGCGGTAGTCTTTCTCCTCGTGTGTGGTTCGCCGTTTATAATATATCAACGTACAGTAAGTTTCTTACTTGACGCCTCAAGTTACTCGTTACTCGATGGTCATGACGACAAAAAACAAAAATGACTAAAATGATAAGAAAAACAGAAAAAAAAAAAAAAAATCAAACACTTGCACAGCGTATATATATATATTATACATATGTGCAGTGTGTGTGTGTGTGTGTGTATACGCGGCATCTTCGATCTCGATATATATTATGCACTATAATTATAGACTCGCGCTTGGAAAAGTGAGTCAATAACACTTTGATCAGACAAGTAGGAGAGTCCGCATATATGCAATAATAGATTAGAGATAAGAATTAGTTTTTTTTCATTATCGAATAATTATAACCATAGTCGAAGGTCTCCAAATATATAGAAAAAAATAAATAAATAAATAATCCAAGAACCCCGCAGGTTCTCATCTCGTTTCTAATTACCGCTAAAAAGCCTTCGAATTTTTTCATTTTTATTTTTTTTACGGATACCTACTACTATAGGAAAGAAGGATGCGGAGTTTCAGATTCAAAAAAGCGATAATACGATATGGGAGTTCAAAAAATAATTCGAAAATACTAAAAATCGTGTGTTATTCAAATGGGAAAGTTCGAGGACTTTGGAACGGTACTTAGAATTGAGATACGAACCTGAGATTTTGACTACATTTTTTTATTTATTTTTTGTATATATTTTGGAACCTTCTTCTGGCCCAATGGGAGCATTAAAATTCGTATATGATTGAATTAAGGACCACCCTAATATATACACATATGTACGTCGATGTAGCATCGAGCATCGAGCAGTGAGTCAGACCATGCGGATCCCATCGTAGTTTTCTTACGATTAGTAAGTCACTGCCTCGTTGTAATTCATTACAGCGATTCTCCCCATCCTCAGGCTACCATCTTGCATATATATATATTATATATATACACACATAGCTTAAAAAAAATAAATAAAAAAAATCTCAATCAACTCTCACAACGAGAATGATCTATATGTATAATACAATACAGAATGCATGATGATACAGTCGAGAAAATTAAAACTGTGCACGATATTATGTTATATGAATTCAGTGTATAAAAATTAAGAAATTAAATAACTACTATAGTAGTTTTAATTTCGAAATTTAATCCTTTCACGGTCTTATATACGCTTTTTAATTACATCCCTGGACATCGGTGTGGACGGTGCATTATTTCCCCCTTTCGTTGCAGCCTAACCGCATAGTCATAACATCGATACACCGAACAATTCCTATTCGTCTCTTGTTCAACAGTTGAAAATAATTACGATATATTAGTCAAAAGATATTCAAAATCATTAACGAAGAAATAAGAATCCAATTTTTCTTTTTCTTCTTCTTTTTTGTCGCTTTGAAAATCTCTGGGAATTAATTCGAATTCTGACACCCGCTAGATCCGTATATACTATATATATATATATATATATACAAGGTGTAGGTATATACGTATAGACGCCTACTCGACATCTACCTGTTGCAACGGTGTGCCTCCTCCTGCCTCCTTTTTCCTCCTTTTCCTCTTTCCTTTCCTTTCCTTACCTTACCTTACCTTGCTTCTTACCTCTCGTCTCTCGTCTCTCACCTAGGTATGAGCTCCCGCTACTCGCTACCTGATCCTCTGAGATTCAGAGAAGAGAAAGAACGCGGTGTGTTCGCATAGTATAGAGTTGATGATTGAGTCACAGTATTAAACGACGAAGTGACTTCGTCATGTTATATAGTTAAATATTTTCATACAATATATAATTAAACCATATTTGTATATATAATATATTTTATAACATATATATATATTTATTTCAATTATTTTAATTAGCTTCTTATTACGTTTTCATTAATTTGAACATAAAGTGACGGTCGTAAAGTGAAATTACGAGTTAAATTCCGTGTTGGGTGATTGAATACAAGAAATGAAATTCGAACCTTGAATACCAAAAAATCCGACTTTCGATTCCATATGAATCGTGTTTTTCTCGTATTTTGCCAAATTTCTATCGGATTATAATCCTGAATAATTGTTTAATGAAATAAAGTGAAATTCTAAGATTAGTGCAGTGGTATATAAAGCACCGAGTTTGTCGATCGAATTACATGTGTGTATACATATATATATATATATATGATGCTACGGTTAAACGTTAAAGTTTTCAATAATTGATTGACTAAAAAAAAAACAGGTGGGTGGTAAAATAACAGTTTCATACCATATTAACGATTAACTATACATATATACTTATACTCAATATATATATATGTTTAGGTCGTACATTACGAAATGTATAAACAGTTACGAAATTTTTTTCTATCTTCTTATCAAAGTGCAGCATCGCCTCTTTTGCGCCATTTTGAAACGTCAGATAAATACGATAAGTGTGTTTCTCTGTGTCTGTTATAATAAATATTGATATTGTATTCTAAAACGATGCACTGTTTTCTTATTTCATTTTTTCAATTTTTTATTCTTTATATTTTTTTCTCATCTACTTCTCGTTTTTTCTTTTTTTACGAGACATTAGAAAATATATTACGGACAATAGAAAAGAGATGAAGAAGAAAAAAAAAAAACAAAGATTCATTTAATCTATTATACAGATATTACTAATTATGTCCTATATATAATATATATATATATATATTGTATATTTATATATAATACACGTGTAACATGTAGTACGTTAAATATATTCATTAGCGGTATATAACAAAATGTTGTGCTTATACACTATATATATGTACAACGTCTAATTATAGAATCGAATGAAACTTTCGAAAAGATATATACATTGCGTAATGCGGCCGCGGTCGTAGTTAGTTGTAATAATTTCGTCTATGTATATAATATAATAATAAATAATAATAATTATAATAATTACGGTATTTACATTTTTTTTTGTTTATATAATTATTCAATTTTTTTTTATATATCAATTTTTATTTCTCTCTGTCTCATTATTTTAGTCATTCGTTTATAATTTTATTGAATTAAATATTGTTCGTTCTTTTTATTTTTTTATTATTTTTTTTTTTTTCAAATTTGTAAATCAAAGAATAAATTTGAAAATTCTATGCATATATATGAGATTATACCCGGCTTTTCCTCGGCTATATAACTACGTGACTCTGTGTCATGAGTCACATATATGAACTTCTCGGTATATAAAGTATATATATATGTAAACCATAAACCGAGGCGCCGGTGGTACTCGAAATCAACTTACGTTAGTTTGTCTTAGACACTCTTGCGCTAACGACATACGTATCCTAGTTTTTTTTATTCTGTTTTTTATCCACATATTAATAATATCAGTATATGGTGTATTTAAACCAATCGAGAGAAGAGAGAGAGAAGAGAAAAAAAAAAAAAAAAAAAAATTACTGTCAAAAATTTGTCAATTGATAAATATATAACTATTTACACAAGGGTACGTAAAAAGTTAATAATATTTCCCTATATATTCAAAATAATTGCATTTCGACTAATATAGAATCATCGCATATAGCGATATATAATAATCCCTGTTATATTATAGTATCGTAATTTTAACGTCAGCTATATACTATATAGGTATATAACTTCGTAAATACGGTTAGCAAGCAACGCGGTCTTTACTCTTTAGAGATGCTGCAGTTGGGGTCGAAGCGCCCAGTCATCGTTTGGATTCACCAGCTCGACTCTTCTCTTATACATCTGGGCTTTTCGAGAGAGTTGCACCAGAGTCAGAGGCAGCACTCTGCAACTCTACGGGTTATTACGGGTCGACCAAGCGATAAAAACTATAAATATATCGAACTGTATGTATATATATATATACATACTCGCGGAAGCTGTTTCTTACTCTCGAAAGAATTATAACGTTTATAGGTGAACAAAAAAAAATTAATCAGTTGTTAAAATTATTTTTTTTTTCGACTCCACAAAATTTCGTTAAATTCAGATCTCGCTGCTCTTATAGTTCTCCATTTATTGTTATACTCCAGATTTTTTGTAACATACATCCTATATAATAGCTAGAACTCAAACGTTTTGAAAATTTCAAACGAATGTCTAATTTACGACTTCGTATTGTATATTTATTATCCGTAATGTTTTCGCTCTACGTAATTTGAACCGCCAAAAATAAAAAATAAAAATGAAAATCTTTTGCACACGCTTATATTGCGGTCGTTACCACGATTTAACAGTATATTAATTATTATATCCGTGTAATTTCAGCGGTATATAATAATAATCGCAATGTCTCTTTTTTTTTTCCTCTACAACTGACTTTGACTCTCATTATTATATCGATAACTTATATACAGGATCAGATTATTATAATAAAAATGTAATAAAATTGCGGTACTTCTTCGATAGCGGTTGCAGCATATCCTCTCAAAGCTCACCATCATAATACTTCGAAACGTCTTATTTTACCGAGAAATTTCACATTCCGCATATTACAAATGTTTCATTTCACTTCACGTATTCTAATAACACATATACACTAATATTACCTATCTAAATAGTTTTAATTAAAAACGATGTAAAATTATTGAGGCCATAATCAATTAATTTAATCCATTTTTCAATAGCGCAACAAATAAAATAAAATAAAAAAAACTTCTCTTGCCTCCGTCCAAGTGCATAAACTATAATATATATATACATCTGCGAAGAGGAGTGCGAGAAGGATATATATATAGGAGTTGTTAAATTATACGATATTCTATAATGAACTTCTATATATATCTGTATAATATATTATATATATATGGGGAAAAGGAAAGGTCCGAATGTCTATATCTATATCTATGTCTATGTCTATGTCTATGTCTATGTCTGTTTATCCATTTATTTATCTATCTATATCGTAATGCAGTAGCTGCTGCAAGTGTATGAGCTAGGAGATTTCACGTGATTTCACGTCTGCCGCCACGGAAATTGGAAAACATTCTTCTAGATCGCGGGAGCGTTACGGACATAGTTGTACATGGTATACACATATACTAATAATAATAATATACATATACATATGCACACACCTATGAATTTTTATCACATACTCGAATAGAAGAAATCTGAACGTCTATAATAGCTACTGTGCTGTCGAATTCTGAGCAGGGCGGCTTTAAGATAACGCGTTTAACGCAGAACAGGTCATAAGAAACCGGAGACACTTATGTGTATTCAGGCTGCACTGTGTATAGATAGGAAAGCGTATATCTAAACGCATCGTAAAAATATTTGGATAAACAAAAATGTTCTGTTTTTTTTTTTTCTATTTTATTTTTTCAACTCTAAGTAAAATAAGACGAGAAAATTTTTTTTTTTTTCTAATTCGTTTGATTTTAATTTACAGGTACGTCGACGGACCTGGTCCCGCAATTACTGGGAATGTTCGACGAGCTTGTACGCAGAGGTACGAATTGTAGTAATCATGGGGGATTACCATCGTGCAATATACCAGCAGCATTGCAAAAACGTTTGAGTTTAGTGTCTCGATCTCGTCGAGGTTCGCTACTAAATCCATTATTCGAGTCTTTTGGTGCTCAAGATAAATTAAGATCAGATATGATGGAGGCTAACAAGGAAGCTAATACAACGTCGGTTAATGAGCCGATTGGTACGGTTGAAATAAAAATTGTTGAAAGTTCGGATATTATAGAAGAAATTAGTACCGTAGAAGAGAATCGTAACTCATTATCGGTTTCTAATGGTGATAATAAATTGGAAGATGATAAGACGTCGAATTTTAATGGGAATAATACTACCACCATTGAATATCACAGAAAATCAATTTCAAATCAAAATCACAACGGATTATCACCTTTGAGATATAATAGAAGGTGTAGAAACGGAAATGGGACTAGACCATTGTCTGGTAGCTCGATAGCTTCTAGTACATCTTCGAGCGGATGCAGTAACCAGGGTATTGCCTCCGCTGTAAACCCGTATTTAGCTTCTGTTGAATCCCTGGCTGATACTTGCGCTAGTTCACAAGGTGAGTTTCATTCGATTAGATTTTCATGAGTATTTGAGAAAAAAGAAATAAAAAAAAAATTTACCTAATCGTTTTCTGCGAATCTATGAATGCTTGTGAAAACGAGACATCAGTTATATTAATCGCGATTTTCGTATAATTAAGATTCTCATATTTTAGGATCTGGAGATAGCGGGGTGGTCACAGTTTCGGATAGTATTTGCCGAAGTGAAACAGGAGTTACAAACAGTAATCAATTGCGAAGAGATAGTGCTGAAAGAGTGCAATTGACGTATATGACCAGGCCACGATATTGCGATCCTCATAGAAATCCCGTTGAAAGAGTTCTCGTTGAAATTGTCGATACTGAAGCTGTGTACGTCGAACATCTTCGACAAGTTATACAGGTAGGTTGATCAGAAATGTTAATAAATAATAATAATAATAATAATATAAGTTTCGAATTAAGCAGAATTCATTCGTGTTTATAATACCAATCGGAGGAAATAATTGAGCCTTTAAAATAATTTGAAAATGTTTTAATAAACTTCCGAATGATATCAGACTTCTGTTATTTGAAAGAACAAAAAAAAATATATATAATATCGAACATGAGTCGTTCTAAGAATAATACGTGTCAAAAATAGTCGCGAAACTCCGTAAAAAAAAAAAAAGAAAATAGGTATGAAGATAAAATTCAAATTGAATGAAAAAAAGGAGATACAAAAAAATGAATGAATCCTCGGCTGTACAATGCACAATGTACACATTTAGCCATACACATATAGTATGTATAATTGAATGAAAATGACTAATGTTGTTCGTATATGAAATATGCAATAGGATGTATGTGCAGCTTGTTTAATCCATGACCGCGTCTAACCCGGCCACGTACCCACTCAGCAATGTCCGTTCGTTGCTGTTGATTAGGATGTATATCAATTTGTCATCAAATTGATGCTGCTGCAGTATAAGCAGTAGTAGTAGTAGTAGTAACATCTGGTTGAAACAACGACTCATATATTCTAAGTGCAGTCAAATTTGAGTTCAGAGAATTAGGGATGAGAATTAATCCTAATAGACTTGAACCCGTGCATTAGGTCGAACAATACCTATATCATCGTCATTCAGAAATGATCGGTTTACTATAGGTCTGCTTAACATGACTTCCTTCGCATTTAGCATGATTTGAAAATCATTTTACAGGGGTATCTAATCTTCTGGAGAGACGATCCGTTGTCTTTAATGGACCAACCCCAGCTCTGTGATTTATTCAGCAATATCGAAGATATTTACGAATTCAATAGGTATGTATGAAATAGTCTTGATTTACTTTATCTTAATCATACCTAACTTTGCTTTCAATTATTTCTTTTAACAGTGAATTTCTCAAGGAAATAGAAGACTGCGGCTTGGACCCGGTTTGTGTGGCTAATACTTTCATCAAACACAATACAGGCTTTAAAGTCTACACGGAATACTGTACCAATTATCCGAGGTAAATAATTTTCCATCTTTTCTAAATCGTATAAAATATTTTTATTCTCCTAATGTTAGAAAAGTTTATTAATTTTTGTTATTATAATTTACAGGACAGTCGCTGTGCTAACAGACTTAATGGGTCACGAAAGAACTGCGAGTGCTTTTCGAGAGAGGCAAGCTGCTCTTGGACACGCCTTACCTCTAGGATCTTTTCTACTAAAACCTGTACAGAGAATACTGAAATACCATCTCCTCTTGCAGGTAATACATCAATTTCGATTACCGGTCAAGATGATTTAGACTTTTGTTCAAACAAATTTGATATTTTTCAGAACTTGCTGAAAGAATGCGACGCAGAAGTTGGGGACAGCGAGAGCGGCGTTAGTACAATAAATGCAATTGAACGTGCTTTGGCTGCTATGACAGGAATCGCAAGGCATATTAATGTGATGAAGAGAAAACACGAGCATGCAGTTCGTGTGCAAGAAATTCAATCATTATTATACGGCTGGCCAGGACCAGACCTCACTACTAGCGGCGAATTGGTAGCTGAAGGGAGATTTCGTATGCGAGGAGCTAAGGCGCCAAGACACGCGTTTCTTTTTGATAGGATGTTGCTACTCACAAAGAAAAAGGAAGACGGACTCCTCGTCTACAAAGCTCACATTGTGGTACAGAGATTTGATTTTTTTTAATAAGATAGAGATATGAAGAAGCAGAAAATGGAGAGAAAATAAATTTGTTGGTCTTGATTTTTCAGTGCTCGAATTTAATGCTCATAGAAAGCATCCCAGGAGAAGCACTCAGCTTTCACGTTATTCCGTTCGATAATCCTCGGCTCCAGTACACGCTACAGGTAACTAGTGAACGCTCTTTCTGTTTTCTTATCGATATGCATAGTGTCTTTAGTTTTTATAGAATAATTGATAAAGTAAAATATTTAAGATCGTTATAATTCTGTAACATAGAGATGCTATTTTACAGAATGCATGGGTACACGGTGAGTTTTATTATTCAAAAACGTTCAAAAATAAATCACGATTTTTTTTTTTTTTGTTTTTTCACAACGAATTCTGTCTCACGATCCTTTCGTTCGTTTTTTTACATTTTTTTTATTTTATCTCAGGCACGTAACTTGGAACAAAAACGAGAATGGACTATGCAAATCAAGAGAGTTATGCTCGAAAATTATAATGCAGTGATTCCCTCTCATGCCAGGCAGCTAGTCATGGAGCTTGGCCAGACGCAACCCGATGGTACATAATAGAAATGAATTATTCAAGTTGAAATTCGAATCTTGCTTTATAGTTATTTCTCAAATATATCTTCAAATTTCAGATGATACTATGGGGGACAGAGGATCAGCAAAAAAGCAACACTCGGCACCGCCCGAATATTTAGAGAAAAGAAAACAGGAGAGGGAGAGACGTAAGTCTGAAACAGGCCTTAGACAGAGATTACGAAGAAGTGGAAGAAAAACTGATCCCAATCCAGTTACCATTGAGGTGAGCTCATCGGTTTGGCATTTTGATTCACTTCTGCAACCTGATACATCTAACAATTTTTCTTCTTCTAACATTTCACTCGAGGAGGTATTTATCTTACATTTTAATTTATCTGTATCATTGTACTCCTTAATTATACGCTTTGTGTCAGTAAAATTTTCCTTCTAAAGCCAAAAATAAGAAGGTGTGTAACAATCTAATCCAAAAAGTCACATCTGTGGTAAAATTTGAAAATTAACGCTTCTTTTCGATTCTATTCTATTCTATTCTATCCGATCCTATCCTATCCTACTCTATCTACTAATCTATTTTAACTCCAATCTGAAGACTTTCTCTAATCTTTATTCTCTCATATAAATTTCAGGATTTGCCATGTAGTCCGAGCAAAAATCAGTCCACAGAGTCTATAACGAGTAATAGCAGAGATCGGAGTCTCAATAGAACAGCGGATGGTCGTGGGTCCAAAGTGAAGGTATAAGTCTTAAAAGTCTTGAGCTAATCCATTAATTATGAATCCTATTCTGTTTAAAAAATCTGCTCAATAAAAACTCTGATAACTAAGATGTTGATAAATTTCAGGACCGATTTGCGAGTTGGAGAAGAAAGTCTGAGCCTGGTTTCCAGTCTTACGTATCGCTAAACCAGTCAGACGATGAGGAAAAGGATAGCGAGGCATGCAACGAGGAGATGATAGCTAACACCGAATTGTACGAAACAATAGATGACTTAGATGCAGGCGTGTCGGTGGGGATAGACATGCTAAATAACACATCTTCGTCTCCTCCGACTCCTGCTTCGGCGCCATCTACTCCTTTGATTACCAAAGACACAAACAACGAGAAGCAGAAGGAGCAGGTTCAAACAATGGAGGAAATAGTGGGTCACATATTAATGCAGAATCGTGACTTCCAGAAGCTTTTAGAGAAACAACGACCCACCAGTATAATAAACATGAGACAACAGCAGAGATTTAATAAACACAATGCCTCCGCTGATACCTCTGATGATAGCGAGACAGAAAATGATACCACTAACAATAATAACGCTAGGGGTACAAGGTTGAGACTAACTAGACGCGAGCAGAGATTAGTCAGGGCAAATAACGCGAGAAATTCAACCTCCCCGCCCCCGAGAGAAGATAAATTACATCCTATGCTTCAGTTACGGTACGATAATCTCAGAGCCGATAATACCGAGAACAGTAAACTGCCCGTCGAACCTCCACCACTTGTAAAAAATCGGAGTAATCGAGTGAACGAGAAGAGGGCGATATTCGAAGCATTCAGACAGAGCGGAGGGACTGAGAGCAAAGTTATACAGACTGCTCTTCGCATTAGAGAAAATTCTGTCGCAGAAAATTCAGGAGAGACACCTTTGAATCAAAGCCTCCCTAATTCAGAGGCAGAAAAAAATGTATTTACCGCCGAAGATCAAGCTGATAGTAAGAACGTCGAGACCATCGAAGAGTCCAAAGGGTTTGGTAACTACGATAATTTGCAGCGAGTGTGGGAGGGCGTGAGGGAAAGAGAGCGGGAAATTGACGGAGGAGATAGCCCGACTCGTCCGGCAGTTTGGTTGACTAAATTGTGCGAGGGTTTGCCTACAGCTACGCCAAAAAGCGGCTCTCTTCCTCGCAGCTTTCAGATAAATCCAACTTACCCCGAAGTAACAAAGTCGAGGTTCTTGCAACGGGATGGTAAACCCATGAGCGAACGCCCGTTCACAATAGCCTCGGATAAACCGGCAGAGATTAATATGGAAGATATGGAAAGGTACGCATCTTCTTGTCAGCCTGAAGGAAGAATCGCCAAATTTCCTACGTCAACATCGACCTCAACTTTCTTTTACTCTCTGGACGACGAAGCCTTTGCTGATCCTTATTCTGAGATTCGTTCGGCCACTTCGACCAGCCCTAACGTTCATCCTGACCACAAAATCTACCGAGCTAACGGCACCGCCGGAACTATTTTAAAGAACGTTATTTCCAAGGCGGGAAGTCGGCTCCAAGGACTCAGGTCTACCGAGAGCATTGAGACCTTGGAATGCAGCGATGAGACTGATAGAACTAAGCAGAGCAGATCTAACAAGGCTAAGAAAAAGAACAAGGCCAAATCTTCAAAGGAATCTTCATCGGATGTGGAAGAAATGATGAGCGGCTGCGTGGTCAGCGGGACTAACACAACACTCTCAAAAATTCCCCGGACTATTCCTTCCGTTTATTATAAACAGGGTAGCTCCGGGCTCGGGGCTCGTATCGCGCAGTCAGATTACGCAGATCCAACGGTTCTTTTTGGAGAAATTATTACAATGAAAAGGTCAGACAGTGTAGCGGATGGCTTAGAGTCTAAGAGCGAATCTCTGATCGAGGAAGATAAATTAACGGAGGAATACAACGGCAGAGAAAACGAGGCGGACAGTTTTTATGAAAAGTCGTTTGAGACCATAGAGAATTACGTCGACCCTGAGGCTGACGAGGCTTTTAGGGATAGTGCAATATTTAGTGATATGGACGATATGATTTCGGCAAAAGTTATGCCACCCGTTACCCCTTCTGCCTCAAATTCATTTCCTGTTATAAACGCAAAAAAGGTTCTTCCGGCTGTACCAAAAGTCGCTCCGCCTGTTCCGGCCAAAAGAAAACCCGACGTTTTAACAACGAATGAATTATTTACAAAGATGGAAAAAGTCCGACCAACTGTTGCTCAAAAACCTCATTATCTTAAAGTTAATAGTCTGTTTAAAGACGATTTAGAAAATGGTATAAATAAAGGTTTGAAAAAAACTTCCGGAAATTTACATTTACAAAGTAATTTTGAAATTACGCAGAGTATTAGTAGCCAATTAAAACAGACTACTATAACTAAAGATGAAAGAGGAGACGACGTTTCTGCTGGACAAAGCCGTGCTGGTTGGGTAAGAAAAATGGTTGGCCAACTGCAGGGACAAGACGAAACGTAAATATTTTTTTCTGTATTCTAAGCCCTAATGAGGTCTTTTTTTTAGAATTTTAAGGTGAAGAGAAGCTAGATTTTGGGGTTTTTCTTCGTTGTTGTTAAACCCCATTACCAGAGCCCACCAAAAGTCGGTTTTTGAACTCTCAGGAACTCTGATAATTATATTATATTATATATATATGCTAATACCAATTGCGTAGATAAATGATTTAGGTTTTTTAGTTGGTAATAGGTTTTTGTCGCTGTTATCTATATGATGCATTCATTAATTGATATACAATTTTGTCGTTTTGTATCAAATATATATTATTTTAATATTATAGATATACGATTTACCAATTACGCAGGTTTATAGACGTTAACAGTATTTAATCTCTTGTATATAAATATTATATTTCTAGTAATATAAATATGTCAATTATTAAGATATACCTATTATAATCAATGGAAAATTCATTTCAATTACCTTACGTCCTGATCAACTGAATGGATCTAAATAAATTAAACGTATCCATATTATTTGATCTTCCATGACACTAACCCACACAATTATTCAACAATCTAGGTATACTACTTCCGAAATTCACTTTTTTTAAATACTTCATAGTTTATATTATGCTCAACGTATGTTGCACACTTCGATTCGAAACAATTTTCCATATTTTTCACTTATAAAACACATCGACATCTCAAGATTGTCAGGTGAACAATTCGAAAATTGTCAAACAACAATTTAGATCGCCGCCGCGTTCACTCGCGCATTTATACACAAATAAAAATAAAGAAAAAAAAAACCGATCGGCGACGCGATTAAAATTTTAATTTCACATTATTTCAGATTAAAATGAAGCAAAACATCAGATAAACATATGCTAGAATAGAGGGAAATTTTATACTGAATTAGACACTAATCGTTACACAATATTCAATCTAAATACAATATAATAAGAAGATTAAAAAAACCGTAAATACGACGAGAGATGTATGCCGCGTTTTGTTTCGCGCCGCGAGTCGACATTCGATAGTGTTTGATTCTCGAATTACAATCGATAGTTCGATACGTTAGATCGAACGATATATCGAATGTAGTCTGAATAGCTTCAGGTTGTTTCGTGACAAATGTATACGTATGCGTGTGTATTCATATACGTGGGTACTATGTGAATGCAGAAGAGGAGAGTTGAGAGAAACGGGAATGGAATCGTTATTTTCTCGATAAAATATAATTGAATTTTTATTAATAAAGTGTGAAAGTGTGATCATACCGTTCCTAAATATATTTTTACGATCATTTATACGATATCGATGATTATATTTATTTTAAATAATATAACCGCTACGAAATGTGCGGTAGTGTTTGGTTAATAAATATAATTTTCACATCGCCCGATCGTAGATCGTAGAGACGTCCGACCCGACATACATACATACCTAGTAATGAGATTTTATTAAGGTATAAAAAAGAGTTCACCGCGTTATTGTGTCGTATAATTAAAGTGAAAAGCTGATAAAAAAAAAAAGTGTTAATTATATAACCGGCGTTGTGAATGTGACAGTTTTTTTTTTTTTTTTCCTTTTTCATTTTCTTTTCTTTTATATATATATTTTTATTTTTATATTTGTTTCCGTCCGAGTCAATAAACGCGAGTTACTACTTTGCCGTTCTCATTTCATATCACGTTCTTATAATATAACAACGAAAATATGTCGCTGTTTAATAAACCTAAAAGAAATATTCGCCGGCGACCGTTTAACGAGGATGATGAGGATAACGAAAACCGTATGGATTCTAACGACGATTCACAATCCTCGAAACTCAAACCCAAGAAGAAGGATAAACCCAAACAAACGCTCCTCAGCTTTGGAGAGGAGCTCGACGAAGGTACGTAACCTCAAACAATCCACTTCAATGCATTCAGCTATACGTTCTTCAGGATTGGGTGAAATGAAATTAAAAAAAAAAAAAAATTTGATAATATCTATTTATTTTTGTGTAAATTTCAATAAATAAAACTTTCAGCCGACGAGGGAGAAGTATTTAAAGTGAAGAAATCTTCGAGAAGCAAAAAACTGATGAAACAGCTTGACCACGAGCGGAAAAAAAAGAAAGGTGAAGAGAAAATGCAAGCGGACTCTGAGCAAGCGAACATGTCCGTTAAGCAGGAAAAAGATTTAGAAATAAAGACAGACGATCTAGTAGTAAGCTATCTCTATGATGTTTTATTATTATTAGTATCGCTGAAATTTATTCATCTTTATTATTGATAACATTTATTTAACAAAAAAAACAAAAACAAAAACATTATTTCAAATGTAGGGGCTGAGATCTTGAAAACATATAATTTGATGAAGATATCATCGAAGGCTCTTGTTTTTACCGGAATTTAATACTAAATTTCAACTATCTCACAATTACTCCTCTTATAAAGTATCTCAACTCTTCTAGGATCTTGGCTCATGCAATAAACATAAGTTTTCATTATTCTAGTCATTATTTTTACAACAAAAATAAGATATGAAAATGAAGACAGCACCTTGTCGATCAAAATTGTTTAATAATTTCTTCAAAAACTTGAAATAAATTTTCTGCTATTTTTTTTTTTTTCTAGAACCAAAATTTGATTAGAGACTGAGAAAACGAGATTTCATACTTTTTGAATCTCGATATGTAGCCTAATTTTTTAAATCATGGAATCTATACAGTTCTTTATATTAATATATCTCTATATGCTACCTCTTTCATAGGTAAAAATCAAAAATACCAATCCACTGATATTGAACGGAAGAGCTGCACTAGTTGCTGGAAAGGATGACTATACATCAGAGGAGGAGGAAGACGATGCCAGTAGCCATAAATTCAGAAAAAATACTGACAGAGCTGATACGATGAAGATACTCTTAGAGAGTAAGGAATAGTTGAATATTCTCAAAGCTCTGTATTCAGAATTTAAGTTTTTGTGTAAAAACTTGGTTTATTTTAATCTCTGTAATAACTTCGAGCTTTATTTCAGGCGGCTGCATACCCGACGCTGCGATGATTCATGCTGCGAGAAAGCGTAGACAAAAAGCGAGGGAATTAGGGAGCGATTATATACCGATAGAAGAGCAGAGGTTTTTGTCAACTGAAATTATTTAAAAATATATTTAAATATCGAGGATTTTCGGAGAGGAATATTGCGAATATTTCTTGTACTTTTATTTTACAGGGACGAGAAGGGAAAATCGAGACTTGTTAGAGAAGAGGATCACGATAGAAGCGATGACGACGATTCTCAGGACAGAATTGATATGACCGTCAATACCGACGCTCGTGATAAGGAGAAGAGAAGGGAAGCTTTTCTCGCTTCTCAACTCAGAGATAAATGTTGGTCCTTTTAATTCAACAGATTTACATTTAATCTTGAAGTTAATTTACTTTTTCAATTATACTAATTATTCAAAGGTGTAGTTTCAGATAACGAAAGTGAACATGGTAACGAAGAAGAAGAGTGGGAGGCACAGCAAATAAGAAAAGGAGTTACAGGGGCTCAGGTAACAGCAATTCTCAAACAGATGCAGAAATCTTGAATTAGATTCTCCTCCACTTTGTTTTAATAAAAATAAAAGTCAAGTTTATTATTTCTAAGTTTTAACATAACTTTTTTTTCGCACAGCTGGCTGCAGCACAACAGGATTCGATGCTTCAGCAGCAATATTCTATGGGAATAAACGTCGGTCAAATAATCGCACCAGGATTACCTCTAGAAATGGTAATGATGCCGGCTCCGCCACCTCCGCCTTCTTTGCATCCTCCTGACCCCACAAAAATCGTACCAGTGACTCCCCAAGAAGTAGCTAATAAAATGCGTGGAAGGTATTTAAAAATTGTCAAAAAGGCCTTTTGTCATCAGGATAATAGAACTGGACAAATATTAAATGTTCTCATTATTTACAGACTTGAAAGTCTGCGAGAGGTCTGCAGACGGCATCTTTTAGACCGGGATCGTGTCGTGGAGGAGTTGGATCAAACTCACAGGGAACTGGAGGAGGGCGAAGAGCGAGCGCCTCAACTTGCACAGCGCTTCAGATATTACCAAGAGTTGCGTGGGTATGTCACTGACTTGGTAGAGTGTCTTGATGAGAAGGTGGGTTGATACGCTGTCACGCTTTTTTTTTTCTCCGATCAAAGGGGGTTCTTACATGCAGTGTCTGGTTGGGCAGAAAGAAAAAAAGAAAAAAAAATCGAAATATACGTCTTCCTGATTAACTTTCTCATTTATTGAATGAATGTGTTTTCTTTTTTTATCAGAGTCAGAATTTCAGAGAGTGGTTCATATGATTTGATTCAATTTCATGACTTGGCTGTTTATCCTGTTAAAAAAAAAAGAAAACAACATTTTAACAATTATGATTTGGAATTAATGCTAAATGTGATTAGTGAGCTACTGCCAACCTGCATTGCCAGGGGTCTGGATCTTCTCTGTATTAAGACATGCAATACTCCTTCGACATTTACTTCAGACCAAAAAATGGAGAAATGATTATTCTAAAGAAATAGAAATCCTAGAAAAATAAGCAGCGGTAAGTATGTTGACTGTTTTTAAACAAAAAAAGACCTTACATTTCTAATTCTTTGCCAGCTGCCTCTGGTTATCGGATTGGAATCACGTTGGCTACAACTTTACGGGGATCGGTCTGCTGAGCTTATGGAAAGGCGGAGACAAGACACTCGGGATCAAGCCGAAGAGATCACTTCAGCTGCGAGTCAGTTATTTATTTCACCTACTTCATCAATTTCCACATTAAATCTCTTCCATATTCATTTAAAGCTTATCTCCTCTTCCTTCATCATTATGAAGTGAAACGAATTATTTCATATTTTATCAGGGAGCCAAGGGACCGTGAGAAGAGGTCTAGAAGACGAAGCAAGAATTCGTCGAGCTACAGAAAGAGAGGGTAGAAGAGCCCGCAGAAGAAGGGCAAGGGAATTGGCGTCGACGCTGCCGAAACACATAGACGGAATGTCGAGCGATGACGAAGTTACAGAACAGCAAAATCTTGCATTTAAACAGGAGAAAGGTTTATAATTTAATTATGTTCGATGATTTTCACCCTTCTAATACTCTTCATTAAAATAAAATCGAATTTCTTCACAGATGAGATAGACAATGAGTCTGAAGACGTCTTTTCGGACGTAGTTGACGAGTTTTGTACAGTTCGTGGTATACTTTCTAAATTAGAAATGTGGAGAGAGACTGATATGGTTGCTTATACAGAAGCTTACGTTCCTCTGTGTATACCGAAAATCATATGCCCAGTTATCAGGCTGAAACTAGTTACCTGGAATCCAATCATGGTAAGTTATGCTTAAAAAAAAAAAAGATAAACGAAAAGGGAAAACCAGCTGATTCTTCTGGTGATAAAATTCTCTCAACAATTTTTACAGGAAAGCGTTGATTTGGAAAGAACAAAGTGGTATAATGCGTTACTGCTTTACGCATTGAACAACAAAGAGACTGAAGAAAGTCTAAAAGGGGATCCTGACGTCAGGCTTGTTCCTTTTGCGATAGAAAAAATTGTTCTACCAAAACTCACACGTGAGTTCATCAGTTATTCAATTTAATATTTAATTAAAATACATTCGATTATTAATAACTTTGTCAATTTTTTTTCCATTCACAGTAATTGTTGACAAAATATGGGACCCAATGTCTACTTCTCAAACTTTGAGATTAGTCGGTACAGTGAGTCGGTTGATCAGAGATTATCCGAATCTTACTGATCAGAGCAAACCTTTGCTCACACTCTTCACAGCAATTCTAGACAAAATGAAACTCGCCGTTGAAAACGACGTTTTTATACCAATTTTTCCAAAGCAGTAAGCCTTTTTCTTTTATTCAAAAGAGAATTATCGAATCATTAACTAGTTCATTTATCATTTCTCTCACTATTGATACTCCATAATTATTTTATTCATTCTTACAGACTTCTCGATACCAAACATCAATTCTTTCAACGTCAATTCTCAATGGCAGTTAAACTACTTCGCAATCTGTTGAGCTGGCAAGGACTTATCGGTGATATGCCGCTAAAAAATCTGGCTTTAGGGTCGTTATTGAATCGATATCTCCTCGCAGGCTTGAGGGTATCGTCTCCAATAGATGCTCTTACCAAAGCTAACATGGTAAAATATCTGCGATAATTATAAGAAAATATTTAAATTATTCTTAAGGCGTAATAGATTTTGCCTCAATACAAATTGTTTTCTATTTTACTCATTCTATCCTCAAATAATTTTCCAGATAATGAGTACTCTGCCCCGGGCTTGGCTACAGGGAGAGACGATAGAGCATCTGAAAATGTTTGCAGTTTTGATTCACCAACTCAGCGAACAACTTGACCAAGCAAATCCAAGTCATAAGTAAGTTGTGTATGAGTTTTGTGTATCGAGACTCAATAATGGTTGTTGTGTGTCTTTTGGCTTGTCTTATTTATCAGTGAATAAGTTTAAATCTAAATTTTCATTTTTTTTTTACAGCGAAGCGTGGGAGTATTCTAAGTCGATCCTGAAGATTATCAAACCATCATAGCTTTTGAAATAAGAAAATGTTTAAAATCTTTAAAGCGACAAAATTTTACTACTTTTCTTAGTTAGATTGATAATTTTAAATGTAATTTTATATGACATGATGATTCAGTCTTATATGGTTGTATACAATACTACCCTAGACCTAAAACGTAGTTATTTAATCTTACTATGTGTAACGATAGAACACGAAAAGACATAGTTTTACATAGTCAATAATACCGGCTATGTAGAATCACAATACTTAAATAATTGAACAATGTGAAAGAGAACTTCAATTATCTACATTTCTTGTAAATAGTAATGAATAAACTGATTTGGGAAATAAAAACTGGTCTTATAGTCGTTGAAATACCCATACGTTGAGCTTTTCTCTCGATATGCTTCCCACTCCTCCTTCATTTCTCTTCCGCCTGAATATACTGACCAAGACGAAGTAAAATCTATTTATAAAACTGCATATGAACTTGGAAGGCGATGCTTATCTCTTAAGATAACAATACATAAGGATAAGAGAGGGTCAGAGGTCTCTGCCTATAACAGGCCAATTTTTTTTGTTTTTTCTTGTCCCGAAAGAATCAGTATTTGATATTAGTATGTATACAGCATAGATAAATCAAGAATGATTAGATTCATTTTTTTAAATCAGCTTCATTCATCGACTACATCAAACATGTTATAGTCGGGGACCATACTACAGGATATAAAAAGTTAGAATAATAATTTAGCGGGATATAAATTGGACTGAAATTTCCAATAACATTGCGATATTCACCTTCGTTGCATCTGATACATCGATAATATATATTATTATAATCTAAATGGGATAATTTTGCCTCTATTTATTCTCTCAACGGCATATATTATAATACGATGATAAAAACTAAAAGGGAAGACGTGATGTGATTGAGGATAATCTATTCGAGGGGGTAACGCATACACCGTCGTACCCAAATCATATGTATTCACACAATGACATCGGTCACAGAGATAGCAGGGTTTAGGGTCATCTCTTGACTTCCATGATTCCAGTGTGCCGGAGTATTGCTCTTCCCTCACATCATGAAGCATTCAGGTACTGCGGACGTAGTTTAAATTGACAATTCTATTCTTTAATCTTTAGGATATCGCGTGGTTTTCATTTTATCAAAAAGCAATCATTTATTCGTTACTATTTATCATCGGTAATAGAAACAGCTAGTCTCTTCTCTTACAGATTTTCATACGAGGGAATATTCTCACCTGTTAATTCGCTCTGCTATTTTATCTGTGCTGAGTGTTTTCTGTGTGACGGAAACTAGTGCTAAATTATTTACACCAGGCAAAGAATATGTCTATTCTTACGATGCCACATCTAGTACTGGCGTTCTTTTACCAGCGACTGCGTCATCCGGTTGGGGCATTCATGGAAAACTCGTCATTCAGGCTTCGGAAGATTCTGTTTTGATGCAGGTCTGTACCACAGTCCTTTTCTCAGCCGTATTCATTATTTTAGTCAATCTCGAACGATTTTAGAGCTTCTTTACTCAAGAGTGATCACTTTTAGCTACAATCGTTGAAGACTAGCACATGGAACGGACCGTCGAATGAACAAATGGAAGAACGGGTAGATATCAGCGATGAAGCAATGGAAATTACCAAGCCTTTCAGAGTCATGTACAATCTTGGTAACGTCCAGAACTTCAGCGTAGAAACAGAGCCGACTTGGGCCACTAACATTAAAAAAAGTATCGCGGGAATTATGCAGCTCGATGTTATCAACATTCGCCAAGAACCAGCCTCGGCTTTTAATTCTCTTGAGGTAATTTACATCCCAGTCTAAAGAGATCCATACCAATAATTCATCTCATGATGTAATTTATCATTACATCTGCTATTCAGACTAATCATTACGGTCAATGCAACATTGAGTATGTTGTAACACCTTCGAGTGCTGATGAGAAGCTTGTGAGAAAATCTGTTGATCCAAGAACGTGTCGCGGACATCCAGATCGAACGTGGAGTAATGTACCTCGCATGATCTGCCCTAACAATGATCAAGTAATGACGATAGTTCTGTTTCGCAGAAAATGTAGATCGCTTGTGCTGCGTATAAAAAATACACTACTCATGTTAATTTTTTTATCTTAGAATCCGGTTCTGAAGTCTAGCGAAAGATTATACCAGGTGAAATCGAGCAATGAGACAGATACTATTTTATATGTTAACGCCACTGGTGGAATTTACGTTCAACCATTTCAGAGCCTTGGCGAAGCTCAGTTTATATTCACACGGTAAGATGTTGACGATTAATCTAATGACACGACTCATACTTTCTTCGTTTGGATATATGTACAATGATTTTTGTCCGCGTGTCTAACAGGCAGGTCTTCAAACTCCTATCGATAAATGATATAACGGATTCTATTACCACAACTCAGATGAATACGATTGATATTCAGCACGATCTACCAGAAAATGATGTCTCGATGCTGAGGAGCAATCCCAACAAATCTAACATATTTAAATCTGTAAGTGCGGAGTGAAAGATAATATGCGTAACTCTACTGCTTTTGAATTGATGAAAGTTAGTTGCAGCTTAGATCGGTGACTGTACAAATACTGTAAAGATATAATGAGAGAAAAAGAAACGAGCAAAAAATTTTAGATATAAACTTATAATTAGAGAATGAGGAATAACGATAGAATAAATTTTATTATAAGTTGTATAATTACAAGTGTGAAAGTCCAGTAGATAGCGGAGTTTCATGGGTCAAATAGCGTCGGATATAGATTCTATAAATACATCTGTGAAACGTGATAACGTAGAAAAAAGTGAAGAAAAATTGTAAGGTCATCTTAATATAGCGTTCAGAATTTTCTCATTTACTATTACAACTTTTGCTGTTTTGTATTGAAAAAGTTTCGTTAAATTGAGTAAATTTACAGCGTATGGATGAATCTGTAGAATAAAGATCAACGCTACTCTAGTAACACACAAATGAATTTCATATATCATATTTTTAAAGATAGGTGGTTTGTTGGATAAGCTAAGTCGACGCTTGGAAAATCCTGGTCTTGATGTTGAGGTAGAAAATTTGCACAACACAACGATATCTGACCTCCTTTATAAGATGGCTATGCTCGAGCGAGAAGATTTGCAGAAAGTTTACAATGAAATATCTGGGACAAGTTATAAAGAAGAAACTGTTAGGTAGATTAAATATCCATAGCGCTTGCTTTCATCGAAGCTATCATATAGAATGAAACGTAACAATCTAATTCACAGGAACTTGTTTCTCGAAGCTTTACCACAAGTCGGAAGCAGAGAAGCGGCGCTATTCGTATTGGATTTAATCCGTCAAAAAAGAGTCTCTGATATTACCAAGGTTCAACTCCTTACGCATTTGCCTTTTCACGTGAGAAAACCCGACGTAGAATTGCTCGTAGATTTACAGGCTTTACTCAATCTTCCTGAGAGCATTGCTTCTGAAGTTCAAAATACAGCGATTCTAACTTACGGGACGCTCATCTATAAAACTTGTCTCATATACTGCCCATATGAAATGCTCGATGATTACGTTCGCCTCTATCTTGACAAATTCACAGGTACTTAGCGAGACCCAAAGAGATGAGACGAGACCCAAACAATTATGTAAAACTATACTATATTGCAGACAGCAAACAGTACGAGAAAAAGATGGTCTGGCTCGAAGGCCTTGCTAACATTCAGCTTGGTAAAGTTGTTGAATTTTTGGAGCCAATTGCGCGTGGTGATTCCACGAGGTCTAGACACTTGCGATTTCTTGCTGCATGGGCATCGATGCCTACCGCTCCTCTCAGACCCGACGTGGTATGATTAAAAAACCTGGCTAATGCTTGACTTATGATTACATCAAACATTTTCAAATAATTGCTTTTCACAGATTCATCCAGTCTATTGGCCAATTTTTGCTAACAGAACGGAGCATCTGGAGCTCAGAGTTGCAGCGCTAACTCTGCTCATCGTCTCGAGCCCGTCGCCTAATCGATTGATATCTCTTTACTGGTATATGCAAGGAGAGCCTGATCAGCATTTGTACAATTTTTTTTATACGACTCTGAAATCGATGGAAAGGACTAACTTCCCTTGCTACACTCACATGTGAGATAACGATTGTCCCCGCTGCTAATCTAAAAGGATTTCTTCAGGATTTCGTTTGATATTATGTATTGAATTATGAATTCTTACAGAGGTCAAATCGCCGCCCAATTTACACGCGTGCTTCGCAAGCCGTTAACGAAGAAACGCCTGGTCACAGGAAACTATTTAATTGATTATCAAGACACTTATAGACACTTTGGAGCCATGGTTCAGACTGTGATAATAGGGAATCCTGTATCGAATATTCCTACCGTAACTTACATCACGCTAAACAATCACGGAGCTGGTATTAACTTGAATCAAGTCTCGGTGAGTCAAGAGATTGTGATGGAGAAGATGAACGAATGAATGAATTACAATTGTTTCATTTCGATTTTCACAGTTATATATCAAGGCTGACGGTGCGCTGGCGAAGATAGCGCCTCACAGAGAGTCTGGCAACATATTAGAAGTCTTAAAACAATTCAAAATTGAACAAGAGCCAGAGAAGCCGGTCCACGTAGAATTAATAGCTCAGATTCAAGGAAAGGCAGTGTTGTGTTTACATCTGAATGAAACTAACATCAAAAAGGGGTACAAGTGTACGTAAAATAAATAACGCTGCTAGCTCACGTCTCAGATAATCATGAAAAATCCTTATATTGACCTACGCGGGCTTGTTTTCTTGCGCAGTTTTAATGGATCTGACTGAATATGCTTACATATTTCAAAACATGGCCTTTCATATCAATCAACAACGGATCAACGTACCTTTGACCATGGATTCCACACAAGTAACTGATCTCGGAACTAACGCTAGAGTTTCGGCAATCGCGACATCCCTATTTTCTATGAGAGGAGATTTCACATACATACCACTTGGCCGAAACAATCATGTTATATTACGGTACGATACTTTATACTCGTTAATAGTAAGCCACAGCGCATTAAATCAGCGCACTGTATTATTCTCTTTAGCACATCAATTCATGGCATCGAAGCCATAGAAACCTATAATCCATTGACCGACTTGTGGTACGGAGCACAGAGAGCTCAATCTATCCACGCTTACTTCCCAGTAAATATTACCGTTGGTCTTGATTTGAAGCTATTCTTCTCTTACATTACACCTGCAGGTACGTAAAATGTGATTTGGCTAATTTTATTATTGGCAGTTAAATCACTGATCAACATAGTATTAGCGTAAGCCCTTCTCTTGGTTTTCAGAACATTTAACTACCGGTATAACGGCACATGTTAGAACAACGACGAGCATTAGAGGTCCTAAATTGGAGGAAAAGCTCAGATCTATGTGTGCAAATTGCACCTCGATCTATACCGCAAGAAAGCACCCGGGAAACAAGCCAAAGGTCATAATTGCTACATTTTATTGATCCTAAATAACGTTTGCATGGAACTGTAATTTATTATCTTATCAGGGATTTACGTTGCTACAATTGAAGACGCCCGAACTTGGCGGTCAACTGAATGTGGAAGTATTCGACTGCGATTCTCACGTTTCACAAGATCGCTTAGTCGCTGATATAATGGCTTCCCACCGCAGTAACTATCAGTAAGTGTATAGTACATCTAACGACGTTTTTCTTTGTCAAATTTCATTTTATTTTCCAACAGAATCTGGCCAGCTTTGAAGTCTGGTATTCTAGGCTTTCACTTCATGGATTACTTCACCTATGTACCACCCGGAGGTAGCTGCGGACTCGCTGCTCATATAGAATTGTATAGTCCAGAACCAACCGAGGTGCTTATCAGTCACAATAAATTATTTTCAATATTGAAGAGGACAGAATATATACCTTATAAATTAATTCATTAATACTTTTAGGTGAAAGTAGAGTTCTTGAAAAGTGGCAAGCAAAGTTTGATCTCTCTCACTCGTCGACCGGTCGGATCTGAGACCGTCCTACAAGCATGGAACGTTACTATACTTTACGAAGCCGTAGACTGGACTGTGGACAGACTCAAAATTGACGGAAGCAGAACTGAAGCAGGAAAAACACCTTGGAAGGTGATTATCCGTTTACTAATTTTGTGATATCTGATCATAGAATCATTGAATATGTTTTGCCAAACGATAATCAAACGTGAATCTGACGTAACGTTCCCAGATCTGTGTCAATGCAGAAAGAACATATCCTTGGGAGTGGAGCTTGTTGAGTAATACTCCGAGCTCTCCTTCCTCTGTGAAATTGAACGTAGATTGGGGATCTGCTGATACAGCTGAAGGAAACTCCAGCGGTTCATCAATATCGTTGAATTTGCGCGGTGAAATTAGTCGGGATCAAATACAGGAAAGCGAGTCAAAAATTTGGCCCTATGACGAGTGTCGGCAACAGTCTGAGGGGAAGAATTTCATCCCTTATTCAGAAGCTTGTTATCAGGCTTCCAGTGAATTATCAACATTGAGGAAGTACGAAGCCACAATCATGTATGAAAACGTGAGTTGAGCGCAGACATAAAAATCGCAAAAGCTTTGGAGATGGCGTTAATGAGTAATGATAACTTTGATGCAGCTACCAAAATTCCTCTCGAAAGGTGCGTGGAGGCTACGAGCATTCTATGATCTCATAGACGGCAAGAGTAGCATTACTAATCGCTCACAATCAGATCAGTTGTTAATCAGCGGAGTATTTCCAAAGGGATCAAGTAGAGGAGAAATGCATGTGAACAATGAGAACGTTTCTTTGAAATTGAATCCCAGTATTATAGACTACTTTTTAACAAGAACAAGACTCCATAAATATTGGGATAATTTCCTGGTTCAAAACTTTTTCAGTAAGTCATTCATACAAATCAAAAGCCGGAGTTGTATCAACGAAATAATTTCAATATGCGATAATTTCTGTAGGCACTTGTCTGGTGACGCCAGAACTATTGAGATCTATCTACAATGTTTCTACACCGATTCCTCAAAACCAGGAGACACTATTGCTCGGACATTGTCATAGCAATAAGCCAGGCTTTGCCATCACGTCTAAGAGTGATTCGAGTGGTTTAAATTTCAGACTTTACCAAGGCACTGATGAAATAAAAATTTTATCAGAAGGAGGGCAAGGATCGGTTTACAATAACAATGTAAACTTGAAATTGAAAAGAAACCATGAGTTCCAAGACATATTGAAAGCAAAAAAGTTAGTTACATATTTATCTACATATCTCTATCGTTTATTAACTGTTCGTAAATAATCTCAAAAATATTAATCTGATGTTATATTTCGTTAGTTCTATTTTTTAATAATATGCAATAATATCTATATTTTCAGAATTAGAGTTGGCGATAATACCGTTGAAATTTTATACACTGATATAGCGTTGTTTGTATACTGGACACCGGATCAAGTAGCTTTATTGTATCCCAACTACGTGCTAGAATTTACTTGCGGTCTCTGTGCGAATGGTAATAACAAAGAGACGTGAATACTAGTTTTATTTCGCTAGAACAGATTTTGATATAATAGATGATTGAAGTTTTTTGATAACATATTTTCTACCAAAACAATGAATAAGTGTACTAGTAGGTACTAGAATTACATATATATTACTTTCGTTGGTAAATACTTTGTATTCCCTTAAATTATAATCTAATTATTAACTATAAACTATGTTAAATGACGTAGAGGCAGGGGAGGAAAATATAATGAATGCGATTTGAACTAATTCTTTCTAGAGAAAAATAACAATATTTATTTCACGACTCAAAAATTATTATAATAGCAGTCTGTATGCGCAGTTAAAAAACTATGAAAATATATTACATTTTAAAAAAATATCTGGGATTGATTCTCCATATTATACTATGAGTAATAATTTAATGATCTTAATTTAATAATACTTGGTCATATATCGACGCCTGATACGAATAACAGCACATTTCAGATTCCAGGTGAAAAAGAGCACGTTTCAAATCCGGGTGGAAAAGAGCACATTTCAGATTGACTCCAATACTGGCACGTTTCAGATTTACTCGAAAACTAGCACAATTCAGGTCGAGGCGAATATTAGCAAGTGTCAGGTAGGTTCACTATAAAATTGTAAGTTCACAATTATGCAAAAAAACTCTATTCAATGTTATCATTAAATGATTTATTTTTATAATGAACCCACCTGACACTTGCTAATATTCGCTTCGACCTGAATCGTGCTAGTCTTCGAGTAAATCTGCAACGTGCTTCTTTCCACTCGGAATCTGAAATGTGCTGTTATTTGTATCAGGTGTCGATATATTCTGACAAGAAATTTGAGGAAAGTTAGTCTTTTCGATGAAATAAGTTCAATTGGTTTGATATTAGTATATATTATTATTCTGTTTATATGGTAAAAAAATGATAAATGTTAAATCTGTAAGAAAGGCATATGGAATGTATTGATAATTTGAGGATTTGGATTTGCCAAACCATTACCTATTTTAACTAATGATTTTTCAAATTTTACAACCTTCTTAATATAATATTCTACGCTAGTAGGGATTAAAAAAATATAAGAAAATTTTAATAAATAAAATAACTGCCAGCAAGTAGTAAACTATCGATATAAAAAAAAAATTAAAAAAAAAAAAACAACGCAAAGATAGTCTTAACTTGAGAAAAATATTCGTTCAAAAGAATTAAATATAATATGCAAACATAGAAAACTTTAACAAGGTAAGATTAATGTTTAAAATAATGACTATAAATTTCTCTTACATAGTGACAAAAATAAATAAAGCATAACATGGCTGTATTCATTGCAAAAAATCAATATTATTCTATATTATACTATTTTTGTTTTATAATCTAGTCATTCCATATTGGACTTAATTATCTAGTAGATCTTCGTTAAGGCAGATAGCCAGATGTTCATTCATCAGTGGCTCGTGAATAGAAGTCATACAAATTGGACAGGGAAAATTTTTGTCTGAAACTTTAGTGCCGTCTTTATTTTCATCATCTTCTTCAATTTCAGGGAATGCGTCGTCCATGAATCCAGAGCCTATGCAAGTTTCCAGATGATCGTTCAAAGTCACTCCTGGATCTATAAAAGCATCGCAAACCAGACACTTTTGTCTCTCATCGATAATAGACGGACTTTGAAAGCCTTCAGAACCGCTAGAGTCACTAATGACAATAGGAAAATCATTCTGATCGCTGTTTGGACTTTTAGGCATGTTCAGTGTGCCTTGATCCATATCGCTCGCTGATGTCGATGTCAAGCATTCGTCGAGGTGGTCGTTTAATCTGCAAAAACTGACCGGTTCATTACATATCGGACAGTTTGCAGTCTCTGGAAGATCTTCAATTTCTAATCTCGGCACTTTGGTACCAAATACTTTAAAATTATTGCTTTTCCGCTTATTTGGTGTCTGAGTAAGATCCACTATAGAATTCTTTGAAGATTTGCTCACACCACCCTTCGATGTTCCGGGTATTCTGTTCCATTTACTTAGGCCGGAGATTTTTGGCGAAGCAAATTTATCCAATAAATTACTTTTCCCCGATCCGGAACCACCAAGAACTCCAACGGCATGGAATTTCGGAGATTTAATACCTCCCTGCGATGTTGAGGATATAGAACCGCCGTTGTAAGGACCTCCGATGCCCCATCCGTGAATATTATTCGAAGTATTTCCGAGTTTAGTAAAATTGGATGAATCCTTTCTTGAAGTAACTGAGTTTTCGGTAAATGTAGAAGGACCAGGGTTGCCAATAGTCGGTTCTTTAGGAATAGTCGGTGTCTTAACGGCTGTTGAAATCTTTGGTTTGTCAGGTTTGGTAAGCCAATCTGATATATCTTTCGATTTTTGAATTTTTGATACGTTCTTATCATTTTCCTTTTCTGGCTTTTTATTCTTTGCCGGTTTTTTCGTAGGTTCTCTGACCTTTATAAACTGGCCACTGCACGTCTGCTGATGAAAATTCCACCAGTTATCGTTAGGTCCAGGTGCGCGATTTATCGCACGACGCACAGTACCAAAATATGGAGCTTTCTTCTGGCACGGACCGTTGCAGCACCACCAATGTTGCTGGTAGAGTTTCACCTCGTCGTGAAAATTATGATATACCTATATAAGAATTAGCAATTAATATTCATATGAAAATGTGAAAAACTTCTTCAAATATAAGACGAGTAGAAATTCACAGAATATAATCCTCAATCTAACATACAGTTATGTGCGTTCCAGCTTCTTTGTTTATCCGATACATATGCCTATGAAATTCAGGGCCATGACCATTTCTGTCCCCATTATTATGGGTGAGAAATAAATATCCGTGAATCATTTCGTGCTGAAAAAGAAATTAAATTGAATATTTGAAATTCCTTTTTTTATTTTTATCCAAATTCATATAATAAATATTGAATCTTACCAAAAGTGTTTCAACCAAATCTTTTCTTGGTCTTAATTTAAGTAAAGGGGCACTCAGCGTTATTATACATCGACAATTCCTTGGATGGAAAGAACAGACTCCTGCGCATCTGTAACATTAATTCATTGATAAATATGTTTTTTTTTTTTTTGTTATTTATATATAACATTGAATAAATGAATGTTAAACATTACGTTGTCATTTTGTTGCTCCATTTCACCTCGACTGGTTGTAGTTTATTCCAGAAATATCTGGCATTGAATTGTACAAATAATGTGTGAATATTTGGAGTTGGATCAATCAGTTCTAAGGTATTATCTATCAATGTTCTAGGCTCGTACTCCCTTTCTTTCATCTATATATCATGAATTATACAATTATTGTGATGAATATATGTATGTAACTACGAATGATATTCTATGCTTATGTAAATTTCTTGAACAATGTAAAATGATCAATTGCGTATATATTTATTAAAGCTTTGAAATTTGCTAAATGTTAAATAATATTGTTATACAATCAATATATGCGAAATAATAACGATATTTTACTCATTATATGCTTATGTAAGATATTTTAAACAATGTGAAAATGACGTGCGTCTGTGATTTGAGGTTAGAAATTAACGAATAATATTTAGTTTTATCATCTTTAATAATAAAGGTAACATTGTTCAAAGCATTTATCAATAGATTATATAAATTCAATGCAAAATATATAGTATATAGACGAATTTTATCTTTGTTATTATTCATATATTGTATAATGTATAAAGCATCTTTAATGCCGGTTCTGGAACGTGGAGGATTTATTATTTTGTTTAATGATTCAAAAATGAGACTTAAAGTAGAATTTCTGGTTTTTCTATGTTGAATGTTTTCTCACATTTTCCGGTATTACCGCATTCTCTGTAACCCCAATCTTGTTGTTTAAACGATTGTGGATTTCAATCGCGAGTGCCACATCTTTAGCATGTTCCATTTCAATTTTGTAACCACCTAAACGCAGTGGATTTCTTTTATATTAGATAAATATTTTCCTCTAAGAGGTAAGGCTTGTCGTTTATTTACATCGAGAGAAATATTAAAACTCGTAAAATATAACGGCCGTTAAACAACTTCGATATAAAATGTATTCAAATATTTATCTTGTTGTCAGATCATCACAAAAGTCACTAACGAGCACGCGCAAACGCGTTCATGTCACTTCGAAGACTGGTAGATAAAACAGAAGAAGACTTCTCATGTTACCCTTACCTACGGTTACACCACGGATAAAGACCGAAGTTATAAAATGATCTAAGCGCGTGATGTGACGTCATAGAAAAACTTGCGCGCGCGCGCCTTAGGTTCTATTTTCATGTAGCATAAAGAGCCTACGACATCGCTACAATCAGCTACAATGTAAGCATGACAATATACCAACATATGAGGATAAAGATGTTTTTTTTTTTTTAATTATAAATAAAAACAACAATTCTAATAGAATGATATTAGTATTGTCGATAATACATAAGTCTATATCATTTTTCTAACCCGTTTTTATGTACTTTGTTCCCATCCCAATCCCCAATCCTAAATTGACTAATTCTTTGCTGCTCAACTTTCGTCCACAAGACAATACCACAAATGGCACAAATGACATAAAAGAAAGGAGGTCGTTTCTGATTTAGCCACGTATACAAGTAAGTAGGTTGTTATTAAAATTAACCCATAATTAATGTATCCGTTTATAACCGGCATGACGCTAAAGTATAAATAGTTAATTTCCTGAGCTTAAAAACTCATCGAACAATTGTTCATTCCAGATAACAAAAATATCTGGTAATTTTGAGGTTAAGATGAACAACCAGCAGCTAGGAAGTCTCATAAAATGGTTAGACACCTTCGAACTTCAAGCGGCTCATTCCTCAGCCGAAGATATAAGCGATGGTGTAGCAATGGCCGAAGCTCTGGCCCAAATAGCACCAGAATGGTTTACGGCGGCTTGGCGGGCCAAGATAAAAACTGACGTGAGTTTAAACTGGCGTTTAAAAGTCAGTAATTTAAAAAAAATTATCGAAGCAGTTACAGAATATTATGTTGAATGTTTGAACCAGCAATTATCCGGCTATGTTAAACCCGACGCAACTAAAATTGGCGAACATTGCGACAATAACGAACTCAGAAGACTTTTACAGCTTATTTTAGGCTGCGCAGTTAACTGTAATCAAAAACAACAATATATAACCCGGATTATGGGCATGGAAGAAGTCGTTCAACAAGTTATAATGCAAAGTATTCAAGAATTAGAAGGCTGCATGCATGGCCCACGCCTCAGTCTTGGAGCTAGTCTTAATTTTGAGTCGTTAGATTTTGGGGATGGTAATCAGCAGCGATTATTAGCTGAACTTCAATTAGCCCTAGATTCTAGGGACCAGCTAGCCCAGCGTTGCCATGAATTAGATCAACAGTTGTCATTACTTCAAGAAGAAAAGGCCAGTCTTATCGCAGAGACCAAAAAATTGACTGATAGATTAGACGAGTTTGAGAATCCCGAGGATTCTGGGTCTAGTTTGAAGTATTCTGGGCTTAGGAAACAGCTCGAAAGTCTCAAGGACGAAATGTTTAAGATGGAAACTTCTAGGGACGATTATAGACTCAAGGTTGAACTCCTTGAAAAGGAAGTATTGGAGCTACAGTTAAAGCAAGAAGATTTACAGAAGGCTGCCGACGAGGCTAATCACCTGAAAGACGAAGTTGATGCGCTAAGAGAGACTGCCGATAAGGTCACAAAGTATGAATTGACCATTGAGTCCTATAAGAAAAAGATGGAAGACTTAAGCGATCTGAGAAGACAAGTTAAGATCCTTGAGGATAAAAATATGGAGTATGTTCAGGCCAATATGGAATATGAAGAGGAAGCTAAGCGTGCTTCAATGCTGAGAAATCATTTAGAATTGTGCAAGAAACAGTTGGCCGAAGTACATCGTAAACTTGATGAGGAAATAAACAAATCTGACAAACTGCAATTCGAGGGTAAAAAAATGGAAGCTAAATTAAACGCTGTTCAAAGAGAGAGGGATAGATTAGTCATCGAAAGAGACGCATTGAAAGAAAATAATGAGGAATTAAAATGCACCCAGTTACAAGCTGCCGAGAATTCCGCCAAACCTGCGGACGTTGACGCTGTTGATAATGCTGAAATGATTCCACCAGAAGTAAAAGAAAAGCTATTGCGCCTTCAGCACGAAAATAAAATGCTCAAACTTAACCAGAAAGGAAACGACGAGAAAGTACCATCTGTTCAAGCTTTGCTGGACGATTCTGAGGAGAGATTAAACACTCTGAGAGCACAGAATCGAGAGGCAAATAAGCGAATAATAGAGCTTGAAAATCAACTCGAAGAAGTTAAAGAGAATCAAGCAGCTGGAGAAAGTAAAGGCGACAATACCGGACTACAGCAAAAGATCATTCAGCTACAGGACGAGAAGAGGAGACTGCAAAGTGAATGCGAAAGATTGAATTTACAACAGGATGAAAGAGAGGCTGCTTTTCAGTCTCAGAAACAGAAGACTTTCATGCTACAGGAGAGTCTGACAAAAAAAGAATCCGAAAATGCAGCGAATGAAGAACGGTGTAAAAAATACATTGAGAAGGCTAAGAGTGTAATCAAAAGTTTGGATCCTAAGCAAAATACTTCGACTGGTTCTGAGCTACTGATATTGCGCAATGAGATAATTAAGAAACAGAAAGAAATCGATGAAATGAAGAGATCTGATAAGGATAAAAAACTCCTTAAAGAAATGGAGGAGAAGTTAATGGTCACAGCTTTTTATCAGCTGGGAGCTGCGTGCCACAAGCAAACTGTAGATCAACAGTTAGCAGCGCTTGGTGCCGGTCAGGGACAATCGTTTTTAGCAAGACAGCGTCAATCGTCTGCGAGAAAAGTATTCCATCCACCTTACAACTCTAAGTAAGATGAGGAATGTTGCGAGGAAATATTTAGAGGAATTTTTATCTGACGTCTTCACAATCATCTGTAGGCAATTGAAATTTTATTCAATATTCATGCTGGTCATGTTTGTAAAGCATTTTCAGCTCTGTAATTCCTTGAGCTTTTTTTTATAAAATGGGAAAACGGACCTTTTTCTATTAGAGTGTTGTGAGACAATATGATAGATAGTTAGAAATGTATACGGTCGAAATATTTCAAGACTTTCAGAGTCTTCATCTATTCTGATATTCTAGGTATTATATATATGAGTCAGTCAAAATTAAAAAAAAATAATAATGTTAACAGAAAATACGGAGTCCAGAAGTGAAATAAGTATTTCCCGCAATATTTTTTGCTAATTTTTTAAGTATGTCGTGTATTATGCCGACCAAAAATCAACCCTAAAATTTGGCAAGGGTGTTTTTCTTCATTGGCAAGAAAATAATTTTAAAATATTTAGTAATTTCATGCTATTCTATCATCGAAGTATTTTTTTTCGCATTCTATATTCATGGGCTATGAATATGCAGCCGGCGCTTGTCTATAATTGTTAACAACTCATTGATAACAGTAACAGTAAAGTAGGTATGTATATGTGTCGATTGTGTATGAGAAAGAATACGTAATTAAATGACGTATTATGTCGATCGTAAATATTATCAACAAGGTAATAACAATTATAGACAAGACGACTATATTGATATCCACAGCACATAAAACAAATAAAATGTGAAAAAAAATTACTCCAACAATACGTTATAACATAAATTGACTAAAAATTCAAAAATTATTTTCTCACTCATGAAAAAAAAACTAAAATCATCTATCCTTGGTCTTATTTGACGTTGAATGACCCATATATGAATATAGTTTTAGAATTGTAAATAATAATGTAATCTAATCTAATGTTTAATTTTAAGTTTCTAAAATGTAGGTAACTTATTTCAATGAAATTTTTATACATATACCAAATACTGATGCGATAGTTGATATTTTGGAATTTGTAAAAAATCTCCACTGTGATAGTGTGAGTAGGCACACCATTACAGTGCAATATTAACTGATGATCAAATTATGCTATTGATTGCATGAATATAATTGTATTGAATATTTTTAATCCAAATCAATTTTTACTAAAAATAATCAATTTACATTAACTGTGAGGAAAGTTTTTTTTTTTTTTTGTTATTAACGTATTAAACGTGTTACCAAATTTTTAATTAATTATTGTTATTTAAGTTTCGATTGACTTGTTCTATGGTATTTATAATCAGTAATAAAGAACAATATTTAAGGAATGTAATCGTCGATTTTTATTACACAGAATGCAGTTGATTTCCCCTAGTGTTTACATTATACTTGTAATATAATTTAAATATTTCAAAAATGCACTGTGTAAATGAAGTACACAAATTAAAAAAAAAAAAAAAGAACGAAAATTTATCTAAGTACTTCATTTGTTAAATAAATATATAATTTATCGCGCTAATTATTGACAAAATTATCAAAGAGCTGCGTAATTCAAAATTAATTGTAAAAAACTGTTGTTTTATTTTAGAGAACCGATTAAAAACACCTTCAAAGGCTGATAAGAAAATTTCTTTTTGAATAGGTTCGCCGGAGATTAAAGGAACAAAATTTGTTCCTTTGAATGTAATTATCAATGGCATGTAAAATATTACGCCTCTGTTAATCCCAGGGACATTTTCTCTAACGTAATTTCTCTTTCTCTTTGTAACTCATCAACGAATCTTGTCACCCTATTGTTATCGTTATTATTATTTAATGTTAAACTCTGACTGTTATATTTCACTGCTTTAATGTCCGTGTAACAACGTTGGAAGTAAAAGACTGCCGCCAATAAATCCCAGACTCTAAATTCTGGCCATAAAACTTTGGTGAAATAAATGCAGCTGCAAGTAGTCTGAAAGAAACGAAGCTTTAGCGATTAGTAATGAGTTTTATAGCTTTTATAAATCGATGTTTACCGTCTTACTGCTCACCTGCCACAGTAAAAAATCACTGAATCGAACCTCTCCTGATGTACGAATGAGCAAATCAGGTTCCGGCGATTTCCTTGTATATAGACACTCGGATATGAGATCCTCGTTGATGTCTTCAGGGAGAATATCCTCTCTTTCAAGTCCTTTAACGACGTCTTGTACAGCGTGTGTTATTTCATCTCTTGCTATAACGATGAAGAGAATGAGAAATAAAATAAAGCGACGGTAATATGGATACGTTTGAAACATAATTTGAGAATCTAGTATATAACAGCATATTGTTAAGTTATATTTACATGTGTATGCAAAAGCAACGTTAAGAAACGCCCGATTGTTATCTTTGGTGATTATCATAGCTTCTGCAATAAGTTTCTGCATATCCTCAGGTAGCAATGACAAATTACCAATTATTTGTATCCTTACTCCGTGCTCCATTAGTTTATCTCTACAAATATTCATCGATATTGATATTATCGTACAAATTATACGTGCCAAAGTTTTTTTTTTATTTGGGATAATTTGTTTACGAATATTGGATTTTATTTTACCTCTCATCTAGTAGATTCTGAAATTTTTTTCTAGCTAGTTCCATCAGGCCATTAACTTCTTCTTTACTTCTTTTAAAATTCTCTATGCTAAAAGCGTATACAGTTACTTCAGGTATTCCTAATTCAAGACACCAATGAAGCGTCTCTGTAAGCTTATCAAATCTGGAGAATAAAATGGGAGAAAATAAACAAAAATAGGGTCAGACTTTATGGACAGATTTTAACGACAGCAAAAAATTCAACCCACCCTTTGGTATGTCCTTCTAATTTTTTAACCCTGTTTTTGTTAGCGTAACGTCGATTACCATCCATTATTATAGCCACGTGTTTGGGAACTGGACCAGACTTTAATACTTTAACAGCTATCATCTGGATCCAGTTTAGAGTGTTGTCTCTTATCCAAGAAGACATGTTTTGTAAATTCTAACCTTTGAAATAGGTTATGTTTCTTTAGGTTAGGATTTTTATAAAATTTTGTTGGTTAAAAAATAATTATTAATAAGGGTTCAAACTTACGATCGCGGTTTAGTTTGACGAAATTAATCGAATGACTATTGGGTTAGGATCAGTTAGGCGTTTGACAGTTCATTCCGTACTTCCACGTTTTGTAAAAGCCTTTAAAAACACCCCTCTCCAATATTAGTTATGTGACTAGTATATTATGCGCATGCGTATAGTCCGAGAAATATCTTTGGATTTTTCGTCACCCGCCATCTTATTATTTCCCCTTCTCTAATACGCCGTTTCTTTCCGGTTAGTGTATTAATCCGCGCGTGATCCCGCATAATCGAGGAACCTTACTATACCATAGCAAAATGTATTTAGGAATGAATTTTAACGTCTATTATGATACTCGTGGTTCACTTGAGGTGATAATCTTTCCTAAATAACAATTGTAGGCTAACCTCGGGTTTTTATTGTGTTAATAATATAGTGTTTTAAATATATATCGTAGTAAGACTATCGAACTACTTTACGTCGAGTAAGCGTGTGTGTATACGTCGCGCGGTTAAGGCCTCCGAGAGTAAAATGAAATGTAAAATGGCAATGTTGAGCTATGGCAAGGAAAAATAAATCATTTACGTATTGTCCGTGAGTGAATAATCGTTTATTTATCAATAATAATGGAGGGTGAAATGTCAAGGAACGAGTCCGTCATTGCTCCAGGTAACATAACTAGATGATAAAGACTAGTCGTTGCGATAACACGACCGAATGTGTGGTGCCATTGTAACCGAGCGTTGTGTTTCATTTCAGAGTTATATTTTCTAATCACAAAATTTCTCGCCGCTGGTCCTTGCCGTGAAACAGCTGAAGTGAGTTATAGAACAATTGTTTAAATCCATATGACAATTAATCATAATAAATAACAACAATACATATATTTTCAGCTTCTCAAACGCGAATTAGAACGAGCTAAGGTGAGTCGATTGTTCACGTTGACGTTTTGCCGGGGGTCACTGTACACAGCCAGTGGCTCCACATGGTTTGCACGTGGTTTCTACTTGTCAAAACATAAGAATTGCAAGGTCATCAACCTCGGTTTATCACGTCTTTATTTACGCGCCCCCTTGAACATATCGTAAATTGTTAAGAAAATGGTGTTTATTTATTTCTTTTCTTTCTTAACATTTCGTTAGATTCTACCTCAGAGGATTGACTGGGAGGGAAATCTTCACAATCAAACATTCGAGGAATTGGTAAATATAATAAAACGATCTTTTAAATTATACATACTAAAGTAAGAAAAACAAAACAACATCGAATGCATATGGCGCTCCATTTTTTACTCTCTTATAACCAGCCTATCCCCTTCCCATTTCCCCTTATCCCCCCTCCCCTTCCCCACTACTCATACTTTAAACCAATTGTTTAAAGTTCGTTACAAGACTGCATTCCATATTCAACGATTATTCGGTATCCCTCTGACATCCACACACCTAAACATCATTGAATATAACGTTTTACCCCTATCAGACTCGCTACCCCTGTACGTAACTCTTCTCTCCCCCCCAGTGCCCCTTATCCCCTCTTTGCCATAAAATTCCCCCTCTTTTTACCGTAGGAATGACGTAACGCTTCCCTCTCTACCAACAATTTTATCCTTCTGAAATCTACCGACCAATCAGAAAGCTCTATTTGTTCGTATGGTTGTGTGATGACTGATCAATGAATATATGTATGTTACGCGCGTATCTCACGACTGTTCTATCTATATGGATGTGTATGTCGCGTTATACGCGCGCAGTTGTTCATACACACGCTCACTGCTTACATACACATATCCGTCTCTCTGGGTAAAGTCGCGCGTCGTCATGAGACCCGCGATATTTATAGCTACATACGTTGTACGCACAGTTGTATTATTATGCATTTATTTACAGGCTTTAGTAGAAAACAAGTCGATCTACATGACTATATAATTATTTTTCTTTCTTTTTTTCTTTTATTTTTGAAAGAAAATTAAAGAAGGCAGAATTTATATTTTTTTCCTCTCTCTCTCTCTCTCTCTCTCTCTTTATATACATATATTTTTTTTTTCGTTCTATTTTATGAAATTCCCGTTAATTTATCCATGTGCCACTTCTGCTTTTCGGTTTTTAATTAAGTCTTTCCCTCAACAGCCTGGGCTAGAAATCAACTGAATCCAGATTTTTTATTTCTCCTCTATCAGCGCATTATTAATTACAATTTTGTACAGAATAAATTTTTTCCAAACACTGTACGTAGAAAATTGAAAATATGCATCTTTTGATAATGAAATATCATAGATCACATCTTCCGGCGCCTATTGCCTATTTTACTAGGTACTAACTCTTACAATGGAAAGAATTTCTGGTCCATTTACAGAGCAATTTTATCAAACTATTCAATGATTCTTATTTAGCAGATTAGATTTTGGCGAAGAAAATTTCTAGAGAAACTAACATGAGGCGTAAATATATTCATAAGAATTGAGAATTGATAGTTCCTTTAGTTTGAATAAAATCAAGCTAAACGGAGAAAGAATTTCTTACCAGTGATCAGATTTATTATAGATAAAACTAACAAGATTTAAACGATACATTTAATACCTTGAAAATGATGAATTATCACTATATACCAATTTTTTTTTTATTCAGGAACGTAAATATTCACATATTGATCATCGACATTTACTACAAATATGCGCGCGCATTGGTCCAGTATTGGAGAAAGAGGTTCCTCCATGTATACCGGGTGCTGTATCATTGCTCGGAGCAGGCCAGCAGTCTTTACTTCGCACAAAAGAAGGTGAGAGATTGAATTGTACGAGAAAAAGTCTCTTCGAGAAGAATTAAACGTAGTTACAGTAACAAGAATAATCTAATATCTTGTTATTTACGTTCTAAGAAATATTTTTAGCTCTAGAAAAGTTAGTTAAATGTATTTTCAAAACTCAAACAAAACCTTAAACATATATTTCCAGATTTTCTGCGGCAAGTATCTCGAGTTTTGTCTTATTCGGTAAGACGAGGAGGAAAACCGTTCATAGATCCACCAGGAGTAACAAACTGCCACAATATCGGTATTTAAATGTTCTAATATCTCATCAAATGTTCAATTAGTTGCTGGTTTTAGCAGCTCAAAATAATCTTCAGTTTATTGCATAAAATTTCTGGGTCACTAAGGGTCAAATAAAGTCAAGGCTGGACCTTTGGCCCTATTTGACGCGAACTGACCATTCTATAACAAAATTGTTCTCTTCTATTTCAGTCCGTGTACTTCAAGGAAGAGAAAATTCCGGACCTTTAACTCGGCGTCAAGCATTACCGACTAGATTTTACAGCAAAATGCAGCTGTACAGGCACACTTTAGGACATTTATCAGCTGTATATTGTGTCCTATACGATAGGACTGGGAAGTATATTATCACTGGCGCTGATGACTTGCTTGTAAAAATATGGAGTGCGATAGATGGCCGGCTCATGGCAACTTTTAGGGGTGCATCGTCTGAAATAATGGACATTGCTGTTAATTTCGATAATACTTTACTCGCCGCTGGGAGTTTAGATCGAATTTTAAGAGTCTGGTGTTTTCAGACAATGTCTCCAGTGAGTTAAGACGATTATTAGTAATCAAATGTTCTTGAATCCAGATTTTTGCTTATATAAATCAAAGAAAACAGGGATATGGTATTCATTTTATTATTTTATTTCAGGTTGCTGTTCTATCTGGACATTCGGGGATGATAACTTCAGTCAACTTCTGTCCCATATCGTGTAACGGTGTTAATTATCTCGTTTCTACCAGCACTGATGGCTCAGTAGCCTTTTGGCCACACACTAAGAACGGCAAGGAGCGAGCGATGTTCCAGTGAGCAAAAATTCACCTAATAGTTATATAGACTCTTCCTAAATTAATAATAAACAAATTCCATTACAGAATACAGTGAAAAAAGAAGTTTCCATCTTTTTCCGAGCCTTTCTTCAACTCAAGATACTGCTAGATTCTTTCTAAACTAAAATTTGGAACTTTCGATTACAGAACCAAGCCGATTCAGTATCACGAAAAGATGAGGCCTGGTCAGGCTCAGATGATATGTGCGTCGTTTAGTCCCGGCGGTGCATTCATGGCTGCTGGATCTGCCGATCACAACGTTCGTGTATATGCTATGCTCGGAGATGAAGGACCTCGCAGAGTTTTAGAAGTTGAAGCGCACACAGATACAGTAGACAGTATTCAATGGGCACACTACGGTCTGCGTTTTATATCCGGTTCCAAAGACGGTACGGCGAATGTGTGGCACTTTGAACAACAGCAATGGATAAACCGTCGACTTCTTATGACCACAAAACTTCCTGGGTAAATATAGGAAAAGAAATGAAGAGAAGAAAATTTTCTGATTAGATCAGAATTTCATCATAGATAATCTGTATTATTTATTATTTCTTTTTTCAGAGAACCAGAAGTAGAAGACGATACAAACAAGAAAGCCAAAGTGACTATGGTAAGCTGGGATGTTAGCGACGAGTGGGTCATCACCGCAGTGAGCGATAGTTCATTAAAAGTGTGGGATGTGAAGTCTGGGGAGCTTAGACAAGTCCTAAAAGGTCATAGAGACGAGGTATTCGTCTTAGAATCTCACCCTATGGATCCCAGAGTTCTTTTAAGCGCCGGTCATGACGGCCAGTTAATTATTTGGGACATTTTGAGCACCGAGCCAGTTGCTTGTTTCCAAAATTTCATAGAGGGCCAAGGTCACGGCGCAGTATTCGACGCCAAATGGGCTCCCGACGGTACGATGCTTGCAGCCACAGATTCCCACGGCCACCTTCTCCTCTATGGATTTGGCTCCGGCATAGGAAAGCTAAAAGTTGTAAGTTCCCGGTCTGATGTTTTAATTTCTGAGTACCAGACAGTCTTGAAATGCCAAAATGGCCTCAGCTAACTTTGTAACAAACTTTACAGGTCCCGAAGGAGCTGTTCTTTCACACCGACTATCGGCCGCTGATAAGAGACTCAAACCACTACGTTTTGGACGAACAAACTCAAACAGCACCGCATCTTATGCCTCCACCTTTCCTCGTTGATGTAGATGGCAATCCTTACCCGCCTGCTTTACAGAGGCTTGTTCCAGGCAGAGAGAATTGCCGGGGGGAACAACTGGTGCCAAATATAGCAGTGGGTGCAGGAGGTGGGTGCGAGTAGACCGGAGAGAGAAGAGCAGCAAATTATTGAAATGTGGGACTTTTTCTGAGTCTAATATTTGCGATATTACTCTTTTTCCTTTAGGAATGCAGGAAGTTATTGAAGGCCTCCCTGGCTACGAACCTCGCTCAAATATCGACCGTTTAATTGAAGCTCTGGCCCAAAGAAACAATATCAATGTCGAAGGAGACAACGGAGCTGAAGATGAAAACCAGGGTGAACCGCCGCTCAGACATATGGCTAGTCCTAGGGGTAGTAGACCCGGGCTGAGACGAGCTGGAGATGTAGAAGGGGTCAGACAAAGTAGTGGGAATTGGCAAAGAGACAATACCACCCCTTGGAACAAGCCGATTCTTGCTAGACCAGTCAGTTACGGTGTTCTCGAAACCGTTACTAGAACACTGTAAGTATTTCGCGATGAATTAACTTGCAAGAATGTTTCCGCAATTCATTCACTTGAATTGTTCAATTTTTCAATAGTAACGCCAGCGCAGAAATGGAACTTGAGCATTGGAGACGAGAGATGAGGCGGCGGCCGGCGGCAGCAAATCCTGCTGAGGGACTAGGCGGAATACGAGGTCCGCTCGGAAACCGTAAAAAAAACCGTGGCACTCGACACGGATATAGAACGAGGGCTGCTAGAGGAGAAGACCGCGAGGACGACGAGTTTGAGGTGATTTTGACTTGGTTTTAGATATGGAAATGAAGTTTGGATCATTTTTATTGAACCTTAATGCTTTTATTACAGAATCCAGACAACGTTGACGTCACTGGGACTTCTGCGAGCAGTAATAGCAATGACTCTTCTGCCCATGAAGAAGACATGTCTTCAGGTAGTTCGAGCTCTGATTCCAGCAGTGAATATTCAGACTGGATAGCCGATCATGGTGTTAATCTCGAACCACCTAAACGCAGCAAAAGAAGACCCGTTAAAAAACGTTCTGTTACACCTCCCAGTGAGTCGGATAGAAGACGCAGTCAGAGGCCAAGAAAAAAGGCAAATATTTATGCAGCTTTTGATGAGATTCTACGGATTATTATTCTTCTCGGTCAGAGAAGAGATATTCACGTTTTTGATACCCTGTTTCAGATTATTCCAGTGCCAAATGGCATCGGTGAAGTACCCGAAGCCTTCCGTCCACCGGAATGGCTCTCGGCAATAATCCCAAGAAAAGCTCCTTACTATCCTCAGATGGGAGATGAGATAGTCTATTTTCGCCAGGGTCACCAGTTCTATATCGACGCTGTTCGTAACAAAAAGGTTTACGAGCTTAGTCCGCGCTGCGAGCCCTGGTCGAAAATGACTATAAGGGTAATTCTCCTTCTCTTAGCTGTTTTAAACCCAATTTTCATCACAAACTGGTTCTTCATTTTATATTAACGAAAATTTCACAGGCTCAAGAATTCGTCAAAGTAGTTGGAATAAAGTACGAGATAAGACCCCCGCGACTCTGTTGTCTAAAGCTGGCAGTTATGGACGAAGACGGTCGTCTAACTGGGGATAATTTCACGATCAAATATCACGATATGGCTGATGTATTGGACTTCTTGGTACTCAGACAAACCTTTGAAACTGCTTTGGCTCGGAGCTGGTCGGAAGGCGATCGTTTCCGATGTATGATTGACGATGGTTGGTGGATGGGACAAATTCAGTCGATGGAACCGCTCGACGAAAGCTTTCCAGAATCTTTTTTCATGTGTTTTCGGGTCAGATGGGATAACGGTGAATTTGAACGTATGAGTCCGTGGGATTTGGAGCCGATAGATGAAGACAGTGAGTATTTTTAGCGATTTATTAACAAATGGGTGAATAATTTGATAGTTAATTAATGATTTTTATATTTTTTGCTGATCTAGGACTACCCCCAGAAATTGGGGGCGCCGTTCCTGTACTACCACAAGAAATAGAGGCAACCTTGTATCAACCTCATGCTGAAGAATGGCCAATGGGAGACAGAGAGGCAACTTGTAGAAGGATCATCCGAGGCCTCGATCAAGCCATGACCCTGGCAATAGCAGAGCCATTCGTCGCACCTGTAGATCTCAACATTTATCCTGCCTATGCCTTTGTCGTTGAATACCCGATAGATTTATCGACGATAAAGGCCCGATTTGAAAATCATTTCTACAGACGAATAACGTCGGCGCAATTCGACGTTAGATACTTGGCTACCAATGCTGAACAATTCAACGAACCACATAGTCAAATTGTGAAACAGGCCAGAATAGTCACCGATTTATGCCTCAGAGTGATAAAGTAAGGATAGAATTGAATAGTTGTGTTAAAAGACTAAAAGTAATCAACTTTAATATAGATACGAAGTTTTCTAGCTCATTTTCTCTTTATTAAAAATTGCAGAGATATGACGGAGCTCGATGTACCCGCTGTTTATCATCAATTAGTCGACACGTATCAGTCCTCAGATTCTGACGGTGATATTGTTGACAAAAATAGACCATCGACAAGTGCCCAGCAGCCTTCTTCGAGTAGAAGTTTAAGGTCCCAAGAGAGTTTGAACGATTGGAAAGTTGCCTGTAGACAATTACTCGAGAGTCTTTGGCAGTGCGAGGATTCTATTCCCTTTAGGTATTCAAGAATTATTTAATTTCTGGTAGTTTTTGTCAGGGTCTTGCACGGAATTATAAAATTTTGTATAATATTTTTAGAGAGCCAGTAGACAGGCTTGAACATCCTGACTATTATCAGATAATTGATACCCCAATGGACCTCAGAACAGTTAAGGAAGATCTTCTAGGTGGAAACTACGAAACTCCAATGGAATTTTCTAAAGATATGAAGCTTATTTTCACCAATAGCAAAAACTACAATACCAATAAAAGATCGAGGGTGAGTTCGCCTCGTTATATCTGTTTATATTTATGATATATGTAAGTCTAACCGTCTGATTTTATTATCAATGAATTATTATGGGTACAGTGTTCAGAGTAATAATTACATGTGTAAATTAGTTCGATAAACAACAAAATCATGAATATTGTGGAAATGATAGATTTAAAAGGAAATAAATATACTACGGTATTATTACACTAGACAATGTCGCCCATTACTTTTTTTTTTATCGCATTATTTTCACATTGTGGTAAACTACTAGCCACTTACCAGAATGTACCTACAAAAACGTACGCTAGTTAATAAGTAAATTAATAAATAAGCTATAAGCATTTAGTAGCGTGAAATAAGGTCGTTTAAAAATAAATTTGATTCCAAAAAATTTTTAAAACAGAAAAGAAAAGAAGAGAAAAAATTAAAAACAGTAAAAAATTAAAAAGAAAATTGAAATTTTGTTTGGTATCGTACGTAGAAGAGTTATTTTTACTCGGCTAGTTCCATTCTGCTAAGTAAATATTGCAGTCTTACTTATGCTAGCAGTTTAAATATTATGTAATTGCATTGCATTGCTGCTTGACGTAGACACAGATTCTGGTAAGTCGCATTCATCTATTGTAATCATTGGTGATGTATTTTCAAATGTACGGAGATATAGTGATGTTTAAAGAAAAATTAAAAGAAATTTTTTATCATTTACTATTTCTATTCAAACATGTTTCTTTATCAACATTTATTGATTACAATATCAAAACTTTTATTAATAATCTGCTAACATAATTGTTTTTAATTAATTATTCAATATTTAGATAGAAACACGGACGTTTTTTTCTCACTCAATATTTTTTCCTTTGCACAGATATACTCAATGACAATAAGACTGTCTGCGATGTTCGAGGAACATATGCGAAGGATTTTATACAATTGGAAATCTGCAAGAAGACGTAGCGAAATAAATAACGGCGCTGCTAAAGGAAAGGGAAAAAGTGCAGCCCGTTTAACAAATGGAGCTGGTACGATAAATCCTATATATTTCTTCATATTCAGACTTAGATTAACAAAATCAAACTATCCAGATAAAGAGAACTGTTCTAATTTAATTGAATCGCTTTTTCAGGCTCTTCAAGGGTCAGACCAACTAGCAGTGCCGAAGAAGAGGAGGAAGATCTTAATGTCGATACAGTGGATGACGGTGATAGACAACCGACGCCAAAGGCAAACAGAATATCTCAGAACGCGGACGGACCTGGTAATGAGAGTCGAATTTAAAATACGTTTTTCATTCTTTTCCTCTCGTGCTTTCTAGCTACTATATAATTTTTCTGTGTTCTATTTCAGGTCCCTCGCGGCTTGCTAATGGTCATGGTACCCGAGGCGGTGGGGTTTCCCGTCCAAAGATTAGGCTTAGAATATCTCGGAAAACACCGAGTAAAAAGCCAGCAGGGAATAGCGACAGCGATCAAAGTGATTCTGAGGCGTCTATAGAAAGTGAAAGCAGCGACAGTGCTCCGACGAGAAAAACTCGCGGGGCCAGAAGGACGGTGGTTAACAATGGGGCGGTAGACAGTGATTCGGGTGATAGTTATAAGCCTGGTGGACGGGGGAAACAGACGCGTAGGAATAGAGCAAAGAATGGAAAGTCTAGTCGGCAGAATAAACCAAAAGCAAAACCGTTTGTTGTCGCCGATGACGAGGACGAGGAGGAGGAAGAGAACCAATTTTTTGAACCTGAAAGTACAGAGGACGAAAGTGAGGCGGAAGAAGTTGTTAAAAGAAGCTCGAAGAGACAATTAAGGAAGCTTCCACCCGTCCAAGAAGCGACTAGACAACAGGAGAAAGAAGAGGAGGAAGATGAGGACGAGGAGGAGGAAAGTGAGGATGATAAAAGCAAGGAAGAAGACAGCGACGATGATAGCGATAAGAAAGAAATTCATAGACAATCTTTGGCGCAGAGATTGCGCGTCAATCAAGATAGTGATAGCGAAGTATCAGATGTACCATTTGAATCTTCTAGAATTAAAAGAAACGATGGAATTTCGCGAGATTCTGATAGCCAAGATGCTGTTATACCACAATCTCGTAGGTCTGTTAAACGTCCCCGTTATAATGTCGACAGCGACGAAAGTAGTTCTGTACCTACTGTTAGAAATCGTAGAAAAATAAAACGACGATATTATAACGAAGACAGCGACGAAAGTGTTCCAGAACCTGCCATTAGTATCAGTAGTAGAGGAAGAGTTAGGAAAATGACTGCGCGCGCTAGGGCTTTTCTTTTAGAGTCACCCTAGCGTACGTCTTTGTATTAGTTACAGTAATGATTAAATGAATTTGTCAATAATTAAATCATCGGGGAGGGGGGATAAATTTTGTAAAATAAAAGAAAAAGAAAGAAACAACAAAAAAAAAAAAACAATCTGGTATTCATTTAAAACTAATGTTTAGAATATTATTCGATCAAGGATCAGACGAAGAGTCATATTATAGTTTTAATGAGAATTAATAAAACACGTATAGTAAACTTAATGATGAATTTCGATCTCGAATTTTTTAAATGAAATATTCCTATGGATTAGTTGTTGAATGTGAAAATTTGACCGTCCAAAAATTATCCAAGTTTATCAATTTCAACTTAATATTATTATTGAGTTCTGGACTAAGGAGATTTCGGGATCTGTGGTAACGGAGGAGAGTCTATACATACATAGATCAATTATACCTAGGTAATGTTATATACTTGAACAAAATGAAAATTAGAAAAAATGAAATTTAAGTGGAAAAAATGGGATTCTATGGGGAATAAGGGAAAGTATTCTGTGTATATTGTATGTATGTATGTATGTATGTATGTATGTATGTATGTGTGTATGTATACCTATGTAAGTGTAATTTATAATTTTATTAAATCCAAATTTATTAGTCTTTTATATATAATCTCGATTCATTCTTCTTTAATGAATATTCTAATATCTATAGTTGTAAAATGATACTTAAAAAAACAAAAATCAATGATTATATATAGTGGATAAATATATTTGGATGTAATAATGGATTTTTAGTTTTACGGATTTAACAATTAACTCTTTAATTAAATTGACGGAAAAAAATAATAAGTAAAAAAATTAAAAAAAATTAAAACATCTATATATACATAGAAAAAAAAAAACAAAAAGAACGAATGGATTAGCTGCAAATAGGAATGTGAATTATTGTGTAAAAAAATTTATGGACAAAGGGGCTACGTGGCATTTTTGTTTAAGATTAATATGAAACTTTAATTAAATTGTATAAAGGTAATGAATTATGAGTAAAGTTCTGGTTGAAAAAAATTTCTTTTTTCTTTCTTTTTTCATTTTGTTGTCGTTTATATTTTTAATCATTATTATTATTTTTGTTTCTATTCTTCCAAAAGCGAGTTCAATGACTGCGTTAATTAGTTATGAGTAATTAATGATTTTTCCAAGTACTTATTTGTAAGATAATGTTATAAATAATATTTCAATACATAGATTGTAAGAAAATAATTGGCAGTGCCTTTGTAAAGCATAGTTTATTCTTCTCCTATATAAAAATACTGCCACTAAAACTTACTATTAATACAAAACAACAACAACAACAAAATAAATAAATTAATTAAAAAACAGAAAAGAACAGGATTATTGAAATTTCAATTAGGTACTACACGGAGAGGTTTATTACAATAATGAATAAATAGATTTCTTTTTCACTTTTAACAATTATTTTACTTTTATTTTATCTTAATTTGTAAGTCATTTTCTTTTTTGTTTTTTTTTTTTCGTTATCGGTACAATTTAGTACAGAGAATGGTTGTTTTTTTTTTTTTCTTTCATTCTTTTTCTTTTTCCTAAGGTGTGCAGGCGGTTTTTCTTTCTTTTTTTTCCCCATTTTCTATTATTATTCTTCTTCCTTATTGTAAATATAATAATATGTGTGCGCACCGTTACCGAACTGCTGAGAATCGGAACATTTGTCCGAAGATGATATGTTTGTTGCTCGCTTACCTCTGATATGCCTAAGGTTTTTCAAACAACTTTTGACTTATTATATTTGGCGAACAAAATATATAGTATATATAGATATATACATAATTAAAGACTCAAAGACCTCGGAAACTTTTGAAAAGTCAAAGAGATAAGTGAACAAAAGAGAAAGAAGAAAAGAAGAAAAGAGAAAAGAGAAAAGAAAATCATTACAGAAAATTACAAATAGAAAATGAAAAAAAAAATAAACTTATGCAATTAAAAAAACCTTTATAAGGTGTTTCTTTCTTTCTTTTTCTTTTTCACTTTCTTCCTTTATTATAATTATTATAATTATGTTCTTTCTTTTTTTTTTTTTTTATTAGATCACGGCGAAAATGCTGTTTCCGTTATATAGTATAGGTGTATAAAACGTGTATGTATTATAAATCACCCAATATATATATATAAGTAACGATCACTGATTCAGAAAAGGAAAAAGAAAAGGAAAAGAGAAAAGGAAAAAAAGAAAAAAAAAAATGGTTTAAAGTTTGTGCACAACTGCTGGAAGTTTTGACTGTCTCAAGCCATTGTGATATTAGCTTAAGAATATTGTATGATAATATTAAAATTAATAATAATAATAATAATAATAATAATAATAATAATAATATTAATATTAATATTAATATGATAGTAAATAGTAATAATAAGAGTATAATGGTAATGATAATATAAATATAAATATAAATATTGACGATTAGGTAACGATGGTTATTTTTTTAACAAGGCATTACTAAATAATCGGGCATATCATGTAGACTCGACGGCTTGATGAACATTTCGACTGAGATTGCTATTATATAAATTTTGCAATGTATGTACTATATGTATATGTATGTATGTACGTATCTACTACGATCTACTCGATTCATGATTATGTTTATACAATAATTAACATATTTCCACAAGATGACCTATATATATATATATATATATATTTATACACATATATGTGTTTATATGTATATATATATATTTATACATATATATTTACTGTTGATTTAATGCGTAATCATACGTGTCGATTAAATAACGATTTTTTTTTCTTGCTAAAGATATAGGGTGATCGATACAAATTTAACAATACGTTGCCAACTAATTGTTGCATACGGTTTCTTTTTTTCTTGGCCCTCTCGGTCTCTCTCTTTCTCCCTCTCTCTCTCTCTCTCTCTCTCTCTTTCTCTCTATAGATACATCTAACGAGATTGGCACGTGCTCATTTATGTACAGTGTACTGTTTGCGGCCCACTGATATTACGAATAAAAATTGATGAAATTATTTCTAAACTATGCATTTCGTTTGTTTTTTTTTTTTTCTCATTCAAACAACGATCCCTTTTTCGTTCTGTTTTTATTCCGTTTTTAATTACTATTTCACAATAAATTTATATTTCACTTGTATTTCTGTATATATTATTGTTATTATTATTGTTGTTATTATGATTATGATTATGATTATGATTATTATTATTATTATTATTATTATTATTATTATTATTATTATTATTAAAACAAAATCTATTATTATAATTATAATAGAAAAACGATATAATATATTAATTAATCGTGAAGTTCCATGACTATGCTTCAGCCTATAGTATATAATATAATTTTATTGTGAAACGTGATGATTTAATACAAGAGAAATAATACGAATTGCATATTTCATCTAGAACAAAAAAAAAGAAAACAACAATACTCCCTACAATGAATTTTTAACGTCATTTGAAACATTGAGTTTGAAATATTTCTTGTTTATATATCCTTTCAATACTGAATGTAAAAATTGTATTTTTATTTTCTTTTTTTCTTCCTTTTGGTTTAATTAAAAATAAGAATTTATTATTATTATATTGAGTATATATATATATTATAGGAACAGGCTTGAAAATAAAATAAAAAATATACGTTATTCTCTTTTATTATTGAATACAAAATGATTTCTTTAATTCAACAAATATTTAATGTGATATGCTGTTGTTTAAAAGTTTTCTCGCTCTTAGTTTTTATTTTATTTTATTTTATTTTATTTTAATGTTTTTTTTCATTCTTTCTTTCTTTTTCTTGTTGTTGTTGTAGTTGTTGTTTTCTTCACCTGTAGTAAGTATATTGTATATTTCAAACTCTAATAATATATATATACAGGGCGAGTCATCCCTGGTATCGAATGAGGGAGGGGCTTATTATCGCAGACGCTCTGCCCCTTTCTATGTTCTCATTTGGGATTATGATAACAGAGTGAGATTTCTGGTAGTGTTGACCGTACGTGAAAATAAAAGTGGGGTTTCCCGATACGACGATAACAAGTATGAATAGAAAGGAGCAGATCGTCTGCGATAATAAGCCCCTCCCTCATTCGATACCAGGGAAGACTCGCCCTGTATATATAGATTGATTCTTCGTCTCTATTGCCTTCGAAAGGGGGGTAAAGAATTTAAATGGCAGTGAACATATAATGTGGTCATTCAAATACAGTCTACACTTCTACATAGTATGCAGTTTTAAATACATTGCTTTCTTTTCTCATGCATTAGTAATATTAATATTATTATTATTATTATTATATATATATATTTATTTATATATTTATAATATTTTATTTTTATACTTTTTATTTATAGCTACTAAGCATTAACAATTGATTCTTTGTATGATAGGTCCGTGATATGATGAGCCAATATGTAGTTAAGATTTATTTTTATTTTATTTTTTTTAAGGTTTAATTTATTTTATTTCTCGTTTTTCAATTTGGGGTCGCCAAAGCCAAGCCGTTTAACAGTTTATTAATATAATTCAGCTATACAAATTGTATATCAAAACTTATAAAATACCCAAAACCACCGTGGCGACCCACCCTTATTCACTGCCCTGCCCCTCATGCATGCATTCACATATAGTTATACTATATGTTCAAATATCATATGTCTTTGATATGCGTTAGAGCCAGACTCGTTCTTGGTCGTCATTTACAATTAAGTCTATACCGTAGTAGATATTATATAGTAGATGATTTTCAAGCCAAAATTACAGTCGTTTATATCCGTACTTAACATAGGAAGGTAATATCTCTATGATTTAAATACTGGCGGAGGAGCTCTTTGACCGTTTGTTCTAGTCGTATCTTCCGTCATGACTGTTACTAGTTCCTCGACAGCTTTTCCAAGGTCTCCTTTAATTTGAAAAATTCTATTTATTAGTAAATTCACGATGATTATACTCATTGAATAGAGATAATCGTCTTATCTCAGCATTCCTTCACCCGCAATTATTCTTACCTCTTACATCCGTCCTGTAGCGTGAAACCATTTATTAATCAATTAGTGTTAATTTATTACAGCTAAATAGCAATCTATTAGTTTTTTCTATCATTTTATACACAACAAACATGCGGAATCTAACTTATAGGCTTAAGCCTACCGACCTGCCATGTGCATCAGGTTCCCAACGTTATGCGATATGCTGTGCGAGTGGGGCGGGGGTGGCGGTCGCTCCAAACTTCCTGCTCTCCCTTCACCCCATCCTCCACCACCTATACCCATAATACCCATAGACCAAATACCTTAATTATACATGATAAAATTAACCACCAGATAATCCCCTTTTCTAATTCTAAATATCCAAAAGCCGGCTTATGAGTGTAAGGTAACTACAATTGAAATGGATATGATTGTACGATGGTAATGGGCTCTTAGGAGTCTGCATTGCATTCTACGTGAATAACTTTTATCAAAAACTGAAGCAGTCTATGAATAGGCAATGGATTTTGGAATAGGATCTTCTATGATTTTTTTTTTCTTTCCTCAGCATCCCAAAGCAAGGATTATGCATTTAAGATTTCCAACCAACCTGGAGAGTCGTGATAATGCCCGTTCATTTTTGCTGGTGAATCAGTGGCCAGCTGAGACGCAGTCACACTCCGGGTTTGTAGAGTTCCAGTCTTTGAAGGTGACGATGCGTTTGGCTGAAATAAACGTGAGTAATCATTCATATATCATGTATTTTGCATCTGATTCAACAAAACTAATATATAGATCCATGAACCGTATTCTACCTCGTCTAAAAGTTGTCTTAGCCTTTGTAGCTGTGCTTCTAGCTGCCGATTATGATCCTCAAGTATCTGCATGCGTGCTTCAAGTCGTCCTTTATGCTGCCTTAGCAATTTAGCTTCGGCGATCATGTCGCAGTCTGGTTGCCTAGTGCTGTGTCCATCTTCTGGAGTAGAACCGGGTGTTTGCTTTGATCGTAATCTTTCATACTCTGCTTGTAGGGTAGCATTTTCTTCCTCAAGTTCTCTGATCATAGCTTCAAGTTCTTCTCTTTGTTCAGCATCAATAGCTGCCATTACTTGAACAGGACTTCTTGGCACATTTATATTATCTCCGCCGTTAAGACTCTGGCAGAAATGGGCTATCAGCTGATGTTCGTCGTCGCTATCTGGCGTAGAATTACTTCGAGTTCTCGATAATTCAACCTCAGCTAAACGAGACGCGTACATTTCTAGTCTAGAATGCATGTCTTGACTTAAAGTACTATGCTGAGGAGAAGGAGCCGGACTTTCCAGGGCATCACCTTCCAGAACAGTTTGGACGGGTAAATACCCGACCCTTGGATGCTTTTTGAAATATCTTTTAGACTTGAATTTATTCCTCAATGCTCTTGTGAAGTCTCTTACATCCTCCCCTGACGTTGTCTGTAAATTAATCACAATCAAGTTTGTCATGATGTGCAAAAGGCAGATTTTAGAGCCCGAGGGAGCGATTAGACCCTCTTTTTACTTACCGCTGTACAGTATTCTTGCATCGGATGCGTAAGTTTGTGATTCTTTGCTTTACGACCAGAGAAGAAACAGTTTTGACACATATCAAAGTTGAAACACTTCAGGCAACGGTATCTGTAATGTTTTAATTAGAATTATTATTAGTTTGATCATTTGAATGATTGCAATGAGTAGTTTAAACCTATATATTTTCCTGTAAATATTTCAAACAAATTACCTAAATCCAGTGATAGGATATTCTTTACAAATATTGCACTTTGCCTGATGTTTGGCAGTTTCAGCAGCAGAAAGTCTATGAAGTACTGGAAGCCAGACCATACTTTGTGGCTCTTGTTGAAGCCAACTCAAAAAGTGTACAGCTTCAATTTCGTTCTTATCTTTTCCTGCTTTTTCAAAGCAACTTCTAACACTTGGTTCAATATTAGAACCACCAAACGCTGCGACTTCTCCAAGTTGTCTAGGTACTTGGATACAATCGTGGAGTAGAAGTCCGAGCTTTCGTTGATCGACTAATCTATTTGGATCAGCGATTAATCTGAACAAATCTAAAATGAGAGAAGGAGGAGATAGGAACGGTGAATTATGATTGAATTTATGCACATTCATAGGAAATCATTGTCCACAGACTTACATCTATATTTCTCTTCCAAGTGTCCTTTGCAGAGTAAAACGAGACCGACTTTGAAAGAGAGTACTCGAATCTGGCCAGTTCGTTGGCTGAAAATAATTACAATTTCTAATCAGGTTGAATAATCTTTGTGCAGTTGCCACTTGTAACGTTTTTTGAAGGAATTTAACAATTTGATGATTGATGATGATAGTATTATTGTGAAAAATTGTATATTCTATGCAATAAAATAGATTCACTATGAATATAGAAATTCTATCTAAACTTTGTAGGCTCTATATTGAAAAATACATGTATACGTGCATTTTAGATTATCGAATAAGGCGAGCATTGGTAGAATTCCTAATTTATTATACCATTTAGAGTATGAAGAAGGGATAAAGAAAAAAAAAAATCTCAGAGGTATACTAAAGGGAATTTAATGCAAAAAACGAGCAAATAGAATAGAATAGAATTTTTCGTGTTTTAAAGTCTGATCTAAGAAAGGGTAGTGGTAATGAGTATAATGAACATCAGTGGCAACTGCATGTAGTGCGAAAGAAAAAAAATTTAATAATAATAATTTCATGCCATATTTCAGATATTCTAAGATATATATTTCACGCATCTAAAACGTGTGTATTAGAGTATTATTTAGAAGGGTGATGTTATGAAGTAAACGATTGAGATGTAGACGTTGAAAAAATTCAAAAATTTCAAAAAATATCACCCTTCTAATGAAAACTCTAGTGTGTAAACGATGTAGTGTGATATAGTATGATGAAAAATAAAAAAATCGCTACTCGTGCAGACGTATAATATATAATATATAATATATAATATATGATATATAATATATAATATATATAATATATATGTGTATAAGAAGTTGTGTTAATATAACTGAAAACATCAATAGAGGTAGTTTAAGAGAAATATTCACCTATCATACCTATCATATACATTGAGGAGCCAATTTATGGCCAAGTCTATGCATAACGGAACAGAAACTTGCGTGGGGTTGTCTGCCGCTATCAATTCGTAGAGAGAAGTAAGAACCGTTACCATATCAGGTATATCAATCAGCTTGTCGTTTTGAGCTCGTAAACCGTGCGAATCGAACTGCTCCAGTGCAGCAGAGAGGCTTAGCATATCCACTATTCGAAAAAGAGTATAAGAAAATATGAAAAATAAATAAATAAGAACGCAATCATGAATAAACAATTAGATATTAGAATATGAATAGCAAATCGCTTACAGCATAATCGCTTCTGCACAGTGCGAAGTTTCATCGCAGTTCTATAAGCGGAAAAACGGACTTCGTTAAGGTCGGCTAACGAGGACATCAGATCTATCATTTGGGGATGATCCCAGTGCGTTGTTTCCAATTGATGGCTAAAATATTCGAAATGATTTACAATTTAAAGTCAATTATTATTATCATTTTATTTTTCTATTGAAAATATCGCATTTTATCGTCACAGTTAGGTACTTCATTTCATTTCATTTCATTTCATTTTATTATTTTTTATATTTTCTTTTATTTCTACTCACTTTATGTAGTAAGGCACTTTGGCCGGCGTCAGTGCTCTTTCCCATGGTGGTTCAACGCTGCCTGCAAGAAAAGCCTGACTACCTGGGGTACTGCCGTCCTTTCCGAATCCATTTAAAAGCTTGTATCGTTCGTCTACAGCTACTTGTAGTACTTTCCATCTGTTAAATATAAATTGGTGGTTTAATTTTATTGCAAATATCAACAAGCGAAAATTATATTAAAGCGATATTTATTCTCCGTTTACCTGACATTCAAATCTTCAAGTTTAGCTAGTAATGCATGTGACACGATGACACTACTTGATGCAAAGATACTCGCTTGGTCATTAGTGTCTTCAATATTTCTTTGAATTGGACCAAGACGATCACCGAATTTTCTTAATTGATCTAACATTTCTGTTGCCTCGTTAGAATCTGTTGGATTTTGCCAACTTCCTTGAAGAGCTTCAGCAGCAGCCATCCGCGACGATAAATCCTCGAGCGATTTTTGGAAGACGCACATTTTCTGAAAACAATTATCATTTTTCTTTTATAATCGCCTTTCAAGATTTTCAAAAGTTTCGGTATTTCTGTCTTTTTTTTTCATACATTAGGACTTGCAAAAGCGATAATCGATGATTGATTATACCAGGTATATATAACATTTCGATGTAATAACGTCTTGACGTTTATATACTCTGCTATAAAGATATACCGATGTTAATACGACAGGAAATTAAGCTGTCAGTTTAGATTTCACATTCGTAAATATATATAGGGGCCTAGTGACGTTTTATGACTAAACGACAGTTATCACAAATATTAAAGACTATTTTTTTTTTTCATTTTACAAGATCTATAGGTAGAAATTTTGAAAAGTCATTAATAAATACCAGATATACATAAAATGATATTAATAAATCATAGATACGTTAATAATCAATCACCTAATTATTTTTACTTTTTCTCATTCGTTCTATTCTAACGATAATTGATCGCTAATAAGTTACGTCCGTAATAAATAGACTAGATTCTATTTTTATCAAACAGAAATCTATAAAGATTTAGAAAATGTATAATAAGTAATATTATAATAAATAGCGCTAATTATTGATTTCATTATTAAAAAAAAAAAAAATAATATTTCAAACTAATTCCCGCGAGATTTTTGCGGCTAAATTAGTTCGCGATCGAGATATTGAGACCGCCACTTACATCTATGCCTATATCTTTATGGTGAATTAGTGAACTATTTTTGCCGCAAAATAAAGCGCGGCAATAATTATGAATTCTTCGTATCGTTAGACTCTTCATTAATCGCTAAAGAACAAAAAAGAAAGAAAAAAAAATGATCGATATCGTCAATCAGTTTTGTAATGCATTAGCAATACGTATATAAATCATCTTAAGAATGATCCCGTAGATAATTCAATAAATTTTATATTTCAGAAACTGATATTTTATAGATAAAGGATTTGGAGGATTTTTTTTTATGCTAATCGTATAATTTAGCAAATTGAAAGAAAGAAGAAAGAAAAAAAAATGAGAGGAATGGTAAAAATATAAGAAAAATTTGAATAAAAAATTAAAACGCGTGAGTAACGGATAATTTAAATAATAACGTTCTAATGACATTGATCATGGCAGTGAGTAGGCGAATTGTTTAATTCTTTCCTTGGCATTTTGATGGGTTAAAATTGCCTGAATGACCTAATGGAACCGTGAATAAGAAATAATTATTAAGCGAAATATATAGTTGTAAGAAGTTAAATTGAAATAAAAATGACAAGTATGATAGGGTGTAATTCTTCGTTCAAATTAATTATCACAGTATCTCGCAGTCTCGGTCTTGAACCGAACTATAACAGCATTTAGACGAGTGCCTTGGGCACAGTTGCCAAGGATTTACCGGTTTTGCATATACCACATGTATATATTATATACATACATACATACACATCTTTATATTTCCTTATGCGTTTCCTTTTTTCTTCGTCCTTTTCTTATACATCCTTTTTATTTATTTTTTCTTTCTCTACTACTAGCGTCGCGACGTCGTTTATTATTATGTAGCCAGCCGAGCAATTAAAGTTAACGCCCTCATCCACTACGAGCTTAAATTCTACAAGAATTTAAGAACTTAATTGTCTGGCGCCGCATGCAAAATTCTACTAGGCAGGAGTCTGTATAAAAAAAATATAAAAAAATAGAATTGCATCCTTTAGGGCTGAACAACCGGTCGATTAATTCATTAAGGCGATATAAATGAAAATTAAAGAGATTTAGCATTTCCTCTAACTTTGTCATTACCCAAAAACAAATTCATTTAACATTTATTCATTAATTTATAAAATCATTTTAACGGTTCGAAATTTGATTATCAAATTTTCGCAAAGGTACTTTATCTACTCCTGCGTATTCATTTATCTCTGTATTCTCGTCTTGGTCAAAAGTATAAACCATTATTATCCTAAGGACAAAGAAATCGGTTTTGCCCTGGAGAGGAGATGAGTCACCAACGATATGATGCCTGGCACTTCGCCACAAAGTTCTACCACGTCTATTATAAGTTCCTTTGGGTTCGCAGTACCCAAAAGACCTTAACCCTGCTGTAGTATTAATGCGTAGATATATGTGACGAAACTAACTTTTTTCCTAAGAAAAAAATTTTCCACCTCAATATAAATATCGGATTTAAAAATATCTCAATTGTTTTTGAAACAGTTTCGGAGTCTCGTAACTCCAAATTCTCCGAAAGATTTAATTTTTTTGAATTATTATAAATTACTCCTGTGAATTTTCTAATCATAATCGTAGGGTGCAAGTTCGCCAATTGTTAGGTAAAGGTTCGAAGGGTCGTAGAGGTGAATCTATACGTAGGGTTCAAACACATGTAAATCTATGTATGGGGTAGGATCTATATATCGTTATATACCGTCGACACCCGCATAGAGTTAGTAATCGCGTGGTACACGACCTGGAACTCTGCACCCGTCCATCGTGACAAAGGATTAGCCAACAACCGTCCGTGCTGAAATCAAACTCCGTCTCTACGATCCTTGACGTAAACCGGGTCCTCTGTTCCAGTCTATTTCACCGGAAGTGGATCGCAAAAACTATACCTACCGTTACACCCTGTAGCATTTACATTTCCTCATTTTCTTATTTTTTTTTTTCATGCAATATCATCTATTCTCGTTATCAGAAAAAGAAAGAAAGAAAGAAAGAAAGAAAGATGGCTTTATTATTATCCATTACAATGTTGGACAAAGAGAGAGAAATAGAGAGAGAGAGAGATTGTTTCCCTATTTGAAAATAAAATTATTCTTCTCTCACACGTTCTGAAAATTATATTACCTTTGCTTGAGATAAAAATCTGAAACTTTATCACCCTATTCATATACTTATACTTATACTTATACTCACTTTGAGTATAGAAAAGAATAGCTGGTTGGTTGAGTTGTGGATAGATGGTAGAGAAACTAGACGAGAGAAATAGTGATACCTACCTACCTACTTCTACCTACTTCTACCTACTTCTACCTACCTACGTGGTAGATAAAATGAAGATAATACATAAGGACTTCAGGAAATCAGATACGGCAACGTTATTTCTCTGTGTATGAATAACCAAGAATAATTTAACGCCCGTGGTAAATTTATCTCTAAAAAAAGAAAGAAAAAAAAGAAAAAAAAAATCGAGAATTCTACCTACAGGTATATGGCGAGGATCTACATATATATACACGACTGATGAGTATACAGTGACTAATCCAGAAATAAAGGAAGCTGAAGATAATATACGCCTTTATGCCTCTATCTATAGCTGTATCGAGTTTTTCTTAATTTTCGAAAAAAAAAAAAAATCAAGTAAAATGAATTTTGAATTGAAAGTCTTGACTTTTTTTTTTTTTTTATTGTTGCGAAATTAAATTATTATATTATCTTTCAGATTCTTATATAAGATGTTTTAATAAAACATTATATTATTATTATTCCTGTTTCTTCAGAGTTTTCCAAGCGACCTCCAGAGTTGATCCGAAGAAGAGACTTTTACCTCAATTTTAATTTTTTATATTTTTTTTTTTATAGTTACACGTGAGAATTGAAGTAGTAGATATAAGAAAAGAGATTATGAGATTGAAAAATTGTGAAGTTCGCTTTAGAATCGAAACGAATTGTGCAGACGAGAGAGAGTGGTGGCATGGGGTCTATGCAGTTCACAATATGGCTTGATTTCAGCAATGCATGTGCAGTAGATCTATTGTCATAATAAAAGAAAAAATTCACAATGAACGACAATAGATTCGCGGTCCTAAACGCGAACCCCACAATGATCCAACATCTGTCAATTTTTTTTCTTTTACTTTTTTTTTTTTTTTTTTCTGTTAGGGAAATAAATAATATGATTTGAACCACCGAGATAAGGTATACGAATCTATATTATAGCTACAGAAAAAAAAAACAACAAAGATATTATTTTTTCGATTCTATAAATTGTGCAAAAAATGGTTTTTGCGTTTTTAACTAAAATCGATAAAATATTATTGTGGATTTTTCTTTTTTCTTCTTTTTTACTAACATGTATACCTAAGGCTCTTCTCTCACTGTTTCTTTCTCTCTCTCTCTAAACCCTCAGGACCACTTTGGCAAGTATAAAGGACAATTGATCCTCCTCCTCGACAATTTAACCACTTGGTTCTCGTACCCGTATATAGTATAGTATAGTATAGTACCAGTAGGTAGTAGTCGTCGACATTTGAGATCGCAAAGGGCTTAAACGGGCCTTTAAACGACGTCGACTTAGACTTCCGGTACAATTTCTCCCCCCCCTCCCCCCCAACCCCTCCCATTCTTCAATTCACCCTGACGAAATCCTACCACTTCGTTCTACTCATACCATAGAAAATTTTACCCCATAAACCCCTCCATCTCCTACTTACTTACTTACTCTCATTCTATACTCGACTAGTCGAAGATATTGTATTTGTAACACGTTCACACATAATATATAAGGATCAGGGGGTTAATGTATAGTACAGGACTTTCAAAACCCCCTTATACTATACTTTTACTTGCTATACGACTTACGAGGGGGTTACTACACTGAACGTCTAGGTAATGCTGTTTTATATCCTCAGATTTTCTCTACCTTTCCCACAGGATCAAATCAGCTGTGGCCAATTAGTTAGGTCGAGTATAGATAAAGAATCCTCTTTGCCTTATATGGCATAAAAAAAAAAACAATTTAAGACCTTATTAAGGGGCTAGAATATCCGCGAATTGTGAAAAAAACAAAAAAAATCATCCATCATACATCATTAAAAAATTAATTTACGGGTTCATTTCATTCAAATACAGATAAATTATTTATATTTTGTTAAGATGTAATTATAATTGTGATATTATACAGTGCGGTAACATCGCATGAGGATAGACCAGTTTTAATTAGATCAATATAGAAATCGCATTGTATATTTAATTGCTATTTATCGTTTAAATTAATACATCCGTTTAAAAGTTTAATCGTAAATAATTACGTCTATTGACTATAATAAATAATAAATAATAAATTATAAAAACGCAATGTTTTAGAAATTTGATCAATGAATATTATTTATCAACTGCCTTTCACCCGTCAATCATATATATCTCACAAGTGTCAATCCAACGTCAGATATATATATAAACTGACAGACAGAATTGTGGAAATAAAATATAGATTTTTCTCTTCCATTTTTCGTTTTTTGTGTTCCGAAACAAATTTTATACTCTTTCCATATATATGTATAATCGTCGTTGTAATTAATCTATAGTATATATTAGGGTGGTCCACTTTTGAACTTTTTTTTTTGATTTCGCGGGGCACCTCTGAATATTGTTCCAAATTATGTAGAAAAAATCTGTCTAAAACATGGATCTATTCGGAAAATATTTAGAGGTCGCTACCGGCAGCGAGGTTTTTCAAATTAGCATGGTATTTTTTCATTTTTGTTAAATTTTTTTTTTGTTTTTTAATTTTTTTTTTTTTTTTTCGCTCATAAGTCAATCATGAATGTTAGATCGAAAATGATTGTTGTTTTTTTCATTCCTCGGTAGCGACCTCTAAATATTTTCCGAATAGATCCATGTTTTAGACAGATTTTTTCTACATAATTTGGAACAATATTCAGAGGTGCCCCGCAAAATCAAAAAAAAAAGTTCAAAAGTGGACCACCCTAGTATATATATACTATATCCCATATTCTATAATTATATATATATATATGATAATTTTTTTTTTCTTCTTCTTCTTCTTCTTTTTCGTATATCCAGCTGGTAATGTCAGCTATAGCTGTGGATAACCGATTATCGTTCAGCTTTGTAAGTGAATGTTTAAGCTCTCCGAAGGGTTGGATTTTGATAAATTAACCCGATAATTACCGGCGTGGAGAGGAGGGAGAGATGGGGGATGAGTGTTTCTAACGCACACGTGGTTAGAGAATTAGGGTTGAAACGGAAGTGGAAGTGAAAGTGAAAGTGGTAGTGGAAGTGAGTCGATCAGTCTTTCGTGGTTCGCTGACTCTTGACTCGATCCAAACATCTTCCGGTTTCTGGGCTACCCTTTATCACACACACGCGTGCATGCATGCATATTTCGATTAACAGATTTGAGGGAAAAAATAAAAAAAATCCTCAATTTTTATATATATACTTAACGTTAGTTATTTAGTCGGTTTTTCACTTCGTGAAAAACTTAGATACGTAAAAGTTATCGGTATAGAGATAAGAGGCTGTAAGCTCTGCACAGTTTGGTCTGTTTTATGGTCAAGATATGCATATAGTATACGCTTTTTCTTCTATTCTATTCTTTTTTTTTTCTTTTTCTATATTTCAAACTTATGAGTTTAAACAGTGTGTCAGTGTGTTGTAAAAAAAAAAATCTCACGGTTTATAAAGAAATCAACACGTGTTCGGTATTGAATATACAAATTATAACAGCGATAAGAAGAAGAAGAAGAAGAAGAGCTATATGTACGTGTCAGACGTGGAGTATTTTTTTTTTTTAATTTTTTTATTAATATAAGATTAATCCGAGAATATATTCTAAATAAATAGTTAATAATTTTATCGCTATATTAATGTATAAAAAGTTGAATTTTACAATCGTGAACTAAAAAAATTGTCAAATAAATCAAAGAAATAATTATTATACTACACAATTCAGGAATTTTATTTATTTATTTGATCGATCGTCAGAGTATCTAGGTAATAATAATTAAAGCAGTGTATTTTTTTATTTTTTTTTAAATTTTTTTCACCGCTTATCTAGATTCTACTTAATTTTCTTTCTAGTATTTATCGTCTTTTAATTGACGTTTTAAATTAAAGTTAAATTGAGGTTGAAATACGGATTGAGAATACTCGATATACCTATAGGTGTATACGTATAATCACTATCTATTATAGACAATTGTGTAAAGAATTGTGAATGAGATAAATGGGATTCGAAATATAAGAGTTAATTTTCTACTCGTTTATATATAATCGTCAATTCCAACGGGATTAATTACTCCGATTGTCTCTCTCGACAATTAGGTATATTCATTATTATTCGCTGGAAATTATATATTTCCTCTCTTTCTCTCTCTTTTAGTATCAAAATTAAAGGCAAAAATTTTGCAAATCGTTATAATTTATTTTAGAAAACTGATTCACGTATATATATTCGGAGCTAAAAAAAAAAATTGCTACTCAATCAAAATCACCGTCAGTCTAATATTATACATATATACATATATATACATTAGGTAAAAGTATTTATGTATACGCTGTATTACGATTGAGACTAAAGCAAGCGAGACTCTGCACTGCAGGAATGTTGCCCGAAGTTCTCCTCGTCTACAGGATCTTATATGCGACGCCTCGCATACGAAACTTGAATCTTCGCGTACATATACCTACATACATACATGCATATATATATATACTGTTGAGAGTTCTCTCATATACAATTACAAATCGAAACCTATATGTATATATATATATTTATATACACGAAGAAGAGAGACAAGTTCTATCCTTCGTGACTGAATCTCTTCCTCGCTCACTCACTTACTCTCTTTACTTCCCTCTCGCGCATATTCGATATCTTATCCTGTTTTTTTTTGCTTTTTTTTTAATTTTTTTTGCTTTTTGTTGCTTTTTTTTTCTTTCTTTTATTCACGATATCTTAGTATCGTATCATATATACATAAATACTTGCATAAGTAGGTATACTATATCTATATCTAATATATCGTGGAATCTTCAACGATAAAGTATCTATATTTTATATTTTATACGTTTTATTCGATACGTAGAATTTATAGAAAAAGAATAGAAATTGAAAATCATGAGAATTTTAATTAAATCATTTTTAGATTTTTTGGGGAAAAACTTGTTAATATTTTTCCGATATTCAACGAAAGAAAAAAAAATTAATCTTCGTCCGCTTAAGATACTACATAATAATTATATAATACCTCTTCTTGTTCAAACGACGATATAACTTCATAATAAAATTGCTCAGCCATTGAAAGATCAATTTTTAATGACGTAGCATCGCTATCCTCTTCCTCATCAAAATCTTTCTTTGCAGCCTCTTCATTTATATCATCCGCACTGTAATCCTTTATCACTATACTCCTACGCGATAACATTTCGATTGCACTATTTTTCACCATCTCCATGACTGATGACTAATATTTTTATCACTTATAGATTATTAGTATTATTATTATTATTATTAATATTAATATTAATATTAAGTAACTTATCACAGTTGGTTTACTTTTGGTATCTAATTAGTAGTGTTTATCTATATATTGGTATATATAATTATACGTATATGATATATATGTATTTCGATAATTTGGAGCACGTTTTTTATTTATTTATTCATTTTTTTTTGAAATTTTTGAATTATTTCTGTTTTTCCTACCCTTGATATACGATCAACGATTCGTGATAAAAAAAAATTTCTATGTATATATGTATATAAAATTTTAATTGATTGTTTAATTTATTGAATATAATGATAATTACAATAAATGATTTGGAAACAGAAACATAAAAAAAAAAATAAAAAATAAATAATAAATAAATGAAAACGAATCAGAAGAAGAAGGAGGAAAATAAAAAAATTTTATTTAATCAAATTTGAATCGATAGGTGTAACTATATTTGAAAATATTAATTCTATGTGAAAATTTTTTTTTATATTAATAATACTATAACGAAATGTCAAACGACTATTAACGTGAACGACGAAGCTCATGTTAGCTGCACGCGCGATGACCCACGGGACGCGACTGACGCGACTGAATACGAAAAAAAAAAAAAAACCATAACATAAGGCTAGGTTGGTTCGTTGGTTCGTTGGTTGGTTGCTCGCTTGGTTGTCTCCACCAACTCTCTCGTTGACGTCTATACGAAGCCGGAGAGTGCAACGCCAGGGATATATAGTACATTGCGATAAGCCTTCGTATAAAGATTATGTACACCTTTATATACATATATATACATAGCTATAAGAAATCAAGAATCTACGATATACCGGAAAAGAATATCAATTTTATTACCCATCATCGCTTTTTTCTGACAAGTTTGAAAAAAGAAAAAAAAAAAATCAACTTTTGGAGTCAATTTTTGACAATAAGTTCGCGTTTCTTCTTCGTCTTTTTTCGTTAAATACAGAAACAAATTCATTCGTGATTCAATCGTTGTTAAAATTCCGCTGAATTCTGATCAATTCGATCAAATTTACCCCTCAAAAAAAAAAAAAAAAAAAAATAAAGAAAAAAACGTATGCTGTTAAAGCAGTGGTGTCGGTATAGCGATAAAATGGATTAAGAAGTCGTATGAGGGCTGTAGTGTGGCACCCTTCCAAGTATTTCATGTTTTTTTTTTTTTTTTTTGTTGTTCTTTCGTGGTTTTTCCCTTTTTTTTTTTTACTTTCTATATATAAAATCGATAGGTATATATATTATATGTATACTGATTTTCCTGCACAGCTGTAAATATATATTAAAGTAAAAAAAAAGAAAAAAGTTCCATATACCTAAGTCAAAGGTTTGACACACGTATTGGTAATAAAATTTGAGATTTGTGGTGGATAATTAAATGATTCAATAAACGTTTTTTAAAACTTTTCTTACAAACTATATATAAGTAGGTACATACTGCTTTTTATACTCTTTATACTTAATTCAAGTATGCGAAGAATGCTGTCATTGAAATTCCGCAATGTGACGAGATTGGTCCCGTGGGATTTAGTGTTGTGAAATTTAATGAATGAGTATTGTACAGAGAGACAAAGAATCGAATTTTTTTTTCAAAAAAAAAAAAAACGACATGCAAACATACATACATACACAGATTTCTCGAAAATCATTAATGAAAAATAGCTAATGTATTTAATTAAAATTCATACGATGATACAACGACGACAACGACGACGACGATGACGAAGACCAGAATTTCTCTTGGTAATATCTCTTTCCTCTATTATTATATATAGATACTTTACCCATATATACATGTACATAGTATGTATGTATCTATCCATATATCTGAGATGTCTCTTATGCTCAAGACATAAGCACACCCTTTGTCTCTCATCAAAATATCTTCGTCGCTATGGTACTAGTCGATATGTGTGTACCAAGAAATGTGCATAAAGGACTAAAACCATTCTACGTGTAGGTGTAAGGTGTGTGTATATATATATAATATACCAATAGCCACCATGTATGCACCCTCATTCTATACTCTGAATTCAGAGTTACCATGTATTTGCTGTTAGTGCAGTAGCAGTAGCAGCAGTAGCAGCAACAGGGAGTATTATAGCTGCACAAGCTTCTCCGAACAGTTGGGACCGAAATAAACCTTATAGTTCTAGTGAGCTGTTCAAAGATCTGAAAATTTCAAACCATTTCTTCAATAGCAGCTTTTTCCCTACGTTGGGGGAAAAAAAAAAAAAATCATAATTTTCTTTTTTATAATATATTATATCGATTGGAATGAAATTCGTTAAATTTTTCCCCATTAGTCATGTGTAATTAGTCAAGGTTTCAATTTCAACGATGATTAATTTCGCAACAGTTTGCAAATAATTGCGATTATTATTTATTATGTATATTATATTATATTATATTATTTATGTACTAAACTACCTATAGTACGTATGTAATACGTATTATAACATGATGAATAATAAAAAAAACAAAGTTTACGATTATTATTATTATTATTATTATTATTATTATGATGATGTAACAAATTGCGAAATAAAACTTGGAATATATGGGTCAAATGTTTCATCTTTCATACTCAACACTCTACTGCAGTATTAACTTGCTGCTTACAAGTTATGGATGAAAAACGTATAGTATAATATATATATATATATACTCGCAAACATATGATACAGTGATATTATTAAGTCAGGTTTATGTTTATCGAAATTTATAAGAAAATTTTATGTATTCATTAACTTTAATTAATTTTATATTATATCCTGACGTTTTTTTATTTTTTTTTTATTTTACTACATAGAAAAACGAAAGAAGTGTTGATTTTTTATTAATCTCTCTCTCCTCTCTCTCTGTCTTTCGATGAATGTTTTATTGAGGAAAAAGAAGTGTGAATAATAAAAAAAAAAAAAAAAAATAAAAACGAGGCAAAACTGGTTACATAAAGTGATACGAAATGACCTAGATTACGTTAACGAGATCATTGACACATCTTTTCTTAAGGATTCGTTATCTCGTTGATATATGTACCTAGAGTTACATCGTTGTGTTCGTTCGACTTATGTTATATAGCTATACGATCAAGTGTGATTGAAGATTCGAAGATTCGACGATTGAAGATTTTACAGCGTTTTTTTCTTTTCTTTTTCCCTTCTTTTTTTTAGAAATATAATTCAGATAGATGAAGTCACTGACACTTTACGTATGTATGTACATACCTCGTTACAGTGATCACCGTTTCATCGGTTAATCCATATATCTCATTAATCCCTGAGGTCTGGTGTAAGATTACTGCGATCGACATACTTATATACCTATGTATGCATGCGTATATAATATGTACAAATAAATGAATGAATGTATACTCTATATGATTATAACTATATAAAAAAAGACAAAAAATTAAAAATTCAGTGAATAGATAGATAGATGTATGGGAAATAGAGAAGACAGATCCCTAAACCCGATAGAATAATGGTGAAAATATATAATATAAAGTAAAGTAAAGAATGAGAAAAGAGTAACTCAAAAATCTTGCAGACATTCATCTGACATAAGTATAAAACTCGATGAATAACTCATGGTATAAACTCTAATGGAAAGCAGAAATAAACCATATCGTGAATCCGAAACTTTGCTCCAAACTTCTCATTCATAGTATATATATATATAATATATACTATACATTATATATATATGTATGCATGTATGTATGTATGTATGTATACCGTGATGTATATTATATTGAAGAACAACAACAACAACAAGAACAAGAAGAAGAACAACAAGTTTCAACGTTCGTCGATTAGCAATATGGCAACTATTTTGCTTATAACGAAATTTTGGCATTATAAAACTCGTGTGCTAATTAAAAATACGTATCAAAAATTAGCATTTTCTTAAGAGATATAAAATCAAATCTATATTATGTGGAATGATATATAATTATATATAGCTCGTTATTATTTCGCTAATAAAAATTTTTTTATTTTCAACTATGATAAAGGACTGAGTTTATTAGTCATTTTTAATATATAGACGCGAAAAGTAGGGAGAAGATACAACCAGACTCTTTGTATCGTTGATGAGAGACGCGGAATGAGTTTCTTATATCGTAAAAACTAAATGAGATATATCGTTGTGGTAGTAAACAGAAGAAGAAAAAAGAAGAAGAAGAAGAAGAAGTAAAATATTAATAATAATAATAATTAAACAGAAAGGGAAAACCTTGAGCATTTAATACCAAAGAAGGAAGTGTTAATCACGGTTTTATTATTTCGATATAATTTCATGCATTAATCTTATACCCTTTATCCCATCTATCGATCGATAAACATGTATAAAATAAAATGATCAATTTCAGGGGGAAAATACAACTTGAACGTTTTTTTTTTTTTTCAACAGGATATAGACTTGATGATCAAAATAATGGAACAGCTTTTCTAAGCTTTATAAAAAGAATTTTCTATTTCGTTAGATAGTTGGATTTTTCAACTAAACATCTTAATCCATGGATTTTAAAATTAAGGGATGATGTGAAAGAAAATAAAAAAATAATAGTAATTCATCACTCCTAGTATTAATAATGAATTTATTCATAAATAGGCAGTCGGTATGATAAGAGGCATACTAGGCACCCTTAGGTTTAAACTTTTAAAGCATATGGTATATGGGGGGGTTGAGGGTTGGAGTAAATCCTTTTGAGTATAAGAGAGGAAGGCTTTGCATCGACCGATTTAAAATCCTACCACGTCTGGTTGGCGGTCTACCCTTTTTTTTTTTCCCAAAGGAAAAAGAATCGAGTAACATTCATACGTGACACAGATCTGGTACTAAGAATTACTGGACTGTTACATAGGCGATTTCTAACGTCTAACGTCTTGATGATGATATAAATCGAGAATCAGTACGACGAATATATTTATCGAAATAAAAATATACATTATATATCTAATTATAATACATAGCTGTTTCAAATTCAACCTATATGTATAATATAAACATTTATAAATATCCAAGACCCGGAAGTCTGTGTTTTCTTTTACTGTCATAGAAAATTTTTGAGCCGTACATATTATAGCGTCAGTAAGAAAATTTTCGGGCTTATATTTACGATATGTAAAGATCGGAAAATATACGTTGTTATATCTTTCATAATGATTCAGACTTTCCATCATCGTTAATTAATAATTTTCGAAAAAATAATAATCTGACGTAATAATTCGTCAGTAATTTAACTATAAAAAATATATAAAAATTTCTATACAATTAGCTAAAATTCGAATAGCTAAGGGATGAAAATATACGCAGAGTCTGTGGGGTGAAATATTCGAGGCAATAACTGTATACTTGTGTATATATATATATATGTGTATCTCATTAACGTTTCACTCATCTAGAATAATTCATAACTCAACGTTGAAAGAGACACGTGACAGTACAATCAAAGACATTCCTATCTTTAAATATACAGCTCAGCAGCTCTGCATAGTATATACATAATAAAGCGAACGAACGATGTAAGAGCCTCGATCTCTTCTTCATATCCTCATGCAAGTTTCTCTCCTTCTCTCTCTCTACGAAAGACGCAGAATCTTGATAAGAAGATTTTTTACGTTTATTAAAATCGTTATAAAATTTATGAACAGCCAAAATTTATTTTGAAAAAATATTATCGGTGTTATATTTATGAGCTCAGGAGTTGCACACATGCAGCACGATGTGCATAATCTCACCTCAGCTATGACGTATATTCAGAATGACCTACTGTGTATATATATATACATTATAAAAATAATGTAAATTTAGCCAAACGCTTGCTATATATAGTTTAGAATGCCGATTTAACTTTATGAATTATTAATCATTTAAATTCCCAAGCGTCTTGATGAAAATATTAAGACTTTTTGTCTTTTATTATATGCAACGATTTTCACAATGGTATTTTCTAGGGTCTAATTAACCCCGATTTAGGTATATCAAATTATAGAAAATTTCACAAATTATCATTCAAACGACTTAATTAACAAAAAAAAAAATAAAAGATAATAATTGGACAAAGAAATGTTAGACGCTTAATGATGAAATAAAGGTAAATTTAACGGTCAGTTGAACTTGAGAGCGGAACAGGAGTGGAGACTAAATGCTTAAGTGACAACTTCCGGTCTAAGCTTTTATTTAAATTAGCTTATAAACTTTTTCCCACCGTAAATTAGCCGATAATTACGACGCGGCATGTGTTTATAACGAGTTAGCTACACTTTTTGTATGCATTTTGTTGAAAAAAAAAAAGAAGAAGAAAAAAATAAATCCAAATTCACGGCGACCTCCGACCTTCCGTAAATCCAAGCTTACATAAAGAAGGAAGAATTATTACAATTAATTAATTAGTTAGTTCACATCGCGTGTTTAAATAGACACATACTTTTATAATGAAACAAGAAAAAAGGCTGCTGTATAGCAGTTTAGTAAATCGTTTAATTTAGTTTTAGATGAATCCCGGGCTAATTGATATTTAAGAGCGTTGAAAAGATCGTTTCTTATAATTAATTAGCTTTCTTTCGAAGTAGGTATATACAGAGCGTGAAAAAAAGGAAAAAATTAAGGAAAATGTTTCATTAACCGCTCGCCTTTATGAATTTTTCCATAATTCAAATATTTATTAATTACGTGATTAATTAATAACTGTAATGAAAAATCGCGTGTATCTACAGAGTCTCGATGTATTAATACACCATCGGCTATGACATAATATCGTGTACATATATAACCGCATGTACATATCTCTATAGTAATGAGGAATTTATCCAGTAATTAACCAATTAGTTGCGCCAGCTAATTGATTGATTAAGAACCCGTTCATTTCGATTCTATATTATGATATGGATTACGTCTGACTATCTTCAACTGTTGAAATATCGACGTCAAAATCTGACAACGTGCTGAAATTTCATCTCGATTTTATTTTTATTTTTATCGTTAGTAATTTTAATCATTCCATTTTTTTTTTTTCTTCTTAGGAATGATTGAATTAATAATGAAATAAATTATTACACTACTTGGGTAAAAAGGTCGGATTATATGGGATAATTATACTGCGGTTATATTTAATCATTCAAAAGTTTAATGTTTAAGTTAAAGTTTAAGTTTTGCGGCAATCTGTGAGCTTATTCCATATGCATTCATCTGGTTTTAGCTGGTTTTCCAACCATTTCGCATAGGCACCAGCATCCCATAGTCGAGTACTGAGTACATATATTCCCTGATTGGGCTAGCCAGCTCAAACTTTGTCTATTTTGCATACCTAACTAGACTCTCGGTCTATAGAACACAGTTTCGGACTGCCAGAGCTGGCTTTACTTAATTCTACTTTCTCAGATACAAGTAAATTTCAATTCAAATTCATTTTACAAATAGATAAATTCGTAGAAAGCTTAAAAGAAAAAAAAGAAGAAATTTCTATCTTAAACGATATCCAAAATTTGGACTCTATTTTTTATTTTTATTTTTTTTACATCTTCTAGCGGTTGAGTTTATTTATAAACGATTTTCCCATGGCCTTTATGTGTATTTCGAGTCTTCGTATAGTTAGAAGTCGGTTTTTTTTTTCGATCTCCTACTCTGCTTCCGGTCAATAAAAAGGTTTTAGTCCTTTTTTCCATACATTAAGCCTCGGATGCCGGCGAGACAGACAAAGGCAGAAATGTAATTGGAAGATCACCCTCCGTGTAAAAATAAACTTTTATGATCGTTAGGAAAGTAGAGTGTAATCATTGCCTCGAAGTTAACACAACATTCAGACTACATCGTGGCGCCGAATAAGTGTGAAATGAAAATAGATGGAAAAATTTTTAATCGAGGTAAAAAAAGAAATACAAAAAAAAAAAAAAAATTCTCCCTCTCAATTTTAATACCGGGCTGCCTGTATTATTCACAATACATCGTGCCGTTAGAAAATGAATAGACAAATAAAAAAAAAATAAAAAACAGAAACATCCGGTGATCAATTTTACAAATTTGTATAAAATTCTATAATCGTTGTTACCAAATCAGTTTAATTTTATTATTCGTTACCCGTAACCGAACGAGTCAGTCAAAATGTGTAGAAAAATTATACTAAGAGTTTTTTTTTTGGGAAAAGTATAATTTTTTATTGAATCAATTTTTCGGCGATATTCTGCTTCGTTTAATTTCATATTTTTTTCTGTTTCATTGGGTGATTGAAGATTCCAGCCTTTAGATCCTCGAGTTTAATTTCTGACACTCTAACTAATTTTTCTATACGAAAGAAAATTGTTGCAATTTTATCTAACGTATTACCGTTAGACTAAGGTGAGATTCTTCATATTCTTTGATAAGTTGGAATTGAGAGAGAGCTAAATCTGAAGTTGAGTGAGGAGAGGAGCAAAGAACAATTGTCTGACGATCAAGATCGTAGTTCCGCGATATATATCCCGATGAAATCTTTCTTCTCCGCTATTTCTAGATTGCGGTACAACAAAATACCTCGGGCTATTTTGTCCTAGATATGATCTCCCGTTTATAAATGTTGTATATAGTATAAGAGCCATTTCCTACTTTCTACAAAAAACAAAAATATTTCAAAAATTTCAAAAACGCTTTAATAAAAGCTCCTCGATATTCATTTCCTTCTTTTTCAACGTAATTAAAATTTCGCTGATTATTTTCGGAGCGATTTCATGTAGGAAGGTTTTTTTTTTTTTTTTATTTTAATTTTTCTTCTATTTTTAAGGTATAAAAATCAAAAATCGTCGGATTTTTGTGTCTGCTTTTACTCCATCATCTTATGTTATTTCTAGTAGATTGATACAGCGAAGACGAAAGATAGAGAGAATACAGGGAGCGTGGGGAGGGACGGGGTGGGTTAAAAGCCTTTAAAATTACTGCTGAGACGGTGTTTCGAAGTGTGGATCATGTATATGTACACATGTACCTCGGCAGGGTTCAAACAAAGTGTTATAAATATTTAAAACAACTTTTGAGATTCGCGCCCGAAGCTTGAAGCTTGAATCTTGAAGCTTGAAGCTTGAAGCCCGAAGCTCTAAGGCCTGGCTTCTCAAGTGTTTACTCTGTCTTGTTCCTCCATCTATTTTCTTTCTCGACTTGGTTCGTCGTCCGATTCTCTCTTCTCTTTCCAAAATTGCAAAGATTTTATTTTTCTACTTCAACGTTGTGAATATTTATGTATATATATTTCCGCGATATGAGAACGAACGTATACCATATTCATCTTTCACCAAGATTCAAATTTTTCAAAAGAAGAGACCGCACATAAATAAAAGAGAAGAAGTTTTTTGTTTCTTTTCGCAAATGTGAAATATCCTACCTCCTCGCTATTTTTTTTTTTTTTTTCTTTTATTTTTCTTTCTCTCACTGTACTTCCTTTTTATACTTTTCGATGAAATGCTGCATCGCTTTTTCTTGTCTCTTGTCTTTGCCTCTGGCATGCCCTAAGCTTCGACAAAGTCGTTTTCGTAAATGGAACTAGGCAATGGCAATAAAGAGAATTGTTCCAGAAATACATATAGTTAGAACGATGCGATACGATGTGATGCGATACGATGGTCAGAGTCTATTACCTATTTCGCATCGCGTTTCGAGATAAATATTTTGCGAAATTATACCCAAAAAGACGATGTAAATCCAGATCTAACGATAGATCGACAAATTTAATATCTAATTGAATAAAAATGAAATAAAAAAAAAAAAGAAATCCGTTCGAAATCGTTTGCATTTTGGATCAGATATAACGGTGTTTGAAATCCGTTATACGTTCGAAACTAGATATCATGCAATTTTCGTTGGGAAGAGTTTGTTTTGTTTGAAAAAAAAAAAATCATATCTGTGGATATGTTTGCGGTTGAATGATTTTTTTTCTTTTTTTCCATAAAAAATATAATCTAATATATATATTATAATAATAAAATATTAATAAAACTCACGTTTGTAGTATCGTCGAGTTTTCGTTTCCAAGCATCGCTTCTTTCTATAAGTGCGTTCCATTGTTCAGATAATTTGTTAACTTCTCTTCGAATACTTCTTGTCAATTCACGTGCTTGTTCTTCGACACTTCTATAACCCCTGGAATCACCGTCCAATTCTCTGCCAGCTATAAAATAAGAGAAGAGAAAAAATAAAGAAAAAATATAAATGTACTGTATATAAAATTGCAAAACGTGTTCATTTCATTACAGTCGATATTCACGTCGACACAGATTTACGCTGATTACTAAATGCTGAAAACTGTGATTCGAGTGTACCAGTACCACCCACACTGAAAGAAAGGTTTACTTGATTCAAGAGACCAAGAAGGAAGACCGAAATTTCCTGAGGTCAAGTCAAAAATTTTCTCAAACCAAGAAAATGTTCCTCATTTTCTTGACTCGAGAAAATTTTTGACTTGATCTCAGAAAATTTCGGTCTTCCTTATTAGACCGCAAAATTATCTTGAATCAAGAATAATTTTCTTGGCTCAAGTTATCCTTTTTTTCTGTGCAGATGAGGTGTATCGAAAAAAAATATGCATCTGGTTTTCATTAAGCTAATGAAACTGGCTTTTGCACGTTTGTATTAAATACCAGCAAGTTAATCGCATATGCGTGGGTGGGATATAGGAGGAAAGGGGGGTAGCTGCAGGGATTCTCGTAAATCGAATATCGGCGGATGAACCGGTTCATTTTTGCGGGAAAAAACCGCATTTGCGATAGCTATACCTAACTATCATCTACCTACCTACATGAGATACAGTATATATATATACCATACCGGAGATATCGGAGTATGAGAATTGAGGGGTAGGTGTGGCGAAGCGCATAGCTACGCGGTGTTCGCACAGTGTTCATAAATCAACATAACATAAAGCAGATAGCATACAAGAGAGCGAGAGAAGAGAGAAGAGAGAAGAGTTGTGTTTGTATGCGTAGGTGGAATAGAGAGGAATATGGTAAAACGTTATCGATGCTAAACACGAACAGGGGAAAAAGCACAAGTTTCTATGGTTCCGATACCATCCCTTGATTCATGAGACAATTAATTTTCAAACGATAATGGATCGGCATGGACAACACGTCACTTTGACATAATCAACTGCGATACATACATACATGTATACTATATTCATCGGATTGTTTCCTGGCGGAAAGATTTACTTTAGTTTTTTTTTTTTCAATAGAAACTAGTAATAGAAAGAAAGGAATAAGAAAAAAAGGGTTGTGTTATACGAATTCGTTTGAAAGGATTAAAAATTTTCAGAAACGTTCAAATTTAGTATATAGGTAGATTAAAATTCCAAAAAGTCGGTATGCAAACAGCTCAAAGACCATCGAAGGCTAAAAAAATCCAAAAATTTTAGTTCATTTCGCAGGATGTTGAGACAAAAAATAGTTTATTCTGATCAAGAGCTTCTTCATGGAAAAACCATTTTATCCACTTCAATTGATAGCTTGTCAAAGAACGAATTTTGGTTTGAATTTTTGATTATTATTTTTTCCTTACATCCTATGTGTAATTTTTTGCTGAAAAAAAATGTTCTCTTTCTTTGTCAACGTATATTATTCAAGTAAGATGTTTCATATGAAAATATACTATGATGTAGAGGTAGTTACATACGTACATAGGTACAAAGCGTTGTTACAGTTTGACTGTAAGTTGTAACCTACCCTTATATAGCTGCTTGGTTTGCGGCTTAGTTTCGTTGGATTGTTACGTTATACATATATATATTATATATATATACATAGATGTACATAGTAAGTTATATCTTGTATTATATTACGGTAGTCCTTAGATTATATCTAGTCAAGAATTAATTAAAGCAAGTATTTTTTCTAGAGGGGTTGATATTTAACAGATTTATTATCATTTCGTAAAAACAACTAGAAACTAGAATTATACCTAGTAGTTGAATTTTTTTGGCTATTTTACTGAAAATAGTTACGTTTTTTAAAAAGTGTGAGAAAATATCCAATTTGCTATTGCATTGTACTTTCTATAACAAGTTTTATATAGTATATTTCTATAGTGCATTTTTCTCCCGCTTTCTCTAAGTATAGGTATATATATATAATATATATATATATATAAAAGATTGGAAAAGCATTTCGTTCCGTACGTGCTTTACAAGCAGAATTGAAACTGTTGAATAGATGGTTCAGCGATGTTCGTGCACACTCTCTTTCATACACGATTCAAGAATTCGAATACTTTTACTTTCTTTGAATGAAATCGCGTTCCGCAAGCTTTTTGTTTTTTGTTGAAGTTTAAAAATCGGTGCTATTGTTGTCGTTTTGAGTTTTTTTTTCTTTTCTTTTCTTTCTCATTTGTCTTTTTTTGTCTATAACGGATATAGGAGATTTTATTATCCGTAGAAAAAATATCAAAAAATAAAAAAAAATACAAGGAATTCTCTTAAAAGTAGCGATATATTTTATATTTTACATTATCGTAGCCAGCTGCTGTGTACGTAGCTTCGAATTTAAATTCAAAATAGTTACTGCAGCCCACGGTGATCGGCTACGTGATCGTATTCAAGTCATGCAAGTTGCTTCAACACAGGCGTATAGATCGTAACAAACGCAGATGTGGCAAGCAACTTGAAGCACTATCGTGTACGATGGGCTGCATAACGTACGGCGTTTTTTTTCTTTCTTTCTTTTTTTAATATTCTTTATATTTACGAGAAACGACGATACGCTGGTGTTACAGTCATTCAACCGTTGTATTCATTATTCCATATTTCAACAAAATTTTGCTCCAACGGAATTGATTCTATAATATCTCGAAAAAAAAAAAAAAAAATTCTTTTTCCTCATATCTAAAGAAAGATTCGCAGAAATGACGAAAGAACGAAAAGAGAAAAATGAAAAAAAAAAATAAAACATTGTTATTTCGTAAAAAAAAACAACGTAAATTTATCGGAGAAAAATTTCACCTGAAACCTCGTTTTTTTTTTTCTTCTTTCTTCTTTTTTTCAATATAAGGTTCTTCGGAATTTAATATCAGCAGAGACAGCGGTTCGTCATATTGGAAACTGACGTTGTATAAAAAGTGAGAATATATCCCTACTGTATACTATGCGCTGAGCACAGGAATATATTCTTTTCTATCTTTCGTTTTCGTAATTTGATATAATATTATTAAGATATTTTAAACCGTGAATTTCTATTCAGAAAAACGATCGAGAGGGATGCAAGTAGTTTCAGGGTTTGATCAAAGTCACGCTAATCATCTAATTGCAGGGTTTAATTAACAGGATTAATATTGGTGGAAAATATCCCTTGGGAACTCAATGTCTTTAAGATTTGAATTTCAAACATCTTACATTAAATAATCGACAGATAACGCGCGTATATAATTTATCAAATAATAGAAAATCACCGATATATGATAATTGTCTCGATTTCTATAATATAGAAACAATTAATTATCTGATATTATATAATTATGGCGAAATAAGTTAATTAGAAAATCACTCGACTTCTATTACAAATGAATTTCTATGTCTTGGACCGACTAAGACGATGGCATTAGTAAAATAAAAAAAAAAAAAAAAGAACAATCTGGCTAAATTTTGAGAGAAAACGTTGATTAGTTCCTTGACTGAATGACGCGTTAAATCCTTGCTGGTATTTAATTAAGGTGAAAAATTATGGGTAAGTAAAAAGAAAGGTTTGATAATCCCCCAAGTACTTGAGCGTAACTAATGGTCCGGCTGTTTAAAAAAAAAAAAAAGAAAAAAAGAAAGAAAGAAAAAGAAAAAAAAACACCATTTTTGTAAACCTTTCTTTGACCCGGGTAGGCTGAAATGAACCGAATGCCAAGTACCTACTTTTCTTTTCTCATAGGTAGTTAATGTACCCATAAGCTCTGTGGAGTTTCCTCTTTTCGAGGAAACGTGTATAATTTCAAAATTAATAGATCGAAATGAATTGATGAAGTATGAAAAAAAAATGATGTTTTTTATTTTTATTTTTAATTTATTTTTGTTCGGTTTTTTTTTTTTACTCACCCTCTGAATCTGATGTGTCGGAAAGAGGAGGTTCATTTGCAATGTATTGACGTCCACTTAATAAATTGCTTTCAACAACTGGTCGTTTGTCTTCTAATTGTCTTCTGAATCCACGATGATCATCCTGTAATGATATGAGAAGATATTATTTGATGATAAAACTAGGTAAAAATATTAGGGATGAAAGGGAACAAAAAAAAAACAAAAAAAAAAAAATAAGAGGAGGAAGAAGAAGAAGAAGACCTAAATATTATATGAATACAATTTTTCTAGGGGGTTGAGAACCTCGGGGTAAGTGAGCACTGTATAATTCAGGATTACCACGCGAGGACGTGCGCGTTCGTAATTAAACTTAGAAGAGCACCGGAGCAAGAAAAATGTCGAGATGGAAAGCTCGAGAGGTAAAAGTACTTTGACGATATTATAGTAGTATGTATGTATGTATGTATGTATGTATGTATCTATGTACAACGTAGCAGGTAAAAACGTGATGAAAAAAAAAAAAAAAAATAAAAAAAAAGAAGATTACCGCCATTTTTAACCCGTTGCAGCATCACCATCGCGACTAGGTTTCACCCTGATGCACCTGGTGGAATGTTAAGAAATAATTTTCTCTATAGAGCGATATCTGTGGATGTGAATATACACACTGGCGGGATCTACCCACCCCTAAATTCTTTCAAAGGTTTATATATTCAAACTCAAAAAAAAAAATTAAAATAAAAAAAAAAAAAAATGTCACGATTCTTTACGAGATTGCAGATTTTTCACATCTATTTATCTTTACCGAGCTTAGAGAGTTGCAGATGAACACATTTTCCACAAACCCTTATATCAGTCATATACGTACATACATGTCTAAGAAATCTTTGTTAAATCGCAGAAACATTAAATAAAGTAAAGTATAAAAGAGGGTGAAAAATATAGAGAAGATGTGTTTTAAATCTTGGCTGACGGTTGAAGCCACGAATCAATTCCGTTCAACCGTACCCTAGGGATCACCGTCCCTGTTCTTCCTTCTTTCTTTCTTTCTTTCTTTCTTCTTTCTTTATTTTTCGTTCTTCGTTCTTACCGAGTTCTAGAATATCTTCGAGTATACGAGTACTACCTACTGTAAGAGTTGCGAAAAGAAAAACGAGATATTTCACGGCAACTTCTAACCACGATAACCCCCCAGGCTTCAAATAATACTGGTTTACAATAATGACGTAAGGAAGTACTAGGGGATGGTTTAAGTGCACGGGTACCATCGGGGGTAAAATTTACCCGCAGGTGGTTCTGGCTTAGGGTTTTCGTAAGTGCGCGTTAGGCGTCTTTGAAGCACAACACTTTACTCGATCAAGAATGGCTTGTAGCTTTTATTCCATCCCTTATACGCTTTCCTTCATATATATATACAATATACATACACCTTTGCATTTTTCATATAACGATTTTCGCACTTTATTCGCATTTCTTTCTTTTTTTCTTCATCAAATTCAAAGAAACTTCTTCCGTTTTCAGAATTTCTCACACCTACGTTCGAAACTCTGACCATATCACACAAGACATTCTATTTTCACTATGTGAAAAACATCAATCGACAAGTTTATGAACGAAAAATAAATTTCCCTTCTTTATTTTTCTCTCAATTTTCTACATTGATTTTTTTTTACTTAATTAACAAACGTCTTTAAGGATTGGAAACATCATGTAAAGTATGAAAAAAAAATGAATCTAGCTGATAAAGGGTGGTTTATTATAATGGTATATAATATATTATTAATAAAGCTCTACGGTGTTTAAACGGTAAAACAATGAGCACCTGGGTACCCCACCATGCTAAATGGTGTAAGTATATTTTATTGTAGATTACAAGGGATCTTTGCGCAAACAAATTCCACTGGGGGTTAGAAAGAGGGAGTTAGGGGATGTGATAAATTAACGTTGGCTAGTTACTACCGGTTTTAATATATATAATATACATATATACATTATTTGAAATAAATTGTCTAATTAACCTTTGAGAAACTCAATACAGAATGGATTTATCATATTGGGATAACTTTACCTACCCTTATCCCGATGATGTATATCAAAACCTCCCTTTCATCCTTTCACCCTCTCACCCTCTCACCCTAAATCTGAATCTATCCTCTTTAACAAATGGATCAATATTTCAATACACAACATGTATGTATGCCTCTCAATTCTAATCTGTCATACGATTGTTATGCGAAATTTCCAACACACACACAACGTTATACCACCCCATAGGTTCCTTGTCTCCAAACACCCTGTACACCCTGTACACCTTAATACCTACACCTAACAACGTTGACCTGTTACCTTACCAATTACATGCCATCGGCTCAATGTCCTTATCTGTTTGCCACACTCAGGGAAGCTATTGTGATTATACTAAACGTGAACAATGTGGTGACAGCCGGTTCAATAAATCGATGATCAAAATCTATGGTTCCCTTTCGAGAAACAAATTTGAAAAAAAAAACCAAAAAAAAAAAAACTGTACAGGTTTTGGTTCGAGTGTCCAAATTGAATAAAAAATAGAAAGAAAAAGAACGTTTCAAGTCTTGAAGATTGGAAAATCGGTAGTCCTTTTTGATGTGTAAATTTGAATTCTAGTACTTATAGCCAATTACCGGAAGGAGTTACTAAGAGCGTTTTGCATGTTATGCATCGATAGATGGTTCGCTTTATGGTATCGAAGCGCAAGCGCATTAATTAGGTTCCTCTGGTCCAGGGGACAACGATCCTCGACGTTATGACCGAGATGGTAACTCAATATTGGAGGCTTGAACGTCCGGTTCGAAGGGTACTGAGCACCTAGTTACTGTTTAGTTACCCGTATAATTGTCCGCACCTCATGGTACCGAGTTTCCTGCTGATGCACTATACCACATATATATATGGCTAAGTTATATACACATAAGTATATTCTGGTATATAGAAAAAAAGTGAAGAAAAAATAAAAAAAAAGGGAATGAGAAGAAATAAAAAAAAATAAAAAAAAAATTGCTGACCGTCGTGTCATTTGTTGAACGATTCTTTCTCGCGTCGTTATCGTTGGCTACATGGAAGGATTCGACACGATTCGAGTTAAAGGTGATGGATTGAGGGTGAAAATCGTTCCGGTAGAAATGTGATTTTTCCTTTTTTTATTCCCTTTTTTTTTTCATTTTATTTTATTTTTGAAAGAACAAACCTGCTGTTTCTGCAAGGCTGCTATATCCCCGCAAACTGGACCAAGTCCTGTCAATTCGGTGTCTTTTCTTATTACCCATTCGATCAATTCTCGAAGTGATAATAGCAACGCGTTCCAATGTTCCGTATTGCTTTCCAATCGATTTCTGAAACAAGATTGATAATTTTCTTATTTTTATTTATAAAATAACTATCAGCATGTATATATGGGGATGTAAAAACTGTAAAATTTCTTTAAGAAAGTATAATATGTCATTTCTATTAGGGTATAACATATAGGAATTTTGATTTTTTCATTCATCATCATCGTCATCGAAGTTTCAACAATTTTTGTCGCGAAATAAAAGTTGGAAAAGAAAATGAAAACACCATATTCGTATAGTGAATTCTTGTTCTAGTATAACATTTTCTAGCGTCGAGATGTATATAATATATATATAGTTATATGGGTATATGGGTAGCTACTAGATTTATATTCAAGTATTGTGTTGCGGGTGGTTGTGGGATATTCCATATCCTGTATACAGGTATGATACTCATATCGGTGATAAACACGCCGCGTTGTACTGAGATGAAAACTTGCGAGTTGGATATAGTAGATAGATAGCTATTTTTCTTTATTTTTCAACATTTCTAAAAGTATATTTTCCTCCGTTAACTTCAACTACCACGTTGCTTCAACATTTTCTCACTTACAGCTTGAAAAAAAATATTTCAAAAATACTGTCATCCACGTACTACATTTGGATTATAATATGAATGCTTATTCTTCTTCATAAAAGTCTCATCAGTTTACCTTTTTATTTAACAATATAAAAAAAAAATACAAGAAAACTCTAGGTGATCAAAAATCAGAATCCTGCAAGCACTTATTTTTTCTTTTTCTTTTTCCTTTTTCTTATCATCCACGTTCGGAAAGATGAAAGAAAATTTGCAATATTCTACTCTACGCAGCAAATTTTCTTTTTTTTTCGTTCCTTTTTCCTTTTTTTATTTTTGTCGACGGTGGACACAGTTGATGTTGATGAAAGGGACGAGTGTCGTCTTTGTGACTTCAAACGGTTCTTTTTTTATCGTTACAGTCAGAAAACCAATACGTACAGGTATACCTGTTTTATATTATGTACATCGGTGTCGTTGTATTCGGTATAAACCAGCTGCGTTTAAAAACGTATCAGTGATAACAAAAAGAAAGAAAAAGAAAAAGGACGAAAAAAATAAAAAAAAATCTTTACAGCCGTCTGATTTTCAGACGAGAGAATGAAGATGAGGAAACTTTTTGATTATAACAAAGAGTCGTTTACGACTGGCTAGAGATTAAGGATAATTAAAATACCTACTCCTGTCTGAATCGCATGCCAAAGTAGACAAAGTGAATATGCCCCGAACGACTACGTACCTATCTGATACTATGCCCACTATTTTTCCCTTTTACTAGGATTACGTACTCATACATCTAAACCAGGGCTTATTGGATTCCGAATTCAAGAATTATGGGTTCTAAATCCTCGCAAAAATAGTTTTGAACAAATTTTCGCTCATTCCTTTGCCTAGCTTTATGTGTAAAAAATCCTTATGCCCCACTTTTTGTTCTTATTCTCTTGTGTCCGAGAAAAAAAAATAAAAAAAATAAAAATTCAGATACTAAAAAGACGGAGGAACGAAAAAGCGTTTGTGATGTTTCAAAAAAATTATAATATAATAATCAACGATCTATCATTGAATTGTATTGATATTAGAAGAGCCGAATTGCTAATCTGATAATCTACATAAGGTATGATAAGAGATGAGAAAATTGTATATGGATTATAGCTTATACTGCAAATTTCATAGTGTGGGAAATTCAAATTTCCATACAATTTAACACGACTATTTCAATTTCAATTTAAACAAAAACCGGGCACAAAGTTGAGTTAAATTATCCAAACTTACCCCGTAAACAATGAGACTATTAGTGGTCACCTACGGTATAACGTACAGCCAAAGTCCGTCTTAACTACCAGCTAGGAATACGAACTCGTGTGGTTTACTAATGGTCATTTGATTTTCCTTATCGTTTAGACGATTTAGACTAATGGAATTTTCATATATCTATATACACGTTATATGCAGCGATTGCAGGAGAATTATATCGGTCCAAATTTCTATGATAAGAATAAAAGACACGAGATAATAGTACTTTTCGATACTAGGGCGAAAATATTGATTCTCGCACGAGGGTGAAATTTTTCAATATGACGATTACACGAGTCAAGAATCATATTTCATACTAGTATCGGACTTAGTTTTTCTTTAACGCAAGGTTGAATTTTTATTGACTGCGAAAAAAATCGAACTTTACGCACAGCGTGTTGAAAATTGTTTTTTTGTTTTTCTTTCTCGAAACGAGAAGCAGCTGTAACCACCAGTGACCCAGTATCCAAACTTGTGGAGACCGTGATGACTACAATTCGGTCTCTTTTGTTCAACCAAAAAAACTCATTTTCTCTGGTACACCTAGTCTGACGACTGACGCTTTGAATCCATGTCATATTTCGCATCCGCGTCTCTCCTACATCGGTCCTAAACTTTTGTCCCATAAGGTAACACACCACGTTACGAATCTCTGAGTACGAGCCTCTAGCGCTAGCCTCTATCTCTCTGCTCTCTACTCTCTGCTCTCTGGAGGACCCCCTGATGCCAGTCAGCTTTTGCTACCGGAAATTAGAAATTCCTACAGTAGGATCATGCGACGAGGAGTAACGGAGATCCGTTAAAGAGAAATTCTACCCTGCTTTATCCCTTTACCGAAAACGTAACGCGTGTGATATGTAGCGGATTTTGAACGGGTAAAAAAAAAAATATCAAAAAAATCTTCACTAAAGTCAAAATACAGCCTTGCACCAGCTCAGCTCGCGATTGTCTCATATCTGGGTTAACGAGCCAGGCTGCAGAACGAGAATGTAAATAAAAATGAAAAAAAAAAAGAAAAAGGCGGAATATATCTATCTAGGAATCGGAAATTGTGCAGGAAAATTACTCGAACGATTGACGGACGCTTTACTTACAGATAATAGTCAGTTTTGATAGAATATATTCGCATATATATGTATAACATTTTCTAAAACCACTATATAGAAAATTTCAAGAACAGACTCTTCTTTCCTCGATGTATAATTAATAGGGGATGAAAATATCGAAGCTTTTTCAATCTGTGCTTCGTTATTTTCAACTTAGTTTGAATCTTCGATTTTTTATTCTTTGTATTTCGTGTACATAAACCGGACTGTTTTATATTTATTTAATTAATCCGGGGCGGGGGGTAGTTTTTTTTTTTTTTTTCTTTTTATGGCAAAATGTATAATAATTCAGTACAGCGTATGGAGGAAGTGATTTAAGTTTCTGGGTATATGGCTATTGGCACTTATTCAAGGTTTTTGAATCTATAATACAGAAATAGATTTCTATAACGTTACGAATGAAGAAAAGAAAAATTGACAATAAAAGGGCCCGGTATTTAAATAAACTGTGTAATTAATTGGATTTGGAATTACTATTTTTTTTTTCTTATATCTCTTTTGAGGATAAAAAAAAAAAAAAAATTCGCAACCATTTCGCCGGATCAATTATTCCTCCTAATTTGTGCTTGTCGTTAATTACTGCATAGTTATTAGGGGCATGATGGTCGTCGGTGTTCTAGGGTAGGAAATTCGGCGTATTAACCAACGTAGGGATCGTTTTCGCGTGATTAAACGTTACGATAAGCCATTTTCGTGACAGAATTCGAATAGTCAGAGTCTAGAATCTAGATCGCCAGGTACCAGATGTTCACACCTTTGTCCTACCTACTATATAGGTATAAGCGGATATTAAAGTAAATCATTCAACCCACGTGTACGTTAATAGTTTAACCACCACCACCACCACCACCCCCGAACTCCCTAAATTGATATACCTTCATTTATAACCCCCCGACACCGAAACTCATAAAGGATCTCACTTATTTATGACACAGATTATTTTACTCTGGGTTTCATTTTTCACTACCTTATTTTATTTCTTTTTTCTTCTTCCTTTTTTGTATTTTATTTTTAATTTTTTTTACGTATAACGTTAGAGTTACAAAGCTCACGTGTGTTGGAGTTCATTTCCGTCTTTATTATGCAAGTAAAAAACAAAAAAATTCATTGTCTAATCAAATTTGGTAAATATTTCGTTGGATTTTTACTTCTTGTAGGCACCGCTGCTGAGCTCTAGTATGTGTATGTATGTATGTGAGAGTACGTGTGTGAATGTAAGTGTGCGACTGGTCAAGACAGTCCGGTAAATAGATCATAAGTAGTTCGGCGTTAGCCTCAGAAGACGCGAGTCACAAATAAACAATGTGATCTAAAACCGTTGCCGTTAATTTGAAACCGAAACCCTTCTCCCCAGAATCCTCATCCTGACAAATCAACCGTGAGACAAATAAAATAACCCCTCTCACAGATTCAGAAGTGGGATCTGTACCGACAGACCCTTAAAAAAAAAAAAAAAGAAGATAAAACAGTATTCCATCAAGAGTGAACACGAAGAAGTGTGGATTGTGCGAGAATTCCCTGGGGCCGTTAGGAAAGTACGGCGGAATTGCTCGACGGTTTGAATTGAGAACAAGACAAGAAAAAAAATAAAATAAAAAAAAAAATAAATAAAAATAAAAAAAATGACTGAGTGGCAAGAATTAGTTAAAACACATCGCGCGGAAATGCAAGACTTGGTGAATCATCATAGCGCGGAGACCCAAGGCATTTTGGAGGCGCACCGTAAAGAACAAAGTCGATATTATCAGGCCCTCGATACAACCATGGCTCAATTATCCCAAATGATGCGATTGTTAACGGAAAGAGACGCTGAAATTAGCCGTTTGCGAGAAGAAAACATGGCAGCCATTCAAAATAGAGATGCAAACAACGACAATAACAGCGGGGCCGGCGCACAAGCTCAGGGACTCCCCGCTACGAAAATACCGTATTATGAAATCGCGTCACAAATACCTGTGTTTGATAACAAAGAGAATTCTCCCTTGACTGTAGAGATGTGGCTTAGACGAATAGATGATTTAACGACTATATATCAATTAAATGACGAAGTTATAAAAGTTCTCGCTTCTAACAAATTTGCCGATGGCGTAAAAAAGTGGTATGAGGCGCAGGAAGACTCATGCCGATTGACCTGGAGCGACCTGAAAAGAAAACTCCTCGAAATGTTTGGAAACAGCGAGGATATATCCCGACTCATGGAAAGGCTAAGGGCTAGGAGATGGAAGCGTAGCGAACGCCTAGAAGAATATTATCTCGATAAACTGTCTCTGGCAAAGAAAGCGAAGCTGGACGATAGTGAGATCATACTGCACATCATCCGTGGCATTGATAATTTCACCATCCGCACCCAGCTTGTAGCTGCTCACCACCAAACGCTTGACTCTCTTTTTCGTACATTAAAGCTACTTTCGAATGAAGTTGGTGATAATCCAAGGGACAACACATTGGCAAAGACAATTCCTGTTAAGTGCAGTGTGTGTAAGAAAGATGGACATACGAGTGACAAGTGCTTCTTCCGCGATCGTAAACAAAGCGAGAGTGGGAGTGTGCGCAAAGACAGTTCGATGAACAATGGTACTAATCCGTACAATAGATCGTATAGCACGCATACACGCAGCGTGCCTACGTGTTTTAAATGTGGTATTGTAGGACATATTGCGAGACTGTGTACGAGTAACACAAGTGGACCGGTGTCAACGTCGAGGAATTCAGCTGCAGGAGATCAGCCGTCAGTCATGCACATCCGGACATTGCCCTACCCTCAGAACACCTCTAAGTATTTCAAAGATATACAGGTAGGAGATGTTAGTCTCACTGCCCTCTTAGATACCGGCTGCACTATCAATTTGGTAAAAGAGAGCTGTCTTCCCATGATGCATATTTTTGACGTTTCCTATCAGAGCAAGTCCTTAAAGGGCTTTGGTAACAACTTAGTGGCGAGCCACAAGACCATTGTATACCAGGCGACGATTGATAATGAAAATTACACTATTCCAGCAGCTGTAATCCCGGACCATGTTATTGATGTAGATCTGGTACTAGGACAAGCCTTCCTTGACTCTGTTGCTTGGAGCAAGGAGCAGGACAAAATTACATTCCGACCTATTGGTCCCACTGACGACGAAGTCTATCGAATGATGAACATCTGTGTCGACGAAGAAGGACCCAATATCGATATCAATCCAGCCCTGACCCCAGCTCAGAAGCAGCTGATAGTGGAACAAATTGTGAGTTGCAACGGAGATGCAACCACGCAGACACGCGAGTGCCCAGTTCGTATGAAAATAGAATTAAATAGTGATAAGATAGTGCGTTCTGCACCTAGACGACTATCGTTCTTTGAGGAAGGTGTCGTCGATGAAATAATTAAAGACTATTTAGATAAGGGTAGAATACGACCTAGTCAATCCGAGTATTCGAGTCCTATTGTACTGATTAAGAAAAAGAATAATGAGTATCGTATGTGTGTGGATTATAGAGGACTTAATAAGATAATGATAAAAAATAATTTTCCTGTACCTCATATTGATGACATGATCAAAGGCTTAAGTAACCTCAATTATTTCACTAGCATTGATTTAAAGAACGCTTTCTTCCACGTAAAAATCGAGGAGCACTCTATAAAATATACATCCTTTGTAGTTCCGAGCGGTCAGTACGAGTTCTTGGTCGCGCCCTTCGGACTTAAGAACTCGCCACCTGTATTCTTGGAATATATCATGTATATTTTTAGAGACCTTGTGCAGCAGAGGAAATTGAGGATTTACTTTGACGACCTTCTGATCGCAACTGCGACAATCGAGGAAAACCTCGAGATTATCAAAATTGTAACTGATCGAATGCGTGAGTATGGTTTGGAAGCGAGAATTGATAAATGTTCGTTTGTTAAAACTGAATTAGAATATTTAGGATATATAATAAGTAAAGACGAGATTAAGCCTGGCGTAGAAAAAACGCGAGCCGTTGAGCAATTTCCCATACCGCAGACATTGCGGCAACTCCGAGCTTTTTTAGGTTTGACAAGCTATTTTCGGCGCTTTATTAGAGGTTATTCAATTATAGCTAAGCCCTTGACTGATTTGTTGCACGGTGGCGTTAAGTTTGAAATCCGTGACGAGCATGAGCAAGCTATCGAACAATTAAAACACATTCTTATCAGTGAGCCTGTGTTGAAGATTTATGATCCTAAAAAGGAAACCGAATTACACACTGATGCCAGCTCGCACGGCTATGGCGCCATCCTGCTGCAAAGACAGGAAGATGGCAACTTACACCCAGTATATTATTTTAGTGCTAAGACAACCGATGCTGAAAAGAATTATCATAGTTTCGAGTTAGAGACCTTAGCTATTATTAAAGCCATTGAACGTTTTAGAGTTTACTTAGTAGGTATGAAATTTGTAATCGTAACTGATTGTAACGCGTTGAAACAGACTTTAGAGAAACGAGATATAAATGCTAAGATTTGCCGATGGAGCATGGTACTACAAGAATATGACTTCAATGTGCAACATCGTAGTGGCGATAAGATGGGTCACGTGGACGGCCTTAGCCGTTGCTTTCATATAAATGTAGTAGACGACGATGAGCAACCGGATATGTTATCGGTAGCCCAAGACACTGATGTAGAGATCTTAGAAATTAAGAACCGTCTCCAAAGGGACGATCGCTCACTGTCCGATTTTAGTGTTATCAATGGCAAGCTTTTTAAGGTAGTTCACGGCGAACATCGATTTGTCGTCCCGAAACGCATGAGGCACGACCTCGTAATGAAGATCCATGAGAACTTGGCTCACCTTAGTACTGATAAAACCATTGAGGAACTTAGAAGGAAATACTATTTTCGAAATATGCGAAAGTACGTAAAGAAGTGCCTGTCCAATTGTATCAAGTGCCTCGAGTACAATCAAAAGACCAGCTTGAATGAGGGATATCTGCACAGCATAGACAAAGGCGCGAGGCCATGGGATACACTCCATATTGATCACATGGGCCCTTTACTTAAAACCACGAAAGGGCATAAACATATATTTGAGGTTATTGATGGTTTCAGCAAGTTCGTCATCTTCGAGGCTGTCAAATCCACCAGCACCGACGAAGTCATTCGAGCAATGGAATCGATGTTCAGGATCTTCGGTGTACCGCGGCGTATCATCTCGGACCGGGGTACTGCCTTTACTAGTAACGACTTCGAAGCCTTCTGTCAAAACAATGGAATTCAGCATGTGAAGGTAGCTGTTAGCACCCCCCGTGCTAATGGCCAGATTGAGCGTTACAACCGTACCATTATGCCGGCTATTTGCAAGTTGACGGAGACGCCCGACAAATGGCACGAAGCCCTCGGAAAAGTGCAAGTGGCACTGAATGCTGCTGTCCAACGAAGTATTGGTCGTAGTCCAGCCGAGGCTATGTTTGGGTTTCGACTACGACGAGGAAGCATTGATGTCCTGGAAGAAAAAATGGAAGAAGACCTAACTCTCGAGAACCTCGATAGAGAGCGAACAAAGTTACGAGAGCAGATCGCCGATGCAATTGTCGCTAGTCAGCGGCGAAATGAAGAAAGTTACAACCGCCGACGACGGCCGCATCAAGAATTTGAAGAAGGGGACCTTGTAATGATTCGTCAGTCCACCCACTCCGTCCCTGGAAGCGCGAAGCTCAGTAAAAAGTATATAGGACCCTACCAGATCCTGAGAAAGCTGGACAACGATCGTTACGTAGTCGGAGACATCCCCGGCTACCAACTTAAACAGAAAATTTATGAGTCCATACTATCTCCCGACAGAATGAAAAGATGGATTTCCGTCAAGGATCCGGAATCAGATGACACCGACGACGAGTCTGACAACCACGACTCCAACGATGATCAAACGCACGATCAAGCAGGACCAACGGACGAGGCGTCCTTATAAATCAGGAACGGCCGAGCTGTAGGCACCGCTGCTGAGCTCTAGTATGTGTATGTATGTATGTGAGAGTACGTGTGTGAATGTAAGTGTGCGACTGGTCAAGACAGTCCGGTAAATAGATCATAAGTAGTTCGGCGTTAGCCTCAGAAGACGCGAGTCACAAATAAACAATGTGATCTAAAACCGTTGCCGTTAATTTGAAACCGAAACCCTTCTCCCCAGAATCCTCATCCTGACAAATCAACCGTGAGACAAATAAAATAACCCCTCTCACATTCTTTTGTTGTTTCCGTCGATCCTTGTTTTTAAAATTCATTCTTTTTATTTCTAGGTATCTAAAAAAGTTGGTTTTCTGTTTATACGATCAATGTTCAAATATCGAGGAATAGAAACCGATAATATGTGTGTCTCTGAATTCTGTATTCCGATCGTATATATGAGGATACCTTGTTTTTTTTTTTTCTAAAATCGACATGAATTGTACGTCGTTCGACGTCATGGTAAAAGTTCGATAATTATCTTGGTAAACGTTGCCAACGATTAAATATAATGGGAATAGATAAAAAGCTATCGATAAACCAAATAGAACGGTTTGAAAAAAAAAAAAAAAATTGAAAAAAAAAAAACAAAGATTCAGGAAAAGAAACAAGAAAAATAGAATAAAAATCGAAAGAGAAAAGAAAAGAAAAAAAGAAAAAATCGATAATTCAACGTACGAATGGTATAACAGTTCAACTGGGAATTCTATCCCAGACAATTTTATTCTTTTTGACTAACCGTAGCGAGTTTTTTCCCTTTACCTTTACCTTTCCCTTCAACTTCAACCCCCTCCCCCCGCACTCCCCTCTTTATTTCCTCCTTGATTGCAATCAGGCTCAACTTCTGGCGAACGTTCGGTTAATTAATTGAGACTGATTGCTCGCCATCATCTGGATTCCTCGAGTGCTGACACGGCTATCGTTACAAGATATTTAAATTAAAATCCTTTTGATAGAATATTTCCCACACTTCTAAATTTTACACCGTTTTGTTCCGTTAAACTTAAGCTTTTTTAGCTTTTTGAGTTTAATTTAGGGTCGTTTTTGTTTCGTTTTCTGCATTTTTTTTATTCTTCACCATATTATATCGCATGTTATAAAATGCCTCTCGTTAGTTTTTCTTTTTTTTTTTTTACCTCTAGTTAGAAGCAAAAGGGGATGAAAGTAGGAAACAAAAATTCCAAAAAATGAATAAGAGAGAAACAAGAAAAAAAAAAAAAAAAATAACGAAAAAGTAAAAACCTTTAAGCTCGCTTGAAACTTCCCCTCGCCTTTTGTGTGTTTCTATAATATATTTCATCCCTGACAAGGTTTTTGGACGTTATATATTTTTAGCTCGTATCTTAATTTCGCGAGGATTAAGAAGACGGATTTAACAAGACTTTTAGTTAATACAAGGAATTAGGAGCCATTTACAGTACTTAGTAGGTACGTTAAGCTTCTTCTCTTCTTTTCGTTTTTTTTTTTCTGTTTCTTAACTTTGAAAACAAAAAATTGAAAAAAAATAATAAAAATAAATAAAAAAAAACAGACTATATTCTCGATATCGAAATATCGTAGTAATATTATAGGCTATATAAAATCAATATCCAATTTTTCGCCTCATTAAAGAACTTCGGATTATCTGTCACAAATTGTATAAAATATTATAGAACTTTATTTTATATATATAGAAAAAAAAAAAAATCGGTATTTCTCTCAGTTACAGGTAACAGCTGTAATTCGTTTTCTATATATCATACTTTCAGATAAAATATCTGTACTATTTGTTATAGAAAATTGTTTTTTTTTACACCCTCGATCGTTAAAGTAAAAAAATTTGTCTACTACTTGTTTTTTTTTTTCACAAACGAATTACTACATATTTTGACACCGCTTACCTTATAGCCATGCTTTTTGCCTTGAGGTGATGCCATCGTTGATTCATTTCATCAAGACGACGTTGTAGCATAACGGCATCATCCTGACTTGCCAAAGAGCTTAAAAGTTTTCTCCCCGTACCATTTAACGAGGCGTATACATCCCGATGAGTTTCAATTTCTGACTGAAGATCCTGCGATTTAAAGATCAAAAGATATAAGCAAATTATAAAAAAATTAAACCGAGGGGGTGAGGGGGTAGGGGGGGGGGGGGGGGCACATACACGTTATTATCAATGATTTCGTCGGTTTGTTTGAAACGTGAGCTTTTTCATATACCTATACACCATCACTTTATACTTACTCGATAATACACGTTGATCATTACTTTAAAAGAGAAAAATTTATTCACAAAGTTGAATAATGACGAGAACAATAAAAGTAATTAAGATTTTTGATTTTTGATTTTATGTTGGATTGAGAAGAAAAAAAATTAAAAAGCTTGAGATTAAATACTAGCGGGAGCACAGCTCGCGGTATACTAAACGCAGAGAAGCTTGCAGCTCGAGGTTTGTTGGGAAACTATTAGAATTGGAATAGACAGGTTTGTTTTTGGACTATTTACTGCCGGTTAACAGCAGCTGGCAGCTGCCCATACGACTTTACTTTTCTTTACTTTACTTTACTTTACTTTACTACTGAAATTAGCCGTCATTTGATTGACGTATGTCGATCTTTCTATATTTACAGATTGTCAATCAGTAGAATTGACAAATTTCTACAGAGTCATATCGATGTTAGAAATAATGAAAATTGATTATGAATATATAGCGTCGAATTTTATTGAAATTTTTGATGAATTTCTGACCTTAATTATTACATCAAATTAATCAATTCCGTATTTCAAATGTATGTATGTATGTATGTATGCATTGAATAGATTGACGTTTAGCCAAATGACGAATTCAACTAATGAACTCTTTGTCAATCAGTTGAAATAACATGAATAATTAAACAACGATTAAGAATCCTGATTTTCTAGCTTGGGATTTTGCAAGTTTATAGAAACCCGTGAGTTTCTCTATAAGTATAAATCCAATGCCATTAATTTTTTTATATTCATGGAAATGACACCCGATTATATACATATAGGTATACACATATATAGATCTAAGTTGTGTGCGTGTTTGGCGACGTCGACGTCGACGTCGACACGTCGCGTGGTCCCTGGAAATCATTCCCATTCCCGTATAGGTATATATATATATATATACATGTATATGCCTTCGAACTGCGTGGGTGGTTCTCTAAACGAGCGCAGCAAAAATCGAACACGATATACCAGTACATACCGTTTCGAAATGTTCGGTTCGAACTGATCGAAGCGAACTAATACATCATTTCTCTGCCCCAGTTGAGGTAGCAGCAGCAGCAGCAGTCGATGACAGGATTTGTTCGAGTCGCGTCGTTGTACCTTGGTACATAATAATATCTGTGTGTATAGGTGCGTGGCGAAACGCGCCAGTTTTCATCCGTTTTTTTTTTTCATTTTATTTTATTTTATTTTTTCGCATTTTTATAGAAAAAAAAAATAATAATAATAATAATTCATGTATGTATAAACTCACTGTTTTCATATAACGAGAAGTATATAAAGTAAATTCGAATCATAGTACATAATATAATACATACAGGTATGTATAATACGAGACTATAAAAAAGAAGCAAAGTTTTTATAGATTAATTTATTTCCAAATTTGTATAAATTTTTTTTCTTTTTCGTTTTTGGAATCGATTGAAATTTTTCGTAAAAAACGAAACCCTGATATAGGTGTACACCTAAGAATATCATTTTTTTTCACCTTGTTCGTGTGTGTGTGTGTGTGTGGTTTTTTTTTTTCTTCCTTTTTGGGAACGAATGAATGATTACAGCAAGGATTTCGAGCGTCCTTTATGCCTCATCAAGCCAGCTGGTATCGGGGAAATTCTGATCTTTCCACTTTATCATATTCCGAAAGAGTTATATGTATGTATATAATATATAAGCGACGCCCCGTTTTCTTTTTTTTTTTTTTTTTTTCCGCTTTTTTTCTTCCCTTTCACTTTTTCCCTTTTTTTTTTTTTTCTTTCTCATACTTAGAGGGTTCTTTTTTTTTTTCTTACTTTTTTTCATTATTCATATTTTAGAGTGCCTCGTTTTCTTAAAAAAAAAAATTTTTTTTTTCACTAACCGGGAAAATGTCAGTTCTATATATTTTATGACGAAATAAATACTATACCGTTATATACTATATACTATATACATATATACATATATGGGATTACTTTAAAAAATTTCAATTCCATTCTCGTAATTTTTTGCAATCTGAATCTTTTTCTTTTTTTTTCAATTTTTTTCTTCGGGGTGGATAGGGGGTTGAAAAAAATGTAGACACTCTTCACTCCTTGGTTCAAAAGGTCAGAGACAAAGTGCGAAAGTTTCGACTTTGGAGTATTATCGAACTCTTCGCAGACTTTGCGTTAGCTGAAATGTTGCGGAAGAATTTTGCAGCCAGTGTTACTATACTTATACTGGAAGGGGGAGGGTGTTAGCGGAGAGGGTGCGACGTGAAAACCGCGGAAAACGTTTTAATCAATGTCGTAGATACGAGTTGGTGATTCGCGACGAGAAAATTCGAGGCGACATTTTTTTTTTTTTTCTCTGAATTCAGACGAAAACGACAATTTTTTTGAATCTGTTTTTTTTCTTCTTAATTTTAATTTAATTTAATTTTATTTATACATCAGTTTCGTTCATCGTTTTGTTTCAATTTTGGTTGAAAATCAAGAAACAAAAAATCTTGAATAAACGAGGACACCTATCTGTCTCAATATTTGGAAAAATTAGATGCGATATTTCATTTGTCATTTAAAATCCCTCGATCTAGGGAATGATAAATTTCTAAGGGATGAGATATCGACTATATAATATATATTTATATAAGAAAGCTCCTTGGTAAAGTGAGCAGTTTGTTTACCTGTTCAAAGTAGCGAAGATCGGCGAGTAGAGAGTAAGAAATGTAGATAAAACGAGCATCTTCAAGATTTCTCTTGCGTCCACAATTCATACCCTTATTCCTGGGGGATCCCAAACCGCGTAGGGATCCCCCGGGCCAGGTGGCCCCTTTCGTAAATTCACTGCAATAATCCACGATAGTAATATTTATCTTACTTTAATCGCATCACAGATTTTTCTTCACCCAATATTCTTCCTTTTTTTTTTTCTAATATTTAGTCTTTTTTTTTTTATGTCCTTTAACGAAGCACTTCCTTATTTATTTTTATTTATTTTTTCTTCACCACCCTCAGCGAAATTTTGACGATTTCTTTTTTTTAATCATTGCATTCGATATCATTGAAATATCAAAGTTCAATCGTTTCTTTTTTTTTATATATTTTGTTTAATTTTTTTTTTTTTTTTTTCAATCGACGATACACATTTTAATGGAAAAGAACCATATTTTATAGTCCTTTATGATCCGCTGATGTTCATTAATGAAGGTATATATATATTTATACTTATGGTGGTATGTATGAGCGGTCTTGTTGATCGGCTACCGGTTATAAGACTTTGGAAAAAAATAAAAAATAAAAAATTATACTTGCCATTAACCACAGGCTAACCAGATAACCGAGGAAGACACTTGGAAGACGATATCATCATCCGTTATCCGATAATCCTGAATTATGTACGAACTGAGAAGCAGCGTTTTACGCACGCGAGAAATATTCACTCTTTGGTATAAGTGTAAGACTTGAAATATCAGATCGTGAAAAGAAGAAGAGGACGAAAAGGAAAAAGGATTTAACACACATCTGTGAGGAGTATAACGATTTACCAGCTTATACAGCTTCGCGTCATTTTTATTCATTTATTTATTTGCAAAAATTTTACCGCCTTGTCTGCAAGAAATTTCAAAAAAACACCCTAAATAAGGACCACCCTTGTGTATATAGAGTATAGAAAGGCTTATTTTATTTCATTTTATTCATTTTTTAATACGATTTTGAGATCGAGTGGGTAAGATAATTCGTTTCAACGAATCAACCAAAAAAAGTTTGAAAATTTTCGTACCTAGAGCTGGATTTTCCTTGCGCTAGTTTAGAGAGTTGAAGAAAAAGATATATATTCATCTCGTCTAGACGTGAGTTGGTTCAACTATAAACCCCCGCATAGTTTTCCATATTCTTCAAAAGTATATATATATATCTTATATATATACCTAACCCGCAAGACTTTTTCTTTTTTTATATCTGGTCACTTTTTAAAAGTCAAAAAGTTGAAAGAAACAAGAAGAAGAAGAAGAAAAAAAAACAGAATTTCCTTTTTTATTATCTCGAGGATTATTCAATTAGCTATTATATCTTTATTTTGCTTTACAGTAATACTTTCAAAAATCCTCGACTTTCTCATACAAACACATATATATATTTATATGAATATATAGTTAGATGATGAAAAGTTTAGTATATTTTGAGGGCGTCTCGACGTTATAGTCGTACCTCGTTATATTTGTCATTATTCTTGTTTTTTTTGTTTCTTTTTTTCTACTTGTAAGCAGTAAACTTTTATTATATACCTTATGCCTCGACATCGGTCGTCCGGAAATAAGGCTAGGGGTGGTTTCATGTTTTTTTCGTTGTTTTTTTTTTCTTACTATTATTTTTTTTGTCAATTTTTTTTCTTTCGTTTTATAGTTAGGAGAGGTAACCTTAGACGATCGTAAAAATGACGCGAGGGAATAAGCGAAACTTGAATCTTGCTACAGGTATATACCTACCTATACGTATATACATACGTTAATGTACTATATATATATATATATATATCGTATATTCAGGGAAATTTTCTTCACGTTGAGCTGATTATTAATATTTTTTTTTCCTCTTCTTATTCTCCCTTTTTCTTTTTCTTTCTTTTTTTTTTCATCCCCCTTTTTAGAAACGCCATTTTAGCTCACTTGTCGAACTCCTTATATCGGTATAAGGAGAGAAAAAAAGAAAAAAAGAAAGAAAGAAAGAAAGAAAGAAAGAAGAAAAAAAAAAGGCGAGATTAAAATCCCGCGATATATACTATATACTCCTCTCTCGTTGCTTACAACAATGGCAAAGTGCTGTGTTTCCGGTCAGAAGTAACAGTCAAGCTCAAAGTCTCACAATTTTAAAAACCGCCCTGTACGACGTGTTATATTTTATTTAAAAAAAAAAAAAAAAAAAACAAATTCCCTGATATAATCCGGACTGTAAAACAGATTCGGGGTGACAGGCTTTTAGACTTTCCAATTTTTTTTTTTTTTCTAAGTTCGCAACACGAGTCGACTACCCCCCCGCCAGATGTTGAAAAAAAATATACAAATTTTAATACAGTGGTTGAATAATTCATTTTATGAAGTAAATAGAATTTTTTTCTTCTTTTCAACAAATAATTTTTTGTTATTACTTATAATTCTGACATTTTTGTTGTTGTTGTTGTTTTTTTTATCACACACGTTTGTGATAATTTGTGGTAATTTTTTTGAATTCGTTTTTAAAATCGTGGTGAAATAAAGACCCCCCGTGAATATATTATAATGTAGATATAGATGAGACAGAATACGAGATAAATGAATGAGAATTTTTTGCAATTTGCTTGGTTCCATTTAGAGAATGTTGCATCCGTCGTGATTGCTCTGAAAGTGTCGTCGTTTCGATATTTTCCACCTCTCTCTTGGTTTGAAGAAAAAAAAAAAAACTTTTCCCCAAGCTCTTCGCCTCCCCCACGCTATGCGCGCATGTATAGTGAAAAGCGGTGAAAAATGTGAATGAAAGAAAAAGAAATAGAAAAAGAATAAGAAAAAGAAAGAAAGTAAAAAGAAAATGAAGAATAAGAAAAAAAAGGACTAGCAGAGAAGAGAGGTGGAAAAAAAAGTCCAAGTCTACGTTGCTGCATTAGGGTAAAGAAAGAACTACTGGAAGGAAATGAGAAGAACATATCTGAATAAAATGTGACAAGATTAAAGAAAGAAAGAAAGAAAGAAAGAAAAAATAATAATTCAGTTGAATATATTTGTAAGCCGGTAATTGCCATCCCCCGTATTATTGTTTCCTTTGTAGTTTATAATATCATTTAATTTCATTCCATAGAATAATAAAATTATAAATAAAAGAAAAAACAAAAAAAATCAAGATCTAAAAACTGCTTTACTAGTTTCGTCAATAATTCTATCATATGGAAATGGTGTTTTGAAAAAAGAATTTCCGCAATTACTACTTCGTCTGTCTTAAAATTTGAATACGAAATAGAAAAAAAAAAAAAAAATACAAAAACAAGAACAAACAAAAAGAATTTTCACCTAACACAAAAGTACATAAACTCCCATATACCTATATATAGGATATTAATTAAAGTTTTTTTTTCGTCACGTTATGTACCGAATGGCGATCCGATACATATCACTGCGGGTGGTATCGCGTACTTGTATCATGGACCATGGTGAACTAACGTTCGTATATACACCTAACACATAGCTACATATTTCTAAAGGCCATTAACCACGAGCCGAACATTTCTACTTGGCAAAAAGCTCTGATTAAAACAGAAGTTAGCAATATTGCTATGCGGTATCAAGTACGTAGTACTATACCTATCTACCTGGCCGAGTTACAAATTGTCACGAATAGATTTTCACCTCGATTGTATATCAAATCGTGGAGAAAAGTGTGAACAAAAAAATGTAAAAATGTAAAATATGGATACGTTTACGAAAAGAAAGAAAACAGGAAAAAATTATAATTCTTGAATGATTTTCCTCGACGTTGTGATTTTTATTGTCCAAAATTCTGAACTGTATAAACATACTTTCATTTATAAAGTTTAAGGGCAAATTGGAGAAAAGCCAGCTCAGCATATATTTGGGGGAAAAAAAGCTCTTCGTTCTTTCTGCTGCAGTGGCTGGTAGCGCATTTGACATTGTGGTGGGTAGTAATCGGCCAAAATCCGCTTAACTGACCAACTCAAACGAAGTTACTCTACATTCGAGTAGCTAACGAAAGAGCGAGTTAGATTTTAGTAGGTAGATTTAAAGGCTTATCATTATTCCGTGTGTTTGCGGTATCCAAATTGGGAAGTTTTTATTTTCTATTTTTTTTAACATTTTTGTCACCGTTGAACTAGTTTATCTCTATTTTCGAATTCAATTGAACGATTTTATTACTATAGCTAGGGGGATTCGGATCACTGAATTACTAACTTCTTATATACATATAACTACTATTAAATTTCTCCATGATTGGGGGAGTATTGGGTATGGGGCTGTTCTGATTGAGAGAAGATTCAAGCGATTTACAGTAGGTAGTAGTACTACGTCTTTGTTTCAAGTTTGTAACTTTATCGTGAATCAGTTATCCTGGGTAATCTTAAACCATAGAATTCTGACCACTAAGGTAATCGGCTACTAAGAGTCGAGGGTAGTTTCTGTGGTCAGCGATACTAGCCAAGGATTTTAACGATTAAGATTAGAGGAAACCTCATTTTGTGATCATGTTCATTATCGTCGAGGGTAAAAAGCTCGAATTCAAATTTTCCCCCGAATAAAAGCTTCGAGCTTGCATTTCGACGTTTCTAGATTTTGATCTTCTAAACTTTTCCAAAAAAAATTGGAAATCGTCTAAAACGTATTCGAAATTTTGATCCTTCGGAGCTTTTAGAATTCTTTCTTTTTCTTTTCTTTTCTTATTTTTACTAGAAATAAAACGGCAGTTTAAATATACAGGCTTCATATATTATAGTGGTATGAAAATCAGAGCTAAAATCGTCCATGCAGTACACGGAATATGATTACGTAACTTTACCGTTGTGTGAATATGGGTATAGCTACATCCGCTATTTCCATGTCGAGTTAACTAGCTGTGATGTAACCCAACCGGTTGCACTCAAAAAGCTTCACAATTTCAAGAAAAGAGGAAAAAAAAAAAAAAAACTCATGAAAATTAAATCAATTTTGTTCTAATCGATAGAAAATTGACAAAATTGTCACAAAAAAGAAAAAAAAAAAGAAGAAGAAGAAGAAGAAAGAACGATGTGAATGAACCACCCTTAGGATAGAATCTATAATCGAAATTAGACTGCTGTTTCTACATGTATTAGGATGGTTTTCAGAGCACTAGGATCAAGATATTCAAGATCACATCCCTTGTTATTGGAAAAAATGGAAATGAAATAGAAAAGGATTGATTTTTTTCTAATCATCAAGGGATTCGATCTTGGATCTGATATCGCGGATATTTCAACCCTTAGAGTTTGATTGATACAATTTTCATTATTAGAACGAGATTTTTCCTAGCTTTGATGATTTCAGCCCTGAATCTCATAGTTTATCATATAATCAAAGTAATGGGTTGATTCTCAGGGTATTATAGGGTTCTGATGTGTGACGTGTTCGGAGAATAGTAGGATATATCAAAATAGGCATATAGGAATAGGGATAGGGATTAGAATAGGAACATAGGTAACGTGTAGTTTGAGAAAACAGGATATTTGATTCCCAAGGGAAAACACACGGTTCGAGTGATGAAAATGACCAGTTAGTATACCAAGCCCGAAACTTGTCCCAAATTTGACAGAACTTCAATCCGACGCTTACTCACAGTATATTCCATTAACTAGGTACGCAAACAACCCCCATTTACGTCACTAGTATTTGCACAGGTTTGGCCCAGTGCAATGGGTAGGTATGACCAACCAACACGAACCAATCCCTACCAATATGGACCTACGGGAAACAACAGGGGAAGATAGACAGCATATTTGATGCTAATTCAACGTTAATTTTCGCTCTTTGACCGTACAAAAAGCTCCAAATTCTAAATTCTGAATTCCAAATACGAAATTCGGGATTTGGAATTGGCATAAAATCATAGATGAAGGGTATGAATCAACGATTCATTTTTCTCGATTTATCTCGTTATTTTTTCTTTTTTTCCACATCGACGTTACACGGCTAGGTATTCAATCATATAACCTGACGTATTTTATGTATTTTTAATTGAAAGAGTAATTAGCTTTGCGCTCGTGTCAGAGAAGTGGTTTTAATTTAATGTGAAAAAGTAATACCCAAACCCCCATCCCCCGCCTTTATTCAAGGCAAATTCTGTCCGGATCGTTTACTTCTTTCTTTCTTTCTTTTTTTTTTTTTATTTCTTTTTTTATTTATTTCCGGTATTATATTAAATCAGTTTTTGACCTCTGATACTCGAGAGCGTGGTTATATCACGTTTTAATCACAACCCAAGGCTCGGGTTGCCCGTTAATTAATTAAGTGTACAGCCCTGCCTGCCTGCCTGCCTGGGTACGCGTCGGTGTCTATACTACAGGCTGTCAGCACCCCCTGATTTTCGGGTTTACCCGTTATTTCTCTAGGGTGCGAGAAAGCCCAAAACTCCCGTTCCAGCCTCCTGCCGTGTGATAAATGATTATCAACACATCGTGCCGGAATTCCTTCCGGTTTCTCGCTATATATTTTACAATATTATTTCACTAGTTCGATTATAAGAAAATGTTCGCTATATTTTTTTTTTTTTCTTTCAAAAATCAAAGCGGAAGTATTTATGAAAAAAGAACGAAAAGGAAATACAAGAAATAAAAAAAAAAAAAAACAGACTTTAACGGGAAGAAATGTCGTGAGATTTTTGGTAAAAATCTAAACGAAAGTTAATCTGATTAAGTAGCGAATGTCGTACGCTCTGGTGACTCGGCGTCGTTTAAATTTGTAATTTCAGTCTGGCATGGGAACGTTTAACAAGATTACATGATTACGTGATAACTAACAGTCTGTACGGAGCAGACAGGAACGGCTGCATCAACCTTTTATCCATTGTACCATAGCACAGCATTGCCCTTTATTCCGCTCTTCCTCGTTTCAGACTTTTGTCTAAATTTCGACGTACACCTATACATATATACACATTTATACATTTGTATACGTGTATAATTATCGTCAGCAAAATAGAAACGTTAGAAAATTTGTAGTTGGTGGTTAAATGATAAATTTGTTTTTTTTTTCTTCTGAATTTTCGCGATTTTTGTAATTTAGTAAATATATCGCAAAAAATGTTCATGAACATTTTTCATTCCCTTGCTTTATACAAAGAAGTAATAAAAAAAGAACGAAATAAAAAGATGTAAAAAAGAGAAGAAGAAAAGAATGATAATGAAAAAAAGAAAGATGTATAATGTAACAAAGAGTAATCGATGTTATGAATATTTAAATACTTTTCAAACTTTTTGTTTTATTCGCTGGTGCGCGCTTGCAGTGTATAGGTAGGAGGGAATTTAATTTTCAACGCTTTCGAGGTAAAAAATAAATTGTCCGAAATTAATTAAAAGGCTTTACGTTACGACGGGGTTAATTTATTAAACCAAACCAAAAATAAAAGATAAAAAAAAAATAACAACATAATAATTCATAAAATAGACAAGGGTTGTCTTTTTTATGAAATTTTTTTCGTTGTTTTTCTTACGATCGTAAAGAATACGTGATTTCTGAAATCCTGGAAATTTTACTACCGATGATTTTCCAATTTTTTCCATTTTTTTCTTTTTTTCCACAAGTTTCGTTCATTAATTAATAACAACGGTTCAAATATACACGAAGATTGTATCGTTAATATAGTGATACGATACGAGTGGTATTTAATCGAGCATTTAAACCACCACGAGGGGTACTAAGGGGGTGGGGGGGTGGGGGGGGGGGCTAAGTTAAAGCAAAATATAGGTACTAAAAAGTTTTTTTTTTCTCCCAGCGCGGGCGGAGGAGTTTGGAAATGTAATTAAAACTCACGCAGTTGTGGAGAGCGGTTTAGTGGATGGAGTTGGCCAAAGGGCTCCCAGACAAGGTTATATTGGCATCGAGCCAGTGTACCCCTTGCGGGTTGGCCAATTTCTGTTTCCCTACGTATACATTTTGCTCGCTCTATAAATCGATTTGAATATCGGCAAGATCGACTTTTCTTCCTTTTATTTTTTTTTCTTTCTTGCTTCAGAATCTTAGCAACCCCAGCTAAAGTTTCGGGGTTTATGAAATTAAAGAAAAAAATCATCTAGGAGCTTTTTGCGAAACGCGGAATCGTTTTCAATTTTGTCTCACCCTAAAATCACGGTTCCTTTTTTTTTTTCAAATTCGTATCTCCACGATAGGATCATCTTCAGTTTCTAAAATTCCTTTCTGTTTGTTTTTTCTTCTTCTTCTTCCCACATCCGTTTTTACAATTTTTAGGTCAAGCTCAAAAGCAATTCCAACTCTTGACCCCTTCCCCCCCTACCCCTCGACTCATTTGAATCTCTCTAATGTTTGACCCAACTCCAAACTATCCTGAAATTTCATCAGGGGGTTTGTATCCCGCTAGGAACTAAACTAGGAGATGGATTCGGGGGCAAAGAGTTTCTGGCAGGAGAATAAAAATTCAAAAACAAAATTCAAAAAAAAAAATTAATGAGAAAAAAATAAAATAAAGAAATGAAAAAAAATGTACAGAATACGTAACTTTTTTTTCGTTACTCGAGATCGTACTATATATCGTAATTCAAGTACTATAATATCTTTCTAGGTATATATAACCGTTTTAAGAACCTCAGCATCCATTCGCGAATCGAAAGCTCTCTAAAATCGCTCTTTCTTTCCTCTCGAGTCAATTTCTCTCTCGAAGTTCCTGGAGAGCTTAATTTTTACCCTTTACCTTTTCCTCTCCGTTGATTTTTTTTTTTCTTTCTTTTCTTTTTTTTTCTCTTTTGCGATCGCTGTTTCGGGGGGGGGGGGGGGGGGGGGGGCAGGGGGTTGTGAGAGCTTAACTACGCACAGCCCTAAAAGCTGATCACCGAGTACACAGACAAAGCGAAAAGCGCACCCCAAAGGGCACCTCATTCAAGGCCGAAAATGGTCAAACCCCTTTCTCGTTGATACCACAAATGATTACGCAGCGGTTGACCGCTAACTGGCCAGCTCGACCATTTCCCGACCAGGCTATTCAGGGGTCAAAACGGGTCAGCGGGATCACTGTTCAAGGAATTCACTGTCCATTTGCAACCGCCATAACCAGTCCTATGTGTACACGCATACCTTGCAATTTATTTCTAAAACGTTTATATTTTTTTTCTTCCCTTTTTCTATTCTTTTTTTTTTCAACCTTTTACACTATTTGAATTTTCTCAAAGGTCAATTCGTGTGATCTTTTCGTCATAGGTCAACAGATCAAATCCCTTGCTAGACCTATTTATGATTCTTCAAATTTTCTCGTTTTTAGACTGAAGTTATAGAGAAATACGAGAGAGAGAGAGAGAGAGAAATAGGGGGTAAAAAAAAACTAAAAGATTTTTACTAATATTTAAAGGGTTTAAACATACATTTTCTTTTTTCTTTAAATTTAATTGGATAAAAAAACAAAAATTGGCAGAAAATCGTGTGAAATTATTCTGGTCAATATTAGTATTGTAAATAGAATTTATATGAAGTGTAATAGATTTTTCTGTGGTGTATGTATGAAAATTCTGGAGGGTGAGAGTAAGAGAGAGAGAAAGAGAGGTGATGGCAGTTTCGTGTTTCCCGTTGCTTCATGTAAAATTGTAAAGAAATTAAAAAAAAAAAGAAAAAAAAAATGGTTTTTTAAAACAACTGCATGTACAATTAGTAGGAAAAAGGGATGACTTTTTACTTTTCAAAATTCCTAAGTAAACGAAAAAACAAAAAAGAGAAAAATAGAATGAGAGGTAGAGAAAGAGAGAGAGAGAGAGAGAGAGAAAACTGGGGCAAAATGTGTACTGAAATATCAAGGCAGTAGTTGGTACGTGGAGTCAACGATGTATGCAAATTCAGTTAACAAACGAGGCGGGAATGCTTTGCTTCTTCCGCCGGAAAAGGTCTGAAGAGAAGGTGAAAAAAGAAAAAAAAAAAAAAAAAATGTAGTGGGGTTGATGTATGAAAAAAATTGACAAAAAAAAAAAAACAATTTATATCATGACGAATGATTCAAATCCAAAAATTTCACATCAAGATAAAATAATAGGAATTTTCTTTTGAGATTGTAAACTATAATGATGTGCATTATATCTTTGAAAAAAGAAGAAATCGTAAAATAATTCGCGTATGACATAAAAGTAGGCAATGTTCCGAATTCAAGAAAAGCTCCGAAAATCTGTTTAAGTCATATTTTCAAAGGAGTGAAAAAAGAAAAGAAAATTTAATCCAAAAACTCAATATTCTTGATATAAAGTAGGAGAGTTTGATTATAATTCGTAATATTGAGCTTTGAAAAAGCTCCTTGAGTTTAAAATCTTTAATTTGTGGATACGATTCGATGAGATATTGACGTAGTTTTCTTATTTTTTTTGATTTCCTTGTTTAAATCAATTCACGCTTTATCACAGTAAAAATGATTCTAAATAATTGATCATTGATGAAGTAGTAATTTGTATCCTGGATCCTCCTGAATATTAGATATATGAGAAATGTTAATATACTTGTTATGAATATAATTAATAACAAGTTTCTTCGTTGTAATAGCAGCTGCATGGTGCCTGGAGACAAATCAGTATCTCAACGTCTACAGGTAAGTTATATAATATGGTGTATTATACCCATATATACCCATATCTTACATATATATAGATAGATAATTTATAAGGTAGAATTTTCCAGGCTGATGAATTATCAGAGTATGTTCTTCATATATATAGACCCTAAAGGACGATTTATTTCAGTTGGATGATGAACGACGGTGTGTCCTCGTTCTTACCAAGCATTTGTTAACCGCATGAGTACTATAGTGGATTCCATTACGTCTTATTTTCTTATAGATATTATAGTGTCCCATGTGGTTGTAGGATATCAGAACCATCTGCGATCGACGTTACTTTGATTATGATTAATTTGACACGACGAAAATCCCTTATTCTCATTCCTAATATATTTTTTTTTCTTCTTTTCGATAATGTACAACTCGCGTGTTTAATACATCGATTCAAAATCTATCACATGACAAATGGATTATGGCGAGAAGAAAAAAATAAAAATAAAAAAGGAAAAAGATAATAATAATTCGATATTTAACCCATGTTCGAAGTTTATAATATGAAATATTGATTATTTGGAATTTTCCAACTATCTATACCGCAGGATTCGTTCAGGGGATGAAAAATTGAAGATTAAATATCGACGGGTGGTTCGGGGTCTGTACGAACCTGCGGTGGCGATAGTTTCATGGACAAAGAATTTCATATAGAATCAAAAAAAGGTGAAAAAAAAAAATAAAAAATTCAATAAAACTAGGATAGATAAATTATAAGTACGACCTACCCCACAATTTTTGTTTTTACCTTCTCGATTAATTAATCAACTAATTATTATTTTTTTTTTTTTTTTTTTCTATACTTTTTGAGGAAGAAATAGATCAATTAAATATTAAGTTATGGGAAAATGGGAACGCGTTAGAGGATTGAGAAGTAAGTTTGAAAATTAAACGGTAGGTATGTAGACGTGTGTATCCCCCAGGTGTTTAGCACATTAATCAACCGAAATAATTTACGTCTCTGACAATGAATACAATACGGTAATCAGCGTATATGATAATATACGCGTAGATTTCAATTCGCGTAGCTACAGCTATTAGTAGATTAATGTATATATTTTTATTGTTATAACTAGCTAAAGCATACCGGTTTAGATTCCATATCTAAGTAAGTAGATAAATTATAAATTCTAGCCGGGAAATATAGAAAACACCGAGTTTTTCCGATATTATTTTATAGAAATTCGAAACTATGAAATGAATTGTTTTTTCCATTTATTCGTTGAATTTATTTCAACTTTAAATTCGCAGTATTTTACAAATTTATTAGATTCTCAATCGAAATGGCCGGAAATAAAAGCTCGTACCTATATATACTAGTATCGAAAGATATGGGTGCCTCTAATGAGGTGATAATTCAAAAATATCGAAGGTAATAAATATTTCTGAATTGTTTTATTCAAAGATTCAAGTAATAAAAAAACGAGAGGATATAAAAATTTGAGTAAATAAAACCCTTACGTTGTTTAAGTACATAGAAAAAAAGAAGAAAAAAATAATAATTACACACGCCTATTATGTATAAAAACGTTTTCGTTTTTAATGTAAATGCAAAACAGGAAAATGGTCAGCCGATGTAACGAAGAAGATTATACTCGGCATGTGGTCAGCACAGATAGCGACGTGCTACCGCGAATATGTAGGTACGATATGCTAATATTTAGCCATAACTTTGTCCATTATCATATTATATGTTTATATTTATATGTATTATATATATTGATCGTTAAATAGTAAAACTTGAATTAGTCGATATCGATACCTATATGTAAACTAACTGGCCTTAGTTACCTGACGAACGATTTCCGGATTAGCTTTTAGATACTTTATCAAATTTTTAGAAACTTTGATGTTTAGAATATGAAAATTCGGAATAAGTTAAAATGCAAAGAGCTTAAAGCTACGCAAAATTATTGTCCATTATCGAATGGTCAAATCGATGATTAGATTATCGGGAAAAATATTTAAAAAAAAAATGATAATAATCTGAAATCTGAATGGTTTAGTTGCGTGTTAGTTTCCATTTGCTTAGAATTAATTAGCAAAGTGTGTTTTATAGTAGGGGATAAATATATGAATCGATATAGCTACATATAATTTATATAAGATTTTGGATCCAAGGGTTTCTAGGGTGGTTGGTTCTAGGTAGGTAAATCGTATACTAGAACCGCGATATAACATAGCTAGCTTATTGGTTTAGGTTTAAGGCATGCAAGTTTACTTTATCCATTAGTTTACCACCACAAATCACATTTCTGAATTGTAACTATAGTTTCTCATTCAATTTCCCATATATTTACAAGTTCAACTGGTTATACGATTTATCCGTATACTAACTGTTTACCAACTTACTGTTTTAGGAGGACCAAGCAGGACCAAGAGAGAGAAGAGAAAATAGAGAATAGAGTAAACAGCTATTTAAGCTTCGTATAGTAATTAATAATCGCTTGCTTAGGATTAATTGTACATACGCGGTAGTAACCTCTAATTAATTTTACATAATCTGCATAATTTCATACGACGTGTAAACAGCTACGAGTATGACCATCGTTTAGGTATATTTGAATATATATATATATATATACCTATACGGTTTGATTTGCACGAAATAAAACAAGAAAAAAATAAAAAAAAAAAACGTATTCGTATTAAAAAATGATTTGTTTCAGTTTCTGTTTTTATTTTTTTATTTTATTTTTTCTCTCATCCCCAGCAACGGGAATCCTCCACAGATATGGAGGGATAGATTTTTTATTTTTTATTTTTCAATTTTTAATTTCTTTTTTTTTTCGGTTCGTTTTATATTCCCACAGGGGTTATTACACAACGACGAGTAAATGACTGTATTCGATTACAATTTTTGAATAAATTTTTATCCAGTATATATATTCACACACACACACACACTGTTTCGTTTAAAGGAAAGAGAGAAAAAATCAATAAATAAATATATAAACAGAAAAACTACCAGTTCCAATTAAGTTCTGCACCCCCCAAAAAAAAAATAAAAAATTAAAAAACGGTTTTCCGTATACCTGCTGACGTTTAATATTTACCAAACGTTGGTTATATACTGATTTTAAATTGAAATTTCTTTTTTTTTTTTTACCATAATGTAGTCAATATCCCTCATCGATTTATTAAGTTATACTACGTGTATACATTTCCGGAGATAATTTCTTTTACCAAGATTTTTAGATTGAAACGGAGAAAAAATAAAATAAAATTACTTTATTACTGAAAGTTATGTAGAAAAACTGTGAAATCTTTGATAAAACTTGTAGGAAATTAAAGAGAGAATTAAAAAAAAAGAGAAAAAGAAAAATTTGACAAAAAAGAAGATGTTGGGATAACATAGTAGATCCACCTCTATTCTTTTATCTGGCTAAAAAGTGTCTTGGAAAATATTCTTCGTTTTTCTTATATTCTTTTCGTTTTTTTTTTCTTCTTTTTATATTTTGTTTTGCGAAATCGTTTGATCGTTTGACTTACCTTTTGCGTTCTTTCACAGAGACAAGATTGCGGAAATAACTACAAGAAAAGATTCCTCGGGTTCTAAAGTCGACGGGTTATCAGCTATCGTAAAGAAATATAGAGCAGCTGCTCCTGCTGCTGTTGTTGCTGCTGCTGCTGCACTTTGGGATTCGCTTCTCTGCTCGCTTTGATAGAAATTCTTTGTCAGAAAATATAAAGCCATTTCGTTATTCGATGTGGCGAACTTCCGGTTCCAAATAAAGAAAATTAAAAAAAAATAAATAAATAAATGAAAATAATAACATAAAAAAAGGAAAAGAATTTCCCGAAAAATCTTTTTTTTATTCTTATCCATTGCATCCCCTACCTATTGTATAATATCCAATTGCATGGTAGACGAATTTCTGCAGAGGGTAGATAATTTCGTAGGTAGAATTCACAAGGGATTCTCTCTTCGGGTAGCCAAGAGAGGAGAGAGAGAGATTTGCACAGGTGTTTTCCAACTTAGTCGTCACATCCTGTAGGATGTCGTATTTGTTGACAGAACTGGCACCAAGCAATTAAACAATTCCTATGTCATCAAGTTTACACATTCCTACAGGACCTGGGGATACGGTCTCACCAAAATTCCCAGTGGTCACTCTACTGTCACTAATTTCACGACGAATATCAACCATATATATATATATATATATATATAGTAGATTATACTCTAATGCTCGGTAGTTTGAGCCACGGAATAATAACGTGTAATTATATAATAAAACTTTTCTATTTACTTTTCAAAAATTCATTATTTTCATTCAAGAACCAGAGAAAAAAACAATTTTCATCTTTTTTTTCTTTTTCTTTCTCTTTTCGTTTTCATTTCGAGTTAATTTTGCTACTTATTTCGTCTTCGCCTTTTAACCGTTGAGGTAGCTAAAACATTTTCAGTCAGCAGTTAACACGTTGCGGGGATTATTGGGGTTAATTGAATTTCATTTAGCTTCAATAAAAGTCAATTAATACGAGAGAGGTAATTTAATTAATTCCAAACCATCTACGTCGTCGTGCAGCTGGTGTAGGTCTCATATATATACCTATATTAGGGAATTTCTAATCTAGGTTGAACCCCAAAATTATATTTTCAAAATCTGATTAAATTTTCGTGACAATTGTAATAAAATGAGAAAATTTTATTTATTCAATAATTCCGATTCAATTTTCTATTCTATATTCACCAATCATTTGATTTTCGTTTAAATACTTCGAGTACAAAGAATTTTATAACACCTACCTATTTTTTTTCTCTATTTATTTGCAAACTTTTTCCCGTCTTGTATGTACAGAAAAATTTCAAAAAAACACCACCCTAAATAAGAATCCACCCTAATATATTATTTATACACCATATATACAGATTTTTGGATAAATTTAGCACCTATGTACAACTGTAGGGATCTACACACACACATGTGTATATATATCTCTCTCTCTCTCTCTTCATCCCTGCGGTAAATGTCACTGGGCAGTTTGATCATAATCTAATTTGGTACATCCGTGCGTGAGCCTAATCAAACACCGTTATTGTTATTAATTGGATAATTTTCTATATTACATGGGGATAGGGGATCTTGGTAAACTCAGTAGGTGTTAGACACTATGATATAGAAACCCCCATATCGAAACAGAAGCACATACACACACCTATCCTGATATTCTACTATAAGGATAGATATTTCGTATTTTTCTATTATCAATTACCTGACGAAATTGAGGTAGTTCAGAATTTTAGAGCCATATAAAACCTTTGTATAGCCCTATTCCGATGAAATTCTCCCTATCGTTAAATTATATCGATACTATAATAATGACAACTGGATGTATAAAACTAAAACTGAGGAAAACTGGATTCTTATTCGCAATCTTCGCGGAAATGACATTTTTGGAATTGGTTTCTTTTCTTTTTATCATTTTATTTTATCATAATATATTTCTATATGTATAATCTAGTCCTCGGTAAAAATATAATTTCGTATATAAAAAACAAAAAAAAAAAAGTAACTTTAACAAACTTTTTGATCCAGAAATAAGAAAAGTTGATTAAAAAGTATTATTCCGAAGGGTAAAAGCGAGAAGAAAAAGAAAAAGAAGAAGAAAAAGAGAGAAAAAAAAAAGGTTGGAATTTGTAAAAAGTTTTTAATCAATTTTTAATCACGCTTTAAAATCCTTATACCTTACTTTTATATACAGATAGGTACAACGTTTATAAAAGTATCAGTGACTAGGTCTACGTTGTATTGGTGAATCCTTAAAACTTATAAAAATTATAAAAGAATATTTCTGCGTGTAATAGTTGAAAAGATTCTTTAAAATTTTTATTATTATTATAACAATTCTCTACATGCTATCATTTTTTTTTCTGAATTTTTTAAAATTTTTTTATTGTTAACGAGTAGTTAGCGCGATAACGATAAGACATAGATATATATCTATTGCAAATCTAGTTGCATATAATATATATATGGATATATGGATTTAGTTCAAGTAATTGTTGTATATTTAATACCCACAGTGTGCAATTTTTATTCTTATAAATAAATGAAATTTAAATTTTTACTACCTACCAAGATTCTCACACCGATTGTTAAAATCGTTGGTAAAAGATGAAATTTCCATTCGGTTATACGTTAAGAAGATTTGCATAAGAAACGAGGCGATGCAAAGGCTACTACTACTATATAGCTTCGGTTATATTCAACCTCCAGTAAATCGTTGCAGTTATTCGCGAGCTGTTAAGATTAATTGAAAAATAGAATTAAAAAATAATAATAATAGTAATTACAGTTTTTTTTTTTTTTAATATAAATTACTCCCCCATATTAACGAGTCTCCTAGCTTGCTGCTATATAGTATCAGCATTTAAATACATACAATACAATACATAGGTATAATACGTCTCTTAAGATTCAGAAAGAGAGAAAAAAAGAAAAAAAATTATTTCTCTTTCACAATTAGTTTGAAAAATTTATTACTTACAATATTAGAAGGTATGGTACTACACGACGACGATGGGGGGTAGGTAGGTAGGTAGGGTGGGTAATAAAATATAATTATTCTATAAACCGTTGAAGTTTGTCGAACGAAATTGACTCATGAATTTAATAAAGTATAAAGCCCGAGGCTTAAAACCTTTCGAAATAAAGCTCGCTAAAATTTAAAGGACATTAAATCCTGTTACGGGATTTTAAATTAGTATATAAAATAAAAGAGCTTTTATAGAGATGTTTCTCATATTCCTGTACTACAAAAAAAAAAAAAAAAGAAAACATAATAATGTATGGGAATTATTTTTCAAAATTTGTTTTTTACAAATTTCTAATATGCATACGATACGAGTGGATTGAAATGCATCTACGAATTTAGTATAAGGGTAGATGGGTAAACCGCAGTGATATGATTTGCGTTGAGCTAGTCTACCCCTAGTTAATAAGAAAGTTATCCGATATTCGATAAGGTCTTCGGTAAATCCAGCAGTTAGTGAGTGTCGTAGAGCATATATTAGCTCGTTAATCTTACATATAGATATATAGTTATATTATACACCGAGTAAAATCACCTGCAGATATCTGCATGGAGAAAATTCTTCTTCTTCTACGTGTCTTCGTATACGTCGTCTTAAAGTCTCTTTCAATATTCAGTCCGCAGTCGTGAAGAAAAAAAAGAAAAAAAAAGAAAAAAAGGATAGAGAGAAAAGGTGAGAATGAAGGTAGTATCTTACATATTGAAATAATCTCGGTGCAATTTTCCGATTCGTAATATAGCCGATACGAAGTGTTGAAAATAAGAATAAAGAATTGTAAAAATAAAAAATAAAAAATGAGGCAAAAATCATCCCCTCTGACAGGGGTGGGTGGGTGTGGGGGTCTATGCCATAAGGCGAAAAGTGCTAAAATGCTTTTGCGGTATTATAAATATATAAAAAGCGAACGTATCCACGGTTATGGTATAGGCGAGTATATAATATCGTACATATATACATATATTAGGGTGCAGGGAACAGTGGCGTTATAGGGGTTGAAAGGTCCGGGGTACGAACGAAAAAAAGAAAAAAAAAAAAGAAAGAAATATCTCAGTAATGACGCGTTCAAAAAGTAGAATCGTGTTGGCGTTGATAGAAGACTGGCGCTCTGCTACACCGTGCTTTCGTAAAGCACGTACCTATATATATATTCTTTTTGACATTTTACAATTTTTTTTTCCCCCAACCCTACCTATACGCTCAATTTTTACGCGCACGGCTAAGCCGCAGGGATATACTATATACTAGTATAATACCTAAATATCTTCGAAGTAGATATTTTTGCGTAGATTTTTTTCCTTTCCTTCCTTCCTTCCTTCCTTTTTCATCCCCCTTTTTTTTTTTCTTCGTATTAGTTAGTACGAGGGTAAGGTTGCCAATATCTTAACGCCACATACATTTTAGCGAATAGAGGAGTCTTTGGAAAATTTTGCAATACCATTTCTATAATTTTTTTTAAAATCTAGGAGATACTATATCGCGAAAAAAAATTACCAAAGTGAAACGGTACGATTTAGGTAACGCGGGGTAGGTACAATATTGGCAACCTTACCCCTTACCCCCCCCCCCCCCCAAGCTATAGATCGTAGTTTCCACAAGAATTGAAAATCACCCAAGTTTTATCAAGTAATTGAGTAAAAATAAGAAAAAAAAATTAAAAAAAAAAAACTGTATAGGTAATTGAAAAAGCATCTGTGGACAATTTTATTTTTCGTCTATTTTTGTAGAAAAATGTTTCCAACTCCGCGAGCTTTATAGATATATATATACTATATACTATAGATATATATATATAGGTGTAGGTATAGATTCCTCTTTTAGTTATTTTTCTTCAGTTTTCTTCTGTCTGAAATTGCGGCAGTGGCGAAAAAAAAAAAAAAAAATAGAAAAATAAGAAAATAAAAAAAATCAAAGGAGGAAAAATCGAGCGGAGAAAGTTACCGTCAGGAAACTACCGCGAAGCTTAAAAGCGAACATTTTACGGCTTTATAGTTAATGGCTATATAAACTCCGCGCTTTTATATATCGGAGGACAATATTTCACCACATTTTATACGTAGCTATATATATATATATATATATGGTTTTGATTTTTTTTTTTTCGAAAATAAAATAAGAAACGAATTCTCTCTTAGGTATGAAATATAATATATTTTGAAAAATGTAATTCATTTCTTTGTTAACAAAATTTGAATTTTTTCACACCGTATATATATATATAGAGAGAGAGAGCTTATATACATATATACAACGCGTTTATGTATGCTTTGACTATATCACAGCATAGATATATAGTATAGTAGACGCTTCTTCATTACAGGCATTCGTGACCTTATTAATTAGAGTTAAGTGCAGCGCACTTGAGTCGACTGCCTAAACATCGGTATGAATAGAGAGTCTGGTGAACAATGGTTGTAGGTACGCCATTTCTAATCTAATTCAAAACCGCGTGAATTTACGCGTCAGTTGTTGGTACGAAATCCTCGTTGGTAAAATACAAAGCGAGAATATCACTTAGGAAATGAACAATTATTATACGTTATATATTCAATTATTCATTTTCAATTGAAATATATGGTGAATAACTTTTATATACTTTCAAGCATCAAGAAATTCGATTTTGATTTTCCATTTTTTTTTTATTTTTTATTCATTTTTTGTTTTGTTCATATCGATTTATTTTTCTTCTTTTTTTTTTTTTCGACGCGTGACGTCGCGACGCATCGACAAACCTTATCTGTCTCACATAAAACGTTTTTTCTATTCTCATTTTCCTTTTTTTTTTATTATTATTATTATTATTATTATTTTTTTTTTCTATCGAGCTTTTTACTACCTCAAGACACTATCACCACTATCGACCGGACCCGGGTCTCTCGGAAGGGTCCATCAAAGTGACGTCTACCATCACGAGACTCCGATACTCTATAGTTTGTTAGTCAGTCGACTGAGCCACGGTCAATGGATAATACCTCTGCCTTTACCTAGCCGAGATTCCCAAGAGCGTCAGGGATGCTGTTCATCCTCTCTACGAGTGGCTCGAACTAGGGTTGTAACCAGACGGTATTGTTCACGGTCTATACATATATCTTTATGCTCGTAAAAAAGATGCGTTATACCCCAACGATCATATATATATATTTATTTAGGGCACCGTGGAATTTTTTTAGCTCCCCAAATCAGCTTGAAATAATTAAAAAAAAAAAAAATTCCCTAATTTTTATCTAAACTCTCACCCCTTCAACCAAAAGGGTGGATTTTTTCTATTTAAAATATAAAATACACCTAGATTTTCCAGACTTCATAATGCGAAATTAAACCGCTGAGCTCCTTGCCTTATAAGGACCCCATACAAAACTTGGTCCCCTCCGACATACGATATAAGAGAAATTTCGTAATTTCTACCCACGCATTGGAGTTTTTAAAAGACATGAGATGAATATCTGTAATTAATTATTAACGATTACTATCTGTTCAACTCGGAGAGTTAAGTATCAATTTTTCTTTTTTCTTTTCCACGGTAAGGAGTGATTCTTCATGGGAATTAATCCATCAATTAATAAATAAATTGAAGAGTTTATATTGAATCCAGTCTGTAATACATATCTTTGAATGATGTAATTAAAATCAGATATATAATGAAGAACAAATTTTGCTGTACCAAGTATATATATAGAGTACAAGGTATACAATGGTTAACAAAAAGCGTAATAAATCGTGAGATTCTGTAGTAGTTTAGTAACAATGGAGTTTTTTTTATTTTTATTTATTTTTTTCGAATGGAGGGGGGGGATGCTGCTTCGTTCGTTACATGACAGAGTGTCCAGTGTACGTATATGTGAGTATTACAGGTATAGGTATAGGATATACGGAACTTGGTTTTTAAACTCACACAAATATAATAGGGGGGTATAAAAATTTACCACATTTACATGACATATATATATAGACGATTTGCACATAGGCACAGTAGCTAACAACGTGAAAGTTTTGCGTGACGTAATGACTGCCAAACAATAGATGTGGCACAATGCCTGAGCGGAGAACCGCGACCACGTCGAAGAGTGTCGAGAGGAGAATCGTGAACTGGAAACTGAAAACTGGAAACTGGAAACTGGATACAGGAAACAGGAAGAGCCGAAAAGACAAGAGAAATATTTTTTATGGTAAAAATTATTCGAAAAATTGTAGACCGTTTATCATTACCGATTAGATGATTCTAATCGAATTTGTGGTCAAGCTAATCCGAAAAGAATTTTGAATTCTATCTGAGATCGTAGATGTATTTACGATATTAAACGTCATGCGATTTTTTTGAAGGTACCGCAATCAATCCAAGGCCTGGAGATCCTGAGGCTATCCAATTACGTTATGGACACTACGAGTTCGTTTGAGTTAACGTATCTGACGTATGTATTCACTCTCAGGGTCCAGAGGGCCCAGAGGGCCCAGAGGCTGTACCATAAGTAAAAGTTGACAATACGTGTGTTGATTTCTCGTGGGAATTTAATATATAAACGTATATTTTCAGAGTTCAAAATCGACATTTTTCGACATGTGTAAAAAAAACCATTCTTTTCTTTTTATTCATTATTATTTTTATTTTATCCCTCTACGGAACACTGCGATAGAAAAGAGAGCTGCGAGTGAATCGAAGGGTGTAAAAAAAAAAAACGTTCATGTAATTTAGCGAAGAGAAAATGAAATTAGGCTTTTTTTATTTTCTTTCTCTCTCTCTCTCTCTTTACAGTAAAGAAACGCACTTTGCGCTGGGATCATTTGGAGGTAAAAAAAAAATATACGGTGAATGTATACAGACACGCGATGTGTAATTCATAGTTTCGTTTCAATTTTTTTTTTCGTCTCCTACGTTTTTTTTTATCTATTTTTTGTCCAAAAAACTAGAAAATCGTGTGGGAAATTCGTGCATTTGGAATTCATTTCTACGAATTATTATTTTATCATTCGTTTTATTTCTATTATAATATTATAAAAGTCGTACAACGAGTGTAAAAAACATTTATATAAAAACTGAATTAGATAAGTATCGTGGAAACTTACAGAAAATATTACATACATCTTCATCGCTTCAATTAAATCTCGCGATCTTTGATAGGTGAATGAGCAAAGTTAGAAGCTAATTTTCTCCATTTATAGGGTATAAAATCAAGGAGATAGGTATGCAGTAATATGGGAAACTCATGGTTTTCCTTACCATCGCTAAGGAACTATGATGCAAGGAATTCTAGTTGTTCAGTGAAACAACAACTACGGAATCTCTTTGTATACAATTATAGTATACCAAGAGTTGAAAATTGACAAAGGAAGATTTGAGACGGTCTATGAAATGGTTTATGACTTGACTCTATGTACGAGAATTAACACATACGATATAAAAAACATGCCATATGATTCTAATATCCGATCATAATGTCCATAAAAATTTATAAACGATTCAAAAAGAAAGAAACAAAAACGAAACAAAGATCATATAAATCGGAGTAGGTTGACCTCGACGTATATTTAAACGAGATGCAGAGTCCTTGGAAGGATGCAAATACTTGATTCGAGAATCCAGTCCAGTTATTCTTCTGTTAAACAAGAGTAATCTTACTACTGCAGTTTCTTATAGCATGAGTGTAACGTTTTATTATAAATTATAAATAAACTATTTAAACCTGCGATGATAGAGAAGATGAAAATGAAAAAAAATATGTAATGACTTAGAATACCATTAAAGAGTAGAAGAAGTCTGTAATATAGGCTTGAAATTAGATCATATTTGCTGCCCACCTGTGTATTCGTTTAGTAATAAACGTTGAATTAATTACGTTGCAGTATGTGTAATCGACTGATATAACATACGATGTTAGTTCATTGCTTGTGCAAATTGTGACAAAGATACGAGTTGTATATATTATTTTCTGAATTCTTGTCATATATAAAATGGGTTTTATTTATTCATGTGACATATGGCAGGGTATATTAACTAATGAGTAAATAATAATTCATACGTTGTAATTAATTAAGTGCGAAATTGTCTTCTGGGTATTCAGAGTTTGATTTTATAAAACCAGAAATGATATATTCTTGTGCTAAAATTTATATGATTTAGAAGTATGTAAAGCATCGCAAAAAATATGTACAATAATAGAATTGATAAAATTTGAAATTAAAAGACGTAAATTTGATATGTATAATAATGTGTCATTTATGTAGTTCATTGTTAATAGTCTGAGTCAAGATTGGCATAATAAGGTTTTAAACGGAAACGATTATAAAGCGAAGTAAGATAGGGAACCCCAATGCTCACATACGCTATACAATTACAAAAATAACTAGTAATACCAAGCAGGTTTTACGCGAGAAATGCTAATGACATAAAGATAATACATTGATAGAAGTTTTGGGTATAAATACTGGATCATAAACTTTTAACAGAACAGTCTTATTTCTGCAGTTGTAACGAATCGACAATAAGTAATCATGAAGCTGATAACCACAGTACTTTTCGCGGTTTTAGTGCTGTTCGCACTTTACGCTGAAATCGAAGCTGCGAGCCCATGTGAGTAAATAGAATAAAAAAAGAATTTTCCTATCATACATTTATCAAATTTTATGTTTGAATGTGATTTTTGAATATAAAATATCACACATTTTTTATTTCTTATTTTTAGCATCATCGAGAAACTGTCAAGGCACTAAGGACGGAAGGTTAGTATATTATATAATCAATGAATAGTAACGTATATGTAATAAGTAATATTTCGAGAAATAATAAAACAGATTTAAGTAAACTGAAGAATTTCAAGAATGCTATAGAAATAAATATTTCTCGATTTTAGATGCCCATTAAAAATGTGTGGACCAGATGGACCAAAAGGCTGGAAAGCCCAGGATAACAGCAAGCCTTTTCCCAGTTGTTGCGGAGGCCCAATATGTTGATTTTTACATAAATCGCGAAATTTGAATGAATGTACTTCGAGTTTTACATCGCTTATGCAATTTTAATCAAATTCAATTTTTCCATCAGAGTCTGTATATATTTGATAATGATAATAAAAATGATTCAATGACCGTTGAATATATCGGAAGGTAGTTACAATAAAAGAGTGTTAAAAAATTTTAAATAAAGAATAAAATATTGTCAATAAAATTACTTTTAGAACGTTTATGTATTTTATTAAACATCTCTGACCGGACTAAAATTATTTTTGCACTAAAAGCATGGCGTTTTTTTTGTCCCATTCTTTTTACCACCACCTCGGTTCATCCACCGAGGGAATATCGCACAGTATTCTCTATCAACCCTAGCTATAGTAGTAGTAGTATAGACGTGTAGAGGGTAGAAAATATACGCGGCTTTACTTCAAAGAAAGCTATTTGTTAACGAGGCATAATTATCCCGTTCGTTTTACAATGGAACTCATACGCGTGTAGAGAAAGAGGAAGTTGAAAGAAAGGAGAGTTGAAAAACGAAAAAAAAACAAAAAAAGAATAAGGTAAAGAAAGGTGTTTCGTCTGGTTCGTTGTCTGAGCGAAACCATATCGATGTATCAAATCCCATAAGTCATGATATTTGATAATTAGACAAAACGCCTGTATATATTATATGAGTTTCGTTCATCAGCTTCGATGTAATCGATCGATTTTTTCCAAAGTAAAAAATCCGATGATTTTACGTAACGGCATATAAATTTATGGGTTCTGTCAAGGCTCAGTGCTCGGTATACCAACTTGCCGATTACAACACACCATAGGAAGGAACCTCGGTTGACTGAGTTCAGAATTGACCGTGATACCACTCCTCTTGTAGGTATAGGTATAATATAGAAGCATGTTGCCTCATTCAATCTGTGAGAATGGGTAGAAACCGTTCGAGTTGTTTACAGCAGATCTTGTACTGCAATGTAGGTGCTACTACGTGATACTATATCAACATCTAGTAGCATAGTCTGGCTTCAGTAATTAACAGTTTCTCAATTCGAGAACCACGTTGCTCAACACTTCTCGTATATATATATAGTATAAAACCACGTAGAAAAATATTGGTCATATGTTTTACCATAGAATCAATTAACGAGAATAAAAAATAAAAAAAGAGTATAAACTCAGCGATTTTTTATCACCCAAACCATCATACTCAGTGTTTTTTTTTTTATAAATGAGGGTAATTACGAATGGAATCATTTTTATCCATACCTAACTATCAGGGAATGAAGAGAAACGGATTTTACATATCGAGGCTGTTAGACTTGAATGAAATGTTGATTCAGGATTTTGGAATCAGTCGATCATATATGATATATGTTAAAAACGTTGAAACTTTTCAAACTTTTTAATTCCATCACCGTATCGATCACTTGATATTTTAAAAGAGGATTCGACATGGTGGTTAAATCCTTGAGGTGTTTTTATTTTTCAAATTCGTGCACAAGGATTATTCACAATTCACGTTCCGAATGATGAACTGTTAAGTTATTATTTACCGTGGTTATCAGACTGTGAAATATCACTTTTATATAAGAGTAAAAAAAGACGTCAGAGTTTTCACTTGATAAACGAAAAAAAATAAAATAAAACACACGCACTGTAGAAAATTCACCGAGGTGCCCCCCCCTGAGAGACGTATAACGAGATGGTGCACAAGCGTCGCGAATAGACGGTTATGTACTGGTACTCTGTTGTCGCGTCTCTGGAGAAGGCGAGACCGGGTTGTACCTACACTCTTTACTGTGATATGCTAGCTAGACGACCGAGAGAGGTATATATGTTTGTATGTTGTACCGAGACCTTCGGTTCTGAACTAAAGTTGTGTATGTAATCCCATCACCATTACAATCACAATATCCACGTAGGTATATAGAAGGTAAATGTTTGATACATCATATACACTAGGCTTGCGTGACTCGGTGCGTGTTTCGTTTCGTTTCGTATATATATGTATGCATTCATTCATATATGTATAATATACATATACTATGCAAGTAGTTGGAGAGGTGAAAAGAGTGGGGGAGAAAAAAAAAAAAAAAAACAAGAGGGGAAGTTGCGAGGAGGAACTGCATAGAGAACAATATTTTTCGTCTTTAAAATACGACAAACCGGAACTGGACCCAGCTTCCTGCATCTTTTTTTTTCTTTCTTAACAATTGGTTGAAATACAAGGGAGGAAGAAGAAGAAGAAGAAGGAAGAACCCCATGGGATTTTTTTTCTATCTGAATTATTGAAAATGAATTACAAAAAAAACGGAGTCTCTACACATGTCGATCGATCTTTAACACCATGTATGATATCTTATTATCATTTTCTCGAATCTACAGACAGACACATAGCCATATCCGTAGTTTCCTTGAAGAGAGATGAAAATTTACTTTTGTAAATAGGTGAACGCTATTACTGGAGGATATTATTATTGGCTATCGTATTATAAGATCTAAATGTTATAGGTATATACGTACGAGTACGATGGGTGGTGTATAGTAGCTGGTAATTATCGTTAAGGCCGCACGCTCTTCGACCTTACCGCAGCTAAAACCATGAGAGGTAGAATACCTCCGGTATACCATAACCGGGGATTTTCTGTTCGCTTTGAATTGCCCTAAATGAAAAAGCTCTAGAATCATGTAATTTCCCTTTTAACTTCAAGGTGTGGTTAAAATATACATTTTTTTTATTTTATTTTTTTCTCAAACCTGTCCTGTCTCGCTATATTATTTATTTATTTATTTATTTAATTTTGTTCACCCCAGTTTTTGCTTCCCTCATTTCAAAGCTATACGCGAAATATCAACAGGGCTAACAAAAAAAAAAAAAAATATCTTTAATTAATATAATTACTCGTAAAATACTTAAACTACATTTTTTTTTTCAAACCGTTCAGAAAACGAACTTTCGATGCGATAAATCAAAAATTAGTTTTTTTTTATTAATTACGGTTACAGAATGTTTAATCGACTGATATTACCTACATTGCCTATAAAATTGTCGCGCAAAATATACGAGCTGATATATCTTCGCTGATTTTTTGGCATAATAAGGGAATATTCATCATATCCGATATGGCAGAGTAGAGGTATACGAAGTAATGAGTAATACGTAATACGCGTTAACTATAATTGCAGATATTTTCTGATTTCAAGCTTCGTATTATATCGATTATGATTAATGACGTAGTGTTCAGAGTTTGATTTGATGAAAATAATGATGATGTGTTTTGATTGTAATTGAGATGATTTAGAGATCGATAAATGCCGCAATATGTAGTCGGGATTAATGGAGTTTAGCAAATAGAAAAAAATAAAATAAAATGAAAAAATATAATATAGTTGATAATAATCTGTCATATAAGGTAGTTGATTAATGATTGCACAGGCATAAATTACCATAATAGGTTTTACCCGGAAACGATTAAGAATTGTGAACAGATAGAGAATCTCATATGTTAATTAACTCAACGCAATTATAATAGTAAAAATAAATAGTGATGAGTTGTTTTCTTGAACAAGAAATGCTAATAGCATTAAGATATAATCGGCAGAGTATCGTTCGTATAAATACAGAACGGTTAGTAAAATAATATCAGTTGAACAGTCACAACGAATCGACGATAACTATAATCATGAAGCTAGTAACTTCAGTACTTTTTGCGGTGTTGGTGCTATTCGCAATTTACTATGAAATCGACGCTCAAAGTCCTAGTGAGTAGATAGAATATAATTTTCGCAGATTTTTAGTTAATTTTTTCTTTTTTTTTTATCCAATTTATTTTGGTGTAGAAAAGTAGAAGATAATATTATGTGAATTTTTGCTTTTGATGATTTTCCGAGCTTTGATATAAGATTAGTCGCACTTTTCAGCCGTCGTAAAAATTTCCTATCATACATTTATCTATTCGCGTTCTAATATCTAGACGCGATTTAAAGACATTTATTTCTCAATGCATGGATTTGATTTTTCAATAAATTCTGATCGAAAATTCTTTCACTGTGATAAGACTAAGAAATTTAACACAAAAGATGCTTCATTTTCATTCATCTTTCTCAGATGATTCTCCAAACTGTCAAGGCGTCTTCGATCTAAGGTTTGCACAGAATTCATTAAGAATAATTTCAAACTATTGAAGAAACTGAAGAATTCAATGTTGAATATTAATTTTCTACAATTTTAGATGCCCACAGCTAGGATGTGGACCAAATGGAGTAAAAGGTGGAAAGCCACAAGACAACAGCAAGCCTTGGCCCGAATGTTGCGCAACTATAATGTGTAATTAATTTCATGTAATGTGTGAAATTTCAATAAATATTGCACTCATATCGAATTTTATCAACATTTAATTTCTCTGTCAGAATCTGTGTATAATCGGTTATGGCTATAGTCCCAAAAGTATATTTAAAATATCAGTTATTCTATAATTATTAAAACAATACCAGTTCACCATGGGTGTCACCATGAAGTTAAAATAAATTCCAGTATCCACCATGTGCAAAAAAAATGTATAGAATAATTTTCGAAGAGGCAGAAATAAAATTAAAAATATTGTATACGATATAAGAATTACCATTCGTTAATGAACTGTATAACTATATGGTAATGTGGTAGTAATGATGAATACTTTGGTCGTAATTATTTTATTTAAGAAAAAATAGTGGATAAAAACATTTGGAAAAAGAGGAAAAAATTAAATGTCTCATAATGTGTGTGTAAAAGGTTTCTGATGAGTAAGAAACGATTAAGAAACTAGAACGTAGGGGAGTTCCCCTATATGTATGTAGCTCACTGACCTACCAATACTAATACTTTTGCGAATAACATCAAGTGATACTTGTTTTTTGCGCAAGAGTTGCTAATGAGAACTCATGAAGATAAACTCATGTCAGCGAATATTGCAGGATATAAATACAGAGACAAAAACAGTTAGCACAAACATTCGAAGTTTTGTACTCGCAAAGAATAGACGATAAATAATCATGAAGTTGGTAACTTCAGTACTTTTTGCAATGCTAGTGCTATTCGCATTTTACCACGAAATCGACGCTGCAAGACCATGTAAGTACATAAAACCTAATGTTCTTATCTTTATTTCTTATCATACATTTATCAATTCGAAATTTAAATTTTTTGACACGATTGAAAGAAATTTTATGTCTGAATTTGATTTTTGAATAAAATATCTGATCGAAAGAAATTTCGATGTGATATAAGACGACGAATTTTTGAAGACTAACGATGCTGCATTTTTATATCTTTTCATTTTTTTTTTTGTACAGCTTACTCGGAAAACTGTCAGGGTACCAATGACTCGAGGTTTGTACAGAATAAATTAAAAGTAACGTAAAAGAATAATTATCAGAATGATAAAACTAGCGAAAAAATTGGCAAATTTCATGACGAATAAATAAATTTTCTCGGTTTTAGATGCCCACAAAAAATTTGCGGACCTGATGGACCAAGAGGCTGGAAGGCCCAAGACAACAGCAAGCCTTTTCCCAGTTGTTGCGGAGGCCCAATATGTTAATCTAATGTAGATTTGAATAAATTGGAATTCACAGCTTAGCAAAAAAACCTGATTAATTTGCAATTTTAATAATATTTAACTCCTTTATCAAAGATTTTGTACATGATTCTAGTGTTTATTATTATTTTTTTCTTTTATCTTCGGCGAATACGATTTTATAATTTTTCGTTACGGTAACCCAGTGTGATCTGTTTGAGGGTTGAATAAAAAAAGGAAATGATAAGTTTATCGTGTAAGTTATCGCTTATGGGTTACAAATAATGCTGACCACGATCTATATTACACGAATATAAATTCGTTCTAGTACCTATCTATGATGAAAAATTATTACATGAAGCTTTCGAGAGAAAAGCCCGAGAATACGATTTGAGATAAACATGTTATTAATTTATGAACTGATATGATGCTAATGGGCATGAAGATAACCTCGGTAGATATTGCGCTGGATATAATATAAATGCGGTCAGAAAATGGTCAGCAGAACAGTTCGAGTTGTCCAGCTGCTACATATCGACGATAATTTATCATGAAACCAGTAACTTCAGTACTTTTTTCGGCTCTAATGCTCTTTGCACTTTATTCTGATATCGGAGCTGAGAGCCATCGTAAGTACATACATAGAATATGGTGTTTTCACGATTGCTTGTTATTTTTTTCTTTATAAGAATTTTTCATGGTGTCAGAATTCTGAATAACACTTTGTCATTTGGTTTCGTATGATCTTTGTACATTTGCTGTAAGATACGTGTAGTAACTTATCATCGTCGTCAAATTTCCGATTGAATAGATTTGTTTCATTCCATATGAATACCGAATACTCGTGATTGAGAGAAAAATTTATAGTTCTGAATATGTATGTATGCATGGATTTGTTCTTTTGAATAAATACCATATATAGAAAATTCTTGCACATTGATAAATAACGACGAATTTTCAACCCCAGACGATGCTTTATATTTATTTCTCTTTTTCTTTATTTTTCTACAGCCTCCGATGACAAAATTGGAAACTGTCAGGGCACCGAAGATATACAGTAAGTAAAAAATTGATTATAAGTAATCCATAGGAAATAGTCTCGAATATATACCCGAAAATTTATAAATCCCGTAAATTAATTTCTTTCATTTCAGCTGCCCACAGGTTCTGTGTGGACCGAAGGGAATAACGGGCTGGAAGAAACAGGACAACAGCAAACCTCATCCGGAATGTTGCGGAGGTCCAATTTGTGCATTTTGAGCAGTATATCAAATTTTGATAAATCGTTGTTCATATCGTTTTGCTAGAACCTAGTTTTATAGTGAAAAAGAAATGACGTCTGATTTCTGCAATCGTTAAGAAATTATTGAATAAAAAAAAATCAGAAAACTAATGTGAAAGTAATTTAAGCACACTGATAGCATCATTTCAGTTTCATATCTCATGATTTTATCTTAATCTCAATTCACTCTAAATACCCGATATGATAATTTAAATATTTAATTATCAGTTTTAATTGGATTATTAATTTTTATCAGTACCTACTTATAGTTCTGAGAAGCCATGTCCCAGAATCTAGCAAAAATTTTGCATTAGATATCGCAATAGTAATTAAAAATCTTGAGCTTTGATTAATTTGAGTAATTAAAAAAAACCTGTAATAATTCTAATACATATAAATATTAAATGTGAAGCATACATATGTATATGAAAAAACTCACGTTTCTCTATGTTGCGAATATATGAATGGCCAATTAATACCAGCAATAAAGGTGAAAAAAATTCCGTACCTGTAACAGAGAGAGAGAAAAAAAAAATAAAAATCATGAAGTAATTAAAATCAGACGATCAAAATTATCTCGTTATTAAAATTGGTTTACATGTATAGAATGAGGTTTAAAATGGATTAACTCTTAACAGCGATAATTGCACTTCTAAAATGCACATAAAGAAGGTGAGTAAATTAATTTTCAGTTAACGTAAACTACTTTGGGGTTGATTTTTGTTTTCTCTATTTTGTTGTGTTTTTATTCTTTTTGTTGTTATTTTCATTTTTGTTGTTTTTCGACGCTTTGGAATTGCTAAGACTGCGGATTACCTCCGGGCTAGAAAAACTAGTACCACTAATTCTAATACTAGCACCATTTCTACCAGTAGTGAGTACTCGTAGTTGGTTGCCTCGGGTAACTAGGGGGTCTGCGGTCGAAACTCAACCTCCTCCTCGTTTCTAAGCTATTTTAGTTTTTCACTGTACCTCTACTACCTAGAGCTGCTAGTGCTATACAATTTCTCTCTATGTACTAGAGGAGTAGACATTTCGTCTTGTTCTCATTGTGCGAAAAAGCTTAAGTATGTACTATAAGGTAGAAACCAGAAACAAGAAGTTAGTAACTAGGAAATATAATATGAAGTCAAAGGTTTCGAATTGACCTTTTGCCGAGTTTCATTTCGCGTATTTCGAATCTAGTTCAAGAAAAATTATTCGCATATAGCTGATTTTTTTCTTGTTTTTTTGTTTTTCTCACTATACTGGTGTTCTAATTTTCTTAATCTACAAAAACCAGTCTTTGATCTCTACTAGCTAAAGATAAAGGATCTTAGAAGGTAAAAGACAATACAAGGAACAACCCTGTACCTACCTACCTACTAAAACCATTGTACTTCAAAAGCTATTTCGCACTCAGATCTAAGTCATCAGGTTTCTCTGATAGACAATAATATAACGAGTCAAAAGAACAATGGATTGCTACAGAGCTGGACCCCAAAAGGTAAGATTGAAGTCGAATGTCGTAGGGGTTCTTGGGGATGAAATTTTTTCCCATAGAAATGTTAAGCGAAAAACAAGGAAAAAAAAAAAAATTAGAATTAGCGAGAAGAGAAAGAAGAAAGAAGAGGATATTTGAAAGTGATTAATTCGCACTAGCTGAACGTTAACGACGATATACATTCACCGCATGACACTTGACCCAGTAAATGCAGTTTGCGATTAGCCGGATATAGGTAAAATAAAAAAAAAAAAAAAGAGAAAAAGAGAGAAAATTTCTAACGTAGGCAGGTAGAATTTTTCAAGTTCTGAATCTAGGTGGGTAGATAGGTAGGTAGGTAGGTAGGTAGTCGATGAATTCTGTTCCTCTCATTTTCTATATCTCTAATTCTTTTCATCAGTGAGAATATATATGTATATATATATATATATATCGCGGGCGTGTAGATCGCGGAATAGATAGCTTCGGGGTAAAATAGAAGTACTAGTATCTACATATATATATAGAAATATATAGAATATATATGACTCCTTCAATTCTCGTGTATAAGCTCATCTACCGACAGAATTAATACACAAGTGCTCTACAGATATCGGCTTGTTATAAACCAGTGACTATTATAACATGAAGATGATACCCTAGCTTCGCGGTATCTACAGTATGTAATATGTCGCTACTTTCATTACCTTTTTTTAAATATAATATGAACAAACCAAATTTTTACTTTAATTATTAATAGACTTTTTTCTATTTACCAATTTCGCAAGTTATTATCACAAAGTTGTTAATTAATTACTCTCGAGAGTTCATCTTTGTGATATTAGAAAAAATCTTTATACAATTATAAATTATATATTAATTAAAATTCTATAAAAATTCTTATAACGAGTTTAATATATCGCTAATATCACAGCGATATTAAAAATCGTTGGATAATAAATATATTTCACCTTTTTCTTCGCAAAAAAAAAAAATCATTAAATTATTATTATTATTTTCCTATGTATTTACATATCAAAGAAGCGTTGTATGGTATATATATATGTAACACGTGCGTGATAAAAATCTTCTCGCACGAATGCTTAGTAAGAACAATATTTCACATCAGACATCGAAAAACTCCTTTTTCATCCGGCGTTGAAGAATTGCGAAATAAAATGAAAAAAAGAACTCGATCATTATTCTCATCATTCTTATTATTATTATTATTATTATATTTATTATCATAGGGTTGAAAAAAAAACAGAAATGATTTATTTTTCGTAAAATCATAAAATCCAATTCCCAAAATCTCAGTATATAAAATTAGTATTACGTAAATAATTCATAATTTTTCTTCACGCAAATGCTGAGAACGTTTTAATGCAGGTGTTCCCCATCGCACCGCGCAGTTAGGTAAAGGGGTAGGTTTGAAGGCGTTGAAACGCACTTAGACATTCAAGAGAAAAAAGAAAAAAAAAAAAACAAATTCAGATAAGAAGATGGGGGTGGCTTTATTTTTTCTTTTTTCGTTTTTCAGGTAAGAGGTTTTTCTCACGCGTCACATTCGCATTAGTTCATTCGCCCTTAGTCACATGAATGAAATGATACGTATATGGATAGACACGCAGACATACTAGGTAAAGCATAAGGGATGAAAATATTGAAACGAACGAGTAGATAGAGTGTTGCGGTGGTAAAAGTGGCCGCGTCTCGCCGTGCAGTCTGAAGGAGTTGATTACAATATATGAATATTCAGTGGCGCGAACTTCCAACCCGGTTTACCCTACTCTGACACCCTATACCTACCCACCCCTTTTACCTACCCGTTCTAGCCCGCTGGCACCACCTTTGCATCCACCTCAACGGGCTTCGGGTTCGTTTTTTCTTTTCTTTTCTTTTCTTTTCTTTTCAACAGTTTTATATATGGCTACGAAAACTTGCATATATATATGCACGTGTATACTAGTGGATGTGAAAAATCTTGGTGTATGTATGTATGTATGTATGTATATGTAAAAAATGTAAGGTATAGAAATTTACCAACCCCCCCCCTTAATTCACGCGCACAGCACTGCTTAAAAGTTCGAGAAACCGTCTTAATTAATCCCTACGCGGATAATAACAAAGCGCAATTAGTTAAATCAAGCGATAGCTGGCCGTTTAATATACTCGGGGGCGTTTTTATTTCCGATAAATAATTAACGACGATTTAAATATACCTTTATCTTTAACTTTTTTTTTTTTTTTTCTTTTACAAATCATATAATGCGTTCATTTTTATTTTACCAATCCGCAAACGAGGGGGTTTATAATTTGCGAATAAAATCACGTCCTATTGCGATAAAATAATTCATTTCGTATATTTATATATATTACGGCTAGTAGTGCAAATCAAATCCCCAAAATTCATTCATTCTCAAAGTGCGGATTCGAACTAACGTATGCAAATCATCAGAGCGAATCTCTCGCGATTAACCCCTACCTACCTAGCTTGCTCTGATCTGATCTGCTCTGCTCTGCTCTGCTTTGCCTCTGCAGTAACAATAATCAAAGCAGTCGAATCCTAGATTAACTCGCTGTACCATACCGAATGTCTATTCAGGACTATATGATATGATATTCGGTGACAAACTGAACTGCGATCAATTCCGATTAGTTTTTATTTTTTCTGTATATATTTCATCCCTTTGATGGGAATGGGGTTTTATTTTACAAAAGCTTTCAAAGTCGAGAAAAAAAAGGGTTCGAAAAAAGGCTGAATTTCATCTTTTTTTTTTTTTTTTTTTAATTCATTTATTAGTTGGATTTATAGGTGAGAATACAGGGGTGATTTTTATCTTGCTAATCCTGAAAGATCCTGAATAAATAGTTCGAGGGGTTTTTTGCAGAAAGTGGTGTTTTTTTTTCTTAATTATTTTTTATGGGGGTTGTTTAACTGCAGTGTTTGTCCGATATTCAAGTAGATTAGAAAAATGGGTAAAAATCCGCGACAAATCTAAGATAAGAAAAAAGGAAACTAGGACGATGGGGTTGTTAATAAATCAGGACTCTTCAAATGAAATTGGCCGAGTCCACAACGATCCGCAAAAATAGCCGTCAAAAGACAACATCGTAGACCACGGGGATCCCGTCAACCAGGTCAAGAGAGGGTTGAAGCTTCGGTTCATGATTGGACGTTGCATGGACGAGCTGATAGGACCGAAGGAGCGCAGCAAGGGCTCAAGAAAAGCTTAGGAACCACACGAATGTGGAAAAACGTGAGAAAGCAGGAGATAAAATGAAGAGAAGAAAAGAAGAAAAAAGAAAATTCTTTTTGGCGGATGAAATGAAGGAAAAACGAAATAAAAAATCACAAAGAAAAAAGAAAAAAACAACGGAAATTGAACATTGAAGCGCAATTGCTTCGGGCGAAGATGAATTTATTTTGACATTTTTCTGACAGCCAATGTCAATGTCAATTTTTATGCCAAAAACAGATGGAGGAAAAAAATAAATAAAAAAATAATAATAATAATAAGTACGTATTCTACCGTCTGAACGAAAGGGAACGATTTTACGGTACGACGAGTCTCTTAAATCTGTCACTGTCACTGTAAGGTATTAGCTACGTCACGGTGCGTACCTAATACGCGAAGAGAGAAATAGGTTTAAACGTCTACCCGCGGCTCTTAGCTAATAATAATTTAATGACCCAATGATTCAGAATTAATGACAAATTCTTGTTTTTTTTTTTTATTTTATTTTTTTCTGCAAAATATATTAGCTGTATGTATATCCGTGATCGAGCTGTTGAAAATAAAAAATCTAATTTCTATTAAAATATGTGTGTGAAATTACCTGAAAACTTAAAATACTTCAACTCGGCTAAGATTAAGATTTGCATTTTTCAGGTACGATTTCCTTTTCATCTTTTGGTTTATTTTTTTATTTTTTCATTTTTTTTTCAATCGTTTTTCGGAATCGCTACGATTTTTCTGCGTAAGTTACCGGTTTTTTGATTTTTCTCTAGCGTGCAAAGCATATAAGGTAAAAACACGGTGTAGGATGAACGTTGGACGTTGGTCACCCAGAGAGAGATATGACATTAAGATCCATCCTCAGTAAAACGGTCCTAGCCTTCCGCAACACGTATTGTCAGCATCGGTCATTTTGATGGATTAACCAACTCCGTGTTATACCTGACCCTCATTTATTTTATCCAAGTCTTTAGGCTTCTTTCATTTTTTATAAAAAAAAAAAATTGCCGTAACCGTTTCGCCTTATACAGTAAATAATAATAAACCAGAACAAATCGTGAATGAGATTTTTTTTCTTTTTCTTTTTTATTAGCTACTTTTCGAAAATCAGACTTCTTTCTCCATTCACAAAAGATTTCTTCAGCCTTACATACATACTTTTATATTATACAGTTTCAAAAATTTTCTATATTATATTACTGCGAAAGTAAAATTTTAATATTTGGCTTTTCGTCATACCCGTAGTAGATATAGTTAATTAAATACAGAATTTTGCAAACAATACAAGAGGAAGTAGGCAGGTATAACATACCTATACAAGGGTTGAATATATTTCACCCTGTGCTTTTGTCCGCATAAAATTATTTAAAGTAATAGTGGTAGTGTAATACCTGTGTGAAAAGCTGACAATAATTATGGCAATTTGTTATATCGCATTTTTTTTTTTTTTTTTGGCTATGGTAGGGAATATTTTTCAGCCAGTTTTAGTTGCGGAATGCGTGGGTGTGTAGATATATATATAATATATACGAGTATAGTAAAATCGAGATCCACTGTGTAAATATCGCGGGAGATTAGCCACATGGCAAGTTGATTCAACCGGGGGAATTATTCAACTGTGTGAAAAAGTAGAAAAAAAACGAAAAACGATGGATAAAAAAAAAATACAAAGAAAGAAAAATCACGTTTTCGAGTTTCAAGTATAACAGCAAATATATGGCGTCTCTCTAGAGGGCATAAATTTCCATTCCAATATTCTACTAAAAATAATTTAATACCTGCGTCTGACCACCACAACCACAACTACCACTACCACCCTGGACTAGCAGGAGCTTTTATTTAAAAAAGAAAAAGAAGAAAAAAAAAAAAATTTCACGCTTGGATTCAATTATCTGTTATGACTGGGGTGTGAGAAATTTTTCCGATAGATGAAAATTATTTCACCGATATTCTGTTACCATTATAATTATAACGACAAAAATTGATTTATATATGTATATATGTAGGTATATAGAATATAACACGTCATATTTTAGCCCACCGCGGTAGTCAATACCCGGTGTTTTTTTAGGGGTTGATATTTTAACACCATATAACGGATATAGAAGTGCATTTTCAATTTACAGTTCTTTTTTTTTCATAATCCATTTTCAATTCTTTTCTTTTCAAATGTTATATTTTGAGAACTGTAAGCTACTACAATTGTCGAAAGATTAAAGTTTAGGTAATTCTCTCCCAGGGGTTGCAGGGGGTTGAATTATTTGAATGAGAGAAAAAAAAAAAAAATAGAAGAAAGGAAATAGAACAGAATGAGACAAATGAAGTGAGCTAAAGTAATGAAACGAATTTTTTCCATTCGCTCGGCGTACAACTTTATTTCTTTTAGTAAAGAGCGGTTATCGGTTTTTACCCTCGTCAAATTCGCACTCGATTTGTCCGCCTAATTCAGTGAAATAATGGTTTTCTCTTAGCTCGGTTTGCCACACTGACCCCTATACGACAAATTGCATTATTTAAATACCTGCTGCGCTTTATCGATCGGTGTGAAACTATAAAGAAAGAATAAGTATAAAAAAAATAAAAAACTGCGATATTGTTATGAAAAGGTCAACTAGTAAGCCGGGGCGAGAGAACTCGCTAATTAGTGTAAATAACATTATTTTCGCTCCACAAACTCGCGGGATTGTTTCATCATTAGTTTGCACAAATTTCATAAATATCAAGCAAAATCTCGATGCGTTTAAATCAGAAATATTATATTAAATTGAAAATTTGAAAATTGAAAATTCTGTTCCATAAATTTTGAATTTTTATCTCAGGATGTAGGAAAAAAATTCTTCAAAATCCATATTTATAAATCCAACCCATGTGCGTCTCGCGATTATAAATTCTAATGATCGTGACTCGATTTGTTGTAATAATAATCATGAAATTTTAATGGGTATAAAATTTTCCGTATAATAAAAGTTAATATCGATTCAAAAGCTCGACGATTTTAATACATTTTTTTATTTTTTATTATTATATCGGTTTGTGAGTCTGCGGGTTAATACCTCCCTTATCTAAGGTAGTTCTAAATTCGTTGGTCTGGAGTTACATAGGAGGTGGTATTGAGGCCGAAGTTGGAGTGCATTGTCGATGAGAGATGAGAGACGAGAGACGAGAGAAGCTGTAAGTAGAAGTATCTTGGTATCATGTCGGAGCCCTACGTCCCGACGAAGCTTTCTCAATCACCGTCTCTGCAGGTACGGTTTCGAAAGCTCAGTATAGGGGTAGAGGCACCTACCTACCTAGCAGCTACCTACCCTACAAGACGATATCTTGCTAGCTAGCCTATACTACTCAAGTACCATCGACCTACCGGCCTGACTCGAGTTGATACGACACGACAATCCCCGTGAGACCCTTAATAACCCGGTATTCAAAAAAAAAAAAAAATGTCAAATCTTTAAAGGGTAGTAGTTAATTCTTTAATAATTTAAAAATTTCAATTTTCTTAAATTTTTAATCATTTTTTTTTTTTATAGTATTAAGAAATATCAAATTTTTTTTTCAAACTATTTATTAATGATGTATTTAATAACTCACCGTTTCCTGACAATGAGGCCTTAATATCTGATGATTGGATAGAGTTTCAGATTCACATACCTAAAACAAAGAAAATGAAAAATATTTTATTGAATTTAATTTCACATTTAATTTTTTTTTCTTAAAGATTTAAGACAATATCAAATCTTCGTTCTTTAATTAAATGATGGAAAAAAAATATTTCATGTTCAGGAATCATTCGGAAAAGCAGCTTTAAACGAAAAAAAAAATAAATAACACTAAATTGGAGCAGTACGGTGAAGGTACTCTTTAATGGAGAGCGAATCGCTTCGGGGTATGGTTCTGAAATATGCAACGAGGGAGTGAGCATGAAAGTCAGTAAAACTGCACACACGCGAATTTCATGTTACTAAAGTATCTAGTATAACGTTTTAGGAGGCATATATACCTTTCTATAAGATATGCGAGAGCTTTACTACACTCTTTTCGAAAAACTAAATAAATAAGTTAACAAATAAAACTGCAGTTATGTAAAGTAACTTCGAGCTTTTCCCATTCAATACTTTAACTAAAAACCACCACCTGGGTTACAATATAAAGAAATAAGAAATGGTCTTATTTTTTCCCAATTTTCTTTTCCTTCCTTTTTCTTTTTTTCTTGTCTTTAAATTTAAGAAAGAGGAGTCATAGAAGAGGAGCGATGAAATTTGAAAGAAAAAAAAAAAAGTGTGTTAGTTCGAAACCCGTAAGAATAGACTGAAGTCAAAGTGCAATACCTATAAGTGATATCGAGTGACTTAAATAACTAAGGACATAGATAAGTTTGAAAGAAAATTATGGGGGGGGGGGAGTTAAAAAAGTATAAGGGGATGATAGAAGAGTGATTAATTTAATTATTAAACTTTCTTTGAGACGTAGAACCGGCTATATCAGATTTTCCAATTTCTTTTTCTCGAGATGATAATGTGATTAATTTTCAAACGAAGTTTCTTTTTCTTTATAGTCATAGATGTCGAAGAGGCTGAAGAAGCAGGATTCTTGAGTAACATTATTAACTGTACAGCTACCTACATCTCTACGAAGTACTCATTTTATAGAAGTAGATATGGCAGAAAATAGATACGTACTTTACTCGAGGAAAAAAAAAAAAAAAAGTCCAGAGTCTCTTCAGTTCGCGACATTAGTAAGAGAGGAAAAAAATTACGGAAGTAAAAATTTGTTCACCTTTACTCTCATATAATAGGCAAGAATATAGATGAAAATATCGTAAACTATAAATGAGAGGGATACAAACGCGCTTTGATCCTTGGCTAATCCTTCATTTCTCAAATCGAGAGATAAAGAGGAACGGAAATACGATTTTTTTTTTTTTAGAACTCGGATTCACCGAGATGTAGTTTTTTTCAGTCGTGGAATCGGGATTAAGGAAGGATAAATTAGGGGTTGAAGTATGTTTGATTTTCTTTTATTGTCCTTTGGGATTGATTCTCCCGTCTTAGACGGGTATATATGTATATATATGTATTTTTTTATTTATTTTTATCTTTCTGTTCTTGTTCTTGTTTTTTATTTTTTTATTTTCTCTTTTCTATCAATCGAAATTCGTCGAAAAGACAATTTTAGAAGGCAATAAAATACGAGTTTCTAAATTTAAGGATACTCTGTCAATATTCAGGACGTTTCCAGGACATTTCCCGAACCAATGTAGACGCCCTATCCATAGAATCTTATTAACCGACGCCTCCCCGTGTCTTCGGCAATGTTTACGAGCGGGTGAATCGGTAAATATTGATTCGCGACTTTGGCAAACCGTTCTATTCCCCTCGTTTCTCCTATCCGTCGAGATTCTTTCACGTCGCTATTTGAAGCCAGAGGTAAAGGACAGGCAAGAACAAGACGAAGAAGACGAAGAAGAAGAAGAAAAGAAAGAAAAATAAAAAAAGAACACCAAAAAAGTCAATTTTCTCGACACCCGTAAAACTGGGCTACAACACCAGCCTCTGCAGATTTGTTTACGAGGACTAAACTACGTCTGTACAAATAATATGCGTAAACTGTATATAGGTATGTGTGTGGGAAGATGTTTAAGCAAAGAAAAATCTTTAGATAATAACGAAAGTAAATGAGGGAGAAAATTCGGTCCAGTACTTCCTATGGTAAATCGATTTTAAAGATGTTAAACTGCATGAACGAACGACGTCGTAAGAATTTACATCTTTATCTCCTACGACTTTACAACCGATAACTTTTTACCGTTTGTTAAATAGATGCAAGTTAGATAGTTATATATATACCGTATATCTCCATACCTGATAATCTTAACAATTATTAGTTCAATAATAGGTCATTCAGAAGAAAAGAAATCGATTTTTAATTAATCGTACATGTATTATGCGTATACATGCGTATATAAGTCGCAGATTGAATCTATCTAGAATTGAGAAAAATAAAGACGAGAATTGCTCAAATTTTTCATAAACAAGGCGATAGAGAGATTATCTTAATCTTCAAGTAGAGCGAGAAAAGCTTCGACCTTCGTTAGTATATAAATAGCAGCCGTATTAAATCATAAGGAAAATAGTGGTTGTTTAAAAATGATAAGCGATAAAGTTAAATTCTCTGAATATCAAAATTAAATAAAAAAAAAAAACAAAGATTATCCGAAGCCTTTATTAACATCGACAAATTTTTGACGTTTATTAGTTGGAAGAGAATCATCGTCGCGAATCAGCATGGCTCCTACGTTTCTTAATTTGACGCTACCTGCGACAGTGTTAGTTAGTGTGATCATCCCGGGACTTCCAGACTTCAATATTCTTAATCTAAGTGAGAAAAGTTGATCGAATTTATTTGAGAATATAAACGTTTCTATGGTGAAAGAAAAAAAAAAAAAGTCCGAAACTTTAACGTGAAAATTGTTTGAATTTAGATCGTACCGTCATCGAATTGCCATATCAGAGACAACTACCAAACCTTCCGAGTGGTTACGTCGTGTATCCTGATATCGGAGCAGCTTTTAAGGTTCACAATGTAAATTTAACGTGGACAAAGGCAAGAAGGCAATGTATTGTCGAAGGCGCTCATTTGGTGGACATTGATAACCACTTGAAGTTCGAGTACGTAGTGACCCTAGCAAAATTAAGGAACATATGGACAGGCATTCATAGAATGTACGGTGAAACAGAATGGGTCAGTAGTAGCACTGGTAAGTTTTGCCATGGTAAATATTTTTTTCTAAACACAGATATCCCAAGAACTGACATGTGATTTCTTTTTGGCAATTAAGGATTGACCATAACAACCTTACCCTGGGCAATAGATGAACCTAACAGGGAAGATATCGCCTACTGTATTACGACAGACACATCACCACGCGGGCTAAGAAATTTTCCGTGCAAAACCGTATTTCCCTACGTATGTGAGATTCGGATCCCTGAGAACTACAACGCACAGGGGATTGATGAACTGGCTACATTAAAAGCCAATTAGCTAGTTTCATATAAATATGATTTTTGATGTAATACAGATAAAATGAGATTTATTTTTGTATTTTTATAACCCATTAAAAATCAAGATGTATAAGTTTGAAAAATTGTTGAAGAGTAGTGGTCTCATTTAAAAATCACCCTAAACAAGGAGACTGTCCGAAATCCAGATCGATGATATTCAGTCAAATAATTCACACAGCTGTTTGATAAAAATAGCCATAAAATCAGTGTCAGATTAGCTATGATTGCTGATCCATCAGCAATCATCTAGAGTCATATATGGTTGTCTCGAAAGGTCCAGGCATCTAAAATGCTACTATTTCCGTTAAGAATATCACCTGGGATCGATAGGAGGACCGGAACGGCATAAATAAAAATTAATATATATGCCTTGAACTAATTATTTGGGAATAAAGTTGTCCTTATCTGAAGTTAAAGATCAGCGCTCCAGGCGAGGAATTATGGGAGTGTGTATTATATAATAACCCAACGTAAGCACGATTAACAAAAAATGTCTCGTTTTGTAAGTTTATAAATAAATATTTAGCATAAGATGCAAGAATTCGCCGAGGTTATCTATGCACAGGCTGATAACTCGAGAAGAACTTTGTTTGATGTTATTACGAAGCATGAATTTATCGTCGCTAATCGAAATGATATCCATAATCGCGTCTGGGCTAGTGCAAATTCTGTGTCAATTAATTGCCTCGACTCAAAACTTTAACGATTCAAATTTCGGTAAGAAATAAATGGAAACGATTAATTTCGAAACGTAAATTTTCGCTAGTTTGAAGCGAAATTCATATAAATTTAGGCGTAATTAAACTAAATGAGGTCCAATCGTTTTCGCTTACAAAATTTCGAATAAAATAGTATCGCGGTAAAAAGGACTCGACGATTTTTGTCTAGTCAGTTGAGATGATATTTTCGATGTTCGATTCGCTTCTGGCGTTCGCCCAATATTTTTGCGATAAAAAGAACCCGCTAAAGTGCGAAACAGGGTATATGTTATCAATTTGATCAGGCCTTGTTTACACCTAGTCAAATAATCTTCAACCCCAGAAAATAAAAAAGGTAGAATAATTTTCTTTGAAATACAATCTGAAATTCGAAGCGTGATTTTATGGGTAGAATTAATACTATACGAAATGTTGAACCCCAAAGCCACGTTTTGACGGTAGATATTTTTATTTATTTTTTTTCTTCTTTACAACCCTCAAAAGAAGGGGGCCAGGGGATTAAAAGGGGACAACAAAACCAACGGTGGGTTTTTCGTTCGGGCCGTAATTCAAGAGATAACTGTTATCTCCGAGGAGGTTACTGTTTTCCCCGGATCTAGTCTGGGACACGCAATGCCAGGGTAGGTTTGCGTTAAAACAACACCAGGGCCATAGGGTTGTTCGCTATGCCTATGCCGGTTTTAACAAAGATCAGTATCTATATCGCGGTTAGATAAATATATATACAGACGTATATATATATATACGTATATACCTAAATTCGCGAGAGAACAAATATCTACGTTATTGTAATCGCTTAAACATTTTCGCAAATATTAGTCAATCGCGAAAGATTTTAAACCACCGATATACCCGCTTGTAAGGGTGAAAAATTTCGTATCATTAAAAGCGATGATAAAAATGTTGAAAAAAATAAAAAATAAAATATATAAAAACACAGGAACGAACAACAAATCCTGAATAATGAAAACCAGGAATAAAATCTGCTTGAATTAATCTCCCTTTCTCATATGGATAATGGTAGAATATTAAAACTTCCTTAAAATGGTATTTCTTCAGGATATTAATATAAATATTTTGATTAGCTGTTTAATAATAATATCGAAGCAAATGAGAAAATAATTCAAGATTTAATCTGTTTCAGGGTAAAACGAAGATACGAAGAAATGAAGAATTGAAGAAATGAAAACACTTTAAATACTGAGATAAATAAAACGTTGATTGAATCCAGATGATAATAATAATAATAATAATAATAATAATAATAGGGTATGATTTGGGGGTAAATAAATGTGGAATAATACGAAAAAAAAAAGAAAAACAGAAACGACTTAGGAGGGTGAAATACGAGTCAAGTTGTAATTCTCGGGGAACATGTTGTTCGGACAACCAAGAAAGAAGAGAGAATGAGTTAACGAAATTAAGACTGTGACAGGTCAGAGACTGTCTAGTAGTTTTTCTTGTGAAAACTCCCAAGTCTCAGAGTTTTCTTAATTCCCTTTTATATTCTCAATGATATTCCTGTCAGTAGAGAGAGAGAGAGAGAGATTCGAGAGATCAGGAAGCTCTTCGATCTACAGTATGTAAAAAGTCTAAAGAACTGACCAAGGACCCAGCTTTTGCTATATTGCAAGCTTGTCGTAAATTATACGTAAAACGAAAAAAAAAAGTCCGTTGGTCGTTTGCGTTTGATTCGACTTGCATTTCTCCCACAGGATATATCCTTAGGAAATACAGAGAAGGACTTCCATTAGACTTATTGCTTCCCTACCAATTCTCTAGCTCTCTCTCTCTCTCTTTCTTTCTTTCAAGTTCTTTCTCTATATATAGAGCTTTTATACCTACACCATTGTACAATTCCACCTCATTTGTTTTCTGTGGCAGGTTTAGGGAGCGGGAAAGTGTTCGAAATCACTTGAACACTTTCTCTCTTTTTTGGTTTTTTCTTTTCTTTTCTTTTCTTTTCCGCATGTCTTTTTATTCTTATTCGCGACTAATAGAAACACGGGAAGAAGACTGATTTCCTTTTCCTTTTCTTTTTTTTTCTATTTATTTATTTTTGTTATCACAATTATATCCTATATAGATATAATTGAGAAGAAGAAGAAAAAGAAGAAGAAAAAAGAAATAATCTTTACTCGCAGACAGATTTTCCATTCCTCGTTTGAACGCAACTTTTATGCAATATCCGGATTTTTCCCTAGGTTTAAAGTTTAACGGGAATATATATATAGCGATACCGTCTAAAGTTTAGGTATAGATTATTTTTATCCATAACTGTGGAATCATATACGACAGGGGTAGGGGAAAATTTTTACAAGTCGAACTAAAATATCACGTCACGATAGCAGATATTCAAATGGCGAAATGCCAGAGCAAGTATATTTACATTGACGAAATAGGATATGAGCTTTTAAGTCAGATATCCTTGAAATCCTTTAATATATAGGTATATAATGCAATAAAATGTATTGGTATAAGTATGTTTATAATTATCTAACCCAGTGAACACGACCAGCCAGAAAATCTTAAGCGTATGGTCCTAAGCGATAACGTTATATACAAGTTTATATATATATATATATGTGTGTGGGAGTGTGTGGGAGTGTATCACATAGATATAATATGTGGTTGGGAAAAGGCGGTTATATTACCTACTCCTTCGATAAATATACTTCACTGTATACATAGCATACAGCCTATTTCTACTAGAAGCTGTTAACGGTTGAGTGAAGAAAAATCCTCGCGTTTTTTTTTTCCACGATATCGAAGAACTTTCTGTCATCTGCCTTGCCTTGCCTTGCCTTGCCTTGCCTTGCCAGTTGTGAGATTGTGGTTCTGGCTGATCTAACAAAAGCTCTTAGAATATTGTGCTTATCCACTAGACTCTGACGGTTTTTAATACCGCTGAATAAACTGGGTCAGACAAAACAAAAAAACAAACCAGGAATTACAAAATTGAAGATAAAGAAGAAGGAAAAAAAAATTTCACATATGTAGGATGAGCTATTAAGCTCACTTGACGCGGTTCCATTCAAGTCATTTGGAATTGAAAAATTCGCCCATCATATTCGGAGCTTTTAAGAAAGATGCATTTCGACAGCCATATGTGCAACAGCCAAGAAGCTTTTATATCAAGCTCTGAAAATAACTACGCGAAGTTATCGACCCTGGGGCTTTGACTCCTGTGTAAGGCGTGAATTTACAGATGATGAAACAGGGAGGGATAACAAATCGTTGCTTTTTTTCTTATTTTTTCATTAATTTTATTGTTATGCAGCAAAGTGAAGTGGAGTTTATAAATTTTTTTCGTTCTAGTTTTTTTTTTCAGATTTGGAATGAATCTATAGGATGAGGTTTTTGCGAATTGATCTAAAAAATTGTTTATGAATAAATTTTTCACTACCTGTCGAAAAATATAGGAATATAGGTCAGTCGTCGTAGTCGTAGTCGTAGTTGTAGTCGTAGTCGTCGTTGGTAGAATGGAACAGGTATAGAGTTAAGTAGAGTTGGCACCTCGAAATAATTTAGTAGCGATCGATGGTGTGGAGACTGAAAATAGCAGTTCGTGTCAGAGAGGGTGAAATTGCAGAGAAAAAATTACAACCGTGCACCGAGTTGAATAATTTTTAGGGAACGTGAATATAAGGGAGAGATAGAGAGAGTATAATTCATATATATACTATATATATCCTTTTATTTTCAATTTCATTCTTATATTTCGACTAAATTCTATATCTTGAACATCAAACGATGAATAACCGTTCCTCTCTCCTTATTTCCTGCGAATAAGGTAGAAGATAGAACAAATGGTATTCCATTTTCTTGGACTGACGTAAAGGACTGGTAATGAGAAGAAAGCCGTAAACACAAGATGTTAAAAAAATAAAAAAGGAAGCTTCTTCCTTATCACTGACGTAAAGTCGGGGTAGAAACGTAGATTTAAAAAAAAAAGAGAAAAAAATAAGAAAAATGAAAAAAAAAAACGACCGTAGGACTCGAAATGAGAAAACATTTTTACCCTGGTATAATTCAAGACCAACGAGGCAAGACAGGACGTGAATTCACCTTGCAGAGGTTTGCTGCCTTTATAAAACTCGAGGGAAAAGAAATTATTATTTTCTTATTTTACGTTTTATTTTTTTATTTTTCATTTTTTTTCACTTTATACCTTTCAAAAGAGGAGAGCCAAGGATCCTTTATCAGAACAGACAAATATCTCATTCTTCTCTTCTCTTCTCTATCCTTTTTTCTTTCTCTTTCTCTTATTATATTGATGTCATTTACACGATTAAATTGTGCAATTTTTCTTTCTATTCGTATAAAAGATTATTAATATATATATTTGTATAAAACGTTTATAATCCTTAGAAAAAAAAAAAAAAAAAATGTTCGTCCTTTTACCTCGTTCGATACGGTAAATTTGGGTTCTATATACTCCGCGTATAGGCATATATATATATACTATATACATCCGTAGAAATTTGTTACCCAACCACAAAGTCGTTTACGAGGGAAAGTTATGGTCGTCCCTTGTCCGTCGTTTGATGGACATTGGATCACGAAGCTGCAATTTACCACGAGCGAATAATAATAAAGGCAACATATATATATATATACATACCTAGGTATAAAAGTAAAGGTTTATACGATGTAGAAATACCATGGAACGAAACGTAGTGCAGAAATGTTCTAAATGCACATATAGAGCTTTTGAAAATATATAACTATTATCATTGTAGAATTTCTATATATCGAATAAATCAGCGTTTGTAACAGCTAACAAATGAATTCATTGAATCATCAATTGTATAAACTAGAAGTGAAAACAATGACGACAATCATCACCATCATCATCATCATCCTAACGTAACAAATGATCTACGTCATTGTTTTCACGATACTCGATAATGAACACTTCGGGAATCGTACATAGAGTTCTCTCTCATTATCAAGATAACAGTTTCTCCTATTCGTAGTTGATGAACCGTTTGCCCATTGATTACACCTTCGTCATTGTCTATAAATTAACAAAGTGCGTATACAAATAGGAACAATAACATTTCACGTTAGGGATATAGTATAATAGATTTACAATTAGATTTATACCTCGTCTCATGTAATAAAGAGACAATTCTATGTATACATCTATAGTATATAGTACGTGGTGTTACAGAGAGAGAAAATCTGAGACATTATTTTTTATTATTATTATTATTATTATTATTTTTAAGAAATAAAAGAGACATATACACAGAGAATGACATTTTTACGAGACGAGTAGAAAAATCGAGTAGTTTGTTATATATATACTTGAAAAAGAAAAATAAAAAAAAAAACGAGTTTACCTAGTAAGGTACCGAATTCTCAACGTCTTATTCGTAGACTTCATTCCACTACTCTCTCTCTCTCTCTCTCTTTCTCTTATTTCGACAAAAGAATGGTTCTAACCGTAGGTTTCCGTAGTAGAGCTTTTTTAATTAGTGACACCGAGTAACGCGGATGATTATAAATCTCTGACCTCGTGCGGTATATTCCATTATCATCATTATACTAAGACAAAAAAAGAATAAGAATAAGAATAATAAGAATAAGAAAAAGACGAAAACGAAAACGAAAAAAAGAGATGAGAAGCGTCATTACTACAACAATGAGAAACGCAAAGAAATTGAGTACTGTGTTATAGTTTGGTTTTTTTTTATTTATTTTTTTATTTCCAAGATTTTTCCAGTAAGGATTTAGGTCGCGAAAAATTCATTCTCGTCTTATCCTATCCGTTACATTTGCACATATCCCTTTTTTTATTATGTGGTCCCAAAATTAACGAATTTTCAAAAAAAAAAAAAGTCTGTTAGAGAAACTTTGATAACGGGTTGATATCTGTGATCGTAAATATAATCGGTAGACCGAAGGGACTTCCGTTCATGGTCGGTTATATTCAGGTTACAGGAAAAGGTCCGCGGACGTTACTATCTCATGGATAAATTAATTCACGAATTCAAGGTAGAGATGCAGATATACATGTGTGTATATATATATATATATATATCTATCTACACGGTTGAAAACGCGCTTGGATAATTTGTTCTCTGGGCGGGACCCCCCGTTGTCCGTTGTTAGCTACTAAGCGAATTGCCTAGTTTCTGCTAACAATGAGAGGGATTTCGCGAAGAGGATAGCTCGGCTTTAGGGTAGGAATTAAACTATGAGTATATGTGAAACTGGCGTGGGGATAAGTTCGTCTCCTTTTTCACATTAATTAATTCATTCATTCATTTATTCATTTATTTATTCATTTATTTATTCGAGTCTAATTTTTTGGAAATTTGCGAATTAATAAGCTTTAAATAACCGAAACCTTCTCAATATTACGATCGATAGTTCGCACTCGCGATTGGCCCAGTTTTATACCGCACATATCCGCACATGTAATATATACAAGTATGAGTTCATACGTGTGTAGGTAATAAAGTTATTCAATTTGTACGTACGAATGCAGGTAAATTGGCGCCAATTTCATTCCAAAGGCAAAGTTTATTCCCTCAGAATGCCTTCGAATATAACTTTATATCACGTGTACTACATATATACATTCATATACACACATATACACACATGTATATATTTATACAGCTAAAGTCTGAAACGCAAGTTTTCTACTACTAGCTAAGAAGAAGGAAAAACTTTTCTCTATTAAATTTATAGTTATTTCGATTCCCGTCAAGTGGTACAGGCGAAGTACTTTGTCATACAGAATTTGTATTCCAAAGTTGAATCGAGGGAAGAAGGAAAGAAAGAAGAGAGAAAAAAATTTAAAAAAAAAATATACTTATTTATTAGAAACTAATCGATAAAAGTGGATTAAGGTTTTTTCTAAATTTAATCGCAATCGTTTAAGCTATACTTAATTAAAAATTGGTATCAAATTTATATGAATATATTCATGAAATGAACCATAAGCACCTCCTAGTCCAAAATCACTAAATGGGTTACCCGATATTGCTATAGATATAGAAAACGTACTGTGTAGTTGTTCTAGTTATTTAGTCTGATCTTTGATTTAAAAGTAAATATATTATTCGAAGTGATGCTTGAAGATTGGGGAAAATAGTGTGAAAAATGATGACAGTATATAAAACGTTTGATTATTTAATAACGAATAGAGTAGTTTTTCTAACTGAAGTTAATACGAAAAATTATTCCGACGAGAAGATATGAGATAGGTGAAAATAGTTGGCTGGTGTAGGTATAGGTACCTACCGATTCAGAGAATAAAATAGAGCTAGAAATAAATCATAGAGAGTCTGCAGAAATCTATCTGCGCCAGACTTGACCAGGTCAGCTTTGCTCTGGTCTACGGGGTTACCTAGAACGTGCAATGTGCAATGTGCAATGTGCAATGTGCAATGTAGTACGGACTGCTGAACCTGACGGTTGAAAAATTCTATTCACAGCTACAATTTCCTCTTTCTTGTTTCCCATTTCCTATTTTCTTTCACTGCTATTCTACCACCTACTCGAGTAGGAATCCCGGCAAACCTACTCGTGGCTAAATAAGAGATTTGTCAACGGCAGAAGCCATGCATCATCGCCCCATTTTCTTTTCTATCCTAGTTTTATATACCTACTAGATAATTTTATATCAGATTATACGAAGATATTTCAGTCCTTGTTTTAGTTTTTCTATTTTTTACATTCTTTTATTTTGAGGGATGAAAATCCTGAGGGTGTACAAGACGGTCTTTTACCGAATTCTAAAAATCGCGAGAAAAGTTTGAGATAAATAAATACATATATTATATACAAAACACATTGTTTAATTAGTAATCAGACGACTCAAGGGTAATTCGTAAGGGTATATGACGCTTGGTATACAGTCAAGTTAATTTGTTTTATTATTTAAAATATGTAACCTTAACTCTCGCTCTTTCATATATGCTACACGTATAATTTCCCTAGGGCGTTTTTTTTTTTATTTCTTCTGTTGATTTTTTTATAATTGACTACCATACGTCGTGAGAAAAATGAAAGAGAGAGAGAGAGAGAGAGAGAAAAAAGAAAAAAACATTCAATTTCATTTTTTTACAATTCTATGATTTTTGCTCATCATTTTTATATCTACGTGAAAAAAAATGTAACCAACGGTTATATAACGAAGCGTGCATAAATAATACCGAGTACGTAATGTCAGATATATGTAAATGGAACGCAAGTGAAATATTATAATAAAAAAAAAAGCAGAAATGAAATAATAACTTAGCTTCTCGAGGTACATTTGTCATCATCGGTTAGATTTCCCTACGGACATATACCTACCTACCTACCTACCTACATATACGCATATAATACACCGTTGAGAGTAAGCCGATCAAACGTATGATAATATTTTACGAAATGTTAAATTACTCGTAATATAGTACTATAGGTACTTCTACTTCTTACCCAACTGAATCGTCAATAATCATGGAGAAAGATGGATCAGCTATCAGCGAGTTAAGGATGAATGAGATTTTGGTTGAACCGAGGGAAGAAAAAAAAAAAGGAAGCTAAAAATCCGTATGGATCATCCTAAATCCTATATAAATTAATGAATCAGTCAAATCGTTCGAATTGATTGTTAATTTAAATTTTTTTTTTTCTTTTAGAACTTGAAGGGTGAAGAGGAGGAATAATTTTGTCCTGATATCAAATAGGAAACACTTGAAAAATTTAGCTAATATAATTTTCGAAAGCACGTTGCACCGTATATGCAAACCTGGCACAGGTGGTTCTATCGTGCCTCTATACATTTAAAGCGATACCACAACCGGGTGTACGAGTTTAAGGGTGTGTTGGTTTTAATCACCCTGATAAATAATAATGAATGGTGGTTTCCACCTCTCGCGCCTAGCTAGTTCGTTATTAATATGCAATTAATATTAAACACTCCCTTAGCCGGAGTTGGGTGATAGGGGTTAAACCCTCCTAGGTAGAGGTAGAGGTAGAATATACTCGTGTTTAATGTTCGACACCGGAAACCATCTGCTGTGATTACATAAGGCGTAAGGAAGGCAATGCCGAAATCTTAAGAAAATTTCTGGAAAAGTTAGAAATCCTTGTCTTATACCCCGTAAACCCCCATAAGTGAAAAATTTTGATTAAATTTGTGTTAAAGATGTGGTGAGAATATTTTCCTCATTGTCAATGTAAAAAGATTTTCCTACAAAATTGTAGAAAAGAAAATAAGAAACTTGGAAAAAGTATACGAGCCGCGATAAAGGGAGGAGAGAGAGAGAGAGAGAGAGAGACAAGGCCGAGTCAGAGGGCGAGGTATAGTTTGAAAGGGACGAGGAGAGGTTCGGTGTGATAAGCTTTCAATTTTCACCAACTCTTGACAACAATGGGGTTAAATTATAGCTTGGTTTGGGGGTTGGGGTACAGGCTTCCGTTTTGCATAATCATTTTACGAGGAGATGAAATCCGCAAAACCGCAACCTGCAGCAGGCCAAAGCTAGCCGTGAAATACGCTGACGTAGATCGACCGTTCCTAAAAACTAGATATATATACCAAAGAAACGTGTAAAGCCGTAGAAAGAGAGAAAGAGAGATAGAAAGATAGAGAGAGTGGGATAAAATCAATGATAAAAAAAAAAAGGTAGAAAAAAAAATCATAATTAACAGCAACGAGCGACGAAGTAGAGACTACAGGAGTGAGAACTACCGCAACGGTTTTCGTTTCACGCCCAAATGCACAAGTGCAGCTATCTGATTCTACATTCAAACATCCGTTGAGTAGCTGGATCAGTTAAAAGGCTGTTAACATATGGGTATAACGAGAATAAAAAAAAAAGTAGATGGAAGGAAGGAAAAAAATTAAAAAAACTGGATCAAATTCGTATAAAAATAAAGAGAGAGAATAGGGGGGAAGGAAAGAACGAATATAAGGGATGATGTGATGCAGTTGATTAAAATATGATAAAACATTTTATAAAATTAATAATAACGCGTTTAGGGTATATATTTTTTTTTTTCTTTTTGGTTTTGTTTAGAAAGTTTATTGTTAATGGTATAACCGTGATATAAAAGATATATAATACAATATCTCTAGGTACCTATACTATACAATTTTCGAGGTAAAATGTGTCTAAAGTTTTGGGTACGTCAGCACCCGCTTAAAGAAGTTGTTTCTTTGAGGGGGAAATCCTGGCTACCCCTCCCCACCCCATACCATATCGCCCTTGGAACCTTAACGTGGATGGAATCTATTGTCATTCGAGGGAGTAGCAACCTTTTGTCCAAAACTTTGCTCTACTCGACTTTACTGCGAGCACGTATATATATATATATACCTATACATAGATATTGGCTTAATTTTCAAAATGACATGTCTGGCTTCGGGGATAAAATATACTACCGATACAACCCTGCCTACTAGTAAGCTCTCGCCTACCCTACCCTCTCTTACTTCTATTTCTTCGTGAATTTTGCGATATTATTTGGCAGTAGTAGTAAGAAAAATAAAAGAAAAAAAAAAAAAAATTATAGGAGAATATAACGATCATGTGATCGAAATGATGTTAATAATAATAATAATAATAATAGTTATGATAACAACGATCATCGTCTACACTAGAGGAGCAATTCTCGAACGACTTTCTTAAGAGGGTAAAAACGAGGGTGAGAAGAAGAAGAAGACAGAGAAGGAAAGAAGGGAGAACGAGGAAAAAAAAAAGGAAAAGGAAAAGGAAATAAAAATAGAAATAAGAGGAAGAGGAAACACATGGCAGAAACAACAACGTGTCGATGTAACACTTTGTTCTACTGACCAAGGGACTGTGCCGGACCTCAAATAGATTAGATTCGCACCCCGAGCTCATCTCGGAATGAATGGACCCAGTCAATTTCCAAGCATTGCGAGAAGGCCTTCTTTTGTAGCTCGTTCGAGTGGTTAGCCAGTTCTTGAAAAGAGTGGATTTTCCACGTAGAAAAGAAAATAAGGTAAACAAAAAGAAAAAAAAACATATAATATAATACGAATTTATACTCGATTTTATAAATACGAGATATAATTTGAAACAATTTTTAACAAAATTTCGTACAGAATTATATATCTTGAATATTTATCAGACATGATATTGAATTTTAGATCAAGGGATGAACTGATTTGAAGAAAATTATATCAACAAATACGTTAGAAAAGTTGAAACTAAAGAATTCAAAAATTGATACGCAAAAAGCTTGTCAAAAACTCAATAATTTGAGGTTTTTCAATTCAAACTTTTCTATGGCTCATTTTAGAATACAATTTCAACAGATTCACGTAGCTCTTTTTTTTTTTTTAATGGAGAAGCTTTATTCCCATAAAGTAAAAAATCAATTTGTGATTCTGTTTTCGACGGCGTTTCTTAATCGCATTTAAAAAAAAAAATTGTATATTCTTTTTTTCTTCATTATATTTTCTTATCATTATATTTTCTTATCATTATCATGACCCGTCATGGTATAGAACCTGTCCCCCCGTTGGTTTAGAAATTGGCTGTTTCAAGATAGCGTGAAGAGAGTTTTGGGGGTACCAGCTGTTTCCCTCGTTGCTAATTTCTCTCATCCCCTATCGTCAACGATCGCGTTTTGGTAAAGGTTGGAGGTTTCCCGACCTAAACCGAGGCGTCTTTTCCATCTACCAACAGCTGTTTCGTTATTGATTTCTGAATCCTGCAATCTCAGGTTGGAAACGGGTGGTACGATAGAGAGACTTTCAAAAAAAAGAATTCTTTTTTTTCCTCAATTTTATTTTTTATCCCTAAACTTCCTCGTTATTATTACTAAGTTTCGAAAATTTCTACGTTATTATCAAACTATTTAATCGCCGATTATCATACCAATTAAAAATCTAATCTCAAGTTTTCCATAGCTACGTTACTATATTCAAAAAAAAAATAAAGAAAAAGATAAGAAAGTATATTGTATAAGAAATAAACGAGAATGGATTCTCGTATATATATATTATTCTGAACCTTCGAAAGTTCATTGAATAATAAAAATAACTGCACGCAGTATTTTCTCATACATTTGCTAAGGGTGAAAGAAAAAAGAAAAAAGAAAAAAAAAAAAACTACCCTCTAACGTCTTCCCGTATGAAGGGTAGTAAATAAAATATTTTACGGCTAGCCAAGAGGGTGTCGTTTGTGGTCGTTGGTTTAAATCTCAGCCACTTTCCGCGGCTCGTGAGTCAGTGAGTGTAAACTTTTACGGTTAGCTCTACTTTTTGGGTGTTTTTTCCTGTTTTTTGTTTGTTTTCGTTTTCATTTTTTAATAATAATAATTGTCGTTAAAACAATTCAACTTACTTGGTAGACGAAGACCAGAGAGAAAAAAAATAAAGAAAAAAGCATCGAAAAGCTTGTAATAATCTATCAGTGTCAACCTCTTGAGACGCCCAGTTGATCTAGGAGCTTTTCCGATAGAAAAGTGCAGGAAACTTGTTCGTTTTCTTTACTTCTACGGATGGTTCGAGCGAAAATATCGCCTAAGTAAACCTCTATTTTTCGCCCGAACAAGAAGGAATTAGCTATATACGCTAGGATCGTTTCCGAGGAATTGGTGTATGTATGTATGTATGTATGTATGTATGTACATAGATAGACGGATATATAAATAAATACCAGCTAGAAAGAAGACCGCGAATCACCCACGTCCGTAAAGATTTTCTAAATCCTTATCGATTTTATTGGTAAATTTCATTTCGCCTGAACAGCTTTTGCGACATTATTTTTTTTCAAGTACCTTATGCACCCATTCCACCCACTCCACCCTCTCTCTCTTCTTCTCTTTTCTATTCTTTCGTTTATTATGCGTTGCAGATGGTTTTTAAATTTATTAAATTATACCGCGAGAGGCTTAAGTGGTTATCCCTATTGCCTTAGGGATTTATAAATTGAAATCAAAGAGGTAAGCAGAAATAAAAAGAATTAGGATAAAAGTTATAAAAGGGAGTAGAAGAGAAAAAAATATATATATATATATATATATATAAGCACAGCCGATGCTTTTTTTTGGTAAAGCTTAATATTTAGAAGTCACAAAAGATTAGGACAAAGTTGCGGCTAAACTCGTTCCGAGTCCATCAACGGCTCGTAAAGAAAACTCGTCGGGGTTAAAGTTTTCTACTTGAAACTAGCAGCAGCACTTGAACCAGAACCGAACTGCTTTTACAGAATTCTAGTTGGCTAAGAGGCAAACCCAATTTATATATATATTTATTATATATATTATAGAATAATGAGATACAAATGATTTATTGTAGTAAGAAAATATAAGAGAATAAAAAAATTTATCATAACTCACACCCTTATCTTTACTGCAGTATAGAACTAATTAATTTTCAGCTTGTGATATCCAAACAGGGTACTAATTTGCGGACGAGGGATTGAGGATTGAGCTTTGAGGGGCAAAATTGCCGAGATGCAACGAGATGGAAACTCATATTGCGCTTAAATATATATATATATATATATCTGGTTCCTCTTAAGACGGAAGTAGAATGCCGGAAGTGAGGAGAGCCTGAGATATATATATATACAATATACATATAAGACAACGTCTCGCTTTGAGAAACTCGCGAAGCTAACAGGTGAAATAAGTAGGAATTGTAAACATTCTGCATAAGATCAAAGCCTGGCTGTATACGTAACATATGAAATACGTATATGCATATATATATATACTTAAATCCGAATACGAAGATCGTAAGTTTTCAGTATGTAACGATAAAGTGACATTCCATGCTCAGCAGATCCACCTTACTGTCAATTTCGTACATAGTTGAACGCTTCTTTATCTTCTTCTTCTTCTTTTTATTTTTCTCGTTTTACGGGTTGGAAGAAGGAAACGAGTTAATCCTTCGAGGTAGCAGTCTGGCAGACGTTTGGTTCGATAGAAAAAGATCTCGGAGAGATTTTTGCTCACATCAGTCGAGAAACTTGACTGTTACACTAAGAAGAGAAAACCTGGCAAGAAACTAAAAACTTAAAAGCTCTGAATATACCTAACTGGGTATCTAAAATCAACCAAGTAAGATTAAAAAAAAAAAAAAAACTCTTCTTGAATCTTGGAATTTCATTAAAATACGAAATAAGCTCTCGTTTGTTCTCCACCGTTCTAGCGAATAATCATTCGACACATGTGCAGTAAAATGTAAACTTGCATCAAGATCTATACAAGATTTCAGCGTTTTACGAATTTTCGAAATCCCTCCTTGCATCAAGGATGTGAATTTTTTTTTTTTAAATTCAACAAACTTTTCTGGCTCGTTCAGTAGACGTAATCTAAAGAGATGTTAGGGTGGTTCAGAAGTTTTGCTACCATGGTAAAAATTATTTAGTAATTTTTGTCAGATAATCTAACAACAGATAAGAGCCAGCTTGAATAAGCTTTTAGTCGAGTGTAAATGTCTTACGATATTGAGCTCGTAAATTGATCCGGTTAATTCGTTCCCATTTTTCGTCGATAAGAATTCTCCGAGTCCCCACTTAAGGGTGGAATGTATTTGTTGTTAGAGGATGAAATCGAACAAATGTCAAACATTTCATTATACCTACTACTTCTTCTCTTTTCGTAGTATATAGTCGCCTTCAGCGTTAAGTAGTCTGAAGGGGAAGACGAGACTGGGATAATATCGAGTGTCAGTGTCGCAGTAAGAGTTGAGGAAAGAGGAAAAAGGAGCCGAAGAAAGATCCTGCTGTAAGGGTATGTGGTAGCATAGAGATCGTTATTATTTTTCTTTGTTTTTCCATCCCGAAGGAAAAAAGGAAAAGAAACAAAAATAAATAAATATTAAAAACAGAAAAATGAAGAAGAAGAAGAAGAAGAAGAATATAATCGCAAATAAGATTTTCGCTGTACATTGCGGCCGAGGGCAACGTCGATATATGGACGAATAGCGAATATCGAAGAGAGTAAAGTTTGCATATAAATTATGTTCAGGAATCGTCGCTGCGGTAGAGTTTTATGTATATTATAGAGTTCTTGGGGAACGACAAATCCGTCACCATCCTCGCTTCAGGCAAGTTTCACACTCTTTTTTTACCTGCCATTCTGACGTGTATGAAGAAACTTTGTTTCTCTATATATTTTTCAATATTATACCTACTTTTCAGCTAATATTTATGTAAGAAGTCCCGGGTCGTGTGAAATTGGGGGGGGGGGGGGGGGGGGGGGGGTGGGAAAAGGGGGCCAAGCCGGGGCCTATATCAAGGCTTCGATCAACCAGCTAAATTGTATTTGGTTTCGGATTGATTTTAAACCTGATAAAAGGTGTCCCTCCCTGCCTACTCCAAGAGGCAAATATTTCAATTTAAATTTCGAAACAATCCTTGAAGGATATCCAATGAAATTCTTCGTTACGAAACACGAAGTAAGAATTTGTTATGCAGATTTCAAACAATAATTGTCACTTGAATGGTAAATTATAAAACGATGATAATCCCTAATTGAAGAAGGACTTATATCCTAATGTTATCGGGTTCACTGACCTTGGCGAACCTCTCCTGAGTGTCGAGAATCTCAATGAATAGTGAAACCTTATCATCAACAATCTTGAATCCGTTTCTTGGCTGGGCAAGAAGTTGTTGAATAGCCTGTGACGTTGTCAGAGATTTAGCAGGACTGGTAACAGGAGTAGCAACCCTATTCCCACCATGAAGATGCGTGCATCCAAGAAAAATTGGATTACCATTAGGGGAAAGACCACATGTGAAAGGTCTGAATGGTAAACCATGAAAAGTTGGGCTTGGTTTAGGTGTAGTAACACGAAGAAGGGTCTGTGCCGACGGTAGTGAAAGCCGTCGGACAGCACTTTGCCCTTGTTGACCTTGGGGTGTATTTCCATGCTGCAAGGGTGACTTGAGTAGTTGATAATCGCTAGATGCTGAAGGTAGCGATCTGTATCCTGAGTCAGATGGTGATGCCGGAGCCATGGCAGAGCCTTGAGGTGTTGTAGCAATGCTATGTGGTCTTGGTCTATGTGAATTAGAACCAGCAGTCCATGTATTAGAATTTCCAGGATTTCCAAAAGAGTTTATCGATGTTGTTGGCGTCGGTGGTTGAGGTTGAGATTGAGGCATGGTGGTTGGAAAGGCGCGGCGAGGTACGGGATGGTGTAAGACCATCCCCGACGGACCCCATTGAATTGGTTCTCCTGGTGTGCGAGCTGACGAACCTGGGGATGACACCGTACCGGTGAGTAATACCCCTGATGAATTGGTGCCGGTTGTTGGAGTTGCTGCGATGCTGTGTGGCCGACGGGGAAGTGGTTGATGTAGCAATTGACCATTCCACATTGTGTGGGGTGGCAAAATGTGCCTTGAAGATGTTGGGGTCTGGGAATTTGGGCCCAGGGTACCACCGGGAGATTCATATTCCCTTGCGTAAGCGAGGGGTGACAAAGCGTTCCCTGTAGCTGAGTGTGGTCGGCGTAATATTGGCTCATTAACGGATTGAACTGGACCTGAATTACCGACGATGACATGGCCGACACCAGTTCCATTTGTCGGGCGTGATATCGTCGCTGATGGTGAAGCCCCTGTGTTAATGACGGCGTTGTTTGGACTTGAGGAACCAGAGGTGGAGGAGACAACGACTGAGGATCCCCTCGGAGATGATGGTGCTGTTGGTGCAGCCGGGGGAGACGAGGATTGTTGAATCCTCGTATTGTATTGTACTGGGTGTCCGTGGTTGAACGGTGCAGCGGTAATATTAGAATTACGTCGTGTTGATGGGAGGTTTGGTACCCCGTTGGAAATACAACGAGTTTTGTTTGTCCCTGAAGAAGATCCTGCGGCTGGTATTGGAGCTGGAGGTGTGTAGAGCGGGAACCCGTGCCCATTGTAATTACCGTGATTCGGACTACGGACTGCAGAGCTTGGCGTTGATATTCCGTTTCGTAAAACCGGACCGTTTCTTCCGGTTCTTGAGCTCGAATTGTGCGATGATGGAGCTGGTGGAGGTGGTGGCTGTACTTCCAATAGATTATCCGACTCACACCAACGAGAAGGAGACAATCTAGTTGATATTTGTTGCTGTGAGTTATTACCTGGTCCGATGATCGGGTCTGGTGAAGACGAGGCTGAATTTGATAGCGTTGAACGACCGCCTGCGATATGTCGTAGATGACGATCATTCGACAGTACCGGTTGACCAGGTCGGCCGTTTGCGCCACGATAAAACGGGCCCAACCCTAGATTAAGGGTAGTTGGTTTCTGCTTAACACCACCGTTGGACTGCGGCGGTGGGCCAGACGCCGGTTCGCCCATTTGCGTCTGGTTCCTGAATGTTATTTATGATCAGGTATCACCTCGTGGTTTCATGCCATCGACCGCACTCCAACTTCTCTTTTCATTTTATTTGTAGAATATTTAGAACTGCAGTTCTTCATCACTTTTCGATTATCAATTCCCCCGATGACTAGATAAAGGCGTTCATATATACGTAAGAAACTCACGAACAAATCCGCTGCACTAGTTTCTTCCTATTTGTTGTTTTTTAAAAAAGCACCGCGACGTCTCGCTGCAATTTGAAGGGAAACATCGCGGCTTATCACGACCCGATTTTCTCGTTTTACAATATTATTTACCCCCTACACATTTTCCAACGTTATTATGAACGAATAACCATTTTTTTTATACAGTTTTCTCTAGTTTCTTTTTTTGTTTTTTTTGTTTTTGAATTTCTTTCAATTTTGATCTCGCTGCGATACAAGACTAACACTTCCCGACGAGGATCCTATCGAGGATCCTTTCAAGGACCCGGCGCCAGATGACCACGCCGAACCAGTTCCGATTTCATAGCGCAAACTGTCTCCGGACCTGCCGGGGGCGGAGTGGCGTGCTCCGATGCCACACGGGGACGTTGAGCGGTACGCCACCACAGCAGAGGACGCTTGCGCCGGGACGCCCCGCGTCTCGAGCTTTCTCCCTCTCCCTATCCCTCTCTCTTTCTCTTCCTCTTCCTCTTCCTATTCCTCTTCCTATTCCTATTCCTATTCCTCTCTGGCGTTTTCGCGATATACCTGATCCGGGCCAACGTCAAAACGCGACTGTGTATATCACGGACTCCTCCGAAACTCCACCGTTGACGGACCAACCAACTACCCCAGCTTCATAATCACGTACGTACGTAGTCCTATATCTGTATTGTCTTGTATATATATATATCAGAGAGACGGATACCCTATGCCCTCTGGCATTTGCCAGCGCACACCATCTACGGAAAGACGACGTTTCCATCTCCCCACTCACTCATCTCCGTTGCTTGCTGAAGCTGCGTTGCTAGGTCGGTGATTAAACGCTATAAACCGAATCGAAAGTGAGATTTGTTTATTGTTTCAGAATACCCCTGAGGAGTACGTATGTTATTTGCATACCGTTTTTTAATAGACGATAGACGGGGATTTGGGGGGGGGGGGGGGGGGTAAAAGAATTCGTACGATTCGTAAATAATTTTATTTACGAAATTCCAAGTTTTATGAAAAATTTTGAATCTTTTTCTTTCTTTTTCTCGATCATATAAATGTATGACTAAATCCGCGTTTATTGTGTGTCTAAAATGTAGCCGGATACGTGTGAAATATATTTTCTTAATCCGATAAGTAACTCTGGTACATGATCGTAGGATTTATTATTTATAAATCGGGAGTAGTGAGGCAGTATTCCAATATCTCGAGATTCTAAACTTGGATACTAGCTGGTACGTAGAGAGCTATGGCCAAACTTTACGTATGAAGCATTCAGTGGCGTCAAAACTTATTTAATAACTTCCCTCGTGGGGGGGTATGGCACTAGGTGTTACACCCACGCGACCTTTCCCAACATCCGCTAACCTGTCCACCTATATAGATAGTTACGTACATGATATTCGAACACGTTTCTCACATGTTTCTCAATACTTAATATTTCACAAGTTATACGTCCTACCCCGCCATATCAACTATATAAGTCTAGACTACTAGGGTATATTATATGTACAACGTTTGGTCATATATGCATTATAGGTACAATTTATAACAGAGTGCAAAAGTTAATGCACTCGAGATAAGATTTTCTAATTATATATTTTACGGCCAGAGACTAACGTACACAACGTCTCGACTAAGAATAAGACCGATATCTCAAATCCGTTGCAGCCAGCTGCGCCTCAGCGTTATTATTAGAAAAGTATAATTATTGATTTTTGATTTTTATTTTTTCTTTCATCTTTCTGATTTCAGATTTTTTATCAATCTATATAATTGCATATATATATGTGATTAATTTTTATTAATTTACGAAACCTCCGGGGTGGATGTATAAAATCGATATAAAATCAATGCCAGGGTTTTCATTGAATATCTTAGAAAGCCGTAGCCCCCCCCTATACGTACGTTCGATATCCAGACGTTTGCCAAATTGGCTATTAACTCGTATAGCGAATACCTCTCTCTACGAAACGACATGACAGTTCGATTGTCCTAAATTAATTTCACCGTCTTGTCGCTAGTCGGGGGTGATATATTTTCAAAATTTTTGTTTCCCTGTCAGAAGTACGAGACACCCATAAAGAAAAAAGAAAAAACGGAAGAAATTTCGGGATATTTTTCTTCAACACGTTCTCAGTCGTTTCGCTTTTGATCTCGGGGGTTGAATAATGCGGGTCACGATTTTTTTTTATTTTTTTCTTGTAAAATTTCTCCGTTTTTCTATTGTTTGCTTGTTTTTTAATTTTTTTCTTTTTTTCTTTTTCATCTCATTGCTCATTTTTCGTTCCGTTCAACCAGACCCAAAGCGGACGCGGGTAATTCAACGGCGAAATTGTGCCGGCGAAACAACGAAGAATTAACCGGAAGTTGAGCTACCAACTTTCTTCTCTCTTATACCCCTGCCTACCTCAGTACCCGTTTCAACTCTGGTATACTACAGGGGTTCAGAAAACCACCACCTACCCTCCTACCTACCAACCTACCAACCTACCCCTCTTTCACACATTTCTTAGAAGTTTATGCGATATATTTAAAAGTAGCGACCTACAAGACCCCCATGTATTATATTATATATTATAGTTTAGCATATAGTAATACACATGTATAAATTTTATATATATATATATATATATATATATGTATATCTCTGCAGGGTAGGTACAGCTTTGTATATCGTAGTACGACACAACCGGGTTATACTGAGGCTAAAACGTCGAGGGTAACACAACACACAGGTATATCTTAACCACCAGAGTAAGCCAACCCAACCAGGCTAACTGGCCTAGTAGAGTATTTTTGTGCGAGAGCTTGAGTGGCTTTGTGAGGGAAGAATGGGCCGGGGTAAGTGCTCCAGTGAAATATGGGTTACCCGCACCAACATGTAGTAGGAAGACGGTGTGGCAGCTATTTAATAATACATTCGTAATACCCTTATTTCGAAATCTATCAATTATTAGATATTCACTATTCGTATACATATGGATACATGCTGCAGCGAACTTCTAACTATACTATATCAGAAATAGTGAAAAAGTTTCCGGATCGGTTAGCTAAATTTTTTATTTTTTTATTTTTCATTCTTCTTCTTCATTGACGCGGTACTTAATTGTTTCGCGAAAATTCTGTCGAGGAAGTTGCGAATGAAATTTTACTGATCTTAATAGAATTTTAATGAAATTCTATTTTTCGAGATACCGGGCTGCATGCCTCTTGAGAAGGAAGTCAAATAACCGTGAAGTACGTAGTCATCCATCATGCAAATTAAATTATAATATTCTAACAAGGTGATGATATTTGACTTACCGAACTAAAGCAATCAAACTGTCCCCCCCTAAAATGTGAATCCATAAAATTCAGCTTACCTGAAATAAGAAAGATAAGTATTAAAATTAGTTTAGTTATTCAAAATCAGATGCAGTATTAATTATTTAATGATCATTACAATTTTTCACTCTGAATTAATTGGTTTTATATATATAAATATATAAATATATTTATCATTCGGTTATAAATTAGACGGATAATTAAAATATGGAATAAAAAATTCGTGCGAATCGACAAGTCAACGATGTAATACATTAAGAGACAGAGAGAGAGAAAGAGAGACAAGGATATTGCCAAACGGCAAGTTGAGTTACACGAGGGAAAGATCGAAGGTTATATTTCCAGCCCGAGGATGAGTATCCTTTTGAATTTCGTACTGACGATTCATCAATTTTCTCCACTTAGCCGAACGGCGAAGAGCTTGAGGCCTTGTGCTAAAAATTTTCAAGAAAATTAACCAGTCTCAAATTCCACTTGGCACGCGCGAAATGACGCGTAAATAACTCGTAATATAACAGAATACGACCTTAGACCTAAAGCTTGATATATCATATTGTAAATTTTCTTGGAATTTCAATAGCAGAAATCATTTATAATATAAGGGATGCTGCGAAATGACATTTTCTTCTTTTATTCATAAATTAATTTCATATCAAATTTTTTTTTACTAAGGGTAGAAAGAAAAAGTATATACAGATTCTCGGGTGTACTACAGTAAATATAGGAAAACGAAAAACTGGATGAAAAGAGGAAGAGGGAAAAAAACAAAAAATAAATAAATAAGCGACTATTTTTGAACCCGAAAATATACCTATATATACAGACCGGACCTTTATCTTCTCGAGCACACTTGACCGTTAAACCAAAATGACCAGAGGATAGGTACGAGGGTAGTGACGATGATAGTGATAACTGGGACTCTTATCTTATGATTGACAGGGAAAGGGTGATAGTCCAGGAAAAATTTACGAAATGAAGAGAAAGACGGGCAAAAAAAATAGCTTTAACGACTTAATTTGTTTTTCGTATTTTTGAAAAAAACAACTTTGACGCATTATTCTTTCTCTTACATCGTTTGTTCAACTAACTGCGGTTGTAATTAATTTGAATTTATGAAATCTCTGTGGGGTAAACAAAATTATACGTACCTATAATAAACAATGAAAAACTTTTTTTTTCCATATAACTGCAGCGGACTAAATTCTATCAGATATTTTATTAACGTGAAAAATGTCTGTATGTACAAGTCTATGATATGGTAAGGGGGAAATCGAAATACCTGATTTAGAAAATCACTTTGACGCTACAGCTATATACGTGCAGGAGAATCGAATCGTTTGAGGGAAAATTCTGCTTGATTAAAACGTTCGAAATTCCGATGTGGCTATATATAGGTATATACGCTATCATTTAGTATACATGTAGCTTTCGTTGATGATAAAATACGAATTGTAACAACATAAACACGGTGTTAAATTAAAGGAGAGACAGTCGAATTGAAAGTATCTTTTTTCATCTCCGTTTTTTTTTTTCTTTCATTTCGTACCCGTTTTAACGACGTGGAAAAATCTTTTGACACGTATCGAGTAAATATATATATATATATATATGAAGTGACATAAATTCTTCATACAGATAAACGCGTGATATCGTCCTTATTACTGGCAAGGAAGAGCGAACAGGTCGTTTGGAATTTTTCATTTCCTCTTTCCCGCGGTGGGGTCTAGTCAAGAGATCCTGAAATCGTCCTTCGTCGAACCCCAAGTCTTCAGCCTTGTACCTACTTGGCTAGTGAATATACCAGATATACTTGGAAGATGTCAATTTCCCTCATCCCATTCATGAATTTTGTAACTATCTCGCTAGTACTTCGATTATCAAAGAATTTCGCAAATAATGTATTCGTAATAAAAATTGCGAAAATAAAAAATGAGTATACGGTTAGGGAAAACGCAGTTCTGCCGCATATTTGAAATGTTTAAATTGCCGGTTAAACGGACCATGCATGAGTTGCACTGGCATAACTTAGTCGACGATAGGTATACGATAGAGCGTTTTGCCTCGAGGCTGATCCTAATATCTCGCATATTTCCTGCGAGATAAGGTATGCTAACTATTTCATACAAGAGTATACAATTACCTCGAGTTTCATGGTTCGCATGAGCAGTGTGAATTTAACAAAATTTTCCGCATTTTAAACCTCGATTTATACATTCCCGAATAATCACGAAACAACACCCCCGCAGTGTGTTTCGTTCTTAGTATTATTTCTTTGTTTCTTCATATTTTTTTCTTTTTATTATTTTCATCATACAAAATCCGGAATTTTCAATTCTCGAATTCTAAGCTCGTAGGTATACAGTTATAAAATTTGAATGAAAGCAGACGAATGTTTTTCACTTCTCGTTTAAATCACGGCTTGAATATGGCGAAATTTAAACCACATACCGTGACAACTCTTGCGGGTAATCTGGGTACCTGGTTGTTTGTTTTATGTGAAAAAGAGAATATACCGTGCAATTTCCGGTCCCCATATATGTCATTTCAGAATTTTGACTGAATACTGAATGATAAAGTGGCTGGGTATTTTCCCCATTGGTCCAGGTGCTATGGCTATCCGTAGGGCATGGAATTTCCCCTCTTTCTCTCTCTCTCTCTCTCTCTCTCTATCTCTCCCCATCATACCCTCACGTATACCTACCATATCCGTACCGTACGATTTCGCTTCTGTTCGTACCTCGCGGCGTACAAGTCCGGCAATAAACTGTCCCGCCATCTGGTCACCGCCGAACGAAAATCTCTATATCTCCTGGCAAAAACGCTTTTTCAATTTAACGCGAAAAACTGCTTTCGAATACCTCTCTCTTTCTCTCTCTCTTTCTCTCTTTCATTCTAGTATACTGCCACTGCAGCACAAAGATAAATTACACTAGCCAGATTTTAAACCTTATGGTTTAAAGATAAATTAGTCGAACGTACAGCAGGTCATACAATTCTTTTTTTAATTTTTAAATTTTTTGTAAAACTGGCACTTCAATCGCGTGTATATCAATCAAATTTTTTTCTAACGTAAAAAAAAAAAAAAAGAATACGTGAATAAAATGGAATTGGAATAAACAAAAACAAACGAGGCAGTATAAAACTGCTAGAAATTCAATGGGGATTTAGAACTTGCGAAAAACTTGAGAGACAGAGAAATAGACTAGCTACCTCCCCCCCTCCTCCCATCCCATTCTACTTCAGCTTTGATAGAGAAATAATTCAGTTTATACTTCTCGAATGTCTGAGTAGGTTTCCAGTTAAACTACACAACAACTTCACGAGGAAAGATATTACTCCTTCAAGTTTCAAGATGAGGAAGCTATTGCTTCAGGGGTTGCCAAGAAGTCAGAAAGTGGTAGAAATTTTATGTGCAAAAAAATTAATTATTTTATAAGCAAATATAAAGCGATGATCATTTAATGAGACTAATACTAGCTTCGTATGCTTTTAGATCTTCGTTATGCATAAATGACCAATTTTTGTAAAAAACAGAGAAGAAGAAGAAGAAGAACTTGTGGAAACGTCTACAAAGCATATGTACGGTTCATTGATGAGCATATTCCGATTTGCGAGAGTTTCTCTCTCTCTCTCTCTATCCAGTTTCTTTATAGCTACATACGTATATCGTATACCTGCGTATATTATATAGGAACATGGATGTAAATACATTTAGACGAACCTCCCAGGGATTTCAAAAAGGAAGCGAAAGGGTGCTGGGCGAATACGAGTGGGAGAGACGACGACAGCTATGATTGATGTTAGAATGGAAACCAGCCAGAGGAATACCGGTGAGAAATTCCTGTAGGGATTGGTTAGGGTTACATATTTCGTTATACGTCAATGTCTCGGGGTTTTGGAATACCTACCTACCAGGGATGTGTTTTTTTTTTCTCTTTTCTCTTTTTTTCTTTCAAGAAATAAGTAAAAAAAAAAGATAAAGCAAACTGATAGCTAATCATCATCTCAAAAAGTTTAACTCTAGTTCTTCGTGCTCGGATTTTAGATCCTGATTCTCACGTGAAATTGAGCTTTTTGCAGATTTGGTAAACCCGCATGTGTGTAGTAACGCGACCCTTAATCCTTAATCCTCAATCCTCAATTCTCTACCCTATAACCACACGCTGGGGGTCAAGGTAGTGAAGATGTTTTCTCTAATGTGAAAATTCCTTCGAGGAATTTAAATAAAGCGGTGAGTTTAGCCGGGCGTTTGTGTCGCCGTTTTAGCCAAATAGCCAAAGGGGGTGTCCCGCATTCTACCAACCCTCCTGCTACTATCTACCTCTTAACGTTTCTCTCGCATGACCCTTACCCATCTCTTCTTTATCTCATACCCCGAGTCCTGTAGGGATGGAGAATTTGCGGTGACGTGCCTCAAGGACTCACTCAGAATTCTCTCTGTATTATTATACATGGACAAGACCGTGTCTATATATATGTATATGTATATATAATACCGTATGTACCTCAAGGCTCGATACGTGGTTGATAAATAAATGAATAAAGTACAAGTAACATTACGCAAAGAGAGAAAGAAAACGTATTACGTTACCAAGTAACTGTGACTTACAATTTTCGAGACTTTCTCTAGGTAAATCTTTCGCGAATAGATAGATAGATACCTGTCCTGTTTTTGGAAGAGGGAAAACTCGAGCGATCAATCTAATTTGTTAGTCTTCTAGTTTGAGATTAAGGATCTTCTTGTTAAGCTCTAAAATACTGTCTCCATTACTACTTCCTATTTGAATGTATTATACCCACCAGGGTATTGGAGAAGGGCAGGGGGGGATGAAAAGTTCTATCCAAAGTTAAACTTGACGGATTTATTTATAGTTAAACTTTACGACAACTTGTTATAACAGCTTATAGTTTATTATCCATTTAAAGATTAACAAATAATTAATATAAACCTCATTTCTTTTTTGTTGAAATTCTATACGATAATTTGATGAATTTTGAAAAATTTCGTATCGTCATATATCTACTTTGGAAACGCGAGTTAGCTGATTCTGGTACTGAAAATTTTCTGTCACGTACATGCGGGCGGTGATACGTTAAAAGCAAACTCTGATATTTTCTCGATGTGGTAGTCTGCCACATAACAATTGTAAACTCTGTAGATCTGGGTGTTATACAACCACTAGCCAACGACATCTGTTCCCAACGTTATCATCTTCGTTTGGTTTCTGGCCTTTTGCCCCATTTTCGTCCTTTTAATCAACTCCTCGGGATATTCGAGACCGCAGAACCAAAAGCTTTGTTATTTGTTTCAAGGATATCAAATATCGTCGATGTACGTTTTATTGTTATAATTACACTCAGGGTATATATATATATATGTATAAAAATAAATGATAACAATTTTCGATTCTACAGCCAGTTCGTATTATAATTATTGTTATGGTATTAAACCGAACGATTTGAAACCTAAAACTTTTCACTCTGCATAAAATCCTTGATGGAATTTAATTACTCTTCGTTAAATAGCAATTAATAATGCGATATACGAATTTGCAGCGGTCGAGAGCAGAGGCATTTCCCACATTGCAATATGTTACCAATGAGAGAGAGAAGAGAGAGAAAGATCAATTTTTAGCAAATATACCATACCATAGGGGTATAACGGTACCTAATAATAGAAATGATAATTATTACTACCACTCCAAAATTCTAAGCGCTATTTATCGATTTCAAATTAATAACTATACGGTGTATGCTCGATTAGTAATCAGCTGATATATCTAGTGGAAAATTGTGTCGAGCCAAATTGGTTACTCTACCAGACATTTCATATGTATATAGATAATATAATATATACGAATATACGAGGGTATGTCGAAATTTCTACTGCAGTATAGTTTCTAGTGGTAAAGAGGGTAGGTAGAGGTACCTAGTACGTGATTTAAAACGAATATTATTTCGTCACGAATTTAATTCAAAAATCATGTTAACCGATATTTGCCACCGGCGCGTTAATGTTCGCACATGACTATGAATGCGAATGAGACTATGATTCCTCGCACGATTCCGACCCTCTACCCTACCCTCCCCTCCCTGCGCCCCTCGACGTTTGTACTGCTGCAGGAACGCGATATGAAAATTATTGCGTTTAAATTATAATTTTTTGTTTTTTTTTCTCTTTCTCTCTCTCGTTTCTCTGTGTATTTACCGAGTTTTCAGGTATAGAAATAATTTTTTTTTTTCCATCATTCGAAACGAAATTTTGAAGAAAAATATCAAGAAAGAGAAATACTATCATGCCCTACAGCTACGAGACAAAATAAATTCTAGAAAAAAATAAAAATAAGCTGCGTACGTGGAAATGAATTCAAAAAATGTCCTTCGAGGAAGTAAGGTAATTTCTTTTTTTTTTTTTCCACATAGCTTGTCTCATGTCTCGTCATTGCTTGAAATCTGACCGAGAATCTGGGTCAAGACACAGTAACTCGCAGGTTTGTGAGCGTTTATTTATTTTTTATTTTTTGAAAGGTGTGTTAACACTGCTAAATTAATATTTTCAATGAAAATTCAATGCAGTATATAAATGAAAAGATTTACCGCGTTTGAAAGGTTCAGTTTCATTTACCCTTATTATTTGACGAGGTAGTACATTCAAATTCGCTTCAAAAATCAATTACACCGAGCTTTTCGATACCTCCTGTCATACCGACAGCCAATTGAACAGTTAACTGCAAGCACGCGCAGCTTTATCGGCTGAAATTTATACAGAATTTTGGTTTTCCACGGCAGATAAAAAAGAACTTGTTCTTTACCGACGCACTGATGTATTCGGGCATTAGACACCCTTTAAAATTTTGAAAAACGATTTTTCTGACCGAAATGTGGCAAGTAAAATTTTTTTTTTCACCCCCTCTGCATTACCGACCGAATTTTTAATGTTATTCTGTATCGGTAAGGCAGAGATCACCACTCTTTTATCGACGCAGTAAATGAGGGGGTGAAAGGGTCGTAAGCTGATTCTGCATTACCCCAAACTTACAGAACAGTAACGCCATCTGTACCGACCTAGTACGCATGCGCGTACACCTTCGATCGGGTGCATCTACCTTCGTATCGAGTTTTACCGGCTAACATTTTAACCGAATGATGTTAGGGGCTGGTGAAAAACTCAAGAGTACGAAACTAAGGGAGTTGATACAGTATGCAGGATACTAAATGGGTTTGTTTTAAAGTTTCAGACTCCAATTTCGCTATCGATATTTCTTTAGGGAAGTTAGATTTGTCTTTATGTTTGGGTGAGGGCTGTTTTTTTTCTTTTTTTTTTCTATGAAAGAAAAAATAATAAATAAAATAAAGGAAAGCCATCATCTTATGATGGATGTCGTTCTTCTCTTGTGGCTAAATAAAGTTAAAGAAAAAGTAAAAGAAAATAAGAACGAAATAATTCTTCTTCTTTTTTTCCTCGCAGAGTTTTGAGCATTTGAATAAATTTCTACCTTCCGAATTAACGTTCGTTCCATAGAGAGATACATCTCGACAATAAGGAAGACAGATGACTGTCGCGTATTACTCAGACTTGGAAGCAGGGTGAAAGACGGGAAGTCAAAGACGAGTAAAATAGGAATGGGATACAAATTGGCTTGAAGAAAAGAAGGGTATGAAAGAAAAGAAAAGAGGATACGTGGTTCACTATGTAACCGCATATATGTGTGTTTTTTCACGTTTTAGTCAAGCTCAAAAGCGAAAGCATTTAATTTGATCCTCTATCGATCGCGAGAGACACCAGTAAAGAGGAGGGCTTTCGGAAGTGGCTCACTACTACCCTCAATCTCCTTTCCTCAACCTTATTCGAACTTCAAAGTACAACCCCACACCCCAATACCTATTCCGAAAACCTACCAGATCAGAAATTTCATGAAATGTCACCCTGCCTTCTCCTATCTTACTTGCCTAAACCTACCTATCCTATCCTATCCTATCCTATCCTATCCTATCATATCCTACCTACCTAACTTCCTACTTGCTATTCAACGAGTTGTCTGACGGCGCGGCGTTGAGATGCAGCTGGTGTCCGACGAGGAGAGTCACCCTCGCCTCATGAAGGACGACAAGCTCTGCAGAGGGTTCTCTACCCTACGCCTACCGTATGCCCCATGATATGAGTCGCAAATTTTTTTTCGCTTCTTCCACCCCCTATTTTTTTTATTTTTTTTTACTTTTCTACTTCTTCGTAGCCCTTATTGATTCTTTGGTATCAAACTGTCATTTTCTAAGTTATATAAATAAACGATCAAGTATATTCTCTGTCCTCATTATTTTCCTCAAGTGTTATTTTGATTAAAAATTTTCAATAGAGACAGTTGGTTTATAATTCTGTTTTAAGTTTGTGGGAACCGCTCTTGTTGTGTCAAAATGTGAAGCGAAGAAGAAGAAGAAGAAGATCGGGGGTGGATGAAATGAAAGAGACGCAGAACCAGACACCGGAAACGTCTAGGGTCGGACAATCAGTTCCGGAAACAAGTCGATCAAACAAAAGACGCTCATCGGTTTTCCCGCAAATGAAGAACGGGAAAAGAGAAGAGTGAAAAAAAAAAGAAAAAAAATATGACGATAAGGGATGAAACCGGTTACTTGAATAAGGGTGAAGTGAAAATTGTCAGAAAAGGTTTTGAGTTCCTCGAAGTTTCAAGTTTCAAGTTTCAAGTTTCAAGTTTCAAGTTTCAAGTTCGTTGTCTCCGCGAATTGGATAAAGCTCCGCGAGTTGGTTGTAAAATAGAAAAACTATAAGAGGAAAGAAACTAAGCAGAGTTTCAGTGAAAGATGGTCGCAGGCGGTGGTGTTTTTCCCACAGGATTCGAACCTGGAATACAAGGGAAGGTCGATATATGCTCAGGCGCACGTTTCGGCGAAACGGGTAACCCCCGGACCTGGGAAAACAGGGAAGGGTCGATATGGGCAGGGAGAAAGAGAGAGAGAGAAAGAGAGAGAGAGAGGGATGGAATCGGTGAGGATAAGAACGCGTCCTTCCATGATATCCCAATGTCTCAACGTCTAAATCCGGGTCTTCCTACTCAAGGCAATACTTTCTCAGTTTGTTGTATACATGTATGTTCCTACTTCGACTTCTGGATTAGTGAACGGGGGGAAAGATACGACCCGAGTAAATCGTCGAATCGAGTGGTAATGACTTTCCTCGAGCTGGTTTAGTTGATTCCCAAGAAATTGCCGCAAGGAATTGCGACGGATTAGCGGTGCTAAGTCTCCACACCAAAACTCCTTAAACTATACCTAAACCACCTATCCTATGCCTACTACATAGAAATATACAGAGGATCCAAAAACCCTTTATACTCCATCGTTTATAGCCAGTCGACTAACTATGAGTTTATCGCTCAACCCCAGCGAAAAAAAAAAAAAAAACCCTAAACAAATATAAAATTGATCATATAATAGTGTTAAGTATTTTTTCATTCGTACCTTTAGTTGATGTTGTGGCCTTCTCAGTGCTCCTTGATCTCGTCTACCACCCAGTCTGTCTGCTTCAGCTTCGAGTCCTTCCATCGAAGATTCTGCCTCGCTTAACCAGGCAAGAAACTTATCCAAAGATCGGTCGAAGTTGTGAAGTGAATTCATTGCCGAATGTAGTAATTTTCCACGATTTATAATGCTGATGAGAAAATAGAAGATTAGTTAAATTTTTTGGTCGATTATTAGAAGGGGTGTTTTAAGTGTCTTCTGAATTGTCGGTGACTTACCTTGTATTCAGATTGTTGTATCTCTGGTTTATGGTCTCGGTCATTTTTTTAACTCGAGTTGTATCGTCCTGTTGATATACGGCTATCAGCTTCTGAGTCAGTTGATTGAAGAGTTCAATTTGGTGTTTGTATTGGTGAAGCTCTACGTGATAAGACTGAAAATATATAAAAGAAAAAAGGGCATTTAAACTCTGCGTAATGGTTAGAATTGAGAAATTTCGTCGAACCGCAAGTCGGGAAATCGATACCCGGACGAGACGGTTACCAGACGAAAATGTGATTACGGTTGATTGGAATTCAGGACTTGATAGCCCGTAGAAATTGGATATCTTTTCCTACGCCCAACAGTACAGGGAAAACTTGAAGCGTAAATTCACAGTGCAAAAGATCCGAGGCAAGGGAAGTATGAACGTAGGGAACGAGCCAGTCCCAAGGGATTCTAAATTGGACTGGTAGACACATTGGAATCCCTGTGCACAGGACTATCAGTCATTCAGCAAAGACAAAAAGAAAAAAAAAAGAAAATACACAGACCGATGATAAAAACGACGAAAACCCGTTTTTTTTTCTTCTTCTACCTTTCGAAATTCGTGTTTTTGGATTTTCTTTTCATCAGTTAATTACCTTTTGTTCTCTAAGTTGGGCTTCCAGTACGTCAGCCGTGTGTCCAACGGCGCGCATCCTTTCTAGACGAGTTTCCATCCGAGCCAGCCAAGCCTCGACTTCGGTACGTTTAGCTTCGTAACGTTGGCTGTCGCCCAGCATTGCGTCTAACTGCGTCTTTCTCTGCATCACTTTTGAGTTTGTCTCGTCCCAGTGTTCCCTGAGCTTTGTAACTGTGGAAAGAAGAGAAAGGGAGAAGAAAAAAAATTAATAAAAAAATTTTGTATTTCAAAAAAGCTTTTCATTAATTGTTTTCACTCATAGTTTAGATAAGGGCGAGAAAATTTCACTCCGAAATCGAAAGATTTGAAGGCAATTTATTTTCTTATTTTTTTATATGTAAGCTTTTGGGTTTATTTAACTACAATTTCTATTATAAAGCCTTGAGTTAATGGAAACCTGATATCAAATATCCAGTTTCTAAACTTCGCGAGTAACTTGGAAATAAACCAGCTTAATTTTCACTGTAATTACAAGACGGTGGAAAACTCACATTAATGTATCTTCTCAAGCATCTAGACTCTGCTAATTATGGTTATTTAATTTTCGGGCTAAATATGATAGGCTGGAATGCATATATCATCGTCGACGGTTATAATTACTAATTTAACGACGATGTGCAGCCAATTATGATAATTGCAAGACACTGGTAAGATCTGAGTCTCGAGTATCTCCAACATGCATGAAAAGCTTATAGTTGATGCGAATTCTAATCGTGGTGGATCCAAGTGAGCAGAAAAGTAAAAATCTTTGGTCGAATTTGACGAGAAAGTAAAATGCCCTAATTAGATTATTCGGTGCTTATTATCAGCCCCCGATTATTGAAGACGTATTTTATTGATTGTGTAGCTTCATATATATATACAGGGTTTGTTAAAGCATCAAAAGCCTTTTTTTTTCCATTCATGGTGTTAGATAGGGTTTTGAATTTCAAATCCTCGCTGATTCTAGTACATAATTATATGTGCATATAGCCTAAATTTACAATTTTTTAAATAGCGCACTACACACACTCGATATTTTCCTGCGGTAAAATACCTTTCAAACAAATCCTGATATGTGAAAAATAGGGTGAGCAGGTGTTGTCGATGAGTGGCGGAGCTAAAATGAGATAAATAAAATCAGAGTAGAAAGATGATGTGGGTGAATTAAAGAGAGAGAGAGACAAAAAAAAATAATAATATTGATGAAGGTGGTATTCTATGTTTTCGAAATGACAAAAAAAAAAAAAAACTCTAATCGTATTTTTATTCAAATTGCCTGACGTTTCACGTCTGAAATTAATCGTCAGATTAAGAGCGGTTCAAATTTCCGTTAAATTATTATCACCTGTCATTGACAGGATCAGGTCATTAAAGGGATCCTTTATATCCCGAAAAGAAGAAGTGTGTAAAAGAAAAAAGAAGAAAAAAAAAAAGGGAAGAAGACAGAAAAAGCGAGGGATTTGCATTCTCCATTATCACAGGGGTTGAAAAATCTCGTTTCAATTCTCTGAACGTCAATTCGCATTCAATCATCGATCACCATCAGCGTCGTTGCCCTCCCCCTCCCTAGACTCTAAACGGGCTTGGTTAACGTAATCGAGACAAAAAATTAACAAAAAAAAAAATAAAAACAATTCATACGAGTCGGGATCAAGGAGTTCACTTCCGTTTCTTCGTCCCTAACCATAAGCACAACCCCTTCGTATAGTTGGGGGGTACCGAGCTGCACTTACCACTCACCACTTATGACACTCGAGAGCGCCTCGAGGGAGTAGTGGTACGGGATGAGAAAAAGAGCCAGAGACAAGACAAGAAAAAAAAAATAAAAAACAGGGTAGAAAAAAAAAAAAAAAGGAAATTATGGGGGCTGATCTATCGCGTCTGTAAAACTGAATGGAGAGACGCGTGCATTGTTCGGAATAAAAGAGATATTTTAATTTCTCTTTCCTTTTCTATCTTACTGCTGTTTTAATTAATTATATATAACAAAAAAAAATGCACCCTCAGAGTTCCAAGTGCTCAGTATGAATTCTCCCATTCATTTCATTGAATCAAAAGCAAATTTTAGCCGTTTCTATATGCATTTTTGAATTCGCATTTTTTTACTTTGATTTTATTTCATTTATAGCGTACTGAGTGAATCGGGTATACTGCATTACGCGGCATGGGTTAAGGTCAGTTTTTTAAAACGAGACAAAAAAAATCCACGAAATACATGGAAAATAGCTATGGCAGTCAAGACTAAATAGGGAAATATTTCAACCGGAGATATACAACAAGATATATTATACCTACGATGGGACTTTGGTATATAGGTATATATTTCATACATACCTATATACCTATATATACGTATACATACTAAATAAATCTATATAGTATTATAACTCACGGGAGGCTGACTTCTTTTGTGAAGAATAATAGAACTTTGGATCTGCAGATATTATTGGTATTCCAAGGGTCTCTCCAGGGTACGGATGAGGAGAAACGAGGAAAAGAGTAATGGAAAGATCACTCGAGCTAGATTCTTCCGTACATAAAAATTTTTCTGCTGCATCAATCCATATTCTATACATTTACAAATCTATTTCTTGCAACTTGTTTTTCGTTTTTATACAAAAAATGAATCACATTTATTCCCCCCCCCCATACCTTGCTACGAACTTAGTTCATTTCACGGGGCAAAAATTTTTTGCACAGATTTTATCCCACCCCAAAAAGGTACCCCCTCCCTCTGCACTTCGAAGGTCGAATAATTCTCCTAAAAGCATTAGCACATATATATATATGTATAGGTATATGTATTCGTTTCATCTTTACCCCGTAGTACGTGTTATTCGCACGGATGCTCGGACGCTATGTAATCCGCTTTGATATATAGATTACGTTCAGTCCTTCCATTCGCAAGAGAGAGAATATATCATTATCGGACATAAGAGCTTATAATATATAGAAAGTTTGTAAAATTATTTAACTAGAAATAATCGTTGATAAGGGATGATCCTAGTAGTTTAGAAATTTGTTAAATAAATTCAACAACAGATCGTTAATGAATTTGATAATTAATCTCAAAGCTGTCAGTGAAATTTTTAGCAAATTCATGGGGGATCTATTCACTTCTCGTTAAAGGGGATGATTCCGTTTAATTTTTAATTTTTTTTCTTTTTTTTTCGAAAATATAAATCGATGTAGTATTTCAAGCTACTGAGCGAGTGAATGACTTGCTACCCTTGGAGGATATAACGTCTGTAATATAGCCACTTATATGTATATATGTTGTCTTAGCACCTCTTGTCGCAAATTCTCAGTCATAGAAACGCAATTAGGAAAGTTTTGCGCCAAGAAGTTTGTCCCAAGTTGTGTATAGTAACCCTCGGTACCTACTCAATGCCCATAACGTTATCCATCCAGTATTCTCTCGACTGGTTGGGCATGAGACTGAGGGTAGCGACGTTGAGCATATTTCAAAATCACGCCTCGAAAGCTTGGAACATTTGGTATTTGCATAGTCGTTTGCATACTTTTACCAAGTATCAAAGTTTACTTGAATTTTCGGTGGGTATAGTAGTAGCTAGGTACTAAGGAAATTCTTCCATCTAACTCATGGTCGTTGAAACTTTTCAAAGAAAAGCTTTTGAAAATCTCGTAATTTGTATTCGCCTTAGAGTCTTACGATCTGTAATTAACTTTCTCATACCTCTTTTTAACTCTCGTTGAAAATCTCTCTTTTCACTTTATTCATTTCTTAAATTATTCATTAAACTTTTACCAAAAAATTAACATTGCGAAATAAAATGTAAGAAAAACGAAATACGATACAAATTCTATTTAAACTAGAAACAGTTTCTTCTTCTTCTTCGGAAAAAAAAAAATAAAATAAAAATAAAATAAGAAGGAAATAATACCCACCCCAATATCACTTCGGTGATTAATTCCAAAGGTATACTTTTAGTCCCATGTTCGAGCAGACAGTGAACTACGAATACGACTTCGACTTCCTTTTCAACTCGACGCGACACAAAAGGAAATTGAGGATCAATATTACGGTCCATTTCCTGCCGGTTAACTAAGGCGTTGTTTATACATCGAAGAGAGTCGGCGCCAAGTTTCTGTCCAACAAAACTTGAGGGGTATTCAACAGTTGTAGAAAAAAATAAAAATAAAAATAAAATTCTTCATCCCTAATTTTTTTGGTCCTCTTTTATCGGATTCTAATTTAACTTCAATCTACTTTGTGTATGATTACAAAATGCGTTTGAATAGAAAAAAAAAAAGTTATTCAACCGCGAGGGTGAAATTGTGTGTTTTATAATTTTTCGAGATATTTATACACCTTTCTTTTTTTTTTTTTTCGCAAATCAGTGTTAACTACTTTAATCAAAGTGACGTTTCTTCGGGTTCTGTCGAGTATATACGTCGAGTCTCCCGAATCCAAACGTCTTCATTTATATTCATTTTACGACGTTATTATCCATTCCCCAAGCACATACATATATATACTCCGGTATTGATTTTTACCTAGGCGATTTTGTAGGATACCCCGATAGCCGAGGGCGTGTATTGACTATTAATAACGATATTCATAGATACTCAATTCCAATACCAATATCGATATACGGTATTACAAGACAACTACGTGATATAAAAAAAAAAAAAAAAGAACGAGATTGAGCTTTTCGGGGTGGATTATGTGGCTATAAACTGAATCCTGGACTCAAGACTAACTTTAATAAACTCGAAGTTAAACAATTTCGAAGAAATTGATGTGAAGAGAAGAATAACAAAAAATAAAAAACGAACAAATTGAACAAAAATCGGAAATCTAGTTTCCCTTCCAAATATAAATGAAAGCAAATTTATATCGAGGTAGGTACTATACGAAGTGAATAACGTATTTGGTATAAGAAATATGACGAGGGTGTGACGTTGCTTCCTAAGTAGTCGGGGCACACCCTGGTTTTTTTTTTTTTTTTTTCTTTCTTTCTTTCTTTCTTCTTTTACCCTGTACAGGGGTTGTAAGGTTGAATCTAGCAATAGATTATTGTTAGTGAGGGTAGAAAATTGGCTAGTAGTATATACGAACAACAACAAGGGCGTGGGTATTTTTCTCTTCTATTTGACGATAAAATGGGTAACCCTTATACCATATAGATCCTAGATGGTACTAGAGTTGTAAAATTGTGTACGAAAAATCGAAAATATGACATTCGTTTCCACCTCACGTTTCTGATTCCTGACTCTCCTGAATCTCCTGACTCTCCTGACTCTCCTGATTCTCCTGATTCCTGCCCTCCTACCATCGCCGAAGGTCTTTTATGTTTTCTTACTCATCCCCGGTATTGCTTATTCCGGATTTCGTCTTGTCACGGCGTCAGCATCCCACCAATCTCTCCCTTATACTACATTTTACCTTTTACATTTTACCTTCTACCTTCTGCCTTTTACCTTTCACCTTTTTATTCCCTCGAGATTTAGCCTCAACATTTTTTGCATTTTTTTTTTTTTTTCTTCTTTTTTACCCCTAAGCCTTTACCCTGTTTTCTATTCATTTTTCATTTTATTTATATATTTATTCATTTATTTATTCTCCTTTTCTTCTATTCTAATACAAAGTCTGTTTTATCATTGATAACACAACGTTAAATCGATTACGTATTTAGAATAAAATTTAAACAAGTTACAAAACTTAGGATTTTCGATATCAATTTCAAAATAAATTTTTAATCAAGAGAGAAGTCAGTTTTTTTTTTTTTACATTTTTTTTTTTCAATCTTCAAACCTTCAATCCCCAAACAATTCCTTTCCCTATTGTTTTCTTTTTTTTTTCTTTTTCTTCATATGTATACATACATCCCCATAGTTTCTCGAGACAACCAGCGAAATTCGTTCGTTTCAACTCGTAAGGGTAGAAGAAAAAAAAAGCTCGGGAGTTTAATTTATTCTAAAAGAGAAGTCTGCTGGTTTGTATATCTGGCTTGTTCGTGATTTAAAACCAGATTTGATTTCCGGAAAGTATCAAAGTTTAAAACGATAATTTTTTTATTCATTCTAATCCCTGAATTTACTTAAATTACCAAAAAAAAAAAATCATCAAGCAATATCCAATTTTATTTATAAAGTGAAACTTTCGTCGATTTTATTTGGCCATAAAATATTTTCTACCCCCTTTTATAATTCAGGTCTATAAATGGAGGGTGGAAAAGAGCCTAGCATCTTATTTCTCAAATTATCTCGTTCAGAAACGAGACTGTGAAGAAGAAAACAGTTTCCGTTTACAATCTAGTATCTAGATAGTAGAGAAAATTCAAATTGCTAAAGATGGTTTGAAACATCGAGATCTCGTTAAGGTTGCAGATGGAGGGGTTGCAATTAACGCGATTCAAGGCCCTCGAGGGAAAGTTTGAGCTGCTTTTAACACGATTAGTTATTCCGGGGCTAGACCTACCCTCGATATGTCAATTGAAAATTTTCATTAATTTCTTGAATCTATATATATAGTCTATCGGAAAAATTTTATTCCTAGACTATAAGCTGGATGTTATAAATCGCGATCAGATATTCGATACGATTTACACTTTCTTTAATATCGTAACAGAGAAAAGCTACACTCTCGGGGTGCAAGCAGCATCTCAAGAGACAATAGGAAAATCAAAATCTCGGAAGAGAGCACAACATCAAGATCTCGTTACCGGGTTCAGAGGGAGACATAACAGGGCAAGTATACCTCTGGGAATTTACAATTGGTTTTAATACGATTACCCCGTGAAATGTCCTCAAAATCCCCCCCTGGAAAACGTCACAGTTTCAAGTTTGTCATTAATTAGCTTGACTTGAGCGGATCTGGCTAAATCATTCGGCCGAAAATGAGCAGAGTATAATAAAAAAAAAAAAAAAAAAGAAAAGAAAAAGACAGTATATTTCCCATTCGTAGATACGTTATATGAAAATTCCACATTTATTCTAGAAAATACGGTTTTTAGATAATTACTAATGCGGTCTAACCGGAAGAAATTATTTTCCCGTGGTGCAGAGAGACGTACCGTCCGTCTAGCAGGAACTACTTTGGTTAACGTTTGCTATAAAATATACTCTAGACTGCTGCAAGTGGTTAGGTTTGCCTTTTTACTACCCCCGTCTGTAAGCCTGCTTTGGGAATAAAATTTCGCATGGAAACTAGGGAGAAGAGCAAAAAAAAATTATAAAAAAAATTGAGGATAATTAGAAACCGATTATGGCGAAAAATATAGTTTTTTTTTAACTAAGTCAAATTCAAGGAAACTTCTGGTTCTATATTTTACTATTATTCATAGCTTTTTTCGTACTACATTAGTGTATTTTTCTTCCCTGCTAAGGAAATAATTTGCGATTCTCTCATTCGTTCAGAGAGTTGTGCAAGGGGTTTAACTGAATGACTGAATAAGACGAAAACGATATTCATCCGTAGAATCTTGTCATTTGATATTAAATTTATTCTATTTGATCGAGTGGCAAGGCGAGGTTTGACATCCAGCTGGTTGAATTAGGGAAGAATTTATCCTGTAGTATAAAATGAGATGAAATTAATTGAATTTTTATTTTTTTTTTGTTACTTTTCATCGTAGAATTTCGTACCAATTCTTTAACAGACATCAAATAATTCGGAATAGAAATCAAACCCCTCTTTGAATAAGGAATTCGTAAGACATGGGCTCTTCGCTCTTACTTTATACGAAAAGTTATTTCCTCGCTGCTGTTTTTTTTTTTTTTTTTATCACCTTCTTCAAACGGGAAGATAAGGCGATTTTTCGCTCTTGCAGATATCGAAAATACACAGGAATCGATTGAACGAGAATAAAAGATGCTACTGATCTCAGATTTCTCGCTTTTGAAAAGGAAAATCTTCTTTTCTTGTCATTTTTTTTTTTTTTTCATTAAAATCTGAACAAAGTCCATATTTTTGTTGAAAATAAATTTAAAAAAAAAATATAAACTTTATATCGTACTATCCTACGCCTAATGTTTACTTTCCTATTACTGGGCTCAACATATTTGACAGACTTTCCCTCCCCCACGAGTATAAGGGGCGCACGCGACGTAGTTATCCGAACCGGCGGGGATTCGTTGCGTTTTTTATGTTCAATGAAACACGCGAGGAACTACCTATAGGGTATTTCCAAACCCTGTATTTTACTTAATAAATAAAATTACTATCCACACAGTGTAATAATACAACGTGGAGATAAGTGTGAAAGGATCATTGGAGGGATTTTTGTTTTTCTTTTTGTTTTTAAAAGAAAAATCATCGAGAGACACCGAAAGCTCTTTTCTCTTTTCTGATTTCTGATTTTCGACGTACCCTGATGAGGACTGTAATCGGAACGTCTTCTTCCACGGTGTTCAGGCGTCCCTACAAGACTTCCTGGAATTGGTGAACTGGCGTCAGAACCCCGTCTAGAAATGACGCCAGTTATTTGATCCGGGTCTATCCTGGACCTCGGTATAACATGTGAAGTATCCTGGGGTGATCCGTGAAGAGATGACAATGGTGTACGTAGCGGAGAACCGTGTGGTGAATAGCCAGACGACGGAAGGATCTTGTCGAGTCCTTGAATCGGATCGAGAGAATTTTCTTTTCTTTTCTTTTCGTTTTTTTTTTTTTTTTTGTTTATTTATTTTACGACGAATCCGTGAGAGTAATCGAAAAAATGTATAGGACATAAAACGTGCCAATTAATCACAGCTACAAATTTTGTATCAAACTTTTTTTCATATAATTTACAATTCACGAGATATAGCAAAAAGTGATTACAAACGTAAGAACAACTGTCGTATACAAGCTAAGGGTGCGAGGGTGAGGGTGAAAAGTAAAATTGACGTTTCATAACAGCTATATATAAACGAATCGACAGCTATCAATACTTTATTCCCGAATAAAGACAGCTATTGTATTGTTCCCATGATTTTTATCGATAGATAAATAAAATGAAGCAACAAAAAAGCATATTTTCTTTTTTCTTTTAGTTTTAGCCCTTTTTTTTTATTCCGAAATTAACTACCTTGATGAGGACTCTGTATGTGATGCGAAACTACGGGTTGAAGGACCGAGTGTGGCGATGGATGTACGAGTCCTGCCGGACCGAGGGGATTTACGAAACCGTGAATGAGATTTCCTTGGAGTACCGAAGTCTCCTGAGCCGAGAGAGACGGTACCATTCCTGGAAGGGGAATACCTCGCGATAGAACTTCCTGTGGAGGACCAACCACGACCTTTGTAGTCGGTGTGGTTAGTCCGGGTCCTGAACTGCCCTGCAAAGATGTTCTCCTACTCTGAGACATGGTTTCCGATTTTATACCACTTTTTTTTTTCAATTTTTTTTTATTTTTTATATTTTTTATTTTCCTTTCCAAATTCACTGTGCGATATTATAGGAACTGGTTAGATAAAAGAAGAATGAAAATAACTTCGTGCAAATGAAACTTCACACTTGATTTTTATTCATTTATTATTCAATTTATCTTTCTGTTTTTTTTTTTTTCTATTTATTTTTTTCTCTTTCTAAATAGAAAATTTTTCAAAAATCTTCAAATTAATTGGTCGTATATTTATGATATAACTTTGGTCAAGTTCTCACTCGTCACGAATCGCGAATTGTTTACGCGAGTATTATAAACAGTATTAAAAGTGATAAAAAAGTAGAGCAGAGGAAAAGGGGGAAAAAAAAAAGCCGTTTCGTGTATAAATAGTTATAAATATATGGTCCAGAATTAGAAAGATTTAATTTATCGTAGATCGACTGAACTGGGATCTTCTACCTGTTGTTGATTCGTTGATGAAAATGAAAAGCAGAAAAATATGGACCAGAATTATTTTCCACTTTTGTTTTTATTTTTTTGTTTTTTTATTTCTACCCTGCTGTGATTAGAGTTAAATTTTTCCTCTAACTTCTCCGAGTTGTATAATCCACGTTTTAGTTAATCACCACGAAGAGAGAGAGAGAGAGAGAAAAAAAGAAAAAAAAAATGATAATTGTATTCCCTATCTCCTGCAGGACGAAAATGAAAAAAGGTAAAAGAAAAGGAAAAAAAAACAAAAAAACAAAACAGCAGGATAAAAGTTTGAATTTTTATCACTGATTTTTTTTTCTGTTTTTTTTTTTTTCTTTTGCTTCCTACTTATTTTTTCTTCTACTCGTGTTTTTTGTTTTTTTGTTTTTTTAGTTTAATTCGTTTTCAGGGCTTTTTTAATATCCGGTAACGGACGACCCTGAAACAAACGGGGTCTGGCACGTTTTCGTGCTTCCGTTACGACGAATCTGTCTGCGACAGGGAGCGGCCGCGGGAACACTGGAGCCTTGCGTCGTTCACCCTCGGCGTAGGGAAACGCCGCCGCGCCCTCTCTGGAATCGCGTCACCCTGAACCACCACCGACGCTGCCGCCGCCACCACCCCTAAGCCACAGCCACAGGCGCAGGTATATCTACTATACTATACTATACTATACACCCCTCGAAGGTACCCATATACATATACATATATATATCTAGCTATCTATATATTATATATATATATATATATATGTATTACCCTTATATACCGCTACTCCTAGTTCAGGCTAGTGTATATCGTAGATATTTGTGTTTGTCTTTGTATATAGGGGTAGGAGGGTAGGTATAGGCAAACTATAACCAACCGAGACACAGAGAGAGAGAGAGAGAGAGAGAGAGAGAATTCGACTTCTCTCTGTGCACGCTTTCATACCAGGCGAGCGTATATAGGCTGGTATAGGTAAAGTCTATATCTATAGGTACGTACTACGTACCGCTAAACAACTGTTTCTATCGCCTCTATGGTAAGTAGTAGAAGTTCGTGACGTCCAGGATGGGAGTATATAGTAGTAGAACTAGCCGTAGTCAGACGCCACTCGGTTATGACACCCTCGATACCTCCAAAAATACGAGGGGAAAAACGTCAGCTTGCATATTGCAAGTTATATTCGAATTATATTATTATTTATTTTTTATATAAAAGAAGTAATAATCTGCGATTTGAAAATGTCTAATAATTTCATATTCTATATGATAATCAAAAAAAAACGAGAATTTTTGAGAATATTTTTATTTTGCCCAACTCATGCCAGTAGTCATCAGTCTATCTGTGATCTTTGAAACGAACTTTTAAATGCGCTCGTTAGGTGTTGGTTTATATGGAACGAAAGGTGTTATATAGATAAGAAAATGAGTTGAAGTACGTAACTGAATGAGAAGAACACTTATTACGTCCTGTGAATTGGTTTTATATTTTTTTATTCTTTTCAAAGCGTGTAGATAATCAGTTTTAAATCCTGTATATATAGTATATCTTGGAGTTGAATTATCCTACTAAACTAACATGTGCATACACAAACACATTCGTACCATGAATAGATTTATCACTACAGCCTCGTAAATTGGGTAATAAAAAATTTTATGACAGAGGATTTACGTTTGACCCTTACAGTTTTTTTTTTTTTTCTATATTATACAAATCTGTTTGCGGTAACGGGATAAAAACTGTTCGACCATGACTGATACTGTTTCAAAGAAAAATACTACTGTTTAGGAAATGAAATGAAAAATGATATCAAACAGGATAGCGAATGGTTATTTTTAGAGGAAGAATTTGTATTAAAAAAATGATTTATAATAAATTGAGAATATTTATCGAAAATACGTGTTTCTCTATTATTTTTTTACTTTATTCAAATCCATAAAAAAGGAAAAAAAAAAACAAGGAAAAAAATTGATAAAACTACGATGTTGGCTATTTACGACTTTAATCAGCATTCAATCGATGCTACGTCTAGTTACAGTGAAGAATTTTCAATCGCAATTTTATTGAAAACTATTGCAATTCTGCGAGCATTGCGAAAAAATGTGAATAATAACGATTAAGGGTTTTTTTTTTTTTTGATAATCTATATATGAAATCCGATCCCTAAATTCGCGTATTCTCTTCGCGATTCACCCGCGCATGTATAGGTATATATACAGTAAAAACTTTCTAGTAAATTTTATACGTGACGTGAAAGCAGAGAAAAGGACGAAAAAAAAAAAAAAAAACAAAAAAAAAAAGGATAAATTGGTTCACCGGCTCGAAGGGATCGGTCTTTTTATAAAAAATTTACCCATTTTCAAAAGCTGCTTTCTTCCCATTACTAATTAACATAATCCCCCTCCCCCCCTTACTAGAGGGATGAAAGATTAAATTCTTTTTTCTTTTTTTCCAAGCACTTTGTACGATGTGAAATATATACACACACCATAGCTTTGGCAAGAGTCTTTAGAGAAGGGAAGAAAAACAACAAATTGAAAAAGAAAATGGAAAAAAAGTTTCAAGATCTTCGGCACCCTTGTCGCTGAAATTTTTTTCCATTTTTTATTTTTTTACCAACGCTAGAAAATATATAACAAAGACCCCATATCATCATATATGCGATGATCATTATATTTTTTCTTCACGCTTGTATAAGCAGGGGCGTAAAGTGGTCTGAAAATTATTGCCAGATTTTGGGATAATGACGAGTTTAGGAATACGGGAGAATAATAAAAAATAAAAAAATAAAGAAAAAGAAAAAAGCTCAACAACGGGGTTAAATATCGAATGTATTTTACCGAAAATAAGAGCTCTGGGATTTTGGTAGGACCCGATCATGATACGAGTCGATAAAAATTTCATCGCATAGCGGAAACCTTAGGCCTTAGGGTATGAATTATTTAGGGGAAGCTTTCTCTACTACTCTTTTATACCTACTAATATACACGCATATATAAGTGTATATATATATACGTAGATATCAAACAAAATCTAGATTCATACGTAGAGATATTATACGTTATAACGAGCCTCTAGGCATTTTCTACATCGTCAAGATTATGTATGCTATTATACACATATACATATAAGATTACGTTATTACATCAAAGACACATTTTCGATTGTGTTACGTGATTTTAACGGAATATAATTAGGGAATGTCGAAAAGGAGAAAAGGAAGAAATTTAACTATCACCGGTGTTTGACCAGATAGTAAAAATCTGTCGTTAGGTGTGGTGCTCGAGGAAGAAGCTGACGAGATAGTAGTCTGGTATGAGGGTGAAGAAACTCGAGTTCTTGAGAAGCGAATAAAATCCCAAAGGTCGTTTATTAGCCGAACTCTCTAGCACTATAAGGTATACGTGTAACCCGTGACTTTATCCTACAGGAGAATGGTTATATACTAAGAAAACTCGCTGTATACCATTCCAAGATGGTCTAGTGCAGAGCTTTCTGGTGTTCGTGGTAAATGCTACACACCTTAAATAATAGAATGATCTTTGCTACGGGCCGATTTCTAGAAACACCAGATATATAGAGACGAAGCAGGATATAAAACGAGGAGATAATTGAGTCGTTATTCTTTATTCAAGAAATCCTCAAATATCTTAATCAGTCATTATCCTTGGGGGCGAATATATTCTCTCTCCCATATATACAGAGCTATGAAATTTTTTCCATATTTTATTTTACATTCGCTTATATGATTATATAGAGCTTTTCCTCAATTCAAAGAAAACTTCCTTCAGAGAATTGAGAGAAAAATTCGTTTCCTTTTTTATTTTTTATGATTATCTAAGCCGCAAGGTACGTCGTACTTTTTTCAACTCTTCTTGATCTTGGAATTTGAAATTTGATGATAATGCTAACAGGAATGACCACATTGGATCGTTCAACGAATTACCTCAAAGAAAATTAGCCGAAATGGTTGAAAATTTTATTTTCAGGTCAAAGTTCAAGTATAAAATAAAAAAAAGTAAAATATATTTATATTTGGGAAAAATTTAATACCACGACGGGGTTATTCTATCGTATTGGAAAAGTTCTTGTGAAAAGAGTCAACCAGAAATTTGAATATGAGTGGAAGTTCCTTTGAATATATATTTATTCAGACCGCATATATACTGGGCAGGAAATAGGAAATAGTAGCTGAGTGTACTACATCTAAAAGCGTTTTGTAACACAATATAACAGTTTTTTTTTTTTTTTGTTTTTTTCTAGTTTTTATTCTAAAAGTCGAATGAAAAAGTTAGGGGTTGAATTTCTCCCGTATACATATAGTAGAGAAAGACTGCGAGCAATTTTAGCGGTTATAAAAAAATTTTAAATACCGCAATTTTAAATTTTCGAAATAATTAAACGAAAGCATCATATTTTTTTTATATATATATTTTTTTCTTCTTCTTTCTCTTCAAATTTATCTGTTCTTTTTTTTTGTATCAAACGTATTGACGTAATGAGAGGAAGAAGAAGAAGAAGAGGGGAGTGAAAAAAAAAAAAAAAAAACACAAAACACGAAAAAAATAAAGTGAAATGGTCCTGATTTTACTTTTTACTTCGCGTCACAGACGGATTTGAATATCACTGAATACCCTCGAAGTGGATATGTTCAAGTCTCCTTTTGAATATATATTTATTCAGACGATTGTGAACGAAGAAGTACCTCACCCTGCACCTCTCTACCTACCAATATATAAAGCCTCTTGACCAAATTGGCATCGGGCCTTGGCTGAGAGTTATGAGAGGTGAAATTTCATCGAGAGTTGTATAATATCAATTAACGTAAGACGTGAATCAAAAGTGGCTTCCTTTTGGGAGAAAACAGTCAAGGTAAGGAAAGCCTGTTTTCCTATCTTGAACTAACTGCCTCAGGCTCTCCTCTCTTGTAATCGCGATATAATTACTGAGGGAAAATTGCGAACTGGATAACAAAACAGGAGAGAAAAGTTCATAAAGTTCATACCGAGTAAACTGGGGCAAAATAAATGAAAATAAAGAAAAAGGGAAAGATAATAATAATAATAATAATATTCATTATTATTTCATTAAATTATTGAAATATCAATCATCAATATGCTATTTCGCAGAACTGGTCAAGCTTAGCACGCTGTAATGAAGATGACATAAATACTACAATAATTCCACCCTCGTTCATAACTTTTGGATATTTAGGGGTTACGCCGTTATTTTTGAAAATTTTTTGAGATCATTCTTAGATCGATTATTATTGAATACTGATAGAGATCTATAATTCGTGGTCATGGTTAGATTTTTCAGATTTTTGAAATGGGCAGAATTTATTGTGCTGGTATAAAATATGAGGGTTTCAAAGCTTGAGGGATGAATAAGAACGACGGGTACGAAGAAGAAGAAGAAGAAAAAGAAAAAATTGTTTTCAAGTCTTGCGACCGGATGTTGATGGAATTATTTGTCTTCGGTTAGGTACCACCGAAGACAATAAGATATTGTCTTAGAGAGTGAATTAGTACGGACAATAGACGTGTTCACTTGGTATTAAACGTGAAACAATACCCTGAGATATACCTACCCTATATATATGTACGGGTGTATTAAGTGAGCGACTAAATATTCCTGTAGATATGACGTTTATTAAATCTCTCGTATTAATGAATAGCTGCAATTCTGTGAAAAGCAACTACCAGCGTTAAAATAAAAAAAATAAAAATAATAATAATAATTATTCTATGTGTATATTGCGATACCGCAAATGACAGAGAATTCATTTTACTCGAATGTATTGAAATTTCAATCAACTCTTCTTCTCTCAATATCGGATATTAATGCAGTTATCGATCTGTGTAACAATAAAACTTCAAACTGCTATACTCAGCTCATATATTTGATTTTTTTAAATTGTGTTACGTTTGGTAAATAAAAAAAAGATCTCAAAACATAATTTCTTCGTAACGAATTTCTTCCCTATAAAATTATATTCATTCCTCAAAAAAAAAAAACGAAGAGGTAGTTTTATACATATAGGATTTGAGAAAAAAGAAAAAGAAAGAGAAAAAAAGAAAAAGCCGTATAAACTGCATCGAAGGGAGAATTTATTTCCTTCATTCACAGTGATCACAGCAACTAGAAGAAAATGATACAAGGTTCCCTTAACGAGTGAAGAAACGAGGGGTGATAATCTTTTGGGTAAATTGAACTATCAGAAAAAAAAGATAAAATAAAAAAAAAAGTTCCGAAAGCGTGTGAAACCGCGTGAGGTAATTCGGCATAAAAAAAAAAAATAAGCAACCCTAAGAAAAAAGCACAAAAATAAAAAAAAATAAAAAACAACAAGGGATACAATATATATTCAAGATGGCTGACAGGAAAGAAATATATAGGTACAAGGAGTGGATCGTTCCCAAGACACGTTGGGTTAAGTTGCACGTTAGTGTGGGTAACAAAGTATATGATACTATGATGGGTACAATAGTAGCTTTGCTCGCAGGAAAAACTATGGCAATATGTGTCTTGTGAACAAAGGAAAGCAAAAGAGGAAAAAGGTTTAGCCGAAGATGCAAATTTCTTTGAATTTTTTCTTTTTTCCGCTGTTTCTTTTCATTTTATTATTCTCTTTTTTTTACCGTTGTTTTCTTAGTAGTAAAAAGTTTCAGACGGTACTTCAGGTTTTGTATAAAGTCTGGTCTATAGTCGGATTTTTTAAATTTACTAGAAACTAATTATTACTACTTGTGTAACTATAGAAGTATAAATCTCTATAGTATAAATTCGGATTACAATTAAACACGAAGAGAATGAGATATTCCCGGTTTCATTTCTCTCCGAGAAAACTATAGTCGAACGAAAGTCAGCAGGACGAATAACTCGGATAGCTCAAAAAGCTTATTTCGTTAGAAAATTTTCATCTCGATAAATCAAATATAAAACAATTTATCATTGTGATATTAAACTTCTCTTTTATTTCATAAACTTTTATGAAACTCGTTAATTTTAAAATCGCAAGGGATTTCGGGGGTTTGTGTTAATTAATATCCGGTTAAAAAAAGAAAAAAAGAAAAAGCTCAACTCTTACACTCTCGACTCGTTGAAGCTCGAGAATTAATGTACAAATAAATGTATAATATATTTTTGCAACACCTGTTTCATAAATTTGATTTTCTAGGGCTGAAGTTTACCGTGCGCAAAGTACCTCATTTTCGAAGAGGGGAAAAAAGAAGAGAAGAAATTAGTGATGCAAGTATGGATAGGCAATATCTGTCTTGTGTCATAATAATCGACACTCGTCTACCTTCCGCACTTGTATCGCAATATAACTATTTCCTAAACTTTTCCGGTAAATCGTATTAGTTTTATCTTCACGTTCAATCCTGTATAGTATACAATATTTAACTCAATTAAAAAGTCTCGAATTGGTAAGCAAGAAGTATTCCCTTTATACACGTGCCTTTGCTTACACAGGAACCACAACTAGTATATATATATATATCCTGCCAGGAGCCAAGTTAATCAGACGAACGAGAAAGTTCTTCTCTTAATACTAGTTACTTCTCAGACTGGTTACTTACAGACTATGTATATATATATATATATATAGTTTCTTAACCAAAGGCACGTTTATAGTTCTGCGAATGTCTTAATCAGCTAAATGCGGCGCACCTTGACGTCTTTGCTGACTGAATAGAAGAAGACTGCTGAACAGCCACACCCAAATATTTATCAACATTTATTCTCTTATTTAGTTTGAAGAGATTTTTCTTTTCTTATATATCATAGTTGTAGATAAAAGCGTTAATAAACAATAGTTTAAAACTGTATATTCTTGACTATTAATTAACCGGTTAATTAATTAATTAATATAATTAAGAAATTACGTGTTTATATCTAAGCCGTGTTAGTCACTTATATAGCAAATTTATGTTAATTACGTATAATTTATGTCATACTAGAGAGGCCTTCCGGTCTGCATAGATCCCCTGTAATTACAAAGTCTCTTATAACTGGGGCAGGGGTGAGAGGGTGGGGTGGGGGGGCAAAAGTGTTGTCTCATAGTTTACCCCGATTTCAAGTATATTTTATGGAATTTCGTCGACTATATTCACTAGTCGCGAAAACCTGTATGAGATATTTAGCGAGAATTTATCGCTCGAAGTACGTACTAGGTACGAGTTTTGTATCGGGTTTAGTAGTATAGTAGTTATATTATGATTAATAAAAGTTGAATTAAAAATCGTGAACTTTTTAAATTTCATACAGTTCAACCTGTCAGGATTTTTATTCGAAAGATTGAGAAAAAAAAAAAAAAGAAGATAATTATTTATGTGTGACGAAAGATATAGATATATAGATTTATTATATATACGATCGAAGGAACCAAAGTAAAATCTTCAGTTATTTACAAACTTATTTCCCAGCTGAATTCAAATATTTGAGTTCCACTTTCGAAAAGCTATTTCTGATCCTAATATATATTCTTGCGATTTAAGAAAACACAGCTATCGAATGTCGCTTTGTACGTTTAACTTATATACATATATATATATATAGGGAAAGTGGGAATCGCTTTAGAAACTGTATCCATTTATCCTCTTTCGTACGTTCACAAGTAGTCATAGATATATATGTATAGGTATAGTCTATAGGCTATATAACGCGTATAAGGAACAATTTAAGCCAAGATCAGTTTACGGAAAACGGTATACCTTTTTTTTTCGTTTTTTTTCTCTTTATTTTACTTTTTTTATTCTTTCCTTCTTCCTCCCCGCCCCGGTTAAATCTTTGCCCAATATATATTGGCCCTCCGTACTTCTGAAGTAAAACTTCTGTTTTACTTTTCTCATTTATTCACTTATAAGGGTATAAAGAAAAGTTTGTCATTTCAGTGAAAATAAACAAACAAAAAAAAATAAATATAATACCCATCATCCATCCCCTGTTACTGTCACAAGATTTAATATAAAAATTTTTATCAGCTTACTTGACGAAAAAAACGAAAAAAAATAAAGAAAAAGACGAGAAGTAGAATTACTACTGCGAATCAAAGAAAAGTTGAAAATCAATAATAATTAAAGAAAGAAAAAAAAAAATGGGTAAGAAATTCAATAAAATAAATCAAAAACGTCAAGTTGAGGTTGAGGGACGACCACACGTGTGTCACGTACCTACCTAGGATCGTAGAAGCACGGTTGGAGAAGGTCTGAGAGGTCGCTTTCACGTTCGCAGATCTATAGGGTAATAAATTACAGGGAAGCGCGTGTCATTAACTTTGAAGTGTCCCCAGATACCGTTCGACGTAGTTAGCCAACCACGTCGATCCTCGATAACTGACAAACAGTTGTTTGAAGATCGGTTGCGAATTAGAAGAAAAAAATTCTTATCCATGAGAAATGAAGATGAAAGACGAATAAGAAAAAAAAATAAAGAAAATTAGTTTCTTTAACAAAAGAAAATTATGGGACGTTTAATCAATTGCTTAAATGAGAAAAAAAAAAAAATATCGCAATTTTATGAATAACTTTTTCACAAAAGAAATGAGCGATTCTTTGATTCGTTGTTTTTTTTTTTTTCTTTCTTTCTTTCTTTCAACTTTTTTCTTTCCATCCGAGAGACCACAGATGTCATAATGGCATCCCCAAGCCCACTTTTACTTCCCAGGTCTGGCTAGAGTTGGAAAATCGTTACCCTCTTTCGTATAACCGGAATAAAACGGAAATTATTTTTCCTCCGGTAAAGGTAAAATGATTATTATCTTATTTAGAGAAAGCATAGAGCGTATTTTCAGAAGGAAAAGGTCTCGGTTATTTTAAGCATCGTAATTATACATCCGTACGTGTACGTAAGTAGGTACGTAATACTTATAACTCGGATGTTAGGATAATAATAACGGTGGAGAAAAAAAAAATAGCCGGTTATTTAGGGTAAAATAATAAATTCGTTAGCTTAGGTAAACCAAATTTGCCATTTTCCCCATTTTGTTGATTTTTACGTTATATCCCCATCCGGATAAAGGAAGAAAACAATACCAGGATCAAAATGTTTAGAGAACCAGATTAGGATGGATTTTAATAACCCAGCGTAACGTTACGTAATAAATGTTCAAAAGTTGTGATAATTAAAAGAGGGTGAAATATTTATCGCTAACACAGATTTATAATAAACAATAAAAGAAGAAAAAAAATAAACCTAATCGACAAAGTCTGGAGTTTGAAATGAACCGCTGTATCCTTCCGAAGAAACTGATTTAAGTAGATAAGTCAACGGTATGGTCAGACGCTCTAAGACACAATTTATTTCAGATTCCGCATGAGCGCTTGCAGATATGAGTTTAAAAATGATTTTCATCGATTAAAAGAAGTGAAATAAGTATAAAAGAAAGAAAGAAAAATGAACGAGTAAATTTAAAGGCCAAGAAAATTTTGAGCAAAAATTTTTTATCCGATTTTTTCGCGGTAAGAAATAGGTTTATAATTTTGTGAGAAAAAAAAAACAAATATGAGGCCTGGGTAATTTCCTTCTCGAATGATTTAGAGACGTTCTGTAAACCAGGTAGTAAGGCGGTATAAAAAAGCCTAGTAATTTTATGCAAGTCGTAAACGGGCGCTGGTGCTCTCCCTAGTCATTAATGTCGTCCATTTAGACCACCGCCTTCTTATTCCGTTCTGTTTATCATAACGAACGATTATTTTGATTTTATCTAAGATTCTATGATCACGCAGCTACATTTCGAAGGCGATTTTTTTTTCTTACTTTTTTTTTAGAAATTTTTTCGACGATGCTTTCTTATCGTAGAAATAAACGGTGAGGACATTAACGTAGGAGCTGAAAATTGATAGACGTGTATTCTGTCGCTGACAGCTATGATTTAGCTAAACTTTTCAACACTGAATAGAAAAAGGAAAAGAAAGAATTTGGAAAAGAGCTGAAAGATGGGGGAAGTCATTTTAAAATATATATTTTTCTTTTTTTTTTTCTTGATCGAATAAATTTAAGGGTTGAAAAAGAATAAGGGTAGTTAGGCCGGGTAATCCATGGGGAAATAATTATATCCTCGTAACGCGTCCCTACTATATAATATATTATTATATCTTCGATCGTTTAGAGCTAATTTCGTTTCGCGTCAACGATCATCCGTCATTTCCACCGCATCGTTATACCTCGACCCTTCATCAAATTCTATTATTCTATGAAGGTTCGTTTAGCATGGGGTACGCATATGTATAATATACGAGGGTGTTATAAAGTGAGAAACGAGTAGAAGGATCGATTGATAGAACACCAACAGATAAATGGAATTGCATTGTGTCATGGGAATATGAAAATAATAAAATACGTAAAAAATTACATGAATTCGATGTCGGGAAAAGTAATTACCCTTATTTTTAATGCATAACAACGAACTCGAAAGTCGAGTCGAGAGAAAAAAATTACACACCTACTTTCTCATAAAATTAAATTACGTTACAATATGATTATAATAGGTAATAAAATTTCATAATAATTACACCGAGACATGACAAGTTGAAAATTCTAATTGCATATATCTTGCATAGTTTCTAACGTCAACGTCGAGCGGTTTCTGAGTCTTTATGCGGGGACAGAGACGGTATGTAATTTTGAATTATATTTGAGGTACGAATTCTTGTCTTAATTTTCTCACAATAATTTGATAATCATTTTAAATGAAATGAAAATTCTAATTATGAATAGTTAATTGAAATGAAAATTAGATGTCATTTCGATAACGATATATGATTCGATAGTGAATTATTACCGCATATATAAATGTAAATCTCGTATGTATAACACGAGAGGAATGGATTCTACTACATAGCGTTAAAATATGGGATCTGGTAATGAAATTTCTGGAATACCTCAACGTTATAGGAATTATGCCAGTCTCCAGACAGCTTAGTAGGTAATATCGAATCTGCCGCTCAAACTTGTCAAATTTATTCCATCTCGCTTTCTTTACAAATGGGAAAGCGCGCCAGTGCAATTTTTCGTTGGAATAAGAAGCGAATGAAATCTCGCTTCTTGTCGAAAAGTAAAACTAATTAAAAATTTTAAACACCCCATCCCATCTCATCTCATCTCATCCCCCTGAAATCTGACTCTTAATCTTGTTATCTTTGAGTATTCTTCTTTTTATTTATGGACGAAAGAGGAGGTATGACATAAAGTTAAAGAAGGTCTACTTATAAAATCGATTTTGGTTTTTTTGTCTAAATAAAATTGACGATTAAGATTCTAGAACTTCAGACCTAAAAAAGCACGACTTTAAATGTAGAAAAAATGAAGCAATTATAACCATTTACTCACCCTTTCCATGAAGCTGTTGCCGATTAGTATCTGCTCGAAGATTTTCAGCAGTGTGTACCAGCTCGTCCAATTGTGGTTTCTTCTGCTCTAATTCTCGCAGTACATTCTAGACAGAAGATAGAGAGAGAAAAAAAATATAGAAATAGATATTATAGCAGTTAATTTTTTTTTTTTTTTTCTTAATAAACATGTTGGAAATTTGGGAAAAAATTATTTCGTCTAATTTATCGATGAGATTGTGGTCGAGGTTGAAATATAAAAAATAATAGAGGATAAAAAATGGATGTAGGAAAAATCTAGGGATGAATTTAATTGGGTTCGATAACCTAAGAGATTCTTGTAGCCATGTAGTTGGTAAAAGTATGAATAGAAAGAAGCTTGTCACAGTTCGTTGAGCAGTACGCGCATTGAGTGAAAACGACACGAGTGAAAATGGCAAGTTGAGCACTTGAAGGATTTTAGGATTTTAAAAGAGGGGCGACGGGGTTGGAGATGGATTATGAAAACAATGGGCACGCTAAGTCCCTCTAATCCGAGAACTGCTCTGCTAAAAAATAAATAAAAAGAAAAGAAAGGAAAAGAAAAGGGGGTAAAGATAAAACTACCCCTTTACGAACTTGCAGGACTAAATTTCCGGCTGTGAAATATACCAGCCCCCAAACGACTCGCGAAATGATTACCGATATTTTCATTATTAATTATCCGCTTAGGAACTAGTCGAAAAAAACACACTACGGAAAATAAGAAAAAAAATAAGATAAAAAAGGGCTCATATCACACGTTTTTTGTTATTTAAGCTAGGGAGAATTTCCTCGAAGGGTTAAAACCTGCCCCCAGAGGAATAACGCGTGTCTAACAACCCCATCCTCACTAGGGTAGGTACTCATCTAAATTTTAACCAGATCCGATTAGCAAGTTTTGTAATTATTCAGTTCTGGCCCAATTCTGATGTGGCTAAGGATTTCCTGATCCTATTTTCATAGGAGAATTAATAAACTAACACAATAATTCGGCAAGAAACAAAATTCAAATACTGAAATTGTCTGATATTAAATGATTAGGGTATAAAATAAAAGATAAAATAAAAATTTGAAGAAATTTAATGAACAAAATAGATAATTATCGATACTGCGTCTAAATTGTTGAAAATTGGGATATAATAGTCCTGACTGAATACCGGGAATTAAAATTGTATACAAATAAGGGTGGGTGCATGGAGGTTGTACGCGGTTTTACATAAACCTACATAACTTCTCAATTTCAGGTCGAATCTCGTCGTTTTAATTAAACGCAGGTGCGTTAGCCATTTACCCATTTTACAGCAGGCGGTTTCCCGCGAGGGGTCAAGCTCAAAGGGTCCGTCAGAGTTGTTTACATCACTGAGTATTTTTAGTTCGGTTTATACCGATTAGATTTTCGAAACTCGATGATTTTTATTTTTTTTTTTTTCAATGATTTTTAATCACTTTAACATCACATATGCGCGAACGCCTTCCGCACAGGTAATCTCTCTCTCTGCCTCTCTCTCTCTCTCTCTTTCTCTCTCTCGTTCTCTCGTTATCATAAAAACCAGATTAAACGCTAGAAGATCTAATTAATTCGAGAAATGATCAGCCCCTTTGTCTGCGGGGATGAGAATTGCGCGAGTTTTTTTTTTATTTCTTCTTCCTTTCAGCTTTGAGGGTAAAACGGATACAAGAAATCTCCTCTAAGCTATATAAACACTGTTTTCACCAAAGAACGATATAACCAAGTTTCTCTTAATTAGGCCTCAATTAATTGACGAATATTTATTCAATTTGCGAGAACGTCTTGAGACTCTAATTTATTGGTATAGCAGTTGAATTTGTCTTACGAAGGGTAGACGTCTAAACAAATCTCGATATTTTAACAACTGCATAGGGCCGGGTATCAGCTACCTTGCTGATTATAATTACTCGCCTTTTAATTATTGCTAGATAATGGCTATTTTTTAGTGAAAAAAAAAAAATGGAAATAGAAAATAAAAAAAAATAAAAAAAAAAAAAACCGATAATGAAACCCGATACTTTTAGTCGTCTTTGTTCCGAGTTAATTGCCTTTTACCTCACTCGTTGGTCACGAGCACGTAATTGGATTGTAAGAATGCTTCGATCGATGTCCCAACTTCACGGGACAACGCGTTTCCACTTTTATTAGAATGTCATGAAACACGCTCTTACCATTGAGTATTTCCGGTTCCCCGAAAGACTCACAGTTCCTTGACTTTCCATTATTTCCTATACCCGTTTTTCAATAAATTTCTTTTTTTTTCTTTTCTTTGCGCTTTGAGATAAAATCGAAGATTTTATCAAATACTTGACTCACACGTGATTAATTTTCAATTGAAAAATTTATATGCATAGATTCGTATCAAATTTTGAGATTTTTTTATTTTATTTTTTATTTTTTTGAGCCCGTTATCCAACTTGAAAAGCCATCAGCTGGTCTTAAACCTCAAAAGTCTCCTAAATAAGGAAGCAGCGTCATTGCCGGAGGCCAACCCCTCGAAAACTCAAGAAAAGAGAAAGAAAAAAAGGAACTCTCAGCCCTCGTAGATATCCTGTGCTTCACATCTTGCAACCAAATTGAATTACCGTTCAAGTTTCAACATTTTTTCGGTTATTCTCTTTCTATATGTTTCAAAGTTAGCTCCGAACCCCCTATACTCAGAACAATTTCACGTTTCTTAGCTCTGATAGATGATCGCTTGAGGTATAATAAAAAAATTTCATACACGACTGAGTTTCGGAAGAAGAAGAAAAAGAGGAGAAAAAAATGCCAAGAAAATTTTACTTACTTTCTTATTTCGTGTAAACTTTTTCTTTTTTCTCTTGTCTTTCTTTTTTAATTCAATTATTTTACATGAAATAAATCCGAGACATTGATATCAAAGAGCGGGGATAATAATTTTTTCGAAAAGGTTAAAGAGTCGAGATGATTTTTCTTCTTTTTTTTTTTGTTTTTCTTCTTCTTCTTCTTCTTCGTGATAATTAAAAATAATTGAAACAAATCGGGCAAAGCTCCAGAGGTCTCGACTAAAATGGTTAGGGAATAGCCAGAAGTAGAGTGAGAGGCGTTTCAAAGATAAATCGTTACTTAAATTCGTTTTTCCCACCTCTTCCGCAAGTTTTTTTCCCCCAGTGTTAAAATATTCTCTTATATCCCATAGCTATGCATCTTCGCTTCTAATATTCATTCTTTGTTACGGTAGGTAAATGCTTTTGCATTATTCATTAGAGATCTAAAGTGCATACTGTTAAAGTAGGTATTATATACGTCTGCCTACCGCATCGCTTAGGTATTCCCCTCGAACCCCAGCATAGAGTTTCCAATTTCCAATAATTTTCTTATAATAATTGAAAGGTAAGCTTGAACAGAAAAAATAGAAAGAAAGAAAGAAAGAAAGAAAGAGAAGAGAAACTCTAGTTTTAATAACGTATTTCAACGTGTATATTATATTTACCTTTCCACCACCAACCCCCCATAGAATAAAGAAAGGAATGAAGAAAGATAAAATAAAAAAAATAAAAAAAAAATCGTAAAGACTATCGAAAGAAATTTTGTAAATTGGATTAAAGAAATTATTATATCTTTGTATAAGGAAGTTGAGAAAAACGAGAGGAATAAAATAAATTTTGAATACGAAATTTTTATGCCCTTCATCTCTGTATTTTAAATTTTTGTCTCAAAGTTACGACGCGATATGAAGAAGAAGAAAAAAGCGTCTCGTTTCAGGTTTTATTTAAATGAGTAGGCAGAGTAGTTTTTTCTGTTTTTTTTTTCTCTCTTGTTGTCTGAGCCCAGACTTTGTTACGCCCAATTTTAGACGTGAAATAAAAAATTGGAAGGTTTAGGGGTGACGAAAGAAAAAAAAAGAAAATAAAAGGTAGGTAGGTAGCAATTTGGTTTTTTTTTACTATTATTATCATTTTTTAAACTCCAGAATAATTTATTTTCTCTGATATATACACATATATGTATATGGGATTTAAAAAATCGGTTATCGTAGACGAGAAACGTTAAGTTAAAACGAAAGTTCAGTCATTCGTAAATCCATTCACGAGTTTGTAGCTCGTTGACGGAATTAACCCTTCAAGTTCGATGAAACTTTTCAATAATAACTTACGTTGAAACGAAGTTGCAGGGTGCCGCTACTAGACGAAGAGGTTGATGGGCTAGGATGAGACACTGGGGTATCCATTTCGCTCAAGTTTACACTTGGATTTCGTAAAGCTATCAATATATTGCATAAGTTTGAAGATCGAAAAGCTCAAAGGATCTAAAAGCTTGATTTACAACGAAGAGGATTCAGCAGAATAGTTTTCAGCAACGTTTTCTTATTAATTAACTTATTTTCCCATTACCAAAGTATAAGGAAAAGCTTTCTACTCGTTGCTATGACCAATTATCTAAATCCCGAAAGCTGTATCTGCGTATATAATACATACATAGTATATGCTATATGTAAAGTGTTTCGTAGTGTAAACGCGTATTGCATGACGTAGTTAATTACTGTTACGTAGAAAAAAAAAAAAATATATATATATATTATTACTGCTCGATGACCCTTATTAACCGATGAATAATAGTAAAGCTGCACCACCACTGGCGGAGATTATTTCGTTATTTTTTTATTTTTTAAACAACAATAATTCGTATCGTGATTAACAGGTAAAAGTAACGAGGTCGGGGCACGCTTCTAAAATTAACTGCAATACGCTCGGTGTTTAATTTACCGTTGAAAACTAACTGGGAAATATATAACTTCATTAAATGTATAATGGCGATAATTATTAGCCAAAAAATTTGTACAATTTTTAATGAGTCAGCGTTGAGTGAATATAAAATGCAAATTATCAGGTAATTACTAATTTTTCTTTCTTTTTTTTTCTTTTCGCTATTTGTATTTTTCTTATAAATTCTGGTTTTTTTTTCTTCCAAATAATTTTTTACAACCCTCCCGAGTCTAGGGGTCGGCGGGAGTCAGGCGTCGTTTCGCTTCCTGCGTAGGTATACACGGAGGTGCCAATACTTATTCGGCACGTCTCGTCGAGGGTAGGCTATCGATTTTCGCTCGAGGCCACGTTTTTGTCCGGTGTAACCTTGATTTCTGAATCCACGTAAAACGAGCCTTTTAAGGACATTACCTGTCCATAGCAATACTAACATATATCGAATATATCGTCAGGACGATTCCTGGCTATTTCTTTATATGAAAGAATTACCAGATTTAGAATAGAAATATATTTAGGTTTCAGTATTCTTTTTTTTTTTTTTTCTCAATCTCGATGATCCTTCTCGACTATTACCGATCAAGGATCGATACCGTAGATTTTATTTTCTGTATAAATACCGAAAACTGAATTTTCCAGATTACATCAGACGACGACGACGACGCATGATTTTATAACACGTGCATTTCGAGAGAAGCGCGTCGAGATACTGGGGAGATTCGGAGCGTGGAACTCGCCCCAGCATCCCGACGAGTTTTTGGGGGTTCGAACTGTTCGGGGGGGTTGAAAACGAGGGAAGCTACTCGACGGAGAATGCCGCGGCGCCGTGTTCGTCTATATATCTCTGGTGTTTCACTACGAGGATTGTTGCCCTATGGCAAAGTATGGTAGGGGATGTAAAAGTAGTAAGAGCTACAAGTCGCCGAACAATTGTCAGCAAATTTTCAACGATTTAAATCGGCAAACATTTACGAAATAAAAAAGTACTCAAAAATTGATGATAAGACAAATTTTTGATTCCTTAAACAAAAAAACAAAAAAAATCCCAAGCTCCTTTTCGTTCCTAGAAGAAAATTTCTCAGTTTACTGAGAATAAAAATAAAGTCAGTCGTTGTTTTTACCCCTCGTTTTACCCCGGACTGGGCCTCGTGCATATTTCACGCGTACTTCAATCACGCGAATAATTGGCAAATGATGAGACTTATGGCCGGGTAAAAAAGGACCTCTGAGAGTTTATCATCTCGATGATAACGCGAGAGGAATATTAATTTGACAATTGAGAATAGGGGGGTGTGAGAAAAAAAAAAGATAAAATACGACTGCATTTTTTTTGCTAATTCTGCATCAGAAATGAACAGTCAATTTATAGATCGAAGAATGTAAATTCTCGTCGTTAATATCCGTCGGGTCTATAGGTATAGCTGGCTGTATAGATACAACCGACAAATTACAACCCCGAGTATATTTTCGAAGCCCATATATCAATCCCTCACATTCACACTCAACGTACCCGCCGATTGATGCGGCAGTAAAACGAGGGGAATACACGCTACAAAGCCGGATTTATCAGTGAACATAAATTACCTGGCAGGTAGTCGGTATATATTAATTTCGGGTAATACAGGTGCGAAAAATAGGTGCAATATATGTTACAGATTTTTATTTGAATTTATTCCTATTTTCATTCGATACCCGGAGGCCGGAGTACTAGAATCTGTTCATTAATCATCCGACTATTTAAGGGATGAATAAAAAACAAAACATCGAGATTCCCACATCGCGATTTTTATTTGAATTTCGATTATATAGAGAAAAATTGAAATCTTGTAGGAAAATTTTATGATATTTAAATTTCTCTCTTTCTCTCCCTCTCTCTCTTTGCCTTAAGGGTGTTCCTCGCTTGGCATATGTCGTCCCAGCCACCATGTGCTCAGGGTAAACTTAATTACTGGTAACTACGACTTTGAGCAAAGGTTCGCTGCGCTAATTTAATGCAACCTCAAAAAGGGTGGTAAGGGTAAGGGTAGGGTAGTTTTATTCAACCTAAGAGAAATAACTGCTACATAATTTGAAATCTTTCCTTTTCAAATATCATTTCATTATAAACGCATATAGAAATAAATAAAAAGTTCTTTTTTCTTTCTCCTGATTAACTAATCTTCTAAACGAAGATTTCTAATTCATACATATATAAATATATGTCTACATATATAAACCAATTTCCGTTAGTATTCTGAATCGGGTCAGAAACCGGAAGTCGTGAGGCAGGGTAAAGGGCGAATTGTGGTTTTATCAGGCATATTGTTCTACAAATGGCTGCGCGCCTAGATTCTCGGATAGGGAGTATACAGCATGTACGTCTATCTATATCCGCTCGATTCGCACTCTACTCAACGAAACTACTCAGACAGGATATCTCGGCCATTACGTTAACGGCGACTATTTGCAGTGATCAAACTGTGCAATTCAATGATTTCGAGGATTATAACAGTGGGAGAAAAATGAAGCAGTTAAACATCGATATTTGTAACGAATGAAAACTTTTTTATTTTTTATATTTTTTATAATAATCAAATCATCAATGAATTATACTGATTCGAAAAGCTCACGTAAATTAACACTTGCCAGGGGTATGATTTCCTCGCGTGTTAAACGATCGTTTCAAAAACTACGTGTTTTCAATGTCGTTTATATTCTCCGCATTCTACAAAGTTCTAACTTTACCTTACATTAGTTATGTATAGCGAATAATCATCCGACAGCAGCTTGCGATATATACCAAATTTCCATAACAATTTTATTCAACGTTATGACAGATCGTTTTGGACATGCGAACGAATTAGTTCCACACCGACGCGATCGTGGAAATTTGAAAAAAAAAAAAAAACGTTCAATTTTTATTTGTTTTTATCAAGAACATGTATGTCTACATCCTTAACTTCGTTTTCATTTCGCTTGATGAAGAAGAAAGTAAGGAAAAAGATAATTAAAAAATTTCAAACGAACTAGTTGACTCTCTCGCTTTTAATTGCTACACAAATTTTTGATGTTGTTTTTCTGATTTTTTTTTATTTTTATTTTTCTTCTTTTTCTTCTTCTTGCGATGAGAACGAGAGAAAAAGATTTTCGGTAATTGCCTCTCGAAACTTGATTACTTTCGTACTTTTCGTTGTTCCGTTAAATTACACCTTGAATAGCAGGAAACAATTCTATTTAGCCGAACTCGAAACTCTCCTCTCTTCTCTTCTCTTCTCTTTCAATCTCCGCGTTCTCCCTTTCGCTTTCTCACTCTGTCTTTCAAATCGGAAATCAATAAGAGCGCCACCGTAACAGTAACAACCCATTGTTTTTAGTTACCACTAATGGCATTGAACACCTCTATCCCTATCAGGTTTCTGAATTCTGTGTCTAATTATTCTTACCAAGACGTATAATATAGTTAGATCGTGAATTTTCTTTAATTGAAAACTCTGACTTTTATTATGATAATTATTATTCGTATAATTATTTCATAGCGCAACATGTGGTACGCTTTTAAAAAAAGTCACTCTTTGTACTTAGAGTCATTACTTTGTGAAAAGAAGAAGAATGAAAAAGAAAGAAAAATAAAAAACAAAAAAAAAAAATTGAACTAAGCATCTAACGAGAGACAAAAAAAAAGAACAAGCAGCGAAGTGCAAGAGAAGGAAAAACTCTTGTAAGCTGCTTTCAGAAGCTATACCTACACCTATAGTTACGTAGTTAGTTTTACCTTCTTCTCAGTTTTCTTACCACCCTTATATATATACCCATACCCATACGTATATACCAGTGCAATTTATTCTGAACTACAAGGAGCGCAATTCAACCTGTTTTGTTGGCTTTTGAAATTGTTGAACATCTGCCAGAAAGGACTTCGTACAATTTTTCCATATCATGGAAAAGATAAAGATTTTCTTTCTTTTACATCCCCATTTGTTATAACAACAACAAAAAAAATGAAAAATAAAAAAATAATCAATCAAATACGTAAAACTAATGAAACATCTTTTCCTTCCTTTCTTCCTCTAGGCGTGGCTTTTTCAGTGCGTCGTCCTTTTAATCCCAATGTCAATGTCAGGAGATCTTTCCTACCCCTAAATTTTAACCCTGTAAGTTTTGAACTCTAAAGTTCTGCCACCCTACGCTAGATGGCGAAGGTTGTAAAATACTTGTTACTATCTAGGGGTGGCTTTTATTATCTCGTATATTTTACCACCGGAAGAGATTCAGGGTCCTTTCGTCGGTAAGAGGAATTAGCTACTAGGGGTAGATGCGGTATTTTTGTTCGTCGGTAAAATAGGGGTTGCAAAATATACAAATAATTCTTTGACTTACCCTCTGCTTGTCTAGAAGCTGAAGAATCTCGTCGACGTCACCGACGACCACAGCTTGTTGACGGAGCATGTCTTCCTCGACGGTAAGCCAATCGCGTATCTGTAATAAATAAAATTCACTGATTAGACTGTAGTTGCGTAAAAAAATAAAAAAATAAAAAAAAATTCACGATAAAATATCGGAAAATTTTTGATTAGCTGCAACCTGTGACTGAGGTAACGATATTTCAAAGCTTTTCAACCCTTCGCACGAAATAGATGATAGCCAAAAGTATAATTCTTCTGGTTCTATTTTACTCGAGGAATAACTTCCGGCATATAAATTTCCGGATCTAAGTATTGATCATCAGAGTGTGTTCTGAAAGAAATTCCACCCCTATTTACTGCACGAAGTTATCAGTAGAATATTTATTTTTCATTTTTTTATACAGTAGTAACTCCAAGCTGTAGTCAGACCGGAATATGGATGTGTTTGGTACCGGAAATTATCAGGAAATGCCTGTCTGGGCTGTCCAAGGATCAAAACACCCTCGTAAGTGGCTGTCAGGGAGGGTTGAGGGTTGCAAAAAAAAAAAAAAAAAAAGGTTGAAGATGAGAAATCGGAATATATACTCGAACATTTCGTAGGTTGAGATAAATTTTCGCTGCATTAAACGTCCTGTATAGATTCCCGGATTCTCACCCTCCCGAAAAATTCTCATTTCTTTCTTTCTAGATACTCTTTCGCTATTGGTTATAATAGGGTATTTTCAGTCTGGTGAATGGGGCTTTTAGGAGTTCAATTCAAAGGTTGCGAAAGCACGAAGCCCGAGTAAATCAGTCAGAGTTCTTCGGGAAATTAACGACGGTTGGGTTTCGTTTGAACTTCGGTTTCCTCCCAAGGGAGGTAATGACCCGACCTTGATTGAATACATTCTCCAAGGTCGATGGTAGGTAATTCATAGGGATTTTTCAACCCCAAAATTATTATCCAGATGAAATCCCATCGCCATTTAGTTTCGGAAATTAAATTTCTGATAGCATCCGGCAAAAAAATAAAACCGAGTCGATCAAATGAAAGGAAAAATACGTACAACGATTTATCCAAAAAAAAAAATAAAAAATAAAAAAATAAAATGGAAGGATGATAGTAAGGGTTGCGTGTATGGATGTACGTTAAAGGATATCGGAGTTTTAACGACGCAATTTAGTTTTGTTGTGCGGTAAAATGGATTTACGGCACTCGTCTCGTGGTTATTTTACGAAGAAAATCGAGTTCCCGGATTATTTTAGCCTCTAAATAATACAGGAAAAAAAATATTTTCCCTCTTTATAGCAACAGCAGCAACAGTAGCAGTAGGAGGAACGATACTCGAAGAGATACTACCGCGTCCTGGCTATCCGATTGGATTTAGTTTATTGTCAGAGTTTCAACGGACTTCCAGATTCCGTTAGGTATATATATCCCCTGGCTTTTTTGCTACGGTGAAATTGAGTTTTCCACCATCGTCTACAATTTCGCAAACTTTATCCCCTTCTGAAAACTCGAGATATATATTTTACGATCCCATACGACGCCGCATGCCTTGATAATAAACTAAACGATGTAATTAGTGCTACGAACTATCTACGAGTTTGCTTGCTTCTATCTCGACCCTCTGTTTATCGCATAAAGAAGAAAAAAGCTTCTCTTTTTACACAAAAAAAAAAAAAATGTCATGTCATTCTTTCTCTACTTGAATTATAAACAAGAATAAGATACGAGCTCGAAACAAATAGCCGAGTTAATTGACCGGGAGATAAGAACGAGACAGTAAAAAAAAGTTCTAATTATTCTTTGATAAAGTATTTTAATATCAAAGTTCAGATTCGGGGTCAAGAACGTGAATAAATTAGGCCCTAGAAAATTGTAATTAATTCTTTAATTAAACTGCAATTAGTCATTAATTAATAAAATTCATTACTCAGCTTCTTATCACTCGCACGCTTCTTTCTATCTAGAAATGAAAAAGCGATAAATAAATCCGACCTCTAACCCAGGGAATTATTTATTAATTGAGATTAATTATAAACGATTAAACGGTTTTTATATACTCGTGATATCAGAGCAGACAGAGTTGCCTATCAATCTATCAGCCGACCTTTAACTTTGATATCTATTCAAGACAGTAATTATCCTTGTTATTGTAATTTTTTCTAATTATACGGATGAGATTGTAGAGAACTATCATTCAGTTCGAACTAAGTTTCCCATCAGGGGATTTAAGCTAAGGATAAAAATCTACGTTTATATCTGTATGTCCGAATCCTGGGTAAAAGCAGAAAGCAAAAAAATTCGCATCAGGGTTCGCTCGGAATAATCGATCAGGGGAAAATTTAGATGGGTAGTTTTTTATGGCTCCCCATGGAGAGGGTGGCTAAGAATATTCAAGGGAAGGTTGCAGCGACGACCCTTTAGCCCGGGATTCTGGACCCTGGTGCCCTTGATGGATTATACCTGTTTTCGTGGACTCGTCTTCCCTTTAGGAAGATGTTTTTTTCTTTTTTTTTTTTTATCTTCTCTTTTTTTTCCCCCCTTTACCGGAGGGAGAATTATTTCCAAACGATTGTGTTTTGCTTTTCGTATAAAAATCGTATATGTATAGGTATGTACATATTTTTGGGAGTTTGAATTTTAATCGCCACACAAATTAGCGAATATCGTTTTCTTAATCTCATATTAAAGGGTTTAAAATCAAACGAAGTGCCCTATGTGCAGTTTTCGCGATGAATAGATAATTTGAAATTTAATTAAGTATTGATTTCTCGAGCCTCGGTTTCAATTCCTTGTACATATATCTGTTCACAGACTGAATTGAGCTGAAATTATATCGTGCCTTTGAGACACTCGACGATTCTGGGTCTACCCACGCACTGATTTATACAGATTCGTAATTATACCTTGATTTAGCAAAGCATGAGATAATAATTTCTACTCTGGAGTAGAATAATTAAATTCATGTACTCCCGTATCGAATCTAAAATCTTGATGGCATCAGTAATTTTCGAAATAATTAAATTCAGCTGTAAATTTCTTTCCTGAGCCTCCTGTTTTTTTTTTTTCTTCTTTTATTCAACCTATATTGTAGTTTCCGCACCTTTCTAGATATACGTACCTACGTGGGCGCTTTCAGGATACGTGAGAAAGTTCATAAACTATATTCAACAAGTTTTGACGGTGAGAATTGCCGAGGCTGTATCCTGGTCCTTCGAGATTCGAAAATACTGATGTGAATGATTCATAAATCGCTTGAAAGTTTGATCGGCAAACTGAGTTGAACCTTTTGATAATTTTGAGGTAAAAAACGTTTCTTTTTTCTTTTACAAAGAATGAAACTTTCGAGAGGGGAAATAAAATGGTTTCTGATTTTCGGTGAAACGATTCACCAATACTTATACATATATATATATAATATATATATATAGAAGCGAACAAAACCCTATATATCAAAGGACTCTTATACCTATAATATCGCTGGCATCAAACAGCGCAATAAAATATATAAAATAGATCGATCAAACACGAAATCGTGAAAAAAAAAAAAATATATATCCACGGATTCTGAACACGTAATATAATATCCGTCTTGTAGATAGGCTCGAGTATAAATGGCATGAAATATGTCTAAAATAGTCTAAAACGCGGAGGGTCCTTCGATCCCTAAATTCCGTTTGACTTTGATTCTCCGAATTTCATGTTTAATACCTACTATATATATATATATATATATCGATCATTTGAATTCCTATCAGCAATTCGGGGTATCTAATACTTCGAATTCCAACGAAATTCTGTAACAGTATAAGCGCAGCTGGAAATTGTGGAAAATGTTTGAAACCTCGATGTCGACCGACGAGTCAGAGTGAATTTCGCGATATATTTGCTCCACACACACACACACATACATACATACATACATACATACATGTACATAGTTACAGCGGTAAATGCGAGACATAGCGTAAAACGGGGAAAAAGGAGAAGAGAAAAATAGGAAATGGTAGTATGGGAGAGAAAATTCTTGGGGCGAGTATGTAATAACATTCCTATAGAGTATAGCGAACGGTTGGCATAAAAGTGCGACTTGTGTTTCATAGGGGAAGTTTGGAAGTATAGTAGCAGACACAGAAAAGAAAGAAAAAAATTCATAATTTTTATGACACAAGTGAAACAATACTTTAGTTGGTATAAGTCTTGGATAAAGTATATGAAATAGTATGTAGTAAAATAATTTGATGAAATAAAATATGCGAATTAACGATGTAGATATGCGAACTAATAATATATGCGCGACCCATTACGCCGTCCCATATGTTAGGGTAGGTATATCAAAATTCCCCCTGAAGCCATGTTCCACATGGTTTCCAGCTGCACTCCCCAGGACCCTAGTTCTATCCCTGTGAGAAATGTCTAAAGGAATTTATGGATTTAATATACGCAATTAGCACTATTACGCGCGCCCCAGATACTCTCCTACTCTCCCCCTATCTCTCTCTCCGAGGAGAGTAATTCGAGAGACTCCTGCTCTGGCTCTTCTACCGAAAAATTACGACAAAGATAGAAGAAAAGGAAAAGAAAAAGACGCTGAGACACGAAGGGACAAAAAAAAAAACACGTGGGGTAAAACCAGGGGCTGCTACTTTCAGGATGAATATAATACTCGGAGAATTTTCCCTCGGGATCGGCCACTCGTTTCATCTTCTTGTATTAACCTGGTCGATATATACTAAAAACGTCTACGAAAAAAGTTTCATGATTTTCGTTCTTATTATTATTGTTATTATTATTATTATTATTATTACGATAAGGGATGTAGGAGCATTATTCTGTTTTCTTCTTATACACAATTCTAAGAAGAATCTGAATAAATATATATATTTTTTTCTCCTCAAAGAAAATGCAAGAGAACGAAATATACGAAATGTTAGAATTCTTCTTGATCCTTACCTAAAAGATTCAAATTTTATTGCATATTCCCTGGATATCTCATCAGCGATTCAATCCGGCATATAGAATTTCTCTTTAACCTTTCGCAGTGGCAACCCCGGAGCTTCGACTGAATACAGAATGAATGAAATTATCTCGACAGGGATTTATAAAAAACATTTATAGGTTGAATCCCATCTCTTTTTTATTACAGCACATTTATAAAATAGTAGGATAGAATGGCAGGAAGCTCTTTTATTTTCATTTTCATTTTTTTTTTGTTTTAATTCAAAACTAAGTTTATAGAGTTAATCGAATTACTACTACAATCAATCTAACGCCGAATAATCATCAAAAATCTGGAGTCTCACTTCCTACGTTAGAATAATCTAATCCCACGGTCTGATCAGCTCTTAATTCGTATATAGGAAATGAAATATTCATCGTTAGTCAGGGTTGGCATAGGGTAGTAGAAATATATTGGGTGATAATTGCAAGCTTTACGAGCTGAAAATAAGGTTAGTCAAAAGGGCGAGACAATAAAGTTTATAGCTACGCTTTTGTTACGATGAAGAAGAAAATGTCAAATGACAAAACGCGCGTTTACTTCATTTCGCGATATTATATCCTATCCAGTTTTTAGTTTTTTTAGAAAAAAAAAATAAAAAATATATATTAAGGTCAAAGATATTCGAAATTCTTTCATCTTAGGTGTTTGAATTTTCAATCAATTGATGTGACATTTACACTGTATGTATGTATGTATGTATGGGGAAATTCTATGTGTTTTTACTGAAAACACACATAGATAAATAAAAATCGTGAATATCGGAAAATCGAGGGTATAGAATTGAGTTTTTTCCATCATTTTTAACTCGAATGGATAAAACTTTCGCCCAGCAACAAACGTCAAAGGTTTTTTTCACAGAGTGCCCATTACTTTCATCTTATCTTCGCACTCTTTCGCAGCTCCTTTACCACTTCACTTTACTTTACTTTTTCACCTCAATTTTACCTCGAGGCTACAACCGAGGCGAACGAAAAGCCTTATAACTATATAGCTATATATATGCTCGAACGTTAAGCTCTCGGCTTTTCGAGAGCAAATTTTACTTTGAATTCAAGTGGGCAAGGAACGCTTGATACACACCACCTCATTACCAATAATTAAAATTTTAATATGGTTTATATATAAGAAGTTGAGAAAATTTCATTTTCATTTCCATTTTCATTCTCATTCTTATTTTCATTTATACAATTTATGAAATGACTTTCTCCCTGTATTTTATAAAAATAAAAAATACACATTCTCACCTGAAGTACCGACTTGTCAAGGCCCGTGACAACTGCTAAGGGTGTTGTCGAGGGCGTACTTTTAGTTGCGGTGACTGAGGTTGTAGTAGTGGCCAGTAAGGGCGGTGAGGGTGGCGTCGTCGACTTCGTAATCGGAGACGTACTCGACGTCGGTGTCTCGGGTGTTGCTGGTTGTTCGAGGGGGGCAGGAGAGGCTGTCGCCCCCCTCGTAGCCACCCCTTGGCTGACCCCCGCGCCTAAGTTTCTCTCTGCATCTGAAAAACAGAATACAAAAAAAAAAACCACTAAGTATAAATAAAGTGTAATTTATAATTTTAATTTTCCTTAATTGAAATTCTATCGATAATCAATTCTGTGGTATATATATATATAAATGAATCCGACCAAAGTGCATCCTGCAGTTAAATTCGCAAAGGCTTTTCCGCACTCGCTTAATTCCAAGGTATTAAGGAACCAGTCGATCGCTTAATCGCACTTTGAGAGCTCTCCAAACTTTCGACACCCGCAGCGAACCTCGAGTGGAACGAAACGATGCTCAGCTATTCCCTGCAGGATTCTACCCAGGAAAAGGAAAAGAGGAAAACGGAATAAAGCTGCTGGGGATAAACGTTCCTGCTTTCTTTCTTTTTTTTTTTTTTCTTTTATTCCCATCTCTCTTTATTTTCGATCTTCGAGGGATGGATTGATTTATTTATCAGTACTATTCGAAATACTCAAAAATACGTTTTCGTATTTGTAAAACTTCGCGATTTACACCCTTAACGTTTGATGGTTAATTTTTATACGCTATAATTCACTGGACTTTCGCTTATATCGAATAATTTAAAGATACACGTATATCACCTCGAGTAAGCAGCATAATGCAATTTGATAAAACGCGACCCCTCAGTACTCGATATTACCCATGGTCCTAGCTTCATCTTTTACACCCCTCAGAAGAGCAGAGCCAAGCTGTTCCCTAACTCAAGGAACCGGCAGCAGCACTGCTGCAGACTCTTACACTAACAGGAGTACCTCTGTATAGTAGCCTACGACGACAGTACCTCGCCAGTCCTCTAAGCCCTAATAGTCTTCGAGGTATTGTCTTCCCATTCTATCATACTTTACTATACTGTGGTGTTGGGGTGATAGTGAAAAGAATGAAGGGGTGAAATGTCATTTGCACCATGAATAGAGGAGCAGCTTCTTTCAGGATAAGACTAAGGGAGAGATTATTATCATTATTAACATCATCATCATCATCATCATTCTTGTTTAAGTTATTCATTATTTTTTTTTTTTTAATAAATATATCTTTAGGGATGATTAATCAGATTTTATTTTTTTCTCAGCTTTTGATGGTAAATATTCCTCTGGTGTTTTACCTGAATACCTGAATACTCTGAGTATAAAGAGCAGCGATTATAAACAGGGTGGAAAAATTTTTCGATGTTTTTTTTTTTTCTTTTTTTTTTTTATCAGCTCGGTTATTTTAGCCATGGGGATGAACGAGGCGGTCTTTTGTTTGGTCTAACGTATTATACGCAGTTCGGTTAACCCCGGGATATCTTTTTTTGACATGAAGAGAACGTTTTATATCTTCTACCTACACCAGGCACACAATATATTCACGCCAGTGTCCAACCAACGAGAAATGATCAATTAATCATTCGACCCTTAACCACACAATGGACCATACCACACGTTCGTGTACCATAGCCCGGAGTTATCACTAATCAGTAACTGGATTTGAATCAACAAATCTGGGTTGAGTTTAGCCAGGATTAAAATTGGCTAGTTATTGTGTGTTTTCTTTTTTTTTAAGCTTTATAACGAGTGAAATCGATTTTTCGAAAAGGTAAGTTAGTCAGTTTTCAGGGTAAAAAGGAAAAGATCTAAACAACTTGAAACAGGGATCTTTCAGAACCCCATTCATCGATTTTCGCTCAGCTCGGTGAATCCTTCCGCATCAAAGAACGAAGCACATAAATTGAGGTTTTCGGTGAACCGAGCTGCTAGCGCGAGGGATGGAAACTCGAGCAGATGACTTTTTGCCTCCCTATTTATTTTTTTTTCATTTTTTTTTATGTCCGTGATATTTTTCGGCTTTAGTCACGCGCCATGCCGAAGACTCCATTTGGTAGGAAGAGGAGAAAATGATTATTTCATATATATAGTTATATATATTTTTTCTTATCTTTTTTGGTTTAGTTAAGGAACCCGCTGTGAGGAATTTTTTATTTTAAAAAAGAGTCTAGTTACTCTTATATAAAACCCGGCTCGGAGAAAAAATCTGAATACGTTTGAATTTTTATTATATATCTAATTCCTCGAAAGCTGGAAGGGATAGATGAGAGCCGAGCCGCTCTTTATCACGGGATAGGAATAAATTACAATTTATATTTGCGGCATAACGTAATGGGGTCATAAATTTATTCCATCATCTGCAAAAATATTGTTAGGTAATCCGAATACCTAACCAACCTTGGTGAACTGTTTTAAACAGAATTTCATATCTCTCGAATACATTATACATTATACATTATACAGATACCCATATATATATATTATTTTATAATAACTATGGAAAAAAAAAAAGAAAAAAAAGAAAAAGAGATCTGAAACGTTAGTATATATCCAAATCTAAATATCATCTCTTATCCTCAGGTTATTTTAACATTTTTCACCCCCATGTCCCACACCCACGTGGACACTGGATATTAATGTCATACAATATCCCTTTCAACTAAAGTAACGCCTGGGTTTATGAAACACTACGTTTTTATGCTACCTTTTTATTATCCATATCACTAGGGCATTGACCAGTAGATATATATATATATATATATAATAATAGCTGCAATAGTAATAATGAAAATCTCCACAGCTGACAGAAGCTTTTTTTTTTTTCTTTTCTTTCTTTTTTTATTTTTCTACGTAAAAGAGATCCAGTCTCGTTTTATTACTGAATAGGGTATTATTCTTTATGATTAGTTCCTCCGACTCGCATATAGCTTATCGCCTTTTGTTATGTACGAGTTCTGTTCGAATCCAGAGATAATAAAAAAAATAAAATACTTCCCTTATGTAGTAGGTAATCCAGGTTGTTCTAATTATTGTGGGAATTTTTTTATTTTTTTATTTTCTCTCTGATGGAAATGTTGGTGAATCTTTTTTTGTTCATTTTTTTCTTATTTCCTATGTAATTCATCTTCTTTTCATTTTTTTTTTTTGTTTTTACATTTTCTTGACATTTGCTCGGTTTTTTTTTTGTACGACAGGCGCGTCCGGGCTTCTGATAGATTGCGACGAACTTAAAACCGACACGCTCGCGCCTAGCCTGAAGGCATCTTCATAAATATGAAAATCGTGTCACCATATTTTTTACCATATTCTCAACCCGTATTTTACTTTCGCGATGGGATAATATAAGGTAAGGAATTGTTATAACACGATCTATGTATCCCGTTAAACACCTTGTAAAATCAGATCTGTATCTAAACATCGAAGTATAAATTAACGATATATTATCATAGAAGAAAAGAAAGAAAAAATAAAAATAAAAAGAGTCAAAGAAAGAGAGAATTCGCCCTGCATTAGGGATGCCGTGGGAACAGGTGAGGCTAACAAACACTTTTTGCGCTTGGAGAATAGCTCTTCCTGATAAAAAAAAAATAAAAAATAAAAAAAAAAAAAAACGAAAGCAAAAGAAAAATAACCAACAGCCGAATTCAGCTTAGCTCAAGTGTTCTTCTGTCCGCTTGTCTGTCAAGAGTAACTAATGTGATGGGCCTCACAGCCTCACAGCCTCACAGCCTCGTAACCTCCACTCCATGTTACAGGCATAGGCTGGGGTGAATGAGAGTGATAAATCTCACCCTCATCTGCCTTACCACGTCTCTCTCAAAACAAGAATAACTTTTGAAAATAAAAGAAAAAAAAGGAACGTCCTTATTCGAAATGGAAATAAGCGAATTTAACTACGAATCTTTTTTTCTTTTTTTTTTGTGAAATTTTTATGCCTACTTTTTTTTTGATATTTTCATTTTTGGAAAGACTATGAGGGTTTTTGTAACGAAAAACGACACTTGTTGAATCGAGTTGTTTTGTGGTATACTAGGATGCAAGAAAAATCTTTACTAGTGACCCTTTGGGGTAGTGATAAAAATCCTGAGCTATCTTGAGGCGCGAGCTTTTGCCAGATCCTCTCACTGGTAGTTGTGAAAATTTATGTCGCGTTAAGAGCGGCTTTAATAAGACTGCAAGTACCTAATTCGGGTGAGTTAGCGGTACTCAAACGTTTACAACTTCTACAGCTAAATAATTCCCTAGGGAATTTTCGAAGCAGGAAAATTTTAGAGCTACGTTATTACGAAATCTACAAGAATACTTTAAGGGTCTCACTAATTACCTTGTGAAAATTATTTCTCGATTATAACGATCGATCTAAGTCAAGCTTTTCTTTAAGTTACTAGGTATGTGATAAAGTCTGCAAACATAAGAGAATAAATAAATAAATAAATAAATAAATGGATCTGCGAGATGCGTGACTTTTGGCAATTTGTCTTTCAGGAGTTTCAAGTTTACAGAGAAGCTTTTTCAAGTACATGTATAGTTAGGCTATTTATTAAACAGCTTAGAACTCGGCTTAGGAAATGTTCGACTTGGGGAGGTCAACTTTAATCGTAATTGGCCAACGTAGTTGTCTTTACGACAGCTACTTTCTGCGTTTATCAGCTGTAAACACTCTCGATGTTCGCGTGCTAAGCGCCGATATAACGTTGATGATTGTCACGTGTAAGGTTCCTTAATTAAGTTTCCCCAGACATTCAATTTAAAGGTTTACTTTGAACGGAGACGATCTTGTTTACGACATCGGTTGGGGTCTGGGGTAATATAAAAGAGGAAAATGTGTAAAACCGAATTAAAAAAGTTTCTTAACTTTCTTCGAACCTCAACGTATAAAAATTTGTCAAAAAACAAGTTTAAGTATGATTTAACTTTCACCCCCTACCCCCCTTTGCCCCCGAGGTAATAGGCTTTGTGGCAAATAAAATTTAGAAAACCTGCAATCTGATGTTGTAGAAAATATGATAAATTATTACGAGAAAAGAAAAGAAAAAAAAATGCAGAGAGATCTTTCGCCAGAACTTTACGTTCGCTGAGAGCTTTCAATTATAAAGAAAATTGCTAGTTAAAAAGTTCAAGAAAGCCGATTTACAGAAAAGAAAAGCCTGAAAAACAAAAAGAGAGAGAGAGAGGGAGAAAAGTTAAAGTCATCATATTTATATTGATTTGTATTTTGTAAAACGCACTTGAAAAATCTATTTCCATCTCTTTCTGTCGATAAATATTTCCTCCTGCAGCAAAGTGTATTTTTCAGTCTCGCAGACGTCAGACGCAGTGAAATTCTAACCCATGAGTTAAGGGAGACGCCCGCCCCCAACTTCCATCGTCGAGTTGGGTACAGCGAAAGACGTCAACGCTTTATGCATTATTCAGTGTCGTCCTGTCATCGATACAACACTAAAGCACACGTGTGCATCTGCTTGACGAAACAGCGAAGCTTCGTCATCAGGTTATACCCCTAAAGATCCAGGATTCAATATTCAAGATTGAAAAATCAAGGGATGAATAAAACTGGCTAAACTTTTGTGTTTTTTTTTCATAAAAATGAAAAATTTTGTATCGAAATTTTGAAAGATCAATATTTTTGTTTAATTAATAATATTAGTCTTGAATTTTTTCAAATTTGTCACATATATGCGAAAATACGTCTATAAGCTGGATGAATACTTTTTCCACGTACTTGACTCATACATACGTACGTATATACTTGATCTGGAAAAATTACATAAAAAAGAAAAAGAAAAACAGCGGCTTGTGATCCCGCGTCTTTGTCCATTCTTAGAATTCTTTTGCTTTCATATTTGCTAGCGAATATTGTCAAAGGGAAAGCAAGTAGGGCGCAGGAGGTTTTAGTCTAGGGTGGGTATGGGCGGGGTTGAATCGTGCTGGGAAACACCTGGTAGCAAACACATTCCGGAAATTATTTAAAAAATATATAATAAATGTGTGCAGGGTAGATATTTCTCGTCGTGTTGATTTATAATAAATAAATAATTGTGGCAATAAATGTGACGGAAAATTTTAGCCCAAAAATGTGAATCGAATATACCTAGACGTTAAAATCAATTCTGCGATGAATATTTCGTTACTTGAAATCAACTCTAATATTATTAATAATTAAAAATTTATGTTTCAAACTAATGGCGTTAGAATCGAATTTCTTTTCAGAAAATTCGATTAAGAGTTTGTGGCTCGCTTTGAAACTCGACTAACAAAAAAAAAATAATTTCAAAGAAAGCCCGGAAAAGCTTTGGAATTCGTATTGGAATCCGGTTCTTTGTTGTTGGGAAAAAGTTTTAGAACAGCAGCTGCTATTTCTCTCCCAGATGGTTTGAGAGATTCGTAAAATTACACCTTTACTTTTAGGAACGTGGAATTCACGAGATATTTGGGTTACAGTATTTCGAGAAATTGTTGGCTGTTCAACAAAAATTCGAGTCCAAAGATTTCGGGTGGATTTTACTGCTTAATAAAAAAAAAAGAAAAAAAAAAAAGGGAAAACATCAAACAAATTTTGTATAAACGCTTTTTTGGTATGAAGAGAACCACTTTTAGCGATTTTAATAATTAACGAGCAGAGTTTCAAACGGTTTTGCAAGTCTGGCTAGTATTTCATATAGCTAAATCGCTTCGTAAAGTTCACTTTTAGTTATGGATGAATTTTAAGAATGGATCGATAGGAACGATGAGTATAATAAGTAATAATCAAACTTTTTAAACATTACCTACTTTCGGAGTTTTATTATTTTATAAAAATTTCATACACCGAATTACCGGCGATATTTTTTCCTCGCCCAAAACTCTACCCTCAATTTCTACCCCATATTTTACCTCTATTATCACCAAGAATCTTGAATAATACCGGTAAGACAATTTCATTGTCAATTCAAGCCCAATTTAAAGTCTTGGAAGAGTTTTAACAACTCTAACTTTCGAATCGCACAAATAAGAACAAAATTTAATATCATTTCCTTTCTCTACGGAGTACTATATCTATTTCGTAAAACTTAATAACTGTTAGAATTTATAACGGTTTAAAAAAAATTATAAAAATTATCTATTATCTTAAATTATTCAATTCAATTCAATTATCGATTTATTAACCAATAATTTAATACTTCCAACGTCTCCAAGACTATATCGATAATATTAACCAAACCAAAAGAATTAATTAAAAAAAAATTATAGATATCATCATATAAAGTTATAAGACAGCGATGCAGCGAAGTAGTCAGAGTCAACGCTGAATGCGACTAGACAGAGTAGTCACGGGCAACACTAGTCGGCCAGTGTATAGGCGCGTGACGCTCGACAATCAGTAGTTAGACCGCCAGTAGCAGAGTCTGGCCGTCACGACTATCTCTACTGTGTCTCCGGTGTATCTCGGACCGTTCGCTCATACTACTTAAACGGCGTATGATACGGAGTCAGACAAACTAAATTAACTAAATGGCCAACAAACACGAATAAATGACAAGAATTTTTTATTTTTTATTTTCTATCAGCGGTGTTTAATGATGTGGATAAATCTGATAGAACGTTTTTTTGTTGTTTTAACAAATATGGTATATTTTAACCATAGGCAATGGAATTTCCGTGAGATTTTTTCCAGTAAATCCGTTATATTACTGTCATACCGAACAGTATATCAGTTATTAAATTTTTTTATTCCACGTATCAGCAGAACGCGACGGTTGTGATTTATTAGTATTGCCGAACCGTTATTATTTATTACTTTTTCTACGTACAACGATGCGAGAAAAAAAAAAAACGTTAGAAATGATAGCGAAAAAATTGTTCTCTATCTCCTTTTATCCTTTTATTTTTTTCTTGATTCTAAATACGAGGATATATATATATATCACACAAAGGCACGAAATATATTGCGAAGAGTTTGATCGCCTCTCATAGTCCCTGCTGCAGTTGCTTGTATCGAGCAAATATTGATTCTAAAGGCATATATACCTACCTACCTACCTACCAAGCTATTTGAACACTCCCTTGCAGTTCGAATCGTCATTTTGGTAATACGAGCATACGAGATTTTTTTCTATGGACTAGCCAGGGGCTCGTGAGATTAGAGAAAACGCTTTCGATGAAAGAAATATATTCAGGATTGATCGAATGGGGTGGATATTTCGTGTTTGAACAAACCGATTTAATGCGAAATTTGAACCTTGTTTGGGGGAACGAGAATTCATAATAATAATAATAATAATAATAATAATAATAATAATAATAATAATCATCACTGACTGCTTTTCTGCTCCCTGGTGACAAAATCGACGTTATCAAAAGCGTATAAACGATATACGTGTACAAGTAAATGATGTGAATTTCGGAGACGAGTAAAAACGCTGGCTTCATTTAACAGCCAGCATCAAATGAACTGTGAACAAAGATTAGAAGCTGCAAGCTAGTCATTTCGAAATCTGTTTTAAATCCTTTTCAAGGGAGGGTTTATTTTCAACAAGCTATATACAGGAAGTGTTGTATGCTTATTTTTCAATCACGATATGAAGTTTTTCTAGTGTGGGTGACGTCAATCTGTGACAGAATATGTAGTGACATGAGTATAATCGCCCTACCCGAGAAAAGAGAGATATTAAAATAAGAAGAAGAAAAAAACCTTATCTGGGTTTAGCCAAGGCCCGAATACGTCTCATGCCGGAAAAATCCATCACAGTCTAAAAACACGCCTAGCTACAAACACGCCATTAGTCTAAATCGATCTCTTTCTAACGATGGCTTATTTTTTTTTTTATTTTTATTTTTTGTGTCGCCATCTGCTTTGACATGTGAATGCTTATTGGTACGGTTAAAAATGTAAAAAAAGAAGAAAATACTGAGGAGTATAGGACCTAGAATGAAAAATAAGCTCTCATTTATTTTTATATTATTTAGTATATTTCTTGGTGAAAAAAATTCGGCTTATCTAGTCGTAAAGAATGACGAGATTTTCACTGGAAGGTAAAAATTATTGCACGGAATGCGAAAGGACTCTATAATATTTTTACTATACTCGTTCTTTGATTATGGGTAAAGCCGTAAAGCTTTGGAAGATAATAACGAACAGGGAGCCGCCTGAAGCATCAAGTGGGATACACCGTTTCCTCACTAACCGAGAAATTGAGATTTCCCCTAGCAAACTCATCCACCTATACTTGTAGCATTCTTCGAATTGAACCCTCAACCTTTTTTGATCCACCACATCAAAGTTCAGCACATACTCGGGCAATCCCTTACTGATATTGCTACGACGCTGGTTCATGGAGTCTAGAAACTTTTATTATAGACATATTCATATCGCCATAATCCGTATTCCACCCCCAAGATCGTTAAGACATGGGGCATCGATTTGTTTCATTATTTCTTTTTCCTTGATTACCATCATTTCGTAGTAATTTCGCAAAAATTTATCGATGGATTTATGTTATCAAATCATTTTAGTATTATTATTAATTATTTTTCAAACCCCCGTTAATCCTGTGTTGAAAATAAAATATTGATATATATATATATATAAAAGAGAATTTTTAGACTCTACTCGCTGCGTTGAATCCACACAAATCGTTACCGTGCATTGTGCGACAGTTCTATCCAATTCAGAGCAGAGTGTTCATCCTCCCAGAGAGGTACTCGACAAGATTCGCGGCAGTTGTTGGCTGCCGTTGACAGCGGCCACTTGAGTACGAAATAGCACTTCCCTTTTCCCAAATCAATTCTACAACTACCATTGATTTTTACGGCATATTGCTAGTAGACTGATATTTCTTTTATTTATTTTATTTTTTTCATTTTATTAAAAAAGTTCGACTATTGTGAACGGGATGTGTATTATACGGTTAAAGCTGAATTCGAGATTGAAAAATATTTGGCAAAATGAAATCAGGCCTGCCTTCTCAGCTATACCAAAACCTGCGATATAAGCTCAGAGAATACCCTTTATCACAGCGCTTGTAATTTACTATAGAGTCTTAACGTCAAGACGCGAAGCCAGAATCGTGCTTCAAATATATAAGCTGTCTTGTCTGTCGTATATAACTGAAAAAAACGGTGTTTTTAACAAAGAACAGAAAACTGAAAATTTTTCACGCGCTGTCTATCATTCGGTAGCAAAATGTTTGTAAAAAAAATGTAAAAATTAGGGAAACTCAGTTTGTAGTTACTAGATTATTAATTCCTATTTTCGACCCTTATTCTTCGAAGTTTACTTACTGTTTTCTATAATGAAATAACGCAAACGTTACAACACCTTGTATACAGTAGATAAGGGTTGTAAATTATAAGGACCAAAGTTTTCTTAGTAGTCCGTCGATTTCCCTTAAACCGTTGTGGTTTCTCAAAGTTTCTGTCGTTTCCTATGCGGATATGTGCCACTTTAGATCTTTGGTCTTGTAGGGCATCTAGGTGAGAGGTTTAACTCATTGCCACCCCACAACTTCGAGCTGCCAAGTACAGCTTAGAGCTACTTAGCCAGGTGTCGGTAGCAACCGACCCATTAATAATTTTCTAACAGGGTGAAAACAGTTTTCTAAACAACCGTAGAAGCTTTACTCGAAAGAGTTTTACCCCTTTTTGCAATCAGTATCGTGAAATTTATTACTTCCCTTTTCGGCGATGATTGAACTTTCTATTCTAATCATGTTTTTTTCGAATTTACTTTAATATGTTTAAAAACAGCTGGTTTCAAACAGCTCGAACTTCTGTTAGACTTCATCGTATATACCATACTATGTATGTATATACCTTGAAATATATCTACTCTGTTGGGAAACTTACCTTATCCTGATACGTGACCAGAATCAAATAGATCCGAGAACGTTTGTTCATTGCAAACTTAATCCCACGTCCTACGATGTACTGGAATTGTCTACTTCAACTCATCATCCCCTTTAAGATGTTTCATTTTTTGACTGTTGTTAAAAATAGCTTCGATACTTCGAATAGGAATATAATTTTTACTTAATTATTTTCAATCTGCTCATCCCTCTCACAATCTTTTTATCATCAACCCTATTTTTTCTCTTCATCTGTGACATCATTTTCTCGATTATATCATTTCATTTAAAGCCGCTTTCGTATATTGTGAGTCGGAGTACCAAGCGTTGACATAAAGCCTGTGCTTGCGGCTTTGGTTTCGCTTTAGTATCGCGTATTTCAACCGTTGATACGGGGCTAGACAGACAGGCGGTAAAATTCAGTGGAGCGTAGATATACGCGTCGTTTGGGATGCGTAAGTATCACGTAGCGTGTTCCGGTTCGAGTTTAAGCGAAATTGAGACAAAGACTTTAGAGAATATTCTCTGCGCTTGAGCAGCCATTTTGAAAACGACACTACCCGCTTGTTTCTAGAGGGTTGTTTTCACCGCTCAACTCGATTCAATATTTTTTTTTTTTATTCAACACTGCAGCGCATTTATTGTTCACCGGTGTAGAATCGAGCTTTTCGTACTCTTTTCGTACTCTTTTCAAACATTAAAAAATAAATAATAAAAAAACTTTGAACGAACGTAATTCATACTTAGACTGACGTTTCAGCTAATGATTAAGCGACACTTGACGTTAAGTAACAAAATGTACGAATTTTAATACTCACTATCAGCATGAATGGTTGAAAATGTGAATTGTGAATCAATGGACTTACCTGTAACAAAAAAAAAAGAACAAAAATCATTAATTATACGTACAAAATAAAACACAAGTTGAAATATGGTTTTAATTTTGCGCTGTTTAAAGTTCCGAAAAACATAGGCATCAGATGCCAAGTCATCTGGTGAATTGTGGTCTGAACGAGGGACTTCCTTCCACGTTTTTAATTAATTTCCTGGATTTTATTACGCTGTTGTAAAAAAAAAAAAAAAAAAAAAACCCGTAGCAGCTTCCGATGCATTTTTAATTGTCCCTCGACGAGAGGGTCGAGTGCTACAGATGTAGTGGCAGGCTCTAGTCGCTGTTGAGAGTAAAACAAGGTACGATGGGAAAGGGTGAACAGGCGAGCCGTCTCTCTCTCCCCAGGAAGTAAGGGTTGCCAGGGAAATACGACCGCGCGGAAAGAAAGACCGAATAAAAAAAAATAGAAAAAAATAAAAAAATGAAAATCCCAACAATTTTCCGATTTTTGTTCATCGCGTTACTTTGGCACGAGGTAGGTATGTTCAAAATTTTATTTCGTTCAATTTTTCCTTCAACTTATTATTTTCCTTCTCACTTTTATTATTTAAATTCGTTTCAATTTATCTGATACATAACAAATCATGACGACACTTCGAATGATAATCACGTAATTCAAAAATAACTTCAGCCTCGTTCTTTCCACGTGATGAAATGTAGGGTGTGTAATCTTTTCAAATGAACAAAAATAACATATTCTTTTTCCTCATAATAAATTGCGAAATATGTTTAATTGCGTAACGAAATCAAATAATTTTTATTTCAGTCCCCCAATTTATAAATTTCGATAAGATATGAGGACAAAATATGGTCAGGGGCGAAGTCAGAGGGGATATTATAAAAGATAAAAATCTTAATAAAATCGGATGAAATAGTCGAATTCATACAAGTCGAAGGAATTTTAGTAAGCAAGTGTGTAAAGCAGTGAAGTTATACTCCAAAAATGTTTACGACGCTTACGATCCCGATACAGCTTATGTGCCAGCTGGTCAACCCAGCGAATATCCAATCCGAGAATACTACTTTTGGTAATTATTCACAACTAAAATTAAACCAAGATTAGAAAACCATTAGTTGTTGCATTCACATTTGATCAATATAATAATTAATTAGTTGCAGGTGGGTCTGTCATAGGACAAACCATCGATCTACCTACCGGTTTCACCGCGTTCCCAAAGATCGGAATGGCCTACAAATATTTTGATGATGTAGTCCCATGGAACGAGGCGCGAAAGACTTGTATTGCATACGGTAGTAGCTTGGCTATGATCGATTCATTTCAAAAGTGCGATGCTGTTCATACGTTAAGAGCCAATCCTACCATAGGTGCATTTGTTGGCATTCATAAGTTATTTGGCAATGGCGAATGGGTCAGCATAAAAACTGGTAAGATTTTATATTTGATCAAACTTTGATTATAATAACTTACGATTCGTTACTCAATATAACAAATTATTTATTGATAGGTTTACCCGTGACAGTGATACCGTGGGAGACAGATGCAGATAAATCAAACAGAGAAAAGGACTGTGTAATTATACGAAAAAATGGTCAAGGGCTATTCCCGGTGTCGTGCAGCAACGTGCAAGATTTTTTTTGCGAAATTCCACTAGTGAACTAAGAGGAGCGATAATGCAATTTATACACAAATTTATCGAGGCGCTGATTCTCCTTATAGAATGAATCATGAATTTAGGAAATCTACTTGCATGTTGTGAAAAATAATGTAACACTTTAATAGAAAATAAAACGTTGCTCTAAATGAATTGTTAAATCATGTATATATATCTATGAGCTTATGCCTCGTATAATCAACATATAACTTGAAGATGGTCAAGTTCAGAAGGCTATCTTAGGCCCGATAGCTATATATTGCCAATGAGATACGACAGATTGAATAATAAGGAAAAACTTGTATTTTTCTCATCATTTTTGCGAAACTGCAAAGTAGGAAAGTTTTTTTGAAATGTTGCTTGTCTCGAGTTATCAGCTGGGTCAAGAAAAGAAAATGATGGCCAGAACTTGACCCCAAGCTTTATAAAAGCGGATGAAATCATTATTTTCGATTCATTCGACGACGATATCATTCAGTTAATGTGTCTAACAGTAAAATATTTCAGAGATGTTGCGAGCGCTAACGATTCCTCTTCAGATCGTATTACAGTTAACGGCACCAAACGATTTAGTAACAAGGAATATTAGTTCTGGTGAATTATCTTTGAGTAGGTGAAACGAAGAGAGTCTATAATCATTCATGGATCATTAATCGAACTACTGTCTATTTTATAAACAATATATCTTAATCAGTTACAGATACGTCGTTGCCCGAATATACTCCGGCAATACTCGATGGTTGGACTACATTTCCAGATCTCGGAGTAGCTTATCAATATCAAAATTATACCCGCACATGGAATATGGCAAGAAAAGACTGTGCTGCACGTGGAGCTAATTTAGCCGTCATCGATTCATTCAGAAAGATGGATGAGGTAGTGAAGATGACGAAAAATGAAACCAGTTTATGGGTTGGCATCCATAGGTTATTTGATGACGTCGAATGGGTCAGTCTTAAAACTGGTGAGTTTTAGACTCGATTAGTAAACTCGGTGTGAGAATACCTAAGATCCGGAACCTAAATTACACAACAAATACATGTTTGACCAGGTTCACCCCTAGCAACGATACCTTGGGCACCAAATGAACCGGAATCAGAGAAACTAGATCAGAAATGTGTCGGCGCGTGGTATGATGGAAGAGGCTTACTCTCGATTAACTGCAACACGTCTCGCCGTTTCATATGTGAAATCGAACTGTAACTTTTGCAAAGACTACTTGTAACAGTGATCGTTAATTAAATGTTATCGAAAAATTGAACTAATGACGAATCGAAAAATTAATGTAACATGTTGTATATTAAATAAAAATTTCAACACGCTTAATGACTGGTTCGACCAAATGTCTCTCAACTTTTTACTTCATCTATAGATGGGTGAATTCCTGCACTTTTTTTTTTCAAACGATATAATTCACAGAGAATCGTTATAAGCGGGGCTCAATCCGCCCAATTGCATTACATGTCCGTTGAACTCTATAACTCGAAGTAACTGGACGGAATAATATCGCATAAAGATTCCATTTCAATTTACTCAGAATTGATTGCATGGTAAAAAAAATAAAAGCGCATAACAACGATAAGTTAGGTCACCCCTAGTTATCATATTTCTCTTTGAATTGAAGGGTCAGAGGTGCTATCCGAGGCATTATATGAACCGAGGTAAATCATCATATGTCATTCAGTCGACGAACAAATCACGTAGCAAGTAGTTATTCAGTCTGTTAAAAAAGTAAACTTTAAATATGACGAGCACATCCGTTGCATGCCAATTGCAAACCGCTTGCCAGTTGATTTTAGCCGCCAATGTGAGCTGCGGTACTCTTCCGATTGGTAAGAAAAAAAAAAAAAAATTACTCAGTTAATTAAGTCGAAGAAAAATCTGTTAATAGGCAAGTAAATTGAAAACGAGTAATGAATAATACGTATTTGATTAGCCGTAGATACGCCATCGCCACGACAATCCGTGACATCCGATGATTATACAGCATTCCCAGAGATCGGGGTGGCTTATAAATATTTCAATCAGCTTCGTTCATGGGATTCAGCACGGAAATTCTGTATCAAGGAAGGTGGCAATTTGGCTATTGTCGATACGTTCCAAAAGATCGAATATATTATGCTCGTTAAACCCAGTGATGTGGCTCTACACGTAGGCATTTACAGACATTCTGATTCCAACAAATGGATTAGTGTAAAAACAGGTATAAGATTTGAATTTGATTTAATTAACAAGGTAACATAAATTATGATATAAAAATTTTTGTTTGCAGGTTTACCGGTGACAATCACCTCGTGGGCAACAATTAAAAATTTCGATTTCACAAACCTCCTGTGTGCATCTATGTGGGAAGATGGAAGAGGTATAACTGCAGACACTTGCGAATCACTACGCTATTTTATCTGTGAAATTCCGTTATCCGTGTACTGAAAATCTAAATTGAAAATCGAAAGCATTGCCTATTCATATAATTTTAATTACCCATGTATATAAGATTAAGTTTAAAACTATACGTTGCAAAATTTATTTTTCAACTATTTTAAATATTATATCAATAAATGAAGAACTAAGACTCAATCGTTTGCGATTCTATAACCACCTACTCCATTCCTAATAAAAAAAAAAAAAAATCTTTCTTCGCAAACGATTTTCAAAGATGATAAATTTCTATTTAAATTATTCGTTCATCGTATAGATTCAATATCAATTGGTCATTAGCGTTATTATGACGTATTGAGAAAAAAAAAAAAAAAAAAAACTAGTTTGCAGACTGGTTTGTAGAGTTAGAGTTAGAGTTAGAGTAGAATAGAGAGCGACAGTGAGGCAAAGAGAGAGAAAGAGAGAGAAAAAATATCGCTTGTTAGCCTTGAAACTTAAATAAAATAGCGTGGTTTGTGTTAAACCTCTAAACCTGTACGGTAACGTGATCAATTAATTGCGATGTGTTAGGCCGTCTTCTTTCATCATATTAACCAACTGGGAAAGGTGCTATCTGAGGCTTTATATACGACGAAACAAATTATCATACACCATTCGGACGACGAACAAGTCTCATTGAATCAGTGCTCCTGATAGTAGAATCAAAAAATGTTTAACACGGTCGTTGCGTTTCCTCTACATGCCGTTTGCCAGCTGCTTATGGCAGCCAATATGACCTGCGGGGCTGTTTCTACTGGTAAAGAATCGCGAAGTTAACGTAGTGTGAAAAACAAAAAAAAACAAAAAAAAAAATTGTATAGTATATTTTAGTCAATTGATAAAATAAAGGCCCATTCAAGGGAGTCATAAATAGGTGCTCAATATTTTGGTACAAAAAAGCAACCCTAGAAGTTTGAGCAAGATCCATGACACGGAGTTGTGATAAGCCCCTAGTAGGTGTATTTAATGTATAATATCTTTCTAATTAATCGTATAGATGTGCGAATGCCAGGACAAGCCATATTGCCGAATGGTTTTACTGAATTCCCAGAGATCGGTGTGGCTTATAGATATCATAACTATGACCGTACATGGAATTTGGCAAAAAGAGACTGTGCTGCACGGGGAGCTAGTTTAGCCATAATCGATTCATTCAAAAAGATCGACTACGTACTGAAGATAATGAACAGTACTAAAGGTTCATGGATTGGCATTCATAGGTTTTTTGATGACGCCGAATGGGTCAGTCTTAAAACTGGTAAGTTTTAAACTGTATGAAACTTGGTACGTAAATATATAAGATTTGCAAATTTCAATTACATAATATATATATATATATATTTTTGGCCAGGTTCACCCCTAGCCACGATACCTTGGGCACCAAATGAACCGGAATCAGGAAAACTACATCAGAAATGTGCAGGTCTGTGGAATGATGGAAGAGGTTTGTTCTCTAATGGATGCAATGAGACTTACCATTTCGTTTGCGAATTCGGACTATAGCTTCTGCAGAGACCACTTGAAACAGTGATCGTGATTTAAATCTGTGTTTTTTATTTTTATAACATCAGCTCTGAAACTTCAACTTTGTATGAAAAGTGAATTTCAGCATATCAGTTATTCGTAACAAATTTCAGAACCATTCAATTATATTTTCAATGTCAAAATAACTGACAACTTTTCTTTATCATAAGTCATAAAATTTATGTTAAGTGTAATTCGTGATTTGAATATGAATAAAGGATTTCACCATACCGAATGACTAGTTCGACCAAATTTCTCTCACTGGACCTTAGTTTTACCCTTAGCTATAAACGGATGAATCCGTGCACCCTTTTTCCATTAGAAGAAGTATTAATAGCAAACAATGTAATCCACAGAGAGTTTAATATCAACGGGGCTTAATCCGCCTAATTCGTGTCTCTCTTATGTCCCCAACTCACAAAGGTCGATTTCTTTAGAAAAACGAGCTCCAAACTACCCTAGAAAATATTCATCATATCGCAATTAATGGAAAGGCTAATTTCAGTTCTAAATAAATTTTACGCTGTGAACACGCTTTGACAAAACTTTCAACGGGGGGACATTTTCGAATGGGTTTTTCTCACGAGTTTATCTAATTATCAGCTAAAAAGAACGAATGTGCAGGGCTCAAAAATATGGCAACAACACGGAAACATTCACCTATAAACTTTTGGATATCCTTTTACGAAATGTTTCTATTCGATAAGTTAATACTATAATTTATTGCAATTAATTTTTGGTGGAAGAAGAGTGCAGTTTGACAACTGGTTTGTAGAGTTAAAGATAGAGAGATAGAGACAGAGAGAGGAAAATCCTGCTTGTTAGCCTTGAAACTTGAATAAAACTTTGCGTGATTTGTTTTGAGCCTCTAAACCTGTACGGTAACGTCGTCGATTAATTGGGATGTGTTAGATAGTATTCTTTCATCATATTAACCAGCTGGGTAAGGTGATGATATCCGAGGCTTTATATACGACGAAACAAATTATCATACGCCATTCGGTCACGACGACGAACGAGTCTTATTGAATCAGTGCTCCTTAAAATAGAATTCAGAAAATGTTCAACCCTGTTATTGCGTTTGCTCTACATATTATTTGCCAGCTACTATTATCAGCTGATGTAAGCTGCGAGACTTTTATTGGTAAAGAATTAAGAATTAAACGACATGCCTATGGGAAATTAAAATCAAGTGCATTTTATGTATAATTTCTTTCTAATTAACCTTAGATGCGGGAATGCCAGAACAAACCGTATTGCCAGAAGGTTATACTGCATTTCCAGATGTTGGGGTGGCTTATAAATATTATAACTATAGCCGTGCGTGGAATTTGGCAAGAAAAGACTGTGCTGCACGTGAAGCTCATTTAGCAGTCGTCGATTCATTCCAGAAAATCGATTATATAATAAAGTTGAAAAATAATGATAGCCCTGTATGGACTGGCGTCCATAGATTATTCGATGGTGTCGAATGGGTCAGTGCTAGAACTGGTAAGTTCCAAACTTGATAAAACTTGATATGGATAATGATATAAATAAGATTTGGAACCTCGATTATATAAAATATATTTTTGGCCAGCATCGACCCTAACAACGATACCTTGGGCATCAAATGAAAATGGTATAAAGGATCCAGGTGAGGAATGTGCTTGTTTATGGGGAGATGGAAGAGGATTGTCCCCTGTTTTGTGCAACATGACTTATCATTTCATATGTGAAATTGAACTCCAGTCTATACAGAAACCAATTAAAATGGTGATCCTTATGTTATAATAGGGGTCCTGAAATCCTTCGTATAAATATCAAATTATATGAGTACGTTGCCGAATAAAGAATTAGAACTTAAGGCCGATCCCTAGTCGCCCACCTCCTTTTAATCAAATACGAAAAAAAAGACCAACACATACGTCCAAAAAAATGTTGCTTTCATGCGAAAATAAAGTCTACAGATGGTTTTTTGAGGTAATGGTGTGGTAAGCCATCGGCATATAAATGTTCCAATCGCGAATCACAATCAATATGAATTTTTTATTATCTATGAATGAGAGAAGCTGTAAGTTACTTTGACATTTAACATATAATAATTAAATAGTCTGAAAATTTGCAGCAATTAATTGATATAATAAAATTGCTATTTTCATTTCGCATCACAGAATTAGCCTGAAATTAAGAAGCATTGAAAGTTGAAGTTTCAGAGCAAATGTTGAATGAAAAATGTATTTGACAAATTAAACAAATGATGAAAAATAATGTTTTATGATGAATAAAAATTTTACTTCACTGAAAGACTAGTTTGACAAAATATCTCTCGCGAGAATTTTTATACCGTAGCCTATAGACGGACGTATCATCCGTGCATCTTGTTTCATTGAAGAAGGATTAACAGCAAACGATATAATCCGCAAAAAATCGTTATCGGCGCGGTTCAATCCGTCAAATTCTTATCTCTTGTTGTATATCCACGACTCACCAAGTTCGATTTCTGCAGAGAGACCCGATTCTAAACCTGCGCCATAGCAATTTTTAATTTCATTGGTCGCTCAAATACTTCATTTGAAGTAAATTTGTTGGGCAATAAGTAGTCAGAAGACATGTTATAAGAGTGGGATAGAGAGAGAGGATGAGGAGAGAAAGGTGTTCTCGTTATCCTTGAAATTAAAAAAATTAAGCATGGTCGTTGTTGTGCCTTGAAACCGGTGTCACGACATAAGCATTTCATTGCGATAAGTAAGGTTCTCTTGATCGGTTATATTCAATATGAAATAAACGGTGAAAAGTATAATTCTCTGAGACTTCACCATAAGACGTAAAAATTTATCATACAAAATTCGGGCGACTAATGAGTTTCAGTGAATAAGTGTGCCTGAAAGTAAAATCCGAAGATGTTCAATACACTAGTTGCATTTCCTCTACAAATCGCTTGCCAGATAATTCTGCCAGCCAATTTGAGTTACGGGAATACAGATACTGGTAAATAATGACGAAGTTAACTAAGTGTGAACTAGCTGTAATTTATAAATCCAAATTTTCTTATCAGTCATAGATCCGTCAGTGCTGGCAATAACCACAGCATTACCTGAAGGGTTCATTGCGGTCCCAGAACTCGAAGTAGCTTACAAATATTTCAACTATAAACGCTCCTGGAATGAAGCACGTAAATGGTGTATCAGAGAAGGTGCTTATTTGGCCGTCATTGATACACAAAAAAAGATCGAACGAATAATTCGCATAATACCCGAAAGTGTCGATCCACATGTAGGAATTCATAAATCGTACGATAATATCGAATGGACAAGCGTTAAAACTGGTAAGATTAGAACTTTATTAAGCTCTAGAGTAAAGTAAAGTAAAGTAGTATCTGGAGTGACGATATAATTATGTTTGATCAGGTTTACCCGTGAGTTCGATACCATGGGCACCGGAACCAGCTTCAGGAACATCAGATTGGAACTGTGCAGCTTTGTATATCGATGGAAAAGGACTTGCCGCACGTAAATGCAGCACAAGACGAAATTTCCTTTGCGAAATTCCTGTGTCTAAGAATGGTGACAGAAGCCGATTAAGGGCATATAATTTCTAATTGATAGTTTAACGAATTAATGAGGAGATAAATATTGTAAAAAAATTCGTTATAATTAATGAAGAAAACTTTTTGTACAGTCAATAATCGACCACCAACGACGCCGACTGATACCAAGATTTTACCTGGAGGCTACACTGTGTTTCCCGACGTCGGGGTGGCCTATAAATTTTATCAGAATCAATTAACATGGGAATCAGCACGACAATTATGCATCTCGGAGGGTGCAAGCTTGTCTATCGTCGACTCATTTAAAAAAATCGAGTACATAATGGGTTTGAAAGATAGAAACCAAGGAACATGGACGGGTATTCGAAAACAGAACGATAATGATCAATGGACCAATTCCAAGACTGGTAAGATTGAATATCAATATTCTAAAGAGCGTTAGATTTTTATTTCTATCGGAATATACGATCTGTGATATTTTATGTTCAATATATGAACGTAAGTAATGGATTATTTTTGTTCAGGAAAACCAATGGATTTCATACCGTGGAGACCAGACGCGAATGCAGATACAGGATTGTGCGTAGCTAATCGTCACGACACACTTGGAGTCAGTCCCTGGAATTGCAACAACTTAGTACCTGTCATTTGTGAAATACCAATATTTAAAAACGAAGGAAACAAGGCATACATTACGCAGGGTACACCTGACACAAAAGTACCTAATCGAATGAACACGTATCAATAATGAAACGATTAATTGAACGAGTCAAATAGTATCAATCAATTAGTGTAACACTAATTTTATCAGCGAATAAAGAATTTCTCAACATCACTGATTCCATTATCGACAAACAATTCCTCCTCGAAATGTGTTCAAAAAATGGCAAGATTTTTGTTGTTTTTTTGGTTTTTTTGCCAATTCGATTTAAAGATATAAAAAGGCGTGCTGCCTTGTCTCATAATCCGCACAATAAATTTGAACAATACAGTTTAAAGTGAGAATGCTCAGAGTATCAATGAAAATACACACGAATTCGTTCTTTATCTTCACGAATGTGTATAAAAATCGAAGATTTCCGATGAGATTTGGGTATAACAATAAAACGAGAGTGATCTATCCCAAATAGAGATTAGTTTTGATCATTTTAGACGTTCAACGATCCCTTTTATCAAGTGCATAGATGCCCGTTAAGGTGCTTCCTTACCCAATACCACCAATCCTAAAAAAAAATTTCTCTTCATCACTTCGTTTTTCGTTTTCTCTAAACTTGTCTCTAAACAAAAATCTGAGCTCTGTTGTCGGAGAATTCAAATAAATAATAGTAGCTTTCGGTCGAGTAGGGATTCCTTGACGTGGACTGACTCATTTTTTGGTGAGAAAAAAAAGTAGTTTGGAAACAGGTTCAGAGAAAAAGAAAGACAGAATTACAAAAAGAAGAAAAATCTCGTTCGTTCGCCTTCAAATTTTAATTATTCGCGGCGAGGTTTGTGTGGAAACTCTTAACATGTACGGTAACATAGTGAATTAATTTTCGATGTTTTAGGTCGGCTTCGTTTATCATAAAGAACAAAAAAATAAACTGTGGAAGATGCTGTCTGAGGCTTTATATACGACGAGACGAATTAAACGCCATTCGAACGACTAAGGAGTTTCCTTGAATCAGTGTGTTAAAAAATAAACTGCAAAGATGTTCAATACACTCGTTGCGTTTCCTCTGCAGAACGTTTGCAAGCTGCTCATATCAGCTAATATAAGCTACGGGAACTTCTTCGGGAAAAAAAATAGTCAGAAGACAGGTTGAGAGCGGGAGAAAGAGAGAGAGAGAGAGAGGAAGAGCAGAAGATGTTCTAGTCAGCCTTGGAACTTGAATAAGTAGTCGTGCTTGATATAAAACGGGAAAAATCATCCACTTTTTTCTTTTATTAGCCATTTATAATTAGCCATAAAATGAAGCACGAGAATTGTGTATCAAAAAAGCTGCAGGTTTACACCGATCACATTTATGGAATCTCTGTGGTGTAAGGTCTGGTCATCGGACTTATCACTAAAGAAATAAAAAAAATTATAAGTATAAGTGGAGGGGTTATTATCTCGAGGTTTATAAAACCTAAGCAGAACTCTGTTGGCAGTATAAACGACGAGGGATTCTCAGTGAAATAAGTATAGCTAGTAGTAGCAGACTCTAAAGATGTCTGATAGCCTGGTCGCCACTTTATCTGTACATCTTGCCTGCCAGCTAATATGTACAGGAAATAATAGTGTGGAGAATTTTTCTATTGGTAAGAAAACTGGATGAAATTAAATAAACATTTAATTTAACTGAATGATGTATACGATAGATAACCTGGTGCCAACGCAAACCATAGTGATACCTGATGATTACACCCAATTCCCGGATATCGGAATGGCTTATAAGTATTATAACGTATCTCAAATCACATGGAATTCGGCTAGGAAGGCATGTATTGCACACGACAGTAACTTGGCTGTAATTGATTCTTTCAAAAAAGTCAATTACATAAATAGCTTGAAAGATAATCCTCATAATTCTGGTATATTTGTGGGAATTCATAGACTTTATGGTAATGGCGAATGGGTCAGTGTTAAAACTGGTGAGATATAAAACATCGGTAATATAATAATTATATGAATTTATATTTCACCCTAATCACATGCTAAAAATATAATAATCAGGATTACCAGTGAATGCAATACCGTGGGCACCTGAAACACACGAAGAGGGTCAAGGAAATAATTGTTTAGCTTCATGGAACGACGAAAGAGGTTTAAGCGCGATTTCATGCAACGACAAGAAACATTACATCTGTGAAATTCCATTGAAATAAAAATAAAAAATACAAATTGTATAAATTTAGATGAATTAATGCAGAAACCTGTTCGAAAATAAATAAATAAAAAAATATCTCTTCATATCATTCAATTTAGTTTTACGAATTTAACGACATCCAAAATCGTTAACTCCTCAAATTCCTCGGAATCAAATCAAAATAAAAAAATTCGATAATTATAGGCAAATACGTCATCTATTTAATTAGTTCAAGCTAAATTCTCGGAATATTATTTTAAACAAGAATCGCAGACAGTTACAGGGGTTATCTTAGGCTATATAAAGCCAAGAAAATTGTACTCTGCAGTTCAAACGATAAGAAACTCTCAGTAAGTCAGTGTGCATAGTAAAAGACTTGTAAGATGTTGAATCTGCTCGTTACGTTGCCCCTACAGTTTGCTTGCCAGCTCATCGGTCCAGTAAATATCAGTAATGGAAATGTCACATTAGGTACGAAATCTTGACAAAAATAAATCAAATAATTTTCACCTGAATAATAAGACAATGTTTTTTCTAGTTGAAAATATGTCAATGCTGAATCAACCAGCTACATATCCCAAGGGTTATATTAACTTCCCAGATATTGGAGTGGCTTATAAATATTATAACGATACTGATGCCAACTGGAACGAGGCACGAAAACGTTGTATTTCAGAAGGTGCTAATTTAGCAGTCCTCGATTCATTTAAGAAGATTCGTTATGCTTTAAGTGTGAAAAAAAACGACACTGCACCACATGTGGGAATTCATAGATCGTACGACAATATCGAATGGACAAGCGTTAAAACTGGTAAGATTAGAACTTTATTAAGCTCTATTGCATTATTTTTTTCAATTTAGTATCTGGAATGACGATATAATTATGTTTAATCAGGTTTACCCCTGAGTTCAATACCATGGGCACCGGAACCATCTTTAGGAACTTTAAATTGGAACTGTGCAGCTCTGTATCCCGATGGAAGAGGACTTGCTGCGCGAAAATGCAACACAGGACGAAGTTTCATTTGCGAAATTTCTGCGTCTACGAATGGTGAGAGATAAATATTCGAACATACATGAATTTCCCTTAATATTTTCTAATGCCTAAAAATAATACGCGAAATTCTAATAATGAAAATAATGCTGTTGGGTAAATAATCAGAACGCAAAAAAATTCGGATCAAAGGTAGTGTAATTCGTAATATTTAATTACCTAACAATACTTTTTTGTTTAGTCAATTATCTACCACCACCCGCACCGACTCATACCACAATTTTACCTGGAGGTTACACCGTGTTCCCCGACGTCGGAGTAGCGTACAAATTCTATAAAAATTATGTAACATGGGAATCAGCATGGGAATTATGCATCGCTGAAGGTGCTAGCTTGTCTGTCGTTGACTCGTTTAAAAAAATCGAGTACATAATGGGTTTGAAAGATATAAACGCAGGCACATGGACGGGTGTTCGAAAACATAGGGAAAATGACCAATGGGCTAATTTCAAGACTGGTAAGATTTAATATCAATATTCTAAATAGCGTTCGATTTTTATTTCTATCGGAATATACGATCTGTGATATTTTATGTTTAATATATGAACGTAAGTAATGGATTATTTTTGTTCAGGAAAATCCGTGGATTATATACCGTGGAGACCAAACGCGAATGCAGATACAGGATTGTGTATAGCTAATCGTCACGACACACTTGGAGTCAGTCCCTGGAATTGTGACAACCTAGTACCCGTAATTTGTGAAATCCCAATATTCAAGAACGAAGGAAATCAGGCATACATTACACAGGGTCGATCAGACACAATAGTCCTTAATTGAATGAACACGTATCAATAATGCAACGATTGATTGCACGAATTGAGTTATATCGATCAATCAGTGTAACACTAATTCTATCATTGAATAAATAATTTCTTAAGATAAAATTGTCTTTACTAAAATCGAAGATTTTTAATGATCTCTCCTGAAAGATGACAGGTCTATCGACCGACTAATTCGAATAAGAGATTACGAATAAAATTGTATCGAAGAATTAGTATGGGATAACATTTGAAGAATCAATATTTAAATACGCAGCACGAAGTATTGTTTAACAAGATAAATTTATATTTATCAGTAAATGAATAAAAATAGCTTCAATAATAACTCCAAAGCTAATATGTAAAACGTCGGTGATTCCCCATGCGAGGTCGGGTCATCTTAAGTTATCACATTAGATAAGATACGAATAGTTGGAGGGGTTATCTATAAGAGGTTTATAAACCCGAGAGAGCGATAATTCGCAGTATGATCGAAGACAGTAACTAAAAACAAGTTAGTTTAATTAGCAATTAAAATTTCACGATGTCTGGCCTGCTTGTAACATTGCCTCTTCATCTCGCCTGTCAGCTTATTGGTTCGCAAAATTATAATTATAGTAATGTAACTTTAGGTAAGTTATCACAAATCAGATATATACACGTAAGAAAAGAGAAAAACTCTAAACGGTAATTGAATCCATCATATATAATTAATTACGATTTTTTTCCCCCAGTCGAAGATACGTCGATGCCAAATTATACCACGGTTTTACCTATAGGCTATACTGCTTTCCCTGATATCGGATTTGCATACAAATACTATAAGAATAAACTCACGTGGAATGCAGCAAGGAAACAATGCATTGCTGAGGGTGCTAATTTGGCTATCGTTGACTCGTTTAAAAAAATTGATTACATAATGGGAATAAAAGAGAAAAATCACGGTGTACACACGGGAATTCATAGATTGTTTGATAGCATCGAATGGTCTAGTATTAAAAATGGTAAGATTTCATTGGAATTAATTAAGGGATTTGAAATCTACGAGCGAGTAGAATCCTTTGTTTAAACTCCATAAATCCGTATTAATTGATTTAATTGAAATATTATTTTTTTTTCCTTTCAGGTAAACCCTTAGGGTTTATACCGTGGAAACCAGATGTAAATACAAATGCAGGATCGGGACAATGTGTGGCTATGTGGTTCGACGGAACTGGAGTTGGTCCTTGGAATTGCAGTCATGGATTACCTGCGATCTGTGAAATTCCAATGTTCAGAAGTCACAGTAGTGAATCGCAGTCTATTGAGAGACTTGCCGGTTCGGTAATCCCTAATTAAACGAATATGACGAAATGAAATAACTATGATTGTACGGGTCGAGTTCATCAATTAATAAAAATAAATGTAAACTCCATCGCCGTGGTATAATAATTCACGTACAGCATCCGAAAATTGCAATCCATCCTTTTTTAAACCCTCTTGATAAGTACAAAGAATTTTATTCAAATTCTGGAAAAAAAAAGGATCTAAGCATCTCGAATTATAAATTTTATTGACATTTTATGATCTGTAAATGATATTTGATAGAAAAATAAAGAAAAATTAGAATATATTTAAATCATTTAATTCTGACCTATCCTCACAAATGAAAAAATAATAAAAGCAGAATAATCGAGCGTTCAGACTCTGCATGCTAATTAGTCGAGATTGCAAATCAGCAAAGATGGTATATCAGCGTATCTACGAACAGGTTCTGCTTTCCTGCTAGTAGATAAAAATTTACGCTCGTCAGAGCGGAGGTCTTCCCGTTTAATTGTTCGGTAAAAAGATGATGGTAGAGTGAGTGAACATTTATGAATACATGTTTACATGGTTCATGGACGTCCAATCTCGGTCATTTCGAAATTCGTTGATTTCTCACAAAAGGTCAGATCTGGTTTGTTAATTACGTTGCTATTGCATCTCGTCAACCCCTAAATTTCATACCATGAAAATCAGATGCTAGTGAAATTGCAGGAACAACGGGGACTACGTTGGTTTATGATTCGATGGAAGTGGTTTGACTAGCCTCATGGGATCGTACTAAGATGTTACCTGCGGTCTATGAAATTCTAATATTCAAAAGCAACAGAAATGGGACGCTAAATTTTCCAGACCGTATATTAACTAGCATGAAATCCTTGGGAAATACTGAGTTAGAATTTGATACAATTTGTGGAATTAATTCTACTATTAATTTATTATAAATAAATAATGTGAGAATATTCATTAGATCAATGACACTATCTATCTATCCACACGGATAAAAGAAATTTAGGATAAAACTACCTACTGATATATATATCCAACGAAGCAGTATAATCGAACGCTTAAAATCTGCATCTGAATTAGTCGAGACTGTTAATCTGGCGAAATGGTATCTCAGCGTATCTCAGAACAGGTCCTACTTGCTTGCTATAGTCATCGATAGAACGTTGAACCCGTCACATAGCAATCTATACAAGAATTCCTATAGATATAAACGTTTATGGTTTATAGTCGTTCAGTTCAACTACATAATCTTTATAACAGTATAAAGAAAAAGTATTTAAATAAACAAAAAAAAAAAAAGGATGAGTTGAAATGAGACGTCTGACTAACACATCGGTGATTCCCATTGGAGACTTGAAGTCATTTTGACTCATCATCTCGAGAATAGATATAAATAGTTGGAGGGGTTATTTCAGGTTTCATAAAGCCAGAACAGCTTGTAATTTTCAGTTTGATCAAAGTCGTGAACTAAGTTAGTCGTTTCTGTCTACAAAAAAAAATAAAGTCTAAATATGCCTAGTGTTCTCGCTACTTTACCTGTACACCTAGCTCTTCAGCTAATCATTGCAGGAAATCACAGCACTTTACGTAAGAAATATTCAAGTGAATTAAGGAAAGAAAATCGAACCGTTTGTTAGTGATTAAACTAATTTTATATATAAAAAATTAAAAAAATAAATTATATGTTGATTAGCCGGAGATACGTCGTTACAGCAACCAGCTACGGTATTGCCTGATGGTTATACAGCATTTCCGGACATAGGAGTTGCCATGAAATATTATGCAAATAATCTTTCGTGGAATTCAGCGCGAAAACATTGCATCAAGGAAGGTGGTAACTTGGTTGTAATCGATTCACTTGCGAAAAGCCGATACGCAAATGCCCTAAGAAAAACTAATCCACTTGGTGCATTCTTAGGCATTCATAAATTGTACGATAATACGGAATGGGTCAGTGTTAAAACTGGTAAGATATATGTATAATCGATTGATTTTCTAATCATTTATTAATTATAAATAAAGTACTACATGGTGTTTTTGGGATTAATTATTCCGATTCAAAGTGACATGAAATTTGTCTTTATTTTTATAGGTTTACCTGTGGAATTTATACCATGGAAAGTAGGAACAGATCGAAATTCACCAACTTTGTCCTGTACAGTTTTATGGGGTAATGACGAAGGCCGAGTAGGTCCCGCAGATTGCAACGGAGCAACATCTCATACATGTGAAATTCCAATACCCGGAGACTACGAAGCAGGGGTGGTACAGCCTTCGTCGACACACCCGCTGGTTCAGTAGATATTGTGGCGAAATAAATTTGCGATTTTAATTAGTTTCAATAATTTTTTTTGTATCACTTTGCTAATCGAATAAAAATCACAAAGCTGTCAATTGCGTGTTAAATAATTTACCATCATTGGGAATACTTTCAAGGAATAAGATGATTAGAATGACACGAATCCGTGACTCGTCTTTATAACAGTATAATTAAATCGATGAGTTTTAATAAGAGCGCGGTCTAAGACCTAGAGACTGATCCTCATAGAAGTTCTCATGCCATGTCGTCTTATCATCTTAAATAAGATATGAGAGGTCGGGGGTTATCTCAGGCTTTATAAAGCCAAGGCGAGATTGTCATTTGCAGTTTAAACAACAACGGTACTCCAGTAAGTCGAGTGTGCTCAGCAATATAGACCTACTCCAAAAATGTTTAACCTAGTGAACGTGTTGCCTTTACACCTAGCTTGCCAGTTTTTAATTTCTGACAATTCTTCCTTAGTGAATGTTGATATCAGTAAGAAAATTTTTTTGAAGATAAAAGAAACCTAAGATTTACAGATTCGTATAAATATATTGTAGAATAAAATATCTTGGTCATTTTTTTGTTTTTTGTTTTTTCGTTTTTAGATAAAACTTTCCCAAAACTAGCCACCGAGTTACCCAGTGGCTACATTGTTTTGCCAGAATTTGGGGCAGCCTATAAATATGTCGATCTTATGGTTCGATGGAATGTCGCGCGACAATATTGCATCGGAGAAGGTGGTAATCTGGTTGTCGTAGACACGCTTGAAAAGTATAAATACGTTTTAAATATGAAAAAATCGGGGCCACATATGCATGCGGGATTTCATAAGTTGTTTGATAACACCGAATGGACCGATCTGCGAACTGGTGAGATTAAAAATTCGTTTAGAATTATGCGATCAGATTTTAATCACATTTTCTGTATTTTTTTTTTTTTTTAAACCAGGTTTACCTGCGCTGAAAATACCATGGAGATCCAATTCATTACATGCAGACACTAGAAAATGTGCCGCACTGATTGGAGACGGAAGTGGTGTAGTCGCAATCGGTTGTGACGAGGCGTATACTTTCGTCTGCGAAATATCATTGTTCAAGGGCTAAACCCGGCGATATAATTTTAATGTAAAAACAAAAAAATTGAAAAAATAAAAAAAACTGTACCAATATGAATCGATTATTGATAAATGTGAAATACGTCAGCGTATGAGATACGATATTTTCAACAAAATTATTGGCAAATACGCCGGGGATTTCCATATATGAATGCCTAAGGTCAATCTCTACTTATCGTTTTGATTGGGTGAATAAATAAATAGTCGACGGGGTTATCTAAGTCTTTATAAGGCCAAAGCGAATGATTATTTGCAGTTAAAATAACGACGGAATAGAAGTAAGTCGGTTGTGTCTAAGAATCAAATTTTTAAAAATGTCTGGACTCCTTGCTACATTTCCTGTACAACTTGTCTGCCAGCTGATAACCACTTCAGGAAATGATACCTTTGATAATATCACTCTAAGTAAGAAATCTTTGATTGAATGAAAAAGAATACTAGAGCGAATGATTATTCGCATTGAAAAAAAAATTAAAAAAAAATATTGAACTGAATTTATAACAGATGGCCCATTATTACAACAACGAACGGTATTGCCTGATGGTTATACTTCCTTTCCGGATATCGGAGTTGCTATGAAATACTATAATAATGACCTGGTGTGGAATGTAGCGCGGAAACATTGTATGATGGAAGGTGGTAATTTGGCTGTAATGGATTCAATTGAGAAATGTCAATACGGTAATGCCTTGAGAAAAACAAATCCACGTGGTCCAATGCTGGGTATTCATAAATTGTTCGATACTTCGGAATGGGTCAGTGCGAAAACTGGTAAGATTCATCATTATTTCAAAGCCAGATAAAAGAGCAGAAAGTAATGCAGAAATTAATACTTATTTTATTTTTTTCTATTCAATTTTCTTATCAGGTTTACCGCTGCCATTCATACCATGGAAATCAGGATCAGATCATGGTGCAACAGCCCAGTCATGTACCGCTTTATGGGGTGACCACGGTGGTCGAGTAGGTGCTTGGGACTGCAATCAATCGTGGTCATACCTTTGTGAAATTTCATTATACCAATACTACAAATGCGAGTTAACACCTTCGCTTGTACAAGCTGCTCAACTCAGTCCTAATATTGAGCCAAATTAAATCCAATATCTAATTAGGTCTAGTATAAAAATAACGAACCTTGTGAACCATAAAAAATGAATTGGAATAACTGAATTATAAGAAATAAAAATGGGATTTCATAAAAATTACACTGTTGAACGTTTGTATTTGAGTTATTAATTTACATCCCCTATAAATCTATGATACAATTTCAATATATTCACGTTAAATTGACCGACAAAATTCCACCTACTTCAAAATTTTTTTTTTTTCATAATATAGAGTAAATTGATGCCAATGTGTACTTGACGAATCTTCTAGCGCCTTATGCATTGTAAAAAAGAGAAAAAAAACATAACATTGTATGAAATGTGCGAGTCTCAATGAGATTGCGGGGTGAATCCTCTTGCAAGTTTTCAGGTAATCTAGTTTTATCAGTTTGAATAAGGTATAAACGGTCTAAGGTATTACCTCGACTTTCATAAGCCGAAAACAACTCTCAGCTTGCAGTTCAAACAACAATGATAGTACTTTAGCTAGTCAGTGTACTTAGCAATATACTGCAAGCATATTGAACCTAATACTTGGTGTGTTGCCTCTTTCCTTGCCAGTTTCTGGCTTCTAGTTTTCATGAAATGAAAATCCTTCTTCTCTAGCAAATAATGGTAATCTTAGTAACTAGTTTTCAAATTAAATATCAACGCATAAATTAATCTCCAACTTGGTTCATCTCAGATAAAATATCATAAAAATGAACGTCCTCATTTATAATGTGATATATTGGTCAATAAATATACGGAGGTCATAGGTCATCGCGACTTATCACTTCGAGTAGAATATGTAAACGGTTGTGTAGGTTTGATAAAGCGGATAAAAGTCGTCGGTAAGAGTCCAGTAAATTAGTACGCTTTGTAAGAATATATTAGTAAAATGTTAAACCCACTGAGTGTGTTACCTCTACACCTAGCATGTCAGATTTTAGTATCGGAAAATTCATCTACCCTTGTCAATCTCAGTCTCAGTAAATAGTTTTTGAATAATTTTTTTTAGTAAATATAGATATCGACATTTAAAGATATGGTTGTGATTTTATAAATGAAATTTGTTTTTTCATTCGTAGATGAACAGATTCCAAAATCAGCTACGGATATACCAGGTGGCTTTACTGTGTTTCCGGATATCGGAGTAGCTTATAAGTATCATAAAAATCCACTAACGTGGAATGCAGCCCGAAGATATTGTGTCGCATATGGTGGTACCCTGGCTGTGATCGATTCATTCGAAAAGATCGAACATATAAAGAGTATATATAATGATAGTCCAAATGTACATGTAGGATTTCACAGATTATTTGACGCAACTGAATGGGTTGATATAAAAAATGGTGAGATTCAAATTTTACTGATTTCAAAATGCGACAAATAGGATAAATTATCATTGGAAAATTAAACTAATGAAGAGAAAAAAATTTCTAGACTAGATTTCGCTTTATGTCTCAGGTTTACTTGCAACAGCAATACCGTGGAGATCTAACTCATACGAAGGCGAAACAACCAGGAATTGCATGGCAGCCGTGCTGAAAGATGACGTCGGTTTATTTGCGGTAAATTGCATCGAGAAATACGCTTTCGTTTGTGAAGTCTCAATATTCAAGATCTAAAGACCGCAGCGTAGTATTAACAGTCGATGTATCAATACTATGGGAGATAGAGAAGAATAAACTTATGGATAAGACAAAAAAAAATTAAAAAAGATGTGTATAAATGTAATCTATGACTAAAAAACAAATATTTTTCCTCTTTCTTAATCAGTTTTAATTATTTGGCCCCGTTCCGTATGACGTATAATGATAAATTATTCTGCTTACGTAAAAGATATTGTGAAATTTCTGAGAATTTTTATAAAATGCTCGGATCATCTATTGTGTTATCATTTTAGATCAGTCGTGCGGACTATCGGAGGGGATAGATGAAGCCTTTTAAATACGGAGCAATTCACTGTTCGCACTTCAAACAGTAACTGTAAATCAGTAAGTCAGTGTGCCCTGCAATATACCGCAATAATGTTAAACCCACTCGGTGTGTTTTCTTTACAACTCGCTTGCCAGCTTCTGGTTTCGAAAAATTATTCGTCCCCTATCGATATCAATGATATTGGTAAGTAGTTTCGAAGTTATTCAATGAAAAAATAAATGTCGATATTCGTGGTCTACGTTTGTGAGTGCAAATTAAACTATAAACCATATTTCATGAAAAATAAAAAAATTAACTGATCATTCCGTAGGTACACCGTTAGTAAAATCAGCTGAAGAGTTACCGGATGGTTACATTGCATTTCCGGATATAGGAGTAGCATATAAGCACCATCGGACCGGTGACAAAGTCGCGTGGAATGAAGCGCGAGAATATTGCGAGGCGGAGGGTGGTAACCTGGCTATAATTGATTCATTGAAAAAGATCGGATACTTAAAAAGTCTAGGACTGACAGACAGCTCAGGTGGCTGGGTGGGCATTCACAGATTGTTTGGCGAAGGATGGACCAGCATTAAAGATGGTAAGATTAGACCTTGGCTTATTGGACAGAAAAATTCGTATTTTAAAAAACCTTAAAAAAATCTATTATTTTATCTAAATATACAGGGTGATATTTCATGTACATCGCAGTAATGCAAGTCTCGAATCGTCAAGTAGCTGATACGCGAAATTATCAGCGGCGAACCTGAATATCACCCTGTCAAAAATATTAGGTTTGAATAACGAAACTAACGAGGACAGAATACTAATTTTCATATTATGTTTGGCTGTTTGTATCAGGTTCTCTCAGGACGCCACTACCGTGGAGATCTTACTCACATCGAGACGAAAGTAGCTATCAATGTTGTGCAGTGTCAACAGTGTCAGATGTGGGTTTACTCGTCGGCACTTGCTCAGTCCTAAGGCATTATATCTGTGAAGTCTCAATATTCAAGGACGTAGGTCTTTGGCGGACCCAATCGTTGCAACTGAATTAAGACCCCAGATTCAGAGGGATGAACTTGGCAAAAATCAGTAAAAAATAAATTTAATGTAACCCTTGATTAGCAATAAAATATTTCGCAAATTCTCTACAATCCACGACCTTGTGAAAAAAATTCTTATCCCATGATCGCATGTCGGACTATTTTCTGAAATGGTCTTGCTGATGTCCCGACAAAATCCAAGTCGTGTTCAAACGTTTAGTTCGAGACAAAGCTTTTCACTCGTCAATTGGCGGGAGATCGATCGAAGACATAAAAGATTTGTACACTTTTAAAGCTGGAGAGGATTCAGATATATGAGAATATCAGACGCGAAAAATCACAATTTTTATCATAATCGAAGAAAATTATCTTTAAGGTCGACTTTCAAAGTTACACGTCACACGTGTCGTATATTCGAAGTTTTTTCATATCGTTTGACTTATTGGTGGAAAATAAAATTAGATAACAAACCAATAGAAGAGGAAAAATGATAATACGAAAGAAATCACGGCGAGTTACATTACGATGATCATCTAGTGGTGGCGAATAATGTAATTCGAATATATGCCTCTCAACGTTGCTATAAGTTTGTTGTTACAGGAACCATACGACTTTACTCGACGAAAGTTTTCGATTTGATAAAATCATTTTTTCTTAAATTTACACGAGATAAAAATAACTGTTTTACGATGCAGAATTGATTGCAGATTAGCATAAAAAATTCATCAGATTGAGTCTGAAAGACGTGATACGCTTTTAGCTGTGCCACAGACTGAAGTTAAGTCGTATTCAACGAATAGCTAAATTTTTACTCACTTTATATATTCCATTTCAAAGCCATGATTGTCCACACAATAACAACACAATCATCCGGATAACAACCGGGTTGAACCTTCACACTAAATTTCAAACACGACACAATTATATCTACGCAGTAAGATTTAAAATTTGATATAAAAATTTCTCAACCATTTTTCGTACGTTTTTAATAAATTATAAAATACGTGAGAAAGAAATTCCCATTTATAATCGTATAAACTCAAATATTAAATAGTGTATAAATTTCGCGCCGAATTTCTTTGCGCTGATAAAAAAAAAAAGGCTAGAACGGAGTATCGTCCTTCCCCGTCTTATGCTGGGGGTGAACTAGCTACCCCCGTGGCCAGGGTGATCCCGCGTCAGCCTAATCGGCGCAAGCGCGCGCGTTTACACGCGCCTCCACCGACGCCTGCCGTCGCTTGCCCGACGCCCTCGCGGTCAATGTCACCGCGACGCGCCCGATTCCCAGACTCTGAGTTTACGGAACTTTTGCAGATGTCGAGGAGCAGGAGTTTCCTCTTTTTGTTTCTGTTTCTTCTTTTTTATATTGTTTTTCTTTATTTCTCATGAAAATTACGTCCGTTCCTAATTATTATGAGATTATACGAAAGCTAAATTAATTTCGCGCAATTCGTTTAACAAACGATTATGTAATGTAATTTAATTATTATTCACACTCGGATAAATCCCAACTTTATATTACCTCTGTGTGATAAAGTTAAATCGAATCTCGTTTCACATTGCGGTACAGGATATGGGAATTAACCGAGGCCATCCATGTGTAGCGATAATCCTAACTACTACATCGAGTAAAGCTGCTCTCCCATCATCCTGCACCCTAGGATTTCTAGTCTCATGCATCAGAGTGTATCGGATACTCTGCGGTCCGCATATTCAACGTATAGATAGAAGAATCATTCCGGATTAATGTGTGATTAAGATAATCTAATTATTTTCTATCGTTTTTACTAACTTAAGTCAGAATTAATTTCTGGTTAAAAATAATCGAGCTATAGAATTGAGTATAGGGGATGATTCGAGTTTTCGAATAAAAAAAAAGAAGATGAGTTTATATTCTTGAATAAAATAGATACAACAACGTATTCCAGGTGAAATTTTCGAGGATTTATTCAAGTTTTTGTAGTCGAATGTTTGTACTACTCTCTGAAATTTTTCCGTTAAAAAAAAAATTTCTTTTTCCGAACCCCCATGCGACTGTCTTTCTCTTGCCTAAGTCCTCGACTTTACGCGGTACGATGCTTCGTCGTATTTTCACCGCTGCACTCTCTGGAGAAACCAGAAGCCAGAAACCAGAAACCAGAAGCCAGAAGCCAGAAGTCAGAAGTCAGAATTCAGAATCCAACAGCCACCAGCCAGTAGCAGTAAGAGCCATAGAGTTCACAGCGGCAGATTTAACCTCCTTCAAGTTTATTTTATTTCATTTTATTTTTCACGGTGGAAAAACTACGCTGAGAGTATAAAAATATCCCGAGGGAAACTAGAGGTCTGAAAACCCCATGTTTCGTTCTATGTAACGATAAACTTACTCGCTATACAAGCGAACTTTCGCCAAGGGTTTATGATACTTTCTATACTATTCACATCGTACGAGACTTGAAACGTTCATTGGTGAACGGTTTTTCTTTTTTTTTATTAAATTCTTCAGTTATTTTTACGAACAAAAAGAAACTTGGAAATTCGATTTCCCTATTTATGCCACTGTGTCATTTTGTTAGGAAAAAAAAAACGATTCCAAATCCGTTTTTATCCGTTTACTTATCATCCTGTATTCCTGATCCTGCAGAAACTATTAACTGAGAAACGATGATGATAAAAAAAAAAAATCATGAATGATTATCCGCGAGTATAACTGCAGCGTAAGGTACTGCCAAACTTTTTAATACGTTCAAATCGTCGGAGTTAATCTTCCGGCATCGGGTTCCAATATTATTACAAGACGGCTTATGCAAACGGGCAAACGCTCCGCACAGCCCTCGACCCTCATCGTAACGGCGGCCGTTTCCTCGTCCATTAATCTTGTCCATTGTTCCCTGAGAGGGGAACTCCCAGACTCGGAATTTCCTCGATTCTGAATTCCAGAATCCGGAACATTCGCCAGCGAACGGTAGCTACGTACCGTATTTTCAAAAAAGAAAAAAAAAAAATTACTTTTTAAATTAAAAATAGAAAAAGCTTTCAAAACGAAGTTTAAACCAATGCGTGGATGAAATCAAACCGATAATATATATGTATATATCCGGTACTGCGGAAACTGCGGAGATATCAGATCTCCGATCTCTACGTAGCTATCACCAACTTGCTAGACAGTATATATGTATATATACTAGGTACCCACTGATAAAGTGGTTCGATATTGCGGTTTCTGTTCCCGATTCAACGACCAAGAAGTTTCAAGACGTCAAGGGGCGCCTTGGGAAAGCTTGAGATCCAGTAGGTAGGAACTGAGAACAATTTGTCAGTACCTACTAGGAGTGGTATGGATGTTAAATTCGATTTATAGAAGTTCGCTTTGTTTCCTTCGATCCTTTATCCGGATGAAAATATTTCTTTAATTTTTCATCGTATTACCTGTTCGTTCGTTTTCATACCTATAATAAGAAAATTGACAAAATACTTGACTCAGATTCTTAATTTATCAAAGTGAAGCGCGATGACCCTATATACCCGAAAAACTACCTAAGCGTAAAGGAATGGCAACACGAAGCCAATAAATAATATCCTACATCAAAGCGAGGCGGGAAATATTCGGTGCTGCCTATTTTTTTTTTTTTTGCTTTGCTTTTTTTTACCACGAAGTTGAAATTACACCCAAACGAAATTAATTACGAAAAGTATTATTCGTACAAAAAGTGAATTGATAGCACTATATCACGTGATGGACTCGTTAAATATCATTTACACTCACTGACGCAATATACTCGGAGCTTTTCAGATATAAATTTACAATAAAAATCGACTTTTTTTTTTTATTATAATTTTCTTTTTTGTTTTTTTTTTTGTTTCTTTCTCTTAACTACTTTTAACTCCAGCAGAAATTGAACACGAAATATTTCGCCACTGTTGCTCACCTACCCCTAGTCTTAATGGACCGTTTCAACCCTGCAGACCAATTGGTCACTCGCCCTAGCCAGAATTACATATCAGAGCAGTAAACGTCCCCTTTGTCACCCACCCCCGTAGTCTAGGTACCCTAAAAACAGTTGGGGTGGTACAGCCCTTAATTACCAGAACAGTAGGTGATGTGGGTTCGAAGGGTAGTTATAGGAGGCTAAACTATACATAATAGGAAAATTAAATGGCAATGATGCAAGGACTAGTGTTTAATCATTTTTCGAGTTGATCTATCAATCCGGGATTAAACATTGCCGTTTCGTCATTTGTCAATAATAATTTTCATAGTCATTTTAAACGTCATTTGCATGAAATGATTATCGAAAGGTCTGAATAATATCGCAAAAAAAAAATTGTCCTGTTCTTCGTATACGCGAATTTTGTGCTAGTACATCTAGTGAGCGAAGATTTTATTCGCTAGACAAAATTTATGAAAGTAAGGTGAGAAATATTCAGAGAAAAATATTCCAACAGGGATTTTTATTCCCTAACGTAGTAGTAGTAGTAGTCGAGGAAAATGCTTTATGTAAGGTATTTCAGACGCAGTTGAATACGTCCAATTTATACGTTTTATTCGATTTGAAACTTTTACTGAACTCCACGTCACAGAATTACGCGAAAGGTGAATTTTAAGGGATAAAATGATCGGCGCGATAAAATTTCGCTGAATATTTATGCGCTAGGAGAGAAAAAATAAAAAAAATAAAAGGAAAAGATGAAATTTATCAAAATTCGCTGAATTGAATAGAAATTCTGATCCTTGATGAAAATATCGTGTTTTAATTTTCTATCCAAAACGTTTAGATTAGTTCGCAACTGTGTGATATATGACATAAGGTATAGATATATCGTTAAAGAATTCAGAGTGACGTTAATGACGTCGTTTATTCTTAACTTCCTGGCTATAAGCGTAGTGAAAGGACGGCGTCGTCCTGAATGAACTATAGAACGGACGTAGATGAATAAACCTTTTTTTTTTTTAGAATGGAGATACTGCTAAGGCACCTAGAGCTTCGTTAGATATGATAAATTATCATTTTTTTAACTTTAAAAGCCAATGCGATAGTAAAAAGACTGTATAACTATATATACGACGATGGCCCCCAGGGCTTGGTTCGCAAAAAGATATATAAACCTCAAAGTAGTTCGAAACAAAAATGAGAATAATAAAAAAGGACGAAACTGTTTTATATTCTAGCTCATGGGGGGGTCTACAGAAACCACCATTATTCCATTCGACTGGGTAACCGTCACAAAAAACTTTCTTCAAACGCTACCCTAATCCACTTTTCTGGTCACGTCTTTCACGAAGAACTGGATACTAGATTCTTTACCAAACGTGTGCCTCGTCTAACGGTAGTTGGTCAACTTTCTCTACCTCAATAGGCAAGTAAAATTCTTTGAAAACCAGTTGAATTCGAAAAAGTTTGACTACAAATTTTTGCTCTTCTTTTTTTTCTTTTTTCTTTTTACAGATTTTACAACGATTTGATTGAGAAGTTCAAAAGCAATTAGATACTTTCTTTATCCAAGGAAATTACTGTTCGTTATTAATAACGGAAATGGATAAACTAGGGCTAGGAGATGGACAAGTGGAAAACTACAGGCCCGATTCTGAGTTCATTTTTTGGCTTTATACTGTCTACGCTATTCTTTACGTGATTGTTCTAATCTACGATTATTTTTTATGGGTGATTAGATTCTACCTTCCGAGATTACGAAAGGTAGAAGCATGTTGTTACTGATCAAAGTTTTCCTATTTATTATTCAATGAATAATAAAATGATTCGTTAACTCGATTCTTCTTCTTCTTCTTTTTCTTCTTTTCTTCTTATTTTTTCATTAATATCCGACAGATACTTTGAAATATATGTAAACTGACTTTGAGCCGCTTTTAGAATATTCAAAGCATAAGGTAAGATCAAAGTTTAAATTCGTTGCGGTTGATTCAAGGAAGCTTTAATTAAGTAGAGTGCAAATTTCACGACGAGATGAAAGGCTGTCAAACTTGTCGGGTAAGTTTCTCGGTAACAAATTTCACCTACCCCTTTAATTTTAATTTTTTTTTCTATTTCTAGAAAGTTACACTGGAATAATAAACTAGTCGATGGCAAAAACAAGAAACAAAAAAAAATTAAATTTTGGCAAATTTGTTAATCAAGGTATAGCACCTAACTGAAAAACAACCCTCATCGCACCCCTGTGTCTATCTACGTTGGTTTCAGAAGCGCAGACGCGACTAGCTGCAAGACTATTATATTTTTAATACCTCTACCTATAGACATAAGTGCAGAGGGACTACATATAGGCAAAGAGAATGAAAAGCGAAGAATAAAAAGGAAGGGAAGTAAAAAAAAAATATTAAAAAAAAAAAACCGTGAAGATAGACGGGGGAAATATCCCTAGGGAAAGGAGCGGACCCGTACTTGCGTTCATTCGTCCTTGCGTTCTTACCAAATCCTTTAGTTTCACCCTCGTGGGGCTATGGTACGATATGATTGTCATCACGAGAGAAAAAGTAAGTATTCTGTTATATATATATACACCAACCAAGGCCTATGCTACATCCACATTCCCGACCATTCACTCATCACTTTGCCAGATTAAACTCCTTCCTTCCTACTAGGATTATTATTATTATTATTATTATTCTGATCATTTCCCCGTTTCTTTATTTCGTGGATATCCTTCACCATTCGGTTATTATTATGTATTTCTAATTTTCCCATAACACGGTAAAGTACTCTCTCAGTACGGATTTTGATATTGAAATCTTCAATTTTACTGCACAAATTAGAGATCGTAAAAAAAAAAAAAATAAATCTCCAAGGATCAAGAAAGCTACTTGATACTTCCTTGCTTTTTTTATCTGCGTAGCAAAGCTCTGAAATCTTGTTGAGTCGAGAAAAAAAAATAAATTATATCCTGCCTCGTTCTGCTCAGAATGTGTGTTGGAGGTCCTTGAATGCTTGAGTGCTAAAAACGAGGCCTTTGAATTCTGCTTTGACAAGGAAAATCCTGTCCTTCAAAGTGGCAAACCTCTCTTGACAGAGAACCTTTCCGAAATGACAATATACCCATCTGAGTGTAAATTGACCATATTATCAGAAAAGATTCTCGAATCTAACAGATAAATATGTGGGAGAAAAGAAAAAAAAAGAAAAATGTTGAATAAATTACGGTCAGAATTTCAAATGTCTAATAGAAATCTTAGCCAAGCTCGTAGCCAGATTTTTTTTTCTCTTGCTCTTGTTAACTTGTGTAATGATCTGTATGGCAAATGCGGAATATAAAGCACACCTTCATACTCATCCGGAAAAGGATACACGAGCAATTAGTAAGTGGTTCAAAAGTCGAGGGAATATGAAAAAAATAAATAAAAAAAAAAAGTATAGAAAATTGGCGTTCGGTTTAATGATGAAAATGAACGATCTTCAATCCTGGTTTCAGCTACCCATTTAGCAGCACTTCTACCAAGCTACATTCGCTACCCAGAAATAAGATCGTCGTAACGAAAAAATTTTCTAATCTTGTGAAAAACGGGAATATTTACAAAGCTAGTGTAGAACCAACAAAATTTAACATCGATTATGTATAGAACCGTTGAATAAATTATAAAATTTGCCTTTTTCCATTCTTTGATTTGATCTTATACTTTTTAAGCTTGCAGAGAATCAGTTATTCGATTTTAACATCAAGCCATTCTAGATCGAAGCGAAGAAAAACATCAATAAGTTTGAATTTTCCGAGAGAAATTCGCAGATTTTTTATCATCTTTTACAATTCGCAAGGTAAAATTTCTGGACTTCTACCATGGGGATGTTTTTACCCCACTGGATTCAGTAGAGATTGTGTTTTCGTATGAGCAGTGGGTCTCTATAGGAACTCGAGGAGCTAGGAAGTATCCCTGAAATAACCTGGATAGATACATATGCGAAATTATCTTATGGGGTATAAGCTACTGCGATACTGTATTCACCGAGAGGATTCGCCATCCTATGACTTACTTTACCGGCTGCCAATTCACTCCGATAAATTTACCGACATATTCAAGAATAGAATGTGAAAAATAATAATTAAATAATAATGGATAAGAATGTTAAAATATTAATGAACTAGAATCGAACATTTTCTGACCAATTTTGTTTCGCAAGAAAAACAGATAAAAGCTCAATTCTATCTTTAAAATTTCCATAGAAGAGAAATAATTTCATCTATATAGTATTTCTCAATCCAAGGTAAAGTATTCTCGTATTTTGAAATTGGTATTATCTAGTATAGTAGACAAGAAATGGAAATTATAAAAATTAAAGGACAAGATTTTTCCCGAACCGTTTTGGTCTCGAAGTTTTTTTACGAAGAGGAAATTTAGGCAAATGGTTTATTACATTGCAACCCACAGTTCTGAGCTGTCAAGTACATCTTAGAGCTACCTAGCCAAGTGTCATAAGCAACTAGACCATTAATAATTTTCAAACATGGTGCAAATAATTTTCTAAACAATTCGTCGAGCTTTTTCTCAGACAATAACTCGCTGAATTGTTTCCCTGCATTCAAAAAGCGACCACTATGCACGCATTTTTGCAAAAGCAGCTTGTATATACTTACTATTGTTAGAGAAAACTTCAATACTCACAATAAAGTCAGGACAGATCGGTGAAGATGTAAAATGTAAATTACTGAATTCGGTAAACTTACCTGAAACAAAGAAATAAGAAATTCATTAAATTTGATTGATGGTCAATTTCGTGTTTATAATTAAAGACAAATAACGAATGAATTTTGAAATTCGAAAAGGTTTCAGGGTAATCGCAATTTATCAATTCGAAGAATCACAGTTCTAATCACTCATTCTGACTAAAAGCTGATCAAGCTGAATATTCTGCGAATTCATAAGTCGATATAAGTAGATGGTGGGGTTTGTTCATCTGAAACTATATAAACCTGAAATAAATATTCCGTAGCATTATCAACGACGATAATTAGTTAGTGAAATTAAGTACAGCCAGGAGCAATCTTCTAAGATGTCTAATAGCCTGCTCGCCATGTTACCCGTTCATATCACTTGCCAAATAATTTGTGGAGGAAATTATAGTGTGAATAATTCAACTCTTGGTAAGAATAAAGTCTGAATAAAATTAAAGAAATCTTTTTTAAAAAACATAATTGTATTTTTTTATTAATAATATTCATTAAGCATTAAAATTTTTTTATAATTAATTTTCATTAGGCGTAAATAGCACGGATCAAAATAAAATCACCGTGATACCTGATGGCTACACTCACTTCCCCAATATCGGAGTGGCCTATAAATTCTTTAATTATAAACGACCATGGAATGAGGCGCGAAAATTATGTATCGAAGAAGGTGGGAACTTGGCTATCATCGATACATTTAAAAAGATCGAATATATAATGGGGATAAAATCCAGTGATGCTGAACCATATATAGGGATTCATAGATTCTTCGATCGTGAAGAATGGGTTAGCGTAAAGACTGGTGAGATTTATATTAGATCCAATTCACAGTAAAAAAAATATATATATAATTAATTCGTTGAATAAGTGACACAGCAGCTGTTATTTTTTTTTTTTTTTTCTTATAGGTTTACCCGTCACAGTAAACTCCTGGGCACCAGACAGAAATATTGGTCAATCAGAAAAGCTTTGTTTGATTATGTGGTCAGACGGAAGGGGTGTAACTGCCGATCTTTGCGATGAGATACGAAATTTCGTATGTGAAATTCCGATATCTGCGAACTAGATATCGCAAAAAAAAAAAAAACAGAAAAATTAAGGAATTGGGGAGATTGTGATTTGTATGTTTGCTTTCATTTTTGTAAAGAATAAAAATTTCTGAATCATGCTGTCTCTGAAATTTTGAATCTTTTACGGTTACTGACTATTCCCCATACCCATACACACACACACACGAATTAAGCTTCATTCTATAACCATAGAAAAAACTTTTCTATAAATTTTGAGCTATCAAATAAATTGATCAATTTCTATCCCTAATTCCGGACAAGGAAAAATATATAAATATACTTGACGAATCTCATAATTCTCTTCATGATCCGTCAGCGGATTTCGTCAGCTAAATTATAATATAAATATATATATAAATATAGAATCATTCTCTCTCTTATCACTGAAGATAAAGCTCAGAGTCTCATTACGAGATTTTTCTTCGAATTAAAAACACCGATACCACAAATAACATTGACTTTTTCCTGCAGCTGTATAATATATTCTGTAAACATGCGATTATCTCATATGAAATAGAACAGCGTCATAGATATATATACAGAAAAGAAGCTGGAGGGGATATTTTTATTTTTCCTTAAACTTCTCGTATAAAACAACAGAAATTATAATATGTAATCAGTACGACGAGAGAATTCATCGCATTAAAAAAAAAAAATGGCTCTTTCATCCGTAACCCTGGCTTCCCAACTTGTCTGTCTGGTAATCTTCATAGGAGCTTTTAATCTTGCAAGTAGCAACGTTGAATCGGGTGAGTAAATCAAATCAAGCTAATTAATAACTTGTTACTCTTAATGAACTCTGAAATACTTAAATTCAAAACCTGAAGAACGATTAAATGATTGAAGATTTGCATCCAAAATCTATTGATATAGAGTGAAACTAATTGACGATCATTTTTTTACAGGAAGCAACGTTCCACCGGGCTATACTGCTTTCGAACGTATCGGTGTTGCCTACAAAGTACATACCGAAAGACGCAACTGGGAATTAGCTAAACAAGCATGTCTTGACGAGCATGCTCATTTAGCCATAATCGATACCATGGAAAAAGTTGGATATGTAGCAGGCCTGAAAGGTTTTAATGTCTACGTTTGGACTGGGATATCAAGACCAGAATCATGGTCTGAATGGGTTACCTCTGGCACTAGTAAGTTCAGAATAATCATTTTCATTACCATTTGTCAGAGTTTGAATATATATATTTTTTTTTTGCCATTAAAGGTGATAAAAATATTAATGATTTTGTTTCACAACTCAGAGACGGTTATGCCAAACTTCCCATGGGCACCGGGAAAACCTGCAGGTACACATAACTGCATAGCTGTCAGAGGATGCAACCGAGGATTAACTAACGAAAGATGTACAGATCAATTGGGTTTTGTCTGTCAAGTACCGCTCGGATCTAGTTTGGAAGGCGTCGAAATATATTAATAATCCTATGCCCACATGTGTGAACGATTATATATATATACATCGTTCGATTATGTTTTTTTTTTTCATATTTTTTGTTATTGAGAGAGAGAGAGAGAGCAATAAAAATATCTGTATTATGCAAACCGTTAAAAATATTCATTTCCATTTTTCCTTACATTCCAATTTTTCTCACAGATTTGAAGAACGATTGATCTTCATTTCTTATCTAACAACGCGTCGGATCTATTAGCAATTAATTTTATACATAAATTATTCAAATATCTTTCTTTACGTGGTGGAATATGTCTTCGTAAACATTTCCAGTAGAGATAAATTCGAGTATCGTCATACTATAGGTCAAAAGTTTATCTTGACTGACGTATGAGCACATCAGTCCACTCCAAATATCAGAGAAGCAATTGCAAATACTTTGGATAACAGACAGAGATCACTACACAAAACTAGTACAACAAAAGCGACAGTTGTGTGCCCTGAATCTCCGTCATGTTTGAAATCAGATTAATCTTCTTACAATTCGCTTTTCTAACGATCGATTTTGCAACTCCTGAGAATGATGTTTACTTCATCATCAACACTCCGAATTCTACCGTAAAACGTAAGTGAAGTATTCTGACTTCGAATCATCATGAAATAATTGTACATTCTAAATCAGGTACTAATCGACAAGTTAATCATTCGGAATTCATTCATAGCTCAAACAATATTACCACAAGGATACGTCCGCTTTTCGGACATTAAAATTGCCTACAAAATCTATACTAATCGATTGAATTGGACCAACGCACAAGAGGCATGTAATTCCGAAGGTGCTCGTCTTGCCGTTATTGATACCCCAAAAAAACTCAAACACGTAAAAAATATGAGACAATGGCGTAATTTGGTGTGGACAGGAATTCATAGGAAATCTAGAAACGGAGAGTGGACAACAGTTTATGGCGGTAAATTTTTTATACGTTATATATTATGAGAGTTGATCAATTCATGGTCAGATTTCAGGCCATTAATCGTCATGGTTTTATCTTTTTCGATTTTCTAGGTCCTATTTCGCCGGATTTACCACAGATACACTATATTCCTGATGTATTTGGAAATTGCATTGCTGCTGGTGGTTTGATCATGTTGACAAGACTGCGTGTTATGTCATGTGATGCTACGCGATGGTATATGTGCGAAATACCTGATGCAGAGTAAGAGAAATACACGATATGGATAAATTGGAAATACATCAGCGAGGTGTAAATTTTGTTTAGTCGATGACATTAAATAAATACTCAAAACCTTTTGTTCATAAATATTGAAATTATGCATATATGGGGAGGTCCATGCGAATATGGTCAGTCTCTGACCCTGACCGCTGTCAATTTTTCTCATATTTTTTTCTGATATTCTGCAGACTAAGAGACACGCTGGTAATTTTTTTTTTTCTAATTTTTATCTGAAGTAGTTTTCGATTTACAGTTTTTTGAAAATTTTGAATTCCTGACGATCGTCAAGTGTAAATGTCAGTCAAATAACTTCTATACTAATTCAGATAGATTTCCGATAAATGTATAGCTTTTATATGGAGAATCATATTTTATTAGAAATTGTCGTATCGAAGTGACAAAACATCCCTTTCGATTTTATTTATTTTATTTTTTTCTGATAAAAAGGAAAATCTAAAAACTCATATAACTAAGAATTCTATATTGTTTTTCTTCATTATTTCACATCAAGTCTTTGTAAACGCGATTGCGGTTTCCGTTTTTACTTCGATAACATTCTGCGCATCAAGCGAAAATCACGTGTGATCTAATAACTTAAGTTAATTATTATACGTTAATTATTCACAGTCTACCAGAACATATAACTGTAAAGTATAAACTACTTTTTTCTTTATTATTTTATATCAGCATATTATCCGGATGCGACTGCGGTTTCCCTTTCTGCATTGATAACAGAATCCTATTATAAAATAAAAAATTCAATTACATGGAAAATATAATAGGCTTGAATATATTATAACATGAGAAATATCTTCTACTCAATTTTTTATTTATTCATTTTTTTATCATTCGTGGCTAAGAGACGCTATTTCGATAAGATATTTCGAAATAATTTATCATTCTATAAGAGATTTTCGAGGCAAAATTAATTCGTGTTCTAGATTTTCCGTCGATCGATCATTAAGATGAAATACCATCGGTAATAAGTTCTTCTATGTGGCTCGATTATGAAAATAACGCGGTTGAAAGAAAAGATAATAAAAGAAAAGAAACTCGGTAGTCGGTGGCCAGGATATGAGATAAGAAAGTGAATCCCCGGTCTTATATTCTTTGTCCTTGTTATACATACCCACCATTCCAGGACCTATAAAAAGCGGAAGAAATTCTTCTATTTCATCATTATACCGAAGAAAATCATCGTTGAAAGTTAACATGGCTCCCGTGATCGCCTATACCTTGCCTACTATGCAACTAGTGTGTAATTTAGTCTACTCTGATCCAGGTAAAAAGAAAACCGTGAACAAATTTCATCCGAATATCGTGGAAAAAAAATTCGAAACTTTAAAGTGAAATTTGTAAATGTTTCAGGTCTGGCTTCCAATCAATCAATATCGCAGGTACAATCTACACCTCAAGTTCCAGAAGGCTACGTAGTGCATTCTGACATCGGATCAGCGTACAAAATTTATAATGAAAGTGTATCGTGGAAACAAGCAAGAGAACGGTGCATCAAGGAAGGTGCTCATTTGGCAGTCACTGATACATACGTCAAATTTGAGAATCTTATGAGCCAAGTTCCATTGATCAATCTCATACACGTAGGGATTCATCGTATGTACGACGATACCGAATGGGTCGATTCTACAACCGGTAAGTTTCGATTTGTTTGATCTTATTCCGATTTCCAACAGTCTGTGATGTTTTATTTAATTATTTATTTATTTTGTTTTGTTGTTGTGATTTAGGAACTTCTCTGACCAATTTACCATGGGCACCCACTTATCCAACGGGCGTATATGACTGCCTGATGGCAGGCCATGCTCCACGTGGATTGAAGAATCTTGCATGCACCACAAAAGCTGTATACGTATGCGAACGCCCGGTGCCTACAAAGCCGAATGAAGGCAAGGATATTCATCTGGGTGAAATATCGTTGAATTAAAGCTGCTTGCATCAATAAGATCTTTAATCCGATACAATATGTATTTTGTTGTATTTGAATGTGTTGAATAAAAACTAAGGTGTGAATATGAAGAATTTGTACTGCGGTGGATTTATTTTTGGAATAAATGAAAACTAATAAAGAAACTATTGTAATCCCAGATCGATAATATATTCCGTCAAATAAATCCTATAATTATTAATGATAGTCTCGAGAACGAATATAGAATGAAGAAAATATGTGAGATATAAGTTTCTCGATTTTATATCCAGCGGTTCTATTTTCAAAGTCATAGTCATGTAGGATATAAAAAATTAAACCAGGATCTTGTGATTAGTGAAATTTTTAGCGACGAATTCGTCGATGTGCAGTCGATTTATTTAAATATCTGTGAATAATGATAAATATCCCACGTGTACTATACGTATAAATTTATATAAGTGGCAGATTGAGTTTATCCAGAATCGAGGAAAATAAAGATGTAAATTTCGCAAATCTTTCATAAACAGGACAATGACGAGATTATCTTAATCGTCAAGTGGTGCGAGCGAAGCTTCGATTCTTGTTAATACAAAAATAACTACGGAATTAAATCAAGGAAAGTGGTGGTTGTTTATAAATGATAAGCGATAAAACAAAATTTTACGAATATCAAGCAGAAAAAAATTCATTTAAATACATTGAGAGAGATGAGCTTTAAGCAAAAAAAAAGAAGAAAAAGGTTAAACGAGATTATCCCAGGCCTTTATTAACCTCGGCAAAGTTCTGTCGTTCATTAGTAACAAGAGAATCATCTTGGCGAATCAACATGGCTCCTGCGTTAGCTAATTTCACGCTGCCTGCGACAGTGCTAATCACTATAGTCACCCCGGGACTTGACCACTTCAATATTGCTAATCAAAGTGAGAGAAGTTTATCGTATTCATTTGAAAATAGAGACGTTTCTATCTTGAAGACAAATTTCGAGGCTTTAACGTGAAAATTGTTTGAATTCAGGTAGTAGTGTCACCGAATTGCCACAACGAAGCCAGCTTGCAACCCTTCCGGATGGTTACTTCGCGTATCCTGATATCGGAGTAGCTTACAAGGTCTACGATGTAGAACTAGATTGGACATCGGCGAGAAGGCAATGCATATCCGAGGGCGCTCAGTTGGCGGATATTGATACCAACCGGAAGCTCGAGTTGGTACTGACCCAAGCAAAATCGGCGGGGACATGGACAGGCATTCATAAGATGTACAGTGATACAAAATGGGTCAGCAGTAGCACTGGTAAGTCTCCCCTTGGTCAATCTTTTTCTAAACGGAGACATCCCAGGAAATGACATGTGATTCTTTTTGTGGCATTTCAGGATTGACCGTGACAACTTTACCTTGGGCAAGCAACGAACCTGATGGTGACTTTTACTGTGTTTGCGTAAACAGGGCAAGACGCGGCCTAGCAATTTATTACTGCAACTCCAGATATTCCTACGTATGCGAGCTTCCGATCCCTCAGAACTACAACGCACAAGCGATTGATGAAACGGCTAAAATAGTAGCCAATTAGTTAGTTCCGTATAGATATGATTTTCAATCTAACACAGATGAAATGAAATTTATTATTGTATTTTGATAATCCATTAAAAATCAAGATTTACAATTTCGACAAATTGTTGAAGAGCAGTGGTCTCATTTAAAAATCACCCTAAACAAGGAGACTGTCCGAAATCCTGATCGATGATATTCAGTCAAATAATTCAGACAGCTGTCTGATAAAAATAACTATAAAATCAGTGTCATATTATAAGCCATGATTGCTGATCCATCAGCAATCATCTAGAGTCATATATGGTTGTCTCGAAAAGTCCAGGCATCTATAATGCTACTATTTCCGTTAAGAATATCACCTGGGATCGATAGGCGAACCGGAACGGCATAAATAAAAATTAATATATATGCCTTGAATTCATTATTTGGGAATAAAGTTGTCCTTATCTGAAGTTAAAGATCAGCGCTCCAGGCGAGGAATTATGGGAGTGTGTATTATAATATAATAAACCAACGTAAGCACGATTAACAAAAAATGTCTGGTTTTGTAAGTTTATAAATAAATATTTAACCTAAGATACTAGAGTTGACCGAGGTTATCTATGCACAGGCTGATAACTCGAGAAGAACTTTGTTCGCTGTTAGTACGAAGCAATTGATCGTCGTGAACTGAAATGGTATCCATGATCGCGTCTCTGCCAGTGCAAATTCTGTGTCAATTAATTGCCTCGACTCCAAGCTTGAACGAGTCAAATTTAGGTAAGAAACAAATAGATAATTAGTTGCAAAACACATTTTTGCTGGTTTAAAACGAAATTGATATAAATCTAGGCGCAATTACACTGAATGAGATCCAACCGGTGGTACTGCCGCACGGCTACATCCCCTATCCTGAAATCGGTTTCGCTTACAAAATTCACGATAATATTATATCGTGGAAAATAGCCAGGAAAGAATGCATCCTTGAAGGAGCTCAGCTGGCGCTGATTGACTCGTACACAAAATTAGAGTACGTATTGAGCCAGAGAAAATCAAAGAACATGACTCACGTAGGAATCGTTAGAATGTACGATGACGAAGAATGGATCGGCGTTAGCACCGGTAAGTTTCGAAATACAGACGTGATCCTTGCGTCAATAAATCAATAATATGATATTACAATCGACCCTTTCTTTTTCTCAACGATACAGGACTTCCCGTGTATCCCATACCCTGGGCAGATGGAGAACCCGCTGGTGATACGGACTGTGTGATGATAAAACTCGATGAAATCGGACTAGGAAATTTCGGATGCCATTCGTACAGGGGAAATTATGTGTGCGAAATTCCAATCCCCCGAAATTATAACGTACAAGGAAATGTGGGGGTCGAGATACCCGTCAATTAGATCATCTGTCCTATATAAAAAACATTCTCACGTGTTCAGGTGCGATTAACGCATGCGATTCATTGATTATCTCAAATATCAATTAGGTATTTCCCCGACGTTTTAATTAAATAAATATAAAAATAAAAATAAAAATTGACGTGTGTGCATAGATTCGGTTTTATCTTTAATACCATGAAAATTTTCTTCACTCAAGCCCGAAATATTCTGTGTAAAAAATCCACACTTGTCTTTAGATATACTTTTAGATGTTCATTCGATAGGTGGGTAAAAAAAAAACGATCAACAATATCGGACTGCGATCAGAAATCATCGAGGGAATATAAAAGCATTTTCTCGTAATGATCGAGATTACATCGAAAACCGATCATGCATTTAGTTATGTGCTTTCGAGGACTAGATTATTTTCAGCATAATACTGTCGTCGATTCATCGGTAAGATGAAAGACCATGATTTTGTTGTTATGTGTTGAATTCAGTTAAGATAAGTGCAGGGAACACAGAAATAACGTGAAAATTATAAAGCAATTAAGAGATACGATAAAAATCAATTTCAAAGATTGAGATATGATGTGAGCAGTTGGATCCCATTCCTTATATATAACGTCAAAAAATCTTCATTCACCATTCGTACATTGAGAAAATCATAGTTCAAGTCAACATGGCTCCTGCGCTAGCTTATACTCTACCTGCGATGCAGCTTGTCTGCAATTTAGTCATGACTGGGGGTCCGGTCTGGAATGATACCAGTACAAGTTAGTAAACTTCACATCGATACCCACATTCTAATATCCGTATCCCACGAAATTTGAGAAATTGACTTTTTTTTTATGTAATGATGATAATGTTTCGTAGCTTCATGTTAAAATTTTGGCGATCAAATTGTAGATTCACTATTTTTAAATAAATATTCCAATCCGTAAAGAATCCTATTTTCTCAATGGTAATAATGAGACGTTTTCATCGTCTGCTGAATTTTTTTTTCAAATGTGGGAACGACGTATTAGAACCTGGGTATCGACATATCCGATGTGAAAACGGAGAGGTGTTCATTGTGGAGAAAAATCTAAGACCATAAAGTCAAATTTGTTCGAATTTAGATCCGACTGTCAATCAGACCACACCAGCGATTCCACCCACAGTTATTCCGGCAGATTACGTTGCGTATCCTAATATCGGTGTAGCTTACAAAGTTGTAAATGCGTCTGTAACGTGGAAAGTGGCCAGAGGAAAATGCCTTGCCGAAGGTGCTCGTTTGGCAGAAACTGATTCCTTTCTGAAGTTTGAGACTGTTATGAGCAGATTAGTAGCACCGAGAACATCTCTACACGTAGGAATTCGTAGTATGTACGGCAATACGGAATGGGTCAGAGATAGTGACGGTGAGTTTCGACATATGGTTAGTTTCACCCCAATTCATAACAGGTCGCAGTTTATTATATCGTGTTTTTCTTTCTGATCCAGGATCGAGTCTAGTCTTGAGCACTACACCCTGGGCAGTTAATTACCCTAACGGTACAAACACTTGCGTCGCGGGATCCTCGAAACCACGAGGTCTGATAAATTGGCCATGCACTGCCGCTACTAATTACGCATGCGAGATTCCAATTTCTAGCAAATCTATTAAACAGAAGAGTCTGGTGGCTGAAATATCGGCCAAATAGACCTGCCTGCATACAGGGAAAATTACGTGTGCGAAATTCCAATCCTCCAAAATTATAATGTACAAGGAAATGTGGGGGTCGAGATACCCGTCAATTAGATTATCTGTCCTGCATAAAAAACATTCTCACGTGTTCAGGTGCGATTAACGCATGCGATTCATTCATTATCTCAAGTATCAATTGGGTGCTTCCCCGACGTTTTAATCAAATAAAAATAAAAATAAAAATAAAAATTGATGTGTGTACATAGATTTGATTTTATCTTTAATACCGTGAAAATTTTCTTTACTTAGGCCCGAAGTATTCTGTGAAAAAAAAATCTAAAATTAATTAAAACCTACATTAGCAAGTCATTTTGGTTGTCTTAGATATACTTGTAGATGTTCATTCGATGGAGGGGTAAAAAAAAAAACGATCAACAATATCGGACCGCAATCAAAAATCATCGAGGGAATATAAAAGCATTTTCTCATATAACATGATCGAGATTATTTCGAAAACCGATCATGCATTTAGTCATGTGCTTTCCAAGACTAGATTACATCGATAAGATGAAAGACCATGATTTCGTTGTTGTGTGTTGAATTCAGTTAAGATAAGTGGGAAAACAGAAATAACGAGAACAATATAAAGCAATTGAGAGATAAGATAGAAATCAATGTCGAAGATTAAGATAGGATATAATAAGCAGGTGGATCCCATTCCTTATATATAGCGTCAGCAAAATCTTCATTCGCCATTAGTACATTAATAAAATCATAGTTCAAGTCAACATGGCTCCTGTGCTAGCTTATACTCTACCTGCGATGCAGCTTGTCTGCAATTTAGTCATGACTGGGGATCCGGTCTGGAATGATACTAGTACAAGTAAGTAAACTGCACATATTTAATGTAAAAACGGAGACGTGTTCATTGTGGAGAAAAATTCGAGGCTATAAAGTGAAATTTGTTCGAATTCAGGTCCGACTGTCAATCAGACAACACCAGAGATCCCACCCGCAGGCATTCCGGAAGGCTACGTTGCGTATCCTGATATCGGTGTAGCCTACAAAGTTGTCAATACGGCTGCAACGTGGAAAGTGGCCAGAGAAAAATGCCTTGCCGAAGGTGCTCGTTTGGCAGTAACTGATTCCTTCATAAAGTTCGAGGCTATGATGAGCAGAGTACCAGCAAGCAGGTCTGTATTCGTGGGAATTCGTAGTATGTACGATCACACGGAATGGGTCAGCGATACTGACGGTGAGTTTCAACACATGGTTAGTCTTATTCCGATTTATAACAGGTCGCGGTTTAATATATAATGTTTTTCTTTTCTGATCCAGGATCGACTCTGGTTCCGACCGCTATACCCTGGGCACCTGGTTACCCTAGCAGTACAAAAACCTGCGTCTTGGCATACTCGAACCCACGAGGTTTGCAGAATTACGCATGTTCTGGTTCTGCCACTACTTATTACGCATGCGAGATTCCAATTTCTAGCAAACCTATTAAACAGAAGAGTCTGGTGGCTGAAATATCGGCCAAATAGACCTGCCTGCATACAGGGGAAATTACGTGTGCGAAATTCCAATCCCCCAAAATTATAATGTACAAGGAAATGTGGGGGTCGAGATACCCGTCAATTAGATTATCTATCCTGCATAAAAAACATTCTGACGTGTTCAGGTGCGATTAACTCATTATCTCAAGTATCAATTACGTGCTTCCCCGACGTTTTAATCAAATAAAAATAAAAATAAAAATTGATGTGTGTACATAGATTTGATTTTATCTTTAATACCGTGAAAATTTTCTTTACTTAGGCCCGGAGTATTCTGTGAAAAAAAAATCTAAAATTAATTAAAACCTACATTAGCAAGTCATTTTGGTTGTCTTAGATATACTTGTAGATGTTCATTCAATGGAGGGGTAAAACAAAAAACGATCAACAATATCGGACCGCAATCAAAAATCATCGAGGGAATATAAAAGCATTTTCTCAAATAACATGATCGAGATTATTTCGAAAACCGATCATGCATTTAGTCATGTGCTTTCCAAGACTAGATTACATCGATAAGATGAAAGACCATGATTTTGTTGTTGGGTGTTGAATTCAGTTAAGATAAGTGGGAAAACAGAAATAACGAGAACAATATAAAGCAATTGAGAGATAAGATAGAAATCAATGTCGAAGATTAAGATAGGATATAATAAGCAGGTGGATCCCATTCCTTATATATAGCGTCAGCAAAATCTTCATTCGCCATTAGTACATCAATAAAATCATAGTTCAAGTCAACATGGCTCCTGTGCTAGCTTATACTCTACCTGCGATGCAGCTTGTCTGCAATTTAGTCATGACTGACGGTCCGGTCTGGAATGATACTAGTACAAGTAAGTAAACTGAAAATATTTAATGTAAAAACGGAGACGTGTTCATTGTGGAGAAAAATTCGAGGCTATAAAGTGAAATTTGTTCGAATTCAGGTCCGACTGTCAATCAGATAACACCAGAAATCCCACCCGCAGTCATTCCGGAAGGCTACTTTGCATATCCTGATATCGGTGTAGCCTACAAATTTGTCAATGCGTCTGTATCGTGGAAAGTGGCCAGAGAAAAATGCCTTGCCGAAGGTGCTCGTTTGGCAGTAACTGATTCCTTCCTAAAGTTCGAGGCTATGATGAGCAGAGTACCAGCAAGCAGGTCTGTATTCGTGGGAATTCGTAGTATGTACGATCACACGGAATGGGTCAGCGATACTGACGGTGAGTTTCAACACATGGTTAGTCTTATTCCGATTTATAACGGGTCGCGGTTTAATATATCATGTTTTTCTTTTCTGATCCAGGATCGACTCTGGTTCAGACCGCTATACCCTGGGCAGTTGGTTACCCTAACGGTACAAAAACCTGCGTCTTGGCATACTCGAAGCCACGAGGTTTGCAGAATTACGCATGTTCTGGTTCTGCCACTACTAATTACGTATGCGAGGTCCCGATTTCTAGCAAGTCTATTGGACAGAAGAGTCTGGTGGCTGAAATATCGGCCAAATAGCTCTGCCTGCGTCGAGAAGATTTTTTAATTTCGAATAGTATTTTCACTTGTCAAAAAATAGATCATGTACTTTTTTTTTTTTTGTATTTAGATGTATTAAATAAAAACTAAGGTGTGGATTTAAAGAATTTTTAACTGCAGTGGGTACCTTCTCGAAAAAAACAGTAAAACCGATGAAGAAACTTTCGGAATTTTAAATCGATAATATATTTCCTCAAATAAATCCTATAATTAGTTATTTAATCACTTCGAATAGGAATATAGAATGAATAAATTATTCAAGATACATAGTTAATTGATTTCTTCTTTTCTGACCAATATTTGACCGTCTTTGATAATTATTGCCAAAGCAGCTTGAGGATAGTATAGATAACGTATCTGAATCAAAAAACGTGTCAAAATTTTGTACAATATTTATTCTCGCAGTGATAAAGTTTCCGCACGATTATCAAACCGCGGGGTGAGCTCACGTCGTCGAAAATAAAAAAAAAAAACAACTTCTGAGTCGCAATAACAGAATGATAGAGTTTACATAGGTTATCGCTATTGGACTTTGAATAGCTCGTCAAGATTCTCATTAGCAGTTTATACTCCGAAAAGCATTTACTGTATTCCAGGATGCCCTCGCTGGTAGCTACTCTTCCGTTGCGACTTGTCTGTCAATTATTCATCGCCGGTTCACCTGGTGTCATCGAAAATGGTATCACAGGTGAGATTCCGTGATCAAAAAGAATTAAAAAAAAAAATTTAAGCAAAATTCTATCTCAAAATGTATTTCGACGATCTTTATAAGTGAAAATTATTTTCTTTTAGCTCCAGCTTTGAATTTATCGTTATCACCAGCACCGACCCAAACAGAAGTTCCTGTAACTCTACCGATCGGCTATATCGCGTATCCAGACATCGGTGCGGCTTATAAAATTTACAATGAACAAGTTTTATGGAAAGTTGCAAGAAGACGTTGTATTTCTGATAATGGTAACTTAGCGGTGATTGATTCCACAAAAAAGTTTGATTACTTATCAAGCCAGAGATTATCCAAGGGTGTAACTCACGTGGGTATTCATAGTTTGTTCGACGATAACGAATGGGTCAGCGTAAAAACCGGTAAGTTTCAAATTAGGGGAAGATTTTTACTTTCATTCAACTGACGAAGACTTTTTTTTTTTTTTTTCTCTTCCCCGCTTTTTGCGATTAGGATTACCCGTTACTACTATTCCCTGGGTACCTGGTGAACCTAATGGAAAGTCACGCTGCGCAATGGTTATGCACGAGAGAGGTGGCCTCGGAAATTTCGAATGCACAACTGCCCTAGGAGATTTCGTTTGCGAAATATCAATCCCTGATAATTATAGGGTTGAAAAGGAGCCGCTGGGTCAGATAATACCCAATTAAAAATCTAAATCAAAATCGATTCTATATATAGAAGAGAATGACGATTTTAATTAATCATTGATCAACGGTAATAGTAGAAAAATCGAACCTAAATACAACGAAATACCCTACAAGCTTTTTGTAATTCTTGATGAATAAAATATTAAAAATAAAAACAAATTTCAAACGTTACGTTCTTCCAAGAGAATAAAGCTGGAGTTGGCTAATTGATCAATTCTTGAAAAAAAAAAAAAACTCGTGTATATCTCTTAATAAGTAATTATCTCCATCAAACATACGATACAAATACATGAATCTACCAATCATAAGTGACATCGTCAGTAAGTGATATGAAGAGCAAAAACATATCAAAGTTCGTAGAGGGTATCTCATTCTAACTATATATATATAGTGCAAGTGGATTATAATTCGCAGTTAATACGTTGCAGACTTTCTAAAATGTACGTCAAGCTGTTTGGTTTCTTGCTAATCGTGTGTCAAATAGTATTAAATGGATCAGCTTTTGTTCAGACGAACTTTAATTCAGGTAATTAAGATAATCGTATAGAAGAAATATTGCTAGGAATTTTTTTTCACGCTTTATTAATCGTTGGTGAAAATAATTCTAATTTTATTTCAGAAAATGATATTGAAACTTTGACGATAACTCAACATGCCAATCTCCCCGAGGGATACGTTGCTTTTCCTGAAGATCACGCAGCTTATAAAGTTTATACGGAACTTGTAAAATGGAATGTGGCACGCGAAAGATGCATCTCGGATAGTGCTCGTTTGGCAATTACTGATTCTGTTGAAAAAATCGAGCATATAAATAGTGTGAAAAATTTTACGGCACCGAAATGGATACACGTCGGTATCCATCAATTACCTGGTTCTAGAAAATGGGTCAGAGTTGACGACAGTAAGTTTGAATAAAATCTAAAAACAATAAGAAACTAGCATGTTATTAATTATGAAACTTTATGTGAACAGATTTGCCAATAACTTCCGTGCCATGGGTGTCATGGGAATCAGATATGCCTGACAATACAGAAGATTGCGCGGGTATATCACTTCACGAAAATGGACTAGTGCATTACGGATGCGAATCATGGGAAGAATACTTCGTATGTGAAATTCCGATATAGTAAATAAACCTCTACAATGGTAGAAGATAGATGTTTTAAGAGAAAATTAGAATTTAATTCATAAATTATATATGATTAGAAATAAGCGAATATGTAAAGAATATAAAGAAAATAAATAAAAATAAACGCAATGAAATATTATAAACAATTAAACGAATATGGATATCATAGAAGTCAATAGACAGATCCGAGTCGTTATTCACGAACCTTGAAGAATAATTTAAAGTGATAAGATGATATTAAACATCGCTTCGTATCATCAGAAAATTATTTCTTCAGTATAAAGAACGAAGTTCATATAGGGTATCGCTTTTGAGCTTTGCGAACGATTAGTCGTGCGGGCATTCAAGTGCCTTTGATAGGATTGTCAACCAATATGTACACCCAGCTAATCGGCTTTATGCTATTAGTGAATATTATATCCTTTCCAGAGGAATTGAAATTTTGCTTTTGTCGATTGATGACGATAGCTGAAATTTTTATTACAGTCGTGAAGCTGAAACTTTAACGACAATTCCGGCTGCTAACATCCCTGAGGACTAAGTTATATTTTCTGATGACCATGCAGCGTATAAAAATCATAAGGATGAGGTGACCTGGAATTAGGCACGCGATCAATACCTTGAAGAAAATGCTTACTTAGGAGTCAATGATTCTGTACGTAGCTTGAAACGTTCTTAGGGACTTCAGTGGTTACATATATGTTGGCATTTATCAATCTAAAACTACTGCAGAATGAATGAATACCATGCGAAATATGTATAGAATAAGTAATAGATGTGAATTGTAAAAAAATAAAATAAAAAAATAACCAAACATGTCAAAAATGGTACGTAAATAAATAAATGAATATATTATAAGCACGATTCGAAGAGCCAGTAATGACAAAGGACTTTTAGCTTCTTCAAGTTCTTGCTATAAGAAAAATTTTCTTAATACAATTTTTGATGATGATAAGGAGGGAAATTTTGAATAGATATTTCGATTCATACTCATGGACTGACAGTGTAGTCTATAAAGCTCTGAGTTACAAAAGAATGGAGTTGTACAAACTTTTAATTAACGTTACGAACAATCTACAGTGAAATTTCAATCCGAAAACATTTCGAAATTATTGATTGCAATGATGGAAGGTCTCCTTGTTACTGACATTTAATTAACGTCTTCAGGATGATATCATATATCTTTCGTATTGGTAATTAGGCCACGATAATTTGCTTAAATTACACATTGTGAAACGAATATTAAAATACAGACTTCAATATGATATGCAGAATATGTGATACGCACATATTGCACATTTTTTTTTTTTTTTACCATCACGTTTCGGGCTCATTTTGGTAGGCTACGATATTTGAAGAGTTTGAAACTTTTGATAAAGCTATTCAACGTTCCCCATCGAATCTATGCACGACAACGATATCGACGATGATACTTTATCCAATGATTCAGGATTAAGGAAAATTACAAAAAAGAAATTATCCGAGCTCTCGAATGGCAACTTTTATATTTTTTGTTGGGTGGATTTACTGCGATAATCGACGAGGGCTGGAATAATCATTGCATGAAAAAAGTATTGAGATTGAAGAACAAGTGATACTCAATAAATGAATTTATATTCGAAATAAAAAAAAAATGGAAATGATTATGTTGAGAATTTTGATCAGAACGGAGAAATATATGTAGATAATATCGACGGCTCCGCGGAATAACCATATATCTCAGAATTCGCTCGAAAAACCGTATATCTCAGAATTCGCTCGAAGACCTATATATTTTAAGGTTGAAAATTTGTCACCGCAATTTAAGATGGTATCACTACCGTCGAACAAAATTTCAAACTCGACATTCATATAGAATATAATTGTATCTATCAAACTTTACAGCATCGGAATAACGATGCCCCTAATAATACCAGCTTATCTCAGCTTTCTTGCTAAAAGAAGCATATTTTGTACGCTAGCAATCAATAAATAAGATAAGCTAGTTTAATTAGAGCCGTCGATACGTGATATCACAAATATGAATATACCAAAGTTCGCAAAGGGCATCTGTCTGTAAGGATTTAAATAGCAAGGCCAGTCTCTCGATTTCAGTCAGATCTTCAAGTGCTTTCATAGACTTCCAAGATGTACGCCAAGCTGCTCGGTCTCTTGTTATTTGCGTTTCAAATAATTTTGAACAAATCTCATGTCATTTACGACACCCCGGGAGAAAGTAAGTAAAGGAACTGGATTCATCTAAATGTAAATTATTAATTGCCATATACTACTGCCATTCTAATTCAAATTCAATTCCAGTAACAAATTTTGCACCGAGACTGACTTCTGCATCTTCTACTCTCCCCGAGGGCTACGTGAGGTTTCCTGACCTTCATTCGGCGTACAAAATTCACACGACAGCTGTTACGTGGGTGGCAGCGCGTGACCAGTGCATCGCGGAAGGTGCTCACTTGGCTATCACTGATACTGTCGAGAAAATCGAGCGTATATATTCCATGCGATCTAGAGTCGACGATTGGATTAGCGTTGGCATTCACAAATCGGACTATACTGATGATTGGGTCAGACTTGACAACGGTAAGTTTTATGGCGTTTTTTTTCCATGGGTCCACTCGATGTGCACTGAGTGCGGTTTTCCTAGTTTCCAAACAATAGGAATACAGGGAATCTAGAGAAAACCGTACTCAGTACGCACTAGTTCACCCACGGAAAAACGCCATTATTCTAATCCAAGACTTTTATGAAGATTTACAACGAGAACCTATACTATACATAGATATGTATGATCATGTGATTATTCCTGAATTTTTTTACCAGGTCTCCCTCTTGCATCCATACCATGGACGGAAAATAATCCTGACGATGCTGGTGACTGCACTGCTATATCATTCGACGGACGTTCAATAGTAAATTGCTGCTGCGACTGTTTGCGAAATTGGTACGTCTGTGAAATTTCAATATAAGAAGATTGAAAACGAAAATAACATGTATACTATACAGAAATCGCATTGGAAATTGTCATTTCGATGTAGAAATTAGAAATATTGAATATTCGTAAGTTATAATTACGTGTAAGAAATGAATGTGTATTCAGATTGGAGAAATGATCATATCAAGTGGTGAAATGTGAATATCAGTACACGAATATGTAATAAATATATAATAAATAAAATGAAATTTCAACTCCAAATGTTAGAAGAGTCAAAGTTATTTAAAAAAGCTGTGTGCTAGTTGTGCTAATGTTTCCAAAATTTTGGGCTCATATCACATGCTTCATCACAATGCTGATATTTTTAATCCTTAATTTTCCAATTTTTGATAATGTGATACGCACACGCCAAAAATTTCGTTATCATCATGTTCTGGCCTAATTCCGATGGACTTTAATATTTGAAGAGTTATTCGCGGTTGAAGGAATATGAAAAACAATAATGCTTTCGAACGTTACCTCATGCACGACAATGATATCGACGATGATACTTTATCCGGCGATTTAGGATTAAGGAAAATTACAAAAAAGAAATTATCCGAGCTCTCTAATGGCAACTTTCATATTTTTTGTTGGTTGATTTACTGCGACAATCGACGAGGGCTGGAATAATCATTGCATGAAAAAAGTATGAAGATCGAAGAACGAGTGATACTCAGGAAATGAATTTATATTCGAAAAAAAAAATGGAAATGATTATGTTGATTATTTTTCCGACCCAAATATCGACCAATAGAATTGCACCATTCGACGTCACGTGGTACAACCTACATGGTATTATACTGATAATTTTTTGATTATTTTCTCTGGTAGTTGCTATATATAAAAAACAAAACATAATCCAGTCAAATTAACCACACGTCAAACTGACAGGTTGAATTATAATTCTGTGACTTCCGAATTTTTAATTTTTAACTGTGGATTTTGTCTCATGGTGCAATTCTATCGGCCGAAATTTGGATGAAAAAATAATCCCCCGAATACCACTCGAGCTTCAAAATTAATCGGGTATTTCCCTCAAGGTTCCCTGCAATCAAACGAAGTCGTCAAGTTTTTCAGAAAAATCACTCGCGCTTCGCGCTCGTGATTTTTTAACCTGAACAACTTGACTCCTTCATTTGTTTGCAACGAACCTATCGGGAAATACCCGATAATTTTGAAGCTCTTGTGGTATTATAAGTGATTATTTTTCCGACCCAAATATCGACCAATAGAATTGCACCATTCGACGTCACGTGGTACAACCTACATGGTATTATACTGATAATTTTTTGATTATTTTCTCTGGTAGTTGCTATATATAAAAAACAAAACATAATCCAGTCAAATTAACCACACGTCAAACTGACAGGTTGAATTATAATTCTGTGACTTCCGAATTTTTAATTTTTAACTGTGGATTTTGTCTCATGGTGCAATTCTATCGGCCGAAATTTGGATGAAAAAATAATCCCCCGAATACCACTCGAGCTTCAAAATTAATCGGGTATTTCCCTCAAGGTTCCCTGCAATCAAACGAAGTCGTCAAGTTTTTCAGAAAAATCACTCGCGCTTCGCGCTCGTGATTTTTTAACCTGAACAACTTGACTCCTTCATTTGTTTGCAACGAACCTATCGGGAAATACCCGATAATTTTGAAGCTCTTGTGGTATTATAAGTGAAAATTTTGATCAGAACGAAGAAATGTATGTAGATAATATGGTGTATGAATAAATAAATCAAACAAAAATCCAGAACCAATATCAATAAATAGACGAACACGATAGGTAAGAAGTAACGGTTATCCCAAAGGCTTTTCGATAGAATCTTGAAAACGGCTTTTATTTGACATTCATTTAGAATATAATTGGATCTATCAAACTTTACAGCATCGGAATAACGATGCCCCTAATGATACCAGCTTATCTCAGCTTTTGTGCTAAAAGAAGCATATTTTGTGCGCTCGCAATACATAGATAAGATAAACTACTTTAATTAGAGCCGTCGATAAGTGATATAAGAAGTATGAATATACCAAAGTTCGCAAAGGCTATCTGTCTATGAGGATTCAAATAGCATGGACAGTCTCTCGATTTCAGTCAGATCTTCAAGTGCTTTCATAGACTTCCAAGATGTACGCCAAGCTGCTCGGTCTCTTGTTATTTGCGTGTCAAATAATTTTGAACAAATCTCATGTCATTCCCGAAACCCCGGACGAAGGTAAGTAAAGGAACTGGATTCATCTAAATGTAAATTATCAATTGCCATATACCTCTGCCATTCTAATTCAAATTCAATTCCAGTAACAAATGCTGCACCGACACTGACTCCTGCATCTTCTACTCTCCCCGAAGGCTACGTGAGCTTTCCTGACCTTCATTCGGCGTACAAAATTAACACGACAGCTGTTGGGTGGGTGGCAGCGCGTGACCAGTGCATCGCGGAAGGTGCTCACTTGGCTATCACTGATACTGTTGAAAAAATCCAGCGTATATATTCCATGCGATCTAGTAGGGTCGGCGATTGGATTAGCGTTGGCATTCACAAATCGAAGAATACTGATGATTGGGTCAGAGTTGACAACGGTAAGTTTTATCGCGTTTCTTCGGTGGGTGCACTCGATATGTACTGAGTGCGGTTTTCCTAGTTTCCAAACAATAGAAATACAGGGAATCTAGAGAAAACCGTACTCAGGGCGCACTAGTTCACCCACGGAAAAACGCCATTATTCTAATCCAAGATTTTTATGAAGATTTACAACGAGAACCTATAGGTACTATAAACATAGATATGTATGATCATGTCATTAATCCTGAATTTTTTTATCCAGGTCTCCCTCTTGCATCCATACCATGGACGGAAGATAATCCTGACGATGATGGTGACTGCACCGCTATAGACTTCGACGGACTTTCACTATTAAATTTCTCCTGCGAGGTTTACCGAAATTGGTACGTCTGTGAAATTTCAATATAAGAAGATTGGACACGAAAATAACATGTATACTTTATAGAAATCGCATTGAAAATTGTCAATTTCGATGTCGAAATTATAAATATTGAATATTCATAAGTTATAATTACGTTGAAGAAATGAATGTGTATTTAGGTTGGCGAAATGATCATATCAAGTGGTGAAATGTGGATATCAGTACACGAATATGTAATGAATATATAATAAATAAAATGAAATCGCAACTCCAAATGTTAGAAGGGTCAAAGTTGTTTAAAAAAGCTGTGTGCTAGTTGTGCTAATGAGTCCGAAATTTTGGGCTCATATCGCACGTGTCAAATGCTTCATCACAATGCTGATATTTTTAATCCTTAATTTTCCAATTTTTGATAATGTGATACGCACACACCAAAAATTTCGTTATCATCATGTTCTGGCCTAATTCCGATGGACTTTAATATTTGAAGAGTTATTCGCGGTCGAAGAAATATGAAAAACAAGAATGCTCTCGAACGTTACCTCATGCACGACAATGATGTCGACGATGATACTTTATCCGGCGATTTATGATTGAAGAAATTTACTATAAAAAAAAAAACTATATCAGCTCTCCAATGGCTGAACTCGCAATGACGTGAAGCTAGTATGAAATAATAAAATCCTTATACGTCGGATAATCAAAATCATACGAGCGATTAGATGAGAGAAAGCCACCGTGACCTTTGCCTTAGGCAGTTTAATATCGAAAACTGGTAGCTGTAACATATTTCATTTAAGATGACATAGATCCATAAATAAATTTGCATCATCAGAATATGATATCAGAATGATAAGCGAGCAAAAGTTCACGGAGGGGTTTAAATAGAGCGAGTAAATTCGCAATTACATTCAGTGGCCCACGGGTATTCGTAGCAGTCGAAAATGCACGCCAAACTACTCGGTTTCTTGCTGTTTGCTTGTCAAATAATTCTTAACGAATCCGTCGATATTCACCCGATTACGATTACGCGTAACAGTAAGTAACAAAAGAAAAAAAAAAAAACTGGACTTCTTTGATCCATGATATGAAAATTCTGTCATTCTATTCCAAATTTATAGTTACAGTAATACATGTTAGCCCGACACCTCCTCCAATAATCGATGCCAATGGCTATACAAGATTTCCTAACGTCAACGCAGCTTACAAAATTTACGAAGTAGAGAAGACGTGGTACGAGGCACGCGAACTGTGCATTTCGGAAGATGCTCGTTTGGCATTTACTGATTCAATACAAAAAATCAGGCATGTACGAAGCTTGAAAGATGTTTCGGGACTTAATTGGCTGCATGTTGGAATCCATCACTTGAATGATACCAATCAATGGGCCCAAGCTGACAACGGTAAGTTTAAACCTAATCCAAGATATTCGTAAACCTGTAGGACGTCACATGGTCTAATGATTTACCTGATCCTGAAAATTTGATTCCAACTAGACCATCCTTTATCATGGTTACCGTGGGCAAAGGATAATCCTCTGGACACCGGAGACTGTGTTGGTATATCACCTGCCGACTACGAACTGGGGAATTACGAATGTGAAACGAAAAAACATTATGTCTGCGAAATTACAATATAAATGGACTGAAGAAAAAGGGAGCCGAATTTCCGCATAGGAAACAATCAGATCAAATTCAATTACCTAATGTGTGTACCCAATTATTGTCTGTTAATGTAAAATAAATGAATACAATAAGATTCGAAAACGGATTATTTATTACACTGACGTAGTACGAAGGATCGCGAAATTCTAATATTAACATCAATTTTTAAAGAAATAAAACGAGAACTCGTTTTGCAAGATTGAAGAAAAAAATCTGATGAATATTTAGCGCGTATTCAAATCCAATCATTTCTATTGCATCAAGTGATATGAGAAGTAATTAATAATATGCTAAAGTTCGCCAAGTTTATCTCTTTGCTGTGTGGCTGCATGTTGAATTTGTTATTCAGCCAGTGCTAACGAATATATCGTAGTTGACAACGAGTAGTATTAAAGCAATCAAAGATCTCATTTGAAATATTGAGATTCGAGCCCAAAATGATATTAGTAAAAACATGAGTAAGATAAGCTTTGGTTTAGTTAGGGCAGTCGATAAGGTGATATCAGAAGTATGAATATACTAAAGTTCGCGAAGGTTATCTGTCTGTAAGAATTTAAATAGGATGGACAGTCTCACGGCTTCAGTCAGATTTTCAAGTGCCTTCATAGAATTCCAAGATTTGAAAAAGCTCGTGCGATATTACCAGTATTTTCCCGCAAAGTCCTCCTTTGCGCACCGTCTACAGGTACCCAAAGCAGACTTTTGCGCACCGGTGCTCAAATGAGAAGAATTTTGATCTAATTTTTACGTCACTGTACTAATGATCTTATACGGGGAACTACGAGCAGGGCAAAAGACCTTCAGAATCTTGAGAACGACTTTCATTAGATATTTATATGATACATGGGTTAGATCTATGAAACTTTGCAGCATTAGCATAACGACGCTTCTAATGATACAAGCTTATCTCAGCTTTTTTGTTATAAGGAACGTATATTGTATACTCGCAAAGCATAAATAAGATAAGCTAGTTCAATTAGGGCCGTAGATAAGTGATATCAGGAGTATGAATATACCGAAGTTCATAAGGGCTATTTGTCTATGAGGATTTAAATAGCATGGACAGTCTTTCGGTTTCAGTCAGATCTTCAAGTGCTTTCATAGACTTCCAAGATGTACGCCAAGCTGCTCGGTCTCTTGCTATTTGCGTGTCAAATAATTTTGAACGGATCTCATGTCATTCGCGACACCCCGGGGGAAAGTAAGTAAAGGAACTGGATTCATCTAAATGTAAATTATTAATTGCCATATACTACTGCCATTCTAATTCAAATTTAATTCCAGTAACAAATGCTGAACCGACACTGACTTCTGCATCTTCTACTCTCCCCGAGGGCTACGTGAGGTTTCCTGACCTTCATTCGGCGTACAAAATTTACAAGACAGCTGTTACGTGGGTGGAAGCGCGTGACCAGTGCATCGCGGAAGGTGCCCACTTGGCCATCACTGATACTTTCGAGAAAATCAAACGTATATATGCCATGCAATCTACGGTCGACGATTGGATCAGCGTTGGCATTCATAGAAAGGATGCTTCTCATAATTGGGTCAGAGTTGACAACGGTAAGTTTCAATCTGATCGAAGATCTTCATGAAGATTTACAACGAGAACCTATTTATTATATATATATATATATATGTATCATGATGAAGTTAATCCTGAATTTTTTACTCAGACTTCCCTCCTGCATTCATACCATGGAAGATACATAATCCTGACGATGCTGGTGACTGCACTGGTATATCATTCGACGGAGATTCACTAGTGAATTTTGGCTGCAACGGTGTGCGAAATTGGTACGTCTGCGAAATTGCAATATAAAAAGATTGGACACGAAAATAACGGATATAATATGAAGAAATGAATTTTTAAATTGTAAAATTCGATGTATAAATGATAAATATTTGATATGCATGAGTAATAATACGTGTAAGCAATGAATTTATATTCCAATTGAGGAAATAATCTCATCACGTAGAAAAATATGAGTAAAAAGATAAACCAACATTTAATTGATGATTTATGAACGAAAATAAATTCCAATACCAATTGATAAGAGGGTCAGAGTCGTTTGAAAAAGCTGTTTCAATATTCCCAGAATTTTGTCCTTATTCGCACATCTATGTGAATCCTTCGTTTCGCGAATATTTTCAATTCCATATTCTTCTTGATGATTTTTTAACAATAAAGGAAAACTCAGAACGTTGAGAATAAATCTTGTACCTAACTGAACTTATGATGCGGTTGGATCCAGAAATATTCGCGAATCTTTCATGATCGAATAAAAGTTTCAAATAATTCATTATCGATTAGTTCCGGTTATAATTAAAATTGTAATTGTAATTGGATACCATATAGATACCCTACTCGAGGGTAGGTTACACATTGCGAAATGAGCATTCAGATACAGAATTCAATGTGCAATACGCTCACACGACATCCAGCGATTCAGGATTAAAGAAATTTAAGCTAGTATAAAATAATAGAATCTCCATAAAACGAATAATCAAAATCATACGAATGATTAGATGAGAGACAGCCACCGTGGCCTTTGCCTTAGGCAGTTTAATATCGAAAACACGTTTCAACAGATGTAACATTTTATCATGTAAGATGACATGAATTCATAGATAACTTTGCATCATTAGAAAATGATATGAAAAAGATAAATGAGCAAAAGTTCACAGAGGGTATCCCAATCGGGGATTAAATAGCGCGAGTAAATTCTCAATCGCATTCAGTGACCCAAGGGTATTCCTCGAAGTCGAAAATGTACGCCAAGCTATTCTGTTTCTTGCTGTTTGCGTGTCAAACAATTCTTAATGAATCCTACAAGATTCTCCCCGTTACGGATTACAGTAAGTAAAGAAACTGGACTTCTTTAATCCACTGTATAAAAATACTGTCATTATATTTAAAATTTATAGTTTCAGTAATAAGCGTTACCCCGACACCTGCTCCAATAATTGATGCCAATGGCTATACAAGATTTCCTAACGTCAACGCAGCTTACAAAATTTACGAAGTAGAGAAGACGTGGTACGAGGCACGCGAACTGTGCATTTCGGAAGGTGCTCATTTGGCAGTTACTGATTCAATACAAAAAATCAGGCATGTACGAAGCTTGATAGATGTTTCGGAAAATTATTGGCTGCATGTTGGAATCCATCACTTGAATGCTACTAATCAATGGGCCCGAGCTGACAACGGTGAGTTTAAACCTAATCCAAGATATTTCTAAACGTGTAGGAAGTCAGCTAATCTAACGATTTCCTTTATCCTAAAATTCTGATTACAACTAGATCTTCCTCTATCATCCCTACCATGGGCAGAGGATAATCCTGAGGGCGTAGGAGACTGTGTTGGTATATCACCTACCGATGACGAACTGGGAGATTACGATTGCGAAGCAGAAACATATTATGTATGTGAAACTACAATATAAAAGGACTAAAGAAGAAAAAGGGAGCTAATTTTTCGCGTATGAAACGATGAGATCAAATTTGATTACTTAATTTCTATACCTACCTAATTGTATGTTGATGAAAAATAAATGAATACAATAAAAATTCTGAAAACGGATTATTAAATACACTGACGTAGTTCGAAGGATTGCAAAATTCCAAAGCTTGATTTTCATAATCATTGTGTCGAATAATTGCCAATCAGAATTTATCCAATATTGCAAGGCGCTTTTCATCTTCGAAATTTGGTCAAAACCATATTGACATCAATTTTCAGAGAAATAAAACGAGAGCTTTCGGCAGGATTGAATAAAATTCTGATAGATACATCGCATCAAATGATATGACAAGTAATTAGGAATATAGCAAAGTTCGCCAATCAAACAAAAATTCAAAACCAATATCAGTAAATAAATGAATACAATAGATAAAAAATAAAATTTACCGCAAAAGTTTTTCGATATGGTGAAGACAAGACCTATAATAATTCGCGATGATAATATATATATAAATATTGTTTTCGAAACCTGTTTTTCATTTCAATACCAAATACGATATACGTATATATCTGAGAACTGAAGGATGGCAAAAAACTCAGCGATGTGAGATAGTCGCTAATTACGCACAGCCATAATCAGTAGTGCGCAATACTTTTTATATCTAAATTATCTAGTCAAAATACAGAAGTTAAAATATCTCAAAACAAGAAAGAATGGGAAGAATTTTTATCGAATTTCTATGTCACTGCACTACTGGACTTATGGGGCAGGACAAAGACTTTACGCTATTTGGGATAGATAATAGAAACTAAAAAAATGCCCGCAGAAAATATCAGATATTTAAAAAATGACTTTCATTTCACATCAATGTAATACATCCGTATACATGAAATTTACATCATCATCATTATCATAACGACGCCTCTATAACGAAACGAAACGCACAAATAAGATAAGCTAGTTTAATTAGAGACGTCGTCGACAAGCGATATCAGAAACATAAATGTAGCAAAGTTCGCGAAGGGTATCTGTCTAGGAGAATTTAAATAGCGTAGACCATTCCTCATTTCAGTCAAATCTCCAAGTGCTTTCATAGACTCTCAAAATGTACGCGAAGCTGTTCGGTCTCTTGCTATTTGTGTGTCAAATAATTTTCAACGAATCCCATGTTATTCGCGAAACGACAGAAGACAGTAAGTGAATTAAGTGAATTCATACAGATATAGTAGTATACAATATAAAATTACTGCCATTCTGATAGAAATTTAATTCCAGCTATAAATGTTACCTCGACACTGACTCCTGCATCATCTACTCTCCCCAATGGCTATGTGAGATTTCCTGACCTCCATGTAGCTTACAAAGTTCACAAGAAATCTATTACATGGCCACGAGCCCGTGATCGATGCATCAGGGAGGGTGCTCACCTGGCTATCGCTGATACCGTCGAAAAAATCGCACGTATATATGCAATTCCATCTGAGGTCAAGAATTGGATTAGCGTTGGTATTCGTAGATCGAGAGATTCTCGCGAATGGATTAGAATCGACAATAGTAAGTTTGAACCGAATCTATAAGATCATTTTAAAGATAGATATATGAATATATCCACTTAATGATGAATTTTTTAACCAGATCTTATCCTTACATCTCTACCATGGCGGGAAACTCATCCTGATGACGCGGAAAACTGCGCGGCTATATCATTTTCCGGTAATTCATTAGTCAGTACTGATTGCAGGACGGCTCCTAACTGGTATGTCTGTGAAATTCCGATATGAGCGGACGGAATGATCAAATAATTGATGATAATTGAGAAGTGAAATTTGAAATACTAACATTTAATGTAGAAATGATAAATATTAAATATTAACATGTAATTCGTGCGAAAAATGAATCTATAAACACTCATGTAATAAATGAATAAATAAATGAAATGAAATTTTGTCACTAATTAATAGAAGAGTCAAAATCATTTAAAAAACCGGTGATAATATTTCCAGTCAATGCACGATAACACCGATATTTTTAATTCTATTTTGGTTTCCTTGATAGCCGTGTGAATCCTTCTTCCTTCTTCCTTATTAGGTATAAGAAATTCAATACACATGTGCATCACATATCTTATTATTAGCGCATTCAGCCTTATTTTGGTCGACTTTGATTCATTTGGCGAAACGAGAGAGACTTATATTTGTCTAAAAATAAATGAAACAAAAATCCAAAACCAAAATTAGTTAATGAATGCGAACACAAGAGGTAAGAAGTAAAAGTTATCGGAAAAGTTTTTCGAAATGTTGAAGACAAGACCTAATACAACGATTCATGATGATAATACCGGTACTAAAAAATTGTTTTCAAACCCGTTTTTCATTCTAATTTTAAATTTGAACTAGATATATCAGAGAACTGAGGTGAGATAGTAGCTATAATTACGCAATGCTACAATTATTAGCAGTGTGCAAAACTCCTCATATATCTAACTTGTCTAGTCGAAATACGGAAGTTGAAATACTTATCTTGAAGCAAGAAAGAATGAGAATAATTTTGATCTAATTTCTATGTCACTGCATGACTGCAGATCTTATAAGGGAACTATAGGCATGACAGATACTTTGCGCCATTCAGAAGTGATAACAGAAATTAAGAAATGCGTGGAAAAAGTATCAGATATTTCACTACTTATAAAATATTGAAAACGACGTTCATTTGACATAAAAATAATAGATTCATAGATGAAACTTCACATCATTATCATCATCATAACGACGCAATGCCCCTAATGAACCCATCTTATCTCAGAATTCTTGTTAGAGGCAGCATTTGTTGTGCATTTCAAACTCACAAATAAGATAAGTTAGTTTAATTAAGGCGGTCAATAAGTGATATCAGAAACATCTATAAACCAAAGTTCGTAAAGGGTGTCTGTCCATAATGATTTAAATAGCATAGACAGTCTTCCCATTGCATTCAGATCTTCAAGTGCTTTGATAGACTCTCAAGATGTACTGCAAGCTACTCGGTTTCTTGTTATTTGCGTGTCAAATAATTTTAAACAGATCCCAACTTATTGACGAAACCATGGGGCTCAGTGAGTGAAGGAACTGGATATATAATAAATGTGCAATATAAAACTACTGGCGTTATGATTAAAATTTAATTCCAGTGATAAATCTTACTGCGACACGGTTTCCTGCGTCTTCTAATCTCCCGGAGGGATATGTAAGATTTTCTCACCTCCATGCAGCCTACAAAATTTACACAGGAGATGTTAACTGGTTGCAAGCTCATGACTTGTGCATTGCAGATAATGCTCACTTAGCGATAACTGATAGTGTTGAAAAAATCCACCTGATACGTCGCATGCATCCTGATATCGGAGAGTGGATTAGCGTTGGTATTCATAAATTGGAAACTACTGATCAATGGGTCAGAGTTGACAATGGTAAGTTTTTTAACACAATCCAAGATGAGTAAATGTATGTAACTATTATAGTATATGGATCCTTTATCAACCATCCCAGTCAACGAAGAACCTTACATAATATGACGATGAATCTAATCTTAAATTTTCCAACTAGACCTCCCAATCGAAAATATACCATGGTTGGCACATAATCCTGATAATGCCGGGGACTGCACAGGTATCTCACTTCTTGGAGACGCGTTAATAAATTACGCATGCGATTACGGAAACCTTTGGTATGTCTGCGAAATTACGATATAACAGGACTGAACGAGGGGAAAAGAAGAAAGAAAAAAAACGGATATTCTATAAAACTGAAATTTTAAGTTATAATATTGAATGCTAAAGATAATCAAATGAGAAAATATGAATAGAAATGTAATGGATTAATAAATAAACGAAATGAAATTTCGCCACTAATTAATAGAAGAGTAAAAGTCATTTCAAAAAGCTGTAATAATATTTATAATCAATGCTTTGATTAACTCAATATTTTCAAATCTCTTTTAGTTTTCTTTCATGATGATATACCAAAGTTCACGGAGGGTATTTGTCTCACAGATTTTCTATGTCACTATCTTGAGGTCTAAGATCTAGAGATTTACAATTTACAACAGGAATGGACTCAAAAACATTTTAGTATAGTCTAATTATTGATAAAACATGATGAAATGATATATCTTAGATCTTTGAATATTGGATGACGGGTGATCTCATTCAATCGTAAGATATTACTCTTCATATAAATTTCGCATCACAATATTTTCACAGCCTCCTTATACTCAGATTATTGCTATCTCGAGGACAAAGGTGACTGACAATAAACCATAATCTAAATACTTGAGAATAAGCATTGTCCCAGAGACTCAGTTTATAACCAGTATGAGTTAATGAATCATCGTTTATTGTATCAGTAAGGAACAGAGAAACATTATGTCTGTGAACGCTACCATGCCGTTGCAAATTCTGTGTCAATTACTAATAGCGGGAAATGTTACTATAACCGAGAGCGTTACTTCGGGTAAGAACAATTATGGAGTAATCTTATACACGGCTAACTATAATAAGCCTTAATTATAGATGGAGGTGAAACGCTTAGGCAAACTCCTCCGCCTCTTGCAGTTTTCCCAGAGAACAACTATGATTTGTTCCCTGCAGCCCGACTCTTTAGATCGAGTTACAAAATCCACAATGAGTCTCGATCGTGGAATGAAGCACGTAAGATATGCATCTCAGAGGGTTCGCGTTTAGCTATAATAGATTCTTGGGAAAAGTACGAAATCGTTAAGGGAATGAATACTGGAAACTCATCACTCTTCATAGGCATTCATAATATGTTCAATAGTGGGGAATGGATCAGAGCTGATAATGGTAAATCACGAAGTTATCCAACTCATGAATTATAGAAAGATTTACATGCTAATTGAATATTTGGATTGTTAAACAGGGTTTCCTGTAACGTCTGTGCCATGGCAACCTGGTAATCCTAATAATAAGGGAAACTGCCTGGCGCTTTTCCACCCAGGTACAGGAGTAGGAGATACAAATTGCAACTGGCCTTATTCGTTCGTATGTGAAACCCCAATGGATGTGAACTAATAAAAGCCTGGCTGAAACTTGGATCTAAATTTTTATCAGAAGACTTCACTATGGAATATTTCAAGCGAATAGTCATAGCTATTACCTGTCTGATCTACGATCGTCGAAAATATATAAAAGCGTAATATATTTTATTTGTAAAACGTTGAAACCCTACCTTTACGCTGATACGGTGAAACTGGTGCAGCTACTGACGATACTTCCAACTCCTGCAATGGTTCTCCACGATTTTTCACAAACTGCCAATCTTCTCTTAGTTTTTTCAATTTTTCCTGAAACAATATAGAACAAAAAAATACATTTTTTTCAATATTCAATTCGCAGCTAAAGAAGTAATTTTGTCAAAATGAAAACTCACTTGAAGTTCAACAGATATTGGTTGCTTAGCAGACTCGCATTCCTTCTCCAAATTTGTATAGTTTTCAATAACGTCTTTAACTTCCATTTCACGATCTACAACTGTGACCTGTAAGTGGAGAAAAATAATACTATAGTTCGATAACACGGAAAGAATATTTCTTCAAATTACGATAATTAAAAATAAGCATTGTTCTATTATACCATTATGTTGTCGATAACTCTGACTCTCTCCTGCTGTGGAAGTTCTCTAGATATGTTGAGTCTGGTTCGTGTTTCCATTACCCAAGCCATAACTGCGTCCAAACTGTTCATATACTTTTTCAAAGAAGTTAATTTGTTCTCAACGTAGTCACGATGAGCAGAAAGATTCGCGCTTGTCTAAAACACAACGAGTTTATATGATTAATTCATCTCTTTGAGTAACGATAGAAGGAATCTAGAATCTTTGAAGCAATTCAGAGTTTTTCAATAAACATACCTTATCCACTTCAAAAATGGTACTTCTGTAAACATCCTCGTTCCGTGGATTATTTTGCTGAAATAAAAGAGCCTCGATTCCTCTCCTCCGTGAGACGAGCTCCTCCGCTTTTGCCTGAAGCAAGAAAAGAGGAGTTTTGGAATTATTAGGTTTCTACATATTGTGATTTGTTCCAATTCAATCAGAAATTGATAAACGTAGCAGAAACATGAAAATGAAAACAAGCTTGAGACCTACGAAGCAAAAATAACTCTCCGCATGAATTAGAACATTTTTTTTCTAATCGTTAGTTATATTCTCTGATCAATTATAAAATTGTTAGGATCAGGCTCAGCTACCTGAAGTGCTGATTATTTTTCCCATCCAAATTTCAGCCAATAGATTTGCGCCATTCGACGTTATTTTGCATAGCCTAGATGATATTTAACTGATAATTTTGATAATTGCACTGGTAATTTCACTTGTGCTTTCACCACGCTAATTTTTCATGTTGATATATATAAAAAACAAAAGATTCTCGAATCCAGTTAAGCCGCCATCGAATCTGACGGATTAAATTATAACTATAACTCTGTCACTTTCAAATTTTGATTCTTAACTGTGAATTTTTTCTCATGGTGGAATTCTATCGGCCGAAATTTGGATAGAAAAATAATCCGCCGAATACCATTCGAACTTTAAAATTCATCGGGTATTTACCTCAAGGTTCGTTGCAAACAAACGAAGTAGTTAAGTTTTTCGCGCTTCGCGCTCGTGATTTTGTAACCTGAAAAACTTGACTCCTTCATTTGTTTGCAACGAACCTATCAGAAAATACCCGATAATTTTGAAGCTGTTGTGGTATTAGATGTGATAATTTACTGGCAAAATAATAGTGTTTTAATATTCTGTAACGCAGTTAAAAGATTCGAGTGGTAAAGTATCTATTTATAGTGATACCCCCACATCAGTGAAGAAGCACAATATCTATTCTTCACTTTCTTAATGTAATACCAAAAATAAATATCTAGAATAAACAGAGCTATGCTTTTACCTTTCTAACGGCATGCCAGTGTTTTATAATAAAAAACAACAATATAAAAACTAAAAATGTTATCACTATCGATATCGGATGCGGCATATCGGTTTAAACATCAACAAATCTTCAATTCATTATAAATAATTGGAATATAAGGTAGGAAGATGTATTATAATGATGGATACTCATTTCGAGGCTCTTCTGTATACTGACTAGCTGCTAGCTAGTAGCTAGCTGGCATGGATATCAGAAACTTGTGTAACAAAATCTGTATGTATATATTAATAAGCGGCAAAACATAAACCTAAACTAGTCAAAAATATGAGTTCCGATCTATTTCAGTCTTGGCAAGCGCCTATACTACGAAAGTCAGGAAATGCAGTGATATTATTAGAAGCATAGTTTGAATTCTATTTAATTACTTTTCATCATACTCCCACGATTACTTGTACAAATATAGTTATAAAAAGAAGTATTAAAAGAGACTAAGACTCTAAAATTAGTAATTCTCTATATTTTGTAGTCCCCAAACGTGTAGATCACATCATACGCGCACTTCGTTCTATTATTATAATTCAAACTCATAATAATCAAACGACTAATTCTAGTGATTATTCAGGGAGAAGAGATTAAAAATAAAATAGTGTAATTAGTGGTGAACAAACCTTAATCGAAGAAAGTCTTATAGTCAGTGAAGTATCATCGGATGGATTGGCGGCTGAAGCTAGCAACAAATCGACCTGATCGATAAGGTGGCGAACAGCATCGAGTCCTTTGTCCCCAGTTGTTGTCTTTCTTTCCATCGCAACAATCCTTAAGGTAAGAAATAATCTCCTTTTAATAAACGAAGCAGAAATATCAGACGAATAGCTCGATTGATCAAATATTTCACTGCATAACTAAGTCGTAAATAAAGTTAGAGTTTATTATTTCAATGATGAAAGCTGACTCTATTAACTGTTTATTTAAAATCATTCAGAGAGTGATCATAGCTCTGTGAGAGACAAGTCGCTACTGAAATAGCACGATAGTTTCATCCTACATATACCTAAGAGAAACTTTGACTGTCTCCACGTGTGCTGCAAGCAGCTATACCGAAGGTATGAATTAGAATTTAAGATGAAATGAATTTCCTCACATGACTTCAGACTTACTTTTCTTTCTTTATTTTCAATTCCGCGTTCAGATGCATCCATCTACTTTTAAGCTTTTCTACCATTCCTTGAAGATCCTTAGCTTCCTCGGGCGAAGATTGGCTGATAATTTCCTTACTGGAACTGGCTATATCATTGATGATGTACTGCCTCCTATAAACCTCTTGTTCTAGTTCTGGTAGTTTCATTTTACCAGTTTTAGAATGTCCGGTGGAGTTTAACTTGCTCAGTATCTCCTCGGCCACGTTTAACCAGTCGGAAAATGTCCTGCAATTATTATGCAACCCTTTCCAACTCTCCGAACATTTCAACCAAGCGTTATACCTGGCCGAATATTTCTGGTTAACATTATCCCATTCGTCTTTTAGCTTCTCAACTAAACGTATTATCTGATCGGCTTGTTCCTTTCGAGAACGTCGCACCACTTCTGAGCTCATATTCTCCACCTCTTCGACGCTGGATTTTAATATGTTTAAAGCGTTGCTTATTTTGCTCAGACATTCTTCCTGGTTTATATAAGACTCGTATTCTTTTCCATTCAAGGGTGGTGAGTTCAAAGATCTCGAGACCGTGGATATCGCTTCTCGCAGCTTATTCGTTTTCGTTACAAAATCGGGCTTGCTTATACCGCCAATTTCCTGTTTTGAGACCAAAAAAACATTATTACAAAACACGTTTTATGACCTAAAGAACAATTCATTAGATTGATTTGATCAATCGACTGCATCTAAGCCCTCCATACTTACGATTTCCATTTTTTTCTCCACAACGAGTTTGTCTTTGTCTTTGCTGCCGCTGAATCTCTTGAATTGTGAGCTAACTTCTTGCCATTTACTGTTGATGGTATATCTAGTAGTTTCCAAGTATCCAACATTAGATCTCTTCAGTTCGTTTCCCAGTTCGTTAAGCTTCTGTATCTGTTCTTGTTTTATCTCAAATTCTTCTGTGAATAATTCCAGCTGTCCTTCGTAATTATTAGCTTGTTCAAGCTTGAGAGGAACGTCATTAAACCAGTCGTTGAACTCAGCTACTAAAGCGTTGTACTGTCTTAAAGCCTCTTCCGCCTTCTGCGCTTGTGTGCGTCGCGCCTCTGTCTCAGACATAACTTGGTGCCATTTGCCTCTTAGTTTATCCTGGTGATCGGATTTGATCTTATCAGCTCTTGAGGGGTCCGTCATATGCACAGTCATCACTAGCCCGTCTCCTTTGCTGATCAGACTCGCTGCGTCTGGAGCCAAGCCGCTAACTTCGCCTTTGATTATCTGTTAGAAATTGAATTTTTTAATGTAAAGAAATTTCAGAGAAATGAAGCTCAAGCTTGTTCAGCTATCTTACAAACCTCAATACGTCTTGCCGGGTCTTTTTCGTTGCCGACTCCTCCGATTGTCAGCAACATAACATCCATTCTTCGCAACATCCTTTGCGCCGCTTGTTCAAACTCTAAGATATCCCGTTCAAAAGTAGTTCTAGATTGGCCTGGGGATCTCAATTCGGTGGTAAATTTAGATGGTACTCTCCGAACAGGAGATCGAGATTGTTTCTCAATTTTAATCTGAATGAAACGTAAGATATGATTGTCAAATTTTCCTTTACGCGCCGAGTGAAAAGTCTGTTAGAAATATCCTACCTAGCTTATGAAAATATTAATATATTGTATTAATAAAAGAGTTACAGCAGTGTGAATGCATCGTTAGCTGCATAACAGTTATTGTTAATTATAAATGTTTGTAAGTAAAGTATTATCATAATTTGTATGACGGTACGTAACGCAACAGATCCTCAATCTATTACCTTATCCAAGAGGTGTTCGACATGCTCTCCTAAAGTGGAATCCTCTCCGTCAGAGCTTGAGCTACTAACATCAATTTCAGTATCGTCAGAAAATATGAGAGCATCATCTGTCTCTTTATCGCTTCCATAAAAGCTCTCACAATCCTCCAACGTGTCGTCCGACGACAAGCATCTCGCTATCTTTGGTATAGGTGACTTTCTGTACAGCTTACTCACTTGAGGTATGCTAACATTTTCAACTATTTCACACGTGTTTGAGAATCCTACTTGTTTCTTTACGCCCAATTCTTTTTTACGAGCTCCGTTGTTAGAGCCGCCCTGATCCTGCTGAGGCTTATCATCGAGTATTAAATACTCTGCAACGCTTTCTGGATCTTTCAAAGGAGTCAAACTATGTCTTTCCGTAGGATCTTCAATCCCTAAGTCAAGAGAAACGGACTCGTATACCAGAGCCAAAGGCGACGTAGATATTGCCGTCTGTTTTGGAGATCTTTGGCCAGGTGTTAGCCTTGGGGATTTCAAAGCCTCGTCAAGAAGTTGTGATAGATCGGCAGTTTCATCTCCAAGATTCAATTTAAGGCTTAGTTTCTTCACTGACTTTTTAGGCCCTTCGTCAGAGGATCTTCGTTTCTTTAGAATAGGAACTAGTTCTTTCTTTCTTATCGTTGGACTTTCTGGGCTGATATTACCCGATCTTTTAGTCTTAATTTCAACCCCAACTGTGTCTGTATCTACAGATTCCGGCTCCGTCTCAGCATCTTCTAATATTTCTACCCGCTCAACGACTTGAGGCATTTGTTCCACGCTAACATTGGCGCTGGGAAGAACAACGTGATCTTCAGGGGAAGCTACGGACTTGACTATCTCCATTTCCCGTATTTCAACAATGCGGAAAGAGTTTGGTTGAGCTTTGGTGAATTTAATGGGCTTGGAATCAGTGGCGGTCAAAGTGTTGGTTGAAACTTGCGAGAAAAGCTTGCTGTTTTTAGCTAGAAAAAATTCCTCCTCGTCTGGAATCAACGCCGAGTCTTTATCTGACGTAGAAACACTGGGTTTATCATCCTGGGATAGTTTACGAGGCTGAGAAGTCTGCACAACGTCTGGAATCGAGCTCATGTCTAATCTTCTTCTAACAGTCTTGCTAACGTCAATTATTCTGCTCTCAATTTTCTCTGTCTTTGTGCTAGACTTTTTACTGCGGAGAGGTATTTCTATCGGAGAACTCCTAGGCGTCTTGGCAACATTGTCTTCAAAGGCCGGATTTAGATAGCCGATACCATAAATGGACTGTTCCTTCTCTATATCATGTTTAATCGATGAATTTGTAGATTGTTTTAGTAGCAAGACCGAATTAGTAAGCTCCGAATAGTCTCTCCCCTTATTATCATCGTTGCCTGTCTTATTATAAACCAATAAATGATCTGTACTTTTTTGGATCCAACCCTGTGGAAAAGATGATTCTTAGGAGTACAACTTGGTGATTTTCTGTTTAAGCTTTCGTTTAATGCATGAAATAGCGTGTTAATGATATACGATGATGTTAAGCCAGTCCATACACAATGCTATATGCGATGCGTAAGTTGTTTGTTTTTTTTTGTTTTTTTTTTTCACAACGTGTAGAAGAGCATTTTTTCTTGACCATCCATCACCATAGTGCGTTAATATTCTCCATGTATGTTTAAGTGTATTAATATACATATCTGCGATAGAGATTTAGGCAGCCTCTTCGCAATAGACATATTTGTATTATTTAGTCGAATTTAGGGGAGAGACGAGACCACTGTATGTAATATTTTGCCATTTTTTTTTTTTTTTTTTTACCAGATATATTGTGCGTAAGATACCAGAACTTTGTGTCTTATTATAGGTATATTTGTATATATTTGTGCATCAATCTTCTATGTTATTTACATGGAAATGATGTGCAACGTCAAGTATAAAACCGGCACCACAAATAAGCATCGAACACCTCTTGGATATAAATATTGTGTAAAAATATAAATAATAGTATATCTGCGACGTTACAAAGTCATAATTCATCTTTTGAATTCTACCCTGCATGTACTATATCTATTATTACGTAATATACCATAAGGACTAAGTTATAAAGAAATGTATGCACGAGTTCGTTCGATTTCATTCTTTAGATAAAAATCAAGTATTTCAATTTCAATGTACACAGATTTAAAATAGGAGTGAAAAACGGTAGTTTGAAGTGTGATTTCACATGGAATATAATAATACAGAATAAGAGAACAGTACATTGAAGCCTAGAAATGAGAGAAAAAAACACCAAATGTTAAAATGTCAAGCAAAACATAAGCCATGAGTGATAAGCAATGATCGTAGTATATTAAACCGATTGATTTGTTCATTGAGAAGGAGTAAAAAATATAAATCATAAGACCGGGATAAAATACTAGTCCAAATAAATACTCAGATTAAAAGAACACCACTTACTTGTATTCTGTTGGATATTTCCTCCCATTTATCGCAAACTTTAGAAACTTTAGGATAAAACGAACAACGCTGTAGCTGCATTAATTTCGGTTTAGTTTCAATCATCTCGCTCTGTATTGCCTGTTCACAAATTTAATAAAAGATATAAATATGGAGACAAGTAAAATCAGCATATTTTATTCCTAAAAGTAAATAAAGAAACTAATAATACCTTGCAGTGTTCAAAGTGTTGTTCGCTCAACTGATCTACCGGCACAGAGTCCAACTGGTTTAATTTTTCCTCGGTCTGTTGAAGCCAGGCATTTATCTCATCGACGCATGGTTCCTCCTTTCAAAAAATATCACATTAGTTAGAATCAAACATTCTAAATGAATTCAGAATCCTTTTAGCTTACCTCTGAGCCATTGCAAAGGCGGAGTCTCCGCTCAGTGTTCGCCAGCCTCGTAGTAACTTCAGTTACTTTTTCCCTGAGTTGTTCTAAGTACATAGGATCGCAAAGTTTTGAGAATTCGTCCTGAGATCTGAACAATTTATCCCTAACAACGTTCAGCCTTGGGATAACTTCTGTCAATGTTTCCTGTGGATGGAAATGATCGTGTTATAAATTAATGCAACTCTTCAGGATCAACTCTCAATGATTATAACTTACAGTAACGTATATCGCGTTCACAGGCAACTCAGGCATGTTTTTTTGTGTGTCTAGTTCCTTGTTGATGCTTTCTATCGACATGTTGATGTAGGTCATGTGTTTAAATATATCTCGAGATAGTTCGAGCGCAGATTCCAACGCGGACTTTGATTCTGTTATTTGTAATCCAAGCTGTAACAATAAAAGCGTTATTATGATTACCGGCCATTAAACTGGTGCTTCGATGTGATTTATTACGAATAAATCCAGTTCCTACTTTGTTATAGAGTTCTTTCAGCGTGTCGATCCGTTTAGAAAACTTTACTGGCTCTTGAACGATTCTATCTTCAACCAGCTTTCTCCCAGTCACAATAATGTTCTCAATTTCTCCCTTTATTTCGCTAAGAGTTTGGTAAAACCGCTAGAAGAATAAAAATGAAAGATTAACATTATCCTCTACATGAAAAACCGGGTTTTATATTTACCAAGCAATGTTTAAGCTGCCCTTCTATCGCCTCTGGATCTTCGGAAGCTAATTCAAGCAGACAAGTAGCTTCTTCGATTCCTCGTAGTTCCCGAAGAGCCCGTGATAATCTTGGCTCTAGATTTTGAGGGCAACAAAAGCGTTGGAATTTTGCATTTACTTCTGTAAATTTTTCTTCGATCAACTGCATTTGCTCTTGTAGTCTGGCCGCTGCTTCATGTTTACCATTCGCCTTGTACGATTCAACTTGAGACTCCATTTCGTGTAATGTTGCCTTCTGGTTTTCCAATTCTTCGAATAATTTCTGTAGGAAATTTGATTAGGAGCCAGTTGTAGTTGAGAATGTGAAGTAGAACAAAAAAATGAGAGAAATGTTGATAACGTGTTAAATTATGGTAGATAAACAGAAGGAGAAATAAGACAGACCTGAATTTCGTGCGGCAAATCATCTGCAGTCAGGTCACAATCAAGACGTGCAGTTAGTACGGAGTCTACTTGCGTTAGCGAGTGCTGGAGCGCGATTATTCTGCCTTCCGACTCTTGCGCTTGCCTCACAGATCCTTCCAAGAGTTGAGCCCGCTCCCCTGCCTACCCAAGAACAACATAATCTATCCATCTATCTATCTGATTGTAGTTTATTCTTTGATCAGGCTCATCACGTGTCTCAGAAGGACAGAAATTTTCAAATGAATATCATATAGACTATTTGGAATGATAAATGCAGCAGTTACTTTCAATTTGATAGAAATTTGAACCCGATATTTGATATAAGTGAAAAAAAAAATTTGAAACGGGATGATGTTTCGCTGCTTCGCATGACTAACAAAGGCAAAGCAAAATCTGGAGTAAATAGATGAGCAAGAAACATGATTTCAAGCATTAATCGCTGAAGCACATGCTTGTGTAATAGAAATGTATCGATTATTAGTAACATTTGAAGAGGACAAGGGCTCACCCTTTTACTAAGATTCTCCCAACGGTTTGACAAAGCTTCTACATCAGTTTTCACGGAATTGGTCATGATGTCATTGTCCATCAGTTGCTTTCCTATCTCTTGTATCTTGGCAAATCGAGACTCTGGACGATTACGGATATAATTCTCCAAGTCCTGTAAATATCAGGGTAAAAGTCATCAATTTGCATAGGAAGAACTGAAAAAGCAACTGAATAATGGACATACATCAAGTTCTTCAGATATTTCTTCAGCATCAGCGGCACTTTTAGTTGACTTCTTAAGTCTTTTATCTAGTTTGTCTAGCCAGTCACTTTCCTGAGCGACTAAAGCCCTAAACTCTCCGTATTCATGGCTTGCATTTTGTAGTTGTCTATATCGTTCGTATATTCTATCAGTAACATCAGTCCATCTGGCATTCAGGTGAGTAAAACGTCTCCCTAATTCCTGGACCGAAGACCCTTCTGAACTCAGAAGCTTGTCATTTCCCATCTCATTAATATTCCTGAACTCTTCCACCCTTCTATCAACTTTGTCTTTTAATATTTGATAGCATCCCCGAGCCTGGAATAATTCAACTGATGAAGTAATTTTCTCTTTGGATGGTATCTCCTGTTCCAAGCTAGATAGCCACTTGGTGAAGTCTTCAATCCCGTTTATAATCTGTAATAAAGTAAAACCGAAGTAAATAATTAATTATAAAAGAGCGTGACGAGACTCTGGAAGTCTTTTTCCAATTATTTACTTTGTCGTTCTTCTTCAAAGCGTTCTGGAATTTGTCCGCCTGATTTTTAACGCCGTCTACAATGGCGTGCCACTTTTGCGACACAGTTTCCAGCCGGTTGTTTAAAACGTTCGCGAACTTAGGCTCAGAGTTCTCTAGTAATTTATTAGCGCAAGTTTGTATGTGCTCTATCCTCGGCTTGTTTTTGCTTATCTCTTCAGAGATAGATTGGATCTGATCCAGTTTGAACTCTGTGGTTTCTACGTCGTTAACTAGAGCATCTTCCGAGGCTTCTTCCAAATATCTCGAAGATTTTTCAAGCCAGTTTTCAAAGCTATCGAAATCACTGTTAAACTCTTTCAAGGATTCGATATCTGAAAAATAATACAAAGAAGAACAATTATTATAACAAATTTCTTTGACTAAAACTGAAAGTATTTTCACCTTTGAACAATTTCTGCTGTCTTTCTTCTAGAATAATTGGAATATCACTCCACTTTGTGTTGAGATCCTGGAGTTCTTCCTTAAGTCTATTACTGCTCGGATCGCCGCTAGTTTTAGCAATTAATTCCTGCCCGGTTGTATTAACGTAATTAAAATTGGCCCCTTGTTTAGCCAGAGATTCCTGAAGATCGGCAAACTTTTTCAGCTGTATTTCCATGGATTTATTATCAGAAACAACCGCGTGCTCCGATAGCAGAACACCTTCTACAGAGTTTATAAACGATAGCAGACTGTTTACTGTGTCTGTGTATTTTTTAGGAGGTTTTTTATCCGCCAAGTTCGTCAGCTCCGTAAGACGATTGGATAATCTGTAGAAAGTATTAAGAAGACAAAGATTTAGAAATCGTGAAGCAATAAAATCCAATTTTAGACATCGGTAAACAAACCTCTTAGAAAGATCTTCCCAAGCAGATGAAAATTCATTTGCTTCAGCTTCCGAGGCAACTGCTTCTTTACCAACGACTTGATTCTCAATCAATTCTTTGCCTTTTAGTTTTAATTTATTGATTCGATCCTCGTGAGACTTCATTGACTTTATCTTCACCTACAGAGAAACAAATTTTATTTAATAAGATCGTATTCCTGTTTTTTATCGTAACTGAGCAAGAGTTTGCTCAGATGCTTACCCTGTAAGTCTCGATTTGATTATTCCCATGATTTCCATTAAACCACTTTGTATACCCGTCAAGAATTAATTGCAGACTAGCCAGTTCGTTGTTGAACTGTTTTAATCCCATAAGAGAATCTATTTTCTCCTTTATTTCATTGAGTCTACTAGTAGTCGCCTTCCACCTCTGTTGAACGCTTTTTATCTTCTGTTCATCATCTTCAGTCTGTTCATTAGTCTGTTTAGTTTCCTCTAACAGCTGGCTTCCTAGCTGTAAAACTCTGGTGAATTCACTCTCGTGAGCGCTCACATCAGCCAGACTATCCTCGTAAACAACTTTCTTCTCTTCGACACTCAATTCGTCGAAGACTCCCTCGGATCGGCCTGTTTCTAAATCAACGTAGTCTAACCACTTGTACAAATTCAATAAAGCTGCCTCAAATTCTTGACGAGTCGCACTTCCTAGACGACGTTTTTTAGAATCGCTATGAGAAGTCTGAAAAAAGATTGAAGTATTTAATTAAATCGATTGCATTTCAAAGAGCTTCGTGTCTTGTATCATCTTCGTCGACTTACAGTAGCCGCTATTTCTTCTCTGTAAGCTATAGTAGTTACAGTTTCGGTCATCCACTCGTTTCCAGAAACTGTTGTAGTGGTTTCTTGCATCGGTTTGAATTCGAACTCAAATCCAGAGCTGGATATCTAAAGAAAAGATGAAACGGATTGATTATTTGTTAGTCGGTGTTAATCAAAGGCATAGATTAGTGCTCTGGCTTACTCTCTGCCCTTGAACTTCCATAATTTGAACCACAGCGTCCCATCTATCCTGAAGATTCTCAATTTTCTCTAAAATGTTAGCGCTTTCAGGGGAAGATCCCTGTTCGTCCAATTCTTGAACAGCGACTTGCAGAGATGTGAGTCTTTTCTGCTCATGGTCCATCTCGATCTTTAAAAGCTGCAGTTTCTTTATTCTCTCTAATACTTCGCCCATTTCAGATGCAGGATTAGCTTCCATTTGTTTCAGTGTTATTTCTCTCTCGTTTAACCAGGCGAGAAGTCTTTTGTATTCGTCAGTGATATCACCCCACCGAGAAGATAGTATCTGTAATTTTTGATTCCTTTCTTCAATCCACTGACAAATGTGGGTCCATCTCTCCCCCAATGCCGTTAACTGATCTTCCATCTGTGCGTAAACAGTCTCTGAACTCTCCTCGTCAACTACTACTACCATCTTACTCAATCCATCGACCACACTTTGCTGCTGCTGAATATCAACTCGCAGTAATTTTAGCTGATTCATTTGATCGTCTAAAGCAAATTGGTTCAACTCTGAGGCTGACATTCGCGATATTCGGTCTTCTGTTTCTGTTAACCATCGTCTTAGAGAATCTAGTTGCCTTTGTTGCATCTCCATGAGTACCTAAGAAGGAAATCAAGGAATATAGATTAATTCTAAAATTCGTAATTTTCCTTGAATTCAATATATATAAAAATAAAATCAAATTCTAGCAAATACCTCATGAATTCTAGACTGTCGTTCCATCGCATGAGTCCTGAGTCCTTCCCACCTTGAATTAAGTAGTTGCATTTGAACTCTGACTTCGTCTTCTTCATCCTTGTGAAGTCCACCTTCAGCCAAAAGTCTAGCTCCCTCTTCAAGTACGGCGCCAACACCGTCCTGATGTCCCGATAGTTCCATTAAAAATGTTTCATGTTCGTGAAATTGTTGTTTTAAAGTGTCTAAAGTAGGTCCAGGCTCTGGTGCGTGGCTCAATTTATCTTCAGCTTCTAATAACCACGTTAAAACTTCCTCCAAAGCTACCTGATACCCACCTAATTCGACCGATACGTTTGTCGCCAAACTCATCGGTCGTGATATTGGCATGCCGAGATTAGCGAACGACAAATTACTCTGGAAGAATAATTCATTTAGTTATAAACTATAGTCGTTATAATTTAGAAGAAAGGAATAAAAAAAGTAAAAATGATGATCCTCCTTTACCTCAGCACCAGGCGTTGTTATCGGACTCGAATCACTGGCTACTGATATATCCAAATCTCCTACATCTTCGCCAGAATGAGGTAGAGATTGGAAAAGACACATGACGTACATCATTATGGACTTTTTGTCCGGTACGGAAGTGTTCACATCTATAATTGCAAAAAAAAGGAAGAGAAAAAATGGTGAAATTGATAAAAGGAAGATATATCATGGTGAATGGAATGGTAATTCTAATTACCCTCAGGATCTAGGAGCCTTTCGATCCCAAGATGTTCTTGAGCAAGTCGAAAAGCGTGATCGAGTCTAGCGTTCGGATGTTTACGTGAAAGATTATTAAAATCAAAAAGATTTGGTTTCCATCTGTGAAGAAGAGCGTTAAAGGCCAAACCGTCTGACCAAGATGTTGTAAAATTTTTAATATCGACTCCGGTATAATTCTGAAAAAATTATATAAAATATAAAAATCCCATATAGATGTATGCATCGAAAATGATTAATTTCGCAGTTAATCGAAACCCGATTTTTTTCTTCTATTTTACCTGCGAATTTTGACGACACCAAGCAAGAAGAGTTTTCTCCAAATTTGTTTGCTGCAATTCTGACATGAGATCTTTGAGGTGATAGTGTACCTGTATAGGAAAAATATTAGCTAATATGAAATGCTGTTAGGTGTTAAAAATGTTCTATTAAACCCTCCCAAAAAAAGAACAAGAACAAACTTTACTGTAGCAATTTTTTAACGCACTTTGTAAAATCGTTTGAGATTTATTTTAGCGCAGATTTTAATTCTCTATCGTGACTGATTCCTTTTTATTTCATCGCTAGGAGGACTGATAGGTATTTTTAGTGGGAATATGGAATATCTTCGTGGATATACGGTGTGTATGATAGGGAAATTGCGATTTGAGATATTTTTTGATTTATCGAAGATTGACAGAGAAGGCCAGGAAAATTTTTCATTTTTTCTACCACCAGACTATAGGAAAATCGTTAAATTAAAAATTTGAATAATTAATTCCTATGACTTGATACGTTCGATGATTTTTTTCTTAGCAATTTATTTATCGTCTTACCTGCCAATGAAGTATTATACTCCAAACTAGACCGAGAGTAAGTTTTGGATTACCGTCGACGATATCGTTACTGCTGATGTTAACAAGTTTGACCTAAAAAATGGGTCATAAAAATATATATTTTTCATTCAAATTTTAAAGATAGAAATAAACTTTTGAACGTTTTTTTTTGGTTTTTTTTTTTTCTAATTTCACAATACTCACATTGTTTTGTTCTAGAATTTGCAACGCCTTGTTAACATTGTTAAGATGATGAACTCGCATTCGTCCACGTTCTCTTTTCTAAAATTGGCAAAATTTTCTTGCAATAATAATAATAATAAAAAATAAATAAAAAAAAAATTAAGATCAGCATTAGGTGGTACTGCATTGCAACAGATAATAATTATCATAGAAAACTAATTACAGCTTTAAATTTATGTATATATTAATTTTTAATTATTTACACCTTATGTTCATAATCGATTATCATTGAAAGATAATATTTCGACTTATTGACGTAATGTCATATTATTATTTATCACCTCTACCTGTGAGCCTATATAACATATAATACTCGTGGTATCATATTCATGCAAATATGAACGACATACGATACACTAGTATATTTATTCCTATTCCTTTATTATAGGTATACATATATATATATATATTTATATATGGGGCGTATGGGGTATAGCGTAGAATACCAAAAATTGTATCGTTACGCGAAGTTTCTCTATTTTTCGTGAAAAATTGAAAAAACAAGAACAAGAAAAAAAAAAGTCAAAAGGGAATTTGAATCCATTTTTTCAAAGTACAATAAATCTGATTATATCTGTGATAGATAATCTAGCTGCGGATATAAAGACCGCAGTATAGTGAAATAAAAAAAATAAATAAAAAGAAATGTTCAATTAAAACTGACTATGGGCCTTTGCCATATAAATACATACTTCAGGACAACATTATAATAGATTAATTGGCAATTACTGAAGTATAAAATAGCCGATTACGTCACATACCAATTAAAGAAGAAGATCTTATCTTATTCAGTGAACAAAAGCAAGGAAAAAGATACCCCCGCGATATATTGTCCGAGCTTACAAGTTCTACTGCGTGAGTGTATAGAAGATTTGAATTAATTATTTGAAACCGCCTGCAGCTGTAGCGGTTGAATTTTTTCTTATTTTTTCATCAAAAGAAGTAATTTTCGTGTGTTATAACGATATAATTGTAAATCTATATATACAGGGTGGTCCATTTTAATTTACGCAGGCGAATATCTCAAAAACTAACAGTTATACAAGAAAAAGTTTCATACAAAACTTGAAGGGTTTCGAGGGGGAAAGATAATGCTGATATGTGTTGACTTGTGGACTTCGCCAATTCCGAGATTTCGCAAGTAACTTCGGATTTTAGATAGGGAACACATGTTTTGGTTGGGGGCAGCTGATAGCGAGATCAAAGACTCATTCAAATACGGAAGCAAAAAAAATTAGAAAAAAAAAAATTTGCAAAACAAATGGAAAAAAAAAAATTTCGCGAATTTTTTCTTTCAAAAGATTGTTTTCTTGTCCCTAGCCTTCGAACACATTAATTGTTTATCACTCTAGCTTAAAATATTTCTCGCCAATTTTGAAATTGGAAAGTTTGAATGTACCAGATTAGTAAAAAAAATTCGTAGATCAATAACACACAGCTTATTTCGGACTCAAGAGTGATAAACAATGAATGTGTTTGAAAGCTAGAGACAAAAAACAATCTTTTGCAAAAAAAAAAAATTCGCGAAATTTTTGTTTCCAATTTTTTTTGCAAATTTTTTTTTTTTTCTAATTTTTTTTGCTTCCGTATTTGAATGAGTCTTTGATCTCGCTATCAGCTGCCCCCAACCAAAACATGTAGTCCCTATCTAAAATCCGAAGTTACTTGCGAAATCTCGGAATTGGCGAAGTCCACAAGTCAACACATATCAGCATTATCTTTCCCCCTCAAAACCCTTCAAGTTTTGTATGAAACTTTTTCTTGTATAACTGTTAGTTTTCGAGATATTCGCCTGCGTAAATTAAAATGGACCACCCTGTATATTCGCAATATTTAGATTATATTCGTAAGACAAATATGTGATCTATATATATATTTGATATACATGTACGGATATTGCAGTTTATTCTGTACATATAGAAAAATATTTGAAAACGATGGAGGGAAAAGCAAGAAAAATACATATATGTATACATATCGTTGGATAAAAGGAAGAGCAATATCTCGCGCTGTGAAAATCGATAGATTCTATTTCTGTGTATGGGTAAAGGATATAAAGATAGCCAGTTATTTAATAGTAGGAAAATAAAATTCATCAAATTATATGCTTATGTATCTGATATGTAATACATATGTATGCATTTTTCAATATAAGTAATAAAATTTAATTTATATATTATATTTATAAATATATATATATATTTTATATATTATACATATCATACTCACGTATGATTTTGTTGTGAGAACTTCGAGCAGAGATAAAAGACGATTTCCATCTCTCAGATCGACGAATAAATCTGATATAGGCTCGTGATGATTCTACGGAATATATAATAACGAATAAAATATGAAAACGGTTAGACTTTTTAGATTATTTAATTTTTATACCCATTTTATAATTCATTCGTATAAACTTTTATCATTTTCTTGTTGGATCATATCAAAAAATCAGTTTCAAAAAAACTATACGAGATAACGATTGTTTAATCTATTTATCAACTCATTAATTCGTATAAGAGTTAAGAAGAATATAAAACTTCTAGAAAAGGCTAAAAAATAGTACAAAAAAAAAAGTAAAAATAAAATAAAATAAAAACGAAATGCGAGATAGAAAAGGCGGAAATTACTTTTAAAAGCTGCGAGTTTATCCATTTGGCAAAGGTTTTCTTTTGAACATCCTCCCGTTCGTCTGAAAGCAGATAAGAAGAAAGGGTAAACTTTAGCACATAAAAAAGAAAACGTCTTGAAAAAGAGAAAGAAAAAGAAAAAATAGTAAAGGAAGAATTTTATCGAGTTCGTTTCCGGTTTATATATAAAAATAAAATCGATCGCATAGATTAGATATTGAATATACCTTATCATTAGATAACTTGTCTCTATCTAGGTAAACATATATTATATAAAATTGTATTAGATAATATCAGACAAGGTTAGACATAGGAATAAATAAATAATTAAATACTAGTCGATCAATGCTAGAAAAGCGTTAGATAGCGAAATATAAATATACGTGAACCATCTCGATCTATAATCATTAATTACTTTCAACTTTCACCCCCAACGGTAACATCCTAATTAGGGGTATACTCAATGCTGTATATATACACGTGCAGCGTTGTTTAATTTCAGATAATATATATATATGTATATCTACTATACATAATATATATATATTTACACCGTAAATTTTACTTAATAAATATACTATATATATACGTATATAAGTATTATCACATGGTAGAGAGGTGGGTTTACCCTATTCTCCCTAACCGTAAATTTGGCAAACTTTGGCAACTACGTAACATATAGCTGTACGAAAATTGAAGTAAAAAAAAAGAAGAAAATGTGGAAAAAAAAAGGTAAAACAAGAAAACAAAAAAGGGTATAAAAGATTTCACATCCGTTGAAAATAAATTCGATACGAGTTCGATTTTTTCTTTTTTCTTTGCTTTTCGTTCTTGTTTTTTCTTTTATTTTTCACGATTCGAAACTAATAATCAATCAGCTGTTGTAATTATTCGTTGATTATTATTATTATTATTCAAGATATTTGAAGGAAAAAATGAAAAGAAAAAAAAAGAAAAAATTCTTTCTCGAATGATAAATCTATCAAATATAGGTGTACATGTGTATGAAAAAATATACGTGATACTTTGAGAAAGGGATCATATCACGATGATCACAATATATCCCAGCTGCACTCGAGGGATAAGAAAACGAAGGGAGTGGGGTAAAAAGAAAATAAGAAGAAGGAACTGCAGCAGCGCATATAATATGCCGATCACGTAGATATAAAATACCTATATATATTGGTTAACGATAAAACAAGCTGTAGAATGGAAGCTACTAGTACTTCAATACTATGTCAGCACAGTATGTATACTCATGAAGAAGTCTTCTTTGTGGTAAAATCTTTTAATCCCAATATGGAACCGGCTACTTCTTTATCGTAAATCCTGTATTTCTCCAGCTTTTCCCGAAGCTCTCTTCTCAACTACGTGGTGTTTAACTTTTTTTTTCTTATTTTTTTTCTCTCTCTCTCTTTCTCTTCTCTCGACTTCTTCCTTTTTTTGGTTTTTTTTTTTTCTATTTTAATCAGATTATCAGACAAATGAACTCAACTTCATTTTCCCTTATTCATCTTTACCTTTTTTTCGTCTTCTATAAAATAAAAAGGGGTAAAATTTTTACCTCCATTTTTTGGTATAAAGTTATACACTTGCTGTTATAGTCTACCTCGCTGTTTATGAATTATTTAAATCTCTATCGATTTATAGATTTTTCTTTCTTTTCGTTTTTTCTATTATTATTATTATTATTATTATTATTATTATTATTATTCTTTTTCTTTCTCACTTTTCTCTTCATTTTTAATGAATTTTCAAGAGCTCACCGAACACTGGCTTCAGTTGAGAACTAGAAGGATTATATACAGCTATACTAAAACCTTTTTTACTAAAAATCTGATACTCAATACGCGACGATTTATCGGCTTGACATAATAAATTTGTCAATTTAACAAAATTTTCACCTTCTCGAGTGAAAATCTATACGTAACTTTTTTTCTACCCAACACCTTTTACACTATAAAAATTTTCAGACTGTTAAACTTCTCGTTATAGAAAATATATATATGAATAAAATCAGCGAAGGGTTCAAAATTAGTACAAAGTGAAAAGTCCTTTTTTTCTTTATCTAAATTTTACCAGAAAAAAAAAATAATTTCCAGATTTCAAAAAGCAGGAATAGTTTACCGCAGTGATAACTATGGATATGATAATGAAATGTACGTGTAGCTTTATTAGATATATTCCTTATCTATACGAGTATTTTATTTTTTCTTTTTCTTGTTCTTTTTTTCTACGAGTTGCTAACTAGGTGCCTATATAAGTAATTATCTCGTTTGTATTTAGAACACGTCTCGTTTTTCGTCGACGTCAGTAAAGTAAAGTAAAGTAAAGTAACGAAAACTACGCGGGGGTGATTTTAATTCGAAGAATAAGCATCGATGCCTATGTGATGCGATGTGATACGAAAGAACGAGAAGGTGAAGGATATAGAAGGCGTTTGGGTATTGGAATTGGAGTTAGGGTTGGGGTTGGGGTTGGGGTTGGTATTGAGATCGTAAAACCACCTACTGTGCCCAAAATGGTATAGCCTATCAATTTTACGAACTTTACCCGCGTGCAATAATATACAGTACGAACTTAAACTATTATTGCGATACGTTAGGTGAATCGTAATAATTCTCGATCCTCTATATTATATATTTAAACAAAAAAATAAAAAATTTAATTGCAAATGAAATAATTAAAAGAATAAAAATTTATCATCTTTTTTTCTATGAATTCATTTTTTAATCAGCGATGATAATAAATTATTAACAATTTTAGAGACCTTCTTTTTCTTCTATACTTCGTATTGTTCTTCTTCTTATTATTATTATTATTATTATATTGCTTGTGTGTCATTAGTGAATATAATATGAAGAAGTTCGTTGCGGACAATTGGTCGCAAAATAATGACCGCTATAGAGTACCGCATTTAACGAAACAAAGGCAGGAAACGCAATGATATGTAGATATATATAAAATATAAGATATATATATTATAAATATTAAAACTCAACTCGCGACGAATATAATCGCATTTGCGAATAAATTAGCATCGAATAGGTATATAATATAGAAACGTTTTCTTTAATATCAAATTTTATAATATATATACGTTTTATTTTATTTATTTTTTTTTTTTTTCAATTTATTTATATCGGTGATTCACGATCAAATATATTATGTAATTATAGGTAATACACATACTATGTACAGTATATATATATATATATATATATATATAAAACGAAGCTCAAAAGAATAATAAATAAATAATATAATTTATACTGTAGATTTTTATGTTTCTTTTTTCTTTTTTTTTCGCGAATATAATCTGATTTTATGATTCAATTAAGTAAGCAATTTGGAGAGAGAGATAAAAAACAAAAAAAAAAAATTATTCATTTATAGATAGAGCGAAAATCCTGGTAAACTAATCGTAAGCCTGTGTAATAGGTGCGGTTAGCCAACGTGAGAGAGGTATTCAATTCAAGCAGACACCGTATTTCCTTCCGCTATAGTTGTAAATATATATATATATATATATGTATATAGGTATAGTGTATGTAACATGTATATATATCGCGTGTATATATGTAGATATACCGATGTGATTGCAGTAATAATATACTCATATGTATATACTCATATATATATATATATGTATGTATATGTAGTACGTGTATGTATATATAATACATAGTTGGGTGTTGTTGACCTCTACGGAAAGCAATATCACGACAATTTTTTTTCTTCTCTTCTTCTTTCTAGTTAATTAATTAATTAATTAATTAATTAATCGACTGAATTCTTTCGAAAGAAAGAAAAATTAAGATACAATCTACAATGAATAAAAGAAATGCAATATAAATTAGAAGAAAAAAAAAATGATCAAAGAGGGAGAAAAAACAGCTAAATAGGTAATTATTAAATATAAGATACGGGATATGGTTTACTTTGGAGAAAAAAAAAGAGAATCGAGGTTAATTAATTCCCGCATAGTATAATTAGCAAAAAATAAAAAATCGTCGTCGTCGTCTTGTCAAGATAATAATATATAACTAGTGTGGTAAACTTTCCGGTTCCTTTGGTAAAGCAATGTTTTACATTACTGCAGTGATAATATATACGTATATTATACATAGGTATAAACATTTCCGGTTAGAAATAATATAATTTTATGGAGAAAGTGATCATATGTTAAAACTTCCTTACTTCCTTCCTTCCTTCCTTCCTTTTTCCTTCTCTTTCTGATCCTCGACTTAACCGCATATATGGTCGTTGTTATATATGTATATATTATCATAATATTCTAATCGCGGTTTCAAAGAGATAAGAGATGGCTATTTGATGAATTGACAATTTTTTATTCTTTATATTTCTGAATCACATACGTATACGTATATAATATACGAAATTCATTCACTTGAAAATCTTCTTTTTCTCTTTCTCTTTCTGTTTCTTTTTTTTTTCGTCAAATTTTCTATCACTTCGATATAATAAAATAAAAATAAATTATATATATAGACTAAGATGATAAGACACCAGTGTTTTCTATATTATAATTCATATAAAAAAAAATCACCCTTACCGTGACCTACAGAACCTAGGTCAAAATTTCGAATCATTTTCGTCGTCTCTTTAACCCGTATATAAGAAGAAATAGGAAGAAGCCAGTAGCGTATCGATTAGATAAGACGAACGTCAAATATAGATAAAATCCTCAATACCCTATCGCGGGTTTATACGTATATACGTTAGTCATACTATATCCTCCCACGCATAATCGCTACTCCGCAAATAAATAAATATATGTATATCAGAATTTTCAATACCATTAATAAATTATTTATACAAATTTTTTTATCTTTTTTATTTTTTTTATTATTGATTATATATATAATATACAGAAATTCTATACAGTTTTAAATATATATAGGAGATGAACGTATATATGTAATATATCTATACCGGTAAACGTTTTAAACTACATAAATTGATTCGTCATTCTAAATCGCGAGTCTATCATATATATATTATGCATAGATATTATGTATTAAATACATAAAGATTCAGCACGGAAACTTACTACAGTCTGACCTGCGAATTAATAAGATCGTACTTTGAACGTGAAGAATAACAACTCCACGATTATAATAGATATATATATAATATATATAATATATATTATTATAAACTAATTGTCATAATTAAATCTCTGAATTTTTTTCTTTTTGTATAATAGAATAAAAAACGAGAAGATAAATGATCAGAAATTTTTGCTATATTCTATAATACTTCGTAAAATAATTAATTAATAGTGAATATATAAACAGGTGCCAAATTTCTGCAACAGATCAATGCACCTCGTGTATTAAACTTGTTTTGTTCCTTGCTATAGAAGTAGTAGTAGTAGCAGCAGTAACAACAGTACATCAAAAGCTATTGTCAGTATTATTCTATCCCGTATTGTTGCGGATAGAATTACCCCCGCGCGTGTTATAGCTTTAGCAACTACGAACCATTGTTCAAGTCTCTTGCCCGTATCAGTGACCACCTTGATTCTAAACTAAACCCATGTTGCAGGGTCGCCTCCTTAATCCCATATATCATCGTTGATCAAGACGTTTTTTAAAACGCGATGATCTTTATAGCTCGAATGAATCCGTTAAATTAAAAAAAATAAAAAAATAAAAATTGCTTCCATGGACCAGGACGTCTCGAAACATATATTTGTGAAAAAAAGTATTTTTTAACACACCTGTAGGTCTAATATGTGTGTATAATATAGATTGCGTCCCGTATAGATAAAAATATAAAGATTATAGTTGAGATAAAAACGAGAAAGTTTATCAAAAAAAATTAAAAAATAAAATAGAAATAAAAAAATCGATGATATATCTTAGGCCAGAATTTGCACGTCTATAAATAGAATTTCTATAAAAATGATATAATTCGTTATAAAATAAGATATGTGTCATATGATCGAAGCCTATAAGTGTATATATATATATATATATATATATATAAGTTGTATATATTTACCTATATATACGACCTCCATCTTGTTCTGTCGAAGTGCAGAACTGCACAGCGAACGATCAAAAATAAAGATAGAGATAGTAGGATAATGGTATATCTCCAGCAGGTTGTTTTAATCCGATAATAAGTCACAGATAATATTACGAGAAAAAAAAAAATGAAGTAAATATGAACAAAACTGTATTCACAATACACGTATTTATATCATATATATTATATATATATGTTTGCGATGATATTTAACTGTTTTTGGTTTATAAACATATTCGCTAATTATTATTCACTCACTATAAAGATAATTATTAAATTATAATATAACACTATACGATATTTGCGACTGGAATATGACTAAACTTCTCTTTCTTACCGGTCAACAACGCGATGGTATAACGTAACGAGTATCACTCTATACCGCTATACACATACACATAGAGAATCATGTATAACACGAACTCACACACACCTGTCCGAATAATACCGAGTTAAGAAACGTATATACGAATAGGTATAATAATCGAGTATAGTAAATATATGTAATATCTACGAAACTCTATACATATAGAATGACTGTAGTGTTTCCTACATGCATCTATACAAATGCAGTAAAGGAATACCACAGCTCCCACGCCACTTGTTGATCGAGAGTCGGTACTGTCAACTCTATAAAGACTGAGTATAACTCAGAGGGGACTTAAAAGTTTAAGAGTTTTACTAAGTAACTTTGAAAAAAAAAAAAAACTGACGTTAAATTACAGGATTATTAATTATATGAGAAAAGAGGTCGTATGATTTTTTGTTTTTTATAGAAGTTTATATAGTTATAACATATTTGTTAAATTTATTATTATATTTTTCACTTGTTTAAAGAAATTATGGAAAATGATTATTATTCACTGAATCACAAGAAAAAAAAGGAAAAAAAAAAAAAGAAACAATGTTTGGGTTTTTATGCTAAATGTTTAAATAATAAACGATAAGTAAAATCGAGGCTCGAAACTCTTTAGACACCGGTCGCCATGATAAAACCAACAGTGACGACGATCGCACGGGCGTCGGACGCCGAGTAACTGTTTGCTCCCTCGATCAGGCCAGAAAACTCTAGGAGTTGTTTCGTCGTGGCGCCGAGAATGCCGACGAACAGACGAGACGCGGTGAGAGGGCTAGGGACGAGGTACCGAGAATCACTGGATAAGGCCCCCATTCTTACTTCGCTGTCAGAGACTCGTGCGGGTTTTATTGTTGAGTTGCAGCACTGTGACCGTCGAAGGGAACAGTGCGGAGCTGGCAAGGGAACCCCGCCAACTGTCCCCCGTCCGATTTCAACGAAACTTCGTAAGATTGTAGAAGGGATGAAAATATTCGACACGTATTTTTTTATATCTTCGAAATTCCACCCTAAGGGGGTTGTAATCAACCCTTGAAAATCGCAGATTTCGCTCGCGAAGAACGAACGACTGAGGATTTTTGGCTGACAAGGTGCTATCGGGGGTTTTCGGGGTCGCTGATTACGAATCTGGCATCAGATTTTCAAAATTCAAAATGTTGGATGCAATATGGCGAACTTCAAAACGAAAAAATTGCAGGTACCATTTTTGAAAAAATACATGTCGAATATTTTCACCCCTTTTACAATCTCCCAAAGTTTCATTGAGATTGGAGGGGGACACAGGAAGATTTATTTTTCGTTTTTTTTTTATCTCTTATACATGTTGTTATCAATTTTGATTTATTTCTTTTTTTTTTTTGCGAATTTTATTACCAAAGAATTTTATTTGGAATAGAATTTTTTTTTTTTTTTTTTCTTTTTCTAATAATTAACGCGTTATAAAACGAGCACGCAGCACCGCTATGTGTGTTCTTAGGTGCAAATATTTGCGGTCGATAATAGTATCGTGAGCTAATGGATATCCATACCTGCCACTAAAGGTTATCGATACTATTCTGAACGATCTGTGTGTGTACAGATATACCTATACCTTCGTATAATACATACTATACAGGTATCAGTAATATAAGGGGTATATTAATTAAGGGAGTTTCCTGTATTCGCACACTCGCAGAAAAAAAAACAAAACTATGTTTACTTCAGATATGAAAATTGAACCGCGAATTTGTAGCACCGATAATTTTAACAGAAATGAAATATAGAAAAAGAAAAAAGTCATATAGCATTTTATCGCTCTGCCGAGGGTGAGATTTCGCCTTCGAGGTAATAAGATTCTTTTTTCTACCCTCGATTTACTAGTCATTTTGAATATAGGTATATAGGTATATATATATATACACATTTATGTATATATGTCGTTAAAGTTAGAAAAATATCGTTTATTATCGATACAAAGAATATTGAAGGGCTAGGAAATGATATTCGCGATTGAGTATAAAATTTATAGTAGAAATAAATGTATTCGTGCGAAATTTTCTCTTTTCTATACTATATATTTTCACGTATGTATATGATATGGTCTTGGTATTGGAATTGGCTTCACACGAATCGCTCCCTCGCGTTTCTCAGTTCGCATCTCTATATAAGATTTTCTCCCTGTGCCGCGGTTCTATATTTTCCCTATATATCTATTTACTATTCCCTCTCTGGTTCACCCAATCGCGAAACTTCGAAGTCTAAAATTCTGAGAAGTATAGGGAGAGGAATTCAAACATCTCTTGTTACAGCTGCTGTATCTTTATAGCAGAGCTATACAGCCTATACCTATAATACGATGCGTACAGCAGGTCCCTTCGAAGACGCGGTTACGACATACGGTCGTGAATTTATAATCGTTGAATTCCAACGCGTAGGTATAGGTATAATAGATTCTATATTTTTTTATTATTTATATTTACACTGCAATATCAAATTTCGTATAATCTATAAATTTTCAATAATATACCAAAGGAAAATGAAAAAAAAATGAATAATTGAATTTTTTCAGATTTAATTTGGTATTAAAAAAAAAATAGGAATCTTCTCTCAAGATCTGTAATCCTAATCTTGCAAACTATGTATATATACATAGTATACGTTATTAAATTGGAGTGGCTGATGGCTGTAGTGAAGCATGCTTGAAGTAACGACGCGACGACGTTATAAAATAATTCTATATCTTATAGGTATAAGATATGGGAACCGCTTAGTACCGACTAAGTGCAATTGTCTAAAGTATGTATTCAGTCGTTATACATAGTCTGTTAAACTGAAGTTTTTCCGTCTCAAAATTCGTATTACATCGACTTACGTCTTGAGTATACTGACGAATCTGCAAGAATTTTCGCGGATTATGTTTGATTAATTAATGAGGCCGATCTCGACTGTAGTGCAATGTCAAGTCAACCATCGACCGGATCGGAGCGAGCCCCAGACATCCGGTCAACTTCCAAAAAGCAGTTTAATATTCCGGCTCCTCAATGAGGAGCGTATCAGATATTAAGCTGATAAGAACAGATACTACACTTTGATCTTAGCTATGAAGCCGAGAAGCGATGCTGTGCTTAAAATACTTACGGACCATGTATACCGATTCGCTAAGTTTTGACAACGAGAAAACCCAGGGAAGATTTACGCCGATTCGACGTCTAGCGGAACCGAAAAGTACTATTCAGCTATTTACGCACAAGCCAGGATACACCTGGACATCTTATACGAGGGGCGCTAAGCCATTGTGGACCTCTTTTCATATACAAACTGCAAGTAGGGATTATACCGTCTCGGAAATCGAGAGAAAGATTTCACTTTATTCGAAATTATTGCTCATTCATATCTATTGAATGATTGGAGAGTTGGTTTAATTTCGTTTGATTATCATTGATTTGTTGTAATTTTCAATTAATTTGTAGTTATTTAAATCATCCAATTTTCTCTGATTTTCAAAACGCAATTTCATCGCTGTTTCGTGATTATTTCGAGTGAATAGCCCCTCGTTAACCAAATAATGAACAAATTTCAACCCTTCTTTTTCACTTTCTTTAAATTCTACTAGTTAGGTGATATTGTAAGGTACTTTTGAATTAATGTTCCTAAAAAGTATGAAGTATAACAAAAAAATCTTGAGATTATTTATAAAGATCGCGGATTGTATAACGATTAGGGGGGAAAAAAAAGACTATAAATCGCATAAGAAAAGGATTGAAAAATAAAAAAGATGATTTTCTTCAGATTTAATTTGGTAATTGAAAAAAAACAAGAATCTTCCCTCAAGATCTGTAATATTCTTGCAAACTATGTAATATATAGATATACAGATAACTCGTATAAGTTATTAAATTGAAGTGGCTGATGGGGTAGTGAAGCGTGCTTGAAGTAACGACGCGACGACGTTATAAAATAATTCTATATCTTATAGAGAAGATAGAACCTTAGTACCGACTAAGAGTAATTCTCTAAAGTACGTATTATTCATCTTTATACATGTACATAGTCTGTTAAACTGAAATTTTTCTGTCCCAAAATTCGTATTACATAGACTTAAAATTTTAATCCCCTGATATCAAGGGTAAAATATGAAAATAAAAATCTGAATTAATTAGATGGTTTCATTTTAATTATTCGAAACTGATTTGAGGTATAGCACGATAAAAAAAAATAAATAAATAATCGTTTAAAAAATATATCCGAAATAATGACCGTTCTAATATGGTATTTAAAGACTATTTTGCGTCCTGCTTATACATCAGCACAAGTGGATTAACTCTATAACCGTTCTTCAAATACGAAGCGCACGCGTCGCTTATCCGTCTACCATATAATATATAGGTATATATATATACAAAACTCAATTCAATATTCTTTTCAGTTATATACTCATACATATATATATATATATATACACACAAAATTTACTGCAGTGTTATAATATGCAGGGGAATTTATTTAGTGGTATACACAACATACTCGGTGGTAGCTAAAAGCTTAACAAGACGTGATGTGGATTATATTGGTCCTAATAGTTGCGGCCATATGTAGGTATATAACACATATAATACATAAGTGATATATCATCTGCTATACTATCTAATAAATTCATATACACGCATATATATATGAACATTGGTCTAATTGATAATAAAACTAAAATAATAATAAAACTATCTCGATTATTAGACACCAAGATGCGTTGCCGCAGTCTCCCAGTCCCGCAGTACCACTGCAGACATCATCTACGCTTCTAGGTATATACTACGCTTTTCTACTTCAGTTAAAACAAGAGACTATATACATGTATATATGTAATATTTCATACATATCTATGTAGAGCGTAGAATAGTGTGTAGTAGGTATTTTATTAAGGCGGGGTAGATAAATAGTTTGCGCTTCATCATGACGCGGTCAAAGCCCTCGTAACCCTCTCTGTGCACCCCACAGCTTCTATACTCTCTGTTACAATTCTCTTATTTTTTTTTTTTTCCTTCTTTCTTTTTCTTTTTATTTTTCTCTCTGACCACGTTTTCAATTAGCGTCTAACTTTTTCCAGCCTTTGACCATACGTGCATATATATGTATATATATATACTATACTATACATAACATATGTATATATATTTACGTACATATAAATGAGAATTCTGCGGTTGGTTTAGTACAAAGAGTGTTTGCCTCAAACGTTTGATACAGAATTTTTTTCATCGTTAGATTTTTCTTTTTGCTTTCTTTCGTTTTACTTTTTACTTTTTTTTTTTACTTCTTTTTTTCTTCTTTTTTACCCCCTGCAGGTGTATATGCAAAAACATAAACGTTAGCGAGTAATCGAGCCGCTGAAATGTATTATAAAAAAAATCGTATCGTAAAACGCGACGTGCAATTTTCTAAACTTTTTTTTTCCTCTTTCTCTATATCTATCTTTTAATAATCAATCGAGTTTTGTTTCTTTTCAATTTTGAATTTCTTTTTCTTTAACAAATTATATAATATCAAATAATATTACGATTTCCGATCGTGATCTTATATAAATAATGATGAAAAAAAAAAAAAAAAACAGCAAAATAATCGGTCGAAACTAAAGAATAATTATACTCACGTCTCCAATTAGCCGTGACGATATCCAAAGCTTGTTGAAAGCTCAAATTTTTTGTAAACATACTCGTATGACGATTATTATAGACTATATATAACAAACACTGCAGATCACTTAATTATATTTTGTAAACTGTATAAAATTGGTATATTAACTTTTCGACAAGGTTCTTTATTTTTTTTAAATTTTCACCACTTTATTAACCGCGTGGTTTATATATATATATATCAATCTTCTCCAATCTTTTTCAAATTTTTTTTTTTCTTTCTTCTGTCCTCTGTTTTGGAGGAGACGAGATATATAGTTTTTACACAAATTTTCTCATTTCTATACACATATATAAATATATATATAGGTCTGTAGCAAAGTATTAGTGAAATTTTTATTTTTTTTTTGCTCTATACGTTTTATTCGGTATGAGCTAACGAAAGACTGATAAAATTTTTACCAGGCCACGATTCGTATAGCCAATATTTAAGATAAGATTTCTTGTCGCTCTCAATCACGCTCGCAAGTCAACCTTTTATATGTTAGTATATTGTTTAACTACCAATCTTACTGGCAGAACTCTCGGCATTATCCCCCCACTATTTTAATAAGAATAATAAAAACTAATATATATGTATACATATATTTAAACGAAAGTGATTAAAGGCGTTTTCTCATTGTTATATGTGTATTGTGTGCATATATATACTATATACATGTAACATATATCAATTCTTGACATGTCTTGCACACTTTTGCATTATGTACTCATACTTACGTAATATTAAGTTCAATCCATATACTCACGTGTATTCATATTATATATATATATATAGCTTCTTGACTAGATAACGCGTCTTATCAGATAGTGGGTGCGCGAATAAGTTACAGAGATCTGCTACCGATGCAATTATTCAATATAGGATAAGCTATTAGATATAGGTAACGTGTGTCACGATAATAGATATTGCAAGCCATATATTTCAACCCTTTTATATCCGACCTATCATCTCTATGATAAAAACGATATTAATTTCATATATATAGTAGTGAAAAAAAAATAATAATAATGATATTAAAAAATAAAAATTACGAAAGTTTTAGTTTTTTTTTTTTTGATTTTTTAAAGTTTTGGAGTAAAACAATAAAAAATAAATAGATGAAATGATTTTTTATACAATTTTCAATCTTTCATTCGTATAAATAGTTTATTTTTTTTTGTCTCTACTTCAGGCACCGCATGTAACAGATTAGATTATTCTAAGTGTATATAGTATAAAACGCTTAGCTTAATATTAAGGCAAGTTTTGCGGAACGCAAAGGCGGTAGTAAGTAGGTAGTGGGTGGTGTGGCAAGGTATGCTATGAAAAATGCGGGTTATTTACTTACAAATGTCGTCATCCATCGTAGATGAAAAAGTCTTCCTTTATTTTTTTATTTTTCTCGTTTCCTTCGTCGACAGATGTTACTAAACGTAAAAGGATATTCACCGTACAACCCTTAGGAAACAAAGAGGAAAAAAAAAAACGAAAAGAAAGAACGAGAAGAAAAAGACTGTAAAGAAAATGATTGAAAATCTAAAATCCTTCGTTAAATAATTTATTTATTCGCATTCTTTTATGTATATAATATATATACGATGAAAATGTACATGAGAAAAATATATATATGTATGTGTGCTAGATTCCCTGTAACGAGATTTTCGCATTACAGTGCTGTAATACGAAGTGCAGAAAAGTTTTTTATTTGATAAAATTTTCCTCGCATTTGGAGTTGCACTTTTAGTTGTATAAAGTATATATATGTATATCTAGATTCGAGGAGATAGTTTAAAAGTTTTATTTTTCATTGTTAAACCGTCCCTTTCCTATAATACCGAAACTTTTTTATTTTTCGTTTTCCACTCGGGATACTAATTTCGCGTATAACTTTATTTCTTGCGATGTATTTTATTTATTTTTCATTTTTCATTTTTTTTCTTCTTATTTATGTTAGATAGGTACTCCAGAATTTACTCCTTTACTCGTATAAAGAAAACTTAATCATCTCTAAATATAATTTTGCTGAACTTTAATTCAAGAGTAAAAAAAAATAAATTAACAAACAACCACGACCTACATCGTTACTTCGAAACTTTCGTTCCCATATTCCATAAGTATAATAGATTACTATTACAATAAAATTACCTACTAGTATATACAATTGTTAATATAATTATTTATGAAAATCAGAGTAATAGAAAACGAACGGTTTTTTTTTTTAATCAAAGCTACTTTTTTTTTAAGGGTTGCCAAAATATTTGGCAAAACTTCAAATCCCTTTACTTATGATTTCGTATTATATTTACAATACGATAATTCTCGAGATGAAGAAAATTGCTTATATATTGTATTGAAATCAAATATTTTATTAACAAATTTTGGGGTTTGTAATCATCGAATTGAATGACAGAGAAAAATATAAGTCTAGTGGTTCGAAAAATTGAATTATACGATTTGACGTCGAGTAGCTATATGAAAGGTTTTTGAGTGTATGTGATAAAATTTTTTTTAAATTCTACCCTCGGTGCAATTGAACTTTTTTTTTTGATTTTTCAAGTATGAATATCCAGTTGTAAAATGAGCACGTGAATCTCTTCCGTAAATCAAGATTCTACTGATTCTATTCTACTTGATAAAATCGAATACGCGACCACATGCGACGCTGCACATCGCGAAACTGCCAAATGCTAGGCGTCGGGATGCCATGCGTGTTCGCTTACCAAGGGCGCCGTCGCACTAGAATTCCACCAACGTCGATGTATATAATATACAGTAGTAGAGTTTAATATTTTACAGAGTTTACTCTGTATCCTCTACACTACGTCTCAATTCTCGGTGGAGTAGAAAATAAGAAAAGGAAAAAAAAAAAAAACAGAAAAAATATACAGTTATTGCCACGTTTCAGAAAATTGCCTTTTCCTTTGCTATATGGTTTCATTTATGTATACGCGTAAGAAAGGGAAAGGGAATAGAGGACGAGGAACGTATCAGCAAGATTCTTCGCAAATTATGTTTGATTAATTAATGAGGCCGATCTCGACTGTAGTGCAATGCCGAGTCAACCATCGACCGGATCGGAGCGAGCCCCAGACATCCGGTCAATTTCCAAAAAGCAGTTTAATATTCCGGCTCCTCGATGAGGAGCGTATCAGATATTAAGCTGATAAGAACAGATACTACACTTTGATCTTAGCTATGAAGCCGAGAAGCGATGCTGTGCCTAAAATACTTACGGATAATGTATACCGACTCGCTAAGTTTTGACAACGAGAAAACCCAGGGAAGAATTACGCCGATTCGACGTCTAGCGGAACCGAAAAGTACTATTCAGCTATTTACGCACAAGCCAGGATACACCTGGACATCTTATACGAGGGGCGCTAAGCCATTGAGGACCTCTTTTCATATACAAACTGTAAGTAGGGATTATACCGACTCGGAAATCGAGAGAAGGATTTCACTTTATTCGAAATTATAGCTCATTCATATCTATTGAATGATTGGAGAGTTGGTTTAATTTCGTTTGATTATCATTGATTTCTTGCAATTTTCAATTAATTTGTAGTTATTTAAATCATCCAATTTTCTCTGATTTTCAAAACGCAATTGCATCGCTATTTCGTGATTATTTCGAGTGAATAGCCCCTCGTTAATCAAACAATGAACAAATTTCAATCATTTTGTAATTCTAGTATAGTTAGATGATATTATAAAGTACCTTTAAATAAATGATCGTAATAAGTAATAATTTAGCAGCGCTAGAATTATTTCAAATAATACATTTCTTGTTTTTACAACAGCTAAGACACGTAGGAGGCATTTTCATTGCATTATTATTGCATGAAAAACCGCATATCAAGTTCTATATAGTAATGTTGAATCTGATTTCAAAACGTCGGAGATCGCGATGTCAGTAATAATCCCCGAAATTGGATATAGTCTAGAATCTAGCCAGCCTCAACTAGCACGAGCGCATACAATCCCAATCAAGCCAGTGACAGCATGAATAATTACGTTTAATTGAGTAAATGAGGCCGATCTCGACTAAGTATAGTGCAATGTCGAGTCAACCTTTGGCTTGATCGGATCAAGCCATTCTTATTTCATTTTATTGTCTCGTTATTTCGGAAAGACAATTCATGTATATATATATAATGCATATATTACATATATATATATGAACAATGAACATGCGTAAAAAACACTTGGAAGTTTTTACATTTACAAAAGCGGAAACCGTCCCGTGCACTCCCTTTAGATTTCCGGTGCTTTTACACTTTTGCATCAGACGAGACGAGACGAAACGAAACGCTCTGAGTTTTTCTAGCACCTAGGAAGTGGGGAACCTTTTAGGAGATTAATATGTGAGCGAAGTACACGATCTTTAAAAAGAAAGAAAGTAAAAAAAAATAAAAAAATATCCGGCCCTTTTTTTTTTCATTTTAATTTTTTTTTTAATACCCACACTTAGCTCTTAGCTGTTCGTTGATTGCAATTATTGTAACCGTTTGTTATTAACTTTAAATCTTTCTAATTAATCTTCTATCTTTAAGCTCTAATTACCTTTAGTGATGGAAATTTGCTTATCGAGAGGCACTCGTTCGATCGGTTCATCGTTGATTTCTACAACCCATTTGAATCTTTGTAGCATATTAATGCGTTATCCAAAATTATGTATCTGAAAGTATATATGTTTGTTATAATTCCGTTATCTCGTATATATTCATATATATAATCATTATATATATGTGTGGGATAAGTTTAATTATTAATAAAGTTCAACACTTGCGCAATGGTATGTCATATACCTACTAAAAATCTCTTCATGTATTTATAAGAATTATTAAGTCATAGTAACGAAGTGATGTCATACGCGTTACCATAAGCAGTCGAATATGTTACGAACCTCGACTACTGGTCGTACTTGAAATTCGAATCGTCGCGAGAATCTAATCTGCATAATTTTCTATACATGTATGTATGTATGTATGTATGTATGTATCTTCATACAACGGCTGAAGAGATTAGTAAATGAGTTAACTCGAATATATACATTCACATACATACGTCTATCCGCATATTGTGAATTAATCGAAATTTTATTGAATTTCTGCAACCACATATAGGTATAGGATTATAAAAATCGGTCAGAATCAAAACAGCATGTCGGAATACCATAGGATTCACGAGCTACAGGATTATCTATATAATTCTAGTTATTATATGTCTCACCGCCTTTCACTCGACTACGATACCTATATGTATAATATACCGACTGCAATTTGAACTTCGATAATCATACGTGTGAGCAGCAAGAAACCAAAAAAAAAGAAAAAGAATTTATTCGCAATTTCTCTTCCCGCTATCGATTTCGGATTGTCATATAGCTACATCCATATATTTTATTATCCTTTATTCTTTCTATTTGAAATAAATTATTCACTCATTATATTATATTTGATCAGAATAATTCCCACTTACGAATCTTTATATGTATATTAGAAATCGTCACCCACTACCAAACGCACATAAATTTTAACTGTATAAGAGATAGATGACTGAAAAATCTCGCGTACATATGACCTACTGATTATTTAATCAAATTATGAAAAATTTTGCAAAACTGATAATAGTGTTTTAAATTATACGAACGGCCACGTTCGTTAAATATATTCAATGAATATAACAGATTTTATAATTTATTTAATTGTTAATAAGAGAATTATTTTTAAACATAGTATATACAATTTTTTCATCTCCTCGTTGAGTATGATTTTTTTTTTTTTTGTTCAAACTATTTCAGATCTTTGATAAGGTTAATTTATTTATAGCAATAATTAATTAGCAATCGAATTCTCGGTTTTCTGTACATCACTTCATACGCGAGGTATCACATTCAACTGTATACTGTCAGCAATACACGAGTTGCAAACACGATCTTGGGTGTCCGGACGCCTACACATACGTATGTAGATGCTTATTTACAATCGTATTCACATACATTTTTAGTCTATCGAGTCTACCAATAATATACTGTTATAAAGACGTGTGTTTAAATATCTTCGTAATGAGAAAAATAAAAATAAATAAATAAATAAATAAACTGAAGAACCAACTCATGTTATAATTAATCTTACATAAGATAATCACTCGGGATTTGATCATTTTTTTTGTTATTTAAATTATCTAGAGCAATTTATTTACAATTACAGTAGCAAGTATGAAATTTGTCAATATTATAGTACATCAGCATATATTTTCTAATACCTAAACATAAATATAACGGTTTAGTATATTATTATATATTAAATATGCGTGTATGTTATATTGAGAAATATATATAGTTGATTATGATAGTTTCTCGTATTGGAAACCATATATGCGAGTAAGAATATATCATTATTACGTAATAATAGAAAACTAATCGACTATATCTATAGATGGTATTATATTGTGCGTGGGAAGAAATACATATGAGTATATAGAAATTTGTCCTGCCAAATAGTCGAATGATATACACGCTAATTTGCTAATTGTAACTGTATATACCACCGACCGCAGTCAGAGCTAAAACAAGGGCGATGACACCGGACGTAATTGTTGCAATGAGATATGTAGAATAATATACAATCTGTTATTTATCATACTGTATAGATAGATCATAATTATATGTAATAAGGATTCTAAAATCTTAGTGCGACACTTTTTCAGTCTTATTATCCAGCTGCAGCCTTTGTTTTCTGTAGATAAATAAATCGTGAAGAGCTTATTGTATTAGTATTATCGTTCTTCAGTTGTGTCATCACATTTACATTGTGCTGATAGATATACTCAAATGTCTATTAGTCGATCTTTTAACAACTCGTTGAATTATCGAACGAATCGTATTTAATTCAATATATTTTAAAGATTCAGGATTGATGAACTATTAATCATTTTTTTCTTTTCTTTTTTAGTATGAATAAGAAGTATACCAACATCGAGAATTCATACTGATTGCCGCGCTCTGTTTGCGGCAAAAGTAGTCCGTATATTTGCTCGCGAGATAGCGATACCATTCAGTACCCCGTTGGCGCCAGTGGGGGGGGAAGACGGAGTACTGACCTAGGACAGGAGCACCTGTCGTGGAACCAGTGGCCCTCGTGGCGTCAAAGGAATTGGATATAGGGGTTACGTTAACGCGCTATGACTTTGACAGGCAACTGATGAAAAACACTCGAAACTTGTTAACCTGTTAGCAAAGAAAGGAAGAAGAATACTCGACATTTGGGATGAGTACATATTTATTTTTAAGAAACAATTACAAATTCTACATACATTTTAGAATAAATGATATTGCTGATATATGAATAATCAATTACTTTATGATTTTCCACTCTCACGTTCCTGCGATTATTTATTCATTATTATTTATTTATTTTTTTAATAAGCAAAAGTTTAAACAGCGTACGGCACACGGGAATAGTAGGAAATTGGAATTAATGCATTTTCAGCCACTTCGAATTGCAGCAAACCTCCTCGGGTCAGATGTTGTCCTCATACCAGGTGGATTTTCTAATGAAAATTTTCCCAACTGAATAACGCTTAATAATTCTTAGTTTGAGTTGTTCTTTTAATTGATCGTTCGTTTGTACACATCGCTAGTCCTGATACCCCTTCCCGCAGCAGCTACTCTATTGATACATAGAGAGCGCTGGTCGCGTATGAATGAACGAGTGGTAAGATAGTGGTGCTGCACAAATATGCGGATAAAAAAATTACTACGTTTTCTGAGAAGCGCTCGTCCATGAATGAAAAGATAGTGGTGCTGCACAAATATGCGGACAAAAAAATACTACGACCCTTTCTTTATATTCTTGGAGGCGTGGCAAATAGCTCATTGATAAATTCCGAATAGCAGTAGAAAAACTACTAACTCTTTATTAGATGCATTGATACAACGAAAGATAGTGGCGCGTGGAAATAATACGAAGAAGTTGAAATGAATTACTGATATTTTATTGCATTTATGTTTGCATTATAGGTATATCTGAACGAATAGGAATGAAGCAGTTGAAATAAATGTACAACTACCCCCACCCCGCGCCGCTTTTAGGTAAGCCAAAAACGCGGTGCGCTATCTAGCAAATCTCAGTCAGCTGCGCGGCATCCTCGAGTTAACATGGGTTTTTTGCGGCTCGGGAAGGCTGAAATCAACGGAGGAACGTTGGACATGAGTGAGTTTGAAATATTTCGATCAATATTTTACGACGGAGAGAGTTTCGTTTGATAACTTCGCGATAATTATCATCCCATTATATTATGGGCATATAATTCCGAGTCCCTCGCCCTGTAGCGTCGTTTGTTTTACAGGCATATTTCGAATTGACGAGTATTTTTCGGGAGAATACTCGTTCCCCGATTTATTCTTTTATTCGATTCTTTGACAGCATTATCGATCGACGGAGATGAGAACGAACATCGCTGATACTTGAACTACATGGATCCTGCGTGCCACTTGATCGGAGATGGACGCCAACCAACACTGCCCAGCTAGTCCTGGATCACCGGTCGACTAAGATAATGGTGAGCTTTGTATTATACTAGCCAAAGACCCAATTTAACTATAAATGTATGTCTGCAGAACAATCATTGCCGAAACATACTTCGCGATCCGATACCGATCTCGGACAGATTACTTTTCCAAGTCTTAGTACCACAACACTCATCGGCCAAGTAACCGTGACGCTCACCCTGTATCTTTGACTCGATGATACTGGGGCCTCCGGCTTGCCTCTGTCTTCCCGTATACGCCAGAAACTTTGACGACAACTCGGTTTCACTCAGCTGCAAGGGATACGATACCGACGCGGAATAATATAACCAGAGGTAAGATATTGTCAGTCTCGTTATAGGGTAAGCCTAGGAAAGAAAGCACACTTAACTCTTGGAAATAGCAATAAATTCTCTCTTTTTGATGACAAACCTGGAATATGATTGATAGATTTCGAAAGAATATGTTTACCTTGGTTGAATATAGTAGACTCACCTCGTAGTAGAGAAATATTTGAATACCGAGGATCAAAATTTAAAGATTTGAAAATAAATACAAGGGTAGATTGCTGTAGGCTTAATTAGGCATCATATTTATTTTCTAAACATGGAACATAATTTAATTGAAAGATTGAAAAATCTATTTATACATATACGTTAGTAATACTAGCTTATTGACATTATTGATTCTGTTGAAAATAGTTGAAAGTTTATATCACATTTAACAATGGTTCAGGCAGGCTTACAAAATCAATCATAGGAAATATATTATAATAAATTTCATACAGATGTATAATCACAATTAGAAATTCTTTGGTACTTAGTTGAGAATGTTTGCTTGAAAAACACATAAACTTAATCTATCCAATGTACCCTATGCTTATCTAGTTTTTATCTTCACAGGCGTTGTTCACCGAGGGAAACTAGCTCCTGCCTATCCTCAACAAAACCTCTTCAATATTCATCAGGACAGGGGATTCACACCAGGGAGTAAAGCAGTCCAAGCGCCGGGGGAATGACCGCAAGACAACTCTGCACCGCGGACTATTGATAAAGTAGCATCAGCGAATGGTTCGTAATTACAGTTCCTTTTGAATCAGTTTTGATAAAATCTCGCATCTTGTCTTGTCTATAATTATTTTGAATTACTTTACTTTATAATTACTTTTACTAATTAAATCGAGTTCAATTACACATTACCAAACTATTGGGTAATTGAATAAGTAATTTCATTGAAAATGTAATCAGTGACTCGTAACACTGCAAATATCCATGTAATAATAAGACCGTTTATGCAATAAACATGTATGTATTATTATAGTATATTGGCGAATTCTTGAATAAATATCTCTTGAAATTGTAAATAATCGATCGTTGAATCATTTTACCCTGTCCTTTCCTTACCTATAAGTCGAAAATCATGAAAATCGCATGATTTCATAAAGCCCCGAACAATATTAATATATATAAATATAACAATATTAATATATATATAAATATAACAATATTAATATATATAATATAAATAATAATGCGCCTTGTCATATGCAACCCGCATGCCATTCGTGTAAACGACAGGGCCCATGTTAATTTTTGTTGCCTATTTGGTGTTTTCCGAATGCCTATATTCAGGCGTATTGTAGTAATTCAGAAAAAAGGTCGAAAAAAAGGTTCCGGCAGTTGATACCTCGATTCTAGTCGCTTTACGATGAAATATCTACTGCCAGAAAATCGACCAATCAGGAGGCTGCTTGAGCCAATTTAGGCTCAATTTCTCGAAAAGGAGCCTCCTGATTGGTCGATTTTGAAATTAAATCAAGTTACGGCGCTACAGAGGCTAGCCATCAGCAAAATTCTGGATTTCTGGCAGTGGCTGGATTTTCACGGCAGCAATTTACTGCCGCGGCGCTATTCGTTGTTAACCACGTGGTTTACCTACGCTATTCGTTGTTAATCACGTGTTGCTGCCGCAGTAAATTGCTGCCGTGAAAATCCAGCCAAAATCCAGAATTTTGCTGATGGCTAGCCTCTGTAGCGCCGTAACTTGATTTAATTTCAAAATCGACCAATCAGGAGGCTCCTTTTCGAGAAATTGAGCCTAAATTGGCTCAAGCAGCCTCCTGATTGGTCGATTTTCTGGCAGTAGATATTTCATCGTAAAGCGACTAGAATCGAGGTATCAACTGCCGGAACCTTTTTTTCGACGTTTTTTCTAAGCTACTACAATACGCCTGAATATAGGCATTCGGAAAACACCAAATAGGCAACAAAAATTAACATGGGCCCTTCCGTTTACACGAATGGCATGCGGGTTGCATATGACAAGGCGCATTATTATTTATATTATATATATTAATATTGTTATATTTATATATATTAATATTGTTATATTTATATATATTAATATTTTTATATTTATATATATATTAATATTGTTCGGGGCTTTATGAAATCATGCGATTTTCATGATTTTCGACTTATAGGTAAGGAAAGGACAGGGTAAAATGATTCAACGATCGATTATTTACAATTTCAAGAGATATTTATTCAAGAATTCGCCAATATACTATAATAATACATGTTTATTGCATAAACGGTCTTATTGTTACATGGATATTTGCAGTGTTACGAGTCACTGATTACATTTTCAATGAAATTACTTATTCAATTACCCAATAGTTTGGTAATGTGTAATTGAACTCGATTTAATTAGTAAAAGTAATTATAAAGTAAAGTAATTCAAAATAATTATAGACAAGACAAGATGCGAGATTTTATCAAAACTGATTCAAAAGGAACTGTAATTACGAACCATTCGCTGATGCTACTTTATCAATAGTCCGCGGTGCAGAGTTGTCTTGCGGTCATTCCCCCGGCGCTTGGACTGCTTCACTCCCTGGTGTGAATCCCCTGTCCTGATGAATATTGAAGAGGTTTTGTTGAGGATAGGCAGGAGCTAGTTTCCCTCGGTGAACAACGCCTGTGAAGATAAAAACTAGATAAGCATAGGGTACATTGGATAGATTAAGTTTATGTGTTTTTCAAGCAAACATTCTCAACTAAGTACCAAAGAATTTCTAATTGTGAATATACATCTGTATGAAATTTATTATAATATATTTCCTATGATTGATTTTGTAAGCCTGCCTGAACCATTTTCAAATTTGATATAAACTTTTAACTATTTTCAACAGAATCAAGAATGTCAATAAGCTAGTATTACTATTGCATGCATGAATAGATTTTTCAATATTTCAATCGTTATGACTGGTACTTGAGACTCTGGAGTAATTTATCACCAATATAGAATTATGTTCCATGTTTAAAAAATAAATGCGATGCCTAATTAGGCCTACAGCTATCTACCCTTCTATTTATTTTCAAACCTTGAAACTTTGATCCTGGTTATTCAAATATTTCTCTACTACGAGGTGAGTCTACTATATTTCAATAAGGTAAACATATTCTCTCGAGATCTATCAATCATATTTCAGGTTTGTCATTAAAAAGAGAGAATTTATTGCTATTTCCAAGAATTGAGTGTGCTTTCTCTCTTAGGCCTACCCTATAACGAGACGGACAATATCTTACCTCTAGGTATATTATTTCGTATCGTATCCTTTGCAGCTGAGTGAAACCGAGTTGTCGTCAAAGTTTCTGGCGTATACGGGGAGACAGAAGCAAGCCGGAGGCCCCAGTATCGAGTCAAAGATACAGGGTGATGAGTGTTGTGGTACATAGACTTGGAAAAGTAATCTGTCCGAGATCTGTATCGGATCGCGAAGTGTGTTTTAGCAATGATTGTTTTGCGGACATACATTTATAGTTAAATTGGGTGTTTGGCTAATATAATAGGAAGCTCACCATTATCTTGGTCGACCGTTAATCCAGGACTAGCCGGGCAGTGTTGGTTGGCGTCCATCTCCGACCAAGTGGCACGCAGGGTCTATGCAGTTCAAGTATCAGCGATGTTCATTCTCATCTCCGTCAAAGAATCGAATAAAAGAATAAATCGGGGACCGAGTATTCTCCCGAAAAATACTTGTCAACTCGAAATAACACGACAAGGTAGTTTCCCCTTCGGAAACTAGAATGTACTTAAAAATGAACAATATCTGCAATTATAATCAAAGTCTGCCGGTAGCAATTCAACGGTTGGTTACTTACTTCGACGATTAAAATACGAGACGCGTCAAATCTGTCGGAAGAGTATTGAATACAATTTCACTCGTTTTCATCAAGCTTTAAAAATTGTCGATTACTTATTGCCGTCGTAAAATATTGATCGAAATATCTCAAACTCACTCATGTCCAACGTTCCTCAGTTGATGTCAGCCTTCCCGAGCTGCAAATCTCCTCGAAGCGTATCACCGGTGTTCACTCGAGAATGTCGCGCAGCTGACTGAATTCTGGTACATCCCGCGCGGCTTATTTATGAGTCGCGCGGGGTGGGGGACGCCATTGTCGTAGGTCAGTTTACGTCGGGTAGGCAACTATAGAACTGAACTAAAAATGCACAAAAGATCCGCGGGTCGCGTATAATAAGACGTGTGCCTTTTTCCTGCATCTGGTAAAAGATGCGAGATTAGCCCACAACTTAATTTCTTTTTGCAATGATTTATAATAAATTTTTCCTTTCGTTTCAATAATAATTGCTCCACTAATTTAATTAATCGCTTCAATCCACTTTCTAGGATAAATAAAATAAGAATGTCACATGTCAGTTGTAGTCTCATAACTTTAACTCTGTGTATTGACTAAATGTATGGGTATTCGACGATTTATATTACATCAAATAATCGCTCAGCTATTCTGAAATTAAAAAAAAATTAAAAATGAATATTAAAAATGTTTGTACCGGATGATTCCTCGCTTACATCTTAGTGATTTGGGTAGTTGTAAATTTATTTCAGCTGCTTCATTCCTATTCGTTCAGATATACCTATAATGCAAACATAAATGCAATAAAATATCAGTAATTCATTTCAACTTCTTCGCATTATTGCCACGCGCCGCTATCTTTCACTGTATCAATGAATCTAATAAAGAGTTAGTAGTTTTTCTACTGCTATTCGGAATTTTTACAATTGGCATTAGAGATTAAGCATATTATGTAGAATTAATCATAACTTTTGGACCAATAATATCAAATTGATAACCTTATGTACAATATCAGCTACCGTATATGGAATCTAGACGTCATCGCGTTCCTATCTGGAGAGCAAAGGTGACGGAGCGATAATTACCGAGATTTCGAGGGATCGAAATGAAATTGGAAGAAATATTTCTCGCTCCACTTTCACTGAAACAAATAGTGTCCCTTAGTCCGATGGTTTTAAACAATGCGAATGACTCATTACTATCAGCTATAAGTACGGAAAAGACCATCATAGCTGACGACCATGACTGCTCTGCTCGCCACTCTGCCGTTGCAAGTCGTATGTCAATTGCTCGTTTCGGGACATCCTAATATCACCGAAAATGGCACTATAATAGGTAAGTCCGAGTAAAACGAATTTCAGATACGAATAAAGTTTCTGGCGGAATACAATTGATATTTTTTTTTTTTTCAGTCGGACGGGAGACATCCAGACAAGCTTTACCATTCACTCTACGCGATCTGGGCTACGTCAAATTTCCTGACATCCGCACAGCCTACAAAATTCATAAAGAACTTGCGACCTGGAATGAGGCACGAGAACGATGCATGGCAGAGGGTGCCTACCTTGCGATCACCGATTCATTCGAAAAGATCGCTCATGTGAATAGCATGAGAAATCAATCAGACCATTGGCTGCACGTTGGCATTTATAACTTCGCCGATACTGATCAATGGGTCAGAGTCGATGACGGTAAGTTACGGAGCAGCTTTTCCAAAATCTTCGAAAACAGGTGGGATATGAACCCAGATGAAGATCTATACTTAATCCTATGTCTTCTAACCAGGCCTTCCCGTATCATCAGTACCATGGGCATATGACAATCCTAATCGAATCGGAACCTGCGCTGGTATATCGATTTTCCAAAATGGACTAGTGGATTATCCATGCAATGGGAAGCGAGAATACTTCGTATGTGAAGTCTGGATCGCTGAGGATGATATCGAGGCAGAATCTACTGTTCAAGGTAAGTAAACTGAAGATTAAAAAATATATCAGGCATTTCAAAGTCGAAAACCCTGATAGATAGAAGAAATCAATTTCGATCTACTTACAGTAGAAAGTACAACGATTATGCCTATTCGAATGAACCTACCCGAGGGCTACGTAGCATTTCCTGAAGATCACGCGGCATACAAACTTCATAGAGAATCTGTACTGTGGGATGAAGCACGTATGATATGTATCTCAGAAGGTGCCCACTTGGCCATCACCGATACTCTTGATAAAATTGAGCATGTGGCTGACGTCCTGACAAATTATACGCGAGACAATTGGGTGCACGTTGGCATATATAAATCTAATACTACTGAAGAATGGGTCAGAGTTGATAACGGTGAGCTTCGACCTTATTAGAGATCTTAAATCCCCTTATATACTTCGTTATTTGACATTAACATTCAATTTTTCAACCAGGATTACCCGTCACGTCGATACCATGGGTAAATTTTTTTACCCCTGACGCTACCTCGTCAGGATCATGCGCTGCTATACCATTCTCCGAAAAGGGACTTGCGAATCTGAACTGCCTAGCTGGAAGTTTTTATTTCGCCTGTGAAATACCGATATAACAGAACTTAAGAAGCGGAAGATGAATACATGCTGGATTTCAATTACATTTGGAAATTAGGCAAAAATTGAATGTAAACGAATTGCACATAATAAAAGAATATCAATCAAATAGTAAATTGCGCAACTAGTCTTCGAGCTTCATCATCGAATAAACCTTTGAACAAACATTGGTACAGCACACGTTCAATCGCGTCGTTTAGCTGTCGTAACGAACGATAACTATAGTTTAAGTATGAGGAAAGTTTGAAGCATACATATTCCGAGTTCACGCTATCTTTACCGAGCTGAAATGTGTCGTGTTTTTTCCCGCAAAACAACGAAAACATTTGGACTGTCCGCGTAAGTGGGGTAAAAATATATGTTACAACTATGAATAAGTTAATAAACATAATTAAGTCTTGTTATTCCCGCATTTTTATTATCGTATTACTATTTCAAGAGACCTGAACGAGATGATTGCAAAATTTCACGCTTGTCCAGAATGATGGACTTATCGCCTATTCGAAAATTGTCATATTTTTCATCGAACAACTAAAGGAGTGAACGTTTCTGACTATCTATAAGAGATAATTTCTGGTGTTGACTGATATGCCAAGTGGTTCGATAAATCAGACACAAATAAGAAACGATAGAGCAACAAATTCTCTGAATTTTTTACACCATGGATTTGAGCAGATAATCAGAGAGTTCAATGGGGCTATCCCCGGTCTTATAAAGCTTCGACGAATCTCTTCATTTGCCATTAGTACAACGTGAACCATATTCGTGAGCCAACATGGCTCCAGCGATCACTTATATTGTGCCTACGATGCATCTCGTATGCAATTTAGTCGTACCGGATGCACCACACTTGAATATTTCGAATGCAGGTAAGGAAACCAGACCAATTTCAGATAATAACAAATTCGTATCCATCGTAAAAGAAATTTTCAAGATTTTTAAATGAAATTTATTCAGATTCAGGTCTGACTGTGTCCCAGTCCACATCGCAGGACCATCCTGCAATTCTTCCGGACGGGTATGTCGCTTATCCTGATATCGGAGTAGCCTACAAGGTCGTCGATGCTCATGTGGATTGGACAGAGGCTAGGAAACGCTGCTTCGATGAAGGTGCTCATTTGGCGGTGATCGACACTCAGCAGAAGTTGAATTACATAAAAAGCAAGCTGGAGATTCAGTCTTTTGTGCACGTAGGGATTCATCGGCTTGGTGGCGAGTGGGTCAGCATCGGCAACGGTACATTGAATTCTTTTCGAAATCTTCATAACCCTCGATAAATTGTCGACAATGTAATTAACGCTGTATCTTTTAAACCAGGAGCGACCTTAGAATCCATACCATGGCTTAGCAGTTACCCGAGGACACCACCCTCGACTGATTACGACTGTGTAACAGTGAATTCCGATTCTCTTGGATTTTTAAATTGCAGCTGTAAGAATTACGCACTAGGAGACTACGTATGCGAGCTTCCAATCCCGACGGGTATAGAAAACGGACAGATAGCTGTTAAGTAGACCAGCGTTGAAGGTGATTACGTAAAATGTCTCGTTAAATCCGAATGAATAATATTAACATTATTTGACACATCTTGGTAATTGAACTTGTCCAAATACTGTGATCGAAAATAAAGTACCACTAAACAATCATATACAAGTCTCTTTTTTCTATACTGGATAGGTTTAGAACAGGGGACTCATCGCCTATTCGAAAATTGTCATATTTTTTATCGAACAACTAAAGGAGTGAACGTTTCTGACTATCTAGAGATAATTTCTGGTGTTGACTGATGTGTCAAGTAGCTCGATAAATCAGACACAAATAAGAAACGATAGAGCAGCAAATTCTCTGAATTTCTTTGCATCATGGAATTGAGCAGATAATCAGAGAGTTCAATGGGGTTATCCCCGGTGTTATAAAGCTACAACGAATCTCTTCATCTGCCATTAGTACAAGGTGAACCATATTCGTGAGCCAACATGTCTCTAGCGATCACTTACATTGTGTCTGCAGTACATCTTGTATGCAATTTAGTCCCACCGGATGCACGACACTTGAATATTTTGAATGCAGGTACGGAAACCAGACCAATTTTATATAATAACAAATTCGTATCCATCGTAAAAGAAATTTTCAAGATTTTTGAATGAAATTTATTCAGATGCAGGCCTGACTGTGTCCCAGTCCACACCGCAGGATCATCCTGCAATTCTTCCGGACGGGTACGTCGCGTATCCTGATATCGGATTAGCCTACAAGGTCGTCCATGCTGATGCTGATGTGGATTGGACAGAAGCCAGGAAACGCTGCTTTGATGAAGGTGCTCAATTGGCAGTGATTGACACTGAGCAGAAGCTTGATTACATAAGAAGCAAGCTGGTGCTGTGGGAATGGACGCACGTAGGGATTCATCAGCTTGGTGGCGAGTGGGTCAGCATCGGCAGCGGTACATTGAATTTCTTTCGAAATCTTTATGACCCTCGATAAATTGTCGACAATGTAATTAACGCTGTATCTTTTAAACCAGGAGCAACCATAGAATCCATACCATGGCATAGGGGTTACCCGCAGACACCACCATCGACTAATTACGACTGTCTAATGGTGCATTTCGATTTTCTTGGACTTCTCAATAGCAACTGTAAACACACGACAGGAAACTACGTATGCGAGCTTCCAATCCCGACGGGTATATAAAACGGACAGATAGCTGTTAAGTAGACCAGCGTTGAAGGTGATTACGTAAAATGTCTGAATGAAATGAATCGTTGTTAAAAATATTTTGCAGAAAATAGTGTTACCAATTTTCATGTGTTCTAATAGAAAGGGTATACATTCATTACCTCCTCCCTATGAATTATCTTGTTTATTATCAAACGTCTAATCATACGAGTAAACGGCTTCGAGTCTATTTACAAAATTACTTTTTCAGTTCACTGATACATTCCAATCTTAATTCCATCGACTAATTCTAACTAAATAAATTATTTACACACCCTAATATTTAGAGGCAAGTGCCTAAGCGTTTCTTAAAATAAATAATTTAGTAAAAAAATAGAACAAAAACTCACATATGTGTGTATTTCACGGCGAAATGTATCGGGGCGCGATTATAATACATGTGAAATATAATCTGTTCAAATTATTTTGATTATTCGAATAAAATTAAAGGACTTGTCTAGAATATAGATATACCGTTATTTGCTGATGGGTGTTTTACACCAATTAATAAGTGTATAAAATTCCTAAAGAATTAAGTTCAGATGAGGATTCAGTAGCAAATTATAGTCAGTATCACTACCAACTTTTCTAATGATAGATTAGCTTCTTCAAATTATCTCATCTGAGAAACAGAATTCTGCTTAGAAGTCTAAAGTTTAATCAGATAGTCTCAGTCGCCGAGCTCGAGGTTCCATTATTCTCATGATTTTTGTACGCTGAAAAGAAAGCGAGAGCTTTCATGAGCTGATAACTCTTGCTAATCGGAATATTGCTGTCGTATAATTTTTTCGAAGATTTGCAATCAACGTAAAACCACCAATTGCACTTCAGGACAGTTTGGTCGAAGAGCGTCGATTCCGGACAGAGAAAACTCTTCATGATTAATCCGTCGTCTGTCAAAGCACAGACATGGAATACCTTGAAAATGAGGAAAGAATCATAAATAAAAAATTCGAAAGACGTTGAAATAACGAACGACGAATCTGGGCAGTAAAATCGACTAATTACCATGCAGCCAAGATCTTCATCGGCATAAAGTCCAGGAAAATGTTTCTGATCACCGCAGTAAAAACTAGTATCTGGGAATTCAACCCTACTAGCAAAATTGTCGTAGAAATTCTTGTCGTATCCAACGGGATAATACTCCCGCGGTGCGTTCATAACTTTACTTGGTGTAGCCAAGCTGTACTTGCTGTAAAAAATATCTCAAATAAAATAAAATGACACAAGTTGCCAAAAATCGTCATCAAAGAACACCGAAACCGTTTCTAATCATTATCAATATCAATCAAATAGTAAATTGCGCAACTAGTCTTCGAGCTTCATCATCGAATAAACCTTTGAACAAACATTGGTACAGCACATGTTCAATCGCGTCGTTGTGCTGTCGTAACGAACGATAACTATAGTTTAAGTATGAGGAAAGTTTGAAGCATGCATATTCCGAGTTCACACTATCTTGACCGAGCAGAAATGTGTCGTATTTTTTCCCGCAAAACAAGGAAAACATTTGGACTTTCCGCGTAAGTGGGGTAGAAATATATGTTACAACTATGAATAAGTTAATAAACATAATTAAGTCTTGTTATTCCCGCATTTTTATTATCGGATTACTATTTCGAGAGACCTGACCGAGATGATTGCAAAATTTCGGGCTTATCCAGAATGATGGACTCATCGCCTATTCGAAAATCATCATATTTTTTTATCGAACAACTAAAGGAGTGAACGTTTCTGACTATCTAGAGATAATTTCTGGTGTTGACTGATGTGCCAAGTGGCTCGATAAATCAGACACAAATAAGAAACGATAGAGCAACAAATTTTCTGAATTTTTTACATCATGGATTTGAGCAGATAATCAGAGAGTTCAATGGGGTTATCCTCGGTGTTATAAAGCTTCAACGAATCTCTTCATTTGCCATTAGTACAACGTGAACCATATTCGTGAGCCAACATGGCTCCAGCGATCACTTATATTGTGCCTACGATGCATCTCGTATGCAATTTAGTCGTACCGGATGCACCACACTTGAATATTTCGAATGCAGGTAAGGAAACTAGACCAATTTTATACCTATAATAACAAATTCGTATCCATCGTAAAGAAATTTCCAAGTTTTTTAAATGAAATTTATTCAGATTCGGGTCTGACTGTGTCCCAGTCCACACCGCAGGACCATACTGCAATTCTTCCGGACGGGTATGTCGCTTATCCTGATATCGGAGTAGCATACAAGGTCGTCGATGCTGATGTGGATTGGATAAATGCCAGGAAACGCTGCTTTGATGAAGGTGCTCAATTGGCGGTGATCGACACTCAGCAAAAGTTGAATTACATAAAAAGCCAGCTGGTGCAAGGAGAATGGACGCACGTAGGGATTCATCGGCTTGATGGCGAGTGGGTCAGCATCAGCACCGGTACATTGAAATTTTTTCGAAATCTTTACGGCCCTCGATAAATTGTTGTCAATGTAATTAACGCTGTATCTTTTGAACCAGGAGCGGTCTTAAAATCCATACCCTGGTATACCGGTTACCCATCATCGACTAATTACGACTGTGCAATAGTGTATTCCAATTCTCGTGGACTTTTCAATAGCAGCTGTAGGAATAACGCACTAGGAGACTACGTATGCGAGCTTCCAATCCCGACGGGTATAAAAAACGGACAGATAGCTGTTAATTAGACCAGCGTTGGAGGTGATTACGTAAAATGTCTCGTTAAATCCGAATGAATAATATTAACATTATTTTGACACATCTTGGTAATTGAACTTGTCTAAATACTGTAATCGAAAATAAAGTAACAGTAAACAATCATATGTACAAGTCTCTTTTTTCTATAGTGGATAAGTTTAGAACAGGGGAGATCGATGCGATAACTCTCGAAATAATATCACTTTCGATGAATATTAAAAATCATAACAGATCAATACTCGAAATATTTTCAAATCAAATGATATCCCCGAGTGAATTTTTTTCAATTGCTTGATCATCGGGAAAAGAGAAAAAAAACGCATCTCAAAATAACTTTCTTCATAAAAGCAATTGGAATAATATTATCCTGAGCTTACATGGTCGTCCGTGCTACAGTGAATTGGACAGAGGGGCCAGGAAACGCTGCTTTGATGAAGGTGCTAATTTGGCAGTGATTGATACTCGTCAGAAGTTGGATCACATAAAAAGCAAGCTGGTATAGTTACAGTTAATATATGCACGTAGAAATTCATCGCATTGAATGGCTCAGCGATTGGGTCAGCATTATCAGCGGTACATTAAAATTTCTACGTAAACTTCATGACCCTGAATGAATTGTTGACGATGTAATTAACGTTGTTTTTTTTTTTTTTTTTAACTGGGAGAGGTCTTGCACTCCTTACCATGGTATCCCGAGGAGCCAGTTTTTGACGGGTATTATTACAACTGCGTGATGGCATACGACAACGCCTTCGATGTTGTACTTTAGGACTTTATAATAGAGACTGTGGGGAAAGTATTATATGAACGGAGACTACGTATGTGAGCTTCCAATCCCGTTGGGTACATGAAACGAAAAAAATAGTTATCAATTATACCAGCCTTGAAGACGAATACGTAAAATGTCTGGTAAAATGTAAATAAATGATGATAATATTATTCTGAATTGAACAATTGCTCGAGCACTGTGAAAATCGAAAATAAAGTAACATTAAACAATCAAAGGAGATCGAAGCGATAACCTTCGTTATATTATATTTTTGGATAAATATTAACAATTATAAAAAATCACTGCTCAAAATATTTTCAAATCGAATGATATTCCAGGATTTAATTATAACACAAGTAAATCTTTTCAATTGCCAAATCATCGGGACAAGAATCATACGCATCTTCACAAAAGAACATGAGATTCCCTTTCCAAGATTTCATTCAGTTGATTCAAATATCGTAGCATCATGTCTCAAGAGAAGAACTCTCACAGATTTGATTAGGATTTTTTTCTGCAGCTGAATGGAATGAATCGTTGTTGAAAATATTTCGCAGAAAAAAGTGTTACCAATTTTCATGTGTTCTAATAGAAAGGGTATAAATTCATTACCTCCTCCCTGTGAATTATCTTGTTTATTATCAAACGTCTAATCATACGAGTAAACGGCTTTGAGTCTATTTACAAAATCACTTTTCCGCAAAACAGGAAAAACATTTGGACTTTCCGCGTAAGTGGGGTAGAAATATATGTTACAACTATGAATAAGTTAATAAACATAATGAAGTCTTGTTATTCCCGCATTTTTATTATCGGATTGCTATTTCGAGAGACCTCAACGAGATGATTGCAAAATTTCACGCTTATCCAGAATGATGGACTTATCGCCTATTCGAAAATTGTCATATTTGTTTATCGAACAACTAAAGGAGTGAACGTTTCTGACCATCTACAGATAATTTCCGGTGTTGACTGATGTGTCAAGTAGCTCGATAAATCAGACACAAATAAGAAACGATAGAGCAGCAAATTCTCTGAATTTCTTTGCATCATGGAATTGAGCAGATAATCAGAGAGTTCAATGGGGTTATCCCCGGTGTTATAAAGCTACAACGAATCTCTTCATCTGCCATTAGTACAAGGTGAACCATATTCGTGAGCCATCATGTCTCCAGCGATCACTTACATTGTGTCTGCGGCATATCTCGTATGCAAGTTAGTCCCACCGGATGCACGACACTTGAATATTTTGAATGCAGGTACGGAAACCAGACCAATTTTATATAATAACAAATTCGTATCCATCGTAATAGAAATTTTCAAGATTTTTAAATGAAATTTATTCAGATTCAGGTCTGACTGTGTCCCAGTCCACACCGCAGGATCATCCTGCAATTCTTCCGGACGGGTACGTCGCGTATCCTGATATCGGATTAGCCTACAAGGTCGTCCATGCTAATGCTGATGTGGATTGGACAGAAGCCAGGAAACGCTGCTTTGATGAAGGTGCTCAATTGGCAGTGATTGACACTCAGCAGAAGTTTGATTACATAAGACGCAAGCTGGCGACTCAGTCATATGTGCACGTAGGGATTCATCAGCTTGGTGGCGAGTGGGTCAGCATCGGCAACGGTACATTGAATTTTTTTCGAAATCTTCATGACCCTCGATAAATTGTCGACAATGTAATTAACGCTGTATCTTTTAAACCAGGAGAAACCTTAGAATCCATACCATGGCATAGCGGTTACCCGCGTAGACCGACTATGTACGACTGTCTAATGGTGCATTCCGATCTTCTTGGACTTTTCAATAGCAACTGTAAACACACGACAGGAGACTACGTATGCGAGCTTCCAATCCCAAATCATCGGGACAAGAATCATACGCATCTCCACAAAAGAACATGAGAGTCCCTTTCCAAGATTTCATTCAGTCGATTCAAATATCGTAGCATCATGTCTCAAGAGAAGAACTCTCACAGATTTGATTAGGATTTTTTTCTGCAGCTGAATGAAATGAATCGTTGTTAAAAATATTTTGCAGAAAATAGTGTTACCAATTCTCATGTGTTCTAATAGAAAGGGTATACATTCATTACCTCCTCCCTGTGAATTATCTTGTTTATTATCAAACGTCTAATCATACGAGTAAACGGCTTCGAGTCTATTTACAAAATTACTTTTTCAATTCACTGATACATTCCAATCTTAATTCCATCGACTAATTCTAACTAAATAAATTATTTACACACCCTAATATTTAGAGGCAAGTGCCTAAGCGTTTCTTAAAATAAATAATTTAGTAAAAAAATAGAACAAAAACTCACATATGTGTGTATTTCACGGCGAAATGTATCGGGGCGCGATTATAATACATGTGAAATATAATCTGTTCAAATTATTTTGATTATTCGAATAAAATTAAAGGACTTGTCTAGAATATAGATATACCGTTATTTGCTGATGGGTGTTTTACACCAAGTAATAAGTGTATAAAATTCCTAAAGAATTAAGTTCAGATGAGGATTCAGTAGCAAATTATAGTCAGTATCACTACCAACTTTTCTAATGATAGATTAGCTTCTTTAAATTATCTCATCTGAGAAACAGAATTCTGCTTAGAAGTCTAAAGTTTAATCAGATAGTCTCAGTCGCCGAGCTCGAGGTTCCATTATTCTCATGATTTTTGTACGCTGAAAAGAAAGCGAGAGCTTTCATGAGCTGATAACTCTTGCTAATCGGAATATTGCTGTCGTATAATTTTTTCGAAGATTTGCAATCAACGTAAAACCACCAATTGCACTTCAGGACAGTTTGGTCGAAGAGCGTCGATTCCGGACAGAGAAAACTCTTCATGATTAATCCGTCGTCTGTCAAAGCACAGACATGGAATACCTTGAAAATGAGGAAAGAATCATAAATAAAAAATTCGAAAGACGTTTAAATAACGAACGACGAATCTGGGTTGTAAAATCGACTAATTACCATGCAGCCAAGATCTTCATCGGCATAAAGTCCAGGAAAATGTTTCTGATCACCGCAGTAAAAACTAGTATCTGGCAATTCAACCCTACTAGCAAAATTGTCGTCGAAATTCTTGTCGTATCCAACGGGATAATACTCCCGCGGTGCGTTCATAACTTTACTTGGTGTAGCCAAGCTGTACTTGCTGTAAAAAATATCTCAAATAAAATAAAATGACATACGTTACCAAAAATCGTTATCAAAGAACACCGAAACCGTTTTTAATCATTGTTCTCACCTTCTAACAGGACTCGACGTCGTACTAGTAGTAGTAGTCGTAGTAGTAGTAGTAGTCGTCGGTAGTTGGTGTTTTTGCATCAGTTGTTGTTGTCTCAATAAAATAGCAGTCTCAAGAGCTTCCAAAGTGACGTTACTCGCTTCAGCCAAAGCTTTAAGAGAAGGTTCCATGCTTTGTACAGAAGCTAATGAAGGCAAAGAACCCATTGATGATTGGGAATTATCATATCTGTTGAACTCCTGCTGTGATTGTAAAGCCTGACTTGCAGCCTCGGGAGAAATTGAGCGCAGAGTCAATTGATTAACTGATGAAACCGCTTCATCGGAAGGTATAGGTAGCTGTGAATGATAAAAAACAAAAAAAAATATATCCGATAATTAGATCCCTGAAATTGAACTATTCAAAAATTTCTTACCTGATAAAAATCGTCCTTAACAACTTCGTTCGTTGAATCATCTAACAGAGTAGGACTGTGACTTATCCTGTCAGTTAATTGCGAAGAAGATTGAGGCATAGCGACGAACGGTGGAAGACCATTACCGAAATTTGTTATCGGTTTTGAAACCGTTTTTACTGTTTCCTTATTCGCTGGTTGAGCTGAGATTATTTCAGGAAGTCGATACGATGATACTGTAGGGAGAGGACCTGCCAGTCCTTGAGTAATCTGTAGACACACATGGTGTGGCTTGATTACAGTGACATGGAGCTTCCGCGTGTTAATTATGCATTGCTCTAATACACGCAAGAAAAAAATACTTCGGAGACAGATAATTATGTGAGATTGACTTCTGGGTACATTTATATTAGGCTCGAATATATCCTGACCAAGATTTATATATATGAGACAGTAAAATTGCAGGACTTGGTTGTTGCACAAGTAAATAGACACGCGAATAAACCGCAAGTGCAGTATTATGATTGAAATGAGAGAAACTTTAGTTAAAAGTAAACCACGTATGTGTGTAGAAACCTATGCACAAGCTAATGCATAAGATAGAAATTGCGCTAGGTCATAGGAGTTAAGCACGTAGCCAGTTCACGTTTTGAGTAATTCTATAGTACCGTATGCCTAGGTGAATATGTTCTATTGTTTTGTAACGGGGTCGTAACTCGACGTACGAAAATAAAGATAGAAATAGAAATAGAAAGAGAGAGAGAGAGAGAGAGAGTAAAACGAATGTTATATCGCAACAGGTGTAAAAGAAAAAGTTAACCGATAGTTCGAATGAAAAATTTGAAAACGTTTAGAAAATTCTCAAAAATTTGGTTTCAAATTTAACCTGCGTCCTCTGGTTCTGCATCGACTGTTGTTGTTGTCTTAAAGCTTGTTGTTGTTGCATTTGCTGTTGCCTTAGAATTTGAAGAGCGAATGTTTCCTGTTGTGTACGTTTTTGTTGGCTCAAATTGTCCTCTTGCATAGTGGCCAACGATGGTGCAGCGACAGTTTTCAAAGCCGTTGCATTTTCCTGTACCACTAATCTTTGACGTTCCATTTGCTGACCCATAGGACGAGCTCCACCAGGAGGTAAAGGCTTGAAAGGAGGAACTACCCGAGGATTTTGTGAAACCTGACGTGCATTATCTGGTCTCACTCCCTACATGGAATTAACACGTATATTTTAATGATTATTACGTGATTATCAATGCAATGATCTCTCATTATATGATTAAGGTTGATGAACTTATACAGAAGTTGGTTGGTTTTGATATATACAGGAATTAATTAAAATAACATCAACGTATGTATGTATATACAGTGAATTTCTTATACTATGAGAGAATACTGGATATTATTATGTCATTCTGATCTAGGATATGGCTGAATAATGATTCGCTCATGTAGATTGTATAGGTATAGGATTGGTGAAATAATCAGTGAGTGCAGAACAAGTGAAAGGCTTGAAAGTTATTCAGAATGTTAAATTCACGAAGTCGAATATTTTGTGATAATAAAATAAATTTCACGATTATTATTCCTGAAAGATCCTTATTATCTTCACCTGAAGTAATGTTTTTTAATTTCAACACTCTAATATAATAACGGTGTCTTTGCGGAGATCTATAAGTATAGAAATGGCATTTATAATACACGAGAATCACAATATAAAAATCCTATGATATTATAGTGGCGAAAATTCGGGTCGCCAATGAAGTTACAATATTTTTACATCGCAATATTCGCAAACTAGACTTTCGAACGCACCTTACCCACGCGTCTTGGCTAGATTTTTTTAGATGGTATGACGTATTTCCGTACAAGATTAACGAGGATCTACTAATTTATTGCGATATCACTTTATTCTTGTGATAATCGTGAAATTAAATCGAATCTTTATTTAGTAACCGAAAAAAAATTGTCATTAATTCATTAGAAATTCATTAGTCTAGATAAATTATTGTTCATGAGTCAAAATGTCAGGAGCTGTAAAATTCGGACTCAATTTGAAACCGAATGATCTATTGTTGTCTACGATCCGATATTACTTCTTTACTTAATTTCACATTAATTCTTGACTGATTCATTCTTCCGCTTCGGTACGTATAAGAATATTATAAGACGAAAGTTGTCCGACCTTGTTACACGTATCTGATTCCCAACGATATTATAGCTACGATTAAAGATCTAATTATTGCATTTGATTTATTATAGGAATTTTGGTTTAATTTCTTCTTTCGAATTACTAAAGATACTAAAATTTATTTTATACAAATTTATCGGTATCGCTTTTAAATCGATAGCTGAATCTTATATCAACGTGTGAGCCAGTTGGATGGGTAAATGAATATTAAAATACTTGTGAAACGCCTAGTTTATTTTTCATTTATTTTTTTCTGTCTCTCCTTCTTTTATACGCATACCTATACTTTTTTGATTATTAAATCTTCATCGCAATACTTCGTGAATCATAAATGTGTAAATTCAAACGGGGTCGTGAGTCGTATGGAAAGGTTCTACACGCACCAGTTGTCACAAGGACGTCAATTTACGGTAAAGAAAATTTAAAAATATATAAATTATAAGTATTTTCAACCACTGTACTATATAATATGTAATTCATGTTAGAAATCATCGGCGACAAATGACCTGTAGAAAATATGCACTCCGTTAGATTGAGAAATTGGATGATACGAAGGTTTTTCACAATGTAATTTACGCAATAATTACCTGATTGATGATTCAATACGATGCCAAGTTATAGCATAGAGGAAAATAGGAGGTTAATAAATCGAGGGATAATTCGAACGGTAAAACCATAGAAAAAGAGTCTTTCTTTTAATATTTTTAATCACAACTTACTGTATTTGTTGGTCCAATAGGAATAGAATTTCCCTGTCCCACCTGGGTACTTCGTCTCTTACTGTTTTCCAAATTGGACAACGATTCACGAAATCCAAGTTCATCTCCGACAGAGAATCCTGGAATAATAATTAGTCCTTGGAAACGGTGTTCAGAAAAACAAAAAAAAAAAAACACTTTAATCTATACCTAAACCTCGTTGTGTCTTCGAACGCGAAATAAATAAATAAATAAATGAACGAGTGTCAAGGTAAAATTCTTTCGGAATATATCGATGTTGCATTATATCATTTCTTTAATCTCTTTCGTCTGCAGTATAGGCAGGTTTAAGAACCGTAATTATATGTAACACATGATTGGTCTTATATTCCATTTCCGTTATGATTTTATATTATTTGTATAATTTTTTCATAATTTTTCTTTTCTATAAACCAACGAAGTGGGACACTTTCGCTTTCCGTATCTATAATTAAACTGCATACAAATTTCGATTTAATAAAATATTATCAGATCTGATCCTGAAATAGGGATACGTATGCAGCATTATTTCAAACACCTGCACAACTCGGCGACTGATATAAGTAAAACTTGATGAATTTTCTTGCTTAATCAATAGAGCATATATAAACTTCAGAAACAAAAAAAAAAAAAGAAAAACCTTATTTATAAGTAAAAAAGATTTATGTGAAGGACGATCGATGATAGTCGCTGCAGTTGGTTGATCAATAGAATTGTACAGAGTTGTGCAAACTGAATATGAACAAAAAAATAAACTAATAGAAGTAGATATATATTATATATATATGATGATGAAGCAATGTCATTCGGTATATAAAACAATTAAAGTTAATTAGCAGTAAAATAAATTTTTTTCTCAAATATATATATATGTATATAATATAATTTCGTCAGATCCTGGGGATTTGAATAAACTTCACAACTCCTTGATATACAGTGATAAAGTTTGACTGTGAAATATACGTTATTTATCTAGAAACAAGGCAACAAATTTAATCATGTAATTTTATGTATCATAGTTTAAATGTCATAAACAGCAGCTACACGCAATAATTATAACCGACATGCATCTATAGGTGCGTGTCAAACTTTCTACGCAAATTTTTATACCCTCAAATATATCTATATATACAGGTATAGGTATAGGTAATACAAATGTTGATTGATGCAGATTTTCATAATCGAGAAATATGATAGGTGATAAAGTTAAATTTTCGTGCAATAAATTCCCATAGCCAAATATATTAATTAAATATGTGTTAAACCAATAGACCAGAAAGTTATTCAAATATATATGGCCTATATATATAAATCAATAAAAAGATAAGCTGCTGCAGACTGTGACAGATTTACGAAGATTATAAAATATTGTATAATCTTTCGTTTCACATATGTGTTACGTAAAATATATAATACATAATATATCACGATATATATATATATATATAGTCTTAAATGTTAGAGCCTTATAAGATGAAATAGTTTCGATCATTAACATGATTTAAATTACAAAATCCTCTTTTTCCCACGCTTATTAATTTACTATACCTAATTAACCAGATTTACGATTAACGATTAGAATACGAATGAAGAAACAAATTCTTTCTAAGATCTGATTAATCGTAATCCAAGTATAACGCATAGTATGATATAGCATAATACCTAAAACCGTATATGGGGAAATTTTGGTCAATTATGTATATATAATATATTAATAATTTATTTTTTTTTTTTTAGAGAGAAAACGCGGTGGATTTATAGTTGAAAATATTAATTCAAGGACGCGAAAAAGTTTCGTTGCCTCAACTAACTACATTTCATTCATTTCTCTACGCTGTATCGTTAATTACTTAGGGGTTTCATAATGTTCCGAAATTTTTCAAGGTCACTCGTTTTCAGATTACCTATGTGCCTAGTTTTTCGTTTCTTTACTTTTCTATTTCTTGATTTTTGATATTTTTTCGCGGCGATTATGATCGTGAAAATAGAACCGTTTGGGTTGAGAACCAACAGCTGGGCAAAGGACTCACCAAGACCTAGGAAACCCTTGACACCTCCAAGATTTCGAACACGAAATAGGCCGGATTTTTTGAAGGCACAGTTTAGTGTGAAACCAAAATCGGACTCCAGTACGCAAGTCGCTAGAGTCTCCCGCCACGTGCAGCCTAGAACCAAACCGGAAATACCATCTTTAAGAGCCACTCTTAGACAGCATTACTCTGTGCTATCTGAATCTCAATTCGCCCCTGTATTTTTATTTTTTTTTATTTCTTCTTCTTTGTCGTATGATTTTTTTTCCGTACAAATTTTAGTCGTTTCGGAGTAGATTTAATTCGATTTGCCTTCCTAATGCATTTTACTGTCCTTTGTCAAGAGTCCTGCCTCGATCTCAATCTCTCAATAATTAGATTTTTTGGTTTTCGTTTTTTGTTTTTACGCAAATTTGTACCGAACTTCGCAATTTCGCAATTATTAAAGAAACCGGATGGACGTTGCGCGGTGAACGTCTTCCGCATAAATGAATTCCAAGAAGGATATATGCGTTATGAGAAGGTAGAGAAATCTTTAGCAGATTAAAACACACACATCGATTTGACCCAAATTTCAGATTAAAACCCGGAATTTCCCTTACGGTTTAATTAATCAGTATAAAATATTCTCGAGGTCATGCGCGATCGAGGTTCGATGCATTCGATTGAGGAAAAAAAGGTATGTATGAAAACACCTTCGGAGTAACGAACGGTACATGTAAAAGAAAAAAAAATAAGAGAACTGTTTCGTAGCTTTTTATGCGCTTATTAACACAAGGAGTATTTGGCACAGGTGAGTCAACCTCCGGCGATGGGTAGGTACCTGTGTGATTTCATTTTTATCGTATTCCTCGTTTCACTGCATGTCAAACAATTGTTTAGCTGTCCTGACTCGAGTTTAAACAACAATTAAAAAAAAAAAAAAAACTATATACGAGATACGGTGGGAATAAATCTAATTCGCATAAACGAGACAAGAATTTATAAATATAAACGTACGAAAGAGGAATTTGAACTATCCGAAAACTATCTAGGACGAGATTTTGTTAATCGTTGAATTATAATGAAGAGGATTTAATTTCAGCTAGCCTTTGATATCTAGAATTGCGTAAAAGTATTCTAAAAATTTTCATAATTATGTGAAAAATATTCCTTCTTTCTTTAATTTTGGCACAAAATCTGCCAAGAAATTTGATTAAAAAATCAATTTTCGGTATGTATGTATGTTTTCTTTTATTCGTCGCATTATTTTGTGCTGGAAAATTTTTGAGTACTGGATTAAGGAATGCCATAGCCTAAGCCCACACAGGACTGACCGATCATGCGGTATGCCCTACTGGCCTACTTTACTAAGACCAACGTGTGGCTGACTAAACAGAAGTACCTGTACAAACGAGAGAGGCAAACGTTACGTTTAATATTTGAAACTCAAATAAGTTTAATTTTTCGAGAATGATAAAAGCCTTCGTTAATGGGAGAAAAATTATTGAAAAAAAAAAAAAAAAACAAATTGGAGAAGTGAACTATTAGTTTAATTTCATTAGTGAACCTAGATTGACCTGCGATTTAAAAAACCATTTGAAATTTTATTCTGAACTCTTCAAAATGTTTAAAAAAAATAAATAAAAAAAATAAAAAAAGATTCATATCAAGACGATGTATAGAAATAATGATTGATGGGTAGAAAGGAATTTCTGTCTGTGAGAGACGCGAATTCACACAGTCTAATCTGTTCTAACAATAGAACCGACATTATGCAAGAGTTAAAGTGATAGAATTATAGACACTTTGAACTTGGCATTGGCATTGACCGAGAGACGTGATACAGTGATTTTGGATTTTATTTTATTTTTTTCCTTTTCAATTGAAAATAATTATCGATAGTTAATTATGACTTTAAAGAAGATCAATACGTCGAGTGTAAAGAAATGAGGGAGAAGACCAAAGACGTCATATCTACATACGTCCTACTGACACAGAAAAATTGTCTTTTAGATTGTCCCAGAAAAAAAAAAAAAAAAAACACCGATATACGAAGATATGATGATACGATGATAAATTTACATAATTATATTTTAGTAGTAAAAGTCACAAACGTATCAGAGGATACAGTTATGTGTAGATAAAAAAAAAAAAAAAAAATTCCAGGCTAAATAAGCATATAGGTATATCCATCCGATTCTGCTTTCGAAAATTGGGTGCGAGTATCAATGTGTCTGTAATGCGAAAGAACAAAAAGAACGACATTCTGGTATATGAAATTTAGTATGTAAAAAAAAAAAAAAAAAAATGTTTTAAATGATAAATTATGACGAAATAAATGTATGGGAAATATGCACGCGGACTATTCGTTATTTTAAACACGATCAAGAATAAAAAATTGCCATGGAATAATTTTCAGTTAAGCAAGAGGGTCACGAACCTATGAAGAGACTCTAGAAAGTAACTAGGTATAGGTATGACTGGTAAAACACGTAGCGAGTAAAAGGAAAAAAAAAAAAAAAAAAACAACAAAATTCTGTCCCAATTCTTTAAGTTGTGAATAATTAGGATCGATATATTACCGATTTTATAACAAATTAGTACAGATTATTTTTAATTAACGGAAATGAAATTCTTGATATATACGTGAACGACTGTAACTCGCAGATCTCATCTGGAAATTATTATTGAAAGTTCAATCATATCAAAGGATGAAGGAAGAAAAAAAATAAATAAAAACTCTATTTAGAAGTGAAAATTTTAATTAGGTATAATAAGACTGAGGAAAAACTGGACTGCAACTGAAATTTCATTTATAGCTATAGAATAATTAGATATCTCTGCATATAAGTACGACGACTCTATAATATTCCTTTCCATTCATTATTATATATATATATTGACTTTCGTTTGCGATATTTTCTATACTAGATCAGATCCGCCTTTTGACATGCGATTTAATGAAAAATAAGTGAAAACTTACTTTCTATGCTTAATATATATATATATATACGCACGCGATTTATAATAGCTTATTAATTACTATAATCGCTCGCTAATTTTTTTTTTTTTTTTTTATACTACGATCTGTGAAAACGATTTTTCACCTGTTTATTCAAACTCTTCGCAATATTTATTTGATATCGTTGTTTAGTTCACGAGTATTATAGTGGTAAAAAAAATCGCCGTTCTATTCATTTCGAGGATATGTATTTACAAATTGAAAGACCTATTCCGAAGTATAACCAAGAGAGAGAGAGAGAGAAAAAAAATAATATAGAGATAGAGAGATTGAGAGAGGCAGAAGAATATTATAAGTATAAATATAAACAGAAAACTGAAAAATTTTGTCAACCGTGAAGAAAAAAAATATATATATATATGTATATGTTAGTTGCGTGAAAGATGAAAAGTCATTGACTGATTATATCGAGTCATATAATCAAAAGTCACGTAGATATAAGGAGTCAAAAGTCTTGAGTCAGCATAGCACAGAATAACCATCCTATTATATATTATATGTATATATGTATATAATTATGTACAAGATATTATTTCAAGGATTAATATATCTTATATATACCTAAAATTTACAGTTTTATTAAATTAATAAATTAAGTATAGTAAATAATAATGAATGAATGAAAATAAAATTATTTACGTACCAACAACGACGAAGAGAAACAAAGTTGTAGCAATCTTCATTATTTTTTAATCCAATAAAATGGTGACACTCAAAAAAATGATGAATATAAGTTGGTTTTTGTTCTGATAAGTTTTGAATTAAAAGAATTTTTTTTTACTTCTTTGGTTTTTTATTTATTCAAAAACACGAACGAAGAATGATTAATAAAAAAAAGAATCAGAAAAATAGAAAATTCTTTGAATAAAAATAAGAAAATTTTTCATCCAAACATTTATAACTGGTATTTTTTTATTTTTTTTAAATTATTTAATAAATTCTATTTATACGTGCGATTCGAGGACCGGACACACGGCTACTAATCTGGTACGAGTCTTTACGAAGGGCACCACGAGACACGGACCCCACCAGGTCCCATCGGGGCACCACGATGGTCAGTCTCCATTGGGTCGAAGCAAGGTGCTACTGACCCACTCACTATACGAAGTATGTGAGTCTGAGCAAGTGGTAACGGTACCAGACCGCGTTCTTTCATAGCTTAGAGAGAGGATCTTATGATTGATTTTTCGAGTATTATTATAAAGACGTAGCAGTGAGGTTTCGGATTCGGTTTAGATCGTTAGGAAATTATTATTATTAATTTTATATTATTATTATTAATCTTAGAGTCTAATATTCCATAATTTTTATTAATTACGAAATACATAAGATTAGGTTTAGATTGAATCATAGTTTTGGCCTATAAAAAATATATAAAAAAAATTGATTTATAGATCTTAGGATGTCGAAAGTTTTGTTAAATCATATCGTCGTTTGCGGTTTTAAAAAACGAAGATATATATGTAGTAATTTCAAGATTCTATTCAATCAATTATATATATTTTCTTGTACAACATTGCGATATGAATTCATGCTGATTAACTCAAATACGTAATACCCATGTACAAAGGTATTACCTATATACGTCCTTTCCTCAAAACTAGGCTAATGTAAAACGATTCATTCGCGAAGCGTTAGTTCAAGATTTGCTTGTTCATATATTATGCGTTTGAAGATATGTCACAATTCTCGATGAGAAACTAGTAATAGTTGTAAAAACACGAGGGTGACAATTTACAATAACTATATGCGTACACTGAACTTTGTACACATTGCACATATAGGTATTAGCTATATGTATACATTGCGATGTGTAACTAGCGGTTAATACTCCGCGCGTTTGAAATTTAGAAATAATAATATAAAAAAAAAATAAAGTGTTAGAAAATGCGAAGAACAGAGACCACCTTACTAAGTAAAATAATTTCTTCAGTAGATATAATTTCGCTTATGGGTCAACCTCGACTAAATATGTAACTACTAGTAAGCCTGAGGCTGATTATCAAGGCTGTACCATTTACATTCACAAATTTTTTTTACGTGTAGATTGTAGGTTTGATGTTATAGATGCGATTCGCGGTCTCTAGGCACAATAGAAATTTTCAAAAATTGTTTCACGCAACGAAATTATCTTTGTAAAAATAGAAATTGATGATTCATGGTCATTTTTGTCTGTATATATATATATATATATATATAGACATATGAGGTGACTTATTATTTTACGAACACGTTTCTGCGATCAAATACCCCGGGCGATAAGTAATCTGTCAGAATTAATATTTGGTATTCACACGTGTAAATTTACTCCGATATTATACGAAAATTATATAAACGCTATTCAAAATTTCGTAAATCATTTATTCGTGAATTAAATTCCAGTTAGAAATTTTCATAATCTCTAAAATTCTATAGAAAAGTTAAGAATTTTTTTTTTTTTCTTTTTTATTCTTTGTGAAAATTTACACAATTGTAATTAACCGACCAAAATATTCGCGAATCCAAATACTAGCTTTGAAATTTTTTTTGCCAAGCTTTAAAATTTTAGAATTTTTCAGAAAAATTAAAATCTTCATATTTTTGTTAATGAATTAATTGATTCTCTGCTATTTGTTCTGTGACTAATTTAGAAAGTTAGATTCTTTATTCATCTCTCTCTTCTTCGACTTTGAGTGTTACAAGAAATTGCGAAAAAAGAGTTACAAATCTTTAAAAAATTTGAAGGACAGAAATCGAAATTCAGAATAATAAAATTTCATGAATTTATTCAATCCATATATTAGATTGATTTTATTAGAGATCGCAAAGTGAGTAAATAAATTTGAATCGAATTGCTAGTACGCAATTGAAAAAGTTTAAATTCTTGAGTTATAAATGTCGCGTTTGATGATCATAATTTTTTTTCCACTTTAGCTAATAGGCGGAAATAAAATCTTATTTTCATTATAAATGATAGCATGGTAGTAGTTCAAATCTGGCAAGATGCTATCTTAATTCAAATTGAGAAATCTGACACAAGAGGAAAATAAGAAAAAAAAATTATGTGTGAATGTGTCATTGATGAGAAATAAAAAAACAAAAAGTCCCGAATGTATCAAGTTGTACAAAATAATTGTGAAACCCGGTTTTTGTCTCACGTAATTTTAACGTACTAACATCCAAGGTGACAATTTTGTTCTTAAAATAATAAAATTTAAGATAAGATTTCTAAAATAATAAATTAAAATATTTTGCTAATGTGAATGAGAACTACTATTCATTGTTTCATTTATTGAAACAGATATAAAAGAAAAAATGATCATATGTTGAAATGGAAATTACCTGATAATGAACTGCTAGCTGTTTTCATTGAGATAAAACATTTGAAAATTTTATGATAGACACTGAATAAATGATAAAATTCATATAATATGATGGATTTGAAATAGGAAAGAAATTCACATTTTAGTAAAGATTTATAAATATATGTATTAAGTATATATATTTTTGTTTGTTTTTCAATGTATGTGTATAAGAGCACACACTACTGTATATTACGTATTTTGTAAAATAAATAATACGAACACAGAGTTACACATAATATATATGTAGTTAAATTGGAAAATCGCATATACTATATACGATATATTATTCTTTACAATTTCTATACAAAATATTATCATTATCATTATTATTAATATTATTATTATTATTATTATTATTATTATTATTATCGAAGTTCAACGTGTCTTATCGTTATCTAAGTCCTGAAATGATTTTAAAAAAGCTCACTTTAGCTAATAATTTATAACGTTAGGTATACAGTAATAGTTATTCAAGTTTCATTTCGTTTCTTCTTCTTCTTCTTCTTTTTAGTATTTTCGTTTTTTGTTTCAAATTTTCTTTTTTTACTTCGTAGTTCGTAACTAATTCTAGAGTTTTGAAACATTTTTTAACTGATGGCATGATACGATCAAGGCACAGAAATCATTAGTATAATAACTACGTTTTAATATATATTTAAATAAATATTTCATCGATGTATGTATGTATGTATGTATGTTATCAAATGTCCATGAAGGAAAGAAATATTCTTTTTTTTTTTAATTTTTAATTATATATAGGTATTATTGAAGATTCGTTTAAATCTCTTTAGATTTTTTTTAGTTTCTTTATTTTCGTAATTTTTCTTAATTTTTCTTTTCACCTTTTGATTCATGATTCGCTAATTACTATTCACCTATCTATAACTAGGCAGTTTACTTTTTTTCTTTTTCTTTTTCTATCTCTCCTCAACGTAGTAGTACACGTTATAGAAAATCAACGCAACTTAGAGCAAATTATTTCTTCTTCTTCTTTCCATCCTGTAAAAAGTTAAGAAAATTATCTTAAAATTCATAAAATTGACTCAAAACAAATATCGACCTAGTCTGTTTTCAAGTACTAGTAGTCGTAAAGAATTCACCTATATTTCAAAGAACTTTTACCTATTTAAACAGTTTCAAATTATTTTTCAACAAAAGTTTTCAACTCGCTATACAATTTTATCATCTTTATCCAATATTTTTTTCTCATTCATTCTATCTATACCTTTCCTTTTTTAGTCTCCGGACTAACGGATTCTCCAGAATTATCTTCGGCTTCAATTAGCGCAGGAGAATCTTTGACCTTTTGATCCTCAGATTGAGCTTTCTCAGTATTAGGAACGTTTTGATCTGTCGGAGAAACAATCACAGCGGAATCTACTCCATCTGTTTTAATTTCCTGATAATTTTTCTCTTCATTCCCTGAGTTTATCTCTCCATTTTTAGTTTCTGGTTTCTTTTCGGCATCATTCGACGTATCAGTTTGACCATTTTTCAACTTCTCTCCCTGTTCTACTCTGCTTTCTTCCTCTTTTGATTTCTCAACATTACCATTAGCTACAACTTCTTCTATCTGTTCCTCCTTCGGCTTATCCTCTTTATCAGACTTCTGCAACTTTTCGTTTTGAATTTCTTCTTCCTTTTGCAGTTTCTCTTCTTCTTCTTTCTTTATTGCCTCAGCCAGTGACCCTTGTAATTGTACCAAGTTTTCTTTAAGCTGTTGGCAATCTTTTGATAAATCGTCAACTTGTTTAATCGACTTAATGTTCTCCTCTGTAACAGTCTGCTCCGTAGTTTCCACCGGCACATTTCCATCTTTACCTCTCAACTGTGCCAATAACGAAGCTCTCTCACCCTGGAGAGCTCTACAAAGCTGTTGAAGCTGCACTAACTTTCTACTTGTTGATGCCAACTCGGCATCCCTCTGCTGCTTGTCTGCAGCCATTTCTAACAACGCTGCATGACTGTTTTCCCAACGCTGTTTCCACGAACTTGTTTCTTTCTCCAATTTTAGTATTTTCTTAGACATCTAGGATTGATAGAAAATATTTAGTTCTCTCTTCCAAGGAATAATAGAAAGAAGTACAAACAGGCCTATATTCTATAGATTTTTTCTAAAACTGTTGAACACGTTACAAGATAGATGCATATGAGTACCAAAAAAACGTTTTTCCAAAGATTTATGCAGAATTTAAAGTCAGAGTCTGTTTTATTGGTTTTTGGTTTATTAAAAAATCATGTTAATTGTGCTAAATTATTTTTATCCATGATGTAAATTTGGTTTTTGTTAATTTGAAGATCAGATTAATGAGATAACAAAGTATCACCTTTTCCATTTCGTCTTTAAACCCTCCGAAGACTTCGTTACTTTTAGTAAGAGCATTTTGGAACTCGTCGTATTTATCTGTGTACATACTGATTTGACCTCTCAGACCAACTTCAGTTGCCTGATGTTCTCGTATCCGGACTTGATACTCTGTCAAGTTCTGTGAATATAAATGACAAAGCGAACTTATTAGCTATAGAATCAATATGAAGAGAAATCCCTTGATAATGGGCGAAAAAAATCCCTGAAAAAAAATATTTCTGGGCAATAAAATAGGTTTTTTCGTCCATACGTATGAAAAATGATTATTGAATTTGTTTAAATGATATTTGTAAGAAATTTTATGTCTTCAAGTATTTTTGCCCAGTTTTTGTTAACTTTTCAACAAACTCTAGATCGATTGTCTCACCAATAAAAGCTGCTGTTTTTCTTTAAGAAGAATTTCCTTCTCAGCGGTCATTTCCATTTTAGCTTTGGCCAATTTAGCTTCAGACAATTGTGCCTCTAGTTTCATTTGTTGTTGCATTTTTTCAACCTGTTGTTCCCTAATTTCGTACTGTTCACATACAGATTTGAATTTCTTAGTCATTTCAAGATTGTCTTCATGCAGTTTAGTGTTCTTCTCATTATTCTGACTCATCAATGCAGTTATCTCAGACAAAGTGCTCTGAAACTTTGCCGATACTTCCTTACGTTTTTCTTCCTCTTCTCTAATCTTCAACAAGCTTTCATCCTTAACAGCTTTATTTTGCCTTTGTAATTCACGGCACAAACTTTCCAGTCTACTTCGTGTAAGAATCGCCTTACTATGTTCGCTCTGAAACTGTTCTTTCTCTCTTTGAATAACGACGGACTTTTTCTCAGCCTGTTTTAACGCCAATTGTAATTTACGATTCTCGTCTACTATATCAGAATACTTTTTGCACATCGCGGCAAGCTTTTCTTCAGGTGTATCCAAGCTACTCAATGCCTTTAATACTTGATCTACACTTTTGTCGTCTTTTTTTCTTGCCTTTTCTTCCTTCATGATTTTTCTATCTTTTGGTGGATCGAGAGGTTTGCACTACGAACATGAATGGAAAAAAAGAATAAACCCTTATGTTATATTCTCACAACATCTTCTGACTAAAATAGTAATTTTTTTTTTTACGAAATTAAAATTTTTTATAAATTTTCATTATTTTTCATATCATTGTCTAATTTGATACAAAAACCACGATTTGGGCCATGAAATTTGTGAAAATTATTCAAATGTGGTTTAGATCGTCTATTTATTAAGGTTAGTAATAAAATAACAAGGGGGTTATGTTTTAAATTTAACTTACTTCGTTTTCTTTCTTTCCAACCTCTGGGGTCTCGATTTTAACACTTTCGGATATTTTGTTATCCATATTATCCAAACATCTGTGAATTGATGGACTGTATTTAGGTTATATATTAATATATAATATTATAATATTATAACAGAATATAATTGTAAGATAAGAAATTAAGCCGGAATAACGATCAAACATCAACGAGATAAACGTACGTCTGGGATAAAATTATAGTATATGTGTTATGTAGTGTAGTGCCGCCGTGAAAACAAACATATAACGATTATCGAATATCGATGTTAATCGATCTAATAATATCGTGAATGAAACGATATATCGAGAATCGATTCTCGCCTACTATCGACGAGTATAAATATAAATAGCGCGAAATTTTTGAATCATATTAATCATGCCTCTCGACCCGCATATATATTATAACTTTTATAAAGATGAGAATATTAATTAGAATTAATTACTTGTTAACTATAATTTAGTAGATTCAATTAAGTAAAAAATATACTTCAACTGGGTTAGGGACTAGCGTGTCTAAACCTAATACGAACGTTTTTATTTTATTTTATTTTATTCGAACATAAGTAATAATAATTTATTAGTTTCTTTTGATTATTTTTTTTTTAGAAATTATTGAAATTATATTATTATATGAATAGAAAAAAATATTAGCGAGTATTAATATTGTAATTGAGCAAGAAGATGATAATAATTATATAGTATAAATGAATGAACACGTTTAAAAATTTATATCAGATACTAATTAAGTATGAAATATGATATGATACGATATTGACGAAATATTTATGGTTCTTATTTTTTATTCTTCTTTTTTGTAATCTAATAAAACGAATTTAGTACAAAATTCTAATATTTTTGTATAAAAAAATCGAACGATATATATATTTTTTTTTTTTTTCAACATAATTATATTTTACGTTAGAAGAATTAAATTTGTGATTTTAACGTATTTAAATTAAACATAATTTTATCTGTAAAGCACATTTTCTGCTTCGTTATAAACCGGTGTATAATAAACGCATGAGTTTTAGTCTATTCGATATATATACGATTGAGAAAAATTAATAATATTGAATAAAAATAATACACAGTGTTTAATAATGATCGTATAATTACCAGATTGTTTTTAAATCCTCAAGAAATAAAAGTAAATTCTTGTTTAATACGCAGTTGAAAATATGCAAAATGGAGGAAAGTAGAAAAGCACGCCTGCAGTATGTAGTACGGAGCACAGTGTGAGGCGGAGGCCAAAGACAGTGGTTTATTTCGGGGATATTTCTAAAGTTAGAATCTTAGAAGCTCAGTTAAACTGCGGTATAGTATAGACTCGAACAAAGTATAGGACGTGCCATCATTGAACCCGTCGATCATCAACCTCGACAATTTATAATTATTATTTAATTATACAATAAATACTTGTGTATTTCATGATCAGATATATAGATGTTCATATAATGTTAAAATCCGATAATACCTGAGCTCGCGAGATTTCATAGAATAATTATTTAAGCAATATTATTTATTTTAAGAAAATTTGCACCAACCCCTATAGTTCTACTTTTTGCTGCTTCCTGTTTCTATGTTATACATAGTAACACGTTTAAAATATATAATTTTAGTTATAAAAAAAAAAAAAAAAAAAATTCCCTCGCCCACTTCAGAATTTCGACTGTGGAATTATAATTTTAGCTAAATTACGTGACATTTTATTAAATAAGTATCTATATAATCTATACATGAAATAGTCAGAGGTCCATTCGCGGTTTAAAAATATTTTAATCCAGGCAAACTCTTATATAATATCTTGTATATTATTATTTCTTTTTCTTTTTCTTCTATATTTGGATTAGTATGTAATAATTTTATCAAGATTACAGAATATGATGGAGTCTCCAGATTTTATGAAATATTGCCTTATCCCGCGAATATATGGTATAATATTATACTATAATCGGAATAGTTGATTAACATATTATGTTTATAAATAATAATAATAATAATAATAATAATAATAATTTCCTCGCACTTTATAGAGAATAGAACATTAATTTGTATTCAACAATTTTATCACAGTCTAATTTTAATATATTTAAATATTTTTTCCTCATTGTATTTAATGTGCGCGATGTCGGCTATTGTATGTTTATAACAAACCCATAATGGACGGGCCAAGAATACTTATTTATAAATATCTTTGATGCTTTACGTATATAAATATGCTTGGAAAAAGAGAATTATTACTAACACGAAGGGATTCATATTGCATAAATGCATTCGGTCAAAAAAAAAAATATAGGTTCTTCTTTAAAAAGTAAGAAAATGATGAGTTTTTTTTTCATTTTTTAATTGTAAAAACTTTCTATAGGGTAGAAAATTCGTTTTTTTATATAAAATGAATAAAACTAATTAAAAATCAAATTATTATTATTAATTTGTTTTCTTCATTTCTCTCTTCCTTCTATGAATGAATAATAACTTCGTATTCGAGGTCAACAACTCGCGTTATAAAGTCACATAAGTATACAATGGAATGGTATTGTCGACGTTATTATGGTCGATCATTCATGCCATAAATGAAACTAAATGTTTTACTGCGACAGGCAGGATGGGCGAATTGAATTGACGCCCAGAATTCCAATGATAATAATATTCGAATCCTAAAATTGTAAGGATGTTCGTAAAACTTTGTTTTCCTCTTCTTCAAACTGCGATACTTGAGATTAGAAAGAAAAAAAAAATTTATTAAAATTGATTCAATTTTTTGGTGCAAAAAACAAAACAAAAAAAAGTCGTGAATTTTAAATATTTGAAAATAAGGATCGTTGATAGACGAAATTAACATTTTGTGATAACTTTTTGATTAAATCTTATATATAAATTGTAAACTATGTAGTATAAAAAATCAAGCGTGGTATTATTTATACGCATTAAGAATTTTACCCCAGTCGCCCCACCTTATAAATTTTTTATGTCGTAGAGACGATGTGCCGCAAACGATCGTAACACGTATGTAGATTACCATACGTGTGCGTTAGTCTACGCGTCTTGTATAAAACAAATATTTCTGCGAATCGAACGAAAGACGAAGAAGAATAAAAAAAAAAAACAGAAAGATCGAATTTATTCAGCGTTATAATAAATTTCAATAAATACCTAATTTAATTAAAATCGTGAAATCTAATACCTAGATATCACGTCGATATACCTTTTTACTTTATAAACAAGAAAAAAAAAGCCTAAAAATCACCCTACATCGAACCATTCCCCCCTTTTTTTTTCTTTTCTTTTATCCCCGTATCTACTTTCCTACGGTGCTATATGGCACCGTAGGTATACCTATGGCTTAAAGGAAAATAAGGACGACCCCAGGTCGCAAAACCCTGACCTCTTCAACCCCGGCAACTTTATGGTCCTGCAGGATCTGAAACCTCCCACGAGAAATGAATCGAAGTTACGTGTTCCAACGGTTTTTATAAGGGCTGATCACAAACCTTGACATATATTCTTTCATCACCTAGTGATTCTGCGTGAGTTTCTAACGTACATATATATATGTGTACTTTTTTTCTAGTACCTATAGTATTAAGTATATCTACGCGGATTTTCTTAATCCCATCAAAAAAATTTTTTTTTTTTTTTTTTCGATTTTCTTCTTACGCAATTTCACCTACATTACATATGATCTGAACCTTGAGCAAGGACGTAATACATAGTATATGCGAGTATAAAATTATATGGTGTATGTATAGGTGATTCTTGGAAGGCATCTCTTATTCAAGTCATTCAACGACTCATCATAATGGATGCACTCATCGTTAAATAGTTCGATATGTCTAAAATCAACGTTTTACACATATGCCTATATATTTATATACATGAAACGAGGAATTCGCGAGAAAAAAAAAACAAAAAAAAAAACAACACGTATAAAAATTCTTTTCTCAAGCACTACGAAAGTGTGTTACACACTCGAGGAGTAAATATTGACGAAAGAGTGGTCCACAGTCAGCTTCAGGCAACATTTTAAGATTTTTTCTACGATCTAATTTTAAAGAAAAAAAAAATTCCCATTTTTTATACCATCCATAAACAGATTTCCAAGATTTTTCTTAACTTCAATAATATAAAATGACTAAATTCTGTAATCTTACAATGAACGTTATCGTATTTTACATATCGCACGATCCTTTTAAAGAACCGATAACAAAATTCCTTAGTGTCTTATTCGCGGATTAGTAAACACCTTTGGATTTAAAATTCAAGAAAGTCTTTACTAAGGGCGCGTGACTTCCATATATTTATTCATCAGATGCAGCACTACGAAGGTATATACCTTCCGCTATTCGCTTTTGATGCCCTTCGAAAATGTGCTGCCCATTAAATGTTTGAATAATGTGTCTCCAAGGTTTGATTTACATTCTGTAATGTATAGATGTTGATCGATTATGTCTCAATACTTAACGTCAATCGTATGACTCGTTCAAAAAGTCGTTTTTCATTCACTAGACGTGAAATATAGATACGCGGATACGGACATCGAAGATTTGTCATTGATGAGAGGGTATATATAATATACGTCGCGAGACACGTGCTCTAGGAGTTATACAGCCTAATTTTCAACGTCAGAAATACAAAATTAATCGATTTATTGAACGGGACCATTCGATGCGGTGATAACTCCCAAATTTCTTATACGCATGAATATAATTTGAATAACGAAATTTCATTATCTGTATAGGAATATTTCGGAAATTTCTTATCGCGTATTAAAAAATAAATCTTTTTTTATGCAATATACGAGAAATATTCTTAACGAAAAACTGTTATAATTGATATATTATACATACCTACACTATATATCTTCGAGATAAAAAAAAAAAGAATTAAAATATGTAATGCAATAGACGGATCTAACGGTTTCTTTATCGGAAATAGAGACGTATGGTTACGGTTTGTCATAGCTTTTAATAATTTACCAAGAATTTTAATCGTTTAATAATATTCATTGATATGTAACATTTTTTTCCTCGATTTCTGTGAAGTAGATATCAGCAATTTTAATTGGCAAACGGCTAATTCCGCTAATATAATCTTATATACTAGAGAAATTATTGAAACATATTTTAATACGATTATATCATTTTATTTTATTCATTACTTTTCCCTTCAAAATTGATAACTTTATTTTATCACTTCTTTTCACATTTATTTCTTATATTTATATATATACTATATCCGAGAAACTGCGAAGTTCATATTAGTGCGATAATAAATAAATCTCGAAATAAATTAAGGAAATAACGAGATTTAATTGCGTGATATTAATGAATATGACGTAGTTCTCATGGTGGTTAATTATTCCAAGAGATGAGATAAGAGGAGTATAATGTAGTATATAAATTCGTATGTATAGTTCAAGGGATCGAGAAACAGTGTTTGAAAAGTATCAGCTGCTTCACCTCAAATTATATATGATAAAATAATGAAAAAAAAAAAATGATATTAGAAACCTTCGGCGGGATATCTAATGCCAAAAGTTATTTAATGTGTAAACTTATATCATGGTTTGTAACATTTTGCGAAAAAGGGTTAGTATATAGCCTTGAATCTTTCCTATCACATCTGTTCCTCGCGCTTCGTTGTACGCAATTTCATCCCCAAAACTCATGTAAAAAAAGATAAAATAAAATTTGTGAAATATAGTATAAAAATGTAGAAAATTAGCCAGGAGTTACAAAGAGGGATTATAGACGATGGGAATATCCTAATCTCGGAGATAACAAACCCCCAAAAATATTTCGAAAATCCAAAGATATATTATTCCCAAATTCGATATGAATTCGATAATCGGACTGATTGGTGCGATAATTGAATATCTAATGGTAATGATAAAATTAGCGAATCGTAGATTTTGTTGCGCCGATGCGACCGATTGCGCGATACGTCGCGACTTGGGACGCAGACCGGACGCCCCGCATCGTCGTAACATTAAGAGAGAATGGTCCTCCCAATCTTGGTTCTCTTTTGCTCTCTTCTCACTCCTCTGGTAGTAAACAAAACTGAGGGTATCCGCGTGGCTTCAATCAGTGAGGCGGCAACAGCGGACCAACAATCACTTGGTCGACACGTGTGTGTCGCAGTCACTAGCCCAAGTTCAATATATACCCGATATAGGTATATAGTCGAGGATATTATATATCGAAAAAAAAAGAAAAAAAATTCTATAACTTAACTCCGAAAGTGCGACGATCTAAAATTCAAAAAAAAAAAAATTGAAAAATAATAGTCAAAACGCGCGACACATCCCCGCGATTTAATTATCGAAATAATAATCGTGGTATTTGCTATCTGAGGCTTTGATATTGAAATTAAAATACCCAGCGATAAAGATTTATGAAATTTTGTGTCATAAGACGTTTAATGCATGAAATAAGAGATCGCAGTGTTTAATAAATGTATGAAAAAAAAAAATTGTTCTCGGTGATAAAAAACTAGTGTTTAAAATCTGTATATTCTTTGATTTTTTTTATTTTTTATATTTTGAATTAAATCGTAATCGCGTTGATATTATATTAATTCGTATTAATTCATAATCGTATTGAAACGCTGGTTCACATAATCAAATTCTTAAGGATTTCTATTTCGTTTCACTTCGAGAGTTCTCTGGGTCTATAGTGGGAGCAGGTAGGGCCTAAAAGGGCCTAAGTTTACATCGTTGCCAAGTTTAGGAATCAAACAAGTTTTTTTTAGTATATTATAATAACGCGTGCATCGGTACAGCAACGCGATATATATAATAATATATCTGCTAGTCGAATGAAAAAAAATTGAAGATTTATCAAGCAAAAATTTTTTAAGAAATTTTGTGATATAAGACAAAATTTGGAAGAGAATTGAAGGACAAACGTCGTAATCAACGAGATAAAAGCAGTCATTTATCGTTGAGACGAACAACAACAAACAAACAGAAAAATAAAATAAAATAAATAAACAAAAAACACAGAATCTATCTCAATGCGATATTCGGCTGCGGTAATCGCTCGTAATATACACATTACTGCAGTGATAACGGAAGAAAGATATTTCTTCGAAACGGAATAATAATTATCTGACTAATTGCTAAGAGAAAAAGAATAAAAGGAAAGAAAGAAAACGCTTGATTATCCAAAAAAAAAGAAAAAGAAAAAGAAAAGATAAAAAACGAAATTTATTTAAAGTATCGAAAACCCCGGGGATAAAAAAATGGATTCAAATTTGAATCTAACATCTAGCGATGTGACTGAAGACCATTTTTTAACAACTGATAATAATGAAATAAATACGTCGACTACAATTGGTACGATTTTGGCGCCGACTACGACGACTAACAGACACGTTAGTGTTCCGGCCCAAATAATTCTCACCCTTGTTTATATGACCGGTGTAGTAGGGAATATATCAGCACTAGTTATTCTATTTCATCGTGACAAGGTGAGAATATGAATAATTTTCAAATTTATTTGAAAAAAAAAATAATAAAATTAATTTATAAATAATTGATCGTCGATTATATTTGAAAAAAAAATTGGAATCAATGGGGTTGAGTTTGTGTTCTTTCCTGTATATTATATTTGGATGTTCTATTTTTTTTATTTTCATATAAACAAATTTAGATTATTATAGTTTTCTAAAAAAAAATCGCGTCACGATATTTTAGGAACGATTTAAATTTTCATAGGTACAATTTTAGTTCCGCTATATAATAGTGGGCGAAGATATATTTATTGTCACGATTTTTTTCTTTTTTTTTTATCTTTTTCTACAACATATGTATACACGCCATTCCCATTTTATTTTCGATCGCTATATAGCGATACGCAGATAATATATTTACGGGGAGAAAAAAAAGGTCACCCGGAAATACTGCATTTACACAGTTTTGATGTTAACTCAATTTGTCAAGGCTGAAAATGAATGGATCTCAACTATATCCCGTGAAAAACAATTTTTTTTTTTCGTTTTCTTCTTTTTTTGTATTTGTTTTTCTTCTCTTTCTCAATAAAAATACAAACTCGTTCGTTCATAATTAGCATATCTTGTCTATTAAATATAAAAAAAAAAATTAACTGACTCCCATCAATCGAAAATCGTTCCCTAATCTATCTTACGATTTTTTTTTTTTTTTTTCTTTTATCGTTTAGGCATAATTTTTCTCACGGTTATTATATACCGTTGAAAATAATATAAAATTTTCTAAATAGATCCGAAATTTTTTAAATCCCCAAATCAAAGCAAGATTATCCAAACGAAGGATAAATTTAATCTCGAAAAAAACAAGGAAAATAAGAAATTTGTTCGTTTTGTGAAATTTTTTGATCTCTCATTCAATATTAATTATATTTATATACATTAATTTTTTTCTATTTCTATAGAGGAGGAACCGTAAGCATTTATTAATGCTACGTTGTCTTGCTACAAACGATCTTGTACCATTACTAGGAATGCTGATACAAATGTATCTCACGATATACATTGAGGGTGCAGCAACTACGAGAACATTTTGCGCCCTCCGGGTGATCTGGAGATTTTTTGGCCTTTTCAGCGGCTGTGTAGCTATCGTTATGGCAGTTGAACGATGGCTAGCTTTGACCAGGCCTTTCGTTTACCAGAAGGTAGGTTGAGCAAAATGATAATGAATATCGAAAAGTTAAAAGAAAAACAAAAAATGAAAATGAAAAAATGAAAATACGTTCAACTTTCAAATTTTCAAAAAATTTACTCGGTAAAAAATATTCTATCTTTTAAAAAACGTCCATATTCTATATCCTAGAATTTCTGATGGATGTTTCTTATCGTTTACCAACATTTGTGCATCATCCCGTGTTTGTTAATATACCTCACGTATGTTTGTCGTTCAAACATTATATATAATCTTTGTTCCCTAATATTGTAAGTACGTTCAAACTAAATTTAGCGATAACTACTCCAGTACGAAAAAATACGCCCTTCCAATAGCAAAGACGAATTTTTGATTCTCGAAAGGATCGCAGGATGATTATCGAATACAATTTTTCTTTCTAATGATGAAATGAAAAAAAAAAAAAGCACCGAATTTTGAATGTTGATCTATTTTCCTAACCGATCTATCGTTGCTTAAGGTAAATTTATTATTCATTACGAACAGCCTTGCTTTAGGTGAATTATTATTAATTCATTGGTAAATTAAAATCAATAAGAAACTAGCGAGAACACATGTGTATGTACCAATTTATTAGAGAACTTACTACTGTTGGCATATTTTTTTTTTTTTTTTGTCTTCTTCTTGTTCTTCGACACATTCTCGACCCCACAAGAGGATCAGATCACCAAACGTAGAGAACGAACATTAAAATATTTCAAGACACTCGTTGTACAATGACCCATTCATTGTCAAATGGAAATCCCCCAGATTTTGCCCGTGATCATTTTTATTCATATAATTTCATATTTAAAGCAGTGCTTATAATATCCAGCTCAGAAGTTTACTATAATATCTTACAGGAGTTTAAAATCGCGGAAGGATCCAATGATCCGAATTACGATTTAGTACGTAGTACAAGCCTAAAAATGAAACGCTATATGAACAATCAGAATAGATTTTTTTTTTTTTTATCAGTCTTTCAAAATCAGCAACAATTAGGTAAAAACCTGAGTCTATAAATTCCATATTTTTATAATCTTTATAGAAAGTAGATATATCTTGTAATTCATTCATATAAACTAGAGCAATATTAACTGGTGTACAAAATAAACTCACGAGACTTGTTGACTATTGAAAGAAAATATGTATAAAAAAAAAGAACACATAGAAACACATACACACACACCCACATACTCATACTCAGTGATAATAAATCGTGAATTCTATGGCTGCAGTAGCTATGAGATTTCGTAATGTTATCGAACCTCTCTATAAATTGAAGTGGCTCCGAAAATAGTCGAGAATGTATTAGTATATGAATATGAAAGTATATATATATATAGAATATAATATGGTACATATTATCTATATATGTATATTATATTAGAAAAAATTGAGAATAAAGTATCGATCATAAGGTTAAAGAAAGAAAAAAAAAAAAAAAAACCAATAATAATAAAAACTTATAAGATTTTCTATACTCCTGAATTTTTGCGAGATTTCAAAAAAAAAAAAAATCGATTTAATTCTCATATATTTTTTTATTTTATTATTATTCCAACTGGGAGAATGATGTATGAAATTATTCAATACTGAGAATATTGACGATGACACATATGCACACAATAGTCAATATAGATAAGTTTAACAACTTTCCGGTCGTTAGTATAATCAATTAATTATCCTATTATGTATTTTTTTTATTTTATATTACACACAGGGATTGTTTTAACATAAATTCTACGATTTTTATTGTTAATAGCGGATATGTAGCGTGTGTGTGGTCGTCATGAAATAAACACTATTAGAGTAATAAATCAAATATCACAAATCATTTCAATACGTTGATTCTCTGTTTGTCTCGATGATTAATTACTCACAATACAATGATCATTTCAAGTGTCAATATTCAAATATTTAAATACGTTTATATGTAAAGAATTGAGAATTAATATAGTAGCCTTGAACTTGTTTATACACTTTGGCATACATAATTATCAAAAGATATAATATTGTTTATTTATTTGTTTATATATAGATATGTACATTTATTGACTTTAAATAAGACAGTAGTAAAATGAATTCGTGTCTAACTGCACGTGCGACTAGATTATCGACTTGAACTCTGGTCTTTTGAAAAGACCTTGTTAAAGGCCTTATCCCTTCAAACTATTCACTATAGATAAACCTCACGATCAGCATAAACCATAATTAGGCACTACAATGCTTACCATTTTCCCATTTCATTAACATTAATTTTTTGTTTCTTCTTACTATCGCAGTATAGCTCAGAAAAATTTGAAACTTACTACACTTCTTACCTGTAGTAGTAGGTATTACATAAAAATTCGTTAGTTATATCATTTTTTTATTTTTGTTTTTACGGTCAAAAATATCTAAATATATAATACCCATAATACTTAGATGGCAAAAAAAAAAAAATTTCATCATTTCTGCGTATATTCTGCGAAACCCACAACACAGAGATATGAATGAGTTAGTTATACTTCGATTATACATTTACTGTGTAGGTTCTGATAAAAGAGTATCTGATTACACGACTGTGAGGATAATGAGTGTTTGTCAATTTATTTCTAGGCATATAAAAGAGGCAAATTAGGATTGGCCTGTTTAGAAGATCCACTTCTTTTTTTTTTTTTTTGTGACGAAAAGTAATTCTGCATGTTATTTCGTCTCGATTTTTTCTGACGCACGTGTTGCATGACCATACTTAAAAAAAGTTCTGATTTAAAAGCTGGGAGATTTATAGTAAAATAAATTCAAAATTGCAGTAAATTAATTAATCAGTTTCATTTATACTTCGAATATTCTTCTATTTTCTTGCCAATTATATACATCGCGTTTTCGGTCCATGCTAAAAACCTGTTTCGATCAGATCCGCCAATTTATTGGCAAGGAGATAAAACGAGAGAAAGCCAACTGCCCCGCACTACTTTTGGGATAAAATCGCCTCTCGACGTTCGAGTCAATCCCTCAGATAATCAATTTTCTGAATTGATAAAAATATTTGTTAAAATTTGTAACAAGCAGAAAAAAATCTCTGACTAAAATTAAGCCTATAATAGCAACTGTGCATCAAAAGTCCTTCACCCGAAAATTAGGTGAAATTTTAAGAGGCATGGAATAATTCTAGTTTTCCCTTTTTTTTTTTATTTATTATCTAGGTGAAAATATATATATTATGTATCAGCCTATAATATTCTTATAAAAACAAACATCTCAAACTGAAAACTAGAGCAAAGTTAAAGTTGCATCGAATATATACATACACACACACACATACACACCTTCGTAGATAAATCGAAACTTCAACATTTTATTCCTCTCGAAATACAAACTGCACTATGGTTCGGTCAAAACAACATGTCTATCAAAGCTCTATAAGAAACTCTTAGCATATGATATTACCCTATTACAAAATATGTATGTAGTTCAACAACGTTTAATGAATACCAGCTATATACGATCGTGATGTTGTCTCTTAATTTTTCAAAAGTTAAAAACAACACCTTTCAATTTTCTCATACATGATCGTATATCAGCAGCTTATTATAATATATACCGCAACTTCCGTTAATATGCTGATAATTTTTCGCTATGAATATAATTTTATCGCAAAATTTCAACAAGGAGAATAATTTTTTTTTTTTTTTTTTACAACGATAACTCTTTTCCTTCTCAACGTCAATAGATCGATGGCCTTTATTTTATCCTGTCATCCGCGATCTAGGTTTCACGTTTTATTCTTGAAACTTGCATATATCATTGATTTTATTCCTATATATCACACATGGGTTTCGAGATATATATATAAAAAAAAATAAAAATAAATGTTCAACTCCACTTTATATCATTCTTACTTATATGCAACAGTTAGCTGACATGTGTTATGTGTAAGTATCTCGTGCAATTCATATACTGTCAACCTTATATATTATAGTATTATATACAAACAAAAATTTGTATTTCACACTTGTTTTCGAATTTATTATATTGATTTATACGATAAATTATTAGTCATCGTTATGTACGTATACGTATACGTATACGCGTTATATATGAGTATAATTATATTTTCTGTCTAAAGACTGTGACTACTACGATAAAATAACACAGGTGTTTTTCTTTAAATATAGAACTAGAAGAAGAAATGCGTCAAGTTTTTCACATATATACTAGCTGAGATGCATTACATAATATAATATAATACATATATATATGTGGGTGAGAAATTGTTGAAATTCACTAAACTAATAAATTTTAATAATCACCGGAAACGTGATATTTCTATAGGTATACCTACCTAACTAACTATACATATTTAACGACGATTTAAAAAAAAGCTCCGATATTTTGTGGAGTGAAATTTGAACAAAAGTAACTTTCTTTTAAGTTTCGAGTCTGCACGACCCGCCCTTAATAAGGAAACGTTATTCAGTTTCTATGTATGTATGTACATATTATCAAGCATCGAACGCTGACCCAGTGGGGATTGATTACTTACGCAGTTCTGAACGAATGATAAATTGATACGTTATATTATATATGTATGTATGTATGTATGTACCAATATAACTTTTAGAACTAGGCCGCGCAGAGTCAAATGCGTTTTCTTAATACAATTCTTTATAGCGTATATATATAGTAAACTGATTTTTCGTAACATTGCACTATTACGTATTTTCAAATAATAATTTTATATAATATATAAATAATTTAAAAAAAAAAAGTCGAGTCAATTGGGGGGGGTCTGACTTTGACACACGTTTAGTAACTTTTCTTAAGTTTTTGATTTTATACTATATAGTCTCTATTTAACAGTCATTCGAAATTCATTCAAATCTTATCTATTTTCTTTTTTTTTTATTTCACTGAATTTGAACTGAATTTTCTATTTCGCATCTTTGAAAATAAACTATACATTTATAATTATATAAAACGTCCTTGACACGTACGAAATTACTATTCAAGTACTGCAACTCTTGAGTCTTGACTCATATTCAGTCGTTAGCTAATGGATTTTAACTGCAGATATAGGTATAAAAACGTCAGTCACTAACGTAGCTTTCAGACGTTGCAACAGACTGAGTGAGATGAGCTTTTCTTTATCTTTATCTTTATGCCGATTCTCAGCTGTTACAGAATATGATGTTGATTTTCACCGAATATCGTAATACTTTCATCAAATTTCATCCCCCTTTCATCAGAATCATAGAAAGCAAAATTTATAAAAAAAAAAAAATTCTTGCTACCCTTATATGTTCCAAAATTGTTTTTTACAAAATCATTTATCGATAACAACTAACTAACTAATTCGGGGATCTAATTATCCGGTTTATTCATTATTTGCTACCAGTTTATTCTTGACGTACTTATTTACTAACCAATTAGAGAAATTGGGTATTAAACTGACTGCCTAGGGGCTTGTCCATGATTTCTACTATATTTTGGCAAGTTTAATGTCACTTCGTCCGTGTCGAGGGATAATATCCACTCATTAGTAAATTGGGTCTAATTAAAATTCGCGAATGATGAAATTCGATACACAAGTTTGTATAGAAATAAAATGACGATTTTTCTGTTTTTTTTTTTTTTTTTTTTTCGAATAAACGAGGAGCGAGAGGGTTGATATGAGTTTGTCGAATTCAACCCTCTACCAAAAAGCTAGCAATAAACTTAATCAATGAAATGGGGTCTGCGGTTTCAGAGCAATAGTCTAGTTGCTACCTAGCAACAGGTTTATTGGCTCACAGCCCACCCCCATTCATCGTTATATTCAGAAAACTATTCGTCTCATGTGTGAAGCGTGGTAAAATACATTCTAATAATAATTACGCCATAGGAATCCATAAGAAAGAAGAAAAAAAAGGGAAGAAATACATTAAAACGAAAAAAAAAAAAAAACTATGTATTGCAGAATTGATAACAGAGATTATGACGATGATTATGATTGATTGAGAGTATATAGTCAGCCACTGTTTGCCTTTTGGTTTATTCCTCGAGCTTCTTCAGACTTTACTGACATAAGAACGAAATTTGAGACTATAGAGATACTACTTCATACTTCCGGGTTGCTAATTATTAACTAGACTAATTTGCAAATTGGCCAAGAATTGAATATGAGCTATAATTAATTTCACAGTAAATGTAAACACCTAATTTTCCATCATTCTAACAAATTTATCAGTCATTAATTTGCAATCATGTATCCAAGGCTTCGCCGTTCTTTGATTAAAGTGTCGCTATACTATATATATTTCTCGTTATATGATTTACTCCAAACAAAAAATAAACTCAGTCATGGTGAAAATTTATTTTAGAAACAAAATGTATAAAATTTATCGCTATCTAATATATATCACAGTTCAATATTTACTATCTCTTTTTTTTTTTTTGTACGGCTACATTATTTTATGTACTTTGGCTGACGATGAAACTTTTTTGGGATTACATAAATATGGTATAAAAAGAAATTGGACTTCCCAATCTTGAATATTTGTTGCTATTTATAAAACGTTAACCGAATTTTCTAAACCAGTATTAAACTACTGTGGTTCAAATAATTCGCTTTCTTATTCTTACCAAATCGTTTCTCTGTGTGTCTGATTGTCAGAGGCGGAAAACCCATCTTAACAAAAAATCGAAGAAAGCAATTAGAAGCCAATTATTACGTCTCGTAAGCCCACTCAGGGTGAAATAAACCTCGAAATTGGACAATGAAGATCTCTAGTTGTAAATAAGATTATATGAATTGATACTTCCTAAGGATATATATCATTACTACGTAATAATTAATTGATTTAGATTAATAAATATCTAATTACCTAACCGCCCCGCAGCCCTTGTTATTATTAATATTATATAATTATTTTTTTTTTCTTTTCTTTTTTTTTTCATAAGATTAGATATAAGATGAATAAGAGTTTATATTTCGAAAGGTGGGGATCTAAAAATCTGCTTAGGTATTCACTATGCATCAGAGGTGGTGGCCCGAAATAAATTGGCATTTGAAAAAATCGAACGTGTATAGCGGGGATCTTATTCACTCAACGTTGCTGATTCTAATTTTTTTTATTTTTTATCCTGAACGCGAATTGATTATTAAAACAGAATTATTCTAATAACAATAATTAGTATTCTTAATCCGATATGGTATACATACCGACAATCGGTGTCTTATAATCCGAATATTTTTATTCGAGTATGTATTATACATACAATGATTAACAATTATCAAAATATTATTTTTATCATTTTTTTTTTTTTTTTATTAACCAAGGGAAATATCTATTCTGTTTTATTTAGCAGGTGACATATCCTGTTATCGCACGATGCATGATATTGCTTGGTGTCGTTGCTGCAGTACTATGTTTTCTACCATTTGCTGGTTTTGGGGATTATTACAAGGATGGAAAGTGTCTTAGATACAGAGATGCTAAAAATTCCGAAGACGTTGCATACGCCTACGTTTTCTTCTTCTTTGGTAAAAAAAAAAAAAACAATAAAAAAGAAAATTTAAAAAATAATTATACTAAATTTTTTCAATACATAATTTAGAATTTTTTCTCATAATTATTTAATTTAATTATGAAATTATTATTTCAGGTACGCTACTATGTCTTTGCATCGTTTGGTGCAATTTAGTTGTTTCAAGAGCTCTAGGTAGACTGAGTCGTAGATTGGGAGTTATTCGTCGTGTTTCTAGAGCATCTTCAAGGGCTAAACCACTTCTTAGCATTGCTACAGGTCCTCCACCTGAAGTTGTTGCTACAGCTGAAGAAAGAGCCTTTTCTCGACTTATGGCTATGCTCTCGATTTCTTTCGTCATTTGCTGGATGCCTCAGATGGTTAGTATTATTATAAAATAATCATGATAAAGATTTATGAAAAAAAATAAAGAAAGAAATAAAATCTTAATATTTTCATGATATTGATTAATAATTATTGAAACTACGACAAGTTATTCGTATTATTTAAATATTTACCTTACATCAATATTGAAAAATAGTTATAAATATTATCTTCTTTTTTTTTTTTTTGAGCACGTGACAATTTATTAAATTAAATGCGAATGGAAGTGACTATGACAATGACAATGACAATGAAAATGGCGAATAGTCGTAAATTCTTACTAGCCTGGCAATTAATAAATAAGTAAAACGGTTTTGCAGTTTGTAGTCTTGCAGGTGGCCTTGGTAAATACGAGTAGTGATAATTATCGATTAAGATTTCCGTCCGTGATCGTCACTTCCTCAATAATGATTGGCGAAAAAAAATTTGCAAATCACGTACCAATAGGATTATTATTATTATTATTATTATTATACTATACGAGAACACGTATATCACGCACATACGTTATTCGTGGCTATATGTAAGCTGTAAGTTATAAAACTAGCCAAATCACGATACCAAGTCACGTTTTATCGCTTTAGCAATAAATTATTATAATACCTATATAGAAATGTAAACTATACGGTTGAAAGTGGAGACGAGTGCAAAGAAAAAAAAAACAACAAAAAATCAACCCTCCATATTTTTGATTATTAATAATATTTTATTTCATCCCTGATGAAAATTATTGAAGAAATTCGATTTTTTTTTTATTTTTTTTTTTATTTCTTAATTGAAAATTCTTGTGTTTCAGATATCGATTCCCTTGGCTCAGTACTCATTGACTCTTGATGTGACGGCAACTTTGACACAGAAATTAATAAACCGTTTTTACGGACTAGCTGATATACTGCTCTGCGTTCACTTCACTTTAGATCCTTACATTTACGTACTACTACGAATGAGACCCCGATTTGCAATCTTTAAACCCCTTTGCCGCGTTTGTAGATCTGGGAGAAGTCGATCTAGTTCTTTCACAGGTGAGTGAAAAAGAGAATAGATCTATATATAGTTTCGAAAAAAAATTTGGGCCAAAAAATGATTTTTTTTTTCTTTTTTCTAAATCGCAGGGACAACTGATCAACAACTTAGCAGCGGGGATCCTCCGACTCCGATAACTGAAGCTCCGACTACTCCTGTAAGCGAAGAAATGGAACCGCGATTTACTGCTGCGGCTGTTTGAGAATGGCTTTCGCGATCGGTCGGATATAGACGAAAAAAATACAGCGAGACACAAGTTTGATGTTTATTATTTGTCTCGAATTATTTTTTTCTATTGCCTATATATATCGCATATGCGATTTACTTAAATTCGATCGTTCGCTCATGTTATATTATTATTATTATTTCACCGATGCAGATATGTAATATTACTAATCGCCATAATTAGGATAAAACTAATGGGGGGGGGGGGGGGAGGGGAGTAGAATTTCGTGAAATTGTATATTCGACGAAATTTTGTTTGTTTCGATAAATAGGTAGATATTTATTTTTTTCGATTATCTTACGAATGGAAAAATTATTAGTTTTACAAATTTGATTCGATTGAATAGCGAAAACGCAGGTGGTGCCTTTGTGAAATTTTTGTGTAAAACATTTGAGGTAGGAAGAAAAGATGAAAAAGAAAATAAATAAACCGTATATAAAACGGGCGTTACCTGATTTCGTTGATTATAAATGTTAGAAAAAGTTATACGCTTAAAGAAAAATATTATTCATGTATAAATTATTTTTTTAAACAATTACGCGATCAACGTATACCTCCTTATGTAGTTGGGAAATGATGAAAATTTCACGAATTTAATTCAACTTTCAATGGAAACGGAAAAAAAAATAAAATGAAAAAAAAAAACAAAAAGGTGGAGGTTATTTTTCTAATCAAAGTATAATGGGTTCGAAATTTATACAAAGATAATCGTAACACGAATTAAAAGAATGATATTAATTATAAAATCATATAGAATAGAGTATTAAATACTAAGTGCAGTTATGATCAACAAAAACTCTGTTCACTTGCCTTGAGCAAGTGTTAATGAAGTTATGAATCGAGGTATAATATGGATTTTGTATTTTCGATTATTGCAGGGAAATTATTGTATAAATTTCACCAAATAGAAATAGAAATAGAAAGAGATATTCGATATTATATTAAATGATGAAAAATTTGAAATTACAAAATATAAATCGATTTTAATTATAACGAATACGATGAAAAAGCAACGTACTACTATACTATATTCAAATAAAATAAAATAATAATCAAACGAACGGCAAACATTTATAATAATAAATGATTATATATATAATATACGTATAATTCTAGTCATTAACAAATATTATTATATATATTGTGTAATACGTTAAGATTTTTAAATATTTAACAAAACCTAACATTTATTAATAAATAATACCAAAGCCCTAATCCCCAGGAAATTTATATTTAAACTTGGTTCGAAAATTAAACGAAAAAAATCAGTTGCATTTTTATTATAGAAGTGTACCTATAGGCATAATTATTAATATGAATATATTTTATAGGATCTGTTCGAAAGGGAATTTAAACTCTTACAACTATAATGAAAATTGATTGAAGATACTACGAAAAAGAAAAAAAAAGTAATATTATTATTTAAAAAATTTATAACACTTGAATGACAGATATCTTTCCTTGGAGGAAAAGTGATTTTATTAAAAGAAAATTATCGTTTGGATTTTCAGCATTGGAAAATTATTAACAAAAGTTAATTTATCTATACACCCCATGAGTATACATATATACGCATTGATTGAAAACCGACAAGAAATTATTACTAATATTTCATCATTACTGTTTATGGAAAATAACATTCGAGTATATTTACGTATAATTATCGTAGTGCGCAGATTCAAAATATATATTTATATATATATATATATATACGTACGTACAGATATCTAATTTATAGTATATAGTATATAATATATATTGTATGATGTATCTCAAGAATATATATATACCTATATGGTCTATCTTATGTAGTTATTGTATATTACGCATTCTTTGAAATTTCCAAAGTCTTCCATAAACAGGAGACCCAAGAGATTATCTTAATCGTCACCTCGCGTATGTTGTTAGTACAAAAAAATAACAGCTCGTATTAAAGAAAAAAAATCAAGTAAATTGGCGGTTGTTTAAAAATGATAAGCGATAGATTAAAAATATGTATATCGAAAGAGGTTCGCTCTAGTTGTGAACGAAAAAAAAAAAAAATGCTTAAACGAGATTATCTCAGGCCTATATTAACCTCGGCAATGTTCCCTCGTTCATTAGTAACAAGAGAATCATCTTAGCGAATTAACATGGCTCCCGCGTTACTTAATTTCACGCTTCCTGCGGCAGTGCTATGTACTGTAGTCATCCCGGGACTTCAAGACTTCAATATTGCTAATCAAAGTGAGAGAAGCTCATCATATTCCTTTGAAAATAGAGACGATTCTATCTTGATTTTTGAATTTAGGTAGTAGGGTCACCGAATTGCCACAACAAAGCCGAGTTGCAACCCTTCCGGATGGTTACGTCGCGTATCCCGATATCGGAGTAGCTTACAAGGTTTACAACGTACGTATAAAGTGGACATCGGCGAGAAAGCAATGCATTTCCGAGGGCGCTCATTTGGCGGTCATCGATACTAACGTAAAGTTAGATTTACTAATGCCCCAACTAAAAGCAGAACGTACATGGACAGATATTCATAAGATGCACAGGGATACAGAATGGGTTAGCAGTAACTCTGGTAAGTATCGCATTGATCAATCTTTTTCTAAACGCAGACATCCCATAAAGTAACATGTGATTCATTTTCTGGCGATTTAGATTTGCCCATGAGAACCTTACCCTGGGCATCGGATGAACCCTCCGGTGATAACTACTGTGTTGCGGCAAGCACATCGCCACGTGGGCTGAGAAATTTTTATTGCATCAACGACTATCCCTACGTATGCGAGCTTCCGATACCTGAGAACTACAACGGACAAGGGATTTATGGAACAGTTAATATAACAGCCAATTAGTCAGTTCCGTATGGATAAGATCTTCAATGTAATACAGATAAAATGAGATTTATTATTGTATTTTTATAACCCATTAAAAATGAAGATTTATAATTTTGACTAATTGTTGAAGAGCAGTGGTCTCATTTAAAAATCACCCTAAACAAGGAGACTGTCCGAAATCCAGATCGATGATATTCAGTCAAATAATTCAGACAGCTGTTTGATAAAAATAACCATACAATCAGTGTCATATTAGCCATGATTGCTGATCCATCAGCAATCATCTAGAGTCATATATGGTTTTCTCGAAAGGTCCAGGCATCTATAATGCTACTATTTCCGTTAAGAATATCACCCGGGATCGATAGGAGGACCGGAACAGCATAAATAAAAATCAATATATATGCCTTGAACTAATTATTTGGAAATAAAGTTGTCCTTATCTGAAGTTAAAGATCAGCACTCCAGGCGAGAAATTCTGGGAGTGTGTATTATAGAATAACCCAACGTAATCACGATTAACAAAAAATGTCTCGTTTTGTAAGTTTATATAAATAAATATTTAGCATAAGATACAAGAATTCACCGAGGTTATCTATGCACAAGGTGATAACTCGAGAAGAACTTTGTTTGCTGTTATGACGAAGCATGAATTTATCGTCGCTAATCAAAATGATATCCATAATCGCGTCTGCGCTAGTGTAAATTGTGTGTCAATTAATTGCCTCGACTTCAACCTTCGACGATTCAAATTTCGGTAAAAAAAAAAAAAAAAATCGGTAAAATTAATTGCGAAACGTACATTTTCGCTGGTTTAAAGCGGAATTTATATAAATCCAGGCGTGATTTCACTCAACATTGGAATAAAGAAATTACCTTAATCGTCGCCTCGTGTATGTTGTTAGTAAAAAAAAAAAAATAACAGCCCGTATTAAAGAAAAAAAATCAAGTAGATTGGCGGTTGTTTAAAAATGATAAGCGATAGATTAAAAATATGTATATTGAAAGAGGTTCGCTCTAGTTGTGAATGAAATAGACGAAAAAAAAATGCCTAAACGAGATTATCTCAGGCCTATATTAACCTCGGCAATGTTCCCTCGTTCATTAGTAACAAGAGAATCATCTTAGCGAATCAACATGGCCCCCGCGTTACTTAATTTCACGCTTCCTGCGACAGTGATATTTACTGTAGTCATCCCGGGACTTCAAGACTTCAATATTGCTAATCAAAGTGAGAGAAGCTCATCGTATTCCTTTGAAAATAGAGACGATTCTATCTTGATTTTTGAATTTAGGTAGTAGGGTCACCGAATTGCCACAACAAAGCCGAGTTGCAACCCTTCCGGATGGTTACGTCGCGTATCCCGATATCGGAGTAGCTTACAAGGTTTACAACGTACGTATAAAGTGGACATCGGCGAGAAAGCAATGCATTTCCGAGGGCGCTCATTTGGCGGTCATCGATACTAACGTAAAGTTAGATTTACTAATGCCCCAACTTGAAGCAGAACGTGCTTGGACAGATATTCATCAGATGTACAGGGATACAGAATGGGTTAGCAGTAACACTGGTAAGTATAGCATTGATCAATCTTTTTTCTAAACGCAGACATACCAGAAAGTAACATGTGATTCATTTTCTGGCAATTTAGATTTGCCCATGAGTACCTTACCCTGGGCATCGGGTGAACCTTCCGGTGATAATTACTGTGTTGCGGCGAGCACATCACCACGCGGGCTGTACAATTTTTGGTGCAGCGACGAATATCCCTACGTATGCGAGCTTCCGATACCTGAGAACTACAACGGACAAGGGATTCATGAAATGGGTAATATGACAGGCCAAATTACTCAGTTCCGTATATAGATAGGACTTTCAATGCAATACAGATAAAATGAGATTTATTATTGTATTTTGATAACCCACTAAAAATCAAGATTCATAATTTTAACTAATTGTTGAAGAGCAGTGGTCTCATTTAAAAATCACCCTAAACAAGGAGACTGTCCGAAATCCAGATCGATGATATTCAGTCAAATAATTCATACAGCTGTTTGATAAAAATAACCATAAAATCAGTGTCATATTAGCCATGGTTGCTGATCCATCAGCAATCATCTAGAGTCATAATGGTTGTCTCGAAAAGTCCAGGCATCTATAATGCTACTATTTCCGTTAAGAATATCACCCGGGATCGATAGGAGGACCGGAACAGCATAAATAAAAATCAATATATATGCCTTGAACTAATTATTTGGAAATAAAGTTGTCCTTATCTGAAGTTAAAGATCAGCGCTCCAGGCGAGGATTTATGGGAGTGTGTATTATATAATAACCCAACGTAATCACGATTAACAAAAAATGTCTCGTTTTGTAAGTTTGTAAATAAATATTTAGCATAAGATACAAGAATTCACCGAGGTTATCTATGCACAGGCTGATAACTCGAGAAGAACTTTGTTTGCTGTTATTACGAAGCATGAATTTATAGTCGATAATCAAAATGATATCCATAATCGCGTCTGCGCTAAGGGAAATTCTGTGTCAATTAATTGCCTCGACTTCAACCTTCAGCGATTTAAATTTCGGTAAAAAAATTTCGGTAAAATTAATTGCGAAACGTACATTTTCGCTGGTTTAAAGCGGAATTTATATAAATTGAGAAAAATAAAGACGTGAATTACCCGAATCTTTCATAAAAAAACAAGATTAAACGAGATTATCCCAGTCCTTTATTAACCTCGGCAAAGTTTCGTAATTCATTAGTATACCATAAGACAATCATCGTCGCGAACCAACATGGCTTCCGTGTTAATTAATTTTACGCTATATGCGACAGTGCTAGTTAACGTAGTCATCGTGGGACTTCCAAATTTCAATATCCATAATTTGAGTGAGAAAAACTCATCGAATTCATTTGAGAATAAAGAGGTTTCTATCAAGGTGAGCGAGGATGTTGAGTGACTTCTCAAACGAAAATTATAACAATCGGGTTTCTTTATTTCAAACTTCTGCCTAACAATTGATTTCGGTCTGTCTGTCTGTCTATCTGTCATCTGCTTTTCTTACTTTACGCGTGGTAAGGCGTCACACCAGTTACCCAATACCCTTCATCTGTTAATTTAATTCCAGTAATAAATGTTACGTCAACACCGTCTCCTGAATCTTCTACTCTTCCCGAAGGATATGTGAAATTTTCTGATCTCCATACAGCCTACAAAATTTACCGTGAATCTATTACGTGGGAACAAGCACGTGACAAGTGCATAGCGGAGGGTGCTCACTTGGCTGTAGCTGATACTGTCGAAAAAATCGAGCGTATATATGCTATGAAACCTAAGGGGTACTTTATGATCAGCGTTGGCATTCAGAAATCAAATACCACTGATGATTGGGTCAGAATTGACAATGGTTAGTTTTCATCTTATCCAAGGTCTTTATAAATATGTTGCAACGAGAAGTTATATAAAGATATATATGATTGTGTAATTAATCCTGCATTTTTTTATTCAGGCTTGCCTCTCGCATCTATACCATGGTCGCGAGATAATCCTGACGATGCTGGTGACTGCGTTCTTATATCGTACGACGAAATTTCACTAGAGAATTACAGCTGCGACGTTTTGAAAAATTGGTACGTTTGTGAAATTTCAATATAAAAAATATTTGTAACGAAAATAACGGATATAATATATATAGAAATGTAATTTAAAATTGTAATATTTGATGTAGAAATGATAAATATTCTAATAATAAAGAGTAATAAAGAGAGTTTGGTAGCGTGACGGTCGGTGTCCTCTTCGAGCACAGCATCCCTGATCTCTTTACCCCCACGCAGGCATAGAGATGCAGTAAAGCGTTTTGCCCATTCAAATGATTCAATCGAGATTAGCACCGCGTTTTTTTTACACATACGCGATTAATCACACAATGATTAATATTACGTGAATTTAATGAACAATAGAATTAGTTGATGAAAACAAACATATTGATAAATGAAATGTAAAAGTATATACTAAGCGAAATCTGATCTGATTATTTATTTATAATGAATTTCATTCCTGAAAGAGATGAGTTTTTCAGATTATTCTTTGTGCAAACTCACGCGAATCATTTGACGCTGTGAAAAAAAAAAAAAATAGAAATAATACAAAGTCCTTAAATTATCGCGACCTGCCGCCTGCCTACCCCATGTCTAAATCCCAAGACCGACGTACGCGGAGGAATATTTTCTATAACTGCACGCGTTTCGCAATCAAGCACACACACACCTCCGCCTGTATTAACGTAGCGTACATAGCGTATAATTAACCGAGGAATATTTCATTGCATGCGAGACTCACCATCGTCGATCTCCAGATATATGATAAAGGATTAAAATCAGAATTCCAAGATGTGGACCTCAAAATGTAATCCTTTGATGAAGAAATCTTGGAGCGGGGGGCAAGGGCAGGGGCAGGGGCAGGGGCAGGGCATAAGAGGATACACTTGATTGCTGTGGGCGAATTAAACATTTATATATATAACGCATATTTAATATCGCATTATCGTGGGTATATGGGGTTTGATAGAATCGTATTATAACCTATTTATGAATTTCATACTTTCGATGAATTCAATACACAAATACACTCTGGATTATATGTATGAATATCATACCATCGATGAATTTAATACACAAATTCACTCTGTATTTAAAGAAAAATATAATTAAAAATTTAAATAAGACTCGTCTCACTGTAGCATCACATCAATTGCATATCTATTGCCCTCTATATTAACGAATTTATACTTTCGGAAAGTATTTTCGCTTATTTCCGATTAGATGAATTCTAATTTTTTCTTTCAATCCCGCTAGAATCATGCATGAATATAACCGTTGTTAACATTTTCAGAAAATTGAAAAACTCTTTAATCTACTGACGACTCATAATAAAGGCAAAACCGTGCTGGCGCCGGGTTTAGATAAAATTCTAACCTCACAACACCATTTCACAGTTTAACGTATTTTTACATACATCCATCTAACATATGCACACAAAAAAATTTAATCACTGAAATTAACGGTACGGAAATATCGGCGAAAAATCACGGGCGAATTGATAACGCGATGATCGTTGAGCGCGTCAATCCGTTCGAATATCGATTTATAATCTTAATAGTTGCATGAAAATACCGTGAGGCGGCGCTTCGAGCTAAAACCTAAACAATGGCCGCTAACAAGTTGGCGTCGTGATCCCGCCACTTTGTTCTACGAAAATTACGATCGAATTATTTGTATGGCATATTTATACGACGAAATGAAGATTTTTTACACTTTTCGAGGCGAAAAAATAAAAATACTCAAAAATAGAAATCACTCGCCTGATTGAGTTTGTCAGATATTAATCTCGGCTAACCCGTAAACCGATTTCACTGATTCTAACACAATAATTGATCGAGCCATCGATTAGCCCGTAAATACTTGTTGGAAAATCACGACTTGGATTTAATTCCACGTATTTACGTTTAGAGAAACCGTTGGAAAACAAATCGCGTACCCGTTGTCACAATCCAAGCCGAACGTTATTGATAATAATCATGAACTATAAATTATGTGTGGTAGTACCCCTTCCCTTTCGCCGTAGTATACTTTGCGGACCACTGGAACCCATTTCAAAATAAGTGTTCCTAATAGTTTCGAAATCGTTTGGATAAATTCGGAAAACCATTTACACAGTTTGGAAAACAATGGATAATTAATGATTGATTAGAATCAATTAATCTTTGCCTTTTTTTTGTAGATATTTCTATGTTTCCTATCTTTTCTATAGCCAGCTCACTCTGGATAAATATACGGACTTGGCCATTGTCAACTCGCGCGATTCAAGAAAAATTTATTTCCAATATTAAACTGATACACTGCATGACATTAATGAGATTTCTAACTAACGGTTGCATATAATCAGGCGGACCCATATTTTTACCCCACGAGTCAGAATATTATTCCTGTTCGTCGGTAAAGAAGAAATTGACTTTGTATAAAAATTCTTGATCAAAAGTGAATCTGATATGTTGTTTGGTCTACGGTCATGCAGGATACGACAGGCTGTCGTCAGTAGTCACTAGTCAGAAATTTAGTGAATGAAAAATAGTTGATCGAAGATATTATATGGTGTTATTTTGATCATTGATTAACGACTCGTTTTAACTAAATTATAAAAATTTAATACGACGTAAATAGACGAGAATAGATACGTCAGTGCTTGTGAAATATCGGTAATTACGTAAACACATTATTTAAACTAATATTAAATTCTGTATAAATACCTACTACCTCGTTTACCGCGACGTCTACAAAATGGAGCAGCAATCCTTTAGAGGTTTTCTTCGATCAAAACTCAGGTTGGAATTTAACCCTTTACTTAACCTCTTCCTTAATCAAATCCCTGAACAAAAAACAATTTCAAAAAATTGAACTGAAATGAAAAAAAAAAATTCATCAACTTGTCTCGAAACTTTCGTTTAAAATCTTAAGACAAATACCTACACAAATCAACGTGAGAAGAAAAAAAAAAAAAATTCAATGTGCTTAACCTCCACCTAGCATATCACGTCTATGTATATCCCCTAACTTTCAATTCGTTTCAAAAAAACAAAAACTAGAAATACAAAATTTTTTACCCTTTCAGATTCTCTTATTCTGACCTATAATCCATTCGAAGAAAATATACGCACTAACTATCATTTTTTTATGGTCAAATAATTGCGTGAGAAAAAAAAAAAAACGAAAAAAGACAAAAATCGATAATCCTCGAAGAACCGTCTATTAAAAGTAAGATGCCGTTCGGTTCGTTTAATAATGGGACAGCACTTAGCTAGTTTAAGATATTTTTTTAAAATGGATAGCGAAAGGTCATTAGAAAATTCTTCCGACTCAACGCCGCATCAACTGCAGCAGCAACAATCGTTGTCGATAATCGATATGCCAAATTTAAACGTTGACCAAGATCATCCTTCGCCAGTTATTGAAGATAACGGTAACGAGCCAACTGGAAGTTTGGAGAATGAGGATAACAAGCCTGACGAAAATCTGAATAATGAACAGCTAGATTTTGCTCTGGATAATCACAACTCAAGATTTGAGTCAATTTATAGTCAGCAAATTGACTCCCAGGAATCTAAATCTGCATCTAATAATGGGAATTTTGTAACACAGTCTGATAATTCTTCTATTAAACAACAGCAAGAACCTTCATGTAGCAGTACTGCGAGTAGTAATAACAGCAGTAGCTCTGAAGATAGTCCGACTAATCTTGCCTTGAGGAGAACTTCAAAAACTTTATCCTTTGGGAAAAGAAGGGGTAAGGAAATAGAAGGGCTTTGGTTTTCCTTATCTAATACTTGTTATTACTAATTTGATAAAAACTTCTCATTTCATAAATAGCTTTGATTTATTCACCGCAGAATTTCTATGGAATATAAAATTTTAGAGATAACTACAGCTAGAAGTCTGAAGAATTGCTCAATCGTCACTTTGTCAAGCATTTTTACTCCTATTATCATTTTTTCATACTGGCAAACAGGAAATTCTGCGAAAATGCAGAATTTAGACTCTCAAAGACATTATGATTATGGTTTTAGTCTATTGAAAACTACAATATTGCTCTTTTTACTCTAGATACTATTTTTTATTTGCATTTAGCTGCATGGTTTCCTCAAAAATTCTATAAACTGATTCAATAATCTATAAACATCATTTCTTTTCATTATAAAATGCTTCTTGTATCCAATATACCGTGTCTAAATCTGTATCTAGTCATTTTCCATTATTATTTTACTCGAGACTGAAAGAATCCATTTATAAAGAGTTGGAAAATCGATTTCAGGTAAGCAGCGTAACAAAGATCAGAACCCGACGTGCAACCACGCGCTATCATCAAAAAAGAAGCGTAGTAATTGGGTTCTGAAGTTCAACTGCACGAAGAGTAAGGGTTCTAAAAGCACAGACATACCTGGCCAGGGAAACAACAGTTCTGAATGTGTTTGTACAGGCTACAGACGAACGGAAGAACATCCAATGGGAGCTGGTGTTGTTTTCAACAGTATTTCGGCTCCAGAAAGTCCGATTCTAGGACCTCTGCCGCCTAGCCCAGTCATCGACTTGTCTCGTTTCAATCCCGAGGAATTCCCCATGGAGGTATAACTCTGGATTATTTTTACGTTACGCATAAAGTGATGAAAATTACGTTTTTCTAGTTTTTTTTTAATACTTTTCTGCGACTTTACAGGACTGCGACGAAAGAGCCAGACTTCAACGAGCTCGTGAGATGGAAGAAGGAGTCGAACCTCCGCCTGGATACAAACCTGTTCATCCGACTGGTATAACGGTCGATAGTCTGGCTGCTTTGTTTCAAGCAAACGCTGGAATCCAGGCTGCGGCTCTCACCGCTTTATCACAGATCGATTTCTCCCTCATCCCTAACATCGAACGGCCTGCTCATACTCAGGTGCATATTAAAACGCACCAAGATGTAGAATTAAAACTGATCTATATATGAATTTAATTACAAAAAAGCTAATCATCGCATCTACTTTCTTCATTCAGGTTGATTATGTTCACTGTCTGGTACCAGATCTGCGTTCGATAACTGCCTGTTCATTTTACTGGGGTAAAATGGATCGATACGAAGCGGAACGATTGCTAGAAGGCAAACAAGAGGGAACTTTTTTATTGCGTGATTCTGCTCAAGAAGAATTTCTCTTCTCAGTGAGTTTCAGGAAGTACGGTCGTTCTCTACACGCCAGAGTGGAACAATGGAATCACAAGTTTAGCTTCGATTCGCATGACCCTGGAGTCTATGCTTCGGATACTGTGAGTTATATGGAAAAGGGATGATATTTCAATGATTCTCGGTTAATTTCAAGTGAAACTGATACTTTTTTGACCAAATCTTCCATGAGAAATACTCGATATCTTGTTATATCATCATTTCTTTATTTCAGAGATTTATTCACCATTTTAAATGAAAATTTGTGTTATTTGTAGGTGTGCGGTTTGATAGAACACTACAAGGATCCGTCATGTTGTATGTTTTTCGAACCAATGCTAACGATACCATTGCATCGCACTTACGCTTTCCCGCTTCAACATTTATGCCGGGCAGTAATAACTACCAGAACTACTTATGACGGTATAAATAAACTTCAGCTTCCAAAAACTTTGAAAAGTTATCTTAAAGAGTATCATTATAAGCAAAGGGTTCGAGTGAGGAGACTCGACACTGAAAGCGATCTTCAGTAATACAGAGAGAATATTCATATCGTTGATATCTCAAATATTTTCAGCTAATACTTACACGCATACATATACATATTTTTTCTTCTTTTTTATATGATTTTAGAAAAAGCGAAAGAAAAAAAGATTAAAATTTCTAAATTTATTCAGTAAACTGCAGGCAACGTTTTAAGAGATGTTTATTATATTCCAAGATGCGCACATAGGTATTATATTGTTAAAAATCAAAGAGGTGATAATTTATCTCCTATTTTGATTAAATTGAAACTATAATTCTATCATAGAATTGATATTGTATGATCTGAGAATCCAGATTGCAATATGGTTTATTAAATCATTTTAAGGTATCTAATTTTATTTATTATTAAATATGATATAAAAAGTTGGAAATTTTTATCCAAAATTTGGTCGATTTACCGTGAAATTATTATTCAAAAGTTATTATACTATACAATATAAAAGTTGTATACATACTAAATACTACATACAGTATAACGCTAATAGAAAGTATTGAGAAAGATAAATGGGAATGAAAATCTCAATATCTATATAAGTTTTAAAGCATATAATAGGATATAAATGAAATCTCTGAAAAAAAAAAGATATTAGGTAAATATTTGGCAAGACCCTAATATTATTTATCCTGACTATGAGATTGAAAACTGAAATTTGAAAAAAAAAAGCGTAAAAAAAAAAAAAATGAAAAGAAATCAATCTCGTAGATGTGCCTTCTGAAGATGATAAAAGTCGTATTGTGTTGTGGTTTTTTGCTTAAGGTTTTTCGAAATTTTTTGGAATTACCAATAAAAATAAATTAAAAATAGAGATAAAATTCATTTGGTGGATTGTATCCTTTATTAAATTATCAAATTTCAACGAAAAATGCGTTGTAAATATTTGATTATGTTATAGAAACATAAATACCTATATTATATATATATATATATATTCAATGTTAATATAATAATTTCTCCCTATATACCTGATAGAAGAATAATTTAAATCAATTGACTGAAGAAAAAAAAAAAAAAAAAAAAACAAGAATAGGTTGTTGAATGAATAAAACGACAAAATATTGAATGTTTTACCAACAATGAAAAACAGCATCACAATATCATTATTATTATATTATATATTATTATTTAATTTAAGTTTCAAAACGGTTTTATTAATCGCTATTACCTAATTGTTAATATTGTCTTAAAATATTATGTTAATATAATAATTTTGCTCTGGAATTTCTTTTTTTTTTTTTTCTTTTTTTATAGTATGTATAATAATATCTATAATATAATATAGTATGCGTAATTATATTATCATACTAACTATATATATATATATATATTAATGTTAATAATGTATATTAACGAAGTTATTAAAAAAAAAGAAAAGCAAAAAGGAAGATATAAAGAGTAGGCAAATTTTTACAACAAATATCTGAATATATTTGTTATTGTTTTCTCTTTAGATTCGTATGATAGCGATTTATTAATTAATTATTAATTATTCTAAATTATTATTATTATTAATAAATTAATATCAATTTATTGTAATATTTTAGCTATACGATAGTAATTCCGTTGGGCAGATTCATACAGTAATTAATACACGATAGTAATCATCCCTGTTGAATAACAACAAACATATATATATATATATATATATCATATATATGGCATATAGGTAGTTTAAATAACTGATTACTTAACTAATGAGGGTTTCAATTACGTATAATTCTTAAAAATTAATTATCATTGTTCAGCAATGAAATTATTATAATAAATGGGAAAGATAACGGTGGGATCATATTAAAACTGTTATGTTTAACAAAGTAAGTATACTACACGACAACTGAAAAGCGAATTTCACACTAATCGTGTGAATATTAGAAAAGAAAAAAAAAAAGAAAGAAAAATGAATAAAAAGGCGGGGGGGGGGGGGGGGGGGGGGGGGTAAAAATCTACGTCTAATATAGAAGTAAAATCAAGCCTTCATTATAAACACAGACAAGGAAGAACCTCAGTAAGGGATAATCTGCTATCTCTTTTATTAAATAAAATATTTTTGAAACGATACAATAATAATAATTATACACTTTTCTAAAAACTGTAGTATACTGTCTTCTAAATAACTTCTCATTATATTATGTAGTAAATATAATATATAATATATTATATATTAAATTTAATAAGAATTTAGATCAATTCCTGTGTATTATTTTTTTTTTTTTGTTATACCTCTAGAGGTATTCAGGACTTAATGAATAATTTTAAATAGTACGAAAGAGTTTTCTTTTATTTTCTGAAAAATTTTAATTAGAAAAGAAAAAAAAAAAAAAAAATAGGTAGTTGTGAACAATTGTATTGAATATTATAGTATTTTTTTTTTTTTTCTTTTTATTCTTCACTTAGTTGAGTGAAATAGAAAATTTAGAATATGATAACGATCTAGATCGTTGTTGTTGTTATTAGTAGCATGATTAGAAAAATCATTGATATTAATTTTCGAAATATCTACTCTAGTACTATTTCGGTATTTAGTATATTTAGAGTTTTTTTTTTTCAAAATTTCCCTCATCATTCCCTCGACAATATTATTTAAAGGGTTTATTCCATATATTTATATATAAATAATATGAATACATACATACTTATTATAAAATAAGCAATAAATAAGCATAACAAATGATAAAGATTGATATTCTTAAAAGATTTTTATTTCTGTTTTAATAATCGAACAAACAGATTAAATTTCTTACAATAAAATAGAACATATATATACGATATTATTATATAAACGAACGTAAATCTTTTTTCCGCATATATTATTACATGGACAAAAAAAAAAAAAACGAATATTTACACGAATTTAAATGAAATAATAAACTTGGTATATATTATTTTATGTACATAATGTAAATTACACATTAATAATACATATTATTAATTAATATAATAATAAAGATTGAAAAAAATTATCAACTTTCATATGTATTATGTATATAATATTAATCCCTTGATTTGCATTTCGTTTTTTTACTTTTATTTTTTTGCCAATTTTCAATTAGCAGGTATTGAAGAAGACATTAATATCTGCGAAGCTGATGGAACCAGAATTTTGTAATTGAAGAAGAACAATAAGCCGAATAACGTCAATAGAAAACCATCTTAGTAAAAACAAGAAAACAAAAAAAAAAAAAAACATACATCGTCAAGGAAAATAAAAGTATAATTAATTTTCTAAATGTGATTAAAAATAAAGTAAAAATTAATTGTTTATTGTATAAGGATACGGATAACTTGTCTTTCCCATTTTTCTACCATGTAGAGTTCTGTGACAAGAGAATATCGGAAATACCAGTAGCTCAGAAAAGTCCAAATCTTTTCTATCATTCCAAACATTGTTAATCCTCGTTGAAATTCTTCTATGAAATGTTTTAAATGTATAATATGTTAAAAATAAGTTTTCATAATAATATTGATTGAGGTATGCGTGATGGTTACGACTGATAAAATTAAAGGCAATTATGAAATCACGAACTGAAGCATATATTATTAGATTAAATAATTTAACCTAGAAGTGGTAAAAGGAAAAGTGAAAAGTGCTAATATCTACCTCGATATCGATTATTTATTTATTTATTTATGGAAATTTTCCTGATCTTCAAATACAAAAAATACAATTTTTAACCTGATTTGAACCTCTCCAATTCGTTTGACAAATACGAATGATAAATCAGCCAAAACAGCGTTGAACTGATTACCACTGATTACTGAGACCAGTCGATTTGACTTGGACTGATTAGTTATTACGGAAGCCGGATGAGGTCACTACTTTCAGAATGTCAGTGTTCCTAAACGTGCGAGTCGTATAAAGTGAAGAGTGCGCATGCATATTCGATATATCATCACTATCGAATCTAGAATCGAGATATGAAGGAATGAAATAAAACAAAAAATAAAAAAAGGAAGAATTCGATACAAATTCCAACCTCCAAGATGGAGCCTGTCACACGTTTGCGGTTGTGAAAAACTCTACATTAAATAGATGTATAAATATTAACAAACATTCCAACCCCATGTGTATAAATCGTCAATTATATGTTGCTGATAAAAACGATATAAAAATATGAAATGAACAGTTCAACATGATTTGTATATCATTTGATAAAATGTTTAAAAACAGTTCACTGCAATGACGTTTACCGATTATTGCGTCGTCGTGAATAACTGTTGGTGGTGTCACTGTCGTCTATCGTGTTGTGAAAGTGACATGTATACACATATTAAATATTAATTTGTTATGATTTATAAATACGTTATATTATTATATTTTCTTAAATATACAGTTAATATTATACGGAAATGAATTGCAATGGGGGGCCACGTGTTGGTCAAGATAATACAACGGAAAATTCCATTGAGAATAAACCTATAATTACATGTAACTATACCAATAACCTTTAATCATACTCTATTGTACCGTTTAACCTTACTCTCATTCTCATTCTCTTTCTCTGTCTCTATCACTCTCTTTAGATTTTAACGTCACATTTATATCATTTTTTTTTATAACTGTTAACGCCCCTTTCAACATTTATTAAACCAATTTCGTTCACAATTCAAAGGTTAATTCATAACCTCTACTCCTCGATCTTATAACCAATTTTCAAATCGTCATAGATAGCTGTGAGTTTACGAGAATAATAACACCACCGATTGATATTTTCTAAAACGCGGTGCACCAAATTTCACTTCCCGTGTGTAAAGTGCCAGTTTCTCGTACTGGTGAGAAAAGTCGAATTTTTCGTACCGTTTCAAAAAAATATGAGCAACTATCAACCAACTTTTCACCCTAGTTACACAAATGACTATTGTGTTTATCATCATCTCAATACTTCAAAAAATTTGATCATATAAATCATGAAAATTTGGTTTTTGATTTTCGTTTATTTTTAGACGCTGGAGACGAAGGATTGTTCTTAACATTAGAAAGTACTCTGGTTCAGGCATTGCCTGTGAATACAGCAGAGTGGAGAAGGTCCTTTGGTAGGCCTGTTAAACAGGTTAATATCAAAGGATCGTTTGTTCAATTTTCTAAAGACATATTACCCAGTGATAAAGATTGGCACCTTATTAAACAGCCGATATTTCATATATACTGGAGCGAATGTTCGGTGGGTTTTATAGACGATTTAAATAATAAGATAAACATCTTTTTGATCGCAATTATTCATGTGTGTGTGTGTGTTTTTTTTTATTTTTTATTTTTACAGGATGTTGATGTATACAAAACTTCCGTTAAAGATGATATTGATAACTGGCTTAAAACTCTAGCTCATTATAATGTTCAAGATTGGATGATTGTACTCGTCGAAACATACGATCTTAAAAAAAGTAACAAATTATTACCTAGGACTACTGTACTAGATAAAATACGTAGCGATTTTGCTTCTAAACATGGAGATAGGTGAGAAACGGACCTGATTTTATTTTTTAATTAACAACTGGTTCAATCTAGACGAGTAAACCTATTCATTCATATTTTTCAAACAATTTTAAACTTTACCATTTGCTTGAAAGATTCTATCATATTTTTCAGATGTCTGTCAATAATAAATCCAATAAAATCCGAGTCAAGATCTGCAGAATCTTGGCGAGGTTTAGTCATTCGGATACGTCACTTGGTTCTAACAGCTTATGATAGAACGCTATTACGTTTTGAGGAAATTATCAGAGAGCAAAGAGAGAGGAGAAACCAAGTCGGGTGGAACTTTTGCCACTATTTTTTGCTCCAGGTAATATAAAGGAAATCAAAGACTATTTCCATGGCATTCACTGAAATTTAATACAACGTTAATTGACTGGCAAGAAATTATCGTATTTTATTCTTTCACAGGAAGAACTTGCCTTTGTACTTGAGATGCTAGGACTCTATGACGAAGCTTTGGTCCAATACGATGAATTGGATGCACTGTTTACGCAATTTGTACTAAATTCTAACGTCGGTGGTAAGATAGAAATCAAAATATTAAATAGTGATGAAATTGGGTCAATATCAGTGATGAAAAAATGAAATAGATCAATTTATACTATATAAAAACGATCTACAACCGATTTTAGACAAATAATTGTCGAGATAATCCTATTAACTCGATTTTTGACGAAATCATTATAATTATCACAATCCTAGCTTGAATTTCACTAAGAAAAAATTAAGAAACTAGCACTACTTTAATAATCAACCATATTTCTAGATACTCCAGCGTGGTTGAGCTCCTTTCAAACTCCGCTAAATAATTGGGCTGGGGTTAATTTAGACAACGGAGTAGATCACCACTTAAGACTTTTGTTGGCCGAATGTAAAGCCTCGCTTTTAGATCTTAGGAGCTATTTATTCAGTAGACAGTGCGCGATGTTACTACTAATCAACAAGCCTTGGGAGGTCGGTGACAAACTTCATAACGCCTCTACTTTCCACAGCGAATCATCCGGACATCAGAAACTCATTATTTCAATCAAATTCCATTCAGGTTGCCCAAAGATGTCTGTCCTTCGTCCATAACACTTTGGGAGAGCTACGAATTCTAGAAATTCAACGACCCGAGGGCGCCGTTGAGTGCTGGGCCTTTCTCTGCGCGTTAGAAGTTTTACAAAGTTGTCAGGCATCGAATGTAAACATCGATAACGGACAGCAGCTCGATCTTTGTTCTTTGCATACCGCCAGTCTCTGGGCATTAGCGAGAGACAAGGTATTACCCGAGGCAGAAGATCGGTTGTTCAAAAACCCTGCGGAATAAACTCAGCAAACTATGTCTTATTTTTTTTATGCAGCTCGGAGATCTTGGGAAACTTTGCGGTCTTATGCCAGGCAATGAGCCGACCAGCGAACAGCTCCATACAATTGTTTATCTGATTGCTGGGATGGGAGACTCTGAGCCACAAGCTCAGGGAAAACCAACGCCTACGGACAAACTGAAAGAAGCTTTATCGTCGAAAGAGGCTTTCAAAAAGCAGTACTTGGAGCATGCGGAGTTAGCTATGGGAACTTATAAACATGTGGGTCGGATTAGATCCGCGAGATTAATCGGCAAAGAATTAGCCCGGTTTTACAGCGAGCTTGGAGAACACCAGAAAGCTGTAGCCTTTTTGTCTGACGCATTAAAAACTTACAATGACGAAGGGTGGCTTGAGCTAGCTGCACAAACTCAGTTGGAGTTGGCTCAATGCTATAAAAGAATGGACGATGTCGAAAGATACACTAAAATCTGCGCAGCTATAGCGAGCTCGAGGTCTCTCCATGTCACAGTGCAGAATAGTTATTTTGAGGAGATGTTAGCTTACACTAAAATGCTGTCTGCGCCACAGCCGCTGATAACAGACCTTGGAGATTGCTTCCAAATACTTAGTATGGAAGTTAATGTAACTGATAAAGTAATACAGGATTGCGTTGTGAGCATAGAAGTTTTCCTGGAAAGTTATTTGCCTAGAGAAGTGAGGTGCGACGGGGCCTCGATATCTGTTGAAGAATTTAAAAAGCCTCCGGTGCCGGTGAACAAAAGAAAGGGGCCAAAAATCTTGCTGGAAACACGAATAGAATTGTAAGCCATGAAGATTTCCCCCGGCTAAAGATTCTTCGAATTATTGACTAGAATAATCACGGAGATATTTTCTTTTGCAGATTATCCAGGTGTACAATCGAAGACATGAAACCCCCTGATCCATGTCTTGCTCAATTGCCGACTTATTCGTGCATGGAATACAAACAGGACAAAAGCCTCTCTGCAGCTAGTGTTATAAACAAAAATTTGAAGCCTTTAATCAAGAGATCGGACAGCGCCAAGCACAGAAAACCGTCCATAAATGCTAAAGGGGATTTCAGCAAGGGTTTATCTTGTCAAAGTTTCACTCTGAAACCTGGTAAGAACTCGTTCACAGTAACGAGGCGAGTGGATCAACCTGGAGTCTACAAAGTCGGTCAACTTTCTCTGGTAATTGAGGATAAACTGGAGTTTTTATCTCCGGTTTTGAACCCACGATTATCATACGAAGTCGCCAAGACACAGCCGATAGTATTCTTACAATGCACCAGGGATTTGCTTGCCGGTCTTCCCCAAGAAATTGAACTAGTCATTTCAAGTGGAAGCGTTAAGATAACTGAAGATGCTAAAATAAAACTGAGATCCTCCAGAGGTTTGACTCTGCAAGGAGTACAAAACGGACAAGTTATGACCAGGGAATTGGACATGGCTTTACCCTCTTGCGAACCATTCCAAAATACTACTTTGGTGCTAAAAGTGCTCGCCGAACTTCCGCCAAAAAAAGATTCATCGACTATAGAGCACAAGGTGGGTCTAAAGTCAGTCACGACTTACGATTCGTAGTTTTCACACCACAACATTATTAAACGCTGCTTTCTCTTTACAGTTGAGTTTACACTGTCCTTGGGGAACAGAGGAAATAATTCCCCTGAATTTCGGGCCTCCTTTGATGTCATGTTTCAAATTACACACCGCAAAGCGCAGAAAGTTTCTTCAGATAATAGTAACCGGTCTAACTTCTCAAAGGCTAGAATTAACCGAGCCTAAATTGACCAGCAATACATCGGCTGATGTCGGTTTTAAAAGCTTAAATCCAGTTGCTGGACAGAAATTGGTCATCGGCAATGGAATGAACGTATCATTTATGTGGGAGTTGGAAATCGGCAAAGACGAAAAGTCCACAGGACCAATCAAGACAGACTTCAACGTTAGATATGCTCAGATAAATCCTGCGGATGAACAGGAAGAATCTAACGCCAACGACGACCCATTGCATATACATAAATTAGAGAAAATGGATAATATGGGAGAAGTCTACAGGTGTAATTTCGACGTTGTTGATTACGTGGCAAGTATTAACTCTGAGGAATATCGATCCGCTCACAGTTTACCCAGAGATTGCCAATTTTATATGAAAACAATCATTTTTCAGACGCTATTTGTAGTTTCTTCAAAAGTCGAGGCCAGCGGAGGTGGAGGAGAGTTCTGTAGAGCTGGTAGCATGTGCCATCTTTGTTTGACCGTCACTCGTATGGTGAACAGTCCGTCCCAGACTCCGACTCCTCAATTAATGTACGAAGTCTTAGCGGATCAAACTATGTGGGCAGTTTGTGGGCGCACAGCGGGCGTAGTTTCTTTAGAAACTCTTGAAAAGCAGAGCGTAACTCTAGACGTTATGCCTCTTACTAGCGGCTACCTACCTCTGCCTGTTGTTAGATTATCACGATACATACCAGCAGCGGAATTAAAGAGCGGTGAGAGGATTCTCATCCATATTACAAGGATTTGAGATTAGCAAGTCTTTAGTGTCTATATAACGTTTCGTTTTAATGTTTTAGATATGTCTCGGAAGACTGAAGTAGCCGGAGGTCCACGTCTCGAACCTTTTAGTCCTGGCCAAGTGTATAACGCTAGCAAAGCCCAGCAAGTTCATGTTTTACCAGCCGCACCGTTAGAAACTAATTAATATATTGACCAAAGACTATCCTGGTCATCTGAACAGTTTATTAGTTCAGAGAGCAGAAATGGTGAGATTTTATATATTTATGGGAAATGGTGAAAAACTGCGCTTGATTATAAATTCGTATTGATTAAAATGTAACGGAAGTATAAACGTATTATGGTTTTTTAGGCAGAAGTTGAAGAACTGGAGATATTCACGAGCCTTATCTTATCGGAAATTGTCCTTCGGCATCCTTATTTTAATTCAAGAGAAGATAGACAGTTCTCGAACGCTTAATTTCAATATGATTGAAAATATGATTGGCAGATCAATTCATAGCATTGAAAAAATAAGATAGAAAAACCTATATAAGTATATTATAACGTAAAAAATTGCAAAAATTCACCTCGTCTTTTACATTCTGTGTAATAGAATTTTTTTAATACATTTTTTCATCGTTTCAGATCGCTTATCGAAATCTAGAAACCTTTTGCACAGGTGATAAGTACTTAATTTACAAATTAACTAACCGTCTCAATAATGCGAATTATTTAGAGCCCAGATTAGGATATGTAGTAATTATTTACTGAACTGACGTTAAACCGTACTTATACATTTATTGCGAAAACTTCGACTGGGAATATATGAGTAGATTTCAATGATTATTCAATCAAAAAATTGAAATTTTGGTATCCAAATTACTGATAGCTGATACAATATCAAACATTGTTGGGTAAATCGTACGAAAATTGTTTGATAATCATACGCAGATCATGGATAATTAATTTATCTTTAATAAGCTTTTGAAATTACAAGAATAACTCTCACGAGTTATAAAAATTGGGGGATAGTTGAAAGAAATTATACATATAGATGGTCTATACTAGATGATTGAAGAATGTAATTAATAGTATGACGACAGGATATGATATATGATGAACAAATAATGAATAGATATAATATGAATCATCATGAATAAGTGTAACCGAGGAACTGATTTACGGATATCGGTTAATCATAGTATAAATTTGTTTAGAATGAAAAAGGAAAAAGAAAAATGATAAAGGAAAAAGACGTGTTGCCATGTAGCTTATTACGAAGATTATTTTCTAGGTACAAATATAATACAGCTCCCATTGTATATATTATATAATATATTACATATATACTATATTTACTTATATATAAAATAATATAGAAATCAATACTCGACAACTGATATTTCTATTTCTACAATCGGAGGTTTATTATTATTATTATATATATCATAACGTGCTTTTTTGGACGTAATGTATAAAAGGTTCTTCAAGGTCTTTACAAATGACGATAAGAATTAAAGTTGATAATATATTATTTCTCTTTTTTGTTACATTTCGTATGAGAAAGTTGTTGTTAATATTTCGAAGAAACAGAAAGAAAAATGAGAATAAATAAACAATAAGGATTAGGAGATTAGATTGTAGTTCGTACTGATAAATAAAACGTTGAACAAGAGGAAAAGGAAAGAGGTATGAAAAAAAGACATTTTGCCAGGTATATGAATGATATGTAGATTGAAATATTTTGCATCAGTATCTAGTATATATTTTTTATTATATCTATTATCAAAAAAATTATATTTACTCACACAGTTGATTGGGGAACTTAATACTATACTATAATTTGATGATAGAAAAGAAAAGAATTATTTTAAATATAAATATATGTCCGCTCTCTTTTAATTAAGTAGGATTGGATTATTATAATATTTGGAAAATGCGTTGGGGATAAATGAGGTAGAAAATTGACCAATATAATTTAATAATAAACTACTCTTTATCTTGAATATAAAATCGTAAAATCAGATCCAAACAATTTAAAAAACCGTAACATCACGAATCGAATTTTTGAATTAAGCCAATTTTACACTACGCTATATGTTGTAGTGTGAATTCATTATCTTATTATTAATGAACTTTTTCCAAAAAGTAGATAAACTTCGAGCAGATATAATTTCTAATTATAAAATAGAAGTACAGTATTAATTGATAAAAGTAGGTGAAAAATATTTCATAGTATGTATAGTGATGCGTTAAATAATAATTATTATGAATACATATACTATATGGCCTGGGCTAAGGCTTGCCATTGCTTTGGCTGGTTTAAGTTGAAAGTTGAAAATTATAATAATATGTATCTCATGTAAAATGTTGGGTAACATTTAAATATGTTATATATTCTTCTATATGTATATAGGTTTGTGTATATACTCGCTGTATGTATTCAATATTATTCTGTAAATCTTATCGCCATCCTTATAATACAGAGATGAAAAAATCTGTTGCTGACATTAAAATTAAGGTCTAATATTTGATAAGAAGATTCTATAAACAAATTGATAAATAGTTTATTATTTACCATCAAATAACTATAATAAATACATCGAGAATTTTTAATCGGTTGATTTGTGAAGGAGATTAATTCACAAAATTCATTTTTACTATTAGATCATGATTAGTATTTTATTTATTTTTTTGTTGATTCAGATTATTGAGTCATTACAAAATAGAATTCATTTAATTAGTAAGTAGGCATAGGTTGTTGAGTTAGAAGCAGTCCGAAACGTCTTTTTATCGTTATACGTTCCTTAGAATATTTATCTTCGGGTGAAAATCGAGCTGAAATAAAATATTTATCAATTAGTTAAGAATTGGAATTCCGAAATTCGGATTAACATTCATAATAATAACTCATTACCAGGATGTGCCGACAAAGTTGGTCTACCGTTTGGATCGATTTTCTATAAATAAATAAACGAAATGTATTTATTAGAGGTTATGTTAGGTGAGGTTATGTCAGCGGCAATATGTCTTTAGAAGAGGTTTGAATGTTTGAAATATCATTCATTCAATTCGTCAGACTAAGGTAACGTAATAATTTGACTATGAAACGGTAGATTACAATTGAAGAGCAAGGTATGTAGGTGATACTATTGTTTCAACCCACGTGGGTATAATCAATTATTTAATATGCGATCAAATTCTTCGTATTACCTTTAGCGTATAAACGCGTTCTCTCTTCTCGTTCAAATAGTACATTAGATACATTTTCTATTATTAATTATACACAATGTGTTATAATAATATGTCAAAATTTAGTATTATATCGAGCAGCTGATCTAGTCGATTCGTTTGAAATCACGAAATTGGCATACGGGGTGCCAAATGGTATCGCTATCTCGCGATCGAGTTCGTGAACTACTTCTGCCGTGAATACGAGTGAGCCTTATTCTGAGAAGCGCTCGTCTATGAATGAAAAGATAGTGGTGCTGCACAAATATGCGGATAAAAAAATTACTACGTTTTCTGAGAAGCGCTCGTCATGAATGAAAAGATAGTGGTGCTGCACAAATATGCGGACAAAAAAAAACTACGACCCTTTCTTTATATTCTTGGAGGCGTGGCAAATAGCTCATTGATAAATTCCGAATAGCAGTAGAAAAACTACTAACTCTTTATTAGATGCATTGATACAATGAAAGATAGTGGCGCGTGGAAATAATACGAAGAAGTTGAAATGAATTACTGATATTTTATTGCATTTATGTTTGCATTATAGGTATATCTGAACGAATAGGAATGAAGCAGTTGAAATAAATGTACAACTACCCCCACCCCGCGCCGCTTTTAGGTAAGCCAAAAACGCGGTGCGCTATCTAGCAAAGTTCAGTCAGCTGCGCGGCATCCTCGAGTTAACATGGGTTTTTTTGCGGCTCGGGAAGGCTGAAATCAACGGAGGAACGTTGGACATGAGTGAGTTTGAAATATTTCGATCAATATTTTACGACGGAGAGAGTTTCGTTTGATAACTTCGCGATAATTATCATCCCATTATATTATGGGCATATAATTCCGAGTCCCTCGCCCTGTAGCGTCGTTTGTTTTACAGGCATATTTCGAATTGACGAGTATTTTTCGGGAGAATACTCGTTCCCCGATTTATTCTTTTATTCGATTCTTTGACAGCATTATCGATCGACGGAGATGAGAACGAACATCGCTGATACTTGAACTACATGGATCCTGCGTGCCACTTGATCGGAGATGGACGCCAACCAACACTGCCCAGCTAGTCCTGGATCACCGGTCGACTAAGATAATGGTGAGCTTTGTATTATACTAGCCAAAGACCCAATTTAACTATAAATGTATGTCTGCAGAACAATCATTGCCGAAACATACTTCGCGATCCGATACCGATCTCGGACAGATTACTTTTCCAAGTCTTAGTACCACAACACTCATCGGCCAAGTAACCGTGACGCTCACCCTGTATCTTTGACTCGATGATACTGGGGCCTCCGGCTTGCCTCTGTCTTCCCGTATACGCCAGAAACTTTGACGACAACTCGGTTTCACTCAGCTGCAAGGGATACGATACCGACGCGGAATAATATACCCAGAGGTAAGATATTGTCAGTCTCGTTATAGGGTAAGCTTAGGAAAGAAAGCACACTTAACTCTTGGAAATAGCAATAAATTCTCTCTTTTTGACGACAAACCTGGAATATGATTGATAGATTTCGAAAGAATATGTTTACCGTAGTTGAATATAGTAGACTCACCTCGTAGTAGAGAAATATTCGAATACCGAGGATCAAAATTTAAAGATTTGAAAATAAATACAAGGGTAGATTGCTGTAGGCTTAATTAGGCATCATATTTATTTTCTAAACATGGAACATAATTTAATTGAAAGATTGAAAAATCTATTTATACATATACGTTAGTAATACTAGCTTATTGACATTATTGATTCTGTTGAAAATAGTTCAAAGTTTATATCACATTTAACAATGGTTCAGGCAGGCTTACAAAATCAATCATAGGAAATATATTATAATAAATTTCATACAGATGTATAATCACAATTAGAAATTCTTTGGTACTTAGTTGAGAATGTTTGCTTGAAAAACACATAAACCTAATCTATCCAATGTACCCTATGCTTATCTAGTTTTTATCTTCACAGGCGTTGTTCACCGAGGGAAACTAGCTCCTGCCTATCCTCAACAAAACCTCTTCAATATTCATCAGGACAGGGGATTCACACCAGGGAGTGAAGCAGTCCAAGCACCGGGGGAATGACCGCAAGACAACTCTGCACCGCGGACTATTGATAAAGTAGCATCAGCGAATGGTTCGTAATTACAGTTCCTTTTGAATCAGTTTTGATAAAATCTCGCATCTTGTCTTGTCTATAATTATTTTAAATTACTTTACTTTATAATTACTTTTACTATTCAAATCGAGTTCAATTACACATTACCAAACTATTGGGTAATTGAATAAGTAATTTCATTGAAAATGTAATCAGTGACTCGTAACACTGCAAATATCCATGTAATAATAAGACCGTTTATGCAATAAACATGTATTATTATAGTATATTGGCGAATTCTTGAATAAATATCTCTTGAAATTGTAAATAATCGATCGTTGAATCATTTTACCCTGTCCTTTCCTTACCTATAAGTCGAAAATCATGAAAATCGCATGATTTCATAAAGCCCCGAACAATATTAATATATATATAAATATAACAATATTAATATATATAAATATAACAATATTAATATATATAAATATAACAATATTTATATATAATATAAATAATAATGCGCCTTGTCATATGCAACCCGCATGCCATTCGTGTAAACGACAGGGCCCATGTTAATTTTTGTTGCCTATTTGGTGTTTTCCGAATGCCTATATTCAGGCGAATTGTAGTAACGTAGAAAAAATGTCGAAAAAAAGGTTCTGGCAGTTGATACCTCGATTTTAGTCGCTTTACGATGAAATATCTACTGCCAGAAAATCGACCAATCAGGAGGCTGCTTGAGCCAATTTAGGCTCAATTTCTCGAAAAGGAGCCTCCTGATTGGTCGATTTTGAAATTAAATCAAGTTACGGCGCTACAGAGGCTAGCCATCAGCAAAATTCTGGATTTTGGCTGGATTTTCACGGCAGCAATTTACTGCGGCAGCAACACGTGAATAACAACGAATAGCGTAGGTAAACCACGTGGTTAACAACGAATAGCGCCGCGGCAGTAAATTGCTGCCGTGAAAATCCAGCCACTGCCAGAAATCCAGAATTTTGCTGATGGCTAGCCTCTGTAGCGCCGTAACTTGATTTAATTTCAAAATCGACCAATCAGGAGGCTCCTTTTCGAGAAATTGAGCCTAAATTGGCTCAAGCAGCCTCCTGATTGGTCGATTTTCTGGCAGTAGATATTTCATCGTAAAGCGACTAGAATCGAGGTATCAACTGCCGGAACCTTTTTTTCGACGTTTTTTCTAAGCTACTACAATACGCCTGAATATAGGCATTCGGAAAACACCAAATAGGCAACAAAAATTAACATGGGCCCTGTCGTTTACACGAATGGCATGCGGGTTGCATATGACAAGGCGCATTATTATTTATATTATATATATTAATATTGTTTTATTTATATATATTAATATTGTTATATTTATATATATTAATATTGTTATATTTATATATATTAATATTGTTCGGCGCTTTATGAAATCATGCGATTTTCATGATTTTCGACTTATAGGTAAGGAAAGGACAGGGTAAAATGATTCAACGATCGATTATTTACAATTTCAAGAGATATTTATTCAAGAATTCGCCAATATACTATAATAATACATGTTTATTGCATAAACGGTCTTATTATTACATGGATATTTGCAGTGTTACGAGTCACTGATTACATTTTCAATGAAATTACTTATTCAATTACCCAATAGTTTGGTAATGTGTAATTGAACTCGATTTAATTAGTAAAAGTAATTATAAAGTAAAGTAATTTAAAATAATTATAGACAAGACAAGATGCGAGATTTTATCAAAACTGATTCAAAAGGAACTGTAATTACGAACCATTCGCTGATGCTACTTTATCAATAGTCCGCGGTGCAGAGTTGTCTTGCGGTCATTCCCCCGGCGCTTGGACTGCTTCACTCCCTGGTGTGAATCCCCTGTCCTGATGAATATTGAAGAGGTTTTGTTGAGGATAGGCAGGAGCTAGTTTCCCTCGGTGAACAACGCCTGTGAAGATAAAAACTAGATAAGCATAGGGTACATTGGATAGATTAAGTTTGTGTTTTTCAAGCAAACATTCTCAACTAAGTACCAAAGAATTTCTAATTGTGAATATACATCTGTATGAAATTTATTATAATATATTTCCTATGATTGATTTTGTAAGCCTGCCTGAACCATTTTCAAATTTGATATAAACTTTTAACTATTTTCAACAGAATCAAGAATGTCAATAAGCTAGTATTACTATTGCATGCATGAATAGATTTTTCAATATTTCAATCGTTATGACTGGTACTTGAGACTCTGGAGTAATTTATCACCAATATTGAATTATGTTCCATGTTTAAAAAATAAATGCGATGCCTAATTAGGCCTACAGCTATCTACCCTTCTATTTATTTTCAAACCTTGAAACTTTGATCCTGGTTATTCAAATATTTCTCTACTACGAGGTGAGTCTACTATATTTCAATAAGGTAAACATATTCTCTCGAGATCTATCAATCATATTTCAGGTTTGTCATTAAAAAGAGAGAATTTATTGCTATTTCCAAGAATTGAGTGTGCTTTCTCTCCTAGGCTTACCCTATAACGAGACGGACAATATCTTACCTCTAGGTATATTATTTCGTATCGTATCCTTTGCAGCTGAGTGAAACCGAGTTGTCGTCAAAGTTTCTGGCGTATACGGGGAGACAGAAGCAAGCCGGAGGCCCCAGTATCGAGTCAAAGATACAGGGTGATGAGTGTTGTGGTACATAGACTTGGAAAAGTAATCTGTCCGAGATCTGTATCGAATCGCGAAGTGTGTTTTAGCAATGATTGTTTTGCGGACATACATTTAGGTATAGTTAAATTGGGTGTTTGGCTAATATAATAGGAAGCTCACCATTATCTTGGTCGACCGTTAATCCAGGACTAGCCGGGCAGTGTTGGTTGGCGTCCATCTCCGACCAAGTGGCACGCAGGATCTATGCGGTTCAAGTATCAGCGATGGTATCCGTCGCCCGATAATGCTGTCAAAAAATCGAATAAGAGAATGAGTCAGGGAACGAGTATTCTCTCGGAAAACATTTGTATACTCAAAATAAGACCACAAATTAGTTTACCCTGCAAGTCGCAAAATATGAGTAAAAAAAAAACTCGGATAAAAAAATGTATAATAAAATATGAATAAAAGTATGAGGAGCTCGAAATGATATGATTGTTATTATAATAAGATGATGATTATTGCGAGGTCATGCAATGAAACTCTCTCGCAAATTATATTCACGTTTGAAATAGGTCTGAGCGGTTATGTTTGTAAGAAATGTGGATTTTTGCACAGTAATATACTCGAAAATGAACAATTACTTCAATTATAATCAAAGTCTGCTTGTAGCAATTTAATTGTTACTTACTCTGTTGATCAAAATACGCTACAGGTTAAAATATGTTGCAAAAGTATCGAATACTATTTCCAGTATGAATCGAATCAGCAAGATTCTTACTGTCACAAACAAGCACTGAAAATTCACAATTCTTTGTAGTTATGGTAAAATAGTGATCGGAATATATGAAGCTCACCTATATCCGACGTGCTTTCATTGATGTCAGTTTCTTCGAATTGGAAATCTCCTCGAACGCATAACGACGCAGCGTACCGAACATGTCAAACATCTTCTCGCGCGTTGTTTAATTCGCCGCGTAAGTTTCTGTATGTCGTAAGAGTTTTCCCTACACCCCACCCGTGTTCACTCGTTGGCGCCACGACGGCGACTGAAACCGGTTAGACCGGTTAGTCCGGTTTGCTTCTGTACCCCACCCTTGACGGCCTTTCCCGGCCATATACGGAATGGGGGCTGGAAGAAGGGGCAATGACGCTGTTGTCGTAGGTCAGTTACGCTTGTTGCGTTGAAACTATGGAATTAAAGAAAGCGTAAATTGACATATGATTTGCATATCCCACGGCGCAACTAACGCACCGATTATTTCTACATTACCGGGCGATTCCTCGCTTACATCACAGTGATTTGGGTAGCGGACCATCAGTTGTTAGAGTCGTATATCTTATACATCATATATATAGATATACAACTGTAACAACTGACGGTCCGCAACCCACATTACTGAGACGTAAGCGAGGAATCATCCGGTATGGGTGAGTTTTTAGTTAATCTCTTACTTATGACTCCATTTATATTCCAATTGCTTTCATCAACAAAGCCGTTTTAACGAGTTTCAAGAATCACTTTTATAAAGTTTTTTATACAATACTCTGATAAATGGCAAGATATCAGCTTCACTTTCAGTATTCGTTTGCAAATACGAGGAGAAATAACTGCGTAAAGTTGACTAGCGATGATGTAAGAAACTGGAAGACTGATCGTTTCCCTTTTCCTATCAACGTAAAAACTAATTGCTTCATATTTCGGTCTTTTGTACAGAAATCGATTCCGGGATGAAATGGATATGAAGGATTCAGGATACAGTCTTTTCTATGTTTCTGAAGAGTTTCCGCGATCCGCGGAAGCGATGCTCTTCGACGAAACTGTCCCGAAGTGCAAGTGGTGGTTTTACGTCGATTCCATAAATCTTTGCCAAAATTATAAGCCCATTAAAGCTCTCGCTTTTTTTTTTTTTTTCGAATTGATTATTTAGTGTTACTTTATTTCCGACTTTCACAATGTTCGGACAAGTTTGATATCAACATGTGTCAGAATAATGTTATTATTATTTATTCAGATTTTACCAGACATTTTACGTATTCTTCTTCAACGCTGGTCTAATTGATAGTTATCTTCGAGTTTCCTGTTCCCATCGGGTTCGGAAGCTCGCATACGTAGTCTCCCTTCTTTTCCTTACATGATCTATTAATAAATCCACCGGGACCGTTGCGGTATGCCATCACGCAGTTGGAATCATTTAATGTTTTAGGCTCATTGGAATGCCATGGTATGGATTGCAAGGCCGCTCCTAGATAAAAATATAAAGCGTTACCTACATCGTTGAGAATTTATTTAGGGTCATGATAATTTTGAAGAAATTTTAATGTACCGCTGATAATGCTGACCCACTCGTCATCAAGGCGATGAATCCCTACGTGCACATATGTGTTTCTCGCCAGGTCGCTTCTTATGTAATTCAACTTCTGACGAGTTCCTATCTCTGCCAATTGAGCACCTTCATCAAAGCAGCGTTTCCTGGCTTCTATCCAATTCACATTAGCATCGACGATCTTGTAGGCTACTCCGATATCAGGATATGCGACGTAGCCGACCGGAAGGGTTGCAAAATACTCCTGTGGCGTGGACTCCGTCACAGCCAGATCTGAATCTGAACAAATTTCATTTCAAAGCCTTGATACATCGCTTTACGATTGACGAGAAAGATATAATTTCATATCGTATAAATTATTCGTCAAAAACGTTGTATAAAATTATTGCTATGAATGAAAATATGTAAATTCTATTAATCTTCTTATATTTTATGATAACTTCAATTTTTTATCATTTTTATTTCTTTAATGAATTCTTACATATTATCAGAGTCAACCCTCAATCAATTCCATTCAAGACCTGTCAGAGCTTTCAAATTACTACATCGTTCTCCATACCTTGATCGCGAGATTCCGTGCCGTTATTATCCTCAGCAATCTGGATTTCGCATACAAAGTATTCTTGCTTTCCGTGACATGGGTAATCAATTAGTCCGTTTTGAAAAATTGATATACCGGCGCAGTTTCCGGATCGGTTCGGATAACCATATGCCCATGCCATGGATGCTACCGGGAGTCCTGGTTGAAAGATATAGGATAATATTATACAGATCTTTATCTGGGCTCATATCACACCTGTTTTCAAAGATCTTGGATAAGTTGCTTCGAAACTTACCATTGTCGACTCTGGTCCATCGATCCGTGTGGGCGACGTTATAAATGCCAACGTGCAGCCAGTAGTCCGACTGATTTCTCATGCTTTTTACATGCGCGATCTTTTCGAGTGAATCGGTGATCGCCAAGTGGGCACCCTCTGCCATGCATAGTTCTCGTGCCTCATTCCAAGTCGCAAGTTCTTCATGAATTTTGTAGGCTGCGTGGACGTCAGGAAACTTTACGTAGCCCTGATCGCTTAGATTGCCGTTCACAGTAATATTTGCCAAAACTTGGAATCCCAGAGTAGTGAGTAGAGCAGTCATGTTAATTATCGATGGTGGTCTTCTTCGCACTGATCTGAAATTCTAATTTCGTCGCATTATCAGAAGCCTGAGAGACTAATCAGCGGTTGTTTAAATAACAATTTGACGGAGGCTGATATCTGTTTTTTTCACTAATCATCGGAAGATCACCTCTGCCCCCACGATAGCGAAAATCAGAAAAACAGATACGGATTGAGCGTGGATATATTAATAATCTCTTCAGTAGTTTATATATTTTTTAGAATCGCTGGTATAACGTTCACGAATAATTGATATTCAGTCAGATTTTATTCTCATTCGAATATCCATTTCATCATTGTTCTATTAATGAATTCTCCTGAGTAATATTTGCCAAAACTTGGAATCCCAGAGTAGTGAGCAGAGCAGTCATGTTAATTATCGATGGTGGTCTTATTCGCACTGATCTGAAATTCTAATTTCGTCGCATTATCAGAAGCCTGAGAGACTAATCAGCGGTTGTTTCAATAACAATTTGACGGAGGCTGATATCTGTTTGCGTCACTAATCATCGGAAGATCACCTCTGCCCCCACGATAGCGAAAATCAGAAAAACAGATACGGATTGAGTGTGGATACATTAACGATCTCTTTAGTCGTTTATATTTTTGTTTACAATCGCTGGAATAACGTATTACACAAATAATTGATATTCAATCAGATTTTATTCTCATTCGAATATCCATTTCGTCATTGTTCTATTTATAAATTCTCCTTAAAGTCACAAACTCAAACATCAACACGCCTTTTGGTATGCAGCCCGCATTGCGTTCAATACTATCTAACATCGATGTTCAGGCGCAGAATCTCACATATAATTCTTGAAAATTTTATCAGACTGCATCACCGTTTGGTCCAACGAGTAGCGTTATTTTTGATAAACCAGTATGAACTACTTTTGCCGCAAACTATGGCCAGAATTTATTATAAATCTAATCATTGTATTTCCAAAATAGAAAAGACGAATAAATTAGTGAATTTCCATAAAATCTTTGACTTTTAACTATAATTTTATTCCAATTTCTTTTATGAAGAAAGTTGTTTCTACGATTTTTAAGAATTACTTTTACAAATTTTTTATACACTTTTCTGTTAAATGGCAAAATGACAAATTCACTTTCAGTTTTGAAATATGAGGAGAAATAACTGGGTAAAGTTGAATAGCTAGGATGTAGGAAACTGGAATACAGACCGACCCCCTTTTCCTATCAATTCAAAAACTAATGGCTTCATATCCCGGTCCTCTAAATAGAAATCGATTTCGGTATGAAATGGATATGAAGGATACAGTATCCTTTGAAATAAACTGCGAGGAATTACTTCCTGTTCTTTTTAGTTTAAGATAAAATATAAGGTTCCATGAAAATCGATGAAAACGATGTAAGTCATGAGTTCTATGATGGATATTACCTGTTTCGTTGTAATAAAAAGTCGACGTGTATATTATACTTACATACCTAAGTTAATCACAGTTACTTTCTTGTTGCACAACAAACCCACTACCTTTCATTGTTACAAACTTCTGACGTATTCGATCTAGATTACATTATACTTCATCTACCGCATATCTCCAAAGTTCCCAAGTATGAAATCTTCTTTTCAACTCATGCCTTCATACGTATATATTTACACCAAAGCTGTTTATAATCTATGGGCTCAATCCCATCGGCAAATCTTAGCTAAATTACAGGATTTTGCCTATTTCACACTTTCTTTTACCCATCCATCCACACACACACACACATACATATATATACCTACAGATCAGCAAATTGCCTTATACACGTCAACTTCAGAGTAATTTTTATTCATTTTCTCTTCCATTTGAGTCTAAAAATTTAATTATACTATCAGAGTAACAAAATACAATAAATAAGATAGTATTAGGGGTAATCAAAAACGAAGACCTTAAAGCTATTCGGCTATTAAAAGGCTTTTGTAGGATCTTCGCGAGGACGATTTCCGGCAGATAGGTAGGTAAAAGTAAGAACGAAGGAAGTGATCGCACTCTTGAATACAGAGGATGGCGTGGGATTGACTGCGTACACAGTTTAATTACCTTGCCTTTTCTGATTCACTACGAACTCGTTTTACCATCTCTATGCACTAGCTATCATGCTCAATTGTCTCATACCAGCAAAGGCAGAAGCAGTAAGGAATATTAAATTGCCGGAAGACATCCTATGCTCGGTTATATCTGAAACAGGAACCGATTCACGCTATTGTTACGTCGTTGAAGCGTAATTATTTACAGTATCGCAGAATTTTGGTTTTACCTAGGTAGGGACCTACGTATCATGGATTTACCTTTTTCTATCATAAATCATATAGTCGAGATTATAACTCTATCACATGGAATAGCGATTAAGCTCAAGTTTCTTCACCAACTTTCGTTCAGGCTGTGCGAAGTCACGTCCTTCCCAAGGCCAGGGTTCGTACGACAGAGAGAGTTTGAGGTCATTACACCACTTCGAGATGATTTCTGGAAGTTATTCTCAAGTTTCATCTTATTGTCATGAATTAAGATTTTAATTCTATTTTTTCAGGTTCAAATTTCGATCTGTAGACATTTATAATTTAATAGATTAAAGGGTTGTGTATAAATAGGGTGATTTTTAACAAAGTCGCGTTTTGTTTTGCCCACTTTTTCATTATTACCCCCCTGAAGCTAATTAGCGCGTTTTAAAGTTTTAATTAATTTCCATCCGGTCGTTTACCGGTTATAACTTAATTACATTCATTTTCCTAAGCGAGTTGTGAATAGGTAGAAAAATTCTTTAGCTTTATCATTTTCTTGGAATTTCTATTTAACGAGGGTATCAATAAGCGTCTAATGGACGGAATGAATAATTATTATTTTATTAAACAATGCAGTAGATGAAATAAAAAGAAAGAAAGAAAAAATAAATAAATAAACAGCGATAAAAATGTAAAAAACTTTCTCTAGCTAGGGATAATTTATCGAAGTTTTGTATAAATGACGAAAAAAGAAAGAAAGAAAGAAAAAAAAAAATCGTTCATACAGTATCATAAGACTTTCGATAAATTTCTATAAAATTTAGTAGAGTCGAAAGTGCCATTGAAAGATAATGAGTTGATAATTTTTGTTGACGTTTTGACTAGCGAAAGGAAAATCTATAAATAATTTACGTAAGTGAGTATACCTAATATATATCTGATATATTTTGTAATAGAGAGAGAAAAAAAAAACGAAAAAAATTATATATTTCAAATTAACACCGGAATTCTATGAATATTACGCTTATTCTAATTTTTATAGTCACAAAATAATCCTTCGATTAAAAATATATATACCTCTAAATTAAAATAAATTATTTTAACTAATTGGCTATACGATATATCGTTTAATTATTTGTATGATATTCAGCAGCAGCAGCAGAAGCAAAAGCACCAGTTCTTATGATGATTGAATTAATTTAAAAAATTCTTGAATAACCGTGCGAAGCGGAACCTTGGATAATAATCTTCTTAGACAATAACCGCAGGTAACCCGACGTGACCCCCCCGCCATGCAAACCCGCGTGCTCTAGGAGAGTGTAGTTTTCTCAACTTCCTTTTTAAACTTCTTTCGATCGTAGATCTTCGGTCGATCTAATAGATCATTTAAGTTAGTGTATATTATGTATATTACCTATGTATATGTACTACAATATTGCGTAATTTAAATATACACATGTACCGGTATAGTAGTCGAAAAAATTGAATTTAAAAATAATTTTGGAAAGTCTTTCTCTCAGTTCGTGCGAACCTTAATTAGCGCGTGAAGTAAAAAATATCGTCTTGTCTTGTTTTGTCTTGTCGAGTTAGAGGTAATAATGGATCCGGTTTCATACTAATAGCAATAAAAATAAATTAAAAAAAATAGAGGTACCCACCACGCCTACTTCTTTAAAAATTCTTATCTTTAGTTATATTAATAACAGATTGTTCTTTCGCGTAAAGTAGCGCGTAACAAAAAGGTTTATCGGGGTTGAAAAATAATGAGGATTTAATTTTCGTTATTTAATAAGAAAAATTTGGAATAAACATACAACTCATTATACACGAGCCATATAACAAGTCGTACGAATTTTATTGCCATATCTTTTAGTTTCTTAGTTTTTTTTTTTTTTTTAACATTTTAATGAATTAGTACAGACACATTAATACCTTCGTATATTAATTCATCGCGTGCTGTTTAGAGATAAGTGCTTTTGACATTATCAGTCGTACAATTCTGGTCTGTAATTGCAATTAGCGACTCTTATTGAATTTCTAACAATTAACGAAAGCTGCAACCCAGTCGCACGTATAATATGAAAATTTTAATTACCGCTAGGCCAAGCGAGTGACAAGTTTTATAGATCCTATATATATATGTGTATTTGCATAATTAAAATCTTCGATAATAATTTATAGAATTTGGATATATATATGGGTGACGAAATTGATGAAATATGATGATCTGCATTCAAGTCTATAGAAAGTGTTTATAAATCAGATTTTTTTGCTTTTAATAAGGAAAGTGTTGTTGGCTTTAGCGAATGGTATTTGATTGAAATCCATATGAATCTTTATATTATGTATATTATAGCGACAGAAAAAGTAATTTCGAAGTTGAATTCCGACTCTCACTCTCGTCGCGAGAGATTTCTAAGCCAGCTGCACGTTTTCGATCAGTATTCTTAGTCTTGTTTTTTCTATTTCTCTTCTTTTTTCTTCTTTTTCTTCTTCTTCTTCTTTCATCATCATAATCTGCTTTCTTCGAGGCATCAAATCTTCCCGATGATCCATGCGATTAGAAGTTGATCTCTGGTTCTGGAGCAAATTTAAAAGTTTCATTTATTGATGATAGAAAGTCGATCATCCCAAAGGTAATCATTATGTCACATTTTTATTGCGCAGACATTCGATGTTATTTCGAAACAGAAATATAATCGTAAACGAAAGTGAGATGAATAAATGATAATCTTATAATCTTAAATTTAAGCTAATCCGTACATATAGCTGGGTATAGTTAATAAAAATCTCATCTCATCTCGAACGAATGGATGGATGAAATAAATTGCTATACGATCACGTGAACGTAAATACATTACGTATTATAATTTAGGGTTGAATTGAATGACGAGGATTAATCTTGTCAAAGTGAAAATTGTTAGGTTTGAATTAAACCTGTACCCACCCCCCAAGACCCCGTTTGGTATAAATCCCTGAGGGCATGGCGGTTCGCCGATTCTAATGTAATGTACAACTCGAAATTGATCCGAGAGTGATTTCTTGGGTATAGGAAACCGTCAAGGAACGAACGGGGACGGTGACGGTGACGGTGATGGTTACGGTGTTCAATGGTGAAAAGCTGGCTTTCACCAATATCATTCTGATTTCTGACAGGGGAAGGAATTGGTTCAGGTCACACAGGGCTGAATTGGCACGAGGCAACCAGCCCTAATACTAGAATTTCAACCCCCATTCCCCCTTACTGTATAATCTTGTATAACTTTATCACTGCCAAAGCGTAGCGCGGTACTGTCGATGGAAATGAACAATGCCGATTCAAGTAGGTCGTATAAAGTTCCCGTCGTTCAGCTATCATGCAAAAAAAAAAAAAAAAGGCTATTGATTACTCGCCCTGTAATCATCCCGAAGAGTACAGAGTCCTTTCGAAATCGAGGATAGGTTTTTTAAGAAAGAAAGAAATAAAAACGCCTTGTCTTTGATCATACGCAACGTTCTATGCTTTCAAATGACGAAATTATTTTTCTAATTAAAACTAATGGGTAATTAGAAATTACGCAAGTTATATTTTTATCGGAGTTTTAATAATTTACTTATGATCCATTGTTCGCCGAACTTTCGGATAGTAAAAAATTATAAATTTCGAAATTTTTCATATCTTCGTGTTTCGAATAAAAGGGACATAATAATAATGATAAAAGAATTTAAAAAAAAAGGAGGAAATAACAATTGATGATCGATCAAATAAGCAAAAATGAATGGGATTTGTCTGTGTATATGGAAATTCGTGAGGAGACAAAAAAAATGTTGAAGAATTTTTTTTCTTTCCTTTTTTTTTTTTTTTTCAGCAGATGGCTGATTATTTATCTTGGCAACGTTGAGATGGAGGTGAACTTTATCGAATCAAAGTAAACAGCAGAGAAATAAACGTAATAAGGATTCTTGTATTTATTTTAGCTCGAAGGGATGAGAAATGTGAGAAGGGTTTTAACGACTGTAAAATTTTGAGAATAAACATCCACGACTTGGTTTTCTTCGAAAAGATCAACAACAGCGACATTATTATACCGAGTCCCGAGGGTGTATATCTATAAAATTGTTTACGTGCCCCTTTCACCGTTTTATATAGCAATTATTTTCGAATAAAATTAGGGGATGAGATTCACCGAGAATCGCATTTCATCCAAACTCAGAATATTCGATGAAAAATATTTCTCTGAAAATTTTGTATTAAGGGTTAAAATTGAAATTCAAAGAGCCCGTATATCACAGAGTAATCGATTGAGATACCGGAAGTTATCTTCTATGGGTTAAGCGGAGCGTATGTACACACATACCTATATATCGTTAGATCGAAGCCGAGAGGAATAGGAAAAAAATAAAAAATAAAAAATAAAAACTACATCGCGTGTTATTTAAGTGAGAATTAAATGAAAATCTGCACGCAATATACTTATAGAAATTTTAGGAGTGTCACGTCTGACTCTCGCACGCGTAACACGCGTAACTCGACCGCGTATTCAATTTGCAAATTTATTATTCGTCGAAACGCTAAGCCAAACTTTGCTCAATCCATTAGCGTCAGGGGACAGCTGAGTTGATTACCTAATCCATCCTTGTCTCGGATTAAGAATTAGGTCTAAATTCGGGTAGATTGTTTATAGTCGTTTAATATACGCATCTTGCAGGCCAAACTACTACAATTAAGAGACAATTTTATATCAATACTAGATAAGAATGAACTATATATATTTTCTATACATATATGTGTATGTGTATGTATTTTGATTATATCTTCAAACGATGTGGGAAACAAATTGTATCGTATCGTATCGTATAGAATCGAGAAACGAACAGCGAGAACCAAAGTGCAGAATTTACTTATAATTAGTGACCCCGTGAACCCTGAGAATAACCCAGAGGGCAAATCCGTAACGCGAACTCGATCTCGTTCGTATAGACGTTAATTGGTGTAATTACAGAATCAAGCCGGAAATGTAAAGCGTTACTGTCCTCCATATCGACCTGAGTAAACTAACTGGACTAGATGAGTAAATATACGTTAATTGTTTGCACAAGGCCGCGTTTCACAGTGAGTAGATATATGTTATAGAAATTGGTATGTAGTAGGATGTTGGGGCCCCGTACATAGACGTATAAATTAGAACTTAAATATTCAGAATTAGAAATTCTCGAATATGTTTTATTTTTTTTTGATTTTGATCTAACTTATCAACGATAGAACATTCGAATCGTCGTATAAAGGACGTAGTTCCGTGATTTTTAATAAGCTTAAACTATAATCGGGTAATTAGACTCAATTTGATTACATTTATAACTTAAAAATTGTAATAATTAACAAGAATAAGATATAAATTCGTTATGAAGCCGAGTAATGCATGTCTTGAGCTTTCAGACTCAAGGAAAAAGAAAATAAAAAGGATCTATTGGGATGATCTTCCAGACAGACAGAGTTGATAAGCTTCTAATCCGAATCTACGTATTTTAATTAAATTTGAATTGAAACTCGGTGAACTATGAAAAAAACTCACACGAATCTTGAGTCACCAGACGAATATAAAGATCTTAAAGATTTCGAGATTTTTGAGATGTTGTGTAACCGATCAACCTTTTAATATTCGAATATTGGATCGAGCAGATAAGATAGTCGATTGGAATACCGTGAGATAAAATTAGATTATATTACTGATCATGAGTTGAATTCAAACGAAATTTCAGACTCTAAGATCGCGATAAAGAAACGTGAGGAAATTCTTTAAAATATCTTCACACAGTTATTGGAAATCAAAAAAAAATATAAAAATTGATAAAAAATAAATAAAACTTGTAGTCGAAAGTCTCCGACGTTTGTCAAAGAAATTTTTCGAGTTTTTACGACAACGCGAGTAAATCATTTTCCGTTTTTTCTTAAAATTTCCCTAAGGGTAATTCATACGAACTGGCGCCGAATTCTTGTCAGATTTTTATCAACTAGATGTATAATATGAATATGAACATTTTCAGATCCTATGTTCTCTATATACATAGTTCGTTTAAATATATATATATATATAGAGAAAGAGATGCGTCGTTCTTAGGTGAAAGCGTTTAGATTAAGAATAATTGTCGAGTCACTATGTCCTCTTCTCTGGCTTCGCAAGAGGTCATACTGTGGATTTTAAATTGATCTTTGTATTAATCTCTGTACATATATGTAGGTATATGTTATTTCCTGTTAAATACGATCTGGAATCACCGTCTCGATTGTTCTATCTATATAATATAAAGATGAAACCGGAAATAGTATAATACACGTTAAAAACCGAGTACAATATGTCATTTATGAAGCATAATGTATCTCTCTTGCATTTATCTTGTTATTTAAATCTTTTTGTTTAAAAAAAATATTTCCGATCTCGTATATATAAATGTAAAGTTTATAAACATTTTGCTGAGTAACTAATTGGCTGTATAGTTATATAATATAAATACAGCTATTTAAAATGGAGCGGAAAATTGTCTCTTTCTCTTCCTCTACTTCTTCTTCTCTTCGATACTCAGGTGATATAATTAATTCTTGAAAATTGTTATAGATGTCCATCAGATATTCTGAGGAAATAATTCAAGGTAATAAATCAACGAGGTAAATCCTACTCCTCTTTGATATGCATGAAGTGGTCTGGCTCTCTTGAATGAAGACGAAGACTGCATCTTTGTTTGAAAGAGTAATGCAATTTCATCAATATCGTTCTTGGGTGTCTTAGTCTGTCTATGTCCTTCGATTCATCTAGCTTTATTCTCCTACTTTTAATACATTGGCTTTAAATCGAAGAAGAACAGAGTCTTATGATCTAGTTTATGAATGAAATTGGCTCGTTTAAGAAATGCAGAAACTTAAATTTGCTAATGCTGATTTGAGTGCAGGGTATAATTGCGAGTTTATTTTCTATGATGTTATTATGCTTCTGTAATTTTACAGTTTAGTACTTAAATTGAGAAAGGATGTGGCTTAGCGAACTAGCCAGGCTAAGCTAAGTCAAGTCAAGTCAAGTCAAGCTAAGCTAAGCTAAGCTAAGGAACAGTTCGAAAAGGTTAACCAAAAGACCGCAAACTTAAAAGTGGCTATTAACACTTTTGTCTATAGTTACTCAAAGGCACGCAAATTACGAAACAATGTAATTTGCGTGACAGAACAAGGAAGTGAACAATGAAGTAACCCGGCTTTTCACTTCTATTCTCTTCATTCTCATTTTCTTCTATTTTATTTACCTAAATTTCGCAAAACTTTTATTTCCGGGTTTCAATTTTATGGATATATATAAATTTTTTCATTTTCATTTTCTTTAATAATCAATTTACGTTCTTCAAACGTCAATTTACCTCATCATCTTTAAACTGAGATAAAATATTAAAGAAAAAATAAATGAATAAATAATAAGTAATTTGTTCTTGGCCTAGTTGAATCGGAGAATGGTGTAAAACTTTCTGTAATATCGGTGATAACAATCCGTTCACATGGCTCGATGAGTAGGTATAATAAACGAACAGTCTGCAACGCAAAGTACCCTCATAGTGATCAATTATCTTTTTGTTTAGATCGAGGCCTAATGATCAATGATTATCCATCAGGTTATGATCCTTGAGTTATATGAAGATGAGAAGAGGTCAGAGTGGATGGGACAGTGATGAACTTTAACAAGAACTATAGGGACAAATCTAGAGCTAATGATTTGTAACGTAAAATAATAATAATAAGAAGAATAAGAATAATGGAAAGAAGAATAGAAAGAGTATGATCTGTCGCGAAGAGATCTTCCTTTATCGTCCTGTGCTGCCATGTCCTGTCCTATCCTGTCCTGTCCCTCCTGGTCCCCTTCTTTTACTCAACGAGATAAATGAGCAGAAAATAAGACATCTCTCTTTCTCAGGGAAAGAATTACTCGCGCGTAAATGAGAAATTGAAATGTTCAATCAGCACACCGACGAGTTAACCCGTTATTCCTCAAAAGATATTTCTATATATATTTTTTTTTCATCTCTTTTCATCCCCTATAGAAAATTTTCTTCCATAATCCTTGAAAAACGATGAAAGGAAACAACAAATCTTTTACAAAACTTTAGTGATAAACAAAAGAAGAAATTAAATTAAAAATAGAATACGGTAATGGTTCGAAAATTGAATCTGAATCAGGAAGAAGAAGAAAAATTAACTCGTTTTATCAATTTTCATCAATTTTTATATACAGAGTAATTCCTTTTTCTTTTTATAGTGTGGATTTTGGATAGACGTTATATATAGGTAATTCTTGAGTCGAACGATTCCATTAAGCATTTCGTGAGTTTGAATAGCTTTAGGTACAAGACAGACGAGAGAAGGATAAATAATGTATGTATGCGAGATAAGGAGAGACAAATATATATATAGAGAGAGAGAAGGCCAATCGATGTAATTGCTAAGCTGTGAAACGGTGCAATTAGCAATGGTTGCAATTTGGCCAATTGTGGTTGCAAAATTCAACTCTACCTATATATATATAACAAATGGATAACGATTTTCCACTGTATATGTATTTATAGGGTAATAACGATAAGAATTTCTCTTACATAAATTCACGATTAAGTTTCTATTTTCACCCTATCATCATCAGCTATCTATCTTCCGTTACATGTTTGGGAAGGAATAGAAAATTTCATATACTGAGAATAAAGAAGAAGAAAAAAAAAATGGTAAAAAAAAAAAAGAGATGAGCGAAATCCCGACGATCTGCACTATAATACACGACAAGTAAATGCGACACTTTCATCCTTGTAAGAAACTAAATACCAAGACTTTAAACGGTCGCAATTTTTTTTTTCCTTGATCTATAGTTAGATCTTTTTCTAGATCGCTCTTAAGACTCTAGCGATGTACCATTTTACTCACTGTTCATTAGTTGAGAAGAATAAAGAAGAACACGGTGTATGGTGTATGGTGTATGTATAGTAGGTCAGATCGTTGACCATTAGTTAGGCTTTTCAATCACGAAAATATAATCATGAATATATATATACCTATATTACGTAATCCTATATAGGATTTATATTGATAGATTACGAATGGTCGAAGATGATATGTGCTGTTGCGTGAATGTTCATTATAAGATTATAGTATATAATATTAATATTATATATGGTTAATTGTTATAAGCTTTTATATAGCCAATATAGCAAAGTTTAAACCGACATGACACAAGAGAAAGTAATGTGTAGTCATCAGCAAGTGGCATATAGGTATAATATCGTATGAAGGAAGAGATCGAGCGAGTAACAATTATTATTCGTTTCGTAAAGAAACGCGGTGCCTAATAATTCAACCGCGTTGGTATATACCTGTATATATATATATATATATATACCTAGGGTATAGGTAACACACTGTTATTGTGTAAACTTGTAAACGATTTTTAAGAATTAAAAATGACCTTAAAAATACCGTGAGATATTTTGAAATTATATATCTTAGGTAAATGATTGAATTTATTTTTCAATGATGAAAAAATATATTATATATATATATATATATATATAAGGTATGTGAAGATGCGCAGGTTTACTTCGTATCTTTCTTTTTTTCTTTTCTTCTTTTTTTGTCTTGTTTCAATGTTTCATTTATCAAAAAAAAAAAAACGTTTATTAAATAGTCAAAGACGTGAGAAAAGCAAAAATTTTTCGTAATAAATTATCAAACATATGTACAATGGGTTGTAAAAGAAAACGAAATGATTGTGGAGTTAGAAAAAGGCGTATAAACGGATTTATACTATTTTATTTAAAAATGCTTCGTTGCAAGCCAAATACAAAAGTGACAAAAGTTGCTCAGATGGCTGCCTGTCGTTGGCTTAAACTGTCAAAATGTGAAAAACTGAAGTATATCAGATTAGCGAAGCGAAGGAAGCGAAAATACTGACATAATCGTATACTGACTACTATCCTATATATAATATAGACCTACACCTCTGCCTGTACCCATCAAAAATCAGACATCTTACAATGATTGGATCTGTCAATGCCCCCGTCCGTATGTCCTTATATATATATATATATATATATATATATATATAAAAAAAAATAAAAAATAAAAAATCACACATTTCTCAAGTTTTTATGACGTCTGATTTCCTCCGGTTCGTCGATGTATATAGCATACAAAAAAAAAAAAAACTGTAAAAACCAATAAATAGAATATTTTGAAATTAAATTTTGTTGTTGTTGTTGTTGCTAATATATGTTATTCCACGTGTGAGTATATAGAGGATTGAATCAATATAATATGGTCGTAGAGAATTCTGGGCTGTTTGAAAATTGGAAAAAAAAATACAGAAATAAAATTATCCTTCGAAATCTAAAAGAATTTGATTTTTTTTTTATAAATACCTATACGTGTATTTCTATATACCTATCATTTGGCCTGGAATAAATTCGTTGATTTATAACGCGTTTCGTAACAGCAGGAGCAAGCCGGACGAACGAACGAACGAACGTTCGAACGATATGTAATGGCATACATGTGTGTGTATGCGTGCGTGTGCGTGTGTTATTACCTCACAAGAGAGCAAATGGGTGCGAATAGTGGCGAGGGGTATGAAAAATTAGGGGGAATAGGTCGCCCTGGCGGAACCAATCGCTCATTGTCCGTATGGTAATGAATGCGTTGTTACTAAATGCCACTTTGGCGATCGAACGCAGGGGACCCTACAGAGATACAGACCCACCGGGCTATCAAAAAAATAAAAAAAATAAAAAAACCCTCGAACTTTGGTTTCAGAATTCATTTCCATACGATATGAAGAAAGAAGAAAAAAAAAATAGTAATATCCTGTTTAGTTTATCCGCGGATTTAGCATCTAGAAGAAAAAAAAAAAAGGGTAATAAAAAGGGAAATCAGCTTTTACTTACATCACCGAAAGTACAATATAACCAAATTTCCTACCGACAAATTTTCGATTATAAACTCACGCCCCGAAAAGTAACTTCCTCTTAGGAAATTCAATTCTGGGGTACCTTTCTGATCTCGAGAAGAAAGAGAGAGAGAGGAAGAGAGTAGGAGGCAAAATATTAAACGCCTTTTTTAAAGGGCAATACAATTTTTGACTTTTTTTTTTCTTCTTTTTCTTCTCTTTTTTCGCAAAAACTACTCTATTAGATAAACGTGCGATAAAAATTGTCTGATTTCAATCTCTGAAGGGCGAAATCAATATTGTTATACATAATAATAATATCGAGGTAAATGTTTAACTAAAAGCACGGGGTTGAATCGAAAATCGTTTATTTTTTTATACATTTTTACTTTAATCTGACCGATTTACGTGTTTCGTAGCCGACGTTGTCTGAAAGCTTAAAAAAAATCAAGAAACAAAACTCTGTCTGGTAGGTACAGGGTTCAAAAAGCCAAGTTATTAAGGCCACTGGCCAAGCTGCGATTACGAATATTTCATGGAAGCAACGCCCCGGCTAAGCTCCAGTTATATCACCGGCCAAATGGAGCTTGTATACCCGTGTATATACCTATATTATATATACGAGCATAACACATTCTAGAATATTCACACATACATAGAAATAAATACCATGTATATATCATATGTGTACAGTTTGACTAGAAATTTTGATTTTTTATATTGCATAGTTTACCTATATATAATACCCGAGCTTTTATTCGCGTTTCAATATCGGGAGTATATATTATATGCAAGAAGTTCTAATTATCTGAAAATTTCTCTTATTTTAAAAAAAAAATTTTATACAATTTTAATTTCTACGTGTGTGTCTTGTAGGGTCGTGAAATTATTAATTAAAAAAAGTATTTAAAAATGGTATCAGAAATGAAGAAGATTTATTCATATATCGATGATGTTTCGTATAAGAAATGTTGAAAAGAAAAAAGTGGTTAGAAAGTTGTTATATATATATATATATATGATCAAAATTTAGGCGGTTCTAAACTAGTTTTTTTTTACCTAGAATATCGTTGTACACAGTTATACCGAAATTTTTAAGAATTTTTTTTATTCGCGGCTACTGCATAATAATCTCGTATCTATGTGGTATTCGAATTTGCATTTTGGGCGAGGTATATATACATGTAACTTTTTATTATGAATAATAGCCACTGTTTGTGTAATGTAAGGTAAGGTATATATGTACGTGATACATACGTAAAATGTGCGGCTACATACCTATATGATAGTATAAGCTGACAGTGTAACGCAGGAGATATAGAAAAGAGTGTTGTGTCAGTGTTCTATTTCCCTCTTTCTCTCATCTCTGTAGTATATAGGTATGTATACTTGTATATATATATATATATATATAGGTATATACACACGCTGAACGAATAACACATATTTCACTAGTGTTGTGAAAACACGCCATTCATAATACCGAACTGAGAAAAATATCGCTGGCTGGTACCACCTAGCTAATGTATAGTATAGGTATATATACCTGCGTGATGGTATAAACGTGTGTGTTATATTCCCTTCGAAACACGTACTAGAGAACCAGAGAAGCGCATATAAGAGCGAAGAGACAAGGGGAAAAATATAAGATATAAGATGGAAGAAAATAGGGGTAGGTACTAGTAAGTAGTACGTGTGGGGAAACTTTCCTCTATAAAATATATATCTATATACGTTAAAGTTATATAGGTAGAAATAATTTTTGTATTTCTCAGATAAAGATGACAGGAGCAAGAAATTTTCCGGTACACCTGTATAACGTATAATATGATAAGTGTACGTTTAGGTATACCTACGTATTATTCTACTCTGCCTGAGTTGAAAGCGTTGATATTCTTTTCTCGTAAAAGCTATATACTAGATTTGAAACGAGAAGAAAATTTTATATTAAAAAAATCAAATCAAATAAATAGCAGGTCGTTTAATTTTTCTTTTTATTCTTTCATTTTTCTTCTTCATTCTCTGATTTTGAGTATGAAAATATTGAAGAGTAACACGATTTTTGAATGAAAACTTTGACTTTCGTAATCATCATCGTATCTAATTAAATTAGTTTTAAACTTGTGAAATCGTATGTGTAGTTCAGATTCGCGTAATAATGCTAATCAGCTTGTAAACGTAATTCTCTCTCTCTCTCTCTCTGACTCTCTCTTCATCTCTGGTTTCAATTAATCCGAACGTTTATAATGATGATAATAGTATAATTTTGTAAAGTTGAAAAAACTTCTGTCAACCGTTGAGCCAGTATTTGATAACTGATAAAACATTTTATAGGAGACAAATTATTATTACGATGCTAAATAATAAACTTGAAAAATCTATAAATCGATTAAAGGGGGATGGTGAGAAGGGAAGGGAAAAAAAACAAAAAAGTCTGTCGAACAGAAGGCGAATATCGTAAAAATTATACGTTCAATCAAAAAGAGTTTCGAACACTCGTTGAACATTTTATGTTCAATGAAATACGTTTTTTTTTTTTTTTTTTTTACCAAAAACGTGTCTTGCAAATTTATATCTAGTCTGTATATAACCAGCTGAATTCTATTGGCTAGTCAATTTATTTGCCAATCTGTGCCCAGTGCTCGCGCCTGATTAGCGATCTTTCTAATTAAGAGAACGTCCGGAAAGAAAGATTATAGGGGATGGAAAAAAGGAAAAAACACGGAGGTATAAGTAATTGGTCGGATATCGTTTCGGACATTTGGTGATTTTATTTTTATTTCTTTTTTATTTTTTTTTTGCGATTATATACGAGAACTCATATACACCCTTAACACTGTTGTAATTAAATTTAATTTTCTATCTCCGCAGGGGCGTTGAATAGTACAAAATAGTAATTATAACACCGGCTGGCTATGTCAGATGTAAACTAGGCCGAAGTCAAACTACTAAATTTCTGTAATTGGGTTTATATATTCGGGTCTTTCAAATGTAGCAACAAAAAAACGAAAAAAAAAAGGAAAATTCATTCTTTCGTATGGTGAAAAAAATAAACTAAAAAAAAAAAATGCTAAGGCTAGACGATGCTGTGTTTTAGTTTAAGAATTCAAGCATTTTTTAACCAGAACAAAACGAGGGGGAGGGGGGGGGGGGGGGGCAAAGCGCAAAGTCAGAAATGAGAAATGTCGTAGTATTTCGAGTCGGTGGTTGGTAGAAAAGTTTTAATTAACCCCGGCAGCTTTCCACTCAATTGCCTGCTGCGTAGTATTTCTTAGTAAAGTGTGAAATTGAGAAGATTCAACTTTACTTGGAAAATGATGAAGTCTGCATTAAAGTTTCTAGAAGAAACTTTAAACAGACTACCACAGTATCTATCTAATCGCCCAGGGTTCTTCGGTTCTGTAGAATCTGATCCGTATATCACCTCTGTACCTTGGAGTATAAACTAAAGGTGCAGATTGCAATCAACCCTTAGATAATTGTAAAAATAAAAAATAAAAAAAAAATCCCATTTATTTTTCAACCCTTTCCCATTCCACGTTGCGAATATCTAGCATGTATTATGGGACCGAGGTTGATATTTCGCGATGAAAGCATAAGCAAAGGAAATATAGCTTGGATGGTGAAGTCTGGTGTTTGGTCTGGACCAGGCGTAGTACAGTAGGATCAGCGGATTCGAGTCAAGAGTGAGAAGCTGTTGCCTCGACCTTTGTAAACTCATATCAAAGGGATAACTTGGCACCAGTGGGGTAATTGGAACCGAAATATCTAGAAAGGTGAGATGAAAACTGGATAACTTTTCCTCTCCTCGAAAACTCCTATACGCGGATTCTGGAGCAGCTCGTGAGAATGAAAAGCAAACCCTTGTCGTATTTCGAAACGACTGTTCCGCAACTCTTTTTCTGTACCCGTAATTTTTGCGGTGAAAAGAAAAAGAAAAAAACCAAAACCACAAAAAAAAAAAAAAAATTGTCCTCCGTCCTAACTATTTAAATATTGTTTTTTCTTTCTCTTTCTTCTTCTTCTTCTTTTCTTATTAAATTAAAAAAAAAAAAAATGCCTCCGCATAGAATTTTCTAAGAGTATACCAGACGAATTTTCATCCCCTTAAAATAATGATTTTTAACGCGGTAAGAAATCCTCAAGGATATCACAGCGACGTATTTATATCGTTGTAAACGGTCGGGGTAAACTTTTATGAAATCTTATTTCAGATCTGTGAAATTCAACCTCAAGAGAGTTGCGGAGGAAGCCCACTTTTTGGAAGATCGTAAAGATGTTTCGCTCGATCATAAAATCTGGAAATAAAAAGCAGAGCGGCTCCTGTCGATATGAAATCGATAAATCTGTTTAATAAATGACGAGAAAGTTTGTTCGTATATTAAATCGATTAGGCGTATTTTAAACTAGTTTTTTTTTTCCTTCTTCTTTCTATTCGTGTATGAATTAGAATAAATTAAAAAATTTCGTATAAGATCTCACGATATTTCATAACGAATTTCGACGTTTCACGTTTAATTAGTTTATACTAAATTTTAAGTGTGAAAAAGGTTTATAAAGATCATAAATCCCTATATACATATGTATTACATATACATATAAATGTTACAATTAATATGTAACATTTAATTAACTCGGTTCTGTTATTATAATACTGTTTTAGGTAACAGATTCCAAAGTCGAATAAGATAAGTAAAAAAATAGAAATAAATAATTAGATAATAACTTTCTTATTCCCAATTATTGTTCTTTTAAATTGTATACGAAATATTTCACCAACAACGAATTCAAGCATTGTTATGTGGGTATAAAGGAATACATATTTTATCCTTAGCGAGAAATAAAATTTCCATAATTTTAAATATTCAATTAAAAAAATATAAATAAGATAGCTATCAAAATGGTAATGGTAAGAATGAAAGAAAAAAATGAAAAAGAACGTTGACTCTTTCTTTTCCCACAAAACATATACATATAATAAGAAAAATGTATTATAATTTGAATAAAAAAATCTGAATTTAATTACAATTCGTATAAAGCTTATAGGGATTTTCCTTTAACCACATCTAAGGCATTATGGTAACCAGAAATCAAATCAGTCGATCGTCCTTCGCCTTTGATTATGTATATGAAAAGGTATTTGTTAATCAAGAAGAGTCTGCAGGATCAGTGGATCCATTAAATATGTCCTTCGTGTTTTTATACAGACGCGTGACAAGCGGTAATGAGATCTGGTAGCGATTGATAACTTGAGATAAAGTCATTTCTAATGCGTATATAGTATACCTTTATATATTAGTCACTCGTTGAAAATTCAATTCTTTAGTTTATTAAGCTTAATTTTTGTTCTTCGGCTGGACGAACGCCAACGCGATTAAGTAACTCGTACACGACTGGCGTCAACCTTGACTCGCCTTATTTTGCGGTCCGGTTTGGTTTTTGGTTCACTTGGTAATCCGGATGGTGAAATATATTACGGATTTAAAATTATTGCATATAATTATTATGTATATAACCGGAAATTCTTTATAATATACAAGAATTTTTTTACCTCGCAGGTATATAGGCGATGAAAATATTTTAATATTCAATTAATTTTATCCTTTTTCTTTTCTTTAAACATTTTATGCAAAGAATTAGACATTGATGAAATAATTTTAGGATAATTTTGAAGAATTTTATGTCTTTCGATAAAAGAAAAAAATAAAAACATTATTGCCTCAATTTTTGTTTGTTTTCATTTTTCTTCTTTTTTTTTCTCCACTTTACAAGCTAAGAAATTATTTTTCGATGAAATATGAGTAAATTTTGCACCGTCAAAAGTTTAATACTTTAACTTAATTATTATACAGTTTAAAGGTATAAAGGAGATTTTCATCCCCTGTTCGTTGTTTAACGATTCTAAGAAACGGGTATTTAAACTTGTACATGTAATACATATATTAAATCTACCCCGTTGGGTACCCTACTAACTTCTACACAGCAACACTTTATCGATTCTCAATTGTATCTCAGAATTAAAGTGAGATAATGTGAATCTTGTAGTATAAAGTTACTTTTACCAACACTGTTATTACTTCGTACTTCAGAGACTTGTTATAAAGAATCATTTTTTTCCTTTTTTCTTCCCTTTTTCTTTTCCGCTTTTCTTTTTCTTCTTCTTCTCATCCTTCACCTCGATTCATTATCATACAGATCTTACGAATAAGCAAAGCGAGTTTCTCTGAAGTATAGGGTATGTACAGGGGGTAGAATACCGATTCATAAAGTGATTTTAATTCGTTTAACAAAGTTTGAATTATTATTAAGTTTTAGAACCGAGGCGAAGGACGAGATGAAAGGAACAACATCCTTATCCTTTTGTTTCTTTTTTTACTTCATGTTATTTTTTTTTTTTTTTTTTACCTCGTAAGAAAAAAGTGGAGTTTAAAGTTTTAGACTTTGGAAAATTACGCCTCTCTTTCTCTTCGCTTCGGATAAAAAACAAATTTAAAAAAAGACACGTCTTATAGTGGCGCGGGGTAGAACGTGAGTTAGAAAACTGCAAAGTATGAGAAACAAAAACAAAACAAAAAAAATGTGTATATATATATTTTCTTTTTTTTTTTCCAGTTTTTTTTACACTTTCACAGATCAATACTTTATGGAAGTGACACTGAGCCGTGGTTTGATGCTTGAAAATTCAAGCAATCACTTCGACGTTGAAATTTTTCGACAATTAAATCAAACGAGACAATTAAAATCCACCCCTAATTCCATCGGTCTGCAACCGCTCGACCAGTTCATAAATTCCAATCCAGAAATCCGGATTATTGACAGCTTTATATTCAGAAAGATTAATTTTCATATATATTTTTTTTCAATACGGTATGAAACTGGGATGCAAAAGTAGAACAACAAATTCTAAAAAAAAAAACTAATAAAAAAAAAATTCTAAAAATTTCTAAATCTCTTTAAACGGAATCATACTAACAAATTTCTTCTCGTCTTAACATCCTCTTTTAAATTAGGAATGAAAAAAAAAAATACAAAACAGGACGTTTTATAATTAGACCGAGACTTTCGGAAGCGGTTCATCTCCGTTGGACTTTATTTTGTAAGAAGGAAAAAGATCGATAGATAAGTTGATTAGCTTATCGCTATATAGATACACTATATTCATATATATATTTACTTACTTATACCTACTCGCTTTTCCATAGTCGATTGGCTTTTAGTTAATGGTTGCAAATTTATTGAATAAAATTTAAAACGGATGCTAATTTATACGGCTAAAAAGGCTATTCTCAAGGATTTTGGCCATCAGGAATAGAGCCGTTTTATCTTCTCGAAAGAATCAGCGAGTTTAGGTATATCTATATAGTACTTTCGGCTACTAGACCAAACTTCTTTATACCGAATGTTTTCCGTCGAATTTATTGCCTTTGGGATAGTTTTGTGCTGAGGTAAAAGAGTCTGATATGTATATATATATATACTTGTACTACATACTACAAAAGAAGAGACTAAGTAAAGAAGAATGAAAATTCCGTTCATCGCGCATACCTTCAGCTTTATTAAAAGTTTAGAGTAAAAAAGGATGAACAACATGGACGTTTGAAAAATTTTTATATCAACTTTGGTACGAGAACTTTATGAATATAAAATTATACTCGTTTATCTATGAGAAATTAGGAAGAAAAAGAAAAAAAGAAAAAAAGAAATTCAAACGTTAGATCTCTAAGATATTGCCAATTATCGAATAACTATATATGAAAAATAAAATGATATGAAATAAGATGGTTGGGCATATGTATATATAGAAAATTGAATGGTATAAAATACGAGATAAGGTGAAATAGAGTTTTTCCAACTGAGATAAAATCTGTATAGAATCTGTTATACGAAAAGTGTGAAGAAAAAGCATGAAGCATCAAGTAGCCAAGGGGAATATCCCGGACAATAGAAAAAGACACTTATCCTCCAGACAAATGCATCTGTCTGATTGTCGATACGAAAGCTTTTCGAAGACTTTTCGAACTCGAGTGATTGATCAACACGGAATAAAACGTTCCTTAAGTGAAAAGGAGCAGAGTAGATAGCCATGAAATATCTATCAACGGTTTTTTTTTTTTATTTTTTATCAAAATCCATGATCTACGAATTTGAATGCATCCAAAATCGATTTGTTTTTTTGTAATAAATTTACGTTTCCGAAATCGATACTCAAACAATTAGTTGATTACCTATTTTCGATAAATTTTTCAGACTCTTTTATAGTGATACTCGATTCAAAATCACAGGATGGTGGTAACAGACCGTTACCTGATGCTTTGGAAAACGAAAAGTCACCCGATTGACCCTCCACGATTTGCAAATCTTTTTCACTCAAGACGTAGTGGCTGTAGACCCTCTCGGAAACTTTTAAGCTGTTCAATTTTTCACTAGAACTTTCAGTCTGAATACATACCTATATATATATATATATATATGTGTATATGCTATATACATACAAGAGACCACAGTGGCAGGAATAGAATTTGTGTTTGCGTGGAGTAAATGATGTTTTCTGAATCCTTGGAAATCCACTATCTTACTTCAGAGTCCCTTTAGAGAGATAGGACAGCAAAAAAGTTCGATATTTTTAGAATTTTTATCCTATTCAAATTTCATTCTCACAATATTTTTCTCTACAAGACTCTAAAAAGAAGTGAAATTAAATAAAGTAAAATAACATCGAATATTTTACACTATTGACACATTCGTTTTTCGAAAATTCTTTCGATTAACAATAAGAAGTTGGTACATTAAAGAATGACACACTTTTAGCTAAAAGTCATTATAATATCGTTGTGAAATAAATTCCTGCACTTTTATAGAAACTTAATTTTGCGAAATTTTACATTCTCGGATGCTGTGGGTACATGCAATTATTTATTCGAATAACTGTTTGCCATTTTATCTGCTTTAATATAATACACAGCAATAACTAACGAGAAGCTTGACCCTGTTTCTTCTGTCTTTTCTATTTTCTAAAAGTCAATTTTTGACATTTTTAAAACCACCTTTCGTAAACCTCGTCTCTTTCTTCGATATTCATTAATTTAATCAATAGTCAGATGCAATCTAATTGCTCAAAGGATCTTAGATTACAAAATCAGAATTCAAAAAATGGTAACAGGAACAAGAAGAAGGAAAAAAAAAAAAAAAATAGGGATGTAAAAAGGATACAAGCATCTATTAGCGAATGAGGTTGACGATCATTTCGCTACGTATGACTAATGTGTGCATAACTATTTGCGAAGATTTAAACCGCAGTTAAAACCATAGTTAAATAAAGGATGAGGCATAAAACCTGTATGAAATCGAAAGCAGATATTTGCGAGATATTTAGTACCCATCTACGGTCCAGAACGCGATAGATCTTGAGTTGTTGTATAGTTGGTTGTTAGTCAATGTCGAAAAGGAATGGTATATATATATGTATATTTGTAGAATAAAATATATATATGTGTGTGTGTGTGTGTGTGAGATATGTATGAGAGATGAAAGTGAACCTGGTTTAAGACCCTCGTAGTAAGTATAAGGAAGATGCGCGTTGTACCTATCTTTTTCTATATTTACGTTCACCTGAAGAGGATACCGCGTGGGAGTAGTAGTAGTCGGTGAACCGATGTTAAGGAAAGGGACGCGAACTAGGATCTAGGCGTCGCGTTGCGTCGCGTCGCGTCGCGTAGAGTCGCTTCGCGTCGCGACTTTGGTTATATGGAGGTGGGAGGGAAAGGGGTAAAATCGAGGGAGAATACAGGGGCGAATAAGGGAGGTGAGGTGAAAGGGGGACGACGACCGGCAGAGCATCGCGGCATGAGGTTTCCACGCCGCGGCATTCGCCCGTCAGTTTACTCTCGCGTCTCTACCCGCGTAGCTCGCTCGCGGTACACCGCTGCACTTTGTCAGATGCAGAAAAATTATACGAAAACGTGATCTATATGTATATATATAAATATATACATACAAAAAAATAATTAATATAAAAATACAAATAATAATAACAATAATAATAAAAACAATAATCATTGATAATATGATTTCAATATTTACAAGTGATTACCTGATATAGCACATCTATATATATATACCTACACAGTCCGTAAATTTCATACTTAATTAATTAAAGAAATTAATAGTAATTTTGTGTCGTGGTTTATCCATAGAAAGAAATTAAAAAAAGGACTCCTTTTCTATTGTCTTCGAAACGAGGGAGAAAAAAAGAAACTGAGAAGAACAACCGAACTCGAAAATTGGGTGAGATTTTTTTTTTTTAGAAATTTTCGTTAATCAATTTGTTTTTTTTTTTTTCTTAACAGCTTTATATGCGAAAGAGTTGAATGAAAAGATGTATTCATGTGTATAACCATGACGTAGGTGGAGCGTTTTTTTTTTTTTTTTGGAAATATATTTTTTACCCCGCACCACTTCGAGATTGATTCAGCACGTTTTTTTTTTTTTTTTTTTATCTCTTTTCTTTTTCTTAGTATTCGCGAATAGCCGCGGTACTTGGCACGTCATGTGCCGCAACGTGAGAGTGAAAAGTTCGAGGTACAACCCTCACAAGGTGTTATCCGGGGGTTGCGGGTGAAAGAAACTTATATTTTTGAAGAGGCGATATAAGTTGAGCGACGAAACGCGCCAAGAAATATTTTCTGGCTGAAGAGATAAAATGTTTTATATTTTTATTTTTATTTATTTATCGGTCAAACGTTATTTTGACCACCATTTTTTCAATTGGATAAGAAAATTTGAGTATTCCGATTTTTCTTTAAATAATATTCAAAAAATGAAGAAAAAAAAAGACAGAACATTCAGATCGGAGGGTGAAATAAAGCTCGAATTTTATTCACGCACAGTTTTCGTTCGAAATTTTTGCGGAGTAGCTTTTCGGAGTAACTTTTTATTCCATTTCAATTTATTCAATTTTACATGTCGAAACAACAATTTCCTTTATATAGGTACACGCGTATTCACCTTTCTAAATTTTACTTCCCTTTTTTTTTTCTGTTCTGTTTCCACTCTACAGTTCGCCCAGCTGTTTGTTGAGGAAAAAGCTCTCTTTCTTCGTCCCCACAAAACCGAATTCAGAGTATCACTCAAGTTCGCGTATATAGAGAACACGGGGAAAGTACGTACCCACCTACCTACCGCAAAAAAAAAAAAATATATATCTTGAAAAAAATTGAAAAAAAAAAAACTAAGTACCTAAAGCTGAAAAAATACAAGGCGGAAAAATATGATGCGTGTCTTGAAATATAGCATTACCTATATATGTACATATCCACCGAGAAGAAGTTTTATGCGGGGATGAAAAAAAAAAAACAAGAAAAAAAATGGAATCATCCCTATAATAAATAAAACACGTATAAAACATCAACTGCAGGTTCATTATTTTCCTATTCTTTTTTTTTTTTGTTATTTTTTCATCAAATTTCGTATCAAATTTTCCGTCTAATCAATTTATTATTTTTTACCACGACTATATATATATATCGGAGCTTTTAGCGGTCGAGGGGCAATTTACGAGCATTTGCGATTAACCCGTAGAGTTCCACACATAGATAGTTTTACTCGTTAACGAGAGATCGAGTTGATTCGATTGTATTTAATTACGACTAATTGATTGTAACGAGTTGCCGGAAAACCAGATTTAATTTCACGGTTGAGATCAGATGTTAGTGAAAAAAAAAAAAAATATATAAAAATATAATAGGGTAGTTCAGATTCTTGAATACTAAATTTGAAAAATATTTTCCGGAGTTCAAACAGCTAGATTATTTCTCTTTCATCTACTCAGCTCAAATTATCATACGTACACAATTTTTTTTTTCTTTCTTTCTTCATATTATATAGTAATATGTATGTGTGTTGCGTTGCGTTACGTTGCGGTAAAATTGCCACTTTTTGTTTTTTTTTTTCGCACGCTTTAAACCCCTGCAATACCAGAAAGTAGTAACAGTTATATTCTGAGAACCGTTGCAAACTCGGCCGTGTGGAAAGCTGAGTTATAAACGAAAGCTGATTCACCGGACATTTGATAGCGTTAAAGTTTTACCGGGGTTAAACCACCCCTATGCTTAACGGTGATTCATGAATGTGAGACACAAGTTCATGAAATATTCAGATCTGATTGCGATTATTATTATTATTATTATTATTATCATTATCATCATTATCATTGTACATACTTTGGGCAAATTTCGTACGACGAGGTATATAATTCAACAGGCAATTGCACACTTCAAGAATTATTGTAGTCTATCTTTTTAGGACCTTGTCAGGTATATAATTGATTATTATATACGCGAAAGTCGCTAAACATTTGGATAATAATTATTTAAAAAATTCATTCGAAATATTAATATCCGATGACAATAGTTGTTTTTTTTTACAAAAGTTTGAATCGATATTGCAAAAATCTGAATCAATGGTTAATTATTTCATTAACAACTACCAGGGTTGATATATAAGGGTGAAAATCGATACCCAATAATATATATATTATATATGGTTGATTTATATACATTTTCCATTCGTGAGTCAATATAAGGAGATATATGACTTATGCCAACATATTATACTCAGCGAGCAGAACCACGCACCACCCCATTTCTGTTATCGACAGTATCGTCATTAGCTGAAATGAATTCTAACGGTATTTTTCTTTTTTTGTTAGCTTCCAACGTTTAAAAATATTGTAGCAATTTAATGTTTTTGTATTTTTATTATTTATTTGTTTGAAAAAAAATAAAAAAATTATTTTATTTTTATTCAAATATTCTTTTCATTTTTCACGTTTGTTTGAAGTTGGCAATTTTATTTTTCGGCTTTACTCCGTTATTCGTAAAATCCAATACGTGTGGGAAATGTTGATCAAAATACTGAGTGAAAAACGGGAGCGAAAAAAAAAAAAAAAAAAATCACTCCAAAAATGCGAAAATCACTTTTTACAATTTTTTTTGCTTTTTTTTTTGCTTTCTTCAAAAAAAAAAGATCAGACCAATATTATATTATTATATTTCGAGTAGGTAGTAATACCTACATGCAGAAGGTAATAAGACTGTTGAAAAGAATGAAAAATTCAAGAAATATGTAATTGAAGTATTTTTCTTTATCCTTTTCTTATTTTCATTCAGAAATTTATAAAAAAGAAAAATAAGAAAAAGGAAAAGAATCTTTTTAGAAAAAAAAAAAAAAAATATATAAAATAAATAAATCTCATATCAAAGGACTATAAGTTTCGCAACTAGAGAGAGATTAAGGGGTGGATTGACGCACGAGCTTATGTATAGTACCTATATATACCTCGTAGAATAGCGAGATGATAAATGACTGAGTATTAACGATGAGAATCGATTTGTTACCAGGTTTCAAGTATAATTTAGTCCCTCTATCTTGAAGTTGAATGAAGTTTTGTCTATGCATTACTTCGAAAATAATTTCTCTTTATCTTTAATTTATCATTAGCCTATACAGAATCCTCCCCTAGACACTTACCTATACGTAGTTTTATTTCTTCTTCTTTCCCGTCTTTTTTTTTCTTCTTTTTCTCGACGAAAAGAAGTCTGGTGTAATAAAGTACGGTGTATATGTGTGTACTTTGCCAAGGATTTTGTCCCGTGGATTTAACACCGTATATACTATATATATATATATATATATATAGACTATATATAAAGACTAATAAAACTAAGTAAGCGATTTTTTTTTTGTACTCTTTTTTTTTTCACGATGCAGGATTCTGGACCCTTCTCGATCATTCGAAAGAGGGTAAAAATAAATTAGTCGATTATATATATTTTCGGAATCAACGGTACTATGAGACGTTTCAAATGATCGTATAATTAGTCAGCCGTATTCTAATCGTTTAATTAATTCCAAGAGCAAAACGGAAATGAAAATAGAATACGGTTGGATTAGGTATATACGAATTTCGTAAAGATGTACACGAAAGCTAATTTATACGCACCTGTAATCAGGAGTTTGCTAGTAGTTTCTGACATATATCGTAAATAAACGCGTATAACCATTTAGCTGAGAGAGAGAGAGAGAGAGAGAGAGAGAGAGAGAGCCAGGGGGTAGTAGCTGGTATCCCATTTGGATAGTAATTTCCCGTAGAGAGAACGTTTAAGTATGCGCTATCTATTTCCAACACACCATTGAACTAAAACTATTACGGAAGCATCGGTGGCCTCCGGTGGCTTTTGTGGTTTCCGGTTGTTCCCTACAGCTCGACCAACGTTGCACTTTGCAATGTTATACAACACACGTAACAAATAAGGAGTAAGAAGGGTGGCTTTCGGTAAAGTACACCCTGTTAGACGTTGTTTTAGCTTTTTTGTTTTTCATTTTCTTTCGTTTTTTATGCTTCCGTGTTTTTTTATTTTTTTATTTTTACTTGGGCAGGAAAAAGGATTCTCTGTACCCTAAAGTCTGAGAGGATAAAAAATTTTTTGGACAATTTTTTCTAACGACGTTATTATATTTTCTGCTTTGTTTAGACAACGCAGAATACTAGTAGGATAGGTACTTTAATTATCAAGATTACAGATCGTTTAGATGTAAGTGGGAATAAAGAAAGAAAGAAAGAAAGAAAGAAAGAAAAGTGAATTTCTTCATACATCCTTGAATTTTTATTTTATTTTATCTCATCTTGTATTTTTCATGTTTTAGGGATATCCGAAAAAAAAACTTTACCATCCCCCCACTGATTCGCACACTCGTTGTTAATTCTATTTTCTTTCTTCGGGGGAAAATAAGTGAGATTTTTTCTTCTTTTACATAAAAACTGCGAGTCAGGTTATATAGTAGTAGTAGTAGTATATATGAAACAAAATCTTGTTGTCAGAACATGAAACAAAGCTTTTAGTTGCGGTGATCCCTAGCATAATCCAATTGTTTAGTATAGCTTGTACATTAACGACCTTTTCTCGGCCATTAAGCAAGTCGATTAACGAGTAGAAGGAAAGAAAGAAAAACAAAAAAAAAAAAAGAACTTTTCAAAAACTTATTATATCAGTCTATTACAAAGAATGAAGAAAAATTAATAAAAAAAAAATATAGTAATAAGAATAAAGAAGAAAATGGAAGAAAATTAATAAATAATTAGAGACTTTGAACTTATATGAATCAGTTAAAAGACACGTGTATGTATATATGATCATTATGCAATATCTCATTGTACACATGGATAAATAAATGTATCGATTTTCTGATTTAGTAGAGAAAGACCTAGTCTATAGATCCTCTGACAGCCTAATTCACGATCTTCGACAAGCGATATACTATACATATACATGTGAATATATGTATATGTATATAGGTATACATATGCAATTGTAATACTAACCACAACCCGTCACGTCCGTAGCCTGACTTTACGTTACGCTCGCGTTCAGAGCAGACCGGGGAAACCTAGAGACACGGATATTGCGCCTGACCATACCACGGACTAACCACTGTCCGACACAATTCGACTCGTACTACTGGCTTCGCCAATTACACCGTTTGGTCAATCCGGTCAGATGTCGCCCACGTTAATACCCGTTCTATTCTCCTATGATATTATAAACGTACAAATAATATAGTTATTAAATAATAATATGAGACTAAATTCAGTATGATTATTTATTTATTTATTTTTCTTCTCATCGAATTTTCTTCTCATTTCTATAAGAAGGATAAACACCAAAAAAACTGTGGGATATTTTTCTTCATCACTTCTATCGTTATTACGAATTATCAGATAATGCATAAATTTATCATATTCTCTGTTTTTTTTTTTTTTAATATTATATGGTGTTTATCGATTGCCATATATTTTTTTTTTTTTCATGTCCCTCGCATAGAGGGTGCAAGATAAATAGATGTTGAAGAGCGGTTTCCGAGTGGGGATCATTATTTTATTTTTTTGTTTCCCCTATTTTTGTCTTTTTCTTCTTTTTCTTCTTCTTCTTCTTCTTCTTTCCGTTACGCACGTATTCTTTCGTCTGACTATACTATAGTTATAGGTGTAAAAGTTTGTTTGCTTCGAAAAAAGGCTCGCGGTAATATCGTGCGAGAGACTTGATTCATGGGGTAACGTGATGGGGGAAATAAAATCGGCCTTCCACCTTTATCCATTTCTATACATCTAGCATTTTTCACCCTGAGACAAGGGCCAGCAAGGTATCCTAATCTTTATTAATTTTTCCTTTTTTATTTCCCCCTTTCCTTTCCCTTTTCCCTTTTCTTTTTTCCTTTTTCTTTCTTATTATTAATTGCCACGATATTTCATCACCTTTGTTATTTCCTAATTCAGTTAAACACGTTTCAAAGATTATGCAACGATGAATACCTGCGCTTTTATTCAACTCCCTTAAAAAAATCGAGTCATATAATATAACGATGGCAATTTACTACTAATTCTACGCAAAATACGATATGTCTTGTGCGGTTAAAACCGTATAGTCAATTCATTTCACCGATTGACCACAGGCCAGTAAATCCACCTGCTGCAGATTCCGCGAAAAGCTATCACATTCGCCAATTTGTCTGCTGGTTAGGATAAATTTGCAATTATATATCGGAATTAATACGTCTTGATAAAAAAAATAATAATTCTTTTACTTAAGTTTATCAATTTCTTTTTGTATACAAATTCCGAATTCACATTTGAAATTCAGCTTTTTATTATCCCAGTATGGGGTAAAATCCCAGGTTATTTTATGATTTTTTTTTTTTCATTTTTTTTTATTGTGTAGTAGAACAAAAACAAAGCTATAAAGATCACTATATATATCTTATTTATATTAGATCTCTCTCATTTCGCAGTTCTGGTTAAGAATTATGCAAAGATGTCCCACGGTGTTGTGAGGGTCTTCTCACGTGTCGAGTTGGTAGTTGTTGTTTTTTTTTTATCTTTTCTTTTCTTTATTTTTTCTTCTTTCTTTAGTTTTTAAAATAGTCGCATATATATGTATATATTTTACACGCGTATTAATGAATTAACGAAAGAATATTATAACGTCTCTTCTACATCTACTGCGAAATGATATATTGCGGTAATGTCGCGCAATGCGGTTTATAACCGCTGAACAGTATATACCTACTTTATTATACGTACGCCTTGGTTAAATTAAGATATTTTTATAATATACCTTGGTATAATAATTCTTTATTAATAAGCTAATTAGTGGCGTAAAAAAAACCATGTTTTATGCTTTTTCAAGGACTCATCTACCTCTATATAACGACAGGTGATTGTCAAATAAAGAATTGTCCTTTTGTCTCATTTATTCTTATATGGGAACCTATTCACCTTATTTTAATATAAAGAAAATATATTTTGCAACTATATATATGTGTGTATGTATATATTATATTAAATTAAATTAAATGTGCGATATCATAATTATATTCTATATGTTTAATTTATAACCACGAAGATACGCAATCTAATACACCGCAAGATAAAGTATATAAATGACCGAGGAAAGAATATATAGATATATAAATTAAAGTAAAAAATAAAATAAAATAAAAATGAGGGACGAAATAAATTTTAAAGTTCGGTTCAAAATTGAAAAAAAATAAAAAGATAGCTTATTGTCACCGTTCGATTCGGTTGTAACTTTTTTAAAAGATTGATGGTGGTGTCATTCCCCGTTTATTTCTACCTTTGTCCATTTTTTTTAACGATTTTTTATCACTTCTTTTCCCTATGGGAATAGACCATGAGTTCGACTCGTTGAAGTCTAAGCCGACATCCTTCAGTTTCAAAAAAATTAGTTCTTTTTCTTAATTTCCGTAGATTTGAAGAAAAAGAAAAAAATCTCTTTAAATCGTCACCTGGGTTTGATGAATTTTTTTAATTTTTTTTTCCTCAATCGAATTATCATCCGCGTGTAATAAGAACAATGAGATAATTTACTCCATGCGGTGGGCTAAATATAAATTAATACTTCAAAAAGTCTCAGACAGTTTTGAAACTTTCATGAAATATTTGTAATAAATTTTTGTTTAATTAATTAGTCAAATTCATGTCCCTGGGCATTTCGTATTCTAAAAGTTTCGCGAGCTTTTTACTTATTCTTTACGAGACTCGAGATTGAAGAGACGATTTCAAAGGTTGTTGAATAATTTCAGAATCGTATTTCGTATTTCGAATTTCGTATACTTTTTTGTATTTTTGTCGTTAAATCGGAATAACAACAGCTGATCATATCTGGTTTGAGAAAAAAAGAAATTCGAGTTCAGCAATTTGTGTCGACGCGTGGTCAATTTACGCGTTATGGATCGCTGGGATACCAATTTCTACTATCTACGGATTTCGGGTAATTCGTGGAGCAGTAGTATTGTCATTTTACGACTCCGATCTATCCTGATTGTCGCCAGACAATACTGATTCAGTTTCGAAGCAATTCTGATCAGCTGCTTACCCCTCCAATGATTCCAATCGCCCATTACGATCACCTAGGGGAATCCCCATACCTATACCTACATACCAGCCGAAAAAGGAAACCGAGTCTGAAACTAGGAAGGCGATAAAAATGATTGAGAAAAAAAAAAATTCATTTCTTTTTGGAATAAGAAGAATAAAGAAACTTCGCCCTTTTCATTATTTATAATTTATAAAAAAAAATAGAAGAATAATTTATACAAATATTCTTTCATTCATTGCAAAATAAAATAAATGAAAAAACGAAAAAAAAATAATTACGGATTTCCCATTGTTTCTGCATATAATCTCATATTCTACACTTACTGGTATATTAATTAATATTATTTACATTTTTTCTATCATCATGCTAAAGAATTGGTTAATTTTATATTATTCTAGGTAATTAAAAAGCTAAGTGTAGAAAGAAACAGAGAAAAAAAAAAAAGAAAGGAAGAAGAAATAGAAGGAGAGAGAGAGAAAAAAAAAAAAAAAAACGCGAATAATTAGTAAAATTACTTTCAATTGTTCCTCTAGATTACGAGCCACTCTCACGGCTCGATCTGCAGGCAAGAGGTAGCTCCTACCTAAGTGGGTCCACAATTTGGTGAAAATTACCGACCGTTTCGTAACAATATTCTGTAGATTGCGTCCCGCGCACAGCTATACCCATTTCGTACAAGACGTGAAACATTTTTTAACATTTTTTTTTTTTTTTATCTTCATTCTCTTCATTCTCTTAACTTTTTCACTCTTTTTCTTTTAGCTAATACTTTTTTTTTTTTTTTTTTTCAAAGCTTTTAGTTCGTACTTTATTTTAAAGATCTTATATTACGTTTCAGTTACATTTTTCGTTCTCAGTTTACCTTATATATATATACAAGGTTTATAAATTTGCACAAAAGAAAAGATAAATTAGAAAAAAAAAAAAAATTCTTTAATCTATGTCACTCTTCGAAATAAACATATTAATCAAGTTTACTTATACTTGCTAATTTACTTACGAGCGTTAGCTTTAGGGTAGGTATACCTATAGTAATCAAGACAAACCCTTGGAAGTGTCAATCCTCTCGTTTGACCTCACTCTTTGTTCTTAATTACTTTTTTTTTTTTTTTTTACCCTCATCTATGTCACTCGGGCAGGTAATTAACGAGTAAAGAAAACAGAGAAAAAAAAAACCAAAAACACAAAAACAGAAAGAAAAAAAAAAGAATAAATAGCCATAGTATAATACCGAGGCATATAATTTAATATAAAACGTCGTGTATTTATATTAAAAAATTATATAATTATTATTATTATTATAGAATATCTAAATGTATAATATATATAGACATATAAAATATAATATATGTGAAATATCGATTATTCATTTATTCAACGTAACTTTGATAATTATTCAAACTTTTCAAAGTATGGAGATAATTTCTGATCGAAACTGTTCAAAGTAAACTCTCGAAGTATTTAAGTTGTGATAATTTTAGGTGCAAAATGACCTCGTAAAGTGCTTCTGCAGTTGGTTTATTTGTAATGGTCTATTTTTTTTATTTTTCTTCTCACCTTTCTTCCCCCCACACGTTAGTACCTTTATCTTTATTTTTCCTCTAGAATAAAGGGATTGTCGAGTCTTTGCACTTCTCGCAGTAAATTAGCTACTGTGTTTTCAGCACACATGCGACCAATAATTTATACTCTTGCACAACCCCCTTCGGAAGATTTTCAACCCCCGTTATGTTATGTTATGTTATAGTACGCCACAATTTAACGATTTATTTCCTTTTATTATCTATATCACAAATATAACACATCGTACAAGCCTACGATATTTATTTATTCATATATTTATACGATATCTATAAATTTTCATTATTCAAAATAACCCTGAAGTACTAAAAATTGGGTGTTATTTAAATCGGAGAGTTCGAAGGCTTTAAGGCAGTGCTTAGAGTTGAGATAGAAACTTGCGATTTTGAATACATTTTTTTCTATATATTTGAAAACGTTTTCGCTCATGGGGGTATTGAAATTCGAATATTACCTAATGAAGGACCACTCCAATGTATTTATATGTATATATCTAAATATATATATCAGAGGGCAACCCGCGAACCGTCGTGTAACTTGAGGCCACCGGAGGTCAGGAAAGTTTACGTTTACAGTTGAACTATGCAAAGTGGGTGGAGACGTGTTGTCTACCTCCGTAAAAGTAATTTATTAGATTTACTTTCATGCTTCATATTGCCTAAAGCTTTTCTCTCTACACTACGATCCTAGATCTTTGTAATATATTAATTGCTAATTGTTTTAATAGGATAAAGAAAATTTAGAAAAAAAAAAGAACTATGACTTTGAAACTTATAGATTTTCTCATTTCATTTATCGAGTCATTTTACAAATTTCTTATTCGACTAAAAAGATATATTTATCATCCCCTGCAGGTCTGATGTCTTATTCAAGTCTATATCTGATTCATTTTATCGTTTCAGACAGCCTGCTGTCTCTCGTCTCTTTTTCTATTCTTCTTCTATTCTCGTCGTCCGAAAGTAGATTCTTTATTTTATTGGTCACTTGGGTTACAGCAGTAAAGAAAGATTGATACTGAAGAAATAGCGACGGAAGTTAAGATAGAAAGAAGGGAAAGGAAAGGAAAGGAAAGGAAAGAAAATATACTATATTTCCTATAATAAACTGAAAGTAGTTCTTTTTTTCCTTTTTTCTTCTTTTCATTATCTCGTTGTTGTTTCTATCGTAAAGTCAAAAATTTGTAAATAAGAAGAAAAAAAAAGAAAAAGAAAATGAAAAGCCCACGAAACTTTTCTTCGTAAAAATTACTGAGCAACGCAACGTCTCGTCGTCAACGAACTGACTAAAGCTATAATATATACCTAGTGTAAAGTTGAGAAATTGTTAAACATTTTTACTTCTTCTCCTTCTGTCTTTCCTTTTTTTCTCTTACGCTGCAAAGAAAACCTCGTCAAGTTTCTTTCTCATTTACTAAATCCTCGTGTGTTTATAATGTTTACATAAAAAAAATGAAAAATTTCGACTCTTTATGTGACGAAGTCTAAAATTTATGGAAGGAAAAATTTCATTTCCTTTTCACATCAACTTGGCTGAATGCTAGGATATCTGAAGAGACGAAGAATGAGAAGGAGAAATCCTTGGTGCAATCTTGAATTCGAAAACAAATGAAATCCTACTTCTAGATTTTCTGTTTTCTTTGCTTCCAGTTTCACCGCGTTTTCTCTCTCTCTTAGCTTCCTGCACACTCGAACTTTCTGCTCAAAACTTATCCCGGATGAAATTTCATCCATACGTCAGAATAACGTGGAAAAAGACATCCGTGGGAAACTATACCGTCAATCATTCCGTTATCTAAATCTCGCACAAACAATTCGGTCATTAAATTTATTCGAATTTTTGAACAAATTTTTATTTCTTAGTTTTTTTTCGACGTAGACGTAGAAGAAGAAGTAGAAAATATGAAGTTAAAAATTCCTCTAATAAAGATCGCGATGAATGTAGTTAATTAAATATTCTGAATTTCAAAGCCTAGAAAATTAGTCTTCTATACAGTATACAGATCTCTACCTGGTATGACCGTACGTATGTAAATTCAAACCTCTTCTTCTGTGAAAGTGTTGAGTTTTAAATTGAAATTAATTCAAGAGGTTGAGCTAGAAAATTCTTGGCACAAAACTAAAGGAGTCAAAGTAGGAGGAGGAGGAGGAGGAGTAGTAGAAATAAATTCATCATCCCACAGGACTCGGTCATTTTCACAGTCCTTATCCCCACGTAAAAGAAACTTATCATTTCCTTTATAAAATAATTGTATCATATCTGAGGGTGGTCCTTGATTTGATAATTTTTGAATTTCAATATTCCCAAGGAGCCAGGACTTATATATATATATATCATCGCGAGAAGGATATATCGATGAACATTTATGAGATATTTTTTCCTCCCTCGCAGCAAAATAAACTAGAATTTTTACAAACGAATATAAAAAATTTTCATTCTTTATTTTTTCTTCTTCTTCTTCTTTTCTTTCTTCGTATGCCGCGAGGTAAGAGGGCCAAGAAATTGGCAAGATTTGTTCGACAATAAGTCCTGGATGAAATTTAAGCGAAGGGGGATATTTCGCTCGAAGAATTTTGTTGGATGTAACATTTACGCGGTGATAAGCATTATTTTGATTACGACAAAAGTCGAGTCGAGAACCCAGGGGGTAGTAGTAGGTAGGCACCCACCTAAGTCTGTACATCTACCTATACATATAGGTTCTACTCTTAAAGGAATTCGAACGATCTTACTACGGGAGTATACTTTATACTGGTATTCAGTAAAAGACGCGGAGGTATCCGGTCTAGAAAAGCCATTTTAGAAGCTGTTCTTTGCAGTCGATTTCGATCTTTCCACCACCATGCGAATGAATTGAAGACTCGGTGGGTAATCGCTAAGTAATCGTGGCAAAGTACCATTTTCGGAAATTAGATTTTCCACCATTAAACCGAACGATTTTATACCTACTACTGCAGTGCGACGAGGCTTGATTTTTATTCGCCTAGGTATTTCCTATTTTGCACATCGCTAATCGCAACTCCTTAAGCTGGTGTTAATTTAACAAAATTTTAAAATAATTGACCAAAATTATAAAACCTAGGATTAATTAATCGATCAAAGCCAAAGATAAACATTATATGCAAAAGTTGCGAGCTGATATATCATGGCTTCTGTTTAATTTAAACTTGCAGTTCGTGGTCTGGCCACAAAACTAACCCGACGTTTCACCCAGCTACTGGCTGCAAAAGGTAATTTTCCAACTCGGTTTGACCTCCTGGAAACTGATTATTACATCAAAGTTAATGACGATCGTAATAGTTATGATCACTGCCACGCGCGAACGCGGAAACTGGTAACTCATCGGCGTAATATCTTACGAAATAATTTATCCTTTTGTTACTTGGTGTAGCATTAGGTGCAGGAACATTATTTTAATTGAAATATTTAATTTAAACGAATTTGAGATAGCTAAGATATTTTCCGAATAAATTAACCAGCGAATAATAATTTCGGTTTATAAAATTCACGAAAATGTGAATATCCTTTTTTTTTTTTTTATACATCTCTTTGCCAGGAGGTAGATGCATTAGATTAGATGTTTCTTATGGGCTTAAGGATATTGTTGGGATTTAGTTCTATAGCTAAAACTTCGAATTTCTTTTCCCTACCTGAGAACTTCTTCGTCTTGTAATTCTGGCTGACTAACGGCGAATGAGAACTTTAAGGGTTCTGTTCTTAACGTTTTAGCAATTTCCCATAGCACTAAGGGTGAAATATCTCCGTTCATTCCCTATAGTCCATAGGTATAGAGTATAGGAGTCGTTCGCTCGGTAATGAAAGAAAGAAAGAAAAAAAAAAAAAGAAGAAGTTAATTAGAACAAAGGATCGCCTAATTTTATAGGCTATAACAATTTTCAATTGAGAACGTTCAAATCCTCGGATTATTAACGGCACCATAAATCTAAGTTTCGTCGTGATTTTTAATGGCGAAATGAAATCTGCTGCAATTCGAGCCACGCGATTTTTCCTTTGAAGTTCTGCAAATGCGAAATGTCTATGAGAGAATTTCTCTGGTTTCTTCTAAACGGTATTTTATGGATTTATATCCATGTCTGAATTAAATCCGCACATTTCCATCAGAATATTGCGAAAATTTCGTTCTCTGATTTCTTCTTCTTTTTTTTTTTTTTATTTTTATTTTACCACTTGAAAATAAAATACCCTCACCTACTTCGCTTTAAAATTTAAATTATTTTTACTTCGAGTCTTTAATTGCGACATTTCTAAGTGGGGTGCTCGAATTTACGAAACGAATTTCGAAGAGAAAGAGAGTTGGAGAGAGAGAAAGAGAAAATTAAATCGCTATACCGTATTTCGGAGAATTAATTAGCAAGTCAATCATTTCCAGTATCAGTAAAATTAATTTGTTAGTCACAATGTGCGAGGTATTCAATAACAGCGCGATCCATATATTTTCTATCAGATTAATTTTCACCTACCTAAACAGTTCGGAGTCGATCCTTTGACAATCGGATCTGCTAATTAGCTGATACTAATTAGTGATTGCATATTATAGCGCGAATTATCAACGAATTAGTTCAAATGTCATGTTATATCACTTGTACGAAGTAAGGGATGTAATATCGGGGTATTAGGGTCGGATGAATGAATATTGAGGGATCTTCGAGAAAATATATGAAAATAAAAAAAAATAAAAAACTGAGTAGATATTTAATTTTATCTGGATTAGGTAAAGTAGCATTTATGAAACGGAGGCAAGGTGGTAAGAGCCTTTGTTCAGCCCTTAATAATTTGCGGTAGATGAACCGAACAGACCTCCTCCTCAGTACGACCTCAAGTTATTGTTAGCCTGACGTCTGCAGGGTGTATAAACGAAGGTGAGAGAATAAAGGGGGGTGAAAATGAGAAAATGAGAAAAGGAGAAACGTAGGAATCGGTATAACGATAGATGGTAGGTATACCATTGCAGGATGAAGATCCACCCCCTATCAGCTATTCTTCGAAAGACAAAAGGAAAACTTCAGTTTTCTTCTCTTCGATATTATGCTAATGGAAAAAAATGGAATATTTTCTACCTGAGTAGAGCCAGTTTCCTTCAAGATTTGATATTCGATATGTCGGGCTAGGGGGATGATTGTTCATATATAGAAAATGTTTATTCTGCAAAGAATTGATGAGGAATTTTAGAAATAAAAAAATCAATTATTATCATCCCCCTAATCCTAAAATTGTTTGATAGTATAATGTCGATCAATTTATTTAAGGGATTGAAATTTATGTCTATTCAAAAATAAAGAAAATGCATCAAATGTCATCTCGAATTATTATATTACACGTTGGTACAATTATCGGATATTTCGGTAGACATTACACAAACCCAATTTCAAAAGGGGGATTGATTTAATTATACTAACGAGATAGATTATGATCCCCACATCTCCTGATATTGATATGAGAATTTAGCTATAACGACATACTGCATCCGCGGCACTTCGCTTTCCGAACGTCAAGTACTGAATAAATATTGAAATTACATTGACTGATAATAATGGAAATTGATCTAGCTATAGGCTATATGTGTACTACAAAATTTCATAGTTTAATGGGAAATGGTTTTTCGTCAATATTATACGCGGAGGTTTGAAATTTAGTTATAAATTTCAATCCACAAAAGGTAGGGACAAAAAAAAAAAAATTAGGAAGAAGAAGAGGAAAAAAAGTTTAATAAAAGTACCAAAAAATTGCTCTGCTACTGCAAGCGAAGAGGATTCTAAAATTTGTATACATGAAAATTTGACGGATGAGGACGAAATTAATCACTGTATGGATTAACGGAGTGGGGGGAGGGATAATGAAAGCTCTGAACGATATGGATCATCGATACGGTGAAATTCGGTGATTACTATACACATAGATATCCAGAGAATATCGGTATATGCATTAGGTATTGATATGAATAGAATTTGATTGAATCGAAAGCATGGATGTAATTTAGAGTCGAGCAGACGTCGATAGGATTGATTATTCTCTCGTTTGATGCAGAATTCGAGTTTAAAATTAACTCTTTGTTTTTGTTTTAATCCGAAAAACTAATTCGCGGATTAATATCAGAATCAAAAAATAATAAAAATAAAAACTAAGAGTCACGTCGAGAAGTTTTCTCTGAAAAATTTCATGTCAAAAATGAAAGGGTTGGTACAAGGGTTAAAGGAAGAGAAAAAATTAAAAAATAAAAATCAGGGCACGTATCGCCTTTTATCACCTTCAGGTTTAACTCAGATCAATTTTCATCTCGTTATGTCGGCATTGTCTGATTCTCGAGATTGAAAACCTGTTTCCGATGACACAACGTATAACGCGTATACGTTCGAAAGTATAATCTGGAACAGAGCCTCTCTTTCTTTCCCCCGAGGGATTTTTCAGCACAAATCTTCTCGACAGATGGACCGATTGCGCAGCTATAACCATATATACCTATTTGCTTCTAAATTGAATCGAAAATTAATCAAATAAAAATGAAGAAGAAGAAAAGAAAAAAAAGGAGAAGAAGAAGGAAAGAAATTGCGACAGTATTAGTCAGTCAGAGTTACGCAATAAATTGTATACGAATTAATTCTGTCAATTGGTTTTTTAGATGTCAGCAGCTAATATTTATCTAAGAAATTATTAGACCTTGTGAAATATTTAATTAAAGTCTTATTCCACGTTCATGTCTTTTTTATCTATTTTTCCTTTTTTTTTCTTCTCTTTTTGTTATTCAATTTTTTTTCTCAAAAGATGTCGAAAAGTGTTGAAGGTAATTGGTTTTCGGGGTGTGTCTACTCGGGGATGAGATTCAGGGATCTAATCTGTTTTGTCACGAATCTCTATCGCTACCACCTAAACGTCGTTATTATTAAGCGAGAACTTTAAGATCTATGGACCTGTTACCGCACAATTATTTCAATCTTCCTAAACTCAGTAATCATACTGAAATTATTTCTAAACAATAATAAATACGACGAGATATTCCTCGAGAGTATTACACCGGTTATTTAACAGGTATATCTGTAATTTATTTCTTTTTCTATTTATTGCGCAACGTGGCAGCTAATGAAATTTCAAATTTGATCAATTTTTTGTTTATTTCATAAAATTTTGTCAACTCGCAAAATTAAACCGATAAAATTTATATAGAAATTGATATACTTTTTAGGGACTTTATAGCTTGAAACGCTTTTTTCCATGTTTCTTGTTATTTTATAAATTCAAATTCGTATAATTTTGCTTTGAAATATTTTTAATAAGATTGTCAACGTTTGTCTCCGTATATATTTATTCGTTTTAGTCAGTGGAACATGTCGCCGATATTTTATTTGTATTTTTTTTTTTTTGGCAATTTACTATTCGAGATCGCTTCATCGTATCCCGATTCGTCGACGGTAATAGATCAATTTCGAATCCGCAATTCTCATGAATATAAACGAAACTGATTGATATTTACGGCTGATACGATTGTTAGAAATTCAATCGATATTCCTGAAGGATTGCATCTGCTTTCCAAGTGGGTAAATGATCCAAGATATATAGATATATATAGTATATATATATATAAAACTGAAAACAGATATATATAGGCTCCCCAAAGAGCATTAACAAAATTACGTAAGGTATGTACAATTCATAGAATCGTATATAACATGAGTCCCAGAGGGAATCTATTCTCATTTTTCACAATTTTATCCTACGCCGGATAACTAGCTATACATATACATATATGTATATATAAAATTTCAAGTAGGTACTATCTACTATACTTGAAAATATTCTCATTTTCGCTAACCAGTTTTATGGCTGTAGCTTTCGCTGCTTGCGAATATCATATTATTATCCCATAGAGATAATTCGAGATTACACAACTAATTCTAAGTAATTAAAATCGCTCTAGAAATCAGCTAACACGTAATTATCATTTTACTTACTGATTGGGACCTTATAATTAGGGAACATTAATTATTCATGCAAGGGTGCGGTAAGGCGAAGGAATTTGATCGCAGAGACTAACATAAATTTTCAGGGAAAGACAATTTTCGATATTTCTCTAATCCATTATAGCTGATTGAACGTATTTTTCCATCAATATTAATCCATTTTTTTATATTTTTTTAAATTTTTCTAAGATAAACGGATTTCTCAGGCAACAAGGGTGCAATTTACACTCCCTCATAAGACTCACGGAATAAATAATTTCACAGATTATAAATTTGAAAAAGTACAAAAATAATTAACGAAGAATTGATTGCTGAAGTAAAATAAATTTCACAGAGTGAAAATACGATTTGAAATTAGCCTCTTCGCTAAAATGAACCCTGCGGTGTCCAGCGTTGATTGCATATTGGACCGCAGTAGAAGTGTGTTTTATTTAGTCCAGGAAGTAGATTATCCGCGCTTTGGAACGAGTTGTTTATTTTTTTTATTTTTATTTTTTCCATTCAACTTCCGATTGTGTTCGTTGTCAAGTAAATATTATACTTATACAAGTTCAATTCTGATTGCAGTATGAAAAGAATTTCTGTTGAAAATCCCTCCGCTGTACCACATTTTTCCTGTATTACAGTTTATTTACCCGGAAGTGTATAAAAATTGTTCGCTTTCGACTATAACCATGCTTTTTAAAAGTCATTTAGTTTTCAGTTCACTATTTTTCTTTTTTTGTTTACTAGTTTCTCTTGGTTTCTCTCATACTTTTGCCATTTACCCCCCACCCCCTCCACTCAGATGAAATGGGGAAAATAAAAAACTAATTTCTCTACCCTGTCCGCAACGAATTTTCTCGCACACCGTTAAACGGAAAATAACATCACCTCACTGCAGTTCGCGCTCTACGAGCAACGAAATAAAGTATACTATACTTAATTTACAAGCTCAGACTAGGTACATTTTCATATAAAAATATGAATAAGGATAATAAAAAGGAATGGAAAAATAGAAGAAGAATAAGAAGAAGAAAAAGAAAAAAATAGAATCAGATATTTTTTAGAATAAATGAGGAAAAGAAAATTCGTATTTCATAGTTTGTACTTTTTCCATAATCCCTGAAGAGAAAGAAAAAAAAAATAACAAAGAAATAAATAAAATTATTGAAGATATTTTATTTCATCCCTTGGCGAAAGAAGCATCAGCAACGTGTTAGTTTAACATCTATAGCTGTAATATAGCTATAGCGAGGCACCAGGCGCCGATTTTTTTTTTTTTTTTTTTCTGTAGAAACGAGCGTTACGTAACGACTTATTTTTCGCACATTTTTTTTTTTTTCTTCTTTTCTTTTCTTTTTTCTTCTTCTTTCCAACGTTTCCAATAACTTCAGTTCACGGTTTCCTGTTCCCGATCGATACGAATTAAAGCTCTACTCGGTGCTGTTCTGTTCACTGCTCAGAGTTCTTCACGGGAAACAGATGAGAAATTAAATTATCCTACAGCCCGTATAGTTACAGGGGAAAATTTTATATGAAAATTAATTACTTTCATTTTGATGCGAAAATTCTTCGTAAATCATATATCAAATATAAATATAATACAACGTATATCTCGTGATCTTGTATAAATAATTATATATAAAATGGAAATGCAGTTTTAGACAAAAAAAAAAAATTGATGAGCTTCTTTTTCGTTCTTTTCTTTATCTACTTTTGTTTTTTTTTTTTGTTTTTTGATAAATTTTCATCATTTCTTATCATTCTAGAAGAAAACAGCCGAAAGAAAAACGAAATTAAGAATTTTATTCATTTTTACTATTTTTCTTACATAAAGAACAAATGGCAAGAGTAAATAGCTATCGACCTTTCCCATAGAGTAGAACGTATAACCTGGTCCAGGGTTGACCATAATCTTTAATGTCACGTCTACAGGGATTGACTTTATGGTTTTTGTCGTATATAGGAAAGATAAAGAATAAACTGTCCGGCAACGAGGACATTCGATTCGTGAGAAAATCGACGTTTAAAGTTTCATCTTTTAACGTTACTTCACCCTACCTTATGGCTCCCATATAATAGAAGAGCACATTATCAAGCAGCAATGTGTTGCTCAAGTTTACGTTTGTATAGTCGCTTTTTTTTTTTTTTTTTTCTTTTACTTTTCTCTTTTTTCCTATCGTTCTCTTTTCTTTCCTTTTCTTTTATTATATTATATTCTCATCTCTTTACAACTGATGCACAATGGACACTATAACTTTTACGACATTAGTACCTCTCTACAGTGTTGAAATTCTACACTTTACGATTCAGTCATACATTCATATATTATTACTCGAGGATTTTTACCGAAAATAATCAGTTCGATGCATAATTCGTAAAGCTATTCTCCAAAATTATATTCAGAAAAATGTATAAAATCAAAAAAAAAAAGGAAAGAAAAGAAAAGAACCATTGCTTTCTCTCAGAGATGGAAAGAATTCGACTTTTGGTTTGATATCTTGTGAATTCAACAGTGAAAAAAAAAATGACATTTGGCTACAGGATATTATCCATAAATAAATAAAAAGGATTTTGCATTGGTAAAAGGAAATACGAGAAAGTAAAGCTATACCTACATACAATCATCCTGTTTATTCTTTATTTTATACTTTTCATAAAAGAGCTTTTGCACATAAGATAATGTACAGAGATTTTCTTTTACTATATTCACGGGAATACCGAACGAATGATCCAAAATTATGACCAATAAAATTCCCAAGGGATGTAAATCCGTCTAATTTTTAATGCTTTGAAAATAAAATATGATAAAGATTCGTAGCTTCGGAATTATTCATCTGAACATTATCCATGACGATTTTTGACGGAGGATAGAAATTTTTTTCAACATTTGTATATCTATAGACAAGATCGATGGTACAGGCGTCGAAAGGCTTTGAAAGGTGTCGAGGGGAAATATAGAACAGAGGCTCACGCACGCTCGGTAAGGATTTGCATAATATGGGAATCGGTTCTTGCGCTAGGGCATTGTTTCACCGTTCCTATGTGTTTGCAGTAGACCGCGTAAATTAGTATGTGGGAAGATTTCAGTCGCGGAAGTACATCCGAACGCGTAATCCTTTAATAATAATTATACTTGTCAGTGAAGGTATATATAACGGGTTCTGCGCCCGCGTTATGCTTAAGCAACGTATATATACATATATGTTAAAGGTAAAAATCATAAAATGATCAAAAACCAAAACAAAAAAAAACAAAAAAACCATATCTCAAGATTTTCGCATAAAAATGTCGGTTTTTGATTCTCGTACGAAATTTTACGATTCAATAATTTATTCATATTCATGGTCGAGTCTACGTGAAATTTGAAAGATCGTAGACACTGGTATTTGAAATCGAAATATCAATTCGATCCCACGATGAACTACAGCGTATTATAGACTGTGTCTTAGAAAATCGTATAAACCTGAATCAGATCTTTTTTTTTTTGTTTTTTTTTTAATTTTTCTACGTTTCATTCGAAAATCTATATCAAGGCTGGCAGTTTTCGATCGTATATTAGTCGGAGTAACGAGGCTGACAATGGTCCATTCATGGAAATCGAACTCTTTTATGCTCTTTGTTTCGATAAAAACAAAAAAAAAAAAAAAAGACCCTGAGGCTCGATGCAAAAAGTTCATATATAGCGTAGTTGCAGAAGGGCTAATTATACCCTGGTAGAGTAATAAGTCTGTAAAATGCCAGTACGTTCTCAAGTATAGGTGAAATATAAACGGGGATAATTTCGAATCGATAATTTATCGGTGCTCAAAGAAATTGAGGTAGTAAAAATGATAAAATAAATTCGCAGACGATGATTGACACAAGTTTATATGTATAAATATAAATCTCATAAAACGATCTGTCTATGAAATTAATATAATTAAATTTAGCGAAAGTCCTTGAACGAAATTTGGAAAGCGAAAGTATTAATATCTTCCGACAAATTATAAACTTTTATAAAATATAATTGATCGTAAATTTATTAACAGAAAATAAAAATAAAACCGGTAAATGACGATTTTTTCTTTCTTTCTATCATTCATCATTTATTATTTATCATTTAATTAATCGTACATATAGATCGCGGATTTTTACGAGAAGATCATAAGCGTCGTGATCTTCTCCTATGATCGTCGGCGGTCCAAGTGTACATATATACATATATATTAGTAAATGTATATATATGTGTATTTGCAGCTAGTTAAACGGGTTACAGGTCAAGTGAGACTAGGTTCAAGTCAGTATATCTATTCGTCTATATGCCTGTGTCAGGTAAAATCTACACAAACTTATCTATAGGCATATAATCACATAGAAAGAGAGACCGAGGAACGCGGGAACTCAAATGAAAGTTGACCCTAGAAAGATGTGCTGACATTTCGCAGGCAGTGTAGTAGGTATCTTCCTGATGGTTTACAAGAGACGTGGGTTTTATATTATACATACTGTAAGATAAAACGTTTCAAAAATCTCCGCCTTTTGATATAAATTTTTGTTTCGTTTAATTTTTTCTATTTTAAAAATTTCAAAAATATAACAAAAATTCATAAGACACCGTTCTTCCGTTTTATTTATTATATAATTCGATAGATTTGGAAAAAAAATCGAAATGAAATTGAAAATGCTTCGAAACTTTCTAAAGAAAAGTACCTAAGTATCTAATCATTTCGAGGATAGAAAAATTATCCGCGAAATTATTCGATACCATGAATATTGTATATATTTATAATATTTGATTGCATAGGTAGGTAATATCTGGTAATTTTAGACATCCGAGCGGGTCAATGATTGAAATATGTATAGGTGTCATTAATGTGCGGCAGTTTAATGCCAGATTGTAATAGACATTAATTTTGTTAAGCGATGGGTTCTTTCTTGAATATTCATGCCGCAAACGATCAGTCTAAGCTTTCTCTTGATTTTTAATTTTTCAAAAGTTGTAACAAATGTATATAAGCTGGTACATCTACCTACCTACGCAGATATAGGTGTTAAATTAGGATTAGAAAAATTAGGAATTCTAAAGATAGATATGCTTGTAGAATTTCTTGGATCTAGGCTTCTATGTTAAACGAATGATTTTTTGGGTCAAAAATTGTAATTTGAATAAATAATTACGTCTACCTACGCATAATAACGAGAAATGCATTATTTTAGAAATAATGTTTCATAGATAAAAGGCGCGAGTAACGTTTAGAAAAATAAAATCTTGATTAATCGATTTCAATAAATCGCAGCTATAGTAATATTTGGTTTTCAGAAAAGAGATAGAGAAAAAAAAAAGAAACATACATCAGAACTTTTCTCGTTAATTTTAAACTCGTTTTTTATTTTTTACAATTATCATTACTCACTCTTCTTCGTTTGAGAATTTTAATCATTTCAGAGATTGGTTTAAATTACATTCAATTAATTTAAACCTTACGTAGAAAATCACGTTACCACGCAGATTTTCCTAAATTATTTTAATCACATTTTACACGACTTTGAGAATTTTTTAAAATTACCTTTCAATTAATTAAAGTCTTGAAATATATAGTTAATTAATTTCTCTTAACGGATACTTGAAAAGTCTTAATATTGCGCACTTATTGTTACCTTTGTTACCTTGTTACTTTACGTTACACGATCTAAAATACGTGAAAATGATACTTTAAGTTGCGTCCAAATTTACGAGCGCAAAAAAGTTGGCTCAATCGGAATTAACGTTCTGCGTAATATCCGTTAGCATATCGTTAATCACGGCTGGGTGATTTTAGCATTTGACCTAATGAAAGAAAGAAAAAGAAAAGGAACAAAAAAAAAAACTGAATGAATATAAGAATAGAAAAATTGTTCAAAAAAACGAATTTTACCAAAATTTTCTATATATACTTCGATAGAGCTGATGCATATGACATATAAAAAAAAATTCAGATTTGAGATATCTCGTAGATACTGCTACTCTCTTTCGTGAATAATATAACGAGTCCATTCGCATATATATATAGATACTACAATTGAAAATTAATGATATGCACCGAGCAAATAGTACCGAAATGAAATGTAAACTGAGTTATAGGATTAGACAAGTATATATATATATGAGGGCACACGGTAACTTCATACGATTAATCATGCATGGGTCTCAGACCTCCGGTTCGCATCTCGGAAAATCTCTGTATTATTCATTTCTGGAAAATCTATTCCATTTCAGACTCGAGTATTATTAGAAATTATTATTGTCCCTTCTTACCTTTTTGGCGAATATATATCATAGTCGTCGGTTTTAATATTGCTATGTATACCTTATCCATATATATATAGTCTTATATTAAATAACGATAAAGTAGAATATTTGATAAGAGACTAGATACGAGACTTCGTTACAAAGGTAAAGTGAAATAGCATATTGCCTCGGGTTAAGAATACGAATAAGAATAAGAATAAAAATAGGAATAAAACCGAGAATAAGAAGAACGAGGGAAATCGTTGATGCTAACATTCTGTGAAAATATGAGAAAATAGAAGAAGCTTCAGAGCACCTGGTCGAAAGAGAACTCGCATTAGATTTCACGATTTTTTTTTTTTCATTTTTTACAACACAATACGGTGCAGATTGTGTATCCTTCAGGTAAAGCTACTGTTAATTAAATCTGATGGTTTTCTCTCACTATCAACTAATTCACGCGATTCAGAAACGAACTAAAGTTCATTTTTATTTTTATTTTTATTTCTATTCATTGAAATTATTATAGTATTAATAGGTGGTAAAATTAAGCTGATTTAGTCGACTATTCACCGGTCTTTATTTCAGTTCATATATTGTATATAAATTCAAACCACGTTACAGTTTACTATTGAGACGCATAAATTTACCCCATCGTGGGGGGTCCTATTCAACTCGGTCTGTCGAACCAACGGTTTAAATTGATGTCGAGACTTGAATTCAGTAACGCGGAGCTTAATAAACATTACGATGTATAGATGAACGAAGTAATGAACAAGAAAATTTTACAATTGGCTAAATATTTTCATTTTTTCATTATTTTTTCTATAAATTTTAATGGGAATATTTAATAGCTATAAGAACTCGATTGATTATTGAATTTCTATTCTGTATTATACGACAGAGAATTTTGAGTTCTATGAAAATTTAGATGGGTGATAGAAAGATAAAGAAAATTTAGAAAAAAACTGTGTATGAAGTAAGTAAACATATGATTATTCGGTGAGTGTAACTGTTTCATATGGTAATTCAAAACGGAAATTCGTTTGAGTTAGAGGAGCGTGAAAGATTAATTATGAACCCAAAAAAACTCGTCGTATCTGTCTAGGTGGATGGGTACATGGTATTCATAAAATTTAAATATAGAAATATACTGCAGGAAGGCTTTTAACAAACAATTAACAAAAATAATAAATTTCATTTCCAACATTATTATGAATTATGAAACATTAATTAAAAGAAGAGGATAAAATTTTTTTTTTAATTTTATACATGTTTATTAATTAGGACGAAAATTTGAGACTGCTAAATATTTATCGATATTGAATGTTATTTCCGCTTTAATAAATTCGTACTGAAAAACGCAGCCAATATTATTCAACCGAAAACTTGATTTCCACGGTTTGAGAAGCACCCATCGTTATACCTACTGAACCATCCCAATTTTCATTCGTTCGAAGATTAAATGAGAGGAAAAGTGGGCTGAAAGAATAAAAAATAAAGAAAATGTAGAATAAAATTGTATTTCATAACGAAATATAAAAATTTCAACGTTTATTTTATTTATTATTCTGTTTGGTTTTTTTCTTTTTTTTTTTTTCAAAATGATAACAATAAATTCAATAAATTTAATCGTATTAGAAAAAAAAAAAGAAGAAAGAATATAATTCATCGCTGATATAAAAAAGGATGACAAATCTAAGAATTAAAAAGAAATTCTATCGTAAATATAAATATATATATAATTTATATATAGGTGTATGTATACATAATACATGTATTGGTTATTGAATATTGTGCTAGCTGTCGCGATTTACTTTATATGTGACGTATGTAAACTTTCTCTCGATACGATCATCCGCAGCACTTTCCTCCAGCGTAACACGCGATCAACTCGTTTTTAGTAGATATATGACTTTACAGGACGCGTTAATTAGGCGTGAGATTTGATGGACCAAAATTTGATTGAATAAAAAATTTCATCGACGATATAATAATGTGAATAATTAGCATCAAAAAATAATAATAAAATGAAATAGACGAAATCTTCTCTCCATTCGAAAAACACATTTTGTTATATACTTATAAGAATACTGGAATCGCGTGTAAAAAAGAAAAGAAAAGAAAAGGAAAAGGAAAAATTATTTGCCCGCAGGTTCTTCGGAGGAGTAGGTATAAGGATATTTGTAATACAATATTCGAGGACGAAGTCCTGGATAACGCACGTTTCCTAGATTGTTAGACTATGAATTTGTGTCAGTTGGTTTAGACGCGATGAAATTTACATAGAAACGTTCACAATTGAGATCAAAGTTTACCCCGTAGTTTTGCGTTGAATAACGTACAGTGTGTATTCTCATCACCCTACAGGTTACAAAGAGGATTGAACAAACCCCAAAAGTCAACCCAAAAATCGATTTTCTCTAACACATAATTTGACACGTAGAAAATTTGCTTCGTTATACATCCCCATACGCCTCTATGATATCACGCAAAAATTCATGCCAATAAATTATTTCGTAATCGCAATAATTAATCATTTTATGTTAGTTATGAAAATCGGGGCTCGTCGATCATCGCACTTGGTGAAAGATTATTCGCAAATTTTTTGAAAATATTTCTGCTCGTAGAAATTCGTATTGATTAATTAATTAATTGATTGATTGATTGATTGATTAGAAACAGAATTTGGTACAGATACGAATGAAAGAAAATAAGAAAAATCTAACTAGTAAAATCGGAGTTTAGATACAAGAGTAATTAAAATCAGTAATTATTTGTAATTGGCAAAGAGTTGATGAAAAGACGCGCAAGCTACCTAATGATTAATTAGCAGAATTTTTTTTTTAACGGATTTGAACTGCAGGATAAAAATCCTACTCTTGTTAATCTACAGAAGTTTATACTGTAAACTATCAAAATAACTACATACAGGTATAATGATTCGGAAATTTATTGCCATGTGGATATTGTTAATCGTTCAATTAAGGAAGAAAAATACAGAATCCCAGAGGATCACTTTTGTGATCTTTATTTTATTTTTTCCCCATTTCTTCACTTTCCTCTACCTCGTCCTCTTCAAGTCCTTCTTTTTCTTCTTATTCTTTTTCTTCTTTGCCGCAAGGGCCGATATATCCCGTCGTTTAGTTGTCTTATTTTCTCATCGTCAAGGGAACCATGTCTGTCGTCTTGCGTCAATTTCGAAGCGTCAATAAGGTTACAAAAGTTTATCCCCTAACTGGGGGTAACAACCCCGTCTAATTCCCCGCGGCTTAAAGATTCATTTTTATTTTTTTCTAATTTTTTTGTTGTTCTTTTTTCACACTTCTTCGGCAGTATTTTAACAAGGAATCCTTAAATTTAGGGAAACATCTTTTATACCATTAAAAATGAATAACTTAATTATTCAATTAATTAATTATTCAATAATTTTTCGTTTTTTTTTTCTCCCCTTTTACTTCTCCTTTTCGGAGACTAAGACTATAAGACTAAGACTATATGGTTATCTTCCCCTTCATGATTGTAATTACAATTAATAACTCGTAGCCAATTAAGTATATAACTATGACAAGTAGGTAAGAAAAGAAGAAAAAAAAAAATGTGTGTAATTAAAATGACGTCGACTAATAAGACGTCGACTAACGAACATAGAGACATGAAAAGATACATAGAGATATAGGTACATACTCAGATTTACGAATCTCGAATTAACTATGTACGGAGTATACAGATATATATATATATATATATATATGCCTGTATAGGTATAATATTATATTACGTCAGGATTGCTTCAGCTTGTATATAACTTGATATATATATAGTTATATACACGAGATGGAGTATAGAAGAGATTCATTTACAGTTAGGAATAATAATGCTCCTCCGTACCCATTCGTATATACATATATATATGTATATGTGTGTGTGTGTGTGTGTGTGTGTGTGGTATACGTTTTATAAGAGAAAACTAAAAGTCTCTTCTGCAAAGGTGGTGTCTATATAGAGTATATAATTTCAATGAGGCACGTTTTCCACCCATAAGCTTCGAGATTCCTCAGAATAAATCTAGACACAATACTATATATATATATAGATGTATATATACCTATACAGAGACTGATACAATATACGGAATTGAATATATATGTACAGTTGAAAGAAGTAACAATTCTTATTCTCCCATATAAACATTTACGCGTATACTTTCTCCTAATTACCTTTGTTATGTGTTAACCGTTGATAGAACATATACTTATATACTATATAATATACTTTACTCACCTTCCCTGATGCAGGAGTAACACGCCATTGGTTTTTAATGAAATATCTGTCACGCATTTAGATTTTAGAAATTTATAAAACGCGATAAAATCGACGATTCATTCATTAATTTAACACACATTTTTACATGTTATATAAAATTTGGAGAGAAAAAATAATTTACTGTCTCTAAAGTATGTAATTCTAATACGAAGTTTGCACACTAATTATTGATACATATTTCATACTGGTTGAATACAATCGTTAAGGGGGGATGTACAGAGTATTTCGTAAAATTCTGAAAAAAGCTCATCGTGAATTATCGGTCGGTTATTTTCACGTCAAAAATCATGTCGAATATAAATTCTGAAAGGGTTCAACCAGCTTCTTCTTTTTTTTTTCAATAAATTTTCTAACCGATCGCGAGAAGAAGAAGAACGAAAAAAAAATATATGTATATTATTTTTTTTCCGTATTTATTTGTAACGTAAAGTTCTTAAAGAAAAAAAAACGCATAAGCTACGTTTCAAAGCTGCTATATTTATACGAAGAATTTGAATTTGCCTTTGACCCAGAACCCTGAATGGGTATAATAAGATTTTGGGGGAAAGAAAAAAAAGAAAAAAATAAAGTCCCCTGAGTTTCTTGAAAGCGAAGCTTAATTGCGGTACCAAGCAACGTACCTATCTAACAGCTATACTCATCCCCAAGTCTCAGTAAACTTTACGATTGGGTTTTGTTGAAGATGTTCTCTCACACCATACGACACAAAGCTTCATCTAGCTAACTTGTACCAATAAAATTACAATTACAATTACAATTACTATTAGTATTAGTATTAGAATTACTATTATAATTACTATTATATTATAAACTAGGAATCTCTATACTAAGGTAGGCGTAATATATATCTGATCCACTACATAATTACTTCTGACGCCTAGAGCAGCGGCAGGTATTCCTGTATCTATATAGGTATATAGCTAACTTGTAATATTGTTTCCTGCTTCGCGAACTGCAGAAACTTCCAAAGAGCTTCTTGCGGTCTTCGTATAGAATACCACAAACTGATATAATTTTCGACAAGATATTAATATATTCTCTCTATCGATCTGCGATTTTTTTTTTATTTTTTTATTTCAATACCGTTCGTCTTTATTCTCCTTTTTTTTTTTTCGTATTTGATTCCTAGCTGAGTTTCACGTCTTTCAACGATTTTCGAAAAGAAAAAAAAAAAAAATGGTGCTTTGAAACGTTCGAATTTATTCAATTAATTAATTGTTTGTTTTTTTTTTACATGGTATTTTGCTTATATAATACATATTATATGCATATAACTTCGCGTCTGGAATTTGACCGCTGTTCGAAATGGGTTTATGTTAGTTAAATTTATTCGACTGTATATGAATGTAGTAATTACGTACGAATTATTAATGGTAGAATTCACCGAAACACTTCAATAGATTTCCCTCGTGGATTTAAGCTACTGCATTTAACGATTACGGGACTAAAACACGTCGGTATAATATAGATTATATATATAATAAACTAGTACATCAATTTCTAAAAAATAATATACAAGAAATATCAAATCAATATTTCTAACAGCGATAAACAAATTTGAAAAGAAATAAAGAAAAGAAAAGAAAAAAAAAAATTCCTCTGCCGAAACCCGGGATTGAACCGGGGACATTTAGATCTTCAGTCTAACGCTCTCCCAACTGAGCTATTTCGGCTGATGATTGCAACGTTATATATGAACCATTCTTTGTAAACCGGGCCACATTTGTTTTTCAACCCCTACAATTTTTTTCAAAATCTGACAGTTTGAAATATTAGTCAAAAGGAACGTCTGTGATTTTTTTCAGATTTTTTTAGGCATCCGTTCAGGATTTTCAATTTTTTCATTTCAAAGAATATTCATGAACCAAAAAAAAAAAACTGAAAAAAATCACGGACTTTTCTTTTGACTAATATTTCAAACTGTCAGATTTTGAAAAAAGTTGCAGGGGTTGAAAAACAAAAGTAGCCCGGTTCACAAAGAATGCTTCATATAGTTGATTTGAATTGGAATTAAACTATAGGTACATTAAATAAGTTTTTCAGGATGAATTGAAAAAAAAAAAACGGCAAAACTAGTAAAAAAAATTCATCTGCCGAAACCCGGGATTGAACCGGGGACATTTAGATCTTCAGTCTAACGCTCTCCCAACTGAGCTATTTCGGCTGATGAATCCAACGTTATATATAGTTGATTTGAATTAAGATTGAACTACGTGAAATAAGTTTTTCAGTATGAATTGAGAGAAAAAGGAAAAGAAATGTATAATGTAGTTGTTTTTTTTTTTGTTTTTTTTTTATTCTAATAAAATTTTGAATTATTTCAATCATGTGTAATTTTTCTCTTTATTTGTTTCTATTTATTCTTCTTCTTCTTCAATTAGATTAAAGTCTTTTGATAATTTTGTGTGATTTTTAAGAAGGCTAATAATGCTTAAGGTTTTTGCATTTTAATGAATGATAATAAATTAGAAATGAGCGAGAGATAAGCCATTTCATAATTGTATATATGTATATAGATATCTGATACAAAGCGAAAACTATAATGGGTATATAATGTATATAATATATTAGTTGAATATTCAATGAGCTACCGTCGACAAAGCTATTATACTATATTCTATAGTTATATATAATATATATATATATTATACTGATAGGATACATTTAGCAAAGCTAAAAGCAATATCACAGTTTGTTTGATCAGGGAACACACTCGCTGCTTTTACCTACTCAACACTATGATGACTCTATGACTCTCGTCATTCCTCCTCTTCCTCCTCTTCCTCATACTCCTCATTTGTATTAATCAAATTATATTCATTATACACAAAATACGATGGATAATTGCTATATAAATATTTGTAGATAAATAGAATATTATTTGAACAATCGTTAGTTAATATCCTAGTAGAAATTTGAAAATTTCATTGTTCTTTCATATACAACAACAGGTTGTAGATTTTTGTAGTTTTTTTTTTGTTCTCATAAAGAAAGAAGTTGCAGATTTTTGTAGTTTTTTATCCAGAAGAAATTGTAGATATTTGTACGTTTTTTTTTTTATCAAAAAGAAAGTGTAGATTTTTGTAAGTTTTTATTTTTTGTAGCAAAATTCGTTATTTTCATCGATCAAGCTAGAATTTCTCTGATAAATCGTAGAATAAATTTCACCAGGGTAGGTATATCCTGTTTTTTGCTTTTTTCAAACACATCTAATTATTTTCTAATTTTGTTGTTTGTTCAATGAGAGAAATCGACTTGTTAATCATCCGTTTAAATTGGTAATTAAATTCGCATATTTTTCATTCCTCAGACTTTCTCTTTCTGACAATATTTTATATATTCTTTTGTTTTTTTTTTGTTTTTTTTTTTTTTCCTCGTTTTTGCTAAAATATTTTTGATTCTGTTAAACCATGAGAGGATACAGTACAGTTCGTATAATGAGAATTGTTTAGCCTTATGATAAATGGAAAAAAAATAATAAAATAATACATATATGTGATCCAGTGCGAAATAAGTTTGGCATATATATATTCAAGCTGTTATAACAACACGAAGAGGTAAATCAGATATATACGACCTTTCACGCAGTTTCACGTGAATTTTTTTTATTTTTCTTCTTCTAATTTCCCACGCTTTTACTTACGGTCATTTATTTTCTTTAACAAAACAAAAAGAAATTAGCTATAAAAAAAAATATAAAAAAATATAAAAAAAAAAACATACACCGCGGATATAAGATAAAAATGACGTTTTCGTCTCGCGTTCGTCAATAATTCATCATATATATACATTGACTGTAATAAATTCATTTAAAAAAATTAATTCGGCTAAGAGGTCTACTTGCCATTGCAAGAGAGAAGGTGAACGATCTTATAATCGCTCGGTTATGCCAAAACTAGATCTTGATTTCATAACGAATGAATTAGCATCCGTGAATTTTCGAGTTGTATGTGATACATGCATACTTATATATATATATATGTGGATTCATATCACAGATTGAATATACATATCCGTAATAATTTCTGCAAGAGACTATAACGAAATTGATTCGAAAAAAGAATAGTATTAGATTTTTTCTTTTCTATTTAGATGTGTAAATTTCTATGTATTTGTTTATGTAATATAAATACATAGATGAATTTTGATATGTATATACGTATATCCGTATAGAACTATAGAGTCTGACATCGAGCTTCTGTTTGGGCGTCACTCGAACAAAGCCAGGTTTCAGTCTTAATTGCAATCCTCTTATGCTAATTCTAGCCCAAACACGAAACGATCCTTTCCTAAGTAATAATATAGGGTTTCGACCATTCCAATTGTTCTAATTGTCTCAAGCATTTCAACGAGGCTATTGTTAACCATATACCTACATCTAATGATATACCGTGTTATATACCGTTTAATAAATATTTATGAACATAGAACTATACTATTATTATATTACATCATTCATAACTATACCTATGCATATATAAGAATATTTAATTTACTCTCAATAATCCATACGGCTCCTATATATTCATCGCTTTCGAAATATGATACACACATAGTGTGTGTGTGTGTGTGTATTGCAATATCGATTAAAATTGAGATCAATAATCAATAATCAATAATTCATTAATTTTGTTTTATTTTTTCAGGAGGTCTGAGTTGCAGAAATTCAAACCGGGACAATGAGTCCCAAATTATTGATAATTTTCTGTAAGTATTTACCTAAAAATTAGAATTATTTTAATTTTATTTTTTTATATGTATTAAAAAGGTGGAAAAAAAATTTATATTCTATATTTATTCGATTTTGCGGAATTGATGATCAATGAAATCGTATCAGCTACCCCGTGTAATAAATTCTTAAATAAGGTTACGGGTTAGACGAGGTCAGGTGAGAGCTAAGAACCCACAAAGGCGCATCTCCATTTTAAAATCTCTATGTGGTAATTCTTGTATCTAGGTATAAGTACATACTAACCCAGATTCGAACTGTAATACGTCCATGGTAGTACCTCATCGTCCTGGGTTCTGATATAACAACCATTGTTTTTATCCCCCAGGTATTAATTGGCACATCCAAGGCCAGGATATCAATTATTTTTTATAGGCAAGGTTTAGAGGATCTAAAAGGTAGCAGAGGATGTAATTTCACGTTCAAAGATCACTTACAGAAATTTCTTTCATTTTAATATTTCTGTATAAAATCAATTTTTCGAAATCTTAAAGCACGGACGTTATTTTTTTTTTTCTTCTTTGCATACAGCCATAAGATTTTTTTTCTTAGATTCAAATTATATAGAACGATGCAAAAGCTTTCTATACTACTGATAATTAAATGAAACAAATAAAGGAAACGTCAGTGAACACAATGCGGAGGATTTGGTATTAGGGTTTTGGAGTTTGAATATTGAGTTCAAGGTGTTCTTTAATCAGCAATTCACCTTTATATTACCAAACGCGAATTCCTCTTGAACGCGTTTCTCAACCAATTGAGCGAAATAATTCCGTGGGATTACCTAAATTATTTTATTATTATTATTATTATTATTTCTTTTTTCTTTTTTCATTCGTTTTATTCCTAACAAGTAAGTTAAAATTATCCCTGTAGTAATGATTATCAGTTATTTATTCACCCCATGCGATCAGTTCGATTATATAAAGTATCAAAGTTTAAGTCGAAGTTAGGTATAGGTAAAGTAACTTTTTCTCTTCTTTTCTTTCTTCTTATTTTTCTTATCAACTTTTTTTTTTTTAAGCTCTCGTACATCAGCTTCGTAAAAAAAAAAAAACTTAGTTTACTCTTTGGATAAAAATCTGAATTCTTTTCGTCCGTAAATTTGTTAGAAAAAGCAAAAAAAAAGAAAGAAAAGAAGTTTTCTCGTTTACTCTTAGCCGAATTATAGCTACTACTACCTGGATAAATAAAAATTTTCTAATAAATTTGATTTAGCATATATATTCGATTTTCACATACGTAAATCTAAAGCCGATTTTGTTCACCTCTGACCCTATGTATATATAACAGCCTAGCGATGCACACATACGATTATACCTATATACACACCTATAACTTGTGATTTCCAAAATTGTTGCTGCAGAGATTTGGGTAACGCAATTAACACGTGGACACCAAGCATTTGAGCCGATTAAATTCTCACCCCCTGGGAAATTCACCGACTGTTCTAAATCCAGGGATACGAAAACCGTTTATTTTTATACCTTAAATTCGATCTACCTTAAAATTCAATTCAACGGAAAATTTTTACTCTTTTATTTATAATATGAGAATACTTATATTGAGATTGAAAAAGAGAAGAGATAATTTTACTGAAATATAGAAATCTATTTAAGGATATAGAATTTTCGTCCTTATTATAATATGAAGATTGAAATTTTGCAGTCGTGTTATTAAAGTGTTACGTTTGAATGGCAGATGCAAATGGCAAATGGCAAGGGATTGGATATGTTGAATTAAAGAGCCTTGTTACAATGCAGAAGTGAGATACAGATGGGTGATTCTGGTACAAGGCCTAGGCACAGGTCTTTTGTTGAAGTTTGTTATCCATATCAATGACGGATCTTTAGGTTTCGGGTCATTCCTTGGTTTCATGGTTCCTGCTGTATAAGTTTGTATTCAATGAAAGATAGATGACCTGGTCTGGCACCTTTTCTTATATATATATATATACACACATAATATAAAAGCGTGGGAAACGATCGGAAGATTCTTCGACTCTTATCTCCGGGACGGAGAATGAAAAGTTCAAGGATGATCGCGAGGTTAATATAAAAAAAAAAAATATAAAAAAAAAATCGTGGTACCGCTGATATTCGAACACATCTTTGACACGGATCCTATATCCTGGAGAAGTATGAAGGACACAAGGGAAGTAGAAAAAGAAGAAGAAAAAGAAGAAGAAGAACCGGCCTTAGACAAAAAAAGAAAAATTTTAAAGAAATTAAAAAAAAAACACAAACTCCAAGGATGCTCTAGAGAGTAGAGCCAAAAATTCCCAGGATATTTTTCCTGGGGGATGAAATTTCATCGTATATATTAAAATTTCATCAAATATTTCAAATAAAAAAAGAAACAATGATGAAATAAAAAAAACTAATCTAACAAATATACACGGACAGTGATTTTTCTGATTTAAAACAATACTCTTTACTGTTCAGTTACAGTTACAGCCTTGATATTACAAGTCTTTTTTTTTATTAAAGGTTAAGAGAAGATCGCGGTGATTCATTATTCTGCTCAACCGTCAATTCCCGGGATATTATCAAATGACCTTTATATACTATAGTCTATATGTAAGGATGACCATCTACAGATAGAATTCACACCGATGCGATATAGTACCTGATTAGTTTTTTTTCATTTTTTTTCTATTTTATTTATTTGCTTTCGAGGGTGGATGCAAACGTCACCGTTATTATTCTCATCTGACAGATGCAGATTATTGCGGGGCAATTTATTTTTTACTTTATTTATTCATGGTATAATAGCTTTGCCTGCAGCAGCAGCAGCAGCAGCAGCAGCAGCAGCAGCAGCAGTGGTCTGCAGCTCTTCTATACGAAACCCTTTTTTTTTTTTTTTTAAATAAAACGTAAAACTCATGGAAATTTTTATTTTTTTCATTTCTATTTTTTCCCGATTATTTATACGGTGAAATAATGAATGATGGATATACAGATAAAGCACAAATTGCATGATACGCAATTTATATAATAATCCGTTCAATTTTTTTCATTTTTTTTTTCTTCTTCTTCTTCTTTTTGTTCTTTTTGTTCACGTCTATGAAACACGACGATTTTAGATTAAAAATCTCCTTCATTGTTACAAAACTGACAATGAAAGAATATTTCATCACACCTTATGTAGCGCCTAAACTGTGAAATTGGTAATAACATCCAACTACACACGTAGTACAAGAGGAATCCTTGTTAATATCAAATTATTTCCCGTCTCTATAAATAATCTCTTAGGATAATAATTACCCCACGCTTACTTCTAGTTATTAATTATTATTTTTTTTTTTTTAATAATTATTCATTCATTTTTCTCTTCTTCTCTCTTCCAATAGTATCTAATGTTAATAAATTCATTTCTTGTCTTGTTAGATCGGGTGATAATCTATTTTTAAACACAGATCACGGTTCATAATTTAACAGATTAATTATTTCTCGCCGCAGGGACAAATAGCTAGGAACACTCTTATGGCTGGACCAGTTTTCTGTCTAGACTAGATCTAGCCAGGATTTGCAGTTATATATTTAGGCATTTAAACCTACGCAACTAGTTATGTAAAATGATTAATCACACCTCATTACCCACATAGTATATATATAGATTATCGATAACGATTCGTGTTTCTTTCAAATTTTTATTGAATATTATAACATCGTGAACTTAAGTTGAGCGTTAAATAAGCCAGGGGTGTAATAAGCCCTATAATATTGTTGTTGTTCGGTAATACATCGTATGAGAAGAAGAAGAAAAAAAAAATAAAAAAAAAATAAAACTCTCCTAAACCCTTGTCGAAATAACTTTGAGAAATTTACTCGTGTGTATGAATTCTGACTAATTGGGTATTTTGTCAAGGTATGATAAGAGGAAGAGAAGAGAATAGAACGAGAAAATCAGGATGAGTTGTATAATTTACTGGTAGAAATTTCACAACCCTTCTAAGTATATATATATACGGTAATTAAATTTCGTAGGAGACGTATTCGTTTGATAGAAAAAAAAAAAAAAAAATCATTCCTGTTTTTTTTCCCCGAGGAAAGGGTCAGAACTTTAATCAGGAATAAGAATATATTATAATAGCTTCTCTTTTATTCTTTTTTATGAATTTTTTTTTTTTTTTGCACCCCTTTTTCTCAGTAGTTTTTCCTCTGCTATAGTATGGAAGAAGCAGTGCTTAAAGTACTCGCAGATAGCTAACTCTGAGAGAGGAATAAAGCCGGAAAAAGGATATCCTCCTCTTTGCCAAAGCGGTTAGTAAAAGATGCTGGCGTCTGTCCAACCACTCTGAATTTATTCGGGGTTGTAAACGTATCGTGTTTCTGGATTGGCGAGATTCTACGCCTCGCCAAAGAGCCTCGGACACCCTCGAGTGACACTTGTTAAACACCACAGAAAATGAAAAGGGGACGAAAGGCAGATTTGCCAGAAGAAAAATTCACGGGGTTAAACCTAGGCTGACGATTTTCCTTTCTTTATCCAATATCAAAAAAAAAAAAGAAAAGGAAAGAGAAGAGAAGGATTAGATATTTTTTCTCTCACGTAATAAAATCTTGTCGTCAAATTCTATTTAGGAATAGTTTAAGGATATGATATTGCTACAGGAAAAAGGATAGACGTGGGGTTTAATGGTTGGAAATAAACCGATTGGATATGTCGAAAATCAATTTTACCAGACACAATATAGCCAATGGTAGCAATTTGTCCGAAACTTTGTTGCCCGGAAATAATTACTCTCAATTAATTGATCCCACGTCAGCGCACGTGCTTTACTAAATCCTAATTTCTCACCTTATATAACGGGACGCCCTTAATTGAGAACAGTAATAATAAATTATTCCGCTAGATACGAGGCTGAATTTTAATTGCATGTATGTAAATATAAATGGAATCCAGAATTTGAAATCTAAAATCGAGTTGTAGGGAAAATTGAGTGATTGCATTCGTTTCGAAGAGAACGTAGATGTGCATGAATGATCGTATATAGAGAATAAGATGGAAATTATTGAATTAAGGATCTTGGCAAAGACAAATGAGGAAAATAGATTTGGGTCAAATTAGTTCGTGTATGAAGTTAAGCTCGATGAAAGAGAGTCTATACGAGCCTTGATGTATATCGAAATGTACTATGTGTTGTCGGTAGAAAACTGGTATAGAAAATAAATATGAATTGAAAGGCGGGTTTCTTTAACCACGAAGTAAAGGCATTCTAGTTCGATTCCTGAAAACGTGATACGAGATTCAATGGACAACCATTTTATATAGCTGCAGGGTATTTCTTTCTCGATTATTTCCAACCCCAACCTCCCTACCCCTTTTTTTCTTAAACACACCCTGTTTCGCGATTTCGAAAGCAGCAGGGGTTGAAAAACTACAAAGACAAATGTCCGATATCTCGTAGCGAAACTGAAGAGTAAAGCAAAGAAATAAAGAAAAGTAAGAATACGAGAAGCCGGACTTGATAAACAAATAAAGATTATACCTATACTGAAAGCTATTCTTTGTAAGATTCGAATCTCTTGTCGTACTACAGTTCTGCTATGCTTTCTTGGTCATCGATTTTTCTCGTCTCTTTTCTGCGGAACGGCCGATACGTAAGGCGGCGTCCTCTTCCTTCTTTTCGAGGGTAGATAGAAGAGAAGAAAAAAAAAAATCCAAGAAGAAGGTAGAGGAGGACAAAGTATAGAAGAAAAAGGAAAAGAAAGTAAAAAAAAAAAAGGAAAGGAAAGGAGATAGGACTCAAGAATTTTTCATGCCTTGATCGAGCACCCTGTGGTCTTGGTTAACGCCCAATACACGAACCACTAGGTCAGCTTCCCATAAAATATATGTATATATATATGTATATATATATATATTTATCTTGTGCCTCTACGTCTACATATACATTATACATACATAATAATTTGTCCTGATATCAAGACGAGGGAGACTAATCGACAAAAAAAAATCAAAAAATGGATCGAAAAAAAAAAATGCGAAAACTCCGTATCTAGATAATTGAATAAGGAACAAAAAACGTCGTTAAAAATTTACTCTAGGGACAACGGTGAAGGAGCTACGGTTTGCTAAAGCTTGAATTCAGTGAAAACTAGAATCGAAAAATAAAAAAACCAAAAATGGATCGATAAAAAAAAATGCGAAAATTCCGTATCTAGATAATTGAATGAGGAACAAAAAACGTCGTGAGAATTTTACTCTAGGGTGAACGGTGAAGGAGCTACGGTGTGCTAAAGCTTGAATTCAGTGAAAACTAGAATCGAAAAATAAAAAAACCAAAAATAGATCGATAAAAAAAAATGCGAAAATTCCGTATCTAGATAATTGAATGAGGAACAAAAAACGTCGTGAGAATTTTACTCTAGGGTGAACGGTGAAGGAGCTACGGTGTGCTAAAGCTTGAATTCAGTGAAAACTAGAATCGAAAAATAAAAAAACCAAAAATGGATCGATAAAAAAAAATGCGAAAATTCCGTATCTAGATAATTGAATGAGGAACAAAAAACGTCGTGAGAATTTTACTCTAGGGTGAACGGTGAAGGAGCTACGGTGTGCTAAAGCTTGAATTCAGTGAAAACTAGAATCGAAAAATAAAAAAACCAAAAATGGATCGATAAAAAAAAATGCGAAAATTCCGTATCTAGATAATTGAATGAGGAACAAAAAACGTCGTGAGAATTTTACTCTAGGGTGAACGGTGAAGGAGCTACGGTTTGCTAAAGCTAATCGTCATTTCAATTTCAACTTGTAATAATTTATTGCAAAAGATTTAAAAAATGATCTTCCTCTGATCATATATGAGGTAGATATTTGATATTATTTTTTCAAAATCGTGCTGCAGTCGATGTTTATATTCCTTAGTTTCTTTTATACCAAATTTTTCTCCACGTTTTATGTGAATCTTATATGTATACCCAGCTATAAACGGATTACGCTCGTCGATTCGTGCAATATCCGTTCACTCGAGATTAAATTAGGTTCTTTGTGAAATTGCGAAAGGTTTGAAGATCGCTTTTACCCTTTTATTTTTAATTTTTTACCTTTTCTTTTCTATTCCGTTCGCCCTCATTCTAAAACATCGAAATATCCTATGCATGTTCCTCGATGAACAGAAACTTGTATTATTTAAAAATTAAAAATACACTAACACGTGAGAGTGAAATGGTCCATATATATATATATATATATATATTCACATAATATCTAGGATAGAAACTTGCCCCCTACATAAGGTACTAGTTGGAAATTTCTTAAAGCCACGAGATGCAGTTTGGTGCATAAGGTATTGCCCCTTAAATTAGTTCTAGCTAAAATTCTTGTCTGTTCTAATAACATGCACAGAATAGAGTAGGTAAGGTAAGGGAAGAAATATGTATTACGTTAGACATTTTGTGTATAAATTTTCCTCAAATCTGCAGTAAACTTTATCTTTGATTATACAGTCGGGGTTTATTTGTAAAATCGTTTACCCGAAGCGAAGAAAATCTGAAGTTAAAACAAAACAAAAAAAATACATGCGTTTGTTATATCAATGATTAATTCTTGTAATCATAATGAATGAAATTGAAGAAAAAAGATAAATAAATTTTTTATTGTTTCAGGCATAGCAGCGATCTCGGTGTTGGTCAGCTGCGATTTAAAGGTAAGATTTTCATCCCCTATTAATAGGTCACCTAATCCGTAATAGAATTATATCACAAACGTCGCTATCGGGTGCATAATTTTTCTATTTTTCATTCGGATTAACCTCGTTCGATAAATTCTGTTGAAAAGTTCTGCTCTTTTAAGCGGAAATTGAATCCTCGAACAATTCGATACGGAAGTGCAGTAGCACCGTAGCTGCAGGTCCAATTCTGAATAAAGCGTTGGGAATATTTGAGTCTGACTTTTCTAAAAGATAAAAAGAAAGAATGGTAAAAAAAGAAACTAAAGGGAAAGAAAAAAATCGAAACGGATTCCGTCGTTGTCAGCAAATTAAGAAAAAAAACTACTACCACATAGAAAATTTGCCAACAATCGAACGGCTCTCTCTAATTTAATTATACTGGCTGCTAATTGTGAAAATAATTCGCCATAGTCATACTAGTATCCTTATTCAGCCGAGATCCCATTGTTTCATTATTGCAAACTATCCAAATTCTATCGAACGAAAAGAGTATAACAAAAACCAAAACGGAACAGATGCTTCTTTCAGATCACAGGTTTTAAATTTTGTTAAATCACGGAATAAAATTCACATATATCCAAGTTTATATGGGTTTTTGTATGAACGTTGAAACGGCCAAAATTTCGTAGAATAAAAAATCATTTTTTCTATTGGCAAATTATCGATTTTTATACTTTGATTTCATATAGATTTGGCATTAGCTGTACAACAAAGAGCAAGCTAGTATGTATACATATTACATACATATATATACATATATACCTATATGAGAAATAAAGTAAATAAGCTTTGAGGGAAAAGTCTGTACCAAAGATCGTGTAAGAGCCGGAAGTTTCCCACTTCGACAACGTGACCTGCACAACTGTTTTCTCCTACAGATCACAGAATACGAACTTTATACTCTTCCATTTCTCAGCCTGTGAGATAGTCCTGAAAGAGTTTACTGAAATGCTCTAAAAGTATACATAACATTTAATCCTTTCGCGTCTCAAACCCATAAAGCGTTTAAACAGTCTGAATTATCTTTACTCTGAATTGTATTTCGAATTTTGATTTTTAATTCGACGATTCCATAACGTTACGGTTTAAATAATTCTCAATGTTGCGAATTATACCTATAAGAAAACGGATATGGGGTTCGTATAATAGTTGAGAAATGACCAGGGCACGGGGGCGGAAGGGGGTGTGACGTAACTATACCTATACTTAACACGGTAGAAATATACACGTTATGGAACAATAGCTGAACATGGGAACGACGATCGTGGTGGCGAAGAAGGCGAAAAATAAGAGTTAAGGAAAGAAAAAAAAAAAAAAAAAGGAAAAGAGTAAAAAAGAGAGAATGGATATAAGGATGCCGGAACATGTCAACTTGAGGGATTCTCTCTCTCGCCCTAGTCTAACACGGACGGATTGTTGTCTCGCCCCAGTGAATCTTTACGAGTCTACTTATACCTCGCAGACCTTACGACTTACGACTTACGACTTACGACTTACGAACTTGCGCCAATTGTATTCTTATTCTGTTGCAGTTGCATAAACACGCAGAAACTGTACTTATTTACATTGATATACCGACTAGTTGGCTATGATCAGAGCAAAGTTATACTTACTTCCGGTTCCGGTGTGAATAGCTATCTTTTCACTTTTATTATTCGAAAATTTTTGGTTCTTTAGTATTTTGCGATTTTTATCATCGCTGAAATAGGTGAGACACAGACTCGATTAAAGAAATTTTGAATAGGTATAGCCTATTCTGCAGTTACTTACTTTTTTTTTCCCCTCACGTTTCTTTATACGCGTCGTTTAATTATACGATTTATAACCGAAAACGACCCATTGTATTCGCGATCTTCCGGGATTAGTAATTACCTACTTGCTGTGCGTTCGAGCCAAGCCGAGATAATAGTAAACTAATGTTTGAAAAATTGATGAGAAAATTTCGCGAGGTAATAAATGATGTAAGAATTTTTGCTTCAATTTTTAGAAAACGTGGTAATCAGATGTGCGAAAACTTAGTCGATAGAATATTTCTTTACAGGGTACTGAGGCAGTCCGTGTTAATAAAAAAAAAAAACTCCTTGCCCAAGGTGTAGGTGAAGAAATACTAGTACTTGGATAATGCGATTCCTAAATTCCTAAACGAAGTTGTAAAAGTGAAATGATTACATCAGTCAGTTGAGATCAGCTCCTTATCCTTAAAGAAGCTAATAAAACCGGCCAATTAGAAATAAGTAAATCTGCATGTGGTATACAGAGATTTCTATAAGTTGGATAAATTTACGAGATGGAATAATATGACTACTGTAATATGCAATAACCATGGACTCAGGCTACTGATCTTTTTAGGTCGAATATAACTCAGAGGGTTTTTAACATCAATTAAATTAATGGGCTAATTTTGTGCTAAAATAATATCGCAAACATTCAGAGTTGTACCATCCCATTGGTTCTCCTCCTGGATCATTGCAGCCTCCGCATAGCAGAAAAGGGAAAAGAAAGAAAAAAAACAAAAAAAAAAAAAAAAACCTACAAAGATTATAAAAAAAACGCTGATTCATATTACGTCATGCAATCAATGAGGTAAATCCGTCGATTGAAGACGTGCCCGTTTTGCCTTGGCATATTTTTTTGTTCGGTCATATTTGAATGAAATATTGCCGATAGATTATCACAGTCGCGTCGTAAAACATCAGATATCCGACCTTTCGCTCATCCGCGACTCTATAACTATCCTAGTTTCTAGTAAATTAAATGCATATTTGTGCATCGGCATATGAATATCCTTATGAAAATGAAAGAAAATTTCATCTAATCTCGAGCTAAGAAGAAAATGCGAAAAATGTGAAAAGAAGTTGAAAAACGTATTTTGGTAAAAAAAAAATTGTATTTTTCTTCGGGGATTTCTGTTTCCTCGTTTAATGTGAATTGGAGTGTGTCCAGAAGCTCTGTTTAAGGACCGGACACAGAGGGACCGGAAATTAATTGCGTGGCACGCATTGAGCGCGCTAACGTCTACGGAGAGCCTATAGCTTCAGCTCCAGTCGACGAGGCTAAGAACCTTACATCAAAGAGGCTTTCAGCCTTTCCTTTTCTGGGCCTTGAGTTTCTGCGCTGCTCGTTTCGAGAAACTAGAGCATACCATAGCTCTTCTGCCTTGGTTCGTGTGAACGTCTTCTATTCGTTCTACAGGCTCAAAGTCTGACTGGCCAATTCCATATCTATTCAACTGATCCTTACGCCATAGACGGCGAGGTAGTCATGCGGCAATTATTGACATTCCGAAATACGCAACGATTTATACCTATACTATAAATTTTCAAAGAAATTCCTTTTCCACAGGTTAACGCAGAAACTAGTCGCGAAAATGTTACTTCCGGAAAAAAAAAGAAAAAGGATAGAGATTTTATTCCTTTTAATTCTATCGAATATGTGAAAAGTAAAACTGCGTGGGATATAAATTTAATAGCATTAGTAGTAATTATCGATTACGGATCACATCACAGTTTGATTACGTAACTCAATAGCTACCCTCGAAATTTTTAAGCCTTTATCAATCAAAGAAGGGATAATTTTGTATAAATTGTTTCATCTGTAATTAGAAAATGAATAAAACAAAAAAAAAATGATATGTTCATGAGACAACGAATAATAAAGTGATATAAATTAGACAGTAGGGTAGTTCACCCCTTGGGTTAATACTTCGGGTGAATTGTAGCCGGTGTAAGTTGACATGGCTGTTGCCTCATGGCTCGTTAAAATGCAAGAATCCCCCTCACAATATTCGCCAATCTACAAAGGTTAGAACCATTCCCAGTCCCGGTCCTAGTCCCGGTCTCGGTCCTGACTCAATCTCCTAGAGAATAGTCAGAGTCCTAGTATTCCTCTTTAAGTACAACTGCCTGCACCAATGTACCCAGTATTACGGCTAGGAAGTGTCATTGTGTTCTCTAGAGCTCAGCGAGACTTTACTTTCCGGAAAACAACCGTCTCATTTCTCTATCTACCTCTTTACACATGTAGAGCTATAGGCATAATATACTGTGTAGATGTATCTACACATACATTTTAAGAATAATTCTGTGGGGATTTCCCATTCGTGACTTACTTAGTTTTTACGTAACGCTAGTCGAGTTGGGAAAAGAAGGTTCCTGACTTCCTTTTTCCCTGCGGGAAGACAAAAAAAAAAAAAAATGAAAAAAATGAAAATGAAATAAGAAACCTATAATTTATTTTATTAATATACTAAATAAATTAGCGAAATGAAGATGTTAAATTTTGCTAATATTTTATTCAGGTTTCCGACGACGTCCAACGTGCTAGACTACCCGAGTTTCTTACGGAATTGGATTTGGCGAGTCTTGAAGCTTCCGAAGAGGATATTGAGTCGTTGAAAAAAGTTGTTAAGCGTTTGGCACCGGCGAAGAATGGCGAGTACCTAATGTATCAAGGTTTGATGCCACAATCACGATCACGAATCTAATATAATTAATTAATTAAAAAATAATAATATTAGAGTCATATCTTAATTGATATTGTCTCTTAGTTTTTTTTGGCAACGAGGAATTGCTCAAGGAATGGCTGAAGGGCGCGGGTTTGTTATTTAATAATTATAATAAATCATATTTAGCATGTGCATATGATATATATATGAGAATGAATAAGGTCCGTCGATTTAAAAGTATTCAAGTATTCAATTTCAATTTTTTTTTTCCCACCCTTTAGACTCAAATTTGTACACAATCGATATTGAATAATGTTTCGAAAAACTTTTAACAAATGGGGTTTAATTAAGGGCGGGCGTTCATTATCCCTTAATCTTTGTTGTGGCACGTTAGCATGCTAAGTGCGTATAGGGTAAATTTGTGCTCAATCACTAATGAGATCTTTGTTCGTTGTAATTAATCCCGCACGTGTTTCAAATAACTTCATCCTACCCTCTGGTTCAGTTTATTGAAAAAAAAAAACAAAAAAAAAAAAACAGCTCTTTATTTTTCGCTTTACAGAAACTTTATGCTACCCTAATCACTTCATGCTTTACCTCATTTAATCCCTTTGCATGATGACTCGAAGATTCGTAAGCATCTTGACTTGATATCAACCCTTTTTTTTTCCCAACTAAAAATCAGGGGTTTGTTTTTTATTAAAACCGTTATTCTCGTTCTTAGGAGTTATGGGACAACCAGGCGTCGACTTTCCAGTTCTCACCACTATTCCAGCTACAAAATTCAGCTGCAGAGGATTAAAGGGTGGCTACTATGCCGATTTGGAAACGAATTGTCAAGTGAGTTTGAAAACTGACTAAAAGATAAACAAACAACAACAAAAAAACGATGAAACGTCGTTTAACTTCCAGCTATAATTTTTTCTTCTTTCTTTTTTTGTTTTGCCCAGGTTTTTCACATCTGCGACAACGGAAGGAAGATATCATTTCTCTGTCCGAATGGAACAATTTTTCAACAATCGCAGCTAATATGCGATTGGTGGTTTAAAGTTGACTGCGGTAAATCGGCAGAATTGTATGAACAAAGTGCTGAACAGCTTGCCGAAGAGGAGAGGAAACGTGCAGAGACAAAAAAGATGAATTCAGAATTCCATAGAGCAACAAATGGCAAAAACAATGGCCAGGTTAATTATCAGTCACAAAATCAGAACGTCGATTACGATGGCAGGCAGAATGGACGGACGAATCCATTCGGGCAAATTAATACCCAAAATCAGGAGCCAAATAATAATAATGAAGCTGTGAACGATACCGTAGCAACAAATTTACAACAAAATGGCAGAAATGGTAATCAGTTTGGCCAAGGACAAGCGAATAATTCACCTCAAACTAACAGAGGCAGCCAGTATAATCAGAACTTTAATTATAATCAACAATCAGAGGGAAATCAAAACGAACAACAGTCAAGTAGGCAGAACTTTAATAATTACAATTCCAGGACTGGTGGGATAAAAAATAATCAAAATTCACATGATTACTATGGTTCAACGTCAAATTTGAACGCTCCTCGTGATGAGAAGTCGAATTATAGAAGCCCGAAAGTTTACAGTGAATCTCGTAATAATTTCAACGAATTAACAAGCACCGCAAATCCCTTCAAGGAGTATCAACAACCTGCTGAAAGCGCGGCTTTTGCTACAAGCCGTAATAATCGGTACAACAAATCCTTTCAGTATAATCAATTCGGGAATTTTTATTCCCCGAATCAAGTGAGCAGTACTGAAAAGTACCAGAATGATGCTCAGAGCTCATTTGGATCTGGTAATAACGGAATAAAGCAAAACCAAAATCTCAAGAAGGATGGAAGTCTTCCATTTCCAACTTATGCACCGATTTACAAACCTCGTACAACAAGCACAACGGCATCTCCTTACCTCGGTATTACGACCCAAAAATCATACGTGAACACTGATGTTTACAGACATAATACAGCGACTCAAACACCGTATTCAAATTCCGAAAGTGTAACCGCTAATACGTATCAGATTAATACTCAAAGATATGAAGATACTTCTGTAACTAATTACCAGCAAAACTCTGAGTCATCATTTAATAGTTACACAGAAAATACACGTTATACATCGACGCAGAAACCTTACGTAAACACTGATACCTACAGGCAAAACAGCATCGCCGGTGGTGGTTTTACTACAGTAACTGAAGCACCGACAACTTGGACTAGTTATGATCAAACTGGTACAACATCAGCTACTCCTCGAGCAACCGAGTCCTTCGCTAGAGATGGAACTTTGACTACAGAACGATACACTGATAGTTATGACGGGAATACTGTGACAGGATCTAGGTGGAACACTGTGACTGAAGTTACTCCGGGAATACTTGATATTCAAAGACCTAGAAATCAGGGTATAGTCAACTCTCAAGAAGACGTGGCTAGAGGGTCCACTCAAAGACCGTATACTGATAGTTATTATGAAAATGTTGTTACTGGCAGAAGTCTCAGCCCCTATGACACCAGCTTTACATACAAACACGGAAAGATCGGCTCCACCCTTGGCCCCTATATACCATTTACTAGAAACTATGCTTACACTACAACCACGACAACTACAACTACGAAACCACCGGTTTATACTGCTACCGTTCCCACTATTCCTGATCACCGAAAATTAGGAGGTAGTGTTTCGACCACAGAAACACCCGCGTATTATGAAACAGGAACTACTCCTATCAAAGGAATACTTGATACTGAAAGAGAACATGTTATCGGTATGCTTCAATCGTTACAGGAACTTGAAGCGACTGCTCCAACCGCTGGGACAAAAAATGGAAGTAGAATTGGACTGAATATTCCACCTTCGTCTGGACCCGCAACTTTGCATACTTTGGCGTTGTATTTTGCAACAGCAAGCGATAACTTTGACTCTAATGAAACCGTAACTGATACTGCTATCAGGGTGAATAATGACGTTGAAGAAGAGACGCAAACTACAACCGAAAATTTTGTCTCTGCTGAACTACCGACTAATCTTTTAACGCAGCATACTATCAATTCTTATACCGATCTTTTCAACATCAATTCTGATCTTAAAAATGTTGATAATGTTACCACGAGCTCTAGATTTGCTGATGATGACGGAGACTATTCGTCGAAAGAAGATCTTGATAATGATCTTGATATTCAACAAAGCCAGGGTCCTGTTACTGGCGATAATCAACGGAATAATCCAAAACTACGAGAACTTGCTCAGGTATTCACTCATGCTCTTTCAGCTTATCTTCAAGATCCTGATACTTTTAGGAAAGTTCTTACCGAAATTAGACCCACTGAACCACCTATGACATCAGCGACCGATACTACTGAGAGTACTACACTTTATCCAACAACTCAGGATGACTATCCTTCAGCTACGAAAGAGAAGGATGAAGTCCTGGACTTTTCTGATGTGACTAAAGCCTCAAGAAGGAAGAAGCTCACTACACCGTATCCTACAACTACACAGACATTTACTACCCCATTGGAAACTACATCTCAAACTTTTTACACAACCTCGTCACCTAATTTTATTGACGAATCTTTGAACGAGGCACAATCCAGCGATTTTAGATCGTCAGATGAAGTAAAGAGGAACAATTTTGCACACGAAGTTAATCACGCATTTGGAAACTCGAATTCTAACGAACTACAAAATTTTAATCTCGATATAACCGAATCAACTGGACCTAGCGGACCAAGTTTCTCGGATAATAAATACGATAGCTACAGTCCGATCGGACCACCTTCTTCAGGAAATCGTTTTGGAGGATTTCAGAACAACAGCGTTCGCTCACGAGAACCTTACGGTAGGGGTGTCAGACCTGCTGGCGCTACGCCGATCGGTAATAATTATGTTCCTGAATCCACTCCTGCGACATATGCTCAATCTCAAGATCAGGCTGCTGTAGATCTTTTGATACCAATAAACGCCGATCCTTTAGGAGAATTCGAGGATTACAGTACTACGAGTAGTTTGGTAACTGCTAAAACAACCCAGGATGTGGATATCCGCACATTAAATTCGGAGACACCTTCCACCGCGACGACATCTGTTTATCAAGAAAACGAAGTAATCTCAACTACGAGGGAACCTTTCAGAATAAATTATTACGAAAGCTCGACTGAAGAGCCAAGATACAATGAGGAGTCCTTAGTTACAGCTGGTAGCGTTTATACAACTTACAAAAACAGCTATAACGATATTTGGACGAACGATAAGTCAACTAGACCCGCTGTTGAGACTGAAACAACAACTAATTATCCTACTACTATTAGTGAAAGTACTAAAAGTGGCGATAATTCGGACGGATACAATCAACAGTCGACGACCAATCACTGGACCGCATCTCCAACTGTAACAAGATTATGGGAAACTACTGTGTTTTTAGATCCTAAACACATAAACCAAGGCCTGACGGCCCCAGGGGTTGATTCTTTCTCAACCGGGGTTGAAACCTATGGAACAACCCCGGTTTCAAAGCAAGAAATTCTTGTCACTGATGCCTCGGGAGTTGGTAAAACAACTCAGTATGAAAGTACGAGTACACCAGCTTGGAAGTGGACACCAAATGATAACGATTCACCAACAGCATTTACCCTATTACCAAATGTTTATACAACAGATAACACAGCCACCCCTGTACCTACTTATACAACACATTCGAGTATCGTAACGACAATTACATCTTCGGTTAGTTCATCTGCGAAACCTACACGCAGAGGTAAATCATATCCTTTGAGGATAAACGTTAGTACTTTTAATGTGACTGAAAACGAGATCATCAGAGCTCAGGAAATGTTTGGAAATCTTAATGCAACAAGTAGCAATACTTTGATGAAGGTGATGAAACAGGCGGATAAAAACTCTACAGTTCGTCAGTTGGTTTTACTATTAATAAGCCATTGCAAAGGACCTATGAACAAAACTATGGAAGAGGAAAAGGAACAGCTTTTAGACGCGCTTTTAAGAATGCCAGTTAACGAGTTTAGCTCTGATGAATCAAGGGATATTATAGATGGTATAAATAAACTTAGACTACCGATTGGAAAATCTGTTGAAGATTTAACGCCGTCTTCGACGATTCCAACGACGACGGTATCGGTAACAACGTATCGTAGTAGAAGAGGAAGAAAGTATCGACCCTCGACGAAGAGTTCAACATCTCTGACCGCATCTGGAGATGGTGATATCGCAGAAACGGCAAATTCATTGTCGATCGAGGCCGGTTCATCGTCCGATAACCGAGCCCTTGAATTATTAAGATCGCTTTATACGATAGCTGCGAAATGGGGCTGATGGAATGACTTTTTTTTTTTCATAAAGATATATTCGTCGATTAGCATGTGTTACCGACATCTTGTATTCAATTAAAATTGAGGCTTAAATTAGGAACCGGTATGTCGATTGATGTACAACAAATCAATATTTGGCTGCAATATATTTATCTGTACAGAAATAAAGTTGCGATGAATGAAGACAAAAAAAAAAAAATTGAAAGAAAGAAAAAAAAACTGTTTTATACGTTTGAAATCATTTCGGGGAGTGAAAGTAATTATAAGATTTAGGTAAAATTACGATTATCAACGATTTAGGTATTTTCATCGATTCGATGCGACGACACATCGAATTGAGAATTATTTTCTTTTTTCTTTTGGGTCGAAGCAGCTCGGGACGAAACTAGCAAAAAAAAAAATTTGAATCTGAATGAAAAATTGATATTTGGCCAGAATATTTTCAGGATAATTATAAGCTAAGGAGTAACCAAGTTTCACAGCCGATTTTTATTATCGGTAGCCAGCAATACGATCCTTTTGTCGTTAGAGATGAATACTTTTAAAAGTGTTACAAGTAAAAGAAGAATAAGTGAAAAGTTTTAAAAATGAAATGAAGATAAAAATATAATATAATCGTAATCACTTTTTTGAGTTGATCTCTAACTTCAATTGGACTGTTATACTTACGTCTTACTAATACCCAGTAGAATTTACAATAGATTATTTATAGTATAGAAGAAGTTGAAGAAGATAAGCGAGTTCGTTGCGTAATATTTATAATTATAAATGTATAGGTTGTCTAATTAATAATAATACATCGATAAATAATATTGAAATTATAAATGGTTGACAAAATAAATAAATAAATAAATAAACACAAACTTTTTCAATTCAACAAACTTTAATAATATTTTCGTAAATTCGCGTTTTCAAATAATTCATTGTTCAAATAATTCGACGATATATTATTGATAGTTAATTAATAAAATTGATTAATTGACATTATTGAATGAAGAAAATTTCACGTATGTAATATTATATTAATTATTTTTTGTATATTGAATAATGTAAAATTTGTCGCAAAATGAATAGAAAAAAGTAAAAAGAAAAAATGTAAAATTGATGCAATAATATATGATACATGAAGTGAACTAACGTGAGAACGTGATAGATGCAAGGTACTACTACACATACCTATGAAAGTTGGAGTGAAAAAGAAGAAAAGAAAAAAAACTTTCGAAAATTTTAATTAGAGTTTCGTGTTTGTTTTTGCATTTTAATGAGCCTGGAGCAATTTATACAAATTGAGTTCATTCCAGCTTCCGTATATCACAGTTATATACATTTCATATTATATCGAAGGTGCAGAAGATGAAAATTGGTGAAAAAGAAACAAATAAAGGAAAAAATGAAAAGGAAAAAAAAATTATATATATATATATATATATTTATTTATGTTAAAAAACGTATCTATTATTATACACGATTCATTGTGAATTTTTTTAGTATTGTAGAATATCGGTGTGGGTATTAATTTTCAGTTTGGATAATTCGAAATTAAATTACATAAGCACTAGTGCATTTGGTATACGATTCGAAAATATCCAAACATATAATTTTATAGATTTTAAAATTGCGTGCATGAGATAAACATAGATATATGTTTATACATAGCAAAAAAATGAGAAAAAAAAAAAATAATATTAATTATAATAATAATTATAATATATATTACGTATATATATATATATTGAATTTATGTAAAATATGTTTGTACAGAATGTGAATAAATAAATGAGGGTTTTGTTAATACATTTCTACCTTTCTATTCCCACACTCTAGATACAAACATATATATATATATGTGTATATATGGGCCATTCCATACCGATTCGACCCGGGTCATTTTTGTATCATTAAATAAAAAATTCTAATTGCTATCAAAATGACACAAAAAATCGTAGACCAGATCTGAGAGGTCGAATGTAAGGCCCAGGGCCCAGGTCGAATTGGTATGAAATACCCCATGTATATCTGTATCATATATATTATATAGGTATATATATACCAAATATAACGCAGAGAACAATTCACGTTGAAAATAAATTGTAAACTACATTTCTGCCTGGATATATATACGTCTGTAATATAATCCTGTAGCTATGTATGTTTTCACTTTGGTTGAAATTATTTTATAATTAGGAAACTACCCTGCAGTGAATGCCGCCTTGATTAAATACGACGAAATGGTCAGTCTGCTTGAAAATCCACGTATACTATATACAGGAATTACTCTAATCATTTTGAAAGCAGTGAAATTATTGGATGAAATTAGATTTTCTATCAATTTAGTGATTTATCTATTATTAGAAACACTCGATGTGAATTTCAGTCGAATTTATAATCGTCAGTTTATCCTGATTATAAATTCATATGAGCTTAATCAAACGCCTGAATTTAGGCAACCCAAATAACGACTAGGTCTTGAAGTATGAAATAAGGAGAGCTGTGAGAATTGGCTCCAGGAATACTTCGCTGAAGACTGACTATTGCCTTGAGCTTTGTGTTTTTTTTTTTTTTCTTTTTTTTCTACAAACGATAAAGTCACGCTTGGTAAGATCGTAAATTAGGGGTAGCTCTCAACCCGTCGTAGAATTTACGAAGAATCGAAGAATCGAATTGTCGAGGGCAAATAAGTAAAACAACCCCTTATAGTCTAAGAGAATTTTTTTTAAGGAGCTAAAGGATCGAGATAAAGAAAAGTAAAACCAATATGAAAATCAAAGGTATACGAAGAAGTTGAAAAAAATAAGAAAAAAATAAAATAACTTGCGTAAACGAAATTAAAGAAACGTAAAAAAAAATTCTAAGAGCCATTTCAAGCGCGAAAAAGAGAGAGGTCAGTAGAGCAAAAAAAGCTTCAATGGGTTCAAAGCTTGTGAAAGGCAAAAAAATAAATAAAATGAAAGCAATGATTACCCACGTTTTAATAGTCGTGGAAACGAACCGTACCAGACCGCGGAGCTAATTGTTAATTAACACGCTTGACCCACGTACTGAATTAGTCGAAGTCCAGTTTTGCTGGGTCAGATAAGTGCGAGCAAGCGACTGTGATTTTACTACAATATGTTAGGGATGAGCATGAATCTCTGCTTTTGCTTCTGCTGCTGCTGCTGCTGCTGATGCTGATGCAGTTGATGCAGCAGTTGCAATCAACTATGACCTTTAACTAACTCGTCTACGAAGATCGGAGATAGATAATTGTAGACCAGACCAGGGCAAAGCAAAGGCAGGGCTAACCCTAGATCGAAGAAGCTAGAACAAAGAGCCATACTCGCATTTGTCGAGCTCCATAAATAATTTGCGATAATTGTGGATTAACAGACGATCAGATCAGGCTTTGGAAAAAAAATAAAAAAATGGTCAAAAAATGTATTTCGTTGATACTAATTGACTCGAGTTTTTTTCATATGCTTCCCCGAGTATTGTGAATTTATTTCTTTATTTCTCCAAAGAGTCTGTTCATGGTGTTTATTCTTTTTTCTTATTTTTTTTTCATTTATTTTCTGCGGTTTTGCAGATAAGAATGTCCAGGGAACCCGTGTTACCCGCAACAGCAGTAGTCAAGGAATGTGATTTTGCAAGAACCTCGTTGCCTTGGGGTCTTGTTAAGCGCTATAGAGTTTTTCACGAGATGTTTGGTCACGGAGAACTGAGGAGGCATCATCTCACCTCGGGATTCAAAGAGAAATCGATTTAGATACTATTAGCCATGTCTATCCAAGATTTCGCGTCTATATATCTTTTAATGGCACTAACGGTTTTTCAGGATCAAATTTTCGAAAACATTTTACCAGGAATTATATTCTCTACGTTTTTCACGTACCAAAATTTTAATTTTTCATTCCCTATTCCTTTTTTTTTTATTCCTCGGATCGATTTTAGGGCGCAAATTAAGAATCTGGAAAAAGCATGCCGACGTGTAAACGTCAACGACTATAATTATTCCCATGGTTTACATAGAGCCGTTAATTACCATTCGTCAAACATCAAACAAACCCGTAATAGTGTCACTCTGCAGTTCTATACGGCGAAGCGTAAGCGCCCTTCGCAATATATTCCGAAAATTCTACAAAATGATGAAAAAAATGAAATAAAATAAAATAAAAAAGAAGAAGAAGAAGCGGAGGAAACAGATTCAAAAATTGCATAAAAGTTTATATCCTGATAGAAAAATAAAAATCCACACTCAGATCTATACTGTAATTTATTTCCGTATATATTTACACCTCTTGGGTTGTAAAATAGGTTCGTACGGGGTATAAACTACTAGAAGTGCTAGTTAAATGTAGGAAAAACGAGCTGTTCGTGAATTTATCGTAGGATTTCATCGTTCTGGAGAAAGTTCACGATTCTTCGATCGCAACGTAGCATAATACCGTACAATTTCTATGTGAATCCCTATTTGGCAAAATGGGATACCTTTACCGAATATCGTCTAGTCTCTTAGCTCCGTTATTTTATGGAAATGAAACTTGAGGTCTTCCTATTATTAGATAATAATATTTTTTTGCTATCATTATCCGCGAAATGAAAAAAATGATTGATATTCAATCGTTCATCGTATACTTAGCATTTAAAATTATATTATATTATATTATATAATTAAAATTATAGACGTATAATTTCTCACACTTTAAAACAGTAATGATCAGTTAATTTAACATTTAATAATCCTGTACCTTATATTATTATACAACCGCATGCGAGAAATCTTATAATAGGTATAACGCGATGGTTAGATCGATAAAATTCATAATCGCAATTGACTTTACGTAATACGACCTTAAATATTTTTTTTTCGAACAAAAAAATCTCAAGACAGAGTCGTGCAACGTTTTCGAAGATCATTATTTTCTTTTTTTTTTTCTCTCAACGCATATTACTATCCGATTATCAATGACTCTATATACTGATTCAATAATAAGAAAAATCCTGCCTTCCTGTCTTAGGAAATTAATTGTGAGGATAAAGCGGTTTCCGGTTACGAAGAAAGGCCGTAGAACAGTCCGATAATCATTAAATTGCTATTAGACAATCCCAACACTCTTAAAGCTCAATTATACAAGATTAATACATCGTGGCTGTCTGTTTCCTGACGTAACATAAGTACCTTACGTTATTTGTCGGATTTTATCCACCATTCATACCCGAGCTAATACCTAGATATCGATATCTTATTTCTTAAGGATAAAATTCTTTTTTTTAATGTATACAGATTATTTTTATACTGTAATTTGAATCCGTATAAAATCATACGCACGTCCTTGCTTCAAAGAACGAAGTATATAATTGACGAGTCTTGCGACTCTGACTAAAGAAAATTTTTGAAAAAAAAAAGAAAAATTGAGAAGCCAGAATGTGACCGCAGCTGCAAGTAGGCTGGCGATTTTAATCGGTAATGAGGTTCATTGTTCCTGTAGAAAATACTATACCTTTAGTAATACATACAAACATCGGCATCAGGATAATAAGAAGAAGTATAATACCGTGATTTGATCAATGATTACAGTTCAGATATGGAAAGTGTTGAAACCTCAGAGGCCATGGAGTTTTTCACGGTTTTGCGGTCGAAGAATCTCCTCCGGACTTAAACTTCTATCTAAAACCTAGATTTGCGGATTTTCTTACTTTGCCAAAAACCCCATTCGATATTCTGAATATATATACAAACTCTGAACTATGAACTGGGTCTTTCCACACTGAAGATTTCATCCATTTCCTAGATTTTGTATTCTCCGATTTCTCCCTCCCCCTGAAAAAAAAAACAACCCTTAATGACTTCAGCAATGAAATTCATAATTCATATAGGACTAACATTCAAGACAATTGAAATGTGAGTTTAGAATTTGCCCTAGTATCTTCGGTTTTTGTTTCACCTAATTCTGGGCATTCTAGTATATACCTAGTGCACATATTTGCTAGGGGGGTAAATGCTCAAGCAGGCTTTGGGCTCGGCTTAGGTCAGAGGTCGACGTAAATTAATAACAATTATCCCATAGTAGACAGCTGCGATGTTCTTGTCAGAGATGCTGAGTAGATACGCAGATATATTATACATGTATACATCTGTTACATGAGATATCGGTATATATACCTGTAATGTATCGAAAAATAAAGAAATTTATTTCTCATGTTAAAAGTTACTCTATAGCCGATATGGTCTTTTCATCAAGAAGAATTAATTTCATTTAATAAATATAATCTACTCTATGTCCCATCCTCCCTCCCACATTTACTTTCATAGTTTCATTGCACATCATTGCAAGAATAAACGTTTAAAACACGCGAACTCAATTATAATAAGAATCGTCTAACTCCGAAGCAGCTTAGCTCATGATTTTTGCATCGCGATTTTCTCAGCGTTTTAACGTCGTTCTACTAGCTTAGGATTAGCTGGTCCACTGCACGGATGACACTATCTGTTAATTAAGGATGGCTTAAGCCATTAATCTGCACTGGTAAGGCGAGGACGTCAGTCACTAGCTACGATGCACCAGAGTTCTGAATTGGTAAAACTGTTTTTATATGGTCAGATGCCTCATGCCTATATAGAATCGAATATACTTGCTCTATTTATCTTGACCGCGTTTCGTTGATTAGCAAATCTTGGTGTTATTACAATATGTGATCCGTGTCAAAGCCAGTGCTCATCGTCATTTATCTTAATGAGAGTCTTTTTCTCGCTTAATACGATAGAGCAATCGCATTATAATAAATATACATCCAATTACTTGCTTTGATTTAATTTTATCACACATTGTGATACCCTTCTTTTTTTTTTCTTCATATTCCCACGACTTGTGTCGATTGAAAGTTGACCTTGTAGTAATTAGCGAAGATGAAAGAAGGAAAGACAAAGAAAATTATGCAATCTGTGCATGGAAAGGCAAAGAGAAAAGAAAAAAAGAATTCACAAATATGTTAATTAGCGTGTAATGATCATTACGCAATTGACAATCTCTCCGTGATTTTTGAATCACTTTTAACCTCATCCAATTATCACGTAGGGTCAATTTGAAATTTTGCGGTTGACGTAGTGTTTCGTAATTTTACTTCACCTATCGATTACATTATTTAATTACATGTTAGTGAATTTAATTCCGTCTCATTAGCAGGTAGAATCAAGGAAGAAAACAAACAGCATATAATGCATTTAATTATATACTCACATTGATTTTGGTTTATAATAAAAAATCGACTGATCAATCGCATAATAACGAATAGAAATTTTATACTTATCGATATATTTAATAGCCAAAAGTTCATTATGTTACCTCACCAATTATGAAAGCCTTTTTTTACACGCTTTATAGACGAAACAAAGTAGCATAATATAAGTAATATGGCAAAAATTTCATAGAAATATATGTGAGATTTCTATAGTATTTGAAATTGAACCTCACTACCACTACTTACAGTTCTGATCCGAGCGAGTTGCTCAAAATCTTGAAACACGCATTGCGTGATTTGTTATTATAGTGAGATTGTTCACTATGGGAGATTCTCACATAGTTATATACACAGAAACGTATGAAATTATTACCGCAGATATAATTGTACATAGAAATCTCGAAGTTTTCTTCTCTATTTTAAAAGATTGCAGTAATTATATATATATAATTTATATACTATATTAGATTTCGGTATATATACGTACGATATGATAACTTTTAAAATGATTCTGGTTATTTAAATGAGAAAGATATGTCCTTATAAAAAAAAAAAAAAAAAAAAATAGAAATGGCACCGTCTCAAGAGAGTCTCGGAGATGAAGGAATGCAATTTATACTAGGATCAGGTCTCCGGGCAAAACCCATTACCAGAGTTTACCTCAAATGACAAAATGATGATCGCATTGTGAAATATGATGCGTGAGTCTGAATGATATTCATCTGTGTGCGAAATATACTATATAGAAGCTATGTTTTAGGATTTGATATTTGTCGCGTGGATAGAAGAAGCGAGTTGTTAGTTTATGGAGTTATAAATGTTCGTGTATGTAGGTTTATATAGGTATATATATATACATATGTGTGTGTGTATGTACGTGAAGATGCGGAGAAATTTATGTAACTGTACGACGAACAATCTAAAGTTACTAATTACAGTAATAAGAGGGAAAGGTATAAAGTGAGGACGTGTAGTAATGCGTTACGTTCCTGCATATAGTTATATTCCGCATCCAACCTGAGGTTATAAAATAAAATTAAGTAACCATATGTATATATATATATATATATATATATATATATATATATATATAATAATAATACAATAAGATGATAGTTTGCAAAGGTGTTTCCTTTATTTCACATAATATTAAAATATACATATAATGGCATCCTCACGTCGGAGTATCAAAACCATTGTTACAGAAAAAAGAAAAAAAAGAAAGAAAAAAAAATAGATATATAGTATAATTACAATTATGTCATGCATTGCTTAACTTCAGTTGTATTTAATATCAACGAGAGACATACATATCATTAGGGTTGAATTTCATATACTTATTTCATATACCAGTTTTATAATTATCAGCTAAATTACCTCGTCTTGTATATTACGCGATCGATTTAAAATTCGCGAATTAACACACAAACACACATACATACACATATACATAATTGAAATTTTCGATGTAACTAATTAATCTATAGATATCATTTTTTTTTCTTCTTCTTCTTCTTCTCATAGGAATATCATGATCGTCATTTTTAAAACTGACAACGGTATCAAATAAGCTCTTATAGTTATTTGAAACAGAATCAATATATATGATACACCGTATAATTGTAGTTACAGATTATATTCAAGCTGAATAAATAAATACATTTGATAGTATAATACTTATGGCAGATTAAAAGACACATTACCTATAATCCGCGTTAGTTTACCTGGCCACTAAGTAAAGTACGGTTTATCCGTGATAATTTTTCGTTTCTTTTGTTGTTCTTCTTCCTGTTCTTCTTCTTCTTCTTCGATTTATATAAACGTCATATGAACGCAGTTTGATAAAAGGCCCAGATTTCATTGCATATAACTATCTTCGTCTTAATGTATATAATGTATAATTAATAATTATATTTACTTAAAAATATTTACGCGTAATACAGTTAGGCAATTGTATCACTTTGCGTTGTAGGTAAGAAGGCTTGTATTTACACTTAAGGTCCAGCACCAACAATGCTGGCTTTGCTGTGGGTCTTGGCTAACGATAAATGCGGAGTATTAAGAATTGCCTATCCAGCTCGTGGTGGTAAATATCCACGGTCAGGTCTCGAGGGTCCATCAGATGGGAACGGGCTATCCGATTGAGGATTTTTTCCGCCAGGAAATCCTCCCGGAGTTGAAGGACCGGTTGGAAATCCTGGTCCACTTGGTCTCCCACTTGGATATCCTCCTGGTCCTGATGGTCCTCCTGGTCCTGATCCTTGAGGAAATCCTTGACCTGTTGGCGACGTTCCTTGAGGTCTGTTGTTGCTGGGAAAACCGCCTGGACCACCACCGCCTGGTGAACCCTGGGGATATCCTGGTGCCGAAGGTGTTGTCGGTCCTGATGGTCCTTGAGGTCTGTTATTACCAGGGAAACCAGAGCCTGGATAACCGCTTGGACTGGTTCCGCCTTGAGGTCCCTGAGGATATCCTTGATTTGGAGATCCTGATGGTCCTTGAGGGCTGGTAGTAGTAGGGAATCCTGAGCCAGGATATCCGCTTCCACCTTGCGGTCCTTGAGGGTATCCTTGTCCGCCGGGAGTCGAAGGTCCTGATGGTCCTTGCGGTCTGTTTCCACTTGGGAAACTTGAGGTTGGATATCCTGCGGTTGTACCTCCCTGAGGACCCTGGGGATATCCTTGTCCGGATGGCGTTGACGGTCCTGAAGGACCGGATGGTGTGTTGTTGTTGGGATATCCACCTGGTCCACTTCCTTCTTGTGGTCCTTGAGGATATCCTTGTCCTTGCGGACCTTGTGGTCTGTTGTTATTCTGGTTTCCACCACTGGGATAACCGCTCGGTCCTCCACCTTGGGGACCTTGATTCGTAGGATATGTTGAGCCTGGTGAACCTGGCTGATTATTACCTGGTTGATAATTTCCTGCAGGTCCTTGTGGCCCGGGAGAACCCATGATCGAATAATCGTAGAGATTTTGGTTCAGGTAATACAAACTAGACGCAGAACTACAGTCGAATTGGTTCCACCATACGCAAACGAAATATTGTTGATTAAAGATCGTGCCATTTGGACAAAGGAAATCATAGGTCTGGTTGTTAGAACAGATGTGAAATACTTGACATTGCGTTTCGACGTCTGCGTAATAGCCGGGGAACTGCTGTGCGTCACATCTGAATCCGGTCTGTGGAATATCAGAATAAATTGGATAATCACGACCAGGCTCTCCCGGAATTGCTGAATAATCTCCATCATCGGAACTTCCTTCGTCGTATTGACCAGTTTGACCACCAGGAAATCCTGGAAATCCACCGCTCGGTCCTTGTCCACCACTAGGAAATCCACCACTTGGTCCTTGTCCACCAGTTGGAAATCCGCCACTTGGTCCTTGACCACCGCTTGGAAATCCACCACTTGGCCCTTGTCCACCACTTGGATATCCTCCACTTGGTCCCTGTCCACCGCTTGGTCCTTGTCCACCGCTCGGATATCCACCACTTGGTCCTGATCCGCCACTCGGTCCTTGTCCACCGCTCGGATATCCACCACTTGGTCCTGATCCGCCACTCGGTCCTTGTCCACCACTCGGATATCCACCACTTGGTCCTGATCCGCCACTTGGTCCTTGACCACCTGGACGTCCACTAGGGTATCCAGTTGACGGTCCTTGCCCACCACTAGGGTAATTTCCGCTTGGTCCTTGCCCACCAGTGGGTCCTTGACCACCCGGACGTCCACTAGGGTATCCAGTTGATGGTCCTTGTCCACCGCTCGGATAATTTCCGCTTGGCCCTTGCCCACCACTCGGTCCTTGACCGCCAGGACGTCCACTAGGATATCCAGTTGATGGTCCTTGTCCACCGCTGGGATAATTTCCGCTTGGTCCTTGTCCACCACTCGGCCCTTGACCACCAGGACGTCCACTAGGGTATCCAGTTGATGGTCCTTGTCCACCGCTTGGATAATTTCCGCTTGGTCCTTGCCCGCCACTCGGTCCTTGACCACCAGGACGTCCACTGGGATATCCAGTTGACGGTCCTTGTCCACCACTCGGTCCTTGACCACCTGGACGTCCACTTGGGTATCCAGTTGATGGTCCTTGTCCACCGGTCGGATAATTTCCGCTTGGTCCTTGCCCACCACTTGGTCCTTGACCGCCAGGACGTCCGCTGGGATATCCAGTTGACGGCCCTTGTCCACCGCTCGGAAATCCACCACTAGGTCCCTGGGCGCCAGGTTGACCACTGGGATATCCAGGAGATGGTCCTTGGGTACCTGGACGACCACTGGGATATCCTCCCGAAGGCCCTTGTCCACCGCTTGGAAATCCTCCGGTTGTTCCTTGGCTGCCAGGACGACCGCTAGGATAACCGGATGAAGGTCCTTGCCCGCCAGTTGTTCCTTGGCCATTTGGTCTCCCGCTAGGATAGCCTCCTGACGGTGTTTGTCCACCGCTTGGTGTTTGCGAGGTAGGACGTCCTCCAGGATATCCCTGTTGGTTATTATTTGGTCCTTGAGATTGTGGCGTTCCTGATGATCCAGGAGAGCCAGTTCCTTGACCAGGATATCCTGTAGATGGAGTTTGGGCTCCTGGTCTACCGCTGGGATATCCGCCTTGAGGACCTTGTGGTTTTCCAGGTATAGGACTGGTCGGATAACCGCCTGTTGAAGAAGTTGAAGGAAATCCACCAGAACCACCAGGTCTTGAAGTACCCGATCCGGCTTGTCCAGGTGTTAACAAAGGATTCGAAGGTGCAGGATAGCTGTAGCCTTGTTCTGCCTGTATAAAGGATAACAAGTACAATGAAGTCGTTTAAATTTGCACCTGGGAATATCACTAGTTACGGAGGTCATATCGCGATATTACAATGACGCAATATCAAAGTTCTAATTGTTTATGCAAAATAACTTACCAAAGATGTGCGAGCGATAGCAAGCAAGGCTGAAACAGAGGAAATGTTACAATTATATTCTTATAGACTTGCGCTTCGGAGGTAAATACACTCGGTGTAATTATGATTACGAAATTTTTTTGATAAACCATACGATTGTGAGACTTCGCCGCAGCTGCGAAGTGCGTTTATGCATGACACGTATATATCTGCAAGCTAGGATGTGGTTCTATCATATAGATATATAAATACATATATGTACATACTTAACACGTGTATATATTTACATGCAGATAGGTGTTTATAACATCTTAGTTATATATATAAATACATATGTACAAGCTTCGTTCAGGCTTTCAAAGTGTTCGCTTCATGTCTTCAATGTGAAAATCCGTCTCTTCTGTTCATAGCTGTTCATACCCTTCTGTGCTAATCCGAGACTAAGAACAATGCTCCTGATTAATTAGCGGGAAGTTATGTCACAGAGATTTTTCAACTCATTTCTTTCGTGCGACCGTGTGTGTAATACCTGCCTCTTTTATTGTCAGTGATTTTCTTCAAGACCCTAACACATTACGTTTGAATGTTGTACACGACTGTAATTTTTCGACCTTTTACATTATTCGTAAGTTTTATTATTCCTAATCGTTTATGGTTAGAAACTAAAAAAGCAAATCTCTTTATTACGTGTCGAATAAACTCTTCCGGTAAGATATTTGAAATAAGAAAGAATTAGATAGTTAAATTCTACTTGGGTTTAGCGGTGTGATCGTTTGAATTTGGTATTTAGTTAAGAAAATATAAGAGAGAGAGAGAGAGAGAGATAAGTAAGCGGAGATGTTTTGTCAGTGTGTTTATGTTTACGGTTTTACGTCAGTTGGGAATTAGGACGAGCAGGAGGAGTTTACGACGCCGGTTAAATTCGCGTTCTGCATTGTTCAAGAGAATCTCCTCCTCGAGTCGTTAATCTCCAAGGGATTGAACTAACAATAGAAACGCAACACCGGTTGTGGGATTTCCAAAACTCACTGCTGCATTATATTATCAACTCACGTATATGTATAGGTATATATATTTTTTTTTTTCAAATTATTCATACAAAATTCATTTATAGGAAACGAAATGATTAATGACACCAAATGTCACTCTCACCTATCCACAGCGACCACGACTTCATTATTGTTGGTGCTGCCTCCCTTAAAGTGTAACTCTGCAAAACGAAAAAAAGGTAATCAAAAATGTTGTCAATTGAATATAATGACGGGGGTAAAACTTCTGACGTATTTTACAAATTCCCCTAAACAGAAAATGACCGAGAATATCACTTTTCCTAAAGCTTTGGTAATGTTGAAAAAAAAGCCAAAAAAAAAAAAAACTTAGGTATCGATTGATTATGGATTCAATATCGATTTACTAGACGCGAACTTGTGATGATCGTATCGGTAGTTCTGAACTTACCTAAATGATTCTCTCAAGAAGAGTCGATCAAAGGTAAGTCAAGAGGTGACTGACTACGGAGGTGTTGCGGTGGACATATATACCTTCAGATCTCACCCCGAATGATGATAGTCAAGTCGGGGCCTGATCCCCCACCAGTGTTTAAAATACCTGGGGTGAGACTACGATTTCTGATGATTTTTATTAAGGCCTATGAATCCCTCCCTCTAATGTAGGAGGCAGTAGGAGGCCGTAGGCAAGCTTTACCAGATCTTCTCTATACCTAATATAACATTATACTGTGTCGACTAAGTCAAAGAGGAGCGAAGAAGCTATACCATCACGACCTCACGACGCGGCACTGACCCGCCCCGAGGGTACGAGGGGCAAGAGGAATAAATTGAAGTAATAGAGGGGAGCCCAGGGGATGCCTGAATACATAGAACAGGACGACCTAGTGGGAGATGTAGCATCTCCGGGAGATGGGCTCGTGGGAGGCCCGGGGTTAGTGAAAGTGAAACACTGCAAGTAGAGTAACATCTTTACTCTGCTATACCCCCCCTTCGGTTCATAGTCTTACGAACAGAATCATTCCCCCCGCTTGTATATACCTAACTCTGACTACAACTTCTGTATGTCCCCTGTGTACCTAAAGCTATCATATCGAAGGAAACGAGACGAGAGAGATACCATTTAGAGATATGTGCTTCACATATGTGTAGATTTTTAATCCATTATCGTTATAGGATCATCGTAACGCAAACATATATATGTAGGTATAAACCCCTCGGTATATCAAATAGAGAATTACTCAGAAATCACTCGACTCTCAAAGACGACGTACAGACTCTTTGCTACAGTTCAATTGGATTGATTTAGAATCGTATACGCGAACGGTGAAGACAGATTTTGCTCTTTGCTTATAGATTTTTTTGATTTCTGTTTTGTCCCCCGTCGATTTCTTTCTGTTTCTGTTTCTTTTTTCCTTTTTTTTTCAGGTTTACGTAAAATGTTACATCGTCGTTATTATTCGATTGCGTGCGTTGGCGAAGGCAGGATTCCCTTTTCGTACAGGTATCGATAAAAAAAAAAAATTAACATTTCGAAAGCTCTGTACCGATTCGGTAATGGCATTTGACCTGAACCAATTTTAGAATTAGAATTTTTCATTCCTTAATTAGTAGGTTGAAAATAAAAATTATTATATACGTTCGTTATTTGAGAAACTATATACATAGCAACCAATAAAGAAGGTGTCAGCAGCGTGAGAAGATAAAAAAAAAGGCAGTTCAAAATCTAATTGAAATTCAAAGTGAAATTATTACTTCACTCATACATCAATTCTCACGCGATTTTTTTTTTTTCTTTTTTTTCTTCATATTATTTATTCTCTGTTTCGTTGCGTCGATATGTTATATATATATGCAATACATATAGTTATAATTAACAATTAAACAATTAATAAAATACACGTTAAGTTATTTGTTTTTTTTTTTTGCTTCAATTATCTTATAGAATTCAATAAAGAAAAGTACTATATTTCTGTACATATATAGGTATAAATACATACTTATTTATTGGTTTTCCCGGAAGCTGGGAAACTCGTTGACAGCAGTTATCCCATTAAATATAAGAAATGTTCAATTTTACTTATACAGAAAAGCTGAGTTTATATAGCAGCCGTAGTAAGTCTATCGCTTAGTTAGATTATAAAATCGTTTAACGACACCTCGTTGAAATGAAAAAAAAAAAAAAAAAAATAAGAAAAGATTACCTTACGTGTAGATACTATTGATTTATAATCGTAATTAAATTCACTATCAATTACTGGCTGGTTTTGTCACGTTCATTAAATTTCATTTTAAACCTCTTTGCCTTTCCGCAAAGGTGGTATAAAATTGCTATAAATTTATTACCGCTGTTATTTTCAAACGCGATTTTATAACTTCTCATCAATTTATATGATCAATCCCATAACTGTGAAAATCTATAGCAAGATCTTCATCGTATCAATGAAGACGTATAAAAATAACGATCTCATATTTTACTATTTTTTTTTTCTTTTAGTTTTTCAAAATTCAAATCCGCGCCTTTGTCCTTGATGAATGAAATCAGACGTCAAAGATCGTCGGGCTAATTGATCGGTACATCATGTTGCAATAAGCTAATACTTGGTTGAAAGTCGGTTAAAAGGTTGAAATAGATTCTTGAAAGAGCCTAGGTAATCCCGTATGCAAAAAAGGCGCGAGTACGCAATTCTGTGTATCTAAGTACAGTTTCGTAAATATCTATATTTTTCAAATATTAAAGGGAGAGCTAGCCAGGTACTAGCGATTGTAATTAGTACAAAATACCAACGTGGGTGTTTCGATGTATACATAAACATGCATGTATATATCTACGTAGTACAAGGGGCGATCATCCTCGAGCAAAAGTGTTATGGAAATCAGTACTAATGATCGCATCAGATGGTCTGAGACAATGCCTCGTCCTTGGTTTATCCGAGACCGAAAGCATATGGTGAACATGAGATTGGTGCAGTTTGTTCCGAGTCGAGTAACAGCAGCAGTAGTTGTAGCAGGAGTAATGGCTATTTTTTTTTCTTTTTTTGTCTTCTAAATGCATTCATTTGTATTCTATAAAATATGGTTGAAAAGTCAGCCAACCCTTCATGGGTATTATACTTAACAACTTTGACTTGGATACTAGATGAGGTAAACAAGTTCTCGATATCAGTAAAAATGTTTTCAGAAACTTTCGAGTTTTCTTAAAGTTCGAAACTGAGGAAAAGTTTAAAGTTTGAAGTTTTGTGTTATAGGAATATTTTGCCATTACATACATAAAGCAGACGGTGATCTATTTCATTTTATTTCATCTCCTCGTTTCATTTAGTTTTCTAAATAATTCTAAATTCTATGTTTCAAATGAATTATTCATGCGTATAATTTGAAATCGCTAAAGTTCATCTAATTCTTTCACGTGTCAAATATTTTCGATTGTGATTACAGATCGAGTTGGCCTCGAATACAACGTACTTGTAACTTTGGTTTTATGGAAACCATAATGGTTGTTGAACACGGAAGGTCAGATTATGACCTCAAAAATAATTCATTGTTCAAGTTAATGCGACAACTCTTATACTACTCCAGGTGGTATTAGATGTTTTAGATTTCATATAAAAGAAAAACGGAGTGTACTAGCTCTTTTTTTTTTTTTTTTGTTCTCATACAAAGTTCATGTTTGTAAAGAGATTATATCATCGTCGTTATTGCGTATTAATTTATTCACAAAAATTATACGCTATTTATATACCGTAAACTTTGTGATTTACACTGAATTATAATAATAGAAATTTTCTATTCGTACAGATATTTATTTTGGCGATAAATTTTTTTAGATGCAAAATAGATGGGAAACGAAACGAAACGAAAAAAAAAATAAAAAATGTACACAAAGACCATAAAATAACGAAAAACAATTTTTTGAATATAATTAAGCTGACCCGAGTTCAAGGAAGTCTTATGATACCTGCGCAATGGTGGAATCAGAGAGCTGCAAATCTGTACAATGGCCTTTCGTATCCGGAAGCAGTACCCCGTGCGATCGTTTGTAATTAAAACCGAATAAAGTTGATTATCCACAGTGTGGTAGAGACTTTTACCTTATACTGAAAGCCTGGAGGAATTTCATTCCCACAAAATAAAAAAAAGAAGAAGAAGAACAAGAAAAAAGAGAGAAAAAAATAAAAAAATACCAAATCTAAATAGAAAAATTCGGGGTTCATTAATTTTCAAAGATTTCATCAGATTTTCATATATGCTATTTTCTAAGACATAAAACATCATTCAAAGTTTAACTCCGTTCCAGGTTTTGCGCCACGATCATATTGTTCTCAAAGCATTTCTGCATGCCCAGGTAGGATAGGCCCGAGAGTGGGCCAAGGTAAAATCCATTAGATATAAAAATTTGGAATCGAATCTAGTAGTTTCTTGGTAAATGGATGGGATAGACGAGAGCGAATACAAAAGGCACGATTCCGAGACCGATTAGTGTCACAAAGAATAATGAAAAGTAACGAAAAATTTTCAATCATTTTGAAATCACTGCGATCACATAATTCGACAAAAAAAAAAAACAACAAATTCATTTCCAAATTAATTGTCAATGGTAATAAAGCTACAAGTGAACTTGAACAACATCTAGGTAAACATGAAATATATAGATGGTAAGGTGTGTTTATGTACACCTCAGGTGTTTAGTGCTCGGTGCAGACGCATATAATAGGCGATTATTACGCTTGTCTGGGAAAGTTAAGAATGGGCCAAGGTGGAAGGTGGCCAAGTTGTGGAGATGATAGTTTTATTAAAACCGCTCATTTCCCGTATTCAAATACCCTCATAGCTAATTTAATTGTTAATTATGTTAATTATATTAATAGGCGGAAAAGACGTATCAGCTTTTAGTTGCAAATTATTTTAATTCATATCCCAAAACTCGTCGGTGTCAAATGATCAATTTTTTCGTTTCATTGATCATTGACTAATAATTCATGAATATTCATTAATTTAAAACCTTTGTTCACCTTTGTTTAATTCTAAATCCCAGTAAGCGTGTACCTTATGATATAAATCGTATGTAAATTTATGCCTGAACTGAGAGTGCCAGTACCTATGTTGCAGTCTGTGATTGTCTCTCTCTTAGAATTAGATAATTTTTTTTTTTTGTTTATAACTTCGTCGTTAATTGTCTGCGCGATCCGGGTGAAAGCATTTCCTTGTGCTCGAGATTAGACCGAGCATAGAATTGTGCAACCCATCTTTGCTAGACGTTTTGAATTATCGCACAATTTGACCCATAGCGTGAAATTATTAATATCCTTTTTACCTAATTTGTTAGTTTTTTTTTTCTTCTTTTTTTAATTTTTTTTCTTCTCGTTCGCTTCCTCTGCGATTTTGCGTAAATATTATTAACGGATGTATAAAAACGAAGACAATTTCATTATACTGATAATTTTATCCGTCATTTAATAAAACCTGATACTATACCTACCCTATACAGTTATAATTTCTCTATAATTTTCTACTGTAGAAATAATTCAAGTTTATAAACTAAGAATAGCTGTAAATTCGTTATTCTCCTACGAGTCTATTATCTATTTATTCATTTTAGTTTTACTACTGAGTTAATCATTATCAGAATATAATTATTTCACGTTAAGTTATTACCTATTAAAGTTATCTCACCTAACTAAAGATCTAAGTGCTTTAACGAAAGTGTTAAGTACTTAAATATATCATTTCGCAAACGTAGCGGTAAATAATTCTGTTAATTGATTTAACAAAGTGTATGATATCACACCTGGAAAATAATTCCGAAAAAATAGGTAAAATAGGTAAACTAATAAACACCACCGCTTATATAAAATTTAGAAAATTCATACACTTTAATAATAAATTCGCTAACTTTGGCTCCGCGGTTTATCACCTCAAATTCGAAGTATATAAGAATTTATGAGAAATCTGTTGAACTAGGGAGATAATTTGTATCGCAGAATATCTGAGCGAGTAAGTTAAAAAATGATCGGTAATCGCTGATTCAAGGCTCTAGGAAAAATGATATTTCTATACTTTGAAGAGAATTTTTGCCTCAGGATATAGGATCGTACGAATATAACTATTGTGGAAAAACGATTATTAAGTTAGAAAACTAGGAAGCCGGGTGCAACTTAAGTTGTTCTCATTGCCAGTCATATTGCTCACCTTCGTTTAGCTGTAATTTCTTCAAAGCTATACCTATCTATCCAGAAGAACGGTTGCAATTTTATCCAATTAGGTATATAGTGAACAACAAACTAACGAATCATAAACGAGCTTTGAACCAATATTTCACAACATCCCAGCTGTATAACCTTCTAACCAGCTGGCTAAAGTCCGTATATTATATATATTTCTTTCACGTTCTTTAATATGCATTATAACTATTTTAAAACCGCAAACTTATTCGCCTATTTTAGTATAGAAATTTAAATAGAATACGAAAAGAAATAAGAAAAAAAAATAGGAAAAATTTCTCGGTATAAAGGAACAACTGAGCATTTTAATAACGTTTTTATTATTCAATTTTAATAACGCAAAACTTTGTTCGAACTGCGAGGAGATCGATGGAAGTCAGTGTTTCAAGTTTTTAAAGTGTTTCCTCGCCGTTTGATCATTCGTAGTTATTATACATAGTTTTGACTAATTTTGAAAAATATGTAATAAGAAATATGTAATATGTTTCGTATAGCCGTATTCAAAAATCCATATTCAAGACTAAAAATTCAAAGTACATTAATGGTGTCCACTGTGATCCTCGGTGGTGGTTTCGGTATTTTCATCCACAGCTGGAATTCCAATAGAGAAAAATACCGCGGCCCAAATAACGAAGAGAGCAATTAAACCGATTAAAGTATTCCCTTGAAATTTACCCCAGAATGTATAATTCACTTTTTCAAGCCGACGACATATCATCTCTTTACTTGACGTACCAGCTGACTCGTGATGATCCATGGTTGCGATTACCGGGGATAACTAATTAGAAGATTAAAAGATTATAATTAATTATTTTATTCGCCAGAGTAGATAGAGAGATATATAGAAATAAAAATAGAAGAAAAATAATAAAATTCGCGAACTGTTCATAAATTTAACAAATACTTTCAGACATTATATTAGATAAGTTTAAAGTTTTGCTCATTCTATTTCTGCACAGTGTGGCAAATTTTTACCCTCTAAGTGATATACGGTCCTTATGTCAGCACAGTCTGTCGTTTGAATATACTTTTAAAAAATTATTAAATTCGTTGAATTCTGATATTTATATAGTTTTAGAAATAATTCGATTTATATTCACACGAGTAACTTACATTTATTTATATACTTATATATATTTATTTCACAGCTATGGCAAAATCATCTGCCAATAAACTCTACGTATGATAGACTGAGGTTATTTAATTTAATTCTATGACAAAGTGGCGTTATAATCTAAAGAGTATCACAATCTTCTTATACACAAGATTGCACCAATTTCGGATTATCAATATTTCACAATAGCTTATACCTAGATACAGGTGTATATCTTATCTTATCGCGTTAATAATTATCGACTGATAGATAATCGGCTTGCTATTGCAGACAATCGTAGTACGCGATAAAACGCAAAAATATAAAAGGGTTGGATATTTTTTTTTTTCTTCTCAATTTTTATCCTATATTTGATAGAAAAAAAAATAAACAAAACGGTAGGTTCTACCCGTGAATATATATATATTTTTTTTCTTTAAGCTTTTGAGGCTGTTTCTTCAAACAAGAAATTCGCAAAGGGTGGACACCAGGACACGCCGTTTCCGTAATAGAGCTGTATAAGGGGGATGAATACCGAGGGATAGGACACAATCCGTCAGACCTCAGCGACTCGGAAAATAAACAATTGATTGATTGTCGTTCCCGCGGAACAAACAGTGTCTAATAAAGGGTGGTTATAGCCCGGCGTTAGAGCCCCCAAAGAAGGAAGAAAGATCGGGTTTTTCCGAAAACGTCTGGCGACGTCGTGGCATTTTGCCTTTCCATTCTTTTTTTTTCTTTTTTCGTTTTTTTTTGTTCCTCTCTCTCACACCCTCTGCGACTCGGTAGTCTGAACAAATTTCATCCCTCCGTATACCAAAACGGCGCCAGGAGATGGATCACGTCTGGTACGGATGATGTTTCCCTGTCAGACTTTTCGCGATTTATTTTTACCAATTTTTCAAAGCTTAACGTTACATATAAACCGACTCGCCTCACACCCACGAGTACACACACATATTTATATAGATTTAAAAAATATTTTCATTATTATACACGTGTGTATTGATTGAGAAAAATATTTATTTCTGTTTTTTTTTTATTTTATTTGCATTTTCTTTCAATTTCAAATTGATTTTCGGCACCCTTTTCAATCAAGCTAGAAAACTGAGGGAAAAATTCAGAAATTCACGACCACCCTAACGTACGTATTTCTCTACCCTTGAGATTATTCTTATACGTATTACGTTTTGCTTTTTGATTTTTTTTTTTCTCTATTTTTTTTATTAATTCTTTTGAAATTTAGAAACAACTCATCGTTATTCGACGAACTTTTCTTTTTCCATCTGTATCTACAAACGTGTTTTATGTATAACTATATATACATTTGGAATCGGAGTCAAGAAGTATAGCCCCAAGGGATTCAAAGGACTGGAAATTGGGCTTGATACATATTTATTACCGAGTTCAAAGTAAAAGAGAAGAAGAAAAAAAGAAAAGAAACGAAACGAAACGAAACAAAAAAACAGGAGAAAAAAAACATAGAGAAAAAAAAGGAAAAAGTTAAAGAAAATTTAAAAGAACGCAGTATATAATATACTGAAATGGAGTTTTATTTACTGGACAAACATATATATATTTCGCCCGCTCCTTGTTTTATCATTTGTATAAACACGCGTCTCTAACCCAGTTTTATTTATTTTTTTTTTTTTTTTTACCCTACCCTTATTTTAACTCAGAAACTCGGGATTTTTTTTTCTCTTCTCCTTCTTTTTCTTTAAAGAAATGACGTGGAAAAACGGAAAAGGAAAGAAAAGAGGGTTGGTAAATTTACTTGAGGCAATTTTAAATTGGTAGCGAAAACATCAGAATTCAGAATCTCCCGAAAAAAAAATGAAAAAAAAAAAAGAAAATTTCATAAATTTTTCATCCTTAATAATATCATGATTGATCGCGCGTTGCGTATCTAACTAAGCATGAAAATAATAATAAATAATAATAATTGATGATAATAATAATCTCTAAACCATATAGAAAGTTTAAAAAATTTCTTTAATAATCTAGAAGAAGATCTATAAGCTTTCCCGGTACACGGACGCTATGGTGTCGCTAACATATATAGAATGACGCGACCTACGATCCCGCGCGTCCCTTGACATCGTAATCATTTCCTTCACTTCTCAGTTTCATGACTGTTAAATTCCTCAGCATCTTCTACTAGCTCCGGGATTTTCATGATCTATGTATGTAACATACATATGAATATATTTCACACTTGTTCTTACTAAGATATATATATACTGTCTTATAAATTCTAAGTCATAAGAACCCCTCCGCAATGTTATACTCTTCCGGGGTTTTGTTATCCGATTATATATAATATCCAGTTTCGTGACTTGATCAGGTATTACATAGAAGAATAGACGAAGAATAGGAATACAATAAGATAGTTCTTTTTTTTTTTTTACAAAATTTTATATCAAACGCGATGTGCAAATCGAGGAGAAAAAAAAAAAAAATCTCGTTCTACTTCTAATCACACGACGCAGTGATATACGAGACGGTCTTATCCCTATGAATTTAATCCTTCTTCGCGTGTTAACTTCGCGTTTTATGTCTTCAGAAATCAAAGACAAGCGACAAACTCGCTATTACATTCAGCGAATTAGAAAAAAAAAAAAAAAAAAAAGACGAGGTTCTAGAATCTAGACTAAATTTTAGTCCGCTTTAAAGTCATTTTTGCTACTCAATAATTTATTCAACTCGGTAGACGTGTAATATGGTTTTAGAAAAATGACGACTTTTGACCTGAAATCAAAATTTATGTTCGCACGTATATATACCTATATATATATATATATATATATATATATATATATATACGTATATTTATATATATATATATATATATATAAATATACGTAAGTGCTCGGCTCGTTAAGTTAAGGCACAAAAGATTATAGCTCATCCGCGAAAGTATTTAGACGAGAGTGTTTCTTTGGTATAAACATTAAGGTATAGTCGTCTATTCGTCGATAGATTATACATACTATCGTTAGTCTCCTTCTATTAAAGTTACGACATACTCAATAGGTTCATCGTTATTTGCTTCTATAACTTCTAAGTCAGACTCGTAATCGTTACCAGTCGATTATCTAAAATTTAGTGTTTTTTTTTCTTTATTTTTATGAACGAACACGTTTTCGCGAAGACACTTGACAAACTGTTACAAACGTTTCTTAGATATGGAAAGAAGCTTCGTTAGTTTCAATATGACGGATTTAAAAGCAAATAATTTGTCAATCCACGAAGAAACTCTCCGTTTTATAAACGTGAAATTTTTCGAGATTGGACCATTTCGTAACTTCAACTCATACGCGTTTCACAAATTGACGAAATTCTTGATACCTTAGATAGGAAACATAAATATGTCCTGATTCTAACAGCTGAGTAGAATTTAAGAGATACTTTTCGAGTGGTAAAAAGAAAAAAGGCAAACTAATAGCATGAGATAAAGCTCGAAATTTCCTGCACGTGATTTTCTTCTATATGTGATAAAAGTTGCGAATTTTGTTGATATGGCAAAATTTAATTGCCCATGGAGACGAAGAAATCGTTTTTTTTTTTACTTGTTTCACGTATGTACAAAAATCTCACAGATTATTCAAAAGTTCGAAAATAAATCGATCAGATATTTTTTCCCCGTATTATAATCTCTGGGAATCATTGCCCCGCGAATTCCATTTATTTCCCCATGCCATTTAGAGATTTGTATTTGTCTCTGTCTCTGTCTTATAAAAAGCAGCAAATCCCTACTTAGTACACCGATCTTTGTTATCTGTGTTCCGTTTGATAAACGGTTCTCATAATTATGTCGTAATAATAATTTCACCTTTGTCATGGCCATCGCAATAAATCAGATCAATTCTCGTAAAAGAATGAGATCGATGCGCTGTCTTCGACGCTCTCTGTATAATCAAATATTGCGAATATAAATTGAGACACGAATCAAACAATTATATGTATTGCGGATTACTGAGAATCATTTTTCAGATATACTTTAATCCACCGATTCTATTTTACAAACGTACGGTAATTTTTTCTTCTTCTTCTTCTTCTTCTTCTTCATGGGAAAATTTATAACCATTTCTTTTGGTTCAAGAATTTGGTAATAAGGAGTGAAATTTATTTCTAATTCGTATCGAAAAAATTATATTTATTTCACTTACTCATTTCGGGGCTTAATTTATTTTATTTTCTTCCCCTTTCCAAGACGTAGATCTCACGCTCGTAATGATTATACGTAATGATACGAGACATGTGGTAATATAAAGAACAATTCGAAACGAAATTATGCGTATAAATGCATTATATCATTCGCTTGAGAACTTTAGCAAGCAATTTATACTTTGTACATCTACCGATTCGCGGTTCTGCACAGTATTGAATCATTCGTCGTCGTGATTAAATGGGACATTATTTTTGAATTTTTCAGAAGCATTTCTTTTTTTTTCTTTATCAGGGAATTACATTTTTTTTCATAGTTTTTCTTATTTATTCGAATAGTGATAAATATTCGTGAAAAATGGCGAACTGGATCGCAAATTCCATCTTTGGTGATGATCTTGCAGAATCTTATTTGCATTTATACCGATGTGAGCGTTTACAGTTTCAGCCTTGAGATTGCAGAAGCCTCACTTAGTTAGTCATTCACATAGCCAAGTATTATACGATGTGAATCCCTGCGAATCACCTAGTTGAAGGAAACTATCGGAATTTACGTTCTACAAGATATCGTAGACTATCGTTTATTATTATCGGTTTACTCGCGATCTTGAATTGCTACAACTATATATACAATCACACGTGCAAGACCCAGTTACATAAAATAATACATCAACAGATTTGTTCTATACATCCGTTTGAAAATCTTCTATTTCCCTGAGTGACGAAAAAACAAAAAAAAAATAAAAATAAAAAAAAGGACGAAATAAAAGTTAGATAGGTCAGGTAATGCCGGCTGGATTCTGTTCCACTCGGTTTTCCCACCTCCTGTAGAAAAGGTCAGTAAACTGTTTAGTCCAGAACGAGAAGCAGGATAAATGAGAAGAATTCTGTTCACCTCTTGGCAGGTTTTCAATTACATTAAAGATCACAGCGATTCAAAGAATCACGCTTTTAAATTAACAGTCCAATGATTTTACCATACGTTTCGCCCTTATGGAATGAAAATTATCCGCTAATATATAATTACGGTTTATAAATATCAATAGAAATTTTTAATTCATGTCTAAATCAATCAGAAAAAAAAAAAATCAGTCAAAATATTTGAACGTTGCCTAATAACGATATATAATCAACTCGTCATTATCCATTCAACACATATAATACCGAGAATGAAACTAATCATCAATCATTAGTCAGTTAGTTTTAGCTATGAATTTATTTTCTGATTGATGTACAGACCGAGATCTATACGCATCACTTACCTACAACTTTATGAAGTACCGTGAAACCTTTGACATTCGACATTTGAACTTTAACTCTAAAACCATCATCAAATCGCATGATATTTTTAAGAAGAGAAATAAAGTCTGTGTCTTGCCTCTATGACCTGCATTAATCACTCCTGTGAACTCTTGTCATTATCTAATCAATCAAAATCTAATTTATGGGAAAGAAAAATGTCAATTTATAAAAAAAAAAACTAAAAAAAATTCTCTGCAACGATTTGGCGAAACGAAGCAAAACCCTTAGCCTTTATTTTTGAGGAAACTGAACGACTTTAACTTTAGCTGCAGTTAGATAAATTCTATGGTATAACTTGTGGCTATAAATATTATCAAAGTTAACGGCAACTTTGATAGTAGTTCGTGGTCAAGTAGATCTTGGATAAAGTTTCGAATTGTTTTTAAGTTGGCTTTGAGTTGGTTTTGTCGAAAGTATAGAAAGGACCTTAGGCCGTTTTGAAATAATTGACAATTTAGAAGAAATGTTTTATTCATTTACGAAGAAAGTTTATAGCTTTTAAAAGCGTTTTCCCCATTATTTGACTTACGAACATATCTACAACCCTCGTAATTGATAGAAAATTTTTTCCACCATTTCGCTTGCCGAATTTCGTGATGTTCCTTTGAACCTAATTTTGGCAAATATTATTCCCCAATATCGTCCTCAAAGTGATTTTCTACCTCCTATATAACGATCCAGTTTGAAAATGATTTAATTGAGTATGAGGAGCTGAATTATACCTCCACATCATTTTCCACAGATCTTAGAACCTCTACCAAGTAGATACATCAGCGTAGATGATGAGAACGAAGATTAACAATTTTTCAAAAAAGAAAAAAAAAAACAGAATGACGCCGTCAGACCTCTGCTAGTGGCTAAATAAATTATATTGTAACCCTACACCATGAACTGTTATATCGCGTAATTACAAGATGATTGAGTAATAGGGAACGGATGCATTTCTCATTACCACTAATTAAAATATCTGCCTCATGACTCGAAGAAGAAGAATAAAGAAAAATTGAAAAAAAAATATTATTTCACCCCTAAGGTATTAGACGGTGATTAAAATTTTCGAATTAAAATTATAATTCGGAATAAATCGAGCGTATGATCATCATTCTACATCTCAGCACGTAGATGTATACATATATATATATATAAATCTAAGACTAAACGACTTTCGCAATTAACTATATACGAATCGATTACACCAGTCTCTTTCTTCACCTGTTGCAGCCCATAATGCCTTTGGCTGTTGGCCGGCAGAATTACTGATCTCCACTTTGCCACTGGCATAAGGTATTAGCTTTTACACTGTTTCAGACTAGAGATCAACTAATGACAGCTCTGCACGCCTCCATCACCCTGACCGGTTCACCCACACGTTTTATTGCGTATACATATGGTAATGTATCACACGAGGTTCACCATCACGTACGGTATCGTATATCATTATTATTATTGATACTAACATTATCATTATTATTGTTGTTGTTTTTATTATCTTGTTTATTCAATAAAAAAAATAAAAGTAAACTGCTTAATATTCTGATCAAAGAAACGAAGATTTACCCTATAGATATTCGATGATTATTGATTCGACTCATCAAATTCATTCATATTTCTCCCAAATGAAAACAAACAAAAAAATGAATTGTTTAAACTCTTCTAGCTTGACTCTAGTTAGCTGCATATTATAAAATAAATTGATGACTGATTAGTCTGAAGAGAAAATAGGCGTTGATAAATTGTCCAAGAGTGCAGCATCGATCATTTCAAATAATAGTCGAGTAAATTTCATGACAAATTATCAATTTGTTTTATTTATTAGTTGCTCAATTATTAGCCGAATAAGAATCATCTCGAATCTATAATGATTAGGTAACTATACCTATTCAGATATTTTATCAATGAAGTAATGACTAATTTTAGAATAAATTCGCCCAATAATTACCTGGCTATTTTTTTTTTTTCTTTTTTTTCTTTTCGCGTATGGTTATGATTTTATATTTTTTTACTTTATGCTCTTTTTTTCTAATTTTATTAACGTCTAATTACAAGGAAGAAGAAACAGAAAGATCAAGGCAATGATTTTTTCTTTCCACTATCGATTTCTCTAATAACATATATATATACATATATATTTCAATTTCAGTTTAAATTGTATAGAACTCGATTAGTAGCGTATTAGTAAGCATTAGTAGCGTATTAGTAAGCATATTGAAAAAAAACTATAAAAATTTCTTTAATTTAGCTGGTATTTTTTTTCTTTTTTTTCGCGGTAATAAAATGATTCGATTAATTTTAATGGTAGGGTTATTCGGAACGTTATTTTATCGTTACGTCACGCATATATATATTAAAATTATCCATAAAGGTAATTGACTGAGATGAATTTCGTTTTTTTATCATTCAAAAAAAAAAATCCACCTTTTCATTGATGACTTATTCGTTCATATCCAATAGGCTTACCGATGCTGAAATATTAAATATCGGGTAATGGCAGGTATCAATCAAACCTTTCTATATCAGACAGGATCTTCGCGTTTAAATAATCCATGAATAAGGACCTAATAAAAATAGCTGCAAGCAGTTAGTCTTATAGTAATTTTGGGATCATTTTAGGCCAAAGAATCGAGTCAAACCAAAAATCCCATTATTTTCTACTCGAAATTCAATAAGTTGAAAAAAATTGGTCCTGACGTTTACGTTTTCGGTTTTTCGAATTCCGTCACATCGAAACTACTTAGTACTTGATGCAAATTCGGATTTATGATAAAAAGGATTCTCCCGGGCTTCCTGACACTTTTTCTGTCACTATAATAAGCTGAGAATTTTCAGACGGCGGTTTCATCCGCTTTAAAATTCCCTTTAAGGTTGTTTCGAGGTACGGTATAAAGACGGCCTTGCGAGGTCGCGGTTCGCATTTCTCGATCTTGTGAACGCGTCTTGTACATAAAGTAGGTCGAACCCAACGAATCTTACAGATAAGTTGATTTGCATCCTCATTTTTATATCGAATAATTATTATTGCGAAATTTCCGAAGCACAGAGAATAAGAATAAAAAGACTAAGACGAAGAAACTTAGATGAAAATTTCCTATCTTCTATTGTAGAAATATTTCCTAATCCTAAAATGATCATCTACTTGGTATATATGTAACCGTAGAAGTCTTCAGGGTCCTACAGTTATGCTGAATCGCGGGGTAAATTAAGCTCCGCTTAATTGCTTTCCGCCAGATTAACGTGCGGAAGATCCGGACTTGGTACTTGGCAAACTTAATAATTATGAAGCCGGTAACTTCGACGTCCGGTTCATATAAATATGAGAGGTGGTATACAACCGAAGGTAGTACGTCATTTGGAAACATCTGCATCGAGGTATATACACACATACACATATACATACGCATACATAAATCTGTATAATAGGATTTAGTGGGCAGCTGCGACTCAGCGAGACTTCAACTACTGAATTATTATATTACCCAACAGAACTAAACTAACAATTCTAAACAGTGTACAGTGTACTAGAACGCTTGTTACACTATAAACATACCAGAATCACAGTTATACAGAACATAATCAAAACCATATAGTATTTCGACAAGTACAAATATCATATTCTGACCATAGCCAAAAGTTTGATTTATGAAAGACTTAGAAGCCCATAGAAAATAATAATTCCTAATTTGTTTTATCAGCGAAAAACGAGAGTTCGAATTGTTTTAGAATTGGCGATTTTTTTACATCCAGAATTCTGAAATCATTCGGCGAAATTTAAAATCCTGTAAATTTTGGATCTTTTTTTTCTATTCTTCGTTTTCTATTTCTATCGAATTTATAATGCGGCATAGGGACGATTCGGACAAGTACCATAAGGCGTGAAAATCTTCGTCTTCGACGACTCCTAGTGTGGTAATTGAATATGAAATTCCACACGTGTCGCGATTCGATCAATTGTTCCGTTCGATGTTTTAAACTTTTATTGAATTTTATCACACCACCGTAGATTACATCTTGTTTAGATTCAACCCCTGAATTTCAGAATTTGTTGAGTAAACTGACGAAGAAGAAAAATTATATAAAATTAAATGAAATCCAACTTTTGATCCGAAAAAGAAAATCGTTCTAATCTAATTTAATTTTTTTAATTTTTTGTTAAATTTATTCTTGTTATTCTCTCTACACAACTTATCACATCGTATATCATCAAACTATTAAATCAAATTAATTACCTACATGTTCTATACTTCGGCAATGAATCGTAAACCTCTCAAGCTAAATCTGAGATCAAATCTTGATGTGATCGAATATGCCGTAGCGAGAATTCCGTAGATTAATTCATTCCGTAACAAAGACGTAGGTATAATAGGTAGGATAGATAGGAAGGTATATAAAGGTACCTATGATGTATGTAAGTAGATACAGAACCTACGTTATATAGTACCGCTTATTCGCAAACTCTGAAATAATGAGGTAGCAATATGGTGCCAACTTTCTCTAACGTAACGGAATTCGCGAAATAACGCTAATGCGCCTGCCGCGTTATAACATCTTATTCTTCTCATTATTCTCGTCTTCTTATTCTTCTCATTATTATTGTTATACTTATTCATTGCGAAATTTCTAATAAGTGCATTATCATCTTCACTATATGGTGGATGGCGCCGCGTCTCTATGGATATAATTATGATAAATCCGACTATATAATATGTAAAAAGAAGCTTAGGCTATTGTCTAGAATCGAGAATAACCGCAGTTGTGACATGATATAATTTTTTTTTTAATTATATATATTATTGTAATTATATAATACATTATGAGTGACAATCCGTCGTTCTTCTTTAACATATTTTTTCTTCTTCTTCTCTTCCAATTCTCTCAATCGATCATTTATTATCTTCCTAAATCGGTTCAGAAACTTCCGAGAAAGCTTTCTTAGTCAGCTGATTTTATTCCATAGTAGAAAATTAATCGATTCAGTTTAAGATTAAGATGCACTCGAAGCAACGGAGGGCGAAGTCACGAACAGAATCGAAAGCGTCAATTTAGGTTTGGCTCTTCGATCTTGCGCTCTTAGATCGGCGTTATATCAGTTGCTTCCGCTCTTACATAGCTCTTTATTCACTTTCTCTATAGACCGGAGGGTTTAGGTCACCAGTCTATTTTTTTTTTTTCCATTTTTTCCATTTTTTTTTTTTCTATTTTACTTCGATTACCAGTTGTTATAGTTGCATCGTGATCAATAAATATCGATTTATCGTCCGCTTTGTATAAAGAGATATGTACATAAAGCTGTATACCTGTATTAAAGATTCTTCTTCATTCGATGAAATTCATACGAAGAAAAAGTTTCCTTCAGTTTTTTGGTACGGGAAAGATGAAAAGAAGAAAGAATAGGAAAAAGGAAAAAAAAAAAAGAAATGAAATTCGCAATCGTTTTGATCGCAAACCTAGGTGATTGCTGGATGGAAAAAATTGATCTCGTAAGGAAAAAACGGGCGTTCGTTGATCGTCGAAGATATGATATGTTTGGGGTTCGAAATTGACGGCGTGACGATGCCGAAGGAGTAGGTATCGTTCCGTGAAGAACGCTGTTTACGATGACCATCCGAGTGGCAAATACCCGCAGGAGAGATATAAAAAGTAGCCGAAACTGTGCCGCAAAAAAAAAAAAAAAAGTTCGATTTTCATCTCAGACGGAAATTGCGAAAGGTTGAGGAAAGACGCTGGAAAGAAACTTTGAAAAATAATATAATGATTATTAATTTTTTATAGATGATTGAAAAAAGTTCGATCTACGATTATTGGAATATGAAAATTTTACGAAATAAATAAGAAATGCTATAATCTGAATATCGTAGGGGAGGTTTTTTGATTAGATCTTTTTATTAAGTGGTTTAAAAAAAAAAAAAAAAGAAATATGATACATCTTTCAAAGTCTCAGCGGCGTCTCTCTTTAAGTTTTCATGAAAATTTCATCACGCTCTTATTCCTATGCATTTTTTATTCACTTATGAATTATTACCGACGAAACCCACCAGGGCAGTGATATTAATTATTCAGTATCTATATGTCCGTTGATATAAATAGTGAATTGAGTTTCTGAAGACATTTAACCCTGATCAATATTAAATATGAAACTTGTTACTCGGGACTTGGAAATAATTTTTATTCCGCTGATACGAAAGTTTAGGGTTTTCAAAAAGACGTAATGTGATAATGTGGAAAAATATCAAATTCAAGGCAACTGCATTGTGGCGAAATTTGGAATTTCGAGAACATCGAATCCTTGCAATATATTTCCCCGTTTTATTTACGATAAGAAATTTGCAAAATTCTGATCAGAAAATCCGAAGGCGTATAACTCGACGGATCCTTGCCAACCCTTTCGGGTATTACCTCAACTCTGGGGTTCTTATGGGGTAATTCCTTTCGTTCGAGTGCAATGTACCAAATCATTATCAATGTTAGTGTTTAAGATTCTCACCCCTAAATTCACACAGATATTATATTGAAACTAAGACGATAAAACCCTTCCGAACACCGGTAATCCGGTCATAAACGATTTCCTCTGTCCTTAATCCTCCAAATCCTAATCCGAAATGAACCCAAGTTTTATGACCGTTTACCAGTAAGATTACGTTCGATTGCATTTACGAAAAATCCCAACGTTTTGCACCCCTATTTGGCGTCCTTTCTACCCTAATACGCCACCGCCAATCCTTACCACCTTTTTCGAAAAACTGATATAGACCATTGCACGACAAAAATTCTCACACTATTCAGAAAGACGGAGTAATCACAAGTACAGAGACTCCAAGTCCAAGACTTTATACAAAATCATTTTTTATTATAATTTTGAAAAAAGTTTCGTTACATCGAAATAAAGATTTGGAAATTCTTCTGTGATAGAAAATAATTCGTGATCATTATAGATTAGTGTAATATAAAGGACTCTCATCCCTTTTCGCATTCAGGAGTAGTTTTTCGCCAGCACTAGTGCTTTTTGATATTTCAACACATTTTAATTCTTACTTTTGTTATAAGCAATCAAAAGCGCGTAATATATTGAAATTTCGAACCTTTCCTCCACAGTTACCTGAAAGTATAATAATCACGTTAGTCTAGTAATGCAGACATATGCCGCGGATATAAGTACCGAGAGGTACAGATACATAAAACATATCATAATGCCTATAATTTTCTATGCCTAGATTTTCTCCTATGTGTTTCTTTGAAGATACGCGACTTGTAATCAAAGTACAACTCTGCAGTCTTTGAGACAATCCGTCAATATCAATCGAAGATAAATTGCAGAGATGAATACGATTGAAAAATTTATTTAGTTTATTAAATTCATGCAAAGATATTCGTCAAAATTTAATCTTGAAAATTTGTTCAACAGGTGTGGGATATCCTCAGGTAGTTAATATTTTTTTTTTTTTCTAATTTCCGTCCAATCTATCATCCACTTTTATTCGATCTTCTCGCATCAATCATCCCTGAAGTTATTAGGGCTAATAATAATCCTCAAAGATGTATTGCGATGTGATGATATTATGAAATTTATATCAAAACCACGTCGTGGTATTGAGATAATCTGTGATAATTCAAATAATATTGAAAGTCCATAATTTTATATATATAATATAGATTTTTACACGAATTTATTTTCATGCAGATAGATACATTTGTTCGTAATTCGATTTTTTTTTTTTTTTTACTCTCTTTTCTTTGTTCAGGCAGTATGGAATTATTACGAGATTCTTTTCAACTGATTCATGGGTTTGATGGGTGCCCAGATATTATTAGGATCCATTATATTGACCCCCCCGAAAAAGAATTCCATTTACGAAATATCACATACGTGTACTGATCGCGTAAGGCGATTAGGAAAGCTATACGAACGTGACTATTCTAACGCGTGCCTAGACGATACGTGAGAAAATTTCATTACAACTGCATATATCAAGCTCGTCATTTGAAAATATATAATAATTTATATGGCTAATTTGAAAATTGGTATAAAATAGCCTGCAGGTAATAAGACAGAGAAAAGAAAAAGAAAAAGAGAAGAAGAAGAAAAAAAATGGAAAAACTGTATAACGTCATTCCTATAATAATAAAAAAAAAAAAATTTAATAATACAGAAATGAGGATTTTATTACGCTATACAGAAATCTGTGTCAACTATCGAGCTCTTTGAACATTAGGTGTTCATAGAGATGGCCAGACGCTACAGACTCGGTTAATTAATTATAGAGATAATGATAATTAATCAGCGATATTTATATTCAGTGAAAAAAATAAAATAAAATAATAGAAATATTCCAGACTGAGAATAGGACGAAATTGTTGAAAGCTACGAAAATTTCGTAAAGAATAAGAATTTATAAGAATTTCAGAAACTGTTTGTAGGGTCGTTATTTTTTATTTTTTTATTTTTTGGTTTGTTTTAAACAATTTTTCATAAATCGAAAGTTTATTTAGCAAATCAATTTTCAATCGAATAGAATCAACCTGGCACGTAGGTATATACTTTCTGGACTCCATTATAGTCGGTGGCAGGTAAAATTTATCAGGATCCTAGATAGGTATACGTGGGTAAGATCCAATCCTTGAGATTTGAAAACCGAATGGTTAGGTATATATATCTATCCGCAGTGGTTTACTTAACCAGAGTTGAATAAAGTATTGGATTCAAGAGAATTGGGTAATTCAATATAGAAATAAAGAGGCGAGAGATTTTAGTGTTGAAAAATTTCATAATCTATATTTATTTACAAGCTTATTAATAATCATAAATTACCAAAATTCGGTTTATAAAAAAACAAAAATATACAAGAATAACTGTAGAAGTACAAAATATGAAAAATAATTCATGCATTTGGTATTATATTAAATTTCAATAGTATAGCAGAATAATATCAGAAATACAAGCTTTTCATCGATTAATTAAAAAATTACCTAATTATAGAAAAACTAAATAAATATTAAAATAGTACCTAAACTAAGCTATAAAAATAAAAAGAAAAGAAATCGCACTAAAAACGAAGTGCTTTGTCAGCGTAATGAAACGTGAATGAAAATGACAATAAAACACAAAATAGATATTATGTACCCAGATTTGAGCTTATTTCAAAAAATATTTGCACTTTTGATTAATCCTGGCCAATAATTCGGGCGAAGGTCTATCCTCCATGGATTTAGCGTCCAGTTTTTTTTCTGAAGCTAATTTTGCGACTGTAATTCCGTCAATATTATAATTATATTTCACCGTAGTAATCGGTGCGAGCCATAGGCTTTTAAAAAATCCATAAAGCTCGTGTATCTTTAATTCATTTTTAAGCCACTCCATGGAAAGATCCATCAATACTTTTTCAGGTACAGATTTAAGACTTGAGATAAAAACCGAATGATATGTTTCCAGCATATCGTTTAAGTGTTCTTCTATCACACTGTGAATAACACTTGTGTGTAAAAAATATAATATGTCTATAGCGACTGAGGTAAATCTTGCAGCTTGAAAATCCAATAGACGTACATCTACCACCGATTTAGTAACTTCATCGTATCTGAATAACACATTTGATATCCAACAATCGCCAGCACACATCACCGCGTATTTTTTCGGCTTGATTAGTTCCTGGGAAAATAAATATCATCCGTGGGTTAGAAATCTGGTTCTTAATTTTCAATATACGAAAATAAGAAATGAAAAATTCGTTTTTTTGCTTACCTTTAAAATTCCGTACATCTTCCCAGTCTTGCCTTCGAAATATGCGATTTCTTTGGCGTGATCATCTTCCGCATTTGCATCAGATTCAAGATAAAATATGGTGCTAGATGAGACGGAATTAAGCATTGATTTTATTCCCTCCTGATCAGAACCCGGTGTGAAAACTAATTCTTTAACTTTTCTTCGTATTTCGGCGTATTTCTGCGGCTCTCCGTATTCAAGTTCGAGGGATGCTGCGTGAAATTTAGCGAGTGTCTGTGAAACGAAAATAGAATTTCAATCGTTTCTTTTTCTTTATTTTATTTTATTTTATTTTATTTTATGTTTTTCCTTTTTATATCTACACAAGTGAATATTCGGTTTAAATTAAGTGTTCAAATTTACCTCCAGTACCAATTTCGCGTGCTCTAAATCCAGACCCTTCATTTTATCGGGCATTAAAAAACCTGCGGACGTCATATCCTCAAGTAAAATATACTCGTTGTCTGCGTACAGACTTTTAGGTACCAATTTTTGATCATTTCCAAGCAGAATTGGAAAGGCATTGTATACTCTGGCCTCGTTCGCGAATACTTCTAAGCTTTGAAATACTTCTTGATGAATTTTATCCTCAATTCTCTTCTTCGATATCAAACTTATTTCGTAGGCTGTGATGCAAATGAAAATAAATAAAAAAAATTAATAACAAATCCATCAATTCGGCGTGTCATTTTTCTCACATAACTTTTCACACATGTATATGAACTATATTTCCATTTCAGAATGATCAATTTACTGTTTAACAAATTAGAAAGAAAAAAAAATTACAATCTACTCACGAGCACCGTTATGTCTTTTTCCGTTAACGTGGATTCTCTTGACATTTGACATAAAATTGACACCTTGCGCACAGGCGGGTGTTTCGCTGACGTTATCCACCTCGAGGTAGTAGTCGTTCTCGTGTATGCGCAATAGTTTTTCCAAAAATTTGGAATCTGTGTAATAGATGAAGGGTTTTTAAAAAAAAAAATTTCTTAGTAAACTGAAAGAGTCTATTCACTTAATGTTCAAAGAAAAAATAGAAACAATTCATACCTGTTTTCTGTGATGACGTATTATTACTCTTCGGACTCAATACCTTCATGTTTACCATTTTTTTTTTTTCTGAACTTTACGAAAGCTGGAATTATTTATTTCGTAGTTAATGCATTTTGGGAGAATTTGATAATGTACAAGTACACAAAGTAAATCAAGGGTTCAGAAATATTTTCTATTAATTTAGTCAGATAGTTAAAATCGCTATAATTACTATTGACATTGAAAATCATCGAACGGTTTTAATCAACGTCTATCCATAATCGATTGTTCTCTACTTCTGACAACCTTCTCTAACGAATTCTAATTTCCACGATTAGCTAATGGTCAAACATGATCTCAAACGTCCTTTGTTTCATTTCTTGTCAAAGACTATTTAGCTCGAAGTTTATTTGGACTCAACCTGTGATCGCCTTTGTAATTTCAAAGCTAGTTATGAAAATCTAACGATGTATACAAAAGAAATGATCGTTTGATCAGGCGTTTGGAATAATATCAAATCAACTGAAGGTTTCTCACTCCTGACGCCTGCGAATCGCAACTTGCCGTACCTTTGAGTATAGAATTTACTCAAATGAAGGAATCGAGTATCACAATTCATTCTCTCTAATTGCAAATAATTAACAGACTCATAAAATCGCGGGTCTTAATTATAGCAGAAAATTAATCTAGATAAAAAAAAAAAAAAATGCGAAGCTTACCTGATTAGAAAAAAAAAAATCGATAGTAGCAGATCGATGCTTTACTGGTTAATGATTTTTTAATAAATCATTTCTCCGTATTTATATACCGAATATACTCCTCGTCATACCTGATGTACTTTATTTTGCGATTAGATTCGTATCGAAGGTTGAAGAGATAAGTTCGCTCTTCACGGTTTATCAATTCATATCGATAAAAGATTTATAAATTCGCGATTTGGATCGAAAAAAGTATATATCACTTTATTCTGACAGGGATAAAAAACAGTTTCTCAAAAATACGGAAGGCACCTCATCAACTAGTTTATTAACGAATTATATTCATTACATAATTTCTTAATCAACTGTTAATATAATATTTAGTATATACTTGTATATATGTACAAAAAAATTGCACTAGGATAAAAAAAAAATATATTTTGCCCTATGTATATCTACATACATAATCTAAAACGATGGCTTTCAATCTTTCGGCAACCTTCGGCGTTAATTTCACCTCTTTTTTTTTCATATCCTCGATTACCTCCATAGTAAGATTATCGAGATCAATGATTTCGTCCTCTTCGGCAAGTATAGCAGGTGCTATCCAACAGCCAGTGAATATGCCGTATTTTGAACAGTTTTTTAATTCATTTCTAAACCATTCCATGGTAAATTCTGTCTCAGATTTATCAGGTAGTCCTAATTTTTGATTTAAAGTTTCGGCAAACTTTGAATAATAAGATTTAACAAGATCCTCATAGTTTTCTTCAATCACCGATGACTTAGGACTTGAGTAAATAAAATAGTGAAAATCTATAGCCGGTGATACATGCCTTGGCATTTGAAAATCCAAAAGCTTTACATCAAGGATTTTACCATCTCCATCATACTTAAACATTATATTATTCTTCCAGCAATCCCCGTGTGTGATAACGTCGTACTTTCCTTTTCCTGGGTCGACTAAATCCTGCATTTCGCTGTAAACTCTTCCCTCGTAACTTTTGAGGAACTTAATGCCCGCCTCAAGTTCTTTACTCTGAGGCTTGATCCACTCTAAATGTTTTATTGCATTTGTGACACTGTCTTCTATCGAGCCACCTAAATTTAGATGGTCAGTTTGCCTCGAGAATACGACTTCCTTTAGGGGTTTTGCTAGTTCAGAAAACCCAATAGGATCCTTGAGCTTCAGGGCCAAACCCGAAGCGTGAAGTCGCGCCAATATCTGTTTGAAAAATGGCGATAAAGCTCATCGCCTATTCCCATTATATCCTATAATTTTTTTTTGTACCTGAACTGCTGCAACGGAGTGATTAAAGTCTAGAAGATCTCGACGTTCGCGAACTTTATAACCCAATGCCCTAAGATCCTCCATAATTATTTTATCGTCATCTGCGTGAATGCAAATAGGACCAAAGTTTCCTAAAATTGGTAAAACCTTGTCGTAAACGTAACTTTCGTTCTTGTACAAATCACGTGTGCTATATATGGTGGTTATCGCACGATGAAGAGGCAGGTACTTGATCATAAACGATTCGTTGTAATCTTTAACATAAAGGGAAGAAAAAAAGAAATAAAAATATAAGTACATAGATAAATAGGAACAGAGATAATTGAATTGGAAAAATCGTATCTCGATTGCTATTCATTTTTCATAGGAAACTTCTATCCTGGTAAAAAAAAAAAATCAATCAATCGATCGAGGTACGAGATTGGAATAAGAGTCATTCACCCATTCGAAAGAAATTTAACAATTGATCTTATCCAGGTAATGGATCGGTTCCATTACTTACTTGTTCCATTTCCACGCGATCCTTTCACGGTTGTTTGCATTACAATTGACATGTAGTTATCGCCGACCTTACATCCTGCTTCCTCTTCAACATGAATTATTTTTAATTCATTATCATTCTCAAATTTTCTTAACAAAGGCTCGAGTTGTCTTATCAAATCTGCGAATAAAATGAAATGTTCAATAATTATAAAGGTTAATTAAAAATAATTTAATATTAGTCTCACCTAATTGCTAATGAAACTCTTTGTTAAGAAATTAATTTACACTGACTACTACTATACAGAAACTCAGTTTATTCAGTGCAACTAGTACCAAGGTTAAAACGTGTGCAATTAATTCCTATATCTATATCGGTATCATTACATGACTGACTAACTGCATGTAATTAAATACCTTGCTGCTTTTCACTTTGATAAATCTCATCAGAAATACGCCTTTCGCATATATTTATCTATAAAAAAAAAGAAACAAAAAAAAGACCACTGTGATTTTATTTCGCACTATTTTTTCCGGTACTTTTAACGCTCATTAATGATAAGCCTTATCATTTTTGCGAGTACTGCCTAAAATGACACGTATTAGCTGTCAATCGTGTATTTCCATATTTGCACCCCAATTTTGACTGTAATCTGTAAAAATTTCCGATTCGGTTTTAAGATTGACTGCAACGCGGATGTCGTTACTTGCATCAATTTCGTTTTTCATTTTCACAGTGAGCTATAAAATTAGTCTAAAATCACTCTGATCTAAGCCTAAGCGTGTTGATTGCTGGACGAATAAAAAATCTTTGACAATATAATAGACAAAAATAAAAAAATCGTCTTTGTCACTGACCTACATATCCACGATAGCTGAATAATTATCATTGCATGTAAATTAATCTGTTAAATAATTTTCACTGTATGAAAATGCATGAAATGATTCCGAAAAAAGCTACTTGAATTTCTTCGAATTATGTATCCTGCACCAATGATATCTAGAAGAGTTTAGATTACAGATTGAAAGAATTTCTAATGCAAGGAGCTCTTCGATATCTCAATATTTAAAATGTTATTAAATATTGCCCGATGCTTCATAGATATTGAATTTTCAAATTTGGATAATTCGAAGATTTTCATTTAGTTGTTTTTTGTTTTTTTTTTTCTCCTATTTAGGAGCTTTATTCCCACAGTGCGAATAACATCGCGATTCATATCGAATGGGATCTGTTCAAGCTCCTCTTGAGTGTCACGAAAAATGTCTGCAAACCAACTTGTTTCACTGAAAAATCTTTTGTAATAATAGAATTGGCCCATTCAAATCGAGGCTTGATGCACTCGGCGTACCTGACATAGATCGACGTTCCATTTTTGAACTTCACTGGGCCTAGGCCAACGAGAAACTGTACGATAATTTCAAACTTGCAATGTTAAGTGCAATTTTCTAATCGGTATAGATAAACTTGAACAACGATTACAGTGTAACTGACAATGATAGAATGAGAGTAAAATGTGGGAGTAATATGTCCCTGTATTTCTATAATGTCTTTGTCTATTTTCCTCCTCTTCTCTCATTAGCCTAGCCAAGCCTAGACGATTTTATTGGCACTTGTTGATGGTGTGACGTTGCATATTGCACCAGAGAGGAAATCGCCAGTTCGAGGAAGATCAGTCAAGGTTGCTATCCGCAATTGCATACAATTGCTAATTTGTTTGCTTGATAGCTAGAAGATGACATAATCGGCACGGCAGATTCTTCCCCGATCTACACTGATTGCTGATTAATACAATTGCAATGGTGATATAAATTCTATACCATCTTCGTGCCAAATTATTACGTAAATTTATTTACAACGTACGTTGTTGTGTATGTGAAACAAGGTAAATTCTCCGCTATGCGATAACGTCTAGTATTATGCAACAGGTCGACTATATTTATGCACATGTTACGTTTACACACAAGAGAATTCATGTACACTTTATTATTAGATGTAAAATGGTTAAAAATTTAATAAAAAAAAAAAAATTAACAGCTAAAACTTCAAAATCTGTGAAACAAAAAACCGAAAATTTATTCGTCTGCTAATTAGCTTTGTGATATTTTAGCTGAAGACTTTATTCCGATGCACTTTGGACTCTATTGACTCTATTGGATTTTATTCCTTTTTCTTCTTTCGCACGACGTTATCGTATAAAAATGTGCGGAATTGACCGTGAAAGTCAATCTGTTCTAAAATTTCTGCCAATGTGATTTAATTTTTGGAAATTAATCAATCGGTATCAGAAATCTCAAATGCAAGAATATCTTGGCTTTGACGTACTGAATCTGATTGTAAGATATCATAAACTTTAAAGTAAACCTGAAAGTTATAGTATGAACGTTTCAGCCCATATCTAGTCGCATAGATAAGGTCAACAGCGAGTGACAAGGCTGTTTGCTGACAAGCTAATGCTACGAGTGGTATTAGAAACTCAAACTGCATTCAAATTGCGCTGCATATACAGTATAATTGCTCATATATATAATAGCTTCAAGGTTTATAGAACCAGACTCGGTTGTATTTTGAGTTTAAAGGATGAAGAATATCGTTCGATATCCTGTATCAAAAAAAAATAATTAACCATAGTCATTTATTGATATTTTTATCGAATTTTAGGAGCTATTCTAACACGGGAATCGTTATTTACTAATTAATATTGAATCCGGGATACATAAGAGTCGTTCATGTCTTCGTCGAGGTATATTTTCCATGTCTGGATTTCTTGGATACGTAAAGTCCTCATTTTCCTAAGGGTAAATAGCTTTTGTCCACCGTACCGTAGTCCCCTCTGAATAAATTTCTTCTATATCCTGTCGCTTCTGGGAATCCTGAAAATCCTGAGGCTTCTGAAACTCCGAATAAGGAGGTACTGGTCCCGTTTCTTTTGCGCAAATCTTTCGAATCCTGTAGAACCTACACGATTGTATTTTAAACCTTAGGCGTTTCTTCTTGAATCCACGTATTCTGGGGAAAACGTTTTGGCTGTTTCGAAAGTTTCGAAAAGACTCTGAATTAAGCTGACCGTTTATTCCAGTCGTTTCGAATTTTCTTAAGCTGTTGTATCCGTCTTTCTCCATCGATCTAACGACTTGGAAACAAACGATAAGGTCTTGTAGGTGATAACGATCCGAGGATTATAAACGGATGTAAAATATGATGAAAAATTTCGTCGAAATTGTACCACCAGTCGCATACGAGCCATTCTTAATTTAAAATCGTCCCGTTTGGACAAAAGAATGAATCGCTTTGTCCACCTCGTTGGCAGATGTTAAAAGCCTGGGGGAAAAAAATGACCAAAAGTATAATAAAGTGAAGATATATTTCTGATGAATTTTATGACAGATAAGAGATGATAAAGAATCTCATTGAAAATTGTGGGAAAAGGAATGTCAGCCACAACCCGAGAGCTAGTTTCAGGATCGGAATAGTAGCCAGGATATCTTTGTTGGTCACATCGTAATCCAGTTTCCGGAAACTTGTAAAAATATCGGGTAATCCGTACCAACTTTTACCGGTATTTCATCATCACTGATTATCTCATCGATTGAAAAAGACGGTCCGAAAATATTGTAGCCCAATTCGTTCGCTCGTATTGCTAGTAGGATATAAGAGATTGGATTTGAACTTTCAGAAGATTAAAAAGCGTCGTGCTGCAGTCAGGGATGAAAATTTTTGTAAAAACTTACATTAACGATCGTAAACGCGCATGAAAATAATTATTTCTCTCGTGGTTTTCATCTTGTAAATAATAAGGAATTCACCTCTGAATAAACCGGAGACAAAAGATTTAAAAAAAAATTAATTTTCTTCGCGGTGTTAGATAGCTGAAGTACTCGGAAAGTGCAGCACTTGGTCTAAGTGCAAGTACTCGGGTAAAGCTGATGCATCTTTGAGCAACGAAGATCCTTTAAATACCTACCAGATCTGGACCATCTATTAGATTAACTATTTCATAAAATATGAGAAAATTGGTCTACCTCCATATTTCGAATCCAGGATTATCTATAAAGTCGAACACGAAATAGGGATTTCATCCAAATGTAAAACCCTATACATACGTTGGGGTGAGAAATCCTTCAAATATTTCAATTCACATGTGAAATGACTTGATAAAAATAATTCTCAACTATTGAAAACGCGAAAAATTTCTCCTTTCAATCTCGGACTTGAAAATCGAGTCTAAGAAGAGACGACCTTGCTCCGAATAGACATTATTTACGAAATCAATAACGAGCTAATGATTAATTGCTTTTATTATTCTTAATTGACGTCTGTCAACAAGTTTTATTCTATAGATAATATTTATAATAAAAATTACCTCTTCAATGCGTAGTACAACCGTATTTAAACGGTATAATAAATTTGTAGACGCTGCAGGTCTCACAATTAGATGTTTGAAAGATTATTTCGCAAGCAACTCATCCTATAAGAACGATAAATCAACTTCACAAACTACGATCACTACGTGAGCGTTTTCTCACACTATAATAATTATTACTCAACGATAATAAATCCCAACGAGATAAATTTTCCGGAAACCTTTAATTTTCTATCCCAAAAATTTATTACAGTAATTAATTCAACGAATTAAGCAGCTTAATATTTTTATTGTTAACTTATTATGATATACATTAAATACAGGATTCCGCAAATAAATGATAATTTACTAAAATCTGAACACTTCAATGCAGGTGGTGGTCATTTTCGGAATCAAACCACGTTTCCAAATTGTCGACTGATCAATTTTCTTCATCGATTTAATAATTTTTCGAGACCTATATTTCTGCTGGTAGATATTCCCGTCCAAGTTCCTGCTGTACCACCATATCAGCATCACGGATACCAGCGCTGATTTGTTTTCCAAAAGTTGCATGCGTGATCTGATTAGAATTCCTGCGATTATCCTCAACGTAAGGTCCGGTCGATTGACCCCTGGCTATTTCTGGTCTGTCGTAAATCTCACCACGTTGGGGTTGTGATTTTTGAGATAAATCACCATGTGACACGGTTCTCGTTGACTCCACAACTACTGTATCAAAATCTGACTGAGGACCGTTCAATGGTGAAAAAGGTCTTCGTTGTTGGTCCTTGGAGCCATTTGGAGCGTAACGATATCCTTCGGCGGCTGTCTTCTCAGCTGCGATCCTGAAATCGTAGAAACCAGGGAAGAAATTAGATGAAATTTGATTAAAACTAAACAAAAGCGTTTTTATTTATTTTTTTATAATTTTTTTTCTCACCTATCAGCATCTTCCATCGCTCTGACAACAGCTTCGTTGATAGAATAGAAGCTCTGAGCTTGGGCACAATCGAAATTGAACCACCAATCACACACGAGTTTTTCCTGGTTAAAAACTGTACCGTTGGGACATAGAAAAGAGTCCTTGCGTCCTCCAATTTGGCAAATATGAAATACTTGGCATCTTGTTTCAGTCTCGGCATAGTAGCCAGGAAATTGTTGTTGACCACATTCGAATTGTGTTTCTGGAATATCGCGAAGTGTTGGATAATCTTTTCCAGCCTCTCCAGGGATCTCGTCACCAGAAGAAACCTCTTCATCGTCGTACATCTGGCTTCCTGAATTGTAGGCCAATTGATCAGCAGGATTTTCCCTTGGGTATCCTTGCTGCGCCTGTTTTCAAAAATGGTTAAGAAAAAATTGTTCAAAACGTTTATTTCTGAGGAAATAATTGCGTGTTATGAGCGTCTTCGAACCTTAGCAAGAGCAACGAGGCCAAAAATCAAAAAACTCCACTTCGAAGTCATTTCGGCGATTGGATACAGCGGCGAAATAATAGACAGACTCGAATTCGAGTAGAAGACTGTGTCTGATGTGGTTCCTAAAAATATTCAGCCTTATATAGGGACCAGAGATGTATCTTCCTCGATACACATGATCCCACCTCCGTTTTTATCTTTTCTTTTTTTTCTTTCTTTTCTTTTTCTTTTTCTTTAATATATTTCGTTCATCCCCATATCGTTGTGAGCGAAAGTGATCTGTATTCGGCAATCAGTTATGGCGTAACGTATACCTCTAGAGACCACTACGTAGCTCATCTTAGTTAATACTTATATATACCAAGACGATGATCGAGATGATGTGTTCAAAATCCATGACCTAATTTCAAGGTTTTCATAGCAATTATTCAAGGTATGATATATTTCTGTCGATGAGTAAATATATCGCGAATAAACTGCTTATTACACCTTTCTAGTTATAAAAAACAATTCTCATACTTTTGTCTTTTTATTTTTTTCTTCGTTATATTTTTACGTCGAAGAGACAAATTTTCGCTTTGTTAAATGACGAGAATCTTTTTTTTTCTCTTGATTCCGGCAGAGGCTTGTACGAGGGATTTTTCGATTGATCCGTCTTTTCTCTTCAGGCAATATCCACGCTGCACTATACTGGTGATTGATTGATTCATTTACTTTCATTAGCCACTTTCTGCGATTAGAAACGCACTTTATTGATTTTAGTAAGAACATAGAATACCCATCATGAAAACGTGTCATATAAACTAATGATAGAATGGTTTTAGGCTTTTAGACCGTATGGATTTCTCGAGAAGATATTAAAGCAGGATTTTCTATTTTCTATGGTAGGAAATCAATTTTTTTTAAAGTGAGAAAAGCTTGTTAAATAATCGTCGTTTACCTACATTACGTTTATTACTATCGTTTAGTAAACATAATATATAATATTTATAAATATAAATATAAATTGACTTGTATCATCACGAATAATGGTAACATACACGACGTGTCAGCCTCGAGGCATGGCGTAACGTTGACATGCGAAACTTCTTTGAGTGATTATGAAAGTCTGGGTTAAGTGTAACGCCACTATTTTATCATCATTGAAAATATATATCAGTACGTAAAGAGTAGTTAAAATTTTTCGAATCAGACATTCGATTACGATGTACGTTTTTTAAATCCAAGAAAAGTAGATTTTTGATTACACTTTATCCTATATCCTCTAATCCCACAAAATATTTCACACCTAAAAATCCAAACGAGTAAAGCTATGGGTTTATAACACCAAACGACAAGATGTGGGCGAAAAAGAAATTAATCATTTATATTTGTGTAGGCGGTATATCGTGAATAACAGTCATTAGCATGTCAATGAATTATTTAAACGTTGATTAATTAAGAGTTAAGTAAAGTTAGAAGTGAACTAGAAGATCATAGACAATTTTCATAACTGTAAAAATAAATTATTGGTAATCATTAAAGCTGTTCATTAATTACGTCTAATAATTTATAGACAAACTAGGGGCTCCGCTCCTGCGCGCTTCGCGCGCCAACTTTTAACATTTTAACATTTTTTGATTTTTTTTTTTTTCGATTCTAGTTTTCGGTGAATTTAAGCTTTAGCAAACCGTAGCTCCTGCACCGTTGTCCCTAGAGTGAACTTTTAAGGACGTTACTTGTTCCTTATTCAATTATCTAGCAACGCATTTTTCGCATTTTTTTTTTCGATTCATTTTTTGATTTCTATTTTTTCGATTCTAGTTTTCGGTGAATTTAAGCTTTAGAATTCCATAGCTCCTGCACCGTTGTCCCTAGAGTGAACTTTTAAGGACGTTTCTTGTTCCTTATTCAATTATCTGGCAACGCATTTTTCGCATTTTTTTTTTCGATCCATTTTTTGATTTTTATTTTTTCGATTCTAGTTTTCGGTGAATTTAAGCTTTAGCAAACCATAGCTCCTACACCGTTATCCCTAGAGTGAACTTTTAAGGACATTTCTTGTTCCTTATTCAATTATCTAGCAACGCATTTTTCGCATTTTTTTTTTCGATCCAATTTTCGATTTTTTTTTTTTCGATTCCAGTTTTCGCACAATTTAAGCTTTAGCAAACCGTAGCTCCTTCACCGTTGTCCCTACAGTAAATTTTTACCGAGGTTTTTTGTTCCTCATTCAATTATCTAGATACGGAATTTTCGCATTTTTTTTTTCGATCCATTTTTTTATAAATCGAACAATATATTCATGCATATAATTATATAATCGATGGATAGTAGAATCAAGTAAGGAGATCATAAGACGTCAATAGATTTTTATTTTTCACGTCAGTCAAACAACTATTAAAAATATAAGTGATTTCATACTTGATGAGCTTCTATACAACGCAATTTCTAACCATCAACATCAATCGATCAATCGATTGATAGACGGGTTATTATTAAATTGATCATTATTAACGGGTAACAGATATTATCGCATCTTCTGCAAAAAATGCTAATGAGTAATGAGATAATTTTATTCTAAAAAAAAAAATCATAAATCGATTCGAATACTATATGTACTTTGAATCTCGGTGTTTATCGTAATACAAACAGCGTAAGGATTCAAAAAAAAAAAAACAATAACATGTACAGTACGTAGTATACAGAAGTACACAATACAGTAATAATAACATGGTCAGTCGTACAGAGACCTTCGTACAGAACACTTGAAGAAAAAAATTGAGTGAAATTAATCTGGTCTTTTCTTTCGATTTTTCAGATTTTTATTAATAAAATGTGAAAAGTTTCTAATAATACAATTGCGGGTTATTATAAATTTAATATCTAAAAAATAAGTGATAAAAATACAGTTATTTGATATCCAATTTTCACTTTCGTTTCAACCATTTTTGCATCCAATTAGCTATTTGCACAAAATCAATTATCGGAGTATATGCGTATTTTGCATGAAGTATGGATAGGTCTAATGCCGGAGTTTCTGTAGGGGTGGGTCGTTTTTTGCAATATTTATCAACCGACCAAGTTTGCCAGTCCAGTGGTTTCTTTTTTCGTAAAAATTCACCATATTCGTATCTTACTGTGAAAAGTTTTTTTCGAGGATCATTAAAATCGACGAATCGCAGTGCGGTTGTTCGAAAACCTCGAGAACCAGACTCCATCTTTCATCAGGCTGCATATGAGTGAGTAGCGAATATTGATTATAAATTTATTGCCTGATTATAGAAATGAGTCCTCCGAATCATTTAGGTTAAAAAAAAAAGAAAAAAGGATGACGGATTTTCGCAGGATAAAAATAAATGAAGGGACTTTAAACGCATGTAATTTGTTCGTTAATTTAAGTCGAATTTCAGGCATTGGAACCTTGCGATTTTATTTATTTATTTATTTATTTATCCCAATGTGTAATGCGATTTTGGGAATTTTCCAAAATACATACTGATATACCTACTAGCCTACATATTTTTCTAACTTTACTGTGATTTTTAATTTTGAAAAGCTAAGGAAACAGATTGCGAGGAAAACTATTCACTAAATAATATCAACTAGGTAATAAGGTAATTTATAAAATCGGTAAATATCTTCTAGGCTGATTAGAATTAGAAGTTCCATTACCGCGATCTTCAGTACCTGGTACAATACCGACGAGATAATCGTTCCCATAATTTTTTCCTGATATTTGATGACGTTCATTTGTGACTTGGCTGTTCCTTTCGTGATGATAATTTGAGTCGAAGGGTCTTTCGTTTTTTGAAGAAGAATTCTGGGTATGATATTTCCTATTATTCGACGATTGACCGTCGCGAGAATCGATACCTGGGGAAAAATTATCTTCCCTGAAATCTGACCTGTGCATCTGTTGACTTTGGTGATCAAAACCAATTTTTTGACTATCGGTAACAGAGCGCAGATCAGTTACTTCGCCAGGAGTTCTCGTGCCAGAAGATGTCTTTTGGTGGTAATTCAACGAGCGTTCATCTCCCTCGACGTAAACCGTCCCTTCGGTTCGAGTAATGCTACTCGCGATAGCATCTGATCCTGGCAATTCCCTCGCGCGTCCTGGACTAGGATAACCATTTCCTAATCCCCCTGGTAGACCTCCGCTTGTCCTTTGTCGCCCTCGTATGTTACCCGGTCTAGTAATACCAGACGAAGGATTTCGATATTCATCGCTATTCGAACCTGAAGAAGGTGCAGGAATTTTATCAGAATCAAATTTCTGACTACTCGAAGTCCTTTCGTCACTGTTATTCTCTTGTTCTTCTCTTACGGTGTCAGAATTCTTAAAATCTTTGTAATTATCAAACCCTGAAGAAGAAGAAGAAGAAGAAGAAGAAGAGCCCGAGGATGATGATCCTTGGTTATAATTTTGCTGCGAATTTTCAGGAGCGATATACCCGTTCCTTATTGAACCCATCGAAGATCTTTGACCAAATCGATTTCGGTTTTCATTCCGATTATCATTTTCATATTTCTGCGTTTCTCTTCCAGGATAATTATCGTTATTATTATTATTATTTTCGTTACCAGATGTATTCGCCGTTGTATATTTCCTCTGGTTATTCCTATGATCAATAAATCCATTCGATTGTTCATCACGATCATTATTACCCCCATTTACGTTACGGTGATTATCGCTTTTCAATTGACCATTAGAATTCCCTTGGTAATTAATTCCTGGATTTTCAGCCCCAGTATTTTGTTTACGAAAATATTCACGATCTCTGTTAAAACCGTGGGAAAATTCTCTTGGCATTTCGTATCGTGGATTTTGATTTTTTCCTTCATTCTTATCGCCAGGAGTTAAAGGATAATCTACTTTGGATAATTCGCTGGTTGTTTTTCTAGCGTTAAAATTTTTTCGCCTTTTTCCCTGTCCTTCATTTTCACCATTTCTTTTATCTTTGTGATCGTCATCGTTCACGTTACTTTGATAGCCTTTGTTATTCCCATTGCGAGCATAGCCTGGACCTCCTTCGCCAGTACCAGCTAGTGAAAGGTCGAAACCATCAGCGTAGACAAAGTTACCTTCATTTTGTAGCTCTTCTCCAGGGAAATGCACGTTCTCTGAAGAATATTCACCGCTTTGTTCAATCCGGCCAGGTCCGCTTGGTCCTGATCCTGTACCGCCACGATTTACCTTCTCGTTTAAAGAATAGAGATCAGTTGCATCGTCGCATTCGAAATCGTACCACCAATCGCATACGAAATATTTCTGGTTGAATATACTTCCGCTTGGACATACGAAAGAAATTTTTTGACCTTCGGTGTTACAGACATGAAAAACCTGAATAGATAAAAAAAATAGAAAATTAGAAATTTGAGTCCCAAAAATCGCGGGTGAATTTTTCTTTTTCTTTAAAATATTTTATATCACCTGACACCTAGCTTCGATATCCGCGTAGTAGCCTCCAGGTGTTTTACCATCGCACGTGAAAGAGGTCTCAGGTATTTTTTGATAGTTTGGATAGTCCTTGCCTGGTGTCCCAGGGATCACGTCTAGCCATCCATTTCCTTCCAATTGATCAGCAACTTCAGGATCTACGATTCCACGTCTTGGATTCGACCGTTTCTCACCCTCGTCTGCATCCCTTTCTGTCCCAGACTCCGAAAACTTTGAAATTTGATCTCGTGGGTTTGGATTCTCGACGAACCTTCTACCTGATGATTCCGATTCGTAACTACGTTGATTATATCCTTCAGCTGACGGCTGAAATTCGGAAAATATTTAAACGAAATAGAAAACGCTGAATAAATTTTCTAAAATTCTAATCCGTTAATCGAAATAAATCATCGGTCGATCAATGGCTAGCGAATTATTGATCAAGGAGGTCAACGAACTCTGATATATATATCTCGAGATAATGATCCATCTATAGTACGAATATATACGCGAGGGATTTCCTGATAATTTTTCGGACTCTCGCTGATCATTAAAACACGTAAATAATTTTCTATTTGAGACATTAGAAGAGGTCGATGAACTTTCGCTGTTAAATTTCTAAAAACCTTTTTATCTGTATGATTATTCAGAGTTTATAGATAAATACATACTTTTATAATCGATCGATCGGTTCTTATCAAATTTCACGAGTTGTAAAAAATCGTATCGTATTATATTTCGAGTGGATAAAATGTTCATTGAACTTCTTAAAGATTGTGAATCGAGTCAATGAACTTATGTTAACAAGCGTTGATTAATTTTTCAAAATCTAATTATCCCGTGTCTATATATTGATAAGAAACTGCGTTATCGAGAATTACTCGTTCAAAAATTGTATGTAATGGTCATTGAACTGTGATTATGAAATAGGCCATTGAACTTATTGAAGTCAATGAACTCGGTGATAATAAAAACGATCGATACCCGTTGAAAAAATATCAAAAATTAAATTTAAAGATGATACCCCACGCGTATTTATCGACACCGATATTCATCTAACCGAGCTTAGAAATTAAACGAGAGAATCGTGAAGTTAGAAAGTGAATTCAAACCGCTTCTTATACGTAGTTTCATGTGTTCTACATTACTGCAGATATTGCATCACTGTGTCAGGATGCATTCCGGATGGGTCTGACTATAAAATCGATGAATTTCTATCACTTTGATAAATATTTATTGATTTTATTTAAATTATGCTCACCGATTCGCCCTGGATTCCAGAAATCAAAAATATACAGAGGAAAGTGCAGCGTGTATTCATCGTCGATTTTTTTTTCGCGTTAAAACAATAAAAATAAAATTCAATCTAATTTTTTTTCTTCACCACAGGAATTAGAATTTATTTTTCAACTGACAAACGATCTAATCTCAGTTTTAGCAGATTTTATTTACACTCTATATTCTCGTTGGCCTTTATTGACCTTTTCCTATCGTAATTCTTATGACACGAATGCAATGTAACCGTAGATTCTTTTGAGTATAGGTATCCTCGTAGGTATTCAAACAGCATCCTTTATTCCTTAACGAGATGAGTCGATGATCTGCAAGACGCGTTTCTCTGGCTCAGCCTTTATATCACATCCCCACGAGAAGAGGAGATCTTTATTTTTTGTCGTCTCATTTGATTTCACAGAAATTGCATAGGGAGGTAGAGAGGAGACACGCTCTCATTTGTTCCTATACATTTATTCACAATCACATAATAACATTATCAGTCTATGCATCGATGTATCCACATTACCCAACGATTAACGACTAGGAATTCACAAATTCCGATAAATTATCAGGTCAAGAATCAGTCAAGCTTTTTGGGAAAAACCAACGAAAAAAAAATGGGATCTAGAAAATTATAGACTCATTTAGGTATGAATATAATCATCAAAATATTGCAAACAGAAATTATCGAAAAATAATTCATCGACGTTAGAAAATCTGGTATGAATTGATTATTTATAACGATACACGATTCAGATTCTATTATAAAATATTCCCACGGTAGAAAACCCCATGAGTTATAAATTTTTTTTTTTTTTCTTCCACGCTTTGGATAATACGACGATGAAATTCATCCTCAGAACCAGCTGGTGTTACGTTTTTTTTTCTTTTTTCTTTTTTCAATATCAAACCAGTAACTTAGTTACATGACTATATACGAGTACGATCATAGAATAGGTAGGGATGGATGCATGCGACTAGTTTAACTTACTGTTGACTTTCCTGCTCCAGACTCAAAGCACTAACAATAAGATGCAAATGAGTCAACGAGCTCCTATACAGCTTTCGAGTGCTCTAGTTACAGAGATCTGCACTCTCTCTCTCCATACAGCTTGCGAATTTACTATATATATAGGTATAGATATACATTCAGTAGTCTAAAGTCTATACATAAGTCAAACTCCATAGGATGTATACACTTGCAGTTGATTCAATGCCTTTTACTTTGGCTAAATCTCATATACCTGAAATTTCTCAATTAGATACAGAACTGCATATTGCACAGAGATGTTGCCTTTACTTCGTTGAATTTCTGGCGCTAATTAATTTCGGCTTTAATTTAGTTTCTCATATGCTGGCACACATATATATATATATAGCTTGTATAAGATTGTATATATATATATACATAGTGAAGAGTATTCACACTAAAAACGATTCAGCAACGTGTTTTTGGTGGCTAGTACATCAGGCGTAAATGAAATGAAATGAAATGATAAAATATCAAATGATTTTTCGATTATGTATAAAAGAAATAAAAAAACAATATATAAATAATGTTGATTTATATAAACAATTCAGTCACATTCATTCAGTAATTATTTTTAAATTAACCAATTTCACTAATTTGGTAACTATAATAAATAATAATATTTAATCATTGTTCGATAAAAACCACGCATTCATATCACACGTAAATAATTCACATTTAAAATTGCTAATTTTTTTTTTCTTTTCTCTTTCTATCTTCTTCGGGAAATTAATCCTGCGTTGTGAAGTACATTGTAGATTTTTTCTCTTGGAATTTTTTCCGCCTCGCGATCGATAACCTGTTGAAAAAAAAAAAAAAAGAAAATGAGAAACGATTGATCAATCATAAGGCTGTCATTTATTTGGAAATTTATTAAATAAACTTTGAATATTTTACCTGCATTTCCTTATTTCCAAACCACGATTCCTTAGCGAGACCATTAGCGATCCTTGGGTTCTTGTAAAACGGGTTACGTAATTCTTCCGGTAACTCTGACTCCATGTAGGAGTTTATCAATACTGCAGGATGAGCATATGGTGTTTCCGGGTTCACTAGGTGTTGAGGAGCGGCTAAACCGTTTCCCACAATTGCGAATAAAAATACGATAACGAAGATTAAGAAATTCATGATGATGTTTATCTGAAAGAAAGAAAAACAAAAAATAAGTTCAGATTTAACATAACGGGATTATAAAAATAATCGTCACGTTTTTATAAATTTTTGCCAAAATTCTCGTGACGAGATTAATACATGATTTATTATATCGTCTACATGGGAAGAGGACATCATTTTCTTAACTTAATCATGTAAAATCTTCACATTCCTTTGGGTATATAAAAGGAAAGGTAAAGCTTGACCTCGGTACTTTGAATGGTACATCTCAAGATCAACGTGTCTAGTTCTAGGAGAATTTCGATTATATTCAGTATCGCTATAATCATTGACCCAAATTCGATCTCGATTAATTTCCGCGGTTTATATCACGGTCATATATATTTAGAAAAATATAAATAAATGCAAAATCAACGTGTGCTTTCATTCATGAATATCTCTTGACGCCGAATTTCCAAACCGAATAGTTGCACATCCGGGAAATATCAATGAATGCAATACCATTGGTGCATTCTCTAATTAGCACTGATTCAGAGCCATAATACTATTTTCTGTCACTGGGAAATTAGAAGCTTCAATTTCCGGGGTAAATGAAATTTTTCTCGTTTATACATCGTAGGAAAAAAAATAAAAAATTCATTCAATCAGTCAATTTTCTTAACAGGATAATTTTCAGTATCGTTAACATCTGATAAAAACGTGCAGCCAAATATAATGAAATTTGAATATATAAAATTTCTTTAATTGACAAGAAAAGAAAAAGAAAAAAGGTCGTGATTTTGGCAAAGCTTAACGTTGCAATAATATTTTCGCTATTGTCTAATCGCGAGTTAGTTTTGATTAGCAATTCTGCACACCGTTAAAGGTATCCTAATTTTATTTTATATACGCGATTGAATTTATGGACTTTTTGTAATTTATTTCTAAATTTCGTGTTAAACTCTTTATTCAATTTTTGTTTTTTACACATTTATTCATAGTAAAATAACAATTACTAACCGATCAAATCGATGACGAGGGTTTCGTGTGTTTCTGAACTGAACGGTGTAGCGTGCAACCGAGTGTCTTATATACCAACCAGGGTCAGGCAATTTGCTTCCAGATCCAGTAGGCAAAAGACCTTCGTAAAACCCCTCCGGGTCTCAGAACTCCAACCTTTGGTGATCCCGAGTCCAAAAGCCCTTGAAAATACATACGCCCAAGAGAAACATTTCCCTTCTCTACTATCACTTCCTCCTCAAACAAGCCGAAATATTCATCTCTCCTTATTTCTTGAGCCACATAAATCGGGCTTCCGGGTTTCCCGGACCACAAAATTCACCCTGATTAAATATGAAAGAAGAAAATTGAATACACGATTTTTTTCTCGGTCATTTTATTCAAATTATTCATTTATTTCGCTCCATGTTTCGACAAAAAGCCAAATTGGTATTGTAATTTTTTTTTTCAAAATCAAATCAAGTAAAACCACGTTTGAACTGAAAAGAGAAAAAATCGTTACTAACGATCATTAGTAAGCCTGTTGCGTACCGGGTGACTCCCAATAAGTTGCGTAATTATTCGTATTTGTAACTGCGAAATATTCAACGGTCGAATTTTTTACGTCACGTTAAAAACAACAAAAAAAAACAAAAAAAAATTCAGAGAGTTCGAAATTTTCGTGAGTTGAAATCGTAAATCGATGCATTGCCCGATTTTGCGATCAGAAAGCTAAACGCATGAAATGAAATTCTATAGTTCGATCTGGTTCACAGATTAGCCACAATTTTGCGTCTCGATTTACCCTCGATAATCACGATACGTATTCTACTACGTTAAAAAAAGAAATGTAAGAGAAAAATTAAAGAACGATTTTCTTACTCCAAAAAAATAAAATTCGCGCTTGCAATATTTCATCTGCAATTGCATATATTCGTCTTTTAAACAAGCCTGCGGCCAGGTCGACCAGAAAAACGAACGTGCTGATATCGTCGTATTCTAGCACCTGTCGACGAAGGTGCGTTGTCCTGATATCCAGGCCAATGTTACAACCTCGTCCATAAAACTCGTCGTCCTTGTTAATATTATTTATGTTCATTTCCGGAAATCGATTATCAAAAATCTCGATGAAGATACAAACTGCAGGAAATACGGATAAGAAATATTTGATGAAATATTTTCGAGGTGTAAAAAAATTGGGGAACAAAAATTTTGATTTTCTCGTTCACGTGTTCGTGATCTTGCGAATCTTTATCCCTTTGGTAATTAGCCATGCGATCATCGATTAGTGTTTCGTATATCTAATCTAATACCGTTAAATTTCACATGAGATAAGAGCATAGTGTGTAATGAAATTCCTGAATACCTTAAGCAAGTGCGCGGTAGACGTAATGAACGTATTCTCGCTGACTCGTTCCATCAGGATAAGCGGATAAATACCATGTGAATTCCATGGTACCTGACGCGTTCTGGATTTCGCATATTGCGGTAAATAACGCATGCGGTGGTTAAATTTCACGGAACAATCCAATCAGTAATCACTTGGGAAATCTGCATCCGTTTTTTATTATAGTTAATTATAGTCATCCTTTGGAAATAGTACACCCAGGGTTTCAGCGGTCAGTGGTTTACCAGATATCAGCTATCGCGTCATTAGAACGAATAAGAAAAACAAGGCAAATTCCAACGAGATAAGAAGACTCGGCTAGTTTCTTTCCCGGTGGTTTTCTTCACACATAAAACACAGTGCATCAAGAATTACTCTTCAGTGTAGGCAAAATGGTGAATCTAATTGTTCATTGGGTTCTGATATTTGGCTCAATATTTGCATCTGAATTTGCATTTGCTAATGCTGTACCAAAGTGCTCGAGATCGCCGTACGGTATCACATGTGAAAACGCTGATGAAGGTGTGATTGAAAGATTGGTTATTTACTACAGAAACGATCTTGGATTGACTGTGACAAATTCTTCGATACCGATTTTGAAGACTGGAGCTTTTGAGGATTTAAAATTAGTGGAAAAGTTGAGTTTGAGTAGATGTGGGATTCGGAAAATCGAGGATGGCGTATTCCGAGGTCTTAATTTGACATATTTGAATCTGAGTATAAATTCAATAGAAAATATATCGGAAAATTTATTCGCCGATTTGTATGATTTAAAGTATTTGGATTTATCTCAAAATTTTATTTCGCGATTAAAATTAAACGCGGAAGTTGGTTATTTGCCGCAATTGATATATATCGACGTATCTAATAATCGTTTAAAGAATCTTATTATAGTTGGAAATTTTAGTCAATTGGAAACTATCAATTTTGAGAATAATACTTTGGGACAATTTCAAACTTACGATCTTTTACGATTTCCTAAAATAAAGGAAGTATTCTTCGAAGGTAATTCTTTCAATAAAACTTACGAAAGTTTCTTGATCTTCGTCCTTACATCTTCTAATATAAAAATCAATTTCGAAAATAATCTCATCGACGATCGTTTGGAAAAAGAAAAAAAAAATATTTCAACAACCACGTCTGAGACGGGTTCAGGCCGTTCGGCATCGGGTTCAATTGAATATGATATTGAAAAAGAATTCAAGTTGTCACCCGAATTAATCAAATCTCTAAATTCTTCTCAACTCGCAAAATTGGTGGAAAGAATTTTAATTCTAAGAAATTTCACATTAAACGAAAGAAGAATGTTAGAATTAGACAGAAAACGAATTCAAGACGAATCAAAAATAATCAAAGTCGAATCTTCGAGACTTGAACAAATCGTTAAAAGATTTATGGAAATTACCGGTCTAGCAAACGAAGAAACTGTTAGCGATTACATAGAGGAGGTAAGTCGAAGAAGAAAAAATACACTACGTTGTATAAAAAAAGTGAAACATTTTTGCAACCTTTTTTTCCATTTTTTTTTAAACCATTTTTATTTATATAGAGGTGTGGAAATTTGCCGGACGACACTTGGTGGCGAAGATTCAAAAAATGGAAATGCAAAAAGCTATTTAATTGGGTAAACCGACTTATTAGTGGCTAATAAAGCAGAACGCTATATAATTATAGTATATCTGTATAAGGCTGAAAATACTTGACTACAGGTTGGTCAAAGAAATCTGTAAATTTATCGGCACGATACCGATTTCTCAATCCTCCAGCATCCAACGTGAGAGTGCGACACGTATTTATACAAATATCCTGAGGCTTTGGAAATTCGCGGACTTAAAGATAAACCCGTAAATGTTACAATGCCATTTTTATCCTATGTGTGGTTAAAAAAACCATAAAATATACGTCATATTATTAACCACTAAGGTTTTTTTTTTTCTATCTTGACTATTTTTCCTCGATAAATAATCGCAACGTAATTAAAATCAGTTGCAAAATAAGCTTTTCAAAATGGTATTGTGAAAGTGGTCATTCCTCATTGTACACATACGTAAAATAAAGAAATAAATTTCAAAAAAAAAAAAAATAATAATAAAAAAAGGTTACTCTTTGTAATTCACTCTGCGATTAAACCGCAATCACGTAAGTTTACGGAACTTACTTTACGCAGACTAAATTCTGCCAAACGATACACCGAAAAATGTGCGTGGTCAAACTTTCGTTCGAATACTCATCATTATTTCGCACGTTTATTCGCATTGAAAAAATTTCTATCAGACTTATATAGTTATAATTGGTATTTTTTTAAACAATCATAAAGGAATTTAAAAAGTACTTGATATTTATAATTAGAATAGATTTACCACCAATTAATTAATAAACCTAAACTGAATTTGGATCAGGAATATATTTAACGATTCTGTATGTATGGGTAATTCACGTTTACCTATAACAATGAGTAACAACTTTTGCCAGAGGCATTAAAGCGATTTATTTTATGTAATAAAATCGATTAAGTAATGTAAAGTGTTTAGTTTACCTATTATAATTTTTCTGTTTTTTATTATTTATTTATTTTGTTATTTTGTTATTTTTTATACTCTGTTTCTTACTTAACGTTATCTGAAGCTGAAAATATTAGCTATAAAAGAATGATAGTGAAAGGTGTATTTTTAATGAGTCTTTATATATGTCTGAGGAGAATTATTACACAACGTAAAACCTTGCTCCAAATTTTATCAAAGTCGTCTCCTGCCTACTTTGGGCGTGGACAATAAATGTTAAAATTTTAATCATGACACGATCTAAATTACTCATGAAAAACAATTAATTATCCTAAATATGATTAAAATAAGAAATTTTCATAATATACTCCGACTAAGTTAATCTTTTATAATTAAAATTCATTGATTAATCAATCAAAATAATTTTACCCCTGGAAGGAAGAGAATAAAAAAGAAGCTTACATAAAAAATCATTCGTAGTCAATATTTTTTAAATTTATTATCATGGTGGAAATGGTGATTTATATATAATACAGATACATATCGTTCGATTGATCAATTCTCTATGTACATTTTAAGGCCTAATTAAATAAAACTAATGAATATTCTCCTCGTTCAATGTTCATATACACATACATATATAAATATATATATATATATATGTTTAGATAAAACTGTGAATCTTGTAAATAGTATTAAAAGTAAAAATTTATAATGGCCTCAGAAATTCTGTTTTAGTTGGAAACGAAAGAAAGAAAGAAAAAAAGAAATAATAATAATTTAATTTTGTCTCTCAATGATAATATCCGTATTCAGCAGCTGGTGAAATAGTTTTTTGATAAACTGGTACAGCGGCATGAGCAACTGCTGGTGCTAGTGCTTTTCCATAAACCGGAACCGACGTTGGTACTTTAACGTGATGGGTGCGTGCTGTTTTAATTACAGTTGGTTGCTGGTATGAAACTCTTTCGATTTTTGTTGCTGGTTCAACAACGTCAAATTCTTGAAGAGTTTCGATAGGACGACTGACCACTACTCGTCTAGTTGAAACGCGTTCACCAGTTGGTTCTGCGTAATCAGGATTTGGAGTTGCGGAAAGAACGCGTGCCCGAACATGGCCAGCATCACCAACGTAACTTGCATGTCCTTCGCGTCCAAAACCGACCTGTAAAATAAACAGGATTAAACATCCAACGATCTTAAGATCACTTTATCTTTCCTTTTATTATAAAAAAAACTAAGTTTTTACCTCAGCAACTCCACCGCGAGCGGTCAAAAGCTGAATAAGCTTGTGCTGATTAGCCTTGTTTTCTTCTGGACTAGACTTTCCACTCGCTACAACAGCTGGAGTATGTTCATGCGCTGCCAAACGAGCGATTTGTTCTTGATGAGGAGATCCGTTCGAATGAGTTACCACTCCGTGTTGTCTGGGGTAACTAGAGTGAACCTTGAAGAATGGAAATCACAGGTTGAAAGACAGGATCAAAATTTGTAATCTTGAAAATTCTGGGCACAGATCATTACTTCAAAAGATATTTGTCGGGCAATTTTTATACCTGAGAGTTTCTCTCGTGTTGAAGTTCTGCCTCAAGAATAACTTGCTGATGATGAAGATCCTCGAGCTGTTGTTCCTTGTGTCTAAGAGAAGCAACTGCCTGTCTAAATTGGGCATTTTCAATAACCACTGAATCTTCACCATCGAAATGTGGCGCGGGTGTAGAAGAGACGATAACCGGTGATGGTGATGGTGAAGAGACAAGTACTGGTGCAGGAGTTACATGGACTGACTCATGACCGTAAACAGGAGTCTGTGTTACATGAATAGATTCATGAGGGTAACCAGGAGTCGGTGTTACGTGTAAAAGCTGCTGTTCATGACCCAAAATTTGATGCTGATGTTGATGTTGATGATGATGATGATGTTCATCGGGGACTGGAGTCACAGCTAAAGGAGCAGCATGAGCTAAAGGCTGGACCACAGTTGGTCCTTTTTGAATCTTTGAAATTGGTTCCTCGAGTTCAACAAGAGCAGATCCAGCTGGACGGACAATCGTACGTTCTTCAATATCGTAGAAGTGTTTCTGAATCGCAGGACGTCTTACCTGAAAAACAACAAAAAAAAAAAACGAAGAGTAAGAAATAGTACAGAAGAAAATTTCTGTATTTTTATCTGCCCAGATTTTATCTTCTGAAAATTCTATACCTGGAATTTTCTTGTCGCTACTGCAGGCTTAGTAACGTCAACTTGTTTCTCAACAAATCCATGCTGAGCTTCGATATGGGTGACTGGAACTTCAGCAAGTGCTGGTACGTGTTTAACTACTGGTACAGCAGCGACAGCTGGAACTTGGGCATGTGCGTAACCGACATGGTGAGCTTCGACATGAGCTGGTGCATGTGCCGTATATTGAAGAGGTTGAGGATGTTGAGGATGTTGAGCGTATTGAAGAGCTTCCTGATGATGACCGTACTCGAAAGCTTGAGGATGCTGTGCGTATTGAAGAGCTGATCCTGTTTCGTATGCGTTTTCGTGACCGTACTCTAAGTTCGGACCTGGAGCACTTACCAAAGGTGCACCATGGACCGATGGACCACTTACGTAGTTTACACCAGCAGGATTTAAGTACGGAAGTCGGACTGCTACGTGGCTTGAAATAACCACTTGCAGAAGTGCAGCGATTACTGCGAAGGACCTCATCCTGAAAAATATAACATTTGATATGGGGGATGTTGGAATAATTTTTTTTCCTTTTTTTTCTTTCTTCGTTGTTTCATGCTTCGAGATTGCGATAAGATGATAATAATTATTATTATTGAACAGATGAAGCGGGTTTTTGTACCAAATTTGTTTTTTTTCTTTTTTCTTTTACTGCTCTTTAGAAAGTATAACTAGTTTCGAAGGGGTATGATACATGTAATACTCCACTATCTGTTATTAGCATTCTATTATTTATAAAAATAGATCACTTTCCAATTTCATGCACTTTTAATCGCAGACTTGATCTAGATTTAACTTACGCAATTGAACTCTGTAATCACCGGACGTTTGATGCTAATACGGAGTGATTAAACGACTCAACAGTCTCGCGACCTGATCAGAGTCCAGTTATAATTTTCCGTACATATGTATTCACGGAAATAATTTCAAATAATGAGATTTTTTGAAAATCAAATACATCGATTAAATAATTTCTAAAATTTGGACAAAATTCGATCATTTTTTTTTTTTTTTTTTGTACATGTATATCACTTTCTCCAATCAATTTTCTAGAGTATGTATGAACACAGTTATTTCTAATTGACATTCGAGCACTTTAAAAATATATAGTACATCACTGCAGCACTGATGGTTCGTTTGAATTTGTGTGAAAAATAAAGGGGCGAAAAAAATGGAAAAAAAAAAATTCAAATCAATGATTTTTGTATAAATCGACATTTTATCTATACGTAAGTAATTATATTTCAATATATATTTTTATTTGCCGATTATAAAATGACATTTTTTTTGCAAAGTTGCGTTTTAGTCGCTCACCTGAGAGAATGTTTCCGAACGAGGGTAGTGGAACTGTATCCTGTTGATGGCTGTGCGGTGTTCTTATATGCTCTCACGTGAGGTCCAACAAACTGGGGCCCCTCCCTGCAGGTCGCGGGGAACATGGGCCCCTCCCGACAAGGGCCCCCAGGTCCGGAAAGATCTGGGTCGACCTGGACGCCACAAAATTTGCCTTCGTGTCATCCGATCGTTCCCCGTTACTCAATATCGCTTTTTTCTATTTTTTTAAATTTATTCCAAGTTGTACCTAATCATTGATTAATTCATTTGTTCCATCTTTTTTCAGGCAATTGATTACTTTTCAATATTTCGTACTAATATTCTTATCGGAGGGAAATTTTCAACTTTAAAAAATCGTTTTTTCTCAAGTAAAAGCAATTTTTTTTTTTTTCCCCCAACGATCTCTTCAGAGTTAACTTTTTATTTTATATTATTTTATTGCATTTCTATTTCTATTATATTTTTTTATATTCAAAATCATGCGTTTCCTTCAGTATAAATATATCTCTATACTACAACCTGCCCCCACGTACGTGTTATACCTATACGATGACGAAATTCTCATCTCTAAATGACCGAGATTCAGTGCGATACGCATATTAATTGAATTAAAGATTTGATTTATTAATAAGCCGAGCGATTTCTCTATAAAAAAAAAACTTTATTATAGCGACATATTCTATACGCGTTTTTTATTTCCAAGTTTTTTTTTTTTTTTGTCTTTTTTTCTAGCTCTATATTCACACCGCTTAGTTTTTTTGTTACATAATTTTATTTCGCGTATAGAATTATTCAGTAAGAGTATATTTCATAGAGAAATTTTTTTAATAAAATACTCTATTTCACTTTCAGCTTCGCGGCTATGAAATGAAATATAGAAATTAATTGTTTTTTTTTTTTAATTATTTCTTCATGACTCAATGAATTCCCTAAAATAAAATACAAAAGTGAAAACGCACATATGAGATTGATTGATATGCGGAACACGATCGAATCGCATATGTTACCTGAGCACAATGCACCTAATACAACTCATCGCTTATGTTTATTTCCGATTCTTAGACCTCCGATTAATAAGACGAAAGTGTTTATTGTTATTTCACAATTGATCTCGAAAGTCGTAGTTGTTAATTGCCGAATTAACATGTCGCCTATTTTCTAACAACCAAAAAACTCTCTTAGTAAAAATTTAACATCTCCGTATATAATACATGTATGTGCAATAGGTGAAGAAATCGATTTGAATAATGTTGAAAGGTTTCAATTTTTTGAATTAGGATTAGAATTGAATCAAATTTCTTCTATTTACTTTCGTCTGATCGGAAAATCGGTAATAAATTCACTCGCTACGATGGTGATTACAATTACAATTAAATTAGTATATATATATGGAGAAATTTTTCCAATCAATAGAAATACAACAAGTGATTTAATTTTTCTAACGAATTACATAATCGAATACGTCCTTGACCGGTGACCTTCTTCCTTGAGTAACGATTATCGAAGTTGAAGAACCAAGAACTCTTTGCAATTGCCCTAATAGCGTAGTACGTACCACACCTCTGTCGTTGTACTGGTAGTGAAAGGATTTTGCAATATATTTATTAACAGACAGTAAAGTCCGGTCATAAAGTCCGTAGTTACTGATTCTTGATTGTGAGATTTAATTGTAAGTAACAAAAGACTGAGTAACTCTGTTTTGTATAAATATTAGAGTTATATAGGCGTATGTATATATGAAATTGACAGCTAGCACTCTGCTTATAGATAGAAATGTTATTCCTATTGTATGTTATACCTAAAGCTGTAAGTGCTGTTTCAGATATAGATTGATAAAGAATTTCAATTTAAAGTTCGACTGGAACTAACATATATATATATATATATATCTATGTATTATACGCCTAGATGGTATTGAGTTTTTGTATGTTTTCTACTGGAATAGTTGTATATACCCTTTCTTAGCAATACACATAGTTTAATGTCACAAATGACGCACGTGGCCTTGATAGGAAATCGCGAATCGCCTTGGAATCGCATTTTGTCGAGAGGGATAGTCCGCTATGATTTATTTAAATAACGATTGTTCACACGTAGATAGAACATTTTTTAACCGGATATATACGCCACCTATTAATCCAAACTGTCTTCTTTCATGTAACTGTAAACTTTTAGCAATTTCTGAACAGAAGCCGGTACCCTAATTTTCAAAAATTTTGTGTAACACTAACCCAGAATTTTTTCAATCAAAGAATTTGAAAAATTTTGGAAATTTAATATCAAAGAAAATTTGGTCATCTTTTCTGTCATTTATACCGCAGGACTTTCGTCCTTTTTAACTTTTTCTCTCTTCATCGTATCGATTCATTTCTTTGATAGCATATAATTTTCTTATTTGAATTCGGGGGAAGTTGAACAGGTTTTTGATATAATTGACTGTTTGAATCCGGGATGTAGAAACGCCGATTACTTATACCCGTAAAATTACAGTAATCTAAAGGCTATAGATCGTTTTCGTGTTCCTCAAATTACGAAATATTTCGCTCTCATTGTTAGTCGCAAAAGTAGGAAAGTAAATCGCTACTGCTCTCTCCACACCGAGTTGCATAATCATTTCGTATACATATATAACGATCATCGCTACTTTTGGAAACGAAGTACCGAATATTAAGAAAAAAAAAAAAATCGATCTAATTATACGATTAATGAACGTATTTAGCATTTTAAACTGTCAATCTTGTTTTAACGAAGTAAAGGTGATTTTATTTAATCGTTAATTGAAGTAAGTTCGATCCATTATGAACTTTTTCTTTCTTTTTCTCGTCTTTTAGTTGTTCTATTCTTTTAATTATTCTCAAGGAATGACCTTATAGCGTTGTTTTATTTTACAACTTGATAATCTCACGATGAAACGGGGTTAATGAAAGAATAAATTCAAACTGTACACATCAATCAATTAATATAATCGACGAATAAACATATTCGAAAAAAAAAATGATATTTGAATATCGTACTGTTTGTGCAGGATTTATAACCAGTATAAATCGCAACTCGAGTATGTAGGAGACGAAAAAAAAATAAAAAATAAAAAAAAGAAGTAAAACCAAAAAAAAAAGAGAACTGAAATAGCGAAGCGTACCTAGGAGGATAATTGCTGGTGATTTATTATCATCTTCAGATTTATGCGCCAATCATAATATCAAATTTGTAACACGAGGATTAATAGAAACCGAAAGTCCTGCGTACTTTTATTTTCTGAATCTATAGTCTTGAGTGATTAGTCACAGCATGTACATAGCTAAAATATTTATAACACGGTTTTACTACCTTGCGAATTATAATTATAATTCTATTCTTTTTTTTTTTTTTGTTTGCAATTAGTCTGGCTTGTGCGATTCGCGAATTGCAATCAATGGTAAGAGTATTATAACAAAAAAGCAAAAAGTAAAAAAGGAAATTCAACGAGGGGTATAAATTGGAGGTTGAAAAATGTTAGGAAATTAAATTTTGCAATCAGCGATCGACACTCCGATTCCGACTGCTAAAAACGAACATCTTAAAACTTCAAGAGGCGCTTAGTGATTTTTCTATACTTGTATAAGTATTCGCGTGATATGTAATTCGAGTTACGAATACTCCGGAATTGTAACCGCATATTATTCACAAATACATTCACACGTTTCGTAATTATTTCGCAACAAATTCTGACCACACATAATTACCAAAAATTTAAGAAACGAGTAAAAGTTATGGTCAATTTTTTTAGAACCTTTTTTATTCTTTTCGTATATCTTTCAAGACAATCTTTCGCCGCCCTTGAACGCTCGATCGGATCGCAAATCAATTCTTATTGACGAATATAAACCAGGTCGAAATTCTGAACAGTCAAGTTTTAAAATTGTGAAGTAAATTATTCGATTGTAAATAAAGAAAATTTATTAATCACCGATTAATGTATAGTCAGGGAAAAATAGTTATAACCAAAAGTTTCAATTTCGTTGAAAATTTTCTATACATAAATATCACAATACGGGGTTTCCTTGATTAGTTTACATTTTCTCAATTGGATTCTCGCCGGATAGATAGAACCTCATATACACTTTATAGTATCAAAGCTACAGGTTATTTGATATGATTCATTGAATCGCAATCAACGGTTTGCCTTTCAAAGGAACTTGGTATACGATGTTTAAAAGCGATATTCTGACTAGAGAAAGGACTCAAACCAATAACTGTTCTAAATGTTATAATATTTTAAACGTGGCCTCGATACTACGTTTTATACAATATTTAATTTAATGGTTGATTAAAAACTGGACTTATAGACACAGTTTCTTAATAAAATTATACGAAGCCTACTAGACTTCATACTTTCCATAATGATCGTTTTATCAATCCGCGTATATCATAATTTTTTTAATTTTTTTATTACAGAGTCATTACGATGATTCTGATGTACTAAATCGATCCTCGATCCAATTCAGGGCTCTTTTACTTATTTTTTTGGTAAACCACAATCGATTTTTAACGCCCCTGAGAAGGTCCGGTGCAACCGGTAACTCTGGCCTTCTCTTGCACTTACGTCATACCAGCCGCTTGACCCGGAATTTATTTCAAGTCTGAGAGCAAAGATTAAAGAAGAATTATATTTGTCCGGGAAATGATCGGCCTTCAAATTGCTTAATCTAAATAACTGAATTATTTGATAGGTAGTTAAAAGTAATCCGATAAAATTAACGAGCTAATGATCAGCCCAAGATCATTCTACTCTTGGAGAGAAAAAATAAAATAAAAATTCAACATCTTGAAAGGCGGATCTGCTGCATCCCTCTCTATACTTATAAAAGCAAATTAATTAAAATCACATGAGATGAACGATAATTATTATTGTTTAACATTCGGTTAATTAATTAACGTATAGAGTGGTATATCAGATGTTAAATTTAGACGATTTCCGCATTATTTTATATCATTTTATTTTTTTCTTTTTTGCTCCATTTTTTTCGACTTTCAATAGGATCACTCGTTCCAAAAGTATTGAAACAAGTACTACATGAAATCACTTATGAGAGTAACGTGAGGTGAATAATGACAGTTCTCTGGAAGTGGAGAAAATACATTAAACCAATTCCAGGGTTAATTGGAAACCCCGACAACGCGTAGATACTGTATATACTATATAGTATATATATATATATATATATATAGGTAAGTAGCAATAAACTGAGTTGAGAAAGTAATCCAAGTAGGTACAAAGCGTTGAATATCAGCTGCATTTGTCTGATAAGGAAAATGTATTTCTGGCAAGTATTTACCGAGTTAAAGACAGAGACAAGAATGAAAAAAAAATATTAAAAAAAAGAAAAAACAGAAAAAAAAATTGGCAGTTTAAATTGGTAGCGAAGTTAGGTAACTTTTCCACTTAAAATATCTCGTTCCTTTTTTTTCTCTTTCTCTCTCTTTCTGTCTGTCTGTCTGTCTGTCTCTGAGTTAAAATGAAAAAGACGATCTATTTAAAAAAAAAAAAACAACCCTTCACTTCTTTTCTATGGGACAAAGTTTGAAACTTTCAATGGTATTAATATAAGAAGTCGTTCTATCAATTCTCTTGGGTTTTAAAATCGTTGAAAAAAATTTTCATCATTTCCATTACCATTCAAGGAAAAAAATTACCAAACTTTATTAAAAAAAAAATCGCAAAGAAAATCACACTGTCTGAATATTTAAAGTAATACGTCGGGGATGATGAAAAAAAGCAGCGTAACAAAACGCGACTGCTTTAAAAAGCTTGTTCCCTCATTACTTATAATTATAGAATTATTATTATTTTTTTATTTTTATTTTTTTCCAACAAATGGGTCAATGGTATTAAATCACGCACCCATGTGTACACGATGTATGTACCGGTTTTTTTTTCTTCTTTATTGTTCACACTGTGGGCCAAAGTGGTTACTCCCACATAGCAGATATATGGTATCTATCTACACATATATATATGGATATCTTAGATAGAATTTTTATAACAGCCTAAAGATGTTTATCGACATCACTTAGGACAGTAAAAATTAAAGCTGTCAAATTATTAGTTGCGAAATTTCAAACCACGAAATATCGTTACTTCATCATAACCAGATCTAGTAGCAATAATTATAACAATCCCAGTTTAGATCGTTATAATTATTTTTTTCTACTCTTATTTTATTTTGCGTTTATATTAGCGATAAATATATCGACGGGGTTAATTTTCTACCTATATTTATTGACCAATCTAGGTTCTATAATTATTCGGTAGTTATTAACATCCAAAATATCGGTCAATTATACGATCGGATAATATTTATTAATCCCAATTAGTCAGGAGATGGTCAGTGTTTAATTACACGTGAAACTTTGAAGTGCAATTATGATTTATAGATTAATAAATCAGTGGCAGAATATCGATCAAGGGTGATTATTCTATTTGAATAAATTTTTGATCCCTTTTTTCTTTTTCTTTTTCTTACCATTTTTAATAATCTACTTTCGTCATTCAACAGACGAAATATGTCGATATGTCAGATACGTCCAAGGATTTCAAGAATTTTATTCACACCTTTGGACATTGACAATGAAAAATTGTATCCTGAAAAATTAGATAGTATACTAATGGAAAGGCTAATCTAAATGGTAAAAAGTTTCAGGGCTATTTTGTATAGGTATGCATTTATGTATATTTATCAGGTATTATTTCAAGGTACATAATAACGCGGATAATCGTGAAAAGATTTTTAACAATTTTATTGGTAAAAATACTAGTATTTACAAACGTGTATAAATATAGTTCAGCTAAAGCCACATTTTAGCGATAATATTATATATTCTTCCCTCTTCTGTGTGCTCGATTTATTTATATATATATATATAATAATGAGTTCTTAGAATTTATATTATATACTTAAATATTACGAGTAAAAAAAAAAAAAGAAGAAAACGAAAACAAAAAAAAAAAAAATTATATTGTAAGTATAGCGTTTTTTTTTTGTTTTTTTTTTTTGTGCGAAAATTACTATATATGTATGGTGATTAATACCTATATTTATGCTCTTTGACGCAAGCTCACAGCTGATCGCATTTTTAACAGTGTATTTTGTTTTTTTATGGTACTTTTTATTCATTTATTTATTAACTAATTTTCTCAAGCTCAATTTAGTTTTCCTTGATTTAATTATACAAAATCTCAGGCATTGTGATTAGAATAAAAATTAAATTTCATACGAATTCACCTAATGCATTTCAAATGCAAAATTCAAAAGTCGTTTTGCAACGACCGAAACTCAAAAATTCTACAGGCGTTATAGCGTTGAAAAAAACAGAAAAAAAAAAAAAAAATTAATTGGTAACTCAATTAAAAGAAAGTAGAAAAGATTTTCTAATTTCTAAATTTCTCTGATCTTAGAACAAAGACAATAATTTGTTACCAATCTGATCTCTACCAAACTCCCTCGATTATCGTGTTGTCAAATAAATTCCATCGCAGTATCCTAATGTCGTAAATCCTTTAATTCTTGCTGAGAACTTAGGTCCTTTCAATTTATATTCTGTTCTTCAGCATGAAAAATGTTTAGAAAACTTTTTAGCTAGCATTACCATCGGTGTCCAACTCACTCTGATTATCTCTCTGTTTTCTGAATGGTCTTCTTTGTAGACCAGCAGCTTGGGCTTCTTCGTAATTAACATACTCAGATCTAGCTGGTGCAGGACTGCGTTGTTTCTTCGAATAATAACCAGCCGAGGTATTTTCATCAGCATAAGTCCTTTGCGGAGGTTTTGCACCAGGAACAGGAGTCACAGAATACCCAGCGTTAATAAGAGCCGCGACATCTTCCTGTGTCAGAGACTGTGGTCCAGTTAAATTTGGCAAACGAACAACCTGAGGGCTGTTCTCTTGATCCTGTTCAATGATTTCTTCTATCGTCAATGACTTGGTAGGTGCTTTCTTAGCCAGACCAGATTGAGATACATATATCGATGATTGAGGTTGATTTTTATATTTATAAGCCTGTCGTGGTTGATTTATACCCCCCTGAGCATAACTAGGTTCTTCATCCTTTGGGGCAGATCTAGGAACATAGGAAGATGCTGAAGTTGCATATTTCTGTGCTTGTTCATGAGTCCAATAACTACTTGGTGGTGGTAGTGGAACTGAAGTAGGAAGAAGATATTGAACTACCGGAGTGTTAGGGTCAACTTTTCTTGCCTCAGTTTGGGCCTTAGCAGCAGCTTGTGCTTCATCATTAGCCTTAGCTCTGCTTTGTTGTAAATGTCTGTAAAGAGCTTCAGCCTGTGCATTAGCCAAGGCTTGAGCATTAGCCTGAGCCTTGATCTGGTTTCTTTCTAGAGCAAGTGCATTTCTATGCGCATCTTCCTGAGCTTTAACATGAGCCTGTTGTTGTGCTTGTAAATTCAATATGGCATCAGCATGGGCCTTATATTCTGCAGCTTCTTGAGCTCGTCTAGCTTGCGCAGCTTCAGCATGAGCTTGGGCCTTGAGTTGTGCTTTTAATTGAGCTTCGTGATCCACGGGTCTAGGATGAGCCTGTTCTTCGGCCTGAGCTATTAAATGGGCTTGACCAGCCTCGCTGACTTGTGAACCATGACGTATTTGTTCAAGAGCAGTTGTTTGTCGTTGCTGTTCATTCCTGACTCGAATTTCCTCTAAGGCACTTGCCTGTCGATGAAGTTCGTTATTAGCACGAATCTGGTCCAATGCAGATTGTTGGTGTTTGTTATGAGCAGCTTGATTTATTCTCTGGAATGCTAGAGCTTGAGCTTCAGCTTGAGCCTGAGCTTGAGCAATGGCTTGAGCTTCGGAATGTTGTGCACCCTGAGCTTCTGGGTAACGAGGAGATGGTCTGAACGGTTTAGCCTGTTTCTGTTGATACCTAGGAGCCTGGGTTGGTGTTTGATACTGAACCTGACTTACATCTTCAGTTTGATAAGCCGGCTGACCAATTGGCTGTTGATATCTTCCTGCGGATGTTTCGACATGGTATTGTTCAGGAAGAGCTTCAGGTGCAGATTTTGGTACATAAGTAGCCTGTACTGGATAAGATGCAGCAAGTGCTTGCTGTTGATCACCATACCGTGGTCTACCTTGTTTAAATTCTTGAGCCTGATTGGCTGATACCAGCTGCAAAAGTTCCTGTTCAAAAGTACCAAGTTTTGGATCTATGTAAGATCCTGCCGATGGACTAGCTCCCAGTCTTGCTGTATGAAGAGCTTCAGCCCTTGACTGAGCATCAATTTGGGCTTGAATTTGTGCTGCAGCTTCAGCCTGAGCTAAAGCTTGAGAATGAAGTTGAGCTCTAGGTCTTGGTGGGACAACAGCAGGTACACGAGAATTTTGGTAAGCTTGTTGAAGCTGTTGTTGTTGTCTTGCATAAGCTGGAAGAGGACGTCGTTGAGGTTGCTGTTGAGCTTGTGGTTGCTGTTGATGTTGAGTTTGAGTATATTGCTGAAGAAGTGTCAGATACTCAGGCGTCAGCTGAAAGATAAAAATGAAATAATTAGAAAATTGAATAGCAAAAAAAAAATGATTGTTCTCTCTGACTAGAAGCACGCGATTGCAAAGTGTCAAGAACAGCTGGTAACAAGTGTCTCGAGTAATGGAGATAATAACAATAACTATAATGGCGACGGTGAGATTAATGATAAACTTCTGTGAAGTGAATGTCTCTCTAAGCAATTCAATGCGTTGAAATATAAATATAAATAAAATAAGGAAAAAAGGAAAAATGCTAGGTGATAGGCGGCCAACGGTTCTGGTCTGATGACTTTCATGTGGTATTAGTGACTGTCCGTTAAGGAAGTCCAAGGAAACAATTTTTAACCGGAAGTTAATCTTTCCAAGTGTATATGAGGCTTTTATTTCCTATAATGATATAAAATCGTTAATCTAAGTCTTTCTCTTTTTGAATTATTCGAATGAACAAACCTCTTGCGTGTCATCGCCATGACGGATTACATATTGACTAGGCGAAGCTCCGTATACGGCTGTTGCAGAAACTGGAGATCGTTTAGCCGGACCTTTAAGATCAATCTCAAGGAGTACCAGGTCGTCGGCATTAGCTGGACTCTTTTCAGCTGCAACATCGGCTGATGGGGTGATTTCTTTTCCTACGGAAACCGCTAACAGACCTGAAATTCAACGAACAATTGTCAATTTATAATGAATTCCTTTGATTACTATTACTTGTCGTAAAATATATATATTTTATCCTAATGTGTGACCAGTTCCTCGTCACGATGACGAGTCGAAAGAGAAACGATCGCGTCATTCAATCCGGTATGATTAATCGGATTTTATTCACTATTACCAGACCACAGATTTGGTCTTCGATCATTGCGAAACCGGACCAGTCCTCGACCTTGCCTGAAGCAGTTGTCTGACCAGCCAACTTGCCTCTTAATTCTGAGGCACTGGACTTTTTTTCTTTTTCTTTTTTTTTTTATGAGGTGAATACGGTTTTTAACCGATGTTAACACGCTCAAAAATTCACTATTATTACACCAATTGAGAAATCGAATTTCTAATCATCATATAAGATATATAAATTATTTCATTATCATTACTTGACGTGAGTTCTTAAACAAGAATGACTTGTTGCGTATACATGAGAGATATTAATCCCACCGTGAGAACCAGAATTATAATTTCACTTGATACTTTTTTTTTTCTTTCTTTTTCTTTTTTTTTTTCTCTCTCTTTCCCTTCAACTATGAGACCTGAACCCCGTCGTGACTTGGGAAAGGTTAGCTGTCTGTTAGATACCTCATTGTTACTATTAGAATTATATACCTATGGTTTTCTTACTCAATCGTTGACGGGTCGTATCTAGTCATTTTTTATTTTTTTATTTTATTTGAGCGACAGTCATACGACGTAATCGTAACGATAATTTATGAAGTTTTAAAGGCATGGGAATTATTTGAAATTTTACTTAGATTATTGGGGTGAACATGGAATGATCTTCTGTTGAAAATAGATCTATGGTTCAATATACTAGTACTTAAGGCCTTGAGCCTAACTTAAGATCCGTTTTGAAATCGAAAGTTTTCTTGCTAATTATAATCGGTCTTTGATTAGTTGATAAAATTCCTTGATACTATTCCCTCAACCGTAAATAATTTATTGCAACTCTAGCTTAAGGCCTTAAAAATATGCAAATTGTATGCCGCCTGCATAATTCTGAAACTTGAGTTCAGTATTCCATGCAAAACGACAAAGGCGCCGGTTATATAGCACCAGAACACTTTCTCTAACAGTATATATGAAACAAGGCTGGGTGGGTCATTTACGCCCCGTATTCTACATGCATTTTCTATACTGACATAAGTATACACATAGGGTACTATATGTGTAACCTGTCTATTTTCTCGGGTCATTACAAGCGTAAAAAAATATTTGAAGAACTAGTCCACGTCCGGGTTTCAGTATGAAATATGATGATAATAATTGATTCAATAATTTTTAGACGAAAAACATCGGAAATGAAAAAAACGTATAACGAATGCGGAAATTTGATTATCTCAATGATGTATCATTGAACGAAAAAGAAAGTCGAATATGTACTTTTACTTGAAGTTTTTTTGAACAGAGAAATCTACCGTTACGTTAATAATCAATTTTCAGGAAGAACGTGTGTGTGTGTAGCAATTAAAATTATATGATCTAGGATCTAGGATCTATAGCTGTACGATATTAATTACGAAAATATTACTCGATCTTCTGGAAAATTAATTAAAGTATCAGATAGTTAATGGCATTAACTTTCGTTATAGACTCACGATTTCAATTACTATGGGTAAATAATTTTTCTATAAATAATAATCGGGAGTTTGATCGAAATTGATGATATCCTGTGTGATCTAGAATACAGCTTAGGATATTATATTGTTTAAAAAATTATAGCTCGTTAAAACTGGAGAGAAAAAAAAAGAAAAAAAATGTTGAACAATGAAATCACGGGACCTATTACCAATTATAATAATTACAGAATTATGTTTCGAGACTAATTACGAGTGTTTCTATACTTTCGTCATTTATTTCTGAAGAAGAAGAAGAAGAAAGTAACTGTGAGTTAAAATAACGCGAGATAAATAATCTAGGTAATTATTCACGATCAAAAATCTCAGCCTTTAAACAATCGTCAATGATTATCTTCGAGAAATGTAATTGTCCAGTTCTAATGGACGTGTAATGTACCTCAATACACGTACGTCGACAAAGGTTAGAGTAATTGGATAATACGGTTGGGTAATAACGTGCAGCATTACCCTACCTACCACTCGAGCTGATAATACATGATAATGTATATAGCATAGCGTAGGTATAATCGGAGATCAAAGTCTAATTCAACTTGCATAAAATCACGCGGGTGTTCGGTTAATACTTCGCAATAACTTCGTCGTAACGCCTAGATTTTTAACTATACCAACAGCTCTCACTGCATTTAAATAGCCAATATGCAACACTTCAAGGCCTTTAATTTCCTGCCAGGTAATTTAATTGTGTTTAATTAAACCGTGGTGATTGTGATAAAAGAAAATTTTAGATAAGAAAATAAAGTGAGGAAAAAAAAATAGAAGAAGAAAAAATGTATTCAAATTAAAACCCTTAACTACGAGTGTGTATAAATTACTTTCTTGCGATTCACGATTAATTAACTTCATGACGTTTTAATTGATTCGTTAACGAGACCTAGGGGAATTCGGAAATCTGCAACTTCTCGGAATTCTAATCAACGACCCATCGCTTGGTTCGCTAATTACTTTCATTGTTTATTACCTAATTAGGTGTAATATAAATCAAAAATCAAAAATAATAAAAAAACTTCTGTCTTTTTTTGTTTTTTTATAGAAGCAGGAAAGAGGAGAATCTTTTCAACGCATCTTTATAGGATAAACGATCGGATTTCCTTATTCCGATATTTCAAAGGATATGTAAGTACGTAGATATATTTATACGTATACGAGAACGTGTGGTTTTTAGAATTATAGTTAACGAGTTTCACTTTCTGTACGGCCTCCGCACCCTTGCAGAACTGTACATATTATCCGTTGGTCGATGGCGTGTCCACGTCTGTATTAGAGCTACTAGGTATATACGGTATAGGTTTCTAGTCCACCGAGTTTGTTGGAAGTATAAAATAAACTAGAAAGGCTTTAGAACCGGCACGTTGTTGAATAGCATACTGTGGAGAGTTAGCTGTTTACCGATTTACGATCTCGATTCGAATAATAAATTTTTTTACGTAATCCACAGCGAATTCTTTTTTCAGAAGTCACATTAATATTCGCAAATATATTTAAAACGAAAATTCTATAAGATATATTGACCTAAATTCGAAAGCACACTTCCGGTTTATACAAGGAAGGGAAACATGCCGATGCATAACTTAGATTTAAAGCTGAAAGTTTGCGTGGGATTTATCCGGGTGACGCGATTTTTTTTTTTTTTTTTATTCATTTTTCTTTTGCTCCTTTAATTTTTTTTTTTTCACTTAATTATTTCCATTTATTTTATCGTAATTAGAGAATAAAAAGGGTATTAGAAAAATTGCGAAATACGATGTAATCGATTAACGCATTTTTAGCCTGATTAAACTGGTGTTAAGGAATGCCGGTCACAGTCATAAACCGCAGTATCTAAGTCAAACTATAGTATATACCTATATGCGATAGTTTCTTCCGCGAAAATATTCACGTTACAAAATCGCGAATCTAGGAGTCCACTATCTCGCGTTACCGATTCGCAATTTAATCACCGCGACGTTCTCACTCGTGATAAGTTTCCAATTTCAGTTTAGAAACAAACAAAAAATAAAAATAAAAAACCAACTAGCCGAAATAAGATCGATCGATTGTCTTGTCATAATCATTTTTGAAAAACAAATTCTAAATCGATAAATATAGATATATATCTATTCTTATCTTTCATTACATGAGAATATAAATTGAGACAAGGTGCAGGCGATGGACTTTCATTTGCGAAACTTGAGTCTCGGTAAAGCAATTGAAATTATAAAGTAATTTTTTTTTCTTTTTGTTTTTTCATGGATTTTTTGTATGCAATTTTTATGCGGTTTAAACTCTTTAACAAAACGTCAAATAGTAGAGCGGAGAGATGCAGAGAGAGAGCTATGTAATTGCATCCTCCTTGCGACACGTCCGCACGACTCCCATTCAGACTAATGATACCGTACTGTGCGTATTATGACGTATCTAATCACTAGGTAGATACAAATGGACTAAAACCGTAAAGCAAGAAAAAGAAGCTTCCTTATACATTGCAGAGAAATTTTTAACAATTTTACTTCTATTCTGTTTAATTTTTTATATTTTTTAGTAATTAGCCTCTCTCTCTCTCTCGCGTTGTATAAGATAATTGAAATCGCTAACTAAGATCATTTGAAATTTTGTATCTAATAGAGATCAGAATTATCTAAGCTTTGGTAGAAAGCTCCGTTTATCTTTGCAAGCGATTTTCTATGTTTTTATCGGTTTTTTTTTTTTTTTTTTCTGAGATTCGCGGAGTATCTAACGGCGGAGATTATATCAATTCAGTGAAATTACAAGTATATTGCATCTCTACCAACTAGTACCGGTTATCAAGAAAGCGTCAGTTACGTATTAGTTGCAGTAAGTTTCTAATATGTATACTTCTCATTTCTCAACATCTTTTAAATCAATACCGAGTACATCCTATCGTTGAATTAATCGTAAAAAATAATTGAACGTGTTATAAAATTTATTAAAAAATTATTGAAAAACCATTGATAAGAAAAATGAAATTTGATTATGCAGTTCTGTAGAAAAAAAAATAAAATAAAAAAATTATGAATACTCTCACAAGTTCAATTTTTGATCAAAACTTTATTTCTTGGATTTTTTTTACTTCGATACACTTTCGTTGTAATATTAAAAAATATCAACTTGCATAAAAGGTTTAAGAAAATCGAAGGATTGACGTAAGAATAGAACAAAAATAAAAAAACATAAAAAAAATTATAACCACTTTTCACACCGTACTTATAATAGTATGTATATTAAGTTCGTTCATCCCGCGGTCACGTTCGTCCTTCTGCATCCTCCGCATATGCGGAGTCACAAAAAAAATCACCCTGATATAATCCGAGAGTAGAATTAATGCATAAAAAAAATAATATTAATAATCATCGTGTAAAAAAAAAAAAAGAATTATAATAATAATAATAAAAAAAGAAGAAAAATGTTAATTATTAATTAATAATTGTAATAGAAAACAACACTAACCTGCTAAGACGAGTAGCCACATGGTGTGCGAGTAAAGTTAAGAACTCGCCGAGTGAATGTTGTCCTCAGACAAGTTCCTCGTCACTTTATAGACCTCAGGGAAAGGCCGCGCCCGTTTTCTGCCTCCAACCTCCAGGTGGGGTGTTCTATTCCATTTTTATTTAATTTTTAATTTTTTTCCTTGTTTTTTTGGGTTTTTTTTTAACCAAAGAATCTGCCCGGTTAAAAACTAAAGGTTGCAAATACAGAGGATGTATATAAAATCTTATATATTATATACACACATATATATATAATTCGCAAAGAATGGTTTATTGTCTGCTGACCACGCGACTAGGATCTACAGTCTATATATTATTTACTTCCGTTTTCATTCAATCTTGGTTCTATATTATCAGCTATCTTTGGTTTATTTTGATTTTTCAATCTTTCCAATATCTTATAGTGTACAGAGAAATTCAATTATTTCTTATCCTTTTTTTTTTTTGTATATTATTCGCACCGGTCTAGTCATTCATACGTTATTCAATACCAGCTATCGCAATACGAGGAATCTTTGTCGGAATAGATCGCGCATTCTCATTCTTCTTTCTTCTTCTTTCTTCTGAAATGAAAGAAAAAATAAAATAAAAATAAATAAAAAAATAGGATTCCCAGTGAGAGGCGCGACGTTATTTAAATATTAATAAAAAATCAACTTTCACTATCTATGTACTACAACTACAACAATTGCGCAATGAAAAATACGTGACAATTTTGAAAGTATATTGAAGTTCTTCCGTGTGAGAGAAAATAGTCTGTATAAAGTGGTGACAAAGAAAAAAAAAAAAAAAATTTCTATAAAAACTGTAAATTGGTATTCGCGTATATATATACCCCTCCCCCCCGCAGATACTTTATTCTTACGTCTTATTATATCTATACATAAATACATAGTAAAATTATGAAAGAGAACGTCCCTGAATTCATCGCTGAACTAGTACTTTGACTATAAATTATAATACCTTAAACTATAAGTACAGGTGTAAATTGTGTAGACAAATTATCTACTCCTCTTTTACGGCTTTCACGGCATAGCTTTTAAAACGAAGAATTTACTCCAAGGATTATAACCATTCGCGATTTATTTATTGGCGAAAATTATTTTCAAAATTTATTCAAACCTGTATTTTTTTTTTCTTGTCTTGTCTTGAAAGAAAAAGAGAACAATTTTTATAGTCCGAGTAAAATTCGATACCGCTAATGTAGGATCGGTTGCCGATCAGCTCTGCTGATTTAGAAACGCCGGTGACGGTAACATCTCTGCGATAGTTTTGATCGGAGCTAGATCTCCTCATGTATGAATCTAAGTTTAGAATTGTACTTATAGGTCTCTTGAATATATATATATATATGTATATGTATATCCGGGCAAACTAATACAAACTATAAGTATCTGGCAAGTATAGTGACTGTAATATAAGTATAAGTATAACTATAACTATCCTTATGTCTCTAGCCTCTGTACCTACCTACGTTCGGGCGTGGGAAAGTGAATCGGTTTAAACGTACATATATGTAAAGAAACATACCGATTTATACACACCCTAATACAGAACTTATTCACCTCCCTTCTGCTTCACATACGATTACACCAATACCATCAATTTTTTTTTTCTTTCTTTCTTTTCTTTTTCTTTTTCTTCTTTTTTTTCTCACATACTCCAGAAAATCCCTCTGATTTTATTTTACACGCCTACGTGACATTGGAGTCGTAAGCGAAATTCTTTAACTCTCACTGCCAGATTCTTGATTCTCACGTTTCCATGCAATCGCTATTCTTCAATTTCTGACTCCAAAAATACGTGAGATACTATAATCTGACGAAATTATATTACAACGATTTTTTATTATTGCAATAAATAACAAAATAAAAATTCATTGAATCGATTCCAATTTCGTAGAACTTTTTTTGTATATATAAAAAAAAAAAATAGGTTGGTTTTTAATTTCAGTCTGTAACCCGGAACCTCAATGTATTTAATTATTTTAGCCTTGAATCTATAGGCGAAATAAAAATTGATATAATGATGGGAATAATTTGCACATTATGGGTGTCACAAGTGTTCCGGATCAGTAAATCAAATGTCTGGAAAAATTGTAATAATTTTATCACGTAATAAGTAGAAATTAGTTGCATTTCTTGTTTCATTTCTTACCAATCTGCATACCTAATATCAAGCGTGTGGATTTTATCCGGCTATTGTGCGGTTTGAAAAAAAAAAAAAGAAAAAAAAAAAAACAATTCATTCCAAATTCCCTATAGTTATACTGCTTTCTAACGATGTATGAGTATGACTCAAATGCACTTATACATATATAAACATACCTTTGTCGTACATTCACCAAGTAGCTTGCGTGTAACTTGTAACTACATGCCCTCTGACAATTCCGATCCCACAGTTTAAACAAATAAAATAAAACTTAAACGGTTTATAGGTATGCTATAACATACACACGTGAGATACATAAAAAGAAAAGAGAGCAATAAGATAATCAGATTTTTCATCGTTAATTATTATCATCAATTAAAATATTCATGCCTTTTCATTTTTTTGGTATTTTTTCTTTTCTTTTTCATCAATGAGTAATGTGGATAATTTTTTATTTTTATTTTTTACAATTAATTATAATTTTTCACGCAATCAAAGCAGCTTATCTATCTCAGCCACTGATGGCTAACGACTGTAATAAATCTTTGATACGATTTTCGCGAGTAATAATTACTTCTTTTTTTAGTTATAATCGTAAACGAATCTCGCTTGAGGAAGCTATTGTTCCATTATATCTCTTCCATTATAACGATCAGTTTGAGATAGATATGTAAGTGTACATCGAAAGAGTACATACACGTATATATATATATATAAAAAAATAAAATAAAAAAGTTTAATGAAATCTGAATAGATGCGATGAAAGTTTTCGCGAGTTGCCATTGTTGTCGAGTATTTTCCCTGTTTATAACTTTGAAATTTTTTTTACATAGCCAAATTAAATATTCATAGTTATTAACGAACAAAAAAAAAAAATACTCATCGCAACTCACAAGTGGTAATTTTAAACTTGCAACTATCATTATACCTATTCTTATAGCAAACAAGCTCTCGGATAAAATATAATACAATACGATAAACCGCAGCTCTGCTAAAACAGTGATACATCTTTGAATTACGATTTTTTTTTTTTCACCCACTAGAGTTGTGTAATTCGAGAAATGTAACAATATCGTAGATTTTTGTTCTCGTATTTTTAATTTTTTTTTTTTAATTTTTTTTTTCTTTTTCTCATTATCATTACGAGTCTGCGACCTCTGAATTCAAAAAAAAAAAAAATGAATGTTTATCGAGGTGAAAATTTGTGTTATATCTAATCCCTGAAGTGATGTTCAGAAATTGGAAAACCGTTTCGACCTCTATAAAAAAAGGGCAAAGGTGGTGTCCTTTGGCCTCTGAAATCGCGAATGGGTATCATTTGTAGTAGCAGCTTGTAATTACGCGTGTCGCAAACTGGCCTCTGGTAGGGTCTAAATGTAACTGAGAGAGTAACTAAATAAGTAGATTGGTGCAGGTAACCACATGGAAACTTAGGAAACATTTTTTACTATCTAAGAACAAAGGCATCTGGTTTTCTGGTGAGATTAGCAAATGAGAATAGAAGATATTGCGAAATGACAAACACACATATACCTACCTGAAATATATGTATAGAAACTAATGAAAATAAGATAAGGAATAATATATAAGGGATCATCATGAATGCGGTATAAATGTGGGTAAAAATTAATTCCATATACCATATGGAGTTTCTTTTTTCCATCTAGGCACGAGGTGAGATTGTTCTTTTCTTCTATCTCTCTCTCTCTATCTCTTTTTTTTTTTTTTTTGCTCTCTTTAACAAACTCCCTTTTCAGGAAGACTAGGAAATACGAAACTTATACCTCAATGGAGCATCTAAAGATTAGCACCTATGATCTACTAGTATGAAAGTTATTTCCGGAATGTATAAATCTTTGATTAATTAATTTTGATTATAGATGCGCGATTATGAAACACGTGAAATCGTTCCAACTGAAAGAATTGGCTTTAAATATTTCGCATTATAATTTAATTAGATACAATTCCTGCAGTGTTAGATTCTCACCCTCTATCGTTCTCGTACTAGTTTTCCCTATTTTTTATCCATAAATGATAAATAATTCTAATATCTGCATCATCACGATATCGAAGATTTAATAAATGATTAATTAATACATGATCATGATAATTAGGCTCGTTAAATTCATTTGATAATGAGCTAATGCTGGCGCCACTGTAAAGTCACTTCCTCACATCCTTATACAGGTACTTTCTTGAGCCATCGAGATCGCGTAACAAAAGTGGGAGCCAGGTGTGAGAAATAGTTCGACATCTTAGTGGCACCCGTGCATGGGATCGCGAAAGTATTATGCAAAATCCGGTAGGTATGTATACATAGTTAGACACGAGAAGCTACTTTGCGCAAACTTATATTTTTTTCAGATTTTAATTTATTTACAAATATACGTAGATTTTAGACAATTCTTTCAATTGATTCGTGCAATCAACACCCATTCCCTCTTTCTATGCGAAAAAAAAAGATAAAAAAAAAAAGATATCGTCGCGTCTGTATGGTGCGAAGAATTTGCTCCATTGTCACCTTTGCAGAAAAAATAAAATAAAAAACAGGAGCTACAGATATGCTCTCAAATTTACTGTTCGATTGTATTTCGTAAACGTGGAGAATCTTGCTGAAAAAAAAAGGAAAAAGAAAGAAAGAAAGAGAGAAGAAAAAAAAAAAACTGGGTCAATTCCCACAGTTGAAGATTTTTCAGTCACGTTTCCTCAACATTCATCGGTCTTGGAATATCCTTGGCGATTAGAGAGGTCCTTGAATAAATTTCTTTCTTTTTGTACCCTTCTTCTTCTTCTTCGTCTTCTTCTTATTTTGAGTAAAGTACGTTTCTTACATAAAATCTGGCAAATTACAGGCTATTATTTAATAGTCTTCGTGTTCTGAAATCTATGAGTTCTAAGATTACGATTATCCGCATTTGCAGCCTGCCAACGAAAGCTTTAGCTAATTGGTACGGCTGTAGAGCCGTAAAAATAAAGTGGATAATCCTGAAGGCAGACTAATTTCACAATAAGAACAAGATCTCTGAGAACTTAGATTGAAAGGGGGGTAATTAGTAGTGAATATCCAGCTAAGATACGCTTCGTAAGTGAGTAACTTTTAATTACACAAGATTCGATCAAGATTTTTAATATGTCGATTTCCTATAAATTATCGTACCTATATAATTCTGATTCTTTCACGTATTTGAATGTTCAATATTAAATGAGAAAATTTTTATTTCATTTTTTTTCTTTTTATACGGTATAATAAACGTAACGATTTCAATTCAATTCATTAATTTATTTGGATAATTCTAAGACAATAAATAACCGAATTATCATGCAGTATTATTTATTTATTGATTAGTATTGATAGATATATAATATATCAAAAGTAATACATAATAATTATTCGTTTGTCTTTATATCGTGATAATAAATATTGATAAACATATATAACTGTACAAAGTGGTGGATATTAATTATTTCAGGAAACTATTGTGAAAACGTTGATTTAGATACGTGTATGTATATGTGTTAATGAATACATAATGAATGTTTTAATTATTTTGAGAGCAAAGATCCTGTTTTTCCATTTATTTTTCTTATCACCTATGTTATCACCGATTTCACATTAGTTTGCTAAAAAAGAAGAATAATAATTTTTTCTCTTCACTTACACGTATCTTACATTCAGCCTAACTCTTAATACTTATAGTGATTATAATTTATACATTTAACTGATGTGAATTGCCATAAATAAAATGCGAATAATAATAATAATAATAATTAAACCTAGACTTTTTAAATAGATTAAATATAGGTACATTTTATATATAAATATAAATATATTAAAGCCTGTGTCATTTTACCCGCGATATCGTGTAGAATTCCTTTGACATATTTTCATCCTTTGATAAAATATTATCGCAAAACCATGCGCGATTCAAGTGATGGAAAAATAATTGAGAGCAAAGATCGTCATGTTTTTTTGCGTAAAAAGAAATTCATAAAAGCAAAAAAATTTATCAAAAACATTTTGACATGCTGGTAAAATGAGTGTTAGTAAAAGAAAAAAAAAAAAAATAGAGAGAGAGAAAAAAGCGTCGTTAAATTACGTTACCTTTCACCGAATTTACACGACTTTATATAGTATATATATCTATAGTTGAATCTTTTTCCTGTGAAACTAGCCATTTGTCGATTTATAGACGCGTAGAATTTAGCTTGTCTTTAAAGGTAGAATTGTTTCACCCAATATCGAATCGTTTTGTAATGTAATAAATATATGTGAATCACTGTACATAGATACTCGATAAAAGAAATAAAAAGAAAAAGAAAAAAAATGTGGAACAATTCTACTTTAAAAAACAATCAGTACCCTCGATGTCTTCTTCGAATATATCGCGATCTCAGTAAACAGCGATCTTAAGCTTCTGTCTTGTTTCCAATTCTTCCGGCTTCTGTTTTGGCACGAATGGATTTTTGCCAGGATTCAAATTCAGGCTAAAATAAAATTTTCTTTTATCAAAACCCAGTATTAAATCGACAAAAATCAATCGACACCGATATACAAAAGATTAAAAACTGTCTGTAACTAAATAATTTGCAGTACATATTATATTGCACTGTCTTTGCGCTGCAGTATGAAAACGTGGGTTGCAGCACACAACTTCAACAGTGATAAAAAAACCGAATCGATAATATCGATACAATTTTATAATATATCTATTACAGAAATAGAAAGTTGTAGAAACTATAAATATACCTGAAAGAAAATAAAATGAAATAAGGTGTAAAACTTGTTATACCTGTACAGAGAAGGTGCATCTGCACAATTGACATTGTACCACCAATCGCATGCGAATTCATTCTGATTAAAGAGAGTACCATTTGTGCAAAGGAAAGAGGCACCTTGATGTCCTTCTCTACCGTCGTGACATACGTGATATGCCTATGAAAAGAAAGAAAAATCGATCAATGCCATAATAATTGATAAATAATGAACAGTGTCAGTTATTACACCTATATTTTACGTTATTATTATAGAATTTAGAACGCGTGAAAGGTGTGTGAGAATATGTAAAACTACAGATTTTACAATCACCTATAAGGTGCATATGATCGACCGTGAAGGATATGGATATATATATATATACCTGGAGAGATTGGATTGCGGATTTTAGCTGTGCAATTATTGGCGAGCTTTATTACTATCCGCTTAAAAGTAGATCATAGGATAATTATTTTTTTCAACGATCAATGATGACTTTTTGATAGTGTGAAAATTTCCTTTTTTTCTTTATTTTCTTTTCTCATCTGTTTCAAATATGGATAAAAATTCTATATCACACGCTTATTAGTAGGTATACATAGATTTGTAGTAGTATCTCGAATTTTGTAATCGATATTGTTGGCCTCAATATATAATTGTAATTCGATCGTAATCAAAGAATGACCTAGCAAACTGGGTGGGTGTCTTTCACCACCGTATTTATTGTCGACTATGTATATATAGGTAAAAGTGTGGTGATACAAGACTATCTCATAAGTGTATCTCGGCTCCGTTTGCCTTGAAGCATGATAAACGTTATAAGAGCTAAACCAACTTTCTTACATAACGAATAGTGCGGGTAGCTATAATATACGTTCCACTTAAAATACCGGTACCGCTTTTGGCGTATTTCTCTATGAACCGCAAAGTCTACTCAAACTACGAGTATAAATTCAAACACCTCAAAATGTCACTTTGTCATTGATTGGAATTAACCACAGAATACCGGTTACCAATAATCCACCACTTATCTCTCCCTGACATTTCTTCTGGTCTGATAATATCAGATTTTTCCAATCAATCACAACGAATGATCAGATTTTCCTAATTGCTATCCAATTAGACATTTTTTTTTACTTTTTCTGAAGATAAAAAATCGACACCATGAAAGAGATGAAATCAAAAATGCCAACTCGTACTTTCGATTAGGAAAAGAAAACTTGATCTGTGAGTATCTTATTTTTTTGTTTCTTTTCTGTTCCACATTTTTTTTTGACGAGTGATTTGAAACGTGATTTGCATATGCCCGAAATTATTTTATATTAAAAACTTATCATTCAACTTGGCACGTATCGTGTCTACAATTCTGTGTATAGGTATATATATATGTATGTACGTGAAACTTGATTGCTAGCTGCGTTCTGTTCTTAATTAAGATTGCACAAGATTCACTCAATATTCTATTACAGCTGTAGAACATCTTGGTAATATAAAGATTACGACTGTAGTTAGAAATATCTTTGCTTATCCTGGTTAAACGAGGTCAGGATGTCACGTCAAAGATATAATTAAGATTTTTCCATACCAACTACATCTAACGAGTCCTGAAACCTGCGATAACATTTCAAGATATCATAATTCATAACTACAAAGGCAAAGGTCATTACGTGCATGTAAGTAATTGGCTTTAACATATCAATTAAAAACATAGGTATATAAAATGGTAAAAATAATACACGAAAAAAAAAAAAAAAAATTGTTTTACAGGAAATACTTCATTCTGGAGTAATCAGTCAGCTTTTAATTTATTATATAATAATTGTCTTACGTGTGTCACATTGCGATTAAGAAAGTCGGCTTGACGGAATTTTCTCTAATAATTATTTTTCACCGGCAATGTTTTTTTTTTTTTTTTCTATTCACGTGTAATTCTAATGGTAGAATGTTTTTCCTAATCACCGTTCTAAAACGTGGCGATAATTTGAAGTTAGGCTCATTAAAATTAGCGTTTGAATTGGCCTAAAACTTTTTTTTTCTTCTTCTTCTTAAATTCAATATTACCTGACAGCCAGTTTCAACGTTCGCGTACATTCCGGGTGCATAGGGTACATGAGCACAGGAAAAGCTCGTAGGAGGAACTTTGTGGTAAATGGGATAATCCACTCCTGGAATACCGGGAATTTTGCTAAAATCCTGTCCACTCTTTTTCGGTTCTTCTTTGACGATTATTGGACCACTTCGCGGAACTATGGGTTGAAAATTCTGGTACCCGTTGTAACCGACGTCGAATCCACGGTGCTGACGAAAAAATTGAGTGAGTTCAAACTTAATTATGTATCACAGTTTTTTTTATTCATTTTTTTTTTTTGTTCTACTCCATTAAATATTTCCTCTTTTTCATACGATCGCGGGGCGAATTTTTTCCTCCTCTAGGAAAAATTTTTACCAATCTTTTTTCGAACTCTTCTAATGCGAATTACGGAATGAAATAAATGCAGTGTAAAAATTTTTTGAATAAATTTTTGAATAATATTTAATTTTGGGTGAGCGAAAGGATAAATGATTAGAGATGCTTAATATGCTTACCTCGGCGAATCCACAGGTTACAATAGTCACGAGGGTGGCTAGCAAGACCACCACTATGGCAGTGGTGGTTCTTGCTTGGTTTATGTAGCACCTCGCCATACCGCGCAGAGTTTGGTACTGACGAAGTTGGAACTGGTCCAGCTTCCGTTGAAACAGCCTCAGTTTGCCAGTGTGTGAAAATTATGTCACAGAGAAAGTCTCTACGAGTTTGTAATGCAAACCGTTACTTGTTCGCCGGTACCCGACTTCTCCCTTCCACCAGGTACCCGGCAACCCCCCTAGGCGATGTAATATACGATGTATAATTACATTGTATAACCCTTTTCATTTCTATCCTCTCCTCTCCTCTCCTCTCTTCTCTTCTTTCCTCCCTCCTCACTCACCGCCACTCGTTCTATTTGACGAAATATCCTGCATAAACATATCTAACTTTGTTTATCAATGTGGCAAAAACGTTTCTCTAATCTAGCCGTATAGGCTTCTCTAAGAAATCTAATAATTTGAAATTTGGCGAGAAGGGACTTGACCGTAAAAACAAAAAAACAAAAAAAACAATGGTTTTCGGTTATATATTTTCCGCGGAATTTGAGTATATAAATAATAATTTAATTAAATTTGTCTGAAGTAATTTTTTGGGGCTGAAAATTTACGTAGTTAGGTAGAAAATTGAATTAATTAAATTCTTTTCTGCACAGCTGCAGCTGGGACGCTGAGTTTTTTTTTTTTTTTTTGTTTTTCCTGTTCATTCGTTTTTATTTTTCAGTGGTTTTAATTCGATAATAAATATACAGTGACTAGTAAATTCTACAATATGTTTTTTTTTTCTTTTTCTTCTTTCACCCTATTCATTCACCTGCTCAATTTTATTCCACTTTAGAGACAGAGAGAGAGTTATAAATTTACCTAAAATTAAAAAGCTCGACGCTCACGGCTAACAACTTTACGTGATACCTGCAGGGTGCAATGCACAACGTCGTGGTAAGGATTACAGACTTTTTCATACTCTTACATATTTCAAACTTCAAGATTTAATTGCTGGTCTTAGACGTCTCGGTGCAATTCTACCGGCACCTTACCTGTCGTATTTCTTGAGCAATAAACTCTAAGCTCTAAAAAATTTGAATATTTAATCTGTTTTCTTCAAATTTAGCTCCTAATTTGAAGAAAAATTATTTTTACGCCTCGTCTGACCACATACTGACCTGTCTTCACTGATCTTTAACACGCTTGACGCGACGTCTGATCAACAAAGTCACACAGGCCGTAACTACTGGTTCTTACATCGCGTCTGACCACTTAAGTATTCTTGTCTGGCCACTACCTCAGCCAGCGACTACTACTACTGAATTTAACGTATAGGTATGCTCGTATACGTATAATCCTTATTTCTACGATCAGAAATTCGCTTCATCGTTGATTTCTGTACCAATATACGTGTTGCTGGCTGTCGAGGTCCTTTCACGTCTTATTTTATTATCCTAAGAGAAATTCGCCTTCGCTTAGTCGGTATATTTCTCACAATTGAAACTACAGATCGCTGTTAGTATAACGGACGGTCTGACTCTACAAGCGATTTTTTTTTAACCCTTCAAAAATTACCTGATATTAAAATTTTTGACAAAATTTATTATTACGATTCGATTAAATATCTCATAAAATTCTGACGATATTTTGGAAATAAATTGAACAGATTTTTCAGGTTTTTATTTTATTTTGTTATTTTATATAATTAGATGAATTCAGGTGAGAAATAAAAATACCAGATGGGTGATTTAGTCGGGGAAGAATTTTATTAAAAAATATTATTGCATATAGAAAAGAAAAAAAATATATATTCACAGCTGATATGATTAGGAGTACGTATACGTATTATATAATAGATATGGCTGGGGGATGAACAAAACACATGTTTAACCTACATTAACGAATAAAAGAATAGAAATTCTTGTTTAAATTTCCGAAAACATAATTGTATGCCAAGTCAAATAATTCTATACATTTATTTCTTATTTATTTGCAGTATTGCAGGCTACACTGTTCCACCATTCACACCTCTTTTTTACCTCGCTAAAAATCGTTCCAGCGGCGCATAAAAACGAGCTTTTTCCACTAGCACCACACTGATGGAATACCTACGGAAATTATTAGATCAATTTCATGGCCTTTGATGATAATGGTTTTTAGTTTTTACAGCGGTGAAATATTCTAGTGAATTTTTCATCCGGGATTTGGACATTTTTTTCAATGATAGAGTTACCCGATTTCAAACCACGAAAAAAAATCAAAATGGGAAATCCGAAGAGTCTTGGATAAAATTCTTTCTGAAATAATTTCAACGAAACTTACTTGACACTTGGTTTCAACGTCGGCGAACATCCCTCGTCTTTCTCCACAGGTAAATCTTGTTTTTGGAATTTTTTTCAGATCTGGATAACCAGAGAGTTTTGTGTTATCCGTATTTCGCAAAAAATAATTTTCCCCAGCTACAGACGTTGTGACTTTAGGCCAAATAATGTCTGTCCTCTTAGCTGAACTTTTCTGTACGATATTTTCGGGTATATTACGTATCGATCGACCGTGAAAATCGTTCAAAAATCCTTCGTAGTCTGTGAGAATCTGTTTTTAAGAAATACATTTGATATATTAGATCGTCAAACAACGTCACACATAATTTATTCCATGAATAAATGATTTTCTACTAGCATATGATACAATCTAAAGCAATAAGTGAAGCAAGTCGAGAGTATCGAGTAATCTTCGTTACGCAATGCGGGTGTGTGGGAACGAAGTCTCGGTTCTTGAGACAACAAGATGTTATATGCAATATGTAGATCGCTCACATGCATTCGTCCGCAATGCAATGAAAATAATAATAATAATAATAATAATAACCATGACGGATGCAAGATATGTAACAAGCGCGATTACATTTCTCTTCTTTAATTTTTTTTTTTTTTTTTTTCTTTCAAAGGGATCGCTCATTCTCACCGTTTGCTAAGAAGATTATAAACTTTCTCACAATATCTACTTACAATCCTAGGTTTGATTACAATTCAGTGATGCAAAACGAGCCAAGGTAAGATGGCACAATAATTCTCACCAAGAAATTAACAAGACGAATGTCTTCAAAGTTTTTAAACTTTGATTTTGGAGGGCAAATTTAATTCTATCAATTCTACTGTAAAAAAAAAGTTCATTCCTGCTCTTATTTTTTTTAGGTGTGTTTCTGCGATCAAAATTTCTCCTGAACCTAATAACATGGAATTTTCATTTTTATATGATAAAAAAAAAAATGGATGTGGGGTTCAAGCAGTAAAGTAAAACAGTAATTTAGAGCTTCGACTGTAAACACGTCCAACAATTTTCTAGTGCATAGCTTCTTGTGAACGTGAGGGTTCACCTCACCTTAGCCTTCTCTTTAAGCCTTGTTTACACCCATGAGGAATTTTCATTCCTATAAATTCTCGGCTTTAGAATTATATACAATTTTAATTTCCACGATCATGGATCTGCTTTACTTTTACGTCCCAAATATTTTCAAAAAATTTTCCCCACTTTCTGTACACGTGATTTTCTACTTATGACTGTAAATCCACACGTGGAATCCGAGCTTTAAGAATATTTTATACACCTGAACCGGTAGGCAGTGAAATTGTTTGCTTCTAACTGCACTTTCATTCTTATTAAGACGTATTACCCAGATGCTACCAACGCACGTAATTACTTCAACGCTACCCGGTCTTTTGTGATAGTTCATAGAACGCAGTAGACCGCGAAAAGCAATCAAATTTGAAAAATTTACGACCACTCAGGTCAGCCTTGCGAATTACTATACTATACCATAAGATACGAAGATTATTTTCTTTAGTTATAAATTAATTTCGAACAAAATCCAACAAATAAAAAGATAAAATGAAATGAAGAAAAAAAAAAAAAACAGTGCAGCTCATATTTCACCCTTAATTAATGAACAAAAAATGACATAATTACCTGATGGGAATTAAACAGCGCGAGACTATTGATAAAGTAATCGTCAAAAGGTTCGTAAATCACGTCCCAACTGTATTCGGGATTCCAAATCGGGTAGTAATTCGTCTTCTCTAGCAGTTCTTCCCTGCTAGGAATGATTAGTGGTGCAAGTATGGGTTTATAAATTTGTGGTCTAGTCGGACTCGCGATTTGCCTTTGCCCATGATACCTATGTATTTTATTGAGCGAGTTATAGCCGTCCCGAAATTTGCTTTGCGTCTGTCTTCCGATCGGATGTTGTACAAGATAGGTAGTATCGACAGATTTTGGATGTTCGTAATTATACCGTCCCTCAGGAGGCACGTATCTTCCTTCTGGAGTGAGATAAACCTTGAAAGAAAAAAAAATGATATAAAAATATGTTCAAAGTCACTTTCTCCGAATTTTTTTTTCCATTCAATTTTACCTTCAGGACTTCTGGCATCGGACTCGCAAGACTTGGATGTTTGTGAACATGTCGATGGTCTAAAACAACCCCATCAGGTACAGAGATACCCTCTTTGTTTAAACGATTTAAGGCCAATCGATCTGCACGAAAAGCTTCTTCAGGGATTTTTCCTCCCCTTGATGGTAGCACCTGCTCTCTAAATATTTGCCGCTTTTGCTGAAATTTAACCACAGTTTTTTATTTATTTTATTTTATTTTTTTCCCTTAAATTTAATTTACCCATAATCATTGAAATAGTCAAATATGTGTGTTTTCTCCACTCAAAGTGACAGTTAGCATAATTCGCCTGAAATCTTCTTCAAATTTTCTTTAAGTACGACTTTCTCTCGTCACTCTTTCTCTACGGTCTTTAAAATCGTACGAAATTTATCGTCATAGGAATAATTAGGATAATGATGTGTAGATCTTAGCGTATGTTAGTTTCAAATCATCTAATGATGGTGTTTTACTTATACCAACATACTTACATAATTTTACCTGCCTTATAAATTCCTGTGGATACTTGTGGTACATTTCATACAAATAAATTATTATAGATTATGTGTTTCCACACATATGCCTATATTATATTTGACGCGTAATTACTTGAGCGTTAAGATCACGCGGGAAAAAATAATAAATTATATTATACCGATATACAGTAAACGCGAGAAATTTTCAACTTTCTACGATTTGAGCTACGATTAAAAACAGACGTTACTTTTCTGTACTCAAGTATTTCCGCTTTCCGGAATAACAGGAAAACAAATAAACAGATTTTCTAATTATATTTATTAAGTGCAATGACCGTTATTTTATATAAAATAAAAAAAAAAAATATTATTTATACACAACCTCACGAGTCTCTGTGAGTGTTGAAATATCTGTAACCACACTGCGTGGGATCGTTATCAACTGGAATCGATACTAGAACGGAAAAATTGCTTTTCTAGAACGAAATGGATACTTTATTTCAGTCTATAATAATTGTCCACCGTTTCGTTTTATTATAATTAATAATTCGTATGAAAGAAAGCAGCCAGTTCTTTTTTTTCTGGAAAAAATTAAAACCTGTCGATCGATTTCACGTCTAATTTTATACCTTTTCAGAATGAACCTGGATTATGGCACCAAGGACGAATATCGTCAGGAACCAAGTAGCCTTCGTTGCCATTTCGTCCGTTTTATTTTATATCTTGAATCCTTTTGGTCCAGGAAAATCCATCATTTTATCATTTCATAATACGACGATGTGCCTGCATAGTACTTCTGGACAGCTAAGTAAGTAACGATAAAATCATGTAATATAGACGTAATTTACAACCGTCTCGTCAGAATTTATAGACCGGAACAAAAGTCCGAGAAAATTATTATATCGCCTTTACGCGGGCATAAAGTAGATTCAGTTTTCCTAGTGGTGAAGAAGCTTAGCTTATAGTTTAGCTAAACTGGATTTCATCCAGGTTTAAGTGTTTGAATTTTTATATCAAGTGCAATTATTTTTTTTTATTTTTTATTCTTTACTTTTCTCGCCTGCTATATAAATATGAGTAAATATATAAAGTGCATTGAACTGGGGGCTGCCATCGTGCAACCTCGTGCCAATTAAATACTCGACGTTATAATCGTTGCAGCATTAAACGTTAAATACTTTTCCGTTAACGTTTTTCGATTAATTCTAGGATTTGGATTAGTTTGAAAAGCTGTTTAATCTGATTAGAATGAAAAAAGCCGGAAACAGATGAGACAAAGGAAATAGTTAAATTCTATAAACAGGGGGTGAAAAAGTCGCATGAACGCGACTAGGATTTTTCTCTCATCGTGAAAAAGAGCTCAAACAACTATTTCGAAATACTCGCAGACACACAATTATCTCGGATCTGATTTAATCTTCGTTATTATTTCACTCTAATTACACGAGTATTCAGATCTAGATTATCGTACCCCAGTTTAGAAAACAATCCAAATGAATGGAAAAAGGCTGCGTATATTCTAGTCGTTTAAAAATACGTAAATTTAAAGTAAATTGTTTCACCTTATCCCCCCAAATCGTCGAAATGTGCGTTCTGCAGTCTATAGTAAGACCGCGTATAGTAGGTCCGCGGCACGTGAAAGTTCAAATTTCGGTGTAATTTAGTTACGTCACAGATCGGAGTAATAGATCATATTGCATTGAACGTGAGATAGAATTTCTCCAATTGACATACAAGATCATTTCACGTCAGTGATAAAATGAGAAAAAAAATTTACCTTTTCATTCACACCGTTTAGAATTATTATAGCGCTACTCGCAGATCCTTTTCACTATTAATTAATCGTATACGATCTGGATAAATGGTAACTTTATAATTCTATAGTGACGAAAAGCCATTCGCTCTCACCTTTCATTAATAATATCTTTAATCTTTTATTCAGCAATAGAATTACGATGAAAGCGAATCTATTCCTAGACGTTTCTTTACCGAATGATATTACCTCTTCATTTTTTAAACTGGAAATATTGTTTCACTTCTATAGATACGCTCGTAGAATATAATGAAAGAAATTTTCCTGCTCGTGAAAGATAAAAAAAAAATGACGAGAAATCATGTAAGATGCACCTTTATTTTATATACAGTAGTTTGTATCAACTTTCGCGAATTCCCACGGGTCAAAACGATTTTTAAAATTAGTCAACTCACGTGCCATGCATTCACTGGTATATATATTTTTTTTTTTTTTTTTTATATGAATAAATCTCACTTTGCTAGAACGCCACTTATACATATTATCATTGTACTATATATATATAGCTTCCGAAACTCCGGATTGTAAACTTCTCGTTTGCTTTTCATAAGTTGTTACAACGCGCCTCATGAATGATAAAATGTTATTTATGTACTTTACAGGTATATACACTTCACGCTCTGCAGCAATTCTTCCGGTTTCTTAATCCAGACGTGGGAACTAGTCAGAGTTTCATTGTCTTTCGACGATTCATCTCTTTGAGAAAGAGAAGAGAGAAAGAAAGAATGAAAGGAAAAAACAATCATCTCGTTTAGGTGAAATATACAAGAAAAATTCAAAAATCAAAAATCAAAAATCGATCGATATATTATTAATTCAATTTCCGAATGAAAATTCAGTCACAATTATATTATTATTATTATTATTATTATTCACGCAGCGTTATATCATACGACGTTCGCGTTCGTGCGAATTCATCGATGAATATTAATAAGACCGTAGTAACACGAGAGGCATTAATTAACCTTCCTTATACGTCGTGTTAATTATACACTAGGGTAACATCAGCCAGTCAATCTGCTGAAAATCTCGTCTATAATAATTCGAATGTTCTTTTTCAAATTTGTCTAATTCCTTGAGGTCAGATTGCACGAAATTACTTCATGCTCAGCAAAAGTACTACCGTATATCTTGTTTTATAAAAGCCAAAAAGTCTTTTATATTTTTTTTAAATTTAAAATCGAGTGATACGATGTAAAGATGAAACGATCATTTTTTTATCGTGACTAACTTAAGAAATTATATAATCCTTTACTCGTCCTCAGACATATACTTACAATCCAGGCTTCTTTCTAGGTCAGTATATGTATAAAATAAGTAAAAATAATAATTTATATAATCAGCAACGCACTTGAAATTGATTTTTTTTGGTCGCACACTATGTTTTTTCTTTTTTTGATTCTAAACTTTATTCAATCTTCAATTTTTGAAATGTATGTAATTTGAGTAATTTTTAATAACAGCTAGCTTCACGATAAATAAAATCCGTATACCAAAAGAGGTGTGCGACGTAAAGTTAAGGATGATACTGCGGTCGAAGACAGTAGTTTCCTCCGTGATATACCTGGCTATATGTCCAGGTAAACCTGTATACATATAATGTATATAAATATGTATATATATATAGCTATATACATGGCGTACTGTATACCTTCTCTGGATCTCGAAGAAGCTGAAGTGGGTACTTTGGGTGGCTCAAGACACTTTCACTGTACCTACTCTCATCGTTAGTCTGCTCTGCTGCACTGTCTCGTATCGTTGAGATGTAACAACCCTTTCGATATTCGAAATCATACATATAATATAACCAGTAATACACATATATACCTATATAAATATTGGATAAATTTAAATTATTATTATAACACAGATAATCCAAAGTTGGGATATGAGGGAAGAAAAAAAAAAACCGAAAAAAATGTAAATTCAACGATATCAAACGATCTGTGATAATTATCTCAATCAATGGTTTATCATCGATTAGATAAATTCCAGGTCGTCGACACTTTGAGGAAAGAGGAAAAAAAATTCGTTAGTCATTCAAATAAAACAAAAAAAAATGAAAATAAAAAAAAAAAACTGACTTTAGAATTAGGATAGTTATAAGAGATGTTCTAGTACAATTGCACAATTCTATTCGGTCAGACTTTCTCGTTATCCTGTCTAACAAATCCGCGTATTAGATTGGCCAGTACCAATGTCTTAATTGGTCAGTCTGTCAATCATTTACTTAGATTGCATGAACAAAAAAAAAATATATTCAAGTTAACGTCGCGATTCAAAATTGACGTTATTTAATAAACAATTTTAACACATAAAGATAATCCTCTCAGATAATAGACAGCTAGAATCTGAGTCATAAGAAATTATTCTCTATTGAAAAAAAAAAACGGCTACTAACAAATTCACGCGCTTTTAATGCCCTGTCAGATCCCAATTAGCGTTTTTATTTCCGTAGGGCTATTTTGTAATCAAAAATTAAATCGTGGTTCGGTATAATCAACTGAAACTACGTCGTGAGTGAATTTTCTATTGCCATTAAATCGATTATATATATTTTATTTTATTTTTTTGGATGTCAAATCGAAAATTGAATCAATTAATGTATATCCGACGTAAGTATTGCGTGTCTGTGGTTTTATTCGTTTCCTTTTTTTTCCCTTTTCAGGATTATTGGCTAACAAGTGGAACCCATAATAGTTGATACCGGTTCCAAGACAATAAGTAATTGTTACGAAAAGTACAGCAAAGGTAAAGCCGTATACTATAGTTATACTATACTATATGTATAAGCAGTTCCTTCTGTAGGGGGAAATAAAGAGAGAGAAAGAAAAAAAATAAGAAAAAAAAAATAAGACAGCGTAAGGACCTCCGCTTCATCGACCTTTGACCTCATGACGACAACCGTTACAAGGCATATTGAAGTTTGCTCACGAGGTTCTGGGTGAAAGGACAATCGAGGACCAATTCCTGCGGTTGAATGGACAGGATATTATCCGCCTTTTAAATGCCCAATAAATTGATTGTGAAGGAATGGACTCCTGGAAGACAGGATTGTATGGTAATGATAAATGCAAGGATAATTCACGGTTCATTATTCGACATACATTCACAAATTCATAATAAATCATAGAGATTTTGGAATTCGGTAATTTCGTTGATTCCTATAAAATTCTGAAGTAATTTGAAATTACCTCGAATGAGAATAATCGTACAAATTATATAGTATATGAAATTTATTTTATTCATTTTTTGGTTGTTTTACATCGTTTTGAATTTTTCTTGCTGATTTTGTGTGAAAAAAAAAACCATAAAACCTATATAGATAATTGAATGCGATCTATCATATCACAGAATGAGAAACCTTTCACCAAACGAATCCTACAATCTCGACAAACGCAAACCAGATTGAAATATCGGTCGATATATTACAGTAGAATATCTCGGCAGTTAGTACAGCAGAATTTCTGCAACTTTGATTAAACCTTGCGAAGATAAAGTTACGAAGATACCTTATACGGTGTGTAAAGTTCTCTTTTCCCTAACGATTTTCATAGCTTTAAGGGATTTCGTCGTCCACAGGGAAAAAATTCTTGAAATTTTCAATTTTCCATTGAAAAATTAGCGCACGTTATATTAGCTCGAAATTAACTGACCCCGTTTATTCCTATTCGCATTTACTTTTGCCGCATGTGCAGCAGAGCTCGCTTTAAAAGCGGCTTGTTTAGTGTTGGTAAAATCAGTTTTCGCATATCCAAGCTGTTTCTCAAGCTCCGATACGCGACGTCTAGCCGCTCCAACGAGCTGCTCTTTTTCGGTTAATTCTTGCTGTGCGCCTTGAGCAGCAGCTTCAGCATTTCCTAAATTTGCATTAGCCGTTTGTACCGCTTGCTTCAATGTCTTGAGCTGAAAAAACAAAAAAAAAAAATCACGAAAACGTCGTTTTTAGCGATCGCTAATTTTCTGCTGTTTACCTCCTGCTGAACTTCCTGTGCAGCTTTAACCGCAGAATTCATATTCGACTTAGTTTGGTCCAGCGAAGAGCTTTCCTCCAAAACTACAGCCTCCGCTTCTTTAACTTCTTCCTGAAGCTGATCTACGATCGCTTCTTTTCCTGCCAAGGCTGCTTCGGCTGCTTTTGCAGCTTCAATAGCTTTTTCGGCTAGTTGTGCTTTTACTTGATGCGAAGCTTGGGCACCGGCAATATTTTGAGCTTCAGAAGCTGCCTTTGCTTCTTGGGCAGCTTTTTGAGCGATGTTTGTAGCTCTATTCGTCTTTCTCGACATATTTGCTTCGAACTATTTCCGGGTATTAATTAATAAAAATCTATAAAATATGAGTAAATGATTCGCACCATCATCAAATTTTACCTCACGTTTTATTCTCCTGCATTTTCTGGCATCAGAATTTTCAATAATTACTGTAAAAAGGAGTAATAGTGGGTCAAAAATTTATTCACAATATAGTTTTCAATTCGCGATAGTTCGCAATGATCAAATCTTCGGTTAGTCTATTCGGTTATTATACTCACGCATGCATGTCAGTGTCAGTATCACCAATATCTTCATATTAAAAAATCGTTTCAAACGACCAATTCTGTCCCATGATAATTTTCAATATATTATTATTTTATATATAACTAGGTCGGAGTATATTGGGGTAAAGAATTCTTATTGAAAATTACAGAAATCACAACTCTCAAATGCCATTATCAAACAGGTGAAAAGCTCCAATGACAAAATACGTTAGAATTATTTGACCAGAGTTTATCCGCTACTTGACGAATGCTTCACAGTATCAAATAAAATATTCCAATTCATGTAAAGAGAAACGGAATTAATTAATAGTCAAATTTGTTTTAATTAATTGCACAAAAAACATTGCAGCTTTAAAAATTGAAAACATTGTGATAATATTTGCTGAATTATTATTTTTTTTCAGTATTGCTGATCGCTGATTTCACCTCCTTCCGGGTCGTAACGTTTCCTTGAATGCCAATACCTCCAGTCAGCCATGCGTCTTCGATTCCTATTTGCATTTACCTTAGCTTCATGGGCTGCCGAGCTTGCCTTATATGTAGCTTGCTTAGTGTTGTTAAGATCGAGCTTTGCCGTTTGCAACTGCTTAGATAATTCGCCAACTCTTCTTTTGGCGGCTTCTAAGAGCTGCTGTTTCTCGCTATATGCTTGCTGTGCTCCCTGAGCAGCAGCTTCTGCATTTCCAAGATTTGCATTCGCTGTTTGCACCGCTGATGTCAACGTCTTCAACTTAAAATACAAGTTGAAGATAAGAAAAAGTGAAACCATCATCTCGTAGCCTAAAGCTTTTCACACCTGAATCTGAGACTCTTGCGCAGCTTCCATGGCAGAATTTACATTCGATTGAGACTGTTGTAGCGATACACCTTCTTCTTGAACGACAGATTCTGCCTCCTTTACTTCTTCCTTTAGCTGTTCAACTATAGCATCTTTTCCCGAAAGCGCAGCTTCAGCTGCTTTCGCAGCCTGTACAGCTTTTTCGGCAAGTTGTGCTTTCACCTGTCGCGGAATTTCAAAAAATACCAATTTACAATATATTTTTATCTTCTCATTTTCGTTTCCAGTTTTTATGCTATTTAGTTTATGCTGTTGTACCTACTTGATGAGCTGCTTGTTGTCCAGCAATATTCTGAGCGTCTGAAGCAGCCTTGGCTTCTTGAGCAGCTTTCTGTGCTATGTTAGAAGCTTTTTCTATCTGATTTTTATGGGAGTTTGTCGAATGACATTTTTCTGGACTGTTTATACAAGCTAAATCGCTACGAAGAGCCTAAAAAAAATTGTGAAAATATATCCGGAATTATAACGAAGAGTGAAGTTTCGCTTGTAATTACTTACCGGATCGTTAGAAAACCTGTGTATTCGTCTACAGTCGTATTGCGTGAATCCCAAAATCGCTGAAAACCGCGAAAATTTTCTTAATAATAATGTCAAAATATTATATGAACCGAAGTAGCTTCGTACCTATGTAAAATACGAACAAAATTCGTCTCATTTTTAATCTTCGACGCATTTTGCATTTTTTTATGAAACTTCGCGAAGCATGATTTCTTTTTCAAACTCGTATAAAATCTTAAAGAAAAACATTAAATACAACAGGTTAACGAATATAAATTAATTAGGCTGTCGTAACAACGAATGACAACTGTCAAATCGTAACGAGTCGATACTTCTATCATCAATTAATCAACACGTGTGATTAACTGTCAATTTTTCTTTCATAATTTCATTCATTTTTTTTTAATTTAATTTTTTTTCTTTTATTTTTTCTTTAATTAGAGATAAAATTCACACTAATCATTAGCTGTAATGTAACTAACTACTTTATATACGAAAGCAGGAATCTGAAGAATTACGTTATACGCGGAAGCAAATAGCTATAGCAAATAAATAAAAATAAATTACTGAAAGGTGAACTGTAGCTGCCAAATGCTTATGAACTTTATTGAATTAAAAAGTTTCCGCGTTTATACGCAGGTCAGAGGGGAGAAAATAGTCGTGATCTTTACACTGGACCCAAATCGTGAGACAAAAAAAAAATAAAAAATAACGATCCTTCGTTATTGATTCGATTTATGATTGTAAATTGTAATTGAAAGCGTTAAAGTTGATACTTGAAAGACAGGTAACAAAAAAATCTTTGAAGATTTACAATAAAATGAGATAAATACATTTTTCAAATCTTGTAATCGAAGTACAAAGAAACAGTATCTCGTAGTCTCGTTAGTTACGTTCAATGAACAGTAAGAACTTGTCGCGGATAAAAGATCGATGTAGTATAACATGTATGAAAAAGGTAGTTTTAAAAAAGACGGGATTCGTTGTGAGGCTAGATAAAGACGTATTAGACCACCGCAGAGAAGTCACATTTCCCGTAACAACAAGAAATGGACTGAAAGTTGACGTAACTTGTATCTAGTTTGATTAATAGTTACGCGAATCAACTTCTCTTACTTTTTTTTGTTGTTGTTTTTTTTTTAGTTTTATTCGGAATTTTTTTATCGGTTCTCGATCGCTTTTACCCAAACTTTTTATCTCTCATCCCGGTAGATAGAAGAATAGAAAATAAAAATAAAATAAAAAAAAAAAATAGCGATCTGAAAAAGTTTGGAAACTTATATCGAAAATAAGAATTAAACTATTATAAAAAAAATAAGTAGAAAATTATATCGACGATAATAACGCGAAGATTGGGTAAACAAATCTTGCAACTTATTCTACAATAACAGAACTATCGCTTTCCTTGAATAATCAATTCTGACAGATCGATTCGATCCGGTAATTACGTGAATCGATTGTGCGTGAGATATGCATCTGTGGTTTTCGCAAACTTCCGAAGGTTTCTTTATCCATATATTTTAATTTTTGCAAACGGAAGAATATAAAGAATCGAAGAACTTCCATCTAAGAGTTTGAATTATATCGCAGCTATACTATACGCCAACAAAATAATAATGACTAGACATTTCTCTGTTGAATAATCATCGGCCTAATTGATCGTTAATTTTTCTTTAAACTCAGCGCAATACTCAGACAAGCTCCAGACTTGACGATAAATAAAAAAAGGAAAATACCTAATCGCGTTATTCGGTTGACAATTCTGCATAATATTTAAAAATCGACCGGTTAAGCTGCGTGAAATAGGTGAGAGGTGAGAGGTATCTTTGACCGTTACTAATTTTATTCGAAAAACTTTATATCGCGTATAAAAATAATCCGGGTATAATAATACAGATAATGACGGAGCAAGAGAGATCAGAAAAAAATTTAGTCAACCGTATCAAGCAGTAGGCAAAACCTCGTAGAGACCTCTTCGACGAGGAGCTGTCAACGAATGTCCAGCGATTTTGTCCCTGCAAAAATCTACGTGACCTCGTAAAGAAAGTTCTGTAAAATTTCCTTAACGTTAGACTCGATAATCCCGGATGCAGTTTACTTCTGTATTTACTTTAGTATAGTTTGTATCGCGATATGCAACGACCGATAGTTTTTACTTATTCTTCTTTCACGTATTTTTCTTTTTTCTTTTTTGACAATAAACATTTAATTTCTACTCATTCCATTGTTTAATAAAATGCTACTCGTAACTCGTGGTCAAATTGATGGACGTTTCAGTTTATATCTAAGCCAAGAAAATAACTGCAATAAAAATATCAGCCGTCTTCGGCTGGGTGATCCTCTGCTCTTTAGGTGTGATAAAAATGACGATTTCTCAATGGTTTTTTAGGCTTTCGATTAAAAACTATCCAACGTCTTTTAATGAACGAAGAAATTTTCTAATAAGATGAAATAATTTAACTTCCCATTTTATTCGAATGAAATTCTTATTTTCAAACATATAAAATTGTTGTAAAAAAATACTGACATTACCTCATGTTCCTGGTTTCATTTTTATAGTCATTCACATTTACTCGGTGATTTATGTCTGCCACTCACTGAACCTTTCCCGCTCACTTCTTTCAATGAAATTTATTTTATAGATCATTCTGAAAACTGAAAACTGCAGGAGGAATTCTTAAAGCAAATTTTTAATATATTATTAACGTAATCGTGAACTATGATCGAGATTTTCTTATGGCGGTATATGAGATCTATGATAACCAATCATTAGGCTTAACAATATATCGATATTGGGAATGACATTACAATAGAACTTAATCAAACGCATATCTCAAATTCATTATGATGCAAGCATTAATATTCGTGAAAAGTTTCACAATTTTTCAATCTTATTACCTAAGCTAGATATAGGCGGTAAATGTTTCATTCAATCGTAGAATTTCTCAAGTTGGAATTAATATTACGATCCGTTCATTTGACAGGGTCTAAATATTTTTTTTTTTCTTTCTTTTTTTGTTCATTCCGAATAGGACAGACGCAATAGCTGGTTAATTTTATCGATAAAATTGTGTTAGACATTCGCTGAAAATTCATTCCATACATTAAACGGCTTGTTAACTAATGGTCACTGAAATACATAAGAAAAACTGCTGTGAATCAGAATCAACTGTCCTCATCAAATCGACGGCTATGGTGAATGGTAAAAAATGTGCAAGTATAAAAATTGAAAGGTTGTCTCTGATACAAAATAGGTATAACATAAGAAATGACAAGTAACTATAATCACAGGAAAATATAAATGCCAATTAACGGTCGTTAATCTTTCTAACTAAAAACTTGTGCCTTAGTTTGGTATTGGTAGCGATTTACCACAAAATTTCATACAAATTGTCTGTCAGGTATTAAAGAAAAAAAAAATGATTTCATTAGCCAACATTTTATTATTTTATTATACAATATTTGATCATTCAAATTTACACAGTAGAAAATCAGTGGATAAAATTTTGCCATGAATTGTAACCCCTGATTAAATTAGCTGTAAAAATCTGCATGTAACAGATAGGAGACTCTCCAAGCTGATGTGTGATTAACATGAATCGGTGCTATCATCACAAATGACAATTGGGTTGTGTAATTCTTTGTAACTAGTGATACGCTCGAGATTAACGAGATGCCGATTAATCTGGGAGCTATGAGTGACCTCCCTTCTTATCCCACCTTTTTTGAAGGGGGAACACACCTCAGCTGAATGGACCAGCCAGCACTGACCAAGCCAGGACTATAAGAGGTCCGATTCTCCAGACAACAAGCATCAGTTCGCAGCCCCCTTTCGGAGCAAAGACAGCTCTAATTCCTAAACAAGAATCCAGTGTGGTCAATCGTGAGTATAATTTGATCATTATTTTTCAATCTCCGGTAGTCAGTAGTTCTTCATCGCTTTTCCATCAAAATTTCGGAACTAATTTTTGAAATCTTAGTCAAAAATTTACAAATTTGTCATTTTTTTTTATTAGAAATTTGACTTGGGATCAATCGTCGCGAATTTTATTGCTTATCTGGTATTTTTTAAGTTCGATAATTGATCGTCTAAAGATCTAATCTTCACCTTCAAACTTTAATCTTATATGATTTTCAAGGGAATTCTAATTTCCGGTTGTAACGATTCCATAAAATTGACCGATATTGTCAAAGCTGTAAAGTGAGCGGGTAATTTACATACGACATTGCTGTAGTGCAGGGTGTTCGATCGGAACGTGGATTTGAAAGGAACTCAACAAATGCACCTATACGATTAGAGAAAAATTTCGCAATTTTGCCACGTGCATACAATACTTATAAGTACTCGTGAGCTCGCACTCGCTTAGACTTCATGAACCAAGGTGCGTGTCGGATGCAGAATTAGCCAATAACCGTTTGTGCAGAATTAATGGAGCGTGACCAAATGGGCTGTTCAATTTCAACAAACGAAGGCGTGTTACCAAATTTTTAATATTTATATAGAGCGCGACATTCTCCATGATAAAGTCACCCGTTGAAGGTGAAAGTCTATGCAACGACTAAGATTTGATTTGAATTGAATTGAAACTATCGATGATTGCAGTCCTGATAATCCGTGATCAAATTTTTTATTTATTTATTTATTCTATTTTTTCTTTTTTTTTTTTTTTCTTCTACTTTACTTCACGATCACAACTTTACTTGTGCAAAGTCCCGAATTCGGAGAAATTTCTGTTAAACGGGAGAGAAAAGATCAATAAGAAATTGTTGAGTAATCTACTGACGTAACTGATCCTGATAAATAATTGTGTTTTAGTTCAATATCCTCAAAAATTATCTCACCTTCTTTTGTACTGAAAACTTTTTTCTGAATGATACAGTATTGGTACTACAAATGCAACTAAAGACAGACACATGCATTTCTCTGTTCTTTTCTTACTTTATTGGAAAAAAAAATTTGGGAATGCTCTTTTTGCCGACCTCAAATATTCTAGGGATCATGTTATTGCTAAAGTATAAAATTTATATATATATATATATATATATATATATATAAAAAGGCGTGATGCAGTTGGAGCGTTTCTTTTATTTGTCACGCTTATACAACGGCGATTTCCTGCGTCGATCTACCATGACAATTAGTTTGTTAACAGTTCGGGAAAGTTTGTTTTACGAAATACCTTTCTTCTTCTCAATCCTCCGGACCATTAACTCTATTGTCAATTGCATAGCCTCGATATACTCAAATCTTAATTAATATTAATTTCAGTATAAACTTTAACGGTAATAATTTCATACTTTTTAGCCCAAACCGTCGAAACACTCCAAGATGAAGGTCTTCGTAATTGTCGCATGCATCAGCGTAGCTCTAGCAGCACCAAGCAAACATCAACAACATCATCAAGAACTCCTAGAGTCAGATGCATACGAATTTGACTATGGAAGTGAACCCTCAGCTTCACACTACGATACTTCCGTAGCTGCTAGTCATGGACATGGACATGGACATGGCCATGGTCATCACGGTCACGTAGGCTACAGCGCCGGAGGAGGTCTAGTCAGCATTGCTCAGGGTGCAGCTGACCAGGCTCACAACGCTATTGCAAATCAGCATAGTGCAGCTGGCCAAGCAGCTTACGTAGCTAAGAATACTTTGGCCCAAGCAGCGGCTCAATCAGCAGCTACAGCGGCTGCAGCACTTGCAGGAAAAAATATCATCCTTCTTGGTCTCGAGCAACAATCTCGTGACGCACACGTAGCAGTTGATGGAGAAAAAATGCAACTTCAACAAGCCCAGCGTGCAGCTACTGCCACTCAAAATACCGCTCAGCAAGCCATGCATCAACTCCAAGTGATCACAACTGCCCTTAATGCTGCACAGGCTACATCTGACCATGCTGCTCAAGCTGCTGCCGAAGCTGCTGCTGAACTTGCAGCTCAAACTGCTATGGTTGGCCAGGCTAAGGCTCGAGCTGAAACTATTGATGAACAACTACATTCTGCTAGAATTGATTTCGAAGCTACTCAAGTTGCGGCTAACAAAGCTGCCGCATCTGCTCAGACTGCGCAAAATAATGCTGCAGCTGCGGCTGCACATGCTGCTAGTGCGGCTAGTGCTGCGGCAGGACATCATCCTTCAAGTCTTCATCAGGTTCAGGCTTTGGGGGACAGTTTCGAATACAAGGGTTACCACTACTAGGGAAAAGAAGAGAGCTTAGGATCACTGAAAACCATTTTTATCATCGTACTAACCACGACGAAATAGCTACGGATATGTCCGTAATTGTTGAGTTATTTTTGATTTGTTACCCTGTTTTTATACTAACATGAATCGCATTTGAATCGTTATACCATTTTTGTAAACCAACTTGTTGCAGTCGGTGTATTAAAAATTGTTGCCATGTATTACGAATGTTTTTTTTTTGTTTCTTCATATTTTACGTGTTTGATAATGAACATGTGACCTTGTCACAATTCATTTTACAGACAACATGTGTCTCGTGTTGCTAGTGGGGAGTTTCATATCAGATCAGAGATCAGTCGCCTACAATCCGTTCCGAATTGCATCAAGATTATTATAGTCGGATGCTTAAATGAGAGAACAAATACTCTAAATCATAAAAAATTTCATCTACTAGGAGGATACAGTTTGAGAAATAAATTGAAACCATGTTTCTAGTACCTCTATCCAAAATATTTCTCTGAACTGTTTCCAAACGTGAAATCAATTTCTGTAGACACTGGATTGATGATATCCAAATGAATGAAGCTATGCCTTTAATACTAGCCGAAAATAAATTTACCTATTCGTATGCCCTACTATATGCAACCCAAATGTCATTTTGGGCTCTTTCTAGTTTTTGGGTTTCGTAGCGACTGCAACGGCGCTACCAGTAATGCTGCGAGAGATACTGACCTAATCTAAGAATAGCTCTCTTCTCAAGTTGGCGGTATAGAGCAATGCATCTGATGTTACGAGGTTCAGTGACCCTCGTGGCGTCAACATGTTAGCATGGGGACTGTGTTGGAAATGATCTCCTGCAGGAAGCGTCATTCATAAAGAGGATCCACTGAACATGGATGACTTGAGTTTTGACACTGATTATTAGATTATTTTACTTAGCTTTGAAACACTCGTTCTCATGTTTTAGATCAGAGAAATTCTGTGAAAGTCAAACCATTTTCGTTCAATATGGAATTCATTCCAATTACAACGAGATTGTGTACAGTAAACTCTATCTTTGTGAAGTTATTCTATGTAATTGCTCTACCCTTATTTTTAATTGCTCCCTCTTAGTTTTGAGTGAATTATATAATCAGGTACGAGTTCAGCCAACATAAACTCTCTATCATATGACGGCTAATTTCGAATCATACTGAGACATCGATTGAGTTGAGATAAAAAAAAAGAATTAAGAATCTATCTGCACTAATAATAGCTCCTAAATCTCATTTCTGTTTTATAGATGCGAATGCACCCCCCTGGCAGTGACTCGCCTTACAACGGAACTCGATCGAATAAATTTATGGAAATTGAAAAGGAGATATACCTGAAGAAAAATCAAGTATAACAAGTCTCAGATCTACTATAAGTTAAATAACTCGTCGATAGTTCCTGCGACACTATACCCTGCAGTTATTGTACCTATTTAAATCTCTAAACATTCTATTATTATAATTATTGCACATCGTTTGTTATCATAAGGGATCCTATAATATATTCGAATACTCGGGCGACCAAGTCCTGCAGGATAAATGTGAACTAAATTATTTGTTCGTATGCTAGTTTTATTTTTATTACACATTAAATTTTCTTATGTATAATACATGATATATTATTCGTGTAGGTCCTATCATTTACGATATAGGAATTATGATGTTACATAACACGAGCAATTCTTTATTCTTCAATACACTTGATGAAATAGGTCTAAGTATGATTATCAGTGCAGAAACAAGAATCTTAATTTTGAACTTATTTCAAATTGTACTTGATTGCTTTACCCCCGATTATAATTAATCGCTAACAACAGAATAGTAGGAGGTGAGTCTTATTACACGCTACCCGCAGATCTTTCGTGCAATTTTAGTTCTATAGTTGCCTAGTCGTCGGCGCCACCTGCGTGAACAGACCTACGACAATGACGTCCCCCACCCCGCGCCGTTCGTCGGCAAACAAAACCAGCGGTGCGCAATGTCCGAGATTCAGTGACCGTCGCGGCCTCGTCGAGTGAACACGGTTGACACGAGTCGAGGAAATCTGTAGCTCGGGAAGGCTGACATCAACGGAGACACATTGGACATGAGTGAGTTTGAAATATTACGATCAATATTATACAAAGGCAATGAATAAGAGACAATTTTCAAAGCTCATTGAAAACAAGTGAAATTGTATTCAATACTTTTCCGACAAATTTCACGCGTCTAGTATTTTAATCCTCGAAGTAACTAACCGTTGAATTGCTACCGGCAGACTTTGATTATAATTGCAGATATTGTTCATTTTCAAGTACATGTTATTCATACCAGCGAATAAATGTGCGAACATCTGGATTTCTTACGAACACAACCTCTCGGACCTGTTCTGAATACAAATACAATGGGCGAGAGAGTTGCGCTTGATAACTTCGCGATAATTATCCCACCATCCCATTATACTATTGGCATATAATTCCGAGTCCCTCACCCAGAGGTAAGATATTGTCCGTCTCGTTATAGCATAAGCCTAGGAGAGAAAGCACACTTAATTCTTGGAGATAGCAATAAATTCTCTCTTTTTAATGACAAAAATGGAATATGATTGACAGATCTCGAGAGAACCTTGGTTCAATATAGTAGACTCACCTTCTAGTAGAGAAATATTTGAATAACGAGGATCAAAATTTGAAGGTTTGATAATAAATACAAGGGTCGATTGCTGTAGGCCTAATTAGGCATCACATTTATTTTTTAAACATGGTTACATAATTCAATGTTGGTGACAAATTACTCCAGAGTCTCAAGTACTAGTCATAACAATCGAAAGATTGAAAAATCTATTCATGCATGCACTATTAATACTAGCTTATTGACATTATTGATTCTGTTGAAATAGTTCAAAGTTTACATCACATTTAAACATGGTTCAGGCAGGCTTACAAAATCAATCATAAGAAATATATTATAATAAATTTCATACAGATGTATAACCACAATTAGAAATTCTTTGGTACTTAGTTGAGAATGTTTGCTTGAAAAACACCTAAACTTAATCTATCCAATGTACCCTATGCTTATCTAGTTTTTATCTTCACAGGCGTTGTTCATCGAGGGAAACTAGCTCCTGCCTATCCTCAACAAAACCTCTTCAATATTCATCAGGACAGGGGATTCACACCAGGGAGTGAAGCAGTCCAAGCGCCGGGGGAATGACCGCAAGACAACTCTGCACCGCGGACTATTGATAAAGTAGCATCAGCGAATGGTTCGTAATTACAGTTCCTTTTGAATCAGTTTCGATAAAATCTCGCATCTTGTCTTGTCTATAATTATTTTAAATTACCTTACTTTATAATTACTTTTACTAATTAAATCGAGTTCAATTACACATTACCAAACTATTGGGTAATTGAATAAGTAATTTCATTGAAAATGTAATCAGTGACTCGTAACACCGCAAATATCCATGTAATAATAAGATCGTTTATGCAATAAACATGTATTATTATAGTAAATTGGTGCATTCTTGAATAAATATCTCTTGAAATTGTAAATCATCTATCGTTGAATCATTTTCCTATGTCCTTTCCTTGCCTATAAGTCGAAAATCATGAAAATCGCATGATTTCATAAAGCCCCGAACAATATTAATATATATAAATATAACAATATTAATATATATATAAATATAACAATATTAATATATATAAATATAACAATATTAATATATATAAATATAACAATATTAATATATATAATATAAATAATAATGCGCCTTGTCATATGCAACCCGCATGCCATTCGTGTAAACGACAGGGCCCATGTTAATTTTTGTTGCCTATTTGGTGTTTTCCGAATGCCTATATTCAGGCGTATTGTAGTAGCTTAGAAAAAACGTCGAAAAAAAGGTTCCGGCAGTTGATACCTCGATTCTAGTCGCTTTACGATGAAATATCTACTGCCAGAAAATCGACCAATCAGGAGGCTGCTTGAGCCAATTTAGGCTCAATTTCTCGAAAAGGAGCCTCCTGATTGGTCGATTTTGAAATTAAATCAAGTTACGGCGCTACAGAGGCTAGCCATCAGCAAAATTCTGGATTTCTGGCAGTGGCTGGATTTTCACGGCAGCAATTTACTGCCGCGGCGCTATTCGTTGTTAACCACGTGGTTTACCTACGCTATTCGTTGTTAATCACGTGTTGCTGCCGCAGTAAATTGCTGCCGTGAAAATCCAGCCAAAATCCAGAATTTTGCTGATGGCTAGCCTCTGTAGCGCCGTAACTTGATTTAATTTCAAAATCGACCAATCAGGAGGCTCCTTTTCGAGAAATTGAGCCTAAATTGGCTCAAGCAGCCTCCTGATTGGTCGATTTTCTGGCAGTAGATATTTCATCGTAAAGCGACTAGAATCGAGGTATCAACTGCCGGAACCTTTTTTTCGACGTTTTTTCTAAGCTACTACAATACGCCTGAATATAGGCATTCGGAAAACACCAAATAGGCAACAAAAATTAACATGGGCCCTTCCGTTTACACGAATGGCATGCGGGTTGCATATGACAAGGCGCATTATTATTTATATTATATATATTAATATTGTTATATTTATATATATATTAATATTGTTATATTTATATATATTAATATTGTTCGGGGCTTTATGAAATCATGCGATTTTCATGATTTTCGACTTATAGGTAAGGAAAGGACAGGGTAAAATGATTCAACGATCGATTATTTACAATTTCAAGAGATATTTATTCAAGAATTCGCCAATATACTATAATAATACATGTTTATTGCATAAACGGTCTTATTAATACATGGATATTTGCAGTGTTACGAGTCACTGATTACATTTTCAATGAAATTACTTATTCAATTACCCAATAGTTTGGTAATGTGTAATTGAACTCGATTTAATTAGTAAAAGTAATTATAAAGTAAGGTAATTTAAAATAATTATAGACAAGACAAGATGCGAGATTTTATCGAAACTGATTCAAAAGGAACTGTAATTACGAACCATTCGCTGATGCTACTTTATCAATAGTCCGCGGTGCAGAGTTGTCTTGCGGTCATTCCCCCGGCGCTTGGACTGCTTCACTCCCTGGTGTGAATCCCCTGTCCTGATGAATATTGAAGAGGTTTTGTTGAGGATAGGCAGGAGCTAGTTTCCCTCGATGAACAACGCCTGTGAAGATAAAAACTAGATAAGCATAGGGTACATTGGATAGATTAAGTTTAGGTGTTTTTCAAGCAAACATTCTCAACTAAGTACCAAAGAATTTCTAATTGTGGTTATACATCTGTATGAAATTTATTATAATATATTTCTTATGATTGATTTTGTAAGCCTGCCTGAACCATGTTTAAATGTGATGTAAACTTTGAACTATTTCAACAGAATCAATAATGTCAATAAGCTAGTATTAATAGTGCATGCATGAATAGATTTTTCAATCTTTCGATTGTTATGACTAGTACTTGAGACTCTGGAGTAATTTGTCACCAACATTGAATTATGTAACCATGTTTAAAAAATAAATGTGATGCCTAATTAGGCCTACAGCAATCGACCCTTGTATTTATTATCAAACCTTCAAATTTTGATCCTCGTTATTCAAATATTTCTCTACTAGAAGGTGAGTCTACTATATTGAACCAAGGTTCTCTCGAGATCTGTCAATCATATTCCATTTTTGTCATTAAAAAGAGAGAATTTATTGCTATCTCCAAGAATTAAGTGTGCTTTCTCTCCTAGGCTTATGCTATAACGAGACGGACAATATCTTACCTCTGGGTGAGGGACTCGGAATTATATGCCAATAGTATAATGGGATGGTGGGATAATTATCGCGAAGTTATCAAGCGCAACTCTCTCGCCCATTGTATTTGTATTCAGAACAGGTCCGAGAGGTTGTGTTCGTAAGAAATCCAGATGTTCGCACATTTATTCGCTGGTATGAATAACATGTACTTGAAAATGAACAATATCTGCAATTATAATCAAAGTCTGCCGGTAGCAATTCAACGGTTAGTTACTTCGAGGATTAAAATACTAGACGCGTGAAATTTGTCGGAAAAGTATTGAATACAATTTCACTTGTTTTCAATGAGCTTTGAAAATTGTCTCTTATTCATTGCCTTTGTATAATATTGATCGTAATATTTCAAACTCACTCATGTCCAATGTGTCTCCGTTGATGTCAGCCTTCCCGAGCTACAGATTTCCTCGACTCGTGTCAACCGTGTTCACTCGACGAGGCCGCGACGGTCACTGAATCTCGGACATTGCGCACCGCTGGTTTTGTTTGCCGACGAACGGCGCGGGGTGGGGGACGTCATTGTCGTAGGTCTGTTCACGCAGGTGGCGCCGACGACTAGGCAACTATAGAACTAAAATTGCACGAAAGATCTGCGGGTAGCGTGTAATAAGACTCACCTCCTACTATTCTGTTGTTAGCGATTAATTATAATCGGGGGTAAAGCAATCAAGTACAATTTGAAATAAGTTCAAAATTAAGATTCTTGTTTCTGCACTGATAATCATACTTAGACCTATTTCATCAAGTGTATTGAAGAATAAAGAATTGCTCGTGTTATGTAACATCATAATTCCTATATCGTAAATGATAGGACCTACACGAATAATATATCATGTATTATACATAAGAAAATTTAATGTGTAATAAAAATAAAACTAGCATACGAACAAATAATTTAGTTCACATTTATCCTGCAGGACTTGGTCGCCCGAGTATTCGAATATATTATAGGATCCCTTATGATAACAAACAATGTGCAATAATTATAATAATAGAATGTTTAGAGATTTAAATAGGTACAATAACTGCAGGGTATAGTGTCGCAGGAAATATCGACGAGTTATTTAACTCATAGTAGATCTGAGACTTGTTATACTTGATTTTTCTTCAGGTATATCTCCTTGTCAATTTCCATAAATTTATTCGATCGAGTTCCGTTGTAAGGCGAGTCATTGCCAGGGGGGGTGCATTCGCATCTATAAAACAGAAATGAGATTTAGGAGCTATTATTAGTGCAGATAGATTCTTAATTCTTTTTTTTTTATCTCAACTTAATCGATGTCTCAGTATGATGCGAAATTAGCCGTCATATGACGATCTCAAGACGTCTCACGATAAAGACGTCCCAAGTCTCAAAGAGGTCAAAGATTGAAGCATTTGACGTCCATATGACGTCTTCAGGACCACTTTTATTTTTGTGCTGTCTGGAATATTTTCATTAATAACGAACAAATTATCATTTTCTAAACTACAGAAACATATTCCTAAACTTCCCCAAACAATTCGCGAACGATTGCATCGATAATAAAATAAATTAAATTTCTGTGCCTGCTAAGAATACGTAGCTAATTCCTAAATTATTGATGAGCTCACGTTGCCGATATACAAGTGGCGAATTTACAAACTACCTTTGCCGCAATAAACGAGCGGCAATCAGTATGAATTCTCCGCGTCGTTAAGTTTATTATTCATTGATGAAGAATCATTTATACACTTTCGCAGTGATATTGAATTATTTTAAATAAATTTAAGTACCTTTTCATCGTTTTTATGATGACTTCTAACATGATTAAATGTATTTTAGTCATAGAAACTTAGAAATAATATATGAAGCATGTAGTAGATGCAGGAGATTGAAATAAAAAAACTTTCAGTTACTTCAGCGAATTTCGAGAACGAGATTCGCGAATCAAATAAAGGATTTGGAGTCGAGCAATATATTCCTCCTTTCAAAAGTCTATTATATAGAAATATCCGGTAATATAATAAAAAATCAATTGATGTATCGTTCAAAAAAATAGAAAATAAATAAAATATGCAACAAATTGATTATATACGATTGATTATATTCTCTTCTTTATATCTTTAGCGCGCGCGCGAAACTTTCATAGTATAATATGGTACATAATGAATGAGTGTATACTCGAATGCGATCTTACACTAATAGACATAAACCCAATGAATCCTCGACACTAAATTTTGTTCAAACAAAAAATATCGAACAATTAATTATATACTTGTGATCGAATATATCCCACAACGTTCTTTGGGTTTAACTATTATTAGCAGCTCCTAGCGTAGGTATGATATATTTCGATGCAAGAATATGCACATACACATGCTTGTTCGGTGTTTGGAGGTACCCGTTGAATGAACAGTCTGTTCTAAACCTAGGAGCGTTTTTAATTCAGTACACTTCGAGGCTTAGCACGGTGAGCTGACATTGAATAAAACACGAATCGTAACTTAGTTTTTTTTTTTTTTTAACGAAAGATAATCTGTGATGACAACGAAAAATCGTTTATGGTAAAGATCGTCAAACACAAAAATCCCGCGTGGGTGCGGTTCATCCGTAACGTCTAACAGACTAGAAAATCAAAGGCTCGTCAGTGCCTTTGGCAATTCCAAATTTAGCCGAATTGGAACTTGAAGTGTTTCTGAGCTTCGTAAACTGGTTTAATTCAATCGATCCATACCAAACTGATCGTTCGTACTGCTCACATGGTTCAGTAACATCTCAGGGTAAGTATTAAGCCATTCATAGTATACCTACGTATTTTGAAATAGTGTGTAAACTATTACCGTTCTAAATAGTTTATTATCTCATGGTAAATGAATAATAAACTATGTATTTTATATAGCGATAAGTTATGCAAAATTTGCGGAATTCAATTCGTCGCTAGTTTTCAATCTATTTCTAAATTCTCGGTTATTTTAAATAGAATTATACATCTATTTTTATTCACCGTCTCCCATTCATTTGAAATGAACTTAATCACAAAGTGTTAACGGTGAATATCCGTATACTACGACGTTTGTAATTAAAAAAAATAATCATAGGCTGTTTGAGATTCTGGCTCAGCTGCCAAATGCGAAACTTTGATCTTTTCGTTTACAGTAAAAAATCACTTGTCGATACTATCTAATCTTCTTCAGGTGAGTTTACAAATATTATAACATCTTCGTGCTTATCCAAGATCAAACAATTTCAAGCAAACCTTTGACTCGCCAACAGGCACTTACGTTATAGCAGGTCTAAATAATCCTTCGTTTAGATATCGAAGAAGATATATTTAAAGATTTCCCATTATACTATTCATAGATTTGACGTCAGTAATATAAAATTTTTTAAGAATCCTTTTGTTAAACTAATCTGATATTTCATATATCATATAGGGTTTTGGTACCAAGTATAAACAGTGCGAAGAATAAGAAAAAAACTAACAGTAGTCAAAGATGAGTCTGCGATGGATCCAGGAAAATCAAGAAGCTCCAATATGCGACGAGGAATCAAGTGACATTGAAAATAGCAGTTGTGACGATAGCGATGATCCTGATGATCAACTAAGCGTTGATGAAGATGATACTCCAGGTCCTGACAGCAGTACAGGACATCATAGGCAAAAACGAGAGACATTTCGTCATCCCACCACAACCGTATCGCTAAAAGATATAAGGTGATATAAATCTATGTGAAAATTTTTCAGATATTTGCATGTATTTTTATGTTAGAGAATTTATTGTTTAACTCCATCTCAACATTGATACCATAAAAACTAATTTCCAATTATCAAAGGTTGAAAAATTCAAGTCTGAGATAAAATATTTGAGTTAATGTAGGTTGAAGCTGTTGAGTCAGCGAGTCAGCGTTAAGTTATGGCTGTAGTATAAATTTGTTATAGTGTGCAGTAGAAAAAAAAAAAAATTAGAGCGTATAAATTAACGTTCGCGATAACAACAGGATTGTTATAAATTTATAAAGAGAGAGAGACTAGCGAAACTCAACTATCGTTTGATAATTGTTTCGGTTTGAATCTATCTATTTTCAATTCTGTTCAAGTGATTGATTCGGTCAAGGGCAACTGGGAACAGAATTTTCGAAAATTGAACTGCAGACTTTACGTAAACGTTATTTAAAAGCTTGCAAATTTCATTTCAAATTATATGACATAGCTGATCGACCCTCGACACATCACGTCCGTGGGTCAACGTTGATAATAAGTACCTATAGTCAGTGTAATAATTAATATATATGTCAAGTTATGGGGGCAAGAGGAGATAAATTATGTAATTTATATTATAGTCGCGTAAATATGCGACGTACCACCCAACTCCGTTATATGGACCACATTGCATTTTAGCTACTACGGAGAAAATTCTATAAAGTCGAAAAAATGAACAAGTATACTATAATAAAGTCTGGCTTGTATATAGGATATAGAGCTAAATTTAGGCATGACCCTGCATTCATCTCTCTCACATATCAGAGAATAATATGAATGATTTGAATACCTATAATGTAAACCTTATGCCTTATGGTACGTTTTAAAAGCCTCAAGCTTATATTTCGCCATATGTTTTCAATAATAATAAATAACAATTTATATCTTATACTTGTGTCGAGAAAAAAAAGTCTGATGATCGAAAACAATATTCAAAAATTTATAAGAAGAAAGAAGTGTTTTAGTAGTTTGATGGAATGAATAGGAACAAAAAAAAAAAACAGTAAAATAAAAAGGAGGATTTGTTAATCCAACTCAATTTATGGTATATAGAAAACTACATACATACGTAGTGCAATTTATTATGTATTCAGAATACGCAGTGGCCTGGAAATACAAACCGACAAATTCAATTTGAGTTGTCTATTCTGGAAACAGAGTCTGACTTAACAATGGCATACATCACCACTCCTGTTGTTTTCCTATCGCCAGGCTTTTCTATAATTGAACTGAATAGACTGTTTAAATATGGTTTTTTTTTTCCATGGTATGCGATACGTGAAGGAAAATATGTATTACGTAAAAAATACCAATGCAATGATATTGTTAAACTATGATATAGGCAAATATCTATTTCGTTTAAAATTATTAGACTCAAATTGTTTCATGTGTTATAAAATAATGAATTCATCGCCTTTTGATAGAAAGAAAAATAAATTCAAATTTGTTTTACATATAATATATAGTATATGGGTGTTTTTTTATTCTAATCATAATATTGAACCGTAATTATTGTCAAGTCCAGAAGAGAAGCCTTGAATAAAAACTACGATCCGAATGTACATCAGATGGGTAATCCAAGTTATGGTAAAGTTATGCAACTTCATTCCATGACAGGATATCGTCTAGCAATTTTACCGTGTGGTAAAATTTACGGATTTGATTGCGAGAATAATCCATTTGGTAAGATATTATAGAGTTATATTTATAATTATCGAATAGAAAAAAACAAGATTGCAAGAAAAAAGAAATGAAAAATGAAAAATGAAAGAATAATTCTTCTTACCTTTTAGCCCAGCTAAGTATATCTTCCCCTGTTGCTGGCTTAGTGCAGATTCAAGGAGTGGAAACTGGACGCTATTTGGCATTCAATAACAGAGGTCAACTATACGGAGAGGTGATAAAAGAATTTTTTTTGATTATATTTGTTTTCTTGTTTCATGGATTTTTCAATGAATGAAAAAAAAAAAAAAATTGATATGAATTCTTATCAAATAATTTGATAATTGTTGTATATTTTTTGTTTTTTTTTGGTTTTCCTACAGAAAAATAAAGATAAAGACAATACTACGTGGAAGCATTTGTTGATTGGATCTTACGATTGTTATTTATCACAAAAATATTCTGACCGTGAATGGTACGCTGGTATAAAGAAAAACGGACGTCCTAAAAATGGAAAAAAAACTGCTGTTAATCAAAGAGCTACGAAATTTTTACCAATAAGATTCTGATTTTCATTTATTTAAATATAATCATAAACACGTATGCTATACGCGATTGATGAAGATGAAGAAAAAAAAAAAATACTAATAAACATAATATTATAGATTATCGTTGTTACCGTTTCTGAATTCCTGCTTTTTTTTTTAATCTCTCTTTTTTTCTGTATCCTTATACATCAATTTTTCAAAATATTATACATGTATAAGATGTTGTAATACGTTTGCAGTATATTAGTTACGTATTAAAGAAAAAACATTTCTTAACAAAAAAATGTATCTTATTAAGAGTCTCTCATATCCATTCTTGTCGTAGTTTTTAAGTAATAGCATATAATATGTATTTTAATGAATTATACTGTCGAATCATACTGTCGAATTAACTGTTTATAATATTCAAAATTATATATTAATAATATTTTTGATTTCGTTTTCTTTTTAATCTATATCCTTATTTTTCACCTTTTCATAAATAGAGTCGTATAAACCGAACGAGGTATTAATATCATTGAATAATTACCTGGTTATTCTTCATCATACGAATAAAAAAAAAAAAAAAACAGATATATTAAAGTATAAAAAATGATTTGATAGAAAATAAGGTATTATAAATATATATAAATATAAATATGCAGTTAATATGATAGTAAATGATTTCAATAAATACTCTATTAAACGCCATATTGATGTGCTACACAGTAAATATATTACAACACATTTCCGTGGTATATAATATTAATATTTTCAATAGAAATAATAGTTAATGTATATATGTATAGTAAGTATGTATATGTATACTACCTATAATACGCACGATTCAAATTATTCAATTAAATCATAATAATCAACGTTATTATTGCCACGAACAATGAAAGCGGAATGTTGAGATAATTTCGTGGCTGTATATATAATATATATATAGAGTATATACATTATTTTCTAATGTATATACATGCTCTTTATCATCAATATTATCACTTTTCAAAATAGTGAAAAAATATTCAATCAATCTATCAAAACGATATAAATGATATCAGAAATAATCAAATATAAGTATATAACGTCCATGCGGGGTGATAAAACACGCGTAATAATTCTATCAATCGATAATCGGGCACCTATTCTTTATTCTCTTATTTTTTTCTCACCTAATATGAATATTTTATTTACCTATCATTAAACTGAATGAAAGAATTTTGAAAACTAAAATATGTAATTATTAAGACGTGTTTACCATATATATATATATCATTCTTCAAGATATTCTTATTCATTTTTCATATCATAATTCCATTCGTGTTTATAATATACATTTACAAGCATAGACGGTGTATTATATTAAAACTAAATAACAAAGAAGCTTTGTCTAGAGCTTTACAGCGTTAGGCTAGTAAATTTTATAACAAATTTTTTGTACCCAACAATTATTTTTTCTACTATATTTATTCATTCGTTATTTTCGCAGATAGATAGAATATGAAAATAATCTTATTTAGATACTGAAGGGATGTTGTTTATCAATAAATTGTCATTTGTGCCTGAATAAAATAAGTTTGCAAAAATTATTATGGGTGATTAAAAAATTTGTTGAAAAAAAAACAAACTAGCCGAACTCTTAGAACATGAATTCGATTTCAATTTTAGAAGATTTTCTTCATCTCACTAGCCTAAAGAAAATAGGGATTATTTGTTTTCATATAGATTTCGTAAGGTACGGGCTAAACGCGTAATATTGTCCTGTTATACTTAAATAACCAGTAGATCCTGACAAATATAATTCTACAGTTATATATTATATCCACGCAGTTCAAAGACACCAAATAAATATTTTTAATAATAATTACATCGCCTTATGAATTTTGAAATTTCAAGAAAACGCATATAGTTCAAAATAACAGAGTTTCTATCATTATTTATATCCCAATAATTTTATTTGATGTCTCGATACAATTTGTATAAGCTAATCATATAATATTCAATTTATATTCCTGCGATTTAATCTGCAAATTTTTTTTCTATTTCATTATATTTCAAATAAAATAGTTTTTTGGACTGGTGTTTGAAATTTGTTTGTTTTTTTTCTTTTCTTTCTTTCTCTATCCATATTACATAGCTGCAATGGATAATTTTCTTGAACAGGTATTAGGAATAACGTATATTCTTTTATAGATAATAATTATGGATATACATATCGCTCTTCGCTATCTATAGCTAATCTATGATTTATGATACATGTTTATTATTAAACTATAATGTACGCAAATGCACCATTCACCAACTCTAATACATACCATCTATTTATTTACGATAGCTAGCTATATTATGTATCTCTTGTACAATTCATTATTATTTCCAGTTTTAGATTTTTGAAAAGATATATTTTATCAAAATTATAGTATATATATATAATTGCCAAAACAATATGGATTGTTCAATTTAAAAATTTATGAATTAGAGGAACGTTGATAAATTGAATAGAAATTTTATGTAATAACTATAACTAATTATTATACTACTACCAAAACGTCTAATTTTCCATTTCCAATTCAAATTTCATTAATTCATTTGATATACTGTTATCATATCGTTACCATACATGCGAATCCTAAGCTTTTTTTCCAGAAAAAACGAATAAAAATACAAATAAATAAATAGAAATAATACAATCTGATGAATTAGCACATTCGACAGTGAACCACTTTTTCTTTTCTATTGATTGAAATTATCGGCTGTTTAACAAAGTAAATAATGATGATCAGTCGTAAAAATTAGAGTAGAAGAAGAAAAAAATGAACAAAAATAAGTAAAATTGAAGTTGAAAAAAGAAAAGAAGAAAAAAAAAATACTTCTAAACTTAGCGACAAATGTTAGTGGAAGCAGTTGGGTAGAGTAACTATATAATGAATGTATATTGTAGCAGTAAAATTCGAGATCGTGTAAAATGTATTGTAAATAAATACTAAGTAACAATAATTGTTGAAAAATAAAGAACAGATAAATATTTACGAAGTAATGGAAATCTAAAAAAAAAAAATCAAAATCTACGTTAACATGCTCAATATCTAATCTTCTTCTTCTTTTTTTTTTACTTGTACACAAGATTAATTATGCACCCAATTCAATTCTAATGGACAGATAATAATAATAATAATAATAATAATCTATTTTAGAATATACTCTGTATATTATTCCTACAAACTGATTAAACTTGACACGATGATATTAAGTGCAGTAATAATACAATTAAAGACACAATATAATTTATTATAATATCGTTTTTTATCATCTATTATCATCATCATCATCATCATCATCTACCATAGCAGACTATGTATTGCACAATACTATATAGTAATTCGTAGTAATAGCCAGTATAATGATTTAGAAAAAAAAAAAAAAAACTAAATACATTGGCTTTGAATTTGAATTGAATGTTTTTTTTCAAACTAAATAGAAACTCCTAGATTACACACCCATCCGCCCCACTAGCAATTGACGATTAGAATAATTTGGCCTACTGCGGACTGTGGAATTACGCCGTAGTAACATTTTGATATAGATTTAAACAGACTAGCACTGCACGTCGTTTTTAAATTTCATTCTCTATAGTTTCTATACTTTACCCATTTACGCAATAGATATTATAACACTTTTATTTATTTCTTTATTTATTTATTTATATGCTTTACAGCACGCAATTATTTACCAATTTCATACCACACATATATACTTCAATATTAAATCATTTAAACCATTAGTGATGGTATTTCGAGACGTTTTTTTGGTATATACCTGCGTGCTATAAAGCCTATATGCTAAACTGTATGGGTAGACCTCTTAACGGTACGATATAAACTAATTTTTTAATAATATATTGTATAGAATCTTATAAGATTCTTATTATGTATTTATAATAATAATATGTGAGTATCATAATCTTACAATACATATATAATATAAGTATATATATATATATATATATATATATATATATATTGTTTACATAATTATTAATTTACTAACTAGTTAAGACATATCGGAACAGTACAGTGACAGAACATATTAATGGTAAACGACCTATTAACTTTTTTTTTTCTTTTTCGTTCATATGTATATATCATAATATAGAATATATAATAATAGTACACAATCTTACATAGTTATATATTTATTATAATAATTAATAATATATAATACTTTAACGAAAGATTATTTTCGTTACTGTTTCAATGTCATTGGCCAGGAAAAGAGAGAAAAAAAAAAGAGAAAAAAAAAAAAGAAACTCCTAACTTATAGAATTATCAAATTGAAAAATAATATACAACAATAATTATATTCTGCACACCAGATATTAATATGACCTATATAAAACATATGTGGAGTTCATTCTCAACATTAGATCATTTTATTATTCTATACTACGCGATCATTTCAAACTGGCACAACAATTTAACATGAGTAATACGGAGCTGGATGAGATGGCTAATCAATTCATTACACGTTAGACTATAATAAGAGCTGTGAAAGAAAATTTTTAATCAAATTGTTGGTAAAAAGATTTTTGATAATAATATGAAAACATAGATGCGATAGAGACAAAGAAAGATTCTATTTTGTAAAATTATTGATTTTTTTTTTTCTCTATTCTTTCACAGCTCTGGGTAAAAATCTATAATGTAATAAATTGCTAAATAATTCCGTATAAGAACTACAAGGCCAACTTATACGATTTTTATACACAACTTATTAAACTTTGAATCTGCTTATAGTTTGGAAATAAGTATACAATTATTTGAAAAAAAAAAAAAATATGAAAAGGAATAACTCTGGCTGTATTCACAAAGGTATGGGATATAGCGATCGTGGGACTGATCGAGTGAATCTAGCGATTTGCGACAGGGACTGGTTTAAAGGAATGGAAGCAGAATAATGTAGAAGGCATATTACACAGTATGTACAAAGTTGGGACACTCCATAATCTTCTTAATTCCAATTGAATTCCTGGAACAAAATATTCATCGTTATTTCAGATCAATATTTACCTTTGTCTGTATTTAATTATTTATTTATCCATTTATAATAAATAAATAAAATATATATCACAATAAATATTGTAATAAATGAACCAGCCACCAATATTTCTTTAAATCTACAAAGAACGTGAATGACATAATAAACTAGAAAATTATTTACAATAGATGGTAAATAGTATTTACAATAATGTTTTATTCAAAGGATTTTGTTATATCTCGCTATAGTCGATATTGCGTTGATAAAGATTATTACTGAAGAAACTATAAGTGGTATTAATAATTGTAAGTAATATTATAAACAAATAGACTGAATGTGTTTCTTTTTATATTCTTCTTTTTTTCTCTTTTTTTTTTTGGATAGAGATGAAAAAGGTAGGTACCTAGTCCCCTCACAGAGCACCAAAAGGATCAAGTTGTACAGCGTTTGGTTGCGATTGAGCAGTGCTATGAGAGTGCTGCTGCTGCAGGGGAGCACTCATCATGGGACTTGGAGCGCCCATTATTGTGGGCGCAGTTCCCCCTGCAACCATCATGCCACCACTTGCAACGGGAGCACCAGGCATTGCACCCATCATTGGCCGCATGCCCTGCATACCCATCGGCATACCTTGCATACCCTAGACACCAGACCAGGAAAGTGTGTATATATATATAAAAGTATTTCTATATATACAAGTATACATATATACAGTAGGGGATTTTCGATCATGGCCAATGCTAGGTGTTTCAGATATTTATAAACCGATAAATTTCAGTCTTGAGAAACGTATAATGTGCTTCTAGGTATATTAAGTTGTACATACGAGTGTAGAGTTACTATAAAAGGCCGCAAACCATATTAAAGGCAATTATTAGAAAGGTGAGTTATTGATTAGGTGTGTGTCATAGAATAAATTTATACCTCGTTGGGTAGATTCAGTATTTATACACAACCAGGCCAAATAGTTATTATCGACTCTGTACTACAAGAGGTACTTTTTCTTTTAGGAATGTGAAAGCGGAGCGTTAAGGCAATGTGATAATGGAAAACGTAATATATGAACAATAGAATCATCTGCCTACACGATTTTTCGTCATCGAAGAACACATGGTGATGATGTACTAATTAATTCATATTATATTCTATGTATGAAAGAATAAAATGGTTGTATAACTACAGAAAACTTTGCCAGAAATCCTTGTAATGGGATAACTCACCATAGGCATACCAGGCTGAGTGGGGAAGCCCATACTGGCTGTTGGAGGAAGTTGTGTCATTCCTTGGCCCTGCAACAGCCGGCAACATGCCATATGCCACGCATGCATCACTGCACTAAATATGCCAATCGATAACTTAAAAATTTCCACCTCATTTTTTAACTAGCTCGAAAAATAAACTCTAAACTCGTATTACGCTTAGGCAATAATTAATATAAGGCTTATTCTAACACTGCATAAAACAATATCATCATCAAAGATTAAATGAACAAAGTTACAAAATTAATCCATCCATCTAATACGACACAAACTATTATCATTAAAGGATTATCCTCAGTGGTGCCCATTGATGTACTAAAAACAAAATCTACATCCAAAATTAATGGAAACTATCATTTTTGTGACGATGCATTGAATAATGAAGTATCCTACAATCGTTTGAGTTTACTAAGCAAAGCACACAAAAATAAACGGCATTATTCGGTGTGTAAAACGAATTCATAGGTGAATGGAATACTTTTTACTTACAGCATGTTGTAGAATAGCTTATTTAGTCTGTCCTGAACGATGTACTGAATAATATGATAAGCTTGATCTGACTAAGTCTATAAATTAATACTTATTTCAAACAACGTATAAAAATACAAAAGGTAGTGCTCTACAGAATTGCGCTCAAGCTTGGATAGGAATATCTGTCATTGCGGCTATATCAAATGTGTGTATACAAACAATGATAATAAACGTGCTAGTAATTCATTATTTACAACATATATGTGATAAGGGTAATGAAAATTACTCACCATCGGCCTGTAACCGGCACCTGTTGTAGCTGCCATTGGCTGAGGCGTCCAGCCCGTTTGTCCACCAGTCTTGGCGGCGTTCTTTGGAGAATTCCATTGCATTCCCCTAAAATAAATGAATTTGTTTTAATTATTATGAATCCAGATTAGAAGCAGGTTCCTGATTTTGTCGATAACTTATTCAGAAAAAGGTGTAGATTGACGAAACTTACTTGACTTGTTGTTGGGCACTCTTATTGATGGATAGATTCTGAGCAAGGCTTGCAAGACTGCTGTCGAGGTCCCCTGTCAGCACTTTACCCCCACTTCCTGTATTGGCTTGTTGACCGGCTGCTGAAACGTTATTAGCTCCAGACACAGTGGCGGATGGCTTCAGCACCGAGCCCAAACCGTCAAAACCTAAGCAACACCTACGTCAGCCAAAGCTCCCAAAAGCAAATCCCACATACCAGAGTTACTGCTTTTATTTAGAGACAAATAGCCGCGACTGCTTTATTCCCCACAGCATTTTCAGTTTATCTAACTTCTTATTTTAAATATTATTCACCATATGAGAACGTAGAGTATCAAAGTCTTTTCGATATTCTCCGAGAGAGAACAAGTAGCATTTAATAAGCCCCAGTGGTAAATGATAAAAATCTAAGTGCTTCTGAGGATTGTGAACAGTTTTCCATTTATCCTTTCGGAGGGAGAAACTAGTTTGAATCATTTGTATACAAATAAGAGGCAATACTGGGATAGATTAATCACTCTCAAACATTCAATGAAAGGTTTAAATTAATTTGAACAGTTAATATTCAACATAGTTGAAAGAATTAGTTTGATGTTAGCTGAAACAGTTCCATTTGAGTTAAAATCAATTTTGAATATGGGATTTCTCCACGAGCTAAAATAGGCTCTTATTTCTTTCCTGAATAATGAATATAGTAGGACTATGACGTGATTTACCAATCTATTAGAGGAAAGAAATTTAACTGAACTTAATTGAACTAAAATAAACTAAAATGCCTATAATTATAATCATTCAAGCGTTATTCAAGCTGTATTATACTAAAAGAATTTCGTTGGGCTCGGAGCATTGAAGACACATGGCATGCATCGAGTGTGGAGACTCTCGTCACCTGACATAGGCTGCTTTGCCGGGGAGCCGTACCCGGTGGGAATTTGGGTTTGGGAAGGAACACTGTAACCAGATGCAGCAGGAGCTCCCCCCATAGTAGGTTGACTAGTACCCCCGATGCTACCCCCCATATCAAACATAGCGAACCCTGGTTGAGGCGGTTGTTGTTGTTGTTGGGATTGTTGCGGATTAGGAACTTGCTGAGCAATAGGTGCCGGTCGTGACGGAGACCCACCCAGAGCCATGCGAATACTATCATTAAGATCATCAAAAGCACTCTTGCTAGGTGCTGCAGCCGTTGGCCTACCAGACGCTGTCATTCCTATAGCGGGAGACATGGCGCGCGGTGTACCATTGGATGCACTCGCGGGAGGCGGTGGTCTGGGTGGCGGCGTGGCAGTGGACTTTCCAGAGCCAAGAGCTCCGGAAGACGCCACACCTGGTAATGAGCCAAGAATTGCGTCTCCGTTACCCCCCTCGGAGGTATTGATCACTGTACCGTCGCCCCCAAAGAAATCTGCCTGACCGCCAGCACTGAATAGGTCTCCGCCACCAGGGTGGGTTTCGTTAACAGTTAAGTCTCCCTCGTTATCAAATAGCCCTAAATTTGCTGCGTTTGTTGACTGGGGACCGGAGGTCGGGAAATCAGACATAAATGGGTTGGGTACGGATCCAGCTAATCCTGCGGCAGCAGCTTGCGCAAAAATTATTCAACGTGCATTGTTAGCTGTGTTAGATATTATTTACAATGTTAAGATTTACAATTAATGCCCAGATTAGATGATATACCAAATTGCGAGATATTGTGAGAACCGGCTTTTGATATGAATCTGATTTTGAATTAATGGCTAGTCTGTCAGCAGCCGAAAAGCCATCAAGGGGATATTTTCGAGGGACTGGAATGTATCGAAATTTTATTTTAAACAACCAGTTTTATCACAGCCAGACTTTTGAAGCATAATAATTGGAGACCCGAATATCTAAAATTTAAATTCAATCAATGGTCGATCTACGTGCTTTTACTTTGATTGTATCTAACTCTGAGACCCAATGACTCAGAACTCTTAACTTTTACTTGATTATACTTGAAGTGATTAGCTAACTTCTGTAATGGAACTACTTGATTAAAGAACAATTTGGACACACACACCAGTTCTTCAAAGATACTTCTGTTCAAGGCGTGCGCAACCCCTTAATGATTGGAATCAATTGACCAATTTCGTCCACGCGTTTAATATTGAAGAATCAAAGTCAGTTAACTAGCGCAGTGATTAGTGGATGTGAATAAGACGAGGTAAAAATGAGATCGGTGGTAAAATGATAAGACGGTGATAATATGAAAATATATGTAAATAATAGCCGGTGAAAATATTTTTACAGTGAATATTGTATTAAGTTAATAATAAATACTCACTTGACTGTTCTTGATTCCCAAATACAGATGAGAAATTGTTATCTGTAACAAAGGTATTATTTGCTGGTGGGGCGGCTCCGAAACCTAAAAAAGAAAAGAAACACAAAATCGTGCATAAAAATTGTATTCCTATAAAAGTGCTGTGAAAATAATAAATAAGAAAGATATAATGTTGCATTTACCATTCCCGTTGGTCATCCACATATTATTTTGGGCAGGCACAGCCTGTTGCGTTTGTGCCGGCTGCTGCTGCGGCTGTTGCTGCTGTGAATTACCAAACATATCTGCAAACGGATTACCCGCCAGTTGAAGCAAGTCATCCGATGCTCTCTGCGCCTGTAATATTTCGAATACATATTTGGCTGAAGAAGTATGTACGAAAATTCTCTAAACTCACCTGGCTATCTGCTGCTGGTGTTGCACTGAACAGATCGACGATCGGCTGGCTAGCATTGTTCGTTGGAGAGCTGAGAAAAGGATTAGTGCTTGGGCCGCTCGAAGGTGACTGTACTTTGGCCTGTTTAAAAATAATACAAGATTAAGTAACTAGGTGTTACTATACGTAATTTATTCCAATTCTATCAACTTACCTTGTACTGATTCATAGCTGCTTCTTCCTCGGCGAGAGCCTGTTGCCGTAAAGCCTCGTCGATGTGCCCATTCCCAGTCTGATCAAGCCTAGCGTTGCTGGCTGCTGTTCCAAACGCCGTGCTGGTGGAAGACAGGGCGGACACTCCCGACTTTACATTCGTTCTATTGCTGCTTGGGCAATGATAGGGTATTGGGTTGTGTGTGAAGGGATGATGGTTTGTTTAGGCATAAGGTAAGAGAGGCGTAGGGAAATAGATAGATTTTTTTCAATGTTGAGATAAGTGTGGCGCAAGGATAAGTGAATAGGAATGTTGATAATTGAAAATAAAGGAGAAAAGAAACAAAAAACAAACAAATAAATAGTGTAGTACGTACAGAGGCTACAATGCATCAAAATTAAAGGTACCAAACTGTGTTCATTTATTGGTGTGTAAACTTTAACACATGTATTACACATGCATTTATTCTACACCTTTTTTGTCAGCATGCGATATTGAATCATACTTTTTCCAACAATTACAAATAGCCGTATGTTACTTCTGTTTATTAATTCTGATTTCTCGCGTCTCTTATTTTACTTTTCAACTATTAAACTACGTTTAATATCATTTCTTTTCTTTTTTTCAATTTTATAAAAGAAAATAAATACATGTGCAATAAATACAAAACAACTCAGCGTGTGATACGAGCATATAATAAATTTCTTTTGAAGTGCATTTAAATTTCGAGAACACATTTAATTCATCAGGAGATATGATCTCATTGATTTTTATCGTCTAATAGGTAAAAAGAAATTCTAATCTACAGTTAAAGCTCAGAATACAATATACATACTGGAACAAAAAGTAATAATGAAATAATGAGACTTCTGTTTCCCAATAAAATATATTTTCAATCCTACGCAGTATGTATATTGTATATCATCTATAAATTACAATACATAATAATCATTTTCGTGTCGCAGTACCATAAGAATAATATGTGCTTTAATAATCGTATTATTTTGATAAACATACCAATGAAATCTACTTGAAAACAGGCAGTGTGTGAATAAATAAAATAGCTATTATTTGGAATAAAATTAAGCGCCATTGGTCCCATCGTAAGTCGAATATAAACGATGAGAATCGAATATGTAAGTGTACATGTTTGAACTCCGATTCTCAACTTTCATATTTCGTTATTTCAACGACCAATTGCATGGAAATGATATAATATAACTGTGCGCATTTATAAGTGGAAAGTATTAGTATCATATTATATCCAGAGGTATAATGTAGTATGAACTGGGAGTATTAAGATGATAGACTGAGACGTTACAATGGTAAAAGATTTTCATCAAGAGGTATACGTAGGCAACAGTTTTTTTACTACTTCAACATTTTACATAAAATCTCTGTCTCATCAGCTGAACCTTCTCATTGATCAGAAGACTTGAGGGCCTTCAGAGTGAGAAATAAATATTGTTTAAATAATGTTAATAAAATAGCAAATGTTGTAAAATAAATTAAATAAGTTTGAATATTGAAGAGATAAATATGTAGTTATTAACGGGGGCTTAATATGATCGGTAGAAAAGATTTAGATAACAACCACGAGCCTGAGATTTTTTTTTAAATATTATGAAAAGTATCTTTCTTCAAAATCTTCTAAGAGAATATATTATCCCAATATTTTCTCGGTGATAGTTAACCATCATAAAGAAATGCTAATCAGAAAAAAGGATAACGTTTACATAAGAATTGTATCAATAATATATAACAAAGCTGTGATTTTTGGCATTATTTTACTGAGTTAGATCAGTGATCTAGTAATAATTAGTCAAATTCTTTGATTGCGATGTATCGGTACTCATATTTACAGTAAAAATAATTTTTCAATACGTATCCCAATTCTACGTAAATGTTATCAGCTACTACATTTAATATTATTAAATAATGTTATGTGGGCCTACCTAGCTGTTTGCGTTGGTGTATTTGCTGCAGATCCTTTCTTTCCTTCTAGAGAAGCTAGATGCTGTTCCAGCGCATCGAGCAAACTACTCGGAGCCTATAATAACAGAATCTGGGTTATTTTATTGCGTCAGATAGAATGAAACCAGATATTCACGAGTTTGTAACTTTTCAAATGCTGAAAAATGTGCTGATGTTATCGCTGAATCAGGTATCGGTAAAAAAAAACGATAAAAATTGTTAAATTTTGTAAGTTTTTTAAGTACCCGAAAAGCGATGTACAATCAGTTTTCTTAAAAGCCACTAGCTCACTACGCTATTCTACACAATCTATTTCAACTGACAAGGTTTTACCTTTCAGATATGTCCGAGAATAGAACATAAAATTGATATTAGTTTACCAAATCATTAGGCTTTTATTTTAAAGCGAAAAATTTGATCCCATGCAGAGCCAGGGAAAAAATAAATTCAATTCATATTATTGTGTGTAATATAATCGGAGCGTTGTTTTCCTTTACCTTTGTCAGATCTGGAATATCTCCCTTGTCTATACCCACGTTCTGAAGAAGAAAAAAAACAAAACAAATTAAAACCATTAGGTCGATTTGGGTGAAAAATATACGCAGTTAGGATCGCAAATTGGACTTTATTTACCTCTGCTACTTTCAAGAATTCACCGACTCTGTCCATTCTTATGAGAAACTTTTTATAGAGGTCTAGGGCATCTCGGCATTGTTTCTTGTTCATGTCGAAGTACTTTTCTATAAAAATGAAATAAAGAAATCGATTAAGGTAGAAGATATTTGCAAAATTCTTTAAATCTAAGCGTTTTGTCGAATTTCACAAACTCATCAAGAACCTACCTAATAGATTAATAATGCCATCATTATAACAGGCAAATAGACGGATGAGATCTCTGAATAGAAGCATAAAAGCCATATTTATAACACCATTTGTAAGATCGTTGGCCGTACAGTCAAATTCTAACAAAGAATCGAGCTGTGCCTGTAGTACGGGCAAAGTTTTGAGCAATTTCTCAGCGTTCATTGTCCGCAGAGTCCCATCTTCCTTGCTGTTAAAACAGATAGAGAAAAGATAAATGATTAAGAAACTCTTGCAGGTTGACAATAACAAAATATAATATAAATGACAACAATGAGTTATAATGGTAATATTTACCCTCGTTTAACTTTGCAAAAGTCGAATGCAACAGTTCTGTAAGAAAGTGCTTTCTCGTTCAAGTATTTAGCGTACCGCCTGATGAAAGGGGACATGTCGTATCCTAAGAATGCAAAGAGCCAGTATTTCATTTATGATTTAGATAAATGATTAATTGAACTGAAAAATTTCAGTGTGAGAATAGTAAAGAGTAAAAATGTAAAAAATTCATATATATATATATTCATATCTGTGTCAGCTTGTGATTAATATTCATTATAGATACTTAAATTTCAAATATGATGTATAATGTAAGAAAAATAATTATAATAAGTACTAATTTGATATACTGACAATGAGACAAGTGATAGACACCTAGATAATTAATAAATTGTCTTCAAAGCATTGAGATGACTGTCATGCTTCGAACATTGGGTTGGAATAAAGATTAAAGTTCTGTATTGTAATTGGAATGAATTTTTTTTTTTTTATATATTTATATATAGGTAAAATAAAAGTGTGTAAGTTATTAAGAAAAGATTTGTTGAATGAATGAATGAATATAAATGAATGAAAGTTAGTTATTCTACTGAACACAACTCACCCACACGTGCTCCAGCTGAACCGAAAAACAGAAAATTAGTCCAGTTAGTTAATCAGAGATAGATGGCAAACACATGGAAAAGAAAAAAAAAAAAAGAAAATAAAGAAATGAATAATTTTTATGAAACTTATCAGAATAATATTTCATTTCGAAATCGTGCCTAATGAGATTGTTAATGTTCTTTCATTTAAGTATTCGTTTCTAATACTATTTCGAGTTAGTTATACTATATGGTTCAAACGCGATTATTGATTATATTAAAGAACATGTTATTATAATTTTTTTTTTTATCTATTGAGATATACGAGGTGTAAAAAAAAATTTGATAAAATGTATATTTATACAGTAAATTGATATAGTATAGATAATAATTAAAATCTGGCCAATGCGAGAGAGCCTTGAAATTTGAATATGACCGAATCAAGAATCACCCTAAGCTATATGAATGAAAATTATATTTATTCGGGAAATTTAAACTGCCGAAGATGAATGAAAAGAAATTGTTTTTTAATTACAACATAAATTATTGAAAAGTCCCTCATTTTCTAATTATTTATATTATTATATTCACCTTGTACCCCGCTTTTGTCCAGGAAACTGCTGAGCTGAAAGGTACTATTACTCGATGCCAGGTACTGAGTAAACCTCTGCAATTAAAGGAAGCATAATTTATAATTTATAATTTTGTTATTTCGATAAAATTAATGCGATTTTTTTACACTTCTTTTTGCCCTTCAAGCTTCTCAAAGAAAAATCATATGCGAAAAACGATGTGATTTAAATCGCTATTTCCAAAAATTGTGTTACTTGGTTTGAGGAAAATATCGAAGAGTTGAATATCCGATTTCTGCTAATTTCTTCTAATTTAAAATCTAGAATGACTTGATTATAATTACCTCATTTCCATAGCAGAGCATGTGATGCACAGTGATAAGGGCTTTGAATACGACCGTCCAATTTGTGTTCTGAGATCGTTCAATGAGTAAATTGGCAAGTTGTGGTATCGAGACATTTGGCTCGTTCGTGCAATGTATCAAATCTGTAAATAAAATAATATAATAAATAACGTGAAAAATTTGATGAAAAAAAATTCTTTATAAACATCTGCGATTATAAACTGTAAAAATACAAGTAGAAAGTTAATACGATGGAGACGATGGATCGTTAAGTCACCCCTAGACAAAGGGGAATGCATAATAATGTATCTTGTGCGTGTTTCGCAATTGTATTAAGGGAGTTTCTCATTGCATTGCAAATTAGAGACAAGAATCTATATTCCTATAGGGTGATCGTTAATTCGGTAATATTCGAATTTCAATGCTCCCGTATGGGCCAGAACGTTTCCAAATATATACAAAAAAAAATAAAATATATATTTTGGGACGGTAATTAGAATTGAGATTAAAAACCTGGGGTTTCAGCTACATTTTTTGTTTTTTTAATATATATATATATTTAGAGACGTCCTGACCCATGGGAGCATTGAAATTCACAAATGATCAAATTAAGAATCACCCTAATATACCTATATACAAACCCTACCATATACTATGTATATAGTATCCTTATACGTGTGTTGGGTATAGATATAATCGACGAGTAACGATTCGAGTTTACCGTCGACCTCAAATGCAATTATTTATACAGGTATACAGGTGTATATATATACTATATGTATATAGACACACATATATATAATATATATATCGCGGTTATACGTCGTTATTAGAACCGTGATTGACACGAGACAGAAATTAGACACGGTATATATACTAGTAAATACCCCGTATATACATATATAGGACATATAATATAGATATAGATTTACCGAAGTTGTGTCAATTATATTTGATGTGTGCAACAGTAGCATATTATAGATTGCAGTTTGTGAAAATGTCAATAATCTAAACTGGCAGGATAGAAATAATTATCGACTATTACTTATATGAACGAGCTTTCCATTTTTATATTTTTTTTGATATTATTTTTTTTTAGTGATGAAAAAAGAAAAAGAAAAATTTCTTCTTCAATTAAATTTCTACATTCAAGATAATTCAATCGAGTTCTAGATTTTTTGAAACACGAAGAACTGTACTAAAATAAATCCACAAATCAAATAAAAATTTGATTAAAGATCAAATTTAGTTTTTTATTTCTTACGATCGAACGAAACTGCGATAGAATCGTTTTTTTCTGTTTTTCTTTTTCTTTTTTTAACTATCAGACCCTTTATATCGGTCTTTGTCGTGTTATAACAGAAAATTTCCACTCGATCGAAGATATTTAGTTTCCTAAAAGAACAGTACAGGCATCGAGTTACTGCCAACGCCCACAAAACCTAGTCAGCCTGTTTTCTGTCAGATATGATTATGATTTTACGTAAATAAATATATACATATCGTATATACATCGTACGATATAGGTATGATGTGGTGCAAAAATTATGCTTGAAATTCTACCTTATAAGATATTATATTATTTTTTTTTCTTTTCTTTTTATGCATTTTTATTTAAGCTATATAATTTGTAGTATTTATTTTTCTTTTTTTAAGGGAAACTTTATACACGTATATACCTAGGTGATATAAATGACATGTATGTATGTAAAGATACTGATTATATAAAATGTAGAAATTTCCTTCTTTTTTTTGTTCTTTTATTTCACATGATAAAATAAAAAATTAAAAACAGGTTCATCGTTAATTATCATCACTGTAAAATTTACTTCAAGTCTCATTTTTTTTCTTTTCCCTGCTATTCACAGATACTTCTACACCCCCGCAATGGGTTTTAAACACAGTATAGGTATTACAGACGTCAAACCAATTAAAGTAATTTTTAATTTAACGCCGAAAGAAAAGAGAAGGCGATGTTAGAAATATTATTCCGTGTTAAATTAATTTCGACGATTATAACGATAACTAATGAATTATTATTATTATTTTCGTGCATTAATAAGTAAACGTATATAAATTAAATTTACGTAAAAAAAAAAAAGCGTGAAAAAAATACAGAAAAAGAAAAATCTAATTTATACAAAAATTTTACGTAAAATCAATTCTCTAATAGCCAATTACATTATTTACTACCTCGTTCAGAAATCTGCAGTCTAGCTAGCCATTAATGTCATTAATGGTAAGCCACGCGGGGGGTTCTCCCATCCCTTAGGGACAAGGGGGTCAAGGACCACGATGAATCCCCACGTGAAAAAAAAAAAGAAAAAAGTGCAGAAAAAAAAATAGAAATAAGGAAATATAAACTGTATAAAGGAATTATTTAAATAGTTCTTGTATACCTATAGATTTATACATATAGATATTATATTATGTAAGATATCGTTATGGTGAAGAGATTTGTTTGATCAGTCACTATACGACTTGTGGTTTATCTTCAATATACAGCTATATACTATAACAAGTACAGTTAGAGATTTTATTACTTCTTATACGATCTAGTAAAATAGTAAAAGTAAAAGTAAAACTTGAAACTGTATAAAAACGATAAACATCGTAACTGATCGTAACTCGTGGATCGTGACACCGATCATACAGCCTTGCAGTAAGTAATAGGGTAATTAAACCGCGTGAAAGTTGTAACGGGATGATAAGAATGACGAGAATCTACATGTTACTATATAAGTGTAATCATTGAAAAACATTTATATATATTTAATTTTTTTTTTTTTTTGTTTAAAGAAATAAAAATTAATTAAATGTGAGAAAGGAAACGATCTCAAGACTGACGCATGATTATTTTTGGAAATATTTAAAATGAAAAAAGAAAAAACCATACAGCTACAGCAAGGGGTAAAGAAATACACGGTTGCAATCTCGCCGAATGATATAAAAAAAAGAGATTTCACCAGGATTTAGATACTAATTTAAACTCGCATATATAGGTATATTACTCGTAATCACTATATATACCATGACAAAGCGTTTATTTTGTTCATTATCACCGGAAATCAATCGTGATTAAATTTTTAGATCAATTAGAGCGACACTGACATAGCCAGAACTAACTATCCCGATTCTCTATAAATTTTTCGGAGTAATTTTTCGCGATTTTTCATTCCAAATAAATTATAAACTTAATGATTTTAGATTATTTTTGTTTCTCGATTTTCGTGCAGTTCATATCTCAGTCAAAGATAATCGTGCTGATACAATAGTGCTTATATTTACAGCGAATATAGTTGTCAAAAATTTGTTTGTTTATTTTATTTTTTTAATTTTTTTGTGTTTTACACCGATTAGTGTTATCCACCAAACCAGCAATTATATAGTTGTCGGTGGGCTGTTTGATTTAATCTCTTTGGTACGTAATACCATATATCATAATATGATATATTGTGTCGGAAACATTTACTGCGAGTAAACATATCTCCAAATTATATATTATCAATAGCATGAACTCTCGATATGTATTAATATACATAAACATTATGATTATTATTATTATTATTATTATCAGTGTGTAAATTTCTTGACCTATCCAATCTAAAGTATTCGCAATTTTTACTATACTTATAATACAGAATTATTATTCGTATACATATATGTATGAGCTATCAGGAAATTATTCAACTATAGTAAAAATGTTAGAAGAAAAAATCGTTTAGTCATAATTTCTTTCTTTATTGTTAACTTTTTATTTTTATATAATATCCACACGTGTTTTTTTATACTTCTATACTCGATAACTTCTAACGCTACACGTGTGTGGCCTGAATCTGGGTTAGATATATACTACGAATTCAATTCCGGTAGCTTGTGGCTCGCTAAAAGTGATTTAAACTTTTAATAAAAATCGGAAATAATCGATTATAGTTAATAAATTTTTTCCATCTTTAATAATTATTCTCTAATTATTAAATATACTATACATGATGTGAGTGATTATGAATTTCAGGTAAAAAATATTATTATAGGTAAATGAATTTTATAATAAACGGTTAATTGCTAATTGCGATGAAACAGGTGCAACTCGTATGGAATGAAAAAAACAGTATATAATAAAATAATTCATTAATTTTTTAAGCCGTGTTTGTGCAAGTTAGAAATTTATATGAGGTGGGGGGCCGGGTTGAAATTACGAATTTTTAAAATCCCGAATATTATAGAGTCACAGTTTTTTAAAGGGGGACAACATTTTCCCATAAAACCTAAATAACAGATCTGAAAAACTTTTAAACGGAGTACAGCGGAGATTCAAAATTCCGAAAGCTTAAGATCCGAAAGGCCAAAACTCCGAAATTTGAAATTCACGGATATATATAATTCACTGAAGTCATTCAGGATTAGAATAAACTAATTTTTGTCTTTACATTCTAAGAAATAGATCAAAATTTTCGAATTTTTATTAGGCTTTCGAGAGGTTCTGGACTTTCGGAGTTTTAAGCTCTGTGCATTCCAACCTTTCAAAATTTTCATATTCTAAACCTGAACGTTTCTAAAAATTTTTAGAACTTTAAAAATTCAGAACCTAATTCCGCAGATCCAAGTAAATAAAATGTAAAAATAATAAATAATGAAAATTGAATGAAATGCAATGGAATAAAAGTACGGTGTTACGAATAACAAAATTTTTCATATAAAAATAAAGAAATTAAAAATAGAAATGAAGATAAAAATAAATTTAAAAAATATATAAAAAAAAATCTGAATTAAACCAAGAGAAGGTTTATATTATTAACCTCTTGCGAACTTTGAATGATTATAACTCGGTCAAATTGGTTCGCCCAATAATTTATATTATAATATGAACGTCAGAGTTCGATGATACCGCAAGCTCTATATACGTATAGATTTTATACTATATATATATATAATGAACTCACTATCTTTCTCTTTTTTTCTCTCTCTCTCTCTCTCTCTCACACACTCTCTTTCTACAAGATTGATGTAGATTTTATATACTTTTATAACTGATCGATGACCGAATTCAAATGATATATATATATGACATATGTACGTATCTTCAAACTATGCCTATGTATAACACATCATGCGTAGTCTTAATACATGTTATTTTAATTAGAATCGTATGTAATATTTTTATACCTCGATTAGAATAAAAATCAATAAAACAATTCGTAAAGGGCGTAAAATTCAATATCGTATATTCTACAATATTCTAAAGACTAGTTTCCTTTTAATTATGTTTTTTCTTCTTTTTTCTTTTTGAAAAAAAAAAAATATCTTCTCGTTATCAGTATAAAGACGCATAAATTAAACAGCTGTCTATTTGACTGTTAATACCTATATCAACGCCCTTCTTTTATATAGACGACCTCGTTTCTTAACGATTCTTTCTCGGCACGAACCGACCCTGCCCGACCCAATCCGATCGACGAACTTTACAGTGTCAAAAAAATTTCGCTTTTATTATTTTCAGATCATTATAGGTATTTGAAGACAAAAAACTTAAAAAAACAAAAAATTTAACCAAACTAATTAACGTTGAAATATAAAAAATCGTGATAAATATTGTGGAGGTGGAAATAATTCGAATTCTTCAAACGTATATGTATAAATAACTACAGCTGAATCAATTAATTACATATTATAGAATTACAGAATTCATTTGCGATTATAGCAAAAATAATTTGAAAAAAAGAAAAAGAAAAAAGATGTATAAACTTCTTCTGCGTTTCCATATTCCAAGTATAAAATCTTTATGTATGTATGTACTATGTAGGTGGTAATAAACTATGAAACGACGTTGTGTGTGTTACAATTCACCCTCATTGAACGTAAAGTACCTATACAGGTAGGAAGTTCTCTCTATATATATATATATATATAAGAGCATGCGCGATGAACGTTTCATATAAAACACGTCGTCGTCGTCATCGTCATCGTCGTCGTCATAGGTATATAGTAAACATCTATATATCTATATAGATTTATATAATAGCTAAAAGCTCTGTCCTTAGTTTCTACCACCAAACTATATATGATCCCTCGAAAAAAATTTCAAGTACCACAAAAAATTTGTTAAACATAATATATATAGTCAGTTAGCTAGTTATAGGAGTAAGACTTCTTATACGTTTTTTTTCTTTTTTTTCTTTCAAGGTATATAAACGTATTACGCAGGTATGTATATAATAATATATACGTAATACATAACAATACGCGCAAAAGTGTGCGGTGTGACGAGTACATAAGTAAAGTCTGTGCGAATCAATACCAAGGCACTTCTCTCTCTCTCTCTCTCTTGGCAGACGTTTTTAACTTTTTATTTTAATACCTGTGTAATATTTTTAGTTGGAAAATTTTTTTTTTTCTTCAAAATTTCATACTATATAAATACATACATATATATATAACTGTATATAACATGTATATCTATTTATCGAGAATCACAATAAATAATAATAATAATAATAATAATAAAAACAATTCGTCACGATTTTAATTATTAATTTTTGATTCGAATTTTTCGTTTTTTTTTTTTCCCTCATTTCTTCATACAAAAAATAAATAAATAAATACATATATTTCGTTTTTCAATTGCTTGGATAATTTTTCGAGTAAAAAATTCTTTCAAAATTATCGCACGTATATATAGTATATATATTTTTAAACTTTGAATGTATTTTTGCAATTGTCGTAATATATTCTATGTATATACATATTACATATTATATCAATAAGCAATAATCTCTGATTATATTATACCTATACTTATATAAAAGTAGATTATTTGAGGGATGAGCGCGATTTAATAGTATAGTAATACGCAATTGGGACAAGGAAAAGGAAGCTGCGTCTATCTTCTTTAAGTATTGATCGCGGGGGTGAAGCCAAGCCCAGCAGCTCACCCTTCGCCGCGATATACTTTGGCAAAGGATATACATGTATATAGATATAAAACATTTATTTATATATAGGTATATGTATAGTATTAATGTAACATTCGTATACAAAAAAAAAAAAAAAAAAACGAATTAAAAAAAAATTGGTTATAACTTTTAAATATATCTATAAGCAAATGAGTTCTTTGTTTTTTTTTTCGTCTTTTTTCTTCATTCTTTCTTATAGAGCGCGTCAGGTATACGTCCCTTATATATATATATAATAAAAAGTTTTTAATCTCGATACCCGCAACTATACGCGTATATTTTCAAAGTGCGACACCATACATATATTTCCTGTGGTGATAAGAAGACGCGACATCATATACGGATGCTGCGATTAGTGTCTAGGTATAAATTTACGAAGAAGGACGTGATATGACGTATATAGATATAGATACGTAATCGTGGGGAAACATATGGGAGGAAAAAATTGTAGTCAATTATTTGTATTAATTAATGCAAAAAAAAATATATACATATATTTATATATATTATTATTATTATTATTATTATTGTTGGAGGGTGAAAATTCCAGCATTTTCTCAAGGTCAGAATCTATCTATAAGACGCACTTTCAGTTTCCGTTAGCGACGACAGTCCTGGGTATAATAAAAAAAAAGAAAAGGGGGTAAGAAACAAAAAAAAAAAAAGGGTAATAGCATATAAGTATAAGACGTGGGCCGCCCATTGTGGGAAAGATTATTTAACCCCTGTGTAAAAGAACCATAAGGGTTCTTTCGTAAGAGTATGTAATATATATATATATATATATATATATATATATATATATATATATATATGTAATATACCTGTAGGGAGAGACTGAAGGGTATAATAGAGAAGTGCAGATCGCGATATAGGTACTCTTACGCGACGATAAAACGTGCGTTACGTATAGTACGATATATGCTATAATATGTTATAATATAATATAATATATATATTAGGGAGTGCCAGAAGAAACTCCTTTTTTTTTTTTCAATCTCCCACATCAAAAATCAAAATAGTTTTATGAAATAAGAATCCTCGATGAAGGAGGAGGTCACTGAGAAAAAATGCGAAGTGGTGTCTCAGTCGATCAGAAGTCATGGTGATTGAGGCACCTGCTAGACTCAATTGACCGGAACCCCCTTTCGCGAGATGAAATCTCACAGGAAGTTGAATAAAATCACAAGGTGGTGTAGGTAATAGACTGATAAAAAATTATGTTTCGAGAACAAAATTGAAAAAAAAAAAAAAAGTACAATGTTCATAGATTAATTTCTAACAATTCTTGTTCATTTTCTACTTATTATATCACATGCTGAGATAGCTGAATATCATGTAATATTTCAATTGCCGAAAAGAGGGATGCTGATAATCAAGTTTAAAAGGTGCCTCATCAGTATTACTTCTGGTCAAATGAGACACCACTTCGTATTTTTTCTCAGTACCCTCCTTCATCGAGGCTTTTTATTTTATAAAACCACTTTGATTTTTGATGTGGGAGATTAAAATAAAAAAAAAAAAATGAAATTTCTGGCACACCCTAATATATATCGTCAAAGACGGTCATATATACATGTTAAATTTCCTAAACGTATGTACGACCTTGCCTCAGTTTCCGTTCATCTAATTATAAGTGCACAGTATACAAGAGATTGCGCCAGCATCCGTGCATCACAGGCCAAAATTTATATATATATATACATGTATATGTATAGGTCTATATATCTATCTATCTAAGATAGCGGTGCGGAACAAAGACGCGTGCCAGTTTGCTCTATCGAGTTAATTAACCTATTAAATAATAATTAGTTTTTTTTTCATTATTGTTGTTGTTGTTGTTTTTATTATTATTATTATTTTTCATTTTCTATAAAATTTAACGACTATATAGTATATACATGTACGTATATAGATATACGTGTATATGAGAGAGATCGATAAAAAAATCATTGATTTTTGTTTTATTTAAATTCGTCATGGGATAGTGGGGTAATAAAAATTCTTTCATACCCCAAAGAACGACCACCCTAATATATGTATATATCCATACCATATACATACATATATATATATATATATCGGTAAGCACACACCTGTCAGGTAGGTAAAATACAAATTAGACATCTCTTTAACACACACATACATGTATATTTAATACGTGTCTTTCTATTTATCATATATATACATAATATACATATAGATACGTTTTTCCTGAACGGATGGCTGGGCTAGGTTATCCAACGTGTAAACTAGGACCCGGTGGTCATTCACCTGCCTCAGCCTACACCTATAGGCTATACTACATCAGCTATAGTAGCACCGCGAACCAACAACGCGGGGTGGAGGAGAGGAACAGTCGCAGTTCTCAAGGCACTTTTATACCCATTCAATGAAACTTATCGCGGTGTACTTGCCATATAGTATGTTAACTATTTATCTACTATTCTGTTCATGTTATATACCGATGTAACTATTCCAAAACTTCTTTGATTAAATAATAATAATAATAATAATATTTTATACAAATATTAGTTATATAATATATATATAGCTATATATAGTATGAAATTGTATATATTTATATAGAAATGAATGAATGAATGAATGAATATATAAATGAATTGAATTGAATTAAGTAATGATAATAATTACATGAATTTTAGAAGAGATAGAGAGAGAAAGAGATGGATAGATAGAGAGGGTGATATTTGCGATAGCGTAAAAGAATATATATATATATATTAGGGTGGTCCACTTTTGAACTTTTTTTTTTGATTTCGCGGGGCACCTCTGAATATTGTTCCAAATTATGTAGAAAAAATCTGTCTAAAACATGGATCTATTCGGAAAATATTTAGAGGTCGCTACCGAGGAATGAAAAAAACAACAATCATTTTCGATCTAACATTCATGATTGACTTATGAGCGAAAAAAAAAAAAATTTAAAAACAAAAAAAAAATTTAACAAAAATGAAAAAATATCATGCTAATTTGAAAAACCTCGCTGCCGGTAGCGACCTCTAAATATTTTCCGAATAGATCCATGTTTTAGACAGATTTTTTCTACATAATTTGGAACAATATTCAGAGGTGCCCCGCGAAATCAAAAAAAAAAGTTCAAAAGTGGACCACCCTAATATATATATATATATCATAGGTATATATAAATACAAGAATATAATTCGTGTAGAATTATATACGAGCGATTAGTTATGACAATAAATAAACTGAGATAACGTATATATAAACTACAGTGCAAATAAAATAGTATGTATAATAATACATTCGCACATATTATCTCGTTTGCACTTTTTTTTAATGATCAATTTTTTTTTTTTTTTACACACATTTCTTATTCCGCAAGAAAAAAAAAATAGAAAATAAATAAATAAATAAATATATATATCCTATCGCTGTAAGATAATACAATATTTTATATACCAGATGCAATTTTCTCATCTCTTATAGGCTATCACGACCAGCTGCAATTATTCAAAACAAGACAATGCACTTATAATATAAATTATAGTATAAATCATTGCAGAGTTCAATCGCCACATTTACTATATTTATATAATATATGTATGATATTTATTGTAATAAGATATAAAAAAAAAAAAGAATCTGAGAATATTGGAATAAGAAAAAGAAAATGAAGAAAAATCACAGACGACGTCTCACTGTCTATAACCGCATCGCGTCGAGACGACTGACTTTAGTATATATATTTATATAGGTATACATACGGAAAAAGTTTTGTAAGAAATTTTTATTTTTAAAATAAAATCGTATATACTCGCCCTTCGGGGGAATAATAAACATCATAGACCTTGAAACTTTTTCCCAAAATACGCGATTTCATATAATATTACAAGAATTTCTTCCAAAATTTCTTTAAACAAAATAATTGAGAAAAAAAGAAATAAAGTTTGTTATAAATATATAAAATTATGTATATATATATATATTTTTTTAATTTTAGGATCATGGAAAATGGGAGGCATTTTAATAATCAGAAAATATCAGTACGATGAGTTATCATCGACACTCGGATGCCGAGGGGCGTGTATATGATAGCGATATAGTTTCATATATTAATTATAAATTTTATTATTTGGCAACATGAACAAAAATGACAATTTTAATTATAATTAGAACAATAAATATCGCTAAGAGACGCCCGTTTTTGTAGATTTTAGAAATCTCTTTCATTTTTTTTTTTTTTTTTAAATCTGTTCTCTTCTCTCTTATAATTCGTTGTGGGTATAGAAAACAAAAAATAAAAAATTGTAAAAAAGAAAGAAGAAGAAGAAGAAAAAAAAAAGAAAAAGAAACAGTATAACTTCGCAGACGATTTAGCCGTTGAACTCTACTACGTACCACCGGCTAGCTATAGGTACTAATACGTTGATAATTGTAGGATGGAAATATATGTACCTACTCACGCGGAGCACTCCGTATTTACAAGTTTTATTGGCTATTATTGGCTCGGCCCTTGACGCCGGAATTGCAATATACCTCGTCTGACAAGTCATTTAATTTCATTACGAATATCTCCTTTCTTTTATCCATTTTTTTCAATTTTCTTTTTCCTCATACATACATTTTTTTTTTTTTTTTCCCCTTTCTTACAAAGCTAGTACAATGATGTAGAGTCGTCTATGATATTATGTGTACGTACGTGAGAAAGATATAGGTTTATCTACATACGAACGAGCTAGAATCTTGGCAGGAAAAAGCTGCTGTAACAACACACAAGGAATTTAGTCACTATTCAAACGCGTGACACTAGCCAACTATATATCAACGTTTAAAAAATACATATACTAATAGTCTATGACTTGGAAAAAACATGTGCAAAAAAAAAAAAAAAAAAAAATAATAATACATATATATATATATTGACGGAAGAATGTATAAATCCTGAATATCTTCTTTATTTTTTTATTTTTCTTTCTTATCAATATTGACGTGACGTAATTTTTTTTTTTTTTTTGCGGTAGGATAAAATTGAGGAAATGATAGAATGAAGAAAAAAAATAAAAAACTTATACGTTATATGGAGGACGCACTATATATGATAATACATATAGCTATATCGCCTCGTCTCGTCTATCGGTTATTCCGTATACATACTATATACTTGTATACACTACCGCAACTTGCTTCCTGCTATAACATCATAGTACGTGAGTGTGTGTGAAGAGTTTAAGATAAAACACTAAGAATTTTACCGAGAATATATTTAGAAGAAAATAATTCAAGTTTAGAGAGAAAGAGATTGATTGATTGATTGATTGATTGATTTATTAATATGCCCTGAACTATCTTGGGGCAAATGTGGATACAGCAAAACTAGCAAAATAGGACAATATCAGATAGATTAAGCAAGGAGCACAGAGAGATAACAATACTTAGAAGATAATACAGCAAAAGAAAAACAGTACAGATAGATATGAAAGAAAGAATACAATAAAAATACATAAAAAATGAAATAAAATAGAGATGAGCAGATAGAATAGGATGCAAAGTGACATGATGGTTAAGATGAGAACAATGAGTCATAAGAGAGAGAAAGAGAGAGAGAGAGATTGAATTTTTTTTTTCTTTTTTACATTAAAAACTGTGACGAGGATTTTAGCCAGAAGAAAAATATTAAATTTCAGGATAATAAGAAGACCGAGATTATTAAAAGACGAAGACAAAATTTCGCTGCTTTTATCCCGATCTATATGTATATCAAACCAGTCGTTATTTGGGGGTATGAAAGTATTTTTATTGAGCCACCCTCTGCACCCTTCCCAAAATCGGTTTCAGGTAAATAGAAATAAAAATGAAAAAATACCCTGTAATTAATTTATAAGAAGAAGAGGAAAAGAAAGAAAAGTTTTCTATCAATTTTCAACCGAGTTGTAGACTTTGCCACGTATGTGAATCTCTTGTGTTTAATTGCTACTCGAGACGAAACGGAAGTCGAGCAAACTTTTGTGGTAATTTATATAAAGTAGGTCTAGGTATATACACTATATATATATATATTACGAAGGACTTTACGCATTAATTAAAATGATCATTGGTCAAGGAAGAGCGAGTGAAAATTAACGGCGAAAGTGTGAAAGGTGTAAAAGTAAAAACAGCTTTGCAAGGCAAGGTGTGTTGCGATAAAAGAAAGTTTATTATAGATAGTAGTGCAGTATAGGTAACCATATAGTATCATAAATATATATCCAATCGCGAAACGCGAAACGCGCGGTAAAAACAAGTCTGAATATAATTAATAAAACTTTAATTTATAGATCGTAATTAAATTTGTCATTATTTTAATATTTAACCGTTTAATTTCACTCATCTAAGACAAGTCTTTAATAATCTCGCTATTCAAATTTGAACAATTTATTTCGGGATAAAAGAGAGCGAGCGAATTCGATATACAGAATAGTGGATTTTCGCGGTGTAATAAAAAATTGATGAAGGTAAATTTTTTAGAGACTAAAACATCGCGATTCTTTCTCTCTCTCTTTCTTTCTTGATTTCTTACTTTCTTTCTCTCTATCTCTTCTCTTCTCACACAGCTAGCTTCATAATTTATTATATACGTATATATATCTTACAGTAGCTTTTGCCGTATATGAAATCGATGAAGACACGTACAAAAATCTGCCTTAACGCGTTCTGAGGCGTTGTTATACCGTCGTTTTTGGTTTGTTTCCGATTTATTTCGGTTTGTAAACGGTGAAAGGTAAAAAACTGTTATCCGATGTTGATTGAAATCGCGAGAACGTTGATTTCTTCTCATTTTTTTTTTTCAATTTTTAATATAAAAATATAACAAAAGTATGCAAACGGTGCAATTTTTTTTTTTTTTTTTTTCGCAATTTCATTATCATACTATAAAGTATTATACCTATACGCTGCAATAATCCTTACGATATTATATGCACACCGAAAGATAAAACTATCACTGTATTTCACAGTCAATTTATTGCCGTTATAATTAATTAATTAATTAATTAAACTAACAGCATCGCTGCGTATTATCTCGAATCGCATTTGTTCTGTATAAATTTATCGATTATGAAATAGAAAATCCGATTAATCTAATTATTACAAATTCATACTTATTCATATATTTTCGATTAATTAATCAGAAATATTCAAAACGATTTTGGAGTAGAAAAATACGAGGTGTAAAAAAAAAAAATAGCTGTTCGCTTATCATAAATTATCGATATGCATTTTTTTACAGAAATAAATGGTTATTTAAAAGAATTTAAAAGCACAAATAATAAAGAATTCACAAACGGTGAGTCAGAATATGTGCGTATGTGCATAATCATGATCTGAGACTCGTTTCCAGCTACAAAGAATGACTAACCGTTGAATATCGACGTCGTTCACGTGGCGAAATTCAAAAAATTTTCAACAATTTTTAATTTATTCATTTTTCAACTTAAAAAAAAAAAAACAGGAAAAGGATAAAAAAAAAGAATTAGATTTCCTGAATAAAAATTCTTTAAATTTTTCTTTTCACTTGTAAGTCATACCTACACATATATATGTAATTACTTCTCGACTTCATCGTTCTAGCAAGATTTTATATACCTTACTGTAGCAAGGAGGCCTCATAACCACTTTCAAACAGCATAGAATGAATTCCATTCAGCGTGGATCCAGAACAGTCGCGATGCTAAGTGCTACGGTAACTGGTTTCACCTAACGTAAACCGTATGTATAACGTATTACGAAAATCAATATAGGAGAGCAAATCGTTATTCGTCGACTAGCTACGTATACATATGTATAATGTATATATATATTATATAAGAAAATAGGTACATGTACTATATATCATATAGACTAGACAATTGTATCGATCTAAAGTATATAGCATTATTATTCTTCTTCTTCTTTTTTTCTTTATATACTATATTTTTCAATTAAATATATAATATATGTTAAATATCTATATTTTGAGAACAGTAAAAAAAATAGAAATATTGTTTCTTTTCTTTTCTTTCTTTCTTTAGTTTTTTATTTTTCTTTTTCTTTTCTTATTCTTCTTTTATCATCTTTTGCATCCCCGCCCTATAATAAACTAGATGTCGTCGTTCGCTGCAGTATAAGAATACGGCAGTATGAGTATATAAAGTCGATTGAGGAATGCAGCGAAAGAAAGGAAAGAGGAATGAATATAAAAAAATTAAAAAAAAACAGAATAAAACGAAAAAATATATATATATATATATATATATATATTGGGGATCAATGAACCGACGATGATTATCTCTCTTTCTCAGATTCTTCTCTCTCTCTACGTACACGTATTATATTTATATATAGTAGATATGTAAAATGCATATATATATAATAAATTTCTTGACATATAAAATTATACCTAGGTGAATTAATTAATATTAACAACGACAAAGTGAGGTAGTGATAGTTATACGATTTATGCAAACAAAGGTTTGTAATTTTGTGTATAGATATAGATATATATTTATCTCATACGCGAGTTATTACGTAAAGGAAAAGAACTTTGAAGAACTATACGAGATAGGTGCAGTATAACCTTTTCACTTTCAGAGACGAAAAGAGAAGAGAAGAATGAAACTGATAGAAATTATTAAACGATCAGTATATAAAGTGATAAATTAAACGACAATTTATTGAATATCGATTCGTACATATTTTGATCAAATATGAAGAATAGAGACTATATTACAGTCTCTTTCTCTCTCTCTCTCTCTAAATGATCGTTGATTGAATAACACAGAGAGACATGATAATAAGCCGGACATATAATACATATAAGATATTATAGTGAATATGTTTCGTAGAAAAGTAATGAACGTAATAGTAACAACCACCGAATATAAAGAATTGATTATGATTATAACGAATCATTAAATCGTTTTTCAAATAATATAATAGTTAAAATTGAACTGAAATAAAGGGGGAAAAAAAAAAAGGAAAGAAAAACGTTTCTGAAACACGTTCGATAAATATTCCATCATTATAGACTTAACGGTATTAATTTTAGCAAGGTCATTGTCATTTGTATGAAGATAGTAAATTCATATAGTATATAATTATTATACGCGGAAAGGAAAGTACCGAATCTATATCTTCTATAAGCTATCTGCTATATTATTATAATAGGTGGATAAACTACTTGTCAAATTTCGCGTATAATCTTATCGCCTATATATACACGTGCGTTTTGCACATTTATAAGACGTTTTTTTTTTTTTTTTTTTATTTTTTTACGGTACCAACAAACGCGATTTGATCCGTCTGACGACTATCATCGTTTGCCTCTCTATATACCTGCAACACCGAGTAGAGACGAGGGTCCGGCTACGATATACAGACAGACAGACAGACAGACAGACGAACGAACGAACGAACGGACGGAAACACGCAGGAACTTCATCGATTAGACTCCAGCTCTATATATTATATACAATATAACGATACTGATATGGATCTTTCGTGGTTTTTGATAATGATAACGTTTTCATAATTTAGTATCGTTACGATTATAGACTGAGTGAAAAAAAAAAAAAATAATAAAATTTATGAAAACACTATGTGTAATACGTACATACATACATATTCTATAGATATATTTCTAAACGACCGTAACAACGGCCGTCTATTTTCATCCGTAATCCTTGGATCGAAATAGCTTGAAAGTTTCGGTTATACCTATTCATAGATTATAAGACGATAACAATCTTTGTAAGTAAACAAAAATTGATGATGATTATTATATATATATATATATGGATTATTTATAATCAATAATTACCATTGATATTAAAAAAAAAATATATTATAACGATTTAACAAAAAAAAAATATCAATATATCAATATTACATATCTACGAATTTAAAACACGTGATTTAGCGGGAAATAGATGACTGTCATTCTAGCTAGGTGTATACTTTCAATCGATGTTCGTTCTATACCGGCAAATATTAGAACTTGTTTTCTTAACTTATTCTAACTTTCGGAAATGGTAGAATCGTGACTACGGTATAACAGATATCGATATTCGTGAGTAAAGGAAAAAAAAAGAAGAAGATTAAAAATTGGAGAATAGAAAAAAAGGATAATTTGACCCTTTTTTTTTCCTTTTTTCTTCCTTTTTTGAGTGATAATTTATACAAATATTACTCACAGTCCAAGTGCTTCTTTTTTGGTCCTATTAATTCCTCGGTGGTGGCCTTGCAGACGGACTTTGCGAGTCCCTGACCGGCGATGCTGTGCCTTGCTGCTAGCAGCCTGTCGTTAATAGTCTGCCCGGCCATCCCAGTAGTAGTTGGGACCTTTTTTTTTCTTTCTTTTTTTTTTTTATTATATATAAAACACTTACGGGGTTTCTTAACGTCACCCGGACGATTTACCCTCGAATATTATTTACGATACAACACTAACTAGCGACTAATACACTTTAGATGATCGAACTTATCACTAACGTTAATAAAACAATATATTTCACCACCTCACCACCACCCTTTCGCACTTGAGGCGAACTCGCGCGCGTTGACAGCTCAGCTGGACGACGACGGAGCCTGGCTCGTTGACTCCGTTCCTACGCGATAAGTCAAAATGGCGACGACCGAACTACTACGCGTGACGTATCTACGATGTGATTCAAAATAATTCTTATTTACTTAATTAATACGAATTAAATTGATCGGATAATTTATTTACGAATTATAATATTAAACAGATTTACTTTATTCATTTATAAGTAAGAAATAATGCTTTGTTTTATGTTATAGCGAACCGTGGTGTTCTTTATTTAAATATTTCGCACCGGAAGTAGAAGACTGCTAATCAAGATGGCGGCGAAAAATCTAAGCTGTCAGTTGACCGGTTACACCCTAACCTCAAATATGATATTTATTGTCAATGTAATTAATTGTTAAGTTTTGTTATTTGAAAAAGACCGAAAATAAAACGAATATGAGTAATAGGCTAAGGACCGAGTTGTATAAAAAGGTGACGAACGGATATAATGCGGAGTTTAATTATCCTAACCAAAAAATAACCTAACCTTAAAATGTTCGAACTATTTTCAGATCGGGACTATACGATCTTTGGATAATGTTAAACCCGTATTATCCTACCTGGAATTAAAGCTTGACGATATAAATCGAGACTTTTATTTCGCTTTGCCAATTAAAACGAAAGAATACGACATAAGTAACGATACGAAAAATATATTAAACCTTAGGGCTGACGATCTATTGATGAACGTAACTCTTCGAAAGGAAAAATCATCAGATAATATAATATTTCAATTAAACAAAGAACAATCGATGAAAAAAATAGTCGAAAATAGTACAGAAAAATTAACAATATCATCAAATTCATCAATAGATAATAAAAAGAAAAAGATCTTAGTAGATTTTAGCTCGCCAAATATCGCCAAACCCTTTCACGTCGGTCATCTTCGTTCCACTATTATAGGAAATTACATATCAAATATAAACGAATATCTTTACAACGATGTTAAAAGAATAAATTACTTGGGGGATTGGGGTACGCAGTTCGGTTTTGTTCAACTGGGAATCGAATTACTAAACCTTTCCGAAGAGGCGATCAAAAACGAGCCTATTGAGGCGTTGTACAACGCCTATGTTCATGCTAATAAATTGGCTGAAACTGATCCCTCGATATCAGATAAAGCAAGAAAGATTTTTAACGATTTAGAAGCTGGGGGTTCGGAGACAGAATTTGAAAAGTGGGAAACTTTCAGAGAATTTACAGTCCAGGAATTAAAACAGACTTACAAAAGACTTGGCCTTAACTTCGACGAATATAACTGGGAGTCTACATACAATGTTAAAAAGATATCCCAAGTTATTTCGATCATGGAAACGCAGGGTATTCTGGTAACGGATAAAGAGGAAAGGAGGGTCGTTCCTGTTAGCGATAAACGAAATATTCCGATAATAAAAAGCGACGGATCTACCCTGTATATAACTAGAGATATAGCCGCGGCTATGGATAGATTTGAAAGGCATAATTTCGACTTCATGTATTATGTGGTGGACAACGCACAGACTGACCACTTTGTTAATTTGATTAAAATATTGGAAAAGATGGGATTTCGTTGGGCTGATAGATTAGAACACATTAAATTTGGTAGAATAAGAAATATGAGCACTAGGAAAGGGACGTCAATATTTCTCAAAGACATTTTGGATGAGACTCAATACGTTATGAGAGAAAACCAGATTCGATCACCTAGTAAGATCCTTGAACTGATTCAAAACTCAGATTAAATGAATTCGATTATTACATTATTAAAGATTAAATTATTCGTCGTTATTTCAGACACTAAAATTCTGATCGATTCAAACGACGAGTCAACAGACATACTAGGAATTTCAGCAGTTATTGTAAACGATTTGAAACAGAGGAGAATGCGAGACTATATATTTGATTGGAATAAAGCTTTGGACGTAGGTTCGACTAGACTATTAATTGTTCTTATTAGTCAAAGACTGGATAATACTGGGAGAATTTAAAGCTTTCTTTATCCATGTCTATTCATAGGTAAAAGGCGATACTGGGGTAAAACTGCAATATGTTCACTGCAGACTAACAAGTTTAGAAGAAAATTGCGGCACGCAATTGCCCCAAGAATGTGATCCATCAGTTTTGAAGGAAGATATAATTGAACAGATTGTTATAGAAATTGGAAGATTTGATCAAGCCGTTATAAAATCTCACAGAGAATTAGAACCCTGTGTCCTGGTCAATTACTTATTCGGTCTTAGGTATTAGCTTCGTATTGAAAACGACATAAATAAAATATAATCACGTATTCAAAGATGTACAAAGTTCTATAATATTACATCATTTTCATACGTTTTCATTACTTTTTTGATTTTTTTTTTTTTTATCAAGAAAAATAGCTTATCTGTTTTTTCGTTTTACAGCAACGTTGTAAATAAGGGCCTGAAAGTTCTCAGAGTAAAAGGAGAACCGGAAGACGTTGGTTCTCAAAGATTGCTGGTCTTTCATGCAGCCAAAAACGTTCTTGCTCAAGGAATGAAACTGCTAGGAATTCAACCGTTGAATAGAATGTAACCATTCATCAATTTTTCTTTTCTTTTCTTTTTTTTTCTGCCCTTTTGTATGAAACAGAAAGATTTGAGATAATTATTGTATAGCATTTAATATATGTAGCAATTTACTATTTGAATAATAAAAACGAAAATCATAAATCTTGTTGTAATATTTCGTCGAATTAATTCCCTAATCACGATTTATTTTCCTAATTATTGTCGAAACTGAGAATCCCAAAGTTTGGACAATTTTTAATATTTTATTGCAGACTTAGTTTGTATCTAAAATTTACAGGAAAAAAATATGATGATAATATTCAACGCTTTTTCCAAGTAAACTTTTTCCTGGCACCAGCCTGACCTGGCTTCTTTCGTTCACGTATCCTGTGATCTCTTTTCAACAGGCCAGCTGAAATAAATAAAAAATATTCACATTATTATAAATGAATTTTTTTTTTTTTTTTCCTCATATAATTTCCTCATCGTTTAAACATCGCGAAATCCTATAGACTAAGGGAAAATGGAATGAAATTTTTTTTTTATAATTTAAACAAAAAATCTTGCGGCTATTTACCTAATCGCATTCGTTCCATTGTATTAGGATCGACAAAACTTCTAAGACTCCATGCGATTCCCCAACGAATGGCACCAGCTTGTCCGGATTCTCCGCCTCCTGTTACTTTAGCTTCAACATCGACGACGTTACTCAGTCCGGTAAATATCAGTGGAAAAATAATCTGAAAGATACAAGAAAAAAAAAAAAAGAAATTTATTGATATTCATTAGAATAGTTCAAAAATAAATTGTCATACACCTACCTAATCGTATACGTAATTTTATAAAAATCATTAAAGTTGTAAAAATCAAGTGTCTGAAATCAAATGGACAAATCCACATAACAATGATCTATAGATCATAAATAAATGATTCATTATAGTTTGAAAAATCCTAATAAGTTATACGCGATAACACAAAAGTAAAGAAAAGAAAAAAAAAAGAAAAAAGATTCAAATGATAATAACGAGTATAAATTCGCGAAAAGTAACGCCCTGAGATAGCTGTAAATTATTAAATAAACACCTACAAGTCAAGTTATTCTATTCAATTCTATACAGACACTATATATGTATTTTTAGTTTGCTTACGTAGTTATTAATTACTACTATATGCCTATCCTGTAAAGATTTGATGCCAGTTTATGCTGGCTGAAAGTAGTTTTAAGATGATGCTGTATATAGGTATACATAGTCGTGGATGACCGACGAAAATCAGCCAGATTTCAGGTCATCGAATGACTATAGGTATACTGAAGGATAATTTCGCGTCAGTTTTCGTACTTTTATTCGCTGTATATCATTAAAGAATAACGGGATTCGAAAACCTGTAATTATCAGTAAACAATTTGCAAAAAGTAGTTTTTATTCCCGGGCTATTGTGCAGAATAAATTGATTCGTCGTGTATAGATTTGGTCTTTAATAATACAGAAGCCTGAAATCTCGATGACTACAGCATCGCCTTACTTTATACAGCCCAAGAATTTTCAGACCCTGATTTCCTAATTATTATTTTTTTTTTAAAACTAAAAAGTGAATAATAATAAAAAATGTAATAAAAATTACTCGTGAATGAAAAATCGTCGATCATGATTACTCTTCGGAATCATCTCGAGTCTTTCTAATTCTATAAGGCGAAGATCCGGAACTGGCAGGACTTAGCAATCAGTCCCTTTAACAGCGTCTAAAATTTCCTCCAAAGTCCTGTTGGTACGCGCTAGTTGTTCTTTAACAATCCTCATATTTTCTTCATGATCTTTTAATCTCTCCGATAATTTTTCAATGGTTTTATTAATCGCGTAAATATCCGCTACTCCCCCTTTGTTATCTCCTATTGAATTGTCTTTATCATCATCACCAAGTACACCGTCATTTTCAACGGGTGCATTTTTTTTCCCAACTTCGTAAGCCGCGCACAATATATCTTTAGGCAGCCGTTTTTCCAACGGATTCAACGGTTTTAAAATTAAAATCCTCTTCTTTTCTGATGTCGATAAATGGCAATCCAATATCCACTCGCGAATAAATTTTGGTACAACGCTTTTTCTCAATGCCATTTCAACAAAAACTATAAGATTTGTTTGTCTAACGACTTTAGTTATACCCGCGTCTCTTCTAAGTCCTTTAATATCGTCAACGGCAATACCGACTAAAAGATTCATCATAATAACGGTAACGAAAAATAAAAAAAGCGTAAAAAGAACCTGAGAACAAACTGATATAGCATAGCTTGCTGAATGCCGTTCATCACCAGGTAGCATAAGTCCTTCAAAATCAACTTCCCCTGCCATCATAGCTAGGACTTTAATAAATCCGATCAAAGGATTAGCGAATGAAGGTTCGCCTGGAAAACTGATGCAAAAACTAACTGTAAAACCTATCAAAACACCTGAATATGCCATTAAAAGTTTAGCAAACTCCCATTGTACTTGTGTAAACATTGCAACGTATGTACCAAAGGCAGGTAGTTGTCCGACCATTAGCATTAGGTTTGTCCAAGCACATAAAACCGCAACAGCACCCACATAATTTTGCCAAGTATTTGTCAATTCTCTATCATATGCAAAAGCTGCAACAAATAAACCAGCTACTACAAATATATCGAGTATATTATCAGCATATGAAAAATACTGTTTTATAGATTGGTATACAAATATACCAATGAATTTTCTAATCGCTGTTGAACAGGTGAGAAATAAAAGCAGATAATACTCAGCAGCTATAACATTTCTCCATAATAAAAATCCTACTCTATTATCACGGCATAATTTATAACCATTTTCAACCGAACCAGATCTGTAAGTTTCGTTGCAATGATGTCGCATTACTGTTGTAAGTATGTATGCTGTAAGACATACAACTGTAACAAAATAAGCTGCTATTCTAGCAAGATAAAATTTTCGCATTTTTTCCCACTTCAAATGAAGAAACGCTGTTACAAGTGGATGAAGTAATAGATCCTTTCGATGTTCACGTAAAAAAGTGTTCACCAAAGCTGTATCGTTGTTATCTCGGCATGGATATAAAGCGTCAAAGTCAAGTCTAAGCTCAAATTCTCTACTACATGAAACGGGTCTTCGCAATTGTATCGACTCGTCTAATCGTTGTTTAAAAGCATCTAACGATACAGGTATCTTTCTTATTATAACACCGAAAGCTGTGACTCCAGATCTTGTCTCAGCACTTAAATCAGCACCAGCTTTCACCAGGGTGTTAACACAATCCGAAAGTTCGTTAAGAGCTGCAATATGGACTGGGGTATATCCCTCGTTGTCTATGGCGTTAAGATCAGCACCGTATGAAATTAGAGGTGATATTAAATCCGGAGAAGAGCTAGTGCTCATTACTGCAAAGTGTAAAGGTGTACGTCGGTCCTTAGCCAAAGCGTTTACTTCCACTTCCTCACGTGCTAGTAGCAAATTAACGCAACTTAAAGATTGTACGAAACATGCTACGTGCAGTGGTGTTTCACCCACGTAATTTCGTAATGTTACACTAGCACCACGAGATAATAGAAATGACACAGTCTCGAAAGAACGAGCTCTTATAGCGCAGTGAAGAACTGGCTCAACTGTAGCAGTTGCTTGGGTATCAATTTCGGCCCCATGGTCTAGAAGAAGTTCTGCAGTCTCACGAGCGTTACCAAACGCTGCGAAATGTAGGGGTGTGTAATTTCGCGAATCTGTACCGGAACAACTCATCCCTTTTTTTATCAGATATTTAACACATGATGTTTTATTTGATACGGAACTGACCAGCATTGCATTAAGCCCGGTTACTGGACCGGTGAAATCAATCTTAGAACCATATTCTTCAAGTTTTGGTAATAGGTCAACGTATCCTTTGAAACAAGCCCATAAATAAGCTACGTTTTTAAACCATAGGGTTGAACTATCGGAAAATATATCATCAACTATTCCTTTTTCCATATTTAATAGTATTTTCATTTCTGTTAAATCTACAGCTGAACATATGGCTGATTTAACACGCGCCATATCAACACCTACGGGTTTTAAACGCTCGAGATTATCAAAGAATAAAGAATCGTCAACAGGCGGTGATTCTCCAGCGTCTATCTCGTCGGTTTCTTCTACGCATGGACAGTCCTTTTTTATTAATACATTATTATCATTTAGGGCAGCTGATCGCCAAGTAAAACCACGAAGAAGTGAAGAACTTGTTGATTTATAAGCAGGTGATAATCGCGATGGTATAAAATCGCTCATTCTATTATCGGTTAGAGAAAAGCTACGCGATTTTATACGCAATTTTTTATTTAATACAGAATCGGCACCATTATCAATTTTAATATCCGGTATATCGTAGTTCATCATTTTATACGTATATATATAGCGGATATGATATTATCACGAATATTAGGCTGCAGCACAATCACTTCATATACCCGTATAGATGTAAATATCAGAAGCTAAAACACTTTCTCGAAAATGTTTTTTATCGCGATAATCGTAATGTTAGATAGCATATTCACTAAAAAAAAAAAAAAAAGAAAATTTATCAAGTTGTAATGCTGAATCAGGAGTTCAAAATCGTTTGATTCGGGGCTTCTTTTTTTCACGATAAACAGATATTAGTGTAGCAGGAACTGCTTAATATCACTTGTCCCATTCTATGCGTGAGCGAAATACTCGCTAGCGGTTTAGTTGCGGAAATGAAGAGTAATTGCGAGTTTGTCGTTATAAGCGCGGAGGTATGAAGGTCAGTCAGTAGCGTCTCAAGGCTCGTATACGATCACTTAGATAGGTATGCAGTACTGACTTTCGTTCGCGTTGATGGTCTCTACGGTACTGCCGAGTCCGCGAACGTCTGAGTCTCTTACAAGCTACAGATTCGCGATTCGCGATTCGCAATTTCTTTCTTTTTTTTTCTTCTCTCTTTGTCTTTGTCTTTTAACTACAAATTAAACACTTAATTCGCACAACGATCAGAATGACTTGGAGTTTTTGTAAAACATCAATCGTTGATTAGGTAATCCATCAATTCCACGCAAACACAGTATTAACATATATTACAGAACAAACAGAGATCTACGTTTAGAAAATATTTAATTGCTTCTAAGATAGAGTTATTCAAATTTGCAAAGAATTTTAAGCTAAAAGATTCTTCCTTCCATATTCGTCCATAAAACTCAAGATTTTGGGTCCGAAAAAAAAAAAATAAACGAACACGTTTTTCGAGTTTAGAAAGTATGAAGAAGGATCAGCTACCACTTTGGCTTGAATCGTGTATTCAAATTTCGGAACTTATATTTATACATCATCGACTATTTGATAGTTCAGATGATATTTGAAATCGATGTCGTTATATCGTTATAGTAATTAAAGTCTAGCCGAAAACCGATGCCAGTTTTATTATCGGCTATAATATAAATATGCAATGATTTAAGATATCGAATAGTCGCGAATTTTTAGTATTTTACATTCGGCGAACCAATCGCAGAAAAAAATTATGACTGACTTTAGAACCGAACTTCTATTTCGGTATTGGATAATTAAATTTTTTTTTTCCAGATTTAATCTGGTTCACGTTATTTTCTTAACAGATAAATAAATTTTATAGATTTTTCAGTTTCTTACCTGTTCCCTAGCTTGAACATCAGAAAAATAAAGAATGCTGTTTCCATTGATGGTGATTTTTCCTGATCCATTTCCCCATACGGTTACTTCTCCTCTGGCTGTTTTCCTCATGCAATCTGTAATAAAAGAAAAAACATTGAACATCATCTTGTAATAATTTAAATCATTTTTTCTAACTACCTAATGTGATTCGAATTTTTTTCTAAATATACGTACTTTTAGTTGTAATGAATGGCCTTCCTTCGGCGGTGTATTCGAGCTGAAAAATAATCGAAGAATTATCATTTTTAGGTCAAATTTGATGGAGAAATGTCCACAATAGTTTAAGTGCTGCTCGCTCACCTTAGGAACGGCCAATTTTTCTGTCTGATTCAGCAGGCGCTTTCGATATTTCATTATAAAATCTTTAAATTTAATTGTACCAGGATATTGTATCAATCTTTCCATAGCTTGTACGAATTCGTTGTACTGAAATAACAAACAGAACAAAAAATAAGAGATTGTGTAATAAAATTATCATCTAAAATCCTGTGGTAATATAATTACATCTTTGTCGATGGTTTCTTCCATTAATATTTCGTCTAGTTCTGATTTAGACACCCAGGAGGATCCAATTAAATTTCTATAACGTTTAAAACGAATTTCAATTTCACATCAGACATAAAAACGAGATTTCTTGACTTATAAAATTTGTATGATGTGTTATTCATCGAGATTTGGGACTTTTGTAGCTTTTAGCTGTAATGAACGAACGTAGATTAGTAGCTTACAGTTCATCAGTAGATTCTGATCCAGGGTTTAAGTTTCTTGACGAAATTTTTTGCTGTTTTAAAATATTCGTAGCGTTGACAATGTCCTGTAAAATAATTCCAAAGCTTATTAAGATTGTGATTAGAGATTGATGATATTCTTTTCTAGTTAACAGTATTATGAACATTGAAAAAGAAAAAAAAAAAAAAACTCACATATAAAAGCTGATAATAGTTGGGTTTAGAAGTGTAGAACATTGAGTGAAAAGGCCTTCCACTTTCGTCAAATTCAGCTGCTTTTCTTACAGGAAATATTTCCACTGGTGGTCGCATCATAGGTCTTGCTCGGGGATCGAATAGGCCAGATGGAAACAAGTACTCTATGGATTTCTAATAAAAGAAAAAGAAGAAGAAAATGAAAAATGGAAGAATTGTTTGAAGAATGAAGTTAATTAAAAACAATGTTAAAAACCAGATATATAAAAAAATGGTTTTTGATAATTTTTGGTAATAGCATATAACCGATGTGATTAAAATAGCAAAAAATCAATTTTAAGACATAATATTAAATATTTATCATATTTTTAAATGGTTTAATAAGAAACTTACGTTGATGTCATCCTGTGTCATAGTTTCATAATTTTCGCCCATCATATTAGCCAAATGTCGTTTACCGATGTTGAATTCCGTTGTTTCTTGCTGTATGAATTCATCTATAATATAAAAATGAAAATAGTTGTTAAAACTGAAAAAGAAAAACATGAAAAATCGTCGATAATTTGAAACGAACGTATTTATAGATACTTGCCGTGTTTTCGAGCACGTTCTAAATAGGCCCTCATAGCTTTGCTAACTTTTTCCGTCTTGACGCCTTCTTTATTCTCTGTTTCAGTATCACCGGCATTATTAGCGGCGTAAAGACGCTAAATGATGATGATAATAAATGCTTGATAAAGTAAACTAGTATGTAAAATAATATTTAGGTTAGGTCTGAGTTTTGGACGAATACATAACCTCGAAATCGTATTATAATTTGTTGAAATACTGCTTACCAAGTTATTGAAACTTCCTGGCAATACGTTGGCTGCTTTATTCACACTTTTTAATAAACTTTTTGTGTAACTTAAACGCGATAGAATAACGGATGAGCCGGATATTACCATTTTTGATATCGCATTAGCAAACGGTCAAACACCCTGATACGGTACGATATTAATTTACTCTCTAGCAGACAACACAAAACACACATCAGTCGCGCAGTCTGGTGGTGATAGAAGAAACTATAAAGAGCGCAACGCGGATGATTTGAATAGTTCGAATATTCAAACTATCGCCGTTCTACGATATCTCAAACGTAAATTAATAAAATCAAGGAGATCTGCGTTATTCGTTTAAGACTAGAAAGCTATAAGAAACATATTATGGAATAGATGATTGTGAATTTGAAAAAGAGTAGATGTGATCCCGGAAATAAATGGATTTATTTATGGATCAGATTAGATCAAATTCGATACAATTTGATCCAGCAAGATCTAAATTTTGGGAAAAATTAGTTCGAAACGGATCGTGGGAGGACTATTTAGATCTACCTAAACCTGGCTAGATCTAACGTATTAGATCATAGTGACTTTAGTGAGATCTAAGGGATTGAAATGAAATGAAAATCTGAAAAAATTGGGGCATTTTGTTTTTGCAATTTGGAACCGATTTGACGAGCTCTAACATGAATTATTTTTTCAAACCCTGTATAAGGACTACCCTAATGTATACGCTTCTTCGTTGCCATTTGGTTTCAAGATGTTGTGTTAATGTTTACGTTATAGGTTTATAGTTGTGGTTGGGATAAGGGTATAGATAAAATAATATTACAAGCTGGTAAAAAATTTATTCACGAAACCGCTAAGTTAGTGTTGAAAAAAAATTGCCTGTTTTTGAAATCTAGATTGGGACAGCTTGTGATAAGGTTGGATTTTATATTTTTTAATCGACACACCGCAGTCTGGTTTCCTCCGGTGATAACATACTCGATTTATGCATATGCCAACGAAGAGTTGTGCACTTTGTCTACATATTTTTGTCGGTTGAGCAGCGTTCAGTGCCAAAACTATTTACTCCGTAAGATTTTTAGTAGACTCAATAATTGAAGTCAATGCGAATTGTGAACAGTAGTTTTCGCATTTGTGTCTAAAGAAGTGCTGTTTTTTTTTTTTTTCAAAATTCCGCATCACATAGTAGACATTTTATCCAAATGTAATTATAGTTCTACGAGGTTGTTCGGGGAACATTTTCTATTATTTGATGTCATAGTCGAAGTGATTCCAACCCTCTTAAACCTATTTTTTGCAAACTGTAGACCCCTCATCCGCTCGGCGACACAGAAATGATCACTGCTCAGAGTTCATGCATACTGGTCCTTGTGTCGGCTATTCTAGCAGTGGAAAGCAGTATTGACGGATCCATAAAGCCGTGTCCGAGAAACGCCATCGTTACCCTTACCGGGTTGACTCCAGACTCTCGAGAGTTCGTAGAAAAGGGAGGCATCAATTTTCCGCCAAATTCGACATGGAACGAAAACAGCGAATTTCTCGGTTGCCCGTGCAATTTTAAGACATGTTTATCTCTATGTTGTTCTTCGGGGGAGACGTGCGTGAAGGACAACCATACTTCCGGTATCTTACAACAAGTGATAGAAATCGTCGACGAAAGTGGTGTCAAGACAAACTTCACTGAGAGCAATTCCCACATGTTTGCTAATGACCCCTGTGAAATCGATTGGATGAGGCCATCCGAGATAATTAATTTCATTATATTTGAAAACGGATCGATCTATGCACCGGACTACAAGGGAGGATCTCTCTCTAATTTTGAACAGTACTGTCTGATACAACACCAAAATTCATCTGTATATTCAGCAAAAGTATGTCGGCCATGGCTAGAAAAAAATGTATGGGAAATATTCTGCTTGGTTCTGGGTATTCTCATTATGCTGGCAATCTTCGTGGCTTACACCATAGTACCGGAGCTGAGGAATTTCCATGGGTTAATATTCCGTTCATTCGTCGCCACTTGCATCGGATTATACGTGTTTTCATTGGGAGTGGTGTTTACAACTGAATTGAGAATCAATCCATTCTGGTTCCTCCTCTTCGGTAATAAAAGTGAATTCAATAAATCATTAACATTTATCTACTGCTTACTTGCTCATGAATTTTCTGCGTCAGATTTTCATTTTGGAAAATTGTAAAATGTATAATTTGGATAAAATGTCAATCGCTCGGGCTTTTCTTTGAAATTTGGTACTTCGACTTTTGAGATTTTGAAATTACAATAGATATTTTTTTATTTAGATACCACCACCCGCTACTTCGGTGTAAGCTGCACCCTTTGGCTAACCGTTATGAGCGTCAATATTTGGAGATCGTTCCGGTGAGGAACAAACCGATATTTTTATATACCAATTTATTACGTATTCATGCTGTGAGAATATGAAATCGTATATGTCAATGCTCATTGATGAGATGTACTGACGTAGACATAAGTATGCATACATTGATAGAAACAGTCCCCTTATTCCTTTTCAGAGACCTACGACAAATCGGCTATGATTCCGAAAAAACAATAAGAAGAAAATACATGTGGTACGCTATTTACGTTTGGTTTACCCCTGTGTTTTTATTCGCGATCGCTGCTGCCTTGATGAGCTACGAACCGTACTTGTCCACTGATATAGCCGGTAAGTTTGGTTCATCATTCATTGCTGGATAATGAAACGAAAGCAGTTGTAACATTTCATTCCATCTGAAAGGTCGAATGGTATAAAATTGATTATAAATATTGGATCTGTTTCGACTCTTGACATAGGCAAAGCTTTCAAAATGTGGGCTTCCGTGGCAATTGTCACCGTTGTTCTCACTTGCAACATCTTTCTGCACACCTTGACAGCACTGAACATAAGGCGGCAGCAAAGAGACACGGCAAATCTATTCATTCGAGCGAATCCACATTACGAGATTGATAAGCAACGGTAATTCGCAACATTAAATTGATGAATAACACGATCCTGAAAATTAACGGGTCGGAAAGTCTTTTGCAAATTACGCTGGTAACGCGTTGGCTGATATTTATTCATTTTTAACATTTCGTTTCAGGTTCAAGCTGCACTTCAAACTTTTCGTGATAACGGGAGGTAACACGGTAATCTGGGTAATTTGGCTCATCTGGCCGTCATCAATAACGGTGTATTTACTTGGCGGGATAGAAGTTGTGCAGAGTTGTCTCGTATTCGCTATTTTCGTCTGCATAAAAGACTTCAAACAAGCCCTTTACGACCGATATCCTGGTCTTCGTAGAATAATGGCTGGAGATACATAAACCTTTTTTTTTTTTAGAAATAAAACATGGGACATTCTAGCTAAACTCAACCACCATTTATTTCTGAGTCTTCGGATTTGGGAATAATTTTTGTCTCATTTTTTGTCGTAGTTCTTCGGGCCACGGACGTGTCAAGAATCGAAATACGACGATCTATCAATTTCAAAATTTCTTGAACGATTTTATCTTGAAATTGAAATATAAAGTATTCGGAATCACTGAGGATTCGACCGTCGGTTATTAACTTGCAAAAGAATAACTGATATTTCAATAATTTGCGCATATTCAAATTTTTTTCTGCTTTTTCCGAAGAATCTTCAAAACGAGTGAAAAATTTAAAAGCTTAGTGAAGATACAGATCCTAATGTTGCAGAATTCGATTTTGTTAGCGCATTGAAACATCATGATATAATTGAGAATTTCAAGCGATAAATGTCCTAATATCTGTTATCACAAATTTTTGCATTCGTGGAGTGAAGCATTCAGAATGAGGAGTCAGTTGAATTCGGATTCATCCGTTGGTTCAAGAATTCCATGTCCCCACAGAAAATATTATATGTATTATTATAAATGTTATATTATTTTGGTTACATGTTATGATTCTTATTTTCACTAAACTTATCATAGTTTTCATCATTATTATCATTTTCATTATGTTTACGATTCTTATTTTTGCTATTTCCATAATTCTTATCATTCCTTTCCTTATTATTAGCGGTAAATATTCTTATTATCACGACTGTAGCTGAACAGAGGGGGTAACTAGCGAGGAAGTGAATCATAGGCTTTTTGATTTCGTAAAATTGAAAAATCAACACTTTTATTCAATGCTTGAATTCGCACGAAGAATACCCTTCACAATTTTATTTTCCTACGAGTCAGAGAAATAGGAAAAAATAAACAAAAGCCCTAGTATCCGGATTCTGAAATTTTATAATCGTCATGAGAATCTCATTTGTGGTCTAACTGACACATATATATAAGACTGCATCCTGTTTTTTCGTTGCCATTTTACCATTCGCAAACTTCAACCGCAGAAAGTTCAATGTCTGATTTTCTGAGGAGGGATCTGCTTTTTTTTTCCGTATAAAATGTATAAAATTAATTAAGCTGATTGGAAATTAATACTCATTGTATATGAAAATTATATTCATTGTGTATAATAATGTAGAATCATTATGAAAATTCATATAAATCTATTGTCAAAATTGGAGGTAATGGATAGATTAAAATTCAGAGACGTTATATTTAAATTAAAATAATTACTGTTCAATTTTCAGTAACACTTTCATAATATCGTTATACATATGCACGAGGATAATTTACGAAGAGAATATATACCCAGAAAAAAAGTTTCTTGATTCATACCGGGAATCACTGACTTGATTCATACCGACTCATGTCAAGTCGGTGATTACTGGTATGAATCATGAAATTTTTTTTCTGGGTGTACACGCATTTCTGCTAATTTGCTATAATATACCACTTTGGTTGATGATTGAAGATCAGGAAAATCATCATATACCTAAACAAGTACGCTTACAAAAATAAAGGAGAATATTGTACAGTAATCAATACCGATATTAACACGCTTATAAAAATAAATGAGACAAGAATACTGCAAAGTAATTCCTTCGATGCACTGATTACTTAATTCGGTTTGATACCGCGAATCTCTTTGATTTTTCAAACTATTATTGAATCCTCATAGATCGTTATTTTAATTTTCAGACTGAATACTTTGAAACTCAATTGTCCGTTTGAATTTTAAAACTGGTTTGAAACTTCATATATTATCATTTAAATTTTTTGAATATTTTCATCAGTTTTTGTGTCTGAAATTTCCAACTATTTTTAACAGTGTATATCTCAATAAACTTACCTAATATTCATTATTCACTCATCTTATCAAAGCAAGGTTTAAAGTGATCGTACAGATCTAAGGGTTTTTATATACCTTAGGGTATTCAATGTGAAAGTATTTCGAACAGCTCATCGTAATGTGAAAAAGTTTGTTTTAATAATAGGAAATGAGAAAGTCAATTAAACCTACAGTATCATTATTTCAGAAATTAGTCAGTCAATCACCAGAATGTTATATACATAAAACGGAAAAACTATTAACAAGGAAAAGTGTATAGCACTAAAAATTCTAGCAACACCATATAGTGTCGTTGCGGAAAGTATTCTTATTCGCATGATACGATATGGGCTTACCGCAATACATCATTTCTCAACAGAAAAGGCTATTTCTGATATCATTGTTTTTTTTTTTTTCTTAACCGGCATATCGGTAGTGATTACATCTCAGTTAAATTCACTCAGCCAAGAGTTCTTTCAGTTGAATGGGAATCATCGTTTGAAATGGTTGTTAATCAAAGTATTTTCGCGAGTGTAATTATTGCATTTTCTATTCGGTTTGGGTACGCCGAAATTATTGCGACTGAAGAGCCATGGTCTACGAACGAAAGTTACACTTGTCCACAGGAGACAACAAATTCCAATAACGACTCCTTATCAATGAACAAAATTTGCTTATTCCTGTGTTGTCCTTTCGGAGAAATCCGAGACGATGACAACTGCATGATGGAAAATGCGACTCTTGGCCAAATTAAAATTGGCACGAAAAAAAAATACATGGATATGGAGGTGACGTTACAGAATTTTCATCTAGTTATTTATGACCCTTGCAAATACCAATGGATGATACCGTCTAAGGTAATAAACTTCCATGTGCTGCAAGACAGGTCAATCAATTCTTTAGATTCTGACGGAAAATCAATCAGCTGGGACTATGAACATTATTGCCTGTACAAAAATTCGAATTCATCAAATTATCGGGCCAAAGTATGCTACCCGTTTGTACGGAAAGGATGGTGGGAAATATTTTGTGCAATTATGTCCCTTCTCGTTATGCTCGCAACCTTTATCGCTTACACCGTAGTACCTGAACTAAAAAATCTTCATGGAATGATATTTCGATCTTATGTAGCAACTTATATTGCCACTGCTGTATGTGTATTGGCAGTGGAGTTTACAACTGAAGTAACAGCCGCCACCCACTGGTACATCTTCTTTGGTAGGAATAAAAAAAAAAAAAGGAGTTTTTTTTTAAACACAAATTTAATGTGGATTACTGGATAATAAGTTTACACAAATTCTACAATCTTAAGAATTGCGATTTGTATTCAAACGCAAACTGATTCGTTTTCAGAAAGTTGTGTACGCTGTTGCGGCTGTTCTTGTCTTCTTTGGGTAAACGTGATGAGTTTTAATATATGGCGATCGTTGCGGTAAGTTGTTCAACAAATTTATTTGAATTTTGAACAGTACCTATTATGTGTTTCGTGTTCTAATTGTAGAACATATAGATCGGTATGTCTCGTTCGAAAAGAAATATCTTATACTGGTAACATAAAGAAGGTCTTAACTGAGATACTTCCCATATATAGCACTAAACTAACATGTCTTAAATGTACGATCACAGAGAGGTTTTTCTTCTTTTTTTTTTCAGGAATGTACAATTCATCAATTGTAACGTGAGCAAATATGAAAAAGAAAAGTACACCTGGTATGCTATTTACGCTTGGGGCGTTCCAGCCGTTCTTATTGCGCCTGGAATAATAGCTACATTTTACATCCCCTACTTTCGCAATGAAACAAATGGTAAATTTGCATTTTCAATCACAAAACCAATCACAAAATTTCATTCTTTATAAGATCGATGAATAATTTATAGAAAATTTTGCAAGTAGTATAACTCTTAGATTTTTTACCAGATCAGACAACTGTGTATTAATTTTAGTATTTTTAAATAAAAAATTTATATTAATCTACACACACACATACAAATTTTATTCACGCTTTACAGCCCACCTAGTAAAAATATGGACCAGTGCGACAGTGATTACCATTCTTTACTCAAGTAACATCTTTCTGTACATCTCTACGGCATGTGTAATCAGAAAGCACAAAAAGAACACAGCTCGTCGATCAAGTTCTGTGAAAAAACATCACGATGCTGCTGAACAGTGGTATGTTAAGACTTGGAAAATAATTTATACGAATTTGAAAACGACCGATGAGAAAATCAAAAAATCAATTCTCAAACGGGTTTTTCTTTATATAATATGATTGTTTACCTAAGAAACCTTTTTCTTTTTAGGTCAGAATAATATGAAAGTATCTATCGATTCATTTCAGGTTCAACTTGTACGTAAAACTATTTTTGATAATGGGAGGTCATATAATAGTGTGGGCCATTTGGCTTTTCTGGCCGACACCTGAAATTTCACATCTACTTGGTACCGTAGAAACGATACAGGCCATACTTATATTTTTTATTTTCGTTTGGAAGGACACCATTAAAAAGTCATTCTACGAGAAATTTCAATTATTTTTAACGTCACCATGTGTGACATAGTAGAACAAATAAAGGGTCCGAAAAAGGTGTGAAAAAGTGTAAAATAACAAAGCATTCGATTATCGGTATATATCCGAAAATTAATTGCTGCAGCATGAATAAAATATTACTTACTGTTAATGTTATATGTACAATTTATAAATGTTTCGTAAATTATCACTTTAGTCTCATCCTGGAATACGACTTATCATAAAGAAAACCACATTCGTAAGACAATAATATATACTATCTAAGATGAATAATTTAATCAAGACTGAGTTCATTCGTTTGTCGCAATTGGAACAGAATTCTTGCTGGCCGAAGATGCTTGAAATTCAATAAAATATTGTCCTCATACCAGGTGGATTTTCGAATGAAAATTTTTCTAACTGAATAACACTTAATAATTCTTAGTTTAAGTTGTTCTTTTAATTGTTCGTTCGTTTGTACACATCGCTAGTTTTGATACCCTCTCCCGCAGCAACTACTCCATTGGTACATAGAGAGCGCTGGTCGCGTATGAATGAACGAGTGGTAAGATAGTAGTGCTGCACAAATATGCGGATAAAAAAATTACTACGTTTTCTGAGAAGCGCTCGTCCATGAATGAAAAGATAGTGGTGCTGCACAAATATGCGGACAAAAAAAAACTACGACCCTTTCTTTATATTCTTGGAGGCGTGGCAAATAGCTCATTGATAAATTCCGAATAGCAGTAGAAAAACTACTAACTCTTTATTAGATTCATTGTTACAATGAAAGATAGCGGCGCGTGGCAATAATGCGAAGAAGTTGAAATGAATTACTGATATTTTATTATATTTATGTTTGCATTATTAGGTATATCGTGATACTAAGTCGGTAAATAATTCTCTCGATCAAATGTATGTTATTTTTCGCCTGTAAAAGCCGTCTGCATTATAGAAAAGGTGATATAGCTGTTTAACCTTGTTAATCCGCGATCATGAAAATGAAATCTGAGTTCAATCATGTTATTTGTTCACGCCAAACCCGTTTTACTTAAATGCAGGCAAATTTTTTTTCACTCGTCTCGATTCAATTGTTCGCGTTCCGCTGTCAACTGTTTTCGTCAGTTGTACTCCACCATTATTTACGATTATGAATAGCTAACAATTGCAGATCTTTCGTGAAAAATCATAATAAGACGTAACAAAACTGAACAGTATCGTAAAATAGTTTTACCAATAGAAAATAAATACGATTGAGTGAGTTGCATTGACCTTAATAAGTTGTTTACATTTTGATAAAATACGAAAACAATCAGACCGCATCTTTGTTTATATACGTAGCACGTGACTGCAGAACGTTGTTATTCATTGTTAATCCTTTCTAATGAAATAATAATCTGATTTTACAGAAAAACTACGGCTGATCGGAAGTGCGGATGCCGTGCATAATATATATTAAATCTCCGATAAATCGAATAAGAGGTAAGCCGCATTATAATCATAAAATTATTTCCAATTATGTTACATTTTTATTTATAGGTTCGGTTATCGAACGCATTTATTATTTTCACTCAATTTCCGTTCTACACTATTTTGGGTCGGTTTTTTAATTATACATTTTTTTTTCACCAATTACAACCTCCTTGAATATGTACACGAATAGAATATGCGAAATTAATATCTCATTATTTAATTTCTCCATTCTTCATTTTACTTTTATTAGGGACAAAATTACGACCTGCGGGTACAGAGATCCCAAAAATCTGATGGACCTGAATAGGAACTGTGGAAATGACTCCAGAAATATGAGGTCTAGAGTCTCAGAGATTGAGGTGAGAATTGAGCTATCCGACCAGGAAACTTTGTCCTGATCACATGCAAATTATTCGTAATTATATCGATGATAAACGACATCTATTTCCATATTTATTCATACAAATTATGCGGGCTCAATCAAGCAAAGAAATAAGATACGATACACATCCTCAAGTTTCTCATCAATACTAATTGATCATAGTTTACCCGCTTGATTTTCATTTCATATTTCATTACAACAATTATCTAAATCATTCATTTATTTCTTCAGGAGGAGAAGAAAGAATGAATAAGAAAAAACACGCAAGTGAGGATATAAACAAGAATCCGAGTGTGACAAATTGTAGTTTGTTCCCGAAAGGAAAGCGGAGGCTCAGGACGCCGATTATATGAATTTGATTTCTACGATGATTTATATGAAAGGTAAACAGTATTTTGGATCGCATTTTGTCTTTCTATCAAAGTTCAATCACTTTCTTACGTTCATTATTTGTGAGGATTCTTCTTCCTGCAAAAATGTTGCTATAAAAGTTGTCTGAATGCGTTTTATTGATAAATCTTTTGCTCATCTTTTATTTTTTTATCAGATTGTGATGGACCGGAGGTAGTCGGGACTGATTATGCGAGAACCATGCAGAGAAGAAGGGACCAGGTAGGATGGTGATATATTTTTATTATTAATATGTTGACCTAACATGTATACACGCATTTTGTAACGTAACATGGTCACGGATCCGAATTATCTTCTGAATCGAAGAATTAAAGAACAACCTACATTGAGATCCCAGTAAACCAAAACGACTTGAGTATGTGAAAAACGGAATTAATACGAATTAGATGGAATTCGAAATGCCTGTATCTTTGTAATTCAAAAGAATTGGCGCACAATTTTTCTGAATTCTATTTGAGTCGTGTTAATTTCGTTTTTCACATACTTTATTCGTTTTAATTCATGTTGGTTCACTAGAAGCAGATTTCCTGGTTTTATGAGCACATTTTCATATTTAAATTCAAATTTATCTACATCTTAGTATATTTCTGCCCATTTTTCAGCCAAGCCCCTACAAATTGAAGCCGATGAGAGCTTGATTGAAGCTGATAGGAATCGATCGGAACCCCAGCAGAAGCAATAGTATGAGGATGGATATGGCAGCAAGGTAGCAATTGCAAAAGAGGTGAGAAAAAGATACTTCTATGCTAATCTCTGTTTTTCCATAATTAGCAATTTAGTTTCACTGTCGTCCAACATATTGTGACAAACTACACTTTCCTCGGTATACATGAGCCTGTTTCTATATTACAAATCGAAAGTACACGAAATTCATTTCTAATTTCTCTAATTTCATTTCCTTGTTTCATTTTTCTTACAGAAAAATATATGACCAGCAGGTCCAAAGATCCCAAAAGTCTGATAAACCGAAATAAAAACTGCATGGATGACTCGGGTCCAGGCATCATGAGGTCTGGAGTCCAGAGATTGAGGTGAGAATTGGTATGCAATGACCAATGTAGATTATATTGTGCTTTGGGTTATACCTACATGTACATTCTGAATCAGATTTACCTGAAGTCTATTTCTGTTCTTTTTTATTTCTTTGACTTTCCTTTGGGAGTGAGTTTCCCCGTATCGAGATACGACCTGGTATATATTGTGTCAAAGTTTTTCGTGAATAATAACTAATTATTATAATACTCGTTTGTTTTTCATCCAACATTTTATTTCTTAAATCTTCTAAATCACTCATTTTTTTTTAAGGAAACCGAGGAGGCAAAAAGGAGGAAAGGGGTGTCAAGAATCAGAAGAATAACCAAAATCGTAGTTGCTCAGTTTGCTGCATGGACCAAATCAAATGTAAGATTAATCGGTATTCGTAACACAATCTTGAAGTAAGTCCGATTTCTACTAAGGTTCCACGATTGTGGACGTCTAGTAGATTCTATGTATTCAAAATTTCAGTTTGTTTCTTTTGAAGTTTGAATTTGATGGAAGGAATTCTATACAAAGAAAATTCTATTTCTGTATGAATTATCGCGATTACAATTATATGAATGTTAGATTGACGATTCATTTTTGTTCCTTTATGTATTTGTCACAGTGTACGGAATACGACTGACCTACTAAGATTCTTATCCAGAAAATCTAGCGAACTCCAAAAACAAATTAGACGGATTGAAGAATCGGCGAATAAGGAATAGGTGAGCATTATATCGAGATATAATTTTATTGATGTTCATCATTTATTCATTATTCATCGTTATTATTATTATTACTATTCGATTGTCAGGTGGGTGTGTCGACAAAAATAGAAAATACATTTGTAATTGGTATTCTTTTCTATTGTATCATCAATTACGTGTTGTTGTAAAAACACTGAATCTGACTAAAGAACCGTATTTATACGTATAAGGAAGACATTCGCGCAGATTCCAGGGTTGAATGTATATTTTTGTCGAAATAATTCGTGAATCGAAAATTCAACTAGACCCCAAATACTGCAAAAGAACCTCGCCACTATAAATATGTATTTTAGGTCAAAATCGTCGAATATTCTATAATAAGTATATTTGTTTGAGAATTTATGATTTCCGGGTGAAATAACGAGATTGTTTACTCTCATTTTCGTCTCCATTCATTTTTTAAATGTTGGCTTATTCGAAGAAAAATTTCGGAGTGCATTTACCTTTTCAAACCTCGCGCCATACGTACCGGAGTTGCCAGGGCTGCGTTCGAAAACGTCACCTGGCTGCTATGACGTTTTGGAACGCAGCCCAGCGCCCGAGCAGAAAACTGTTCCCGCGTTCCGGTCATTTCCGGTCGTTTCCGTCGTTCCTCACCTCACGCTGAAAGGCGGCGACTTTCGTCAGCTCGAATTTTCCGTGTCATTTATATACGTGACCAGAGTGGCATCGGTCGACGTCTCGACGCCTCATAGTTGAGGCATGGTGTTATAATTCGATGTACGCGTCTTTGTCAAGGTAAGAGATTGTAATCTTGCGATTCAACGATCATTATCCGAGGGAAAAATATTTCATCGCGGTTCAACTCCGATTGTCGTGAAGTTCCATGCCAGTTTGAACTTTTCTCTCGACTTGTCTCGACCGGTTGCCGGTGGATAATTATATTAATTCTACATTTTTCGTTCTTCAACGTAAATTCTTCATTTCATCGTGTAATAATATCGAGTCCTGAAAAAAGTCATCGTAAATGAAATTCATTCGAAACGAAAATACTTGAAATATTCTACGCGGAGAAAATCCCGAGAGGGGCGGGTAGCGGGAAAACAAATTGGCTTTGGTTTGAAAATTTATGATTCACGGGTGAAATAATGAAATTTTATACACTCATTTTCGTCTCAATTCATTTTTCAAATGTTGGCTTATTCGAAGAAAAAATTTCCGTGTTCATTTACTTTTCAAAAACCTCGCGCCAGACGTGCCTGCGCGCGCACATAAAACAAACAACGCCGCTATCTTGGTCGAAGCAATACGCTGTGGAATTATTATGTCGAGTATAATAATGTTTTTGGGGCAACAAACGGTCGTTAAAATGAGAAAAAAGGTATGAATAGTCTTATCCTAGTATTCCGCGATCCTTTAAAGCAAAATTCAACTCCGAGCTCGCAATTTATTGACAATAGGCCGTTTTTGAGTGAACTTTTTTCATCATTCATTCACATTCCTTATCATCATTATTATTATTATTATTATTATTATCATTATTATTATTATTATCATTATTATTATCATTATTATCATTATTATTATCATTATTGCTATTATTATTATTATTATTATTATTATTATTATTATTATTATTATTTTTACTTTTTCTAACGTCTGCCTGCGCAGACGCAAAAAACTGTGCCTGCGTACGCGCAGAAAACTGCAACCGCGTTTATGGTCGTTCCGTGGAGGGGAGGGTAAACAAGCCGCCATCTTAATCGAAGCAATAAATAATTGTGTCGAGTATAATAATGTTTTTGGGGTAACAAACGGTCGTTAAAATGAGAAAAAAGGTATGAATAGTCTTATCCTAGTATTCCGCGATCCTTTGAAGCAAAATTCAACTCCGAGCTCGCAATTTATTGACCATAGGCCGCTTTTGAGTGAACTTTTTTCCAACCGTTGCACAGTCAACTGTTTCCCGCAGTTATACGTTAATATTATTTCGACTTGTGAATAGCCAACAATATCTTTCGAATCGGTTGTAATATAATACATTTAACGTTATCGTGTAGAAGTTGATATGCGTATGATCGTATGTAAAACGTAAATAGTCAAACAACGAATATCTACAATACATAAATATGTACGAGGGAGTTATATCGAAGCACAGACCGCAGGTCGTTTACTTTTCGCAAAGTTCCAAAATGTTTGAACCGGTTTTTTACTCATTTTCATGGCTTAATCTGATATGATATAATAATAATAATAATCGAATTGAAATAAAAAATAATAATTTTTTAAGTCCAATTTCAGAGGAAATACATTATTTACATCAACCTGATTAACAATACAATCGTTTTGTTACAGAGACAAACTGCCGCAGGTCAAAGACGCAGATTCAAAGTTCCGAAGCTGTTTATATACATCAAATGTATCTTACCAATGAATCGAATGAGAGGTAAGCCACTAAATGAAATATTATTCAGTTTTTCAGTCTCATTTCTAGATCGATATTTAGAATCATAATTTCTTTGTTTGGTAAAAAAAAAAAAAGTGACACTATGAATAGCAATGGAAATACGTATTTGAAATTCATTTCTCATTTCTCTCATCATTCTACTTTGTTCCAATTTTTTCTCTAGAGGGAGGTGAATCTGAGGATCCCGAAAATCTGATGTGCTGATGGAAACTGGGAGTGAGACTTCGTCAGCGTCTGTCAAACTACTGCAGTGTCGGTGAGTCGCATGACTTTTGGTAACGGGCTTCCTTTCCTCGGTACTCTCTTTTCTCTGTCGCGTGGCGTGGCGGTAACATTGTACAATCTTCGATTTCTTAGCTCAATTCAGATAGGCTCACTCGCGACCGCAACGGAGCTTGCTTCCATAATCATAGATTCCTCTACAGACGGCAATGTAACATTATACCTGTTACTGCGCCGTCATATTACAGATATATGTATAAATGAATGTTTAAACTCGCTCTTACGGCCCTCATCCGTTGCGAATCACGATGAGCATCGCGTCAGGAGGACACCCATGGCTCAATCGGTTTCCGCGATTATCATTTCCCTCGCTCAATGAACTCGAATTCTTTCCGATTGAGTAGTGGATCCTCCTGAGTTTCAAATCATGCTTTATAAAGTCTAGGAGCAGGTCCGACATAAGAATGAACGACGCTCTAGCAAGATGTTCGAGTAGAGTCCATTTTCATATAACGAATTATCCAAATATGAAAACATTTCAATATTGAAATCAGAGAATGAAAAAATATCCCAAGTCCAATTGAATTAGACCGCTTAGAAGAAGGAGTTTACAAATCCTGTCCAGGATAGGATGTACTAACCCGTTCTTTCCCTACAGCAAAAAGAAATGGTAAGTCTCGTACCACGATGTATGAAATGATCAGTATGTATGTGTTGGAGAGAATCTGATGCCGGAAGTCATTAGCTTTCCGTACAGGTAAATCGGGAAGGTAGGGCAACCGCAGGGAGGGTGGTTACGAGTCTGTGTGTGCCTGCCTATATTATATAGTATATTCAATGTACAACTCGTTGGGTGGGTCTTGGGAACCAGGCGAGGGCAGGAAGGGTCGCGCAATGGGACGGTGGTGGACTAATATTATATTTTCCACAGCAAATTCAAGCGATCACAATAGAAGAAAAAGTAGCCACTTTGATATAGTTTCTCTGAAATATGTCCTCGACTCATTCGAGTCCTTAACTCAGTTTTGTGTCATTCTTTCTAATATTAGTAGCGTAAATCAATTTCTACAATCGAGTAATCTCTCCGTATCAAATGAGCTGTGATCGCTTGAATGGGCAAAACGCATCTCTTCATTTCCGCGCTTACGTGGGGCGCGGGGATGAGAGAGGCTGAGCCTGAAGACTTCACGTTGAAGAGGACGCCGACCGTCACGCCACCAAACATTCTATGCTTGCCTTGAAATCTCTACACCTTCTGTACTTGACGACTATCTGCCGATAACTATTCGCAACTTATAAATATCGAGCCAATTTCTATCTAATACCGAACAGCAGATAGCGTCAAGTCCTCCTTTCCTTGCATGCCTTTCTTTTTACTTTCAATGCGATTCTGTCGAGCATTTTATATCATAACTAATATTGTAAATTTTAACTTTTTCAGACTTTCACAGGTTCACTAATGCATTCTTTTCTTTCAGGGTATTTTGAGTGATTAATCCATGCTCTTGTTTTAGGGTATTTTAAGAGATTAATACTGATCTATGATCAGTGTTAATCATTAGGGACGAATTAATCATCTCTCTGTTGCAGTTCTACTGGAAAAGCTTGCCAGATTATTGAATGGCTAATTCGAGACAAGATCACGTTCTCACGTGGTTCCCGCCATGTTATATCAAAGATATAACCGGAATTCATTTGAGAATGATTTTCAGTTGGGAACCGGAACAAAGGCAATACCTTCCTGTCGAGTCTTATATTCCATTGTAAGTATCAGTGGCATAAGTGAATTCTATCGCAAAATGGTTCATCAATAACCTAGTATATTTCAATCCACTAGTGGGTGCAGGGCACATTCATTATTTTTACGATTCTCCCCTCAATCTCGAAGTTTCAATTCTATATATCAGGAAACTCTTTGAAAATCACATGAAACGACACCTTTACCCATACACAGAATTATGGTAACATCATTCGTCATTTGATTAATCTTTTGTTTCCGTATGTTTCCATCCCAGTTCAGAATCAGAAACGAAGTGCGACGGCAAACTAGAGCTTGCAAAATTCTGAAAGATTATGAAGCACGGACACTGTGGATTTGAGTGGCAAATGTAACGAGTGATCACAGAGCAAAACGATGAAGGTAATATTATAAATATCTTAGATAGTCTACGTGATAATCATATCGCATATGAAGCATTATTTCTATGGAATTATTAGACATTGTTGACAAACGTACAGAAGCTTTCTTGTGGTCGCAAGCTCATCCCTGTAGTGAAAATTCAATTTATCGTTCATTGTCGTTAATAATATATTTGTTTGATTGTTATAGATAAATGTGTACCGGTGTGTACCCCTGTGGAGTGCAGCAAATCAGATGAATCCAAAGGATCCGAACACCATATGAAATGAGAAGAAATGAAGAAAGCAGAGGGAATGGAAAATATTGAAGAGGCACGAATAAGATAGCTGTTTAATGATAGGGCTTCCAAAATTTTGTCAAATCTTTTGAAATATTTGAAATTCCATGAAATTATTTAAAATCTTGTGAAATCTTCACAAATCTTCCGAGAACTCCGAAATTTCAAAAAACTGTTTGAATTCATATAGAATGTGGTGAAATCTTGTAAATTCTTTTGGAAACCATTTGAGATTTGTTTGATTTCATGGAATCTTTGAATTCTCTTGGAATTTCGGATTCGCAATCTTGTGAAATTTCTGAAATCTCTTACAATCTTTTAAAGTCTTTCGAAGTCCTTTTAAATTATTTCAAATCGCTTACGACTTCTTTGAAATCTTAGAAAGCTTATGAAATCAGTTGCAATCTCGTGAAGTCTTGTGAATTCTCTTTGAATTATTTATAATCTGTTGAAATCTCATGCAAATTTGATTTCTATCGAAATTTTTGGAATATTTCAAATTTTATGAAAGCATTTACAATTTTGTGAAATTTCTGAAATCTTTTACAGTCTTCTGAAGTCTTTTCAAATTATTTAAAATTTCTTGACATCTTTGAAAGTTTCGAAAGCTCATGCAATCATTTGCTATCTTGCAAAGTCTTGTAAAATTTTTTTAAATTCCTTTGAAAGTTTTGGAATCTATGCAATTTCATGACACCAATGACAATCTTGTGGAACCTCTGAAATCCTTTGCAATCTTTTGAAACCTCCGTAATCTGTTGAAATCTGTGATATCTTTAGAAATCTTTGATCTTTGTCAAAATTGCGAGTGATTCAAATTGAAAGTTAGTAAAATTACAGAAAGGATCTGTACGCTCTCGAATTCGTAAGCTCATTTTTACAATTAAGCTCGAATTTGTTGGTTAACTTTCAAATATATTTTTGTCAATTAGACTGGATCCTATACATCTGCGGAAGTGCAGCACGTCCGATGTATCAAAAGGAAACGAAAATGAGTGAGGGAGGAATGGGGATAAGGTGAGAATAAGAACAGGATACTCATTATTGACGCTAAATCTTTTTTTATTTTAAATTTACTAGGAAAAATCAAAGACGACAACAAAGCATAGAAGTACATATAATACATATAATACATAATATATATAATACATATAGTACATATAAGTACATATAATCGTAGAGACGATTCAGTTTTGTTCCTTTATGAATTTTTAATCGCGTAAGAAATGGGACTGATCCAGAAAATCTAGCGAACTCCAAAAGTAAATTGGAAGGATTGAAGGATTGGCATATGAGTAAAAAGGAAGCATTATAACGAGATACAATTATATTAATATTCATCATTAATTCACATTCCTTATCATCATCATTATTATTATTATTATTATCATTATTGCTATTATAATCATTATTATTATTATTATTATCATTATTATCATTATTATTATTATTATTATTATTATTATTATTATTATTATTATTATTATTATTATTATTATTATTATTATTATTATTATTGATATTATTATTATTACAATTCGTTCATCAGGAAGGGGAAATAGAAAATGAATTTGTAATTGGTATTCTTCTCTATTGTGTCGTCAATTACGTGTTATGAAAAAAAAAAAAAAAACTGTATCTGAGTAAAGAACCGGATTTATACGTATAGGGACGACATTCGTGCAGATTCCAGGGTTGAATTTATATTTTTGTCGAAATAATTCGTGAATCAAAAATGTAACTAGACCCCAAATATTGCAAAAGAACCTCGCCACTATAAATATGTATTTTAGGTAAAAATCGTCAAATATTCTATAATAAGTATATTTGTTTGAAAATTTATGATTTCCGGGTGAAATAACGAGATTTTTTACTCTCATTTTCGTCTCAATTCATTTTTCAAATGTTGGCTTATTCGCAGAAAAAATTTCCGTGTTCATTCACTTTTCAAAAACCTCGCGCCAGACGTGCCTGTGCGCGCGCATAAAACTGTGTTTAAAACTTGACGGTCGTTCCGCGGAGTGGCGGGCAAACAACGCCACCATCTTGGTCGAAGCAACACGCTGTGGAATTATTATGTCGAGTATAGTAAAACGTTTTTGGGGCAACAAACGGTCGTTTATATAATAAAAAAAGGTATGAATAGTCTTATCCTAGTATTCCGCGATCCTTTAAAGCAAAATTCAACTCCGAGCTCGCAATTTATTGACAATAGGCCGCTTTTGAGTGACCTTTTTTCATCATTCATTCACATTCCTTATCATCATTATTATTATTATTATTATTATCATTATTATTATTATTATTATCATTATCATCATTATTATTATTATTGTTATCATTATTGCTATTATTATTATTATGATTATTATTATTATTATTATTATTTTTACTTTTTCTAACGTCTGCCTGCGCAGACGCAAAAAACTGTGCCTGCGTACGCGCAGAAAACTGTGCCTGCGTACGCGCAGAAAACCAACCGCGTTTATGGTCGTTCCGTGGAGGGGAGGGTAAACAAGCCGCCATCTTAATCGAACGATTTCACGCTGTGATATAATTGTGTCGAGTATAATAATGTTTTTGGGGTAACCAACGGTCGTTAAAATGAGAAAAAAGGTATGAATAGTCTTATCCTAGTATTCCGCGATCCTTTGAAACAAAATTAAACTCCGAGCTCGCAATTTATTGATCATAGGCCGCTTTTGAGTGAACTTTTTTCCAACCGTTGCACAGTCAACTGCTTCCCGCAGCTGTTATACGTTAATATTATTTCGACTTGTGAATAGCCAACAATATCTTTCGAATCGGTTGTAATATAATACATTTAACGTTATCGTGTAGAAGTTGATATGCGTATGATCGTATGTAAAACGTAAATAGTCAAACAACGAATATCTACAATACATAAATATGTACGAGGGAGTTATATCGAAGCACAGACCGCAGGTCGTTTACTTTTCGCAAAGTTCCAAAATGTTTGAACCGGTTTTTTACTCATTTTCATGGCTTAATCTGATATGATATAATAATAATAATAATCGAATTGAAATAAAAAATAATAATTTTTTAAGTCCAATTTCAGAGGAAATACATTATTTACATCAACCTGATTAACAATACAATCATTTTGTTACAGAGACAAACTGCCGCAGGTCGAAGACGCAGATTCAAAGTTCCGAAGCTGTTTATATACATCAAATGTATCTTACCGATACATCGAATGAAAGGTAAGCCGTTGATTATAACACTATTATACGTCTTATTATAGCACCAGGTATCGGGCTGATTAGGTCCACCGCGACGTAGACATCGAAATATTTAGATGATTTGGAGATCTATCTTCTTTAAGTTTTAGATTTCGGATTACAATCGCAGCTCCGTAATATTTAGATTATTATAAGTCCGGGACTATTAGGAATCGACTTATCCGATCGCCACGTATTAGTTACATAGAAACGGCAGGGCACGTCATACGTGACGGGATCAACGAACCCGCCGTTCCCGAGTTATAGGTCTATCTTTTCTAAGTTGCAGATTATAGTTTGTATATTTATTTCGCACCACTGGCAACGAGGGATTGGATTATGATATAAGATCCGTATAGGATATATTATTTAAGCAACAGGACCGAGGACTGTCTTATTTAAGTTCCACAGCAATTAGTTCGTATATTCAGTCCGTATTATTAATGTATTTATATATTAATAATATTTAGAGTATTATAAGTCGGCTAATTAGGTAAACCGCGACGTAGACATCGGAATTTTTGGATAATTTGGGGACACGCCACCAATAGATCTATCTTCTCTAAGTTACAGACTCTAGTTTGTATATTTATTTCGCACCACTGGCAACGAGGGATTGGATTATGATATAAGATCCGTATAGGATATATTATTTAAGCAACAGGAACGAGGACTGTCTTATTTAAGTTCCACAGCAATTAGTTCGTATATTTAGTCCGCGTTACAGGCAACGAGATATCAATTTATAATCCGCGATTCGTAAGAGTATTTTATTCAAGTTTCGGGAATTAGTTCGATCAGTTATCAGCGCGAGAATCCGAACTCATTTCATCCAAGTAGCCTTTGCCTTTGCTTTTGCTTCTGGTTCTACTTCTGCTTTTTTATCTGCATGGCTTTTTTTTTCTGTAAACGCCTTGATAGGAGTTAAAACACCATGCTGGGGCGTAGAGGCTACTTCGGGGCTGAAATAATACCCCTGGCGAAGGGCATACACGCACTTGCAATGGTGTAACAACTTCTTTCGAGGCATAGATTGCTTTGCATGTGCTTGGTACATCTTTCTCTTGGCTACTTGCGATGAGTTAGTTCGATCGTCTGTTTCAATAGGTTTCCAGTCCATAAGACAGAAATGCAAAGCATATTTTACGTGACGGGCCCCACGTACCTGCTCAACCCGAGTTTTGTAGAAACGCACATCGGTGCTATATGTTCTTTAGGTTTGAGAAATTAGTCTAGATATTCATTTTACGTTACTGGCAACGGGGGATTAATTGAGACTTTCCTTGGACATGCAATTATTAGAATTATTAGTTATATAGAAACGGCAGGGCACGTCATACGTGACGGGATTAACGAACCCGCCGTTCCCGAGTTATAGGTCTATCTTTTCTAAGTTGCAGATTTTAGTTTGTATATTTATTTCGCACCAGTGGCAACGAGGGATTGGATTACGATATAAGATCCGTAGGATATATTATTTAAGCAACAGAAACGAGGACTGTCTTATTTAAGTTCCACAGCAATTAGTTCGTATATTTAGTCCGCGTTGTAGGCGACGAGATATTAATTAATGACACACTCGTCTTATCAGGTAGTGGGTTAATTAGGTAAACCGCGACGTAGACATCGGAATATTTATATAATTTGGAGACACGAATAGATCTATCTTCTCTAAGTTACAGACTCTAGTTTGTATATTTATTTCGCACCACTGGCAACGAGGGATTGGATTATGATATAAGATCCGTATAGGATATATTATTTAAGCAACAGGAACGAGGATTATCTTATTTAAGTTCCACAGCAATTAGTTCGTATATTTAGTCCGCGTTGTAGGCGACGAGATATTAATTAATGACACACTCGTCTTATCAGGTAGTGGGTTAATTAGGTAAACCGCGACGTAGACATCGGAATATTTATATAATTTGGAGACACGAATAGATCTATCTTCTCTAAGTTACAGACTCTAGTTTGTATATTTATTTCGCACCAGTGGCAACGAGGGATTGGATTACGATATAAGATCCGTAGGATATATTATTTAAGCAACAGAAACGAGGATTATCTTATTTAAGTTCCACAGCAATTAGTTCGTATATTTAGTCCGCGTTGTAGGCGACGAGATATTAATTAATGACACACTCGTCTTATCAGGTAGTGGGTTAATTAGGTAAACCGCGACGTAGACATCGGAATATTTATATAATTTGGAGACACGAATAGATCTATCTTCTCTAAGTTACAGACTCTAGTTTGTATATTTATTTCGCACCACTGGCAACGAGGGATTGGATTATGATATAAGATCCGTATAGGATATATTATTTAAGCAACAGGAACGAGGATTATCTTATTTAAGTTCCACAGCAATTAGTTCGTATATTTAGTCCGCGTTGTAGGCGACGAGATATTAATTAATGACACACTCGTCTTATCAGGTAGTGGGTTAATTAGGTAAACCGCGACGTAGACATCGGAATATTTATATAATTTGGAGACACGAATAGATCTATCTTCTCTAAGTTACAGACTCTAGTTTGTATATTTATTTCGCACCAGTGGCAACGAGGGATTGGATTACGATATAAGATCCGTAGGATATATTATTTAAGCAACAGAAACGAGGATTATCTTATTTAAGTTCCACAGCAATTAGTTCGTATATTTAGTCCGCGTTGTAGGCGACGAGATATTAATTAATGACACACTCGTCTTATCAGGTAGTGGGTTAATTAGGTAAACCGCGACGTAGACATCGGAATATTTATATAATTTGGAGACACGAATAGATCTATCTTCTCTAAGTTACAGACTCTAGTTTGTATATTTATTTCGCACCAGTGGCAACGAGGGATTAGATTATGATATAAGATCCCTAGGATATATTATTTAAGCAACAGGAACGAGGACTATTTCATTTAAGCTCCAAAATTAACACAGGATCGAATCGTGAGCGTCAAATAAGGGTCAATTCATCGATAATTTGTTCCCTTCATCCTTCTGATGCCTGTCCGTTTCTTTATGTTTCATGTGTGTCTTGCTCCATCCTGCTTAAAAAAAAACCTCTTCGCGACCGAGTTGCATGGAAAGCTGTCGGCGAAGCTGGGACTGTCGAGGATCCTGGAGGCTGGAGAAGAAGGGATGAAGACGAATATCCGAGTACCAAATGCTAGAGACGCTGGTGAAATGCATGGGAACAGATTGCAGAGGCACATTATACAAATCCAATCTCACCGATGAATGCAATAAAAGGTAAACAGCAATTTCAATTGCATTTTATCTTTTTAATGAAGTTTAATTATTGTCCGACTCGAATTGTCACCTACATAATATTATGTGATTTCCAACGTTTATTTTTTCATGTGAAAATATCGTTATGAAAACGATATGAATGTATTATGTATTTTCGCGTCCTGTCTTCGTGTTTTTCGGTACTTGGACGCCGATATTGTTTCTAATTGTGAGTAGCGAACAATCGTGTATCTTTCGAACGAATTATAGCCAGACGTGATTAGAATCAACGATGTTTTGGAATAGTTTCACCGCGTTCGTATAATTATATATCAATCGAGAATGGTCAAACAACGTAAATACACAATATACATAGGTATATTTACAGACCAACAGTTGCGTTTATATTTGAAGAAAATTCTAAGATAATCGGGTCTCTTCTTCACTTATAACCAAGATCTGACTGACTGTGCTAATGTCACGCGAATATTTCTTGTGATTGCAGAGACAGACTGCAGCAAGATTATTGGCATACTTTGGAATGCAGATATGGGAGTGGCTGGGCTGTTGATACGGATCTAACCCCACTGATACATCGAATGAAAGGTAAGCCGTTGATTATAACACTATTATACGTCTTATTATAGCACCAGGTATCGGGCTGATTAGGTCCACCGCGACGTAGACATCGAAATATTTAGATGATTTGGAGATCTATCTTCTTTAAGTTTTAGATTTCGGATTACAATCGCAGCTCCGTAATATTTAGATTATTATAAGTCCGGGACTATTAGGACTCGACTTATCCGATCGCCACGTATTAGTTACATAGAAACGGCAGGGCACGTCATACGTGACGGGATCAACGAACCCGCCGTTCCCGAGTTATAGGTCTATCTTTTCTAAGTTGCAGATTATAGTTTGTATATTTATTTCGCACCACTGGCAACGAGGGATTGGATTATGATATAAGATCCGTATAGGATATATTATTTAAGCAACAGGAACGAGGACTGTCTTATTTAAGTTCCACAGCAATTAGTTCGTATATTCAGTCCGTATTATTAATGTATTTATATATTAATAATATTTAGAGTATTATAAGTCGGCTAATTAGGTAAACCGCGACGTAGACATCGGAATTTTTGGATAATTTGGGGACACGCCACCAATAGATCTATCTTCTCTAAGTTACAGACTCTAGTTTGTATATTTATTTCGCACCACTGGCAACGAGGGATTGGATTATGATATAAGATCCGTATAGGATATATTATTTAAGCAACAGGAACGAGGACTGTCTTATTTAAGTTCCACAGCAATTAGTTCGTATATTTAGTCCGCGTTACAGGCAACGAGATATCAATTTATAATCCGCGATTCGTAAGAGTATTTTATTCAAGTTTCGGGAATTAGTTCGATCAGTTATCAGCGCGAGAATCCGAACTCATTTCATCCAAGTAGCCTTTGCCTTTGCTTTTGCTTCTGGTTCTACTTCTGCTTTTTTATCTGCATGGCTTTTTTTTTCTGTAAACGCCTTGATAGGAGTTAAAACACCATGCTGGGGCGTAGAGGCTACTTCGGGGCTGAAATAATACCCCTGGCGAAGGGCATACACGCACTTGCAATGGTGTAACAACTTCTTTCGAGGCATAGATTGCTTTGCATGTGCTTGGTACATCTTTCTCTTGGCTACTTGCGATGAGTTAGTTCGATCGTCTGTTTCAATAGGTTTCCAGTCCATAAGACAGAAATGCAAAGCATATTTTACGTGACGGGCCCCACGTACCTGCTCAACCCGAGTTTTGTAGAAACGCACATCGGTGCTATATGTTCTTTAGGTTTGAGAAATTAGTCTAGATATTCATTTTACGTTACTGGCAACGGGGGATTAATTGAGACTTTCCTTGGACATGCAATTATTAGAATTATTAGTTATATAGAAACGGCAGGGCACGTCATACGTGACGGGATTAACGAACCCGCCGTTCCCGAGTTATAGGTCTATCTTTTCTAAGTTGCAGATTTTAGTTTGTATATTTATTTCGCACCAGTGGCAACGAGGGATTGGATTACGATATAAGATCCGTAGGATATATTATTTAAGCAACAGAAACGAGGACTGTCTTATTTAAGTTCCACAGCAATTAGTTCGTATATTTAGTCCGCGTTGTAGGCGACGAGATATTAATTAATGACACACTCGTCTTATCAGGTAGTGGGTTAATTAGGTAAACCGCGACGTAGACATCGGAATATTTATATAATTTGGAGACACGAATAGATCTATCTTCTCTAAGTTACAGACTCTAGTTTGTATATTTATTTCGCACCACTGGCAACGAGGGATTGGATTATGATATAAGATCCGTATAGGATATATTATTTAAGCAACAGGAACGAGGATTATCTTATTTAAGTTCCACAGCAATTAGTTCGTATATTTAGTCCGCGTTGTAGGCGACGAGATATTAATTAATGACACACTCGTCTTATCAGGTAGTGGGTTAATTAGGTAAACCGCGACGTAGACATCGGAATATTTATATAATTTGGAGACACGAATAGATCTATCTTCTCTAAGTTACAGACTCTAGTTTGTATATTTATTTCGCACCAGTGGCAACGAGGGATTGGATTACGATATAAGATCCGTAGGATATATTATTTAAGCAACAGAAACGAGGATTATCTTATTTAAGTTCCACAGCAATTAGTTCGTATATTTAGTCCGCGTTGTAGGCGACGAGATATTAATTAATGACACACTCGTCTTATCAGGTAGTGGGTTAATTAGGTAAACCGCGACGTAGACATCGGAATATTTATATAATTTGGAGACACGAATAGATCTATCTTCTCTAAGTTACAGACTCTAGTTTGTATATTTATTTCGCACCAGTGGCAACGAGGGATTAGATTATGATATAAGATCCCTAGGATATATTATTTAAGCAACAGGAACGAGGACTATTTCATTTAAGCTCCAAAATTAACACAGGATCGAATCGCGAGCGTCAAATAAGGGTCAATTCATCGATAATTTGTTCCCTTCATCCTTCTGATGCCTGTCCGTTTCTTTATGTTTCATGTGTGTCTTGCTCCATCCTGCTTAAAAAAAAACCTCTTCGCGACCGAGTTGCATGGAAAGCTGTCGGCGAAGCTGGGACTGTCGAGGATCCTGGAGGCTGGAGAAGAAGGGATGAAGACGAATATCCGAGTACCAAATGCTAGAGACGCTGGTGAAATGCATGGGAACAGATTGCAGAGGCACATTATACAAATCCAATCTCACCGATGAATGCAATAAAAGGTAAACAGCAATTTCAATTGCATTTTATCTTTTTAATGAAGTTTAATTATTGTCCGACTCGAATTGTCACCTACATAATATTATGTGATTTCCAACGTTTATTTTTTCATGTGAAAATATCGTTATGAAAACGATATGAATGTATTATGTATTTTCGCGTCCTGTCTTCGTGTTTTTCGGTACTTGGACGCCGATATTGTTTCTAATTGTGAGTAGCGAACAATCGTGTATCTTTCGAACGAATTATAGCCAGACGTGATTAGAATCAACGATGTTTTGGAATAGTTTCACCGCGTTCGTATAATTATATATCAATCGAGAATGGTCAAACAACGTAAATACACAATATACATAGGTATATTTACAGACCAACAGTTGCGTTTATATTTGAAGAAAATTCTAAGATAATCGGGTCTCTTCTTCACTTATAACCAAGATCTGACTGACTGTGCTAATGTCACGCGAATATTTCTTGTGATTGCAGAGACAGACTGCAGCAAGATTATTGGCATACTTTGGAATGCAGATATGGGAGTGGCTGGGCTGTTGATACGGATCTAACCCCACTGATACATCGAATGAAAGGTAAGCCGTTGATTATAACACTATTATACGTCTTATTATAGCACCAGGTATCGGGCTGATTAGGTCCACCGCGACGTAGACATCGAAATATTTAGATGATTTGGAGATCTATCTTCTTTAAGTTTTAGATTTCGGATTACAATCGCAGCTCCGTAATATTTAGATTATTATAAGTCCGGGACTATTAGGACTCGACTTATCCGATCGCCACGTATTAGTTACATAGAAACGGCAGGGCACGTCATACGTGACGGGATCAACGAACCCGCCGTTCCCGAGTTATAGGTCTATCTTTTCTAAGTTGCAGATTATAGTTTGTATATTTATTTCGCACCACTGGCAACGAGGGATTGGATTATGATATAAGATCCGTATAGGATATATTATTTAAGCAACAGGACCGAGGACTGTCTTATTTAAGTTCCACAGCAATTAGTTCGTATATTCAGTCCGTATTATTAATGTATTTATATATTAATAATATTTAGAGTATTATAAGTCGGCTAATTAGGTAAACCGCGACGTAGACATCGGAATTTTTGGATAATTTGGGGACACGCCACCAATAGATCTATCTTCTCTAAGTTACAGACTCTAGTTTGTATATTTATTTCGCACCACTGGCAACGAGGGATTGGATTATGATATAAGATCCGTATAGGATATATTATTTAAGCAACAGGAACGAGGACTGTCTTATTTAAGTTCCACAGCAATTAGTTCGTATATTTAGTCCGCGTTACAGGCAACGAGATATCAATTTATAATCCGCGATTCGTAAGAGTATTTTATTCAAGTTTCGGGAATTAGTTCGATCAGTTATCAGCGCGAGAATCCGAACTCATTTCATCCAAGTAGCCTTTGCCTTTGCTTTTGCTTCTGGTTCTACTTCTGCTTTTTTATCTGCATGGCTTTTTTTTTCTGTAAACGCCTTGATAGGAGTTAAAACACCATGCTGGGGCGTAGAGGCTACTTCGGGGCTGAAATAATACCCCTGGCGAAGGGCATACACGCACTTGCAATGGTGTAACAACTTCTTTCGAGGCATAGATTGCTTTGCATGTGCTTGGTACATCTTTCTCTTGGCTACTTGCGATGAGTTAGTTCGATCGTCTGTTTCAATAGGTTTCCAGTCCATAAGACAGAAATGCAAAGCATATTTTACGTGACGGGCCCCACGTACCTGCTCAACCCGAGTTTTGTAGAAACGCACATCGGTGCTATATGTTCTTTAGGTTTGAGAAATTAGTCTAGATATTCATTTTACGTTACTGGCAACGGGGGATTAATTGAGACTTTCCTTGGACATGCAATTATTAGAATTATTAGTTATATAGAAACGGCAGGGCACGTCATACGTGACGGGATTAACGAACCCGCCGTTCCCGAGTTATAGGTCTATCTTTTCTAAGTTGCAGATTTTAGTTTGTATATTTATTTCGCACCAGTGGCAACGAGGGATTGGATTACGATATAAGATCCGTAGGATATATTATTTAAGCAACAGAAACGAGGACTGTCTTATTTAAGTTCCACAGCAATTAGTTCGTATATTTAGTCCGCGTTGTAGGCGACGAGATATTAATTAATGACACACTCGTCTTATCAGGTAGTGGGTTAATTAGGTAAACCGCGACGTAGACATCGGAATATTTATATAATTTGGAGACACGAATAGATCTATCTTCTCTAAGTTACAGACTCTAGTTTGTATATTTATTTCGCACCACTGGCAACGAGGGATTGGATTATGATATAAGATCCGTATAGGATATATTATTTAAGCAACAGGAACGAGGATTATCTTATTTAAGTTCCACAGCAATTAGTTCGTATATTTAGTCCGCGTTGTAGGCGACGAGATATTAATTAATGACACACTCGTCTTATCAGGTAGTGGGTTAATTAGGTAAACCGCGACGTAGACATCGGAATATTTATATAATTTGGAGACACGAATAGATCTATCTTCTCTAAGTTACAGACTCTAGTTTGTATATTTATTTCGCACCAGTGGCAACGAGGGATTGGATTACGATATAAGATCCGTAGGATATATTATTTAAGCAACAGAAACGAGGATTATCTTATTTAAGTTCCACAGCAATTAGTTCGTATATTTAGTCCGCGTTGTAGGCGACGAGATATTAATTAATGACACACTCGTCTTATCAGGTAGTGGGTTAATTAGGTAAACCGCGACGTAGACATCGGAATATTTATATAATTTGGAGACACGAATAGATCTATCTTCTCTAAGTTACAGACTCTAGTTTGTATATTTATTTCGCACCAGTGGCAACGAGGGATTAGATTATGATATAAGATCCCTAGGATATATTATTTAAGCAACAGGAACGAGGACTATTTCATTTAAGCTCCAAAATTAACACAGGATCGAATCGTGAGCGTCAAATAAGGGTCAATTCATCGATAATTTGTTCCCTTCATCCTTCTGATGCCTGTCCGTTTCTTTATGTTTCATGTGTGTCTTGCTCCATCCTGCTTAAAAAAAAACCTCTTCGCGACCGAGTTGCATGGAAAGCTGTCGGCGAAGCTGGGACTGTCGAGGATCCTGGAGGCTGGAGAAGAAGGGATGAAGACGAATATCCGAGTACCAAATGCTAGAGACGCTGGTGAAATGCATGGGAACAGATTGCAGAGGCACATTATACAAATCCAATCTCACCGATGAATGCAATAAAAGGTAAACAGCAATTTCAATTGCATTTTATCTTTTTAATGAAGTTTAATTATTGTCCGACTCGAATTGTCACCTACATAATATTATGTGATTTCCAACGTTTATTTTTTCATGTGAAAATATCGTTATGAAAACGATATGAATGTATTATGTATTTTCGCGTCCTGTCTTCGTGTTTTTCGGTACTTGGACGCCGATATTGTTTCTAATTGTGAGTAGCGAACAATCGTGTATCTTTCGAACGAATTATAGCCAGACGTGATTAGAATCAACGATGTTTTGGAATAGTTTCACCGCGTTCGTATAATTATATATCAATCGAGAATGGTCAAACAACGTAAATACACAATATACATAGGTATATTTACAGACCAACAGTTGCGTTTATATTTGAAGAAAATTCTAAGATAATCGGGTCTCTTCTTCACTTATAACCAAGATCTGACTGACTGTGCTAATGTCACGCGAATATTTCTTGTGATTGCAGAGACAGACTGCAGCAAGATTATTGGCATACTTTGGAATGCAGATATGGGAGTGGCTGGGCTGTTGATACGGATCTAACCCCACTGATACATCGAATGAAAGGTAAGCCGTTGATTATAACACTATTATACGTCTTATTATAGCACCAGGTATCGGGCTGATTAGGTCCACCGCGACGTAGACATCGAAATATTTAGATGATTTGGAGATCTATCTTCTTTAAGTTTTAGATTTCGGATTACAATCGCAGCTCCGTAATATTTAGATTATTATAAGTCCGGGACTATTAGGACTCGACTTATCCGATCGCCACGTATTAGTTACATAGAAACGGCAGGGCACGTCATACGTGACGGGATCAACGAACCCGCCGTTCCCGAGTTATAGGTCTATCTTTTCTAAGTTGCAGATTTTAGTTTGTATATTTATTTCGCACCACTGGCAACGAGGGATTGGATTATGATATAAGATCCGTATAGGATATATTATTTAAGCAACAGGACCGAGGACTGTCTTATTTAAGTTCCACAGCAATTAGTTCGTATATTCAGTCCGTATTATTAATGTATTTATATATTAATAATATTTAGAGTATTATAAGTCGGCTAATTAGGTAAACCGCGACGTAGACATCGGAATTTTTGGATAATTTGGGGACACGCCACCAATAGATCTATCTTCTCTAAGTTACAGACTCTAGTTTGTATATTTATTTCGCACCACTGGCAACGAGGGATTGGATTATGATATAAGATCCGTATAGGATATATTATTTAAGCAACAGGAACGAGGACTGTCTTATTTAAGTTCCACAGCAATTAGTTCGTATATTTAGTCCGCGTTACAGGCAACGAGATATCAATTTATAATCCGCGATTCGTAAGAGTATTTTATTCAAGTTTCGGGAATTAGTTCGATCAGTTATCAGCGCGAGAATCCGAACTCATTTCATCCAAGTAGCCTTTGCCTTTGCTTTTGCTTCTGGTTCTACTTCTGCTTTTTTATCTGCATGGCTTTTTTTTTCTGTAAACGCCTTGATAGGAGTTAAAACACCATGCTGGGGCGTAGAGGCTACTTCGGGGCTGAAATAATACCCCTGGCGAAGGGCATACACGCACTTGCAATGGTGTAACAACTTCTTTCGAGGCATAGATTGCTTTGCATGTGCTTGGTACATCTTTCTCTTGGCTACTTGCGATGAGTTAGTTCGATCGTCTGTTTCAATAGGTTTCCAGTCCATAAGACAGAAATGCAAAGCATATTTTACGTGACGGGCCCCACGTACCTGCTCAACCCGAGTTTTGTAGAAACGCACATCGGTGCTATATGTTCTTTAGGTTTGAGAAATTAGTCTAGATATTCATTTTACGTTACTGGCAACGGGGGATTAATTGAGACTTTCCTTGGACATGCAATTATTAGAATTATTAGTTATATAGAAACGGCAGGGCACGTCATACGTGACGGGATTAACGAACCCGCCGTTCCCGAGTTATAGGTCTATCTTTTCTAAGTTGCAGATTTTAGTTTGTATATTTATTTCGCACCAGTGGCAACGAGGGATTGGATTACGATATAAGATCCGTAGGATATATTATTTAAGCAACAGAAACGAGGACTGTCTTATTTAAGTTCCACAGCAATTAGTTCGTATATTTAGTCCGCGTTGTAGGCGACGAGATATTAATTAATGACACACTCGTCTTATCAGGTAGTGGGTTAATTAGGTAAACCGCGACGTAGACATCGGAATATTTATATAATTTGGAGACACGAATAGATCTATCTTCTCTAAGTTACAGACTCTAGTTTGTATATTTATTTCGCACCACTGGCAACGAGGGATTGGATTATGATATAAGATCCGTATAGGATATATTATTTAAGCAACAGGAACGAGGATTATCTTATTTAAGTTCCACAGCAATTAGTTCGTATATTTAGTCCGCGTTGTAGGCGACGAGATATTAATTAATGACACACTCGTCTTATCAGGTAGTGGGTTAATTAGGTAAACCGCGACGTAGACATCGGAATATTTATATAATTTGGAGACACGAATAGATCTATCTTCTCTAAGTTACAGACTCTAGTTTGTATATTTATTTCGCACCAGTGGCAACGAGGGATTGGATTACGATATAAGATCCGTAGGATATATTATTTAAGCAACAGAAACGAGGATTATCTTATTTAAGTTCCACAGCAATTAGTTCGTATATTTAGTCCGCGTTGTAGGCGACGAGATATTAATTAATGACACACTCGTCTTATCAGGTAGTGGGTTAATTAGGTAAACCGCGACGTAGACATCGGAATATTTATATAATTTGGAGACACGAATAGATCTATCTTCTCTAAGTTACAGACTCTAGTTTGTATATTTATTTCGCACCACTGGCAACGAGGGATTGGATTATGATATAAGATCCGTATAGGATATATTATTTAAGCAACAGGAACGAGGATTATCTTATTTAAGTTCCACAGCAATTAGTTCGTATATTTAGTCCGCGTTGTAGGCGACGAGATATTAATTAATGACACACTCGTCTTATCAGGTAGTGGGTTAATTAGGTAAACCGCGACGTAGACATCGGAATATTTATATAATTTGGAGACACGAATAGATCTATCTTCTCTAAGTTACAGACTCTAGTTTGTATATTTATTTCGCACCACTGGCAACGAGGGATTGGATTATGATATAAGATCCGTATAGGATATATTATTTAAGCAACAGGAACGAGGATTATCTTATTTAAGTTCCACAGCAATTAGTTCGTATATTTAGTCCGCGTTGTAGGCGACGAGATATTAATTAATGACACACTCGTCTTATCAGGTAGTGGGTTAATTAGGTAAACCGCGACGTAGACATCGGAATATTTATATAATTTGGAGACACGAATAGATCTATCTTCTCTAAGTTACAGACTCTAGTTTGTATATTTATTTCGCACCAGTGGCAACGAGGGATTGGATTATGATATAAGATCCGTAGGATATATTATTTAAGCAACAGAAACGAGGACTATCTTATTTAAGTTCCACAGCAATTAGTTCGTATATTTAGTCCGCGTTGTAGGCGACGAGATATTAATTAATGACACACTCGTCTTATCAGGTAGTGGGTTAATTAGGTAAACCGCGACGTAGACATCGGAATATTTATATAATTTGGAGACACGAATAGATCTATCTTCTCTAAGTTACAGACTCTAGTTTGTATATTTATTTCGCACCAGTGGCAACGAGGGATTGGATTACGATATAAGATCCGTAGGATATATTATTTAAGCAACAGAAACGAGGATTATCTTATTTAAGTTCCACAGCAATTAGTTCGTATATTTAGTCCGCGTTGTAGGCGACGAGATATTAATTAATGACACACTCGTCTTATCAGGTAGTGGGTTAATTAGGTAAACCGCGACGTAGACATCGGAATATTTATATAATTTGGAGACACGAATAGATCTATCTTCTCTAAGTTACAGACTCTAGTTTGTATATTTATTTCGCACCAGTGGCAACGAGGGATTAGATTATGATATAAGATCCCTAGGATATATTATTTAAGCAACAGGAACGAGGACTATTTCATTTAAGCTCCAAAATTAACACAGGATCGAATCGCGAGCGTCAAATAAGGGTCAATTCATCGATAATTTGTTCCCTTCATCCTTCTGATGCCTGTCCGTTTCTTTATGTTTCATGTGTGTCTTGCTCCATCCTGCTTAAAAAAAAACCTCTTCGCGACCGAGTTGCATGGAAAGCTGTCGGCGAAGCTGGGACTGTCGAGGATCCTGGAGGCTGGAGAAGAAGGGATGAAGACGAATATCCGAGTACCAAATGCTAGAGACGCTGGTGAAATGCATGGGAACAGATTGCAGAGGCACATTATACAAATCCAATCTCACCGATGAATGCAATAAAAGGTAAACAGCAATTTCAATTGCATTTTATCTTTTTAATGAAGTTTAATTATTGTCCGACTCGAATTGTCACCTACATAATATTATGTGATTTCCAACGTTTATTTTTTCATGTGAAAATATCGTTATGAAAACGATATGAATGTATTATGTATTTTCGCGTCCTGTCTTCGTGTTTTTCGGTACTTGGACGCCGATATTGTTTCTAATTGTGAGTAGCGAACAATCGTGTATCTTTCGAACGAATTATAGCCAGACGTGATTAGAATCAACGATGTTTTGGAATAGTTTCACCGCGTTCGTATAATTATATATCAATCGAGAATGGTCAAACAACGTAAATACACAATATACATAGGTATATTTACAGACCAACAGTTGCGTTTATATTTGAAGAAAATTCTAAGATAATCGGGTCTCTTCTTCACTTATAACCAAGATCTGACTGACTGTGCTAATGTCACGCGAATATTTCTTGTGATTGCAGAGACAGACTGCAGCAAGATTATTGGCATACTTTGGAATGCAGATATGGGAGTGGCTGGGCTGTTGATACGGATCTAACCCCACTGATACATCGAATGAAAGGTAAGCCGTTGATTATAACACTATTATACGTCTTATTATAGCACCAGGTATCGGGCTGATTAGGTCCACCGCGACGTAGACATCGAAATATTTAGATGATTTGGAGATCTATCTTCTTTAAGTTTTAGATTTCGGATTACAATCGCAGCTCCGTAATATTTAGATTATTATAAGTCCGGGACTATTAGGAATCGACTTATCCGATCGCCACGTATTAGTTACATAGAAACGGCAGGGCACGTCATACGTGACGGGATCAACGAACCCGCCGTTCCCGAGTTATAGGTCTATCTTTTCTAAGTTGCAGATTATAGTTTGTATATTTATTTCGCACCACTGGCAACGAGGGATTGGATTATGATATAAGATCCGTATAGGATATATTATTTAAGCAACAGGACCGAGGACTGTCTTATTTAAGTTCCACAGCAATTAGTTCGTATATTCAGTCCGTATTATTAATGTATTTATATATTAATAATATTTAGAGTATTATAAGTCGGCTAATTAGGTAAACCGCGACGTAGACATCGGAATTTTTGGATAATTTGGGGACACGCCACCAATAGATCTATCTTCTCTAAGTTACAGACTCTAGTTTGTATATTTATTTCGCACCAGTGGCAACGAGGGATTGGATTACGATATAAGATCCGTAGGATATATTATTTAAGCAACAGAAACGAGGATTATCTTATTTAAGTTCCACAGCAATTAGTTCGTATATTTAGTCCGCGTTGTAGGCGACGAGATATTAATTAATGACACACTCGTCTTATCAGGTAGTGGGTTAATTAGGTAAACCGCGACGTAGACATCGGAATATTTATATAATTTGGAGACACGAATAGATCTATCTTCTCTAAGTTACAGACTCTAGTTTGTATATTTATTTCGCACCACTGGCAACGAGGGATTGGATTATGATATAAGATCCGTATAGGATATATTATTTAAGCAACAGGAACGAGGATTATCTTATTTAAGTTCCACAGCAATTAGTTCGTATATTTAGTCCGCGTTGTAGGCGACGAGATATTAATTAATGACACACTCGTCTTATCAGGTAGTGGGTTAATTAGGTAAACCGCGACGTAGACATCGGAATATTTATATAATTTGGAGACACGAATAGATCTATCTTCTCTAAGTTACAGACTCTAGTTTGTATATTTATTTCGCACCAGTGGCAACGAGGGATTGGATTACGATATAAGATCCGTAGGATATATTATTTAAGCAACAGAAACGAGGATTATCTTATTTAAGTTCCACAGCAATTAGTTCGTATATTTAGTCCGCGTTGTAGGCGACGAGATATTAATTAATGACACACTCGTCTTATCAGGTAGTGGGTTAATTAGGTAAACCGCGACGTAGACATCGGAATATTTATATAATTTGGAGACACGAATAGATCTATCTTCTCTAAGTTACAGACTCTAGTTTGTATATTTATTTCGCACCAGTGGCAACGAGGGATTAGATTATGATATAAGATCCCTAGGATATATTATTTAAGCAACAGGAACGAGGACTATTTCATTTAAGCTCCAAAATTAACACAGGATCGAATCGCGAGCGTCAAATAAGGGTCAATTCATCGATAATTTGTTCCCTTCATCCTTCTGATGCCTGTCCGTTTCTTTATGTTTCATGTGTGTCTTGCTCCATCCTGCTTAAAAAAAAACCTCTTCGCGACCGAGTTGCATGGAAAGCTGTCGGCGAAGCTGGGACTGTCGAGGATCCTGGAGGCTGGAGAAGAAGGGATGAAGACGAATATCCGAGTACCAAATGCTAGAGACGCTGGTGAAATGCATGGGAACAGATTGCAGAGGCACATTATACAAATCCAATCTCACCGATGAATGCAATAAAAGGTAAACAGCAATTTCAATTGCATTTTATCTTTTTAATGAAGTTTAATTATTGTCCGACTCGAATTGTCACCTACATAATATTATGTGATTTCCAACGTTTATTTTTTCATGTGAAAATATCGTTATGAAAACGATATGAATGTATTATGTATTTTCGCGTCCTGTCTTCGTGTTTTTCGGTACTTGGACGCCGATATTGTTTCTAATTGTGAGTAGCGAACAATCGTGTATCTTTCGAACGAATTATAGCCAGACGTGATTAGAATCAACGATGTTTTGGAATAGTTTCACCGCGTTCGTATAATTATATATCAATCGAGAATGGTCAAACAACGTAAATACACAATATACATAGGTATATTTACAGACCAACAGTTGCGTTTATATTTGAAGAAAATTCTAAGATAATCGGGTCTCTTCTTCACTTATAACCAAGATCTGACTGACTGTGCTAATGTCACGCGAATATTTCTTGTGATTGCAGAGACAGACTGCAGCAAGATTATTGGCATACTTTGGAATGCAGATATGGGAGTGGCTGGGCTGTTGATACGGATCTAACCCCACTGATACATCGAATGAAAGGTAAGCCGTTGATTATAACACTATTATACGTCTTATTATAGCACCAGGTATCGGGCTGATTAGGTCCACCGCGACGTAGACATCGAAATATTTAGATGATTTGGAGATCTATCTTCTTTAAGTTTTAGATTTCGGATTACAATCGCAGCTCCGTAATATTTAGATTATTATAAGTCCGAGACTATTAGGAATCGACTTATCCGATCGCCACGTATTAGTTACATAGAAACGGCAGGGCACGTCATACGTGACGGGATCAACGAACCCGCCGTTCCCGAGTTATAGGTCTATCTTTTCTAAGTTGCAGATTATAGTTTGTATATTTATTTCGCACCACTGGCAACGAGGGATTGGATTATGATATAAGATCCGTATAGGATATATTATTTAAGCAACAGGACCGAGGACTGTCTTATTTAAGTTCCACAGCAATTAGTTCGTATATTCAGTCCGTATTATTAATGTATTTATATATTAATAATATTTAGAGTATTATAAGTCGGCTAATTAGGTAAACCGCGACGTAGACATCGGAATTTTTGGATAATTTGGGGACACGCCACCAATAGATCTATCTTCTCTAAGTTACAGACTCTAGTTTGTATATTTATTTCGCACCACTGGCAACGAGGGATTGGATTATGATATAAGATCCGTATAGGATATATTATTTAAGCAACAGGAACGAGGACTGTCTTATTTAAGTTCCACAGCAATTAGTTCGTATATTTAGTCCGCGTTACAGGCAACGAGATATCAATTTATAATCCGCGATTCGTAAGAGTATTTTATTCAAGTTTCGGGAATTAGTTCGATCAGTTATCAGCGCGAGAATCCGAACTCATTTCATCCAAGTAGCCTTTGCCTTTGCTTTTGCTTCTGGTTCTACTTCTGCTTTTTTATCTGCATGGCTTTTTTTTTCTGTAAACGCCTTGATAGGAGTTAAAACACCATGCTGGGGCGTAGAGGCTACTTCGGGGCTGAAATAATACCCCTGGCGAAGGGCATACACGCACTTGCAATGGTGTAACAACTTCTTTCGAGGCATAGATTGCTTTGCATGTGCTTGGTACATCTTTCTCTTGGCTACTTGCGATGAGTTAGTTCGATCGTCTGTTTCAATAGGTTTCCAGTCCATAAGACAGAAATGCAAAGCATATTTTACGTGACGGGCCCCACGTACCTGCTCAACCCGAGTTTTGTAGAAACGCACATCGGTGCTATATGTTCTTTAGGTTTGAGAAATTAGTCTAGATATTCATTTTACGTTACTGGCAACGGGGGATTAATTGAGACTTTCCTTGGACATGCAATTATTAGAATTATTAGTTATATAGAAACGGCAGGGCACGTCATACGTGACGGGATTAACGAACCCGCCGTTCCCGAGTTATAGGTCTATCTTTTCTAAGTTGCAGATTTTAGTTTGTATATTTATTTCGCACCAGTGGCAACGAGGGATTGGATTACGATATAAGATCCGTAGGATATATTATTTAAGCAACAGAAACGAGGACTGTCTTATTTAAGTTCCACAGCAATTAGTTCGTATATTTAGTCCGCGTTGTAGGCGACGAGATATTAATTAATGACACACTCGTCTTATCAGGTAGTGGGTTAATTAGGTAAACCGCGACGTAGACATCGGAATATTTATATAATTTGGAGACACGAATAGATCTATCTTCTCTAAGTTACAGACTCTAGTTTGTATATTTATTTCGCACCACTGGCAACGAGGGATTGGATTATGATATAAGATCCGTATAGGATATATTATTTAAGCAACAGGAACGAGGATTATCTTATTTAAGTTCCACAGCAATTAGTTCGTATATTTAGTCCGCGTTGTAGGCGACGAGATATTAATTAATGACACACTCGTCTTATCAGGTAGTGGGTTAATTAGGTAAACCGCGACGTAGACATCGGAATATTTATATAATTTGGAGACACGAATAGATCTATCTTCTCTAAGTTACAGACTCTAGTTTGTATATTTATTTCGCACCAGTGGCAACGAGGGATTGGATTACGATATAAGATCCGTAGGATATATTATTTAAGCAACAGAAACGAGGATTATCTTATTTAAGTTCCACAGCAATTAGTTCGTATATTTAGTCCGCGTTGTAGGCGACGAGATATTAATTAATGACACACTCGTCTTATCAGGTAGTGGGTTAATTAGGTAAACCGCGACGTAGACATCGGAATATTTATATAATTTGGAGACACGAATAGATCTATCTTCTCTAAGTTACAGACTCTAGTTTGTATATTTATTTCGCACCAGTGGCAACGAGGGATTAGATTATGATATAAGATCCCTAGGATATATTATTTAAGCAACAGGAACGAGGACTATTTCATTTAAGCTCCAAAATTAACACAGGATCGAATCGCGAGCGTCAAATAAGGGTCAATTCATCGATAATTTGTTCCCTTCATCCTTCTGATGCCTGTCCGTTTCTTTATGTTTCATGTGTGTCTTGCTCCATCCTGCTTAAAAAAAAACCTCTTCGCGACCGAGTTGCATGGAAAGCTGTCGGCGAAGCTGGGACTGTCGAGGATCCTGGAGGCTGGAGAAGAAGGGATGAAGACGAATATCCGAGTACCAAATGCTAGAGACGCTGGTGAAATGCATGGGAACAGATTGCAGAGGCACATTATACAAATCCAATCTCACCGATGAATGCAATAAAAGGTAAACAGCAATTTCAATTGCATTTTATCTTTTTAATGAAGTTTAATTATTGTCCGACTCGAATTGTCACCTACATAATATTATGTGATTTCCAACGTTTATTTTTTCATGTGAAAATATCGTTATGAAAACGATATGAATGTATTATGTATTTTCGCGTCCTGTCTTCGTGTTTTTCGGTACTTGGACGCCGATATTGTTTCTAATTGTGAGTAGCGAACAATCGTGTATCTTTCGAACGAATTATAGCCAGACGTGATTAGAATCAACGATGTTTTGGAATAGTTTCACCGCGTTCGTATAATTATATATCAATCGAGAATGGTCAAACAACGTAAATACACAATATACATAGGTATATTTACAGACCAACAGTTGCGTTTATATTTGAAGAAAATTCTAAGATAATCGGGTCTCTTCTTCACTTATAACCAAGATCTGACTGACTGTGCTAATGTCACGCGAATATTTCTTGTGATTGCAGAGACAGACTGCAGCAAGATTATTGGCATACTTTGGAATGCAGATATGGGAGTGGCTGGGCTGTTGATACGGATCTAACCCCACTGATACATCGAATGAAAGGTAAGCCGTTGATTATAACACTATTATACGTCTTATTATAGCACCAGGTATCGGGCTGATTAGGTCCACCGCGACGTAGACATCGAAATATTTAGATGATTTGGAGATCTATCTTCTTTAAGTTTTAGATTTCGGATTACAATCGCAGCTCCGTAATATTTAGATTATTATAAGTCCGGGACTATTAGGAATCGACTTATCCGATCGCCACGTATTAGTTACATAGAAACGGCAGGGCACGTCATACGTGACGGGATCAACGAACCCGCCGTTCCCGAGTTATAGGTCTATCTTTTCTAAGTTGCAGATTATAGTTTGTATATTTATTTCGCACCACTGGCAACGAGGGATTGGATTATGATATAAGATCCGTATAGGATATATTATTTAAGCAACAGGACCGAGGACTGTCTTATTTAAGTTCCACAGCAATTAGTTCGTATATTCAGTCCGTATTATTAATGTATTTATATATTAATAATATTTAGAGTATTATAAGTCGGCTAATTAGGTAAACCGCGACGTAGACATCGGAATTTTTGGATAATTTGGGGACACGCCACCAATAGATCTATCTTCTCTAAGTTACAGACTCTAGTTTGTATATTTATTTCGCACCACTGGCAACGAGGGATTGGATTATGATATAAGATCCGTATAGGATATATTATTTAAGCAACAGGAACGAGGACTGTCTTATTTAAGTTCCACAGCAATTAGTTCGTATATTTAGTCCGCGTTACAGGCAACGAGATATCAATTTATAATCCGCGATTCGTAAGAGTATTTTATTCAAGTTTCGGGAATTAGTTCGATCAGTTATCAGCGCGAGAATCCGAACTCATTTCATCCAAGTAGCCTTTGCCTTTGCTTTTGCTTCTGGTTCTACTTCTGCTTTTTTATCTGCATGGCTTTTTTTTTCTGTAAACGCCTTGATAGGAGTTAAAACACCATGCTGGGGCGTAGAGGCTACTTCGGGGCTGAAATAATACCCCTGGCGAAGGGCATACACGCACTTGCAATGGTGTAACAACTTCTTTCGAGGCATAGATTGCTTTGCATGTGCTTGGTACATCTTTCTCTTGGCTACTTGCGATGAGTTAGTTCGATCGTCTGTTTCAATAGGTTTCCAGTCCATAAGACAGAAATGCAAAGCATATTTTACGTGACGGGCCCCACGTACCTGCTCAACCCGAGTTTTGTAGAAACGCACATCGGTGCTATATGTTCTTTAGGTTTGAGAAATTAGTCTAGATATTCATTTTACGTTACTGGCAACGGGGGATTAATTGAGACTTTCCTTGGACATGCAATTATTAGAATTATTAGTTATATAGAAACGGCAGGGCACGTCATACGTGACGGGATTAACGAACCCGCCGTTCCCGAGTTATAGGTCTATCTTTTCTAAGTTGCAGATTTTAGTTTGTATATTTATTTCGCACCAGTGGCAACGAGGGATTGGATTACGATATAAGATCCGTAGGATATATTATTTAAGCAACAGAAACGAGGACTGTCTTATTTAAGTTCCACAGCAATTAGTTCGTATATTTAGTCCGCGTTACAGGCAACGAGATATCAATTTATAATCCGCGATTCGTAAGAGTATTTTATTCAAGTTTCGGGAATTAGTTCGATCAGTTATCAGCGCGAGAATCCGAACTCATTTCATCCAAGTAGCCTTTGCCTTTGCTTTTGCTTCTGGTTCTACTTCTGCTTTTTTATCTGCATGGCTTTTTTTTTCTGTAAACGCCTTGATAGGAGTTAAAACACCATGCTGGGGCGTAGAGGCTACTTCGGGGCTGAAATAATACCCCTGGCGAAGGGCATACACGCACTTGCAATGGTGTAACAACTTCTTTCGAGGCATAGATTGCTTTGCATGTGCTTGGTACATCTTTCTCTTGGCTACTTGCGATGAGTTAGTTCGATCGTCTGTTTCAATAGGTTTCCAGTCCATAAGACAGAAATGCAAAGCATATTTTACGTGACGGGCCCCACGTACCTGCTCAACCCGAGTTTTGTAGAAACGCACATCGGTGCTATATGTTCTTTAGGTTTGAGAAATTAGTCTAGATATTCATTTTACGTTACTGGCAACGGGGGATTAATTGAGACTTTCCTTGGACATGCAATTATTAGAATTATTAGTTATATAGAAACGGCAGGGCACGTCATACGTGACGGGATTAACGAACCCGCCGTTCCCGAGTTATAGGTCTATCTTTTCTAAGTTGCAGATTTTAGTTTGTATATTTATTTCGCACCAGTGGCAACGAGGGATTGGATTACGATATAAGATCCGTAGGATATATTATTTAAGCAACAGAAACGAGGACTGTCTTATTTAAGTTCCACAGCAATTAGTTCGTATATTTAGTCCGCGTTACAGGCAACGAGATATCAATTTATAATCCGCGATTCGTAAGAGTATTTTATTCAAGTTTCGGGAATTAGTTCGATCAGTTATCAGCGCGAGAATCCGAACTCATTTCATCCAAGTAGCCTTTGCCTTTGCTTTTGCTTCTGGTTCTACTTCTGCTTTTTTATCTGCATGGCTTTTTTTTTCTGTAAACGCCTTGATAGGAGTTAAAACACCATGCTGGGGCGTAGAGGCTACTTCGGGGCTGAAATAATACCCCTGGCGAAGGGCATACACGCACTTGCAATGGTGTAACAACTTCTTTCGAGGCATAGATTGCTTTGCATGTGCTTGGTACATCTTTCTCTTGGCTACTTGCGATGAGTTAGTTCGATCGTCTGTTTCAATAGGTTTCCAGTCCATAAGACAGAAATGCAAAGCATATTTTACGTGACGGGCCCCACGTACCTGCTCAACCCGAGTTTTGTAGAAACGCACATCGGTGCTATATGTTCTTTAGGTTTGAGAAATTAGTCTAGATATTCATTTTACGTTACTGGCAACGGGGGATTAATTGAGACTTTCCTTGGACATGCAATTATTAGAATTATTAGTTATATAGAAACGGCAGGGCACGTCATACGTGACGGGATTAACGAACCCGCCGTTCCCGAGTTATAGGTCTATCTTTTCTAAGTTGCAGATTTTAGTTTGTATATTTATTTCGCACCAGTGGCAACGAGGGATTGGATTACGATATAAGATCCGTAGGATATATTATTTAAGCAACAGAAACGAGGACTGTCTTATTTAAGTTCCACAGCAATTAGTTCGTATATTTAGTCCGCGTTGTAGGCGACGAGATATTAATTAATGACACACTCGTCTTATCAGGTAGTGGGTTAATTAGGTAAACCGCGACGTAGACATCGGAATATTTATATAATTTGGAGACACGAATAGATCTATCTTCTCTAAGTTACAGACTCTAGTTTGTATATTTATTTCGCACCACTGGCAACGAGGGATTGGATTATGATATAAGATCCGTATAGGATATATTATTTAAGCAACAGGAACGAGGATTATCTTATTTAAGTTCCACAGCAATTAGTTCGTATATTTAGTCCGCGTTGTAGGCGACGAGATATTAATTAATGACACACTCGTCTTATCAGGTAGTGGGTTAATTAGGTAAACCGCGACGTAGACATCGGAATATTTATATAATTTGGAGACACGAATAGATCTATCTTCTCTAAGTTACAGACTCTAGTTTGTATATTTATTTCGCACCAGTGGCAACGAGGGATTGGATTACGATATAAGATCCGTAGGATATATTATTTAAGCAACAGAAACGAGGATTATCTTATTTAAGTTCCACAGCAATTAGTTCGTATATTTAGTCCGCGTTGTAGGCGACGAGATATTAATTAATGACACACTCGTCTTATCAGGTAGTGGGTTAATTAGGTAAACCGCGACGTAGACATCGGAATATTTATATAATTTGGAGACACGAATAGATCTATCTTCTCTAAGTTACAGACTCTAGTTTGTATATTTATTTCGCACCAGTGGCAACGAGGGATTAGATTATGATATAAGATCCCTAGGATATATTATTTAAGCAACAGGAACGAGGACTATTTCATTTAAGCTCCAAAATTAACACAGGATCGAATCGCGAGCGTCAAATAAGGGTCAATTCATCGATAATTTGTTCCCTTCATCCTTCTGATGCCTGTCCGTTTCTTTATGTTTCATGTGTGTCTTGCTCCATCCTGCTTAAAAAAAAACCTCTTCGCGACCGAGTTGCATGGAAAGCTGTCGGCGAAGCTGGGACTGTCGAGGATCCTGGAGGCTGGAGAAGAAGGGATGAAGACGAATATCCGAGTACCAAATGCTAGAGACGCTGGTGAAATGCATGGGAACAGATTGCAGAGGCACATTATACAAATCCAATCTCACCGATGAATGCAATAAAAGGTAAACAGCAATTTCAATTGCATTTTATCTTTTTAATGAAGTTTAATTATTGTCCGACTCGAATTGTCACCTACATAATATTATGTGATTTCCAACGTTTATTTTTTCATGTGAAAATATCGTTATGAAAACGATATGAATGTATTATGTATTTTCGCGTCCTGTCTTCGTGTTTTTCGGTACTTGGACGCCGATATTGTTTCTAATTGTGAGTAGCGAACAATCGTGTATCTTTCGAACGAATTATAGCCAGACGTGATTAGAATCAACGATGTTTTGGAATAGTTTCACCGCGTTCGTATAATTATATATCAATCGAGAATGGTCAAACAACGTAAATACACAATATACATAGGTATATTTACAGACCAACAGTTGCGTTTATATTTGAAGAAAATTCTAAGATAATCGGGTCTCTTCTTCACTTATAACCAAGATCTGACTGACTGTGCTAATGTCACGCGAATATTTCTTGTGATTGCAGAGACAGACTGCAGCAAGATTATTGGCATACTTTGGAATGCAGATATGGGAGTGGCTGGGCTGTTGATACGGATCTAACCCCACTGATACATCGAATGAAAGGTAAGCCGTTGATTATAACACTATTATACGTCTTATTATAGCACCAGGTATCGGGCTGATTAGGTCCACCGCGACGTAGACATCGAAATATTTAGATGATTTGGAGATCTATCTTCTTTAAGTTTTAGATTTCGGATTACAATCGCAGCTCCGTAATATTTAGATTATTATAAGTCCGGGACTATTAGGAATCGACTTATCCGATCGCCACGTATTAGTTACATAGAAACGGCAGGGCACGTCATACGTGACGGGATCAACGAACCCGCCGTTCCCGAGTTATAGGTCTATCTTTTCTAAGTTGCAGATTATAGTTTGTATATTTATTTCGCACCACTGGCAACGAGGGATTGGATTATGATATAAGATCCGTATAGGATATATTATTTAAGCAACAGGACCGAGGACTGTCTTATTTAAGTTCCACAGCAATTAGTTCGTATATTCAGTCCGTATTATTAATGTATTTATATATTAATAATATTTAGAGTATTATAAGTCGGCTAATTAGGTAAACCGCGACGTAGACATCGGAATTTTTGGATAATTTGGGGACACGCCACCAATAGATCTATCTTCTCTAAGTTACAGACTCTAGTTTGTATATTTATTTCGCACCACTGGCAACGAGGGATTGGATTATGATATAAGATCCGTATAGGATATATTATTTAAGCAACAGGAACGAGGACTGTCTTATTTAAGTTCCACAGCAATTAGTTCGTATATTTAGTCCGCGTTACAGGCAACGAGATATCAATTTATAATCCGCGATTCGTAAGAGTATTTTATTCAAGTTTCGGGAATTAGTTCGATCAGTTATCAGCGCGAGAATCCGAACTCATTTCATCCAAGTAGCCTTTGCCTTTGCTTTTGCTTCTGGTTCTACTTCTGCTTTTTTATCTGCATGGCTTTTTTTTTCTGTAAACGCCTTGATAGGAGTTAAAACACCATGCTGGGGCGTAGAGGCTACTTCGGGGCTGAAATAATACCCCTGGCGAAGGGCATACACGCACTTGCAATGGTGTAACAACTTCTTTCGAGGCATAGATTGCTTTGCATGTGCTTGGTACATCTTTCTCTTGGCTACTTGCGATGAGTTAGTTCGATCGTCTGTTTCAATAGGTTTCCAGTCCATAAGACAGAAATGCAAAGCATATTTTACGTGACGGGCCCCACGTACCTGCTCAACCCGAGTTTTGTAGAAACGCACATCGGTGCTATATGTTCTTTAGGTTTGAGAAATTAGTCTAGATATTCATTTTACGTTACTGGCAACGGGGGATTAATTGAGACTTTCCTTGGACATGCAATTATTAGAATTATTAGTTATATAGAAACGGCAGGGCACGTCATACGTGACGGGATTAACGAACCCGCCGTTCCCGAGTTATAGGTCTATCTTTTCTAAGTTGCAGATTTTAGTTTGTATATTTATTTCGCACCAGTGGCAACGAGGGATTGGATTACGATATAAGATCCGTAGGATATATTATTTAAGCAACAGAAACGAGGACTGTCTTATTTAAGTTCCACAGCAATTAGTTCGTATATTTAGTCCGCGTTGTAGGCGACGAGATATTAATTAATGACACACTCGTCTTATCAGGTAGTGGGTTAATTAGGTAAACCGCGACGTAGACATCGGAATATTTATATAATTTGGAGACACGAATAGATCTATCTTCTCTAAGTTACAGACTCTAGTTTGTATATTTATTTCGCACCACTGGCAACGAGGGATTGGATTATGATATAAGATCCGTATAGGATATATTATTTAAGCAACAGGAACGAGGATTATCTTATTTAAGTTCCACAGCAATTAGTTCGTATATTTAGTCCGCGTTGTAGGCGACGAGATATTAATTAATGACACACTCGTCTTATCAGGTAGTGGGTTAATTAGGTAAACCGCGACGTAGACATCGGAATATTTATATAATTTGGAGACACGAATAGATCTATCTTCTCTAAGTTACAGACTCTAGTTTGTATATTTATTTCGCACCAGTGGCAACGAGGGATTGGATTACGATATAAGATCCGTAGGATATATTATTTAAGCAACAGAAACGAGGATTATCTTATTTAAGTTCCACAGCAATTAGTTCGTATATTTAGTCCGCGTTGTAGGCGACGAGATATTAATTAATGACACACTCGTCTTATCAGGTAGTGGGTTAATTAGGTAAACCGCGACGTAGACATCGGAATATTTATATAATTTGGAGACACGAATAGATCTATCTTCTCTAAGTTACAGACTCTAGTTTGTATATTTATTTCGCACCAGTGGCAACGAGGGATTAGATTATGATATAAGATCCCTAGGATATATTATTTAAGCAACAGGAACGAGGACTATTTCATTTAAGCTCCAAAATTAACACAGGATCGAATCGCGAGCGTCAAATAAGGGTCAATTCATCGATAATTTGTTCCCTTCATCCTTCTGATGCCTGTCCGTTTCTTTATGTTTCATGTGTGTCTTGCTCCATCCTGCTTAAAAAAAAACCTCTTCGCGACCGAGTTGCATGGAAAGCTGTCGGCGAAGCTGGGACTGTCGAGGATCCTGGAGGCTGGAGAAGAAGGGATGAAGACGAATATCCGAGTACCAAATGCTAGAGACGCTGGTGAAATGCATGGGAACAGATTGCAGAGGCACATTATACAAATCCAATCTCACCGATGAATGCAATAAAAGGTAAACAGCAATTTCAATTGCATTTTATCTTTTTAATGAAGTTTAATTATTGTCCGACTCGAATTGTCACCTACATAATATTATGTGATTTCCAACGTTTATTTTTTCATGTGAAAATATCGTTATGAAAACGATATGAATGTATTATGTATTTTCGCGTCCTGTCTTCGTGTTTTTCGGTACTTGGACGCCGATATTGTTTCTAATTGTGAGTAGCGAACAATCGTGTATCTTTCGAACGAATTATAGCCAGACGTGATTAGAATCAACGATGTTTTGGAATAGTTTCACCGCGTTCGTATAATTATATATCAATCGAGAATGGTCAAACAACGTAAATACACAATATACATAGGTATATTTACAGACCAACAGTTGCGTTTATATTTGAAGAAAATTCTAAGATAATCGGGTCTCTTCTTCACTTATAACCAAGATCTGACTGACTGTGCTAATGTCACGCGAATATTTCTTGTGATTGCAGAGACAGACTGCAGCAAGATTATTGGCATACTTTGGAATGCAGATATGGGAGTGGCTGGGCTGTTGATACGGATCTAACCCCACTGATACATCGAATGAAAGGTAAGCCGTTGATTATAACACTATTATACGTCTTATTATAGCACCAGGTATCGGGCTGATTAGGTCCACCGCGACGTAGACATCGAAATATTTAGATGATTTGGAGATCTATCTTCTTTAAGTTTTAGATTTCGGATTACAATCGCAGCTCCGTAATATTTAGATTATTATAAGTCCGGGACTATTAGGAATCGACTTATCCGATCGCCACGTATTAGTTACATAGAAACGGCAGGGCACGTCATACGTGACGGGATCAACGAACCCGCCGTTCCCGAGTTATAGGTCTATCTTTTCTAAGTTGCAGATTATAGTTTGTATATTTATTTCGCACCACTGGCAACGAGGGATTGGATTATGATATAAGATCCGTATAGGATATATTATTTAAGCAACAGGACCGAGGACTGTCTTATTTAAGTTCCACAGCAATTAGTTCGTATATTCAGTCCGTATTATTAATGTATTTATATATTAATAATATTTAGAGTATTATAAGTCGGCTAATTAGGTAAACCGCGACGTAGACATCGGAATTTTTGGATAATTTGGGGACACGCCACCAATAGATCTATCTTCTCTAAGTTACAGACTCTAGTTTGTATATTTATTTCGCACCACTGGCAACGAGGGATTGGATTATGATATAAGATCCGTATAGGATATATTATTTAAGCAACAGGAACGAGGACTGTCTTATTTAAGTTCCACAGCAATTAGTTCGTATATTTAGTCCGCGTTACAGGCAACGAGATATCAATTTATAATCCGCGATTCGTAAGAGTATTTTATTCAAGTTTCGGGAATTAGTTCGATCAGTTATCAGCGCGAGAATCCGAACTCATTTCATCCAAGTAGCCTTTGCCTTTGCTTTTGCTTCTGGTTCTACTTCTGCTTTTTTATCTGCATGGCTTTTTTTTTCTGTAAACGCCTTGATAGGAGTTAAAACACCATGCTGGGGCGTAGAGGCTACTTCGGGGCTGAAATAATACCCCTGGCGAAGGGCATACACGCACTTGCAATGGTGTAACAACTTCTTTCGAGGCATAGATTGCTTTGCATGTGCTTGGTACATCTTTCTCTTGGCTACTTGCGATGAGTTAGTTCGATCGTCTGTTTCAATAGGTTTCCAGTCCATAAGACAGAAATGCAAAGCATATTTTACGTGACGGGCCCCACGTACCTGCTCAACCCGAGTTTTGTAGAAACGCACATCGGTGCTATATGTTCTTTAGGTTTGAGAAATTAGTCTAGATATTCATTTTACGTTACTGGCAACGGGGGATTAATTGAGACTTTCCTTGGACATGCAATTATTAGAATTATTAGTTATATAGAAACGGCAGGGCACGTCATACGTGACGGGATTAACGAACCCGCCGTTCCCGAGTTATAGGTCTATCTTTTCTAAGTTGCAGATTTTAGTTTGTATATTTATTTCGCACCAGTGGCAACGAGGGATTGGATTACGATATAAGATCCGTAGGATATATTATTTAAGCAACAGAAACGAGGACTGTCTTATTTAAGTTCCACAGCAATTAGTTCGTATATTTAGTCCGCGTTGTAGGCGACGAGATATTAATTAATGACACACTCGTCTTATCAGGTAGTGGGTTAATTAGGTAAACCGCGACGTAGACATCGGAATATTTATATAATTTGGAGACACGAATAGATCTATCTTCTCTAAGTTACAGACTCTAGTTTGTATATTTATTTCGCACCACTGGCAACGAGGGATTGGATTATGATATAAGATCCGTATAGGATATATTATTTAAGCAACAGGAACGAGGATTATCTTATTTAAGTTCCACAGCAATTAGTTCGTATATTTAGTCCGCGTTGTAGGCGACGAGATATTAATTAATGACACACTCGTCTTATCAGGTAGTGGGTTAATTAGGTAAACCGCGACGTAGACATCGGAATATTTATATAATTTGGAGACACGAATAGATCTATCTTCTCTAAGTTACAGACTCTAGTTTGTATATTTATTTCGCACCAGTGGCAACGAGGGATTGGATTACGATATAAGATCCGTAGGATATATTATTTAAGCAACAGAAACGAGGATTATCTTATTTAAGTTCCACAGCAATTAGTTCGTATATTTAGTCCGCGTTGTAGGCGACGAGATATTAATTAATGACACACTCGTCTTATCAGGTAGTGGGTTAATTAGGTAAACCGCGACGTAGACATCGGAATATTTATATAATTTGGAGACACGAATAGATCTATCTTCTCTAAGTTACAGACTCTAGTTTGTATATTTATTTCGCACCAGTGGCAACGAGGGATTAGATTATGATATAAGATCCCTAGGATATATTATTTAAGCAACAGGAACGAGGACTATTTCATTTAAGCTCCAAAATTAACACAGGATCGAATCGCGAGCGTCAAATAAGGGTCAATTCATCGATAATTTGTTCCCTTCATCCTTCTGATGCCTGTCCGTTTCTTTATGTTTCATGTGTGTCTTGCTCCATCCTGCTTAAAAAAAAACCTCTTCGCGACCGAGTTGCATGGAAAGCTGTCGGCGAAGCTGGGACTGTCGAGGATCCTGGAGGCTGGAGAAGAAGGGATGAAGACGAATATCCGAGTACCAAATGCTAGAGACGCTGGTGAAATGCATGGGAACAGATTGCAGAGGCACATTATACAAATCCAATCTCACCGATGAATGCAATAAAAGGTAAACAGCAATTTCAATTGCATTTTATCTTTTTAATGAAGTTTAATTATTGTCCGACTCGAATTGTCACCTACATAATATTATGTGATTTCCAACGTTTATTTTTTCATGTGAAAATATCGTTATGAAAACGATATGAATGTATTATGTATTTTCGCGTCCTGTCTTCGTGTTTTTCGGTACTTGGACGCCGATATTGTTTCTAATTGTGAGTAGCGAACAATCGTGTATCTTTCGAACGAATTATAGCCAGACGTGATTAGAATCAACGATGTTTTGGAATAGTTTCACCGCGTTCGTATAATTATATATCAATCGAGAATGGTCAAACAACGTAAATACACAATATACATAGGTATATTTACAGACCAACAGTTGCGTTTATATTTGAAGAAAATTCTAAGATAATCGGGTCTCTTCTTCACTTATAACCAAGATCTGACTGACTGTGCTAATGTCACGCGAATATTTCTTGTGATTGCAGAGACAGACTGCAGCAAGATTATTGGCATACTTTGGAATGCAGATATGGGAGTGGCTGGGCTGTTGATACGGATCTAACCCCACTGATACATCGAATGAAAGGTAAGCCGTTGATTATAACACTATTATACGTCTTATTATAGCACCAGGTATCGGGCTGATTAGGTCCACCGCGACGTAGACATCGAAATATTTAGATGATTTGGAGATCTATCTTCTTTAAGTTTTAGATTTCGGATTACAATCGCAGCTCCGTAATATTTAGATTATTATAAGTCCGGGACTATTAGGAATCGACTTATCCGATCGCCACGTATTAGTTACATAGAAACGGCAGGGCACGTCATACGTGACGGGATCAACGAACCCGCCGTTCCCGAGTTATAGGTCTATCTTTTCTAAGTTGCAGATTATAGTTTGTATATTTATTTCGCACCACTGGCAACGAGGGATTGGATTATGATATAAGATCCGTATAGGATATATTATTTAAGCAACAGGACCGAGGACTGTCTTATTTAAGTTCCACAGCAATTAGTTCGTATATTCAGTCCGTATTATTAATGTATTTATATATTAATAATATTTAGAGTATTATAAGTCGGCTAATTAGGTAAACCGCGACGTAGACATCGGAATTTTTGGATAATTTGGGGACACGCCACCAATAGATCTATCTTCTCTAAGTTACAGACTCTAGTTTGTATATTTATTTCGCACCACTGGCAACGAGGGATTGGATTATGATATAAGATCCGTATAGGATATATTATTTAAGCAACAGGAACGAGGACTGTCTTATTTAAGTTCCACAGCAATTAGTTCGTATATTTAGTCCGCGTTACAGGCAACGAGATATCAATTTATAATCCGCGATTCGTAAGAGTATTTTATTCAAGTTTCGGGAATTAGTTCGATCAGTTATCAGCGCGAGAATCCGAACTCATTTCATCCAAGTAGCCTTTGCCTTTGCTTTTGCTTCTGGTTCTACTTCTGCTTTTTTATCTGCATGGCTTTTTTTTTCTGTAAACGCCTTGATAGGAGTTAAAACACCATGCTGGGGCGTAGAGGCTACTTCGGGGCTGAAATAATACCCCTGGCGAAGGGCATACACGCACTTGCAATGGTGTAACAACTTCTTTCGAGGCATAGATTGCTTTGCATGTGCTTGGTACATCTTTCTCTTGGCTACTTGCGATGAGTTAGTTCGATCGTCTGTTTCAATAGGTTTCCAGTCCATAAGACAGAAATGCAAAGCATATTTTACGTGACGGGCCCCACGTACCTGCTCAACCCGAGTTTTGTAGAAACGCACATCGGTGCTATATGTTCTTTAGGTTTGAGAAATTAGTCTAGATATTCATTTTACGTTACTGGCAACGGGGGATTAATTGAGACTTTCCTTGGACATGCAATTATTAGAATTATTAGTTATATAGAAACGGCAGGGCACGTCATACGTGACGGGATTAACGAACCCGCCGTTCCCGAGTTATAGGTCTATCTTTTCTAAGTTGCAGATTTTAGTTTGTATATTTATTTCGCACCAGTGGCAACGAGGGATTGGATTACGATATAAGATCCGTAGGATATATTATTTAAGCAACAGAAACGAGGACTGTCTTATTTAAGTTCCACAGCAATTAGTTCGTATATTTAGTCCGCGTTGTAGGCGACGAGATATTAATTAATGACACACTCGTCTTATCAGGTAGTGGGTTAATTAGGTAAACCGCGACGTAGACATCGGAATATTTATATAATTTGGAGACACGAATAGATCTATCTTCTCTAAGTTACAGACTCTAGTTTGTATATTTATTTCGCACCACTGGCAACGAGGGATTGGATTATGATATAAGATCCGTATAGGATATATTATTTAAGCAACAGGAACGAGGATTATCTTATTTAAGTTCCACAGCAATTAGTTCGTATATTTAGTCCGCGTTGTAGGCGACGAGATATTAATTAATGACACACTCGTCTTATCAGGTAGTGGGTTAATTAGGTAAACCGCGACGTAGACATCGGAATATTTATATAATTTGGAGACACGAATAGATCTATCTTCTCTAAGTTACAGACTCTAGTTTGTATATTTATTTCGCACCAGTGGCAACGAGGGATTGGATTACGATATAAGATCCGTAGGATATATTATTTAAGCAACAGAAACGAGGATTATCTTATTTAAGTTCCACAGCAATTAGTTCGTATATTTAGTCCGCGTTGTAGGCGACGAGATATTAATTAATGACACACTCGTCTTATCAGGTAGTGGGTTAATTAGGTAAACCGCGACGTAGACATCGGAATATTTATATAATTTGGAGACACGAATAGATCTATCTTCTCTAAGTTACAGACTCTAGTTTGTATATTTATTTCGCACCACTGGCAACGAGGGATTGGATTATGATATAAGATCCGTATAGGATATATTATTTAAGCAACAGGAACGAGGATTATCTTATTTAAGTTCCACAGCAATTAGTTCGTATATTTAGTCCGCGTTGTAGGCGACGAGATATTAATTAATGACACACTCGTCTTATCAGGTAGTGGGTTAATTAGGTAAACCGCGACGTAGACATCGGAATATTTATATAATTTGGAGACACGAATAGATCTATCTTCTCTAAGTTACAGACTCTAGTTTGTATATTTATTTCGCACCACTGGCAACGAGGGATTGGATTATGATATAAGATCCGTATAGGATATATTATTTAAGCAACAGGAACGAGGATTATCTTATTTAAGTTCCACAGCAATTAGTTCGTATATTTAGTCCGCGTTGTAGGCGACGAGATATTAATTAATGACACACTCGTCTTATCAGGTAGTGGGTTAATTAGGTAAACCGCGACGTAGACATCGGAATATTTATATAATTTGGAGACACGAATAGATCTATCTTCTCTAAGTTACAGACTCTAGTTTGTATATTTATTTCGCACCAGTGGCAACGAGGGATTGGATTACGATATAAGATCCGTAGGATATATTATTTAAGCAACAGAAACGAGGATTATCTTATTTAAGTTCCACAGCAATTAGTTCGTATATTTAGTCCGCGTTGTAGGCGACGAGATATTAATTAATGACACACTCGTCTTATCAGGTAGTGGGTTAATTAGGTAAACCGCGACGTAGACATCGGAATATTTATATAATTTGGAGACACGAATAGATCTATCTTCTCTAAGTTACAGACTCTAGTTTGTATATTTATTTCGCACCAGTGGCAACGAGGGATTGGATTACGATATAAGATCCGTAGGATATATTATTTAAGCAACAGAAACGAGGATTATCTTATTTAAGTTCCACAGCAATTAGTTCGTATATTTAGTCCGCGTTGTAGGCGACGAGATATTAATTAATGACACACTCGTCTTATCAGGTAGTGGGTTAATTAGGTAAACCGCGACGTAGACATCGGAATATTTATATAATTTGGAGACACGAATAGATCTATCTTCTCTAAGTTACAGACTCTAGTTTGTATATTTATTTCGCACCAGTGGCAACGAGGGATTAGATTATGATATAAGATCCCTAGGATATATTATTTAAGCAACAGGAACGAGGACTATTTCATTTAAGCTCCAAAATTAACACAGGATCGAATCGTGAGCGTCAAATAAGGGTCAATTCATCGATAATTTGTTCCCTTCATCCTTCTGATGCCTGTCCGTTTCTTTATGTTTCATGTGTGTCTTGCTCCAATCCTGCTTAAAAAAAAACCTCTTCGCGACCGAGTTGCATGGAAAGCTGTCGGCGAAGCTGGGACTGTCGAGGATCCTGGAGGCTGGAGAAGAAGGGATGAAGACGAATATCCGAGTACCAAATGCTAGAGACGCTGGTGAAATGCATGGGAACAGATTGCAGAGGCACATTATACAAATCCAATCTCACCGATGAATGCAATAAAAGGTAAACAGCAATTTCAATTGCATTTTATCTTTTTAATGAAGTTTAATTATTGTCCGACTCGAATTGTCACCTACATAATATTATGTGATTTCCAACGTTTATTTTTTCATGTGAAAATATCGTTATGAAAACGATATGAATGTATTATGTATTTTCGCGTCCTGTCTTCGTGTTTTTCGGTACTTGGACGCCGATATTGTTTCTAATTGTGAGTAGCGAACAATCGTGTATCTTTCGAACGAATTATAGCCAGACGTGATTAGAATCAACGATGTTTTGGAATAGTTTCACCGCGTTCGTATAATTATATATCAATCGAGAATGGTCAAACAACGTAAATACACAATATACATAGGTATATTTACAGACCAACAGTTGCGTTTATATTTGAAGAAAATTCTAAGATAATCGGGTCTCTTCTTCACTTATAACCAAGATCTGACTGACTGTGCTAATGTCACGCGAATATTTCTTGTGATTGCAGAGACAGACTGCAGCAAGATTATTGGCATACTTTGGAATGCAGATATGGGAGTGGCTGGGCTGTTGATACGGATCTAACCCCACTGATACATCGAATGAAAGGTAAGCCGTTGATTATAACACTATTATACGTCTTATTATAGCACCAGGTATCGGGCTGATTAGGTCCACCGCGACGTAGACATCGAAATATTTAGATGATTTGGAGATCTATCTTCTTTAAGTTTTAGATTTCGGATTACAATCGCAGCTCCGTAATATTTAGATTATTATAAGTCCGGGACTATTAGGAATCGACTTATCCGATCGCCACGTATTAGTTACATAGAAACGGCAGGGCACGTCATACGTGACGGGATCAACGAACCCGCCGTTCCCGAGTTATAGGTCTATCTTTTCTAAGTTGCAGATTATAGTTTGTATATTTATTTCGCACCACTGGCAACGAGGGATTGGATTATGATATAAGATCCGTATAGGATATATTATTTAAGCAACAGGAACGAGGACTGTCTTATTTAAGTTCCACAGCAATTAGTTCGTATATTCAGTCCGTATTATTAATGTATTTATATATTAATAATATTTAGAGTATTATAAGTCGGCTAATTAGGTAAACCGCGACGTAGACATCGGAATTTTTGGATAATTTGGGGACACGCCACCAATAGATCTATCTTCTCTAAGTTACAGACTCTAGTTTGTATATTTATTTCGCACCACTGGCAACGAGGGATTGGATTATGATATAAGATCCGTATAGGATATATTATTTAAGCAACAGGAACGAGGACTGTCTTATTTAAGTTCCACAGCAATTAGTTCGTATATTTAGTCCGCGTTACAGGCAACGAGATATCAATTTATAATCCGCGATTCGTAAGAGTATTTTATTCAAGTTTCGGGAATTAGTTCGATCAGTTATCAGCGCGAGAATCCGAACTCATTTCATCCAAGTAGCCTTTGCCTTTGCTTTTGCTTCTGGTTCTACTTCTGCTTTTTTATCTGCATGGCTTTTTTTTTCTGTAAACGCCTTGATAGGAGTTAAAACACCATGCTGGGGCGTAGAGGCTACTTCGGGGCTGAAATAATACCCCTGGCGAAGGGCATACACGCACTTGCAATGGTGTAACAACTTCTTTCGAGGCATAGATTGCTTTGCATGTGCTTGGTACATCTTTCTCTTGGCTACTTGCGATGAGTTAGTTCGATCGTCTGTTTCAATAGGTTTCCAGTCCATAAGACAGAAATGCAAAGCATATTTTACGTGACGGGCCCCACGTACCTGCTCAACCCGAGTTTTGTAGAAACGCACATCGGTGCTATATGTTCTTTAGGTTTGAGAAATTAGTCTAGATATTCATTTTACGTTACTGGCAACGGGGGATTAATTGAGACTTTCCTTGGACATGCAATTATTAGAATTATTAGTTATATAGAAACGGCAGGGCACGTCATACGTGACGGGATTAACGAACCCGCCGTTCCCGAGTTATAGGTCTATCTTTTCTAAGTTGCAGATTTTAGTTTGTATATTTATTTCGCACCAGTGGCAACGAGGGATTGGATTACGATATAAGATCCGTAGGATATATTATTTAAGCAACAGAAACGAGGACTGTCTTATTTAAGTTCCACAGCAATTAGTTCGTATATTTAGTCCGCGTTGTAGGCGACGAGATATTAATTAATGACACACTCGTCTTATCAGGTAGTGGGTTAATTAGGTAAACCGCGACGTAGACATCGGAATATTTATATAATTTGGAGACACGAATAGATCTATCTTCTCTAAGTTACAGACTCTAGTTTGTATATTTATTTCGCACCACTGGCAACGAGGGATTGGATTATGATATAAGATCCGTATAGGATATATTATTTAAGCAACAGGAACGAGGATTATCTTATTTAAGTTCCACAGCAATTAGTTCGTATATTTAGTCCGCGTTGTAGGCGACGAGATATTAATTAATGACACACTCGTCTTATCAGGTAGTGGGTTAATTAGGTAAACCGCGACGTAGACATCGGAATATTTATATAATTTGGAGACACGAATAGATCTATCTTCTCTAAGTTACAGACTCTAGTTTGTATATTTATTTCGCACCAGTGGCAACGAGGGATTGGATTACGATATAAGATCCGTAGGATATATTATTTAAGCAACAGAAACGAGGATTATCTTATTTAAGTTCCACAGCAATTAGTTCGTATATTTAGTCCGCGTTGTAGGCGACGAGATATTAATTAATGACACACTCGTCTTATCAGGTAGTGGGTTAATTAGGTAAACCGCGACGTAGACATCGGAATATTTATATAATTTGGAGACACGAATAGATCTATCTTCTCTAAGTTACAGACTCTAGTTTGTATATTTATTTCGCACCAGTGGCAACGAGGGATTAGATTATGATATAAGATCCCTAGGATATATTATTTAAGCAACAGGAACGAGGACTATTTCATTTAAGCTCCAAAATTAACACAGGATCGAATCGTGAGCGTCAAATAAGGGTCAATTCATCGATAATTTGTTCCCTTCATCCTTCTGATGCCTGTCCGTTTCTTTATGTTTCATGTGTGTCTTGCTCCATCCTGCTTAAAAAAAAACCTCTTCGCGACCGAGTTGCATGGAAAGCTGTCGGCGAAGCTGGGACTGTCGAGGATCCTGGAGGCTGGAGACGAAGGGATGAAAACGAATATCCGAGTACCAAATGCTAGAGACGCTGGTGAAATGCATGGGAACAGATTGCAGAGGCACATTATACAAATCCAATCTCACCGATGAATGCAATAAAAGGTAAACAGCAATTTCAATTGCATTTTATCTTTTTAATGAAGTTTAATTATTGTCCGACTCGAATTGTCACCTACATAATATTATGTGATTTCCAACGTTTATTTTTTCATGTGAAAATATCGTTATGAAAACGATATGAATGTATTATGTATTTTCGCGTCCTGTCTTCGTGTTTTTCGGTACTTGGACGCCGATATTGTTTCTAATTGTGAGTAGCGAACAATCGTGTATCTTTCGAACGAATTATAGCCAGACGTGATTAGAATCAACGATGTTTTGGAATAGTTTCACCGCGTTCGTATAATTATATATCAATCGAGAATGGTCAAACAACGTAAATACACAATATACATAGGTATATTTACAGACCAACAGTTGCGTTTATATTTGAAGAAAATTCTAAGATAATCGGGTCTCTTCTTCACTTATAACCAAGATCTGACTGACTGTGCTAATGTCACGCGAATATTTCTTGTGATTGCAGAGACAGACTGCAGCAAGATTATTGGCATACTTTGGAATGCAGATATGGGAGTGGCTGGGCTGTTGATACGGATCTAACCCCACTGATACATCGAATGAAAGGTAAGCCGTTGATTATAACACTATTATACGTCTTATTATAGCACCAGGTATCGGGCTGATTAGGTCCACCGCGACGTAGACATCGAAATATTTAGATGATTTGGAGATCTATCTTCTTTAAGTTTTAGATTTCGGATTACAATCGCAGCTCCGTAATATTTAGATTATTATAAGTCCGGGACTATTAGGAATCGACTTATCCGATCGCCACGTATTAGTTACATAGAAACGGCAGGGCACGTCATACGTGACGGGATCAACGAACCCGCCGTTCCCGAGTTATAGGTCTATCTTTTCTAAGTTGCAGATTATAGTTTGTATATTTATTTCGCACCACTGGCAACGAGGGATTGGATTATGATATAAGATCCGTATAGGATATATTATTTAAGCAACAGGACCGAGGACTGTCTTATTTAAGTTCCACAGCAATTAGTTCGTATATTCAGTCCGTATTATTAATGTATTTATATATTAATAATATTTAGAGTATTATAAGTCGGCTAATTAGGTAAACCGCGACGTAGACATCGGAATTTTTGGATAATTTGGGGACACGCCACCAATAGATCTATCTTCTCTAAGTTACAGACTCTAGTTTGTATATTTATTTCGCACCACTGGCAACGAGGGATTGGATTATGATATAAGATCCGTATAGGATATATTATTTAAGCAACAGGAACGAGGACTGTCTTATTTAAGTTCCACAGCAATTAGTTCGTATATTTAGTCCGCGTTACAGGCAACGAGATATCAATTTATAATCCGCGATTCGTAAGAGTATTTTATTCAAGTTTCGGGAATTAGTTCGATCAGTTATCAGCGCGAGAATCCGAACTCATTTCATCCAAGTAGCCTTTGCCTTTGCTTTTGCTTCTGGTTCTACTTCTGCTTTTTTATCTGCATGGCTTTTTTTTTCTGTAAACGCCTTGATAGGAGTTAAAACACCATGCTGGGGCGTAGAGGCTACTTCGGGGCTGAAATAATACCCCTGGCGAAGGGCATACACGCACTTGCAATGGTGTAACAACTTCTTTCGAGGCATAGATTGCTTTGCATGTGCTTGGTACATCTTTCTCTTGGCTACTTGCGATGAGTTAGTTCGATCGTCTGTTTCAATAGGTTTCCAGTCCATAAGACAGAAATGCAAAGCATATTTTACGTGACGGGCCCCACGTACCTGCTCAACCCGAGTTTTGTAGAAACGCACATCGGTGCTATATGTTCTTTAGGTTTGAGAAATTAGTCTAGATATTCATTTTACGTTACTGGCAACGGGGGATTAATTGAGACTTTCCTTGGACATGCAATTATTAGAATTATTAGTTATATAGAAACGGCAGGGCACGTCATACGTGACGGGATTAACGAACCCGCCGTTCCCGAGTTATAGGTCTATCTTTTCTAAGTTGCAGATTTTAGTTTGTATATTTATTTCGCACCAGTGGCAACGAGGGATTGGATTACGATATAAGATCCGTAGGATATATTATTTAAGCAACAGAAACGAGGACTGTCTTATTTAAGTTCCACAGCAATTAGTTCGTATATTTAGTCCGCGTTGTAGGCGACGAGATATTAATTAATGACACACTCGTCTTATCAGGTAGTGGGTTAATTAGGTAAACCGCGACGTAGACATCGGAATATTTATATAATTTGGAGACACGAATAGATCTATCTTCTCTAAGTTACAGACTCTAGTTTGTATATTTATTTCGCACCACTGGCAACGAGGGATTGGATTATGATATAAGATCCGTATAGGATATATTATTTAAGCAACAGGAACGAGGATTATCTTATTTAAGTTCCACAGCAATTAGTTCGTATATTTAGTCCGCGTTGTAGGCGACGAGATATTAATTAATGACACACTCGTCTTATCAGGTAGTGGGTTAATTAGGTAAACCGCGACGTAGACATCGGAATATTTATATAATTTGGAGACACGAATAGATCTATCTTCTCTAAGTTACAGACTCTAGTTTGTATATTTATTTCGCACCAGTGGCAACGAGGGATTGGATTACGATATAAGATCCGTAGGATATATTATTTAAGCAACAGAAACGAGGATTATCTTATTTAAGTTCCACAGCAATTAGTTCGTATATTTAGTCCGCGTTGTAGGCGACGAGATATTAATTAATGACACACTCGTCTTATCAGGTAGTGGGTTAATTAGGTAAACCGCGACGTAGACATCGGAATATTTATATAATTTGGAGACACGAATAGATCTATCTTCTCTAAGTTACAGACTCTAGTTTGTATATTTATTTCGCACCAGTGGCAACGAGGGATTAGATTATGATATAAGATCCCTAGGATATATTATTTAAGCAACAGGAACGAGGACTATTTCATTTAAGCTCCAAAATTAACACAGGATCGAATCGCGAGCGTCAAATAAGGGTCAATTCATCGATAATTTGTTCCCTTCATCCTTCTGATGCCTGTCCGTTTCTTTATGTTTCATGTGTGTCTTGCTCCATCCTGCTTAAAAAAAAACCTCTTCGCGACCGAGTTGCATGGAAAGCTGTCGGCGAAGCTGGGACTGTCGAGGATCCTGGAGGCTGGAGAAGAAGGGATGAAGACGAATATCCGAGTACCAAATGCTAGAGACGCTGGTGAAATGCATGGGAACAGATTGCAGAGGCACATTATACAAATCCAATCTCACCGATGAATGCAATAAAAGGTAAACAGCAATTTCAATTGCATTTTATCTTTTTAATGAAGTTTAATTATTGTCCGACTCGAATTGTCACCTACATAATATTATGTGATTTCCAACGTTTATTTTTTCATGTGAAAATATCGTTATGAAAACGATATGAATGTATTATGTATTTTCGCGTCCTGTCTTCGTGTTTTTCGGTACTTGGACGCCGATATTGTTTCTAATTGTGAGTAGCGAACAATCGTGTATCTTTCGAACGAATTATAGCCAGACGTGATTAGAATCAACGATGTTTTGGAATAGTTTCACCGCGTTCGTATAATTATATATCAATCGAGAATGGTCAAACAACGTAAATACACAATATACATAGGTATATTTACAGACCAACAGTTGCGTTTATATTTGAAGAAAATTCTAAGATAATCGGGTCTCTTCTTCACTTATAACCAAGATCTGACTGACTGTGCTAATGTCACGCGAATATTTCTTGTGATTGCAGAGACAGACTGCAGCAAGATTATTGGCATACTTTGGAATGCAGATATGGGAGTGGCTGGGCTGTTGATACGGATCTAACCCCACTGATACATCGAATGAAAGGTAAGCCGTTGATTATAACACTATTATACGTCTTATTATAGCACCAGGTATCGGGCTGATTAGGTCCACCGCGACGTAGACATCGAAATATTTAGATGATTTGGAGATCTATCTTCTTTAAGTTTTAGATTTCGGATTACAATCGCAGCTCCGTAATATTTAGATTATTATAAGTCCGGGACTATTAGGAATCGACTTATCCGATCGCCACGTATTAGTTACATAGAAACGGCAGGGCACGTCATACGTGACGGGATCAACGAACCCGCCGTTCCCGAGTTATAGGTCTATCTTTTCTAAGTTGCAGATTATAGTTTGTATATTTATTTCGCACCACTGGCAACGAGGGATTGGATTATGATATAAGATCCGTATAGGATATATTATTTAAGCAACAGGACCGAGGACTGTCTTATTTAAGTTCCACAGCAATTAGTTCGTATATTCAGTCCGTATTATTAATGTATTTATATATTAATAATATTTAGAGTATTATAAGTCGGCTAATTAGGTAAACCGCGACGTAGACATTGGAATTTTTGGATAATTTGGGGACACGCCACCAATAGATCTATCTTCTCTAAGTTACAGACTCTAGTTTGTATATTTATTTCGCACCACTGGCAACGAGGGATTGGATTATGATATAAGATCCGTATAGGATATATTATTTAAGCAACAGGAACGAGGACTGTCTTATTTAAGTTCCACAGCAATTAGTTCGTATATTTAGTCCGCGTTACAGGCAACGAGATATCAATTTATAATCCGCGATTCGTAAGAGTATTTTATTCAAGTTTCGGGAATTAGTTCGATCAGTTATCAGCGCGAGAATCCGAACTCATTTCATCCAAGTAGCCTTTGCCTTTGCTTTTGCTTCTGGTTCTACTTCTGCTTTTTTATCTGCATGGCTTTTTTTTTCTGTAAACGCCTTGATAGGAGTTAAAACACCATGCTGGGGCGTAGAGGCTACTTCGGGGCTGAAATAATACCCCTGGCGAAGGGCATACACGCACTTGCAATGGTGTAACAACTTCTTTCGAGGCATAGATTGCTTTGCATGTGCTTGGTACATCTTTCTCTTGGCTACTTGCGATGAGTTAGTTCGATCGTCTGTTTCAATAGGTTTCCAGTCCATAAGACAGAAATGCAAAGCATATTTTACGTGACGGGCCCCACGTACCTGCTCAACCCGAGTTTTGTAGAAACGCACATCGGTGCTATATGTTCTTTAGGTTTGAGAAATTAGTCTAGATATTCATTTTACGTTACTGGCAACGGGGGATTAATTGAGACTTTCCTTGGACATGCAATTATTAGAATTATTAGTTATATAGAAACGGCAGGGCACGTCATACGTGACGGGATTAACGAACCCGCCGTTCCCGAGTTATAGGTCTATCTTTTCTAAGTTGCAGATTTTAGTTTGTATATTTATTTCGCACCAGTGGCAACGAGGGATTGGATTACGATATAAGATCCGTAGGATATATTATTTAAGCAACAGAAACGAGGACTGTCTTATTTAAGTTCCACAGCAATTAGTTCGTATATTTAGTCCGCGTTGTAGGCGACGAGATATTAATTAATGACACACTCGTCTTATCAGGTAGTGGGTTAATTAGGTAAACCGCGACGTAGACATCGGAATATTTATATAATTTGGAGACACGAATAGATCTATCTTCTCTAAGTTACAGACTCTAGTTTGTATATTTATTTCGCACCACTGGCAACGAGGGATTGGATTATGATATAAGATCCGTATAGGATATATTATTTAAGCAACAGGAACGAGGATTATCTTATTTAAGTTCCACAGCAATTAGTTCGTATATTTAGTCCGCGTTGTAGGCGACGAGATATTAATTAATGACACACTCGTCTTATCAGGTAGTGGGTTAATTAGGTAAACCGCGACGTAGACATCGGAATATTTATATAATTTGGAGACACGAATAGATCTATCTTCTCTAAGTTACAGACTCTAGTTTGTATATTTATTTCGCACCAGTGGCAACGAGGGATTGGATTACGATATAAGATCCGTAGGATATATTATTTAAGCAACAGAAACGAGGATTATCTTATTTAAGTTCCACAGCAATTAGTTCGTATATTTAGTCCGCGTTGTAGGCGACGAGATATTAATTAATGACACACTCGTCTTATCAGGTAGTGGGTTAATTAGGTAAACCGCGACGTAGACATCGGAATATTTATATAATTTGGAGACACGAATAGATCTATCTTCTCTAAGTTACAGACTCTAGTTTGTATATTTATTTCGCACCAGTGGCAACGAGGGATTAGATTATGATATAAGATCCCTAGGATATATTATTTAAGCAACAGGAACGAGGACTATTTCATTTAAGCTCCAAAATTAACACAGGATCGAATCGTGAGCGTCAAATAAGGGTCAATTCATCGATAATTTGTTCCCTTCATCCTTCTGATGCCTGTCCGTTTCTTTATGTTTCATGTGTGTCTTGCTCCATCCTGCTTAAAAAAAAACCTCTTCGCGACCGAGTTGCATGGAAAGCTGTCGGCGAAGCTGGGACTGTCGAGGATCCTGGAGGCTGGAGAAGAAGGGATGAAGACGAATATCCGAGTACCAAATGCTAGAGACGCTGGTGAAATGCATGGGAACAGATTGCAGAGGCACATTATACAAATCCAATCTCACCGATGAATGCAATAAAAGGTAAACAGCAATTTCAATTGCATTTTATCTTTTTAATGAAGTTTAATTATTGTCCGACTCGAATTGTCACCTACATAATATTATGTGATTTCCAACGTTTATTTTTTCATGTGAAAATATCGTTATGAAAACGATATGAATGTATTATGTATTTTCGCGTCCTGTCTTCGTGTTTTTCGGTACTTGGACGCCGATATTGTTTCTAATTGTGAGTAGCGAACAATCGTGTATCTTTCGAACGAATTATAGCCAGACGTGATTAGAATCAACGATGTTTTGGAATAGTTTCACCGCGTTCGTATAATTATATATCAATCGAGAATGGTCAAACAACGTAAATACACAATATACATAGGTATATTTACAGACCAACAGTTGCGTTTATATTTGAAGAAAATTCTAAGATAATCGGGTCTCTTCTTCACTTATAACCAAGATCTGACTGACTGTGCTAATGTCACGCGAATATTTCTTGTGATTGCAGAGACAGACTGCAGCAAGATTATTGGCATACTTTGGAATGCAGATATGGGAGTGGCTGGGCTGTTGATACGGATCTAACCCCACTGATACATCGAATGAAAGGTAAGCCGTTGATTATAACACTATTATACGTCTTATTATAGCACCAGGTATCGGGCTGATTAGGTCCACCGCGACGTAGACATCGAAATATTTAGATGATTTGGAGATCTATCTTCTTTAAGTTTTAGATTTCGGATTACAATCGCAGCTCCGTAATATTTAGATTATTATAAGTCCGGGACTATTAGGAATCGACTTATCCGATCGCCACGTATTAGTTACATAGAAACGGCAGGGCACGTCATACGTGACGGGATCAACGAACCCGCCGTTCCCGAGTTATAGGTCTATCTTTTCTAAGTTGCAGATTATAGTTTGTATATTTATTTCGCACCACTGGCAACGAGGGATTGGATTATGATATAAGATCCGTATAGGATATATTATTTAAGCAACAGGACCGAGGACTGTCTTATTTAAGTTCCACAGCAATTAGTTCGTATATTCAGTCCGTATTATTAATGTATTTATATATTAATAATATTTAGAGTATTATAAGTCGGCTAATTAGGTAAACCGCGACGTAGACATCGGAATTTTTGGATAATTTGGGGACACGCCACCAATAGATCTATCTTCTCTAAGTTACAGACTCTAGTTTGTATATTTATTTCGCACCACTGGCAACGAGGGATTGGATTATGATATAAGATCCGTATAGGATATATTATTTAAGCAACAGGAACGAGGACTGTCTTATTTAAGTTCCACAGCAATTAGTTCGTATATTTAGTCCGCGTTACAGGCAACGAGATATCAATTTATAATCCGCGATTCGTAAGAGTATTTTATTCAAGTTTCGGGAATTAGTTCGATCAGTTATCAGCGCGAGAATCCGAACTCATTTCATCCAAGTAGCCTTTGCCTTTGCTTTTGCTTCTGGTTCTACTTCTGCTTTTTTATCTGCATGGCTTTTTTTTTCTGTAAACGCCTTGATAGGAGTTAAAACACCATGCTGGGGCGTAGAGGCTACTTCGGGGCTGAAATAATACCCCTGGCGAAGGGCATACACGCACTTGCAATGGTGTAACAACTTCTTTCGAGGCATAGATTGCTTTGCATGTGCTTGGTACATCTTTCTCTTGGCTACTTGCGATGAGTTAGTTCGATCGTCTGTTTCAATAGGTTTCCAGTCCATAAGACAGAAATGCAAAGCATATTTTACGTGACGGGCCCCACGTACCTGCTCAACCCGAGTTTTGTAGAAACGCACATCGGTGCTATATGTTCTTTAGGTTTGAGAAATTAGTCTAGATATTCATTTTACGTTACTGGCAACGGGGGATCAATTGAGACTTTCCTTGGACATGCAATTATTAGAATTATTAGTTATATAGAAACGGCAGGGCACGTCATACGTGACGGGATTAACGAACCCGCCGTTCCCGAGTTATAGGTCTATCTTTTCTAAGTTGCAGATTTTAGTTTGTATATTTATTTCGCACCAGTGGCAACGAGGGATTGGATTACGATATAAGATCCGTAGGATATATTATTTAAGCAACAGAAACGAGGACTGTCTTATTTAAGTTCCACAGCAATTAGTTCGTATATTTAGTCCGCGTTGTAGGCGACGAGATATTAATTAATGACACACTCGTCTTATCAGGTAGTGGGTTAATTAGGTAAACCGCGACGTAGACATCGGAATATTTATATAATTTGGAGACACGAATAGATCTATCTTCTCTAAGTTACAGACTCTAGTTTGTATATTTATTTCGCACCACTGGCAACGAGGGATTGGATTATGATATAAGATCCGTATAGGATATATTATTTAAGCAACAGGAACGAGGATTATCTTATTTAAGTTCCACAGCAATTAGTTCGTATATTTAGTCCGCGTTGTAGGCGACGAGATATTAATTAATGACACACTCGTCTTATCAGGTAGTGGGTTAATTAGGTAAACCGCGACGTAGACATCGGAATATTTATATAATTTGGAGACACGAATAGATCTATCTTCTCTAAGTTACAGACTCTAGTTTGTATATTTATTTCGCACCAGTGGCAACGAGGGATTGGATTACGATATAAGATCCGTAGGATATATTATTTAAGCAACAGAAACGAGGACTGTCTTATTTAAGTTCCACAGCAATTAGTTCGTATATTTAGTCCGCGTTGTAGGCGACGAGATATTAATTAATGACACACTCGTCTTATCAGGTAGTGGGTTAATTAGGTAAACCGCGACGTAGACATCGGAATATTTATATAATTTGGAGACACGAATAGATCTATCTTCTCTAAGTTACAGACTCTAGTTTGTATATTTATTTCGCACCAGTGGCAACGAGGGATTGGATTACGATATAAGATCCGTAGGATATATTATTTAAGCAACAGAAACGAGGACTGTCTTATTTAAGTTCCACAGCAATTAGTTCGTATATTTAGTCCGCGTTGTAGGCGACGAGATATTAATTAATGACACACTCGTCTTATCAGGTAGTGGGTTAATTAGGTAAACCGCGACGTAGACATCGGAATATTTATATAATTTGGAGACACGAATAGATCTATCTTCTCTAAGTTACAGACTCTAGTTTGTATATTTATTTCGCACCAGTGGCAACGAGGGATTAGATTATGATATAAGATCCCTAGGATATATTATTTAAGCAACAGGAACGAGGACTATTTCATTTAAGCTCCAAAATTAACACAGGATCGAATCGTGAGCGTCAAATAAGGGTCAATTCATCGATAATTTGTTCCCTTCATCCTTCTGATGCCTGTCCGTTTCTTTATGTTTCATGTGTGTCTTGCTCCATCCTGCTTAAAAAAAAACCTCTTCGCGACCGAGTTGCATGGAAAGCTGTCGGCGAAGCTGGGACTGTCGAGGATCCTGGAGGCTGGAGACGAAGGGATGAAAACGAATATCCGAGTACCAAATGCTAGAGACGCTGGTGAAATGCATGGGAACAGATTGCAGAGGCACATTATACAAATCCAATCTCACCGATGAATGCAATAAAAGGTAAACAGCAATTTCAATTGCATTTTATCTTTTTAATGAAGTTTAATTATTGTCCGACTCGAATTGTCACCTACATAATATTATGTGATTTCCAACGTTTATTTTTTCATGTGAAAATATCGTTATGAAAACGATATGAATGTATTATGTATTTTCGCGTCCTGTCTTCGTGTTTTTCGGTACTTGGACGCCGATATTGTTTCTAATTGTGAGTAGCGAACAATCGTGTATCTTTCGAACGAATTATAGCCAGACGTGATTAGAATCAACGATGTTTTGGAATAGTTTCACCGCGTTCGTATAATTATATATCAATCGAGAATGGTCAAACAACGTAAATACACAATATACATAGGTATATTTACAGACCAACAGTTGCGTTTATATTTGAAGAAAATTCTAAGATAATCGGGTCTCTTCTTCACTTATAACCAAGATCTGACTGACTGTGCTAATGTCACGCGAATATTTCTTGTGATTGCAGAGACAGACTGCAGCAAGATTATTGGCATACTTTGGAATGCAGATATGGGAGTGGCTGGGCTGTTGATACGGATCTAACCCCACTGATACATCGAATGAAAGGTAAGCCGTTGATTATAACACTATTATACGTCTTATTATAGCACCAGGTATCGGGCTGATTAGGTCCACCGCGACGTAGACATCGAAATATTTAGATGATTTGGAGATCTATCTTCTTTAAGTTTTAGATTTCGGATTACAATCGCAGCTCCGTAATATTTAGATTATTATAAGTCCGGGACTATTAGGACTCGACTTATCCGATCGCCACGTATTAGTTACATAGAAACGGCAGGGCACGTCATACGTGACGGGATCAACGAACCCGCCGTTCCCGAGTTATAGGTCTATCTTTTCTAAGTTGCAGATTATAGTTTGTATATTTATTTCGCACCACTGGCAACGAGGGATTGGATTATGATATAAGATCCGTATAGGATATATTATTTAAGCAACAGGACCGAGGACTGTCTTATTTAAGTTCCACAGCAATTAGTTCGTATATTCAGTCCGTATTATTAATGTATTTATATATTAATAATATTTAGAGTATTATAAGTCGGCTAATTAGGTAAACCGCGACGTAGACATCGGAATTTTTGGATAATTTGGGGACACGCCACCAATAGATCTATCTTCTCTAAGTTACAGACTCTAGTTTGTATATTTATTTCGCACCACTGGCAACGAGGGATTGGATTATGATATAAGATCCGTATAGGATATATTATTTAAGCAACAGGAACGAGGACTGTCTTATTTAAGTTCCACAGCAATTAGTTCGTATATTTAGTCCGCGTTACAGGCAACGAGATATCAATTTATAATCCGCGATTCGTAAGAGTATTTTATTCAAGTTTCGGGAATTAGTTCGATCAGTTATCAGCGCGAGAATCCGAACTCATTTCATCCAAGTAGCCTTTGCCTTTGCTTTTGCTTCTGGTTCTACTTCTGCTTTTTTATCTGCATGGCTTTTTTTTTCTGTAAACGCCTTGATAGGAGTTAAAACACCATGCTGGGGCGTAGAGGCTACTTCGGGGCTGAAATAATACCCCTGGCGAAGGGCATACACGCACTTGCAATGGTGTAACAACTTCTTTCGAGGCATAGATTGCTTTGCATGTGCTTGGTACATCTTTCTCTTGGCTACTTGCGATGAGTTAGTTCGATCGTCTGTTTCAATAGGCTTCCAGTCCATAAGACAGAAATGCAAAGCATATTTTACGTGACGGGCCCCACGTACCTGCTCAACCCGAGTTTTGTAGAAACGCACATCGGTGCTATATGTTCTTTAGGTTTGAGAAATTAGTCTAGATATTCATTTTACGTTACTGGCAACGGGGGATTAATTGAGACTTTCCTTGGACATGCAATTATTAGAATTATTAGTTATATAGAAACGGCAGGGCACGTCATACGTGACGGGATTAACGAACCCGCCGTTCCCGAGTTATAGGTCTATCTTTTCTAAGTTGCAGATTTTAGTTTGTATATTTATTTCGCACCAGTGGCAACGAGGGATTGGATTACGATATAAGATCCGTAGGATATATTATTTAAGCAACAGAAACGAGGACTGTCTTATTTAAGTTCCACAGCAATTAGTTCGTATATTTAGTCCGCGTTACAGGCAACGAGATATCAATTTATAATCCGCGATTCGTAAGAGTATTTTATTCAAGTTTCGGGAATTAGTTCGATCAGTTATCAGCGCGAGAATCCGAACTCATTTCATCCAAGTAGCCTTTGCCTTTGCTTTTGCTTCTGGTTCTACTTCTGCTTTTTTATCTGCATGGCTTTTTTTTTCTGTAAACGCCTTGATAGGAGTTAAAACACCATGCTGGGGCGTAGAGGCTACTTCGGGGCTGAAATAATACCCCTGGCGAAGGGCATACACGCACTTGCAATGGTGTAACAACTTCTTTCGAGGCATAGATTGCTTTGCATGTGCTTGGTACATCTTTCTCTTGGCTACTTGCGATGAGTTAGTTCGATCGTCTGTTTCAATAGGTTTCCAGTCCATAAGACAGAAATGCAAAGCATATTTTACGTGACGGGCCCCACGTACCTGCTCAACCCGAGTTTTGTAGAAACGCACATCGGTGCTATATATGTTCTTTAGGTTTGAGAAATTAGTCTAGATATTCATTTTACGTTACTGGCAACGAGGGATCAATTGAGACTTTCCTTGGACATGCAATTATAAGAATTATTAGTTATATAGAAACGGCAGGGCACGTCATACGTGACGGGATTAACGAACCCGCCGTTCCCGCCGTTCCCGAGTTATAGGTCTATCTTTTCTAAGTTGCAGATTTTAGTTTGTATATTTATTTCGCACCAGTGGCAACGAGGGATTGGATTATGATATAAGATCCGTAGGATATATTATTTAAGCAACAGAAACGAGGACTGTCTTATTTAAGTTCCACAGCAATTTATTAGTTCGTATATTTAGTCCGTATTATTAATGTATTTATATATTAATAATATTCAGAGTATTATAAGTCGGCTAATTAGGTAAACCGTGACGTAGACATCGGAATTTTTAGATAATTTGGGGACACGCCACCAATAGATCTATCTTCTCTAAGTTACAGACTCCAGTTTGTATATTTATTTCGCACCACTGGCAACGAGGGATTGGATTATGATATAAGATCCGTAGGATATATTATTTAAGCAACAGAAACGAGGACTGTCTTATTTAAGTTCCACAGCAATTAGTTCGTATATTTAGTCCGCGTTGTAGGCGACGAGATATTAATTAATGACACACTCGTCTTATCAGGTAGTGGGTTAATTAGGTAAACCGCGACGTAGACATCGGAATATTTATATAATTTGGAGACACGAATAGATCTATCTTCTCTAAGTTACAGACTCTAGTTTGTATATTTATTTCGCACCAGTGGCAACGAGGGATTAGATTATGATATAAGATCCGTAGGATATATTATTTAAGCAACAGGAACGAGGACTATTTCATTTAAGCTCCAAAATTAACACAGGATCAAGTCGTGAGCGTCAAATAAGGGTCAATTCATCGATAATTTGTTCCCTTCATCCTTCTGATGCCTGTCCGTTTCTTTATGTTTCATGTGTGTCTTGCTCCATCCTGCTTAAAAAAAAACCTCTTCGTGACCGAGTTGCATGGAAAGCTGTCGGCGAAGCTGGGACTGTCGAGGATCCTGGAGGCTGGAGAAGAAGGGATGAAAACGAATATCCGAGTACCAAATGGTAGAGACGCTGCTGAAATGCATGGGAACAGATTCCAGAGCACATTATACAATTCCCAAAATCACATTTAGTAAAATGTCCAGTAGGCGATGGAAACGGTTCCCGATTACCATTGAGAAGATAGAAACATGATCATCATTCCATTTTTCAAAAAAAGTCTATTTCTCAAACTTCGTGGGTTACGATATATTATAACGTGGATATCGATCTCTAAAATTTCTCAACTTGATTTAAAAACTTTTCGTTCTTCTTCAAGTTTTAATCACCCAATGTATCTATGTGTTGACGGTCTCAATGTAGTATGCATGATAAGAATGAGGAACAAATGAGCAAGTATGGATTGAATGACAGTATGAGAGCGTATATGAAGGGTACCCGTATGAATGTGAGACTGCTAGAGGATTCAAAGAGAACAAAAGTATGTGAAGGATAAGAGATTAGTTGTAAGACCTAGACCAAGGTAGTACGTATGAAATAAGCAATCGAACCAGACGCCTATTACACCCAACCCACGAATCATTTTGTCAATATATTATTGTTCTAGATTCAGCGGTAATTCAAATTTAAAACTTTATTGTTCCTATTTCTTTGGGACGAAGAGAAATGCTTAAAGCTGATCAAACTACTGAGAAATTAATGCGCCATATTAAACGCAACCCGCAGATCTTTTGTGCAATTTGAGTTCTATAGTTGCCTAGCAAATGTCGCTGCCGGCGTCAACTGACCTACGACAATGGCGTCCCGCACCCCCCGCGACATCCTTAAAAGGCCGTGCGCTAGGTCCCAGAGTTCAGTGATCAGCGCGGCCTCGTCGAGTGAACATGGCTGACACGAGTCGAGGAAATTTGCGGCTCGGAAAGGCTGACATCAACGGAGGCACATTGGACACGAGTGAGTTTGAAATATTTCGATCACTATTATACGACGGCAATAAATAATTGACAATTTTCAAAGCTCGTTGAAAACAAGTGAAATTGTATTCGATACTTTTCCGACAAATTTCACGCGTCTCGATTTTAATCCTGGAAGCAAGTAACCGTTTAACTGCTACCTGCAGGTTTTGATTATAATTGCAGATATTGTTAATTATCAAGTATATTCTATTCCCACCAGCGAATAAATGTGCGAAAATCTAGATTTCTTACGAACATAACCTCTCGGGCCTGTTTTGAATACAAATATAATGGGCGACAGAGTTTCGTTTGATAACTTCGCGATAATTATCCTATCATCCCATTATATTATTGGCATATAATTTCGAGTGCCTCGCCCTGTAGCGTCGTTTGTTTGACAGGCGTATTTCGCCACTCCGAAGGGGAAACTAATTTGTCGTGTTATTTCGAGTTGACAAGTATTTTTCGGGAGAATACTCGTTCCCCGATTTATTCTTTTATTCGATTCTTTGACAGCATTATCGATCGACGGAGATGAGAACGAACATCGCTGATACTTGAACTGCATGGATCCTGCGAGCCACTTGGTCGGAGATGGACGCCAACCAACACTGCCCAGCTAGTCCTGGATCACCGGTCGACCAAGATAATGGTGAGCAGCTTTGTATTACACTAGCCAAAGACCCAATGTAACTATAAATGTATGTCCTCAAAACAATCATTGCTGAAACATACTTCGCGATCCGATACAGATCACGGACAGATTACTTTTCCAAGTCTATGTACCACAACACTCATCGGCCAAGTAACCGTGACGCTCACCCTGTATCTTTGACTCGACACTGGGGCCTCCGGCTTGCCTCTGTCTTCCCGTATACGCCAGAAACTTTGACGACAACTCGGTTTCACTCAGCTGCAAGGGATACGATACCGACGCGGAATAATATACCCAGAGGTAAGATATTGTCAGTCTCGTTATAGGGTAAGCTTAGGAAAGAAAGCACACTTAACTCTTGGAAATAGCAATAAATTCTCTCTTTTTGATGACAAACCTGGAATATGATTGATAGATTTCGAAAGAATATGTTTACCTTGGTTGAATATAGTAGACTCACCTCGTAGTAGAGAAATATTTGAATAACGATTATCAAAATTTAAAGGTTCGAAAATAAATACAAGGGTAGATTGCTGTAGGCCTAATTAGGCATCATATTTATTTTCTAAAGATGGAACATAATTCAATTGAAAGATTGAAAAATCTATTTATACATACATTAGTAATACTAGCTTATTGACATTATTGATTCTGTTGAAAATAGTTCAAAGTTTATATCACATTTAAACATGGTTCGGGCAGGCTTACAAAATCAATCATAAGAAATATATTATAATAGATTTCATACAGATGTATAATCACAATTAGAAATTCTTTGGTACTTAGTTGAGAATGTTTGCTTGAAAAACACCTAAACTTAATCTATCCAATGTACCCTATGCTTATCTAGTTTTTATCTTCACAGGCGTTGTTCATCGAGGGAAACTAGCTCCTGCCTATCCTCAACAAAACCTCTTCAATATTCATCAGGACAGGGGATTCACACCAGGGAGTGAAGCAGTCCAAGCGCCGGGGGAATGACCGCAAGACAACTCTGCACCGCGGACTATTGATAAAGTAGCATCAGCGAATGGTTCGTAATTACAGTTCCTTTTGAATCAGTTTTGATAAAATCTCGCATCTTGTCTTGTCTATAATTATTTTAAATTACCTTACTTTATAATTACTTTTACTAATTAAATCGAGTTCAATTACACATTACCAAACTATTGGGTAATTGAATAAGTAATTTCATTGAAAATGTAATCAGTGACTCGTAACACTGCAAATATCCATGTAATAATAAGACCGTTTATGCAATAAACATGTATTATTATAGTATATTGGCGAATTCTTGAATAAATATCTCTTGAAATTGTAAATAATCGATCGTTGAATCATTTTACCCTGTCCTTTCCTTACCTATAAGTCGAAAATCATGAAAATCGCATGATTTCATAAAGCCCCGAACAATATTAATATATATAAATATAACAGTATTAATATATATAAATAAAACAATATTAATATATATAATATAAATAATAATGCGCCTTGTCATATGCAACCCGCATGCCATTCGTGTAAACGACAGGGCCCATGTTAATTTTTGTTGCCTATTTGGTGTTTTCCGAATGCCTATATTCAGGCGAATTGTAGTAACGTAGAAAAAATGTCGAAAAAAAGGTTCTGGCAGTTGATACCTCGATTCTAGTCGCTTTACGATGAAATATCTACTGCCAGAAAATCGACCAATCAGGAGGCTGCTTGAGCCAATTTAGGCTCAATTTCTCGAAAAGGAGCCTCCTGATTGGTCGATTTTGAAATTAAATCAAGTTACGGCGCTACAGAGGCTAGCCATCAGCAAAATTCTGGATTTCTGGCAGTGGCTGGATTTTCACGGCAGCAATTTACTGCGGCAGCAACACGTGATTAACAACGAATAGCGTAGGTAAACCACGTGGTTAACAACGAATAGCGCCGCGGCAGTAAATTGCTGCCGTGAAAATCCAGCCACTGCCAGAAATCCAGAATTTTGCTGATGGCTAGCCTCTGTAGCGCCGTAACTTGATTTAATTTCAAAATCGACCAATCAGGAGGCTCCTTTTCGAGAAATTGAGCCTAAATTGGCTCAAGCAGCCTCCTGATTGGTCGATTTTCTGGCAGTAGATATTTCATCGTAAAGCGACTAGAATCGAGGTATCAACTGCCAGAAATCCGACTCCTTAAATAAGGTATCAACTGCCAGAACCTTTTTTTCGACGTTTTTTCTAAGCTACTACAATACGCCTGAATATAGGCATTCGGAAAACACCAAATAGGCAACAAAAATTAACATGGGCCCTTCCGTTTACACGAATGGCATGCGGGTTGCATATGGTAAGGCGGACTAATATTTATAATATAAATAAATAGTACTAATAGTAGTAAATAAAATTTATAAATATTTCGGGGCTTTATGAAATCATGCGATTTTCATGATTTTCAACTTATAGGCAAGGAAAGGACATAGGAAAATGATTCAACGATAGATGATTTACAATTTCAAGAGATATTTATTCAAGAATGCGCCAATTTACTATAATAATACATGTTTATTGCATAAACGATCTTATTATTACATGGATATTTGCAGTGTTACGAGTCACTGGTTACATTTTTAATGAAATTACTTATTCAATTACCCAATAGTTTGGTAATGTGTAATTGAACTCGATTTAATTAGTAAAAGTAATTATAAAGTAAAGTAATTTAAAATAATTATAGACCAGACAAGATGCGAGATTTTATCAAAACTGATTCAAAAGGAACTGTAATTACGAACCATTCGCTGATGCTACTTTATTGATACTCCGCGGTGCAGAGTTGTCTTGCGGTCATTCCCCCGGTGCTTGGACTGCTTCACTCCCTGGTGTGAATCCCCTGTCCTGATGAATATTGAAGAGGTTTTGTTGAGGATAGGCGGGAGCTAGTTTCCCTCGGTGAACAACGCCTGTGAAGATAAAAACTAGATAAGCATGGGGTACATTGGATAGATTAAGTTTATGTGTTTTTCAAGCAAACATTCTCAACTAAGTACCAAAGAATTTATAATTGTGATTATACATAAATAAATAAATATTTCACATAGTTGCAAATATCTTGTTGCTCATGTATACCACGTCTATGTATGGTAAAGTGAAATCAGCACTGAAACTTACCAACAGTTTACCATGTAGTGTGCCCCATACACCGCACGATAGAGCCTTGGTCGATTCATTTCAGCCAATCAAATCATTCGGTATTCTGCCTTGCATCGTGCTGGTACAGCCTGCTCCAGGGATCCCTGTGGCACGCGGTCGATGTTCGACGAGCTAGTCGACATAGAATTGAACCAAAAATAATGCATTATCCTTTAACTGAGATCAAGATAGAGTCAAAACCGCATCGAACTCACGATCGGTAGAGTTGAGATTTATTTTGGAAGGTTGAATGAAATTATTGTCCATCAATCAGTTTACAATATGACAATTTCATTAATATAACTAAATATCATTGGATTTGAAGCAATAATACCACTTGAGTTAACAAACTAATCGACTCAATATTCCTACTGTTACGCTATTTTCTAGTGGTTCAACACACGTGTTCATCTTATCCCGATAACGAACAATTACTTCGATTATAATCAAAGTCTGCTTGTAGCAATCTAATTGTTACTTACTCTGTTGATCGAAATACGCTACAGGTTGAAATATGTTGCGAAAGTATCGACTACTATTTTCAGTATGAAACGAATCAGTAAGATTCTTACTGTCACAAACAAGCATTGAAAATTCACAATTCTTTGTGGTTATGGTAAAATAGTGATCGGTATATTTGAAGCTCACCTATATCCGACGTGCTTTCGTTGATGTCAGTTTCATCGAATTGGAAATCTCCTCGAACGCATTACGACTCGCCGTACCGAATATGTCGAGCATTATTTCGCACGTTATTTAATTCGCCGCGTAAGTTTCTGTATGTCGTAGGAGCCTTCCGTACACCCCACCCGTGTTCACTGGTTGGCGCCACGAAGGCGACTGAAGCCGGTTAGACCGGTTAGTCCGGTTTGCTTCTGCACCCCACCCTTGTGCGGAATGCGGGCTGGCAGGAGGGGGCAAGGACGTTGTTGTCGTAGGTCAGTTACGCTTGTTGCGCTGTCGGATGTGAAACTATGGAACTGAAGAGTGGTACTTACCCCGTGCTGTGCACACAAGGGGATATAACCATTTTGGAAGAAGAAGAAGGAACTGAAGAGAGCGTAAAATTACATATGGGTCGCATATTCCACGGCGCAACTACCGCATCGATTATTTCGTAGCGAAAAATGTAGGTATCAACTGCCAAAAAAATCACTCCGAAGCAGCGTATGCATGCCTATATCTCTACAGTATTCCTCTGTCCCTCCAAAAATTTCAGCACATCTCCTCGGGTCAGATGTTCTCCTGATACCAGGAGCATTTTCCGACTTTGAATTTTCCTAACTCTCAATAATGCTACTATATATAAACCTAACAAAGCAATTGATTATGTTATATCTGGTGATTCATTGCTGTAGCATATGTATCGAATTTCGTATTGATTAAACGTAATCAAGATTGAACAATAAACAAAAAAAAAAAAAAAAACATTCGAACAATTTATTATTCGTACATCTTAAGTATATGAAATGAAATTCCTATCTTATAAAATCTTATCACATAAAATACAAAAACATGTTAATATCTCATAAATGGTTGATAATAGCTATAATAACGATCATGCGTATTTACACGATGATGATGACTATTCTCTAATGTTCGGTTCTCTCAAATTTCTAAAATTGAGTTTACTAAAATTACTAAAAATCTTGTCCGGTTTCTGAAATACTTTCTGCCTCGTTTTATTTTTGAAAAGAAAGAGCAGAATGTCTCTCAAAACTCGCCTTTCCAGCTCTATCCAGCTAATTTCGATAGTTTGAAGTAGATATTTATTCTATAAAGCTGAACAAGGAGAGTTTATTCTATTATTAGTTTGTGGATTTCCCATTTCGGTCCTTATCGTTCTCTGCATCAGTCAATTTCCGCTTTTTACTTTCTCTCACCGCTTCTTCATTCGAACTCTGAACTACCTTCCCAGCCCGTTCCTTTTTCTTATACCTCTCCAGAGCTATCATGGTGATTTTCTTGTTATCAAACTCAGGAAATTCCTCGGCAAGATCCTCCTTATTTTTTCCATACCAAACGACGAAGGATTCTTTCTCTGGCTTCGACTTTGTCACTGGCTTAGGTTTCAGCTTCGGTGGCGTTGATTCAGACAAAGATATCCCTCGCGAATTTTCAGGCAATCGATTCATCGCCTGGAGACCTAAATTCAAAAATTTATTCACAGCAACATATGATTCTTAAATTATTTCTACATGGCCTTTCAAATTTCGGCAAACTTCCCACATTTGATATAAGCATTTGATCCAGAGCTACGAAATCTTTGAATAAGAAATATACCTTTTAAAATTGGAGACCTTCCGCTTTTTTTGAACGGGTTATGCCTTTTTAGGCTCAAACTCATTGGCCTTATCTCTATTTCGGGTTCAGTCAGTGGAGTCGACACAGAGAGATAATTGTCGGTATTCTCTAACTCTTCGTGCTCTTCCTCTACGTGATTTGCAATCGATCTATCCTTTGCTCTCCCCTTTTGTCTCTCATCTTCAATCATTTCAGCTTCTGTGTCTTCCTTCGCCCTCGCGATGGATTGGAGTTTTGTGACTAGAGCCATTTGCCCAAGTCGTCCTGCGTACTTGGTAGCTAATTCCAATACCTTTTTGGATGCAAACTCTTCGCACAAATCAACAGCACGAAATTCAGCGTTTCCACGACAGGCGAGCTAAATAAAGTAAAAACAAGCCATCAATGTAATTCAGAGCTTTCGTTCCATACATCATATAACCCGTGATGCTTAAACACTCACTACAAACAGAGACAACAGAGTTTCCTCATCACTTCGTGTATCGCTACTAAATAGCGATAGTTTAGCTTCCATTTGTGATTTAACACTGTCTGGTTCGCAGATAGGTACTTGAAGCGGTATTTCGATTTGAGTTGGGCTCGGAGTTGTTGGTGGGTAAAGACTTCCTTTACACAAAACGCATCTAACAGTATTCTCCATCTCGCTGACCCCAATCAGAAAAAATCTATCCGACGCTCCTTTGCACTGCGAAATCAGAGCACAGAAGTTTATTATTAGATGAGAACCCTATGGACGACCTCTAGATCATTCAATCAAAGAATTCATCACCTGATTCGCAGTATCGCAGGCCACATTCCAAATGCAAGACTTTGAATTATATATCGCTAATACACCGTCTCCGTCCATTACTGTTGGAGAACCCCGGTCTGTTATTCCTACCCATGATAACTCCAGCTTCGATCCTGAAAGTGGGACTGCAAGGAAACGATTGCGGATATTTACACCTTGGATTTGGAGCCACATCATAGTCATGTGTTGTTCTTCTTGCAAGCCTGTGAAATTTATATGATTGTCGTGTTTGAATAGATTCATGATTCCAACTGAGCTGGAGAACATTTCTGAATTTTTTTAGTCAATCAAACTGACCAGATAAACCTGCGTGACAAACTGCTACGAGGTGATGTCCCAGAGCGTTTATTGCGACTGGGGCACCCGGCAAAGCGATTATTCCTCTCTGGGTTCCACTGGCTGTGAATATTCTCAGTCTTCTTTTACTCGTTGCAACAGCAACGAAGTTTTCACCTGCTGCAAGACAGAGTGGAATTTCCCCCTGAGGTAATTCAATGGACCACTCTTTGTTGCCAGATCCCCATCCTGCTTTGTTTAATCAAAAAATTATATGGATAATAAATCAAGAGGAGAGTTTCGTTAATGGTCAATTTATACCTTGCGTTTTGCAGAGGAAAGTAGGAAAATTTTATTGAGGGATATCACCTTGCAATCTCACAACGACCAGTTTACTCGGGGAGTCATCGTTCTCTGAACAGGCAAGGGCCAGAGCTTTTGTAGACAATGCAGCCAAGCTGTGTTGTAGATAATTGTTAATGTGAATCGGATGGTGAACGCTAGAGTCGTGAAATTCAACTTCTATGCTAGATTCTTGACCGTCTTCTGAAGAGTAGCATTTTATTATCCCTGTGCTGTTCCAAGCCTGAGAATATTAATCAAACAATTTAGGTAATTGAAGAAGAAGAATTTATTAACGTTTCCCTGAAATTTGGTTCAAGGTATCGATGATCAATAGTTATAAATATGTACCATATAACGATTCAATAAATGAACTGGTGAAGAACCAGGCTGAAAAGGTTTCTGGGTTTTTATATCCGGCATTAATAATCTATCTGGGCTATGAGTTCGTTGAGCTATAGGATCTTCCAGATCATTGTAGTCATCTAGTTTAGCTGCTGCCTTGATCTTATTCAATGATATAACATTAATATTATCATGGTCATCGTCTTCCACATCTACATAGTTTTCTATACGATCATCCAAATCTTCGTTTGACTGACCAGATCCACCAGCTGATTTTGGAAACAATTCTTCTACAGGATCAGCCACCTGTTGATTTAACAATTTTAATTACATGTTATTTGAAATTAGAGTAGAAGATCGAGATAGAGAAACTTTTATAAGGGAATGAAAAGCGTGGATATGGGGAAACTGGTGGTCATACCACATCAACACATCCTAACATTCCCAACCAATCGACAAAAGCGATTTCAGTCGGTTCATTCGGACTCCAAGCAAATGCTGTGATCTTTGTGCCACGATCTCGAGCAATATATCCAATTTGTTCCTTTGATTCAACATCCCAAACGACTAGTTCTCCATGAATTGAACTAGCTGCAAGCAGCGTACCACATTCGGAATATTTGCAGATATTCAGCTCCTGGGAATGAATAAAAATAGAATGAGATTTGTAAAGTGATAAGTGTTGCATAGTTCTTGTTCAAGTTATGAGTATATTTTCATTACTCAAAGAGAAGACTCACTGCCTTAAGATCAGGACATCTAAGTTTGAATAATTCTCTCCACGAGCCTCTTTCCGCAACAATAATTTCTTTCCCGCTAGGAAAGGCCAGAGCTTCACCATTCACAGGCTGAAAGGAAGGGGTGGAGTACGTTTTGCATGTGAAAAACGAGTTTGCTTTTGGTACGACGTTATTCCATATATGAACCATACGCTTTTCACCAATATCCCAGACTCTGATCGAACCATCTGTACTTGAAGATGCCTAAACGATATTGTTTCCATTTATAGATGTGTAAATGCTTTCTAATATAATTTCATAATAAAATAACAGATATTTTTATCATTATTATCATTACAATGGACGAAATTCTGTCTCAGAAATATCATACTAACAACATATTGCTCTGTGGGGTCTAAAGATAATCCTAAAATTGGACCCTGGTGTCCGTTGAGTTCAATACTGTCCGAAGTCTCGATGTTGCTTACTTGGATCCGCATATCGCTTAAAGAAAAGTCAAATCTATATAAATTTAATGATTCTGGATTAAATTCAATGAAAAATCATCATGTTATTAATATTGAGCTAATACCATGCGCCAGACACAATTAAATTTCCATTTTTAGCAGTTGCAAGAGCGCAAACAGTTCCTGAAAACCTTGTTAGTATTCCTTCCTTGTCTAGATCTGGATAGGAAAGAATCTGCACAGTATTGTTGTACGTCCCGACGTATAATTTCCCATTCTAAACAATGGATAAACAACATATTGTTTACTCAGAATATTCATCGTAAAACGGATGAAAAGGAAGAGGGAAAAAGTTCTCTAGGGATAATATGGACAAAATTGATTAGGGGAAAACGATTTAACAATCTAAATTATATTATGTATTCTTGATCTGAAAGATCCTCAAGATAGAATTCTATCGATTTGGATAGACTTTTTTTAGCCAGAAATATATACAGAAAATTAAATATTGTTCATCCTCACCTTCGATAGAATGGCTATAGTTTGTTCCGCGATGCAATTGCAGTTGGGATCATCGTCCATTAAATTTAGCCATGATCTAACGTCGCCATCCCATCCACATGTGAGTAAACCTCCTCTGAAATATCGATAATAAAATGATGAGAGTAGATCTAATGAATTTGTTGTATAATTTAGTTTCCTTAACGAAATAAATAAGGAAAATAAAAGATAATCGGAAACTTTTGTATTTGCTACTTACTCTTCTCCTGTAAAATAACACACGTCAGTGTGTCCCTCAGGGTGAGCGTAACGTGAGGGTTTACCGATTAGAGGCATTTTTTCTTTTTTCTTTTTTTAATAAAAGTGTATTTTCACTAGTAATTATGTTACTGTTGTCGGTTTATGAATAAAATTGATAAAATCGTTTAGATGATACTTAGATGGTCTCTTTTAGAATTTATAACTTTTAGAATAATAATGATTTTTCTGGGATATTTCACCTGCAACTAGGCTTCACAAATTAATTTATTATCTAATCTGCATATAAGAATATTTATCACGAGAGGGATTAAATTAATCAATTTTATACCTCGAACGAATGTCACTTAACCTTCCCTTCGGGACATGTGGCTTGTTTACTATCGTCATGCTATCGTCTACGATTTCCCGCGCAAATTGGTTCACGCTAAGACGATAGAGACAGCACCGATCATTGGCGGGAAATCGAAGACCGTTTGAATTTTCAGATTAGTTTCTTAAACTACGATGATGTATGATACTTACATATGATATTGTATGTAATACATACATATTTTGTATAATTGGAAGCGAAATATGCTTTCTGGGGAGTAATCAGAAATAATTAAATACGGGTGGGAAAAATAGGTATAGGTGGATGCGGGAAGTATAGGCGATGGCGTTGGTCAGGTAGAGTCAAAAGATTCAAGCATTTGAATATCTTTTTGTTTACAGCGTGCTTGCGATTAAATATGACCAAAGTATTGCAATTATATTATCATTCAATCTATTGTTTTACAATTTTTCATTCATTTTTTCGTTCGATTAGTGATTCCAGTTCCAAATATCTGATGATGAAAGAAGTAGAACACCTGCGTTAGAAGACATCGAATCGAAGAGGACGCCTTCTTCTTCACGTGTCATTATATTTAATTTTTTTTTTTTTATCCTTATGTATTTAATAAAGATTTACACTTTGTCTTAAATCTTGTGAACGAATAAGTATTATTAATTTTAGTTTCTGCTTAGTTATAGGGATCAACTAGGGAACGATGAGTGAAATAAAAAATTAGCGTAATCTTGCGAATCGAATAACTATAAATATTTCAGTTCACAAGTTTGAAAAAATTGTATTTCAGTAGAGCTAATATCAAACAGCATCTGATACGATAATAGATTGATATTTCCAATCGTATTTAGTCTGTGAAAACGGGATATTTGAGAATTGAAAGTAAAAAAAAAAAGCGTAATATTGATTGCGTGTGATATTTTATTGATTTTGGTAATGCTGTTAATTTTTTTTTTGTATCTTTTATCTCGCTTCTGCACAAAGCCTTACAATTAATAATATTAATTCAGAACGGGAAATATATGATTCGTACAATGTAACAGTGGTCAAATTTCTTTGCCTTATTAACTTCTGAAATATGTATCACAAACCTTCCTTTATCGTTTTTGATGCTTTGATAATAGCAAAATACACATTTTATAATCGTATAGTATATGTTAAGCATATGTATGTATAAATATATTTCTTTGCTTTCGAATTGATGAAATTCTAATCCTCAACAGCCACCCATCGCAAATGGTAACTCGTTATCGGTTCTTTAATAATCTTGTAGATTATAAATCGTTTAATAAAGTTGATACTAACTCAATAAAAATTCTTAGCATCAAACGAATGGCTTTTTTTTTTTCATCTTCTTTGATACATCGTTGACGTCTTTGTCACTACCTTCAGAATAGGCACAGTGAGTTTTGATCCCAGATCACTAATTTACAAATCTTCTATCCCAGTGTGATTGAAAAAATTCACTCTATTTATATATTACTTGTTGAAAGGATTTTATGTAATTCCGAAGACAAGTTATTAACTGTTTTGAATCAGTAGAATAAAAAAAAAAAAATATAAATACAGAGAAAAGATGTTGACATCCTATCGGCAGTATAGCTATGAGTCAAATTCTTGTTTCTAATTATCATTTGAGAAAAAATGAATGATGTTTAATTATTGACTATGCAATTACGATTGATTAATTCATTAATTACAGTCAATTTATCACATTACCATTACTCACTACCACTTTCACGGTTTCTTCGTGGACTCGAATGACGGGATCCATCTTCACTGCCTGATATTGATTTTCTTGACAATGGACTTGCAGATCTATAAGAAGAAAACCACGTTTCATAATGATTGATCATTGCAAGGGGATGGTATAGACTGATCAGATATCACTAGTGTGAAAATCAAAGTTACCTTGCCGATCCGCTAGCACTTCGGCTTCGCGAACCGCTTTTTGATTTCGATCTGGACCTCGATCTACTCTTTCTTGAGCCACTCCTTGATCTAGATCTTGAACGTGATCTAGAGTGACTTTTCCTTGATCCGCTACGGGACCTGGAGCTTGACCGTGATCCCTTTCGGGATCTTGAAGGACTTTTACGTGATGTGGACTTTGATCGAGATCCACTTCTTGACCGCGAACTGTTTCTGGAACCTGACCGCGACCCACTCCTAGAACGACTACCAGATTTAGACCTAGACCTGGATCTAGATCGAGAACGACTTTTTCTTGATCCGCTACGAGATCTGGAGCTTGATCGTGAACGATTTCTTGATCTTGAAGGACTTTTACGCGAGGTAGACTTCGATCGTGATCCACTTCTTGACCGTGAACTATTTCTTGAGCCTGATCGTGAGCCGCTTCTAGAACGACTACCAGATTTAGACCTAGATCTAGATCTAGAACGTGAAGCACGAGAAGCCTCTGAGTCTGATTCAATTCTGCGCTTTCCATGCCCTGCGTTTTCCTCCGTACTTTCATTCCTGCAATATTATCAAACAGAGTTAATTTATTATCATTAATACTATTATTATAATATAATTAAAATTCAGAATGATCACTCACCCGCTGGCTACCTTAGGCCTCTCATTATCGCTGTCCGATTCACTTGTAGAAATAGTCTCTTTAGATATGATTCGCATCTTCTGTTTGGTCGATAAATCTGCAGTTCCCTTACGAGATCCTTTTCCTTTAGCTGTTCCGCCCATTTTTCTACCACGCTTGTTTCTCGGTCTATCGCTTCCAGAACCTGTAATTTAATTGAGAAATATTTGATGAAATACATACATAGATAGATATTTTAATGCAGTAATCTATCCAATTCGCATTATCAAAGCTCAATCTCACCTCCACTTTCTCCACTGTTTCCATGCCTCTTCTTTCTTCCTTTGCCCGAAGATCTCCTCTCTCTTCTATCGGCGCTGCTCTTTCTCTTTCGCTTTCTTTCTCTGGATGTGGTGTCTTCTCTGCGTTCATTTCTGTCAGAGCCACTGTCGCTGAGATATTGTTCAGATCTGACCTTTCTTCCTTTCTTTGGAGCCTTTTCTGAAGGCATGTCGCCAAAGAGTAAAACGTTCTTAGTTTTTTCAACGTATTCTTGACGCTTTTGTAACATTGCTTCTGACTTTTGACGACGCATGTCTTCCACCTTTTTCTGTTCTTCTGTTTGACGAATCCTGAACGCTTGTCTGTAAGAATATTCAATATTCAGGGTTTGGAACGAAACAAGGGAAACTCAGAACTTTTAAGTATAAAAGTCGAGAAAAAAGTCAAACCTTTCTTCTTCCTGCTTCTTTCGAATAATCTTATCCTCTTCGTCCAGTCTCCTCGCTCGTGCGACGTGATACTGTGCTTGAGACAGTAAATCTTGGCATTTCCTTGCCTCAGTTTCAGCCAGTTGGTCCATTTTCTCACCCTGTGTACCCAGGAATTGAAAATACTTGTGGGAAAGTCCGAGTTCATGTACAGCTTGGAGGACAACAACTAGGGTGGATTTTTCATCCTTCAGAATTTGCATAGCCAAACGCTGTAGGACTAGAGCAATGTTGTATAGTAAAAGTGTATCTTGAGGAGCCACTCTGCGAGCCTGTAACGAATAGCGAATATCGCATGTGTTAGAAACTAGAACGAGGCTCGAAGACAGCCAGTTCGTTTAGTTCATACCTTCAACAAGGTCATTTTGGCTTCTCTGAGTTTTCCAGCTTTGAAATAGGCCCTTCCTAAGTACTGCAGAACCTCGACATGGTGGTACTTGTAGAATTTGCGGAGACAATTTTCGTACTGTAAATGAAAAGTGTTTGAACAAAAATAAATAGGTCAATTAATATCGAACACATAACGTCTGTTGAATTTCGTCGATAGTGATTACCAACCATTTGTATAGCACTAACGAATTGCTTTTGTTCAACGTAAATGTGAGCGATATTTAACCAGACGTCACAAAACTCTGCAGTCGCTTCTCTCACTTGGGCAAATATATCTCTGGCTTCAATAACGCAACCTTTATGTGCAAGTACAGCTCCTATACCATTAGCAGCCCAAATATTCCTTGGATCGTTTCTCAGCACCTGTGAAAACCAATTAAAAGCTGTATTATTGAGTAGAGCAGCTCTCCATGATTACAAAACCAATTAGGGTATCGAATGATTTCAATTAATCATTCAAAGGCCAAATTATCACCTGTTTAAACATCGCCAGAGCTCGATCCTGGTGTCTCTTTTCTCTATCCTTATCCTTTCCGCTCTGATGCAGAGTCTGTAGCCAAATATTGCCCAGAGCAATAAGTGAGTAGGCGTCAGTGCTCGTAGTTGGATTTTTTAGAATACGTTCAAACTTTTTTTGGCCGGGTCCCCATTCCATTTTAGCTAAATGTAGGTTTCCCAGCAGTGACCATGCGTCTGGATGTTCGTTATTTATCCTTAAGGCATCCTTAAACCAATCGGAAGCTTCGTAAATCTGTCCCTTATCTCTGGCCATGCAGCCGAGCCGTAAATAGCAGTCGACGTAGTTTGGATGTTCCTTGAGAATATCTTTGTACAGTTTTTCCGCTCGGTCAAATACACATAAAGCCTCGTTCAAGCGAGCCAGATTATACGTAGTTGTAACAGCTATGGAATTGTAATAAACAGGGTCTTGTTCAGCATCGGTTTTTGATCTGGCCAAAGAATCCTCAAGGTTGCTTCTCGCCTCTTCCAGGTTTCCAAGTCTGTTGAATGAACATTTATACTCTTAATTTCAGACGCAATAACAAAAGAGATTATCTATGACGATAAATTACTTGCCTGTAATGTAACGCACCAACGTTGTTTAATATCTCTGGCGGAATATCCGCCTGTACTTTATCCTTAAGAATTCTAGTTGCAGTTGCGTAAGCATTTAATGCAGCTGTCAGATCACTCTGTTCTAAAATCTGTGCTAATTCAATCCAAGCTTCAACGTCGTCAGGGAATTGCTCAGTTACTTTTCGCAGATGACTTTTAGCTATGTCTCTTTTAGACTGAGAGTTTGAGTTAGCATATAAAGAGCCGAGGATTTTCATTGTTTCGTAATTTCCAGGCTGAGCTTTCAGTACTTTTTCAAAACACTGAGCCGCCTGAAATTATAGCAACATTTTTAAACATTTGAATCGATGGAACACAGAGACTAAAGATATCATAGTCAGATTAAGATATTGTCTTACGTTCTCAGCGTCTCCACGATAGACGTACATTTGTCCGAGGCCAAAATGCGGAAGTACAAAAACTGGGGGAGCGAATTGAGTTGCTTGATAATAGTATTGGAAGGCTTGATCGTAGTCTCCCTGAAAATATAGGTTCTCCGATTACTCAAAGTCTTTTTAAAGTCGAAAATATTCTCTGGCTAATTTTTACCTGAACATGAAAGGCTCTGGCTAGTTGGTAGCAGCTTTCAGCGCGCATAGCTTCATTCTCTGTGTTATGAAAAGCATGCAAAGCCAAGTGCTGTACTTTGTTGTAATCTTTTTTGAAGAAAAAGTGATTAGCCAGATGGTTCAGCACCATTGGATTTGTCGAATCAATCGTATAAGCTTTTGACAACATTTGAACACCTGTTCTGATACTATCTGGTTGTTGTTGGTTTAATTTGAGAACGGATAGACCGACTAATGCGCCAACACATTGAGCATCCAATTGCAAGGCTCTCTCAAAGGCCATTTTTGCCTTGTCCTGATTACCCAATTTCATGAAACAGTGACCCATACCGAGTCGAACGGCTGCAGGACAATTTGGATTTGTTCTAAGAGCCTTTTTGTAAAATGCAAGCGCTCCGCGATAGTCTTTCTTGTTGAATGCTATGCACGCTTTTCCTAACAGAGAAGGAATGTTGTTAGGCGATTGGTTGAGGACGAAATTAAACTGCGCATCTGCCTGCTCCATTTTGTCTCCTTCCAGAAGACAGAAGTAGGCGCGGCCAAGAAGATGATTCTATGAGAAGGAATAAAAGAACATATGAGAAATTGATTTACAAAAATTTCCAGCTGTTATCATCGCTTCTTTTCATTCAACGCTGATAATTGATTGAATATTCCAGCTCACCTGATCATACATAATGATTTTGTCCGCCGTTGTGTACAACAACGTTGCTTTAGTGAAAAGATCTCTCTTCTTGTCTTTGTTCTTTTCTCTATTTGCCTCCTGGACATAGTATGCGGCGAGCATGTCCAGCGCTCGCATTTGATCTTTTTCATAATCTCTGTAATCCACATTAGCGTCGGTTCTCGATGACTCGAGGATCTTGATGAAGTCCTCGATTTTTTGTTGTTTGTGATACTCGAGCTTTGTGTTTAAAAATAGAATGAAGAAATGTGATATAATTTTCTAATCACTTATACAAAAACAGAGAAAACATAAAATATCACGTTACTTTTAGTCTTGAATGAAAATCGATTGAAAAATTATAAATTATGCTTACAGCGAGGTTGACCCAGATATTAAGTTGGGCATGTTCTTGGCGTAGGATGCCGAGCACTTCATCGCCATCAGGTAGTTGATCCAAGCATAATTCAATCACCTGATAGTATAGGGATCGATGTGGTGAATATGAGTAGTGAATAATGTGTGAAATGTAACGAAAAATAATCTAGTTTCGTTGATAGGTGTACACTGCGTGTTGTTTTATAAGAAATTTATAGGTTATGTTTGGCTTAATTATTCTGCGGCATTTTGAATGACTAATTATTATGTTATAGAGAAAATAGGTTTTATATTATTTTCTATTATAAATGAGAAATGGATATTTGGATAGTCCGTAATTTAGTTGCGTCGAATTTAACTTACCTCGTCGGTATCACGAAGAGGGATTTCGATGCTCGCCATTTTTCTACTGATATATGACGCATGCGCATTTGGCGATTCACGCTCGCTGCAGTTTTTTCAATTATACCGGGCTTACATCTCAGTGATTTGGGTAGCGCATCGTTAGGTGTAATGATCTAGGTAAATGCATCTAAACATAGCAGATCAGTATTATGCGTAAAATTGAATGTTATATTTTTGTATTCATTAATTTTGAGTAATAAAAATTCGTAGATATGATTTTTATTTCAGCTTTTTTATTCTTTCCATCTGAAAATTGAATATACTTATAATATTTAGGTCTTTCATAGTTTTTATAAATGGTACTAATATGGGTATAATGATATTAAAGCTGTATATTAGATTGTTGTATGTTAAACACTTTTTCTGTTTATTTGATTATTTCGTGATTTTCGTTAGTACAGTATATTAAAAAAGATTTAATTGTTTAAATCAGGATGTGTATCGCAGTTGCTGTATATTATATCAGTTTATCTATTAATTGTCCTAGCTATTATAATATAATATATAGAGTATAACAATTCAAAATGTAGAAATGTATCCAAGATTATTACATAATCTATTAGTATATAATTATTATAATAATATCGTTGAACGCGATTATATTACGATAACTAACATAAATTTCTTCAATAATAATTCAAATATACGATAACATTAAGTGCGCGATTTCCATAGTCATTTAAAATTTGAAAATTATTATTTATCAATTATATGATAAATCGCGTGCAGAAATTCAATAATAATAAAAGTAATGAATAAATAACAAAATAGATAATAATAATGATAATGGAAAATATAATACATCGAACGAGATTTATAATAATTTGTAATAAATTTCATTATCATTAAATTATGTTTCATGCTTTGTATATTTATTATTTATAATAATTCAAATATTAAAAGACCTTGAAATTTGGCACATATCTTTCATCATTTTATTATAATTATCAATTTTTCATATTTCGATAAAAACTCCTTTTTTCTTTTTCTCTTTAATTATTATTATTCTTATTTCTCTTTTTTCTTTAATTTTTTTTTTCTTCGCATTATAATTATAGTTTTCTTTTTTTGTGACGCGACGTTTTAATAATAATATATATACCTACCTACAACTCTACTTATGCAATATTATATATTACCTCAATTTATTTATTATATGAATTGATTATTTAAATTATATTATATTATATTATTATACCTATAATCAACGGCTTAATTACATAGGCAGTTGTTATAGATTTTAATATCATTATTATTATTATTATTATTAGTATTATTATTATTATTATTATTATATTTCAAATACAAATCTTACGTGAATTTTTATATGATATATAATGCTCATATATAGGTATGTGGTTGGTGATACGAATATAATATGTGATGATGATTCTCGTTTATTAATTATCATTATATGCTGTGATTTTTTGTTGATGAAATGTAATTGCGTTTGAATAATGGATTTCGAATTAACTACAGTTTTAAAGATTTTTTTTTTTAATTTTTTTATTATTCTTATTATTATTAACACGCTGCACCGCCGTTCGTTGTTATCGTCTGAAAAAAAAGTAATCATTTTCAAATAAAATAAATTTTCATCATCAATTATTAACAATCATAAGTATTTCATTTATACTTTACTATACCTTTAAGTTTACTTGACTGCCATAAAATGAAGTAAAGGCCGTATCTGAGCTGACGCTCAAAGGAAGACTTGTAGCGTCTATTATAGCTTCTCTTTCGCTACTTAATGTTGATGCACGTAAATCCAAAGTACCACTAACAGCAGACATTCCTGAACTTGTTGCCATTTCAACTTCACCAACATCGGGATGTGACATGTGTCTTAAAATAACATCACTTTAATTCATCGTTATAATAGTTTTTTCACCAAATTCCGAGGGGATCGACGAATTGATAAATGATCGATTTCATACTTTTAATATTCAGATATTTACTATGCAGATTATTTAAAGCATGAAATCTAGAAAGAAATTAATTAATATTACCTGTAATCTGGTGCTGGAAGTTCGACGTGCTGTCTTCTTGAGTTTGACGAAATCGGAGTACGTTGAATAGCGTAAATGTATATCCCGGTCATCGTCAGAGCATACGATACGAAGTATAGGGTATGGAACTGCGGAAACAATCATTAATCTCATTATTGTTCCGTATTTTTAAATGAAAAATCAATCCAGAATTTATACCTTGTACTGATTAGTCAACATTCCGAAAAGAATGTTGAAAAAATCTGCAGTAAGTAATGCGAGCTGTAAAGCAGTGGCCCCAGACTCAAATAGGATCACAGGTACGAGGGAGTAAAATACGAATTGAGTTATGCAATAGACGACCAAGAAAGTGATGACCGGAGCATTATCCCATGAGAATGTCTCGAGTTGGAGCCTTTCCAAGACTCCCCTAAAAATCGATGGATTTCAATAGCACTGGTTCCCAATCAATCATTGAGAATTTATTCGTGTTTAAAATTAATGGTAATATATTTGGTATGTTATGTACAAAAATCACTCACATTTGCATGCAGCTGATTATGGTACCGAAGAATCCAATCATTCCAAGGTATTCTATTATGTCGACAGTCTTCACAGCCAGTTCCTGAAGGACTGTGATCACTGAGAATAGCACAGCTCCACCGAGACAAAGCATATCACCGACGAGCTGGTTCTTTCCTGCGATAGATGGGAGAGAAAAAAATAAAAATAAAAAAAAAAAAAAATACAAAAACGGTTTTTAAATTATTTGCAGTCAATTTTTAAGGGTATGCAGAAAGAAGCGATTATAACCAGTCGATGCTGGGTCCTTTTCATCTTCTATACCAGCCCATACTAGACTACCGATAGCCATGAGACAAACTGATACTCCGACTATGTGCACCATTCTGTATCTTACTCCGAGCACTAAGCAGGACAGGGCTAGAGCAACTGGAATTGCGACGCAGTCCAAGAGCTGGAATAATCGGGATTTAGAAATTGTTCAGTCAATTTCAGTGTATGGTTTGATTCGATCAGAAATCAATCACCTGTATACTGGCGAGGCTTGTAAACTGATGAGATGCTGTTACTAGAGTGTTTGCCTCGACGTCAATCAACGCTAATAACAAATAGCGCCATCCTCTTGCTTTGATTACGGATATTAGACCATTTCCGACACCTCTGCATGACAACCACGTCGTGTATACTATACACATCATTACATAGTGCGGTAGATTTTGTCCTGTAATAAAAAAAAAGATAGAAAATATCCCTGCAGGCAGACTTTTGATTTTATTTATTTCGAGTTTGCTATTATACCTGTTGGCAAAGAGAGCTGATATTCGGTGTTGATGTGATGATTGAATAGAGTCATAAAACACAATACCACAGACAGAAATTGGCCCAAAATTATCGTCTTCCATACCGACCTAAAATATATATTTTTTTTTATATATTTCTATTTTGGACTTAGACGAGAGAGTGGTTTGATCATCATTGAATAATTATACTATATTGAATATCACATGTAGGATAGCACTATGCAGATATGCTAAAGCCTTTATAGATTATTCGCGTAATCTATTGCAGAGATACTTTTTTTTTTTTACGAAACTATAATCGCGTCATGCGTAACGTGCGAAATTAAATTAGACTATTTTTTTTTTTATATATAGCTTACTGAATTTTAATGGCAATTGTATGTTGGGTAAAATATACCCTTGATATAAAAGATATGAAGAACAAAGAAAAATATAAACCGCAGAAAAAGGCGATGCTATTATTGTGTCTCGTCAATTTTCTTCACAATTATTATATTATGTACTTTTTACGAGACTATTTAATCAAAAGTTTTATCCGCACCCGGCTAAGAAAAAGAAACCGGCTACCATGCAATTTCTTTTTCTAATTAAATTTCAAAGAAAGAAAGTATACTAATAGTTTGATTAAACTTTCTAATAATACTTAAGAAAATGTATAGGTAAATTAGATGATCGATTTTTCCCGATTTTTGCCGATTATTTCTTTAGAGATCAAAAGATCGTTGTATATTTATTATAAACACTTATTGTTAGCACCACTGAGTACAGCACTTGACTTGAGATATGATCACCCCTTCACTGATTTTCGCGCAGGGTAGGTATACAAAGAGAGAATAAATATTAGCCGGTAAACGGGTAGATCGTAATATGTAATTATTTATCGATTATGACGTACCACTTTCCGAGCTCGGATATGTAATTCTCGATTTTATCACAAATCCCATTTTGTGGTGGCTGCATGTTTGGATTTTGACGGCTGAGGCGACCGCCTCCTGACACTCCCTTGCCATGGTGCATTTTCACCCTGGCATGGCCCTGGGATTTGCGCTTGCGCCTGATCAACATCTTCCCGAATTACAGCCCGGCTTACGATAGAGATTCTCTGAAGCGATATATATATCATCTTGTATCACGCTTTTACTACCCGTATACCTATATGATCTTACAATAAAATTATTTCCCCTCATTATATGAGTTTTAGAAATATTTAAATAACAAAATAATATTCAGATAAGATTTTTCTTTTCCTTAACATTCGATTTTATAATAAAGAATACAGTATACATATAGCATACAATCAATTATTATAGATCTATACATCACAAGTTTTCTACATCGATATCTAATAGATCGCGAATTCTAATCAGTTTCATTTCATATCGCAAATGCAATTTTCTATTATTAGTTAATTACTGTTTATATTTAGTTATTCAGTTATTCTTCAATCTAATAATTTAAAAAATCGCTCTCGTATAAATTGTAGAAGATATCTTTTCTATCGACAGTACGAACGGGGTTGTGATCTCCGCTATATTTTTTACCCACAGCCAGGTTGATGTTAGTGCGAAATCGCTGCCACCTTTCGCTACTCTCACTGTTTACGTCGTAGTAACAATCATTCATAAGATACATACTGTTATGCATGAATGAATGCAAGTGTCAAAATACTACAGGTACTAGAATAATGAATAATTTTTAAACATATTTTGACGTTATTGGCTACAGATATGTTCAAAAATACATGCAGAACATGTCTAAACACAACTGGAGATATGGTTCCGATCTTTTCATCCGGCTTTTACGTTAAACAACTACCAAAGAAACTTATGGCTTTTGCTAAGGTTGAGGTTAGTAAGTTAATAAATTAAATAAATAACGTTCATTGTTTACGTCGAAGAACAATTTTTTGAATTGAGATTGTACACTTTTCTTCATTTACAATGAATTATACAAATTTTTTAATAAATCTGTTGTTTTTCTTTTCATTTATTTATTTATTTATTTATTCTTTTGGTTTTTAGTTATTTATTTTAGTTTGTAATTTTTTTTTCAGATATCAGACAACGATCAACTACCCAAGATGATATGTAAGAAATGTATGTTCTTGGCAGATTCTTTCTACTGTTTTAAAGTGCAATGCGAGGCGGCAGATAATCAGCTGAAATCATTGATTCGGAAAAATTTTACAAGAGATAATTCATCGAATATAGATACTAATAAGACAGATTCAAATAACGCTTTATGTAATAAACCTGGAGTAGCGCTTATTACTAATTTTAAAAAGGTCATTTCGGATGATAAATCCATGAATAATGAGGCAAAAAAGATTTTAGAAATAACTCAGGAGACAAAGGATAGCTATTTTGTAGAATACATATCTGAGGAGGTCAGAATAAACGTCGAAAATGCATTTAAGAGAAGACAGGAAGCCGAGAGAAGATTAAGCATGGAAAAAGTATCTCAGAGTATAAAGAATCTCGAGGGGATCGAGGTCGTTCCAGTCAGAAATGTTAAAACTGACCGTAGTGCGAGAAATAGTAGGACTGAGAAAGAGGAGATTGTTGTATTTCCTGTTAAAGTACCTGAGAAACGATCGAGAATAATTGAAACAATTGTTGTAGACGATTCACATCCGCTGAAGAAGAGGCTTAAACTGCCTCCTGAAACTACAGTATCTAAAATTAATGGGGGTGATGTTAAGAGGGAGGATTCTATCGTTTATGACAAAAATAGAAAGCTGAATTTTTCTACTGTTAGAAAAGTGGTGAAAATTGACGATGAGGTATTATGCCTTGAACCAAAACAAGAGTTTATCAAAGAATCAGAGAGGGAAAATTCTCAGTTCAAATATGATACTGATGTAGTTGTTCAGAGTAATGATAATGAGGCAGATAATCCTCGATCTCAATATTCTAAGATTCAAATTAACAATGAGGAATCAGAGATTTTTTATGATAAGCAAGAGCCAAACGTATTTAAAGCAAAACTTCAAGAGGAGCCAAAAGATGATGAGAGGAATATAAAAACGCAGCTATTCCAGTTCTCAAATGGAAATATACCAAACAATAATAAAGGCTCTTCTCATTGTAATGAGAATAAACAGCCACAAGATATTATTTCTGAAATTAATTGGGGTCAAAATAAGAATAAATCCACTCATTATCATTCAACAATTCAAAAACCTGTTCAATTCTTTCGTAGTTTAGAATCGAAAAAAATAGGACGGCAGAAAGTCGACTGTAATTTATCGAATCATAATGGAATTGCAAAGTCTACAATTGGTTGTATCATTAGCGAAATCAACGACCCAAACTTTGATCTTTCAGATGTATCAACTTTCGAAAATAGCAATGATAGTCCTAAGAGTTTTTCTGACTGTAGAACGGACAGATGTAACCGGTTCTTTATCGAGAATGAAGTAGACGATATCGGCAATAACTGCACAACTACTCAGGAAGAAGTTAGAAAGAATTTGAAATTAGATTCAATTTCACTGGCTGGTAATCAGAGGGGGATCTCTGGCGATAGTTCAAGCTTCTCTGATCGCGTGACACCGCTTGCTCTACTGAGTGTTAACTCATCGGGGGAAGAGAACAGGACAATAAATTTGAAGATTTATAAACGTAATGATTCAGAGAAAATCAAGGGAACTACGGAGGACGATTATTACGGGAAAGATGAAAGCCTGGTTTCATCTGCCCACGAAATCACAGGGAATCCGAATTTAAAGATCTATCAATGCACCGTTTGCTCAATGAGCTTTGTTTCAATGCCGGATGTGCTGAAGCATAACATAGAAGAACACATGGTGGACCAAAGTCCTGTATTTTGCTTAATCTGTGACAAAAGCTTCCGAGATAAACCTCTGCTCTGCGATCATGTGAGAAAACACAACGGGTCTGAACCCTACAAGTGTACATTTTGCCCGAAGCAATTCACCCTGAAGAGAAACCTCAAGCAACACATAAATAACCACATCAATCACAAACCCTTCCAATGTCGGATTTGTATGAAAAGATTTACAGAAAAATTCTCCCTGAAATCCCACATGTATCTTCACAACGGAAACTCACCGTTCGTATGCAAAATTTGCAACGTTTCATTCAACAATAAAACTAACTGGCGAAGACACGTTGTCACCATTCATGAAAAACTCACCGTTACTGTCTGCAAATTTTGTAACAAGGAGCTACCTAACAAAAGATCCCTCAGAGTTCATACTAGAGTTCATACCGGCGATAGACCTTACCAATGTCCTCATTGTGACAAGAGGTTTACTCAGCAGTGTAACTTGAACACACATATTCATTGTCATCTGAATGATAGACCTTTCGGCTGTCCTCATTGCAGTAAAGGATTTAATCAGCGAGGTACACGCGACGATCACATTCTCACACACACTGGGGAGAAACCGCATAAGTGTATGGAGTGTGATGCCAGCTTTACAGTTTCTTCAGCTCTTAAAAGACACATGTGGATCCATACAGACAAGGATCGGCCCTATAACTGCGATAAATGCAGACTGCAGTTTATTGGGCTTTACGATTTGAGGAGGCATTTGAAAATTCGACATGGGGAAGTAAGCAAGCTGGATATTCCACGGGTTGAGAGAGTGCTATTAGATGATGATACCAAAGAAGAGATTGAGGGGTCTGATTTTTCTGGCGAATCTAAATTCAATGAAAGTGTTGAATCTTCTAGAGTCAGTGAATGCAGTAAGGCGGAGATAACATCTAAGGAAAATAGCTCCTTATCTTGCAACGTTAATAAGATTGAAGATTCGGAGAAAGAGGAAATGAAGGAATACTTTCTGGATACGAAAATTGAAAACTTAAATAACGTTGCAAAAAAAGAGATGGTTAATAATTTTGATGATATGTTATCAGGAGGAGACATTGGGACTCGAAATTTTTGTACTGATATCAACGAACATTAATGGAAATAATAGAAACTGGAAAATTATTATTGTCTTCAATTTCTATTGTATATGTTTTTTGTATTTTAATTCTTGTTTTGAGAAAAAAAAAAAAAACTCCAAAAGTATAGTTTTTATTTTTGATTAAATCGATATCTCTAATAAATATATCAGATTGTTTTATTCATTCAACACAATTATTTAATCATTTTGAATTTTACCACTTTCAAAATTCAAACCCAAAACACATCCCCTATTTATCGACCACTGGTATTTACTCTTCTTCGTTAAATTCGTTTCTTACCGATTCAGGCAGTAGGTGTTCACTCGGTAACATAAAACGCATCTTATCTTATCACGGAATATAGCATTTCGTGCGATGCGAACGATATATCACTATCAAGTAGTACAAACTTGCATTGGTCAGACCATAAGCTCCGCGCAAGGATCTATCTGTTTGACTGACAATGAGTAGCGGAGATCCAGGCGCAGGGTTTTAAATTCAAATTATAGAAATTCGCGAGGACGAATCGCTTCGATGTATTAATGAATATATCATAGTTTGTCATTTCCCTTCTTATTAGAATAATTTCAGTAGGCAGTAGCAAAAAAAAAAAAATACTAATCTCTACATCATGTAGTTTGACTAAATGTTCGCCACTCATCAATGAACACAATTTCAAATTGACCGAATTAGGGAGAATCACATAAGAGCGAATTATCATCCTCGAAGAGATTAGGAAAACTGATATCTTTGCTTCCTTTCTTAATGTAATTAATTACTGTAATGTAGCTGCAGGATTCATCCCTCAAATTTTGCTCATTTTTGACATTATTAGGAATGTTATGAATCCGTGCATCGTTTTAGGGTGGAATTTTAGGGTGCGTTGCTCTCCGAAACTTCAGTTGAATTAGTTGACTGAACTGGCGTGAATTTATGGCAATGTAGAGCGAGTAGCATGGAACGGAATGTTGCGTGTCTCTGGTGGCTAATCGCTTACACGTAGTCTAACGACGTCAGTTGATGTATATAAGCCGGGAACATCGTGCTATCCGAATAACAGCTGACACTGCAGCTATGTGCAGAGATATACATTCATTTATGTGATAATAATTTTAATCTTAATGAAATATTATCGATATGTAAACCTGAGGAGTAAATTCTAACATATATATATATATATATATATATATATATATATACCCAATTTTTGGGGACAATATAGCTAGTAGAAATTTTGAAAAGCAGTTTCAAACTATTAGATTTTCAGTTGATCGAATAGAACGGCGAGAAATAATCTCAGAGTGTCTCCTGCTTCTAATTGTATAAATTTGAATGGTAATTTTATTTCATTAAAATCTGAGAATACCTATTTCTTCTTTTTCTATGAACAGATAGTCGCGGCGATGATCTCGAATCTTATATCTGGAAAATCTCATAATGAGAATAAGAAATAAAAAAAAAAGTGAATGAATGAATGAAGCATATTGGTTTTACTCATAGAAGAAGAAACAAAGTTGAAACTTTGAACACTGTAGTTTAGGTAGTAGTAATATTGAAAATTCGATAAATTGATATTCCATTTCGCATAGCACGTCACAGTTATACATGATCGTTACTAACTCGACGACCATGCCAAGTCTCCGGTTTAGATAAGGTTTATTTGATGGATATAGGAAATATCCAGCCGGCTAGTCACTGCAGAAATAGCTACATCCACTGTTTCACCGTCATAGATGATATCGTAGATTTAGTTCCGTGTCTGTATGCTTTTGCGATTATTTTAACCGCAACTGGTTAACGAATTTCAAAAGTTAGCTTTAGGGGTTCAAATCCTGAGAACGATTTTCATAATCTTCAATTTTGATATTCGATTATAAAAACCGTTTATCTTCGACCTAGTGAAATCTCAAGAATTTTTTTCGCCTGGGTTGTGTGTATCGAGTTATCGCGTTTAATTTTTTTTTTTTTCATTTTTTTTGTATACGTGTAGTAGGTATATTTCGGAGAGAAACAATCATTCTCGAGGCTCCAAGTTTCTTCTTCAACATATTTTTATTTTTATTTTTATTTTTCGTTTTTTTTCTTCTTTCTTTCTTTCTTTCTTTTCAGCTCGGTGATAAAAATCGTGACAGTCGTTGGCGGCCCTCTAATCCAACATCTACCGCTGCAAAAAGTCGTCAGGGTTTGACGCTAATCAGATGATGGATCTGCGCAACAGCCAATAACCATCTATAACCATCGATCCGCTGAGAATACACCATATTTTTTTTCTTCTTCTTTTTCTTCTTCTTCTTATTTTCCTCTCACTCTCGCTCTTTTTTTTTTTTTTTTAACTGTCAAAGAGTCTTTACTCGAAAAATTTCAAGCTTTCGTATATTTATCCGGCGATCTAACGATAGCAAAAATAAAATTAATAGACGCTAAAACAATAAATACTAGATTCGCTCTAACTGGATACTATGTACATGGATTTAAAAATTTCAATAAAATAATCTTTTATACCTGTATGATAAATTTTTGAAAATTAATTTTTCTAGTATTTTAGTTGCAGCTATGAGAGCGGAAAGAATTATTGTAGACATTTATAGTCGAGTGATCTAGGATAGTAACCAGCATGAATACTTGAATCCGGCGATATATATATGCCTGAGATAAGAATCCAATTGTACGCAATCCTCTAACGAGGGTAGATCCGGAGTTGTGGGTAGGGGAAACGGCGTACGCTGAAACTGAATACCCCCGGGGATTCCCGGGGATCATAGCTGAACGCTTTGGTCGATCGGGAGTCCGTCAAACGAACTATTTCTTTCTTTTTTTTACCTCTAAATTATTCGATTTAAAACAACAACAAAAAAACAAATTCTACTTTAAATTCTTGCTTCTTTTTCTTTTTTTTTTTTTATTTTCTCTTTCTCGTCCTTATTTCACTTTGCTTTAAGAGTACATTTGCAAGAATCTCTGCTGGTAAGATTTACTCGCCGAAAATTTTCAAACTTTGCAAGAAATTTTCACCTCGTTACGTTCTACTTATAACTCAAATACGGTGAATCAAGACAAACCGAAGAATATATTTCTTCCAACTCAACAAAATATATACAAAAAATATTCTTCAGTTATTTATATTATATTATTATTATTATTATTATTATTATTGTATTTAGCAAATTTAAGTTTGATAAGCAATCAGATTTTATGGGTTTACAATATTTGTTGAAAAACTTTGTCTTAACCGCGACTATACCTCCTCACCCTATCCTTCAGCTTCCGCGATAAAGTAAAACAAGAAGAAGCCGAAGTAAAGCGGAAGTTTTTGGTGGGCTTGGGATCTCGAGTATCCGGTAAAGCTAATCTAGTCTTTTCCTGAATTGTTGAACTTTTTTTTTTTACCCGCGGGCTATTGGGGTAGATAATGAATAGTATTGGTTAATATTAGATCATCAAAGTCGTATCTTTCAAATTCAAACAGTCAATTCCGATAACTAGTTTAATCCTAGTCGGTATTGAAATATTATTCTTTCAGTCAAATGGATGAAGCAAATGTTGGAGTTACGTTTTTTTCTTTTTTTTTTTCCCTTCTTCCTTCTCTTCTCCCATTGATCAAAGTGACAAATTGGCGCGAAATGTATACAGCACCAGTATTTGTTGCTATAGGTATATTTCCCTTTGCAAAGCCGGAAAAAGAATTCGATATTGCAATCGCTCTATGCAAATTTCGCGATTCGAACATGAGGGATTTTTTTCTTTATTTTTTATTTTTATATCAACCAGCTATAGTAATGTTTTTTTTTATTTTTTATTATTATTATTCAAGTACAAATTTTGTCGGTTTTTTATTCTCTCTTCTTGTTTTTTTCATCACTGTCACGCGCCGCGTGGTTCAAATTGTTTGGAAGAATTTTACATTCGAGGCTCGACCGTAGAAAATAGAAATTAAATCGCGTTGTGGCGTTAAAATTCAGATTTGAAATAACCAGTTGATATATTTATCCTCAGTAAAAAAAAAAAAAATCCACGGGTTTATATAACGTTGGTAAAGAGTTCGAGTTTCCCATAAAAATAAAAAAATAAAAATTCCAATCTCTTATTTTTCTTTTTTATTCCCAGACGTTAATTAAAATCGTATCTTTTTTTTTTTTTGTAATATAATAATTTCACGTTATTAAGACCGGCATCACGCTAAACGAGCAACAACAATTTAATTCTTTTTTTTTTTATTCCTTTCCAATATAACTAAGAACAACGATTTCCAATATTTTTCAATCAATGCTTTCTACTAATTAAAGAAGAATTTTCTCCGCCCTTTGACGAGGGGTGAGTCAGTGAGTCAATCTATATGCCTGCAGGGGTGTCGTATCGTTCCTCCTGTGTTTACGACGGGTCTACGTCAATCGTTATTGGAAAGTGTTGCCTGTACATGTTTCATGCCAGAAACACGTCGACTGTCGTGACACTGCAGTTGTTTAAACCCAGGGTAGCTCTCCCTGTTTTAGCCCTGTACACGACAGGCTATTTTTCCTTTTTTATTTTTTATTTTATTTTTTTGCTTTTGACTGGACGAACAAAAATTGAATTTACAAATTCACGGATATATGAGGCTTACAATCTAGACCGGAAGATGATTCATTAAACAGTTTTTTAATATCTTATCGTAGTCCATACGGATCCCCCTTTTTTATTATATTGAATAATGAAATTATGTTCATTATTGAAATATTAAGGGTTGATAAAAAAAATTCCAAATCCCATAGCAGAATAATAAAAGGCAATTTACAACCACCGAGAGCTGTGAATTTAATTCACAATTTTACTCCCCATTATGTATATAATTTGACATTCAAATCTAATCAATAATATTACGCGCTCAATGACCATTGGTATTAATTTCCGATCCTCGTTTGGCTAATTGATGTTACTTAGCTTATCGGGTGATAATCTGAATCTGAATTAATTCACCACCTAGGAATACTAGAGTTTGTAACGATTATATCATCTAATATAAGATTGATTCTTTACAGGTATAGATTATATTCAATCCACTAGCTAAAATATCGCAGTAGTTTCGTAAGGTATAGGTATAAGCCGTAAATTTCTTAATAAATCTAATCGTTTATATCTTCCTGTAGACGTGATGAGTTAATCCTATATAGCCAGTAGTAGAGTCCCTTAGGAAATCGTGAAACGATCTTAAATCTTCAAAAAGAGTGGCTTGGTTTAGAGTCTTAATCTAAACTTTAAACACCTGCAACTCTGATAAAACGTTGACAATTTTGAAAAGCTGAAAATCCAAAGATTGATGAACAGACATTAGTTCAATCATTTCGTCAGGTACAATTTATCAATGAAATAATAACTGTCTTGAGCTTATTCTCATACACTTATATATACTTTATAAAATTGTATATGTGTGCTTTCTGAATTACGTACTCAGTATTTATATTTACGATATCCGAGGCGAAAGAGAAAAGCTCCTTTTCCTCTCTAGAAAAATTCTGAATAATATGATACACGTAATTCTGTTATTTTGCTCCAGAGTTTTTCAAAGCTTTTTCCGTTAGGTAGATCATACATTTCACGAAAGAAAATAATTGTTTAATACTTCCGTCTTTGGGTTTATATTTTTCTTTTCGAATCGAGGAAATATCAGCTCAGCTGTGTATTTATTGATCAGCTTGTTACCGTCACAACCTTCGGCAAACAAATGATAGCCACTAGCTTCCTGGTTTCCTTCGGCTTCCAGTTTCCAGTTTCACCTTCCCCAGGGAAAACCACAAGACTCAAGACACGATAGAAATATATATCGAAGGTGAAAAGCTTCAAGATTGTGTGAAAAAAAAAAAAAAAACTGCCCAACCAATCAGCACAGTGTTTCATTCACTTCAACTTCAACATTTTTTGAATAGATAAAAAATCAAAATATATAAAGAATGTTTCTGAATTTGATCAAAAATGAATGTCAAAGCGAATCATTTTCGTATCTTTTACTATAATTTCTTGAAATTCTGAACCCATAATATCTCTGGATTTCTCTCTCTTTCTCTCTCTCTCTTGATAATACATCAAGAATCCAAAGTTCCCATTCGCTTAATATACCTGCAAGATACTGCAGATGTCATGGCATCGGTTTGCTATATCTGCAAGGTGTTAATCATGGGATACCTCGCGATCCAGGATCCCGAAGCGCACGTGTTTCTCACACCCTGATCCAGGAGCAGTTCAATCTATCCTAACCCAGCCCAACCTAGAACAGACTAACCAAACCCATCCTAGCTTATAGACTAGACAAGCTTTATCCAATTCTCAATATACCCGACTTATTCTATCCTTCGTTTCTCGGGCAATTTCAAGCTTGGAAATCGTGTCCTGGAAAGGAAAGGAGAGGAGAAGAGAAGAGAAGATATCAGGCTCTTGAAGATCGAGAAATTTATTAAGAAAAAAACAAACAAAACAAAAATAAATAAAAAAATGATTTTTCTGGATCATTTTTTGCATAAAATCTTCTAATTCTAGAATATTTTATACATTATTTTCACGAGTCTTGTTTGACTTCCAACTTTGCATTAGAGTTATACTACAGAGCCTTAAACTCGCGGGTCGAGGGTGGTTTTAATTAGCTCAAGTAGCGGAATACTGTTGGTTAAATGAAATTCTGAAATGTTTGTATATGACGAAAATGGTGATAATTTGTTATGAAATGAGTAAATTTTCAACCCCCCCATATACATATAATATGAAAGTTTCGCCGACGACATACACTCGCGTAGGACAACATACTGCCTGCAACTGCCGGGTTGAAATCTCTTGGGATTGACCTCGTCGGTTACGTGACCGAAGTGACGAACTACGAAAACTCTTTGGTGCGTAATCTTGATACGTGCTGAGGCAACTTTAGCGGATCAACGACACTATGGTACTTGCAGAAACTAGGAAAAGCTCATGGTTCTCTATTTCTCCTCTACTTCCCTTAGTCTCTTGACCTCGGTATATCATGACGTAAACAAAATTGGTCAAAGTGTTTTCATCCCTAGAGGAGAATCTCACTGAGGACCAACTTAATTGAGGGAATTACTGTGGTGGTCGGTTCTAAACAGTTTAGTACCAAGAGACGAGACGTTCAAGATCCGTAGGCTATACCGACAACAAATTTACAGAATAATCTAGTTCCTAGGAGAAACCCTTTCTCTGCAAAGTAGTCAGCCGAGGATTAAAAGCCTCGAGAAATTGGGGGACAATAATCTCGCATTTTGATTCGTTTAATTGGAAATTTCAAGGCGCTTTTAAATAAAATTCGTAATTTTATCAAAAGGGTTGAAGAAAAACGTGCGAGTATCTCTTCTAGTTTTTAGATACGCTATTAAGAAATTTCCTCCGATTCATCACGGGGTGAATAATATATAATGAGGAAATTTTCATCGAAGAATTTCTCTTGAGTACAGAAGGATTTTTCTTTGCGAAATTGAATATCGATATAAATTTTTAAAATTTCAAAGAAAACCTTCCCCAAGGAGGACTTTGCGGTATAGGTATGATAATTTGATTTGAAATTTAAATGCAATATGGGCAATGCAAATTGGCTAAGAAAAATATTACATATATCCAGTTTGATGGAAATCAGAAATTTTTCATCGAATATACCACAAAGGGACTCTCGGACACCTCTACGATTGATCCATTATTTCAATTCAAGTAAGATGATCCCAAAAAAACAAAGAAATATTTTCAGAACCTATTACACATATTTATTTGAAAATTCTTGGACATATTGAATTCCTGATATTCATCCTTTTTATCCGTGAAAATTTCACCAGGAATAAACCGCGTGGGTTGACTGCAAACGTGACCTCCGATCTCGGGGGGCTACCCAAAGCGACCTTCAAACTATGCCGGGTTACGACTCAGCGCGAACTCCATTCGCAACGTCTAATATGCGGGTGGTAATTATCCTCTCATTCCAGTTCTAAGACTGAACTATTACCAAGTTCTGATTACTATACTAGGCTCTATTCAGCGTTGGTCATACCTTAACAACTGGCCTGAGAGCGAATTTACATATGTGTCTGTATACCGTATACTGTAATATAGTTTACGTTGTATGTAGTTATATACCTGGCCGAAGGTGCACCGTGTAATTATAACTTTGTCCTATCAATTTGGGGTTTGTATTAATTATTTAGGTTTTCAAAATTCCTACTTTTTCGTCTTCTTCTTCTTCATTATCTAAAAAAATATTATCAACCATCCCGATTGCATTGGTTGTGGCGTTGATAGATCGTTATAGAGATGGAATATAAGCCGGTAAACTGTATTGTTAGATATACGTAAAGATATAGAGATTTGGGTATGAGCCAAGTCACTTTTCTAAGGGTTGGAAGAAAAAAATTGAATATAAAAAAAAAAAAAAAAAAAAAATGTATATATTATATACCTATATGAGAAAAAAAACTAAAATAAAACGAGTTCTCCTCTCGCAGGTGAATAACACAGCAGCGATCCTGCAGCAGCGATTTCACCCAAATTATTTCCGATGCATTAGAGAAATAGAAAACGCTGCTTTTCTATTTATTTTTTTATTTTTCTATTTATTTATTTTTTCTTCTTTTCCTTTACTTTTCTTCTTTTTTTTTTTGTTCGAGAATTGGCAGGATGCCTGCTAGTTTTTTCTACCGAGGAAAAAAAATCCATCAGCTACGATTTGATCCGCGACAACACGTGTACTTCGATCCTTTCGATGTGTGGATTTACCCTCCAGCTTCCAGCCTCCAGCCTCCAGCCTCCAAGTTACCTTTTCGTCCTTTGCCTCATTCCATCCCTCTCGTCCTTAAATTCACACAGTTGCAGAGCGTAACGCGATTGCCTTTCGTAAGCATTTCCTACTCTCAGTCTTTCAGGTCGCTCAGGAAGATTTCCTCTATCGTTGACGTAGAGGAACTCTTCCAAAGTCATTTGACGGCTTGTACCAGTTTGCTGAATCGTTTTCCTTTTTCGTTTCTTTTTTTTTTTTTCCTCTTACTTTTCTTTATTCTTACTACCTTGAGGAGTTTCCCTCTTTTAGAAATATACTACTGTGCGGAAAATCAGGGTGAAATACGTTATGTCTGGTATCAGAATCGAAGGAAAGCGCCTCTAAAATGCTTAATCCGCTTTTTAGCTTTGCGACAACGATTTCTTCCCTTTATTTTGTCTTCAATATTTGTTTACTTCGATTCCCTATACGAATTACAACCCTGGAATTCCCAACTGTGGACTGTCTTGTCCTTTGGCGAGTTGACACTTAACTATCGGATGGATGAATGTATTTAGGATCGAAGCCATTACCGGGAGCCAATAAGCCACCAACCCTTGTGAAATCCGGTTCAAGTACGCGGCCAACATGCAAAGAGATGTCTTGCCCCTTGAACGAGGCCTTTCCTCCTCGTTGCAGAGAACGGTAAAGGCGATCCTTCCATGACCGGATACCTCGCTCCCTCACTCACTCCAAGACGTTCTATCGACCAAGATTACCCCATAAGTACCAAGGCTCAAGTATATACCTCGCGGTCTAGCAAACGTGAAACCAATTTTCAACATCGAAATTCAGACTGGTAAAGACATTGAGGTTGACTATCAGGCCACGGTTAATTGTTATCGTCGATTTATGCCGCAGGAATATATCCTGAACGTTATTTTTCTTCTTCTTCTTCTTCTTCTTCTTCTTCAAAGGATGGAAATTTCTTTAAAGATTATCAGATAGCTTCTAATCTTTTCTAACGCTCATTTTTGTACCAATGTTCAACACGCGCTACTGGCAACTCGTTTGTGTTTGATTTATGTCGGCTGCACCGGTAAGATAAGTCGTTTTATATCCTAGGCACGGGCGTCTCTCGTGTGTCCTGAATAAAAATTTTTCGGTGAAATAGGAATTCTCTTGTCCGTTCACCGCGCACAGAATTGAACGGTATAGGTTGTGGATTTTCTGCAAAAATGAATACCCATTTGTTACAAGGTAGAAAAGTTTTATTTTCTACGGTGCCATACGGGATCGGAAAAGTGATTCCATATCTCAAGCTACTCGAATTTCAAACCAGAGTCACTTGCACGTGTGTTAATTGTAATTAAAAATAAAATCATAGTCGTATTCAAGCTTCTTTTCTCTCAGCAAATAAAAACTTCATTTTTCCCTTATTTTACCACATTCGTATATAAATATATATATATATTTTTTTTTTACCAGTTAAGATTTCAGCTGAAGCTTGAACCTCTGCAGTCTAACGAATGAGGTAGTAGACCGCAATTCGTGACCGTTTATATTGGAAAAACTATTGTTGCCAGGTGCAGAAGAGTCAGCTTGCTTCATTCAAGTAAAATATCTCGAGTCAAGAGGGTCTCGGTTTATGATAGACGAAGACCACTTGAAAAATTTCAAATCCATTGAAAATTATACCTAACCACTTTCCAAGATTCTAGATTATTACGCTCGATCAAATCTTATAGTTTTACAGCCAAATAAAAAACCACTTATACCTTACGTAACTAAAGAATCACCGGATATTGAAGAATTCAATTTAACGTCAAACGAATCGTCACGGAAATTTCATATTCCAGAAAATTTTGCCATTAGATTGGCAGTTGGAATTTTCTCCACAATTGATTGAAATTTTCTTATCATTTTTAATGCAATGAGCTGCAGATAAGTGATTATAGACGTAGTGTCTTGCTCGAAATATTTATCAGTAAGACTCCTGCCAGGTATAGATTTTTTATATTTTATATTATATATATATAACTGTTAACTTCGTGGGTTTCAGAAAATATTCAAAAAAGTTTTTTAATTTATGGAGGACCGTGCAGTAAGCCAACCTCGATAAAGTTTCAAAGTCTAGTAGCGAACCATGCTGCAGCCACAGTATAAAGCTAAACTCCTGGCTTTCGGACGTCCCTTGACATCGTGCTAATAACCTTCCCAATCTACTATACGATGCGAATACTATGGTAGCAGAATTCACCGAAAAATTCATACCGCAAAAAGTGATGCTTTCAGGTTTTTAGGATATTTGCACCGCCGCACGGTGCCAGACGTCGTTACTGTTTCGTATCTTATAGCCAGGTACGGCGAGGTGTATCATACCAAAAGGTCGAACGTGCGAGCGTATCAAGGGAAAGGTTTCTTGCGACACGTGTAAAAGGTCGGTGGTATAGCTTTGGATCTCTTGAACCGAATGAAATGATAACACTAGTTTTCAATTTACCGCAAAGAAAGAGGACCTGCACCCTGTCAGGTCCACGTATATATAATACTTCACGCAATACGATACGATACGATATACTATATCTACCCTAGCAAGAAACTTGGCAAGAAAATGTCTTGCTATAGCTTATATTCTCTTACCCTCCTCACTTTTTAACCAAAACTCGTCAACTCTGCAACATCTTTTCTTATCCACCTACCAGTCTTCGGTATCATATTGCTTACTCTCATCTATCTACGACCCTTGCGAGGTCAGAAAATTTCATTCCATATATTCCGTTCTGCAATATGCTACGTCCTACTCGTTCTATTCATTTTTTTTTTTTTTTTTTTCACTTCAATTTCGTGAATTTAATCTTGGCATCAAATGATCGAGAGATATGATAATATTGGGAATCAATTTATCGATATAGTTGATTCATGATTACCTCAATCTTTGAAAAATTGTGATTACAGGGGTGGGTGGGGTTCAGGTAAATTTGTACAAATCAGTAGTAGTATTGATTTTATACTCTACTTACGCTGGTTATAACCCTTTGCTGACTACTGACGTAATTTCATGAGATTCTAACGAACGGAAATTGCCCCTCATTTTATTTTAGTACTCCAGACGGGTTTATTGGGAGGAATCGAAAAACATACAACTATACTATAACCCTAACTCTTCGTGAGTTTAGTTCTTTTCTTCTTTCTTTCTTTCTTTCTTTCTTTATATACTTATTCTTTTTCTTTTAGTATACCTACCGCTGCTTCTATCAAACTATCGGAACCAAATTACTCTCCAACTTTTCGAAGTACAGTTTAATGGACTAAAAATTGCTTTTTTTTAGGGGTGCGAGACGTGATCTTATCTCAAAAGCAAATATCCTGCTAATAAAAAGGGGTGGAAAAGAGAAGAAGAAGAAGAAGAAAAATACAAAAAACGTAAATTTAGAATATTATTGGGATTAGTTATGAAACGAAGAAATTTCGTGCTTCGTTATGGATGAAAATAAAAATCGACATCCAATTTAACTCTCAGTGTTTTTTTATCTTTTCTATATATTTCGACCTGAATTTTTCTGACCGTATATCAAACACGGATCTGGGTGCATCAGACTAGAAGCTCTAATCAGAACCGAGGTTCGCACGTGGGTAAACAGTCGAAAACAAGGCGCCGAATCTTTGTTTTTCTATCCCAATATTCTGTCTCCTTCGATTCTACGTTTCGTCGAAGATTTCGTCCTGTTCAGTGACCCTATCAATTTCTGATCAACGTTATATTATTTATGACATAACCAGTATCGCAACGTTCAGTACTTACGCCGTTCGTAAAGTAAAGAAAAAAGGAAACGAATAGAAGAAGAGGAAGAAGAAGAAGAAGAAGCAGAAGATGGGGTAAAAAATCTCTGAAAAGAAGATAAATCGTAATCTCGCATCTGTATTCCTTACTAGTATTTCGCGAAATACGAGCTTTGATTAGATCCCACCAGATTTGTCTTCTTCTTACTTTACGAAGTGGGTATATGTGTATCAGAAATATCGGGTAAGATTGATCGGTCGATGACGTATAGCGGAATAACGGCAATTCGTTAGCTTCTTTAGGGTTTTTCGGGGTGTGGGTCAAATGAGTTTTTATAAAGTCTTGAAAGAGAAGAAGAAAAACAGAAAAACAGAAAAAAAAATTTCCTTCAGTTTTTAAACAGTTGTTTCTTGATTTTTTTTGTCCTTTATCTTTCTTTTCAACACTGTTCTACTTTTTCACACCTTCTACCATACGAAGTGAATATACATAACTAAATTTAAAATCTAGACACGTACTTGCGTGTAAAAAAATTCGCTCTACTATGTCGGACGACGAACACGGTGTGTATGTACGTACATATATATATGTATATCTGTATATATATTATATAACATATAACGGTAATATGCTGCAGCAGGGACGAAAAGTTTGAAGGAAAGTTTTTGAAAACTTTGATTAGATTAATCCTAGCTAATGGAGCGTTGAGGGTAATCCTTATACTTCCTTTCGTTGGTCGCGTATTAGATAGTTCCTTAGAGCTTTCCTAGCCAACAGGATGTTTTATATCGCTATCCAGTATCCAGTATCCAGTATCCAGTCGTGTTAAGGGAGAGTCAAACTTAATCCCTAATCTTAAGATTCACGGGAAAAGCTCGTTTACCTAGAAACTTATAAAGCAGGCGTCGTCCTTTGTGCCCTGATGTGATCTTGATTAAATCAATTATTACTAATTTATAAACTGACAATGAGACTACAGGACAAGAGTAGTCACCGAAATTTTCATCCTATTTTCAATCTGATCCAGTCTAATATTAAAATCATTAATTAACTTCGCTAACAATAAGTCAAAGGCTTGCGCGAATTTTTATATTTTATTATATTTTTTTTCTTAACTTTCTTTGCCATATTTTTTATTTTTATTTTATTTTTTCCACCCCCACCCTATCCCTGTCGAACAAAAAAAATTTCTGAAACAACAAAGTAACGTCAGGTAATTTAATACAACCGTCAGACCAATTCACCCTCGAACAAGCGCGGGCGTAGCCAATTAAAATCAACGAATACATGAAATCTAGTTTAAATTCTATTTTAAGCTACCCTCGGTGCACCTAACTTATATACCACATCGTCGTCAGCCCTGCAGGGCAGTTTTTTTTTTTTTTTACGATTCATACTTTACGGTCCTTCAACCAAGTCGCAAACCGTTGGCTGATATTTTAGGGTTTACGATTTAGCCGAGGGACTAACTCCCATATTGACTCCAACCTCTGCAGTATCAAACCGTTTGAAACTTGTACCATGATTTTTTTTTGACGAATATAAATCGATGCAGAGTAAAATATTTCATTAATTTTATGCTATTTCTTCTTCTTATTCCAAGTTCCAAGTTATCACTTCGCCTTTTTCTTATTCTTTTTAACTTTACGCCAGAGTTCTTCCGCACCATCCGCGTCGTACTGACATTCAATGGACCAAAAAGTGGTTTTAGGTGTCACGGTTGATTGTGCCTATTACAACTTGGCTACTTTCCAAAGAAAGTTTAAAGTTAGGGTCGCCAACTCCGTATGGGGGGGGGGGGGGGGGGGGGGGGCAGTAATTAATCCCAAACCCCATGTCTGAGCCGACGAATTAACTTGTTCAGAAATTACTCGGTTTTTGATTTTTTTTTAGATGCGAATAGCAATGGAAATAAAAAATAAAAAATTATTAAAAATGAATGTCTTTATTAGGACTGAAGATTATAGATACAATTTTATGTATCTTATTGTGTATACACTTTGCAGACAACGGGGGAATAAGATCTCAACGTTGACGACCAGACAGAGTTTAATATGCTTCATATAATTTATGCAAGAACGAAACTCATTAGGCGCACCAGGTCTGGTCGGATTCCATTAATAGCTTAATCTCTCTTCCTTCGAGCTAACCCATCATCCTTTGAATTCCTTCGCCATTATTGCTCGGGAATATTGAACTTTCGTAATATAATAATAAAATATAGAAATAAATGAGCATTGTATATATTGGTATGTGGTAACTGTTCCTAGCTGCAAAGTACCTATTCATGCTATAATGTATTCATTTTTGAAAAGCTTCCTTTTTATTCTTCTTCTTCTTCTTCTTCTTCTTCTTATTTTTTCAACAGAAATAGGAAACCGCGATTGTCGATGGTTTCGATGTTCGTTGAAAGGATTTCGGTCGTCAAATAACTATATGGAGAGTTATTTGAAGTTTTGGGAGTCCCTCGAGTGTATCGGAATACAATACGTTGTTTGCAATGTGTTTTCGCACCATCTTATAAGGGTGTCTTAGTGTCCTGAAATGGGTATCAATCCTAAACCTTAACTGTATACCAGAAAATACAACGTTTACTTTTCGCGGTTTTAGGGTACCACTAGCTACAAATTTTTATTGAGTTTTCTTTCTGACAAGACCTTTCGCTGGACCTTATATACCTTATACTACCCCGTTGTCGTAACTCGTTTACCTTTAACCACATGATTCTTCTTTACTGGACTTACAGAGTCAAAACTGCTGCTATAAAATGTAGGAGGATTTTTCTACACCCTTCTTATACCTAGAGGGTACTTATCATCCTTTCAATCCCATATAATTTATCGCTTCTTTGTCTAAACTTTTTTTTTTTCTTCGATGGTAGATCGTTCTCGTATTCATCTATACTTCGCGATCTGTAAGTAATATTTTTCTCTTCTTTTCGTTGAATATCACTCTAAATAATTTTAAACTCCCCTTCACCTTTTTTTTTTGTTTGTTTTTTATTGTCAATTTAAAGAATACATGGTCAGGTTTTTCTCCATTTCATTTTCTCTAGGGTTTCACTTCTTCCGTTTTTCTTATTTTCTTCTGTTTCTATTCCTTTTTCTGTTGTTTTTTTTTTTTTTTTTTTTTCTACCACTTCGATCGTATTATAGAAAGTAAGCAGTAAAGAGATGGGGCGAGTTATTCTCAAAGGAAAACTGGGATAAATAATAATTCGATTGTAGTCCCGACGCGACGTAGTGTTACAAAATTTTGTCCATTTCCATAGAGTGATTTTTCAACTTTTCTTTACTTTTTCCAACCTGTCAGGTAGGCATGTGAAAAATCTTGTTAATCATATATTTCGTCAAACTTTGTCTCGTATTTTGGATTGGTATATTATGACTGGGTCGTCGGATAATATTGTCTTTAAAAATTGAAACTGTTTTTAGTATATATAAACTTGAAAAAAAAAAAAAAAAAGTCCAGAAGTTTTTCGTTCAAAGAAAATACGTTGAAAAGCGAAAAGACCGAGAGAAAATGAGAGACGAAAATCTTCGTACGTAGGTTGGGATCCGAGGACGAAAAAAAAAAAAAAATGATTTCACTCAATCAAATCTTTTTCTACTCGCTTTATTTCCAATTTCTAAATTCAATTATCGCGCTTGTTGTTATTAGAAAGAAATATTTCCTATTTACATTCAGTCGGAAAAAAATTCAATCAATTAAAAACCGTAGCTCTATAAGACTTTTGGAAATGTTCTCGAAGATATCGGAAAACAATAGATATTCAAATAAAAATCCAATATTCATGAGTAAGAAAGTGATTTATCAACGTAAAATCTCCTCTAGTCATCTAGACCTGAGTTTACAACTAAACTATAAATTGAAACTAATATTTCTCTCTATAGGACTAAAGGAGAGATTTATACCCTAGCAGAATAAATAAATATAAAAATTTCATCCCCTATAGGTAGCTAAAATCGCGTTTATATTTTTCTGTGGGAACATTTTTCATTTTCCAGAATCTGAGAAAATAACGTGACGGTTTCAATAATTATATCGTATATTTATTGTGTTATTTTTAATTCTATAAGTGGTTCAACGTGAAAAATTGTGGGCATCGAAATATGTATGTACAGGTACTGGTACTGCGTACTTTACCCTCTAGGCGAAGCTTTTGGAGCCATGGATCCCCTTGTACCCCACGGGAAATCGAAACCAGATGAAAACCTTGAATCGGTACAGCTAATATGCATTATTCAACCAATAACTCCGAACTATATACCGTAAATACTCTACATCAAAGTTTATAGATCCCAGTTGCCTCGCGGAAGTATATATTATCGTGAAATATTTTATGCGACAGAAAAAGCGCAGAGTTTGTCTTCATTTATAAACCTAGCTATGTCGAGAATTACTTACCGATTCAATAACTGATTCAATAAATCTATCAAATATATAATTGATAAAACTTGAACAACGAAACCAATCGTTAAATCTATGTAATTAAAGTATTTTTTAATTTTTTAATTTTTTTGTTTCCTCTCTGTACCCACCCCCTACCCCGAATCTATTGGGCATCTCGCCCAGGATCTTACTAGGCCTTTTAGCTAGCTCTAGAGTATAGGTCTAGGGACTAGGAGGTCCTGGGACTGCTTATGTGTTTAGGAAACAGGCTATAAATTACAAGCCTGACAAGATACACCGTTCTGTGTCAATTTGCATGAGAATTTCACTCGCCATTCAAGGGTCTTTGGGAAATTAATACTCCCTCTATATAGATGTAGGAAATGTTGCGACGAATTGAATTGGATATTTGTATTATACTGTAGAATAAAAATTTAATTTCATAAATTTAAAGAATGGAAAAAAATGTAATCAACTATTTTTTAATACAATAATAATCATCGCTTTGTACTTTTATAACATTTTTACCTTTCTTTCGTGGATCATAATATTTCGAAAATATTTTTCTTCCTTATTCCTTTTGATCGTTACTCGCTTTGACGTTTTATTTCGACTCGAAGTTTTCAGCCTTAATATCGTGTACCGAGTACAAAGACCTTTTCCCTTGTTGTCAATTATCTCTTTATATTTAGCCCCATTGTTTTTTTTTTTTTTATTATCCCTCCTTTTCTTATGATTTTTCTATATTTATATCGAACATATAATCCTCTTCGAAGTCCCTACTGGTATACGTTTCAATTCTTTATTTGGTTCTTTTCCCGACGTCTGTGCAAAGAGCCAAAAAACTATCCAATATAAACTAGGATGTAGGTTAACGATAAGTGTCATCTCTAAAAATATCCTTTTCAAATCCTCAAAGTCGACAGTTCTCAGAAAATTTTTGATCAAAAATCAAAATATAAAACCGCTATATGAAATCTCCTGGATTACGAGAGACATATTTTTCATACTATAGCTCTTCGCATTTTAGTCCAGGGTTTTTAACATCGACTAGATACTGTATCGTAACTGTATTAATTTTCGGGGACATTTATCCGGGGCAATTCATCAAATTTAACATTCGACTATTGCTATATGGTTCTATACAACTAGCTGCACCATGAACCGTTATTCGAAACTGATTATTGGACGAACGAACGTATATATCACATGCATACCCATACGTCTAGGTATACGTAATTTTGTAAAGAATTTTATATGGTACCCTGAACCATGGATTTAGACCTATTAGTTAATGGCAGGTATTAATCACGATTTTACCTATCGAATCCGGAATACATATGGCAAAATAGTATTTGCGATACGTGGCGATCGTTGAATGGAATATTAACATCTGTTGTTGCGTTTCGCGATATTTAGGGCTAGAACCTTTAAACTATATTTTAATATTATTGTTTTCTATAAATTATTGATGGGAAGTTTTCTTGTTTTTTTTTTCTAACTTTTATTATACCTAGTACAGGTTGAAATTTGATCAAAAATTTAGTCTATCTTATTTCTTGTCTGTCTAGCTGTACGTATGTACTTTTCTCGGTTAGACAGACGCCGGTGTACCTTAGCGCGAAGCGCGAGGTAGCAAAGCTTTCTGGTATTTTTTAAATATTCATACCTACGTGAAAATTCTTGAGGAAAAATCTAAGGAAAGAACACTTATTATCTAGGTAAGAAAAGACTTATGCTTTGATAATATTTGCATAAAATTGACTTACACGAAATAACTTAAATAATTGAACGTTTAATGAACGGAATAATTTTATCGAAATTTCATTAGCTCGTTATTTCGACGCTTTTATATAGAAAATAATTCGTTTTAATTCAATTTTATCGACTGTATATTGGGATTGTCGTGTCACGATCAAATTTCAATTACTCTCCTTCGCTTTTCTCCTTGGCCTGTGGGCTATGAATGCTATAAGTTCACGCAAACAATTCACCGTCTGCTAAGAAGTGTTCAAACTATTTCGGATATTCTGGCAATCTAAGACGCGCTAGGTATTCAGGCCTGGCATTGCAGACCTGGTTGCTTGATTCAAACACATTTTACACCAGGCTCCAAAGATCTAATGTAAAGTTACTCGCTTTTCACTGACACCCTAGCTAGCAGAAACTATTATTATCATATTGAAATGGGATTTTGCAGTCCTAGGTGGTAAAGAAAATCCGTTGATTTCTTCTAGAGTAAAAAGTACAGAAAATTAGAAAATGAAAACTAAAAGGGGCGATTTTCTTTGGGTATTTATAAAGTTTCACATCTCATTGGTAAACCAGCATCAAGATTTAGGGCATCAGATTTTGTAAATTAGGGAATTAGAGCGGAAATAATCACATCACACTCGTTAGTTAATCGGCTAATAAAATTTGACACAACAATTAAATGTACTAATGATATAATTACCGTCCACCCGTTCAATGTGCAGTTTTAGACTGGCTAGACAATGACGTCGTATATGAATATCATAGATATATAATATATATGGACCAGGTATTTTATAACTCGGTCGAGGTATGAAAATCGCATCAAATGAAAACGGTATAAATTTTGAACTAAAAATGAAAATGTTAAGGAGAAATGGAAAACTAGAAAGGAAGAAAAAAAAAAAAATGATGAATTTATTGAAATCTGAAAGGGATGTAGAGGTTTGGGGGATGAAAAATGTGAAACTGATATTTGTCTTCTGAATGGTCATATTTAACGGAAAAATTCCTAGCTTTCGGTTTACCCTGCACGGTTTAGTCTTCTCATGGTGTACGTATACCGTAACGTATAGCGTAGCGTCGCGTCGCAGCCTTTACCTTATACATACGATTTATCGCTGCATGCCTTGCTGAGAGGAGAAGGAAGAGGCGAAGGTGAAGTAAGAAGAAGAAGAACAGATGAATAATTGCACACCTGGTTCACAACCGTATCCTATACCTCATACATACGTATATCCACCCACGTTACCTACCTACTATAACTGGTACGCTTGGTAACCAGAGTTATTTGCGGTTACCCAGAAACTAATTATCAACTTAGAGCTTTAACCGGATAGTTTAAGACCCTGGATCTAGTTGAAGCTCTGGATAAGTTTTCAGCTTTTACAAATAGCGCGTGTGTGTCGTTTCAATTCTTCACTGATTTGTCACGTATCAATTTTTCTTCCACCTGCAACCCTTGTTTTGCAAAATTCATTCTATGTATGTAAAATTTGATTTTCTGATTTCCTGAAATCGATGTGTTATGCTTGTTTCGTAAAAGTGTAAACAGTGAGAGAAAGAAATACGAGAGGAAAAAAATAAATAAAAAAATAAAAAGGATAAGAAACGGAAGAGGAAATGTCAGGAGCGAGTAATGTTTTAATCTAGAACACGAGGGGAGAGTCAAGGTCAAGAAAAATGTTGAATCTATGTCGACGATTGTATATAGCAAAGATTGGAACTAGTGGATCAAGGCGAACGGAAGAAGTAAGGAAACGAAAAAGTAAAGAAAGCAATGAAAGTGAAAAAGAAAAAGAAAAAGGAAAAAGGATCGAAAGATTGGCTTTAAAGCTCATACTGACAGGGAATCACTAGGTGAGATTTAATCTCCGGAAAATTCTCAGGATGGTGCAACAGCAGCATCTTCACAAATAACGCCGAGGAAAACTATCGACAAGTTCTTATATTTTTATTGGAACTTATCTCAGCCGCAGTAGTTGTTGTCGACGGTATAGTCAGACCTAGTAGTAGTACCAGCGTTCAGTATCACACTTCCTACCCTAACCGAGGTAAAAATCTTATACGACCATCAAACGATTTACTGTAAATTAAAAGTCATAAAAATATACACGAACTCTCTCTCTCTTCCTCCACGTATACTATATATATATATATATATACGATAAAAATTCCCCGACACCGTCAAGCTGCGAACGTTTTTCGGAAACTCAACCTTTTCCTGTATTTGATTTATTTATTTATTTTTCTTTTCTTCATCACAATTTGGAGGACTTAAATAAATTTATTATAGTAAAAAAACAAAAAAAATTCACTCGTACTAGAGATTTTCGAAAATTTATCAACTCTTCAACGTATATACCTATATTCCAAGATGCAGTAGAAGCAGAAGCAGTAACTTACAGAAAGCTGCACTGGATTGACTGTGAGAATCCTGAGCTTCTAACCAACTACGTTATTCATTAGGTTGACAAACATTTGATATGCTAGTTTACCTTATAGGATATAACGTCCTAATGGTTTGTGCACCGACGTTCTGTCTCCGTTATATACTACGCATACATTTCGAGACAGACATGCCAGTAGGATGGATATATACAAACAATTTACCCGATTTCAAAACCTCGAGTTGAATATCCGTGGATAATTAGCGATCTTAGTTTATTGTATTCGGTTTAAACTCAAAAATTGATTCAAAAAAGAAGGAGAAAAAATCGAAAAAAGAAAAAAAAAACGGATGAAGTAAATATAAATATGAATTAAATATCCAACGTGACAGAATTAAGGTGATAATATATTATATTCTAGTATTTCCCCCAAAAGTTAGCTAATTTAGGAGAACGAAGAGCGAAGATAACGCGTTACTTCACGCGCCGGTTTAACGCGGTATATCTGAGAAGAGAGTGTCATCCGTTAAATTCCCCATGGAATTTATACGTGATCGTGGTTTTTTGCCGACTTATATTCTTCTGAATAACATAGCTATTCTCTCAGCTCCTTGATCTGAGAGCGATGAAAATTCGCGAGTCACGTACGTATATTCGTCTCATTCTTATATACCCCATGGATATATATACTTTTGCTTTCAACATATAATTTATAAATAATTTATTCTCATAGAAATGTATGAGAAAATTCTGTTGTACGTAGAATCTGGATGATAGATTCATCGGCACATTAATTAATTAATTAATGATATGATAAAGCGCTACTTTTATATACCTACCCTAATTAATCATCTAACATGAAAATATCGTGTTAGTTTTTTTTTTCTGTTTTTTTCTTGTTAGTCTCTGGATTATATGGGGCTGAACATATAATATAATAGAACATAATATAATATAATATGATATAATAGAATAGAATAGAATGAGGGTATTATAAGTTGGATTAACTCCGAGGCATTATAGAGAGGTGAATAGATGTGGTACATGTATACAGGGTGATCCAGAATGCGAAACTAAGGAAAGTATTGCATTCTGGATCACCCTGTATGGGTATATGGCGAAATATCAGCATTGAATAGAGAAGCTTTCCGTATACGAATTTTATGTACTTTTTATTTACGAGGTAAAGATGAGGTATCTAACTATCTATTTACTTCTAAGTAAAGAATATCGTATAAATAGAGGTGAACATTTAGCGTAATTAAATAGCATATAAAACAACGTATATAGTCGTATTCCGCGGACTTGTTACTCGGAAGGTGAAGATGAAAAAAAAAAACGAAAAATCAAAGGAAAATGAAGTAGCAGAAAGAAAAAAGGAAAAAACGTTGAGGCGGGTTTTTCTCGTCAAAATTGCGGAGATGGGAAAATACTATTTTACGTCAAGGGTGTAAATTAGATATATAGTAGGGTAGAAAGGTAGGAGGTTGCTAAAGAAGCCAATATTTTTCCATTTTTACCATATTTCGTATTTTTCATACATATTTTCATATTTTATTATGATGTTCTACTTATACCGACTATATTACCTGACGACAAAAAAATATTATCTCCGTATCGTATAGAGAAGAGATTTTCTTCTTCTTAGATTTTTGTACTTTTTTAAAACAGATTATTATTCAAGCTCTCTTCGAAACCAGCTTAAATTTAAATCCGAATATGTATTTTTTTTTTCTTCTTTTTCGAACGCCGTCGTTTTCTGACCCCTGGTCCTAGCTGGTGGTTCCAATTTCTTCGTCCTTCTATTCGCTCCAGTTTTCAACCTCCAGACTCCAGCCACCCAACACACCTTTATGCATTAAACTTCTGACAAGAAAAGGACCTTCCGGTTATCGCAAAGTGTCTAGTAAATGTGAAAACGGTTCGGACATTTCTCTGACCAACAAATTTCGACAAAAGACCAAAGAGGAGATTTCTCTCTGAGCAATAAATCGAAAAAAAGAAGTGGGGAAAAATGAAAGAAAAAAATAAATAAAAAAATTGAAACGAAAGGGACGAATTTCGATTCTACAGAAAGAAATATCATTATAATATTCTTTCACTTCATTTCATTGAGGAAAACTCATTCCGTAACGCAGTTAAATCGCATTTCAAGTTAATTTTTCTACTTAATAGATCATATCTATTCCAGATTCTAGATATGCATATACTATAGAAAAAGTAATTGGAATTTGTAATTTATGAGTTAATCAAATGATTCTTATTTTCTGTTTTTCTGTTTTTTTTTCTTCACCACAGCTGAATATCTTATATAAAATTCGAACGGCAATAAAATTGTCAAAAGTTTGCTAATTTGAAATCGCACTACGTGACGAGATCTTATTTTTATGTCGAATCGCAAGCGATACTTATATATAATCAGTATGTAAAAGAAAAGTTTATTATATTATGTATAGATGTATAATATTAATGCGGTAAAACTTGTATGAAGTTTGCGATCGGTTTGCAGGGGAGTTTTCTGATCAAAGGTGTTAAAACTAAAATTAGCTATAAATTTCGCCTCTGTATCGGTGGTTGCTTTTCCATGCGAAATAATTATAACCGAGTAAGACTTAGCGCCGCATCACGCAACTTGCGGGTGCTGTTAAATTAACTTGAAAGAGGGAAAATAAAGGGTAAATAATAAAACAAAAAAAAAAAAAAAAAGAACTCACCGTATGGTGGGGAAAAAAATAAAATAAAATAAAAAAACTGTTTAGAAAATATCCAATTTAGCTATAGATTTAATTAAATTACGATAATTACTGATATTTGAAATGAGAGAATAAAGTTTATGGTTACAAAAGATGAATCGTTTATTATTATTTTTATTTTGTTTTCGTCCTTTTTATTATTCTTAAGGCAGCATCCTATCTCAAAGCAAGGGTGGGTGTAGGTATCGTTCAGACTTTGAATAATAATTAACTTCAGGCTTAGGCTTATTTCGCTCGTTAACTAATTCGAATCGAATCTCACCCACCGTCGCCAGAACCTGAAACCAGCTTAAGCTCGAAACACAGGAATGCTCCAGGGCTAATTAGGTTTGCGTACAGCCGCTGGCGACGATATAATTAGCCTTAATCACGATACCGGCCATCCACCTCAATAACGCCATTACATTATAACGATTTCTGTATATTGTATCGTGTTATTATTATAAAACCCGAAAAAAGTGGTTGTACAACGAAATATCGATACGTTTTATTTTCGCAAAGAATTTTTTTTTTTTTTGCTTCATTATTAATTAATTAATTAATTAATTATTCACAATTTATACATTAAACTGAACGTATGATAAAAATTTGGATATACCTACGCGTATGAGAAAAAGTTTCCATACATGCATAATGCATATATGCAAGAACTTTTCGCGTAATTTTATTTCATAATTTATTACACAATTTTCCAAGATCTTGCACTAAAGATACAGGATAAAGTGCGTCGCAGGACGAAAAAGAAGGGTCCAGTAGGACCGAGGGGCGTCGTCGTCGTCGTCGTGAAAACTTTATTATATTTATAAGTTTCAACCCCTGTACCGTAGGGGCAGTGAATTTTCTGGTAGGAAAGCTGCAACAGGTAGAGATATGCGACTAAAAATTCTCGACTACGGGTTTCAGTTTTATAAGCTAGAGTTTCTATCCACCGGTTTTTCAGAGAGATACATTTTCACGATTTACGGTTTGCTGAATTTTACCTCATTGTCACGCATTTAGGAAAATTTTGAAACCCCCGAAGAAGTTCGGCCGAAGGTAACTTCGGGGTGTATAGCTAATCTTGGATTTTTCTATGTCGCTTTTAAGAAATGAATTTCTAACGGAGATTGAGACGATATTAAGTTATTATTCAAGTTCAAGGTTCTTTATGCGAAAGTTATTAAAATTGAAGAAAATCTTTTGACGGGCTCGCCCCCACGCGCGTCCCACTTTACGAAATGTTTTCCACGTAATTGGATAATAAAAAATTTCCAACCTATCACGTTTGCCAATTTTATTATTTGATTATTACCAAATTTCATTCTTTCATCAGAAAATATATATATATAATTTATTATATTCATGAAATCGAAAATAAAAAGAAATATAATCCTTTCTTACTCTATTTTGCCCGAAGATGGATATTAGTTTTCAATTTTAATCATTAAAAATTATCAGTATACATACATTATATATACATATATAGGTATAATATGAAATACGTTTGTTAATATCTATTTTTCTTGAAGTTATGAATTTTTTCTAATAATTAAGTAGCCATAAATACCACGACGTATATCTACCCCCTCGGCACTCTACATAAGACTCTCGAAAATGTCTCGTTTGAAGAGATATCTGGGTAATGAAATTATCCAAAAGTGACATCGCGAATGCCTTTACTTAGTTTTTAGTAGTCTGCAGTATATCTCAAAGGTATTTTCTCAGTTTCGAAATTCAAAGCATATTATAAAATCAAATTTTAGATATATAAGGGAACATCCATCCAGCCAGGTATGAATTGAAATGAATTCTGCATGTATATGCGAAAGTTATCTCTTACACAAGGATCCTTTTGATATTTGAGGCGGAAGTTGAATTGAAAAACATCAAATATATACAATAATTCTTACATCCATTTCAGTTTTACAGTTTTTTAGTTTATTTTTTTTTTGTCTTGTCTCTAAACTTCGGCTCATCGCTGGATCAAATGATATTCACGTTAGGTTTATATCGAGGAGGAGAAAAAAAAAAAAAAAAAAGATTCTAATTTACTTACGTTTTGGTATAAAAGAAGAAGATAAAAAAGAAAGAAAATCATTCTACGAGTTAAATCATCTTCTTTCAGTCACGACGGTCGGTTTGGATCTCTGCAGCTACTGGGATTGTAAAAAATGAATACACGTGACCAAATTTGCTTTAGCTTTCACACAGTCTTGAAAAATCTTAACCCCGTATATCCAATATGAATTTTCCTCACGCGCAACGGTTCTACTACCCCGCGTTTTACCCCGCGTCGCGGTGCTGCGTTGTAACAAAATCAAATCTCAGCACGACCGCCGTCCATATCTATGCTTACATATATTTTTATCTCCGATAGCCAGCTATAGGAAAACGTGGCTAACCCTCGATAATACAATCGTCTTTTATTTATCCAAATCTTGGTCCGCACGTGTCCCGCAAACAGAAATAGCGTTTCAAGGTACGGAAACCGCCTGACTGAAAGAAAAAGAGGAAATGAATTGATGAGAAGAAACGAAAAAGGAGAGGAAAGAAATGAGAGGGAGTCAAAAATTAGAAAAAAAAAATATATATATATATATATATTTCATAGAATTAGAAAAATAAACGATAAAGGGATGGAATATCACTGATATAGCAAAAAATAATAAAATAGAAACTCTGAGATCAAAGATTGAAGTATAATCTTAATGAATAATAATAAAGAGAAAAGAAAAAAAATTAAAATAGGAAGATTAATGACTGATAATTAGTCTCGGTGTAAGAGAAAATGTCCTAAAATAAAATAGATAGTTAGAAGTTTAGGGCTGTATATATATATATATATGTATAGGTATATGTACGCTTTCAACGAAGCAAACAGAGCAGTCTGCTGGTTATAAGGAGGGTATATGTATATATATATATATATATTTAAGGGAGAAACTAACTCTGTGGCTTATGGGGTCAGAATTGCAATTAGGCATCTGTTGAGGGACGCTTAAAAATATCTTACAAATTATCTATACGTTCCCCCGTATTATATAGTTAGAGCAAAAAATAGTTTAGCTCAAGGGTGACGGTCGTGTATTTTGGTTATTACTAAGATAAGTAGTGGGTTTCATGGTGAAACTGGAAAAATATATATATAGATATTATAAAAAGTATATTAGATACGGATGAATATACAAAATTCAAAATCATGCTGAAGATGAAGAAAGAAAGAAAGAATGAAAGAATGAAAAAAAAATAAAAATAAAAAAAAAGATAAAGGGAAAAGATGTGGGGAAATAAAGGGTGATAGATATACCCATCGTGAGATGGTGCATGCATATATGTATATATAACTATATATATATATATATATACGTATACGTGGTATATTCAGGTTTCATGAAGTATTTACCGAGGCTCGTTTGAACCGATACAAAGACAGATGTACGTCCCATAAAAAAAGATATCTATGGGGAATATAAGGTCTCGAAGTGGATACAATAAATTCCAGTTTGTGTCCCGAATTTCATAAATACGTCATCGCGTACTCGAAGTTTATTATTTACTAGAGAAATTTCTCTTTCTACCCACGCCGATGGAACCACTGCGATCCATTAATCCCATCTACGATTCGCGTTCGATATACGCAATTCGTAACAGATCGTCTCTCTTTAACTCCCTTTAAAAATATATATATATAGATTTTTATTTTTTTCATTCCAAACGTTAGAGTATATAGTTTTATTTCATTTTTCGGTATATATATGTGTAAATGAATTTGTATTTTTCCCGTCGATTAATTCATCCCCTTCTATTCGAAAGGCGTGGGAGGAGTTCCACGAACGGCCAGTTATAGGATTTTTTTTTCTTCTTTTTTTTTTTTTATTTCCTTGTAAGCTTGAATTACAACCCTGAAGGGACCTGGGCAAACCCTATGGCATAGGTTCGTTTTATATTACGTATTATACCTATAGGTATCCTTTGTAATATCCTGAATAGGATATTTTATTTTTTATTTCTTCACCCTCTGTTGGTCAGAACAATTTTAGCAAAACCTCGCGAAATAAGAACCCTGACAAAATCTCTGGCTTATCAAAATCACAAAAACAGCTTAGCACTGTTTTTTTTTTTTTTTTTTGGGTTCAATGAATAACAAAAAAATAAAAATAAATAATAATAAAGTTATACTTGACAGGGATGATATCGCCGATAGGGTTAAAACACGTGCTACTCATACCATAGCATACTATATATCGTATCCTTATAGCGTATGTCCAGCATCTGGGAAAACATTTTCCACCCGATGCAGGGGTTCGTTTGTTTTCTTAGATCCTATTAAAGATGTGATTTATCCACGTGGTATTTGGCAACCCCTCACCCCTAGAGAGTTATTTCATTAATAGAACAAAAGCTAAAAAGAAGAACAGGAAGAAAAGAAAAAATAGAACAGAAACCGAGAGAATATAGTAGCGACGAACGTTGAGACGTTTGATTGAAAATGAAATTCTTCCTTCTTATAATAATTTTTACCCATTATACGTATGTAGGCATATTCCTCGTTAATCAGTCTGCGAATACGTCAGACTTGTAGTTAATTGTTCTAATTGCTACTTGTACAATAGCAATTAGTATAGCCTAAGGTACGCACTTGAATAAATCAATATTACCTCATCACTAATGTTAGATCTTGAATCTGAACAGGTAGGTATATACTCTGCTCTATACTGTATTTGAAGATTGTACAGATTCTCTTAACAATAATTTACACGTATGAAAGGCAGCTCTTGGGTTGATTATTATACGAGCAAACATGATCAACCCTTATCTACCGCTCTGCATCTTCTAGACTGCAAATTAGTTTCTGCAGTATAAGGAAATCGGCTATGAATTTTCATCATATACGTATATTAGGTGGTTGTGCATTTTTGGATGTTTTTTTTCTTCCTTTTGCGATACTGTGTTTTTTTTTTTTTTCTTTTTTTCTATCACCGATGTAAAATTTTGGTCCATTCAAATGATTGAGATTTTTTCTCTCTCTTTTCGCTCTCATCGATGTACAGTACATGTATTAATATATGCGAGTTTATAACTTCGTTTGACACACCTATATCTAGCCACCTACCTACCAACAATCAGCTCTCTGAATAACGAACCTCGGGGCTCTTTCAACTCCCCGTTGTTATTATTGAACGGTAAATAACTCTGGTAAAAAAAAAAGAAAAAAGAAAAAGTAAAAAAAATAATGAAAGAATAAAAAATAAAAATCACTCTGTAAAATTTGAAGCGTATATTTTTCGCCTGATTCGAGAGTGATTTTGTGTTAATTAATCCGAGTATAATAACGTTATAGATTAAATTTTTTTATGTTACTATACATATATCAGTATACTTCATGGAATAAAAATTTTTACCTTTTTTTGTTGTTGTTTTTTTCTTGTTTTCCCTCTCTTCATTTCATTTTTCTTTCACTTCCACGATATTGACAATTTATTTTCCATTATTATAACAATCTCTATAATTTTAAAATATATATTTACTTATATTGTATTTAAAAAAAAAAATTTCATATTTTTTTTTTTTCAATTTTATTTCTCTAATCTATTTTGAACGTCACGTACTACCTACGTCTCGTACATAGTATACCCACCCTTCGATCAGCGGCACCACCTGCAACCAGCAGGCTTTTGGATCAAAGCTCGCGAGTCTTTAACGAGAAAAAGGAAACGAGGAATTAAGGGAGGCTACAGAGCTAGTGAAAAAGGGAAAAAATTGAAATAAAAAATAATAAAAATATTTAACAAACGTTAAACTTTCGTTCATATGAAAAATCTCTTTCAGTATTAACGGTGCAGTGCAATATAGCTGGTGGTACGAAACTATTAACTTTACAGCATAGGTCTAGGATGAGGCTAAAATAATTTTTTTTTATTTTTTTCAAGTATATATCCGAGGGGGAGTAAAGAAATTGAATTTTTTTGCTTTTCTTATTATACGCCAAAAAATATGTCGCTATGAAGTTAAATTATTCGATTATGGTGACATTCGCGGTTAAAACCCAAATATATATATATATAATATATATATATACCGTCAGACAGTCCAGAACGTAAAATCATTTACGACTTGTTATTCGGCGCCCCGCGACGCGACGTTTCGATTCAGACAGACGCAATCTAAAAAACAAAGAAACAAAAAAAAAAAAAATAGAAAAAAAAACCTTCGTTGTCGTCGCCAACTTAACTTTTATTTATCCCCGAATATCTTTTGATTCAATTTTATTTATTCACATTTACCTCGTTCAATAAATTTCACCATCATAGAAACCCCTTAACAAATTGTCCGCTTTTTTGTTTTCTATATCATTAAAAATCCTTTCATCGTATTTAGGAAACTTTAAATCGTATTTCTGTCCGAAGATGTCTTGACGGATTTCGTGCTGTCTAGGGAAAATGCATGTATAATATATATATATATATATATATGCGAAGCTGTTCTATTTAATTTGGCAAAGTGATCGAGGAGAGAGATACATACTCTATCCTAATTTTATAGAAATCCTTAGAGTTCTCGTTTCACAAGTATTTTTCATTAAATACAATTTGATTTCAAAATTTGTATCAGTTTTTTCTTTTCTTCTTCTTCTTCTTCTTCTATTACTTCTTCTACATAATTAGGATATGATAATTTATGACAAAAGTCTCGACAATTAATCGTAGCTGTTTTCTTAAGATTTGATCCCACTGAGTTTCCCAGAAATTAGAGCGTTGATCGTATCTCCTAAATGTCTGAAAGACAATACGAATACTCGTCTCGCTAGGTTCCTCGTAATGCTTTGGCAGCCATGTTATATCTTGATTAAAGCGAACTCCTCTTGCTTCTTAGAGATCGTAAAAGGAAGTATAGAGACAGTTTCTGGGAATGGTTTTCTTCTATACATATACTTTTATCTGCACTTGGCAGGTCTTTGGACAAGTCTGATGATCGGCATAATGGGGGAATCGCTTCGAGGCGATTTCATAGCGTCACTATAGATTTGCTGAGTCGATAAATCGCTCCTTATATATTTGTGATCCATTGTCTCAGTATCCGGCGTGGGTTTGTCGAGGATGGAATAAGAATTTCGAGAATCCCCAGCGTGTAAAAAAAAGCTCGAAATTTCATATCCCACGTAAATCTACTTTAACTCTCATCTGAGACGAATTTTTAATCGGTTCTTTTCATTTTCCTTTTTCTTTTTTTTTTTTTATCATTTTATTCTTTCCGAACAAACTTTTTTATCCCTCGTATTCAATTTTCACGAGAATCACATAATAAACAAAAGGAAGAAAATCACTGTACAGAATATATTCGATTACTCTTTTTATTTTCACCAGATTTTCAATCTCGTCATTATCGAAAATTAAAACAGTGCCGTTTAATCGACCGTCCAATTCTAGTCAATGATTATTTTAACAACGTTATTTCGATATTGTAAATTGACGGTTCTCAGCTCTAACCGTTAAATAATTTTATTGAATTTTTGGATTCATGTGTAGGTATACCAAAAATCGTGAAAAAATTCACATCGATTAGATAAATCTATTCGTTCGAATCTGTCTCAAAACTCAAATCTTTAATAGCACGGTGATCTCCCGTCTACCCATATCGAGTATTCTATCATCCAACAATATTTCACTTACGATAAATTTAATTCCATTTGATAAGGGAGTCTGGCGAAATAAATAAGTCTATGAGGTAGGAAGTTTCATTTTTTCAAAAGCTTTTTCTCTTTCTCTCATCCCTCTTTTCATAACACAGCATCTTAAATTCGGGAAATTTCGAATAGGATAATAATTATGCACAGATATTCATACAAGTGTAGTAAAAACTGCGAAGAAATCCTTCCAGGATTAATGGGTATAAAAAAATAGAAAAAGAAGAAAAATGATATCATCATCGTGCGTGATAAATAGTAGCAAAATCATGTTCTCACCTAATTGTCGTAGGTCATTTATCACGTTAAATAGAATCCACGGTATGTCAGGTGGTTAAGTCAGGTCCAGAAACAATCCAATCACGTATCTACATAGATACCTACATGCACGGCTTGATTGCCAACGAATTATCGGGAGCGATTTATACGAAGGTATAGATATAGGTATATATATATATATATTCGCTTGTACACTGGGTACAGGTACTACATACACATAATCAATATTCTGCGTAGATGTAAAGGTACAGGTACAGGTACCTGTCTTCATTTCGCCCCGTTATTCGATCGTCAAGTTTGAAAATTCAATTGGAAATTTAATGCAAATAACTCGAGACTATTCAGACTTGCTAATTCTTCGATTTCTTCATTGACTTTTTGCTGTATTTTTATTTTCTTTTTTTGTTGTTCATTTTTCCAATTTATTTATTTCTTTCTCTCTCTCTATTTTTCACATTCATTACATACATAGCCAGTCCTCATATACTACATGCCGAACTGTAGTATATAATCCGCATCTTCCAATTATTATAATTGTTTTTGACTCAAGTATTTTTTTTTACACCTAATCCATTATTCATTCGAGGACGTCATTCGCAATCGTTTGTCGTCCGTGTGACGAGAGGCCCCCTGAGGTAATTGCGGATTTACAAAGCAAATTGCAAGAACCGCCTCTTTATTTTGCATATTATTTCGATGCTCTGTTTTTCGCCACACCTTTTTTATCATCTCTCCTCACCTTTTTATCATCTCTTCTTTTCTTCTATTTTATTCTCTTCTCTTCTTTAACGAAAAGGTCACAAATATACTACGAGATAATATCATCAATTTCACGGCATGGCTTCGATGAATCAAAAAAAATTTCGCCGATTTATTATCTACTCAAATTCAACTGTTAATCAAATCTTAATCCATTCAAATCCACGGAGAGTTTCATGACTTAATAATTACTCAATTATTCATAATTCTATCAACGCGAAGTAGAATTGAAAACTTCAGCCCCAAGTGGTGCCATTTTTCAATTTTTCAATCCTTGATACGGTTTGGTCTTCTTTTTTCTTTTTTTTTTTTTTCCTCCCCCACAATTTTTGACTGATCAGAATTGCTAATCTTTTGGACAATCATTCGCTGCAATTCGTTACGATTCGTTCCGTTAGATTCGGTTCGGTTGTTCGACTGTTCTTGTGCTACTGCATCGATCATTTTACTCTGTATAGAGTAACACTCATTGGTGACGCGGTCATTTGTCAAAATTGACGGCGTACCGCACCGCACAACCGGCATGGTACAAAACGATGTATACACATGTACATATATCTAACTCTGACCACCTACATCGCGCTTTTGTCAAATCTAGTGGAATCAAATTCGCTGGTTTGAATCCGATTACGAAATTTTAATTTTCATTCAGACAAAATTTCAGCTCATTCTATCCGTCAATCTAAAACGATAAAAAGAAAAAAAAACAATGAGAGGATACTCCGGTCCTGATTTCACCGAGTCATGGAAGAAAGGATCAAAAATTTGCTCACAATACAAAAACAAAAAAATATAAAAACGGGATTCGTAGCTTAGAATAAAATTTGATATTTTTATCCGAAAGACGGGAAATATCTTTGAGCTAGTCAAAGGCGTTTGGTGGGTTGCGATAATACAAGGGTACGAGTGCTAACTAGAAGCTAGCGAAATTGTTCTTCCGAAAATTGAGTAGGTATAGCGTTTCTGTGGATTCAACGATATTCTGATCAACGACGCATGTAGGTACACTTTGGCGAGGGTTCAAGTTTACTATACCAGGAACCAGGTGAGCTAAGGCACTCGCTAATTACCCGAAGAAGTGCGCAACGTAGCTTTCAGAGTCGAGGCAAGGAAGCTAATTTGGTGCGCGCAAGTGCCTCGAGGAAATTATACATTTTTTATTATTTCATACCCCTCGCGGCGTTGTTTGTTATATTATTTTTTACCATATTTTTTGTTTTTTTTTTTCATAATTCTGGCGAAACGGTAGGTATATATACACACCAATGTACAATGTTCATTGGCGAACTAGACAATACTGTTTCAGATATCGTGAATAAAATATCAAATAATTTTCATTATGTTTCATATAGGATATACAATAAAATTCATAATTGAATACGTAACTTTCTGTTTTTTTTTTTTTTTTTTTGCAATATACAATTCGCTGAGTTATAATTAACAATGAAATAATAAATTGACTTCTATTTGAGTCGGGTTGGTGGTGTATTTTAGTTGAAATATTTTGGTAACCAACTCGTATTGATATAGCTCGGATGTTGGTTCGATACTCGTCGTTCCTAAATTTTCTTTAACAACTTTCAGCATCGTTTCTATCTCCGTTTTCTTGAATTTCAATTTCCGATATTTAATTGACCGTAAGCGTGGCCTCATTTCCGTTTTTTGAACGAAGTCTCTTCAGCTTCTTACCTCTTTCTATCATCGATCCTTAAAAAAAAAAACTTTGAAACTTATTTCGAAACGTTGTAACAATTTTCCTGAATATCTACTCGTTCATGTAATTCTATTTTCTTGCACAAAGACGAAAAATTCAAAAGTCAAAAGTCAAAAGTGAAAAGGCGAAAGCCAAAGGTCAAAGGTCCTAAATGGAATCCTTGTACCACAGTTGAGTGTAAAACCTCGAAAAAATACGAGTTATATTTCTCCCGACATTTCCTGGTGCCAGACTCTCTCTCTCTCTTTCTTTTTCTTCGCCCCCAATTCTTTGTCACATTTTGTATCCTTTTTTCTCTTCTATTTTTTTTCTCTCTCTTCAGTTTCCTCGCCGAGTTTCTCCCTGAAAGGGGACAAGAATTTATTCCGTCATCCCAGACCGCGACGTTTGGCCTTCTACCGAACAAATCCTAACCGGTCGCTTCGCATCGGCATATTTTTATCGGCTTTACTCACTGGGTTCATTTCGCGGTTCGCATCCCTCAGGGACTCTCTCAAAAAAAAAAGAAAAAAAGAAAAAAAGAAAAAAAAAAAAAACCCCGATCTTACTTTCATTCATGCGAAAGCCACAGCCTGGAACACCCCATTCTTACTTCCTTTCATCCCCATAACTCGATGCAGTAGAATATCATCGGATCAACAAGATCCCTGCATATCGCATTCCATATACTTAAGAATAGACTATATTTATTATACATATAGCTAACGATTTATTATAAATTAAAAAAGGGCTAACGAACCTATGCTTTTTCATCCCTTATTTCATCATTGATATTAATTTTTTTCATTTCATCGTGTCGTTTTATTTACTCCTTGATATATTTTACCGTCTTATTTCATCCCTTGTTTCTCATTTTTCGTATTATAAGTTCTTGGTATCGTCCTGCAGGAGGTAGAAGAAAAAAAAGAAAGAAATATCCCATTTCTAAGGAAGATGTGACAACGGAGATCGACCGCGAGTTGTCAAAATACAACTACGGACTACCGAACCGTGATATAGCCTGTTCTATTTTATTTTTTTTATTTTTATGATCGAATAAACTGCAAGACTAAATAAAGTTGACAATAAATAATCGGGATTTCAATCAATTCTATTCGTTTCTTTATCGTAATTCGATTTCATTTCTATCATATATAATCCCGATTTCTGATCCTGGTCAAAAGCGTTAAGAAATTTTCTTGAACACTTGCGTGCGAACCTCTATCATGTCTGCCAGATGTATAACGGCGAGAGGTTTAGATGGTCTTTTTGCACTCTTGTCTGACCTGAGTGTGACCGACCTCGTCGTCTATTATTAACGTTTCAGTGACAACGGCTATTCTCGGATCAATGAAAATTACTCTAACTCAGTCCTCGAATCCTTCTGGAATTAGTTTATCGAAGAATACTGTCAAGATCAGTGAGAAATAATAAAAAAGAAGAAAAAAATACCATAAAAGATATGGAAAATATGAATGAGGCAATAGCTTAGTTAATTCGCGATGAGAAGAACAATTACTCGCCTTCATTCTTCCAAATCACTGAGAGATATAATTAATTCGCATTTTTTTCTCTTTCCCTTTATTCTTCCCTTAGGGGAAGGAATTTCGTTTTTCTTACGGAGAATGTCATCGGGTATCATCTTGGTGTTGGCAGGCAGGGCGTTGAGCTATAGCTATATACGTCGGGAAATCCGTTACCTACGTTATACTCGGAACTGTTATTTTTTCGATATGTTTGAAACGACGTAGAAGAACGACCACGTATACGTATACCATACGATGGTGAGGTGAAGAAAAAACGAAAAAAGAATAGAAAAAATTCGATAAGCTTTTTGACTCTAGACAGATGTACCCTTTTCTCGTTCCCAAATTCTCGTTTTGTTATACGATTGAAATATGGTCTGCCAATCGAAATATTCCCGAAAGAAACTTTAGAGTTACGACAAATCGTTTCACGCAAGCTGTTTTTTTTTTCCATTTATTTTTATCTTTTCTTTTTCTTACCACATTTTGTATTGCGGAAAAATGTATTCCGGTGAAAACAAGCGTAAAGAATTTTCAACTGGGGATATCGATAATTTTTTATACGATGCGCTGGAAAACTAATTTTTTTTTTTGCATATTTTTGAAAATCTAATAACTTCTGTAACAGTTAATATCAGAGTGTATGACTGAAGATTTGTTTTTGGGGGTTTTGGGGGAAAGAGCTGAAATCTCTCGTGTGACAAAAATCGGAGACCCATGCGCAGAAAAGTGTCCCGGATAAGCTAGAATACCCCTTATACACCCTGCATTGCACCACAGGCCAGTTTCCTAAGGATATCCCTTCCAGACTCTGGACGACGTAAACTTTTTATCAGCTCTGCGATAAAGACGAAAGGTCTAGGTCCCAGGGTAACTCTAAAACTGATACTCAACTTTCATCTTTCAGGAAGAAATATTAAGCCAAAAGTCTTATCGTGTGGTTCCTGAATAAATACGTGGTAGTTAGCTTAGCTGTTCTTAACTCACGCTCGCGTTATACTCAAAGGATTTTCTATTTTCAAACGGCAATTGAAATCCTTATTATAATTAAATCTAATATAATAATCGATAGAGAAATGAGTTTTGATAGATAAAATTCACAAGAATTTTGTATATAAATAAAAAAAAAACACAAGAAAAAGTGTTTTATAATTTTACCGAGAAAAGTTCAAGCCTACGAGGGGATGAAAGAGTCGGCATTACCCCGTGAAACGTAAAACAGAACGTTGAAACTACCTACTAGTCGTAAATTTCTACTTCTTTTAGTGTACTTTTCTGTCGATTTGTATATAGTCGAAGGGGTCTTATTCGTATAGAGAAATGGTATGGTATGCTATGCTATAAGTGTATACATTAAGCTGTATATTATTACTTTAACAAGTGTTAAGGAATTAGCATTTTAATTGTATATATGCGCGTGTCGACGCCTTAAGACTTAAGAGGGATAAGAGAAAAGAGAAGAGAAGAGAAGAGAGAGTAGAATGAGAAGAAGCTGGTTTCAAGAAGACATCTGTGTTAGGACAAGAGCGAGCCTGAGAAGCTCTAAGAACAGAGGGGCCGCTTCATCGTTGTCGTATCTTGTCTAAATTAGGGGCTCGGAAAATATCGTAATAATTTTTTTTATTCTCCTGTCTTGACTCACGCGCAGCTTCCACTCTTGGGAATTTAGATTTTCTTCAGATTTTAGCACCAACCCATTTTACTACTACTACCAACATTTCGACGCGATTCTGAATTTAGAGACGTAATTCTCTTCGGCTGGTAATCATCCACTTCGCGCCTCTTCTGCCCATCTCTATCCCTCTCTCTCTCTCTCTCTTTTTCTCACCCCCTAATTCGACTCCTTCTCATTTTCGCACCTCTTGCCAACGCGCGAACAAATCGAGTGCAATTACGACATCGAATTTTGCCCTCGGCGAGCTGGTAACCCATTTTTTTTTTTTTTCCTTTTTTCGTTTTTTGTTTTACCTACCCCTGAAATTATTTCTTTCTCTTTTTCCCTCTCTCTCTCTTCTCTGGTATCGTAAAACGATCATTTCGAAGCAAAATCGTTTTTACAAAAATTACAAAAGCTGCAGTGTATTTTTCGATCAAAATAATTCAATACAGGTAAATACCTATACATACACTTATACATAGATTTTTTATTATTATTTTTCTCTCTCTTCTCTTTTCTCTTTTTTTCATATTGTATAACTGGTTTATCGATTATCGTAGGCTGGTATGACGTATGTATATATAGCAACGAAAATGTTTCAGCTATATAAAAATTAACTTTATTGCTCATAATATAATTGCGTTTAATTTTATCATAAAAATTGACGGTGCTAATTCCGGTTCGTATTATCGTATAACAACGAAGGTTAAAATTTACTATTGTTACAGTATTCTCAAGAGTTTCCTTAATATTTTTCCAGCACAAAGTACCGCATATCTCTCTTTCTCTCCGCTGTACTTCTCTCTGACTTTTTCATCTAGATTTATTTAACGACTCTTGGCAGGACTAGAACCGTGCTGTTGGCGACTCGATGCATTGTACACGTATATGGCATTACCAACTTTCCACCTCGTTTTCGAAGAGTCATTGTATCGAGCTTTACTGCCTCACATACGTCCGATAATCGTCCGGTATTATTTTATTTATTTTTATTTTTTTCCGCGTTTCCTTTTCACTTTTTTAATTTTATGAAAAAAAAAAAATCTACAGATCCCAAAGCGAAGATATTATAACAATAAGCAAATGATTATTCAAACGAAATTTTCTAAAGACAGGAATGAATATTTATGGAACGTGTATAGGTGGGAGGATTGATTGATCTCTACTATGGTGTATATATATATATATATATATATATGTACGACGGGTAAATTTATATCGAAATTGACACGGTTTATCGCATTTACTCAGCTGTTGCCCTTGCATAATAATAATACCAACAGTATTGATAATAATGTTAATACCCAATAAACGTCGAACTAGAATTTATTGACTATAAAATTTCTTGCTCGACTGACTGCACCAACAGCAGGAGTTGATAGAAAGAAAGTAGAAAAAAAAAAAATAGAAAAAAGAAGAATCTAAATTCGCGTTAGTTTCGTTTTAACATCGATAATGAATTGCGATCTGAAAAGAAAAGAAGAAGAAGAAGAAAAAAAAATGATCAACCTCCTTTTATTTTTTTTCTTCTTCTACTCATCGTATGAATAGATAATAAGAAAATTTATTACTTTACACACGGGATGAATGGGAAATAAATGCAGGATGTAGCAACTAGATAAGGGTTGATTAAATCCTGTGTTAACCGATCGTGGACCTAATAAGCTGGCACAATTAAGCTAAGGGTGGGTGTAACACAGTCTTCGGCTCTGCCACATAGGGTGGAAGTTATGTTTTAAACCCTAGAAACTGTAAACGGGTTAAGAGAAAAATTCCCATTGTGTTTTTTATTTTTTTTTTTTGTTGCGCTTATGGCAATTCCTGAAGGCTAATACCCTTTTCTTTTGTTTTTACTTTTCGCAAAAATGGCTCTGCGTCCCCTCTTTTCAGGATCGTCAACTGTTTAGCGGTGGGTTAGTTGAAGACAAAAAAAAAAAAAAATAATGGGGAAAAGAAAAAAACAAAGATGGAAAGTTACGCGAATTACGGACTTTAAAGGAGTCCACTGAGGGTATTTCAGAGGTGTGCTGATTGTGGCTTGTGCAGGACATTTTCTTCTCCTTTCTCTTGTGTTGCCGGTTTTTTTTAACTACCTCCTGTTCTTAATACCTTTTGAAAAAAGAAAGAAAACGAAAGAAAAAAAAAAACATCACGATAAAAAAGGGAAAAAGAAAGAAAAGGAAATAACTTGAAGACGCAATCGAGCGTGAATGAAAATTAAACGAGTGTCCAGCTCGTAGATTGCGACTAGAATACGAGATCTTCTTGGTGTATGGGGGGGAATGGGGGATGGGAGATGGGGGGGAAATGGACCCGACAGTTTGTCCTACCATCCATTATGCAAAGGGCGAGATTCATTGTCTTTGACGTGGGATTTCTCCGCTCTCTGCTCTTTACACCCTCTCTTCTCTACATTCTATTCGCTCGCTTAGGGTTACGAGGAAACTGTTTATTTCAGCACAGTGACCACAGGCGGTAGCAATTTTCGTTGATAAGTGTCTCAAATCCCTGAATCCATGACTCGGCAAATCTTCTTCCTCTTACTCACCGGCTGAGTCTCCATTAAAATGAATATCTTAAACGAGACTCGCGGAAAATTTACTTGACTGAATATCATATTCCCTTCGGAATAGGTATTTCCAGTTGTTTTTTTTTTTTTTTCTCATCCCTTACTTTGTTTCACTTTGACTAAGCTTCGCATTTCTCAATTTTGCAATAACAAATATATTACAGGCGGAGGGATACTACTCGTTAGTCTGTGTAACGTGCCGTCTAATAAATATATATATATATATATATATATATATATTATATGTATGGGGGAGACAGGAACCACGCCTAATATATTTCAATCAATAGGAACTCCTAATCCCTGGTTCGAGTCAATAAATCTATTAAATCTATGTCTGCCTTATTATGGGGGTTGTCTGCCTCGTGCCTGCATATACGAGTCTATATAACGTTACATAGGGGTGGAAGGGCAATTTTATGGGGTGGAAATGAATGGGAGGTTATTTGTAACTTTACCTAATGCCCCCACCCAAAATTACCGTGTCATTTGTTTCGTACGCTGAATCAGCTAATAGAGGAACAATCTATAGCAGTTCATTAATTATCATCGATCTCTATACTCCTCGTTGCGGGTTCAAACGAAATACATATCAGGTTTTCCCCTGCAGGTTTCTCGTTTTTAGACGTTCAAAATATCTCTCTCTCAAAAAAAAAAAAAAAAAAAATCCTTCATTCGATAGTATATGGTGAGATTTTTTTCAATTTCATTTCTATCTTTTGATTTTTGGGTTCTTATATTGACTCTAAATAAACACCGGTGTTACGTATTTTTTTTTTCTTGATTTTCCTCTTTTCTCACCGTGTGGTTTTTTTTTTTTTCATTGAATAAAACAGGAGTTTCAACCTTTTTTTTCTCTGGCCACTCGAACCTTTAAGAGGACACGAGAATCGCTAGGGTAGATTTTTACAACCCCGACCCAAATCTCGAATTACAAAAGGCGGGGGTATACCATGATGGGTATGGGGCGTATGACCCAGGGGTTGTAATGAAAAATTATTAAAATTTCGGCAAAATATATTCACCGCAGTATTTTAATAATGACGAATGTTTTAAACGCGTCTATACGGTTACACGCATAACTCTTAACAACCCCCAACGCCAGTTTAACGTCATTCCAAACTTAACCATCTATCCTATGGTTTACCGAGTCTAATTTACTCCTTACGGGTGTATCTGGAGGTGGGAAAGAAGTCCAGACATACTATACAAAGTGAAGTAAAGATCGTACACGAAACCCTCTTCAAATATAGTTTTTTGTTCAGCTTTTTCCTATATATACTGAGATATGAAACAAATGGTATAATAATTTCCTGACACCTTGGTGCCGTCTTATTTTTTTTTTTCTCCTATTTCTATATTTCTCGTGTAGTTTTTTTCCTCGTCCTGTCTTCTTCTTCTTTTTTTTTTTTTTTCAATATTTTTTTTTTCGTTTTTTTTTTTTTCTCTCGTATTTTAGAATTTTCTTTTTTGTTTGGTTCCAGCGGTTGCTAAGGAGCTATAAGTCAGCGTGGAGTTTAACGAGTGTTTTTCGGCTTCCTCTTAACAAGCCTCTCTGAGCTTAGAGACGAGGCCTGGAGAAAACCCTCGTCGTATTCTCTCACTCTCTAAAACCAGTATCTTCTTCTACACTATGGGACTCTGCAACGCATAGCACCGGGTCTCAAACTCAACTGGCTTTTGTTTCAAATCCTAACTTCCTGTGCACTACGCCAAGGCATGTCTCCGGAGGACGTGGTTCTCTTATATGGCCCCTATTTCCCGTTATCCCACACCATCACAACTTTCAAAAACCCGCAATAATAGCCAAAGAAATAAAGAAGACCGGTGGTGATTAATCCTGTTTATAAGAAAGAAAAAGACAAAAAAAAAAAAAGAAAAAAAAAATCTTTCCTACCATTTTCTTCAATTTTTCTTTATTTTTACAATTTCTCCCATTTTTATCCTATGAAAACTTTTACACGCTGAATATTTGGCTCGAAATTTATGCATTATTTTTCACCCTGCTAGTGGAGTGAGATTTCTTTTTTCTTATTCTTTTTCTCTTTTTATTTTTCTTTTTTTTTTTCCTTATTTTTACCGAAGAAGATTTCCCTTGGAATTTCATACTATTTCCGGTTCTTAGAAAACCACAACGAAAACGGTGCCACGAGAAGGGGAACGTGTTTTTAATTTCTTAGTGCGGTTCTAATAGGGGGTGCAGTTTCTTATTCTCCATATGTCACGTATTAGCTATAGTTATACGACGAGGGGGATGTTTTTGACGCCTAAATCTTGAACGGATCTACGGATTGAATGAACGCCGATTAACCTCGAGTATTAACTTATCAAACCTCGCCCACTAAACTCAAGGAAAAGCTTCTCACGTTTAAGGGTCAAGTCAAGAAGGGGAATGGGGGTGGGTGGGTATAATTAAGTATAATAACGTTCGAAGCGTGAACGTATAAAATTCTATTACCTGTAATTTCAAAGAATTAAAAACTTCGCTTCGATATAGCCGGGAGGTAATAATTTCGCACTTTTATCGCCTCATTTTCATTTTCAACATCTGGCTAAGAATAGTTCTATTCCATCAAGCGTTTAGATTTTTCTTTCCCTCCTTCTTTACTCTCTCTCTCTCTCTCTCTCTCTTGAAAATTTTGCCATTGATTTCCGAATGTTTTTCACATTAATTCTCAGTACATTAATTACGTAATTATTAAGCTTGAAATTAGACTTTGGAATTATAGTTTCACTTGCAGTTTACTACAAGATCACTTCCGGTCTTCAGCTCACTTTATCATTCAAGTTGTTTCAACCCTTGACCCAGTGATCAGAGCTGAGTGGCTTAAAATTACATCCATAGAGTTTAGGGGGAGCGACACCGTTGCAATTAGGTGTTTCACACCTAGATATAGTGGGGTGGGTACGTAGCAGGTTATCCTCTAGACGAAAGGATATTTACAAGTTAGGCTACGCATCTCCACGCACTCAACCCTGTAATAAAACGGCCGAGCCGAAATATTCAACTAGGCGTCTTCCCTAACAAGATTACCTACCCCAGGGCCGTGCCTACGCACTTTACGAGGAAACACGCATTTTCGGGGCAGAGGGGAGGGGGCAGAGGGAACACATTATTCATGCTCTTGGCTCTTCCTCCGAGCCCTCAGAGTTATATTCCCTATTCTCTCGGCCTGAGCAACGTTGAACCTCGACCAGTGCGCCGGTTCAACGTTTTGAATATAATTACCGGAAATAAGGAATCCGTCGGTATTACCAAAACAGAAAGAGAGAGAGAGAGAGAGAGAGAGGGAGGAAGAGGAATAGGGAGAAAAATAAGGGAAGAAAAGATAAAAGCTCACTGATCCTTGATCCTTACTTTTATATATTTTCACGTATGCTTTTTCCAACTCGAGTCTCGCGAGATCAGCTTAACTTTTTTTAATAATATTTTCCGGGTTTAAAGGATTTCATACTCCAAGAATTCCCGAATCTACGGATTTTTCTCTTCTTCGTTTTATTCGGCTGATTACAACTAGCCGTTGCCTTATTTTTTTATTTATTTTTTTTATACATATCGTTGAATGACGATTGTTGCGGAAAATGTTCACTTTCTAGTTGTAGAACTTTAAAGTAACTGAATACATGGCAATATTGTTATATTTCCACTTCGCCACTCTCTGTTATATTGTGGAAAAAGTTGAATTCATCTTATTATTATAACTGCAAGTAATATAGTATAACGACGTTGATCTCTGCCTCAGAAGTGCAGAAAACAATTCTTGTCTTGGTAATAAAAGCGGGTACCCAGAGGTATATAGGTATATATATATATACCTGTACCCGCCTTGGAGTTATAATAATGCTGTATTAATAATTGGCAAGTTGAGTAAGTATTCTCTTGAAGAAGACGTTTACTGCGAGTTGATGAATTGCCCCATTCTCAGAGGCAAATTCTACCTAACATCTACCTCACTCTTTGCAGGGATACACGTTTTCCAACTTTCTATACCCTCTGTATCTCATTTTATTTTCACAAAGGATGTTATTATTCTTCTCCTTATTGCCCTGCATGCTGGGTTATACGTTATACACAACCTGAACCAGAGGACCCCTCGATGATTCCTTTCTTTTCAACGGCAACGAAATTCGTCTCTTTTTATTTTTTTTCTTTTTTTTTTTTTATCACAAACTCGAAAATCACCTCGGAGATCTGACTGAAATTTACTTTCTTTCTTAAAATCAAAACCAAGATCCATGTCGTCGCCTCCTCCTTCTGCTTCTTCTTCTTCTTCTTCTTCTTTTTCTTATTTTCATTCTTATCCTTATTCTCATTTTCAGTTCCCTACGACAGGGATCGGATTTCCATTTCCGGTCTCGTCTGGCTTCGGTAATTGCAGCTTTTATTCCCTTCTTCCATGAAGGATAATTATCCTTTTCTGTGGTATAATTTAATCAGGAATTCCTTATTCTTATTCATCACTCTCTATCACGTTCTATTTCTTTATCGAGAAAGAAGAAAAAGAAAATCACTGCATTTCTATCTCTGATTTAATTTCATTCCTCCCCCAACCATTCCATCGTCTTCATTCAACATATCTCCAACATATATACGAACATATATATCTATATATCTATATATATATATTATTTATTTTCGGTCAAATCCACCAACAATTTATTTCACCCTGTGGACGACGCTCTTCTATACTTCCTCCCACGCCCTACGTCAATTTTTGACGTTCCTATCTGACAAACGATTCAAGAGACAAAGGCAGTCTTAGTCCTCTTCCTGGACTCGTGGAGGGAATTCCGAATGCTGAGAACCAATTCTTTCGAGCTGTTGTCATGACGACCACCTCTCTCTTTCTTCCTATCGTTTTTTTTCTTCTTCTCTTCACACGTATGTCTTTCGTACCTATTCACAGATTTTATTATCACACGATCGATATGACATCGGTAAATAACGACGGACGTATAAAACTATGTCCAAAAATCCTTGCAGATAGATTCTTTTTATCGATCACTTTCCTTCCTTGATTTACTTTGAATACTAGCTCGCAGGATTGAAGGTCCTAAGATATTAAAAAAAAAAAAAAAAGAGAAAAAATCTGCAAGTTTCGTGACTCTGAGACCAAGAAACTGATCTTCGAAAACGAGGACTCAGACTTCGCGCGTTCGTCCTTAAAGGTTCCTACAAGTCCCAACCCTCTGGGTTTCTCTACCCTATCCAGGATGGGGTTGGTTCAGCTACCAAATGGAACATTGGCTCACCAGTTGACCGTGGCAAGGCCTACATTATACGATATACCCAGGAGATATTGCGACAACGTAGTATGTACTTACCAGGACGCCAGGATTAACTAACGAGGAGAGTAGGTACCTAAGTTAGGGAAGTAAGGGAGAAGCGGCTTATTAAATATTATACCCCGTTTAATCCAAGCGTTACAATACAATGACGATTAAAATTTTATGTGATGAATAATAAATAATTATTTAAAAAAAAAAAATGTTCAACCCTTAGTTATTTTAATGTGATAAATGAAAAATTGATTGATCGATTAATTCGTGATGATAAAAGAAAAGAAATAAGCGAATTTAAATCCCCAATTTATATTTCCATATCTTTTGAGGAATCTTGGGTGTTGGACTCCCGGTTTTTAATCCTCTTTTGAAAAGCATATTGCTGCAGCGAGAGTGTATATCTATCACGGTAGGTTATGACGTGAAGTGATGGGGCTGGGTTCCATTAGATAAATTACATTTTTTATCTTCTTTTGGCAGTTCGGCGAGGTTCAATTCGACCGTGGCAAAAGTATAAGGCGAAGGGTGAAGCGGGAGGATCCGGGTGCCCGGGTACCCCAGGTCCCCCGATCCCCCGATTCCCTGAACGCCTTAAGGAGCGAGGTCCGTGCGATCGTCAATACGCTTTTCTCGCTTGTCTGTCCGTCCTTCCTTCCTTCTTACTCGTAATAAATTATTTCCGGAAATATTGCCTGGCTAAGCTAGCAGACAACCGACCACCTCCTTCGTCGAACCTAATGGGAAAACTCTAAATTGCAAAGAACCCTCTTTCACCTACTCCCTCATTTTCACCCCGTGGTGGGCTCATGCACCCACCTATCATCATCCGACAAGTAATTTAACCGCAATGAATATCCTTCGTATACGAATAAGATTTGATTTTTTTTTCATTTAATCCACTGCTCCTTTCTCGATTATGTCTCATTATATGATGATCGTCATCGTCGTTATTATTATTATAATCATTGTTATTATTGTAATCACGTCGTTTTCAATTCAATCAAATCTCAGTACCGTATAATTCGTAGCTATGGTTGAAGGAATTAATTGCCCTTTGTTTACACGACGCAGTTACCGTGTTACCTTAATTATGTATAATTTGAATCAATATCTATACTAGCTTGAATTTAGTAGTTTCAACATCTATCTGTAGGTATATTAATTCGTTGATAAAATTGTTAATACTACAAGTATACTTACTGTACTGAAACGTTTGTAATTCATTCATGTAACGATCAAAGTCGAAAAAAAAAATTTTATGTTATAGCTATTCGGCAAATAGAGTTGATTACTAATTTTTACGCAAATATCGTACCTACTAGCGTTCAAATTACGCTGTTTAAATTCCCACGGTTATGGATGTTACGGTTATCCAATTATACCAGGATTTAATTCGCGGAATAATTTCATAAGCATTAATGCAAAATCGAATTCTACGTTGATTAACGATTGAAAAATGTCAGAAAATCTGAAAAATTCGTTAATCAATGAATCGACGAATATCTTCCGTATAGAAAAACTTTGATCTAGGTATGTACCACACACCTATCAAAGTACATAAATACATAGTATGAAATTTCTCCCTGTTTTAAACGAATGAAGTGAAACATGAAACGTCCAATGGCCTCTTGCGGGTGAAAATTTATGTCCTTCTAAACGGCTTCTGGACTAATAATACCCTGGAATAGTCGCATATAGCTGAAGCAGCATATATACTCGAATGTGCAATGCCGTTGTTTCTTTATTATTTACCAAATTATTATCCCTCGAAATAATGTGTAATCAGTATTTTATTTAGTTAATAAAAATAAAATGAAACTAGCTTATTTATTTATTTTACATATACATATAAATATATATTTAGGGCTTTTTTTATCCCGGCTGAACTAACCACTATATATATACTAGATGCGTATATACGTACTGTAACTGTTTAAATATTCAACGATATATATATATATATATATATATAGTTTCGACTCAGAAAACAATTCGTGAATGAATTCTGGCCCCCTTGAATTATTTATAAATGTTACAGCCGGTTGGTCCGGGTTGCGGGATGGAAGTTAAGTTAAGGGAACCTGGTTTTTGTTAGAGAGATGAGAATATCGCATTTAAAGAAAAAAATAATGAAACCTTGCCAGAATCCATATCGAAATGAGAATAAAGGTGTCGTAACTTGAAATTGAAGAGTGCTTATTATTGAATTAATCTTGTGGCTCCTGCTGGTGCTTCTATTGCACCAACGGTTCATCGATTTTTCCGCTTAAATGCTCAGAATGCTCATTTTTATCATCGTGCTAATAAAGATTAAAAAAAGAAGAAGAAGAAAAAGCAGAAGAATAAGAAGGGGGAAAAAAATAAATAAAAATAAAAAATTATTCGACAATTTTCGTCGAACTGTTTAAAGCAGATGGTCACACAAAGCTGCGTATTAACGAAACTGAATGTCTAATTGTAAGTAAGTAAGTAAGTAAGTACTCACTGCAGACAGCACATAGGATTATTACATCAGGATTATTATGGTTGCCGTTGAATAAAAGTTGGTAGTTTTTTAGAACGTGAAGGCAATGGTCTATGAAGATGGTCACAACTTTTTGCTGGTCAAATGGAGCACCGTCTCATTTATCACCACAGTTTTCATGACCCTTGCACCAAATAGTAGCAGAGCTGGAGAGAAAGAGAGAAGAATGAAAAGGAAAGAGGGAAGAGAATTCTTTTTCACCGTCGATAAAGTTAAAGAGAAAAGGTTGTTTTATGTATACGATATTTCGTTTTTTCGTTTTAATTTAATTTTCGTTTTTTTCTCCATTATTTTCAATACCTAAAAAAAAATGTGAAAATTAAAAAAGATAACGTTAAAAATTTTTGTCGTCATTTACAAGCAGGGGATATATAAATATAGAAATAAATCCGATTATAGAGTCGGGATATCAATAAAATTCTTGTTACTCCCAGCCATCGCTTCATATGTACTACATAGGTATATATATACACCCACGTAGTAAAATGAATCGTAAATCGGAATATAAACGTACATATACCTATATGTATATATGTACTATCTAGGTATATGTTGAACAGTACAAACCCTGGTATATAGGTATATACCTATAATATATTTTAGTATTTATTACATACCTACATTTACCGGAGGACTGGGTGGGGTAGGGGGTGGTAAAACTCGAGTTCGTGGAGCACTAGGATGTATTAGGATTCCTGTCGGTCGAGCCGGAACCTTTTTCAGTATCCTTCGATCCCTGAACCAAGGATTTCGAGGGTGGAAAAATGGGTATGAGGATCTGAATCTAGAGGTGGAGGTAAAGGTGGAGATGGAGTTTGAGGTAGGGGGGCTTAGCGAGAGAAACTCTGGGTACGGTTTTCGACAGAAAGGATACGACAGAATGAGGAGAAGTGTTCGAAGAAAGAAAGAAGAAAAAAAAAAAGAAAAAAAAAATGGAAAGGAAAGAAAGGTATAAGGATAGAAATAAGGGAGTGTGGTATAGATTTCGTGAAGACTTTTAGAATTCACAGAGCTGAGCGGAGAACGCACCGATCCAAAACCAGGCATATAGTTCTTGCAAGATGTATGTATATATATATGTGGGTATGGTACCAACGTTTTTCACTTTTCACTCTATTTTTATACACACCGCCCTGTTCTCTATCCCTGCCGGTTTCTTCTCTGGCACCAAAAGATTTAAGACCTACTAGATAGCCGACTCCTGGATGTATACTGTCTGATACCTAGCCAGCTAGTAGGTGTATGTACCTACTTCCTGAGTTTCACAAGCCGTTTGTTTGTTACCCTAACACTTTACCAAATTCAAATATTATCTCTAGACACTTGCAGTCTCACCCTTTCACCCCTTACCATTCGATTAATGCACCTTTAATCTATAACCAACTTCAAAAGAAGTTTATTTTATTATTACTGACGATGAGATAAATCGGTGTTAAGAGACGATTGTGTAGATATATATACCTTATAGCTATTCACTGTTTATACAAACTGCACTGGGTTAACGAGAGATCGCTTTTCATCTCTGATATAGTATTTATAGACGTGAATTTTTTTACACTTATAAAAGGGTTGAAAGTACTAGTCAAAGATATATACTAGACCTGGTTTACGTCAATCAATCCGTACTACAAGAGTGGGTAGAAATTATTTTCTTATAACGTCGAGGAACGGTTGCACAACGTTTTTACTTCTATAAAATTCAAAAATTATAAATCTAAAGTCAGAAACGGAGGTTTGGCTTTTCGGATCTTTTATAGCTTCCGGAATTTCGAATCTCCGGTGTTTCTTCGTTTGAAAGTTTTTCCAAATCAGCTATATAGAATTCCGTATAGAAATACCTTTTCTAAAAACTGTTGGAGTAGGTAATATTTAAATTTGGAATTTTAGACTTTTCAGGACTTTGGAAATTTGGAACTTCAAACCAGCCCTGAGGCCGGAGTAACTTTTCAGTAAAAAGATGAAAGTAAAAAAAAAAAAAAGAAAGAAATGAACCAAAAATGCTCGCTCTACTCTTTCGAAAGTATTATACAAATCTAAGCAGATTTAAATTAGCTCGAATCATCCAAAAGAGGGGAAAGACTCTGGAGGCATTTCACCAGCTCCAGGGTGTCTGCGATTCTAACTGCCCACAATGGGCTGACCTACCAGAATTTATTTCACAGTTGAATAATTCATCGAAACCTACAGAAAGCTTCGGTCAGATGGTTCAAAGTTTCAATTAAACTTAAACTTACTTTATTTCTTTTACTTATCTACTTTATTAGCTCCTCCAGGTTCAACACGGGGTGAATTTTTCTCAACGATTTCTCTAATATCCAACATAAGTAGAATTATTAGTATTTTGTAGCTACCCTCTAATCCCAAGACTCTAGAAATTAGATTCCTGTCAACTTGAATTCTACGCCCATCTAATGATCGGCCCAGATATATACATGGGCTAAAATTAGGCCCTTGACACACGCTCCGTCCCTCTTAATTAGCGCAGTTAACCTTGAGGCTTGGATTAATGCTGGGGGTTAACGAGCCGATAAAAAAGTCAATCAAGGTTGAAAAAAGAAAAAAAAAAAAAGAACCAAAGAAAAAAAATTCTTTCGAGACTAATGTGATTATAATAATATCGTTACTTCTATCGAAGAAAAAACGACATTTTTTTTTATTAGAAATATTCGGTGAAAGTTCGAATCGCACGTTATGGGTGTCTGCTTTAACCGAGACAACACTTTCGCCTTTTTTCCTTTTTCCCTTTTGGCTTGGCAAAAATGTCTGGGGGGTAGTTATCTTATAATAGGGTAAGTTATAGCCTGCTGCTGCAGGAGGTAACCAACACACTTATTCGCCCTTCTCGTGTTGGGGTTGGCTTTGCGAGAGAGTCAGATCCCTTTGAAAAACTACGAGATATAAAGAGAGATAGAGAGAAATTTCGTAGACACGTTGTATACATATCGCAACCTCAGAAACTACCCTCTTTGCTACGGGGATCATGGTACCGAAGCTTTGTTTTATAATTACAATTTAAGTGATTAACGATGCCGCTGAATTTTCTCACTGCAATTTAAACTGACTAGATATATATATGATTTTTTTTCTTTCTATTTTTTGATTTTTGATTTCTGGGTCATTGAAGCAGGATGTTTGTTTTTTCATCTATAAGTTTAGTGGAGGAAAAATCGATTTTTAAAGATACATGCAGCTACCATCCGAGTCTTAAGTGGTACTTGAATATTCCAGTGACTTCCACGACCGCCTTGAAAGCCTGCAAAGTATATGAAAGAGGCAACCATTTTCACTTTTGGGCTTAAACGGTTTCCCGTCAAAACGTGGTGAGGATTTTAATTGACTCGAAAATGACGTAACTTTGCCACCGTTGTGCCGTTCCACGGTGTTCCTGTTATTTTTATTTCGCTCGAATGATGCTATTAACGTTGCGCGTTTTATGGAGGGTAGCTACCGATGTGTACATCTATACATATATAATACCGATTTTCTGTTCTACGCGAACTTTGCAGTCGGCAGAATAAACCCGCTGGTTGTGTGGCTGAAAAAAAAACCGGGGTTGGGGGAAAAAATGAGAAAAAAAAAATGTATGTTAAAATAAAACGAATCAAAAAAAAGAAGCTCGAATAAAATACGGACCGAATAGTTTATCCGATGAATAAATACAGCTGTAGAAATGTTTTGAACCGTATGCGGAGAGATATATCTACCTATGTAACTCGAACGTACAGGGTGTAGTATCAAGGGAGGAGAATTTCTGTTTTTCTCAATTATCCGTAAATTCAAGCAACGCGGGTCGGGATTTAGACGGTGAAAAAACTTTGTCGGTTGGCTTAATTATCGCCTTTTATAGAAAATTTCACTGCTTCCTTACTGCTATATAACTAATTACGTTTAATATGATTAACTAAATTGAAACTGGAATACGTAGTTGATTTTATCAAATAGAAACTCCTGTATAATTCAGCGAAGTAAATGGCCACAGGGGTGATTATTCTAATTCTGTAAAAACACCCTGTACATTAATGCTCGTTTCTACGAGCCACGGGATTTTCAGCTGAACTTAAAGAGCAGTTTTTTTTATTCAAAATAAATATCGGATATTTCTATTTCGGGCATCCGACAAGCCGAGCTAAAAAGTGAACAGAAATCAAAAAGCTTCTATATGAAAATGAACAAGATTTAAAAAAATTCTAATCAAGTTCCATGCATGAGTAAAAGAAAAATAGAACAAAAATCGAGACTCTTTGAAGTAGGGGATGGGGCGGAATTTCTGATTGCTATTCCGCACCTCCCAATCAATCCAACACGACAACTGAACGCATAGAGACTGCAACATGGTACGTTAATTTACGCAGACTGTTCCAGAACGTGCTACCAGTTAATAATTCAGTTCACATCTGCTCGTTGGTTAAATCGATCAAATGCATGGATCGAATCTCTAGGGAAACACGTGGGAGGATCCCCGGACTTAGTAGTATATATCCATCTATTCTATGCTTCTATCAAGGGATGGTATGTTCGATAAGGACAGTCTTGGCATATGGTTAAAGATTTTTTTTCCCAAATTTCAAACTTATGGAGGCATACCTCCGATGTTCTGGCTAACGATGGAAATTATAATTCCATAGAGTTTGAATTTTTGTCCCCCAAAAAAAATGAGGGGTCGTACTTTTATGAACCTGCGGTCAGATATCGCGAGTTCTGTTTTATCTTCGTCGATTTATAACGTTTCCAACTATCTCTGAGTGTTGATCTAAGAAGGGGTCAAAGAAGAGGAGCTTTGTTGCATGTTCTGGTTTAATTTGACCACTGGACACTATGGCGAATTTAGACCCAGACCGCAGCTCGTAGTTTTGTGGTTTGAGAAAATTAGCACCTCCAGTTTGTGCTTATTCGCCCGTACCTAGAAGCTTGCGGAGAAGCTCTTGCGAAATAAAATCTATACATAGCACACAGTGGCCTTTACCTTTGGTACTAAAACTTTCGCGGTTGAACAAGAATAGGCGAAATAATATTTTTTCGCATTTTTTTTTCACGCCTCGTGGTTTTTTCGTTGAATTGAATATTCATATATTTTCGATTTCTCAATTTCTATACAATGAGATTTTCGAACTGGATGATACTCCCTGTCTTTCCTTTTTCTAACATGATGGGCTCGCAAATCTTTGCAAAAAGTTATTCAAAAGGAGCTTAATTATTCCCTGAATTATTTATACCCATCCTGCAGGGATATCAAACGCAAACAACTTCCACTTCTACTTTCACTTCCACTTCTGCTTCCACTTCCACTTCCACTTCCACTTCCACCATTCTAAGCCAAGCGCAAACAACTGTAGTTGATTGACTTCTTAATGAATACGACATGCTCGTAACTCATCCATCTTACAAGTCGAGATGAGGCGATAGACAAACACTATACTATACTACAGTCGTACATCGGGGGGAAAATATAATAAATTAACGAGATGAAAAGGCGAGGTTTTTGAAAACGAATCTAGACGTTCGAACGAAGAATATAAGAATAAAGACAACGAAAAAGAGAAAAAAAAGAAAAATGATTTCGTATATATAGGAATTTGTTAAACTAATTGATCTGTTCGACGCGGACTAATTTTTTCCAATCGGCAATACATAAAATATAATTTTTTTATATATATTTCTTTTTTTTTTTTTCTTCACCTAACTGGGAAATTCTCGGTGTGGGAAAAAAGCTCAGGGGAAAATAAATTGAGAAATTAGGATTTAGACGGGCGCGGTTGCCATTATTGGAACCAATTCATTCCCCTTTGTGTTTTGCCCTCGCGAACTCCAAAAGGATTTCCAATTCTCATCTACGCAACGTGCGTCTATACGAAATACGAGTATATAGATGAATTAACCCTTTCCGAAGTCTAACTAATTGCAGACAATCAGTCGATACGACGTTAAACAACATCGTGTATCTAGATTCGATTAGAGATAATTGATGCAACATAATTTAAGAAAATTATATCCTGCGGGTTCAAGTGATAAAAATAAATAATCTTTACCTTTTTGGATCGTCTCTAATTTTATTGTATTTAAAGAAAAATTTAAAAAATTTGTAAAAATTAGTTAAATCGAATAGTTTTACATGGGTGGCCGCATACGTCACCTTTGATGAGGGTATAACGCAGGGTAAATTTAGTGAGCGTTAGTGGGACTGGAGAGACTAACTTTAAAATTGAAAAATATAAATTGTCGGAACGTGGGAGACGAGTTGAAGTTAAGAAAGAGAGAGCTGCGTCGATCAGACGATAAATCGGTAAACTTTTCTTTTTTTTTTTTTTACCCCGGTTTTTTGTTTTATTGAAACTTTCAGGATCTCACCCTCCCCTGCCTATTATTCAAGTCGATAAACAGGAATACAAGTAATTTGCTTGTAAAAAAAGGAAAAAAATTTAATTTCTTTATAATGTTAAGCCGGAAATGAGAGCATCAAGCTTTTTCCTGTAATTTGAAATTTTAAACGGAAATCCTCGCTTCATATTATCTAAAAAAAAAAAAACTTAATGAATAAACGAATGAAGAACAAAGAAAAAAAAGAAAAAAATTAAATATAAAATTACGCAGGTACCTTACCTATTATATTATTCATACTGCGTGTACAATATCGGTTGTAGTAGGTATCGTAATGTAATAACGTTTCACTCAGAATTCAATTTACTTTTTTTTTGTTTTCTTTTTGTTGTTTTTTTTTCACATTGATGGGTTATTCTCTTTTCTTCTACCTTTACTACGGTTTGAAAATTCAGAAACCCTTCGATCTCCGTTACGTTTCGCACCCGTTAAAGTCGTTCGTCCCCCATCTGTCGATTCTTGCTTGAGAAGCCTCAACTTTTTATATCTTAATCGATCGATTTCCTATCCAGGTATAATAATATCGATTAGTTTAAGTTCTGCTAACAACAGCTGAGAACATCCGGTTTGTGTCATATGGCCATCGCTCGTGCCCTAAGTCACCCTCAAACCACATCATCCTGAAGCCTTGAATTCAATAGAAACTAAAGAACATATCTTTGAACAAGGAAATTGATTTCCTTCCTAAAACGGAATGAAAAAAAAAATAAAATAAAAATGAAAGAAGAGAAAAATCTTCAGCAGCATTTTTAATAATAATGAGACGTAAGTAATTCTGTCTCGTACCTCGTATAGATCGTGGTAATAATTGCATAATCATAAAATTGCGGAACGGAGTGCTGCGACGTGTCAAAAGTCATACGTAAGATTGATGAGTGGGCGTATCGAGACAGAGAGGTCTGAGATTCGTAGCTCTCGAGATTTGAACCCTAAGCCCTAAACTCTCGAACCCTCATGCTCGAAAAGGCATATAGCAGCGTTGTATCACGAGAATAGATTAGGATAGGCTACTGCTAAAGCACTCTACTACCTCGGGTAAATACTTCACCATGGTTGATAGCAATGTATAATATATCCTCGAGGCTTTGGCTTTGGGCAGATTTTCTTTCATATTAAAAAAAAATGTAAATTTTTTTTTTGCTAAATGAGTAAATAAGTAAATATAAAAATAAAATAAATCATCAAAATTAACGTTAAACTAAAATGTTGAGGGAGCTTTTCCTCGCATCCATTAATGGCTACAACCAATCCCTCTTTTCCTTCTGCTACTTAGGGCTTAGGCTCATTGTCAGATCTGGTTCTCAGTAATTCGGTATATACGAAGAAGGGTTCTCGACAGATTGATGAAGAGGATCATTGTCTTGGCAGTCTAGAAACCCAATGAATTTATTTCCTTGTCCGGTACAGAGGCAGCGGGCGTAGACTGTATCTACGGTTTGGTATAAAAATGATACATAAAAAAAAGAAAGAAAAAAAAAAAAAACTGATAAAAATGAATAAACTAGGGAATGTAATCTCAATGAGGAACCTGTATAATATTTTTAGTCTTATCGGGTGTAAATTACTGCTGAAAATGATTAAAGATTAATTTACGTTGGTCTTAGCTAGCACAACGATACGATTAATGGTTACTACATCGATAAGGAATATAGTATATACTTATTACAAGGTATAGGAAAACTGGCCCGTTATACAAGCCAATTTGGTGTCTTGATTATTTTGGCGAAACGCCGACATTCGATTAGCCCGTGAAATTCAATTTCCTCGTTTGATCTGATCGCCTTTTTATAGCAGCGAAAAATCTTACGTTTCCCCCTTTGGCTCAATGAGGATATATACCAGACTGGCTGACTGACTGACGGACTCAATTTTGGCCTCCCGGGTTGATCCGGGGTCACGAATGTTTAATGAAAAATAAAAAAAAATAAAAAACGAGGTAGGAAGGAAGGAGGAAATAAAAACTTATTTATTGGAAGGCTTTCTTTGACATTGGCGAGTTTGAGCTAAGGGACTCGTGTCTGGGGATCGTCAACTCTCAAAGCCTTTGAAGATTCGCCGCTTTTTTTTTTCCAAGCACAAAGTTCAGTTTCATACTCAGGGCGTGGCATGGTGTAGTGGCGTATAGCTTGCAGACGAGTAACGCGAGATAACCGACTCCTTGTTCCTACGAGGCAGCAGAAAGGAGATCTCTGAAACCGGAGTGAAGGTCCAAATTCAATAATTTATCAGCTATCATATGGCAAGAATTTAGCGAGATTTATTATTTACGCATAATATAGTCTCCCTCAGGATATCATTTTTCAGGTAGATTATTATCAAAATAAATATCCGCGTTTTATTTATAGAAAGAAAGAATAAAAAATGGTAAAATTTGGATACTGCGATGCTAATCGTTGTCCAGTAATGACGAATAACCAAACCTTCGTTGTTTTTTTTTCATTTATTAGATTTCGTTCGTTTTTTTTTTGTTCAAGAATATGAAATTAAAAAAGTTTTACGTTCATTCGGTTCGGGGATATTTATACTATAGGTGGATGAGAAATGAGAGTACATAATACATAAAAGTTCGGGAATACCTTACGGTGGGAAAATTTTTGCGAGAACTGAAAAACAACAAAAAAAAACAAAAAAAGAAACGAGACCACATTTTCGTTCGTTGAATTCCGAATTTGATAAGGATCCAGATATTAAATGCGAAAGGAACTCCCAAGAGGCTTGCTCCTTCTTCTTCTTCTTCTTCTTCTTGTTCATCTTCTTCTTTTCCTCGACGTATCAAACTCTGTTACAATATATTTGAATTTTCCGATGGCGTATGGTATGTAGGTATGTTGTACGTAGATAGTTATATATGTAAAATACATGCATGTATGACTTTGTAAGGTGTAGATTTTCCCTTCGACGCTATGTGTGAGCCCTCGGGACGTCGTGTCGTAGGTACGTTCCTCGACGTTACACCCTCAGTAAATACGGCTTACCATCGCTTATACACAAAAGCACCACCGCAAGTCTTTTCTATTTATTCTTATTTTCTCCCTACGTATTTCAAGGGACAACCTGACAAACAAATATATATCAAACGTCGCCCGAAGACGTAGGTAAGTTTTACATGCCGTTAGCAGGGGTGCTAACATCCACCCATTCAAATATCTGAGGGGAAAACTAAGGAAAATAAAAAAGAAAAGTTAAAAGTTCCTAAAGATTTCGAAAAATTGGACCGGGGACATAAAGACTAAACAAAAGTTCGTTTCAAATTGGTATACTGCAGGGTTGTTTCATTTACCAAATTACTCTTGACAGAAGACAGGGTGCTGACTACAAGCCCTTTAAACCTCAGTTCTGAATACATTCGTCTTCCGTTTTTCAAATCCTCATAGATTTTCGTACCACAGATTCTTTCATTCTCTTTTTTTCTTTATTTCTTTCTTTAAGGAATAGATAGCATCGATAGATTTCACCATATGTGATCGAATCAGCATCCCCTTATTTCTTCTCCTCATGTATTCCTTTTCGTTATCATATTAGATGAAGAAAATTCTTTTTACTCTACATGTATTTTTATCATTGCGTGATGTGGATTACGTTAGGCAACAAGCCCCGTACTAAGCATCGCCGAGTATCTCTGGACCGAGATGCTGAACGGTCTGTAAGAATACAATGGTGTTCCTTCATGCAAACGACTTTTATCTTCGTTGAAGAGACGCTATTACGCGCACTGGTATACTTTTCAAGCGGTCACTCTACCATGATTCTCATAAATTTGACTTTTTATTACATTTTATATTACGCGAGACAGAAACATGGCAAAAACAAAATTTCAACTACGCCAGGGTAGTCTGGCATGCATACGTCACATACATATGTAAACATATCTGTATATCATATGCAACTATAGTTCAACACGAGACGTTGATTTGTAGGTAATTACGTATATACAATTTTGAAACGAGACACACGTATGGGGGGACAAAAAAAAAAAAACCTTTATTGGGATAAGCAGTGATTTTGAAAAAAAGCAACTTTTCACTAACAGACACATTGGTCGAAAATCAAATTTCCTTTGACGTGGGTAGACGATAAAATATGTTGATCTGAAAATGTCACCTGTCGATATATTGTCAACATTTTTTTTTTTTTTTTTATGTTTTTTCTTCTTCAAATGGAATGAAAAGTGGTAGGGTGGGTTATAAAAGTAGAATTTCAGACTCATTCTTCTGCACAAGAATATTTCTACTATTCATAATAATTTTTGAAAGTTTGAATTATCTCTAGAGAAAAAAAAAAATCAAATAAAAAAATTTATATATATGTATATCTTATACGAAGTAGTCAAAATTTCTATCGCTCGTTTTTCACCTGTTGAAACAATCAGCTAATCAGTTTGCGGTTGGTGAACTACCGATCGGATAATGAAGCCGGGGGTGAAAACTTGTAGGTTCCGCCAAATCCAGGAGTTTCCAAACTTTCTTATATATATATAAAAATACAATATTTTTTTTCTTCTAACCACTTCTGTTTATGAACGTCACGATGTATTTAGACAGCATATACTAATAATAGTTATGATTAGTTGGACTTGTGTGTATGTGTGTTTTATTTCTATAAAGCTTTATTTTATACATAAAAAATTTGTATCCGAATGAAAGTACTGAAGAAATTTTTCACAGTTCCCTTTTTTTTAATTTTTTATCCGTCCGCTTATCTCATTGAATAAATAAAACGCGAAATTGTTGTTATCAGCGATAGTATATGCTTCGACAATTCATGATTGGGTTACAAAAAAAAAGAGTAAAAAACAAAAAAAAACAAAAAGGAAAGAAAAGAAAGAAAAAAAAGGAGAGAAAAATTTGTCAAAATTTTGCTGTTTCATTATTTAAAATTGGTCTGACAACCGTGAGTAATATACCATCGATTTTGGCATTGATTACAGGAATCTACCCCGTCTCTAGTCATGCTGAAAATTGAGTCTCCCGGCATTACAGTTCGGATGGCAAATCATCGTTTAATTGGAGGGTGAGTGAGAGCTTATTTTCCAACATTTTAACAGAGTAGGTAGGTAGGTAGGTAGGTACCTAAAACTAAAAATTTTATACCTAAAACGTTTTTAATTTTCACCCTGGTGGTAGAGGTATGAATATAATTGGCGAAATTGTTCCCTCCAGACAGTGTTAAAATATTATTTAGAAGCTGAATTTTTATTGGCATAATCTACCCGAATTTTATGCGATGATATTAACATAACTAGCATATGCCTACTATCCACGAAGCTTTTTCATTATAATTATATCCTACTATACGCCACTAATGAAATTTGTCAAATTTATGATATGACATAATTTTTCGGTTTTTAGATCAGAAATTTCGGATGAAGAGTTCTAAAAATCGAAATATTTTAGATACTATAATTCTCTGTATAGACTCGACCGTGATAGTCTCTTAGTTATAGGATATTCAATGGATAGAAAAATCTTTATCGAAAGATTACGATTTCTGAAAAAGTTTTACCCCTATTGTAGGAAAAGTCAAAGTTATATACGTTGGTATAGAGCTGTGTGTACTGAGGTTCTTTCGTACCGGAGATTATTGAGGAAGTAATTTTACTCCATCTTACGCTATTCCATTCTCGTGCTTCACTCGCTAGCTCGCGTTTCCGTAGCTTCAGAGACTTGGGTATATAAGAGCTGAGGACAAAGTCGGGGAAGCCACAGTTTTTAATAGCAACGTGCGAGTCTCTAGTTTTTTAACATTTTTAATTGGCTCTTTTTCGTCTTCTTCTTCTTCTTCTTCTTCTTCTTCTTCTTCTTCTTCTTCTCCTAATTCTCTTTTACCCATCACCGAACTATGAACAAGCTAGCTTTCGGCTTTGCTGTCGTTTCACCAACGGTATTACCTCTTTGGTGCAGCACTCTCATCAGCTTAAACGTTACGAAGATGTCATAGCCACCTTTCACCAGTGAAGCTTGGGCTCCGCTATAAACTATAGAGATAAAAATAATAGCATAAAAAAAAAAGAAAAAAAGAAAAAAAAAAAAATGAGGCGCCTTTTATCTACGAGGGCAGAAATTTCTACTTATTTTATAAACTCCCATTCTATCTCTTTCTTTCACATTCTTATTCCTATACCTTCAGACCGAAGACCTAATTTATGAAAAAATTCTTTGCCCCGTTAACTCCGACGTAGAGAGATGTCAAAAGAAGAAGAAGAAGAAGAAGAAGAAGAATAAGAAGATGTAGAAGACGAAAAAGAGGAAGAAGTTCAAAGACCCCCTACAACGTGCCTTAAATAATCCATCGACTGGACCTATAGTACCTTTTCCTTAGTCCGTATTACGTATATTACTTCTCCAGGAATCCAAGAGAAAAATCTGTATCAAAGTGGGATGCCAAGGAAGAGGAAAAAGGATGAGGTGGTGCCCGGGGAATAACCAGCCAAAAAGTCAAGCTCAATTCTTTCTCTCGCTGTTCTTTGATGCTACTATATACCTAATGCTACTGAGTAACCCGCGGAAGAGATACGATTCTGTTTATAAGTTCGAGCCTCGTTTATGCTGGTGCTATATTCGGAAATAGACTACTACAATATTTCTTTCTTCTATATATTGTATAGTAGTAGAATGGTCCTTAATTCGGTCATCATATTCAAATTTCAATGCTCCCATAGACTAGAACTTCTCTAACTATATGAAAAAAAAAATTAACTCAAAACCGCAGGTTTCTATCTCAATTCTTAATACTGCCCCAAAATATTTGAACTTTCCCAATCGAATAACACACGATTTTTGGTATTTTGGCATTATTTTTTACTTCCTATCGTATCATCGCTTCTTTGAATCTGAAACTCCGCACCCTTCTTACCTAGTTTCAGATTTTTTTTAAGCTATACTGCAATAGGAAGGAATAAAATTAACAACAAAATCTCAGAAATCGTGTTTCCTTCAAATGGGGGTTTTCGCTACATTGTTTTTTTTTTTTGTATATATTCGGCGACGTCCTGACACATGGAAGTATTGAAATTCTGAAATAATTGAATTAAGGAATACCCTAATATATAATAAATGTAATATAAATCTCATTAAAGTGGCCGTTGATATTAATTAATAATTTTACTGCTTTTACCTTGCTGATCAGATCTGTATGAAAATGCGAAAATCAGTCGCTGACAGGTGATTAACGAAGACTCACTCCCGCGCGTCGATGGGACGCCAATTTTCCAAATCCCGGAAAGAAAATTGGCGGAAAATTTTAATTACTATTATTTTTTTTTCTCCCATCTTCTTATCGTCAGTTCGAATTGGATGATTATTCTTTTTCCGTTTCCATATCGATCTGTCGTGAAATCACTGGGCAGTTTTTTGGCCGATTTAATATTCTCTTTCTATTCTTATCTATAGTCGCGGATCTTCGCGGAGCTCAATCAACGTTGAAATATAAATTTCGAGGGTGACTGATAGGCCTATTAGCTCAAAGAATCCCTAGGCGAGTATTGCGAAACGTGAAAGTGGAATAAACCAAATAAAAATGATGAAAATTTAACGTTTCGGTTCCAATGATCGATCGGTAGCAGCTGTAGTCTCGGTTGTTCTAGATCGTTGTCGGGTTTTATACGATCATTACTTTTATTCAATTTTCCGAATAAGAATGAAGAGGCGTTTGATATATAATATATAAATCTACATATATATATATATATATGTGTGTACCGTTATTATCTATAGTTTGAAATTTTTATTTCCTTAACGTCGTATAAACTGAAGAATAATGGCCAAAGCTCTAAGACAATTTAAGAAACAGATAGATGACAAGCGTCGCAATAGAAGAGGATGCGTTTTACGATCTGTGCCGCTAGTGCACCTAGGTGTATCTCTATAAGTTTCGAGATCTACCATCAAGGGATAAACTGCAGTGGAAACAACCCCAAAGAACACAAAGACGTCTTAATGACATCCTAACGACGCTCCGATAATTTTTAAAGACGTCTCAATAATATGTCAGATTGACGTCGTACGATGCAGTTCGATGCGTCAAAATTGAATGGTAAAAAGACATAAAATAGGTGAATTTTTTGGGAGGGGGTGGTTCTAGGATCATTATTAAACCGAGGATTCTCGGTTAAGATTTTTAAGAATATATAATGTATAAATAAAAAATAAGAATCCGCGTTAAGGCCTCGCCAATTATTATCTTACGCTCAACGATCCTCAAATACTGCTGATTTCTATAAAATGTTTGTTCAGCCGTTAATTAATCAATTTGCTAACAAATAATTATATACCTTATAATTATGGGCTTACGCAAACGAATTTTTTACACATTAGATATTCAAGACGTAGTAGCTACCAATGCGTTGCATATTCTTTACTTAATTTCGCATCCCCTAACATTTTTTTAAATTTTTTTATTTAAATATTTAGCTAAGAGAAGAGAGGAAAAAATTTACTTTTTACTCATCGTATAACTGGGTGAGCATCTTCGGTTCTGTTCTGTTCTGTTCTGTTATTCGTATATCTTTATTTTTCCCCATTTCTTTATCTCTGTCTTTCTCTATCCAGTGATGAGCTACCCCTGCACCGGATAAATAAAATTAAACACTGTTATCTCAAACAGACGCTTCTACTCCAGCTTCATCTCCAGTTCTATACTCTAGATGTACGTATGTCGAGACTAGGTATTTCGAGACGTTCTTGTCTTCAATTTCACCGCACATGGCCCAGCTATCCTTGATAGCCTCTGAAGTGTACGTTAACCGAATTCAACCCCCATACGCCCACACAAATGATATCTTTACTTTTTTTTATTAATATATAGGACACGTGAGGGAAATTAATTATCGTTAGCAAAGTCTCATTTTTTAGTTTAACACATTATTTCGATAAAGTATTATTTTTTGGAGTAATTTGATCGACGACATCTGTAAATGAGAGAAAAGTTCATTAGCTGGATTGGCAAGTTTAGCGATAATCACGAAATTCAACAATTTTGGTTTTTTATTCGCAATTTTTAACCAAAGGTTGTTTTTCTTCTTTTCATCCCTTAAATTATTTTCGGTATAAAATATCGTGGGTTATTTTTTCGAAACTGCAGATCTTTACACTTATACATCGCTAACATTGCGGATCGTTTGAGCGCGCGCTGTTCGACCGTGACGTCATATGGCTAGCCAGGTTTAAAATCCTCTTCGGGTTTCAGTCGCGCGCCAACCGTTCCGACGTACGCACGTATATTCCGAGTCTCGAATTTGAGATAATATTGATAATTTCGTATTATAACGAATTATATTAGATAAATAAAATTGATGACACCCAAATTTCTTGTATAAGATTCGTTTTCAAAAATTCGTAATTAACTAATTCAAACTAAATTTCAAGTGATTAGAAAATTGTTATCATCGTCGTTTATTATCGTCATTATTATTATTATTATTATTATTATTACCACCTACACTTATATTGTAAAAAATAATAAATCATATTCATAATAATTATGAACTTAATTCACGTGAATTATTATCACAATAGTTTTCAATTGATTGGGTAAAATAAAATGAGATAAAGAAAATCAGGAGAAAGAAAATTCATAATTTTTATCAAAATAAAATAAAATAAAATAAATTATTGATAAATCGATCGATGTGATATATTAATATAATTGTTCGATAAATAGTTACATGTATGTTTAATAGTGTTCGTTATGATTGAGGTGTTTGTGATTACAGGTCTCTACATACCTATACATATATAGGACGAGAAATATGAGTGATATTTCGGTCAAGTTTTTAAAACTAATCATTCTCATTAACGAGTATTTTAAATTGATTAGAAATCTAATCGATTGAGTGCGATATTTGAAGAAGAAAAAATAAAAAAAAATTAATCAATAATCAATAATCAATGATCTAAAATCAAAAATCAAAGTCAGAATTAAAACGGAGATAAATTTCTCTAACTCCTTACCGTAATAATAAATATTCACTCGAATGATCGTAGTAAACAAGATTACGGTATCGACTAATAGTTGATCATGTGTAAACGCGAGTGATTTAGGTACACGAGTGCTGTTTAATCCTTCGATATACATCGAAGCATTCGTAATTGTTCATAATATGTATTTGTTTTCATTGATTTTCAAAATTTCAATCAAGAAACGTTAGTCAATTATCTTCACCCCAAAACATCTAAAAACCAACCACCCCCGCCCCCCCCAAAAAAAAGAGATTTTTTGTTTTGTTTTGTTCTGGTAGGGATATTATAATCAATCGTTAAAAGTGTGTGAAATTGATTCATCAATGAGTTTCATAGTCAGTCGATTTAAATTTTTGTCATTTAAAATCATGAATTAATGAATATTTGTTAATTGGTAATGAGATGCGATAAAGGTGCTTTTGACCTGTCTAACAATAAGTATAAGTAATTAATTAATTAAATAAGTAAGTAAATAAGTAAGTTATTGTGAAATTATTTGTAAATCTTGTGCGAGGGTATAAGGGAGCGCACTTAGCTCCCGTTGACAAGTAATGCGGTGCGGCCAGGTGGTTTTAGTGATATTTTAACACCGAGGCTAAACTCTCTGCTGCTGCTGCTGCTGCTGCTGCTGCCTACTATCATCATGATTACGATCTGTGCTGCCGTCACCCTCCTTCTGTGCCTACAAGCAGTAACGGCGGATAATTTGGGTAAAGTAAATTATTCAAGTATATTTTAAATATTAAAACATCTTGAGGGAAACAGGTGAAGGTCTTAGCGCTCCGAAACTGTTCGTCGTAGGGTAGGTAACGAGCTTTTGTGTAAAGATCGAAAAGTTTAAAAAATCGAAGGGAAATGAATGAAAAAGGAGAATTATTATTATTTTTTTTTTTTTCCGTTAAAACAAGGATTCAATTTTTAACCGATCGATATTTTGACCCCGATTTTTTACACCCCTATAGTCTTATTATACCTAAGCAACAAAAAATCTGAAAAACTAAATCTCCAGGGCGTGTCTGGGGTTGGAATTATATACTTGAAAAGCGCGGATGCTTCTCTATAAATTAGGTAGGTAGAAACGAGGGAAATTTATGTAGATCCTCGTTTATCCGGTACACTACCTTCGGAGTAGTTCTTAATTTATCTGAATTTCCTAGAGTCGTTTATCTCGCCCCTGAATTTCAACCTCGTTCAAAGATCTAGTTAAGGGTTCTCTCAACAAAAACATATAATATATGAAATATCGTGTCAAATCATCTTTTTTTAATCACGTTATTTAAAATTAAGAAAATAATCTCTAGCTCTTAAATCAAAAGATTAGCTCTAATCGGAAAAACGACCTCTTGACTCTCAAAGTCCATATCATTATTCGTCAACATAGACAGATACGATCCGATCTTCTTCGTTAAATCGATTATACAAACGCGAGTCGGTATTTATTGTATCAAGATAATTATTATTATTATTTTTATTATTTATAACAAATTAATTGGCCAGTTTAGAATGAATCGTGTGATCGCGATTCGATTTCTTTTATTAGATTGAGGATTAGATCGTATTATTGATCAATAATCATCCCTCGTATTAGAAAATGGAATTATTGAGAATTGGGTTCATTCGTTATTATTGGTATTGGAATATCTGATTGAAGTGACGTGCTCGATAGTCATTTAAACTACGCTGGTATATATATATATACGTATTCGAGGTGGATATCCTCAGGCTTGAATATGGTATAAATTGTTAATGTAATTGGCACGTTCGTGGATCGGAAATTGTGATTCTTCGAAGCAATTCGTAAAAGTTTGAAAAGTTTTCTTCCATAGGTACTATATATATAAGAAATTTCTCTCGAGAAATAGGTACGAAATGCATATCTAGATATCGTTCAACTTCTGACACACAAATAAAAAAAGCGTCAATATTTCACTAGACTTTGGAGTAATGGTAATAAACTATTGATATTTTTCTCTTACTGAGGTACCATCCAATATTCACACACTGTATACAAACTCAAAGATCAATTCTGGGCAAACAGTAAACCGATAAAACTGAACCTTATCCTAAATGATGTATTTTTAGTACATTTTTTAAATTGTTTGATTCTATTTTTACTAATTTTTGGAACCTGAAAATTTTACAGTTCTACAGTTTTAGCAGAGATTAGAGATTACCGCGTATATAAAAAGGGCGACTTGCATCCCGCTGACGTTTTTGTTAGGTCATAATTATTCGGAGAAGAAAAAAATCTAGCAAATCAAGTTAATCAGAGATTTTTAATCAAGCCAGAATTAAAAGCCCATTAATTTAAGTGAAATTCAATTTTTCATTACTTTCCCATAATCATGGGTATATTTCACTTCCGCTAAGGCCTAAGCCACTCGATGAAACGTTTTAGTTTATAAATTTTCTTTTCGACTCGTTTTATGTAGGCGTTGAATTCCTATATTTAAGAAAATTTCTCAAATTTTTAGAATTCCAAAATTTAAAAGCTTGGAGTAAAAAATTCCTCATTCAATATATAGCTTCGGAGTTAAATACGTTTCATAGATCGTGTAGGGGGGCGTCTAATTATGCTTTGGTAAGTGGATTCCATTGCATAACGCCGAATACGCGTTGTTCAAGTTTCCGGTCACACACAAGCAAGCTAACTGCTCATGTGATATGGGTCTTAATATCAATATTCCACTGCATTATGCATATAGAATTTTCATTTCAGATAGAATAGCTAATCACGCGGCTTGATTATCTATGTATATATAGAAAAAAAAAAAAAAAAAAACGTTTTTTATCGTAGTTATATTTTTGAACAAATTTTTTTGATAGCTATACAGCAGTAAGATATTTTGCCACTAATTTTCCTCTAAGGATCCAGCAGCTAGATTTTATAACGAAAATTTGAAACCCTTAAACTTAAAAGGAAATGCATTATCGCCAAGCTATGGGTGAAAGACCACCCATCTAGGTCTCATGTGTTTCAAATCTCCCTCTTTACCGTATTGTCGCTAAGTCTGGGTAAACACGTGTGACATTTGTTTCTTCTCGAAGATATATTTCAACTTCTACCTTTAATAGCGTAAATATTTTTACAACGATTTTTGATAAATATATATTTTGATTTTTTTTTTTTTTTCTTGTTCCTTTTCGTTTCATTAAAATTCTATGTACTAGATATTACAAGTTAAAGAAAAGAGATAGAGTGAAAAAAAGAAAAAAAGAAGAAAAAAAAGAAAAGAAACGGTAATTATGGAACACACTGTGTACATAGAAAAGATATAGCTGCCGTTCGTTCTCTAATAACGAAGCGTAAAATTAATATGTATAATTTATCGTATTCCAGCATCTTGCGCTAAGGTGAAGGGCCCTAAAGATCATTGAACTCAACGACGTGCCTATAAGAATTATCCGTTGTCCAAATACTATCGACTATCTGTCCGGCTGACCGACCAAATTTGGCATCGCGAAGGTCTGACCTAACTTAAACTCGCGGCATAACTTTATGTTGATTCGATATAAAGCGAGAGATTAATATCAGCATATATAGATATACATATATATATACTGGACATATCCTGTATCAAATTCTTTTCAACGATTAGTAATATATTAGGTACAAAAAAATTACTTGAATACCGATTTTTTTTTCTTCTTTTCTTGCTGACCGAATAGAGAATTTTATGCATCTATCTTCGAATTAATATTAACCATAATTAAAGGGAGGTTTTTTTTTTTTTTTTATATGTTGAAATTTTATCGTTAAAGACTTGGTTTCAACAGTTTTTCTATTTCTTAATTTTAACTTTAAAAGTATGACAGAGTTTCTATAGCGATAAGAATGTCGAGGGGTAAAAATGGGGTATAAAAGACCCTCTCTTAGCTTAATTCTTCATACGCGTCACGTGATATCGTCGGCTTCCTTTTCACCACTTTATTTTTTTTTTTCTTCTTCTTCTTCCTTAAATTAATCTTACATCCCCCCGCCTACCCCATGGTGTGTCCAAGTCGGTCTCATATTTCAACTCTGTAATTTTCATCGTTGAGTATCTCTTTAATTAATATCTCTAGACCATCCTTAATTGAACTGTTCGTCATCGGTGGCATTAATACGCGTATAACGATATACCGTAACTTTTTGACACTTTTTCGATAAAATAAGAGAGTAATCAGTGTTTATATTAACAACGCGGATAGTTTCGAATTATGAAAAATCAAAGTCTTCGATATTAACACAAGTGAAAGAAAAGATAAGAATAAACGAAATGAAAAACAAAAAAATATATATTTTTAAACCCCTTATTCGATAATAATGGCTGCTGTAAGAAAAGCTCTCTTTCGAATCTTCACGAACGAAACTGATAAAATAATGTTTAATTCAAATCGTACCGTGGTATAGAATGGTCGGATTACTTTGTCCCACATTTAATTTCTCTCTTAGATTTCTGAAAATAATTTATTACCCGATTGAGATTCGAGGTTTGGCGAAAAGCCAGCACAAAACTCCTGAGAACATATCCCATCCTTTATAAATGTCTTACCTATAACTATATCTATATATTATATATGTGTGTGTATCTAGGTATCCATAAATTTTAAATTAGTGGAAATTCTCGCGCTCGTTTTCCCATATATATATATATATATATATATTATATGTGTGTCGAACCAACTAGCGACTCCCACGCGTTTATCGAACTTCGAATATCGTTGTCTTTCTCTTTAACTTACAGCTTACTAAGTTCGATTCATATATTTTCCTACTTTCTCTATTTTTCTTTCTATTTCTCTTCTCTTCTATTCTCATATCTACGGAATTTCTCTCCCAGGCTTAAACGACACATACCTACCCACTCGTCCATGGTTCTATGATACATTTACACTCTGGTTATATGTATATTAATATTTGCACCGTTTTCACGAACAAACAAAAACCGCTTTGCCAGTTTAGTGTACATACATAGCTAGATATATATATATACATATACATATATAGATTTACACGGAAATAATACGGAGGAAGTTTACTCACTCCGAGAATGCACCTTGTTTGTACAAAAGGCAAGAATATACACAGGTGCATATAGAGCACCAGACTAAATGGGTTTAATTCCGTATTGACGTTTTCCAGAATATACTATTTAAATACAGGATTTTTCATTTGCTGAATTATTATTTGATTTTTCGTTTGACATTTTTGTCACTTTTCTTTATTTTTCTTAATTATTTTTCATAGCAAATTGCTTATGGGAGTTGGGATCTCTTCAACGTCCACCACCTGCTATACCCCTAATCTTCGTTATTCATATCTCCACGATTATTCTCCAAGTTTAAGGTATTACATTTAGAAAAGAGTTTGAGGGTTTAAGGGCTGTGCAAAATCCCTCCATTGCTAACCTTAATATTCCATTAAAATGAAATAACATTTACTTACACCGTAACATTAACTTTTAAAAACTTGTAATAACATGATATTATTTATACTCCTTATTGTATATACCTGCCGTTTCCATATTCCCTATGGGTATTTCTACATATAAGGTAGGCAAAAAAATCTTTCGTCCCCTCTAATCAAACGACCCTTGAAAATTATTCGGAGATTTTTCTTTTTTTTTTTCCCCTGAATTTTTTTACCAAGGGAAAACTATACGGATTACAATTTATTATTATTATTAGTTGCATGTCATTCCTATTATACGAATAGGGGATGAAAGATATATTTTCGTCTATATATACTTCGAATGACAGACACGCATTCGTGTGGTTATAAGTTGGTCATTACCGTCGACGGATGTGAATCATTTCTCAAACAAAGTCGCCCAGACTTTAGGACCCCCTGCGTCCCATCTGACTCCTGGGTCCCTAACCCGTAAACTCTTTAGGATCAGGGGGTAGTAGCTGGAATAAAATAACTCTTGATAAACTTTCTTTACTACCGAAGTAAACGATCTTTGAAAAAAGTTTACTTCATTTTATATAGAGTCTAGGCTGCATTGACCCTCGCGACGCGACGTGCTGTGCTTCACTCTCTTATACCATCTCTAAATATTTGATCTCTAGCTTCTAGGTAGATACTTGCTTTACCTTGTACTATTATTTGATTATTCGCCCTAGTTAACACAGCTGAAATTTTGCTATCGCGACACATCGACTTCGGATCAAAGACCACAATTTAAAGGGATGATTGAATATTTTGATTACGTATTTTTTTTTTAACAAATAGGTAATATATGCGTAATACAGTCAGACCAAAATTCGAAGTTTTTCTCGAACCACGTATATTTGCGATGAAAGCAAACGTGTATATGGAAAAACGAAAAAAACAACAGTGTTTGACAAAAGATGTGAAAAAGGGTAAAAATGTTGTTGCATCAAATGAGTCTAAACCCTCCAGGCTTAAGCAACTCCTTTTTTACGCCCAATCATTTCTCGTTTTCATTTTTCCCTTTTCCTCTCTCTCTCTCTCTCTCTCTCTTATAATCATTTTTATTACAGAGATCCTAAAATCGTTGGGTATAGTCGTCGTGATGTTAAGAGTAGAAATTATGCTGGTCCATATCATCCGCGGTTTTACGAACCATGGGGGTAAAGCGTCACTTTAATTATTAGGTCGGAATTAATTTACGTCGATTTACCTACAGTGTGAGATTTTTTTTTAATTTTCTATATGGAAAAACGTAGTTTCATATCTAAATTGCCTATTCACGATCAATATTGTGAAAACCCTTTGCATTGATTTGGTCTACGACAGAATAGAAAAGGTTTTATTCCTACCAGCTACGTATGTATACCCAAATATACGAAAATTCTTGGAGAGCGCCAAGACGACGCCGCGACACGTGCTTCCCATAAGTTACGACCTGTGGATACTTTGGTTTACTGCTTCTCGAGATCCTGTCGTTTCGACCGGGTTTCCAGTTCAGTTTCACCCTCGGTGGGGGTGTGCGTCGCATTTTTTTCCTCATTTTCTTAAGCAACGATAGAAAAGAAAATTCCAAAATTCCAAAATCGAAACTATCTAGCTGGTTTTTTGTTTTTTCTTACGAGTCTTAAGAATCTCTTCGTGTACATTTCTTTTTTTTTCTTTTATTCAAGAAACATTTTTACGGCTAACATTTTTTTCCATCGATAATTTTCATCCCTCCTTCTCTCTCTCTCTGTGTCACTTCGCGAAAATAACAATGGCCGCTGTTTGATCATTTCAAAGGGTTGCCAGATTACGTACACCTATATACCTGACACATATACATACGTCTATATATATCTAAAAAGCCATCCTACACCCCAAACCTTTTTTCACTGTGATAACATCGTTACTCAATTATCCTCACTCATGAGGAGGTGAAGGGAGGGAAGGTGATTACCTACCTATACCTACATTTTATGCATCCATGGACTCTAATATATTATGTCCTTTGTTTGAAAAAAATTTTATTTTTCTTTTTTTTTCATGTAAATTCTGGTATTACGGATTTCTACGGTTTTAAGAAAATAATGAGCAGCCGCATACACGGTCCTTGAAGTTTAGACGGTTGGAATGTCCTGTTCCTTATTTCGCCACGGTCTGATTGGCAAATAATGGTTAAACACGTGGCGGTTCGCTAGGCTTTCGGTTTCCCTTCGTCTCATATTTTACTTCTTTATGGGTATGGTATAGCTAAGTTTGTTCGCACGTGCTGGACATACGCTAGCATGTTTGTGGGAAAACTGGGCAACCCTTCGACCTCTCGCTCACCCTCATACCGTATGTCTGTACGGCCAGGGCTACCCGGCTTTTCTTTTCTTTGGATTTTCTTTTCTTTTTGTTTCTTTTCCTTTTGTCTTTTACGACTTTTGCCTCGGCAGCCCTTCTCTCGTCCTCCTCCACCTCCACCTCCTCTTTTCTTCTCTCATACTTCCTCTTCATTCTTTTTCTCCCTTCGGTTCTTAACTTTGTCTCACATTCGACACGCACTTAACGCGACCCCGAGCTAACATTTGCACGCGAATGAATGAACGCGTACCCATATCCCTTAAGTGTTGGATGTCATCACTTGCCTCGACTCGCTTTGCCTCTTTCTACATTTCTTTACAAATGCTAAACACGTGTTATAGAGATTCTTATTTTTTCCGTGTACCTAATGCTTTTCAAGAAATTTCTCTATACACCCAATTTTTCAGTTTAAATGAAACAAACAAAAAGAGAAAACGAATGGTTATTATACGAAGGGAGAAATCGCATGAAATCAAAGTATAAACGAGGAATGCTTTTTTACCTCAGCTTCTATATTTTAGTTCTATTTGGAAAAAAGAGTAAAAGAAAAGTAAAAAAACGAAGATAAACTTGAATTAGGTAGGTATAGATATTATGTGAAAGCTATTCAATTAAAGCAAACTCACCGAATACCGTTTTCCCTGGCCACTTCCAATTTAAATATTTGCATTTTAGTTCCGGATCCGTCGACGTTGTCGTCGCGGCTATCGAAAACAAAGAATTGAATGAAATGGAATGAAATGAAATGAAATGAAATGAAATGAACTGGACTGGAATTGAATGTGATAAAAGTAAAAAGTAAAAAGTTTAGTGTCAAAAAATCAACTATAGTAATTACGTATTTAAAAGAAATTCGTTAAATCTACACCATATCTACACCCAAAAAATATTTCTTTTTTAGAAACTATATCAGTTCTTACGTGACGTTATGATAAAAACGACCGTTTTAACGCTAACCCTTGCAAAATGTTCTTTTTTTCTTTTTTTGTTCTTTTGTCTGTTTTCCTTTTTCTACTCCTTTTTTCGACCGTTGCATATTAACGCCTATGTAGACGTAAAACAATGCATATAAGTGCACTCGCAGGCAGAGAATAAATTTCCACAAAAAGTTCCCGAAACAAAAGTGCAGTTTCGTATGCCCTGATACGAAAAGAAAGAGAAAATTTTCTATTGAAAGAAGAAAAAAGAAGAAAGAGAAAGAAAAAATAAAAAATCATGCGTCAACGCCTGCAAACAGGGCAACATACCTATAGCAGCCAAAGACTTCTTATTTTTTTTTCTTTTTCTTTTTATTTTTTTTCATAGGATTGTTCGGCTTATCGGTTTTGTTCAAATCTCTTTGGTAAACCAATCCCTATAACGTCAAGCGATTTTCATTCATACTTCGAAATTCCCTTGCCCGAACAATGCTAGGCCCTCCCCGCATCCCCCCCTCACGTTAAGAGCAGGGCTTGATTCAAAAATAAATCAGAGAAAGAAAACAAAAATGAAGCCATTGTTAGCTAGCTGTTATAATAAAAGGGTTCTCTCTCTCTTTCTCTCTCACTGTTTTTTTTTTTTTGTGCTTTTTTATTCGCACACTGAGATTTTCGACAATTTTTCAATTACTGTTGTTCTCTACCCTTATTTTATTTTTTTTTTTTGTTGTTTTCTTTCGACAATTATTCTTTATTCTTCACAACTCCAGGGTGTAATATTATGTAGCATTATTATTATTATTTTTTTATTTAATATCTGTTTTAATTGAATAAAAATGTTACTTTTCTTATTACATTTTCAAATACGTATATTAAAAAATTCAAAAATATATACATGCAATATCGTTTTAATCTTTTATTCAATTTTCACGGAGGTCCGTGTTACGTGTATACCCAACGCAACGGTCAGAATGAACCATATATTATACATGTATAGGAATATAAAAAAAGCACATTGGCCCACCGTGATCGTTTCGAAACAATGCCTGTGCGGTTTTCTCGTTAAGTGTCTAGAATAAAAAGAAGAGAAAAAGAAAAAGAAAAAGAGAGAAAAAAAGAAAAGAAAAAGAGGTAAATAATTTTGACTACCGGTTCTACTATACCCAAGGAAGTTAAACTTCTTCTACTTGTGGTAGGTATATACCTAGCCTATGGGCTATGATAGAGACTAAACCCTAAAACAATTTAATCCTGCGTTGTGAAAACAAAGTTTAGTTGTCCCAAGACCCTACTGCCACCTAAAACCTAAAACCCAAGGGCCAAGTAGTAAAGGGTCGACTCGATTCTCCAGTGACGTTTCACCGGCTTCTCGAAGCGTTTCTCTTCTTACCAGGACGATCTCACCGAGGGGCCCCCCTATATCTCCACCTCTACAGCTAGCTCTCATCTCTTCTCATCTCATCTCATCTCATCTTCTCATCTCTTCTTCTCATCTCGTATTATTATCGTTCTCTTCGTCGTCGGTCCTCAGTTCCGAGAACAACGCGTACCAAGCGGAAGATACCATCTGCTTCCAGGCCAAAAGTGCGTGAGCTGACTGAATGCGTTGAATAACCAGACCGACAGCACGTACCTCTTTACCGTTAAACACGCAACACCGATGTCTACTGTCAAGAACTATAACCATCTTTCATCTCCTCTATACTCATTATTATATCATACTTTGACACGGTAATAATGATACTAAGAAATATACCATTTATCATTGTTAGAGTAAAATCGGTTCCTTTATCAAACGTGGATATGATAGGACTATTCCTTCTACATTAATTATTCAACTCGCAGAATTTAATGGTTCCGAAAATTTTTCTTTACTTTTATTTTTATCGCTATAAAATTGATATCAAGATGTGCAACTGCAGCTATCAGAATGCACTTAAGTCTTAAACTACGTGTACAGGTAACTCACTACATTTCTTTTCGTTTCGTTCAGTAGTTCAATCTTTCCCACCAATTACTGAGAAAATAAACCTGTCTAGATCGGCAGGTAGGTACCATAGCTCGAGGCTAACGGACTGACAACTTTCCTAGTATAGAAAACCGATGGGTTTTGCTAAAGATTTACCGTAGACAAGTCGATGTATCTGCAGTTACAGTTTGCCAAGGATCGCATAATTGAAATAGTAACTCGATTGCAGGAGAATAATGACTGTCACGATGCTTCTGCTACCCCTTGGATTAAAAATTGTATAAAAGAGAGAGAGAGAGAAAAAAAAATGATGAAGCGAACTGTCTGATACTTGATTAATTTCTTTTCGCTATCCATAATACTTTGCTAATTAGTTTTCAATTGAAGTTTGTAACGATAGGTGAACGTGCCTCTTGTATCGTAACAGCCGAGACAATATTTGTACGTCCCTTGTTGTTGCCTTGTCACGATTCCTTCTAGTACGTGCTTTTGGGGAATTTGATATTTTTAAAGAAAACTCCTATTGCTGAATTTTCCCCCTCAGGAATTTTGCGAGATTGACATTTTCCTCGAGGACTATACCTATGGGCTCCTCTTCAAAGTTTTATACCTTTGTTTATCCGGGTAGACATCACGTGTGACAAAGCTAACATATCGCTTGTATTCTATACATCAATTTGTGTTTTAGTATAGAATTATGAAGTAGGTTTTCTTTAAAGATCGGTATGGGGAAAAATGAGGGTGAGATTAAAATAATTCTTCGAATAATTACCCATCGTCGTCGTATATTGAAATAATCCTTTCGCATTTTACCCCTACAGGCTGATTTACACCACTGTAGGAAATCCGGTAAACCACTTCCGGTTTTTACCCAGATATCTTGATTTAATTTCTATTTATCTCTCTTTCGAATTTCCTATGTGAATTAGAGCTGGTTTACCACCAGTTTATGTACAACGTTGCATCCTTGTTCGTATTTCGTGGGTAAAAGGGACTAAAAGGATAACACGACCGTGTCATGAACGCAATTTCTTTCTCCCCAGGGACCCTTGACCCTTATCAACCTCATAAAAAAAACCTATAATAAACTAAACTGAACTAAAATCAAATATAACAATATTAACTGTACCTAGTACGTGTGTCAGTTGAGTTTATAGCCACTAACTCAGGGGTAACATTTTTTTTCGTGACTTTGGAACGTTAACTTTTTAACCCCTGAGAGAAACTATGGGGAGGAGGGGATGATAAAGAATATGGGAATATACGTAGCTATACTGCAGGGTGAGGCGTTTTCAGCGAGCAAATGAATACTTGTATGATCTTTTTTTTTTTTCATATTTATTCGCGGGTGCAGTGGTGAAAATGTTCAACCCCCTAAAACCGTAAACGTGACCCAAGGAGATTCACCTCGTATATATTATAATGTATACAGCTGAAAGGCTTGAAGTTTCTCTTTCGTGAGGAAAACGCGTTAGCTAAAAGCCGCAGTATCATTTGTCTAATGGGGTAAAAGGGGAATATACCCGTTAAACAACGCGTCGCGACGTTCTCTCTTCCCCGGCTCTTTGACTCTCTCCAAAACCCTCCTCCTTCTCGCGTGTTTCTGGCACACGAACTTCTGTGGAACATTCTGAATGACCGCAGTGTCAGGAACCAGGAAACCACAGTCCAACCATTGCAGGCACTGATTTTCATCGCCGTTACCTGCCTCGGTAAAATACTTCCACGTTTATAAATACACTGACAAAGATTACAGAAAGTTTGAAAATAAAAAAAAAAAATGATCAATTTTGAACAATTCGTCAAACAAGGGGATCAGGGAGAATCGTATGTCGTATACAGCCGCGACGTATACTCATATGAAGATATTAGGAACGGAATTGGATTGCAAAAGTATGGGATTTTGTATACCTATGTGGTCTGTAGGATTCAAGTTGAATATTTCATTGTATACTAGCTACGACGATATATTTGTTTGTATGGTTCGTAAATCGTAAAGAGCCAAGTTTTCCCTAGATAGCTGTTTGTGTTCGCTTCGTAGGTCCATGCTACTAGGTATATATATATATATATATATATATACATACCTATATATCTAATATACGTAGACACGAACCATCGAACTTTTCAACACTTTGAAACTTAACAATCGCTACAAATTGCCTCGGCTTGATATTTTTCTCTGACGTGAGCCAGGATCTATAGAGTTTTATTGAAAAATTTTTCCCATGCAAACTTTCCAACATAGCCAATCGTTATATATATATCTATATTTATAATATATATAGTAGGCGAAAATCTCATCTCATTTACAATAAATGAAAGTGAAAAATCGTGCGAAATAATTTGAATAATATTTCGTTTTTTTTTCTTTCTATTTTTCTTTATTTTTTATTGTATACGTATGATCTTGAAGAGGCATCAGCTCAGCCTTTGGCGATTTTCTCTGTGTCTGAGATAACGCGTGTCGTGTAGTGGCGTTGATTTATTCAAAGTCCACGCATTTGGAATACTGCAGGGCCTGTTTGGAAAATATATATTATACCCTATCCCCATACCGATTCAACTCATACCATATAACGGTGATATCCAAGAGATCTGAAATCGCATTGGAAGCAAGAAAGGGGGGCGAAGGATAAAAGCGGAAAATATAACGTCAACTTCAGGCGCGAACTATCATCATCTTTCTCTGAAAGGGTGGAAGAAAGAGAGAGAGAGAGAGAGAGAGAGAAAAAAAAGAAAGAAATTCGTACCAACGAGCAAATCTACCCCCCAGAGGCTAACGCCGAAACCTATATTCGAATAATCGCTTGACCACGCACGTTTATATAAATCGGAATGTCCAGAGGGATGAAGGCGCCGAGAGGTTGACCTTTGGGAAAAATATTTTATCACATATACCTATATTATTATATCGCGAGTTCTTTCTTTCTTCACTTCCCGTTTTTTATTCACCCTTTTTTTTTCTATTTTATTTTCTTTTATCTCTTTTTCGAAAAAGTTTGCTCAAAAATTATATTCCAACATATCGCATAGATGTAAATAAAATCATTTTTCATCCATACATTTCTCGGACGATTTTTATAGCGAATATTTTTCAATAGATGCAAAAATACTATTCGAAACGAAGCATATATACTTACCATCGCATAGGTACAGACTGCTATATAGTATGCACATTACACACCTACCTACCTACCTACCTATCTACCTACTTACTTGAAAAATATTTATTTTATTTAAGTGTACTTTAAATGCAGGCGACGTTGGGAAACGAATAGAAACTCACGTAGGTGAAGAAGGTGGGTAAGCGAGGAGAAGGTAGATACGTTAGTGTGGGCGAGGAGATGGTTTAACTAAAATTCAAGTTTTCACCCACGGCTATATGTAAGATCGTTTATTTCTGACACATTTCTATCGTTTGTGATAAGATTTCGTAATTATTATTTTTTTAATCATTTTAACATGCAAATTTTTTATCGCAATGAAATCACTTACTTTTGTCAGAGAAATTGACAAATCTTTTTTGCATAACTCGAGGGGAAATGAGGAAAATTGCAAATTTTCGTGAAAAGAGATAATTAAAGATATGAACTGTTTTCTTTTTCGGGAAAATAATAATTCAAGTAACACCTCTTCCCAATAGTATTCACATATATATCTCTTTCCGTTTTCTATATCAGTTCACCCAGCGTTTACCCTCTTATTGGGCACACCTTCTCCATCAGCTAATTACAACACAACGTCTAGAACTACAAAACCGCTGGTTTTGCGTGTTAGACAAAAGAAAAGGGGGAAAACAGAAATGGCATTATACATCTGTCGGTCTTCTATATGGGGGTGGTTAAATGACCACATAAATTACTGCATTTGATTCACACATAAATATTTTATTACTCACTGACGATTAGCACCTAAATTTTTTTTTTTTTTTACTCCTTATTTCTAATTTTGACAGAATATTTTTCGCAGACAAAAATGGGATTATCTGATAATCATTTTTCCCTTTACAGTCAGACTAAAGTCTGTAAGGAAAATTACGACTCTAGATATAATACTAGTAGGGTAATAATTTTCAGGGTATAAAAATTATTCGGATATCAGTAGGAGGTCCTTTTTACGAGACGTCTTACTCTTACTTTGGTTTTTACCTACAGTCGTCAGAAACTTTGACGAAGTTTTGTGGGTGTATTAATTCAGATTTTCATTGCGGTTATGGATTCGAACTTTGGTAGGTATAAATAAAAAGTTTTTAATAACTTTTTGACATAACTTTTTACTGTATAGTATAGATACAGTATATAGCTACAGTACCGTAAGTCTGTAGAAGAGATGGAATACAACCCCCTTTGCTGACCCTGTTATCATATTTATTTTTTCTCGAGGGTGGGCAGCAGGTACCGCACCTTCGTTAAAAATGTTTTTATTTTTTCTTTAAACAAGGTCGCGATTTTTTAATTTTTTTTTTTTTTTTTCGTTTCTGTTTAAACAAGTTTATTTTTTACCTGCATGAGTGGGATTCTTTATTTTATATGTGTATTCACTCGTTTAGAAGGTACCTGCTGTTTCTGCTGCTATATAATATGGGGGTTAATGTATATGTATGTAACGAGTTTTACCACGGTAATTCGTTTTGTTTTTCTTTCTTTTCTTCTTCTTCTTCTTCTTCTACTACTTTTTTTCTCTGTATATTTTTATAACAATATGACGTTATAATATGAAAAACTTTTTTCCCCTAATAATAAAAAAACAAATTCTTTCGATCTATATTTCACATCCTTTTTTTTTGCAACATATATCTATCCCTGTATACCCTATATATATTCGCTCTTGTTAAATTGGTCGAAGCTGACTATAAGCTGAACTTTTTTTTCTCTCTCTCTCTCTCTCTAAGAAGAACAGCAGAGAATGGATTAAAAAAAAAAGGAAAATTGTTTCTCGGATAAAGAGAGTACAGAGTATATTGTTGAATCTTGCAATTGGCGTTGATCTTTAGAACGTGTTGAAAATTAAAGAAAGAAAGAAAGAAAAAAAAATAATTAATATTATTGTGGATTCAAGATCTTATTAAATGATTTCCCCAGAGTGGTGTGGTCTTGTCGACGACGCGTCTTTACTCTGCTTATAGTTCTTCTATTAAGAATATTGCATTTATTAAGTTTCTGCGTAATCTCGTTGCACGGGGAAAAAAAATGAAAAAAATAAAATAAAATAAAAAAGGGTGGAAACTTAAATTTTATCGCGTACGAACGAGCCAGCGGGTGGTAATGCTAATTTAAAAATCTCATGTCTAAAGAGGCGCTTCCCTCTGCGTGTTTTCATTCTTAATTCTTATTTTTTATTATCATTATTATATTTTATTTTCATTTTTATTTTCATTCAATTTGCTTTCTTCTCTCTACTTTTCGTTTGATTTATTTCTACGCCGCTTGTTGGATAAAAGGGGGATTCCTTCCGTGAATTAATCATTCTCTTCCTACCTTTTTTTTTTTGCCTTCTCTTTCTCTTCTGCAGTAGCAATTTTCTTTATATTCTACTTACATACAAACTCTTACTGCTATCTACTATATATATACGTATAGGTATAACTATATGTAGATATGAAAGAGCAAAGTGTTAGCTAATTACACCCACTACACGTATATATATATATATATATATAGAAAAATTTGACCTACAAACTCTTTATCATTAATTACGTATAAAATTGAAGTACCAAAAAAAGAAATGTAAAAAAATAATCTTTACAAATATTGCTTTACTCTTATAATGTTATAAAATTATAATTAGAGAATTTTACGGAAACGTGGTGAGTCGAAATCCGGTGAGAGCCGCGGCATAACAACGCTAATCCGATAATGCTTTCAGTCTTTTTAGCAAAAGAGCGAATTAACGAATTTGGTAGAAAGTTCTTTCCCTTCTCTCGCTTTTTGCAAACTCCGACGATTATAGTTGAGCCTCGTTTTTCGTATATTTTTATTTTATTTTTTCTTTCATTATTCTAACCCCTCGCAGTTTTAATTTTGATGTAAAAATTTTTGTTGCGAATTAAAAATTTTCATTCGAAATTAATCGATAATTAATTATCTGGCATTTAGTCGTGCGCGAAAATTGTATCGCTGTAATTATCCTGCGTTTTAAAAAAAGTTTACATCCCTTATTTTTAATTTTCAATTTTCGCTTATCACTCCGGGGATACTGCTCTTCCATTTTTTAAACGATCTTTTAGGGCGCCTTTTAGGCCTCGGCAGAATCTTCACAAGGAATAGGGACCGGGAGCTGCAGAAAGTCTTATGGGGATTCTTAAACATTCAGTAGTAGGTACAGGTTTATCTACTAAATGGCAGCAATATATTTATCCTGTCGTAAACACGCGCGTTTCTACCAAGTAAATAAATTCTCGAAGGCAAAACTTTGTAGAGTAGGTGTAGGTGTAGGTATTATAGGTATGAGTAAGCGAGTGGGGTCTCTTCTATACATATATCTACATAATATGGAGGTTTTCATCTACGCAGAAAGCTTGAGATACCTTTTCAACCTACTCTTCACTCCTCTTTCCTTTATACAACGAAAGATGAATCGTCCTTTTATCGAGTAAAAATGCAATTTTAATTTATAGTTTACATCAACGCTGCAGAGTTTTATCACTTGGCATTGCGATATGATCGGCTTAGATCTAAAGTATAGCATCATACTTTAGCGTGGTTCTTAATTTGATCATTTTTAAATTTTCATATATCCAAGAAAAGTGAAAAAAAAAATGTCTTATCTTTAAATCGTGACGAATAAAATTTTGTCAAAGAAACGATAATGGGATAGGAGGTAAAAAATAATTCCGAAGTAGTAAAAATCATGTGTTATTTAAATGGAAAAGTTCAAAGGGTTTGGGGCAGTATTTAAAATTCAGATATGAACCTGGGGGTTTGACTGAATTAATTTTTTTTTTCATATACATACTTGAAGACGTTCTGGTCCATGAGAGCATAAAAATTTGTATATGATCGAATTAGGGAGCACCCTTATATATAAATTTAAATTTAGCTTTAGAATAAATATAACTATAAATGGACGGATAAAATATCTTTGAAGATCAGAAGAAGAAAAAGAAATACTCTGGGTCTTGGAATCCTTTGAAAGATATCTGTGTCCCCCAAAGTGGTCGACCTCGACAAAGCGCGAGATCTCGTTAAATGACGCTACGCTATTTCTTTCGGCAGATTTTTTCTTTTTTCTTTTTCCTTTTTATTTTCTTCTAAAACTCCTTGTGGTCGGACCTGCACTGATCTCTTATTTCTTATAGCCTCTTTGACGCTGGACAACGAATACAACGAAGTAAAATAAAATTACGGATAGGAGAAAAAAGAAAAGAAAAGACTAAATTCTAGATAAAACAGAAGCGATTTTTTTTTTCTTTTCTTTTTCTCGTCAGATTTGGGGAGATAATCAGAAATTTCGTAATTAATATGCTCAATGATTTCACATATTATATTGGATATTGGACCAGGTATGATTAAGGGCCGAAATCACCCTGGCATCTTGAGGCCCAAGAAAACCGTTTTACCCGGATGGATTTAACCCAGACATTCTTGATACGAGATGAAATTAATTTCGCTCAAGTAATTCCGGTGATAGTCTTCTCAAGTCTTGGCAATAGAATCCACACGATTTAGTAATGTATACAGAGTAAATCAAAACAGTGTAAAGACGGTTTAATTAAATTTCATAATTTTCACTACCGAAAGCTATACTAATTTCGACTTCATAAATCAAAACTTGGGAAATTTACATAAGTGGTAGTAATAATTCAACGGAGAAACAACTTTCCTCGTTTTCACTATATCGCTAATTAATTCAACCAATTTATATCACGAAACGAGTACCACGGATTATTTCACACATATATATTATATATACTTTATTTTAATCTCCACTATACTTATACGGAAAACTTTTACGGATAAATTTATAAGGGAAAAATTTCTGACTGAGTCAAAATGCGAACAAGCTAATACATTTGCTTGACCTCAAACCATATCTAGGGTCTGGTTAACCCAACCACAGGCTCTTCAAGAACCGTAACTCCGTGGACTGGGATACCAAAACTTTTCCCAAAATCCTTCCTCCAAGGATTTAGGCGTCAGACAAGTGGAAAATTGAACCATTATTCTTTGAAAAAAAGAAAAAAAGAAAAAAATGCACTATAGTTTTATCTCCTAAGTTAAACCTACCCCCTTCAGCATGATTAATCACTGTGACCACTTCGGCCATCTGGATCTTAATTTTAACAATATAATACTACCTTGGCAGACTTTCCAAGAATATTACCTTTTTTTTTTCTTCTTCTTCTTCTTCGTTTCTTTTCTTGTTTTTTATTTGAATTTTTTTCTCCGGGTGGGAGCAGAAATAAAAATGAAATAAAGTAAGATTATAAAAATATACTATAATGTGGTTATTTTTCTATAGTGACAGAATTAGGGGAGGGGAGGAGGGGAATAAAAAAGAACCGATACCAAAATAGGTCCGGGTATATCACGACTCTCGTTCCGAGGTCTCCCTCGTTCTCTATCTCCCACTCTGGACCAACAATGTCCATATTATTAGCACTACGGTTCGGCTAAATATAAAGTGACATGGCGGTGGTAGTGTGGCTTGATATTCTATGGCTACCCAGGCGATGAATTCTCGAAGGTCTCTTCGATCTCAACGTAAAGTTCTTACCGGGTAGGTAGAATCCCTTGAGGATTTAGAGAATGCTAAAGATTACCGTAGACAAGGATGACAAAGGAAACAAAAAACAAGATAGAGAAATTGAAAAAAAAAAAAAAATTCAGAAAAATGAATGGATAATAAAATTGTGTATTTGATAAAATAAAATATTGATATACCTAAAAAATAATGGATATTAGAATAAAAATATTTGTTTCATTCGCAAAAAAAAAAAATTGTCAATATCAAAAACAAGATTTCAGTACGTTTTATGTACAAACAGAATTGTCCAACCAATATTATCCGTTTGAATTTGTGTATACGCAAATACTTGTTCAAATAGATCAATTTATAAAAAAATATATATTACATATCGTATCAGAGAGCGAAATTCAGTTTTATTTATTATTTATACAAGCAAAATTATTGGGATATTGAATATAAAAAGGTAAAGTGATATCCGCGCTGGTTTACACATTATATGAGCATAATAATTTTCAACGAACTCCCAATTAATTTCGCTGATTTTATGCTAACGTAATTAAAAAAGAAAAAAGAAAAGATATCATCACTCAGAAGAGGAAATCGGTAAACGAATCTCTCTCTCTCGCGACCTATCGAGGCTTCAGATTTTGCGACAAAGACTTATTTCGGCTCAGTCTTTGCTGTCTCGATTCGATAAAAAAAAAAAAAAACGAGACGACAATCGAGCCCTTAAGTGGAGTCAGAGAGGAGTCAGGAGTCTGTAGTCATCTCGTTTCGCGATGCGTATCTACTAATGAACAATGGACGACTCGAGCTTGTTCCAAACCGTTGTAATCCCTTGGGGAATAGATGGTGTACAGTTGCTACTGATTAGGGGTTCAATAGTTTCAGAGTCTAATTACACTTGGACAAAGGGGGCCAGTTTCCCTCGAGAGTTTACATCTAGGTACATAGGCTAGCCACTGGACGTTAGATCCTTCATTTAATGCGCATCAATTCACTCTGTACACAGAATTCCGTATTCACTGGTCAAGATCTCTTCGTCCTTAGATCCTCAGAGCTAAGATGTCAAAGGGAGAGATCAGACTTGACGGTATACTGAAAATTCACACATATGTTCAATAAAGCTATCTTCAAATCTTAAGAGTCGGTTTTTATTCTTCCCTTATTACTGCAAGGGGGTTGGAATAAAAAATATTAGAAAAAATAAGGAAAAAGGAAAAAGTTAATCATCCACCACTTTAAGTCGCGGCTGAAGTAATCCTGCCGACAATTAAAAAGCGAATTAAGAAAGGAAGCAGGCGGACCCACGTCGCCTCGTCGGTCTTGCACCACTTGACTTTTCGAGTTTCTCGCTTAGGAGACTTGCCTCCCTGCCCACGACCCTTGGGGATTACTTCGAGTACCAAATCCTGCTCTATTACCTCTCTGAATAAGGTCGTCAACAAAGATTGTTCCTAGCTTCTACAGTCTCGAAATTGTCTCAAGTGGACCACGGAATTTCTTTCACGCCGTTATTTTATACAACCACGAAACCGTTTTCACCATAGGCCGATTCTAAAGCTAAGGAAACTAGGGGAAAAGGGTGAAATGTTTGCGGGTAACGCGAGAGGACAGAATAAGTACAGTGGAAAATAGGGTGGCCAAAGTGCTGTTGGACGAAAGACAACCCTTGCTTTACGACTCACCATTTATGACCGCAGAACCCACCCTTCGATACGTCTATAATAAAAGAAAAAGAAATAGAAAAATAGGACGCGGTTATACTTATTTCGGAGTATTTTAAGGGAAGATTATCTTTCTTGAAATTATTCCTTGAATTTTTTTCTTCGCTCGTTACATTTTTCGAGTGGTCGAAATTGCGAAATACAAAAAAAAGTCTATGCGGAAGGAAACGATGAATGAAAATTATTAGTCCTTCCGAAGGAGCAATAATCGACGGACATAGACGTAGGTATGTTAGGGGAGGGTTCATGAAATATGTGATACGATGCTCGAAAAATAGTCCTCGTAGTGAATATATCTGGTTTATCGGTGTTAAGGGTAGGTTAGTCCGTCTGTGGTGGGTACATAAATATTTATGTCTTCGGGTACGCGGGGTTCAGCCCTGATCGTGTCGCGAATCTTTATTGTTTCAGGAGGGGTAAGACACAAGCTCTTCCTTATTCCCGCATACATACATCCGATTCTTAAATTCGCAAGCAAAACCATCACCGACTGTAAGATATCCTGATATCCTCAGATTCTGTGATCCTGAGATCCTCTTTTCTGTTTGTTTAGGACTTCGAGGCCGTTTATTCACTGAGATGATTTTAACGGGGTGAATGAATCCTCTTTGGATTTTCTTTAAATCTTTTGTACAACGGGGATTCGAAAAGCTTGAGAAAATCGTTTATTTTTTATTTTTTTCATTATCTCGTCGGCCTGCGATTTTTTTCTCATCTTTTTCGTCCATATATTTATAGATCTTCTGTTGTCGTTTCTTATCGGAGGGTTAATTTGCCTTACCGATTTTCTCCTGAAGGGATGACAGAAAATTAGTTGGAAATAATTACTGCGACAATGGGGGTGAAAAAATAAAAAATAAAAAAACAGAAAAGATAAGAGAAAGACGAGTCGAAAAAAAAAGAAAAAAAAGCCCAAACAACAAACTACATCGGGAAGAGGAGATTTTTAGGAAAGATTTTCTGTACCAAGTTACTTAAAGCTATTTACGACCAGCAGATAATCGAATCGCCATGCTCAGCTGTTTCTCTGGCGTCCCCGCAACCGCGTGAATCAGAGCCAAGCAGTTTTAAATTTAGAAGCTTCACGAATTAGGGAATGTTCTGCGTTCCTCGGTCTCCCTTGTGTGTATATATTCATGGATGTATGTGTTTATGTATCTATATACGTATACATGTAACATATGACTACATATTTACTGGATATACAGGGCGCTCAAAATGTAATATAATATAAAGTCAAAAAAAAAAGAAAAAGAAAAAAAAAAAAACCCCATATTTTATCCAAACTACAAGCGAACAGAATCTTCTACTTCTTCTTCTTCTTCTTCTTCTTCTTCTTTTGCTTCTTTAATATTCCTGCGACCTTCGGTCGCTTTTTGAATTCCCAAGAGATTTTTTTTTCTATGGGGTTAAATTTTGCATAAAAGTATAAAGAGAAAAACAGTATAGAGAAAATAAAAAAATAAAATTATAATTTTTGCCAGACAATTTTTTTTCTTTCTCTTTTTTCTCGTTTTGTACTTTTAAACAATTTATTTCGCTTCTTCATTATTTAGAAAGTAATATAGTTCCACGGATCACTTAATTTTTTTTTTTGTAAGGGTAGGTAGCTGTATAGGTACTATATACTATATACATGTATAGTATATATAAATATGTGTTCATGTATGGGTGAAATGCGTCCCGTTGTACTTAGCCGTCTTTAATTAACAGAATAAACTGGTACGCGAATGGTGGACGAGTTTATAATCTGCGAAAAGCAAGAGGACAAAAAAAAAAAAAAAAAGAAAGAGAGAGAGAATTGAAAAAAAAAAATATGTATATATATATATGGTAGACGCGATATGAAAAATGGGGGTTAATTAAATTTTCTAAATTAAAACTTGTGGAAATAAATGATGATCGTCACAGATCGTTCGTTCAAATTGTAAATTTTTTTTTTTCGGGGGTTAAATTAAGTAAACCCGATATATATAGTACGAAGAATAAAATGAAGCAGCTAAAATTTATGCGATATTTGATGAAAAAAATTGAAATTTTTTTGTTGCAATTTACTACAAAGAAATGAAAATAAAATAAAAATCAAATTCTGAATTAATTCGATACTCTGAATTTCTTTAATTCCTCACCTAGATATATAGAAATAGTATATGTATAATGTATATATGGTATAATTCATTCTTTATACTTTATATTTTTTGCACTTGTTTCACTATCATAAATAACTACCCATACCTACATTATTATACAAGGCAAAACATTCGGCATTTCGCGATCCTCTCCGTAAATATATTATTCCATGGATTATTATATTTGCATAATCCGGCTACGGCTACGGCTACGTAGGTATATACTCCATCTCTTTGCCAGGACAGAAATCTGGGTTAATTGTCTTATCATAGTTTATTTAAATTATCCATACACACACCGCCTCTGCTCCCTCAAGGCACATGGGTATATGCATCTCGCGTAAAACACAACGACCCAGGGATCAAGGCTATCAAAAAAACACCCTTATACACATCTCAAACTCATTATACGTATCTCGAAAAGTGGCAAATGTAAAATAAAATAAATCTCTTACCATTTTTTCTATAACAATTATATATATTTTTTTTTTAATTTTCACGACGATTTGCACCGCGTCTCGTATCTACCTACATACTTGTATAGGGGTTAATAACCACTTGCTAAATCCGCGACAAACATATGTGTGGGTTCTTCATTCTCGTACGTTCTACTCTTGAGTTCTATCTGTTTCTTTTTAACATTTGGCAATACTCTCCGGTAGTGATTCTATTTTCTACCGATCTATTTCGATCGCGTCTTTCCAACCATATATCTATATATTATATATATATATATATAGGTACATATATATATATATATACATTACTTTGTTGCCGTCCCTCCACGTGCCTTTCTAATAAGTCATTCGACTTGCCTCCCTATCCATATCCATCCATCCATAATAGTGGATGACAGAAATGACACATAACTCGCTAAAGTTATTCTACAGTAATTAAATTCAATGTGTATCATATGCATATATGTATGTAATCATATACCCCCATCGATTATCGAGTATAGGCTATAACAATTTACCATTTTTATTTATCGATCGATTGATCTTTTTATTTTATTTTTTATTTTCTAACAAATTATTACAAATTTATACCATGCGTGGACGACTCGGATATACTATATAGATATAATATACCTAATCTATATGCCATTAAATGCAACGCGATATGCAATATGCAATATGCAATAGTAGTTTGTTTTCACGATTCAATTGAATTATTTATCTTTTACGTATTATACGTATCTATAATATTTATATATGTATATGTATGTACATATATACATACGTATATACGTATATAGGTATATAGGTATCGGGTACGAGAGAACTTTGAGAGGCTCAACGACCTCCTCGACGTCTGCCGCCTGAGGCTTAATTATTATTCTACTGGTACATGGATTACAGCCGGTGCGCGATTTAACTTCATGATCATCCGTAACGCGGATGAATGTCAACCCTTTTGTTTGTGTTTTTTTTATTTCCAAAAAAAAAAAACAAATAACTACCCGCAGAATATCATTTCAATCCTGGTAACCGAAGGGGTGAAAAAAGGGAATATCGAAATTTCGTTTTCATAGATTGGGGGAAAAAAAAATGTTAGGATCTTTTTATCACAAGTTCAGATATAGATTTTGAACCTATTTATTTGATTTGGAGAAATAATGTCCGGATTATGTCATCTAAGCTAATAATTGATTAAACAAACACCAGTGGGATAGATTTTATAGATATTTTTTATTACGTTTGTTATAAATAAATTGCATTGTTATAACCAAAATATATTATAAGGACATTATGTCCTTATACGATTCTAGCTATTTGTAATATGCATGTAGTATTATACGTATATATGTGCTGTAAACTTCACTTCTGATGTGCCATTTATTCCTACCTCGGAGAGTGTAAACTTCGAAACTCTGTATCTAGAACTATATAGTGGTTTTCCTCTACAGTAGTGATGAACCTTGCGAATAACCTAATGCTCACGTAATTGCAAAACGATGTTAGCTTTGCGCTGATTTTGATGTTGGATTCATACTAGCATGAGTCTAAATGCATTTCGTATCTACACTTTCTGAAAGCGAATAGTAACATTTTCTATATATCTAGTATATATATATATATATAGGTATGTAATAATTACAGTCAAAAGTATCTGAGTAATTAATTTTTATATCTTTTTTATTTTCTCTACTTTTCTTGAAACCGAAGTCGAGGTTCCCTGATACAAGTATATCTAATGGTTTAATTAACGTTGCGAAATATTGAGCGTTGAAAATTTAGGTGGATGAGGTAACACCGCGTTGAGGAGTTAAGTTACGAGAGAGATGAAGTGGAAAGACGCTTAGACACGCGCTACGTCATCGTAAATGTCGCTGGTCTAAGATCTGTCAAATTCTGCGAACGTAGTAAGGGGGGACCCTTATGATTAATTGCCATAATTTTCTACATCAAACACCTGCACCAAACTTATTAACTTGAGCTGCGCTTCGAAAAAGCTGTTCTTAATTATTAAGATCTTAATTTACTTTATTTCTCTTTAAATTTTTTTCTATCTCTATTCTCCCTATATGCATAATTTTATCATTTAATTAATTAGCCACATAATTTATTCCTTTTTTTAATTCTATCATTTTAATTCTATTATTATTCTAATAATTCTATTATTAATATAATATACCCCCCCAAGCCTTCAATCACGTATATTATCTGGAAAATTTCTACACCAGCTTGTATGACGTTGTACAGAATTCTCCCTACGATGTTATAGAAATATCGTATCGTTCTCCATAATCTATGGAATTTCTATTCAGAAATTACTTGCCATATGTTATAACACGTGGTTCATTATATTGCGGTGGGTTGGTTAAATTCTCGGTTTATACGGAAACTATTCATTATAACTCTGTGATGAAATTCCACAGATCGAACCTTTTGCATTACCTACGTCAAAATAATCGACTTTCGCGGTAAACTTCGCAAATAGAATTATTATTTCGAATATATAGCGATATTGTTGTAAACCGTAAGAAAAATGAAAACTCAACGTATTACGAAGGTGCTTCTTTTTTCGAGGTGGAAACTTTTTTTTTACCATGACTTTATGGAGGTAAATTGGTCTTGAGATTTGGATTACAGCATTACGTCAGCCAACGAGCTGACGTTTTATCTCAAATGAAAATAACAAGACGTTGAAAAACTTTTCGAAAGAATTTCTATATCAGAGAATTCTGAAAAATTCATTTTTTCTTTCTTTCTTTGATGGTGTATTGATGCTATCGATACTTTGATGGGAATTATTGGGTGTATGTATGTGGGTGTGAATATCTGCACGAATTTCTCTAACTTAGTATGCAGTAATTTCCGGTTTTATATTACGTCGATACGTACAGAGAGTTACGTACTTACTATCCAAGTTGGAGAACTACAGTTAAACTTAACGACTTTGTTATACATATAGCTACATATATACGTTTAGAAATCTATACCATACTATAATCTCAAGTTCTAACTCTAACTCCGAGTAAGCAATACTAGACGTAAACGTACATTTAGATCCACGCCATTATCTTATGGAAGTGGAAGTAAAAGAGACAAAAATCTCCTTATCAAAGAATGAAAGATGATCAAATCGATCAATGTTTCCTTTTCGATTCATAATCTGTCAATATCTATTATTGCAGTGTGATATTTGATACGTTGAATAGCCCGGTAACGATACGTTTGACATTTCTATGCTCCATCGTTCCGGCTCATTGATAAAATCATCGATTATGTCACTAGCTTTTCAGGATATGATTTTCAGTATGAAACGAAGCATGACAAACTGGTTTCTATCATTTAGTAAGCCCATGATGAGGGGTCGATTATTTAAAAAAAAAATCTCTATGGAGGAAGTGATTTCTTTGGTTTTTTTTCTTCTTCTTCTTCTTCTTTTTCTTCTCATCTCGAAGATCTTTAAGATTATAAGAACGTATATCTGTGGCGTTGAACCGTTACTGATTTGAGCCGCATATATTTTAATTCTGGAATTTTCTTTCCTATCCTTATAGTCGATCAAGGAACAGATGTACCGTGCTTCGCACCGCGGACACTTTCAGTATAGGTATTTATAGAATTGAGATTTCTAACAAAGATCTTGAACCTCGGTAGAAGTAGAAGAAAAAAGAAAAAGCAAAAAAAAGAAATAGAAGAAGAAGAAGAAGAAGAAGAATAAGAGGAGGCGTAGGCTTCAGCGCCAATTAGTTCCGTCAGATATGCTTATTTACTTCCTTAAATAAATCGCTTTTTCACAAATCTTGACAACTCAAGTATAAATTAACGGTAGATCTAAACTCTAAAACGAGAAAAAAAAGGACGAAAAAAGAAAAAACTAAACATACATCTTGTTTCCAAATTAACTCCCACCTTTCAAGACAAAAAAAAAAAAAAAAAATTTATTACGAATAAACAGAACTTTTTATTTCATCGAATTAATATGTACAGAAATTTTCTAAATGGTACACAGAATTCAAAATACAAGATTACCTAATTAGAAATAAAAAAAAAATAAATAAAAGATGAGATGAAATCTTGAAAATCTTTTGACATTCAAGTGTGAGATGCCTATGGACCGGAATCGCACCTCGTCTACCAAGATTTTACCCTAAAATTAGACTAAATCTATATGACTATAGAGTTGGGGGTGTAGGGTGAGAGAGAGAGAGGGTTTGTTGCCGCAAAACAATTCCGCAGAGTTTGGCAATAAATACCTACCCTCGTTGCCAGGTTATCTCTATTCCTTTTTTCTGTAACACCTACTGCAGTACGTTCAAATTTAGCTCAAATATATCTCTCACGTGTGTAACAGTTACAGATACTACCATGTACTACCATAATATATTATATAGGAAAATTTCCTAAACCATAACGTAGCTAATGTAATTATTATTCATCGTTTATCTCAGTCCCCAGTATGAGTTTGACAGTATAGGGTACAGAAACTCCGATTTGAAATAGAACAAAATATGCTTGAAATACGAGACAGATAATTATTAAACGATATGATTTATCAGCAGTATATTATGTGATAAACTTTAGTCACGGATAATAGATCATTTCGAAAAAGGGGTAAAGAGGCGAAAAATTCATTCGCGAAGATATTTGACATTTTTTTAAAAATTATTTCTCGCTGTAAAATAGACTTTGAGTTTACAACCCCTCGTAAGTTTTCGAAGCTAGCTGTGTGTCCTTTTGTATTTCCTTCTTCTTCTTCTTCCTGTTCCTTCTTTATCCTTTAGTTCGAGGATTCAGAAATTAGCATAACAGTTTTAATCAGAATTGTGTCCGTTTTCGAAAGACGGAGTAAAAAATTGAACCAATGAATAATTCAGGTATACCTATACATACACCCTACTGCAGAAAGCGTCTAACCCTCGGAACTGGTTGGCGCATGGGACCCTGGACGGGAAATATTTTCACGCGAAATTGCTTACGAAACTAATTTATCAGCGTTAATATTCATAGACGCATTCGCGAAAATGGCGTGCTTTAAAAACAATTTAATTAAGTTTAACCCCCTAGAGGGAAACTGGTACATATCTAGCTTTTCCCTAGGTTCTAGCTTCGTTCTAGACACTACGTCGAACCTGCAGACTACGCCCTGGATTTTATACTAGACTCCTAGGTCCTAGGTATCTTCACCTTTCATCCTGTCCTATGCACCAGGGTATCCAAGAGGGAAAAGGACACTCGTAATTCACCTTGATTTAGTTTACAGACCAGATCCTTCGACTTAATCTTTGCCAAACCGTAACCCAAGGAAGTAAACTTTAACCCTCTTTAAGGAAAACAAATATTGTAACTATTCGGTGTATTTTATCACCAGAAATAATCTACGAAATTTTTTCTTTTTCCCTCCCCAAAGAAAAAAAAAAACTCTACGTAGCATATTAACACGATATATGAAATTTTCTCGATGTAACAGAGTTCTGATAAAATACCATATTTCATCCCTTGCTATTCGTAATTCTTCCACGACACTTCGTTCAATTTTCTTTATTTTTTTCCCCTCTGCTTTGACGGGGGTATAAATTCTCTCGTTTGAGGTCAAAAGTCACTGAAGTTAAATATTAAATCAGGCTAACGAACCCGCAAAGATGTGCTTACTTACCTACCACCTCATCTATAGACGAGCTACGTGGTCTCTTTCCACACTCGTTGATTCGCGAAATTCAAAAGCTTATATCATCTGCAGTTCGTGTTTTATTATTGAATGACAATATTTAAGAATAATTAAGATCGAATAATTTCTATATCGTATTAAGGGATGGAGATAATCCATCGGTTTTCAATTTATTTTTATTTTTGTCTTTTACTTTAAAACTTCAGGCAAGGTATTTGAATAAGAAAAATTGCACTTATATATAGATTTGCAAGTTAAACGATGAAATCCAATGGGATAAAGCTCTTCTTGAAAACTAAAGCGTTGCATTACAGTAGAACGTAATCCTATAGTAAATGAGATGATAAACGTGTTAGAAATATAATCCGGCTTATTCCTCCCGCACCTAGTACCTATGCTTATACTTATACTTATACTTATATAGATATAGTACACGTATATGTATATGTATATGTAAAGAGAATTTAATTTTATTGCCAAGAATTAAGTGTTCTAAATTCAAATCCGTCGACTCTACGTACTTCAAACCCACGTGCTGGCTGTTATAGTTGACGAGACTTACGTCACTCATTTAATATTTCAATCGCGGTAAAAGAAGAAATTTAAAAAATTGAATGAAAAGATGAAAAAAGGAAAAAGAAACACTTCGAGACAATCTAATTGTATAAATTAAAATCTTGAAATTGAGAACGGAAACGATTATGCAGTCTGGTATATAGTTGTATAGTATAATTTATTAAACTGTTAATTGAGTAAATTAAGTGTGCTAAATCTTAGTCTATAGTCGTTAGATAATTTTTGATAGTAATTTTTTTTAAACACCCATAGGATCTTTCCTTTTTTTTCTGGAATTATTGGAAAATTTAATGGGCGTGAAAATTCACCGTGGAAAAAAAAAAAAAAAAAACTCTTTCTTATAGAATGAAAATAAATGGTCTAATTAACATCAATATTCATGGTACACTACCAACCTCTACTATGCGAGGCACACACCAGAATGGCATATTTCGAAAATTTCCAATAATTTGATATACGAGGTTCTACCGAAGTTTCTGTGACTAACTATAACACCACACAGGGTTTACATAGTTGATAAATAAATCATTTTCTGTATCAATATTCCGTAAGCTGTATTAAACATTAATTAACAATTCGGATGGATGAAAAAAAAAATATATACAAATTCTTTACTGAAATTGAAAACTATTTTTCGAAAATTAATCATTGAATTTTAGTCTCGGTTTATTAGCTATACGATTAAGTATAATAAGAATAATCTCTGGTATTAGAATAGGCAGGCAGACAGGCAGCTAGATACTATAACATAGCATGTAGTTATATAATAAGAGCAGGCGTGAAAATAAAGCTATAAATTTTCTGGGCGTTGAGGTGACACCGATATTTTAAGGCAACAAATTGCACCGAGATTATGATTGGAACAACTATAAATTATAGCCTGTGCAACGCCGCTGTGCACCTCGTAATTTCATACTTTTTAACCAGTTCAATAAATAACTGCAGGTGTCGTATAGAGAGACACAATTGTGTTACAACCGCATCGTTTGAGATATCAGTAGATCGACGCTGATTGACCGATACAAAATTATATCAGATATCGAACGATTTTTATATAATTAAACCAAAAACTAGCCAAACCCCAATATACATATATTTTATTTTATATTATAAATAAATTAATTATCTCAGCGAAGAAAGGGGCTTCATGAAATGATGATAAGCTCCGTTCGTTACCAAGCTTCTAGATGGTAATAATAATTAATAATAACTTTGTTAATATCCAACGATTTTAATAACATCATGGACACCTGACGTATTATATAGCTATATATATATATATATATATACATATATACAGCAGGTACGAAAGGCTTTTCATTTATGCTAAATTTACACCCCCGCACCATATTAATGGTTATTATTTTTCAACCGCTGGGCTATTCTGCGGTTTGTTTTACACACGTAGAGAGAAAATTATTACAGATATATGTAGTTTCATAGTTATATACCATGTCATCAATAATTCTCATATTAATTTAATAAGCTGACAATTTAAACGTCGATGATTTTTTATTTTTTTATTTTTTTTATTATTTTCATATCGGCAGTAGAATTTTATTCGTGCGTGAAAATTTTGTACCTATATATACTACGTATAGGGAAAAAGTCAGTTTTTAACTCCGATGGATATTACAGTTTTATCGGAGAAAACAAAATGAAAAAAAAAACCATGTGACGTTAAAAGGGATGATAATTCCGCATAAACGAGTGAGTTTACGCATGTGGAAAAAAAAAAAAGAAGGGAAAATGGAAAAAGAAAAAAAAAAAACCTCCCACGAATTAGAGATTCAACTCATTCGATTAATCCGATTACCCATTGATAAACGCTACTGTTTTCTCTTCTTCTTTACTCGCTTTAGTCGGCGTTAAAAATCCCTAATTTTCGAGGCAATCGACTGTTCACGAAATATTTGATTGAAAAATATAGAAGAAATAAAAATACCTCTGGGGGGTTTTATTTTTATTTTTTTGTTGTTAAAAATATCTACAAAATTTATTAAAGATGATGAATTGAAGTGTTTTTTTCACAAGACAAGACAATAGATCTATACATCCATATTTGATAAAATTGTGAAATAAGTTCGGGAATAAAATCAGACCCTTTTTCTTCCGTCATTTCCGGGTTTTGTCATCCCAGTTTCCGATCAGTGATACTCATTTCCGAGGAAGACTAATCCCTGTCAAGGGTAGTAGGTATAACCCTCGGGCTCTTATGGTAAACCCGGGATTAACTCGAGGTTAAATTAAGCAGAAATTGATCGACTACTATACATGTATAATGCGGTATGATGTATTCGATTGATCGTTATATCTCTTGAAAATATCTCATAAAGTGAAATTGAGAGAGAGAGCTTTATCCATTTTTAGAAGCTTCATATTCTCGAGTGTACAAATTTGAATCAGAAATATCAAATTCTATCAAAAGCCTTCTCTGACTCGGAAAGGAAAATTTCACTTTCGTTGTATAAACTCTTGTACCTATAATACCGCAAGACTAAAGAAGTGAAGGATTTATGAGAAGAATAAAACCTAGCAAATTACATCGATTCATGGAAAGTAAATCTTCCGTCTTTATTTTACGATAAAATCTACCGGCAGCGGTTCTTCGCGGTTTTCAGATTGATCACGCGAAAATACGGTTTTATAAAACTGCGAAATATTGACTGCGGGAAAAAATAAAAAAAAAATAGAACAACACCCTTAAGGCGAATAGAAAATGTCTAAACCAGAAAAGAAAAATTTGATCTGAATGAAATGAAAGAAAATTTAAGTGTCGCTTAGAAATTCGGAAACGAATGGGGGCTACATGCTATGACATTTATCCAGCACGTAGGTACTTTCCATGGTATAGAACCGTGAGTCTTATAGGTGGTGCAGGGTGGAGTTTTAGATCGAGGAAGACGCGGTACCCGGGGCAATATATCTCACTTCTTTCGTTACTATTGTAAATGGTGGTGCTCTTCGTGCCTAGTACCCGTGGCATATGGGGGGGCTGGGGGTGGGGTGGGTGTGAGTTTGGTGCAGTAGCAAGAAAATTTCCATAATACGCTGTTAAATCTTGCCTGGTAAAGTTACGTACAGCGTTCGGAGTTTTCACAGAATTGCGGAAGCGTGAGACTAGAGAAGAATAAGCGCAGGGTCTTATCCCATAACTAGCCGCAGGCACCAAGCTTTATGTATAAACCGTATGCATCACTGTATACAGAGTCTGTACCAAGATAACTAAACACTTTTGAAACATCTTCTACTATTTATTGCTACAGCAAAGAATCCTTCAAATAAAGCTCGACGTTTTCTTCGAAATAGTTCGGTATTAGAACGGGATGTAGAATTTTGAACAGATTCTCGAAGCTAAAGACGAAATATTGAAAATTATATTTAAAAAAAAATTTCCAAAACCACGACACGAGTTATTCTCGTTTAATTTTTTTTTTTTTTCTTTTCAACCCCATATACTAACTTCGATATTTTTCTATTTTTTATTTACATGTTTCGTCTCATCCTGGATAATGGACAACGATTTCATTCCATCTTTAATTACTCTTCGATGGTGATGGCTAACATTATCAACGATTGGTGACGGTTCAACACATATTTCAATAATTCAATATTAATTACATTAATTTACCTCCATTTTCTTACTCTACTAATAACTAATACTCTGCTTGCCACTTCAACTCGTCTATTATCAAAATTAATACAACACAATGCAATCCTACATTTCCATTGTTTAATTAACAATAACGTTTTACCTGTGAATAATACATTTCTATAACAATAATACTACTAACTATTCTATTAACTCTCTTTGTTAAAAAAAAAAAATGCAAAATATCTTTTTTTTTTTCTAATTGTTCAGCCCTTTTATCAGGCACGTTAAAAACGTATCAACGGGCGGCATGTGACGAAGAAACAATGACCCTAAGGTGTCCTCCGGGTACAACAATATCTGTAACACTTGCTCAATACGGAAGAGCCGGGGTTGCAAGTATCAGTAAATGCAGTACACCGAGTCCTCAAGCTGTGGAAAAGGAACCTAATCATAACTGCCTATGGCCTCGTGCATTAGAGGTAAGTCTCATTACAGAATTACATATAAATTTTGATAAAATTGATTTTTTAAATAGGTAAGGATTCTTCTTCTTCTTCTTCTTCTTCTTCTTTCGAAATTTATATATATAGTTTTGTTGATAACTATTCGTATGTGTGTCACTCTTGGGAAATTAAATTTTTCCTAAAGGTATACAATAAATTGTGTGGATAGGAACCTTTCTGCTGCAGAAGATCAAATCTCTCCTATTGGTTTTGTAGCTGTATATCCATTCGGTTCACGACTATAGAAGAAGACCCTTGTAAATTCGAACCCTTATAAATTCTGATACAACAAATAACGAGTGGATCCGTAGCTCTACCACCAGTGTCGTTGGTTGTTGGGTCAAAAATCTAGGTCCTGGCAAATTTTCCGTGTCATTGAAGAAACGGATGTCGTTAAGCCAGGGCCACAACACAGTGGGCAAAATTTAAACGATTCAAAATTCGTCGTGTCATCTAGTGACTCACTATTATTACGTACACGGGTCCTATTTTTTTTTTTTTTTTTCTTTTCTTGTTTTTTTTTTACGGTCTTCGGAATTTTTATCGCCATTACTTTTTTGGAGATAAGATACCCTCCTAAGTCAGGGAAAAATCGCGTTCAATGAATCCGAAAATGAGAAGGAAAGAGAGAGACAAAAAAAAGAAAAAGAAAATTTGAGAAAACCTTTGAAAGATTCTTTAAGAATTGATACGATTTTCAAGGACTTTACTTCTTCTTCTCTCTTCGGAGAGAAATTGTGAATTCCTTTGATCCTTTAGCGTATCACTTATACAAATACTATATATATATATATATATATGGCTGCTAAACTAAATCTATCGAAAATGGATAAAGAAGATTCTTGAAAAGTTCTTCTAATCGAATAGCAATACTACGACAGTGGTTCAATTATATTACCAATACACTCTGATTAGGTAGTACTCGAGGAATTATAAAGTAATTGCAAAACAGAAGGCCTTACTTTTTCGAAATTGCAAGTGATAGAGATAAAAAGTAATGTCGATTTTTTTCTAATACAATTTATTTTGGTTTTTTGTATGAAAAAGCCTCTAGAGAAAGAGAGAATGAAAAGAAAAGAAAAAAAAACGAACTTGCAGGCATACAATTCCGAGTTAATTAGCATCGTATAGTCGATAATTAGGACGAGAAAATCCTCCTTTTATTACTAGAACGGTTCTTCCATGGGCTTAAAATGTTTTTCTCAATTTGCATAAAGTCTAAGTAGATTTTCGTTTAATTTACTTATCTTACTCCCCTGTATTAGCGTTAATTAATTTTTTTCCCATTGTCTCGATATGGTTGTTTGAAATGAAATCAACCTATGGTTCAGCTATGGTGAAAATAGAATTTTCTTTACATACAAATAGTCGAGCATATCGCATATATCGTCGAAGAGGGAACGATTCTTCGAGAAGATTAATTTTCTATAAAAATAGTCGACGTACTAGTAGGATATACGGATCTTTTTCATACACTATTTTTCTATATCCGCGGAAAATATAACTTACAGAATTTTTCTTACAATAGAATTCGTCCACCAATCTATACGTTGGAAAATCTCGATTTCATATTTTACGTTCGAATGCTCGATAAAGAAGCATTGTCCGAGAAATTGGAGATTCCTAGATTCGTTTTATGTCCGAAAAAAAAAAAAAAAAAAAAATTATTCGATAAATAGGAAACGAATTTCTATTCATTTAATAATACAACGAAATAGGTAGATGACGGGGTGAAAAGCTCCCTCTAATATATCCACGTTTCGATGATAGAATAGGCAGTTATTCTTCTTCCAAATTTTGTCTTCTTTTCTTCTATTATTTTTTTTATATTATATTAAGCTACCCGCGCATTATTTAGATTCTAATTTATTACCCGGTAATGTATTTCTCGATATATCGATTATCCCTGCGGGGGGGGTGGGTTTACTCTCTAATATTTTGCCACGTGGAGTCTGTTATCTCGTTTATATATATATTTTTTTTTTCTTTGAGCTTTTGTATATTATCCATATCTCTTCCCCGTTTCCACTGTCTCTGAAATACACAAATCCACACTTTGGCGTCAGACCTGCGGGTCTGAAGAATAAAATGTTGAAAAGAAAAAAAAAAAAAACAGAGACAAAAAAATCCCCGTCGAGATAGAGCAGACAATCCCGACGGGAGATTTGGCGCCGTGAAAGTGTCGGGAAATGAATAAATAAATCGAGTAGGTAGGAAGGTAGGTAGGTAGGTACTACATACATAACTAACTAAATTCAACAGATTTAGTCTATCTAACATAAAATTTCATTAATAAATAAAGTTACAAATTTACATCCCCAAATCTCTCCCTTATATCTATTTCTATCTCTCTCTTTCATTTTCGTTCTCTTTCTCCCTATTTCGTTTCAAAAATGTTATTTTATCATTAAGCTACGAGCTTTAACGTATATCAACATCGAAGCTTGTTGGCATTAATTTTAAATTTCTGTACTCCAGTATTCATTTGATGTTTATTTTCAATCTCTATTCGTTTTATATTTGACGTTTAATATATTGAGTCCCATTTTCAAATTGCTGATCTTTTTATGATATTCCTACGTTCAACGATTCAATATTAATTTTTTTTTTTTTTTTGTGCTTGTTTCTATTTTTCATTTTTGTTTTTTTTTAAACAACTTCTACCTAGCAGAGAGTTCGGAATATGTATTTATACCTACATTGACTGGGCTGAGGTGAAATCGATAAGTACCTACATACTGCTAAAGCTTTGCATATTTTCATTGCAGTCTTACAGACGGTTCGAAGTTTTCAAGTAGCTATTTGCGCAGTTCTATTTGCAGTTATTCCCGACATGCATATGTATTTACCATTTCACTCCAGTTTCCTTTTTTTTTTCTTTTTTTCTTTTTTTCTTTCACTCATTTTTTCAAGAGTTTCTCTATTTTTCCTTCAAAGGAAACTCTTACTTTTAGATATTTCATATATACGTACACATGAAAGAGGAAAACAAACCGCTGAAAAGCCCTTATATCTAGGGTGATACTTACTTACTCGTTTTATATATAAACTATATATAAAAAAAACAAAAGAATTTTTATCGACGGTTAACAAACCGAAAAGAATTTTTCACTTACGTTATATCCATATATACGTACCTACCTATACATATATCTACGAATACGGAGTCTGATATTACATATTGACTTTACATATAGATTACATATATATATATATATATATATAGTCTCTGATTTGAATAACCCGCAGGTGATTAATTCCAGCTCTGATATTTGAACGAGATATTATTATTCAAAAAAAAAAAAATCAAAAAAATATGAAAGAAAAGGGAATTGGAATGTAAAAAAAAAAATATTGAACGTGCCATCACACACCGAATATTTCTGCACATATGCAAACACCACATGTGCGGTAATGTAGCAATATGCAGTTGAATAGCTGTAAGATAGGTGATTGGATACGTGCTAATGATATTGCCAAAATCAGAAGTTAATTTCACGCTGGTGGTTCATAATCAGCCAATATCCAATACCGCCGTTCAATTATGCGTCGTTATTTCATACATATATATTTATAGTATATAAATATATTGGCTAACGAGTAGCTAATTATACATAGTATGTAAAAATTGATTATTTAAAACTATAGGAATTTCGTGATTTTAAATATAAGTACGAAAAATTTGATTTAATCGACTAACATAAATTCTTCATCCATCGATCGACCCTTCTAATCATGGAATAAATAAATAAATAAATAAAATTTCAAAAAAATAACATAGTAATTAATAAGCAAAGCGAACGGGTGGTCTGAGTGACGCGTTAGTACTCCTTGTTGCAGACCGTCGTGGAAGCCTGCCAGAAAAAACGACAGTGTAAATTCAACACCAGCCCAGAAACTTTCCAGGGTGATCCGTGTCCAGGACTTCCAAAGTACATAGAAATCGCCTACAAATGTCGACCCTGTAAGTGTGAAATTGATTAATTTATTCATAATTACTGCTATTGTGAGTTTGGGACCGATTATCGGATTGGCTTGGCTTGGCTTACCCGTAATTTTGGAAATTGGTCATTTTTGGGCGGATAGAAAATCACCCCGTTTCTAATGGAACGAATTTGCGGCTAGCATGTCAACTATAGTTCGGTATGGTGTCAGCAGGCACCTACTACCCTAGGGTTCGTGGTAACTTTGACACGTACACCGGGTGCACGTGTATACCACCCACTGACATATTGCTCCGGCAGGCGTCATACATCCTACCCGGCAGGACAATGTTTAATTACCAATCGCTAATCACGGGTTTGAAATTACGAGTTTCGGCTTGGGGAAACTACATCGAAACAGATTTAGAGGTGAATTTATATAGCCGCTGACCCCACTAGTTTGATTTCATTCGAAGCTATTCATTTTTATTTGATGTATATATTCAAAGAAAGAAAGAAAAAAAAACGAAAAGGTGTAAAAGTGAAAGAAATATCTTAGCCATAAACACTTTCTCATAGTTATGACTTCGCTCAACAACTTTACCCGTGAATTACTCTAAATCTCTAGGACGTGAAAGAGCTCGTACATCAGCACGAACTAAATAGGCTTCCGTTATGCCACTCGCAATGACGTTATTCGCAAGAACGAGCTTGAAATTAGTCGACGTTCATTGTGCTCTGGTTTTGTGCAAAAAGCACGCACCAGCTGCCGCTGAAAGAGCGTGTCTAATGGTACCAATTCGCTACTATACAATACAAGCTCATATTCGAAACATAGTTGAACAACAACAACTAGAAATATAATATAAAATAGAATAAAAGTAGGAATATTCATGTGGGAATAAATTTCATAACACAATTTTACTCCATAGATGAATTTAGGAGCAAAGTTGCTTGCGAAAATGACGCTGTCAACCTCATATGCAATCCTGGAAGCAGAGTGGCCATATATAGTGCAGCTTATGGCAGAACCCAATACGAATCTCTACAGTGTCCACAGCCTCTTGGGGTACCAGATCAAAGTGAGTATATAGTGTGATACATGAATTTTATTCTTCCTTTTTCTTTTTTTCTTTTTCTTTTTTGCTTACTCTCGATAAGTAAATTCTCCGGAATATATAGTATGTAAAAGAATTTTTATCTCCGAACTCGTTACGTTCTTTTTCTCCTGGGGATGGTGGAGCCTAGATATCCTAGGTTCTTTACCCCTTAAATCGGTCGGAGGGTCTTCACCCCGTTCTCAGCTTCCTGAGACCACTCGAGATCCGACAATGAGGAACAATGGACCAAAGTATCGGGCCACATAATGGCCCTTACGAGTCAAGCCTCAACGGCAATGTCCAATCATAGGTGACTCCTGTAACGCTGACTGGAGTAGATCGCCTCTCTTTCTCTCTTTCTCTCTCTCTCAATTTTCCTTTAGTTCTATATTTTTCTAAAGAATTTTAAAACCAGTCTACTTCACCGGTTTTCTTAATTTTTCTTTTTTTTTTTTTCTGCTTCATATTATCAGCTTGTCTCATGAGCCACGCGACGGAAACAGTGATGCAGTTGTGCCACGGAAAGAGGAGGTGTTCATTGACCGCTGACAGTCAGACTTTTGGAGAACCTTGCAGACCTGACAGCAAGGTGTATCTCAAAGTCGTCTACACTTGCGGTGAGTAAATATAATTTATAGTTTGTTAAAAATTTGATTAAAAAAATTTTCCAAAATTCTTGGCGTTTCGAATGAAGAACTCCTTAGGCGGTTCATACTTCGGATGACCGGAAGTATTAAATCCGAGTTAGTATTTGCCCCAGCAATTTCTGTTTGTTATCGTAAGGACGCCGCTAGGAATGATAAACGGAAACCGAGAAACGGCTGATTGCTGTTACGAACTTGTGTTTGCTTAACAGTTTTAGAGGAAAGGCGTGGACTACGACTACCCACTGGTATAACATAATATGTATTTCGGTTTCGTAGGAGACGGGTATTAGGTTGACGCTTGTTATGCCAGGTACATAAGCCTGTCACCCTAGAATTCCCATTGATATTTCCCGTCCTATAATCAGCTTTGCATAATTAGGATTCCACTACAGTCTGACGACGCTTGATTGCTCTTTGGTAGCACGGGGTAGTTTGTGTATCAATGACAACTTGACTCTAGCCGAAGAGCTGCTATTCCTCCTCTTGCTCTATCAAAAGTTGGATTCCACAGATTGGGCAAAATTACAATCCCGTTATTTTATCTCGGTAACCGTTAGTCTGATTGCAAAAATTGTTACTACATAAAAGTTGCGTTTTTTAAAGTTCTTGAAATTTTGTTCGAAGTATTATCTCGTGTGTCTAACCAGTGCGAAGATAATCGATAAAAAGTATATATATGTTTGATTGTTTTTTTTTGCGTCAATTACCACCGCGGACGATGTAACTCTTTGTTGAAAATCTTGTTTTCGAGTAAAACTAAATGGATGATAAAATAATTCATGATCATCGGGGATCTCGCAGGCTGTACGGGACATTAAATAAGCGATAAAAGTATAGAAAAAAAAAAAAAAAATAAGAAAAGAGAAAAGAAATAAATGCGTGGAGCAAGGAGGCGTAGCGGGGTACACAACTCGTGGAGTTTTGCCAATTTGAGTTCTACATCTAGATATCTAGGTAAATCTCTCACGGTGCTTGTGTATATACCTAGAGATGGTCGTAAAACGTCATTCCTTTTCTTCCTTCTTTCCTTATTTCCTGACTTCCTCTTTTCCGCAGTTGAGCTCTGCCATTGCTATCTACACGTCTAAGGATAAAACCTTTTCTGTCTTTCAACCTTAATGACAAAGATGTGCTGGCTAGAAGACCGCTTTCTCTGAGCTAACCGCTCCATCTAACACCCCAATTCCTTCTTCTATACATACATACACACACCTTTAACCCGTACTCAGGTTCATTTGGCTTTCGGGATTGAAACCATCCAAATCCACTGACCTGTAACTAGACTGAACTTAGTTCTAATTGGCCCAGAACTAACCCCTAGCTTCCGCATCATCATTTCTGAACGTTAGTGTGTATATATCTATATACAAACTAATGCAGTCGAGTCTCTCCTAATTGAGACTTTCTACTTTCATCATATGATATGATGATGATACTTTCAGACAGATGAAAGATTCAAGACACAAAGCGGGATGAGACAAAAAAAAAAAAAAAAAATCCTAAATAGTAAAGGAAGCATGTATAACAAATATTTCATGAGGGGAATAATCTAGTGTCCTGAAGAGAGGTATAAGACTTCGAGGACGAGGAGTAGAATTCGTTGTCGTATAAGTGAGTGGTTTTCGCGTTACGGTAAGAATTGATTTTCCCTCAGATCAGTCGTGAGAGAAAAGGTAAAAATTCGAAATTTCCCGAAGTCGTAACGTCAGCAAGTCTTTATAAAAGATGCAATAGGGGTAAGAGATCGTACGATTTTTTTACCAAATATAGAACGAACGTTAAGTAAAGAAAAAAAGTCTTACATCTCAATGGGAGAAAAATGTGCAGATTTTTTTATTTTTATTTTCTTACAGTTAATTTTTAACTTCTCAAATTGCGGATGTATATATGTAGTTTTCGAGGATCACTATTTTCCCTAGTTTGTATATATAACAAAGAAATATACACGTTCAAGGGGATATATATTTACCTAGAGAAGGGTCACGTCTCTGGGATCGGACCGTAGTTATCCCAGGACCTCCATAGCCCTGGGCATAGTTGCTGTCGAGCGCGTGTCTCCAGGTTCAATTTTAAATTTTAATTAAACCTTGCATGCCATGAGTAGGTTTGTAGGTAGCCCCAGGTAGCCAGTGAAACATTAATGACAGAAATTAATGGATTCGTATTGAAAATTTTTTATCCACTAAATTCTAAACTATTCAATGAGCGTTTTTTTTCTTTCTTTTCCTCTTTCTTTTTTCCCTTTTTATTTCTCTCGTTGTTTTAAACTCAATTTATCACCCATACACGTATAGTTAGATCAATTAAACAGCTACTCGATTGGAAAGAAATCGAAAAATTGTTTCGAAAGAAATAATAAGAATATTTTCATTCCGAAACAGATTGCTTTATATGCTTTATATATACACAGAGAAAAGAGTTTCTTTATAGTTAAAGAATGTATATTTGTATATAAGCAAATAGATATTCATTCATAGTTAACAAATATAAGTTGATCCAAATGATATTGGGTTGAGTGAAATCATCTAGGTATAGTCATTGTTTGACTCAACCCAATATCATTTGAATCAACTTATATTTGTTAACTATGAATGAATATCTATTTGCTTATATACAAATATACGTTCTTTAACTATAAAGAAACTCTTTTCTCTGTGTATGCTATAATATTTTATGAGGTAAAATTCTTTGCGGTTGTTAAATTTTGATTAAGACTGCTTCCTTTGCTTTACATATATATGTATGGGTATATAAGCATAGGTATACAGGGTTAAGTAAACTTTCGTAATTACGGTACGGTTCTGGATTCTAGTTCAAGTATGTACTATATATATATATGTAAGATGGAGTTGTTTTAATTTATGGATTTGTTTTTAGAGTAGCGATGATTCATTCTAATTAAGCTCATAATTGTTCTTTTGAATTATAATATCTTTTGAAATATATAATTATATATTTAATACGAAAGGTATATTATATACTAATATAATATGTATAAATTCCGGCGGTGAAACGGAAGCCAATTTATATTACCCCTTTTTGGGTATAAGTATAACGATCCATCATTATTATATCATCGTTATATTCTTTCGTATTTATGTAGGTTTACATTTGATCATATACCTATACATAATTTATATATATATAATATATATATGTACGATACTAACCATCTTTATAACGAGAGGTAAATATTTTGTCTCAAATTGTAGAAGCCATTTGCGGTTTGAAATGTTGCGCTTTACTTGAGCCCAAAGAACCTCTTAACGTTTACCTCGTCGTACCAGAAAATTCGTTTAATTTTAGAAATGAAAAGATTAGAAAGAAAAAAAAAATACGTGGATTTTATTCAGAGATCGTTTCACTGCCCTCAGACATTTTCTTCCTCTCTTCTATTTGGAAAAAAGGAAGAGAAAAAAAAAGGGAAAAAAGCAAAAGTTTTTCCGTTAGACCGAAACTCCTATTCGATTCGATTGACCGTCACCTGTTTGCTCACCACTCCAATGCGCTTAAACTCCGAAAGGTTTACGGTCCTTGAATTAATACGGAATCCCCTGAACGCGAAAACAGAAAAAAACAAAAAAAAAAAAAAAAAACGGAGGGCTTAGGTACCTACTTTGACAGCTTGGATAAAAAGTTCTTTTATTTATTTATTTAATTTATTTTTATATTCTATTTTTATTTGGTCAAAAAGTTTTGTCAGAATGACAGATTTTCGGTTAAAGAAATAAGAGAAGTAGAGACTTTCAGTTTTCGACCAAATTTCGAAGTAATAGAAAGAAATATGCGTAGGCATGTAAAGAGAACTTTCGGGTCCTTGTAAAAAAAAAAAAAAAAAAGAAAAGAAAGATTTTCGCATTCACACGAGCTAGTGCGATAAATTTTCTGTCACTGACTTGCGAATTGAATTGAATTTCCTTTCACTCAAGGGGTTGCAGCGTGGAAATAAAATAAAAAGTATCAAAAAAATAAAAAAAAATGAAAAGAAAAATCATACACTATCAAATCTGTATCGCCTGTTCCATTTATTCCAAACGATATAAACAAGTATCGAAATTATATGAACTTGTGTCTTTGACGACGATAAATTATCTTTGATTAATAAAATCACAGGAACAGCTTACTTCTTCATATCGTCGATTTTTTTTATCACGAGGAAATCCTCGTGAATTTACCAATTTCCAATTTTATTCATTTCATTGTTTGGCGAGTGTGTCTCTTCGATGATTACAGCTTGAAAAAAAAAATGTGTGAAAAATCGTTGATTAGATTCTATGGAAATACGTAATTGTGAGAATATATTTGATATAATCCTCGCGATATCAAGGATTAATTACATATGAATAATCGAGTTTTATTCTCATTTATCGAATAACCATATATAGAGCAGAATATACATAACTATAATACAGACGGTATAATTTTTGAAGAAATTTTTTCCAAATTTTATTCCGAGTGTAAATATAAGGGTAATAAACTCGTAGATATAAATAAAGATAATAAATTTTGGTAATAAAAGTAAATAAAAATTCACCCCAAGATTTGTGGTATTATTTTTCTCCTCGTATATAAGATATGTAACAATGATATATATATATATCTATGTTAATAAAGTATCGTTAGCACATAAAACTCAACGATCTTCCAGAGTTTGTAATGGCTATTATAACAAAGGGCTGCCAGTGGTGATTTTAGAAGAAAATATATCGACATAGAGTGTCAGTGGTGTAGAAGCCGAGCTAATATATTGACTATCGAGGTTTACAGCCAGCCATTTGCAACGAAAAGCTAATAAATTTATCCCGATAACATCGAACGGTGATAACCATCGAAGCTTAGATATACCTACCCCTAATTTTTAGTTATAATAAAGCTCAAGATTGATATTCGGACTTGTGATCATTACGTGTCGTAGAATCCGTTCGATTATAACTAAAATGATAAAGAAATTATCGAGAGGGGCTAGATTTTAATTTAAAAGCTCCGAACGGTCATTATAATTCCGAATTTTTTTACGACGATTTTGAATTATCAGAAATATTGAAGTTAAGAAAATTAAAACTCTGAAAGACGATTGATTCCACGATACTTATACAGGTTTTGATACTATCAATACACCCCGAGTTATAAATAGATGCGTGAATTTCAAGTCTCGGATTTATGGCCTTTTGGATTTTTAGCTTTAGGAATTTCGAACCTTCTGGTGTTCTTCGTTCGAAAGTTTATTCAATCTGCTATATAGACTTATGGGGAAAATACCTTTTCTAAAAACTGTCTTATACTCAGTATATATATATATATTGAAATTCGGAATTTTTACCGTTCAGGTGACTTTTAAAAATTCGAAACTTCAATTCAGCCCCGATTAAAAGAGGTATATATACGTTTAACGAGGTAAAGGGGCGACAACTTGTGAAATCCTCATTCGCTAAAGGGTCTAGAGTAATCAAAGCGAATGATTAATCGATTTTACACTCCTTTCTATACTTCCTCAAGGGTCTACCGCCTTTAACGATTAATTGATTACTCGCACTTCGATTAACACGTCTAGTCGTGTCGCGGTGTAATTTTTTTTTTCTTTTCGTTTTTTTCTCATCCCCCATCTCTCTCTCTCTAGCTCTCCCTATTCCTTTTCAACCCTCTTTATTTCCTCCCTTTAATCGTTGACCATGTGGTTTGCACTGTGCATTCACGTGTATACCAGTTGCCATACGACAAACGATGTGTAGCCACTACTACCTACTAGCGATATACCTCCGAGATTCGAACAGTCTAGCCAGGGTAGTCAGGGTAGTCAGGTCCGATCAAAGAAACGGTAGATGGTTCGGGAAAACCCACGTCAACCACAGCCCTTGCGGTATTCACCCTCCTCCCATAAACACCGTGCGTGTAACTAGGCGTACCAGCAACCCCTGCGGTGTTTACCCTCGTGTTAAACAATTACGATAGAGGATAGTGAAAGAAGAGAATAAAAAATAAATAAAATAAATAAAAGTATTAACTTTCGGAAGCACTTGTTGAAAATATAAAAAATGAATAAGAAGATAAAAGGAAAATTTCATCTTTTCTTGAAACGTGAAATTATATCGAATTCTTGTCTCATCTCTTACGACACGTAATATCGTACGGATTACATTATACAATCATAAATGTAGCCGAGGTATATATACGCGAGCCACAATATGCAAACATATGGTGGCGTATAGCAGAAGGTTGAAAGTTACACAGATGGTAGCTTGAAAGCCCCAACTCTCTTATCTATTTATGCTGGTTCTATGCAGAACTGAGACTACGAATGGCCGGCGAAAACTACCTTCGTTCCTCGGTGGCTAAAGCGAAATTGTACTATACCTCTACCGTAACAATGTGTGCGTACATACAACAATATCGCGAAAATTACATCACGCGGTAAAGCGGGGGTATAGGGGATGAGGGATAGGGGATGGGGCCACGACGCGACCTAATTTCGCGAAAGCTCACGTCAATGAAGCACCTACGTACGGGGTCAATTAAATCAACTGACCTGTTACAACCAACGGAAATATTTGCGTCAAGGAGTGAAAGCAAATATTAATATACGAACGGAATGAAGAAAAAAAAAAAAAAATTAAATTAAATTATAAATAAACACAAAAAAAAAAGAAAATTATACTCCAATTAAAGGGTAGCGAAAATTTGCAGTTCCTGTTTACTGCTTTGTATGTATACGTGGTTTTAATTTATTTTAATTATTCATTTTGTCATCGTTTTCTTTCCCTCGAATATAATTCGAGAAAATTTTCAAAGTATACAGATACAACGCACTACAATATCTCTGACATACTAAGTTTTACCAAAAATTGTTTCACAAATTTTATTTCCTTTTTGATAGAAGGGCTGATATTATTATTAGTATTATTATTTTTCATTTTTTTGTTTTTTTTTCACTTACCCTTACCGCGCTAATACGACATACGAAGGTAAAACGGATGGATTGGACAAAATCCACTTGCCAAAACTTCGAATGGATTTCGAAGAACGTGTGTCAACTTTTCCCAAGAGAAAACTTACCCCTGCCTTAAACTGCTAGGCGAAATTGCAAATCGATATCTATTTGCTGACTTTATTTGCGGATACGTGGACGTGCATATACCTACACACCGATATCCCATACCTTGACACCGTATAAGTAGACAAGGGACGCATATGGTCAGACCAAAACGGCGCCACTAAAAATCTATATAAACTGTATATCTGTTAGAGATGCAGGGCGTATTCCCATAGCTTGAAAGTAAACTCAAAGAAACAAGTATAAGGTGTTTGATTTTTGTTTTTTTATTTCTAAAGAAAATATAGCAACGAGAAATATCGCTTACAATCTTATTAGATATATCTTCAATAAACCTTCATTAGAAATGCAGGCTTACGAAGCAAGACCTTCGCCTTCACCTTCGTCTTTGGGTTTGATGCACGCTTATTAACCTCGGATCAAATCTCTCTGACTTTATCACACATCTACTGTTTGCAAAGGGTTGTATGGCATATAGGTATTCGTAGTTGAATTTGTGTCTGTGGGTAGACCGTACACCCATCTCCTCATCCTCGTGTCTGGTCTACTCTTGGTTTTGGGCACTCGGTTCCAGGCTTGGTAACGGAATTTAGGGTTTTCCTTCGTAACCTCTGGGCTGGTCGGCTGGCACCACGATATCTCTTGCTGATGGGACTTTGGGGAATAATTATAACAACCCCAGTCCTTCTTGGGTTCACGTACCCGCCAACCCGCCAACCTACCTACACACCCCTCTATCTCTCGGTATTGCCTAGGACCTACGTACTTACCTAAGGTCTATCTACGGTAAGGCACTTGGTAAGGACCCTCTTCAAAGATGGTGCCAACGACGAAGCTTCGACGTAAAAGGACAACAAGATATACAAGTTTGAAAAATAAATTTAACCACTTTCTACAGACTTCAGCGAAAATCTTATTTCAATCTCTATTATACCTCGCTTTAATAGTTAATTAACGATTTCTTTATCAACGTGTGTGTATATCTTAGTCATTAAACGAGATAATAGAATGGAATAGAATAGAATAGAAGAGGCTAAATTATTGACTGCTTACGATTCATTTGCGGGGTTAACGTTTCGTTAACAATTAAATGGCTAATTAAATTTCGCCTTCGTAAACCGAGCGAGTGAAAGTTGATTAGTTTTCGAGAGTACATAATCAGGAATGGTAATTAATTATTTAAAGAGTTATGGTTCGTTAAGAATTTAAAGTTTATAATTAATTCAATGGTACCAGATATTATGCATTATGCAAAAGTCAGTTAGTTAGCTATTCATTTTATTACCGATAGATTAGGGGTTTAGTTGCATACTTAGAAAAAAAATGTTATAAAAATAGAGAAAAAGGTTGAAATTCAGGAATAATAAGGGGATCATCATCATGCGGGGGATGGAAGATAATAAACTTTTATACTTTTGGTATTATTTTAACCACGGCCACGAATCCCGGTGGTTGGTGGTTCGCGAAGGCAACAACTGAATTACCAAACGAAATTACGGAAATAAGGGTGAACATTTGCAAGTTTAAGCAAATGTACCACTGAAGAAAAGTTTTGTCTTTTGGGATGGATCGACGTAACGTCTCTCTGAGCGTTATTACCGTGTGGTTAGAACTCCGGAACGCGTATACCAACTTTTCGTACTCTCAAATGCTACTTTCAACAGCTATATGCATACAAACGTTCTACCTTATGTACAAGGGGTGTCTAGTTAGTTTGACGAATGGAAAACTTGTACATATTCTCTTCTTTATTTTTTCGTTTTTTCTTCATTTTATTTCGTAGAAAGTAATAGAGAGACAGATACAGCGCTATAGGAAGAGAGAAAGAGAGAAAGGGATACAGAATTACTAATTAAAAACATTTTTATGGAAAATAATAATAATAATGAGCTTGGGAAATGTGTTTTTTAGTTTTAACGATATATCTAGATTCTATCTAGATATATATATATATTATATATGTACCGTGACTGTGTTTATTCTCGTGGTGATGTAAAGAGGGATTCCGTTGAAGCCAACAGCAGTTAATTTAGAGAATTTAGTTCTCTTTTCTCACTCTTCATTTTTATTTTATACAGAGACCGGAAATGTTTTGGCATTTAACTTTGTCACCCCGAAAACTCGCCCCGGGTTTTTCGTTTTTTTTTTATTTTATTTTTCTTTTTCTACCCCAGACTTTTGAGTACCTCGTGAATCTTGTTAACCCAAAGATTATTACATTCATTTCAACCCTGAGGATTTTACCTCTCGTTCTCTTATATTCGCCTTCCATGTTTCTGCTTTATATATATATATATATATGTTTTTTTTTTTCCTTTCCTTTTCCTTTTTCTTTTTCTTTTTCTTTTACGCAAACCTTTTCCTCACTTTACAAACCCCATCCCCCTCTCGCACCTTAGACCGAGCAATGTCATTCGCGGTGGCAATAATCCGGCAAACTATTCTCCCTGAAAATTTTACGTATTTCATCTTTTCTTTCCTTTTTTCTTTTTTTTTCTTTTCTGTCTTTTCTTTTTCTTTTTTTTTTCTGTTTACCGTACGCAATCTCAACCCACGGTCTTTTTCTTTGAAATATACATTTCAAAAGCTTGTATGTCTCTCTCGATCTCGATCTCGCTCTCTATTTTATAATATGCATAGAAAGAAAAGAAAAAATAAAAAAAGAATAAATAAAGAAAATTCTTTCATCGATCATTTTATTGAAATCATTTTCCATACTTTAGCAAACTAGCTACACATGATAGAGACAATGTCCATGCGATAGAGGTAATAAAGGTAATGTGTACTGCGGCAACGTGAGAGCTTTCTATCTATACCTAGCCACTGCACTGCACTGTTAGACCGCAACATAGCTTTGAAGCTTTTGATGCTTTAGTCGTCTCTAATTTGTTCGAAATTTACCTATAAACTCAAAGCCTCATTCTATCAGCCCCGTGTTACCTACACAATTTCAAAAAGGGGATTGAAGAGGGTTCACTAACCCTTCACTTGACTTTACTTTACTTTACATATATGTGGACTTATATGTCTACATTTCTTGTCAACGCGCAGACGACTTCGATCCTTTAGGGATCACGGTATATATGTGTTTGCCTATCGAACCGTATATTAACGCGTTGTCGCGTGTCTGAATCGGTTTGTCCACCGATATCGATTCCCATTAGGTATATAGATATGGCGAAGTTTTTGGTCTGGAAAATAAAAAATATGAAAAACAAAAAACGTAAAGTTGATTATTTTCTTCCAACTTTTTTTTTATCCGATATTTTATAGAAATTATATTACATATAGGTATATGAAGTTCTTATTTTATTTTCTGACTAAAGAATTCTGTTCTCCTCTCTTAACGTATACGTAGTAGAGTTTTACTTTTATCCAACTTTTCCGTGTAATCAAATTAAGTCGATAAATGCGTCTAATAAATTCTCATAGCTACTATTTCCGAGTACTTGGTGGCGAGGGTTCTTTGGTTCCATTTTCCTATTCCCAGAGGCTCTTAAGACTCCCAGTTCTCGTAACAACTTTTAATTGTTCCTACGTCATTTACTAAACGACCACCAAATTACAAATTATCTCACTTTCCGGGGTGAGTGTATAAGGTATTAGAGGGGAAAAACGTAAAACGAATGAATATACTTTCTTATAATTCCCGCACACTCACGAGTATAAAATTTATATAAGCGTTTCCTTAAAAAGGTATAATTAACCTTGTAGAATTTAAACTCGAGATTATCCTGCTAGACAGATTTTCAACTAAACTCACCCTTATGGTTAAGGGTGGTTTGTAATATTAATTTATACACCAACAGCTAGGTGTAGTATATGGTTTATGGTCAACCGCCAGAATTGGGTCTGCGTCATATCCTATAATCGCGTATCAACTCAAGCTCGCCAGCAGCCCCCCCATATCGGCGTATTAATACCGTAAGCTGCTTGCCGAATTACTGAACACGAGCTAAGCTCCTTTCCCATATTTACTGGCCACTATCCTTCGATGCGAGGATCGTACGTCGATGGAGAAGAGCGCAAATACGTAGGGGAGAAACGGCCAAGAGCTTTAGCTATTCCCCAATCCAATCCCTATCATTCGACGAAAGAATTAATCTCCAATCAAAAGTTCAATCTCGTTTTCATTAAATCGCAATGAAATTGACTAAATTATTACTACGATATCCTTGACCTAGTTTTCATATAATAATATCTTTTTTGTTTGTTTTTCTCTCATTTATCATAAACAGTTCCTCGGAAAGTTTTACGCGAACAATACGAAGGTGCTGTTGAAGCTGACGAAATGGATTTGGTTGATGAATTTGAGGAGGGATTCGACAGGGCTGATTTTAGAGCTGAATTTAGTCCAAGTCCGAATTTAGAAGGACCTCAACCACCCCCACGAGATAATGGATCGCGAGATGGACCAACTGTCAGTTCATCTCCACCCAGAGCCAGGACGAACAATGACGGTAAGTTTTTAGACGTTTATTTCACAATAAGACTGAAAATTAGTTTGAGCATGATCTTGGAGTAGTCGAAATGAATAATTTCAATTTTTGAAAAATCTTTCTCTATGTGTTTTTCTTCCATGTCTTGTTTAAGCTTCTATATGAAATTTGAATGACGAATGATTACAGTTTTTATCTGCACTGATCAATTATAAAGCCAAATTGCACAAAGCTTTAGCTCGGTGGTACGAAATTTCCGGTTAATAACCATCGTTCAGAAACTATGAGGGGGGCGGAGCGGGGGTTGTAGTTAGTTAGGTACCGACTAAATTTCATCCCCGTGGGCACGTTCGGTCAGTATTTTGATGTTTACACAAACTTCGTTATAAAGTAAAACACAAGTTTCGAAACGGGGTTTAATTCATTGCTTTAATTAAATGCACATAGAAATTTTCATGCCCGGATATATCCTCAGTATTGGAAAAATCTTTTACTTTATTTTGCCCGAAATTTGATCATACAACTATACTTGCCTTTTCATTATTATAAACTATTGGAGCTGTGAACGCAACAGTAAGAGAAAAGAAAAAAGAAAAATATAAAAATATAATATGAAATGAAAACAGAACCGCAATAATCCCCCCCTCCCGCCCCCGGTTTATGTATACAGGTATATACATACTATATCTATATCTATTCCTATTTTCAACTAAATGGGGAAATAAGGTATTCAAACGGGCAGGTAATGGCTGCTTACATCATCAATATTCCTCTCGCCTTTACTGAGATCGCATCCCCCGCGTACCTATCCAACGTAATATGTATATACGCGTGTATAATGGTACATAGACATTTTCACATAGCATCTACGAGCTCTTGTGGGTCTACACGTGTAAATATACGGATTCTGTACCAGTGAGAGAATTCAGAAAATATACCATCAAATTGGTTCACGGCGTGATCCTATCTTGTCCGTGGAATTGGAAGATACCGTCATGCATTTAAAACGAGTTATACCTACGCACATATATACATATATATATATACCAATACAGTTTATACGTGGAAATATTTTCACCACGATTGATTAAAAATTCGGGTCGTTTGACGCCCGGGGTATTTTCTTTTTTATTATGAAGATAATCGAGGAAACAGACGTAGGAGGTGGTGAACGTGAGGAAAGAATATTCGAAAAAATGATTAACACCTCCTTTTCACTCTGGCTGATTTAAAATTGGGGTGGTTTGACGCTCTCGGCTAGCTTTCAGGAAATTAAATGGTAAAATAGACGTAGGTGGGAAACGCGAAGGAAGGAAATTTGGAAAGAGATAAAAACAGATTGAAAACAAAAAAATTCAATGGATATTCTCGTCCTTTTCGGTAGGGGGTAGGTAGGGTATAATAATTTAAGACGGTACTTATTTCACTTTGCTTGCGGTCTTTCCTGACGTGGGAATTTGGCGAGTTCAGAGTATATAAGGAAACTCAGGGGTATTTCTGTCTCCTCATTCCGCCCCCGCCCCGCTAATTAAAGGGCTTAGAAACATCTCTGTTTGCTAAATATCTACTCGCTTTGCATTCTTAAATCTATCTGTGAGCCTCCCAGTTGCTTTTACAGACTTTGAAACTTCTGCCAGTCTTTACGTTACGCCTCTACCAGCTTTTTGGCTAACCGGAAAATTCCTCGTGGCTTCGCTTCTTCTCTTTTAAGTATTAACCGACGAGGGCTATGTAGGAGCTTAGTTTCGAGGGTCTAAAAGGACCCAGTTATAAACCCTGCACTGCAGAGATGCCAGACAGAGGTATAAGACTAAGAAAAAGGCCTTTTTCTTCGATTATTTTCCTTTTTTTCTTTTTACCTTCTAACCGGAAACAATTCCGAAAACTTTACGTTTCCCATTTCAGAGAAATGAAAAGACTTGTAAGGGAAAAATAGAAAAAAAAAAAAAACTGCAACTTTTGAGCTTCAACTTTCCTCTTTTTTTTCTTTCTTTCTTTCTTTCTCACATTTTATTTCCTCCTTTTTATTTCCCCTCCTCTGCAAAATTGACGCTTTTTTAAACTGTCGTAAATTACGAATCCACCCCGTGTAAGCATACATATACCTACATACATATATATATATATGTATGTTCAGAAGTTTTTCTTGAAGCTGTGAAGCTTGTAAAAAGTTTAACGTATAACAGCCACTCACCATTTGACATTTTTTTTTTCTTTTTTTTTTCTTTTCCTTCTCTTCTTCCTCTTCTTCGGCTTATTCTCTTCTCTCTACTCGTTTTTGAGGGCTTTATACCTCCTCGTGCTTAATACTGAAAATATATTAGAGTCAGACATACGAGTACTTGTAGATCCTCGTCACAGCAAATTCTCTAACGAAGAAAGACACACTTGACCGAATTGATGTACATATATTATATATATTATATATATGATTTTTTATATAATATAATATACGTAGGTAGGTAGGTGGGTATATTACCTATACAGATTTTTGTGCAAAATCCAAAATGCACCCGCGATGTAATATCGGCCTAGGGATCAAGGGAAAAAAATTGTGAACGAAAATCTGACCGCCTAGTCTGACCATATACCAACCCAAATTAGCATCGAAAGTGAGGTCAGATATAGCGTCCTTTAAGATCACCCTATCCGAGGTGATTTTCGTTGTATATAGTTTCGCGACTGGAGATCCTTCAAGCCTCTCGTTTCGGGATTTTCCCCCATCAATTTCCTATCCGTGCTGTTTCATATTTCTCATCTTCCTCATCTTTCTCATCTTACTCGCGTATCAACAACGACCTCCGAACAAATTTAGCTACGACAATGAAATATTTATGAGCCAATTTCTTCTCAGACTTTTATTCACATTCTTGTTTACTTTTTATCCAGTTTTCTTTTTTTTTTTTTTCTCTTTTCTCTTTTCTCTCTCTCTCTTCTTATTCTTTATATATATTTCTCAAGAATCTCGGAGCTATTTTTTTTCCCCTCACACTTATATATACTACCAATAAATTCTACCCAGAGAACACCTTTCACAGTATTTCACACTAATCACTTTTTCTACTCACCTCGTTATACTCGTTCCTCTTGATTGGTCTGAGAACGTGACAGAATTACTCACGATTCAGTTCAAGCTTTGGTTATAACTCGGCGACACTATATAGAATCGTTACTTCAAGTTCTGAATCAATTCCAGTAATATGAACTTTGATATTCTCCTTATGTAACATCGACACCAATTTATAGACCTGGGAATGAACTCGAGATATTGATTCAGTTTTTGCTTGCATAAAGGTGTAAATTTATATAAATTCATTAGGGTATAAGTCCTCGATTTCATCATTTTTGAATTTCAATGCTTCCCCATGGGCCACGAAGTCTCCAAATATATACGAAAAAAAAAAAGACCCGAGGTCCCCATCTCAATTCCGATAACAAGCGTTTGACTACATTTTTTTATATATATATTTGGAGACGTTCTGGGCCATGAGATCATTGAAATTCGAGTATGACCGAATTAAGGTCCATCCTATTATTAATACTTCCACTTCGATTATAGGAATCGAATGTCGACTAGAATTTGAATAATTTTATTATTATTTTTTTTTTGCCTACCTCTCGTCAGAAATTATCATACAGAGGGATGATTCCTTTTGAGGCATTGTCCCCGCAATCAGCCTTGTGAAAAATTGATGAGCTTTTTTTTTTAATTCTGTTATTCAGTAGTACATATTTCTTTTGTTTAATTCATTTTGAAGAGTTGCAGAGTGCGAATGTTGAAACTGAAGCATTAATTCAATGCCGGTTGCGTGGTATCGCGAATCGTGGAAGGTTCATCCTTGAGTTAATTTAACAGGGTTGGTTTACATCCCCTCGACTCACTAACCCTGTAGTTAAATAAAGTTTTTAACTCCCTTTTGTAACCAGAAACTGAAATACTCAATTGAAAAAGGTATAATATGTATCCTTTATATACGTGTTCTAAGGATATATATAGATATATGTGTGTGTATATATATATATACCTACTATGCACATTGCACACTTTTTCCCATGGCTCAGACTGAGAGATCTATCCGCTATATCTATCTAACTTTGAATTCCCAAATGAAATGCTATGCTTCTACCAAGTAATACCTACCCTGAATACTCTAGTCAAACTAAAACCCGGAGCCACCCACAGTCCAGCTTTTAATTAGAAGTCTGAATTATTCGAACCCGAGATATCCATTCATATTGCAGACTGCACAATGTGTGTTAAGGGTATTAAATAGCTCTTTCATATAACTCGGTGAACACTGTACAGCTTCTTTTTTTTTTCTTTTTTTCTTCTTTATCCGAACAGGGTGAATATCGAGTCATTAGAATTCCCGAACCTCGTCATTTTTTAATTTACTTTTTGTTTACTACACCTAATTTCTTTTTTTCTTTTGCTTTTATTTTTACTTCGTCTAGGCCGTATATCTATATACGTATAGTAATTTGCTCGTTCTTTTACTCCGGGATCTCTGTAAATCGTGCAGCCCAGTCAAGTTGAGGAAAACTTTTGAATTATTCACCATTGCACGCGTTTAATCAAACCGGAGTGGTAATTAAATCAGACGAGAAAGTAGAGAAGGCGGAATTCTGTGGCTTGATGTCTCGCTGTTAAAAATTGAAGATTCAGCATTTTAAATCCATTAATTTAAAACAAGGAAAAATTAATTATCGATCGTAAATCTTGATATTCGATCCCTTCTGAAATTAGATTTCTTCTTCTCTTCTTCTCTTTTTTTTTCATATTTCAATTTTACTGATTTTTAGAGATGTAATAAAATGAAAAATGCCCTATTATAGGTAATACTCCGATAGTAATCACTTCCGTATCAAGCTATAATTAAAATTAATTAATTTTACTTCGGAGCGGATTTCGTTTTATTGAAAATCTCAAATATGGATTAACAATTTTATTTTACTTCACAGATATTAATTAAATACTTAATTATACCCATTTAATATCATAGTAATTACAAAATTGTATGAAAATTTATCCTCTTTACATATTTTAATCAGAATTTTGAAAACTGATTCTTATTTCGACTATCCTAAACGAAAAATTTAACTTTTTTGCAACCGGATGTATAAAATTCATTCAAAAACCTACAGGAATTTTACCGCACGGTTAAAAACCTCGGATTTCAAATCACCAGTAAAACAATACCAAATACTCAGCTGTATCAAAGCCCCTTGAACCCTCGACGAATCTATCAATCTATCAATCGATGCCCAGAAAGTCGTTCAAAAGTCAATGCGCCAATTCCCTCTGTCTCTTTTCCTCGTTCTATTCCATTTTATCCCAGTATTCTCCCCTCTGCCTTTATGAACAGAACGGAATATACATTTATGGTTGTTAACTTGACCACAGCTCAAATGGGCTAAAGGCAAATTTGGAAATAATTCTCGCTTAGTGATATGGAATTGTGAATTTCGCTAAAACAATCAGCAGGTACCTAACTTTTTTTCGCATTCAACGAACGAGTGTTTTATATAATTCGATTGGAATTTAATTTGAGAAGAAAAAAAATTCTCTCTTCACCCCTTGCCTTTCGTTTAATCGAAATTTTATCACGCATAAAGATGAAAATTTTCCACATCTTCTTTTACCATCGAATTTAGCTCTCAGTCAGTGCAGATTTTTAAAACGCATGTTTCTATACATGAGCTTTTGTTGTATGTATGTGTACCTATGTATGTAACATTGTGAAAAGTTTTTATTTAACAATAGCGATTAATGTAGCATGTAATTTTAAGGCAACCTAAATTAATGGGGTAGTTAATTCCGCCATGTGTCAAGGCTGAAAGTTATTTCATTAATTGTTGTTAGGTACTTTGCTCTTTTATTGATATATGATCCTTCGCACATTTGGTTTTCAGAATTTCGCTGCACGCTTGCTTTGAATAACGAAAAAGCTCATTTCTACGATTGTAAATAATAGAATTTGGTGAATAATTATCAAGCATATTTATTCAACGTTGCATCGTATAAATAAATAGTTATCCACCACAAATTACACGCGGTTTCTGTATATATATATATATAGAGAGAGAGAATATCAGGAAAGATTCACCGCTTCTATGCAAAAACAAACAAAAAAAGAATAATTGCTTTTACTATATGATAGTAGAAAGAAAAAAAAAGACGAAAAAAAAATAAAAACAAGTGTATCAGTCTTTTCTGCACGGTTTAAAAAAAACCCTTGCACAACCCCGATGTAGTGAACCCCCTGAACGAAAAAATGAAATTCAAAAAAAAGCGAGAGAAAAAAAAACCACGTTACCCTCAGCGTTTCGATCAGCCAAATACTTTAACGTAGTACATTATGGTCTGGAAAGTTTTGAGGTACATGAATAATACATATACTTACATAATTATTCACATTGTGTATGTGAATAAATCGACGTATATAAAGCAACGTGGCTGTAATATTTTAATTAGTTTAGCAAATGTGCTCGTTATCTTAGGTGTTAATTGACTTGATTTACGGACTATGAGATAACAGTTATACTGGCACTATACATCTTCGCGTATCAACCAGGAAACTTGCAGCAAATCATGTCGCGTGCAGTTTGTCTACAAGAAAATAAAAAATCAAACAAAAAAATATATTGAAAAAGATATATAATTTGTCAAATCCTTGAATGAACAAAAAAATATTGGACAAAAAAAAAACTGATCAACTTTCTTCAATTATATTTCTATAATATATATTTTTCTTATCGAGATAGGACAAAGATCTATAGATCTCTCTATGTCTCTGCTTCTTTCTTTCTTTCTTTCTTTCTTTCTTTCTCTCACATGCACATCTGGGAAAAAAATTAATCGAACGTATTTAACACTCTACTATGCAATCGAGAAATAATTTATCTATTTTTTCAAACGGTTCGTTCTTTTTCTCAATATTGTAAAAATATAGCTAGACCTTGAAACCTACAACGTTTCCCCAGACTCGAGATATCGTATCTCAAAGATCTACGAGTCAAATCACTAATAAAATATTCTTCACGTTTAATTTCATTTCATTATTCCGTAAAACGTTACCTCAGGTATATTATATATATCAGGATAATTAGAAAAATTTAATTAATTATAAAAATCGGTGTTTGGAAGCTCAATTATTTTTCTATAATTCAATATCAATATCAGTTCAATTGTGTAATACAATTTTTCCACTGTATATATTTGCGACAGTTCGGTACAGACCATCGTTTATCAATCTCCTCGATTATGTATGTATTTTTTTTTTTGTTTTGTAAGTAACGTGAAATTTTTAGATAGACACACACACACACGTCCCTATAAGTATAGCATATATATATATATGATGTGATTCCACGCATTTGTATTTTTATTTTTATTTTTATTTCAATTTTTTTTCTGTTTTTTGACACACTATAGTGTAAGAGAGATTGTTGTTTAACAATATATATACACGTATACACGTTACATGGATCGAAATTTCTCAGTTTTGTTATTACGAGAATTATTTTCTTTGCTGTCCGCGATAGTGGATTCGCGATTCAAGCTTATCTCTGTCGGTACACAAGAGAAAAAGAACAGGGATTCGGAATACCCGACCGAGGACACCCCCGGGATGATGTTGGGAGACAGGGGCGGTAGTAATAAGCCGGAAACTGGATCTGTTTTTCCGACAAACTGCACGACAGTTGTCTACGCCATTCCCGAGGAGGAACGCGTTGTCGTTGGCTATCTAAATGAGTGGATCAATGCCTACGCATTCATATCAAGTGAGTATTAATTAAAGATTTTAAGGGTAAAAAAAGCAAAAATAAAAATAAAAAAACCACACACACGAGGACAGAAAAATAATTAAAACGAAGTGTTTTCTGCACCCTGACAAAACAAAACTAAAAATTGAACACATAATTGAATTATAGTCTCCGAAGATACGGACCCTTAGAAGCAACCCTTAATTTTAGGAACCAAATACCCTCCAACCCCTTAGCCAAGCGAGTAGAAAATTTCAGAGGTATAAAAGTCGACGGTGAGTTTAATAGAGACCAGTTTTACCGATGGTCATACAACCCCTAAGCAAAACTACCCCTAAATGTAATCTGCCTCCCTGACTAAGAGAGCTGGTATTCCCGCAGTTGGTAGATGGAAATCAATAGGTCGTACTTATTGTAATATGTATACCTACTGGTAGTAGAATTTTGAAATTTACATTTTTTGCTGTACGGTTTAATATCTTCGGTCATTATTTTTTTGAATTTGGTAGATATTTGGAAATGATATTATCTTCCATGATAATTAAGGAGGCAAAAAATATGGCTGGCATTTTGCTGTTTTGCATCTAGTTTATTAATTATACAATATTGATATAATGAGTTTTAAAACGTATATATATATTTCTATATATATACATATGTATTTATATATATATACGTTTGTATTTCAAGTAGTTGTAGTTCTCTTCTTATTTTTTTTTCTTTTTTTTTTCTTTCTGCATGTGTTTGAAAGTTTTACGTAGTGTCTTAAAATTATTTATATTATTCAAGGGATGTGTATTTTTGAGTTTCATAATTCAGACTACTACTATTATTATTATTATTATTATTATTATTTATATTAACAGAAGTCTTGATGCATCTTTCGAACGTTTATACTCATATTTATAATACTGTAATATATTTTCATTGCGAAATGATCGAATGATCAAAATTCATTATTCATCCCTAAAATATAGTGGGGAAATGAATAGTCTTGAAAGAAGAAAGAAAAGAAAATAAAATATATTCACGTTGATCTATTCGCAAAAACGAAAAATGAGAAACGAGAAAAAAAAAAACTACATGTTTTCTTTTCTTTATAAAACCGTTTAGAAAACCAGGAGAAATTTTACCTCTACATAATCGTATCAGTCACCGCTGGAATCCTGCTGTTTCTTGGTCTCGTTATCGGACGTCTATTGGTCAGTCGACATCGTGCTAAAAGAGATGCGAAATTTCATGCCAACAACGAGGCTCTTCCGAATGGTTTCACGGACGATATTTCTGAGATCGATGCAGACATTGATCTTACAACTCCGGTTCCAGTCCCGATGCAAGATTCTAGGTAAATATCACTGGGAAATCTTGAGAGAGAAAAAATATATATATATAAATACAAATCGTTTCAATTACCATTTTTTCTGACTTTTTCATTTTTTTTCAAATTTTTTTATCTGTCTCAGAATCCCGGAAACTCAATTAGCCGAACGTCTTCACGGCGAACGCTATTACACTGAAGCTAGAATGCCGATTATGGCACCTACACCGGTCCATGGTACACATATCGGTACCCATCCGCAGCATCAACACATCTCAAATACTCATGGCGTAAGAATTGATCTTGGTAATCACATGGTCGGTACAGACAATCTTCACACTATATTACGATCTGAAAATCCGAGGACGATGACCAACAAGAGTTATTACTACGGCTGACAGGAAGAGGGGGCAGCCCTCCGCGAGGGAAGGCCCCCAACATTGAGCCCTGTCCCGGAAGTTACTACCCGGAAGTACTGCTTCTAGGTTTCAGTTTCTCGTGTCAATTTTTGTTTTTTTCTTTCGTCAAATGTTGTTTTTTGTCTTTTTTTTTCTTTAATTTTTTTCCAATTTCGATTTGGGCTCGATTTCAATTTTCTGTACATATACTATATTGATATGCTCTTAGCTCTGTTCAAAGTGTTTCGAGATTATGCGGGGGTGAGATTGCGTCTGCGTTATCGGCTAGGGTAAGTTGGTAAATTTTCTGGAAAGGGTAGGGAGATACGAAAAGTGATAAGGAAGGTAGCTTCGGATTGTACGGTAATATTCCCATAAAAATGTCGAGAGATATACAGGCGCTCGTACGTTTCATGGATATCGATTTAGGGGTGGGTTTTTTTTTATTTTCATTTTTTTTCTTATCCCTTTCACTTTCACGGAAAATTAACTCTTATCGATCCTTTTTTCTCACTATATCCTTTCGTTATACAGTCTAGCTAGCGTTGTTATTCTTGATACAAAGATTTCAGTCGTCTTTTATACGAAAACGGTTCTATTTCTTTTTTTTTTTTTTGTCTTCAAACTATACCGAATTTTCTTTCTTCTCGACAGATTCTAAACATCGATACCAAATATTCTGGTAAACGGTAGCAAAAAGAAAAAAATTCAATTCACAAATCAGTGAAATTTTGTTTAAAAAAAATTATTCGATTTCATTTTCTTGTCATATTTTGTTTCGCCTCAAATTTTATTTTTCTCATCATTACTCGTGAATCTATGTATACCTACGAACACAAATATTACTCGAAAGTGTTCAATGCGGGATAAAAATCGAATTCTCGATTAAGTAATGGACAGCAAAGCAGGTAAAGAAAAAAGAAAAAAAAAAAAAATTATCGAAAAACCGTGTAAAGACTGTTTTTCATTATTTCGAATGATAAAAAAGTCGAATTTTAGTTATACTATAGATATTATGCTATAAAATACGGTGAGAATATCATTGAAATTGTAAATAAACTATAAATGTATAAATAAATGTACGATTACGTTATAACATAGAATTTAAATGTATAAAGCTATAGAAAAAAAGAAAAAAAATTGAAAAAATATGATTAAAAAGAAAAAAAATCTTTATCGACGTTAATGGGAGAGAAGGGGTAGTAAAATTTGGTATAATTATATAGGTGAGATGTAAATTTGAAGTTTTTAACCGATATTGTGCCATTAATTTAGTTATTATCTTTACTAATGATGTATTATTATTTCTTAGCTATCATATATACTATATTATATATATATATATGCGATGATAACGAGTTGAGTATCCTTGATAACAGTAAATTTTCAATAATACAATACTTTTGGTTCTGGTATAAATTTTATAGGTATTATTGTTATAACAGCTGTGCGCCGTTGAATTGAATAACTTTTCATTATTTAACGTTTACTTTCTATAACTCTATACCGAACACATAAATTAAATACGTTAAATAATCAAAACACACAGACAATGAGAGAGTATATAATATACACAAATATAAGTATATACTATATATATATATAGAAGAAAAAAAAAGAAGTTACGAAAAGGGGAACTCGGTACCAAAGATAATTAAGGCCACATAAACAAAGTAATAATTATTCTTGTTGGAATATTTTCAACGGAGTGCCTGATAATTTAAATGAATAATTAATTAATTAAATACATAAATAAATAATTAGGTCGTTATTTGACACCCCTGCGTTTCCACGCCTTTATTAAACGACAAATTTCTTTTTTTTAAATATTGTTTTTTTCTTAACTTGGCTTAGGTATATAGCTACTCCGATATTCGTGAATTAACTTCCTCCACTTAAACAACCAATGATATGTTTAACTAATTGATATTATAATTATTTAATCGAGACGTGGATACGCGGAGATGGGGTTGGTGTATAAAAGACACGCGACTTAACGAGTAGGTATATATACCTAGATGTAATTATTATTTTAAGTAAGTTACATAATATAGTATATTATAAAGAGTAAAGAAAATTTTTTATGAAAAATATGAAAATCTTATTGATATAATAATTATATTATATTATATTACTGTAATAGGTATATACATACATATATGTGTATATAAAAATTCGCAAAGTATGTTGAGAAAAAGAGAAGGAAAAAAAAAAAGAAACAGAAAAGAGAGAAAAAAAAATATATCCTCGTCAGTATGTAAGTTTTTATCGGTACTTAAAACATTGTAAATAATTCTGTAAAATATATCATATAAAAAAAAAGAAGAAGAAGAAGAAGAAGAAGAAGAAATATTACAGTTCTTTATAACGTAGAAAAGATCACGAAAGAAATCATAGTCTATATATTCATATTCATTATCTATCAGTTTCTTATTTTTTTATTTTTTTTAATTTTTGTTTTTAGTATACTTTTTCAAATATCATATTAATTATTATATAGAAATACTAGTCTCGCAATAAATTTATTTTTATATATTAGATATACTCTCCAATTAAAAAATTATTTTTTTATTAATCCTTTTCGTTATTTTTTCATTCTCTTTCTTATTCTTATTTTCGATTCGCTACCTATTCTATCTAAGGCAGTCATAAATATATAAATAAATAAATAAATGAATAAATAGATAAGTAATTGAGTTAATAAATAAGAACGATATGTTTGGAGGTGCAGCGAAGTGAATAAACGGTTGAACTGCAATTATTGGTGAACATAGGTATATTATACGTAGTATACGCAGTAATAAGTGATAGTGAAAGTGAAAAATGTGAAAGAATGAATAAAAAAAAACAAGACAAGATAAGACAAGAGAAAATATAAAAGAGCGAAAAAATACATAAATAAATAAAGAAAAAAGAAAAAGAAAATGCGTAAAACAATAAAAATTGCAAGAATTCATCGATCGACGTTAAAATATTATTATTGTATTATTATAAGTCACTGTTGTTATATCATATTATAATAATGAAGAGAAATGAACAAACATGAGAAATGAAGAAATTAAAAAAGAAAACAAAAAAAAAAATACAAAGAAACAAATAAATATTAAACATTGTCATAAAATTGTAGATTTAAACAATTCACCTATAATACATATATATTTATATGTTTTTTTTTTTTTCCCCTTATTCTCTTTACCACGGATTACCTCTTTTGGACGGGTGCAGCCGCAAGGGGTAAAGCTGACCGTAAACCACTTGGTAGCGGTTCTTTTGCTGAAGTCAATGTCGAGAGAGAGGGAGGGCGAAAAGCTTGCGGGTCGGCCAGAAGCTTAAAATGACTAAAAATACGTTTTTATCAAAGGGCTTTATATTAGCGGTCACAAAAGAAACGCCCTTACCCATCATCCCCTTGAGAAATATTTTCAAGAACGAATTTACCTCCGGTAAATCATTTGTAATTTTGATTAAACGAAGAACGAATATGAGGAAAAAAAAAATCAGGAAAAAATAAAACACAAATTTTGAACCAATAGAAAAAAAAAAAATTTACGCCACCCGTTTGTTCGTTAATTCAAATCGAAACGATTGAGAGCAAGGAGAAATTCGCTTATTTGTTCGTATAAAAATATTCTCGAGGGAGTGATTTCTCCAAAAACGAATTGCTAAATCACTAATATAATTGCATCCCCTCAATTATGTCTCGCTGATGAATACATCTTGTGATGAATTTCACTAATTACCTACGTTTAAACAGTTTTAGCTATCGAAGTATCCCGATCTTTACATTAATATTAACACATTGAAGAATCCTCGAACGAGTAACGAGTTCATACATTTTTAAGGGTGAAATTTGGTAATTCAACAAGCTCCCCTTGACTCGACACTGGGGCCTCCGGCTTGCCTCTGTCTTCCCGTATATGCCAGAAACTTTGACGACAACTCGGTTTCACTCAGCTACAAGGGATACGATACCGATGCGTAATAATATACCCGGAGGTAACGTATTGTCCGTCTCATTACATAGGGTAAGCCTCGGAGAGAAATAGCAATAAATTGTCTCTTTTTAATGACAAACCTGGAATATGATTGATAGATCTCGAGAGAATACGTTTACCTTGGTTGAATATAGTAGACTCACCTCGTATAGTAGAGAAATATTTGAATAACGAGGATCAAAATTTGAAGGTTTAAAAATAAATACAAGGGTAGATTGCTGTAGGCCTAGTTAGGCATCACATTTATTTTTTAAACATGGAACGTCATTCAATATTGGTGATAAATTACTCCAGTCTCGAGTACCAGTCGTAACAATTGAAAGATTAAAAAATCTATTCATGCATGTACTAGTAATACCAGAAAGTAATACAAGGAAAAAAATTTATTATAAATCATTGCAAAAAAAAATTAAGTTGTGGGCTAATCTCGCATCTTTCACCAGATGCAGGAAAAATGCACACGCCCCATTATACGCAACCCGCGGATCGTTTGTGCATTATTAGTTCTATAGTTGGCTAACCGAGGCGCGACCGGCGTAAGCTGACCTATAACTACGGCCAAGGACTTGCAGAGTTCAGTGACTTGCGCGGTTTCCTCGCGTGAACATGGTTGACACGTGTCGAGGAGATTTTCGGCTCGGGAAGGCTGAGATCAACGGAGGAACATTGGACACTAGTGAGTTTGAAATATTTCCAAGCAACCGTGACGGTCACCCTGTATCTTTGACTCGACACTGGGGCCTCCGGTTTGCCTCTGTCTTCCCGTATACGCCAGAAACTTTGACGACAACTCGGTTTCACTCAGCTGCAAGGGATACGACACCGACGCGTAATAATATACCCAGAGGTAAGATATTGTCCGTCTCGTTAAAGCGTGAGCCTAGGAGAGAAAGCACACTTAATTCTTGGAAATAGCAATAAATTCTCTCTTTTTGATGACAAACCTGGAATATGATTGATAGATTTCGAAAGAATATGTTTACCTTGGTTGAATATAGTAGACTCACCTCGTAGTAGAGAAATATTTGAATAACGATTATCAAAATTTAAAGGTTCGAAAATAAATACAAGGGTAGATTGCTGTAGGCCTAATTAGGCATCATATTTATTTTCTAAAGATGGAACATAATTCAATTGAAAGATTGAAAAATCTATTTATACATACATTAGTAATACTAGCTTATTGACATTATTGATTCTGTTGAAAATAGTTCAAAGTTTATATCACATTTAAACATGGTTCGGGCAGGCTTACAAAATCAATCATAAGAAATATATTATAATAGATTTCATACAGATGTATAATCACAATTAGAAATTCTTTGGTACTCAGTTGAGGATGTTTGCTTGGAAAACACATAAACTTAATCTATCCAATGTACCCTATGTTTATCTAGTTTGTATTTTCACAGGCGTTGTTCATCGAGGGAAACTAGTTCCTGCCTATCTTCAACAAAACCTCTCCAAAATTCACCAGGACAGGGGATTCACACCAGGGAGTGAAGCAGTCCAAGCACCGGGGGAATGACCACAAGACAACTCTGCACCGCGGAGTATTAATAAAGTAGCATGAGAAAATGGTTCGTAATGACAGTTCTTTTTTAATCAGTTATGGTAAAATCTGGCATCTGGTATAAGAATCGATTCCGCTTGAAACGTTGTACAAGCTGAGCTGGTTGCCACTAATTTTCAGTCAGCAGACTTTGTAACCCAGTTTATGTCTGATAAATAACGAAAAACCTAATCATAATAATTTCTACGATTAGTGACAACCACAAGCTTTTATATCACAGCATCTGCTGCCTGCTCTATGTAACATTAAAATCAACGTCCTATTAGAGACATGTCGAATACTAGTTTAAATATTCAACAACAACTTTCAAATCATTTTACAAATCGCTGTACAGATTATTCCAAATCAATTTAATTATAAAAGCTATAAGCGGTAATATAATAACTCGTTTTTATAAAGCTCGCTATACTTGATCAGTTCATTCGGTCATATTATAATCGTACAAGAAAAAGACTTGTAATATTACGTAATACATGAAAATTCATTGAATAAAGTTCAATTACACGTTACCAAAGAAATGTGTAATCGAACGAAGTTTATTACTTTTCAATACCTTTACTTTATAATTACTTTGAATAACTTCTACAATTACTTCAAATAAATCGAGTTCAATTACATATTACCAAAGTATTGGGTAATTGAATAAGTAATTTCATTAAAAATGTAATCACTGACTCGCAACACTGCAAATATCCATGTAATAATAAGATCGTTTATGCAATAAACATGTATTATTATAGTAAATTGGCGCATTCTTGAATAAATATCTCTTGAAATTGTAAATCATCTATCGTTGAATCATTTTCCTATGTCCTTTCCTTGCCTATAAGTCGAAAATCATGAAAATCGCATGATTTCATAAAGCCCCGAAATATTTATAAATTTTATTTACTACTATTAGTACTATTTATTTATATTATAAATATTAGTCCGCCTTACCATATGCAACCCGCATGCCATTCGTGTAAACGGAAGGGCCCATGTTAATTTTTGTTGCCTATTTGGTGTTTTCCGAATGCCTATATTCAGGCGTATTGTAGTAGCTTAGAAAAAACGTCGAAAAAAAGGTTCCGGCAGTTGATACCTCGATTCTAGTCGCTTTACGATGAAATATCTACTGCCAGAAAATCGACCAATCAGGAGGCTGCTTGAGCCAATTTAGGCTCAATTTCTCGAAAAGGAGCCTCCTGATTGGTCGATTTTGAAATTAAATCAAGTTACGGCGCTACAGAGGCTAGCCATCAGCAAAATTCTGGATTTTGGCTGGATTTTCACGGCAGCAATTTACTGCGGCAGCAACACGTGATTAACAACGAATAGCGTAGGTAAACCACGTGGTTAACAACGAATAGCGCCGCGGCAGTAAATTGCTGCCGTGAAAATCCAGCCACTGCCAGAAATCCAGAATTTTGCTGATGGCTAGCCTCTGTAGCGCCGTAACTTGATTTAATTTCAAAATCGACCAATCAGGAGGCTCCTTTTCGAGAAATTGAGCCTAAATTGGCTCAAGCAGCCTCCTGATTGGTCGATTTTCTGGCAGTAGATATTTCATCGTAAAGCGACTAGAATCGAGGTATCAACTGCCGGAACCTTTTTTTCGACGTTTTTTCTAAGCTACTACAATACGCCTGAATATAGGCATTCGGAAAACACCAAATAGGCAACAAAAATTAACATGGGCCCTTCCGTTTACACGAATGGCATGCGGGTTGCATATGACAAGGCGCATTATTATTTATATTATATATATTAATATTGTTTTATTTATATATATTATTATTGTTATATTTATATATATTAATATTGTTATATTTATATATATTAATATTGTTCGGGGCTTTATGAAATCATGCGATTTTCATGATTTTCGACTTATAGGTAAGGAAAGGACAGGGTAAAATGATTCAACGATCGATTATTTACAATTTCAAGAGATATTTATTCAAGAATTCGCCAATATACTATAATAATACATGTTTATTGCATAAACGGTCTTATTAATACATGGATATTTGCAGTGTTACGAGTCACTGATTACATTTTCAATGAAATTACTTATTCAATTACCCAATAGTTTGGTAATGTGTAATTGAACTCGATTTAATTAGTAAAAGTAATTATAAAGTAAAGTAATTTAAAATAATTATAGACAAGACAAGATGCGAGATTTTATCAAAACTGATTCAAAAGGAACTGTAATTACGAACCATTCGCTGATGCTACTTTATTAATACTCCGCGGTGCAGAGTTGTCTTGCGGTCATTCCCCCGGTGCTTGGACTGCTTCACTCCCTGGTGTGAATCCCCTGTCCTGATGAATATTGAAGAGGTTTTGTTGAGGATAGGCAGGAGCTAGTTTCCCTCGGTGAACAACGCCTGTGAAGATAAAAACTAGATAAGCATAGGGTACATTGGATAGATTAAGTTTATGTGTTTTTCAAGCAAACATTCTCAACTAAGTACCAAAGAATTTATAATTGTGATTATACATCTGTATGAAATTTATTATAATATATTTCTTATGATTGATTTTGTAAGCCTGCCTGAACCATTTTTAAATGTGATATAAACTTTGAACTATTTTCAACAGAATCAATAATGTCAATAAGCTAGTATTAATAGTGCATGCATGAATAGATTTTTCAATCTTTCGATTGTTATGACTAGTACTTGAGACTATGGAGTAATTTCTCACCAACATTGAATTATGTACCATGTTTAAAAAATAAATTTAATGCCTAATTAGGCCTACAGCAATCTACCCTTGTATTTATTTTCAAATCTTTAAATTTTGATCCTCGGTATTCAAATATTTCTCTACTACGAGGTGAGTCTACTATATTCAACCAAGGTAAACATATTCTTTCGAAATCTATCAATCATATTCCAGGTTTGTCATCAAAAAGAGAGAATTTATTGCTATTTCCAAGAATTAAGTGTGCTTTCTCTCCTAGGCTCACGCTTTAACGAGACGGACAATATCTTACCTCTGGGTATATTATTACGCGTCGGTGTCGTATCCCTTGCAGCTGAGTGAAACCGAGTTGTCGTCAAAGTTTCTGGCGTATACGGGAAGACAGAGGCAAACCGGAGGCCCCAGTGTCGAGTCAAAGATACAGGGTGACCGTCACGGTTGCTTGGAAATATTTCAAACTCACTAGTGTCCAATGTTCCTCCGTTGATCTCAGCCTTCCCGAGCCGAAAATCTCCTCGACACGTGTCAACCATGTTCACGCGAGGAAACCGCGCAAGTCACTGAACTCTGCAAGTCCTTGGCCGTAGTTATAGGTCAGCTTACGCCGGTCGCGCCTCGGTTAGCCAACTATAGAACTAATAATGCACAAACGATCCGCGGGTTGCGTATAATGGGGCGTGTGCATTTTTCCTGCATCTGGTGAAAGATGCGAGATTAGCCCACAACTTAATTTCTTTTTGCAATGATTTATAAGAAATTTTTTTCTCTATTCCAATAATAATTGCCCTACCAATTTAATTAATCGCTTGCATCTACTCGTTCGATTGTAAAGTCTTCTAAATTTTAATAAAAAATACTAAAAAAATGAGAAAAAAAGTGCCAAATGGCATGACAAATATGCAACAAAAAGACATTCATTCTGCTGAGTTTCTGAATAATGAAAAATTGCACTGCAATTAAAAAAAAAAAAAAAATATGAATAATAAAAATGTTCATACCGGATGATTCCTCGCTTACGTCTCAGTGATTTGGGTGATAGTAAATTCATTTCAATTGCTCTATTTCTATTCGTTCAGATATATTTATAATGCAAACATAAATGCAATAAAACATCAGTAATTCTTTTCAATTTCTTCGCATCATTTTCACGCACCACTATCTTTCATTGTATCAATGAATCTAATGAAGAGTTAGTAGTTTTTTCTACTGCTATTCAGAATTTTTACAATGAGCTATACTTATCAGAGTGATATCAAATTTGGTATTCTTATTATTTATCTTGATTTGAAGTAAAATTGAGTAATGAAAGAATTATTACAATTATGTAATCATTTGTTCATTATAATAATTAATCCTCAACCGTGGTTTTATCACGTTTATAAATATCTGATTTTTGACAATAGCATTTTGTTGTTTTGATATGAAGAAAAAAAGTGCTGTCAAAATTGGACTATTTACTTTTAACTCAAAGCCTGTGTTTACGACGTGGACAAATTACTCGATTAAATTTTACATGAGCGAAAGAGCTATGAGATCGACCTGATAAGCATGCAACCTGTATGTAGGTGAAATAAAATTACTTGGTTGCCAACGTACGATATTAATATTACATAATTCAAGACCCAAGTTTCTTATTTTATTTTTGATTGAAAGTAATTTTGAAAAATTTTATTTTATTTTATTCATTTTTTATAGCTATTTTTTTTTTTGTACATAAATAATAGCAAATACTTAAAACGTCTGAACACTTACCATCAATACTAAACAGCTACGTCGTCGTGTTATCGTGCGCGTCCGCAATTAAGGTACGACGAGAAACGTATTAATCAGAAACGTCATGTTCACTCGTAATTATTGAACGCTCTGGTATACTATATGACGTGTATGGTATGTATAGATGATAGATACATAGATAGATATACGTACCATATAATACATCCCGCGTATATTCTACGACCTGGAGTAACAGTCAGAAATAAATATTTATGTGAAATTAATGGTACATAGGTATATATTATATATTATATATATATATATATATATATATGTATCTACAATTTGTTAAAATATTCAAATTCAAGGGTTTAATCGTTCGAGGATAATTTTTCTACCGTGCCAAAGCGTTAATTGAAGAAATTTTCGTCTCTTGTTTTTAATGAGTTCTCAAGATCCAATTAAAGCTCACCTTCACTTAAGTCTCGATAAAAATGGTTTATAAGGTAAAAAAATAATATTCGATTAAGAAAAATTGGCCGAGACAAGAATGAAGCTATAGATGTGCTGCAGGTGGTAGATTATCATAAATGAAAAGTAACACATTTGTCAAGGGTCGAATTAGGCCTTAGAAATATACGTGGTATGTAAAAATAGACAATAAAAAGAAGAGAAAAAAAAAAAAAAACGTCGCGAAAAAAGAATAAAGGGAAATAAGTATAATGATGATAAACCGTGGGACTAAATGAAGGGAAGATTTTGACATTCGAAAAATTTCAATAAACGTGACGCGCCTCGGGCACTCAAAGCTTTAATATTTGAGTAATAAAAGCCACATGCTGTTCCAGAGAATTTTGAATTTTTTATTTTATTTTTTTGTTCATCTTCATTTTTGTCCAATTGCGTTCTGTGGCGATATGTTGTCGCTTTTATAGATTATACTGTCAACCGAATCGAGGGCAGAGGAAAAAATAATAATAATAATCATATTTGTAATAACAATAACAACGACACGAACACGTTTGACAATTTTCTCTTTCTCACTCTCTGTTCACTCACCCTATTTTTCCCATCCTTTATTCGAACCTGTTTTGTAAAACGAATCGTTTCTCGTATTGATTCTAGCCGATTACAAAGGGAAATATATACATATATACGAAATGCAGAGGTAAAAAACCATATTAAACATCTCTTGTATAAAAACGAAAGAAAGGAAGAAGAAGAAGAAGAAGAAGAAGAAGAAGCAGCAGAAAGGACGAACAAAATGTGTTTGCAAAATGTAAGACCCTTATTGGACACTTTTAATCAGCTACCCTCATTTACGTCACAATTAAGAATTTTTTTATTTTTTTTTTTATTTTGTCTGTCGTAACGTCTAGGTATTTCGCGCCTCGTACGAAGTATGGATTATGTCTGTTGTATTCTTTTCAGACGGAACAGACTTCTTTAGTAACACTTGTAAATTCTCTGATATATTGCTTTTTATACATATAGGTATAGACCTACCTATATAAAACTACTTCGGCTCTATGCCAAAAATTCTGAGATATAACCAACCTCGGTGAGAAGAAGAAAAAAAAAAAGATTAAATATCTCTTTCTGCTCTTGAAAGACAGAAGGAGAGAGTCTATTTCCCCGCGATTTTGATAAGTCACGATCTAGCGAGGGGCGTCAATTGCTTCCCACCTCATCATCCTGGAAAAACCACCCTTTTATACATAGCAGAATCATTGCTAAATAACGACTGGTAAAAATGAAAAATAAAAATAATAAAAATAAGTGAAATTCACGAAAATCCATGAGAATGGAAAATAATCGGATTAATTTTTTTTTTTGTCATTTTGTTAAATTTTTCTACTCTCTCTTTTATACATATATATGTAATATATAGATACATACATACATTTAAGTACCGCGGGAGTCACATGTACCGGGGAAAAGGCTCCTCAGGAACAAGCGGCTTGGGGTCGCGGACACGCGGCCGGTCGCGAACCAGGATACTATAGTATAGTGAAATAGGTATAGTATATTGGGTCGATATTTCCTCCCCGAGGCTCACGGCCTCGGGCGACACTCCTGTCAACTTCGTCCCTCACCTACCACCACCTAGCTCTTCGCTCGCCCTCTTCCTCTGCTTCTACTTCTGCCTCTGCCTCTGCAACCCCTTTACCTTTACTCTTATTTTCTCTTCTCTTTTCATCCACCACTACCACTTCTGTTACCTGAAGAGGTTGAGACCTGCAACCCCTAGCGAGTAGAAGAAGAAGTAAGAAGAAAGAGAGAGAGAGAAAGAGGGAGAAAGAGAGAGAGAGAGAAAGAGCAAAAAAAAAGACGGATGTAATCTGATTTTCCACCACCACCGGCAACGTCACGCGCACCCCTTGTAAGACTCAACTTTCAAAGACTGCTGGATGTAAAGAGATGCAGAAGATCTAACGCGGAGCCCGCATGCCGTTTTTTTTTTTTCTTTTTTCCTTCTCTTTTTTGAAAGGGGAAAATTTCATTCACATTCACCTTTTCAATTAAACCGGCTGCTCTTCAGTTTCGAATCTTCATTTTCATCCTTTTCTTATCTATTTCATTTTCATTTACAATAGGTTCTAGAAATTTCTGTAAATAATTAATTGATGTTAAATAAATTTTGAATTAATTGACGCAAAATTCATTGGGAAAGAAAACTAAAAATGTAAAATTAACCAGCTGACCTTAAGCCTGAATCATTGTTAGTTAAGAATTTTTTTTTCCTTTTTTCTTCTACGAAACGGAACTACGAGTTTCATGAATTCTAATGGGAGTAGTACACGAACGTAAGCGCGCGTCGCGGTTCAAGTAGTAAGGGCAATGGTTAGTCAGACCGTTCCGATAGGCGATACATATTTCAGCTCCTTTCGTCGCGTCGCATCGCATCGCAAGTCGTCTGAGTATATCTATATCATATATTAGGGTAAAACAAAAATAAAAATTAATAAAAAAAATTAAAAATTAAAAAAACCACTACACGTGGCTTTTAAACACCTGATATTCTGATTTAAGAGGTGGAAATTGAGACCGGGAATTCACACTGAAAGAAAAATTGAAAGAGGCTTGATTAATGGGTTCGGTGGAATCGAAGTGGTCGCCGAGTGCGTTTATTTAACACTCGAGAATTTTTCGAACCCCAATCGAGCACTTCGCCGGGTTTAGGAACTGAGATAAATGACGATTTTAATCGTCACAATATTTTATTATTTTATTCATTTTCTTGTTTCCTGTTACCTTATGATGACAATGATCATCGTAATTTTTAATTTCTTCTTTTTTTGCAAATTCTTAAGGTCAAGGCTTTAATTAACTTCACGAGATTTGTGCAGTGCGTGTTTAAGCGCACGGTGACTCGCTAAGCGAAAAATTGTCGTAAATCATGCGTCCGTAGAAAAAAAAATTGCGTTTAACAGTATCGTAAATTATGAACTGGCCAAATCTAAAAATAACAAACAAACTCGTGAGTTGGCAACTGCGTGCTTTAGTCACATCGGTGAAATTACATACATACCTCTGCAGGAGGTTTAGAATTAACGAAGAACCGTACGTAAAACGTCGAAAAAAATTGATCTTTATTACCAATAATCCGCAATTTTTCTTTTTTTTTTTTCTGACCGCCAGTATTATCATCGTTTTATACGTGATAAGGAGAATCAAATTCTATTGAATTCTGAATGGAAAAATAAGATGTTTATTATTATCTTTCATAACATTTCTAGTAGTAGTATAACACTCAAACGTATCGTGACGTTGAACCGTTACCTGAAAATACACCTTGTTCTTTTTATTTTCAAGGCATCTGGATCACCCTACAGGAATAACTAAGGCGAGTTAAAGAAAGAAAGAACTAAAGAACGAAAGAAAAAAGAGAAAATTTTATCTGATAAGACTAACTCGTTGTAATTGAGCGGTAATTGCCGTCACAACCGACAACACCGTGATAATTACCTTGCCCAACCATTTCTGACTATAAGGTTTAATTGTGGATAAGGGGGGGGTTTGGATTGCGTGCCCTAGGTATAAACTCAAGAGGAACTTTACCTCCGTGGTATTATATATGTAGAATAGTTCAGACGGTAGGCAAAAACGTTTCTGCAACGCAGAAACGAAAACCGCTAGAATAGGTCGAGTCATTAGTCCAGAAGTTTGTCTAACCAGAATCTAAACCGGAACGAAACAATGTTTTAGGGTTTACTTTGAGTTCTAGTCTGCACAGACCCGTTGATCGACGTACTCTTAGTCAAATTGCGATTGTTATTTATTTATTTTATATTTTTTTGCAAAATTTTGTGAATAAAATCCATGGGAATCCTTCAACATGGTAAGAAATTCGACCTTTTATGGATTTCAGGTGGGTCGGATAGTGGCGAAGCCCTTATTTCTCGAAATATCTGCGGAAAAGAGAGAACAAACTTATTGAATACGACTTAATTTCTTGTCACCCCTGAAAAATTGCACAGTGAATTTTACAGGGGCGAAAATTGTCTTGGTATTTTACAAATGCAGTTCACATTCAATTTGATAGTCGGGGTATAATCCTGTTTCGTATAGTTTTATCCGAAGAAAAATTTGCGAATAGGTAATAACTTTTCAAATGAACTAATTATATATAGAAAAAGTAACAAAGAAGGGTTGTTCTCGACGTCCAACACTCAACTATAATATCTAACAATCGGATTAAGAATAATATGCGATTACGAAAGACAAAAGGCCTTCAAATACCGTGTCCAGTTTCGTTGCGGACTAAATGCTACCGGAGAGAGAGATAATGTCCCGGTGTCTTTTATCCTCTGACAAATTGCGTCGAGTCGCGTCGCGTCGCCGAGTTTTCGAGGCCAGTTTTCCCCTTGTCAACAGAGGATATCCTGACAGTTTCTAAAATTATAATATGACATGTCTTTCCGGTTCTATTAGTTTCTATTATTATTATTTTCATACTAGAAAATTTTCTAACAGATTTTTCTGCAGTAATTAATTTATTATTGTTATTCGGGTATCTTAATAATACCTAATTCTTTCCCTTACCTTTTTCTATTTCTCTATTTCGCATTTTTTGTTTTATTTTTCATTTTTCATTTTATTCTTTTTTTTTTTTTTTTACTGAATGTGTGAATAGAGTGAGAGAATTTAGGCGGATTGGGGAGGGAATACTTTTGCGTGTGAGATCTCGTCTTCCTTAGGTCCTTCCTCACGTTCTTATGATTCATGGAGTAGGTATAGTAGATTCAGCTTATGCAAATGTTATTGCAGTTGAATTGGTCTGGCAGTTTGCCCGGAGGTGGTGTTGAATTTTTAAGCGATTTTGAATTTATGCCATCACTTCAGAATTGAGATACTGATAAGCTCCAAGGCTCGGCTTTCAATTTCATATAGTCTGACTGTTAAACGGCTATAACTACTAAAAAAAAAAAAAAATAAGAATTCAAAAATAAGAATAAACAAACGAAATATAAACGTTTACATAAAACAAACTATTTGTGGTAAAAATTTCTTCGTTATTGAATCAAGTGAAAAGGTGTTTGATTCGAGTACCTGCAGCAAGAACCGCTTGATTTCCACCCTAAAAATCCTACCACTGCAAATTCAAGGGTAGTAGGGTTGGGGTGTATAGGCAGGCACGTTATAACGACTAATGAGGTTAATATAACGAAGGTTGCAATTAGCAGAATATACCGAGTCAGCGGTTTCTTTGTCAAACTCTACAGCCTCGATGTAATATATTATTTCTTGGTATTAAATTGCCTCAACTTTTTACCATATTTTTTTTTATTTCAAATGAACGACAATAAATTAGTAACACTTTCAAATGATTTAAAACAATCGTAGACGTAGAAAATTAAAATGCGATGGTAAATGAAAGAGAGATAGAAAAAAAAGAAAAAATAAAGGGTTGGTTTTTTATTTCCTTTTCTAAACCGATAAGGCAAAGTGCATTAACGCGTGTGTATAATGGTTTATGATATATGTACACAAAATGTACATATATATATATACTATGTACACATCTATCTAGTTCATTGTCTGCGATACCGGTCAACAAACTTTTGCGATAACCAATGCAGCAGGTGATTCAGGTCAGAGTTGTTTCCGCGCTCGTAAAAAGCCACCCCCTCTCATTCCCATAGTTTACTAGTGATTACGTCTTCGCTCGATACATATGTACATATAATATTTGACCTGTTTAGAAAATATGAGAATTTTTAACAACGATTACAGTTCGAAAATTCGGTTATTATTTAATTAATTTTCCATAGATTTACGCCAAGAGATTTCAATTGCATTTTGGGATTACCTAGTCGCAAGGGATGAAACGATTGGACTGTAAAATATCGTGACATAGAATTTATCCCCCTATTTTTTTTCTTCCCTTCACTTCGTTTTTCTTTTTTCTATCCGCAAAATAATTTCTCGGCATTTTTTTTAATGGCATCTGTTTAATTATTTCCATAATAAATTCGAGTCTCAAAATTCAGTCATGATATACATCAAAGGAAAATAAATAGCTGTTGTGTGTGAAAAAAAAGAAAAGAAAAGAAAAGAAAAACCCGGTTCTAAAATGTCTTTAGCTTTTTCAGAGTCGGTATATAATTTAACAGTAATTTTCTACCCTATTTCAGACGGCCCTTAAAGCTTTCAAAGAAAGTTTACAAAGGTATAAAAGAGAGGTAAAAAATTATTATAAAAGGGGGTAAGAGGAATAAAAGAAGGAGGGACAATTTTCGCGACAGATTTTATAAATTATTAATAAACTACCCTCTTTCACAGGTATACCAGGCATGTACATCAAATATTCGTAGTGTCACGTCACATACGATTTTATACAGTAGTCACTATCGTGCCACTGATTTATTAATTCTCATATACTTAGTCCAGGATTCTTCGGGTTTAAGTTTCAGGATTTTTTCGGATCTTGAAAATCCAGGAATCGCGTTTATTTCATTTTTTTTGCTACAAAATTAGTTTCGAAAACTCCACCCTATTGTATAAGAAAATGTTTTACACCCTATCGACTTCTGACCCTTCTTCTTCACTTTACCTCCTAGATCGGGCTGAAAGAAACCCGTACCCCGTTATTCAAGAAAGTTTCGCTGTTACTCTTGTTGTTTTTATTTTTCTAACGTGGCTTGGATATTTTTAATAAATTAATGAGACAGCCTGAATTTATTTTGTAAGATGTTGCCGCGACATTATAATCTTTATCGCCATTTTCGATGTACTTTAGTCCGCTCGTACTACAACCGGACGTTAAGAAGTTCAGACAAGCCCCAAGCAGTTGATCTGAAAGCTTTTTAAAAACGGGCTTTAAAAGTCCGTAGAGCTGTTCACCCGTACGGATGCTTTGAAAAAGCAATTAGATCAATGAACTGAATTTTTTAACGAGTTTGGCTTAATTAAAATCGAAATTTCCCTGGAGTTTGTTTTCTCGCGGAATTAACGCGACTGGAATATCTCTCGGTGTATATATTTTTTTTTTTTTTTATCCTTCATCCATTTATTTATATATTTATTTATTTTCTCCTTCTCTTTCATCCCTATGGTAACCCCCAAAGAGACTTTGGATTATTAGATTCCCAAGGGTTCGTCGATTCGCAAAATCGGAAATTCCCGAATCGACACTAAATCGAATTTCAAATTTCCCGGGCGACTACGGATGAGACTTATACCCGGAATGCGAGTATAAAAATTAGATCAGGAAGAAGTCCTTCGCTAAACATTATGTCTGGACATTAAGCCTTTCCTTCTCTTCTTTATTCGCACCGATTCCAATATTAGATAAAAAAAAAAAACAATATATATTATATATATATATTTATTTTTCAAAAAATTCATCCCCTACAAGAACTCTGTGTCTTATCACTCGACTTCGCATCGTATCGTCGCGGTCGGGACTCTGCCTCGACTCCGTTTTACCAGCGCGAATGTCGGCTCCGATCAATCCCTTCAAGGCCTTTACTCCCGGTCAGACGAGAGTACGAATAAAAGGAGAATAACTGACGTGTTACGGGGCGTGGATATCGAGATGATAAAACAATGAGAAAAAGAAAAAAAAGAAAAAAAAAATTACAGTCAATTTTTCATATCAATATAAAAATCAACGATACACGCGCGTTTTATACGACGACAATCATTTTTATTTCTTTTTCTTTTTTTCTTTTTTCTTAACAAAAACATTTTTCTATTCGGGTATATAAAAGACCTCAAGTTCCTCATCATCAATTTCGATCCAGCCAGTAAGTGTCCTTTTTACGACTCACTTTTTACACGGCAGAAAAAAAAGAAAAAAAGGAAAAGAAAAAAATGTCTTCATTTTTATGCGTACATATAAGGTATAATATGGGGATAGAGAATAAATAAGTAAAAACGGTGTAGTTTGATGTGGAAAAAAAAAAAATTTACATAAAAAAAAAGAGAATACAAATTTTGTGTATGTATAAGGGTGGCGTGTAACATCGTCTATAGATTGTCTCATTCACGAAGTACCGCGCCCCAAGAGTCAATGGGCTACCGAGGACACACCCTTGCAAATAAGCAAACACTTTGCTGACGTAAATTGATGAGCGCACAATCGTCGTCAAAGAAAGGGGTTGAGTGCAAGTCTAGATGTGGGGGATGAAAACACCGTAATTACCCATAAAAGCCGGGTTCTCTCACTCGCACGTTCCCTCGCTCACTTACACTCACCCTTATTCTCGTTTTCCATCTCTATCTCTCCCCAGTCACGAGTAAACAGCATAAATGCTTTCGGTTTAAGGGTTTCTCGCCAATTCCCACAGCTGCGTCACAGGGCTATAACTGCTTACCTACCTTGTCTGCACAGAAGCTGCCAAAAAAATACAAAAAAAAAAGGAGGAGGAAACAAAGAAAAAAAAAAAAAAAAGAGAAAAGTAAAATTCATATAAAAAAAAAAGGGTTGAGGATTTTCAACACGACATTTCCGGGGTATCAGGAGACGATTCAAGGCCAGGATTTTCGGAGACATGTAAATCTATTCATTTTGTATACGAATCGGGTCATTTTAATACCAGAAATATGAGTCGTAGACTTTCTTACCTTGTTATTTATTCCTTTCCTTTTTTACTTTATTTTTATTTTTTTACCTCCTCAATTGATCCTTGAACGTTATTTTATGGTAGCATAGGTCCTGGAATTGGAAGGAAGGATTAAAATAGTAAAAAATTGAAATGGGGGTAGAACGTCATTTTAAAAACACCATAGTTTTTATTATTATAGTCAATATTAACTCGTCACTGCTTACAAAATCAGGAATCTCTTGTCATTTCTATTTACCTATATATCATATATATATTTTTTAATTTTTTTTTTTTTCTTTTTTATTATTTTTTTCTTTAGGTCATATATATATATATATATATATATATATGTGTATATATATAATATATCATTATCTCGGCGAATATTATAATTTTTTTTTTTTTTCACTTATAATTTTTGGTAAAAGAAAAAGAAGAAGAAGAAGAAGAAAAAAAAAACGAAGAAGAAAACTATAGGAACTAAATTAAAACATAATATATTTAATGCCGTCACATAATCATCCTAATTTTTTTTTTTTTCTTTTTCTTTCTTTTTCCTAATTTCAAATTTTTAACAATTTTTCTCTACAAGAAAAATATACTCATGTTTATATAGCAAATTTTAAGTTTCGGTAAATGAGTGACGAGAGTCGTGATTAATTTTTTTTTTCTCATTCGTTTAGATTTTCATTTTCTATTTTAATTTTTCAGTTTTCATTAGATATCTATAAATCATTTATCGATTTCAGGATGTGATTTATTAATGTAAATTATACTTTTTATAAATTTTTTATGTTTTTTTGTAAATTTAAACACGAACAATCGACGCTCACTTCCACGTTTAACGACTTATAAGCTATCTAATTAAAGTTAGAAATCAATTATTTGGTAAGAAATATAGTACAGGGGAAGTTTCCACTAGTTTATTATACTAGCCGCACGAAACTCCGAGCTGTATATAATCACGCGTGTTTATATACTATATATATATATATAGGTATTTATCTAGGTTAACACCAGTCGAATAATTACTAATTAAATATTAACAATATATAATATATATATATACGGTACGGATTAGACTCTTCCGATTTGCTTATTTTTCCAACGCACAATTTGGAACGTTTTTTACTTTTTTTTTTTCGTTTTTTAGTTTTCAGTTTTCATCATCATTGATTGTGCGGTTTAAAAAATTCATCAAATTTTTTAAATATATCGTATATGTATATTCATATATATATATAATCATGCTTGATATATATCATATATCTATATAAAAACAACCCTCTGTATTTAGACCAGCTAAATTTTTTTTATCATTGGGTTTCACTAATTCTGATGAACGGTTTTTTTTTTTTTAATTATTTTTCGTCATATATTTTATATTATATAATATATATACATATATATATCATAATATGTCGTGGTTTATACGTTTAATAATTATATATGTATATATGTACGTTGACATAAACCTCTAAGTGATTATATAATAATATATAATATATCATATATTCGTTATTATTATTATATATATATATATATATATAATATTTATAGTTATTAGTTCATACACATATACATAATGTACTAAAATAGCGTCTACATCCTTTTTTTTTGTCTTTGTTTTTTCCTTTTTTTTCATTAATTTTTAAATGCTCTGATCAAATTTGTGATCCAGCGTATTAAACTTCGCCGTAAATTCTGCTGGATAAAAAATTTCAAAATCGCACAATTTCATTGATTTTTAATATCAATTTTAGTTATTTTTTTTTTTTTCTTGTTTTTAGTTTTAAATTACACTTATGTATTTCAGTGTATTGTATAAAAAAATCTTAACGATGACGTCGCTGCGTCATGTTGTTGCTCTTCTTATTCTTCTTATTTCTCTTATATCATACATACACATAATATGTATATTTATTTATATTTATATATATATTATATTTGTTAATATATATATATATAAATATATATATATATATATATATAGGTATAGTCGTATCATAGGTAGGTATATAATATATTCATATAACAATGTGTGTTTTCTATTATTTTATTGTTATTCTAAATTTTGGTACGATAAGCTCAAGACGTAACATACAACTATATGTATGTATCCGCTGTGTTTAGTTATATAATAAATTATTATTATTTTTTTTTACTTTTTTTTTTTAACTTTTGTCTAATTTATTTTATTTTATTTTATTTTTTTTTGGTTTTTTATTTTATTTATTTTATGTAATATTTCATTTCAACTTGTTTGAATATATTGGTCAGAGCTTTCGAGCTTTTGAAAATCCAATACAGGCGCCCAGCGCCTCAAATATTCTCAATAATAATTTTTTCTCGAACGCAAAGCGGCTTTGATTGGATTTTGATTGGCCGTCAAATAGGATTTTGATTTGTTCGCGTTATTATGGCAGTGCCCATGTCGATAAATGATTGAAAGTTATTTATTTTTATTTATTTTGTATTTTGTATTTTTTTTCTTCATATTTTATTTTATTTTATTTTATTTTTTTCACACTCTGCCTATTTATATATATATATATATCATATTTCTAGCTAATATATAGTATCATTTTTTATTTTATTTTATTTTTTGCCATATTATTATGATTCGCACCAATCAATTAACTATTGTAATTATATATTATATATATAGGTAATATATTTCGCATATATTTCAAAGAATATATCATTCTTCTATTTAACTGATTGCTAAAAATATTCAATTCAAATATCAGAACTCATCTTTTTACCTTTTTATTTATTTTTCCCTATTTTTTATATTTTTAAATAATTAAATTTTTGTTTGTTTTTTTTTTTTTTATCAATAACGTGATATAATTTAAGCTATAAAGCATAACTCGTACAATACTATTATAATAATAGTTAATTTCGTGTAGGGTATGTATTTATTTATATATCTGAGGGTGAAATATCTGATTAGTTTATTGATATGCATTCGATTGCATTATATATTCAGTATTATTGGTTAATACATTTTTTTTTTTCTTTACTTTTCTTTCTTTTATTTTCTTAATTCTCTCTTTTTTTCTGATACATCGCGAATAATCAATGAAATTAATCAATCAATCAAACAATCAATTAATTAATTATTCGCATTATCTTGCAGTATTATTATATCCCCGTGCTAATTGACGCCAATTAGGACGTTTATTCCTAAATTTATTCAAATGATTCATATATATATATAATATATATTATATAATATAGTATATCATTTTATCATTAAATCAAGCTGTAGGGTATTAATATATATATATATATATATAGTGATTATACTCAACGAACAAACTTCTTCGCTATTTATTATTATTATTATTCATTTTTTATTCGTTTTTCAACTCAATTAAACAAATTGTTTCTTTCTTATTTTGCAGACAAAAAAAAAAGGAATACCCCGTGCATATGAATTATTTCCTGACAGTGGTATACGATTTTGATATTCACGTTTCTATATTATAGAAATGATGAAAATTTGTATTTAATATATGAAATTCTATATGTATATTCAGAAAATATAAGAAATAATTATCTCGACATTGAAAATTTGTAACAAATTATATGATATTTATAGCTTTGTGTGTGTATGTGATGGGTAATGGGAAATAATGGCGTTTCGCATGTATGTGAAAAAAAAAATGTTGATAAAAGCTTTGCCATTTTCGAAGTTGAGGATATTAACCCGATATATTATACTTTATTCCGGTAATATCGAGGACATTAATTTCACCAGTTATGTATAAATCTATATATATATATATATATGATTGATACATCCCGAATCACGTTATAGAATGAACCATTTTTTTTTTTTCTTCAACTTAGAATAACTACAAACAAAAAAATGTCAAATGCGATGTTATACCTACGCAATTATAATTTATTAGGTTCAGTGTCTCTCTCTCTGTTTTTTTTTTTTTTTCTTCCTTCCTTCCTTCCTTCCTTTTTTCTTCATTATTATTTAACTATTTTTAAACCTGACTTCACACATTCTTGTCACTATCACGATCATTTTGCGTACGGACATGTCCTAGTTGAGTAAAGGTTGCTTTTTTCATTTTTTTATTTAATTTTTTTTGTTTTTAATTTGAATTTATTTTTCGTTTTTTCAACCCTCGCTCTTTTTCAACTCGAAAATGGTGCCTAAGTATATTGTCGCGTGCACTAGGTATAGTTAATTTATTTAATTACATATATACGTAACTTTGTTTACCTTATATACGTTTATACGTTAATTTGAGTAATATATTATATGTATATGTATATGTATATACCTATAAGTATACTCGTACATATATATATATAACTACGTGATACGTTCTACGCAGTAGGTTTAGTTATTTAATTTTTTTTTAATTTTTTTATTTATATATATCTTCATTAAATTTTTTTTTTTTTAAACATCTATATCGCATATTATATCATCGTCAATTTATAATTATATATATTTAGTTATTTGTTTATTTATTCATTTATTTATTTACTTATTTACCGCACCACTATTCATACCCTACTATATAATAGTTATCAGGATGTAAAAATGACATCCAGGCCATTCTTCTTTTTATTTTGTTCTATTTTTTTTTTCTCCACGTTTTTATACAGTTACAATAATTAATATAATCAATCAGTTTCAAACTATATACTTTGGCAATATCCTCAAATTTACGTATAATTATAAACGGCCGTGACGAAGTAAGAAAAAAATTTAAAAAATTTCCGACAAATAAGCCTGATTTATAAAATTTCAAAATAAATATCTTTCATACAGATAATCGATACACTAATTAGGCTATATCAATTGATTTCATTTTTTTTTCTTTTATTTTATTTTCTCACTACTTTTATAGGTATTCGTTTTTTAAACTTCACTTATAGATTAGTGCCTGTTTCAAATTCAATGTTTACGATAATTTTATTACGCTATAATTGCAAAATAACTAAAACAGCGAAATTAATATTAAATATAAATTCTAACGGCAAACTATATACATAATATATATATATATTAATTAAAATTAATTAAATTTTTACTTCGCAATTCAATCTCTCACTATTTTGCAACTATGATTTTTTATTTTATTTACTATATATTTTCTTCTGATAATCGCATAAGACTTCGCTGTCGTGGTATAAATCAAAATTTCTATAAAATTATATATAATTTATAATGTAATATATAATTCAAGAACAAATTCTATCCCGTAAGTCTGCGGATTTAAAAACTGTCTTACAGTATATATATATATAATTCTTTTTTTATTTCTTTTCCCAACGACAAGTATATATATACGCATATACTGAATTATTGAAGAACATAAGATATGTTTTACTCCAGCGATATTCTGCGATTTCAAATTTTTTTTTTTTCTTTTTTCAAACGTCTCTAAATCGCGAATATACAGCAAACTCCATCCCACCCACCGCGCGTCTTACTGATTCTTTTCATAAATATATAATATATCACGTTCTAGATTAGATTCGACTTATAACACTCCGGAACGTTTACTGATTGAGATTTTTCACCATTAGAATAAGAAGAAAAGAAAAAAAGAAAATGAGAAAAAGACAAAAAAAAATAAATAAATATAAAATGCATAGTTTTTAACCGTGTTACACCTGTACTATAAATATAACGTATTACATATCGCTTGCCAAATTTTAACAACATCTAGTATATCATATAGGTATACGATAAATTTTTCTCTTTTTTCTTTTTCGCTCATTTCTACTATTTTATTTCAACCCCTATGTATATGGGGTTGAAACGCAAACCAAAAACCTCGGTTCATTTTTAGACTTTCGGACGGTAACAGTGTACGGTCGATTTGCACAAGCTTTAACGAATACCCCGGTATATATAGGTATATATGTATGTATATATATATATGTACCAGCCTTCCACGCCTCTAAACTCACCGCGTAAATTGGCGTGCGAATTATTTGACGAAACAAATTAATCGAGGTTTATATAACTCAAACGTTTTTTCATCCCCTTTACATTTATAGCAATTTAAAGCTCTCTGATCTTCCGATATAACATTTCATCTATATTTAATTCCCTTCAGCTGTGTCTGAACTGTCTTAAACGAATATTTTTTTTCATTTTTCATTTTTCCTTTTCCTTTTTTCTTTTCGTTCGTTTAGTTTGCTACAATAAAGGATTGTAAATAAAATAATTAACTATGAATACCCTATACTTGAATAGAAAAAAAATTCTCTTCATTAATTAAATAATAATCTATAAGCGACCTCCGACTGATCTAGTAATAATAATAATAATAATAATAATAATAATAATAATAATGATTCCCTGTCTTTATTCGTCATTCATTTATACTATTTTCTTTATAAATGAGGACGGAAAATCCCCTCTTTAAATTTCTTCCAAATCTTTATTAGACTTCGTTCTCTATTATTCTCGACACGCAATTAGTAGAAACTTTATCGATTTGGTCCATCGTCAGTCGCAAGACACAGCCTATTCTACAAGACTATAGATCTATAGTTGGAGGTAGGCAGCTGGCTCAAATCTTATCAAGCTTTGATGAGTCGATTAATCTTTAGGCGCGTTATACTACCACATAAAATAGCCTGCTATTTTTTTTTTTTTTTTTTATTTATTTTTTTATACATTTTTATTTTTTTCTCAACCGTTAAATTAATATCTTGCAGTAATATCGATAATTCGTACGATAATAAACTCCAAACTAAATAACGATTTGTAAACTATGAGTAAATGAAAAAGGAAAACTAAAGGGAAAATAAAATCAATTAAAGTTCCAGCAGCATCATTATTTCATAAAAAAAAAAAAAAAAATACTGGAACCGCAACGAAGTTATGGGGGTTGTTCTCTTATTTCTTCGTAGCTGTGGTAAAATCTTACCAAGTACATAATATCGTGTAGGTACTTACGTAGGTGTAAACACGTGTACGAAGGATATCGTATTAGATAAAATAAATATACTACATAATATGTATGTATATCTATATATATAAATACGTAATTGTTAAATGTGGCTATATAATATAATTTAATATATATATATATATAGAGACTGTGGGGAGGTGTAAATTTGTCGTGGCGACTATTATACTCTTATATCTATGTATTATAAGATATTTATCATAATATAATATGTTTTATAATATAATAAAACATAATATTTGATAAAAAATCTTATAAGTCAGATTGTGACGTAGCCAAAACGCTCTCCGCAGTCTCCTCGTGACGTCATAAGGGTCTTGTAACATCACCGCATTCGCAATGGGGCACATGTCCTCTTCTGTCAACTCTGTTACTTATCGAATGATCACTGAAATCAGAAATGAAAAGAAAAAAAAATAATTATGGATAAGTGGGTTCCATAAGTAGATTTTAAGAAAATCAGATCGAAATTATTAAAGGGAATTGTAAATTTCGTTTATTTCGAAAATTTGCGACTCAATTCTCACCAGACTTTGCCACAGTTATACATAATTCTTAGAATATTCTCGAGGTTCGCGTAAACCGCGTTTGAATCATGAAACTAATTTTATGGGTATACCCCATACCAGCCTAAACCTCCCCAAGGGTTTGGTAAGACCGTGCAGTTTACTCGGATAAATAAACGTCTGTATCAACCCTAAGGGTTTGGCAATTTGTCGAAACGGTCATGAAGACAAGAAAAGAAAAAAAAAAAGAGAGAATATATTTTGACCCTATAGTGAAATAGTCACATTTGAGTCATACATAAAATCCTGGATTAAACCATTTTTTTTTCTTTCCAAATCCCTTAAAAAAAAAAAAAAATCGACATTCGCTTTCGATATTTTCGAATGAATAATTTTTGGGTTTAGATTTTTTTTACGAGGAATTCACGTCAGTGTAAGTAAAGTACCGAATTCTGAATCACTCTGTATAGATGTACATAGGTATAAATATTCTGTATAATATGAGTGAGATAAAGAGAGAAAACCCGGGCAAAGCGCTTTTTTTCCATTAGTAGAATTGGTCAGGGGAAAAGGTTTGCACGATGGTCAACTCGAAACTATCATACTATAGCTTTTTTGGTCAAAGGACGATATATTAATTGGGGTATTTTGCTCTGTTGACGTTTTATTTTGCCAACTCATGCGTCAGGGATACACGAAAGGATCCAAGGACTACCACCACCCCTCTGAAAGGGTAATGTCCTTGCTATATGCCTATGTGCTACTATATAGCTATCACACGTATCTATGTAACACATAACGATGTGATAGTCTTACTCCTTTCTTCTTTGCCTTTTTATTTTCTCCTCGGACATCCGTTTCCCTTATACCATACATAGATTTTTATTGTTATTGCAACGCAATTTCCTTGATTCTCGTTTCACATGGTCAAGTCTTTCCTTTATTATTCACAATTTTCCTAAACCCTGATAATTCCCTAGGGATGAGAGAAATGAAATAAAATAGAAAAAAAAAAAAAAGAAATGGTAAACTTGTCCAAGTTTCTTTCTTTCTTTCGAAAAAAATAAATCAAAAAAAATATATACAGAACGAGGTTGACCCAAATTCTGAAAAATTTCTGGGCTTTAGAACCTCGACGGCACGTTGATTAGAAACTAAAGAATGAACTGGTCACGTATACCTTACCTTACCTTACCTTACATACATATATATATATACGTATGGATGTGTACACCTACGAAACTCATATATGCGTGGGAATTGGTGTGTATGCCGGGGCTGGCATCCCTCAGACTTTAACAATGACGCTATTGTTACTGGTTTGTGCAAGGTACGGTTATTAGGTGAAAGGTACAAGGTATAAGGCACAAGGATTTCTATACACGTACCTATATACTCAAAGCTTTTATCCGCTTCTATAAATGTGTGTAGATAATATATAGGTATATATGTGTATTCGTGTATGTAATAGGTGCATTCACCTACTACAGACTAGAGTTAAGAATATTTCATATCCACTCGTCTTTTCGATACACATATATACCTGTTTAATTCTATAGAAGTATAAGTAGGTAATTCTTTTGTTAAACAGCTTGTACACCAACACAGAAAAGCAATCTTGAAAGCTCTTGTGGCACAAATCAATGACTAAGCTGAAGGATACCTCCTCATCGGGTTGCAATTTTACCTTCAACCTTTTACGTAAATTAACTTTTTGCCGCAGTATTTTATTAAATAATCGGTCTTTAGAACTATGGCTATGGTTATAGAGAAAGACACTAGTTTCAATATACTAGATACACCTACCCATATATTCTATATAACAGCTAGGTGTATTTTCGGTTATATAGAATCGTTCGGTGGTAATATATTTGCGGAAATGCTACGATTGGCGAAGAATTGGTTAGGGTTAATAAAGGGCGATTTGGGGATTTCGAGTTAAGCCAGCCGTGGGCATGTGAGCTCACCTCAACCTCAACGCAAAAAGACGATTTAGAGAAAAAGTCCTCGGATTTAGTATCTGGCATTCTATATATTCTTTGAAAAGGTCAACATTTAATACGTATACTAATTCTAAACGACTATTCGCGATATACTGTATAATATTCTTAATTTAATGAAAATGTCCCGAAATATATTTTGGAAATTGAAGTGGATTAAAAAAAAGAAAAAAAATTCGTATTTCATCTGCGATGGAGTGTAAGATATTACGAACTGGTGTTGAGAGATTGGTACGAAAAGAGATTTCGTTCACACCGTTGAGTTAAATTGTGCGAGAAGTAAAATCGATTCGTTTCGATTTGGTGGTGTGGATTTGAAATATCAGAAACGAGGGTTTTCTTTGGTTGTGACAGTCGTTCGCTTAAGGGTTTCTGAATGAAGAAAGAATGAAGAATATGAAAAAGTAAAAGTAGAATGAAACGAGAAGAGAAAAATGAAACGCGTCAGATGTTAAGGAAAGAGAAGAGTTTTAACGAGTCCCTGAAATGACAATATTTCCTCGGTTATCCCTCGGGGCTTTTTTAAACAGCAACTGGATGAGGTCAAGGACGAACTAGGACTGAAATATGAGGCATGAGTTATTCGTGGTAGTCCTTTCCTACGCAATTAATTAAATTTAAGCGACACTCTCATTCTCCACACGGACAATGTTTCCGTGATTACGTATACAGGACGAGGGGGTTTGAAGTAGTCGACATGAAGATGAAAAAGAAAAAAAAAAAAAGAAAAAAAAAACGTGTAGGGGGATGTAAAATGTTTATTGCTAATTTGAACGGATATATCGATAAGGGTGATAACGACCCTTAGTTCTTACGTGTACTTTTATTATTGGTTATTAAAAAAAGCTTCGGCTTTATACATATAGTGTAGGAAATCTATAAAATAATTATAGCTAAGTTTTGTATGGGGGGGTTGGAGGAGGGAGGGAGACGGTTTTATTCATAAAATATATTCCCTAGCTCATGGATGGAGGAGAGACACTCTATACTCGGCCAGAATTATAATTACGACGTAGTCTATCGAGCCGGGGTTAAATCCAATTTTAATACGCTTGAATATTTATGAAGAATTTCAGCGAACGATGCATTCTAAAGTCTCTCTCTCTCATCATATAGTATACCCTAACCATCCTGCCTATCTTATACAGCTGGGTTTTGTAGTACGTAGAACGATTTTACCGTGTGCATGTAACGTATAACATGAGAAAACCAACTTCTCTTTACCTAAAACTCGTAATTTAAATGAATGATTTTTATTTAATTGATTAATTAATTGTTTAATCAAATCTTCAATTAGAATCCTTGATGCAGAAAATCCACAGATATTTCTCGGTCCTGATCCTATTTCCAATCAACCCAACGCCCTTGGCGTTCAAAGATCACCCTACGAGGATTGACCCTTGACCAAAGTCTTTGGGCTCACGCAATCTGCTTTGGTCACGCTTTTCAGACCCCGTCGGATTTCGGGAATTAAACATACACAAATAAATATATATATATATGTTTGTGTGTGTGTGTTAGTCCTCTATGTATATAACGTTGTTCTGAAAACATCGAAAAAGTCACGGAACGAAGTGTGTAGAGAAAGAGGTGCGGAAATTGATCGATCGAAAGAAAAGCTTTATAACTACTATTTCCTATACATTTATACACAGATCTAAATATAGGTATATATACCATTACTATATATATATATATATGTATAATATGAGCACCGGGCAAACTGCTGACTGCTGTCGTTGGGTTTATGGATTTTAGTAACCAACTGTCATTATGCGGGTTGTGATTTATTCCGGTGTAGATTAATCCATTGCGCCGAATCGAGCTTTTGTGTCACTATCTACATACAAGGGTTGAATTTCCCATCATCTATACCTGTATAACAGCAAACCAGATTCGTATATACAAACAAAATATGCGAGTATAATTGTTTTATTCGATTATTTAACCGTATAATTATAGCATACTGTTTGCGAGATAGATTAATCATGCAACGATAGTCGATGTTAATTATTGTGATCATTGATGCAGTATTTCTGTGCCAAATAATAATCTATCCGTTTTATAAAAAACGAAATGATTTTTAATTAGCATGTACCTATTTTATCCCAGATTTTATCTTCCGTTTGATGTGTATTTCCCTCGCGGTATTTCCATTTGATCCTTTTACTTAACTGATTAAATCTCGAAAGTTTAAGATGAGGGAATAATAATCTTTCGGTGAAAGACAATAGATTATCGTATAACGTACCGGATCTAAGACTCGGTCGTAAGAACAAAGGCTCATTTAATTGACAATAATGATAAAGCCATATCGTTCTTTCTTTGTTAGGGGGATGAAGGAAAAAAAAATATATATATATATACTAGGGGCTCCGCCTCTGCGCGCTTCGCTTGCTTCCGAGGCCTCGGAATTATCTAGATACGGAATTTTCGCGGTTTTTTTTTCGATCCATTTTTCGATTTTATTTTTTTCGATCCTAGTTTTCACCGAATTCAAGCTTTAGCACACCGTAGCTCCTTCACCGTTGTCCCTGGAGTAAATTTCTTACGACGTTTTTTGTTCCTCATTCAATTATCTAGATACGGAATTTTCGCATTTTTTTTTATCGATCCATTTTTGGTTTTTTTATTGTTCGATTCTAGTTTCCGCCGAATTCAAGCTTTAGCAAACCGTACCTCCTTCACCGTTCAACCTAGGAGGGATATATAATGATCAAAATGTTGTAAGGGATATTTTTCAAGCTTGCAGAATAATCGTTGACAAAAGAATTATTCCGTCAAGTATACACGTACTACCATATAACTATAGAAATCGAGTGATGTATATTTTCTCAATAAATTTTTTCCTCCAACCCCCTCATCCACGCATGTCTTCGACCCCAGGCGAGAAGTCGAACGGCTAAATACGTGACAATTTTTCTGAAAGATATATAATACACATTTTTTTTTCTTCTTTTTCCTTTTTTTCATCCCCCTTTTTTTTCTACTCTTTTCTCATCGACTAGAATAACCCTGATGCTGAAACGTTCAAAGTGCTCACTCCAAAGGTGATACCTATCAAAAGTCTAAACAAAAGGTACAAAGCATCCGGGGGTGTGAAAGAGCTTAAGCAGCCTCGCCTTTGTAGAAAGAAAAACGAGGCAATTCTTGAAACAAAAGAGTATACAAAGTGGGATTTCGCAAGTGTATTGGTAGAGAATGACGGAACAGCTGCTGATTTTGCAAATCTATATTTCTCCCTAGTTTACTTGTTTTTTTTTTTTTTTTTCATATTTTTTCTCTCTTTTTTGTTCGTTTCCTTCTTGTAGCCTAATTTCGCCGATTTAGGTAAAGCTTAATAGCTGAATAACAGGTTCGCTGGTACTAAATACTTTCTTAACTTTAGATTAAGGCCGTTTCTCTCTACTTCTTCTTTACTTAGTTTTGCGAATTTCACGATTAGCCGTCCTGCACCATTCCGCGCTTCCGCGTCTTCTAAAGTGAAGGAATTTCAAAGTTCGTTTTGTTAAAACACTGCCGAGAACTGCCTACGACTAACTATAGGAACTTTCCGAACCTCCGGGTGTTCAAGTACACCCTTATCCTGTCCTATACTGCCTACCCTACCCAACGTGGCTGTATGAAGAGGGTGAAACTTGTGTAATAATTTACATAATTTCATATAGCTTTATAAATTTATTCTAAATCCCCTCTCACAATTTTATGCAAATTTAAATTCACCTTTACCACCTTCTTACATATATGAAACCTTTCAGGGGATGGGGATGGTAAAATTTTCTAATCGACTGTTAAAACGATCGTAATAAATTTCGAAACATCACCCTGCCATAGGTACTATCTATATGAATTTAGAAAAAAAAAAGAAAGAAAAAAAAACCCCAGGTGCTAATTAAAGCAGTGAATAATAATTTGACTAATTGAAATGAACGGGAGGGTGTTAATTCGCTAATTTTATTCATACGATTATATTATACCTGTACATTTATAAAAGAGGAAAAAAAAAAAAATAAGGGACTGTTAATTAGAAGGCTATAGATAACCGTCGATAAATTCAGGGCAGAGTAATAGGTATTCAGGTCATGTATTGATCGGAAACTTCGTAAACACATAAGTGCTTTTGTAAGATCTAGATCAAGAGATAAAACCATAGGATTCAAGTCCATGGAAGGGAAGAGAGATTGTAGGGTGAAAAGTTAAGGGGCTCAAGGACGCTTATATACACATGTATACATCTATATATATATATATATATATAAGGTATATATTCGGGAACATATATTCGCGGCCGATTTATTTTCACATATCCTTACACTGTCACACATATATACATATATATATATATTTATATGCTCGATAATATCGTGGACAGAAAAATTGCACGACGACTTGTCGGAGTCGTGGCAAGTCGCCAGATACCTTAGCTTAGCTTAGCTTAGCTTAGCTTAGTCTATACTAGACTAGACTAGCCTAGCTGGTGCCCTTTAGGGATGAAGAACTTGTGACCGATATATCGATCGATTGCCTCGTGACACGCGACATGACCGAAGCTTTTATATCTCGACCACTTCAATTCCAACATATATATATATATAATATACCTATATACCTATATACCTATATACTATATGGTTATAATAACAGGCTGGCGTCCAGATGGCCTACGCGAATATGGGGTCAAATAACTGTAACAAATACTTTTTGCGGGAATTGCTGGCTAGCCAGCTAGCTGGGGAAGCTTTAGCTTGTTAAATTGTTCTATTCAATAAGACATCCTCGTCGTTATTTCCGTTCGACTGCTGCACGAGATTTTATACACATTTCTTATATAAAAAAATAAAAATAAAATTATAATAATTCCATTAGATTTTTTTTTATCTCTTTCCCTTCTTTCTTATTCTTCTTTACTCATAATGGTTCGTAGATTTATTATAATTGAATGTGTGTATTATTACACTAGCAGTTTTCCCATTTATGATGTGGGGTTTAATCAGATTTCAAAATTGCTTCACGTCTGGTTCTGAGACTTGCGGTTTTGTTCGGTTTAAACTTATTGTTAGAAAAGCATAGAACTTTCGTATAGCTCGTTAAATTATTCATAACTTTGATGGAATGACCGTTCTAAATTGTTCGGTGCAACGGATGTTGTAACGAGACTTTCAGGTTTAAATATATATGCTGTAATATTTAACAAAAGGTGTCTATAGTTGTTCATCTTGGTTGTAGTATTTAAAGAAAAATAGAACTTCCTTCCTTCCTCCTTTTTTTTTTCACCCTCTTTTGCGTTATAACGCCAAGTTAAAGAATTACAAACGGGGTTGTAACGAAAAAAAAGTCTCAGTAAGAAAAATAAAATATAAGAATAATAAGAAGAAAGAAGCTGGGCTCTCCGATATAGAATCACTGATCACTTATCAGACATAAAATGTGCAAGAGGTAAAGAGGGTGAAGATTTACTATGGGGATAAAAAAAAATCAATAAGCCAATAGCTATAAGATATAAATTATTTTCTAAATCTAACTCATTAAGATTATATCGTATCTTTTAACTCGTTATTACATGTAGGATGAAAATTAATATCATTAAATACGTAATACCGCATAATCTAATCTGAAAAAAAAACATATACTTAACATTTACTGTAATCATTTTCTCAGCGTAACTTTAATCCAGAGCTTATTAGATAGTTCACTTTCGCGATACACCAACTCACGTAACTACGGGGGTTACCTAATGGAATTACAAGGAAGCCCAGTGCGTGTCAATCATGGAGTTAATTGAACGTGGAAAGCTAAGTCGACGAATCTTATTATAGGGTTTAGTTATACGAGTATATAAAATAAATTGAATAAAGCGTTTTCCTTTATCATTTTATAACATTTTATAACTTTTTCATTTTTTTTTTACTCTTCCTCTTCTAATTTTTCTGTTTTTTCTGTTTTTTTTTTTTTCATTTTTCGCACTAAAGGCTTCTATTCAAACGTCATTCAAATTTATACATTTATAACTATGCGAAGGAAAGCCGTGCAGCCATCAGCGAAAACGCGCGACCTCGTTCAGATCGAGAAGTCATTAAAAGTTGAACCCAATTTTTATTTTTTTTTACTTCTTTTCTTTTCTCATTTCAAGCCAGAACACCTACCTTTAACTTGAAAGCAATATTTGTTTGAGGAATTATTAACGAAGTGGTATATATACTATATTATCATATCGCTAATTGAAAAAGAAACGATAAAATATAATAAAAGAAATGAGGAGGAAAAAAATCGCGAGAGGAAATCGAAAAAAAAAAAAACTAAATTCTTTTCTTTTATATCGCGATGCGCTTTTCCTCAACTTTTCTAAACACTTATTTTTTTTTTTTTTTTTCTTCTCTATTACAATTGCGGTCTTTGATATGTATATATACGTGTGTGTATATATATATACCAACATACAGATGTGCCCATCGTCGCTCGACGGCCTGAAGGCGTTAAAAATGTACTTTTCAACCACGTCGGAACTTACTACTCAGGAAATACCTGCCCACCTACTTTAGTTCTTTGAGCTTTTGTGGAAAGCTTAGTTTTCTATAATACATTGTTTTTCAAATTGTTAGCCGAGAGTAGCGAAATGCCTATATAGTGAAGGGATTAAAGAAATTCATCAAAACGTAGTTTTATATTATAAAATGAAATCCCATGAGATAATCTTTTTTTCTCTCTCTTTTCTCGTACAAATCCGTCGAGCAAGGTATGATTAGATTCGTTTCTGGGCTATGAATTCGGCGTTAGTGTCATTGTTAAAATAATATTTGAACAGGGTGATCAAGATGAATTTGTGATTTTAAAAAAGAAGTTAATACGCCTCGTCGCGTTCCTATCGGTATAGGTTTTGATAATGTCGAAAAAAAACAGCTAAGATTGGTATCTCGGTCACAGAGGGAAATAAATTGCCGAGGGAACGAGGAGGCTGTTTATTCTTCTTTACTTTTTGATTTTTCATCGGGAAATATAAATAAAACGACTTTTACCTCGATAGTCTCTTTTTTTTTTTTTTTTTCTGTACGTTAAATTCAAGAATAAATATAGAAATAAATATAATTATATTCCAAAATGGAATCATGTTATATAATTTCCTTTCTGTATTTTGTTGGATTTATATTTTCACTTCAAGTGCATATATCTACCCTTCTTAATTAAAATAAAGAATATTGAAATTAGTGTATAGCGTCCGTCGAGTGGTGAGAAGAAATTAATAGTTCTAATATCGTAATTAGTTAGGCTCGTGTATAGATGAAAAAAAGGGAAAATTATTGAAGGAGCAAATTATAGGGGATTAATAATTAAATAATAATATTCTCTTCCGAGTTGTTTACCAAAGTCAATAGCAATATATCGCAAAAACTGGGTTTAGGACTGCGTCATATTTCATATATCACGTACTTCGGAACTATACTGATATTAATTTCTCGGCTACTCGACGAGCTATGCTATGAAAGCTCTGGTTCTATCGGTGCTTTTCTCGATTGCCCTGTACATACATAGCCAACCAGTGCCAATATGTTCAAAGGTATTTCAATATGTCAACGAGTGCCAAGATATGAAACCTTCATAAAAGACAGAATAAAATGTCGATATGACCATTCTCTAAAACTGTCGTTGCTGAAAATACAAGTGGCTTTATACCATACATACATACATACATACATATATAGAAGGAAGTCTTTGAGATCGTTGAGAAGTAAAAAAAATATATTAATAAAATTGTGGATAAAAACATGTTTTGCCGAAGAAATTCACTGAGCACAGCAGCGTGTTTTTCCGGGATTTATACTATATACAAGCGGGGAATATCGGGATATACAAATCTGATGTGAGTGAGTAGAAGGCATTGGAGATAAAAGAAACAGGAAATTTGTTTTTTTTTTGGAAAAAAAAAATATATCAGATTTTCAGATACGATTTTTTCCTATTATTCTTAAAGTTGGATTAGCACGATTCTTGCAGTTATCCTGAAAAATCAAAGTTTCGGTAACCTTGGCTCGATTGAATACATACGAGATTTAGAATCGTGTAATAGCCACTCTCATACATATCTATACTTAACTACTATACAACTTTCAAGAGAAGAACGATAATTCATCGAGTACTAGTTTGAGGGTGAAACAAAGTTCTAGTTTCTCATACGTCAGAACTAATTAAACTACAATCGTGTTTGATGGTGAACTAGGTAACGATCTAGCTGGTACACTTCGACGCTAGTTTCTAAAGAGCTTTCTCATCCATATCTAACTCGAAGAATCGCATATTCATATCCTTTTCGCATATTCTAAAAATTTGATTTTTTCATTCCTCGTACTATATCCACATATATTATACATTAATTATACCTAATATTCAATCACGATTTAAGGTCACATTACAAATACCTATTTTCTATTCAACATATATGTTAAATATCATCAGATTTTGCACTCTGCATATTATTAGCTACCTATATAATCAATGCACTGCGGTGAGTTGGCTCATCTTGGCAAATATAATCAAAAGATCAAAGTATATAACTATAAACCGCAAAATATTTGTTTAAAATATCGTTATAGAATATTTTCGCGTGCAAAACTACTACGAAGAAATATATTATTGTTGTTGTTTTTTTTTTTTTTTTCTGATCGTGTAATTTGAGATCGTGAATATTTAATTACATACGTTTCTATGTACTACATATATATATACTAGCGTGATATCCACGTCCATTGCGATATGGGCTGTTATACTGCACGCGTATCGCGTTTCCATATTTATTCACGTGTCGAAGAGATATGAAGGAAAAAATAGAAATAAAAAAAATTCATATATATGTACAGTTCGTATTGATTAAAAAATTAACTTCTGACTATAAAAAAAATAAATAAATAAATTTCATGAAAACTGATAGAGAAATCAATTTCGTATATAGTATATGGAAATCTCGCTAATATACCTTTATACTCTCGTATATGTATATATAAAATTTATATCGACGTCGTACAATGACTCGTCAAAATGATATCAACGCCTATATAATATGAAGGAGAATTTTACCAGGAATGAAATAAATTTCTACTCATGCTCATATAGGTATAGGTACACCCACGTTATGAATTTAGAATTCCGAGATTCCGCAGTCAGATTAAAGCCTCCTCGTACAGTGCCTGCAATTCTTGCAATTTTCTATCGTGTGGGTAGATTCCACATTTATACTAGTATATTTTTATTACATATATATATATATATATATCTCTATATCATGTATTACACACTTGTATAATAATTATAAGCAAAGCATGCCCTGGGCAACCTATTCTATTTAAATTGCGAGCATGCGGTGAACAGCTAGTGCACCACATACCTGTGTATATCATATATTGCATATATATATATATATATATATATATATATATATATATATATACCATTTTCCAACTAGATACCTTGAACTATTTGATGATAATTTATCCAGAATAAATGGGTTTTTTTTCTTACTTTAATGATATACTTTTATGTAACACTAAGTATATCATTTATTTCCGTTATAGCGACAATGAGGAAAGTACTATATGGTACATACCAAGATCGCTTTTATACGATCTGGATTACGCACAGACACCATCAGCATTCCTCGACTTGAAAAAATCCTCAAAAGGTGAGAATCCTGCGAGAAAGCTCCCATTACGATTTCAACATTGTATGCGTAGGTGTGTGTGTATATATACGCCACCTACCCTCACATATACCAATATATACTATATGTATAAAAAACATATGTGTATTCTTTACAAGTATAGAGAAGAAAGAAGAAAAAAAAAGAAGAAGAAGAAGAAAAGTTACCACATGCAGGGGGAATAAAAGCCGCAAGTTTTGCAGCTTAATCCCGGGTTGATATATGGGAGACTGGTTGGTATTTTCAGACTAAAAGAGCCCACCAACCCGAATGTTGCCTTACACTCTAATGCCAACTACGGTAAAGATGATAAACTGCGAACGGGAGAAAAATAACAACCTTTCCTTATTGAGGTGAGGATTTTCCTATACATCTATATATACGTGCAATTTTCGATTTGCTATACCTGCATTCATGTACTCTATGTACTCTCGGCACTCTACAGGTCTGTTTAAATTATAAGGCATAGTATGGTATGTAATGGAGTATATATGGTTTGACCTATGGTCAAGCGAGACACGGCTGGGGTAATAGAATGATTTTTTTTTCTTTTTTTTTTAAAAAAAAAAACGTTATACACATTAAGTAAACTCGTTGAAACCATTGGGGATGCTAATTGTCTCGCTAAATTTCATACACTCTATACCGCATGTTAGAATGAATAATCACAGGAGTTATGGTACCCACGTATTATACGTGGGGCTACATGATGTGTAATTTTCCTTTTTTTTTTTTTCTCTCGTTTTTAGACAAAGTTTAACCAGCGTAAACATTATTTAATTGTTAATACCACAGCCTGAAACGGTCTAGCCGTGGAAAAAGGAAAAACAAAATGAACAAAAACCTGTATCAACATTGTAAAATACGCTTTTTCAGCCGCCTCGAGAATCATCCCTGAGTCGCTGTCCAGTAGTTTTTTTAATTCTACGTTTTTTGGTTTCTGATGTAGAAACAACCCGAATTATTTCTCTGTTTTTTTTTTTTTTCTTGTTAGTGAAAGATAAACGATTTTCGAAGAAAAGAAAAACACATTAATTATGATATTTTATTTTTATTTTTTTCTCACCTGAGATCGTCTATCCTTGGCCTTCGCATGGCTCTTTGTTGGTGTCTAGGTGGAGCCGCACATCTGCAGTCACAATGCATAACACAAAGAGCAACACTGGTCGCCAAAGTCACTACGAATGGTGCAGCAAAGAAGTGCATTATGGTCGCGATTTGTGCCTCACGATTGTAGTCAGCCATAACTATACTACCATTAACTCTACTGTAATGGCAAGGAAATTTTGATCCTTCGTAGCCAAGTTCCTTTGTAAAATTATCGCAGTCTACGATCGGTGGGTAACCGCATCCCTTTATGTTAACCATCAGTATTGCTTCGACTTCAGAAATCGCTGAAAGAAAATATGAAAATAATCATTTAGATACAAGTTGAATAATCATCCCTTGTTTTTTTTTTGTTTGTCATTTGTTTTAAACGATATGCAGAAATTCTTTAATCAGGGTATAAACCTTGATCTCGATTATAATTAGGCTTTTTTAAGTTTCTACTGCGGGGGTTGTAAAGTTTAATAAACTTAATACAGCTACTCGTCGGATATGAAAAACCGAAATATAGACCAGTTTTTCAAACCTGGGGCTAATTCTCTCTTTGAATATTAAACCGTCTAAAAATCTGTTCTGGTCTCGTGTGTTTTTTTGGTCATTTGGGGTGAGAAAGGGGCAACCTTGATATCCTGTACAGTTTCATACTTGGCTGGTATCCAGGACACTCTAACTAATTGAATCTGAACGTTTAAAAATTGCGGGAAAGCTAAATGGCTGGATAGCTTATATACATTTATTGAATTTAAAACGTAACTAACCAGATATTTTTGTCGACGTTGCTGTCGTGATGGCCTTTGTCGTTAATGTTGTTGGTGTTGGTGTTGAATAGGGATAAATATCGTCGATAGTATCATTGCTCGATGAATTACTCCAGGGTGTATAAGTCACGTAAATATGAGTGCATCTATAAACGTCACTGGTGCAACCCTCGCGACATGAACTCCACGAGCAATTAAATAGCCCAGCAAGATCCTCGCGTCTTGATGTAGTGCAGGTAACAGGATAGGGTGAAAAATCAGCTGCCAGTGTGCTTATTGCAGGATCTACGTATAATGGTACTAAAAAAAGTAAGGCTGCACCGCCTGAAGTAGCTACAAGAGCCAAAGCCGATGTTGCATAAAAATTGAAACGCTGACGGCAGGTACGTCGGGGCGGTCGACGCCTCGACGCGCCGAAACCCAACTCCAACAGCTTGCGACGTCGTAATTCTTGCTGCTGAATCTCGTATTTTTGAAGATCTCGATTCTGACTTGTGTCCAATAAAAGTTCGGAGCTACTGCCACGCATACCCTAAACTAACACGCGGCACTCTTGAGCGCCTAAACTAGGGCTGCACGCTTTTTACGGTTGATATATCAGCCGCCACTTTGTCAAACACGGTGCATCTCTTCATCAGGGAATCGGTTTTATTTATTTATTTAATTTTTATTATTTTTTTTCGGGGGGGGGGGGGGGTAGGACTGAGAATTTCAAAGTCTTAGATAGAATTTTAAAGTTCTTAGGTCGATAAAATCGTCTGGCATAATTATATAGGCTTTTGAATCTTTTTTTGATTTTTTTTCTTTTTTTTTTATAATATTATTCTTAGGCCTGTTATCTTTTAATTTATTATCGTTTCTTCCTATAATTTGCTACAATTTTTTTATTTTTTTTTTTATTTTAGTCGAGACAAGACGAGACGAGACGAGACGAGATGTGATGTGATGTTAATTTATTATCATTAAAATTCACGGAGTGAAATTTTGGTCGTTGTGCAGATTGGATAATATAATTTTTCACTCTTAGTTAGATGCAGAGATTTTGATCCGCTGCTACGTGGCCAATGTTTAAAACGACCTTTCCTATTGTTCATTTCGGTAAAATGAACTAAGGTCCGAAACTATTATCTACCCCGATGAAAAATTGATACCATACTTTTAAGGGTAGGTAATTAACGGTAACTAACTGATTTTTCAATTTTATTTATGATTTATTATCAACGAAGGGTATAACAAGTATAACAAAGTCTTGATTAAAAAACAATTTTTTTAAGAAGACTCTTTCTGCCTTGTCATTCGGGATCTTATTTCATTTTTATCAACTCCGAGATTATTATTTTTTTCTTTCTTTTCTTTTCCTCTTTTTTATTTAATATTTATACCAGAAGACGATATATTTTATACCTCGTTTGAGAAAAAATTTTCAAATTTTTTTCGTTGTTTTTTCTATTCAACAATTACGTCGCCGTTGTAACGAAATAAACTTTTCTCAAAATTTTTTCGTGACATTTTCTTCATAACATCAATTAAACATAACGAAAAAATGATCTTTAGTTTATATACTGTTCACAAATTGCTTCGGATAAATATATATATATTCAAACACACAAATCAATATATTAGGTATATTAAATCTAAGTTCATTTTAAAGCTCTAAGACGCTGGCAGGATCGAATTTTTATTTTTTATTTTTTGTTTATTTCTCTTTTCTTCTATCTTTCTTTTTGTTTTTGTTTTTTTTTTTAACTGAGTAAATCAATTTTAGGATCTATCGATTCGTCACTAAATTACGTACATATATTATGTAGATGTGAAATTTTCATTTTCATTAGAATAATCATAGCCTTATGGGGTGGTACTGATTTAAAAAGAAATAATTAATTATCATTTTCTGTTTTTCCCTGTTTCCTCTATTTTATTTTATTTCATCTTCGTCTTCTTATTCTTCTTCTTCTTGCTTTTTTTTTCGGTTCGTTAATTTTTTATTTTTTTTGTGTTTTCCTTTTTTGATTTTAGTTTCTTCTTTCACACTAGTCAATCGTTCTCATAATATTTTCACGAATGACAACAGCGACTATTGTTTAAATTATTTTTCATCTTTCGACGACTCGGCGTCTCGCGACCCGCGAGTGCATTCGCGTACTGGACACTTTTGTCTACAGCCTTCGAAAATTTACCCTCACGACAGGGCGGGGTCCCCCGGGCGCATGCGCCCCCAAGACTCCTCTTGTTTACACTCCTGAGCTTCGCGACCCACTGCTGCTTCTCTTTCCTGTCTTTTACCTATATATATATATATATATATATATGTTCTTTCATCCCTTAGCATAGAACATAATTTTATTACCATTAAAAAAAAACTTCGTCAATTAATTTCAATGTAAGAATCAAAAATTCTTCGCCATTATTTGAATAATTTTTTTTTCCCTTACATTTTAAGCTATCTAGAAAAATCAAAAAAATTTAAATTCTTATTTAACAACGTTTGTGTTATAACGTATATATACTCAACTACCTGAAATCTTGAGGAATTTTACCTTTTGGAATTACCAAAGCTACTTTATTGCGGGAAATTACGTCCAGTCGTTTCTGTTTATTGCCTTCCAAGACCCACTCGAAACAGGTAGTCTCCGAGAGACCCTTGCGAACAAACATCACTACTATGCCTACTTTGGTATTCAAATGCCGAATTCCAGGCTGTGACACTCACATTCTGTTGAAACGAATACGTACAGTTTAAGTAAACGTAAAATTTCATATTTAAACTGACAAAACATCAAACGGTAAACAAAAAACAGAAGATAAAATAAAAATATTATAATTATCAAGACGAAATTGCTGATCAAAAAAATCTAAGAATAATAATTTTATTCTTCTGTACAGATTGTTTCTATTTTATTATATCTCTTTTTTTTTTTTTTTATCATTCAAATATTATTTCGAACGTTCAATAAACGCGAATATATATATATATCATATAAACCGCGTATCAATAAAACTTTTTATATTATAACCGGAAACAGCCCTTGTTAATTACGTAAGAATTATATACCGGGTTAGTTTCCAGGTGCGGTGAAAACGATATAGGCGTGGCACCCTATACTTGAGATAAGTAATTGGTAAGGTTGAATAAAGGTGTTGAGGGGATGAAAAATTGACGATGATTTAAACAATTGAATATGAATAGCAATAATTTATTGAATAATCGAAAGACGATACAGAATTAGGATACGTCTGGTTTTTTTTATCTTTATTTTGTTTATTTTTATTTTTTCTTCATTTTTCAACCCTTCTTTTTTCTTCCTCTTTAATCAGAAAAGCTCGTAAAGAAAGACTGTTTTCTCTCCTGAGACGTGACCTACTGGTTCAACAATGACTGGAAGGTGGGCTACGGTTACTCTCTAGAGATTTTATCACCTCTAACGACTGCGACTACAGCAAAATGAACTGCAGTAGTCGGTACTGATCGCTCTAAATCACAACTCTGACCTTAATTTACCACTTAAATTACGATTTTGTAGCTCGATAAACAGCCACTATAACATACTAGCCTTCTTATACCTATAAGATTATATTTTCCAATCTATATTGTCAAAGGAATAATAGATTGATAGTCGTTATTAATTTCATAACTTCGATTATTCCCATACGCCAAGTATATGATCTGTTTTTTAAGTGTATATAGCTAATTAGAATAAACTAATCTAGAACATTTTTCGAAATTAGAATAGAAAAGAAATGTATTTTCAATCTCATCCCTAATTTGAATGGCACATAGTATTTTGAATGGAATTTTATCGTATAAATAAATTGTCATGAGGTAAGGGATAAATAAAAAATATTAGGAACTCGAAGGAATGAATTCATTTATTTTATTTCGAACAAACTCATACGTCGAAATGCTTAGAATCAATATAGGCTATAGTATGAAACTTATGGTAATGAAAATAACATTTAAAATTGTATTTAATAGATCATTTCAATCTCTATTATACTATTTTATTATATTAAACGCGAAATATCCTTCGCGCTAAAGTGTGTCGGTCCATAACGAGGGTTTGAAAAATAGCGCTCATCAAATGTATGTCCGTAATAATATGTTTGATATTTTTTATTACGAGTTTAAAACCTTGTCTATTTATTATTTACGTTAATTTACATTTTTTGCATATTTATTTAGCAATGAAAAATGATTTTTCTGTATTATTTGATCTGAATATAAGCTTGATAATATTAGCGTAGTTTCCGTATTCGATCAGCCAATAGAAACCGAATATACGAAGTGACGCGTCGCTGATCCGGTACCCACAATTCCTTTCGATGTATCAGGGTATAGTGGAGGGAGAAACAGCCGGCAGCCTCGTTTCCCGTCGTCGTTTCCGTTCCTCTTCGTTGTTAGACCCCGGCGTGAACGCGTCGTTTCTAATATAGTTCAATTTAACCGAAGAAGATAGGGTATCGCGTTACATTACAAAGTTTAATCTCACTATTTACACCGGCTATTGATTCTACGAATTAAATATGTCGGGCGCTGACGCTCCAAGTGTTAAATCTGAAGCCCCAAACAACGTCGTACCTGAAAATACAAATGATAATCAACGCAGCCAAGGCGGAGGACGCGGTGGCGGTGCTGGCGGAGGAGGTCCTCGAGGTCGAAAAGGATCTAGATTTTCAGGTGGACGAGGTGGTGGTGGTGGCGGCGGTGGCGGTGGCGGTGGTCCTGGAGGCGGCGGTGGAGGAGGAGGAGGAGGAAATGGCGGAGGAGGTCCTGGACCAAGAAACGATGTACAGGTGAGAAAAAAAAAAAAACTATAGAAATTTGTTATAAAGAAAATGGCCATTGCTCTGAAAACGTGACACAAGTTTCACGAGGATTTAGAAGATTCTTCAGAAAGTATTTGTCTGATGTTTATCCAAGTATATCGTTGAAGTCTTATGTGATTTCGAAAGAAAAATTGAATCGCGAGTATAAAAGAAAAAAGAAAATTAAAAAAAAAAAATGCCGCTTTGATATCTGAAGATGGTATATATTGATTTTTGCATGAGACTCTCGTGTATCTGCGCGTTGAATTATAAAATGGCGTCATGATGCCACGCGTCTCATGGCAAAGATTATTTTCTTTGATTATAATAGTTGGCTTGCTTATATCAGTAGATTTATATTTCTAATTTCTAGGTTATATTCAATATTCAATGCCACGTTTCAGGTTCTTCTAATTTTTTTTTTTTTCTTTTCTTTTCTCTTTGTCTTTTCATTCATTCATTCATTTAGCGAATATTCTTCGTTCAGATTTACCGTTTTGCGGTTATGATCAACGATCATAATTGTCGATATACTAAATGCTCCGATTTTTGAACAATTTATAACTATTTTACACGATGCAGTTTGGAAATTGTCTTTTCTACAATCTCAAACACACACACATCGTCCTCCATTTTGTTTTCATTCCAATTCTGTTGAAACGCTATAACCAGTATTTCATGCGTCATTCAATACGATTTAGATGCCCATTTATATAGTCAAAGTACTCCGACGTAATATCTAAACTAAATCGACGATTTTTTTTCTTTTTCAATTTTTTCCTTTTTTTTTTCTTATACAATTTTAATTCCTCAGGTGAAAATAAACGACAGCGTCGACGCAGGTCTGGACAATATTTCAATGTCAGACATTGGCGGACGCGGAGGACCTGGTCGTGGTGGTAGAGGAGGTCGCGGAGGCGACCGAGGAATGGGGAACAGATCACAGGACGTAAGTTGGATGAGAAATTTAACAAAATCCTTACAAAATATATAATTATTCAAAAATTTTATTGGAGATAAAACCCTCATGCCACGCTACTGTAGATCTATAAATTTTTACATGTAGTGTCCAACCCAAGATAATCACTTGAAGGGAATATAAAAATAATGTAAATCCGGCTAGGAAACATGGTTTGACAAATTCGTGTCTATTTGTGTGCCGAAAGTTTGGATACAAGAAGAATTGATTTTAAATTACATTTTATTTCATTGCTGGGCTTTTTCTCTTTCTCCTTGTTTTTTACATTTTTTTACATTATTGGGATGTGTTTATGCAACAGGATCGTCTAATGGAACGTATCATGAACCTTAACGGTCCCACACACGATTTACCGCCCCAAGATACAACGGAGAAGAAATTCAGCGGGAGAAATCGATTGTATATTGGTAATCTTACAAACGACGTTACAGAGGACGAACTACAAACCATGTTCAGCGCTTTTGGAGAAGTTTCTGAAATGTTTGTCAACAATGAAAAGAATTTCGCTTTTCTAAGGATGGTGAGATCCCATTTATTGAATATCTAATCATAAAAATATTATTCTTTCATAATCTAAGACACATGATTCAAAAAATTACCGTTTGATAATTCGTGATAATAATCACATGGCTGCTTTTTTTTATGACCTTATAACACCGAAGAGAAATTCGTCCTCCAACAGAGATTCGAAAAACTTATATAATTTTTTTTCTGTCTTAGGATTACCGGGCAAATGCAGAAAAAGCTAAACACGAATTAGACGGTTCAATGCGAAAGGGTCGTGCCTTGAAAGTGCGATTTGCCCCCCATTCATCGGCCATTAAAGTAAAGAATTTAACACCATGGGTTTCCAACGAACTCCTTGAAAGATCCTTCAGTGTATTTGGGGAGATTGAAAGAGCCACAGTGATCGTAGATGATCGTGGTAAAAGCATGGGCGAGGGAATAGTCGAATATTGTAGAAAACCTGGCGCCCAATTAGCTCTCAGAAAATGTAGCGAAGGCTGTTACTTCCTCACTGCGTAAGTTTCACTATAATTCATTCATTTCATGTTTAGAAATTAAAAATTGCAATTTTAAAACCCCGATGCCACGCTTTTACAATCCATCATGATTGCCACAAAGTGCCAAATAGGAATTAACAATTCTTTTGGGGGAGATCAAAATCGCCCAGCTAGGAAACATTGTTCGGTTATTCAGTACCTTACTGTGTGCCGAAAGTGTGGGCACAGAAATTTTCCTTGTCTAACTTTTTGGACATTTTTCTTTCTTTCTTTTTTTTTTTTTAAGAATATGTTCGGTGAATTGATTTTTCGCTTTTTATATCTGCCGCAGCTCTCTTCGACCGGTTGTAGTAGAGCCGTTTGAACAACAGGATGACATAGACGGATATCCAGACAAGAATTTACCCCGTAAGAATCAGGAATTTTATAAATCTCGTGAAGTTGGACCAAGATTTGCACAGATTGGTAGTTTCGAGCATGAATATGGTACCAGATGGAAACAGCTTCACGAACTTTACAAACAAAAGGAAGAAGCGTTGAAGAGGGAAATGGCTATGGAAGAAGAGAAGCTCGAGGCACAGATGGAGTTTGCCAGATACGAGCACGAGACTGAACTGCTTCGCGAACGTGAGAATAACATATAATTTAATCTATCTGATGTATTTTATCTCTATCATCCAATGATGAAAAAAATTACCGTTTGATTTATTGTTAATATGATAAAAATCATTTGGCTGCTTTTATTAAGTTCTGAGATATCGTTACTTAGGATTGAGATTAGAATTGGCTCGACATTTGACTGGCTGTTTTATATAGAAATTTGTTTATTTCATTCTTTTAGAATTGCGTATGCGCGAGGCTGATAGAGAACGACAAAAACGAGAGTGGGAAATGAAGGAGAGACAAGCTGAGGAACAGAGAACTAGAGAGGAAGAATTACGCAGAAGACAACAGGAGGAAATGGCGATACGTATCAGAAGGCAAGAAGAAGAACTACACAGAAGACAACAAGAGAATAATCTATTCATGCAGGTAAAAAAAAGGAGATTTTTGAAAGAAGAATACGAAAACTTGATTACCAAGGAGTTTATTTGAACTTAGCAATTTTCAAAGAGGTATATAGCTAAATCTCCAGAAGTAAAAAAATCAAAAACAAAACTGGTTCTTAATACTTGGGTGGATAAACGTTTTGGACGTTTATATTTGATCATTTTTTACTACAAATGAATTTCTCTTTTATTATAGGAACAAGCAATTCGTGGTGGTGGAGGTGGTGGCGGAGGAGGAGGTGGCGGAGGCGGAGGAGGTGGTAACGGCGGGGGCAGTATCGGTGGAAAAAATTATGACGTCATCAATGCCAACGACCGTGATGGATTCGGTCAACCAGATGGTGAGTTTAACAGTTTGAATAGCTTTATTTTTATTTTTTGCTCTATTTGAAATGATGGAAGATTTTAAGAACTGAATTATTCGTCTTAAATAACGAGACTTTACAGAAGCCCTGATGCCACGCTTGTTTCTTTGTTATTTGAAGATTCCAAGTGCCAGAAATAATCTGAAATAATACAGGGTATAAAAAAAGAATATAAGGCCGGCTAGGAAACATCGCAAAACTCATTAATGTTTATGCGGTGTGCCGAAAGTTTGGGCACATTTTTTTTATCGTTAAAATTCAACTAAAGCTCAACTCATTATCGTAATATTCATGTAATACAAAAATTCAATTTTATTCTCATTCTATTTCAGGCGGAAACAACTTGCCAGTGGTAATGTATTCATTTTAATTCTATACACGATCGTGATTGATTTCTTTATTCAATATTTAGTCTAAAAGTTAAAACTGAATACCTAATTGGTCGACGTCACACATTTTTTTTCTTCAAACATTTTTCACAAGTTTAATTAGAGAAACTTGAGCTTAGGTAAATTTTTTCTTCTTTCTTTTTATCGATTAATCACTTACCAGATTTAATGGAAATACCTACACATCCATTTCTCTGTGGGGAATTTGACTAATATAATTAATCGCGATGATTTTTTGTTCTTGTTTTAACGTAAGTACATGAAAACTTATTTCTGCATGAGTTACAGTGACGTCGTTCTCACCGTGAATTACCTATCTACAAAGTTTTTTGATACGTGAAATTTTTCTTCACTGTGTGATTTTTGTCTATTTTAGCATGTCTTTAGACGTGTAACAGAGTTTTTACTGTCTGCAACATGCAATGAGATCAATAATTTTTATAAATATTCATTAAGTTGTTTGAAAAGAAATATTATTCAACAGTGAACAACTTTAGTTAAATAATAAACATGTGGAGGGGTCTTCTAGCATTAATTTTGACAACTATGCGATGCGAGATTTATTATCATCTACGCTTATAAAGGCTAGATCAAACAGCGAAATATCTAAAGAAAAAATAATATCACAGTATCCTGTGATCACCGAGGAATCCAAAACCGTCGCGTAAACCCATGATTTATCCACTATCATACTTACTATGATACAGCATATATTTGCTGACTTAAAAACTATAACTACGTTTACGCTTCTTCATACATTTTACTGAAGATAGCGTTATAAAAGATATGAAAATTGATGTCCAAACATCAGCATATAACAGAAATAGAATTTTATTCGAATCTCTCCCCCACGATATTTATGCCTGGAATTTCTTTCTGAAAAGTTATTCGACTGCGTAACTTAAGAAAGTTGTAATTTTGGGGTGGGAAAATACCTGGTTTAAATTACGTGATATTTTCTGTAATATACGAGATTGCTGATCTATGATTGATTCTACTCGCCTTATCTAAACCCTGAATGATATGTACACGGATTTTGCACTAAACTGAACATCCTAAACCCTGTCAACTGGTTAACAGGAAATGCGATGCTGTCTGTCGTGCTTAACAATCCTTATACTACGCAGTTCTGAAGAGAACCCATATTACATCTCTGATGTTAATATACGATATCAAGATTATTAAACTAAGGCAATATAATAAATCAACGAAATATTTTGAACTGCGTGATGAGATTAAATAAGTCCATATATACAACACAGTGATGCCCTGATAAAATAATCTCTCAATTATTTACGCACATTTTTATTCTTGAATGCTACGTTTGGCCGCTCCATATGGTTGCAGACAGGAAACTCTGTCCCTGGTTATATCTAGTCGGATTATTTAAGGCTTAGACGATATTAATTAATCATGGAACTAAGTGACTCCCTTTTATTCATTTATTTAAAATTTTAATAATCAATTTATGCATCTGTTAAATAAATATCAAACAGATCACTAGTTCCATGATCAGTTGTACGCGGACCAAGAAATGCTTAAACGTTTCCATACTGCTGCAAGACACCCAATTCTTTTCTCACTGCTAGGATAGCTCTCATTCATTATTGAATGAACTCCTATTTCCTCTCGTCATTTGAATTTTTCTACAGAAGGCCGATTAAAATTTTAAGATATATTATCAATTGTTTAAAGAAAGATCTAAAACTGCGTAGAGTTTGCTCAGAGACCTTGATCAAGTCTCTTTGCTACTCGCATCGCGTTTCGGATCTTAGAACTTACTTATTTAAACACATTTAAGTACCATTTATCTCTAGTAAGATTGTGGAAACACCTGTCTTGCGTTATAAAATAAAAATTAGGTAATCAACGTCGTTTTTAACATTCTTTTTTTACTTAACAGTCCGTTGGATGCATTAGGCATTTTCTTGGTCCATTCTGTTGTGAAGTATCACAGAGTACAACGTTATTGTCGATGAAACTGTTTTACTATATTATGAATATAATTTATAGTGTTATCGACTGACTATGGTGCGTGACACGATTACGTATTTTTTTATTCGCCTAGTGGCAACATCTAACATTGTGTTTTTTCCCATTTCTTTTCTATGTGAAATTGACGATGAACCTCTGCTGCTGTCAAACATGGATGGTCACCCTGAACTGTGAAATGTATTAACGGTAAACCTAAACACCAAAAAAACAAACAAACTGCGTTATTGCGTTATCTTCGTTGATTTTAAATCTCATATTTTATTATCGCTAATTATCCCAGGATCCAAAGTCTTTCTTAGACGCTTACAATAACATGGATCGCGGTGGTCGTGGCGGAGGTGGAGGCGGTGGTTATAACGACGATCGTGGTCAAATTATGGATTTAATGGATATGAGAGTCGATATGGGGAACATGGGGAACATCGGTAATAATCGGGGAGGTAGTGGCGGCGGTGGTAACGGTCGATGGCAAGGAAATAATGATCGTGGTCGCCAGGACGAATATCCTAACAAGCGAAGGCGTTACTAAACTTGATGATATTTTTTTTTTTTTTTAACAAGAAATGATGCTGCGTTTGCATCCTATTTAAGGACTAAACATTGACGTTGTTATTCCGCAACATTGCGATCGAAAATATCGTTCGAGAGATAATTTACTCTCACAAGCATAGCCTGAACACATTCATTTTAAGATCGAAACCCTTCTATCTGATTATCAGCGAATTTATCGACTTATATTTAGGAACCTTGATGTGTTATATCTTACCAAGGGAGAAGAAAATTGAACATTGCGTATCTTGGTCTTTAGACCTTATTTAATATTGGAATTACCGCGGGGGTTTCGTATTCTATTAGTTGATCGTTTAGCAGCGGCGAGAAATAGTTACTCCATAAGTCGTTGGACACTTTTGAAATTGATGGTGACGATGTTATTTCGTACGGTGGAAAAAAAAAAGTATTGTCAGTTTTAAACTGAAAGAAATGAAAGAAACATAAAAAATTTTAACGATATTATTATTTTTGTTCTTTCTTTCTTTATTATTTTTTTTTTTTGCCAGTTTTATTATGTATTTATCGTGTCAATGGCGGGTAGGTAATTAATAGATATTAACGTTTTCTTAAATTGTGCATTGATAAACGTGAAAAATATACAATGTATATTTTAATACGAAGAAAATACAGAAAAAAAAAAACAAAATTAATAATGACATTGAATTTCGTGAATGAGTATTAAAATGAATAAATATTGTTTTTATTTTAAGTGAATTATATGACTCATTGATATTACTTCTAAGGTACTAAATAATTGCTTTCGACTGTCTATTATCTTTATCGTAAAAGACTAAACTGCAAGAAATATTATTTTCTTCCTCGAGTATATACATATTATATATATAGCTTTAAAAAAAAAAAGTCTACTTACATTTACTTACCATTAATAATAAAACTCCGAGAATAAGAGAAGAGAACAAAATTATTTCGACCAATTCGATTATCATCGATTGATTGATTGATTGATTGATTGAAATAATCCCAATACCTGAAGAAGAAGAAGAAGAAGAAAAGAAAAGATCAGTTTTTTTTTTTCCTAACTTTCTTTCTTTCTCTCTCTCTGCTTTTCTTTCCTTCTCTCTTTGAGAGTAAATAAGTTTATGAATAAAGTTTTAAAATGTAAATCACCAAACAAATCGCTGTTTATATTTTTTCGTTACAACTATTGTAACGATAAAAAGAAACATTTCTAATCATTCTAACTACGCCTCATACGTCGCCCACACTTGCCTTGCGTCTTCAGACAAAATAGGATGTTCTCGATGATTTTGAAAAAATTGACAATACTAGATAGTTAGAAAATGAGTGTTTCAATTACGATACAACCACTTGTTCTCTTCGTAATTCATAATGTTCAACATATCTTCCATGTCCCTAAACGTTAATTATTAAGATTCTATTTTATCTGAGGCCGTTTCGCATCGTTGCCGAATGATTTTTTTCTCTTTTTTTTTTTCCACGATTTTTTCCCTTTTTTTTCTTACGATAAGAGTTAACGCTCTCACTCTACCCTAAAGATGATATCGTGCCGTGAATACATGTTGAAAATAAATTTCGAAGAGGATCCAGACTCTAGGAACTATTGAAGTTATTTATCAAGTTCCTAAAGTCAATCGTCAAACAAAATCTTCAGCCTCGACTATCAAGTCGTTGAACTATTAACAAAGAAGAGGAGACTATCCGTGTTCTACGTTTACCCTGTTGCTATAAAGCTTCAAGCTTTTTTTTCAACAAAGACTTGCTTTAGAGCTTGAGCATAGGGATTCATCAATGTGGGACAAAACATCGATAGGGTGGTAATGTTTGCAATACATTAATTCTATTTAATCGTTTATTCCATTTACCAAATTTCTTTCAAATAGAATCATCAAATTAAAATTTCTCTTTTTCGTTAGCTATTCAAAGTTTCCGGCTCTGAAAAATCGTCTTATTTAAAAAATTGAAAATCTTTATAGATCTACAATCGATTGATTCTGATTAAAATTAAATTTAATGTCAAAAGAATTTTCTACATTGATAAGATGATGATGATCTACTGAAGTATCGATGCTGTATGCATACCGATGAGTTGAAAAAAAAAAAAAAATATATATATTGAAAACTTCGGCTATCTTTGACCCCGTGACTTCTGTGCCCAGATACCTATGTTTACAGTTTCAACATTATTATGTGATCCAAATGGTTGATCGCGGCAGTGTTCTTTAGCGGAGGAGAGACTGCAATCGCAAGATAGGCTCTTACTATGTTGAATGAACTATTCATTGAACCACTATACTAAGGTGAGTAGCATTTGCGAAAATGTTATTAAAGGTAATCTTATACTTTACACTTGGGGTGGGAACATTGTTATATCTTAGCATAGCAAACACTGCAGCAAAAAAAATTAATCCATATTATAGTAATAATGAAAAATACAAACAAAAGATGAGATCTATTCTCTCAATTGAAGCGATAACTGTTATCCTACTGTACATCCGTACATATATATACCGTGAATTTTAACTACAAAGACCAAAATCTGCGAAACATTCATCGATTTATCTCCTAATTATCTTATCCGTGCGAATTATACTCTTTTTTATATTTCTTTATTTATAATTAGCGAATGTTGTAAGCGACGACTATTTTTTTACGTCATGACTGAAAAGCCTGTTCCCTATATTATTGAAGATGTTTTTTTTTTTTTCCTATCTTTCTTTTTACGAATAAATTGCATTCGGAATTCCCTTGGGATTTAGTAGCTGATGTCAATTGACAAATTATTATTGCACATAGAAATAGGAGTCTCTATACAAAATGTCGTGAACAACAAATCTAAGACCCTGGAAAGATTACGACTAATTATCACCCACCCCTTTTTCCCTATGTGTCTATGCGTGCCCTGATCTGCTATAAATTGATAAATTGATCAGGTTTTTTTTCCTGGATCAGATTACGTGTGGGAAAAAATTCTTCTCACCGATAAATCAAACTTCGTTATTACCAAACTGATGAATGGTGAGAAATTTATTATTGAACTATGAGAAGGAGCGTACTCATTGATATGTTGCTTTGGAGCTATACCCTGACGTTTTTTCTTCTCCACTATCCCACATGATGTTTTTTCATGTATAATAGGATGATATACAAAATTTTTGACTTGTTCTTACTCAGGCGTATGTTTGAAATTTTCTAAGCTGGCCATTTGAGAAAATGCTGAAATTTATTTCATTAATCCTATTGCAATTTCTTTGATTCAAAGAACTTTCATTTTTTTCAGCATTTACTCAGCTTTCCAGTTTCATATATATTTACACTAACTTATCGATGCGGTGAAGTCGTGAATTGTTAAGTAATCGTTCATCCTTATGGAAAATAATTTAATTAGCTTCATACAGCGGCGTGAATGAAAACAAATAACAGCGATCTAGTTTGGCACAACATGCCAAATTTCGTTGTAATATAAAATATCTTTCGTTATTTGTTTGCAGTAATATTTATTGTTAGTCAGGGGATTATGAACATCTAAATACAGATTTTCAAACAGGAATAAAGTAGTAATTATTTCTTCTATGCTTACAGATAATAGCGGTAGGTGGATGAGACAATGACTACAAATAAACATGAGGTAAATCATCAACCACAGTCTTGATTATTTATTATTTATTATTTTCGAAAAAATTTCTAAAATAACATGTGAGAAATCCTTTTTCTTTTTATATGATGAAAACATCTTTCGGGTCTGAGTATTATTGATGATACAACTTCCCAACGTATTATTCTGAATCCATTGCTAAAATCATTTTCTGAAACATTCTTAAAGTTTCATATCACTGGTTTGTTAAAACTTGTGTTTATTTTTCAGGATTCAATCGACTACTGAGATTATTGAATACGAAACTACCAGCTCTACGGACGTCTGGAATTCTGAACTGAATCTCTGACAGAGGTGAGATGAAATTCTATAACATTTTTCCATGATTTGAAATAATTATTAAACAATTTTTATCAAACTTCTATGATGATAGCATCTTTCGGGTCTGATATTCATTGATGTCTCAAAAGATTCCCAACGTGTACTGATAACATTTATAATCAAATCGAATCTTTAAAGTCAAATATTCCCTTGATCTGATAAAATTTGTACATTTTTTCGTTACAGAATGAGGAGAGGACAATCATTTAGAAGGTAACAGAGAAGAACTGGTCTTTCTGAGAATGTGGTGAGATTTTTTATTATGTATTTTTGATATTTTCAATAACAAATATGAATGTAATAATATGTATTAATTTCAAATGATGATAGCATCTTTCGGGTCTGAATTCATTGATGTCTCAAAAGATTCCCAACGTGTACTGACGATATTCTGAAAACACGTTATTTCTCGAATTACGTATTTTGCAGACTGCTCAATACCTTCGTTTCTCTTTCTTACAGACTTAAATGAAGACAGCTGCGGTGAACTCATTCCATTCATCTGAGATTTCAACGACGAGATGGTATTGATTTGCGATAACTTGTAATAATCGAAAATTGCGTTTTGCGTTAAATATTTTATGCATAAATAATTTGATATATTTAATACCAGTGGAAGCTTTGATTTTATTCTTCTTTATCTTAAAAAAACGAATTATAATTATAATTCAATTGAAATGATGAAAAACTGGCTAGAGTCCTGAAAAGAAGATGACAACTTTTCGTTCAAACACTGACTAAACGTTTAAATTAATAATAGCGTTTTCACAATAGGTGTAAATTTGCTGAAGAATGGAAATAATTTTATTTTACAGACTGAGAAGACATCATCTGCTGAAATAAATGACATCGTGATAATTTGAAGTGACAAATTTAAACCAAACATTTTCTGTAATATAAAAAGGAAAAAAAAATGGCAAATGAAATAAATCTTTTATGCATTAAACAACATAAATAGGTGATTTTAATTCTGCTTGAGATTATAATGCGTCATAAATCCCCTGGCATGTATATCTCTATTAGATTAGATACACGCAATAATTGGATAAATAAGGATAACCGAGGCGGCGGAGGCTGAGGAATAAAATATATATAGTATATAAAAATAAGGTGGATATCTTTTTTGAAATATTTCTTGGGAAAAAAAGCTTTGACAACATTTTATTGTTAACCGCAGAAAAAAGCCATCATATTTTATACACTTTCACACGAAATTTATCGTAGAATTAATAAATAAATTCGTACGTAATAAATGTACGAACAAAAAATTTCATTGTTTTTTTCTTTTTCTTTTTTTTCTTTTTCCTGTTCGTTTTTTTTTTTTTTTCGTTTCCTCTTTTTCTTCGCTATATATAATAATAAAAATTGAATATTGTACATAAATATAAAGTCAATTATGTTATGTTATACATGTTTTTTTTTTTTTTTTGTATGTGCCAAATGGTACAAAAATCATTATTGTTGAACATTTTTTTTTTTTATATCCTTAACACTCGAGAACAACTTATCAATTTTATGTATAACTCGTGAATAGTGAAAGATACGTTTGCATTTTGCATTTTGTAAATCTTGATATACCTATGTAGTATGTATATATTTCTTTATAATTGCATTTTTTTTTCTTTTCATTCTTGAGGTGCTTAGGATGAATTATATAGTTTGAATTGATTTATGTGTAATGCAATTCAAATTCAAATATTTTATAAATCAATTAGAAACACGGCCGGAGCGGGTGGAAGGAACGATTTTGGTGTTTGCGCTTCTATAATACCTAATTTACAATTTATAATTATATTCTTTTTTTCTTTCTTTCTTTTTTTTTTTTTACTTTTTTCTTTTTCCCTTTCTTGTAGCCGCGATGGTTGATAATATGCCACCTTGTGTGTATTTTATTCATATTATTCATATCATTCATATTATTATTTTATATTCATTATTCATACTATTAATAATAATATTATTAGTATAATTTTTCTCTTTATTATTAACTATTCAATGTTCAAATGGTAGCGCTCACTTTTGTGTACTCGTTATAATATAATTTTTTTTTTTCCTTGCTGATATTTTTTAAGCTTTTTTTTTTTTTTTGTTTTTTCAATTTTTATTACTTCGCGAAGTAACGCAGATCATTAACAACAGCAACTAATGTATATATATATATATATATATATATATATATTGAAACGTTTTTTTTTTTCTTATTTAGCCCTTTGTGTCCTCCATTAATAACTCTGTTTTTTTTTCTCTCTTTTCTCATTACAATAATATACCTCGATAATAATATTAATATTATTATTATAATTCATTGCAATGATTCTGAATTCTCTTCCTTCTTATTTTCATTATTTATATTTTTTTAATTTTTTTTTTCTTATCCTTTCCTTTTCATCATCTATTAATACTATATTGCTCCCGTCTGAAATCTCTCGTAGAATAATTTATTATTTTCAACAATCTGCATTTTAAACGTCGCTTTTACTTCTCAATAATATACATTATAATATATACCTTTTTTTTTATTTTTCTTCTCTTTCTTTCTTTTTTTTTTTGTGTTAGTTTTCTGTTTTATATTTTAATACTTATTTAATATTCCTTCTTTTTTTTTTTATTTTTTCGTTTCTTTATTATTTAATTTATTTATTTTCTTCTCTCTTTCCTTCTTTTTTTTTTTTTTATTTATTATTTATTGTAGATCACAGACAACTTGTTCTTAATTCATAAAAACAATTCAATTATTTCCCGTAGGTTAACGTACATATTATTATTATTATTATTATTATTATTATTATTATTATTATTATTATTATTATTATTATTATAATTATTTTTATTTTTATTTTTATATGACCTTACTGCAATGTTTCTATGAAAATGCATCATATTACGAGCATATTCATTTCAATACGTAATTATTTTGTGTAAATATGTGTATGTGTGTGTGTGTCGGTTGTTATGAGTTTTATAATTTATTTTCTCTACTCGCGAAACGACATGTGGCGTACACAGAATTTTCTTGAAACTCTTTAATTAAGTATTTCGTCCTCGTGAATTTTCTTTCTATGAAAAATTAAATATAAAGAAGTACCTACCGAGGATTTTTCATTTTTTTTTCAGAATTTGAACAAAACAGCACGTCCTGAGAGAATGAAATACAATTTTCTATTTCTTTTTTCTATCTCTCTTTTTCCATAGAAATGAACGAAAATACAACGATAATTTTTGATATCATAGTAATTGAATTTATAACGAATGAGCAGCGTGTATTATGTATTATATTATTATTATTGTTAATATTATTGGTGTTGTGTTCGTGGCTACGATGCACAATGTGTGGATATCTCATACGATCACACAGCAAGCGAATTACTTTATCATTTATTTATATATTTAATATTATTCCTAATTAACTTTATTACTCGATCATCTATTCTGACGTTATTCATGTTATTCATATATATATATATATATATATTTAGATATATTTATCTTCACACATATATATATATATATTTATTTGTATAATAATATGGTAGTGTTTGCAAATTGAAGTTTATATCATGTAGTACGTCGATCAAATCTTGAGCCAGATGAGAAAACCAGAGCAAAGATTACGGTGTGGAAATTCTTCAATTCACCACCACGTATGTATGTTTAAACTCATTTCTTTTTTTATGTCGCGTAAGTATAATATATTATTAATTTTTGTTAATTATCTTTTACATTTTTATTCTTCTCTTTTTCTATTACTCTCTTTCTCTCGCATATTATAATAGTTACAAGAGATTTTTTATTTTTATTTTTTATGTATAAACACGCGGTATGTATTTAATTAAGAGGATTATTTATTTAGAAGGCGAGTGGCAAAGTAGGTGTATTTAGATTAATAGCATTATTCAGCATTCAGCGTTTTAGATTATTAATCAAAGTTTTAATGAGAAACTTTTGTGTAGTAATAAAAATAGGCAGTGAGAGTAATAATTATTTAACAGTCAATAATATGTTATTGATAAAATTACACCCGAGATGTTTTATTTTTTTTTTTTTTCTCTTTTCTTTCTTTCTTTCTTTCTTTTTATAATCTTAATACTCCAGCTGAAATGAATTCGTAAATTAATATAGAAAACAATTATACCACAGCTTTGCGCGGTAAATTATTAGCACCACAGTCAGTTTAGAATTTTCTCAATGTATGTTTCAGAGAGCTTATTGTTTAATTAACAAGTAAATAAATACTTGATATATATATTTTTTTTTTTTTTCAAGTACAGCAAGTCTTCGTTTTAGGATTTTATCTAAACCTGGATAATAGGGGTGGTTTATTAATTAAATTGCAATTTCCTATCGTGACTTAATCAAATACTTTGCATGTACAAACTCTAGTGTTAACAACGATAAGACATATGTGATTAATTATACGATCGAGTTAATACTTCAGTGAATTATTACGAGTTTTGAATGGGTTATCTTTTTCTGGTAAACTCCCGTAGCTCAATTGAAAATTAATCATTCTATTCATAATTAAACCAGTATTTATATATCCGCTTTTCTTTTAACTTTTTCTTGCTTTTTCTTTTTTTTTTTTCTCACGGTAGTTTAATTGAAATTTTTACGAGTAAGTTTCAGTTGAGATTTTCTTTCTTTCTTTCTTTCTTTTTTTAGATTCAATTTCTTTTATCTTAGTGGGGTTTCCACGAAATGTTATTCAGACCTTGGAAATGACGTTTCAAACTGCTGCCATCGGCCCAGGTGGAGTTGAGATACTCGTCGTCATCGTCTTGCTCAAGTTTCTGAAATAATACAAAACTTCATCAGAGATCTGAAAGTGCCTAATGTTTCCCCAATCTTCCTGATCACCCTTATCCAAATATTCTGATTCCGCATCAACTATACAATAAATAAGGTGAGCATAAATTTTCCTCCTCTTTTTTTTACTCATTCATTTCATTAAACATTATTTAATCTTTTAAAGAAAATTGTAAAAATTTTTTTGTTTTTTTTTTACTTCCTCCCATTTTACATAAAAGAAAAGCGTAATATTTTATCCATACATATATTAGCCCCTGGGCACAATATCTAGCGCGCAGTCGCTAGCCGCATAGCTTCTCGGCTGGCGCCCTGCAGTCTGACCATAGCTATGCCTATACTACTTCGATCATAATCAGACCGCAGCCTTTCGTATATCAGAGGGGCCTTCTTCGCATGATTATATCACGTATAGAAGACCCCTGAGACAAAGATTAGCGAGTTAATTGTTATTTAGAATTTTTTGAAGTCCAATTTCGTATTGTTTTTATTAATATGAATGTATGGTACCTTCTTTTTCGAATATACGCGAATATGTATGTAACATATATGATCGTTCTGAGTTCATGAAAATCGATAATCCACAATTACACGAAGAAATAGACCGTCGTCGTGACGTTAAATTACATTAAATTTAGATCGCTATAAACTATAAATATATTATTGGAAAACTGTCCATCTCTCTCGTCTATTACTAGCTTCGGAGGGTGGCAGGGTTAGGGGTAAGGGCAGGAGTAATTCTACAGGGAAATCTAACGAAAGATTCAATTACGGCTGTGTCAATTAATACACCGACATATATATATATAGACTACGAAATAGGTACAGCTATTTTAATCAACTTCGGTTTTGCTCCATAGTCAATATATAACCGCCAATCACTGGCCTAAACGTTGTTTCAAATTTTCGTTTATCGGTGCAGATGTCATTTCATTTATACATTTAGATTGTTGAAATAGAATTGAAAATTTTGAAGACAAAAAAAAAATGTTAAATCGTATGGATATATAATACTTCGTGGCGCGTGCGTTTTATATATGTGATATAACATGTCTATAGCTATAGCTATAGCTGAGTACCGTAAAAAGTCATACGGGTAGTGGCCCTCGTCCCCCACACCCCTCCACCACCAAACCCCAACAAGTGCCGAATAAATTGTTTAAATCGTTGCGGGTTTTGTCGTTCGAGTGACCGACTGTTCCGCAGCCTTGCCGACCGCGATGTGGGGGTAGTCCGGGTTCCAGGGTGGGTGCTAACCGGGGGGTGGGGAATCGATGCTTGCGTCCTTGCCTCGCCGCGGAAGCTTTCGAGCTTACGCATCGCGCTACTTTCGACATCCGTATATCTACTAGGTACGAATGTATGTCTGTCTGTCTTTCGGGTTTTTTTTTTATTTTTTTTCGCAACACATGTATGACTCGTGTATACCTTTCTATAGATCTATGCGATACATACAAGTATAAAGATACCAGGGAATCATACATTTTGAGGGATGCTACAGACTTTCGACTTCCCCTCGCCAATACGTCTACGATTTTTTCGTTTTCCTTTTCCTTTTTTTTTTTTACTACTTTTTTTGCGCCCTTGTCGAACGGCTCGGGTTATCCTTTCACCCCTTTGCGAAAGGAACTTGCTACACTACTACTGTACACGCTTTTTATACCTGTATATATATATTTTTTCCTACATATGTATATGATGCTCGCGCACGAGTGTCGCGAAGGATACGGATGGGGTAGAAGATAGTGTTTTATCCTTTGGAGAATGGATACAGTAGAGACTCGACGGATTCGTCGAGACTGTACGACGCCGTCCCGCAGAGCAAACAACGAGGGGTTGGAAGAGCATGTTAAAGTTACCCCTTATAATAAGGTTTTTTTTTTCTTTCTTTTCCTTTTTTTCATCCTATTTGGGGAATTAAACATTTTTTTAATCTTCTTTTCGTATTTTATATCCGCGTATTTGTATTTATAATGATTCTTCTACCCTATACCGAACGGATGTAATGTATTAGATATTACTTATTGAAAATTTATGAAATCGTATTGGAAAACTGATATATAGCCAACCTACTTCGGTATAATATGAAAACCACTACCTCGTGGTAGCTTTCAATTCAAATTGCCTTATATTGAGGGATGCGACGAACTCGAAGAGAAATAGATTTTCCTCTGCTGTATGTATATATATATATATAGTATATAAACCACGATATATGTATATTTAACAAACATCAATTCCATTAAGTATTCAATGAATGTCACTTGCACCAGATGATACACTACTACGACATTCAATCATTACTATTCAGACTAACACGCGGAGTTTTATTACCTACTTAAAAAAAAAAAAAGTTTCTTCGTTCGTTGTAAAAATCCAATTGTATACGATAGATAATGTCCTGAAAAATGATTAGATAGAAAATTCAATGGGAAGAAAAGTTTGTCATTTATATATTTCCCGTTTTGTTTTTTCATATTTCATATCTTGATATTCGTTAGTCCATTAGATCTCGCTCGCGCCTTGTTTCTCAGTTAACTGAGACTAAGCTCGAGAAGCCTTTGAAAGCCCAGTGAGTTCAAACATCGAAGCTTGTGTTACGAATCCATTGAAGTGTTTCGCTTTCATGAAACATTGTCAACTTAGCGCTTACGAGCTCAGCTACTAGTAGGTACTCGAGGTATAATAGTTTTCCTTCTTTGGTCTTTACGATTAATCTTCACCGATAATACGATCAATCATTTTCATCATATAATCCCGATTTAAAAATAATTGAGTAGCCAATCGACAATTTACACAATTGTGATAGAAAGATTCGACTATTGTAATGAACAATTAATATCATGCGTGATAACGAACTGGTCAAATTATACTTTTTGATATCTTCAAGTCAGTCTGTTATAGGAAATAGAGAGAGGATATCGTTTATTGAAAAGTGTTAAAGTGACCGATTCGTTTCTTGGTTTTTTTGGTAAACCAGTCGATCTTAGCTTACCCCTGGACGGAAAGTGAATTTGGTATTCCATCAAGACTTTCCCTACTAATGTCGTCAGCCATAGCAACTTTTAACTGATGTCCAAAACTGGCCAAGTCTTCTCTGAAAGCTTCGCTTCCTGGTGTTAAAGCTCCGCTGGTCGGTGGCAGAGGAGTCGCGTTGCTACCATCAACGTCGATTCCTTCGTCAACTTCCTCACCGTCAACTAGGACCTCTTCTTCTTCGTTGTAAATTTTGAAGTAGGCAATGGTGAGGTAGATCACCGAGATTATGAACGACGGAATAGGAATTGCCATAGCGTATACCAGGTTCATGTAAACCTGGACATTATTCCTCAATTCATTCGACACGTTCTTTGACTTTAGAATTATTTCGAGAACATCCGCGACTCGCGCTGTGGGACTTTGCCAATTGAAGAAAACAACGTCGAAGATTTGATTAATGAAAATTCAATTAAGTAGGAAATTAGTTAGAAACGAGCATTAATCTCACAGCGAGAGATCGGAGGATCTGCAGGATGGAGTTTTTAGGGTGTGGAAGAGCATAGTGACCTGCCACATGTCTAAATCGCTGATGACGATTCCAGGATCCACTTTGGAATAGTAACAGCTAAAATTATGCCCTATGATAGAGTATTGCCTGTAGAAAACACTGCAATTCAGCATTGGAGGATAACCGCAGCCTTTTACATTTGGAAAGAGCTTCGCGCCGGTGAAGTACCATTCCGAGTCGTTGCCCATCAAACCTGCGGACCGCAACGTGGTTTTCAATTTTTTTTTTTTTTTTCGTTTTTCTATTTTCTATTTTTTGTTTTTCATTCCATGCCCAGGGTGTGATGTTATTAATCGTACCATTCCACCTCTAACGATACCTGTAGGGAAGGGTTTAGACAATTCCAAATCCTCATCCTCGCCAAAGTCTTCGTTAACTTCTTCAGGGTAGTCGTACTCCCTCAAGGCACGCGCAAACCGCGTTTTTCTTGTCGCGTCTTCGTCGCCCTCGACACCTCCTCCCGCCCTGCCATCCTCGTCTAGTCGATCATCGTCTAGCTCCGATGTGTTCACAGGGAGCTTGTAGTTAACCCGTATTTGTGTACAATCGTAAAGCTCTTTTGTGCAACCTTCCCTGCACGATGTCCATGAACAGTTGCTAGTACCTATATGCATGAGGGTGATGATAACGAACTTGAATTTTCCCTTTTTTTTTTCTATACCTATTTCGATCTTCTCCTGAATCCGATACTTTCACACACTCTGTTCTGTTTTAGAAGAAACCGTGAATGATTACGATTGCGCGATTTATTTATACGATAACCACTCATATCATACGATCGAGAAGAAATAAAAAAAAAAAAAAAAACTGGAATAAGATAATTATCCAATCACTCTTTTCACCAAACTAACTGACGGGGTATAGATGCAGTGTGCCAAAATAAAAATGAATATCTTGTACATTTGCCAAGAATAAAATAACAAATGTAATATACACCACTTCCGCAAGAATTTATATATTATGTATATGAGTGTATATATATATAAAAAAAAAAGATGGAGAAAAGAGTTAATTTAGATAAATAATATACCGTTGCACGTAACTCGGTCACGATTAATTCACCCTGCGCAAGACTGGATCTGATTAATTAGCCCTATTACAAGCTTATGGGAGATTCGCGTTTTTGCCTTTTGGCAGGTACGCTTATTCTATAGTGTAACACGCGGGCTTGGAAAAACAAAATAATTAAACAAAGTCAGATTCCTGCAACTCAATAACTGTATGGGGTTAATATCACATGGAGAATATTTCCCAGCATGCCTGAGGGGGTGATAAACGTCAAGTATTCACATCTGTGCAATACAGTTTTTTTTTTTTGCTTTTTAATTGTTTTTCTGATTTTATTGTGCGTAAAAACATTGAACGGTTTACTTTAGGACTGCATAATTCGTGCAAGGCAATCAAATAACAATGATGCAGTGTATATTATATAGAGTAGAGAAAACGACATGCAGAAAATACGACGAAGATATAGAGGAAGAGAAGTTATTGATATTTGATGATATTGGCTGTAGGAAAGTCCGAGAAAGTTATCGAAATGCTTGAATTCTTGTTGTTGAAAAATTATTCACGAAGAACAGATTGATCATATAAGCGAAACGATGAAAGTGAAACGTGAAAGATGAAAGATGAAACATGAAACATGAACATGAAGCACGATGCATGAACCGTAGAAGATCGGTGCTTTTTTAGCCTTCACCTCTTCGTGACTCAACATCGATGGTGACACACTCGGCAGGCCGTGTTTCGAACTGCATAAAGATGGTTGTGAAGGCAGGGTCGATCACAAATGGGACCAAGAAGAGGAAGGCGAAGAGGCTGAAGGTGCCGAGGAGAATGAAGAACGCGGTCGTGTAGAATAGTAGCTTCTGCAGGAACGTTTGATCTTCCTTGTCGTCCGCCATTTTGGAGAACCGCTTTCACGATTTAGGAAATTTAGGTGTTCAAGGGACAGGATGATCTTGACGCAGACGACGATTAGACGTGGAAGAAGTCGAGGCTAAGGATTTAATCTACGGTTTACCTCTTAAGGGGAACGGTACCAACTTTTACTTTAATTAGATTTATTCCGATTATCAATTTCATCATAACGAATAGAAACTACCGATTTTTTCTTTCTTTCTTTGCCAGCAACAAAAAGTTTCAACAAAATTTCTTATCTCACAATCGTTCAACTTTAATGATTAACTTCTTTCATATTCGTTTACGTTCTTTACTCCTGCTTTTTCTGCTCGTCAATCATCCTTAGAGAAAAATTAAAAAAAATTAAAAATTTCTAAATCTCTGAACTTCTGAAGAGTATTTTAATGCAAAATATAATCGAAGGGTAAAACGAGGTTTCAAATAAAGTGACATGTTGGTAACTGTACCCCCTAGAGCGAGAAACCGCCGGGGCTTGGTGCCCCTTTTCTAGGACCTCGCATCCTTTTATGGTGTTTCTTGGTTTTTTTTTTTTTATCAATTCTTTGATGAATCTTTTTTTGTTTTTCCTTTTTTCTAGCTATGTTTTTTTTTTCTTCTTCGTCTCGTTTCGTTTTTCTTTCTTTTTTGTTGGGGCACTATTTAATGACACCGGCAATCACTGTCCACATATTTTTTTTTTTTTATTCAATAGGAAAATATATAAATGACCCGAGGTTTTTATATCGTGCCGGTGATAAGGGTTAAAACCTTTACGACGACATAACGATTTCTGCAGACTTGCGTGTCAGTGGGTTATGTACTTATGGTTTATTTTGTAATAAGGTAGAGTAACGTCGGAGAGCACCCTGTTACGTAATCCTTGGTGCGGCGGCTGACGCCGGGCTACTGCAGGCTTGAGCTTTAGGGCGAGCTTACTTTCTACCGATACCAGCGCCGCGACGGCATCTGGTGGCATCGACCGCCGTGTCCAGGGCGTCCCCCGTGCAAGCTCAAAGCTGCCTGGCTCCTCTGACTATTTATTATTCATTCAAAACGAGTTCGTGTCTCAGGAACTATAACTACCCCCCTCACCCAACCCTTTCATTACCATCCCTGAAACGAAAAATTCACTCTTTTCACGGAAGAAAAAATGGCAAACTAAACGATTATTTTGCAAACCAACGAGAATTATCCCTAAACGAATTCCGCGGATAAGAAACTATTTGTCATCCCTTAATATTACGATCGTCTTAAGATATAGTGTGCATTCGGTATTTTTTTTATACAAAAGTCTCGAAGGTCCGAAGTGTTTGGTCAACAAATTGATTGATAAACGTTGTTGGGTAATTATTTGATAAATGAAAAGCTCTTGAGGGTTGATATTGATGGCACTGAGAATGAGTAGATTAAAAAGTTCGATAGAACTACGTAACGAAACGTTGAAATCAGAAGGGGTTTCGAGTAGGTAACTACTTCGTATATAAAGAGCTCTTGAGATTCTTAAGGCTTGATTTCGAAGGGCTTGAAAAATGGGCGTAGTAGACAACGATGCTGCCTTTTACCACTAACGAACTCTCAATTCGTTCTTTCTCTCTTTTTTTCTCTCTCTCTCTATCTCCCTCTTTATCTTTATCTTTCAACCCCGTCCCGTCGTGGTCCCCAAGAGACAAAGACTTGTATCAAACGAAACGCAAACTTGAACGGATTACCTCGAGTCTTCTCTAAACGACCACAATCTCGTATTTTAAGAGGCATCAAGCATATTATTTGCCTTTGTAAGAAAAAGAAATCAGGGAAAATCTTATTCTTGATTATTTTCTTTATTTTTTTTTTTTTTTTTTCCATTAGACGGAATATCTTCGTTAGAGATTTTATGTAAGTTAACACGTCTAATTGTATAAACATGTACAGTAACTAGTAAGAGGAATGAAGGATTGTGCTGCAGTATTACTGGGCTAATAACAAACGTCCGGTATTTTGAGCTCTCCTCATCACTCCGCCGCAATAAAGGTCGGCTTGCCTCATATTATACTATACTATATCGTAGGGAACGGAAGCTGGGAGTTAACTTTCAAGAAAACAATGGAAACTCATCCCCAAAGGCACACATTGCCATTCACGCCTCAGTGCTCCTTACAGAGCATTGTTGCACTAAAGATACACTCGCCTTTCTGGAATGAACAATCGCGATTTGTTAATACACCCTGCAGCTGGTAGATGAGACAATATTAAAATAAGTAAATTAAAAATTAAAAAAAAAAAAAGAAACAAAGGAAGAGGAAGAGGAAGAAGAAGAAGAAGAGAACCAGAGACAGGGTCAAAAGAATGAATATTAAAATTGACCAGCTATGGAATCGAATTCTGAAATTTTATCGTGGGAAATGGATATGAAGAGAGGATCAGAGCTTTGCGTTTCCTTTGACCTCCGAACCGTGAGGACAACTGTCAACTCTGTTACTTAAATAAACCCTGGGAACGTTACGGTCCAGTTCGCTTCAGCTACATCCGAGACGAGAATATCTTGATTACAGTGACCAACACCAACTAGAGATGAGTTATAATTTGATATGACTCAACTGCGAAGGATGTGTGATGATTGTCCTAAGTGGCCTTTCGTAATTTTAAATGTTTTAAAAAAGCGTGAAGAGCTTGCAAATTAGTCACTCGGTGCGAATGAGTCGGGAGTAAAAAAAAAAAATAATAATAATAATATTGAGAGAAGCTGCTGGAGGCTTTTAGCTCTTTGAGATGTGAATTTGCTGAAAATTGAGCTTTCAGAATTTAAAGTTTAAAGTTTGATACGAGCTTTGAGAATATTGCCTGCAGTGTATGAAGTGCATGAATCGTTTGTGATGATTGCAGAAAGCGCAGGTGGGTAGATAGACCTTTTGTCTTGGTTCACTTTGAGCGAAATCTCTCGGATAGTTACAATGGCGGACAGTGAGAGGTTGACCTTAGCAATTTCTGGGGTTGTTCCAGAAAGGGAGACGGGGGAAACGGCGTTGGCTGAAAGCCAGTCAACCAAAATGTGGGCCAAATGCTTTTCTACAAAACGCTATACTGCACCCGCTGTGTACATCCCCATATCTTTATCTAAATACTTAAAGCTACTTACTTATACTTACTGATACCCTCATTTTTTTATTTTTTTTTTAGGGTAATTTAAACACTTTTTGACGAATTGCCTTGCTTATAAAATTAGCTTACGTTTCATTTTATTCAAAAGTTCATATAATGCTTGTCACATTATTATTAAGTAATTATTTTTTTCAACTGATATCTTAGTCGATATTATTTATAAATTATACTTATATCTCTTTATCCCTGATACCCGAGAGACCTATAAATTATTCGTTCAACTTGCTGCTCGTGATAAACGCGAGCAGAACATTAAACGAATATTTTTGTGTCAGATGGAAGTGACACGTTGATAAGATCCTCGTTAATAATTGCCGAAGCTTTATCAAAATTGGGTCAAACTTTGCTCTTTTTATTAGATATATAGGTATATATAACGGGGTCGAATCCTGGCCAAATATCTCGAGGTTGTACGTCAATTTGCGAAGATATATTGCTAAGAAAACTGAAAGTTACTCACGGGGGAGACCGGTAGGTAAGCCTTAATCGCAATGCATAATTCAAATAACTTTCCACGGTCTCAAAGACTCTTACCCTTACTCCTTACTACCTACCATTCATTCCTCTTTAATTCGAAAAAAAAAAGTATAAAAATAATCAAAAATCAAAAAGATATCCCTGAATTGTGAATCAGGTTTCGCTTTAATTAGCAAACTCTCAGTTTGCTTTTCCATTTATATTTCATACTCGGTGGTCCATAGCTCGATCTTCTTTATGCTTTGAATTATTTTTTTTTTACCCCAAGTCTGAAAATAAGGGAGGTTTTTTCTTCTTCGTTGCATTTTCTACTTTTTTTTTTTCTTTCTTCCTTTCTTCCTCTTCCCTATGTATATATATACGAAGTGTCATGTTATCACCGATATTGGAAATATCGTTCTATTTATGAGTCTGACGGTGGTAAACACACCCCGAAGAAAGAGGTAATGCTGCGAATCGTGTATACGCACATATTGAAAAAAATCTTATTAAATTTCTGTATAATATATTCCCTAATTTAATAATGAATCGAGCACTTGGGTCAAGGAACTAATTAAATCCCATTTACAAAGTTAAATATATATATATATATAGCGCGATGAAAAGTTTAACTTCATAACGTTCGCGTTGCACCAACTTATACTCGAAGCATATACCTTATCGATTACTAGGCGAAACAATACGGTACTCGACTTAATTACCGCGTTGCATAACGTCCTCTGCATACACAAGAATTAACGTTTTCCCCATTATATGTATAAACGAATCGTTTGATCAAATCAATTCACAGAAATTGGCTAATTTACCAAGCTAATTATATCGCTTTAGTTCGTAAAAATCATCGATTTATTAATAAGTCGATCAACCAAGTGGCCATATCGAAGTTAAAACTACGGAACAATGGGGAAAAAGGCAAGGGTGGGTTATAGAGATTGTATAACAATAGTCAAAGTGCTCGGTTTAATGGTTTCAGGAAATCCTATTTCCCGATTTCTATTCAGTAGATTTTTTCTTCCTCTTTCATCTCCGCTGTTGAATTTTTTTTTTTTCTTTTTTTTTTCTCCCTATCTCTCTCTCTTTCTTTTCCTCCTTTCTTTATATTTTTATTTTTATCCGCAGGAGCTTCAATGTTGGGACACGTTGGGTCGTCGACGTATCGAAACTCTTCACAGACACTTTTGTATTCGAAAACATTGCTTTTCATTTGTGTTAGTAATACGTCGTATTGATTTTATACTGCAATACGGCAACCCCCAGTTGGCGCTTGGGTTGCTCCAGCAAACCGCCATATTTGTTTCTCTTACGGAAGCTTGGCTACTGTGAAACCGAGCTTTTTCAAGACGAAACATCGCAATTGTCAAACCACAAGAGGTGAGTAACGTACATAGAAATTAATTCATTAATTAGATATTACTTTTACGTTCGATAAAACCCTTATTTCTCTGTCTGGTGATAATTTTTATTTAAATTTCAAATTCCAAGACCGTACAGTATGCAATTCCCATGTAAACAATATGTTTGATTTTTGACAGGTGGTTGTTATCTTCATGTTAGATATTTTCACATTTTTAATTAGTCTTAGCAAATCTCAAAATACCATTTTATTCATTCAAAAATTTACTGCGGCTAAAGTCAGTTTAAAAAATTCAGATTTTTATCAACCATTTTCGACGACGCGATTCGAATGAATTCCCTCGTTCTTAAACGCGCTGTCAAAATTTACTTTTAACTATTGTCAAATTAATTAGACAATAATCAATTAGCAATTAGGTAGTTGATTATCAATTGAATAAATTAAGCTATGGTTGTAAAAAAATTGTACATATATATTTTTTTTTTGAGCTTTCATAAAGTTTTTCGATACTTTTATCGGTCTAATACGTTTTGAGAAAAATATTTCTATTCCGTTTTTTAATCTCTGTGCGAATATCGTCGTCGTTTTTTTTCTTCAATTCCTGATCGTATACGGATACGAATGGCCATGCGTATGCCTAATGTATACACGTACGGACATACGTTTACCTACGGCTAGCTGTAAGTTAAAAATCGATCAATTGCCTTCAAATTATTCAAGGCAAGGATACCCTGAAGCCACCTGAATTCCTTAATATGTAATTCTGGGCTAGAGAAGCGGAAAATTTATACTCGCAATATTACCTACCTCGATTTTATTCCTGCGGTCGAAATATGGTACGAAAGTTACGTAGGTCATGAGACCGATCGATTATTCCCTATAGCTGCGTGCGGGAATAAGAGGTTCAAACTTTTATCAATTTTTTGTGTTTGTTTTTTTTTTTTCCAAATTAATAATCGTCTAATATTTGAATTCTTTTTTTTGATTGAGAAACTTTTCGAGTCAATAATACATCGAAAATAAAATAAAAGTCGAAGATTTTTTTTAACAACTTAGTTGTAACATCAGGGTTGCAGTAAATTGAAAATTAGCTAATTGCATTTGTTAATAATTAAACAACGATAGAGACACGCCAATCGTGGTCACGCTAAAATATACGTAATGATGGAACGTCACGTTATCAACAATCGCCTATTTTAATTTTATTCCTTTTTCTATTTTCCTTTCTTTCTTTCTTTGCATTTTAAATCGCGATCGCGCTGACAGGATAAACTATCGGGAATATATCTAGTCGTGTTGGTCAGGAATTATTGACACTATCGCATGCGCTTATCCGCGGCCTAGGTGTAACTTTTTTTTTATGCCATTTTCAATAAATTATTATACCTTGACTAAGGTATACGAAAAAATGAATTCTCTCACTGAAATTTATTTCACTACTTTGAATTTTCAGTCAATTTTCGAATCATTGAACGGGTCAGATTTTTGAAAAATAAATCCTGACGTTATACGTCGAACAAAAAAGTAGTCGATCACACTCTTTATTCGATAAAAAATATAATCAATTATCGATAATTAGGATACCGAATTATCATTCGAAAATTGTATTTTTTTATTGGCTATTGTAGCCCAAGGGATGACATCTACTTCGTATTCGCAATACGCTATTCTCAGGTCGGGGTGAGTTTTACCCTGTTGGCTAGTTCGCGACCTGGATCGATATCAAATGAGAGAGAAGCGTGTCACTGAATTGTTTTTTTCAGAATTAGCCTTGTTCCCTCACGATTGCAATTTCGGCTTAACTCAAAACCCTTCGTGTGCTAATTGTAAGACAAAAAGTTTTGACAATGAGCCAGAAAAGTTTTGCCCAATTTCAAAAATTCATTCGCTATTTCTCGGCCTAGATACAGTTTATTTTTATTTTTTTCTTTTCCCTAATCCTATGAATATCTTTAAATACGATCATAAAAAACGAATTTAAAATTCTCATCAAGGAAAGTAAAGAAAAAGAAGCAAAAAAATAGAATCAAAATGATTAAGTATGACACGGAGGTTGCATTAGTCAATTTTGTCTAATATCTTTATGAGCATAAAAGGCTTGCAAGGTTACAGTTTAAGTAGAGGATCCTGTCGACTGTCGCCGTGTCTCAAGTAATACAATAATTGCTAAATTGCTCAAAGCGTAGCGGATAGATACCATGATTCACCGCTGAAAGTTCAGTAGTTACATTTCATTCGTAACCAGACATCAGGTCAGTGCAGCAGTATATACGGGATATTTCGAGGCTGGTTAAACGATTCGGTTATTAAGTGAGCTTAAAGTGTTACGAAATAATGTAGCGATTACCCTTGCAGATAAATCTATCAAGCTTTATCTATTTTATCATTTTATATCTTTCTTCTCTTCATTCAACTGATTCCATTAATTATTTAATCGCGGATTTTCGAGTCCCCCCTAAACTGCTTCATCGCATAAGGAAGAAGACGCTTCGAGTTTATCCCGAACTAGTCCAGTAAGTCAGACAAACTTCGAATCAATAAAAAAAAAAAATTGGTATACCTAGATTAGAATAATTATTTAAGAAACCGTTAATTTCCGTTCTATTTATATTGACTTATTGTCGTTTCCTTTACTTTTGTTACCTGCGGGCGAATAACTTTTAAGACTAAAATTGTACATTATACGACTATAATATATTATTTCGTATCGATCCAAGTTTCATACCGTGTGTGGAAGTAGTTAACTCACAAGAATCGATACTACTATTATAATCTAGAATATATACACGAGAGAAGGGGTGGGTTTGCCACTTTATTATCGATTAGATTTAACGTTAGATACGAAATTCAAATATCATAGATTCTGATTTGATATTTTTGATAAAAATCACTCGCATCGATCTATCTATCGTTTAAAAATATACTTTTGGATCGTGATTAATCTGAAGAATATATGATTTCGAAAAATTGGTACCTAAACGCATGGCTCGATTTCGGGGCACAAATGTCAACCGATTGTCGTCGCATTTATATAATTTTTCTTTTCTTTTCTTTAATCGAATGAAAATCGGTATTCAGATATAGAATAGAAAAAAAATTAAAAAAAAAATAAAAAAATAGGTGAAATAGAAGGAGGTAGGGCATGACACGAGCCATAGTGACGTCACTGCAGTATGCCACAACACTGCGCAGGTTATATTGATTTGTGCGCGTTGTATTTTTCGCGCATCTAGGTGAGTCGCGGATTCCATCGGTAGGAGGAACTCGGGTTTTGCTTAAAGCATCTCTCCGAGTACGTGCGGCGTTACTTTAGTTCATTGGGATGTAAAAGTTTCAAGTAATTAATTCCCCTGAATCAGGTACCCGGAGGTACGGTGGTAAGGTGAAGAAACTGGTGAACGCGCCATAGAGCGCAAAAGCTTATTAAATAATGCCAAAACCGGTACCAGTAGAAGACCTAGTGATACCACCCCAGGATGGAAAGATTTGTGGTACAATTTGCATATGTCAGATGACAGCCGTTCTGTCATCAGTAGCCTTGGTATATTTGACAGTTGCTATCTACATGCCAAGCACAAGGGCTTTTCAATCTGGAATAAGCGAGATACCAGTAATGTGCACAACTACAAGAGCCGTAAACAAAGATGCCTGCGATTGGGGTAGCTGCGGCGAGTGGTGTCTATCGAAGACGTCAGGTGCCTGTATTCAGATATACGTTAATCTTCGTAGAAATGGTTCTAGTATAGTTTTAGCAAATTGTACAAATACGGCTAACAAGACCTGCTATGGAATCGATCAAGAAAATGCTAAAAAGTCACGATGTATTGCCGATGAGTGCAGGAATTTAACTGGTACATTTAACTGTACATTGGGTATGTGCATCAACATAACAGACGCCTTCGAATGTATGTTTCACGATACTGATCCACCGTTAAAGTGTTCTGGAAGACGTGGTAAAATCACTTGCATAGATATAGATGGACTGTTTAATTGCAACCGTGGTACTTGCGAAAGAATTCGTACTCCTTATAATTGCGATAGAAGATGCGTCGATATACCAACAAGAAATAAAAATATGATATTGCTAAGCGGAGACAAGGTTTATTTAAGTCAGTGCGAAAGAGCTATAGACGTTGATACTGGTAGAGAGATATGGAACGAAGAACGTGGCGATGTAATGATGGCATCATGTTACGGTATATATAATACCAGTCTTGGGGTTGAGGCTGTTGATTGTATAAACGGTTCTGTATTGGAAAAGAACATGTTAACTGATCTTACGAACTTCACTTATCTATCATATTTAAATATATATGCAACTAAACCGTTGGATGAATCGAGACAGATCGCACCCCCTGAACAAGATCTTTTGATAGCAAACGAGAGTAGGTTGTTAATTAATTTGGAAGGTTGTGTTAACACGCTTAGAGACGAGTGTAAAGAATTTTTACGAGAATATGGTAAAGACGGTACTGACCATAATGCTAGGGCAAGATTTCCCTGCTTTTATTCAGAGGGAAATACCGGAATTGTAGTATCAAGATTCAACCTGGAAAGAACCTACAAGGAATTTCTCGTCGCTTTAATACTACCGAGTGTTTTATTCGTCGTTAGCTGTTTGACATTAATATTATGTCAGCGTACAGTTGTCGTTGGTGACGATGCAAAAATGAGGTTTAAAGGAAAACCTGGAGCAGCTCTTACCTCATTAGAAAAAAGTACATCAGGAAATTTGGGCGATGCTGGGGGAGGCGATTCCGTTATGGCACTCTGAGATCCGGCACGTAAGAATTTATTTTGCGTGACCAATTATCGTTCCAGCTATTATCGTTTCATATTTTCATAAATTAAAAAAAAAATTAAAAAAACAGAATCGTAGGTACCAGACAGAGAAATCAAAATTTAGTTAATTTTTGTATTTTTCTTTCATTCTTTATAACATACTTTTATTTTTTAATTCCTTTCTAATCTGTTATCTTAATTCAACTAATCAGCCGTTATGTCATGTCTTATGTTCCAGGCATTCCCCTCCTGGAGGAGAGCCCGGCCCGTCAGTCGGTTTTCTCACTGCGCGGGCACTATTAAGGTGTGGATATGGAGGGGAACGCGTGATTAAAATTCTCTACAATATATGATATATATTAATTAAAGGAAAAATAAACGAAGACAGAGAGAGACAGAGAGAGAGAGAGAGAGAGAAGGAAAAAAAAAAAGAAAAAGAAAAGTTGAAAAAAAAATCGTAAAAAGAAAAAAAAAGAAAAAGAAAAAAAAAAAAGAAAATAAACAATAATAATAAAGAAAGAATAAGAAAACAACTATTCAAAGATTTACCGTAAATGGCACTGCCCGCTGCACATTTCGAAAGCACGCAATTTTTTGAACGCAGATTTATTATTATTATTATTAAATATAAATAAATAAATAAATTTACGAAAGCAACAATTTATGCCAGCGCAACGCCGCCCGCGCCGCGATTTCATATCGCGTATAATATAGATGATTAATATTTTCATTTTCGCGAATACTGAGTATATTATTATACGATGTGAAAATTATCAAAGTTACAATAATTAGCTCACGCAATTAATAAGCAAAAAAAAAGAAAAACAATTTTTTCAAACTTAATAATTATTATCGCAAATAATAATAATAATAATAATAATATTACTATTAATAATAAATCACCGCGATGCTATAGATAAAAAATAAAAATAAAATAAATATAAAAAAAAAAAACAATTGTATAATATAAATAATATTTTGAGGAAGAGGACGTTTTTACTGACAGATGATTGAAATTTTGAAAAATTTAATACATCAATGTTGTCCTTCGGTATTTCATCGTCAAAAATTGACAAAGAATTGCGGTTAAAAATAAAAAGATTGATCAAGATCCTTGCCTCATAAAAATAATAGGAAAAAAAAAGAGAAAAAAAATCTAAGTAACGACAATTAAAACAAGTAAATATCAAATATCCTTATATTTCTTCCTTGCCTTGAAAGGCAGAAATTTAAATATCAAAAATTTCCGGGTCCTTGAGACCCGACAACCGGCCTCATCATTGAATCCGACGAAGCAACGGTTATCATGGGTACCCAGGAGGGTGAAGTTAAATCTGGTAGCGTCACCGGTGTATTGCCGATGGTCGAAGTTGCCAGTTTAATGGAAAAAGCTAAATTTTATACATCTTTATGCCTCGGGACAACAGCCATACTCGCAGTATTCGCATTTCTTTTTCTAATACCATTCGTCGTTGAACCGGCAATATCAACTATATTAGCAGATTTTTCGCCACGTGCTGTTGCCTGTATGGCAACTGATCACGTTTATGCAGAAGGACTTAGAAATTGTTCTTGGGCGAGCTGCAGAGAAGGTATTTAATTTTTTCTATTTTATCCAAAAACGTTCAAAGTTTCGCCAATCTTTTGACTCTTTGTATTATTTTTTTTTTTTTTTTTTGTTCTCCATTTTTTCCAGGATGCACAAGTGCCGCTCTTCGCTGTCATCAAATACGAGTCAATTACTCGAGGGTTCCGTACGAAGAATTTGTGCAAAAATCAACCGGTCAAATACCGTGGGATGTTGCGGATACTAAATTTTTCGTAAATACAGAAGGCTGCGGTTATCCACCGCGTGTAAATTGTTCAGAATTTGCCCGTAAATTTGGATACGGTAATATGGGAAAAATATTTCCATGTTACTTCAGCAGAACGCATCCGGAAACCGTCGTCGCGAGGTGAGCTACCCCTAAATCAAATAAATCCATCCAGCAAAAAAAAAAAAACTGGAGCTTTATCTGGTATTAATTAACGCCAGGTATTCTTGGGATGAAAATTTGAGGCATTTGGTTATGGCCCTCGTTACTCCGATCGTACTTTTCGCTGTTTCTTTGGGGGTTCTTTGCTACTGGTATTGTCCACCGATTGGAAGAAGATGTGGTAGTCCAGGTCGACCATTGATTGATAAATATGCCAGGAAGGAAGAGTAAGTATCGTGTATGTATGCAGTAGACGTTTTATTAGTATTTATCGTTTCTTATTATCCTTATTTTTTTTTTGTACATAACTCTTTGTATGCATTGCATCGTAATTATTTCGGAACTTGATTGATACGATACAATAACTCATTTTCATCACCCTCGATACCTGTGAAAGGTGTTAAGATAATTCCATCACAGTTCCGAAATAATTTCAATCCCATTATAAATTGATATCGAAATTCTTAAGTGATGGTTTTTCGCGATTTACAGTATATTGGGCGAAGATGAATTCGAGGAAGACGAAGAGGAGTACTGACTGCTACCGAGGGCTCATCCCCCAGCGAGGGAATGACGCCGATATAATATCATCGAACGTTATCATTCAAAAAGTCTAGTTAACTTTCGTTTCAATATCAAACTCTGGCTTCTCTGATAATTTTCTAGGACCTCTTTATGGCTGAGAGAGAGAGAGAGAGAGAGAGAGAGCTTACGAGAAGAGTTCTCTTATATTTCAAGTATGTATTTATTTGTTTATTTTTTTTCCCTTATATTTCTCTTATTATAAAATTTCTTTTTTATCTGTATAAAAATTGATCGGAATTTATCGTTATAAAAATTGACTTTTGAATATAAATTTTAATAACTTAATATAATTGCAAATTAGTATTTATAAAATAAAATTAATACGGATATAAATAATATCGATAAAAAAAATTTTATCCCAAAGTTTTGAATTTTGAAAATGAAGTAAGCTGGACAGCGTTGTTATTATGCTCAGACTCAATCATCTACCAGTATTCCAAATAATCTTAATTGTAAATTATTTAAACAAGAAAAAAAAAAAAAAAAATATGCGATAAAGCCGCGCCTTCCTCTTATAAGAAATAATTATTCAAATTTATATACATATAATAATACAATAAGGAAAGCGTAATATTGAAGTTTTCTTAAAATACTATATCTATAACGTAACAAGTTGATATTATTCGACCACGTAAACGCGCTGTTCTTTCAAAGCTAAGTCCATATATATATAGTTAGTTAAATTAACGCACGATTTGAGGCCCGTAACATGGTTTTACATATTCAGAAATTAAAAATTATCAACGAATGAAAATTGAGAGATATTAGCTTGTGATTGTTGAATAAAATAATAATAATAATAATAATAAATAAATAAATGAAAAGAGAAAGAAAAAAAATTCTACATCGTTAACTGTTTTTAATTATTATTATTAAATATAAAATTTAAAGAAATAATTATATTAGACTGTTGGATCGAACAGTGAATGAATCTTTGTTTTACCTTGAAACGGGCCTCTTAGAGAAAAATAATTCTACTTTAAATAAGATATATTGCGATGATATATAAATAATAAATATATATATTATGTAGGTGAAATTTTATTGCCTGTGAATAATTATTAAAAATTGATATAAAAATTGTTACACTTTTTTGTACATGGGCAAATATATATATAGATAATAGGTATATATGTATATATATATATGTATGCCATGGTTGTCGATAGAGCGTATATAAAAACCACTAAGTTATAGTGGTAGGAAAAAAAAAAAAAATTTAATTTAATTTTATTCAGCGGGACTTGCGAAATATTCTACGTTTGCTTCGGGTTGATGATATAATTGTCGTTAAATTCTTTTCAATTGTTTTTTTTTTTTTTAGGGGTAATATCTGTTTTTTTAGAAATAAAAAAAAAAAACGAAAAAGAATATTTATATATATATATATTTATCGTCGGTTTACGAAGCATGCGAAGAACGTATCTTGCCCCATTCATCTAGAATGGTTGTGAAACATTGAACCTCCTCGCTATGTATAAGAGTCTTTTTTCAAAGAAACTTATTTCTTGAATGATAATCGAGAAATTGTTTAAATCGACTCTGCATTTGGCACTCATTCCCTATCTAAGCTTGCTAATTATATAATAATTTTATCACAGATATACATAGGTACCTAATTATTATACCCGTATATGAATCAATATTCAAAATTTGTCTTATAAGTCTTAATGTGACTCTTGAAGTACTGGCAATTGACCAAATACGTATATATACTATAATTGATATTATCATATTTAATGAAAGTGCAATTTATCACTTACTCACTCACTCACACACGCAAACACACACACACACACGCTTTTGCGTAATTTAAATAAAATGTTTGCTCAATCAAATCTGCACCAAAAATACAATCAAATAATAAATTAACTTAAATTTAAAATTAAAAAAACAAAAAAAAAAAAACACCTAAATTTCAATCTCTCTTATCAACAGCTTTTGTGAAATCAAATAATAAAAATCAAAGAACTCGTGTCTTTTTTTTCTTTTTTTCTTTTCTCTTCTTTCTTTCTTTCTTCTTTCTTCTCCCATGAATTGCTATGACTAATTAATTTATCAAATTGTTATATATATGTATAAAATCATTCGAAACACACACAGAAAAATTAAATAAATATAAAAAAAAAAACACTATTTAAACACGTCGACAATCTTAAATGAAAAATTCTGAATTGTCTATCGTAATGAAATTAAATGTCAGTACTTTTTGAAAATAGATAAATTATATCAGCGCTTAGTGCCAATATATAATAGACAGGTTATATATATATATAATTATATTACCTAATTATCTTCGTTCGGTATAAACGGTAATAAACATACATACTCAATAAAAGAAATATAATATAGCCAAGCATGCTGTAACAATAGTGAAAAAATACCCATTATTATTATTATTATTACTATTACTATTATTAATAATATTATTATTATTAACACAAATTACGTACGCATCTGAGACATTTGAAAAAATAAAAAAAAATAATAGAAATAGTATGAAATAACAAGATAGTAAAGAAAAAATAAATAAATAAATAAATAAAAATAAAAGGAAAATAAAAATCGAGTATATAGGTAATATGAATATATACAAATATATTATACTAGCTCAAATTTTGAAACGATAGTAATAAACGTAGAACAAGATTAAAATGATATAAATAAAACAAAAAACCACGTGAGCATATATTATACAGTTTGTGCGAATAAATTCTTATTTTTCTTTTTTCATTTCGAAATTTAGACGTTTGTTATTACTAGGGGTATAGATAAATTCATCTAGAATAAATCTAGATCTAATTGCGTAAATAAGAAACCAAAAAAAAAATAAAAATTATTACGAAAAATATATTATTAGCGTGTTATCGACGAATGAGAGAGAGAGAGAGAGAGAGAGAGAGAGAAAAAAATAAACAAAAAATAAATCCATCTATATAGATATAATATAGTATATAATATAATATTATTAATTATATACGTAAATTTGAAAACATCTTTTGAGATATAATTACTCGCAGCTACCGATTATAGCTTAAATAAATTGATCAAATAAAGAGCGAAAGAGTTTTACCTATACGTATGATGTAATATACTACATATATAGATTTACCCTGTGAAACTTCCTTCGATTTATTATATATATATATAACTATATTATAAAAAGAAAAAAAAAGAAAAATTCACCGACAAAATGTTCACCGCTTTGAAGTTACGAGAAAAGTATGAAAAGAAATGTGTATATGTATATAATATTGAAAATGTTATGATTAACTCCAATAACATACATACATACATACATACATACATACATATATTGCAATTATTGTAAATAATATATTATATATATATATTAAAACTTCGGTTAAAATACAGATATAATTTTTTTTTTTTCTTCTTCTTCTGTTAACAAAATCTCGTACTAATTAATTATTCATCAATACCCTAATTGCACTATAATCATCAATCTATAAGAAAGAAAGAAAAAAGAAAAAAAGAAAATTTACACAAGTAATAAACTTAATACGCAAATAAAAAGAAAAATTTTCCTCCAAGTAATTAAATGAACGTTTCTTGAATATTTTACGACCTCGGACGATCAATAATTCGCAGTGTGTACAGAACCTACTTTTTTTGTTCCTTAGTTAACAATTGGTATATATATATATATATACATAAATTTCCATTATCTCGTATCTTCCGAGCTTTCAGTATGGCTGACGGTACTCTGAGATATTACCTTAAGCGTCTGACCAAGCGCGGATTCTTACTACTAGAAAATTTTGCTCCCAAATATACCGCCAGATGTAGATACCTACGTAAAGCCACCCCTAGGGTCTTTGATATATCTATTGCGCAAACTCGTTCTCGTGGCAAATTCTATATAGTCACAAGCTTTGCTTGTTTTCAAACAGTTCATAGTCGCGAGAGCGCGAGAGTGCTGTTCAAATAGTATAATAATATGATTCGCGATTATTATTCTAATTGCGATGTTTTGCAAATCGTAAATGAATAAAAAAAATGGACGGGAATGAGATTGGAGTAAAGTAAATTTTTCTAATATCAAGATTATTATCGGGACCACCATTTGTTACTTCGAAAATATATAAAACTTTGTCGCGAATATTCGAAGACGTAACATACGAGCTTCTAAATAGCGAAAAAAAAAAAAACATATATATATATACACAAGATTCAGAAACGAAAATCTAACTCTATAAAAATCAAAACAAAGAAATCAACTGCCAAAATTTATATCATAGATTTTTTTTACCACGTTCAATAGTTATAAATATTAATATTAATTGACGCACAAAAATTTTCTTTACCCTTTTATTTTTTATTTTCATTTTTTTTTTTTATAAATTCACACCATACTCGTGGGTCGTATGAAAATTTTCAAATTAGGAATATCGCTTTGAAAGTTTTCTCTTCGTAAAGAGTATATGAGTTTCATGAAGACCCTGAAATAACGCGTTGTTACCTTTACGTAAGACCAAAGGGAACCCTTCGCGTATATAACTATAAGATAATTAGGTAATAGAATTTAACCCTTGGTAATTCATTTGTCAAAGTGCATTTACTTGCCATTTTATAAATTGTACGTAGGGTGTATAAAAATATGCTTGAAGCCAAAAATATTTCCTTTATTCATTCGGAGAGAAATTTTATTTAAAGTATTTAGATTTTTATTAATATAAAGGCGTAAAGGTGCATCCCTAAGTATAACCAATGCGATATGACGGTAAATAAAACAGGGGTGCGGTTATTCAAGTATTGGTAAACTCGTGAGGGAGTGGTTCCATTCGTTAACAATGAGATACGATGACGCGCAAATATAAACTGTATAATATACTTCAACATGTGGTCGGAGAATACTTTGCATAGAACTTTTGAACTTTGGACGATTTCGATTAAAGTTTATATCTACGATATGAATTTAGCGATATTCGATATATATTTTGTAAACTAAGGGTAGTTTTGGGGTGATAAAATTTATATAACTATCCTTGAACCGAAAACTTGTCTAAACTTCAAACTATTCTATTCTTGAAAACTTTTGCACAAGTTAATAGATATAAAATTTTTTTTTTTTTTTTTGTTACATACTGCAGCAAGTGATTTTGCTCTTTTTCTATTCTTTTTAATTTCTTTCTTTCTTTCTTTCTTTTATTCTGACCCGTGTCAAGTTTGAATATAAAATGGGGCGAAAGTATAAACCGCGTTTAATTCCTGAACAAGATCGCAGAATCTGCGGTAGTATTTGTTTGTGTCAATTTACAATCGTGATAAGCTGTGTTGCCCTGGTTTATCTCAGCGTTGCAATCTACATGCCCTCGCACAGGTATTATCATTGCGTTTCAATTACTAGTCAATTTATAATAATCAATTACGTTTAATGTTATTATTTTAATGAATATTATTATTATATCTGTATATATATAATCGGTGTCCGTTATTTCCTAAAATTTCTTAGTTTTCTTACAGACTACCCCCTGAATCACAGCATTTTTGTATTTTTTTTTTTTGCAGATTCTTTCAAAACGTGCTAAAATCAATTTACTTTTCCCATTCATTTGACGTAAGCTGTTTTCGCTTTTTTCAACATTATTTTCATATGAGGATGTGGAAGATTGATCAAAACCATTAATTTAAACAACTCCATCAAACTTCCACATCTCTCTGAAGAAACAAAAAAAAAAAAGTAATATATATATATATGAAAACAATTTTGTAAATAACGGACACCCTACTTGTATGTAGTACCTATTATCGTGCTGTCATACATATACGTACTTATATATTGACCCACTGACACAGTTCTATACCTCTATTTCCCATTACGTTCTCGTTCGCATTCTCGGCGTACATTTCCTCGGAATTATTATATTGGATATGAATATTCAGTTATTTGAAATATTCGAAAAATATACTTCGACTATGAATATTTAACTCTGAGCTTTGAGCAAGATCCTAATTAATTTACGATCTCGAACGTACTGAACACATATTGAACAGTCCAACGGCAAAGAGACGCAATCTTTATAATCATTTTGTCATTAATCTTAGTTCACGCTTATTCACTATTGTTCGTTCTATCATTCGTACCCTTTTATCTCTCTAATTTACTCTCGGTATTCTATTTCTGTTATTTTACGTTATTTCATGAAACAAAACCCTTATCCAAGAAGTCACGGGCTGTAAGGATCTCCCTTTCTACCTTTCTTCCTTTCTCTTCCTTTCTCTTCCTTTCTCTTTATCACTTTCGAGTCCTGGGAACAGACAACAGGTGCTCTTTTGACTCCTTTGAACGTTTATTTCAAAAAGGTTTCTCTACTTACAGGGCGTTCAATGCCGGGATAGAACCAGATCCGGTAATGTGTCAGACCGTGAATACAACCCTTGTAAATTATTGCGCTTGGGCTAGCTGCGGTGAATGGTGTCTGACTAAAACTACAGGATTTTGTCCACAAATTCATGCAACAGTTAGAAGAAACGGGACTGATGTAATTTTTGAAAATTGTACAAGAACTTCGAGCATATCATGTCCCCAGGTCAGTTTTATCAAAATTTTAACCATAATTAAAGATATTTAATTTATTATACGAAAATATGATGAAATTTTTTTTTTGATATCTGGTTTACGGTTTTTTTACATACATTTAAACAAAACCTGGGATTAAAATTGGACGTGATTGTCTACCAAAGCACGTTTCAATTCCGAGCTTTCGCTCTCTGCTGTTATATAAAACGAGAAATAATGTTTGCAGAGTGAATTACATCTGCGTTTTATTCTCGAGAGTAGAACAAATAGCAAAACCGAGGTACTACCGCTTAACCCCTAAACCATTATCAATTACGCTTGATCCATCCCTCTAGACATTGTTTTAACGAATATATAGGGACTCGAATTGAATATATTTGAATACTGTAGACTGGTGATGGTTTTTTCAACGCCCTTTCTTTTTCTTTTTTTTTCTTCTTCTCATTCCCTTAGTAATTTATCACTTAATTTTTATTCCTAACGTTGAAAACTGCGTTGCATATATGCTAAGGGTAAATTTCAATATTGAAGATAAAACCGGTGACATAATTTATCTCAAATTTTAATATTTGGATTCAGAATATATTTCGTACTATATCACCCCCGCGATCGTAAAGTTGAAAAGAACTTTTTCTTTATCGTTTTTACGTGAAACCATTGTCATATATAAAAGAAAGCAATATTTAGATTTTCTGTTTTATCAAATCTGATAACGAGAAGAACGAATATCTGACTCTGCAGTAGAGAATAAAAAATGAAATCAAAAAAGATATAGAAATTTTCGGACCTTTTTAAACGAATTTCGAACCACATGGTCATATTTTCACAGCTTAGTAAGCTTTCAGTGTGGATGAAAGAAGAAAAAAAAAAAAATGAAAAAAGCCCTTGAATAATCCCATTATCATTTTTATCATAATGGAGTTACGTGGTACCTACCCTTAAGAAACTCTGTGGTCGGTCTTTAACCATATGGTAATAAATCCATACCCTTAGCTATATAGATTTTGGTCAATCTATATACCCAAGTTTTAATACATCAATTTCCTATAGGTATAAGAAAGAAGTAAAAATTGGTAAAAATGGATTGCAAATAAAATTAAGAAAATTGTCTAATCGCCTCGATTCGCTGTATGATTCCGTTCTTTTTTTTTTCTACTTTTTTTATTTTTATTCTCAAACCCTACTTGAACGGGATTTGCGAGATTGCGGTGAAGGCTTACGTAACGTGATATAGCGAAACGAGAAACCAGAAGAGATTTCAGAATGTGAACGACCTTGACACGTGCTGAATGTATACCGCAATTTACTACGCGGAAGAAGATAATTTCGTTTGAGGGATACCGTCATAGGGTTTTTTTTTTTTTTTTTTATGACTCAAGGGGAGTCCCAACTATCTGAGTCACGTTTTTAGTATATAGCCGATAGACGTTTCCCTAGCTTGTCTCCATTTTCTCAGGGGTTTTTCAAGATTACCGTGTGACTGAGATTCAGAGGGAAAATTTTAGATTAGAAACATATAATCCTATCTTTCTTATTATCGTATTATTTACAAATACGTATATATCTGTTATATAATACAATGGTTCATTAGCTAATGAGAGGCTCATTTCACTAATTAGATCGCACATAATCGAATGATTCTCATTTGCCTTCATATATACATCTACTTTGGTGTATAATAACAGTCAGAAAAAATTATTCGCACTATTCGTTGTTATACAGAAAATTGAGTAATTATTTTTACACCTAAATCTACAAACTGATACAGAAAATTCTGACATTTAATCAAGGAAACATTCGTGGCACGTGGGTGCCGCCTCTATGTCACTTGACAAATCGATTTTACGTCATGTGTGAAAGGGTGCCTTTTTAGATGTACTAAGGAAACGGATTATCGGTGTCGCGTTTCTATCGTATAGAAATATATTTCTCACCCTCTTCGAAACACACAAAAATTGTGTTGAAAAAAAAAAAAAAGAAAAGAAATCCTAAATCCCAAAGGCATATATATTGAATTTTTATTCATCAGGTTAACACAGCGAGTCTTAAAAGATACAATTGCAATAACGGCAGTGAATGCAGCTCGCTTTCTGGTGTCTTCAACTGCAGTTTAGGACATTGTGCAAATATGAGCGAGCTCATGTTCTGCCATCATAAAGCAGATGGGATAATAGTCGACAGTGAAAAAGACAATATGAAACTGAACGGTTTCTTTAGCTGCCAACACTCAAGGTGTACCAAAATAAAGAGAGCATTTTCCTGCGATAGATATTGTCCTAAAATAACAACTATTGGGGTTAACGTCTTCCTCATGCAAGACGACAACATATTTACAGCACGATGCTCAATTGCCAAAGCTTTTAATCAAGCTAACGGTAATTTGCCTGGCACAAAACTTAAAGAGCCCATTAAATTTTGGGACGAAGATGCTGGGGGAATTATAGCGAGTTGTTTGGCCGTCAGTAAATACGGGGAAACAATTAGGTGAGAGAATTTTCTATTTATTAGAAAAAAAAAGAAAAGAAAAAAAAGGAAGAAATATAATAAGCCGATTCAGATTTAGAGCTTTTCGCGTTAGAACAACTTTGCGAATATTTAAAGATACAACAATTCAAATCCAATTTTATTTTTCCGCTAATTATTTCTGGCTGATTTTACCGAGGCGAAGTAAAAGAGAAAAAAAAAAGGAAGGAAGGAAGGAAAGAAAGAAAGAATGAAAAAAAAAAAAAAACAGAAAGTATCGATAAATTTTTTATTAACATCAGATGCGAATAGCGTCGTGAAATTTTACGCTTTAGCTACCCTGATTTGATCGTTATTTTTCGGCTGTTTGCGCAGAACTGATCCTCCTTAAAATGTGAGAAAATAAAATACGAATTCTGTCGCTTTGGTAAAATTGAAAAAATATCCATTTAAAGTCCGAAGTCTACAACGCGGTACAGAAGAGTATAAAAAAAAAAGAAAAAAAAAATCTTCACTCTCATGTTGAATTTTTGTTATCAGGACGGAGGACTGCGTGAACGGCACCCTAATCGAAGAGAATAAAATCCCCAACCCCTACGTAAACTTTACAACATTTCTTGATATATACGAAGCGAATTTAGCTCATCCGATTGATCCCACGGACTCTTACGTCCCTTCACAAAAATCATTGACCATATACAACAGTTCAAGACTTTATATAAATCTCGAAGGATGTGTAAACACGCTGAGAGGAGAGTGCCGCGATTTTTTATTAACCAATGGAAGAGATGGGGACAACAAAACAGCCCAGAGCAGATATCCTTGCTACTATAACAAGGTGAGTTCATAGAAATTATTGTATAATTTTCCATCCCTTTTTTTTTTTTCTTTTTTTCACGAGTGAAAATACGTCGACTTGGCCAGTCGCCCCATGTTCCCTATTTCCTACGTATACTTCGTTGATCAACGTCATTCGGTGGGTTGTATTATGTTTCGTTTACTTTTCTTCTTCTTTTTATCTGGGGAATCGGGGAACTAATCATCCCGCAAGACTAGCGATGGGAAATCGATCGTATTGATGTCCGGAGAGTAACCGAACAATAAATATACGTCATATAGATTGACTTGAATAGCCAGTTAACTTTATCCTAAATAGAATTTCACTCTTTAGCTTTTCTAATATTGTAGATATATATATAATTTTTATTTCGCGTACGTGCAAAAAAAAAAAATTAATTATATTTTTACTCACCAATCGCTCAAGACGTATGCATATTGATTAACGATCGAAAAATCACGGACATACCTGAAAAAGAGGGAAAGAAAAAAATATTGTTTATTACAAATACAGCATCAAAAATACAATATTTTATAGTAAATTCTTGACCAATGACCAGAAGAGAAAAAAGAAGAGTAAATTATACTCTAGGAATTCTCACTTTCACCCTTATGTAAGGGTTGGTTCAATTTTCCGCCAACTCGTCGCCGGTGACTCATAAATTCCCACGGTATTCTTTATTTTTCGTACCTACCCTTTGGCCGATTGGCACTTGACCGCAAGATATAACAAACAAAGAAAATCTGCTCGCAGAATTGCTCTAGAACTAAATGAGGTCTCGCGCGAAATTATTTACTGGCTAAAAAAAGATTAACAAACAAATTTTCACGAAGTATAAATTGTACACCCCTAGCTACGTGGCGATTTTTTTTTTTACTACTCGCCGGTTCCCTCAGGCTCTCGGGTTTTTCAATTCGCTGAATCTTTCACTACCCTTAGCAAAGGTAAAAAAATTCGATTCTATACTTTGCTATAAATAAATTCAATTTCTATGGGATGATGAATTAGGATTAGAAATTCGATTCACTATCATCGCTGATATATCGAATTGATTTCGACAGAAAAATTTTACTGAGAAATTGAAAAATCCAGAAATCAACTTACTAATCTAGATTCAATAACGAATATGCAGCATGTGACGATTGAAATTACAATATCGAACCTTTTACGATCAGATATAAATATGCGAACTCCAATATCATCGTGTATCGTTATGACTATAATAAAATAGTCATAGAAACGTTGATAAATTAATATGAGTGACACACGTTGTACATTTTTGTAGCTATTTACGTTCTTATTATTTCGGTAGAAAATTCGCCAAGCGAACAGGTATAATGGGGGTAGATATATTCTGAACGATATGAAAGGGTAAACCGCGGAATTGACATTTCGGGTTGTTTCACGTTTTTATTTCCTCGCTTGTTACCGAAATTGCGTAAAACCACAATAAACGGTAACTTTGCTTTGAAAGACTTTCGGAAGAATCAGGGTATCTGAAATTTCATCCGATCGATGTTATACAAGTGTTTTAATCTCCCTTCAAGTTTTCTAATTAACTTCTCCGTTCCGGGTTTCCCGAAAACGTTACGAAACGTTTACAACCCGAAAGGATTAAGTGCTAGAAATTTCACCCAGTACTTCGCCCAAATCAATTTTCATTAATTATGCAGTTTAGGGGTTGTTGTTACTTGCCGAAATATAGTTTTGTAAATTTTTTTTTTCACGATTCTCATCTGTCTATAAAAATCACACGTCACTTATCCTTACTTTCAGAATGACTCGTTTTTCGTTGTGGCCAGATTCGACTTGGAAAAAACACGCACAGAACTTTTAATCGCGATCATTGTACCAACGATATTTTTCGTCATAAGTTTAACTACCCTTGTTATTATAACTCGATCAGTACGGGTTGGAGATGATGCTAAAATGCGGTGCAGATACTGTACAGAATCACAGGACAAGGAAAACGAGGACGAAGGTCTGGTCGAAGGGACTCCAGGATCACCCGAGGGATTTGAAAACGAAAACGAACTGAGAACCATGGCTCTTTAGCAGTATAAATCCAGTCTACAAGGTTTGGCGGTTTATGAAAGATTGCCACTAATGGACCCGGAGACTGAAGACTCTTTTTGATTTTTTTTTTTTTAACACCTATGAAAGAAAAATATTCAACACTAATCTGAGGTAAGAGTTTAGCTTATCGTTGTATTCAAATCTATATAAAAAATCTATGGGTATATAATTTTCATTTATATCGGAATACAAATTCAACGTCCGGCTGTCACGGTTTGTGATTTTATTCATCAAGATACCCCCGAGACGTTGATTTTAATCATATTTTTCGAATATATTTCGCGCTTTTCGTTGTATAGAAATAAGAAATATAAAAAAATGACCAAAACATAAAAAATTGAAAAAAAAAAAAAATTGGCAAGGCTTACGTTAACGTATTCGATGTATACACATATACTTATACACAAAGCATAGCTACTTTGAGGCAGAAATTTTCATTTTTTTAACTAAACGACTGATATTAACTTCGACTATTCAAAATTTTATGATTCGCATATTATATACGTGGGTTTTGGTAAACTAGAGGAAAAACTTTGTCATTTATTTAGTCAAGGAAATAGATAATGTTTTACATACATACATACATACACACCGTGTGGCTAATCATTCGTTAGATAAATAATAATTGTAGGTACGACATAGAATTATATGGTAGGTATATTAAAGTTAAGGGATATCGATTGACACGACTCGGCATCTGCTACGCAAAAGCCACCCCAACGGGGCCAAGATACTAATATAAAAATATGAAAATAAAAAAAATAATAATAGTAATAATAATATGAAAAAAAGAAACCAGAAGGATAAAGAATTCTTTTTTTTTTTTTCTTTTTCTTCAAAACTATTGCCTTCACTGTACTACTATAACAATTAGTATATTAAAAATGATTAATAAATGTGAGTGTATAAATTTTTGTAATTACTTCTTTAATCATTCATCAAAGTAAACCGCGTCAACCCCCGCTGTATAACTTCAATAATGTGGAGCTTAAGGAAATGGGAAAATGGAAATAAAAAAAATTAAAATTAAAATTAAAAAAGCAAAGAAAAATGTCAAAATTAGAAAAGTTTTTGCGTCTGGTTTAACCAGCTGGAAATAAATGAAAAAAACAACAACAATAATAAAGGAAAAAGGAAAAACGACGGTATTTCGAATCAGTAAAGAAAAAAAAAAAATTCTAACCGTTAATGCCTTTCGAATAATTGTTTATAAATATACAAAAGTTTCCTTATATATAGTTTGAAATTGTTGAATTATACAATTGATAAAGTTTTAGTTACAGTATTAAATAATTCATGAAAATTTGATATATATAATTAGGTTTTTATACGGTTATAAAGTTATTCTTTTTTCTAAAATATAACTGCCTTTAACTATAAAATATTATATATGTATATTGTATATACCTATGTATATCAATATCATTTAATATACATATTTATATACATACAGATAAATAACTCCGTTAAATGTGAACTATATATAGTATAGTATATACATAATATGTGATATTATACTTTCCAAAAGAAAAGAAAGTATAATAATACAGAGGATATACGTGTACATTCGGTGTGCAGTGAATTATAAAATACGCTGTTTACGTACAAAGATATTAAATAATATGAGAATATCTTGCAATCACTAAGTGAATTGATGTCATTATAGCATAGGAAATTTTCTTTCAATATATCAGATTATATATAGCTGCTCTATATATATTTATGAATATAAATATAAATATTGATATTGATTTTTAATTCCTATAGCACATCTAGTCTCAAGTACTAATATGCTATAGACGTTATTACAATTGTGTATCATGTATCTGTGTTAATTAATTCTTCAATAATTAGAAGAAAGAAAGAAGACAAAAAAAAAAAAAAAAAGAGAAATAGAAAAAAACCCATGAAAGTTTAACAATTAATCTAAAAAATATAATCAACGGTGAATTGTTACTATAAAACAATTAACGCTTTATACTCTACTATATGTGCCTTCATTTGTTCATGCTATTGTGTACTATATAACTATACTATACATACATATGTGTCTATAAAAAAAAAAAAAAAAGTGGAATATTTATCAACCAAAATCTAACTATATACTTATTAAATATAAAAATATATATAAAAGTATATCTATACTGTAATGTGTTTTATATATTGTCAAATGTACTGTAACTCGTCATTATATCTATATACATATATTAATACATATATATGAATATATAATATATAACAAATAAAATAAATTTACAACATAGTTGGACCATTAAACAAATAAATCCATTAATCGAAGTACGTGTGTGAACTACGAGCTTATTCATTCTTGGATAATCAAGGTTGGCTCTTAATTGGTACTGGGACCTGAGGGTAAGGGTTTGTGAATGAGGGAGTTAATTAACCAGAATAACACGGTTGAACTCGATAGATTTCAATTGAATTTTGTTAGACATTGAAATTTTTGGATATTATATGGAAATCTGATTATTCGAAATGATTTGTGGGTGTTATTGAAAACGAAATAAAATAAGAAAGACAAAAAATTAAAATAATAATCATAATAATTCTATATACGTCGCGTGATTTTTCAAGTAAAAACTATTTTCCTTTTTTTTTTCTTTCTGTTTTCACTTCGTTCGTACACCTTTGAAACTGGTACCGATATGGAAACGAAATGTTGAATCTGATTTATGCAAAATGTTTACAAAACGTCGACGTATGACGCGTGACGAATGATATTACACTTGCTTCGATAAGGTGGAATATCATTTTACACGCTTTGCACGACCTTGTTAATGCGAGGTATCAAACTCCGTCATATATATTTTCCTAAACTTACCAAGTTCTCGCTTTCCGGCGTTAGGTAAATCTTATCGCTAATTAACTCATATCGTATTACGCTAATTCAGCGTTTTGAAATCTGATCACTTCCTCGTTACCCTCGAATAGTTTATAATTCCTAAAATTACACTCAGCAATTCTGTTAATAGAAATTTGCTTTTTTCTTTTTTAAAAACTTTACATATATGTCAAGGCGAAAATTTCGTCGGTAAACTTTCGATAGTAAAATTTGAATAACTATAACGAAGGTCGAAGTTTACGCTTATACATATATTTATAAGTAACTACGGTGTTATCGTTCGGTTTGCATCTTTTAAACTCTTTAGGCAACGGTTATATGTCAAGGGAGATTTGATAAGCAATAGTGAAACAGGTCTAATGGCTAAATAAGCTTTTCAGATAAATCGGGTCTAAATTGATTTCAGACTCATTCAAGCTTGGGGAATAATTACCTGTCTATAAAACACCAGTCTATTGGTGTTTCTTTTTTTTTTTTATTTTCTTATTTATATTCGATTCATTGACTTGGATAAGAAAGAAAAATAAAAAAAAAATAATCTCATTGTTTCGTCTGATTTATATAGGTATGAAGTATCAGACGATGGTTTAAACCTCAGAACTATATGTGGAGTATAATTATTCAGTCGCGATACACGAAACTGGAAAGAACTCTTTTTATCAGATGATAAAAATCTGACTGTTCTTAGAAAAATCCTTACTGAACACGCGAGACTAAGTTCTACCAGGTATAACGGTGAGTTTGATAAAAATTCATACAGTCTTAGATACTGATTAATAAATGAACAAATCGTTTCTAATTTGACAAAAAAGTTTAAAAAATTATAAACATCGTTACTCGATACGAAATACAGAGTTTCTCATAAACTGTTGAGCTTTTCTTTTCTTTTTTTTTTTTTCTTAAATCTAATCATTTACGAATATATAGGATTGAACGAATTTCAGGAATAACGGTAAACGATTTCTTATTGATACAAGAACAAAAAAAAAAAAAAAATCTACCAGTCAACTCTTGTTATATATCTGTCGTGAACATAAGTGGCGTTGGTTGCCTTCGGGTGTTTTTAGGAAAATATTTTTACCCCGACATCGACCGTTGAGCCTACTTCACTTCCAATAGGGTTGCGACAGATAGCTTGGGGGAAAAAAAAAAGAAAAAAAAAAAAGGAATGAAAATTGACCTTTGAATTTATTTCTTCTGCAATTTTTTTGTCCTCTTTTCATTCTATTTTTTATCTCTTCTTCCCTTAGGGATGATCAGAAGACACAAGTCTTCCAATAACTTTAGAATCAGTTCCTCGCTTGTACAGATATTTATACCCCCTACCCCCCTGTACCATAATTTACGAAAATAAAAATAGAAACTTTTGAAACTGTTTTCGGTCGATGTAAACGAGCGTGGGTCATTTTTTGGCTGTTGCACTCACGAGCACGAATAACACAACCCTTTACCTTTTGGACTGTACGGTGTACATACATAAGTATTGATTGCAAGGCGCAACAGACGCGGAAGCCCAGAAGGTCAACCTAAGGTCAATTGACTGCAGTTTTATCCGTCCCTAACTAAATTAGGGGTCTGTTAATTGCTTCGCTCGTTAAAACGTGAGAAATTTTCATTAACATCGCTGTTACTGTATTTACAAAAATTCTCGTCAAAAATATTCGGGTACGCGTTTCTTATCGTGCTAGATTGTGCACTTTAATTTTCGATCATTAAACTCATTTCTAATTAATACCAGTTCAAACATTATCTACAAGATCTTTTGTACAGTTTTTTTTTTTTTCATCAAATATAGCAAACTTCGAACCTTCTGTTAAATATCGTTGGAAGCAATATTTCATCTCTTCATAATCAATTTTCGATACTTTTCGAAATGAAAATGATGAATTTTATCAAACTTTGAATAAAACAAATAATTTGAAACCGTATGATTCGATCAACAGGAGATCACCGCGGCTAACGATAAGCAACGATAGATAAATTCTCAGTTACCCTACGAAACGTTTAACGATTTTTTTTCCCCCGTGGGTATTTCATCCCTTATGGGCAACTCAGTCGTGTGTTATCCCTTCATTTCGATAGCTAAGGTAAATCTACTTACTTACGTGACTTTAATTACTTTATAAATTCATTTTTCATAAAATTTCACTGATAAGTATTTAATTTGTTAATTAAATTAATATACCTTAAATTGTTCCTGACGTTTATAGGCATGAAGCATTAACATCTTTCGTTCTTCATCCGACATCACTGGTTCACGTCCTGGTTTTCCTGAGCCTCGTTTATGGAGCTTAACAATCACTTTCGTCTTTTCATTCTGGCCTAGGTAATCCTTCAACTTTTTTCCTCGCAAAATTTCTTTCCCTGAGAACCAGAGTTGGGCCATACTGGCATCCATCACCTGAAGAATAAGGTTTTTGTAAAAAAATATTATAGCATAAGATATTGAATTCCTGATTTCTTATGATTATCTATACCTCAAGAGATGCTTGAGTGCCGCTCAAATCTTCAGTATTTTCAAATTCCTGACGTATAACATCATGGGGTGGTAGTCCCATGGGATAAACAATTGTAACAGCACCGCGTAGATTGTCTAAGGCTGTCTGGACAGTTTTTTGCGTAACAAGTTTTTCTTGCTGTACCAATTTCTATCGATAGAGAAAAAAAATAACACGGTCATTTATTCACGCCACCTTTTTCGAATTGAAAAAAATAAATAAATCGCTGACAAACCTTTGAAGTCAACATTCGCGCTTCCTCAATTGTCTTTTTCAAAACCTCCTGCATTCTCTCATTAGGTTGTCTTCCGTTTCTCCGACCTGTTCAAAAATCTTAAGATAATTATCATTGACGATAAGAAATGACCAAAAACTTTTTTGAAATGCTACTTACCAACCACGTCCTTGTTCAATGTCCAGCCACCCATAGGGGTGCATTTCGCTCCCCATTCATCTCGCAGTTTCAATTCCTCGACTTGATCGTCGGTCAGCCCCATCATATCATGGGGTAGCATTGTACCGTGCTTTATCAGTTCTTCAATTTCTGTTTTGTAATTTCATTCGAGATAATTCAACGTCGGTAATAACTGCTTTGTAATACTCGACCCGATTTAATATTGAGTTTATGGATAAATCATTCTTACCGTAACATATTCTTGAGATTTTTAAACGACCGTTGTAGATGATGGTGATATCATTTATCACGTCATCGACATTTGCCTCGACGCTGGTGTCAAACAAAAATTGAGTTTCATCTCCTTTTTTTACATGTAGACGTACCATTCTGCACTTTAGGTATAGACGGAGAAGATTATTGTGTTAGAGTACTCGCCTTCGGTTTATACGTATTTCGGGATATCTTATTCACCTATGAAGACGAAAATCGTATGCAAGTTTCCTGTGGAACTAGAGGAAAACAATCGAATGAATGCCGGTATCAAAGCGATACGGAAAACACTCATAATTTCTAAGTAACTATGACGACAAGCATATAGGTTCATTGATTAAACAAGGCCGCCTCTATATGCACAGATGACTCTGCGCTGATGCCAAGTATTGGACAAAGAAGGGGTCAGAAATTCAAACATCATAATTATGATTTGGAAAAGTTCAGAATCTGGTAGATTGGAATGAGTCGATTTTTGAATATAAATATCTAAAAATTGGTTCCCGAAATCTAGGATTTCTATAAGTCCTAGTAGATATATTGAGATTATAATATTGTATAATTAGTTATATAAGGGAGAACATGATTGTTACACGAATCTAGTTTATATTATAACTTGTATGACAGGAATGAAATGAAGAGACTTTATCAATAGCGATATATTATTATATATTTACTTATATGAAACGATTTATAAAATATATATAACTTAAACAATAAGAAACAGTTTGCTGACGTTCCAGCCAGCTCAGCAAAGGGACATCTGGGTGACGTCTGTGGGGAAAATGTGCTGTGTGGGTTTACACATAAATATATGGGGAAATCGGTGTCCATATGTAGCACTTGGATAATTAACTTGTCCTTCGAATTTTGTATTTTATTTTTTTTTTCATATTTTTCCAAACTTCCTACTTGCTTGAAACTTTTTTTTTTTAGGCTGATATTGTTAACAAATGTTTTAGATCATCTGACCGGTGATCAGAGCTTCTAGTGATACCTGATCAAGCATCTCACGATATTATAAAAAAAAGTTTACCATGACTCAAGAACTTCGAACTCAATTATAATTCTTGATAACTTCGAAGACAACTATTATTCAAATATTAGTACGAAATGGTAGGAAATTAATCCGACTGCTATTCTGATCAACACTCACAGTTCAAAACAACTAAAATCTGTACTTATAGTTTTCTGAAAAATGATGTTTACAGACTGTGGAAACCGGAATCGTACTTCTTCATCGTTCTAGGTAAATCTAAGTTTATTTTTCTCTAAAACTATGCACGCGATTAGATGTTCAACGAAGAGTGTTTATATATTCGGGATTATATTAAATTATATCTCGCAAAAATTATGGCAATATTCTCGCAGAAACCGACTGCGACCCAGCGAAATGCAACAATATCTTCAAAGCTATTTGGGACTATTGGATTCTCAATGCAGGTGATTCTGTGCTCGTCGAATGATCCTGCCAATCCTGATCAGAGTGGGATTGAGTTATATACTTTCAATCTTTACTCGGGTGATCATTCGCGACAGTAGGAAACAATGATCCAAAAAACTGTCGAAGTGTCCATAAATACAGGCAACTTTAATCATTCCTAGTACATTTTCAAGCAAAGATTCAACCGAATTATGTGATTCGAGGACTGCGACGATATATTCTTTGACAAGACATCAAATCTCGACGGATACGTGATTCCTATGAGCTTTAGTTATCCTGAATTTTAATCGGACACTACAGAATTTTATATAGCTAAATTGTTTGCAGCTGATAGTCGCGTACGCTAAAATCCCTTTCAACAAAATCAAGATTCGACGTCGTTCAGGTATTTACAGGACTCGTAACTATTTTAGATTTGCAATTTGGAAAGGGGTCTAATGGTAAATTAAATAAAAAAAATATCGCAATAACGAGGGTTTTATTTTCTACGTGATTTGTCTCCATGATTATATACATTGGTGCATAGATAGAATTAATATTTGACCCTCTACTAATTATCATTTTCGATATTAAAATAGTATGCAAAACTTGGAAAAGGTGGAAACGATATCTATCAGCTTGTTGTTGAGTTCTTTTGATAATATTCATCGTATTTCATCGCATTGTGACTCTTGAATTTGAATAAAAATGCATTTAAAAAATGATGTATTACTATAATGTAGAAATAATCATTACGGTAGTTGCACCATGGAATATGGAACCCATATGTAATTTTACCCTCTCTTCAGCTCCATAGTTTCACATCCGACAGCGCAACAAGCGGAACTGACCTACGACAACAGCGTCTTTGCCCCTCCTGCCAGCCCGCATTCCGCACAAGGGTGGGGTGCAGAAGCAAACCGGACTAACCGGTCTAGCCGGTTTCAGTCGCCTTCGTGGCGCCAACGAGTAAACATGGGTGGGGTGTAGGAAAAGCTCCTACGACATACAGAAACTTACGCGGCGAGTTAAACAACGTGAGCTTCAAATATTCCGCTTCCAATATTGAGTCGATTAGTTTGTTAACTCAAGTGGTATTATTGCTTCAAATCCAATGATATTTAGTTATATTAATGAAATTGTCATATTGAAAACTGATTGATGGACAATAATTTTATTCAACCTTCCAAAATAAATCTCAACTCTACCGATCGTGAGTTCGATGCGGTTTTGACTCTATCTTGATCTCAGTTAAAGGATTATGCATTATTTTTGGTTCAATTCTATGTCGACTAGCTCGTCGAACATCGACCGCGTGCCACAGGGATCCCTGGAGCAGGCTGTACCTGCAGCACGATGCAAGGCAGAATACCGAATGATTTGATTGGCTGAAATGAATCGACCAAGGCTCTATCGTGCGGTGTATGGGGCACACTACATGGTAAACTGTTGGTAAGTTTCAGTGCTGATTTCACTTTACCATACATAGACGTGGTATACATGAGCAACAAGATATTTGCAACTATGTGAAATATTTATTTATTTATGTATAATCACAATTATAAATTCTTTGGTACTTAGTTGAGAATGTTTGCTTGAAAAACACATAAACTTAATCTATCCAATGTACCCCATGCTTATCTAGTTTTTATCTTCACAGGCGTTGTTCACCGAGGGAAACTAGCTCCCGCCTATCCTCAACAAAACCTCTTCAATATTCATCAGGACAGGGGATTCACACCAGGGAGTGAAGCAGTCCAAGCACCGGGGGAATGACCGCCAGACAACTCTGCACCGCGGAGTATCAATAAAGTAGCATCAGCGAATGGTTCGTAATTACAGTTCCTTTTGAATCAGTTTTGATAAAATCTCGCATCTGGTCTGATCTATAATTATTTTAAATTACTTTACTTTATAATTACTTTTACTAATTAAATCGAGTTCAATTACACATTACCAAACTATTGGGTAATTGAATAAGTAATTTCATTAAAAATGTAACCAGTGACTCGTAACACTGCAAATATCCATGTAATAATAAGATCGTTTATGCAATAAACATGTATTATTATAGTAAATTGGCGCATTCTTGAATAAATATCTCTTGAAATTGTAAATCATCTATCGTTGAATCATTTTCCTATGTCCTTTCCTTGCCTATAAGTCGAAAATCATGAAAATCGCATGATTTCATAAAGCCCCGAAATATTTATAAATTTTATTTACTACTATTAGTACTATTTATTTATATTATAAATATTGGTCCGCCTTACCATATGCAACCCGCATGCCATTCGTGTAAACGGAAGGGCCCATGTTAATTTTTGTTGCCTATTTGGTGTTTTCCGAATGCCTATATTCAGGCGTATTGTAGTAGCTTAGAAAAAACGTCGAAAAAAAGGTTCCGGCAGTTGATACCTCGATTCTAGTCGCTTTACGATGAAATATCTACTGCCAGAAAATCGACCAATCAGGAGGCTGCTTGAGCCAATTTAGGCTCAATTTCTCGAAAAGGAGCCTCCTGATTGGTCGATTTTGAAATTAAATCAAGTTACGGCGCTACAGAGGCTAGCCATCAGCAAAATTCTGGATTCCTGGCAGTGGCTGGATTTTCACGGCAGCAATTTACTGCCGCGGCGCTATTCGTTGTTAACCACGTGGTTTACCTACGCTATTCGTTGTTAATCACGTGTTGCTGCCGCAGTAAATTGCTGCCGTGAAAATCCAGCCAAAATCCAGAATTTTGCTGATGGCTAGCCTCTGTAGCGCCGTAACTTGATTTAATTTCAAAATCGACCAATCAGGAGGCTCCTTTTCGAGAAATTGAGCCTAAATTGGCTCAAGCAGCCTCCTGATTGGTCGATTTTCTGGCAGTAGATATTTCATCGTAAAGCGACTAGAATCGAGGTATCAACTGCCGGAACCTTTTTTTCGACGTTTTTTCTAAGCTACTACAATACGCCTGAATATAGGCATTCGGAAAACACCAAATAGGCAACAAAAATTAACATGGGCCCTTCCGTTTACACGAATGGCATGCGGGTTGCATATGACAAGGCGCATTATTATTTATATTATATATATTAATATTGTTTTATTTATATATATTAATATTGTTATATTTATATATATGATTATTGTTATATTTATATATATTAATATTGTTATATTTATATATATTAATATTGTTCGGGGCTTTATGAAATCATGCGATTTTCATGATTTTCGACTTATAGGTAAGGAAAGGACAGGGTAAAATGATTCAACGATCGATTATTTACAATTTCAAGAGATATTTATTCAAGAATTCGCCAATATACTATAATAATACATGTTTATTGCATAAACGGTCTTATTAATACATGGATATTTGCAGTGTTACGAGTCACTGATTACATTTTCAATGAAATTACTTATTCAATTACCCAATAGTTTGGTAATGTGTAATTGAACTCGATTTAATTAGTAAAAGTAATTATAAAGTAAGGTAATTTAAAATAATTATAGACAAGACAAGATGCGAGATTTTATCAAAACTGATTCAAAAGGAACTGTAATTACGAACCATTCGCTGATGCTACTTTATCAATAGTCCGCGGTGCAGAGTTGTCTTGCGGTCATTCCCCCGGCGCTTGGACTGCTTCACTCCCTGGTGTGAATCCCCTGTCCTGATGAATATTGAAGAGGTTTTGTTGAGAATAGGCAGGAGCTAGTTTCCCTCGGTGAACAACGCCTGTGAAGATAAAAACTAGATAAGCATAGGGTACATTGGATGGATTAAGTTTATGTGTTTTTCAAGCAAACATTCTCAACTAAATACCAAAGAATTTATAATTGTGATTATACATAAATAAATAAATATTTCACATAGTTGCAAATATCTTGTTGCTCATGTATACCACGTCTATGTATGGTAAAGTCAAATCAGCACTGAAACTTACCAACAGTTTACCATGTAGTGTGCCCCATACACCGCATGATAAGCCTTGGTAGATTCATTTCAGCCAATCAAATCATTCGGTATTCTGCCTTGCATCGTGCTGCAGGTACAGCCTGCTCCAGGGATCCCTGTGGCACGCGGTCGATGTTCGACGAGCTAGTCGACATAGAATTGAACCAAAAATAATGCATAATCCTTTAACTGAGATCAAGATAGAGTCAAAACCGCATCGAACTCACGATCGGTAGAGTTGAGATTTATTTTGGAAGGTTGAATGAAATTATTGTCCATCAATCAGTTTTCAATATGACAATTTCATTAACATAACTAAATATCATTGGATTTGAAGCAATAATACCACTTGAGTTAACAAACTAATCGACTCAATATTTCTACTGTTACGCTATTTTCTAGTGGTTCAACACACGTGTTCATCTTATCCCGATAATGAACAATTACTTCAATTATAATCAAAGTCTGCTTGTAGCAATCTAATTGTTACTTACTCTGTTGATCGAAATACGCTACAGGTTGAAATATGTTGCGAAAGTATCGAATACTTTTTTCTACACCCCACCGATGTTTACTCGTTGGCGCCACGAAGGCGACTGAAACCGGTTAGACCGGTTAGTCCGGTTTGCTTCTGCACCCCACCCTTGTGCGGAATGCGGGCTGGCAGGGGGGGGCAAAGACGCTATTGTCGTAGGTCAGTTGACGCTTGGTGCCTACTCATTCGCCACCCGCTCTGCATTACTGACATGCGGCATGCATTTAATAAAGCGTACCGACGTTCGCGGCGAAAGTAGTTTCCCAATTTTACTGCGAGATGGCGATACCCTTTCACACCCCATGTGCTATCATCTCGTGATTTCCAACTTATCTAAAAGACGGCGGAATTACAAACTGATTTTGCCGCAATAAACGAGCGGCAATCAATATGATCTCTCCGCGTCAGTGAATTTATTATTCACTACTGAAATATGATTTACAGTAATTTACAGGGATATTGTACAATTTTTAATACAATATTATAGTAGCTGAAAATAATTTGTATAATAATTAATTAAATGCTAAAAAATATGTCAGATAAGCACTCCAGAAAGTTGTTCTATCATTTTTGAATAAAAAACAGAAAATTCTCATCTCAATTCTCTTCATCTTGATTTAGTAATTGAAAATATATTTTAACTAGGTTCAGAACTGCAATATACCCATCAAATTCGATGTTGAAGTTCAGCAACTGCTGCAGTCACATTCATATGTAACAGCAAGTTATTACAATAGAGCACTGCAAGATTGCACCGTTTAGGTACGCTAAAATATTCACACGCGCAAACACATGCTCGTAAATTGTCTCGACGAGCAATAGAATTCATTGACTATCTCTCTTCCTCTCTACACCGCATGATGTAACACATATTCATCCACCTCTTCTTCACTACGCTTTGAAGCCAATAAATTGCTGATAAGGATTCTCTCAGGCTATATTCTACCCCATGTGTTACTGCACCAAATATTTTCCTCAGCAATAAATCAGCGATTAATTTCTGCCTCTAAACAATGAAATAATAAATAACTAACAGATGTTTTTCATCATTTATAGAAGATGTAAATTTATCGTTAACACGTTTAGCAGCAACAATGATTACCTCAAGAACTGAATGAGAGTCCATAAGTTACCACTTCATCAATTTTGGGCTGGAGAAGCTTTCACCCTTGAATTCGAATGAATACCTTGGCACGCAGCCAGACAGCGAGTAACTTATTATATCTGGCATTAAATTATTATAGAGCTTGGTCGACAATGGGCATAGCAGAGTGCGCCGGAAGCGATTAAAGCGAATGACAGAACCGAGGGCAGACAGCCACCTGCTTTATTCGCTTTGCCGCGCCTAATGGGACTCGTTTTGCCATTTTAGGTACAAAAGTCACGCGGTTTCAAGACTCCGACTCCTGCAAAATTTTATCATAGTTAAACAGTGTATTGTGTATTTTATAATGATCAGATTTTCAAAAGTTGTATTATCAACTCGTCGAGTATTTTCATAGCCCAAAAACATCACCGTTTTATTCGCACTATGAAAATCTTTGGAGATATATTTTTCATACGTTTCATAGAAAGTCAAAAAAATTCATATACCTTATAATATAAATAAAATATAACCGCACTGTAGATGTCATAATAGTTTTATGTGTGAAAATTTGTATCCGTAGAGCTTTGGGGTGGAAAGCTCAACCCCAGAGCGTACAAAAGTTGTCCGACAGATAGCGATGTACGTCTCGGATTCCATAAGTTCAGAGATGAAAGCTCAAATCGTTTTCTACACTGGTAGATTTGAGATTTTGTTTGTCACTGCAATAATAAAAACAACCGTAATTAGTTTGAATAACTGTTATGATTTTCAGGAAAAAAGAATTATGAATTCACTTGAGATATTATGGAAAATTTAATAATCTGGCTGCTGCTGCTGCTGCTGCTGCTGCTGCAACGAGTAAAATTTCAGGGAACGATCAATTATATTACGGCAGCATGTTTTTGTCCGTTGGATGTATTTATATTGGAATATAATTACCCATAGTCTGAACGACGAAATCTAGATGAAAAATAAAAATAAAAATAAAAATAAAAAATGAAATGAAATGATTGATTTAAAAATTTGAACAATTATGAAAAAGTAATTTGCGGTTTATCGAACGGGATTGATTTCTCGAGTTTGTATTAGAAACTCGATATGAGTGACCGTGATTGCCGGGACTGGGCATATTCGAAATTCTAAGAAGCCCAAGCTGTGCGCGAGAAATTGTAATGATGCCAATTTAAATTCAATAATTTTGGTATTTTGCTCGGAAGAGGGAGTTGCGCAGCTGTTCTGCAAATTAGCATATTAAACTTATCACCAACAGCTCGACAAAGACGTGCCAAGACGGCTCAACTAATTTCCGAGGATAGAATAAAGTTATGCATTAACGACGTCTCTCCTTCGTATACCACCAAACCCGATAACTGTACGAGAAGAGATGGGAAGACTTCATCAACGAAGCTGATTGATGCACTGATGCACCTTTCATTTTACAACAATTATCAAAGCAGCTTTTCTAAAGCCTGAGATATATCGTATTGAGAATCAATCAAATTATTCACAAACAATAAGTTTAATATTTATTTATATATTTTCATCATCACTCGATATCTATAATTGAAAATCATTTAAATATAGGAGTAACGATAACTTAAAATGGGTTTAATTACATTGAGTTCATTTGTTAATTGACTAATAATCAATAACTTTGTTAATTTAGTCGAGCCGGTGACACAAACGAAAAAATATTTACGAATGAATAATTATGGTTGTTAATTGGGGTAATTACAGAGTCGTAGATCAGTTTGTATTTGGTTATTTGTTAAGTTATTAGTTTGCTATTTACAGACCGGTAGCAGCAGCAAGGCGTGCAATAGATCGAGTGCATTTTGTGTAATTAGTTAATTTGTGAATTTCCCTGTTCGCCGGTTAGAATTAGTTATTTTCGTTATATATTTCGCTTTTATTTTATTTTTTTTTCTTCTATACGCTAGGGCAATTATTTATTTAACCCGATATTGGAGAACGTTTGCACACTTTACTATCCTCCTTTATTCCCGTTCCTCCTTTCCCCTTTCTACCCTCCTGGATAATATATCCACGGGTGTTCCGGTTCGTATTTTCGGTAAAAATTGTTAGCAATGAGAAATTTGTATTCAATTTTGGTAGAACTGTTTTGTTTTATTCAGTTTTCCTGCATATATTACATCTCAAGACGTGCCTAGCTTCTAAAACGATCTTTATATTATCAGGCTGGTTTTATTGCACACTTTATCCAACCTGAAAAGAAACGACGTAGCGAGCGATATTCCCGATGCATTCACGCCGAGTTTTTCGTCAGTTTTAGGGATCATTGTCATCCAAATGTTTCTACAAAAATTCTCACACCCATCTTCTCTTCTATTCTCTTTCCATAAATCAACCGAATATATTGGATTAAAAGTTTACTGAAAGTTAAGGGTAGTTTCATCCCTTAAAATCGTATAAATATTTCGAGCCTGACACGACGGTCCGAAGACAGTGGCAGTATTTGAAAATTCCAAAACTCCGAAACTCCAATCTTCTTAAGCGCTCGGATTACTCCAGTCTTTCCCCACGTCGAGCTTTTTCTCTCCGTCTCTCTTTATCTCTATCTCTTTACGACGCGTCGAGCTGTTCCATGTCCCATTTACCATGTTCTGTACGTACCAGGTTTCCCTATCGCCAAGCCTCGCGTACGTCTTGCAACTCTAGATCCACCCCGGCATCCACTGAACGCGGAAGTAGCCAAAAGTTTCGTTAATTTCCCGTCATACCATACCATGCGGTTTACCACAAGCATATTATGGTATACCAAGAAATGCAATGCGGAAAAGATCCTCGTCGACATGTTAAATTCATCATATAATTAATTATCTACCCTATATATTAGGTATTCTCGCTTATTCGGGACACTTTTTTTCTTTTTACCCATATGGGTCCCCTGATTTCTTTTCCCATGAGGGATTTCAGTTTTTGACTAACCACCATCAACAAATCTAGAGTCATACATCCGTATGACACCCTCGACTGGTTCAGGAGTCATTCGATTTTCAAAATATCAAAGAAATCAGTTTTTCAGTGAATCAGACGTTCGCACGTATCCTCGGGTTTGGGGATACGACAATTCTTTCCAACCAGTACTTCCGAATCAGGAAAATCCTGAATAAGCTAAAATACCCCATGTATAATGGGAAATGAATTTTTCTTAAATAAAAATAAGGAGATAAGATTAATCCTTGTTTTATACAATTTTAAGTGATTTTCACCCTCTTTATATACCAGTTTGGGTCTCGTTCTTGGAATGGAACGAAACCGGTACGATACTGGTACTGTTTAGTTGTGGTGGTGACTACGGTAATGGTGGTGGTAGTGGTAGTGGAAGGTGCGAGGTATGGAACGGTGTCCGCAACACGTCTACGCTCTTAGGCCGCGAGGCTGCCTCAGGCATCAAAGTTTACTTACAACTCCATTGCTAACTTCTCAATATTCATTCCAATTACACGCTCCACCACAACCACCGACTCCCTCACAACCACCGCCGCATATACCGTCATCACCAAACGTGCAATAATTCTGAAATACTTTATAATGAATTATATTCTATATATTTAATATACCAAATTAATTATCCAATAATTAAAAATAAACGAAGAAATATCATTTTCGAATTGATTTTATGTCAGAACTATCAGAATTTTGCTTGTCATGTCCTTATTGTACAAGTATCCCCAAATCATGGCTTTCGTTGCTAAAGCGGAAGCGCAGTTTCTCGCGAAAAATAAAAGAATAATAAAAAGAAAAAAAAAAAAAAGATTCAACCCCCTCTGCCCCGTGAACAACAAAGAGGACTTCCGGTATGAAATAGTAAACCTCTTAGCTATAGAGCGAAAAATTTTTCTTTGGCTCTGATCCTTGAGGTGGATAAAAGGAGCTGAGTGGTTGGGCACGGAGAGCAAGTTAGGTATAGACAACGAGCAAGTATTTCTTTTATTTCTAGTTAAAGAAAAAAAAAAGAGAGAGAGAAGAAGAAGAAGAAGAAAACAGGGAAAAAAAAAAAAGTAAAAAAAAAAAATAACCGTGAAGAATAAGGACTTTCTTTTTCGTTTTATTGAAGATGGAGAAAGGGAAGAAGACAGAAAAAAAAAACGCGAAATTTTTCAATTTTTCTTCCTTTTTTTCGTCTTTTCAATTTAATTTAATGTATAAATTATCGTTATACTATACATACCGAATAAATGGCAGATGCCGGGTAATGGACATAAGCGATGTATAATAAGTCACTCGGTTGGGATCGGCCGGTGCTAGTCCGGGGTTGGCATAACGCCAGTTCTATTCGCGCTTCAGTTGTTCGGCTCTATAATTCTATACCATACACGTCACACGCATGACTCTTAACTAAATTATGGACAAAGTAGACCGATTTCTCGTGTACAAAATTGTAGAAATCTGAAGTTTGAAGAGGGTCCTATTTCCCAGTTGAATAGAAAAATCACAACATATATGACCCCCATTCGTTCATTACATATCATTATTATTATTATTGTTATCATTGTAATGATGTGATAGTAAAAATTGAAATTAAGATACGCTATTTCGACTACACATTTTAATTTTCTTGATGATAAAATATTCCGTTTCACATTCGTATATTTGCTTTTATAAAGGCAGCAAAATCTCTGCTGCATATAGATAGATGCCGAAAATAGCTAGTGCAGTAAATATATAGTCGAAATAAACTTTAGACAGGAGTATGTTAAACACCTGCCAAAATATATTCAAGACTGACTGACTGCAGTCTGAGCTTACGAAATGTAAAGATAATGGAAGTGGAAGGGGCTAAGGGAAAAGTGGGGTGGAAAAGGGGCGAAGGGGGAAACAGGAATAGGAAAGGGGTTAAGAAACACTGAATTTACCGTGACCAAAATCTTAAGCTCAAAGTACCAAGCAGTTTGAATACCTACTCGACGACCCGCAAAACTTGGATAATTACTGTTTCCAGTATGCGACATACGTTCACGCACTAGCTGCAGATTTAATACTTGAAGTTATACAAGTGCAGAACTGAGATACTGCAATAGCTGGTACAAACCCCCATATCTTCAGGGTTTGCTGTAATTGCATGATATTTATAGGGGGGAGAGGGTTGAAGATAGAGTATAGAAACATAATGATGAAACGTTATACTAATTAACACGTATATAAGTATGTGCTGTATAATCAAATATTGAAAATATCATCGGATTTACAAATGAAATATTCGTTTTGATTCGAAATATTTTAGTCGTTTTATTTATTTTTTTTTCTTCTTTATACCGTGGGGAGAAATTTGATTTTTATTGTAACACGATAGAGAGGCGTATTATCGAGAAGGGTTGGTCACCCCCGCAATTGAACTACTCTCAGCCCGCTGATAAACACCTATATGAAACCTAACGACACGTAGGTAGCTACGCTGGACGACCACCCGCCTCTACCTTTGGTTCTCTGTAATTAACGACTAACGCTGTAATTTCACTTAATTACTGAACACGATCGGTTTTCCTATTTCATACAAGAGATAAGAAAGAATTGTAAAGCAACTAGACCCGGCTCGAATGTCGGGCGGTTTTGTAAAACTGATATATTCGCGGCTAGGCTACGATTTACAGTATACTCATTTATTTAAGTGTAATTATGTAAATGGAGTGAAATTTCTTGGACGAAAATAATCATAGAGAAAATTGGACAGTAGAGAATAATTGGTAATCTAATTGTCGAGTACTAATTGTTGAGAATTAGATACTAGATTAGTCGGATAAAGGATTAGGGAGGATTTTACCGAATACATTGCAAAGCTGAAATGAAAAGACGACAGTTAGGTAATTTGGGCGGAATAAAATAAATTTGAAAAATAAGATAAATATAAGAAGAAGAAGAAGAAGAAGAAGAAGACGAAGAATAAAAAAGTAGGCGTTATAGCCTTCTATGGCAAACACACCGATGCAACCAAAGACAAGGTTTGTTCATTAGCACTTTTAGAGGGTATTGAGCGCGCAGGTAAACGTCGTTCTCGTCCTTCTCAACCCCTAGTCCTCTGGAGCGTCACTTTCAAGTCTGAAGCCTCGGCTATAAAGATAATAGAGTGGAGAAGAACGGCAAGTATCTAAGCATCTAGACTAAAGCCTCTATAATCTAGTATCTAGAATCTAGATTTAGCCCTTAAGATTATTAGAATCTAGAGTTATATCTAAGGAAGTCTGCGGGCTGGTGGGTCGACGGCCTTGACGTCAAATGGTGGTGGTTGTCTTGTTGTTGTTCTTGTTCTTGTTGTTCTTGTTGTTCTTGTTAGTCGTTGTTATCTCTGAATGTTCCCTAGTAATTGTCTTCCCTTTTGGTCGGGCGGGATGGCGGGCGCGTGCTATGGGTCCTCGTTATCTTGCCAGGGAACAATTAAATAACTGCCTCTCAGAGTTTGTCGACATTTTCGAAATGAGTATATAAAAAACACAGACACGGAGGGCCCGATAACAAACAGTTCACAAAATTATATGATAAAAAAAAGTTATAACCGATCAAAAACCGAAAATTATCATTAAAAAATTATCATTAAAAAAATTTCATGTTCTTCTCAGTTTTTATTTAATTTCATTTTATTTTTTTTGTTCTTTTATCGTCGTAGAAAAAAATAATATATATATATAATACCTGCAGCCCGCAGGTTTAGAATCACTGAAGCAAATCGCCACGTTACGCAAATAACGGATTCTGATTGACAGTCGTAATTAACGATGCCTGATTTAATTTTTTTGCCTGTATATACCCCCTTTTCTTTTATATACATAAAGGTATATATATATTTTTATAACATTTTACAATGAAAATATCTGAGATTTAAAGTTGAAAATGAAAATGGCCCTTGAATAGTTGAAAAGTGAAATATTGTTAGCCTGACGATGTGAAGTATAGGTTCAAGTCTCCTTAACCCCTTATTTAAGCTCTTTTCGTCCCCCTCTCGAAAACTGAAAACATTTCGTATCGTCAACAAAAGAGGCGGCCAACGAAGTGAATCCTTCTTCTCAACTTAAGGGTCGTTGGCCCCTAAGGGAGTAAATGGTCTAGAGGGTGAGAGAGACTCATCGTGAAAGAAAAAGAACGATTTCATTTTCATTAGTTATAAAAAAAAGAAAAAGAAGAAAAAAAAAAGGCAAGAGGAAAAGAAAAAAAAATGGGGTGAGCGGAAAAAGAGAAGAAAATAAAAAGAAAAAAAAAAAAATACCCAACTCTGCTTTGCGAAGATGGAAAAAATAATTTTGGGTGTAGGTATAGTATTATACATGCTATACGTAATCCTGTGTATAAAAATTAATCAACTGTTCTACCAGTTGATTTTATAAATTGTCTATAATAAAGATTTTGAAATAGAGTCTGTAGCCGGTGTTAAAATGAAAAAATAAGGTATATAAAAAATTGGCAAATGGTAATATGGGTACTTTCTCACCATCCCGATATCGATCTGAAGAAGTAAGCGGGTTGCGGAGAGCTGGCGCATGAGCGCGCAAAACTCGCACGCGAAATCTTATGAAACTGGAATTATTTGAAAGTTTTGAAAGACGCCGGCAGGCTCGAGGTAGTCTACACCCCTCTCCCTTATACTAAAGAGGTTGTGATGGAAATAAGAATTTTATTTCCGAATGTCAAACGTTTTGCGATATAGAAAAAAAAATAAAATGAAAAAAAAATTTGCCACACGACCTTATTTAGCACAAAAATATCCTAAACGTATAAATATATTTACAAAAGATCAAAAAATAAAGTTTTTATTCTCTTTTTCTCTCTCACCTCGTTTTCGACTTCTCCTACTACCATACGGTACACACTTTCCTCAGTTTTTGTTACTGTTGAAAAGCAATTTTAATTAAAGGAGCAACGTTACGCGCTAAGAATCCGAGGAAGTGGTCATAGGTCGAGGGAAAATATCGAGAGAGAGAGAGAGAGAGAGAGGAAAGTTTCAAAGTGATTTTCTTCGGTAGGGGTAGGTATAGGGTTTAAAGGCCTAATACAGTTTGAGTTGAGAAAAAGATTTTTACGAATATGAAAGGTAAACGATCTAAGTGAATCTCTGTATATAAAGCTTACCTATATAATTCGCGTATATAACTTTTCGGTAGTTATATATATATATATATATATTTATAGTTAATATATTATGTACCTAAAATGAGGGAAGCGTATCACGTCTCACGTATAAATTGGCTCCTCTTACCAATTGAGAGACACTGTAGTACGCCGCTTGTAATACTTTACAAAGTAAGGAGACACAAATTGGAGATTAGTAAGGCGAAATTAATAGTATGCGGCGTGACAGGGGAATGCTACCTTCCACCTGGGTCTCGCGGGGTTCTAACCCAAGGCAGAAGGCTAAAGTACGAAATATTTTCATAAAACGTTGACGGTAAATTATATACATTTACCTACCATCCCTAATCACGCTGGCCAAAATTTTAGTAGGTAGGGAAACAGAGTTGTACTATATACATATATATATATATAGGACATTCCCCTGCACTAGCACACTAAAACCTCTTATACGAGTCTCGTATGGGCCAAGCGGGCTGTCTGCAACGAATAAGAGGCATAAAAAAGGTGGAAAAAAGAAATAAAAATAGAAGAGTAAAGAAGAGGGTTGAAAGAGGGATACCTACCCTCAACCCTCTCGCGTGACCAAATGAGTAAGGACGGAGTTAACTCGTCTACCTTTTTCTCACTGCGACACACAAGGCTCTCTCCTTTCTCCACCCTGCTAACCGTTTAGCACCCTTCGTATCCCTAAGGGATGAAGAATATAATGTTCATTCCGTATTTAGTATATGGAAAAAAAAAAAAAAAAATTTTGAGAACCTGAACAGTGTATATAGATTATTTTTTTTGGGGGTGGCAGGGAAGGGGGGCGAATATATTGTTTTCTGTTTACCCTTTTTTTTTTTTTTTCTCTCGTTTCTATCTACTATGGTGTATATCTATGTGCAAACATATGCGGTGAAATTGCACCAAGGGATTCGTGCTTCGATCGGTACAGGGATTAAAAAATATTTTTCAACTCACCTCGACCAACGAGTAATTAATCGACGATCCGCAATCATGGAATATACCCATCGCTTTCTATCTGCCAACCCCTACCACCCTTACAACCTGGAGTAAATAGAAACTCAATCGGACTCTGGATGAATATGATATATATACATATACACATCTATACACGTTACTATTACATATATATATATGATACGCGTTTCTGGGTGTAGAGAGCCGGATTTTATTTTACATCGTTGATCTATACGTATACGTATGCCTCTATATACCTGTATGGGTATATGCAACTAAATAAATAAAATGAAAACTTAAATCAACGGCTTATTGAACTGCTGTTGAACAGACATGAATTATACCTATATTCATATACGTATACACAATACTGAAATACATATATATATTTATACAGTATATATATATGTATATACACACCTACATGTATATATATATATATATATATCTATGTGAAATTTGCTCGATGTACTGCGCGTCGATGAAAGGTAAAGGCAAATATTTGCCGGATACTGGCCAATCTCTGATATTTACATTGACGTCCCTTCGCCTGTGAAAATATTACTCTTTACGTTATTTCCCTCTATATGTGGAGAACCCCTACCAGCAAAAATCATCTATATACGAACATATCGTCTATGAAATTTTCGATACCATAGAAAATTCATACGACTAGATACCACGAACGACATATTTATTGCCTTGGAAATTGAGAAATTATTTTCAATAAAATTGACAAGCATTGCAGGATGGTGATAAACCTATTCGTTCAATACACCATGCGAATTTCATGGAGTCTGTTTTGGGAAAAAACAAAAAAAAGGCTCCTCCAACCCCTGGGACTCTTTTCTCTGGTCTGAGATCTAAGGACTTTCGATAATCTCGAATGGGAGATTTTTTTTTTGTCGTTTTTTTTTTTTTTTGTTTGATTCCCTATAGAAATAGAATTTCGGAATTTTGAAAAACACACCAGAATAACCACCCAGTATATCTCCATGTATATACGTATATAGTTAAACAGTTAAACATTGGCGTTGGGCGAGGGAGAGACGCATAGCGAGAGAGGCCCGCGGGTGCCATCTGTTTGGTTTCAGTTCGGGCAATTGGGATTCGACGTTCGGGACCCAGAGGGATGCCCGCGCGTCGCGACGCCGGTAGGACACGTTCTACTGTACCGCAAGTCTATACGTGCGGCAACATTCGTGCAGTTTGCCCATCCGGTCGAACTTAGTATATATATATATATATTTATGTATATACATATGTATCCATGAATTCATGTGTCTGTACAGATCCATGCACACTCCCTGGAAATATCCTTTTTTCGTTTGGAGAACGGAGAAGGAAGAACTTTGAAAAAAATTGTATAGAAAAAGATGATAATGGGAAAGTAGAGTAAACAATGACCTTCTTGGAGGACAAACACCTGGGGGTAGAGATGCGCGAATGCGGTAGAGAGATCGCGGACGCTTTACGATCGGGAAGATACGTGATCCATTTCACACTTAATGTGACGGAGGAGATGTGCCGCGATATGTGACTGACGGGGCGGACTCACGATTCGAGAAATAGACGAGAAGAGAGATAGGTATATGTATATACAGATAGAGAGAAACGAGAGAAAAGGGAAGAGGAGAGAAGAGAATCCCACACCTTGACGCATATATATATACGTATAAGAGACTGACGTGCAAAGCGTCTCTATAAAAAGTTGGGGATCTTTTTCAAACTCGACCCAAACTAAGCTAACTCGGAAAAGAAGAAAACCACCCGTTCCTAGCACTGCTTTTCCACCGAGCTTTTCTTTGCTTTTACAACTTTTCCGACTCAGGTTTCTTATATCTATATATATACCTATGTGTACTTGACCGCCGCGACGCGCGTCTCTAGACTTCGAGAATACGAAAACAGTATGTCCTTTACTTCTGAAAGGGGGTGAAGAAATGTGTCTATATATTATTATACAAATATTTATGTATATATATAGGAAGAATTTTTATAACCAAAACACAATAAACTAGTTTCAAACTACTCCCTTCGTATAATAAAGATATCTGAATGAAACTATATATAGAGTTACGAATTCCAGTTGTTTTATATATTACGTTTCTATATATAGTATAAGGGATGCGGGATAAAGAAACAACACTTGTTGCTGCAGGAAATTGACCCTGTACTGTTCTTTTCCCTGTGTATGGGTGATTGAAGTTTCATTTCCGCTTCGTTTAACATCACCGCATTGTATAGCTGGTTAAGAGCTTTTTTCATCATTTCAATTCATTTTTTTTTTTCTTCTTCTTCTCTTGTCACTCTTCTATTTTATTTTCATGACGAGTACAACGAGCAGTCTAGTTATCTATTACGAGATTATATTGCAACGGTGAATCACCGCTGCAGTTTGACATGCGGAAAAAATAAAATAAAATAAAATAAAATTAAAAAAAAAAACGTTTCACGTTTTATTTGATTGACCGTATACCTATACCTACCTACCTACCTACCTACCTACCTACCTACCTACCTACCCGTATATTTGATTTGTTCAACGAAACGTGGACAAATAATGACGGTGAGAGATGTACCAAAAATCGTATAGAAGTAAAAAAAACAAAAAAGTATATTAAACAATGGGTAAAAAAAAAAAAATTCGATTTTTATCGTACCTTCGATATTACATATATATACATGTGACATACACATATGTATATACGATGAAAATTATATACCCAGAACACGCGGTTATGCAATATTATATTTATACAAACGTAGGATATATCTGCCTTATACTATGCGAAGTAATTAAGTAAGATAATTACAGTATAGCCACAGCAGTACGCAGCTTGCAAGTAGGTACGTATAACTTATATGCATAGTAGTTTGTAGAAAGAAATAAAATTCGAAATGATTATATATATATACAGCTACAATATATTTTAATTGAAAATTTTAATAAGAATTTTCTTCTAAGAATACAAAAAAAAGAATTTTAAATTCCAAAATATGTTGTTTTATATTAATCTAAGGGTGGTTTATCAGCTCTAGAATTTACTTGCATTGTTTTGTCTGGAGTAAAGCTATAAACTGAATACAGTTACCGTAGTAGAATGGAGACAACAGGAAACGAGCAAAGCTACAGGCTTTGGTAAACACCGGGCTAATGACGGCAAACGACCAAAGGACCAAACGGCCGACTTTCCCCCGTTTACCACCCCGAAAAGCTACCAACAACCATGTACCAGCTTCCTGTAGCCTCGATCCTGGCTAATTATCACCTTTAACCGTCTCCAGAAGCTTAACCGGTTGTTAAATTCCCGTCGAGGTTCACCACGCGATTTCCCTAAATCTGAGAATCCGATGAAACCGATGTGAAAACATAAAACAAAAAAGTATTGTATAGGAATTAGCTAATCTTTCGATACTCTTTATATACGAATGAATTATAGGAACGGCAAAAAAAAAGATATAAAAAAAAATAAAAAGAGGGTTTTTCAATTTTCCTTTTTTCACACGCACGCGTAAGCTACACATATACCCTCGTCTTTTCTATGTGCGCTTCGGGACCAATGGGTGATGAAGCATATTTTATTAGGAACAAATATTCATGTCACACTCCACGCGCCGGGTGGTGCGAAGTGTTTCAACGTAACCCCCCGTCCACACGCAAACATCGCACGTGCGTGCTAGTCTAGAATATTCTTCCTCCACCTCTGGGTACAGATATACCCATGGAACACATATAGGTGTCCATATACAGGGATATCTACATAGTACTGTACGCTCATACATATACAAATACACATATAGACCACGTAGAGTAACACGGTAGGATATTTCGAGATGAAAATTGTTTTCTTTTAAATTGAAAAAGGAAGTGAAATAAAGTTAGAAATTAAATTTTTTTTTCTTTCTTTGCTTCTTTTTTTTTATCGCACATATGTATATATAGGGGTGGAGGTTGCGAAATCGGTCCTATCGGGCAAAATACTAATTTTACGTTTAACTTTTTCTTGAAACTGTTTTTAGGCTGGCCTATTTTGATCGCAATTTTCATATAGAATGAATGAAAATTTCATTTAATATCCAATGAGAGAAAACTTTCTTATATGATTATATTTATTATATGGTATTTATATTTTATACTTACCGTTTATTTAACTATTCATCTTCGAATAGTAGTTTCAGACTGCGGATAGACTTAGATATATAGATATGTAAGGGGGTAAGGGTAGAGGGATATCTATAATTTAGAATAAAGAAATATTCGATGGTCGCCATATTTTAGGTAGCAGTTACGGTGGGGTAATAATACCGCATAATTGCTCGGATCTCAAGTTCTCGAAAGAAAGGAAATAAAATCAGCATAAAGCGAGCCACCAAATGGCGCCAGCAGACCTTAATGAAAGTACTAGTGCGGCAAGGAAAGCATAGCCCTTAAATTAATTCGCGATGAATTACGTCTGCGCCAGCTGTTCGAGCAGTTGTGTTTATTTATGAAGGAACTAAGATTCCCCTCGAAACTCTTCTCCTTATATTCCTACCTACCTAACTACGCGGTAAAGAAGTTGAAAAACAAGAAAGAGAAAAAAAAAAATTAAAATTGAAAAATTGAAAAAATTGGAAAATTACTCCGTTTTACCTTATTTTCCATTTTTTTTCTTCTTCTAATTTCTGATTTCATATAATTAATCCCATGAAATTTTAAACCCTACCCTTCCCCCACCCCCATATATCTATACACCAATTTCATGAATATTTCATAGAAAATATATGTATATAAAGTAATAATGAATAGGGGTTGAAAATTTGACCTCGAACTTTGATAAATGATGGATATAACTAAATATATTACGTCCCAGGGCTTATACGGTGATGTTACATTTACCTTATAATACACCCCGAAAATCCGAGATTCAAATCCCTACTTCGTCGGGTGTAAAATCGATTTTCAAATTGCCCCCGAAAATCTTGCGTCGTACCAGATTTAACCATAATTAGTTACTACGTACGACAACCTACTTAACACCTTAACGGAGTCACTAGGCTCTATAGAAGTTTCTAAACCGCATAATATACATATACCCATACATACATATATGTATATATATATATGGATTATGATTATTTAAATATTTTAAAGGGTAATAGTAATTAATGAACTGTATGATTATATGAAATAAAAAAGAAAAGGCAAAAAGAAAAGGAAAAAATATATACATATAAATATATAAATCAATACTGGATAATATCTTTTAACAAATATTAATTATTATTATTATTCTTTTTCATTTTTCATTTTTCTCTTCTCTCTTTTTTTATTACAACTATAAATATAGGTATAAGCCACTCACCGGATCCGATACATCGACAACAGCTGACAGCGAGAAACGCATATTGTATTTTATGATAAAACATATGTTATTTTATGTTACTATTAATATTATTAATTATTATTATTATTATTAGTATTATTATTATTATTATTATTATTGTTGTTGTTATTATGTTCCTTTTTTTATTTGTTTTTCTTTCTCATTGGTGTATATCGGATCTTTAACCGAATATAATTTATACATATTATGGGTATAATTGTTAATTAACAAACGAATCTTTACAGCTTTTTTTTCTTTTCTTCTCTCCCCCTTCTTTGGTTTTTTTTTTTTTTTTGTTATATTTAAATCTTTTTACCTCATTTTTTGTTGTTGTTTTTATTACTTTAAATATTCAACCGAAAATGGAGACGTAGAGGAGCACGAATGTCGCCGTCGTAACCACGTAAGTTTCACGATTAATAGTCGAGGATGAACCGACGGTAAAGGTTGGCCTTTTTTTCAGCTTTATAGCAGGGGTTGAAGTCGAAAAAATAGTCGGATGCGCGGCTTGACCATAAACCGTGTTGTCGATAGGGATTTGTTTGATGTCAGACTTTTCAAACTCGGCTGAACCGTAGGCATCTAATTCTTCATCCTCCTCGTAGAAGCCAGGCCATGATGCTGTCTGCGTTCTTGTCGGACCAGGAATTTCTAAAAAGCCATTTTTTTCTCTCTTTCTGTCTTTCTTTTTGTTCTATCTTTCTCTTCTATCCCAAAGGTCCGAAAGTAATCCGGATTTATATATTGAAAAAAAACAAAAAAAAAAAACAAATAGCTATTTTAAAACTTACCATAAAGACGTATGCTGCTCTCTACTTCACCCAATGAATTTTTTGCAACGCATCTGTAAGATCCTACATCTTGATGATGAAAATTACGGACCGTCAAACTCATTCGTATTTCGAATGCTGACTTTGCTACCGTCTGCACGTCGTGACGGATACTCGAAATAATCATTGCCCCTGAAGAAACACGTATAATGAACTAATATATTTTTTCTTTCTTTCGAAATATAATTTTCATACGAAATAGGAGAAAATTGGAGGATTGATATTACCGTTATCCTTGATCCAGTAGTTTATGGACTTTGGTGATGCTTCTACGAAACATTCAAGAACCACATCAGTCCCAAGAGGTGCGCCAACCAGTTGATTCGGCACGTGTATAACTGGGGGAACTAGAGGGTCGAAAAAATGATAATGAAGAAGGGGTGGTTTTTCTTTTTTTCTCTCTAAAGTTAGTAATAACATGTATGAAGAAGATGACAAAAGAGAAATGAATGAATGACGAGAGTTGAGCGATAATTGAGATTATGATAAAGAGAACGTTAAACTTTTAGTTATAAAGACAAAAGCACAAAATAACTGTACCTACATTATACGAAGATGAAAAGAGTAAGAGATTGTATTTCTTTAGGTATTTTATTCGCTGTAACGAGGACAAGTTTTCGTCATGAATAAAGTGAAACTAACAAGTTAAACTCAATGAAATTCAAAGTACTAAGTTAACTGAGTCGGATATTAAATACTCAAGAATTTGCTACAAGAGATGATAATAATGTCTGTCTCTTCATATATATCTTCAGTACATGAAACTAGTTTATCAAAAGATAATATGAAGAAGAAAGAAAATAAAAAATAAATTATGTTATTTTTTAATTAGACTTACAGTGAACGTTGATGATTACTCGTTTGCTCACTGTCGGTGGTACCCCGTTACTAGCGATGCATAAATAGGCACCCATTTCAGCCCTCGATACTTTTGCCAACTTCAGAATCTCACCTTCGAATTGAGCTACTGGAGTATCTGAGAACAAGAAAAAAAATAAAAATAAACCGTAACAAAATAATAATTCACCCTATGTAGGGGGATGAGAGGTGTATACATAATTACATTGATCAAAATTGAAGAATTTCGAATAGGAAAAAAAAAAAAACAAGTAAAACTTTATATCGTATAAGTTATCAGAAAATGTAAACCGGTAATTATATCAGTTTAATGGAAAAAAAGAAAAGAAGAGAATTTTTATAATTAAAAAATAACTAAGCGCAGGATCTTATCAGAATTTTGTATCACCGGTATAGAAGTAAAGTCAGACCTATGGCTGGACGATTTTATTAAATTTTCTCTCTTTTCTTTATATCGTTTTTTTTTCGTTTTCTTTCTATTTCGTTTCCTATGGCATAGTCCAGATAGAGAAAGAGAAAGAAAGAGAGAAAAATAGAAATAGAAACAACGGTTAATTCTGTTTGCACTTCGTTGCCTCTTTATACTACTACTACTACTACTACTACTAGTATGCTGCATCGTGATGGTAGGTATAGCAAACTATTACTGTCACATGAACTTACTTCGCGTCTTTTGAACCGGTGTACTTCCGGCAGAAGGTTCACGGAGAATTATTTCTCGGCCATCCTCTCTACGCCAAGTTACTTTTGGAGGTGGTGTCCCTCGGGCTCTGCAAGTCAGTTTTACCTAAAATTCAAAAAAATAAAGAAAAAAAAAGAATTATTGTTTCAGACTTGAAACAGAAGATAAAAAACTAAATAAATCAAACAAACTCGCGAAGTATATTTCTTTACAGATCAAAGAACACGAGGATATTACCAAATTTTGTTAAAAAACACGTAGAGATTCGGATATACATATCTATATGCGATAAAGCACAAAGGATTTTGAATTATGTATACCTACACCATTAAAAAAAATACATTTTAGATCTAAGAAAAGAACGAGAAATAACAAAAAGTCGAAAAAAAAATAAAAATAAAAAGAACAGTAAATTGTTTTCTCATTTTACAAACTTTTTGAATATAAAAATGTATAATTATTGTATGTGTGTTTTATGAAAATGACGGTTAGATTATTGCTAAAGTGTAAATGTGTTCTGTCTCAGCTTTGAGCAAACGAAATATATCATTCATAAGTCATAGCTGGGAAAAATTTACCATCTTCTTGATGCAAAAGTTCCTTTTTTTTTTCTCTCTCTCTCTCTCTCTCTCATTTTGCTCTGCTTTTTTTTTTCATCCTTTTCAATTCTCATCATTCCTTTTGCGCAGCCCCAACTCGATCCTTCCCACTTCGTCTTTCAAGATCCAGTAAGAATTACATATACGCCCGTGTTGCGTCGTTTTTTCTTTCATTTTATTTTATTTTTATTTTATTTTATTTTTTTCATTTCGTTCACTTGATTTTTGTTTTACATTTTATTCTATTTTTATTTTATTTTATTTTTTGTATTTTCTCTCTACATTTTCTTTCTTTTATTTTCCATTTTTTTTTTTTTTTCTTCCTTTCTTTTTTACCCCTCGACTTTTCTCCAGCTGCAAATTGTGTCAGTGTACGCAGTGTTTCCGAATATGTGTGGGTCGGGGTTGTGTCTTCGCTACATACCGTGTGTACACGTAAATAAAAGTATAAAATATGTGTATATTAATTCAGTGTATGTATAGAAAGAAAAAAAAAAAAAAAAAGGAAAGGAACAAAAATTTTCGTTATTTGACTATAAAATGAATAATTTTCGTACAATAAAGTAAAAATAGATGAGTAAAATTTATCGTTTACCTAACATTTATTTAATTACATTTGTTATAATTTATAATATACATAATATAAATTTCTTACCTGACCACCTTCACCGACCATTACGTCTCCAGACGTTTCTTCCTGTACGAAATCTGGAGGAATGACGATGTTAAGGAGACCTGTCTGAAAAATGCATAGGTAAGGTGGTCGTCGTCGTCGTCTACGTAATAGTGAGATATGCCGCATGCAGCAAAAGAATTATTCCTTGTCAGCTTTAGTTTGCTGAGCTTTCTCTATATTATATGTATTATATACACCTGTATATAGGTATATAATATTTAATCACCGTTTTTTTTTTTTTTTTTTTCTCTTCTCTGATTATTATTATAAGAGAGATTCGAGAAATAATAGGGGTAGTGTCAGCAATTTGCTTTTGCTGATTTTTTTTACATTTCATTTTTCTCGATCAATCGAACGTCAGACTCATAGACGATCTTTGGAATGATGAAAAATTGGGTATATATTTCAAGATCGTCGACGAGATATAAAGTGAGAATTCTACTTCTGCATGTGCATCGAAAAGCTGAGAAATGAATTCTACCTACTACCTAGATTCGAATTCCAAACAAGCTCCTACTATTTCTGCGGTCAAAGACGTTTACTTATGTCCTACTGCTTGGAAGCCTTGAGCTTTCTTTGCCAAAGAGGCGAGACAAGTTGTCTTTGAAGTACTGCACTTGTTTGAACCACTTTTGCAAGTGTATTTCTCAAGTACACCGAGACTTTTAGCTAGAGCTATATAGCAGTTCTACTCGATTTAATTTTACAGCTGTTGGGTATTTTGTCGAGCTGCGTTTCAACGTTGAGAAAAAAGATATGTAAATCAAAGAAAAATCAAAAGAAAAGAAACAAAAAATAAATAAATAAAAGTAAAAGTTTAAACTAAAATTATTATTATGTTGTTTTTTTTTTTTCCCCATAATTTATTTCAAATCCTGAATAAGAAAATTTCCACTTAGAGACGAATACTAGACAAGAAGAAAATAGAGAATCGAGGATTAAGAGAAGCGAGCTGAGGAAATTCTCCGAGGGTGAATTCACCCGGAGAAAAGAACTTCTGTCGCCTAGGGAATTTCCTGTAAATCGTAAGACGTAGGTAGGTAGATAGGTACGCGAAAATTCGAGCGAGGGGAATTGTCGACGACCATCGCATCGTCGCCAATGACCGATATACGTATATACTGATAACCTGGTCTAAGAAGCAGTTATATAGCTTTTTTTTTCTCTTTCTTTCTCCTGAAACGGGAAATAATAACGGATTGTTATAACGCGGTTAGAAATAGTTTTTTTTTTTTTTTCGTTTTTTCTTTCTATAATAAAAAAAAACATACCTTCGATTCTCTAAAGGCCAGAAACTTCAGTCGTTTATTTTTCTATTTTTACGAAATAAAGATAAATTTCATCCCCTAGTTTCGAATTCGTATTCATCGAATATGTTGATTATTAACAGGCAAACCCCCTTTACATGAGTTAGACGTTTCCCCAGACATTACCTAAGCTAACCTACGAGGTTGTCTACCTATAACGCGTAGGTAGATAGGTAGGTAGGTAGGTAGGTAGGTAATTCATTCGTTACCACGCTATTCTGTAAATTTCCGATATCGCTGGACCAGCTGTATTCGCGTGAGAGATACGGCCTCGAGAAGCTGTGCTTTAGAGATCGTAAATAGTTAATAGAGTACAATGATAGCAGGACGCCGTGAGGAGGGAGGGAGGGGGTGTAGGAAATCGTATGAAATGTTAAGTAGCAAAATCCGCAAGCTCTTAACGTATCTACGATGAAAAGTGAAGAAAAAAAGAAAAAAAAAAAACAAATGGATAAGAAAGGGAGAAAATTATATCGATGAATGTACGGTAGTTGCGGTTATAATTAAATCAGGGTTTTTGTCTCGTTAGACTTTGATAATGGTATGTTTTTTCGTTTATTGTATGACAAAAAGAGAGTCTCGTCGATGTTTGAAAAAGTAAAAGGGTGTCTGAAAGCTGAAAGGGATTTGAAGGTGGATGGAAAAAAAAAAAGAAAAAAAAAAAAAAAAAGAGACAATAAAAATGGTGTGTTGAATAGGTGTATGTATATATATATAAATATAAAAGGGAGGACAACGCTGAGCTTAACTCAGCCGTTATTAGAAAAATATAAACAGCAAACCCCCATGGAAGCCGAAGCGGGCGCCGGGGTGTTGTTAAACGGCGCTAAAGCGTCGTTAAGCGTCGTTAGGCGTCGTTAAACCTTATTAAGCGTTATTGAATGTTATTATACCTATATCACACGGTTTACCTGGCTTTTCATCGGGTCCGTATTGACTTGACACATGTAGAGACCCCCGTCCTCTATTTGTACACCCTTTATATGAAGGCTCCACGTTGAATGATCACCATGTGACACAGATATTCGTGGATTATGTGTTATCACGTGATCGTGAATGGCTTGAATCGCTTTAGTATCTGCTTTCACCCATCCGACCTGAAATACATAAATTTTCACCTATTTCTGATCTGCATCGATTTGGAACTCGATCAGTGCGTTTATGCGCTTGATTCATTTCTTCTCAAATTTTATCGCAAACAATTTGAAAAAACGAACAAACAAAAAAACAAATAGCATTGTACCATGTATACACATTTCTGAAAACATTTCTACTTTATACAATCCGCAACTTCCGCTTTACATATAGTCTTACTCAAGCCACGCCGGAAGAACCTACCGACAGACAAGAGAAACCACCGAGATTGCGCGGTGGACAAACCATTGTCAATTGTTTCACCACTTCCCGTACCGCACGATGCAGATAACTTTGTTTTCCCTTACCACTGTAGCTCGTGCATTACACAGTTACTTGTTGGTAATGATTAAAAAAAAAGAAGAGAGAGTAAAAAAGGAAGAAAAAAGAAAAAAAAAAAAAAAAAGAGCACAAAAAACTAACAAAGAAGAAAATTTATTATTTACTCACTCTGTATCCGCCTAAGTAACCAACGTGGCAAGTAAAAGTAGCATCTCTGCCGATTGGTACGGTGACATTTGTGATCGGTGCTAAAAATTCGGGTTGAAAAGCTCCACCTGTAAAAAAAAAAAAAAAAAAAAAATAGTAATGAAAATATTATTTCTTAGTCGTTTTTTAATAGTCTTTCACTCTCTCTCTCTCTCTCTCTCTCTCGGATCTCTATACAAAACTTCATAGAAAAGTTTCTTCGACTTATATATTTAACACTCTTATATAGTAAACGGGCGGAGTAGAGAGTAGCGCACGTGGTCGGACGCCAAGTGGCGACTGACCACCCGCTGACCGCTACTACTTCACCAAAGCTTCGGCTTGTGAGGCAGACTCAACGTCATCACTGAGAACTTTTGCGCACACGCTGTCGATCCTGTTTTATGAATTTTATATATTTACGGTCATATGTGTGATTCGTTTTTTTTTTTTTTTTTGCAATTTCATTTATATATATGAATAAGGTACATTATATACAGATATATACACCTGTAGAAAATATTCATAGACCGCATAATACGTCCGTTCAAATTTTTTTTCATTTTTTCATTTTTTTTTATCTTATCTTTCTTTATTTTCTTTCCGTTTTTTTTTTTCACCTTTTTTCTCTCTCTCTTTTAAGAGGAATTAAGTCTGAGGAAGGATGGCTTGTTCTGAGGCAGATGGTGTTTTGTGTGTAATTAGATAATTAGGTAAAAAAGAGATAGAGCTGCGGTTTTCCACGAAGATAACCGTCCGCCCCATGGGTAAGGTTTATGTTTCTTTTCATGGGACAAAAAAGTAACACGGTCCTTGGGATCTTGCGTGTTACCAAAACGATATAAAACCAACGAATCGGACGATATTACTGTCCGTATATGGATTAACTCGCAAAATTTATCGATCTTACAAAAGGGTGAAATGGTGAAATGGTGAAACGTTTCGTTACCTCGCTATACTATAGCTGCTGAGAGCGGATTCAGACTTCAGAGAGTGTCACCAGAGACGAGCTTAAGCGATAATCACCGTGAGACCGGAAACACCTCGACTAAAATGGCCAGGTTATACTATATTAGACGAGAAATATTCGAAAAAAAAAAATAATGAAAAATAAACAACGAATCGCAAAGTTATACGCGATGTTTCAATTAATTGCAATATTTAGTGATCGTAGTTTTTTTTTTTTTCCCCCGCTCTCTCATTATCTTCTCTTTAAAAAATTAATAAAATCTTTATCGATGTTTCGTTGAAATATAATATATTATAAACGTTCTTTCGAATGAAACAATAATTTACACGGATAATCAAATGATCTATGAATAAAGAGAGATTTTAATTTGTGACGCTAAGGGATTGTCATGAAATTTTTTTTCTTTTAGTATTTTGTTTTTTCTTTTTTTTTTTTTCTTTTTCAACGATTATATTATCTCACAGAATAGCCTTGTTCGTTCACTCCTCCGTGAAAGTGGCGTTGCCGTAGGGAGGTCGACCGTTTTAGTGAAACTTGTATATAAAAAAAATATATATATATATGTATATAAATGTAGGTGTATTAATTGAGTCTGGGTGAATATTTGTAATTATATCATTACATATGATATACATAAAAAATAAAAAAGTAAAGCAAAAAAAAAAAAATTGGAAATAAAATTATTTTCGTAATTATATAAAAGAGCTTCTTTTTTTTTTTTTTTCTTCTTCTCCTTCTTTTTCGTTTTCTTCTTTTTCGTGTAAACGGTGTCCGTTCACACTCGTCGCTTCGTCGCGGTGAGTAAATATTCAATTTTATACCAGACGGCGTGGGAACAGGATCAAAAATAGAACAGATGGATCCACTATGTTCTTTATACCTTATACCTATTCTCTCTTCTCTTATATATTTACCAGGTTTTCATATATGTAACATACATATATAAAATACACCAATCCGAAATAGCGTAGATCTTTCTCTGATAATTTCCGATCGTTTGTAATTAAAGCTTGCGATGTGAACAGCATCGTGATATCATAGAACGCGCCTTCTCTCTCTCTCTCTCTCTCTCTATCGTGTACATGCCGTATGCAATCACACGCGTACCATAATAATTACGTACGTGCTTACGGTGCAGATACACACTATTCACCACCCCAATAAATGAAGACAATAAAATTGGTATTCTGTTATATTTCTTCTCTTCTCTTCACTTCAATTATTCCTATATGTTACCCAGTATAATTGATTGGTACCTATATACCTATACCAATATCTATATATCGTTCAATTGATTAAAAGATATATCGAATTATAATTTGACCGGATTTGCTTCGTACGCAGATGAATTTTTTGTGTTTTTTTAAATATTTTTATTCAACTAAGACGTTTCGTTATATATGTCAAAGTAAAAGTTCTTTAAAAAGAAAAGAAGAAGAAAAAGGAGAAAATAAAAAAAAAAAGTCGAAACTTTTTTGAAGAGAGCATTGATCAGGTGGTGGTGGGTGCACCAGTGGCGAAGCAAGCTTTTCAACCCTAAGCGAGTTTATAGAAATATTTTCAAGCACAATGATCATTTGTCAAACGTCGCAGTGCGCAGGGTATATATACGGTAAGGTAACTGTGTAAGAGAAAAGACTAAAAGAGAAGAGGGTTTAAATATAAGGGAGGTGATTTTAGAAAGCAGCGGGTTTTGTGTCTTGTGCAAAAATTCGCACTGTTTTCATAAATATAATGAAAACAAAACAAAATAAAAAAAATAAAAAAAATAGGGTAGAGTAGGTACGGCTGAATAAATGGGTAGCTGAAGAAGACGTCAGGATGAACCTTGATAGAAATAAGACGAAATTTAATGTTTGCAGTTTCGCCAATTTCCGATTCTTTAGATTTCAGGAAATTAAGTAGCCGATGGGGGATCACGGGGAAACGTCTTAGCAAACTGCGGCAATTTTATTTCTCTTTCATTTTCATTTTCATTTTCATTTTCATCTCGTATACTTTGAAAAATTGGAATAAAACGTGAAATACATAAAGAAATTTCTACAAATAAAGTAAACCATATATTAATTAATACTATAAGACATAAAACCTGATGGTATAGCTATAAATAAATCCCTGTCGTTCATCCACATTCATCAATTAATAAGCATTAATTATCGTTATTAAATGTATATATATATAAAAAAATAAATAAAATAGAACCAACTAACCAATGTTGTTTTTTGGGTAGATCAACAGCGTCATTAACATCACAAGAAGTGCCTTTTTTCTGTCCACCATTTTGCTCCAGTCATCGATTAAGCTGAAACAAAACGAGAATATGATGAATATATTACGGTATTACGTTAGAACAATGACAAACACATGATTTTTACTAAATTTATGATATAATATACTCATTTATGATAAATCATCAGCAGAGGCCCCATACAGGCAATAAAATACGAATATCATATACACAGAATGATGATCGTATTATTTTCCAAAAATTAAAAAATAATAAAAGAAAAAAAGGTTAGTACTTTACAGCATATATAGTACGTCATTTGTTTTCAGTTGTGATTCAAGTTTGATCCAGGGGTTGACTGACGAAAGATATATTAAGAGAAAGAGCAAAGATAAAAGATTGGCGAGGTAAACCGCAAGAGGTAGAACCACAATTGACAGTGATTAATCTACCAAAAACGTATTACACCGCAAAAGATTTAAAATTTTTTCTTTTTTTTTGTTTAATTTTTTTCTTGATTTCTGTATTTCTTTTTTTTTTTTTTTACATCAATCTCGAATGTCTCGATTTTCATTTTATTATTACTTTCTTTTCTTATGTTATTCACTTATTTATTTATTTATTCATTCATTCATTTGCTATTCGTTGGCAGCTGGTAGCTTCAAGCGAGTGCTTTCCATTCTTTCCTATTCATTTTTTGGTTTTTTTTTTTTCTTCCCCCGTTTTTTTCATTTACCGTTCTCGTTTTTTATTGTATTTTTCTTTTTTTCTTTTTTTGTTTTCTCTCTTTCCTTTTATTTTTCGTTGCTTGTGAACTTGATTCGAACTAATTTACCAAAAATTTAATCAAATAGAGTGTTGATTTTTCAGAGTCACACGCGTCGTTATTATATACCAGCTACCGCCGCGTCATCTTGAAGATGAATTTTTTTTTTTTCTTCTTCTTTCTTACGTTTCTTCTCTCTCTCTTTTTTTTTTTATCTTTCTTCTCTTCTTCTTCTTCTTTTTCTTCTTCTTCTCGCTTTCTTGGGACAGAATTTACCTTTTGCTAAAGCAGAAGGCGAGAAAAAGAGAGAAAGAGAGAGAGAAAGAGAAAGAGAGAAGCAGGGAGGAATAAATTTGTTTAAGGCTTGAGAAATGTAAGAACTTCTCAATCCACCTAAAGCGAATTATTTGTCAATTATAAGATCGCGAGCGACGCTATCGCATGACATTGATTAATTAATTCAATAAGTTTGTCTGATTAAATGCAGGCTCTGCTCCACTTAGCTAGAAATCTTATCCTGTAAATACCTACTTCTTCAATCGTATACATATCCACACCAAAAACCTTACCCCATCCTACATCCCTCTCTATCTATCTTTCTCTCTCTCTCTTTTTCTCTCTCTCTCTGTATATATATATATATATCTCGAAAATTCTCAACAATTTTCATCCCTTGTCCCGCATACTTTGCAGACAGCTACCAGCTGTCTTAGCCGCTCGTCTGTCTCAGATTCTGCATTCTAACGTCTAACTTTCACGAACTGCGTCGAATTCGAGATAACTTGGAGTGTCTCATCCAGATATTCACATTCCCTCTATTACACCTACTTTATCACATCCTGTACTCATATTTATTTGAAATTTTACCAACAGAAGAATTAAACGATTCAATTACACCGTAAAACCTGATTCAAATGATTTTTTTTTTTTTTTTCTTCTCTTTCTCTCCCACCCCAATTTTATCGTCGTCCAATTTTTAATTAAAAGAATGCGAAAAAAAAAAAAGAAATCGGCCTAAAATCAACTCGAGAATAAAGTTACTACGTATAGTGGCTCTCGGACGACTTGAGAGGGGTAGGTAATTCCTCAAAGGATTACCAAAGCCCCCTCGATTCGTCACTGTTTTAATATGAAAAAAGGAAGTTTAGGTTTAAGGAAAAAGCGAGCGAGCCTACTGCCGATCAGCAGTTTCTAGCTAATTATAATAAAACCCTATACCCCTTGGAGTGTGTTCAGGGTAAGGGAGGATCGTTTTCTCGGTACTTCAAGCAAATATTATGACAACGCAAAAGACACGACGCGCTTTCATGAAACTAATTAGGACAGTTATATATATACATATTTTTTATTTTATTTTTTTATTTTATTTTTTTACCAGAGACCCTTTTTCTGTATCACTGAGAGGTAGGTGAGAAAAACAGAAATATGTATCTGTAAGAAGAAATCTGATTTTTATTCACCCTCAATTAGTACTGTAAAATGTCGATTTTATCGGTACTCGTGCGTATTTGTTATACTTTGAGAATACCATTTCATTATAATTCTTGAATTCAATGATAATATAGAGATTTATTTTTAATCCCCCAATTTCAATATACTTGGAAGAAAAAAGAAAACACACAAATTTGTTACCAATAATTCGTCAACGTGGAAAGAAAATTTATTTATTATTATGCGCAGGTAGGTACTGTCAGACATGTATATATTTATTTATTATATAATCGGCTGAAATCATAGATAGATTGAAAAAATGTCATCAAATGACAAGCATCCGTATCTAGTAGTGGAAAAAAATTTGGACAAACGATCCTTCGAGCCCTTCGTTTCGGTTCGTTGGTTCAGAGAACGTTTTATCCGCAACTGTTATCCATTCGTCTCTTAGAAACGAGTTTTCAAATCGCTCTATAGCGTCGAATACGACGAATTTTTCTACGGTTTGATACTCAGCTACGCGGAAAAACTTTTTCGAGATAGAAAAAGCTAAAGAGAGAAAAAAAGAGAAAGAGAGAGAGAGAGAGAGGAAAAGTTTTGAAAGCATTTCACAGCCACGAGATAGAAATGGGTACAGAAACAGGGAAAACTATTTTCTATTTCTCTATATTGTCTATTTTGTCTATTTTGTCTATTTTTCCATTTAATTTATTCTTCATTTAATTGAATAATTTTCTTCCCTCCCACGCAGCCACGGCTTTGAGAACTAAGTTTATTTCCTATATATAGATATATATATATATACAGGATATACTTGTATCTCGTTTACTTTTCCAGTTAACCGCAAGGAACACGCTGACACAATATATGATATTATATGATACTCTCAGCCACGCGAGTATAACGCGCGCTAGGCGTCGCGGACTTGCTGAAAACTTGATTTATGCATCAAATATATTCCCTGAACCGAGAAGAATATTTTTAAGCCGTGAAATTGGCAAAGATAAAGAAATTGTCCATATTGTCATGTCTTTAAAAACGAAAAAAATAGAAATAATAAAAACACTGCAAAAATTTATAGAAAAAGTCGAAAAATGGGCCGAGGATCAATTGAAAAATCAATAAGTTTTGAGAAAGACAATTTTTCTTTATTTATTTAATGAATTTTTTTTTTCCTGAGCCCCACTTTTGCTGGGTAATATTTTTTCAAACAGAATCAATCACTTCCCACGTATTAATATTGGCGTGAAAAATAAATGTCTATTATAAAATCGATAAATCGATAATTGTATAATAATTTTGCATCACTTTTGAGAAAGTACGTTATAATGTACACTCACAATTATGTATTCCGTCACTTTTCACACTTCGAAATATAAGAGATTAACAAGCGTCGAATTATGAGTAGATTATTAAAAATTGAACTACGACCCATTTTATAAATAAAAATATAAAAAATAAGAAAAGAAACTAAGAACGATCAAAAATGAATTACCTATATAATTTCTGTCAAGTTGATATTTTTGTATTTTATATCCCACCGTAAAAAATGTCAATTTAATTTAGCGAATAATAATCCATGCGGTTTAGATTGTTTAGCAAAATAAAATTGTACATGTAGTATAAATGAAAAGTGTGCATATATCCTGGGGTGATATCGGTGTCTTAATAAACTTACATCTCGAGGGTATAAGATAACGATAATCATATTTTAGTTATATGTGATGAATATAGGTTTTAGAAGAAGAAGAAGAAGAAGATGAAGAAGTAGTAGAAGAAGTTTAAATAAAGAAAAAAAAAAATTGTTTAAACAACAAGGTGCGTTGGGCGATATTAAATGCGCACGTGACTGTAACAATCCCCTTGAAGTTAGAACGGTGCGTGTGCATTGGGGGTTGCCGGTTGACTGTCAGCACAGGGCTAACATCGGAGAAACGTTCTCTCCCTATAGCCGGGCGCAGACTCCGAAATCTCTAGCGCCTACAGTACGAAGACCAGCGACCTGATTTAATCACGGTACGTTGCGTTTTAGAGGATAAAAGACGCGCCGTCAGTTAATTTATGTCGTATAAATTGCTAATTCATAAATCGCACGAATATCTTGAAAAAAATCAAAATTAAAATCAAATAAATAAATTTTAAAAATAAATTGACAAAAAAAGAAGAAGAAGAAGTACATATTTTTTTTCTTTCTTCTTCTTCTTCTTTCTACCCCTTTTATCTAATCAAAAATATGAAATTTAATTATTTATTAATAAAACACATTTGATGTGAGAATAATAAACAATTTTTCTTTTTTTTTTTTTTCGTTCGCCCCGTTTATTATACAGCATCTTAGGTATATATCTATCGGGTATGTGTTACTATGGAGAAGAAAAAGTTGCATCTATTTACCAAAATAGCGCAACATCCGGCGCGAATCTCTTCCCCAACGAACAAACTAAACTGCCCCAAGTATAGTTTGATGCAGCTTCTTACTTCTTACCCGTTTCTATACGGGGATATACCTTGCCGATCAAAAAGCTCCGAGTACTTCTTGGACCTGCGGTATTACGATATATCGCATTACCTTACCCTCACCCTAGACGCCCATCGGATCACATAAAACTTTAATATATAGATAGATAAAGCTAGGCACGATGCGGCGTCGATATATTATATTAAACTGTGCAATTCCTCGAGGTAGAAAAGATTTTCTTTACTATCCGCAGCGTTTTTTTTTGGAATTGAATATGATATAGCTTCCCTTAGCGTGATGAATTTTGAAGATTTTTAATTTTTGATTTTTGGTTTTCAATTTTTTAGACGTTTGATAATACGTAGTTTGAATTTTGACATTTTTCTCCTGTCAAATTCGTGTTAAGAGTTCAACATCAGTTCGTCGATAAGGATATTACGGTGTATATGTCCCAGATTCAAAGTCTTACTTTCATTTTCAATCTTGTCAACTTATCCCGCCGTAAAAGACAATGGAATACGAGAATAAATGGGAAATAAAGCGAAGCACCAGCCTTCAGTATAACGCACACCCGTTCAGGGGTACGGGGTACGGGGTACGGGGTACGGGGTACGGGGTACGGGGTTCAGGGAACGGGGTTGAAATCCACTCTTATAGAAGTAGAGTAGACACCCCGCTGAGCGGAGAGAAATCGCGAACGGAAATCGAAACGAAAATGGAAATGTCTTTAAACGGCTATTGTTCCTATACACAATTCAAAGTCCCGGATAACTTGGCTATTTCCCATCAGACGTCGTAGCAACAAATATTAAAAACCACATGGAAAAAAAAAAAAGAGACGCAATAAGATCGTCCCCTCGTCCCCATTTCTCCCTAACTTTTTTTATAAACTATGTTAAAAATACATTTCTGCACAATTTTCATTCATCCTTTTTTTACGTCCTTTCGGTAAGGACTTACACCCTTCAATTCGGTAGTAGAAGGTATTTGCGGCTTTATACTTCGTCAGTTGAAAATCACGTTTTTTTTTTTCCTTTTTTTGTTTTTTTACGAGCCAAAAAACTGCGGGTTAGGGGAAGGGGGAGAAAAAAAAAAATGATTAGATATAACCGGAGAGTAAACAGATAGCAAAATATGTTTATATATAAAACCCCGAAATAGACCGGATTGGGGTAATTTAGCAGAAAGGTAGTCAACTTGCTTTTGTATATTATAAAACTTTTGATAAAATTAATTATTCACAAAAGGGAGCATTGGCTGGATTAATAAATTGCGATATTGCGATAAACGCGGGTAGTAGTACGCAATATTTAAAATAATATTTTATTTAATATTGACTAATAACTAATAAACGTTAATGTGTTCACGGGATCCGAGTGATGGAACAATGGGACGCGACATGGTTTCACGGCAAATGTTATCAGTGGTGTATACCACGGCATGAAGTCCATACTGTATAAAGTTCGAAGGCGAGAAATCTATTCCGAACATTTCTCCGAACGTCAGTCTAGCTTGTATATCTATACTAGATGAGTATAACTGATTCAGTTAGAATATATAGAGAGAGAGAATAAGAGGGTGAGAATTTATATAGGCAAAAGTGCATATGGGGAGTGATACTTGTAGCTTTTAGTATTCGGGGTATTAAAGAGTCGTCTGAAATTTTTTATTCTATTTTTTTTATCCTGTTCGTTATACTTTGGCGGTCGATCTCTGTCCCGAAATATCACCCCTTATTTTTTAAATCGGTTTAAAAAGAAAAAAAAAAAAAGTATATACCATCTCTATATCTACCAACAGTAGCCTCGGGAGTCTTTGAAGTTTCAGGCGGTTTATTAAAACGAATCTGAGTCCAGCGGGGTGGCCACTCGTTTAGTATTTAATTCGGTCCAAAAACGTTTCATCCCTTTATCCGGAGAGTAGGAATGAGAGTATAAGGAGGTGGAGAACGAGAAGAGAGAAAAGAGGGATGAGAAAAGAGGGGAAGAGTAAAAGTGCTCTGGCACAAGAAATGATAAAAAATAATATAAAATTCGTTCGACCAACTTTAATCCGTTTCATCCATCGCCTCGCCGGTCTTTTTCTCACCCTACTTTTTCCCTTATACAAACATATAGAGACCAAGATGAGAACCGTCAAACTTAAAATTCGGCGAAATAATATTTCGATGATATGCCGAGCGGGAACACAGCTGCGACTCACGAGCAAAGGTCCTCCTCGTCCTCCTCGTACACCCTCGTACTCCTCCTCCTACTCCCTTTTCATCCCCCTAGGTTCGTTCCTCTTTCCCCCGAAGCCGCGCGTCATACAAGATTGTTAAAGCTCAGGTTAGCGAGCACAAGGGTGACGGGGTTGAAGGAGTAAGGGGGTTGGGGGTTGGGGCCAGGCCCTGGCTACTCCTCGGCTAGTAGTGGAACAGCTGGCACATACGGCGACAGCCCTCCCGTCACTAACTCAACCTGGATACACGACGGAGCGCCATGTGCGTCATGTGCGCCAGATACAAACTTCAATGACGTTGGGAAATGGTAGGGTGTCAGGGGGAGAAATAGAGAGAAAAGAGAGAGAGAGAGTGAGAGAGTGAACGAATGAATGAGACTAGCCGAAAAGCACCTTCACCCTCGAAATTTCCTGCACAGGGATTTGTCCTTCACTGACCATCTAGACTCTATCAATCCGCTAAAACGCGCACGCGATTCGACGTTCCACGGCTTTTTTTTTTTTCCTTTTTTCTTTTTTCTTCGTCAGGAAAAGGAAAGACTTGGAATATAAGTCGGTTCTTCGCATCGTCTGATCGTATCCGGAGGTAAACATATCCTGGTAAAAAAAAAAAAAAGAACAGACTGTTGGAAGTTGTGCCTTTTTTTTTTTTTCTTCTTCTTCTTTCTTTCCGTATTCGTCGAAATATTTAAGGGTTTACTGCCAATTTGGATTGGAGAAATAATTGCCCATGTAATAGGAAGATTTTTTTTCTTCTTTTTTCTTCTCTTTTTCTTTTCTTTCATGCCGAGATACGTATATAGGGATATTCTTATATAGTGGGGGAGAATATTCTTTTCTTTAGGTTGCTCAAAAGTACCATCGTGGCATATGGCACTCTTCCCCTCTCTTAACAGTCTCAAACCTCCCACGCCACCCTCAATTGACGGTTGAACACGTGTTACGTAACCTGCCACGTGATTCGTTTGTATTTTATGTTTCTGAAATTGCTACTATTATGGGAAACCTCGCCTAGCCCTGTATGGCCTGAAGCAATAAGTACTCTTGCTTACGTACACATATATCTATTTATATATATTTGAATAAATGTGTACATGGTATACGTACACGGATACTTCTATATACATACATATTTAGTTATGTATATGCAGTTAGAGTTACGAGCGCATCTCGTAACGACTGAGAATTCTAACAGCTATAGATATATATGTATATATAGATACGAACCCTATCCTTGTATAAACCCCCATAGTATAAAATCTGAAAGTTCATTTCATGCTTTAAAATGAAAACTTGTTGGCTATGTGATGAAGAAAGGTTGTTCTTACTTTATACGTGTTATTAGTGCATACCTATATAAGTATAGCTGTATAGATCCTACGCATAGCTGAGTAAATTCTTGTAGCTAGCTAGGTAGGTTTCATACGTTATACATCTTTTATGAAATTCTATATAACTTTAAGTATATTTTACTCGAATTAAATCGGAACGGTGTTCATTAATTTGATAATGAAAATTATTATTGTGAGAAAGTTGTAACAATATATACAGCGCTTGGGGTAAAGATTAACGCTCGTCAAACGAATAAGAATCCGCCTGGGGTATGGGGGTTGAATCAGTCAAGGAATTTTTTTATTTTTATTTATTTTTTTTATAAAATCTCGTTAAGATCGTACACGGATTTAAAACTCGTTCTATGAGTCAAAGATTTGGTGGAATATATGCAGATGAATGTCGGAAAATTATTTTAACTTTTTCTTTTATTTTTTATTTGTTATTCACCCTTTTCTATCTTTCTTTCAAACATCTTCAAAAGAACTTTTCTATACGGACGTAGAGATCTGCCGATTAGATGTATGCATTATAGGTATACCGCAGATGAGATGATATCATTTTTCGAAGAATTTAAGCTACAGATTATCATCATTATTATTATTATTATTATTTGACAAGACAGTATCGTAAAATATATTATATAGCTATAAGTATATAAGGTATAGATACAATAATATCCTGTATTTAATATAATCGAAATACTTTTTCTTTAATATACCGTATATAAATTAGTTTTTACTAACTAAGTAAACCAGCGAGTTTTCGTATTCGCTTTCCGAGAAAAGAAAATCGAAAAAAGTTTCTTAATTGTACCATCTTTTCCAATGAGAACATTCCGCCAGAAACGATTCCCATCTGCTTTTGCGCCTTAGATCTGGTTTTACTCTCTAAGAAAATCTAATTCGAAATATATAATTATCTTTTTTTAAAAAAAAAAAAAAAGTTCCGAATATAACCGCGAATATATTAAACACAATATTAAAATTTAATGATAATCACAGATTATTATCGAACAGAAAACGGGAAAACAAAATAAAAACTTCAAATTCATTATTTACACCAAACTCAAAATTTTACAGAAAGGAAACAAACAAAAAATTCTAAAATTAATTTAGAAATATAGACGAAACTTTTCTTAAGATTTTTGTCAGAATAAACCAACCGAAAAAACACACGGTTTACGAAATATTCAATTTTTTAAAACCACACGACACTCGCTCTATATCTTCGATGCGGCTGGCAAGTAGTAAGCGGCCGCACTGGTCAGACGGTGCAGCGCTCTGCACCATATGATTCGGAGTTGAATATCGGGACAGCCGTTCAACTTTCGGATGAATTATTTTCGCGAAAATGCTTATCAGGGTTGAATGGGGTATCTTGTTAATATTTTTTAAACAATGTTAGACCGTTTGTTGAATTATTGTATTGTGTAAAATTTGTTTTTCCGATTTTTAATAGGGTATACTATTAAATTATTCAATATGAATAAATTTTGAAACCGCGGGTCGCGGGGGCGACGGGGGGACGGGGGGGGTCTTGAAAAGGTTCATAATTACAATGCTGATTATTTAATTCACGGCCTAGTGGCGAATAACAATTCCCAGCATTAATTCGAGACGTCAAAGAAATTCTGGACAGCATATTTTCTACAACCTTGCGCCCGGCTTGTATCATATTTAAAACTGAACTAACTCATATACAAAACGCGTTGAGAGAATTTCAAATATTCACATACCCCCCGGCGTAGTAATTTTTAAACATCCTAAAGTTACAAATATTTACCTCCTCGGCCTAAATTCTTTTCCCAATTTTCTTGGGAATCAAATCTACAGCGAAAAAAAAAAAAAATGCGAGAAAACGAAAAAAATAAAAATAAAGGTAAATTCTACGTATCAAAGCCATCTTTATTTCGTTTTGTTCGTCACGTTAAAAAAAACATGCGGTTAGATATATTTCTTTTTTTTTTCCTCTCTCTCTCTCTCTCTCTCTCTTTATTATTATTATTTTTTCTGTTCGTCTTTTCCTTTAATTAGTCAAGTCCGAATCTCGGGAAAAAATAATCGCAGACACATTCCCGCCTCGTCCAAGGAGATATATCCTTAGAAATATCTAGACAATGGGTTGGTAGAAGGTGGCGTCTCTTCCAAGCGTTGTCGCGCCAACGAGTAAAGACAACGGGGGTGGGGGGTGAAATAAGAGGTACGAAAATAATGGATTCGGTGGTTCACGGGGTGGGATTCTGGACACCTCGCGCTATTCCATAGCGAACGCGATCAACGACAGACAACGGACGCGAAGTATTGCACCCCGCGGCTATACGTTTACGTCCATCCCTTCATCCCCTTTACCACGGTATGTTGTTACTGTTATATAGATATTAATATCCGACGGTAGCGCATTCGGTATCGCTAGATATTAAACATTGTTCAACTAACTTTGCCGAAGGCCTTTTATACAGAAGGTTGGGCGTTTCCTTATATATATCGTATCATACACGTACCAGTACATATAACATTTTAATTACACATCTGTCTTATTATTTGAATTTTTTTTTCTTTTTATGAGAATATATAGGATAAAATAAAAAAGATAATAAATTTATCCAAACAATTTTTAAATCATCTTATCGTCGCAGAAAATTTTATCGTTTAGAAAACCCCATCGAACTTTGATTGAATAATGTGAAACTAAGAAAATAATGATGAGAGTTTATTTGTTGATTATTGGCTTACTTTTTCATTGGTAAAAAAAAGAAAAAAAAAAAAATTGCATATCTATATTTTGATGACTCGACGTTAGTTTCTGGATACTGGAATTGAATAGACATGGTGCAGACACCGTGTGTGCATAAAGAGTCGGGATTTTTTTTTTCAGTTTCCGCGGTTAGCCGATATGACACCAGGGACGGTCCCGGTTCCATTAGGTTGGATACCTTTAATACTGCTATTGAGATTTGTTTGCCAATGACAATGCCGTGAGGTAGTAGCAAGGGAGCGAGTTCTAGTACAATGGGTAAAAATTAATCGCTGAAATCTCTGGGCACAATGTAAAAGAGAGTCAGCCAGCGCAGCTTGAGCTGCCTACTGCCTAGTTGGGTGGCATAGGCAGGCAACCGAGTGGATCTGCTGGGCTGGGCTGGGCTGGACTGTTCAGTTGAGTTGGGTTTTTGGGGGGGGTGGGTTTGGTTGGGTCTCGGGGTTGACTGGGGTTTATGAAAAAGGTATGACTCCGGTAGACTTCGGTCTCGTCGAGGAACGAACGCTCAGAACCCATAAGTCAGCGATTTCATCGCGCTACATTTGCCAGCCGCGGACATTGGGCGCCGCCAACTATCTCGAACTTCTTCGTCTTCTTCTTCTTCTTCTTTGCACAAGACGGTACCGCTCTGTCTTGTCTTTTCCATGCTCTTTGTCGCGGTCATTCTTGTCTCTGGTTACACAGGGTGATCCCAGAAACCCCCTTTCCAAAATTTCAGGACATTAACTGAGGCGATAACACCTCGTCCCTTTCTTTCTACTTAACGATAAAAGATAAACTCTCATATTTCGTACCTAGTTTTTTGATGGCAAAATTTTTAGAAGAACAAAAGGAACGAAGTGAAAAGAGACAAAAAAAAAAATTTATCCTTTCTGTATGATCTTTCATTCAATTTTTCACACGCTTCCTCACCCTGTATAGGACGAGATTCCTCCAGTTCTGTGACCTCACTTTCTTATCTTTTGCCAGTTCTGCAGGCGCATTGCTGATTTAGGATAGAAATAACTGTACGAGTATATATATATATGCGCTTGATTTCGTTCTTTCTTCGAAAAGAAACCTCCGCATTTTGCTATTCAAGTGTCACGTGTCGAATTGGGTTCTCCTCTTTTAATTCAAGTTTCAAGGTGTAGGTACTATTACGTACTTTCGAACCCCCCCGCTTTGTCACCTGATACACTCCACAGCTACCTGAATAAAACGTTTAGGGTTGCCTTACGGCTTAGCCTCGTTGCTTTCGTCTTGAATAAATGTCAGTTTCATCTGCTACACGCGACTAGGTTTCCCTGGACACCTGGTGTACGACGACGTCAACCACTTCGAGTAAGTTGGTTCTTGGTTGAAAAGTTGTTCAGTAAAGCGAGCTGATCATATCGATGAATATATACAAGGGTTGTTCAAGAGCTTATGGAAATTGAAGAATTTTCAAAAAATGTAAAATGAACAAAAAAAAAGAAGAGCAAAAAAGAAAATTAAAGTAAGGGAGTATAATGTGATTAGGTTTTATGAATTGGGCTAAATTTTGTTAGTAGATGTTTAAGTGATATTTTTACCGTGGGTAAAACTGGCTAACATAAAATATAATTAGATGATTTTTCGCCATTGAAAACTGGGCTCGTCGTATAGACGGTTATTTTTAAAAAATTCTCAATTCAATTATTGTTGCTCTCTAAAAAGTTATCCAACTCTATACATACAGAGTATAGTTGAACCCGGGTAGTTCCAATTAGTAAAGTTGTCAGCGAGGTGAATCCCTGCGGTTTTACGTTCCGTATTCGCGCACTACGCATATTTCGAGAAAATAAACTTGACACGTACACCGATATCGAAACCCGGATGAAAAAAATAAATATCATTTCAAATTCGCCCCCGCAATGTAACTGTATCAACTACTTGAAAGATTCGTTGAGAATAGAAAAAATAAAATTGATACCATATATGATGAACTTTTCCTTTTTTAATCCACAATTTTTATTATTTCTTTTCTCTTTTTTACTTTTTTTTTTTATCAATTATTCATTTTATAATATTCCATAAAAGTGACATCGCAAGACGAGTTATAAAAGGACTCTGATTCCCACGTGAGATGGAAACTGTGAAAAGTTTGAATGGTACTTCGAGTTGGAACTGCAGTAGGATAATTAGAGATTTGTATTTCATTCCAGACTCGTGTCAGCAATTTTGTGTCCTAGATTCATTACCTGTTTCAAGTATGTATATCTATGTAATACTACATACAGAGTAGGATTATCGTGAAATAAATCCTCTATATAATATTAATCTATCGTATATTTATATATATATATCGCAATATCACAATTAAGCCAAGTATATAGGATAAGATAAATAAAAATTATAAAAATAATTAATAGTATTAAATTGTCACAAGAAGAAGAAGCGTTAGATAAGACATATTTCGCGGGGGATACAGCTTACTGTCACCTGTCAAAGATTAACTTTTTCAGAACGAGAACGAGAACGAGAATGATAAAAGTACGACAGAAGAAGAGAAGTAGATTTTCTCCTTGGTTGAGTTATAATGAGAAAAGAAATTTCAATTTAAATAATATCCGGACAGCTTGAGGAAATTATATTCTTGATTGTCCGTGCTATGAGAGAGGATAACCTTCTCATAGAATAACTGACTTGGTCAAATATTTTCTATCAATTATTTATATCCCCGTTTCCATTGACCATTCATGCAAAAAATAAAAGAACAAAAAAAAATTTCATCCCCATACTATTCGAGCTAGTTGAAGAAAAAGAAAGAAAGAAGGAAAAAAAAAAAACCGTCTGCAGACGGTGAAAAAAGTTACACGAAACGTCAATTTGCACAAGATAATTTCTCTATTATTTCACAGTATGTAGAAAAAAAAAAAACGAAAAAGCTTATCTCTGGGTCTGAAAGATCTTGACTCATATGTCTGATCAAACAATTCCTACGATCAATGATAAAAAAATTAAAAAAAACCTTCTTTTTTTTTCTCCAAATTTTTAATCATTTACTACCTAAGTCAATTTGCTGCTATATGATTCTGAACAAAAGCGTATAGGGTATTCAATTTCGGGGTAAACTACTAGCTTACTACACCCTGAGGAATTTATTTTTTCCTTTTTTTTTCTCTTTTGGTGAAAGATTTCGAGTTTGTTGATCGTACAAACGGAGTAAAAAATCTTCGTATACATACATATATATATATATATACTACAGCTATGGGGAGAGAGAGAGAGATAGGGGAAAGAGAGAACCCGATGAAGTATCTAAATCTAAAGGAAATGAAATAGATAACATTTGCTAAGGCATCGTCGTCGTCGTCGTCGTCGTCGTCGTCGTTGGCGTTGGCTGTGGCGTCTACTCCACCTCCATCGAGCACAGCCACGTAGGACTGCCTAATCTTGCAAATGTGAGACAATTTTATCCGCGTTTAAGGAGCACAGATATATTTTCCCTGCGCAAGGAGTAGCTCTAACCCTGTGGACGGGCCTTAGCCTGGGGCATAGATAGTCTCGATGGAAAAGCAACGCCACGTCGGTATCTCCTCACGGATCTAGTCGTCACATCCCAAAAGGTGCAGGGGAATGGGAGATGAAGGGGCACGAAGGGCTGCTACGAGGAATCCCCTGCTCAACCCTCTCTAACCACTGTGTGTATATATATATATAACACACATGTACACACATATACATCTTATATATATATATACATATATATAATCTACATTATAGTTTGTGTATGGGTATGTGTATTCGTATCGTCTAGTGACGAGTCTATGGAGTTTCGTTACACAAGGATATATACATATATGTATATGATTGTATATACAGGGTGTTTTGTCGCAGAGTAAACAACTAGAATATGAATAGGAATAATCGTTTTTCAATTCTGAAATACATTTTACATCATTCGTATAAAATTCATTTCATTGACATAAGGAATATATCAGTTCCTTTGATGATCACTCGAATGATCTACTATATTCGAATGTTTGATACGTATTTTAAGAGGGAATATAAAAAATTGAAGAAAAAAAAATTGATCTAGGTTTGTTACACGAGGTGACACCCCGTAGATGTTTGTACTTAAATACATACATATATATATATATATATACACATGTGTGTGCGTGTGTAAATAGAGTTGTATATGTGTTTATACCAATATGTGGGTATAGACGGACCAGGCAAAGAAAAAGACGAGGGAATATATGATGTCCTGAAGTCTAAAAGCAGCACGCAAAATCTACCCCTGAAAAATATCCCCACCTATCTAGGGGTGGAATCGCAACGCGTCTCTACAGCGCCGATGCGATGAGCTTATCTTGAGTCTCAATGAGCCGGTAGCCGAGTGTAGCTACCGAAAGAGGAAAGGAGAAAAGCGTAAAGGCAAGGAAAGGTAAAGTAAGGTAAAGTAAGGCAAGGCAAGGTAAGGTAAGGAAAGGAAAGAAAAGGTGCGGAGAGGAGAGAAGAGTGAGCCATCTTACCCGTGCCACACCGCGTCGCGACGCCCTCACTGTTTATCCCGAATCTTGAATCCAGATCCAGATCACACGAATTATATACCCTGCCTGCCAACCAGCTACTCAACGACAAAGACGAGAACGAAAACGAAAACTGAAACGAAGACGGAAGACGAAGGAAAAGGAAAAGGAAAAGGAGAAGGATAAGGAGAAGACGAAGACGACGACGAAGACGACCAACGACGTCGTCGACGCGGAAGAAACTTTTTCCTCGACTTTGTCGACTTGTCAATCAATCTCACCTACACATACCTATACATACACCGCAGTCCTCATCCTCTCTCTTTCTCTTTTTTACTCTCTCATTCAGGTCTTGACCGTAAAATGTTTTTATAGGGGTATGATTTTTTCGAAAAATCAAATTTCCTGCTAATTTCATATTACTTTATTTTTGAATCAGGAATTTTGAAAAATTTTATCAAAATAACCGTTCGATGTGTAAAAGCTCGAAAATTATAGTTTCGTTTCTATACTATATGTTTTATATAAAAAAATTAAAAAAATAAAAACAGAGTAGGATAGTTAAGGGTGTAAAAATAAGTTGTATGTAATCACGTTACATTTAAGAATTTAAAAATCTGTAAGATGCAGGAGAGATAAAGAAGAAGAAGAAGAAAAAAAATGAAAAAAACGAAAACAAGTATAGGTAAAGAAAATTTAAACCGGCTTTGCAAGCTACCTGACGGGGGGTGTAAGGGAAAAAGGTAAAAAAAAAAAAAAAATCTAAAAATAAGGTAAAATGAATATGTGTACATCGTCGCCTCTCTACGTTAAGAAAACCTTTTGGATATAGATGGGCGTGGTTCTGAGTAAACCGGGCAGAGTTCTGAAAATAGGGTAAAATGTTGAAGGCTGGCAGTCAGGCAGGAAGGTATGAGAGAGTTGAGGTAAAAGTGTGGGTATAGCCACCGAGGCGGGTAACCAATCAGCCAGCTATCGTTGTTATCACTCCGTGATTGATTGAGGCAAGCTTTTATAATAATTACTTGATAATCTTCATATTAGCCGAAATTGTTTGCGGTAATTTAGGAAGTGGGAGCTAATAAGAAAGAGGTATTTAATTCAATTAAGATACTACCGATAAAACCCTAAATAATAATAATAATAATAATAATAATAATAATGATAACAATATTGATATAATCCTATTATTCGTCATACCTATATGAAATATACTATGTATACGTATAATATATGAAAATTTCATTTATCGTATACATTACATACCTATACCTATAATATATACCGTTCAATTCAAATATCGATGAAACAAATATTATCATTTATTTCATTAAATTATTTTATTATTATTATTATTTTTTTTTTTCATTTTCATTTTCATTTTCATCAACTGACCTGGGTCTTTTGTATGAAAAAAAATCAGAAGGTAATTCAATAGTAGAAACAATTAAGATAAACATAAATATGAAGGTACGTAAACAGTTATTCAACAGGGGGTGGGAATGAAGGGTCTGCAGAACAGAAACAAAAAAAAAAAAATCAGTTCAGTTCGGTTTCTTTTTTTTTTTTTCTTTTCTTTTTTTCATACATTATATAGTATATCCTATACCCTCAACGGAGAGCCAAAATCCAATGAAATTTTACGCTTCATATATAGTATGTTATATTTATCTATATATATATATATATATAACTTCCACTCCGACTAGGCCGCCCCTCAAATCTAAGTAGGGTCTCACAGCACGAGCTAAGGGCTAGGAAATCGACAATAATTTGATCCTTTGCTGGCACTACAAGTCAACCGACTGTATAGAACGATCTTGTTCAACGAGCTACGGAGAAATAGAAGGGAAAGAAAAGGCGTTTATTGAAGTCCTTATATAGCTTTGGACGAGGGTTTTTTTTCTTTTTCTTTTCCTTTTTTCTCTTCTTTTTCTGGTTTATTTTTTTTTTTATTCACTTTTTTTTTTCTGTAGCAAGAAGGTAGGTATACCATAAACGAATTGTAAGTAAACGAAACGAAACAGAAGAGATGAAATAATTAAAGGTAAAACATATATTTAAAGAAAATGGAAAAAGTTTGAATTACGTGAATAAGGACAGCTGCCAGATTTTTTTTTTCTTTCTTTATTTTGGCATTACTATTCATTTTATTTTTTCTTTATTTCATTTGGTATTTTTTTTTTTTTTTTTGCTCTGTTTTTTTTTTTCTTTTTTTACGTTTGGTTTCTCCCCTTTCCGAAATTCTCGTTTTTTTTTACAACCTGCAACGAGACACAGTTTTGGGGTCGGTGTAGCTTCGGTGGTGCCTGCCTCGCTATACGGATACCGCGAAAGATTCAGGAGCCGTGTAAAGATATTAGGTAGAGGCAGCATGGAAACCCCATCACCTCAAGGCTCGTAAATTTCAAGGAGCTGCCGAAACTCAACTCCGCACCATCCCGGCGTACCTTACCTACCGACGTATGTATGTATGTAACGTAACGTAACGTAACGTAACGTAACCTAACGTAACGTACCGCCACGCTGCCGTCCCAACGTCCCGACGCCCGACCACCTTCTCTCACCCCTATTTCAAACCCCTACTTTAAACCCCTGCCCCGCAGTCCCCTTTACCCTTAGACTCTATAAGAATATACTGCAACGAGTGCGTCTTCAATCCAACGTACGTAGATACGACTTTTTTTTCTTCTTATACTTCCTTTCTACTACTTTTCTTCTTTCTTCTTTTTTACATACGTATCGATGCGAATGATTTTCAAAAGATTTGTATTTATAGGTATAATACAACATTTAAGGTATGGAGAACGTATCCATATATATATATATATAGTATATAGGTATTATATGCTGTATACATTTTCGCCATATAAAATACATAAAGTATATAATAAAAATATCATAGATATATAAAGATACGCGTATACGATCATCAAATAACAAGTGAAATTTACGTTATAGGGGCTGATTAAATCGTATATAAAACCAAAAAGAAAAAAAAAAAATAATCATTGTTTTGCGTAAATTGATTCATCGATTTTGTAAAAATCATGCGGGGTGTATATTCATTGTTTGATTGATATTAATAATAACGTTCTGTTTAAATTTATCGGAAATTTGTTTTTCTAATAAATTAGATTAAATAGAGAAATAAATGAATGAATTTCTTCATAAAATAATTTCAATTTTAAATATACCTAATATTGTTATAATTATTTAACGATACGATTCGATTGTTCTTGACAACGAAATTTATCCTTTCGAAGGAACTGCGTGCGACCGCAGATGGCAGTGATTAATGTAAATCTAGGTTGTCGGTCTGAGCAAGAACCCCGAGGTGCACTATGTATAACGTCGAATTATATAATACGTAATATATATATATGTATAACAGGTATATGTATTTATATTATATTTATAACAAAACATTTAATTATCATACGCACCAATTAAATTATTAATTATATGTATATAAATTCTTGATCGAATGATTGATATTCATATATTTCATGTTACGTTTATATAATATATAGTATACATATACCTATATATAGATATATAAATTAGAATCTTTTGAGTTATATCATCTATGACGATAATTGCCGAAGAAGAAGAAAAAGAAAGAAAAAAATGAGCACGTAAAATTTATTCGCGCAATTAACAACAGGCAATTAGAAAAAAATAAAAAAAAAAATAAAAAACTGGCTTATTCTGCTGACCAAGAAAAAAAATAGTTATCAAGTCTCCAACCGTATTATATGCACCCACGTTTTAAACGCGAGTAAAATATATGAATAGATCACGCAATTTGACTTTTAAGGAAAAAGATATTGCCAATTAAAATGACGAAATAGATAGTATAATTATGTATAAAAATAAATATAAATATAAATATTCTTATTAAAAATTTTACGGTATAGATGTTCGTTATGATTGCAATATTACTGCACGGATCTCATTTATACTGTTATATATATATATATATATATATATATATAGGGTAGATTTATAAAAGCGTGCAAGTATGAAATATCTCGCGGGGTTTTCTTTTAAAAGTTATTGTCGCAAGGTGGGGTGGAAACTTTTCCTTTTTCCTTTTTTTTTTTTTATTTAATATTTTCTTTCTTCTCATTATTATTATTATTATTATCATCATCGTTATTATTATTATCATTATTATTATTATTATTATTTTTCATCTGTCGTGCACCAGCGAAGCACGGAACGATTTTTGGGGTGTTCTTTCTTGGAGATGGCGATAAACTCCACTAATAACTGCCGGCTGAAGGAGTTTCTTTTTCTCTTTCATTCAGCTCCTATACTTTACTCACTCACTTACTTACTTACTTACTTACTTATACTTACTTATTTCTCTCGCACACTCTTTTTTTTTTTTTTTTCTCACCTTTTGTTTCGTTTTTATTTTTTTCATTTTTTTTTTTCTGTTCTCTCTCTCTCTCTCTCTCTCTCTCTCTCTCTAATTCAGCATTGACGATCGCATTAACATTCAGAGAAGAAGAAGCAGAAAGAAAAAAAGAAACCAATCATATTCTATAATTATTTGAAATTCGACTTACCAAGATGCAATTCTGCGGAGTACGTCACAGACAAAGACTGGTACCGCAGTTAGACCCCTGCAGCTATTCCACCTTTCGTATAAGTTTAACTTGAGCCTCTCCAGCTGCCACCTGGAGTAGCCATCGAGATAGACGACCAAGTTGAAGTAGTACTCGAATCTCTGATCCCTCTTTGTCGAAGTAAAAGGACCTTAACATCCATTGAAATGATTTGAATTACTCGAAAAATGGCCAGCTAACATTTTCTTCGTTTACTTTTAAGCTTTGTTCTTTACATTCTTTTATACTCATAATATATAAGAGTGTTTACCTACAAGGTATACCCTCTGTACCCTATATCTATACCTAGTACTGGTACTGATTGCAGTTTTATAGATGTATAATAACGGTTACATTTTTTAATAAAGTTCTTTAAATTTTGACGAGCTGTGGTAATGAAAATTTTTTTTCTCCTTTTCTTCCTTTTTCTCCCTTTTCGTTTTCATTTTCATTTTCATCGCTTTCAATCATTATGCGGTATATTATGCCGATAAGATAAAATTAATTTGAAAATAATGATGAGAACTGACGATAATAAAGAAGAAGTCAAGAGGTTTAAATGAGAGAAAAAAGAAAAGTTAAGTCAATGAATTCGCGTGTGATGGATATATTGATAAAATTCAATTGATAATTGGTATATAATTGGTAAATGATATTAAGCCATCGTAATTGAATATTGTAACTTGGTCAAATGTCGTGAGAAATCCCCCTTGTCACAGTGACTTAATAAAATGAGACGGTTTGGCAGGGAATAAGTATTGTTTGAAAGAAGATTCGAAGTTAGTCAGGAGTTTTCTTAGAGCGAAGTGAGGGCCGCAACGCGACGCGACGCGACGCGCCGCGCCGCACCTTTCGCGATTTTCTCGATGCTGGCCGTCGTCGCGTCGTGCAAGATGGGTGTAAATAATATGCTAATCCACCCCCCCCCACAAACCCTCCTTTCGATGTCTCTCTACTCTTTTCAGCCGTTGCTCTTATTTCTACTTAATCCCGAGCGAACGACTAATGCAGAAATTTGTTATTTCGAAAAAAAAAAAAACAAAAAGAAAAGAGAAAAAAAATATGATAAAACGCGATAGGAAATTCCCTCAATACATTCGTATACAAATTCTCATAGAAAATATATTTCAGCATGAAATAAAGGAATAGCAGAAGAAAAAAAATGAACCATATATATATTTTAATAAAATTCTTTATCTGTAAATTTGTAAAATCTTCGGTTCTCTATAGATATAATATTATAAGTTATAGTACAGACTATAACATATCAACGTTCTACTATATCGTACTATATAGACGCAGTAAAATTGAGAAGGTTTAATATCAAAACAAGTGAACATCTGGAAAAGACGGTCTTTATTCCGCCTCTTTCAAGCGGTTGAAAGCTGATAGAAAAATAGTAAATTGGTTCTCTTATATATTATATATAAAAAGGGAAAGATTAAAGTTCAATTAAATATTATATATAAGAGGTACAGCGTAGGATACTAGGGTGTCGATTGAAAGGTTTGAAAGGTATAATCCAAAGCATATTTTCAAAGAGCTAAAATCAGCGAAGCAAAGGAAACAAAAAGAAGAAAAAAATTAACAATTATATTCTCTATTTATTAAGCCAATTATATTATAAGTGGGATTTATAATTATTCCTAGTGGTATAGATTTGAAATAAAATTATAAAATAAATTTTCAATTTTCAATATTTCTTATAAATTGTTTCACTTTTAATCAATCCCTTGTTTAATGCCAGTAAAGGCCCCTCTCCAGCATGATTCATTATCAGCAAACTCATAAAGGATCATTAATATTATTCCTCAGACAATGTAACATGCTTTCGCACTAACCGCATAATAAAAAATAGGCATCCTAACTTGACTTGGTTATATAATGTACGTATAGTACGTAACTAGAACTTGCATGCTGCCCACACAAAATTCTCCATACGTTATTAACCGAGCCGTGTATATGAAAAATTTGAACGAAAAGAAAAATGAAATAAAAAAAATAAAACAAAAATCCACACGTAATATACGAATGGAGTTATTAGCTTTAGCTAAAAGTTTTACACTCTGAAATACAAAATGATCGTATATACATACTATATATATAATAACTTCCATCAGACGTAAAATGAAATGAAAATTTGATCATGTAATTTTTCAATTAATTTTTAAGCTTGGATAAACTGATTTTAACAACAACAAAAGTCAAAAATCTACCAAATAGATTGAAAAAAGTAAAAAAAACAAAAAAAAACTCTCTTTGATATTTACAAAACTAGAAATCTGAAAATAACTTGTCTCCTTTGACTTGCCTTTCATATATACATTCAAGCACGGTTGAATAAGTAGAGTTGATGTTAGTGTGTTCATAAAATACATAAATTTCAAGGGTCAGGCAACGCGGTGGTCAAGGGGACACGTAGTAGGTTTCTAAAGGCTAAAGAGGGTCGCTTATACTCAGCCAGTTGCAGAGTTTTGAGTCTGGAGAACAATAATAAAAACTAACAGAGGCAAAAAGTAATGTATAGGTATATATAGAATCCGGAGGCATTATAAGGTATAAGGTACTTGATGGTATAGAGGGAATGAAAAATACTTTTCTCTTAATTAATAGCTTATTTACATAGCGTTTTGGTTAATTCAACATAAAAACAGATCATTAATCAAATGCTGATGTATACTAATGACTTCGATCCCTTGACTCAACTAGCTTGACGAATGCAGGGCTAACTTACATTCATCTCTAAACTCTCAGCCACTATGTAATGTCTTATTATCGCATCAGAGCGATTCGTTACCAAATTTCTAAACTATTGACTCGTAAAATTGACAAACTTAATACCCGGCGTATAAGACATTGAATAATATAATCCTCTGCCGAAAAATAAACAAAACGATTTAAACTCGGCTCTAGTTTCTATGCAGTCATAGACAAATGGACCAGAATTCGAAATCGGCTAATTGTGAGCTAAACTCTCATTCGAATTACGCGTTTCAGTTCAAATGCTAGTACGCGTTTATAGAATAACACATATGTATATTACTCCGCACCGTATCCCAGTAGAATAATCTAATTATCGTAGTTGGACCTCCGTTAGTATCTAGCTAACCGTAGTTACAGTTAATAACATCATGAAACTCGAGTTAATAATAATACAAGGTATATACGAACAAATTTTACACTCCTAACTTTAATCCCTATTATACAAAATATCTGACGTATTATTAAGCTTGTTAATAAAATAAAAAAATAAAAACTACTATATAACAGGTTCAATTTTATATTAATTATTCATTTAATCCCTATGTAATAATTCCGTTATTCGATACAAGACGGTTTCAAGAAAACTCCTTCTCTACGCTTCCCCGCGAGTTTATATATAGATCGTATACAGGTATAGGTCAAGTAGGTATTTGTCCCAGGTTTCGTAGAGAAATTTAACCAGTTTCTGGTCTCCTTCTTGGTCAACGAAGCCAGGGTATTGGTTAGTAGGTTGCGGATTGTGGGTTTCGGTTTGAACATTCTAGGTAACTGGGTACCGCGATCGCGGTTTAATCATTAGTCTGGTATTATGGGGTGAAAATTTGTCCATTGTGATATAGGGAAGTATACATATATAGGAAAGTATGAAGAGAGAAAAGATTCCGATTATTCATTTCGCTCATCTTATCATTATAGACAATAAACGGGAAGCTCCACAACGATTATGAATACCTATCTATATACATTCGTACCTATAACTATCGCGATGATCTAAAGTCCAAAAGTCTTAAGAGATCCTCGAACTCTTTACAGAAACCGCAGAAGACATTAAGAGATGACATGGGAACTCCCAAGGTTTGATTATTACTCACGCTCAATTTAACTTATAGAGACGCGACGAACGTTCTTGGCGTCCAAAGGCATAAAGGCATAATTGATCACTGAATAGAACCTTACTCAGTGGTTCTCTCGCCCCTCGATTTACCCCATTTTCCTTTTTTTCTTTTCTTTTCTTTCTTTTTTATTCTCGTCTTTCTCCGCTCGCATTATAAAGTTCGATTTCTACCTTCGTATTATAGAATCCTAAATTCTACCAGTACATACATAAACCTTTATTAAAACTATATCCCCCTGCAATCTCATAGTGTCTGGTTTTATTTTTGAACCAATCTTTTAGAATTTTTAAAATAACTCACCGGTATATCCGATGACAAGAATAACTGATTCTTTTATTGATATCACGATCTGTGATGCGCGTAATTTCAATAAAAATTTCTCAGTAAATTTCATTGAATAATTATAAGACAGCCGTACGAATCAATCACCAATCTAGTTGAACTCTTGGCCTTTTTTAAATTCGGCTTTAGTCATATCGAATTATCGATTATTGGATACTATTTTACACGTCAATCAGTTGCTTGAATTATACATGGTATTAATTACGGATATACATTCTATACTTACAATTTCGAAATCGTGAGCTTCTTCTTCCTGTTGTTTGTTCTGTGTGTTTTGTTTGTTTGTTTTCTTTATCAACGTGTGGTATCAAGCAGTCATCGTCGAATCTCTATAACAGTAAAAACAGTCTCTTTATTACCGATAATAGATAATCTTTATTTCAATTTAAATAGTAGAAATCTCTTTACCTTTACCGGTAATAACACACTCGACAAAGATGTATTGATCCTTTGGTGAAACATGAAATTCTTGATTTATGGAAATAGTAGTTTAATTACACCATTACACTAACATTTATTTATTTATTTATTTATTTATTCATTTATTTATTCACTTTATGGAATATCTGCGATAATAATCATCCATTAACTGACATATTATAGATAAACCGAATTCAATAATAGTTAATAATAGTTATTATTATTATTATTATTATAGTATTCATGTATTTTGTACTAAATTCAGCCAATTTGTTCCATCGTCATTATCAGATGGTGGAATTCTAATCTGTACCAATCTTACAGAATTTTTATCATCCCCTACAATTTCTTCGTATTGTGAAGTTGTTGGAACGACTATTGCCGACCCGTCTTCACTGTCGTTATAACTATAAACTTCTTCAATATGTTCACCATCTTCAGCTTTACATCCCATCTCTTCACTTTCAGTAAAATCGATCTAAAATGAATGAAAGAAAATAAAAAAAGAGGCATAAAAATGCTTCAAATGATTGTTTTTCGCTAGAAATTTTAGGCTTAGTACCTCGCCGTCCACCGCGAGGTGATCAACTTCCTCTTCTGTTATATTATCTTCGTCTGGTAATCCCAGGACATTTTCTTCCTCGTATATCTGATCCCCGTCTTGTATAATCACATGATTTTTCAAATCAGTGATATACAACTCTGTTTCCTGTACAAAAAAAAAAATGTATAATTACATAAATTATGAGCATAAATTGATATGATAAGGATAAGGCAACTAATAGTTTGAAACAATGAATCTAAATTCAATACCTGCTCATTTTCTGTTCCTTCCATCAATAATTCGACGTCTCCATCCGGTATGGCAATCACTTGATCATCATCAGTCGTTAATCGTGGCTGATTGACCACGATTGTATCGTTAAGATGACCCTAAAAGAATAAACGTTACAATGATTAATGATAGTCTTACAGTATTCTATTTCGTTTATTACATACCTGAGTCTGCATGTGAGTATATAGTAAAGGTTTCCTCATGAATCCCATTCCACAAACTAAACATTCGTACGGTTTTTTATCACTGTGTATAAATCGGTGAGCATTTCTGTTGTCTCTGCTGTTAAAGGCTTTACCACATACCTGGTAAACGCGTAATTGATAAATAATTAATAAGTAATTAGGAATATTGTTTGATGGAAAGTCTTGGGTGACTTACTTCGCATAAATAAGGCTTTTCGCCTGTGTGAATACGCATGTGTTTTTTAAAATGTTCTGGATAAACAAAGGTCGCGGTACAAGTTGGGCATTTGAACGGTCTTTCGCCAGTGTGAGCCGCTTTTATATGATAATCTAAGAGTCTGCGCCTTTTAAATCCTTTCCCACAATCATTGCATTTATATCTTTTGTCGTTATAATGTGTTGCTCTTTTGTGGGATTGAAGATTAGATCTTTGGCTGGAAAGAGGATTTCGGTTTTTTTATTAATTCAATTAATTGTTGAAGATTAAATTCCGAGTGAAAAATAAGCAGCAAATATTTACCTGAATGTTGCTCCACAGAATTCACACTGGTATGGTTTTTCCCCAGTGTGAGTTCGCTCGTGATCTCGAATTTCTGCTTTACGGGCGAATGCTTTGCCGCAAATTCTGCATATGTAAGGCTTGTAGCCCGTATGAACGATGTTATGAACCTCGAGATTGTGAGGGGAGCCGAAGGCCTTTCCTGTAAATAAGAACTTCCTATTAATAAAACCGAAAAATAATGAGAGAAAAATTAAGGGAATAAAATTTCGCACCGCATTGATGGCAGACGTATTCCTTTATTCCATTATGTGTTCTTTCATGCTGATTCAAGTTCTGCTGACTTAAGAACGACTTGCTGCATAGACTACATTCAAAAGGCCTCGGTCTAACTTCGTGCGTTTTGACATGAGCCTTGTATGTATATTTCGAGGCAAAATCCTTGCCGCAAGTTTCACATACGTAGGGTCTGACTCCAGTATGTGTGTTTATGTGTTCTTCCAATAAATTTCTTGAGCTGAAAATCAAAGTCGAAATATTTTGGTCCAGAAGAAAATGAATAATTGCATTATCTTCGGTCTTTGTAAAACGGACCTGTATCTTTTACCGCAAGTATCGCACGGCCACGATTTCGCTTGTGGATAATGAATCCGTTTATGAATTCTGAACAATCTCAAATTGCTGAATATTCTGTTGCAGACTTCGCACTGAAAGTCTCCTTCTTCGTTTGCAACGTGGTCGTCAAGGTGAACCGAAAGTTCGTTTCTTTTTCTAAATTCCATACTGCATATGTCACAGATGTATAAACGCGCGTCATGCACAGTCTTTAAATGCGTTGTTATTGCCTTAGCATCACCCATCGATCTTTCATCGTCGTTTGAACAAAGTAGGCAAGTATAAACAGAGCCGTCTCTTGCCACAAGCTGAAAATATCAACAAATTAATAATAAAATGAATAAATTAGTGATATTATATCGTCTCAAAGACAATTAATTATAATTACCTGCTCTTGAACAGCTTCTGCCTTCACATTGACTTTCCCTTTCTTAGAATTAGTCTTCCGAACTTCGGAATTCTCATTGTTTGAGTCTGCTTCTACTTTTATGTTGATTCTCTCGGGCTTTGCATCTAGTAGTTCATCAACTTCAATATCATCTTCCTGATCTTTAGCCCGCTCCTCATCCTGTAAACGATTTTTTTTAATATAGAAGTAATATTTGAAATAATTGAGGTAATTTACTATTGGAAAACGGATAAACCTTAGCCACGTTATCATTGCTGGAAGATTTCTTGTTGTTGAAACCTTTTTTCTTTAACTTTGTACCGATTTTAGTCGAGCCAGATAACTCAGGGTTCTGAGTTTCGGGATTTTCCGTATAATCATGATCATTGAACTCTTCTTCATCTTGATATACAATGTTGGAAACTTTTCTCGACGTTCTCTTATAGTTTGTAAATAACTCCACCTTTATTTCAGCCAATCTATTCTCCAGCTCGTCGACCTATGAACAAACTTTATTAAAATCTGTTCAAAAATGAACAATTTTAGTTCAAATAAAATCTTTTCAAAGGAATAACCAGCTTTTTCTTAATCAGGAAACTAATCTAGACTAAAACGGGGGGGAGGGAGGGCAAAATCTCACCTCGTTGAATAGTTTATAACATTTTTTGCACACTACAAGGGAGTGAACATTTGATTCATTAAGTTCGACGTCAAGTACGGAACATATTGTGTCGACTAGCGGTTTTTCAGTCGCAGTCACAGAAGTTGAGCCGAATATTCTGACGCTGTTTCGCGTCGATACACCGACTTTGCTGTTGCATATTAAACAGTGCGTGCAATCTTTCTCTGCATCGGCTGTCATCATCGGGAGAGCTAGAAGGGTGTCAGTAAAAAAATTTAAAAAAAAAAGAGAAAAAGGAAAAAGATCGGTGAATATTGAATTGTCTGAGTTTAGAAAGTAAGAAATAAAAAACAAATAAAATGAATAAATAATGGAGAAAATATCGCGTATTATTATTTAGAAAGTATTGACCTAACCTGAATTGTACTATGTGGCACATTTTTAAGCGATTTATAATAATGATAATTGATGATGATGATGTTTAATTATTATTTAAGAATGTTAAGAATTGATTCATTTGACAGTAGCGAGTTGATATTGTAAATGCAAGCATGAAACATAACAGATATTATAAAAATAACCCTAAAATAGTTGAATATTGTTGATTGCGAACGAAATATTTGTATAGAATTGAATGAAATTAAGATAAGGGCAGAGAAGAAATGAAAAAAAAAAAGACATATAAAAAAAAGATGAATAATTGTATTGGAGATAAATAATTGTCAGGTTTGTGTGAAATTACAACAATTATAAAATATAAAAAGTTGCCAGCACTGACTTGGAAATTTTCAGTTCGTTAATCCGAGAGATTGGCAGCGACCAAAATAGCAGAGAAACCTCCTTCGCAACGCCATTTACGTTACCATTAACAGTTATGATACTTTGATCACAGGGAAAAGACGGATCTGAGGCACAAACCCTGTGCAGTGATTTGTCGATCTCTAATTTACCGAATCGAAACACGTCGAGGACGCCGAGATAACCAAAATGGAGGAATCGAACACGCAGCTCTCTAGTTCAAGAAACTTATTCTACTATATGATGTTCCAGCGTTTATTTATAGGCAGATTTAATTACGGGGATTCTTGAATTGGAGAAAAAAAAATTTAATGGTATAAATGCGATTCGCGATTTTTATTCCTTAAATTCGCATATTGGAACTAAAATTCAAAGCAAGAATTCGTCTGTCTATTCACACGGAAAATCTTCGCTCAGATTGTCTAACTATAGTAACGCTACGTCGTCTGCTAGAGCTATACTGTTCGTGGACAATTTACAAATGTTGAGTTTTACAATCGATTGACAGCGGCTGATTTTTTTTTATACGAACTTTAATTCCTGTCTCATTGTTTGTAGAATATAAAATAAACTCAATAATAAAACGCACAAAAAAAAAAAAAAAAAACCGGTCTACAATTATTTATAAAAACAAATATATCGCAAATGAATAAAAATGAATCAATGAGCAGATACGGGCCACTCGTCGGAGCTATTGATGAAGGAACTGGCAGCGCTAGATTTTTGGTAAAAGTCTTTATATTATCACTTTTTAAAGAATTTATTACACTATGATCATTCCTCAATTAAACATCATCGACAAAATAGCCTATAGCTATGATCCCTGTTAATCGCAACTGGTTTTCATCGTCCTAAAAGAGATTTTAAGTCATGAAATGATCCCTGTTATCTTTAGGTTATAAACACTTATTTCATACTCTGCATTGATAGTCGTGAAGATGTAATTTTTTATTTCATGTAATGTAATCGAAAGAAATATCGCCGAAATATTATATAAAAAAAAAAAACTTTCGTTTGTTAGGTATTCGCTGCCAATACCGCCGAGGTATTGACTTACCATCAAGTATCGATATCACAATCTTTTCCAAAAGAAGGATGGGTTGAACAAGATCCTTTAGAGATATTAAAAGCTGTACAAGAATGCCTAGATCAAACTGTATCGAATTTACAACAGCTAACGATAGATCCTTCGGATATCGTAGCTATTGGTGTAACAAATCAAAGAGAGACTACCATAGTCTGGGATTCCGTAACAGGAGAGCCGTTGTACAATGCCATAGGTAAAAAACAAAAAAAAAACTTGAAGAATAATAATTAGTACCCTTGCTTTGTGCAATAGGCTAAGATTTTTACCACCCGATGATTTTTTACAGTTTGGATGGACATGAGAACTACAAGCATAGTCGATGATATATTGAAGCAAGTTCGATATCAGAATAAAAACTACCTAAAACCTTTATGCGGTTTACCAATAAGCCCGTATTTTAGCGCTTTGAAGTTGAAATGGCTTTTAAAAAACGTTCCTAGGGTACAAAAAGCGGTTATTGATAAACGGTGTATGTTTGGAACTGTAGATTCTTGGTTGATATGGGTGAGAAAATTGTTTATTCTTTTTTATAAACATTTTTTAGAATTTCTCTATCTACTTATTTTTTTTTCAGAATTTAACCGGAGGTATAAACGGCGGTGTTCATAGCACTGATGTGACAAATGCGTCTAGGACTATGTTGATGAACATTGAAACATTAAAATGGGACCCAGTGTTATTGTCCTTTTTTGATATTCCGCTAAATATTTTACCCCATATACGTAGCTCTTCAGAAATTTATGGTCACATTCAGGAAGGATCGTTGCGCGGAGTTCCAATATCAGGGGTAAAGCTTGGAAGATGATAATATACCCATTTGCTGATTGAAAATAATCAAATGTTGGTCAATTTTCAGCAAAAGTAAAACGGAAAAACTGATTAACTAAATTAACGTCTTGTTTCAGTGTCTGGGAGATCAACAATCTGCACTTGTTGGACAAATGTGTCTACAACAAGGGCAAGCAAAAAGTACTTATGGGACGGGATGCTTTCTTCTATATAATACCGGATCTGCGGTAATAATTCTTCACTAGAGAATTATTCGGGATTTTTGAGAAGCTGAATACTTCGTCAAAAAGTAGAATATAGGATTAGATAATGAAATAATGAAGTTAAACTGAAGAATCTACAAAATTGATGCAATTACTTCAAGTAAAGAATGAAAAATTGATGCTTTTATCATTTTTCAGATCGTAGATTCGGCTCATGGCTTGCTAACAACAGTAGCTTACCAATTTGGCCCCGATGCACAGCCTGTATACGCGTTAGAAGGTTCTGTAGCGATAGCTGGTGCGGTAATGCAATGGTTGAAAGAAAATCTTGGCATAATATCGGATGTAAATGATTCTGAATCAACAGTTCGTCAAGTTTATAGCGATAATCGTATAACTTTTGTACCTGCTTTTGCCGGTCTGTATGCACCTTACTGGCGGAAAGATGCAAGAAGGTAAAAAAGGGTTTGACTAAACTCTAGATCCGTGAGATCAATTGTAGAATATTACAGAATGGGATAGAAAACCATGAAAACTCTAATCCTATTTTCTTTCTATGGATGTAAGAAAAAAGTTTCAAAATCTTATATGTTTTATTGATTTTTAGTGTGATTTGTGGAATCACTGAGGACACTAACAGCGCGCATATAATAAAGGCTGCTCTACAATCGGTGTGCTTTCAGACTAGAGATATTTTAGAAGCTATGAAAAAAGACACCGGATTAGCGTTGACCAAACTTTTAGTAGATGGAGGGATGACGAATAATAATTTACTAATGCAAATGCAAGCAGATATCTGTGGGATACCTGTGGGTAAGTTAAAATTCAAGAACTTTGAGAATGAGCGATTATAATGCGTTTTAAAGAACGAATTGAATGGACAAGCATATTTTAAAATCCTACAACGTTGTCTAAAGGGAATTTATGCAATGAAATAACATATTCTAATCTTTCACAAGGAAGTCAGGCCACTTATGTGTGAAACTACTGCACTTGGTGCTGCTATAGCTGCTGGATGTGCAAACGGTATACGTAAATGGGATGTTAAACTAGACGCGACTGTTCCTAGCGATACTTTTATTCCTGCTATAACCGAAGATGGTGAGATTTGTTAATTTTCTAATTGAAATCGTTGATGTTTAGAATAAAAATTTCGTTTCAGAATCTAATTGGATTCATTATTTCTTTTTTATCAGAGAGAGACGTGTTATATTCGCAATGGAAAATGGCAATTGATAGAAGTTTGGGGTGGGATCCATTGGTAGACGAAGATGGTAAGTATTTACGATATTAATGATACGATTAGAGTCGAATTGAGTTCTTCACGTATTTTTAATTCATACTTTTTCTACATTTCAGAAGAAATGGAGAAAATTCACGCCGTAACAGCGCCTGGAATTTTCATAATTAGCGCAATGATTTTACTCATTTTTGCAAAGTATAGATCGATGTTTTAAAAGAAAGAAAAAAATTTTTATCCTGTAGTTTAATGTGATCATGATCAAGACTAGTAGAATTTTAATTATAGATCCTATTTCTTTTTATTATACTACGACGTATTCACGATCAAAAACCTTAACAGTATCTTTATTATCTATTAAAAAAAGAAAATAATGAAAAAAACCTAAATATATTATATAAAATCGACTGCATAATTATAGACTAGTTTATTATAATAGCCGTAGTAAAAATGCATTGAATAAAAAATATCCTACATTTTTTTAAACAACGAATTTTTATTTCTCGATTAAGTTTGATTCTCCCGATTTTATACCACTTATTAAAATAAAGCGTTTGGAATTCGTTAAAAAAAAAATAAAAAGTCCTGAATAATTAGATTTTCGTTTTTTGATGAAATACAAAAATCTGCGGTAAATTTGAATCTAGAAATTTATTTTTAATCCTCTATATCAACGACGCTTAAAGTAGACGATATCGGTTGTTCTATATCAGAAATCGGAGTTTCTTCTTCAGTATTTGATACTTTAATATTTCTTTTTTTATTATTATTATTATTAGCAAGAGTTTCTTTAGTTAAAAGTTTCGGATTTATAATCGCGCTTTTCTTCTTATCTGATGATATTTTCAGCCCTTTTATTGGTGAAAGAGAAGGGAAACTATCCTGCAATATTATCGAATTATATAAATGATTAAAAAATCAGTTTTTTTTTTGTTTGTTGTTTTTTCGAATAAAATAATGTACGTCAATAATGGTTTTACCAAAGAATTATCTGTCGTTGATGTTTGAGCCACAGCAACAGATGCGGCAAGCCAAGAATCGTTTCTTATTATTGATATCCGAAGTCGTGAACGTTGGGGTGTAAGTATTCGCGTTATAAGATTTTTGCACGATGTCGAAACCTTCGGTTCTTTCGGAAACGTGACTTTGTTTTGAACTTGCTGAAGGTCAGAATGGCAACAAGAACGATGACTATTTTTTTTAAGTTTTTTTTTTTTTTTAATTAAGTTAATTTAAATAAATTTAAAAAAATTATACTGACTTTAAAATTTTTTTTATTTTTTTTTCTATTTTTTTTAAATAACTTTCTAATGTACTACCTGGGTACCTTAAGAAGTTGGGCGTAGTTTGTATCGTCGAAAGGAAGACGGCCGTAAACCATAGCATACAATACTACACCCATTGACCATATGTCTGATAATTGGGGCTGGTAAGGTACTCCTTTTAAAATTTCAGGTGACGCGTATGCGTAACTACCGCAAAATGTTTCACTAAGTGGAGAAATTCCATTTTTCGGTCTCATATGACCCCGAGCAAATCCAAAATCGGATAATTTTATATTGAAATCGTAGTCCATTAAAAGATTTTCACATTTTATGTCCCTGTATTGAATGAAATTTTTCTTCTTTCTTTTTTAATTCTTGTCTCTTATTATTTAAATGAAATTATAGCAAACGCGGTATATCTTTTTTTGAAATTTATGCGGTCTAATTATACTATTTCATATTATTACCTGTGAACAACCCCTCGCTCGTGGCAATAATCAACCGCGTCTATTAATTGTCGAAACCAACGTCGGCTACGTAATTCATCTATGTGAGAATCGCGTCGTATAATATCCAACAAGCTACCATTTTCCGCAAATTCCATAACGATATAAACCCTGTTATAAAAATCGGTGATTTAATTGAATGATCAGATATATTTTGGAAAATTTGAATTCTGTCTTTCCCACGATTATACATATATATTTTTTTTTTAATTTTGCGCTCGTACAAGTAGTTAATGAGTTATTTTATCATACCTATGCGTAGTTTCTATAGCTTGAAGAAAACGTATTAAATTCGTATGTTTCAATCCCTTAACAACTTCTATTTCACGGGGTAAAAATTTCTTCAAATAATCTCCGGGTGCTTGAAATTTCGATACTATCTTCACAGCTACTTGACAATCGTGACGCTCCGATTTAGCGACCTATTTTAAATCGAATGGGTATTATATTTGTAAATACGATTAAGATTAATATCAATCTAGAAATTATAATAATTAACGTCTAATGTAAGTATAAAAAAAAAAGAAAAAGAAACTGATTATTTACAACTACATGCCTTTACAGTAGCATATGAACCAGCACCAATGGTATTTCCCAAAGCGTAACCATGTGATTCTAAAACTGTTAATTTTCGTTCTGATTTTTCATCACTCTTTCCACTAGTTGGATCTATTCTTGTCTTAGCTGGGCTAGGACTAGATTTTTGTTCAATTTTCGGTAACGTCGTCATTATGTACCTCGATATGATATCAAATATATCAGCTATATGTGGATTTATAATTATTAATTATTCATTCGTCATAATTTTTGTTGTTTTTCTATCTTCACGGGTTATTTGAATATACTTACATTTTTCATGTATCAACGATCGACATTATAATTCATGTAGATTTCTTCAATGAATAATAATATTATTCAATTATTCCGTAAATAAAATTTCTGTACTTTATTTTCACTAACATTTTCATTATATTCTGGATAAATATTATCTTACCAACTTTAATTTCGATGTTCAAATTTCAATTTTGTATTACTAATGAATGTCGACTTCGATTACATCGATACAAATAACATATGAATTAAGCCTGTGAAGTTAGTAGACACGTTACTCACATAGCGCTTTGATCGAAAAGTTTTTATAAAATCCTAACCTCGACGTGTTCTCGAATCTCTACAAAGTCGTTGATCCCAGTCGCGTCTTCTATATTCTATCTTTTTATTATCGTGTATTAATTTTCGCATTGAATAGATTAAATACTCGATAAATATGGCAGACGTATTAGACATTGATAATGCAGAAGAATTCGAAGTCGATGACGAAGGAGATCGTAAGTAACTGACATAATTTCTGTGCTCAAAAATTCGCTGAAATATTCTACAAGCCATTTCCTAACCTCCAAATAGAACATCACATCACATCGATCGTTATAAAGATTCAACCTAATTTCCCCATGTTTTTAGACAAATAAATAACGAAAATAAGAAAACTAATGAACAGCGATAACTATTTTACCGTATTTTTTGCACAGAGGGAATCGCGCGACTGAAAGAAAAGGCTAAAAAGAGAAAGGGAAGAGGACATGGCGCGGAACTCGTCTCTACAAGAGACGACGTTGGTCATTACGAATCTATGAACGTTGTAGAAGACGAGGACGATCAACCGGGTCCCCAGAGATGTGAGATTTGATTTTAAAGTTCAAATTTATGAAAAGATCGTTAAATAACTGATTCGAAATATTTAATTTATTTTTTTGCTCTTCCAGCGGTCGAGGGTTGGATACTTTTTATAAACTCTGTCCATGAAGAGGCGCAAGAGGATGACATACAGGATAAATTCTCTGAGTTTGGTCAGATAAAGAATTTGCATTTAAATTTGGATCGTAGAACCGGTTTTCTCAAAGGATACGCACTGGTTGAATATGAGACTTTTAAAGAGGCTCAAGCAGCGAAAGACGCTTTAAATGGCGCCGAAATATTGGGACAGGCTATTTCTGTCGATTGGTGTTTCGTCAAAGGTCCAAAAAAGTGAGAATCGAAAGTTTTAGTCAATTTTATAAACTTACCTGATGTTTTTCTTGCCTTTTCTCATCCTTATTCTATTTGTCGATGCTTTTATATTGTAATTATTTTACAGAATCAAGAAGAGAAGTCATAGAAGGCGGTAAACTAAGGTGAAGAATGATTCTTTGCAAGTTATAATTCAAATACTACATTCTACTTCAATTAATTGTGTTAATTAAGATATAAAGTAGGAAATAGAAACCTATATACTAATTTTGTATTAAATATAATACTGAATAAAAAATATTGTGAAATTTATCAATCAATCAATCATTCTCTATCCAATTTTATTTCGATTTAAGAAACAGAAGTTAAGCTTAGAAGACTAGATTTGAAGAGCAAAAGAAGGAAAGTTAGAACTCAAACAATTCGATTTATATCACAATAAACAAGACTATATCTGCAGAAAAAGAAAAAAAAACACGACTTTATTCAGCACATTAAAAGATGTTTGAACTGATATAAAAGAAATTGAATACCTAGAATCGTAAATACTTATTGAAACGATTCGAATGATTTAATTCCAGTAAGACTCTGTCTTGTTATTACAAAAGCAAAAATTTCCAGCCTTCAATGAATCTCTAGACTCTAAACAAGACGAGTATACATCTTCTTGCCATTAAATTACTTATATAAAAAAGTATGGACGATATTATCTATGAATAATAGTTAAGATTGGCCTTTTTCTTTGCTTGCACTTCCATGATAGCTTCCATCAAATCTTCGTGAGTAACAGCAGTGGCGTTACGTCTCAGAGCGATCATTCCCTATGGATTAAACAACGTTAATAAATGGGAAGAGTCATTAACGGATAATTGCCAAATGGAAATTCAAGAATAAGGAATTACCGCTTCAACGCATACAGCTTTGCACTGAGCGCCATTAAAGTCGTCGGTAGACCGGGACAGCTCTTCAAAATTGACATCAGGTGACATGTTCATTTTCCTCGAGTGTATCTGCATGATTCTAGCCCTCGCCTCTTCATTGGGATGAGGGAATTCTATCTTTCTGTCCAAACGACCGGATCTGAGAAGCGCAGGGTCCAGTATATCAACTCGGTTAGTAGCTGCAATGACTTTGATGTCTGCATTAGAGCTGAACCCGTCCAATTGATTAAGCAGCTCTAACATAGTCCTCTGTACTTCCCTATCTCCAGCCTTTTCAGAGTCGAATCTTTTCGTACCGATCGCGTCGAGTTCGTCAATGAATATTATAGCAGGGGCCTTTTCTTTAGCCAAAGAAAACGCATCTCTGACTAGTTTAGCTCCGTCTCCGATAAACATCTGGACTAATTGCGGCCCGGCAAGTTTAAGGAAGGTAGATTTAGTCTGCGCAGCGCAGGCTCGTGCCAATAGCGTTTTTCCTGTACCAGGAGGTCCGTACAAAAGAACTCCTTTAGGCGGCTGGATTCCCAGGTTCTCAAACTTCTCTTTATGAGTCATGGGCAGTACAACGGCCTCAATTAATTCCTGGATCTGTTTATCCAAGCCTCCAATATCTGAGTATTGTTCAGTCGGTCGTTCGTCTACTTCCATAGCTTTAACTCTAGCGTCGTATTCGGCAGGCAATGTTTCCAGGACTAAATAACTGTCCTTATTTACACCCACCAGATCTCCTGGCTTGAGTGATTCCGCATCTACCAATCCTATCACAGGTAAAAAGTAAGTTTGACGAGTCGAAGTTTTGATTACAGCGCATTTTCCCTTTCTTTGAGCGTCGAGGTCAACTACAGCTCCGTCTTCTTCGCCCATATCTTGCGGGTCTACGTCTAGCAGCTCGATAACATTTGAGACTAAGTAAGGCAGAGTTTTGTTGACTTTTATCTTCTCCGTATTTTCTTTGATCTTTTCATTCTGCGCTTGTAATTCGTGAGATATTCTCATCACGTCGCTCTTCATTATCTTGATTTCATTATCCAAAAGACGGGAACGAGACACTATCTCGTCCGTCGACATACGCAGTACATCTTCGCCAAGAGTTTCCTGAAATTTATGTAAAGAAATGTTTCAGTAATTCGGAAAAAAAAAAAACGTTTCGCTATTTTTTTGCAAAACTCATACCTTTCAGGGAAAAGATAAACGCGTAGTGATCGTATGATAGAAATTTGAAATACATGGGTCTGAGATGTCGATACTAACTTAGTTTTAAACGTTTATTGGAATTGTCGTGTCATTCGGGGAGACATAACCTATAATTGAAAATTTACGATGATTATATGAGCACTAACCTCTCCATCTTCCCAGATAGATTTATCCTCCAAGGTAGCCATCTGAGGTTTATTTATGGCCAATTGTATTCAGAGATTTTCTATTATCCGTTGAACTTGTATTACGATTTAATAACTGAAATTGATTGCATGGATACGAAAGCGAGTCAAACGGCAGACATATTACTATCACGCATCAATGCATATCATGTAGTTTATTAAATTTCAAGATTCTATGTAGATGGCGATAGTTGTTTAAGCAATTCGAAAGAATTACTGCTCATAGCGCTACGATATGACGACATGCGTTGATTTTCTTTGGTATTTGTGAAAAAGTTAAATGACAGATACTGTGATTTATTAATGAACAGGAACTATGAATGAATATTGATAAATTATATCGGGTCGTTATTTACGATATTTAATTATCCATAGATCAATAGATGGACTACAGTGCACAGAATGGTAATAGACATTATATTTTTATTATTTACAACATCTAACCTATAACTCGATATTATAACTCGTCAAATTTTACAGTCAAAATTAATGAAAGACGTTGTTTTACCGACAACCATACCAAAACTACTCATCGAAAAGCATGGAGATTATCTCGCATCATATGGAAACAACAAAGACGATTATGTGAGTAGATTCAATTTTCATAACCTAAAATTTAGAAACACTTTTTTCAAATACTTCGTTCTCCGAGAATAATCAACATTTATTTAATTTAAAAACGCCAAATTAAAGCCTCGTTCTTCTAGTTTATAAATAAACTAAGATTTCCAAGATCGGTAAAGTCGTTTGGATTTTATCCATCTTTTAACAAAAGCTCGTTTAATCTCCTCTCAGCTCATCCTATTAAAAAAATTTTCTGCTTTTAATTATAACTAGATAAAAATAAAATCCGAAAACGAATTAATCCTTAGAGTTTTTCTTATTTTTTCATCAAACAGGAATTCTGCATGACGGAATACCTCAGGATGTCTGGAATGTTCTGGGGTTTAACAGCGATGGATTTAATGGGCCAGCTGGACCGTATGGAGAGAAGAGAAGTCTTGGAATTTATAGGAAAATGCCAACACGATTGCGGTGGAATTAGTGCCAGTGTTGACCATGATCCACATTTACTTTATACTCTTAGCGCAGTGCAAATTTTATGCATGTATGATGCTCTGGATGTTATAAACGTTGAAAAAGTCGTTGAATATGTACAAAAGAGGCAAATGCCTGACGGAAGTTTTACCGGAGATATTTGGGGCGAACTTGACAACAGATTTTCATTCTGTGCCGTCGCTACACTCTCCTTACTTGTGAGAAATCAACGATTTATCAAAAATAATGAATACTATTTTACTTAATTATAAATTGTTTTCAATTTCATTAGCTTTTATCATTAATATTAATTGTAATGCTGATTTCACGTCTTGCCATCTTTAGGGGAGACTCGATGCTATAGATGTGGATAAGGCAGTCGAGTATGTCTTGAGCTGCATGAATTTCGATGGTGGATTTGGGTCAAAACCAGGCTCAGAGAGTCATGCTGGTCTGATCTACTGCTGTGTTGCATTTTTGTCGATAACTGGTATGTTTTCGGGACCTAGGGAATTATCTTAGTCTCCAAAACGCTTATATCAATAAAATATGGGCTCATAATTGACCAATCCATTTATTTTTATAAATTATTTTATTTCAAAGGCCATCTGCACGAAGTAGACGCTGATCAACTTGGTTGGTGGCTCTGCGAGAGGCAACTTCCATCCGGAGGTCTTAATGGTAGACCAGAAAAATTACCAGACGTTTGTTATTCCTGGTGGGTTCTGTCCTCTCTTACTATTCTTGGCCGGCTTCATTGGATAGACAAGAATGAATTGGTAAGAATGCGATTTGCTCCCTGCTGAAATGTTTGACATCAGATTTTCGTTCATTTTTCAATTAAAGATTTTATTTTATGACTATTCCAGATGAATTTCATCCTGGCTTGTCAAGATGTCGAAACTGGGGGATTCAGCGATCGTCCTGGAGACATGGTCGACCCTTTTCACACGCTCTTTGGTCTTACAGCAGTTTCGCTTTTGGATGCAGACTCTTCTTTGAAGCCTGTAAATCCGACTTATTGTATGCCTCAGTACGTGATAGATCGACTAGGTCTAAAACCTTCGCGTGTAGAATGATTGTAAAATTAATTAATTAATTAATTATAATAAGAAATATGCTGATAAGAAAAATTAACTGATAAATTTTTAATATCATTATACGCATGAAGTAAGGTGTAACTACTGATTTACTGTAATATATATATATAAATAAATGTTCCATCGGTTCCTGAATATCAAATATTCAAATTATTTATATCCATACACATGAGAATTTAATGACTTTTTAATACCTACTACATTCCGCTGATCATACATCGAGGATTTTCGCGATCCACACGTCCTGGAAAATCTATAATCTAGATACTACATACAGTCGAAGATGTTTCGAAAAATGATTATACGAACTAAAGAACTCCTCCATAAACAGTTTAATGATATTTTGAGTATTGATGATCGGAATTAACTTATTCTTTTCCGAATCTTATGTCCATTCGTGAAAATATTTCAGATTATAAAAAACCTTTTCGATGTGTTTTTATTCAAAGTATTGTTTTTTCAATTAATGATTTTTTTTATTTTTTCAAATTCATTCAACTTATTCTAAATGTTTATATATAATTGGATGAATAATTAGACAAAGAACATTGTTATATAAAACGAACTAAGAATTTCGCGAACTATACATTTATTATTATTAACATTATTATCATTATCACCATAATCAAGTGTCATTACTGATTACGACTGAAATAAAAAAAAAAAAATTATACCAGTTAACATAAAATATAACGAAATACATATTTTCATACAAATTGGTGATATAATTCGAGTAAGTCACAGTAAGTCGAGTATAAAAATGGTCTTATGCATAACAGCGTCGATTTTCAGTAGTAGAAACCGAACTGGTCAGACACGAATATCTCACTTCGCCTCATCTGCACCGTTCTTCATCGATTCATCCAGGACTTTTTTCTCCTCTGCAGTATCCTCTTGCGGAATTTCTTTTGTTTCCAGATTTTTTTTATCTTCCATAGGTGTTTTTCCAGCTTCGGCAACAATTATAGCTGGTCTTCCAGTATGCTCGATATTTATTATTCTCTCCTTTTCGTGGGTCGCGAGCTGATGCTTACGCGGAGCATTCAAAATCAAAACACCATCCGATGATAGACTAGAAGTGACATTATTAACGTCGCACTGTTCCGGGACCAGATATTTTCTGATAAATTGTCTCGTTATCGAACCGTGCTCGTCCTGTTTCTCGTCGTGTTTTCCCTCGACGACGACGTAATTGTCAATTACTTTCACCTTGATTTCATTGGGCGCAAACTGCTGGGTATCCAAAGTTACGTGGAACTTATTCTTATCTGGTTCCACAACTGACATTCCGGGTTCTCCCTGAACCGCTGAACTTCGCGGATGATAATAACCGCGGAATCTATGCAACGGATGATTGTATAAATGGGTTTGAGAAGTCATCGGAAATCCCATTCGATCGGGCCTCAATTCCATAGCGAAATGTTGTGCTGGTACATGATGAGGATGTTCTAAGTTTTCCCACCAGTTTGAGAACATTAATGGCAATAGAGACATTTTTTTATATTACGTCTGCAGTATAGAAATCGACGTTATTTTTTTTTAATTTAATATACGTAGAGCGTTTTATCAAACTTTGAAAATTATACTTTAGCGAGTATTTAATGATAGTTTAAGAAATTTATGTGGATTATAGGAGATTAAGATTATTCACAATAATATTTTCTGCAGCTATTTCGCGACTCTGTTTTGATTTCAACCTTCGGAATACGAATGACGCTTAAAACGCAGCAAGAGCCTTCTATATGGGAAAGCAAACGCGCATATCGACTCGCTTAGTACAACGCACGTTGTTTTCTCCTATAGGGATAAAGGGGGATCAGGGGTATTCCGTCGCAGACTTCGACGTTGGTAAGATATAACGGGGAATACAAAAAGTTTTCGTAAATATTGTTTACCCATATAATATACGAGTCATCGTAAAAAGTTTCAAATTTCTCATAGAATTTAATTCTACAGCATCCTAAAAACAACGCGTGGATCACAATATTGTTTTATCGCGGATTTTCTATCCTATGTCTAAAATTTTTCAAAATCTTGAACCTGTCGGAAATAAATTTCCGTAAACTTCCAGGACCCTAAAGCTGAAATTTTTATCGGATATGGTATATATTGGCTTCAAACCAGACACCTTGATCTTACTGCCAGTTAATCTGTAATCGCTGCGTGCTATTAATACTCATTGCAGTAGCGTATCGCTAATTCTTGAATCGCAATGTTTTTCTCTCGAAATATATATAAGTATTATAAGCATATTATACAGTTTCATATACAATTAGTGATTTAAATTTGAAATAAATAGTATAACTCTAGTTCTGAATGCAGGTTGAATGATCATTGGGAATAGGGATGGAATTACTAGCGAGTAGTAATTTGGACCATGTGTGAGTTTCATGCCCGTCATATAACGACAGATCTTAATGAAATTGTTACCCAATATGTAGAATTGAAAACATGCTTTATTGCCGAACATACATGTATAGTACATATCATATCAAATTTACAGGCCGATCATTTTCTATGTTGGATTTAAATGCCAGATATCCAAATGGGGACTGCACACTTCTACTAGGGGTTTCAAATAGGGTTGCATCGGTGTTGTAGGTGCGGTCGAAGAAACAGGAATTATTTACCCTAAAATGTCTAGTATAAGATCGATAATCCCAGGTGTCGTCGGAACTGTCACTGTCGGAACCGTCACTGTAGGTGCCGTCACTGTAGGTACCGTCGCTGTAGGTACCGTCACTGTCGGAATCGTCTCTGTCGGAATCGTCACTGTCGGAATTGTCACTGTCGGAATCGTCACTGTCGGAATTGTCACCGTCGGAATTGTCACCGTAGGATCCGTCACAGGTGTTACCGTAGTTTCCACCGAAGATGCGTCCGTAGCTGCCACCAGAGCTAGGGTCGAAGGTGCCAACGTAGTTGTGGTAGGTATCAGCGTCGGTACAGGCGGCAGAGTCGGTATAGGTGGAACTGTTTAAAATATGCAAATGTCAACAATTTTCGGGACTACAAGTTATAATCGTCCTTATTATATATGTATAAACTCAGACTCTAAGGGCATGTCTTTTTAGGAGCAGACGCGAACCCCTTACGGAAGAAAACTCTTAGATTTAAAGGATGAAATTCGTCACCCTCAACTTTTGGGGGTTTACCATGAAAACTCAGGGTTTTGCTCTCAAATTTCAATTTTTTTTTTTCCCGATAAAGATACCCCCAAATGCAGGGTAAACTCTGAGTTTTTATGATAAACTCCTAAAAAATAGAGGATAATGAATTTACCCCTTAAATTTGAGGGGTTTTTTTTTTCCGTAAGGGACACTTCGGTTAGTTGAAAAGGCGTCTCGATGTCATCGAGCAAATTGGCATCCCGAAATATTTCGGAGTTCAAAATTTCATCCAATATTTATATTACTCGAGTATCAATGTCGTAAATTTTTATTATGCTTACGGGTTGGAAGGCCGAACTGAGCGTCGGCGATGGTGTAGAGCTGGCCGAACACCAAAGCGGTAAAAATAAGACAAGTGACTTGGTTCATGATGAATGTGTAGTACTTTGCAAGAAATACTTCTGTAATGGACATGGGCAAGAGTCCAGTATTTATACTAATGTGCCAGTCGCATTATTGTTTCGAATAGCTGATACAAGTGTCAATCGAACAAAAGCGTGCCTTAGGAATACTGCAATCAATTAGAAAACCATTCTTTCGCACTTGTAAATACAATTCGTTCACGTTTTCAGTTTCTACTAGCCACCGTTGGAATTTTGCCGACAACTTAATCGACCAAGAAGTAAAAAGAAATTTGAAAAATAGAAATGATTCTGACTATGGAGTTTTGTGTGTAGCTAGGAAATAGATTATCCCCAATTTGGTACTTTTCAGTTGGATATTTTCTAGATTTGTTCTCATTTGGCATCTCTATGAAAAGTTATCCGTAACGCGACTCGGCAAGAGAGGGAATTTCTCATGGTAAATCTCATGGATCCAATAAAAATGCATAAAGATATATATAAATATATGGTTCATTTACTGCGTTTTGAAATCAAGTTCCTGAATTCGTCGGTTTTTTTAGAAAAATATAAATCAATTAAAAAGCTACAAATTTTTCTACTTTTTCAAAATTGAAAAATGTTTTAAATTTCATTATTTATACGCATAGCTCTAAAAAATTCCAAACATCAAATCGACTACATATCTTGACAACGTATAGGAAGAAGGGGGCTCAATGGGCAAAAAATTGAAGATTAAACTAAGTGAGTAGGTGAAAAAGTAAAAAGTATTCCAAAGTAAATACGAAAATAAAATATAGAATTTATTTGAAGCGTTAGTTTTTCAGGGTACCCATACATATATTTTTTTTTTAATATTTGGGAATGCATCCTGTCAGCAAGACTTAAATTTTTGGTATCAATCTACCGTGACTCGTAACGTATAATTTCATCCGCAGTCATTAATTGAAAAACATGAGTCAACCACAGCTGTAATTTTTTTTCATCGATCAGTGAATAATAATTGCGGTGAAAAAAATAACGACTTGTGCTAATATAAATATTGTTCTGAATGGCGGCGAATGTTTTGAATTGAACAATCCTCATCAATAATTCTAACTAATATTTATACATGACGATCAAGTATTTAATCGTTTACGTTAAAAACGATATAGGTAATTAGTAAAATCAATAAAAAAAAATTTCTTTACTCCAATTGGGAAAATAAAGTGACTATAGATATCGTATTTCTCTTTAGGAACAATTATTACATATTCAATGACACAAAATGAAAAGAACTACTAACAACTAATATCCAGTCCCTTAATTCTGTCTAGACGTTATAAGGGTCGTAACTTACTCGAAACAAATTTATTCAACTGAATTTACAAACGAATGAATAATAAACATTAATTATCAAAATAATCAACTTGATTATTAAGCCTTATTAAGCCTGTTCATTTTTAGTAACTATATTGATAATGATTCAGGCTTGTCATATTATAGAAATTGTTTAAGTCTACTTAACAGTAGATCAAGCTGATATCCGTGGTTGACGATAATAATTAGCCTAGATCATTAAAGGGATGTAAACAAATTGCTATCAATTTTTCAAAACCCTTTATAAAATTTCTACCGGATTTAAGATCGAAGTTTACCCAGTCTTAGGCATCGCATTGCTTGCCATGGTGCCTCGGTTCCCTGTGACTCCAGCCTTTCGTGTTTTAATCAGAATTCATTATCGTGATCTTACAATCGTTATCAGGATCAAGTTCTGAGATCTTACTATGGGAAATGATGATGAGTTACGTTACAGGCTGAAATGAGCGCTCTTGGATCTTGTTTTGAAATAAACCAGTCTCATGGGTTTTGAAAAGACTGCAAGTTAACTAATTTTCGAAGATAGATAGAGATAAATGTGAGTAATTCATCTCTAATGCTTGGTGCTGCTTGGTTTTTTTGTTCTAACAAAACGAGTATGGGTCTAAAATTGTAATTTGAATAAGAATATATTCGCATCTTTTGAATCATAGAATATTCTGTTATCGAAGCTCAGAATTTCCATCACTTCGTAACGATGTATTGTATAATTTTACCTGCAGTTATTCATTAAAGAATATCAGTTGACCACCTGTTGTTATTTCATCGATCGTATTTAGCTCATAGTATGCGGAACTGTTAATCATCGATCAGTGAATAATAATTACAGTAACAGAAAAAAATAATAATAATAATAATAAGACTGCCTTTAGTATAAATATTGTTCCGAATGGCGGCAATTAAAATATGTCAGACGATATTGAATATAGCCCCTGGTAATTCGAACTAATATTTGTACGTGTCGATCAGGTATTTAATCGTTTATGTTGAAAACAATATTAAATAAGATCGGAATATAGACCTTGCTTCGTTTTTTTTTTTTAAATAATCATCACATCAATATTCAATGGCACAAAATAAAAGGAATTAATGTCTAGTTCCTTAACTATGATGTCTAGATATTGAAGGGACGTAACGTGGTCAAAACAAATTCATTCAACTATAATAAGTTGACAAACGAATAAACTATGAGCATTAATCATCAAAATAATCAATGTAAATGCGAGTTTATATTTTCAATAAAAATCTACTACAGGATGAGAGGATGTTTATTTTCAGTAACTATAGATCGATCATCATTTAGGATTGTCATATTATAGTAATTGCTCAAATTTACGTGGTTGACGATAATAATTGGCCCGAGACCATTAGGGCTGTAACATAAAATGCCATCAATTTTTTCCAAATATTTTATCGTCTATTCTGTATTGGAACTTCGATCGAGAATGAAGGGACGAATTTTTGGCAGATTTAAACCCGAGGTTTACTCAGTCTTAAGCATTGCATTGCTTTCCTTGTTTCTTCGGTTTCCTGTGATTTCAGCCTCTCGTTTTTTAATTGCGCCATCAGATTCCAGCTTTGAAAATCGTACATCTTTAGAAAATACTGCAAACTGGATTGTACGTATGGAATAATTCATTTAGATCCAAGATCGAGTTTTCAATAAACCATGATCAATTTTAAAACTTATTTCTCCAGCTCCAGTTACTCAACGAGTGTCTCGTTAACGCCGAAAGTCCGCTAATTATTGCCGGTAATTTGAGTGAAAAAATAACGAGCAGAATCTACTATTCAACGAAGACAACACTGATATTGTTCACCAAGTCAGAAACGAGCCTTGATCAAGCCTACGCGAGGTCTAAGTGGACGAAAGACTTTTACGAAAAAGGCTTTTCTCGTCTTCAGCATAAAGCGAAGATTTTTTTAGTAGCCACAAGCTCGAAACCGATACTCAGACATGTTATAAAAGGGTTAAGAACATCAAGGTGGTGGAATTCTTCCGGTCTTTATTTCATTATTGATGAAAAGCCTGGAAAATCAAGCTGCAGAAATGCCTATTCCTATTTATCTACAGCTTGGTTGAACGGTCTTCTTTCATCAGTGTATTTATGCTTGCAAAATCATGCTCAAATTTTAGTATTGTACTCTTACAACCCTTTCAAAGATCAAGCTCCGACACCTTATTGGAAAATATTTGCGAGTTATGATAGGGGTCGAAATGGACATCCTTGGACCATCTTTCGTCGTGAAGTGTACTTGGGAAATTCTAATAGTTCAAAAGTTGATAAATTTACCGAAAAATATCACTGCGATAAAATCTTCTTCGACAAGACAAGAAACTTAAATGGTTATCCGGTCCGGATAAGCGCTGTAAATTTTCAACCGAAGTTAGTATACGAAAAGAAAACTAATATTTCTGGTCTGATGAAATACTCTGGTGAAGATGGGTGGCTGGCTCAAACTCTATGGGGATGGTTAAACGCGACGATTATCGAAATGCCACAGACGAGAAATTTAGCAATGGGATTTACCGATGACAATGATATCGAACATGGGCTAAAAGTGGATATAAAAACTGGAAGAGTTGATATAACTTTGAATCACCGATTTATATGGCTATCAAGAAACTTAGAAGCCACCTACCCTCACACCTACAGTAGTTATTGTTTCCTTACAAAGTCCCAAGGCGTTTTACCATTCTGGAAAAATCTGCTAATCGGTATCAATCCGTTAGTAACATTTCTGATTATTTTCATTATTCTAGCGTTAGTTCCGTTGCTGGTAAGTCTTGAAGACAAAGAATACACCACTACGTTATTCAACGTTCTAAGGATGCTGGTTTCCGCTCCTCTGGTACAAATCCCGAAGCGATTTTCTTCCAGATTTTTGGTAGCCGGTACTTTATTCCTGATTGAAATTTCTAATGGTATTTTTCAAGGTCAAATAGCAGCCATTGTCACTAAACCAACAAAGTACAATGATATAGACACTCAGAATGATCTGGTTGAATCAGGCTATCAAATCCACGGTTATATTGCATTCGAAAAAATTATTTCAAAGTTTCAACTTGAACAGCGATTTGTTACTTCTATAATAGATGATGAGTGCTTTGAAATGGCAATGAGTAACGCGCCTGTTGCATGTGCTGGTGATTGTATGAATCTTTTGGTCAAATCTGCAGTAAAAAGTGAATTACATATTGCTCAAGAGCCTTTACTCCATGGCTATGTCCATTATATCGTCCGAATTGATTGGCCGATTCTTGGTAGGGTTGATCAGCTTTTAATGAGGATGGTGGCTGCTGGTTTACCGCAATATTGGAAAGATCGTATGTCTCGTATGTCAATTGAATACGTAGCATTAAAGAAAAAGACATCCTCGTTTGGACCTCGACCGATACGATTTGAGGACATCGATATGCTCCTCTACTTACTGCTAGGAGGACTGCTAATTGCTACTATGATATTTAGTATTGAAGTAGCGCTTTTTAGGTGGAAAAATAAATTCTTTAATATCTAAGATTCATTTATATTTTTCTTTCTCCTTGACATTGATCGATGCATAGTATAAGTAGCTGAAAGTCTAATAGAATTGAAAAAAGATATTTGATTTCGTTGAAAATATTGAATAGATTTATCATTAATCATGGATTCTATGGACTGTGTGTAGGTGTCGTATTTGAATAATTAAATACAGTAATGATATTTTCGTGAATAATTTTTGCCCTGAGTTTGCAGGGCCTTCAATTTTAACAGTGGCTCACATACGTATACTCAAACTGTACCCAGAAAAAAAAATAAAATGCTCAAGAAATGTATCCGAGTTTTCATTATCACGGTATTATTTTTACCGCTAATCCTGACTTCGTACATCAAGATATCAGAGTTTAATGATTCTTCATCAATCGAGTCAGAATCTGTGCATGAACTAGTAAGTACTTTTATTATTATTTGAGTGAATGGCATCGATTGTGCGAGTTCACATCTTATTATCTGAACTCGTTAATCTCTAATATTAAAATTTTGATTCCAAGGCTGTTCGCCTGATTAGAATGTGCTTCGCAGATACCAATAGATTAATTACTCTGAGTGACACTGTCAGCCAAAAACTAGCCGAAGAAATGAATAAATCAGAGTTTACAGCATTAACAATAATGTCAATCGATTCACCAACGATTGATAAAGATTATACCATGGCTAAACAATCGCGAAAAATTTATAACAATGGATTTTACTTTCGATTTGAACATAAGGCACAAGGTTTTATAATGGCTGTAGCTTCGCAGCCAATTCTACGTCATCAGATAAAAGAATTGAAAAATTCTAGATGGTGGAAAGCTGCAGGTTTATTAATGATCATTGACGATGGTACCACGATTATAAATAGCTGTAAAAATGCTAAGAGGTTTATGTGGCAGGCATGGCGCTTCAATATGTTATCTACAGTATTTCTCTGTCATGATGTGAATAAAAAACTGATGATTTACTCTTACAATCCGTACAACAGTATGGCTCCAAAAAATTGGCTAAAAATTGGCGAGTACTTAGGTCGATACGGACATCCGTGGATTTTATTTAAACGAAATACAACCGACAGTGAGTCCCGATTTAGAGAACATATTGGAATAATAATGCAAATTTCTATCATTTTATTCTCGTCTTGTTTTTTATTCAAGGTCCAAAGAAATGCAGCGATATATTTTTTGACAAGACTAAAACCCTCGACGATTATAAAATACGATCTAATTCGGTATCTATGAAGCCACGATTATCAATCGATTACAACAAAACAGGTCTTGAACGATACGCTGGCGAAGAGGGTGAAGTAATACAAACCATCTTTCGTTTTCTGAATGCATCAGTAGATGACATTCCTTACAATGGTAAAGATCCTGTAGGCTACTTCGACGAGGATGCGCCCCATTTCGGAATGCTAGATGACATTTTTTCTGGAAAAGCTGACATTAATCTGAATGGAAGATATATGACAAACATGTGGAAACTGAGAATGACTTATCAGCATGGAGTAGCTAACATTTGTTTCTTGCTGAAGTCGAAAGGAAATATACCTCAGTGGATGAATCTGTTGTTTGTATTCGACGTATGGATCACTTTGGGACTAATTACAGCCACTTTACTCACCATCTTAATCCTATGTTATTACACTAACGTTTCTGACAGTTTTATGAATAGTTTAAGGCTTGTTATATCCACCTCACTCATACGATTGCCATCGAATTTTCCGGCTAGATTTTTCCTTATCAATGTATTGCTACTGTTTTTTATAGCCAATAGCATGTTCCAGGGTCGATGGACATCACTATTAACAAAACCACGAGCTTATGGCTATCCTGAGACTCAAACTGATCTCGGTAATGCCGGTTATAAAGTTGCTGGTTATCCACCTTATTCGAAATATATTGATGATCCAGTTCTACGCTCTCATTTCGTAGCTTCTTGGTCCTTAAGTTGTGACCATAAAACAGAAAGTTATGAGGATATTGCTTGTGTAATGGATTGCGATACACTTCATATGAATGTCGATAATCCGTATAAGTTTCACATAGTTTCGCAGCAATTTCAGAAATTTAAAATTGTATTTGCCACCTCAGAGGATTGGCCATTGTATGATAGGTTCAACCGACTTATTAAAAGATTGTTGGAGTCTGGACTACCAGATTATTGGAGAGTTCAAGATTTACAGATTGCTATAACTAGTCAGAAAAGAGATAAATTTCTTGGAGAATATCGTTCGCCTTTTTTGTCATTGTCAGATCTTGCTTTTATATTTTATTGCTTATTATTTTGTCTGCAAATTTCTACATTAGTATTCTTATACGAAGTCATTAGCATTTGGTACAGAATGAGATTCAATAGAATTCGTTCAACTTCTTAAATGATTATGGAAAAATGATTTTTTGTAGTTTAACGTATACGTGGCATGGAAATAGAAAAGTTTGTCAAATAGAGTCGTTTATAGATTTTTTGCAGTGTGTCACTTATCGCTGATATATTCATTCGAAAAATAAATACTCCACTTCTCATAGTGAAAGTAATCGCGTGTTTATTCTCACTTGCATGCACAACCGATGCAGCACTCTGAAATATTGCTAGCCTGTAAGCCGTGAGGTTTTAAAATTTCGATGAGTATTCCGATACGGTGTCCAACATCTAATGTATTAGAAAGGGTGAGAAAATCATGTCAGTTCTTGGCTGAAGTTCATCAAGTAGACTTGAAGACCGAGGCTAAAACTTTAAATTTCAATCGTATAGTAAGATGGTTGGAAAATTCGGTTACTGTGTAGTAATTGCTCTAATTCTGAGTTCAATATCTCAACTTAAAGCTGCCAGAAAAGATATTTACAATTTTTACGATGATTATCTCACAGTTGACAACAAAACCCGAGCTATGGTAAGAACTTACTTCTTCATCGTGCTTTATATGGCATTTTTTAAGATGATAGAACATCTTCTTTAACGATGCATAAATCTCAAAGGAAAAAAAAAAGAAAAAACATTACTTTCCAGGCAGGGATTACAAAAAATTGCCTATTCGATAGAAAAATGTCTTTGGTGGTAAGCGAAAAATTGGACGATAAGTTGATAAGGTACTTGCATCGTTTAGAGATAACGAGCATAACGTCTCTCGCAAGTTCGAAATTATTTGTTAAAGAATGGTACTTCGCAGCGATAAAAAATAAAGAGTGGTACTACGGCCAACACGTTTACCGTTTTTTGTCAAAATCAAAAGGTTTTTTATTGTCAGTATCTTCGCCGCCAAATTTGAAAACGGAGTTGGATATTATGAAGAGTTCCCGATGGTGGAATCCGGCTGGATTTTTCATATTCGTTGATGACGAGAGTCCGGATGTTGAAAGATGCTCAAACGCTTATGAATTTCTTTCTCTTGCTTGGAAATATGAATTATTATCTTCAGTTTACATCTGCGAAGAACAAGACGAAAATCTATCAATTTACACTTACAACCCTTACGGTGATTCGGCTCCTCAGCCTTGGCTGAAAAACCGTGAAATCAAAGGCCAGCAAGGACATCCGTGGAGTTTGTTTAAGTGGGAAAAATTCGAAGGTAAATTTCATTCCAACTTTATCAATTATTTCATTACGAGTTTTAGCACATTTTTTAATTTTATATTCGCAAAAATATTATTCAAGGTCGCGGTTACACCTGCGAAAACATATTCTTTGATAAAACAAGGTCGCTGAACGGATACCCAATACTATCGAACGCGTTCTCGTTGTCCCCGTTTTTATACTTCAATGGCAGTGAAAATGGCTTTGGAAAATACAGAGGCGAAGATGGCTGGATAATGAGGGACATTTGGGAATTTCTGAATGCTACAACAATAAACATCCCGCCATCAGATCAAGACGCTATAATAGGCTGGGTCGATGACAACGGGACTTTTCATGGAAATCTGATTGACATTAATTCAGGAAAAGTTGAGATCGGTTTTAACAGCATGATAGTTCAACCCTTATGGAAAGTTACGACAACCTATCCTCACACGTCGGTTAATCTTTGCTTTGTAACCATGAGTCGTGGTAGGATTCCATGGCTTATTGGATTATTTTTCGTATTCGACAAGTGGACGTCGATATGTACAGTCACTATATTCTTTTTGGCGATAATAATATTTGGTTACGTTGATAAGCATGGATATTTTTCAGGCTTTTTAAATATTCTTCGAGTATTTGGTTCCTCCTCGTTTATTCGTCCCCCTAAATCAATTAGTCTTAGAATAATACTCTGCTTCATATTTATATTGCCTATTGTATCGTATTCAACTATTCAAGGCAAGATACTTTCTCTTATACAAAACCCTCAGCATTACACGGAAATAGATTGGATAGAAGATTTAACGCCAATGGGATATCAAATGGGAGGACGTGAAATGATGCTAAAATTGATACCCAATGAACAATATGACATTAAATTTGTTGTAGATAATGGTTTACACGAATGTATCCCTCAATTGTACCGCCGCGAACCTGTAGCTTGTTTGAGTTATTGTTTTAGCATTCAGATCAAAACTTCGTATTACGAAAGTCTTCATATAGCTCAGGATCAATCCCAGTATTATCCAAATCAATACATCGCGAAACCAGACTGGCCTTTGATAGATAGATTTAACGTCGTTTTACGAAGAATCGTCGAAGCTGGACTGCTGAATTATTATCGAACTATGAGTATCATGGAGGAATCAGTTATCTTTGAAAAGGACTCTCGCGATACAACTGCATCTGTTATAAACCTGTACGATTTTCGTTACGTTTTTATCGGTCTTGGAATTGGTTGGTTTTGTGGAACACTTGCTTTTATTGGAGAGCTAATTATATATCGTTTAAAAAGACAAAAAAATTCCAAAATTCGAGTAACACATACATTCATAAGTACCTCCAGACAATCATTTAATATATCTCGTCTAGTAAATCGTATGAAGCTTTGAACTACGGGTTTAAAAGCATTAGAAAATTTAGTAGTCGACTTTCGTATTTTCCAAAAGTCTAGAGGATGTTAAACACAAATATTTTACTAAAGCACAAATCTGTTTGTTTTAATTAAAACAGAATAATGATTGTAATATTTTTTTCTTATTCTGGTAGATATTTATATTCTGTGTGATGATTGCAGATGATTGATGGTGTATTTCCTTGATAAATATTGAAATAAATTGTTTTCGTGTCTGTGTGTGTGATATCTGTATTTCTTATTTCATTTAGCAATCAATTTTCTTTAGTATTGTAATTTATCTGCCGTTTCGTGCGAAGACACATGTGGTTGAGTTTATATACATATACTTATCACACATCGCTTGAGATATAGAAAAGATAATTAAAGATCGTGAATGTAGCATATCACATGTGCTATTCAACGAACATATTTTTACTCAAATTTCCTGCAGATACAATAAAATGAAATCATTATGTAAACAGTATTCATTCGCGTACATATTGCAAAAATGATCGCAAGGTTATACACATTCGCAAGCTTTGTGTCATATTCGAAATACAATAACAACCTGCGCTCTAAATATATGACGTAAATAATTAGGGTAATTAGTTACTATACTGCTGTGTCATAGTACTTGTTGAAAGTACGTAGTCACTATAATTTTCAACAGGAATCCTTATGCAAATATGCGTAGCAATTTTATCGCCAAATGTTCATTTCATTCCATAACTGGTCCAGATACTTAGATTAGAAATATAACATTTCCGCATCATCATCAAAAAATTTCATCTTAAATTGAAATATCTGGCTGCTGACGATAAGCCTTGCAATAATCCTTTTTTTTTTTCGAGGTCAAAGAAACATTTCAAAATAATTCATGACTATAATTGAAAGTTGAAAATTATCCCAAAAGATATCATTAGGTTGATTATATAGTTTTTCAGAACGAGCCAACTCTATCACCAAGCGAAGCCAGAGCTTTTTCAAAAACTAAATCGCAAATGTGTAAAGCGACGAATTTTTTTTTTCAAAATTCCGAACACTTTTAACAAATAAGAGTTTCATCTTGGTTTGAAACACGTATGGGATATAAGAAAGACAAATATGGGAATAAGAAAGACAAATATATACCTTATTATAGATAAGAATCACCGGCTGTTCTTTTTTCCCCCTATCAATTTTTTCTTTATGGTTTACAGAAAAAACGTAATTATTATATAGTTATGACTTATAGTTGCTACGTAGTGCGTTAATTAGCAGTTAAGATACCTGATTATCGAAAATCCTAACTCAAATATTGAACGTTAACTGATTATCAAATGGAAATTCCATTTCCGTATAATTATTTGCACTCATAGTACAATTCTAAACATCTTAGATACAGAAATAGAATGTATGTGCACAATGCACACAATACAATGATAAATCTGTGAGAGGAAACCTAGGTTTAGATTTTTTTTTTCTTCCTCATGATTCTACTGTCTCGTAATTACAGTATAATCTAATTTCACTATCGTTCCAAGTCCTATGACAATGGAAAGAGTTTAGATACGATTTTAGTGCAATAAATGCGTAATGTCAATGATATTATATAATGCGGTTGCTATTATGCATCTATTTTATTGTCAATCAGTTCGTCTTTAGTTATAGTTGACGCAAAATTATTTACAAACCAGATATCTAGTGTGATGATAATTATTGAAAAGTTTTGACTTAAGAATCCTTAACTATTCCACTTTGAACCGTATCTTAGAGAATTTAAAAAAAAAAAATGGTAGCACTGGACGATAGAAGTTTAAACAAATTATTGACAGTGCAAAATGGCATTCGTAGATCGTCAATTGTGGATAGTGAAAAGATAAATTTTGAAAAAATGGAAGAGGCTGAAAAATTAGATGACATCTCCGCGAAAACAATAGAGACAAAGATTTACAATAGACGTTGGCTCCAGCTTGGACTTTTGTCAGTTTTTGGTGCAGTCAATAGCATGCAATGGATACAGTTCACAATCATTGGCCACATAATATCTCGGTGAGGCACCACAATGATTCAGTCTCGAAATATAATAAATTAAAAAATAGTGAACAGAAGACATGATCACGTCCTTTTTTATTTAAATAAAAACATTTCTAATTTCATATCCAGGTACTATGGTGTTTCATCCATGGCAGTTGATTGGACATCGATTTTATTTCACGTGGCATATGTGGTCCTGATTTTCCCAGCATCATATGTAATGGACCGCGTCGGTCTACGATGGACCTGCCTAATCGGTGCCATTGGAACTGCGATCGGTGCTTGGATAAAATTTTTCTCAGTATCTCAAGACCGATTTTACTTTGTACTTTTTGGTCAAGCTATTGTCGCAGCGTCGCAAATTTTCTTCACAAATGGACCACCACGATTATCAGCTAATTGGTTTGGTCCTAAAGAAGTTGCCACTGCAACATCCATCGGTTATTCTGGTAGTCTTATGGGTATCAGTCTATTCTTTTTGATCACACCTATGATCGTCAAAAACCACGAGAGAATTGTGGACATCGAAGCGGAATTGTTAATCTTCTTCTTTGCGGTGGCTGTAGCCAGTACCATTGTGGCTGTAGCTCTATTATTGTGTAAGTTTACCTTATTTGACAAACAGCGTGATATAAGATAGCATTAGTTTGATTAAATTCATTTAAGCTATATTTTTTCTCTTAGTTTTCCAGGACGATCCACGTTTACCACCAAGTGTGGCTAGAGCTCTTCAATTAAGAAATCGCAAATCTGAAAGCGAAGGATTTTGGTCAATATTCCGAAGAATTTTATCAAACAGAACTTTTCTCATGCAATGGAATTCGTATGGCATGAGTTTGGGATATTTGAATGCTGCATCTACATTGTTGAATCCATTATTCCTAACTCACTTTCAGGTATAACGTAATATTGGTACTTTTTTTTTTTAATGGTAATGTTTCGTTCATGCAGACGGAAATTGATTCGTGATATTTATCACCTTTATAGAACGGCGGAAAAGACGCGGGGAAGCTTGGTCTCTTGATGAACTTACCTGGTACCTTCGGTTCGATAATCTTTGGTATAATTCTTGACAAAACGAAGAAGTTCAAGTAAGTGTAAGAATAATTGTCAATAAAATCATTCAATTTATTAAAATACAATGAAATATTATATTATATTAATTACAGAGCGCTGAGCATCTTCATATACGTTTTTTCTCTTGTTGGAGAAATTTTCTTTGCTGTAGGTCTGATCATGGAAGTCAAATGGCTGGTATTCGTTTCTGTTGTAGTAATCGGGTAAATAATTTATTCAGTAATTCCTGTAGCTTTCATATAATCAAACTTCTGTACCCTGAACCAGATTGAAATCAAAGATAATTTCTGGTTTTAGTATATTCACAATCAGCCATGCATCGATAGGATTCGAACTATCCGCTGAAGCTACTTATCCAGAACCGGAAGAATTGACTTCAGGGCTTTTGAACATGGGACCACACATGTATGGAATGATATTAGTGCTGATTATCGGTAACTTGCTTCGTACTTATGGAGACACAGTTGCACACATCTGTCTAATTGCTGTTCTTGCATTAGGCTTGACTCTGACTACGTTTACTAAAAATGAGCTAAGGCGGCAAAATGCTAGAGGAGATAGACACTACGATCCCGTCACTTCGTTAGAGATTGTAGATGCTAATGAAATCTGTAAAAATAAGAGACAAACTTTGTGACCTGATTAGATATTAAGAATTATTTCACATTTTCATCCTCAATACATGCATACAATGATAAATACAAAAATATTCGATTACCTGCAGTGGTATACTGTACCTTGTCTCATATGTATGTAATTTTTTCCCTATACCTTACAGCGTCACCCAATATATTAATTCACTTCGACGTTGTTCTCATTTATACGTCGAAATTAACATATCTTTAGAAAAAAAAAAAAAAAAATGCATATGCATATGCGGACTCTAAATGTCAATCAACGATGAGAAGTTTCGGCTTATTTTGTTATACTATTATTAACTTTATTTAAACTGTCTAGAATCGGTCCAATATGAATAAAATGTAAAACCAGGGTACAGACACACTAGGATGCTCATACGTGTAAAGAGTACTCTTCAACAATTGAAATAAAAGTGAGGGAATTCTTAATTTCATTAAACAATTATACATACTATATGCTCTATATTTGAATTGATTTCTTTTGCGAAAAATGTGACCAATTTTTGGTCGAGCTAGACGATTCAATCTACTGCTAAATCATACATCCTCGCCTATTCAACCCCTTGGCTCCCATCCCCCCATCATCCAGGGGGTGGACAAAAAATTTTTGGAAAAACTTTTGTGTCTTCTATGCTCGAAAATTTGTTAAAATGTTCTGTTGGTTTCCGGAGTGCCTTGAAGATACAGAAAATCAGCTTCGGACTTATTACAGATAACGAGAGTCGTGGTGATGACGTCTGACAAGATCTGAGAATTTACACAGCTGTTCGTTTCCCCCAATAATTGGCAAAGCTGTGAGACATTTGGTGAACAGGTATCAAACTACAACTAGATAGATTCATATTCAAATTGGTCAGAATCCGAGTTTAATCTCGCAAGTAATGTGTAAACGTGTAAGAGATTGTAAGACAATCAATGACAGATAAATTAAAAATTACGTCAAAGAGTAAAATCATGAACGAAACCAACCGCTTTACAGTTATGGATCGTGTTTGTATAAGATCAACGTCTGATGCTGGAAACGAGATTAATTTGAAAAATAGAAAATGGGATAAGGAGGTGGGAAAATCAACCGTAGAGACAAAACTTTATAAAATACGGTGGCTCCAACTCGGACTTTTCTCCGTTTATGCTGCAGTTAACACCATGCAATGGATACAGTTCACAATTATCGCGAACATAATTTCTCGGTAAGGCATCATTATGATTAAAGATTTTTTTTATTTCCTGACAATTTTTTTCTACTGGAAATGAATATACATTTATTATTCTATCCGCAGGTATTACAGTGTCTCATCATCGGCAGTTGATTGGACATCAATCATTTTTTACGTGACATTTGTGGTCCTTTTATTCCCAGCCTCTTATGTAATGAACCACGTCGGTCTACGATGGATGTGCTTGATCGGTTCGATCGGAACATCGATCGGTGCTTGGATAAAATACTTATCAGTATCTCCAGATCGTTTCCTTTTTGTATTTATTGGTCAAACTTTAGTCGCTTCCTCCCAGGTTTTTGTACTACCTGGACCAGCAATATTAGCAGCTGTTTGGTTTGGCCCTAAAGAAGTGGCAACTGCAACAGCTATCGGTTGCTTCGGAGGCCTGGCGGGTGTCAGTATAATTTTTCTTATCACACCAATGATCGTAAAGAATCACGAGAGATTTGTGGAAATCGGACAGGAATTATCAACTTTTTTCTTAGCAGTAGCTATAGTTTGCACTCTTGTGACTTTAGCCCTATTCTCGTGTGAGTATATATTTTTTGACAATTTTTTTTACACAGATATGATACGTCAGTTATAATAATGAAGAGATTCGGTAAAAAGTTCCTGTCTAATTAAAAATCGAAAAATGTCACGGAATATATTATTAGATTGATTAGATTCCTCGAAACGATATATTTCTGGTCATGGTTTTTCAGGATGAACCGAAAATACCACCAAGTAACGCCCGAGCTCTTCAAAAATCTAAGCGAAAATTTTGGAACAAAGGATTTTGGTTATCGATGAGAGAAATTTTAACTAACAAAACTTTCTTCATGCTCTGGAATTCGTATGGCATTAATTTAGGATCCATCAATGCAGTATCTACACTGCTGAACCCGTTGCTTCTTGCTCATTTCGAGGTAATGTGACATTGATATTTATTTTACAAATTATACCTTAATGATAATGAAGTTGATTAATGATTTGTCGACTTCGTTTTTTAGAACGGTGAAACAGATGCTGGGAAGCTCGGTCTCTTGATGAACTTGTCAGGAAACTTTGGTTCGATAATCTTTTGTGTGATTTTGGACAAAACTAAAAAGTTCAAGTAGGTGAATGAAGAATTATTGATATGATATCATCTAATTAATGAAAGTACAATGAAATTATGTTTATTATAGAGCACTCAGCATTTTCATCTACGCTTTTACGCTCGTTGGAGAAATTTTTTTTGCTATAGGCCTGATCATGGAAATCAAGTGGCTGGTATTTGTGTCTGTCACAGTAATCGGGTAATTAATTTATCTATTTATTTCTGAAAATTGATGTCAAAACCGCAGTAGCTTTTACCAGATTGATATCATTGATGTATCACGTGGTTCCAGGGTATTTTCGCTCAGCTATGGTTCCATAGGCTTTGAACTGTCTGCCGAAGCTACTTATCCAGAACCGGAAGATTTATCCTCGGGACTTTTGAACATGTCACAGCAACTTTATGGGATAATTTTGTCACTGATCATTGGTAGCTTGCTGAGAACATACGGAGACATAGCAGCACATGCTTTTATTACCGCTTCTCTTACGATAGGCTTAACATTGACACTGTTTAATGACAACGAACTCAGGCGACAAAATGCTGAAGAAAAAGCTCACTACAAAATTGGTGACTTATTGGAAGCTGTAAAATTTAATCATATTCAGGAAAGAGATAAAAAAAGGAGTATTGACACTTGATTAGATATAGAAATAAAAGCTTTACCAATTATTCTGATCCCTAGTATATTAATTATTCATTGTGTATACATATATTCGACGTAGTCATGAAGACACAAGTTATAGCTTGATCCCCAAATGTCGAAAACTATTAGGCTTTGAATAGATCGACGAATGGAGAACAGATTTGGTTTAAAAAAAGTACGGGAGCAAAAAAGACCCATTTCTCGCCCTTGGTATACAATATACTATTACGAGTATCAGGAAAAATTCTGTTTACGCGACGGTGATAAAAGTAACTATGTCATCAATGATATAAATTTTTTGTAATTTATGGAATAGAAACGGGACAGCGCTAATAAATACCAGCTTGAATTGTATGGATATCCATAATGACATGCAATCTTCAACATTTGACTCATTAGACAGTATATTGCTTAAGATATCGTCACGTTGAACGGGCGAACATGAATTTACGAAGCGTTATTATTTATTTGTATTTAAGTCTGTAGGCTAACATAACGCAGCTGTAGAATAACGTAATATTCAGGTATGAAATTTTATTTATTTACCCAAGTGTAGGGGTTTGTGCGAACGATATCACCAAAATTGGTAGAAAATGAATTTTTGATTTTTCGTCCTATTTATAGAACTGTTATATTAAAGAATTCTGGGACTTTCAATGAATTATGACTTATGCCCGTCTGATAAAATATCTGAAATTGTTTAAAATTCTTTGAAAATAGTAGATAATCAAGTTTTGTGAAAACCATATAACAATTTGCTTTAAATCAAATCCAAAAATAAACCGGCAATTGAAGTTAATAAAATCTGATATTCGAGTATTTCAATCATGTAGACGGAAGGAGACTGTCTATAATAGCTTGATAATGGTGGTGTCATTATCAAATGGTACGAGGGAGTCCAGTGATCAGATTCTTGAGACTGAAAAAGAGTTTGAAAAAATTGAAAAAACCGAGGAATCTTTAGGAGTCATCTCTAACATTTTGGAGACAAAGGTCTTCAAAAGACGGTGGCTCATGCTTGGGCTATTCGTACTTTATAGTGCACCAACTAACGTGCACTTTCTACAGTACACGTATATCTCCAACATAATACGCCGGTATGATCATCTCCTCGAAAAATCTTGATCCATATATGTTAATAAAGCGTTTGGGAAGAATAAGAAGGTGTATTTTTTTGATTTCTCATATTCAGGTACTATGACGTTTCCGCTCTCGCTGTTGAATGCACATTGATGATATTTATGGTGATGTACATGATCCTGGTGATCCCGGTCTCTTATATGATGGACCGAGTTGGTTTAAGATGGACTATTTTGATCGGTGCAACAGGCTCGTGTCTAGGTTCTTGGATAAAGTTCTTATCAACATCTCCAGATCGTTTTGTAGTCGCATTAATTGGCCAGTCTATAATCGCTGCTTCAGAAGTTATCATTTATACTATTCCCGGACGATTAGCTGCCCATTGGTTTGGCCCTAAAGAAGTAGCAACTGCAACTGCATTCGCCATCTCCGGTACACAAATAGGCATTTCAACGTGCTATGCGATTACTGCAATCCTTGTTAAAAATCATGAAAAAATTGAAGATATAGGGACAGATTTATCAGCTTATCTATTTTCTCTGGCGATTGTTTCTACCGTCGTTGTCGTGGTCATATTCTTTTGTGAGTTTGTGACAAAATTTCATACATATACGTAAACCAGCATCTCTTATTTCTCGTTTATTCATTTTTGCACAGTTTTTCAGGAAGAACCTTCTCTACCTCCGAGCCATAGCAGGGCGCTTCAAAAAGCTAATGGAAAAACTGATACTAAATCAATTTTCCCAGCGATCAAAAGGCTATTGAGTAACAGGAGTTTTCTTTTACTATGGAATTCGTACGGTTTAATGTTCAGCTTGTTGAGCGCATGCGGTACAGTTCTAAATCCCTTATATCTGGCTCACTTTGAGGTAAAGCTATTAAGGAATTAGTTAATTTCATTACAGATATTGAAGAACATTTATCATTAGGATTTAATTCATATATTAAAAAAAGTTCTCTCGTCTATAATACATGACAATATATATATATTTTAGAACGGCGAGGTGGATGCTGGAAAGATGGGTATTTCTGCAGTAATAATGGGTGCTGTTGGCTCTGCAATATCCGGCTTTATTCTTGATAAGACAAAAAAATTTCGGTAAGTAGGTAGAGCTACTATTTAAATTAAACACTTCCTATAATCATGTGTGGAAAAATGATAAGCTTTAAATGAGTTTAAATAATTACAGAATGATAGCTATATCCCTCTCCGTTCTTACTCTACTTGCGGAAATATCTTTCGCTATCAGTCTCTTTATGGAAATTAAATGGATCGTATACGCTAGCTTTTCACTGTTTGGGTAATTCGATAACTTTACTTCAATATGCTAATAGAAAGGAATAAGCCCTCTACTGATATGTCGATATTTAATCATTCTTTAATATTTAGGTTCTTTCTCGTCGGCTACACTACTGTGGGTATAGAATTATGCGTGGAAATGACTTATCCAGAATCTGAGGGTACTTCGACAGCAATTTTAATCATTTCAAATCAAATTTACGGTACTTTGATGATACTAATATCTGGTAGGATGATTGAAACCTACGGAGACATGGCTGGACACGCGTGTTTTTTTCTAGCTATTATCTCATCCATATTAATAACTGTGATAAATAACGGAGAATTGCGTCGCCAAAAAGCTGTTCAAATTTCGGAATACGAGACTGTTTCTTTGCATTTGTCAGCAAGACATGTGAAAATTTTAGAATCGTTTGATTCAAAAGTTAAGGGGAACACACAAAAATTATTGAATGTATGAAATTCAACAACTTAATATTAAAGCAATAAAAAATTTTTTTTCAAAAATAAATACATCTTCAAGGTGTATTTAAATTCCTATCGGGCTATAATTAAACGAAGTATTGACGGATCGCGTTCGCACTGCGGACGTGATTGAATTAATGAACAGCCAACAATTTACCCTGCCCAATTATTTACTGTGTAAATATAGTCTAATTAGTCATTGAGATACCAAAAGTATTTATAAAATCGCAACCCTCGTATGATCAATTATTGGCTTATATGATTCTAATCGATATTAATATCTCTTATTGTATAACTTAAATTCCGAAGATAATTAAATAGTTGCCAACACATCCGGGGCTACGCAATAATTAAGTATGAAATTTAGTCGGTAGTGTTGAATATATAAAAGGCGGAGGTCCGATTAGTCTAGCATCAGTCAATCAAACTCTGAGAAGTCTCATTAATCAATAAGGAACATACTGAGCAAGTGTGCCTAATTTCATTCGCATAATAAATCAAGAAGGGAGAAAAAGCCAGACGGTTCAAATTCAACTGATTTGAAAGAAAAAAAAAAAGAGACAAAACTATAAACTTCAACGATGGCCGTAGCTGGTAAAACTTTGTGCGACTGGTGTGCTGATATCGAGAATATTTCCATCACTCCTACATGTGTTCACGTACATTTCAAGCCGCAAAAAGTTGAAGAAAAACCAGCACCACCACCACCAAAACCAAAATGTGTTTGCAGTCAGTATACCTTCGAGCTTTCCCTCGATATGCAACAATACCAAGCCCAAGAAATTCGGGTTTCTACAGTAAACAACGTTATTGTTGTCGAAGCTAAACACGAGGAAAAACACGGAGAGCATGGTCATATTACTAAAGAATTTCTTCGCCGATGCACACTGCCTCCGCAAAATGATGTGACCAAAGTTAAAGCCGTTCTTACATCCGATGGAATTTTGAAAATTACTGCCCCAAAAAAGAATGCCTGTAAACCTGGCGAAAGAATTATTCCTGTTGAACAAACTGGATGTTGTTCGGCTCTGAAGTAAAGAAGAGATAAAAAAGAAAAAAAATTTCTCCTCATTTGTAATGTAATTTTATTCGATAATTATACATAATATATAAAACGAAAATAGAAAAAAAAAAAAAGAAAAAGAAATATATAAACTAACAATATTATCATATTAAAAATTAATTTCTTGATTATTCTCTGTATCAAAATTGATTAATACATCAGATTCATTCTTATTATCTGTATCATACAATTTGTCATTATTTAATAATGAATTGCATTAGAAATTATAAATAAAAACGACTTATACTATAAATAAATATAATCACGTTTTACAATGTCAGTTTATTATTAGAAATCTGTTTATTGTATAAGTGCCAAAGTATTTCCCTTGGACGGTTTTACTCATGTGTGAATAACACGTAAACAAGTAATATGATTCATCAATGATAAAAGCGTGAATAATAATATAATATCACATTTCTATAGTGAAGTATAATGACGAAGATTGTATGTATATGCATAAGTAAGGCGGTGATGTTTTGGCGCGAAATATTCGCGCGCCTTATCGTGTAGCATGGATTATAATTTGACAGTAGTAAAGTAGCGACATCTCTGATGTAACAGGTGAACAAAGTCAATCTATATACTCCGTCAACAGAAGTTGTAACAATTGAGTGAATTGAAGATGGCATCGTATCGCTTGGTTATGTGATTAATCATAGTAAAGTAAGATCATTGATTTATATCCGAATAATAAAGTGCTTTATAAAATCGAGTTGATAATAAACTAGAGCGGATTAATATGCTAGGTGGTAAATGTGAGATAAGTTAAATACCAAAAACGTTAAATCCGTTTAAAATGGCGGATGATAAACCTGCACCCAATTCTCACCACTACAGCGAAGAAGAAGAAGACGAGGAATCGGATGGTGTAGTTGTGCCAGAATTACAAGGCAGTTTATCTAAATGGACTAACTACATTCACGGATGGCAATCAAGATTCATTGTTCTCAAAGACGGGACTCTTTCTTATTATAAATCCGAACAAGATAGCGGATTCGGGTGTCGAGGGTCCATTAGTCTTTACAAAGCAGTTATCAAAGTACGTACTTCTCTGTATTTATATATTGTCTTGTTTTCATCATAGGATTTATTTCATCATAAGAATATCATTCATTTTTCTATTCATTTCTTTATCTCACAAGACTTTTTATAACATTTTTCATTTTTCATTTTTCATTTTTTTCGTACTTTAGCGGATTACTTTTACGCGATATTCCATTATGCATTATGCATCCTTACATTTTTAATAACTATACTTTGTTTTTGGCTTTTTACAATATTCCCATTTAATATTATAGGCACATGAATTTGACGAGTGCAGATTCGACGTATCTGTTAACGACTGTCTCGTTTGGTATTTGAGAGCCAATAGTCCAGAAGAAAAACAGCGTTGGGTCGATGTTTTGAAATCCTACAAGGTAATATCCCTCTCTCTCTCTCTCTCTTTCTCTCTTTCTTTCCTCGATTATGTCATTCTTCATATAATTTTATTACTTTTGTGAAAAAGTAAAAAAACAGCTTCCAAAGTTAGCGGAAATCAAGATTTGCCTTTGTAATTATGAAGAATTTGACTACAGACTAAAAACTATCATTTATCGTTACTTGATTCAACGTTCTCTAAGAAAAAATACCATTTTCAGTTCTGAAAACAAGTTTTACATGCTTTTTTTTACAGTTTTAACAAATTTCTCTTCTAAAGTACCCCCTAATCTCATATTAGCCTTAGAACTATCGTTTATTTTGACTTGATTTGACTATTGCCATTAGCAAAATTCATACTTCTTCTTTAAAATAACATTTTCAAGCTCCAAGTTAGAAAAAACCTAATTTCTGCTTCATATTTCCCAAAAATCTTACCTCAGACTCAAAATGATTGAATTATTTATACTTTACTGACTAATTGCTACTACAGAATCTATTTTTTTATTAATAAAAACACCACATTTCTCACTCATCTTGTAAACTCCAGGCTGAATCTGGCTATGGAAGTGAAAACAGTCTCAAACGACATGGCAGCGCAGTTTCCCTCACCTCCAATACTCAGTCAACGGCGAGTGGTGGGAGTTTTAGTAAACGGGGGCTCAGAGGGCTGAAGGAAAAACTTGCGGAGATGGAAACATTCAAGAATATATTAATACAACAAATTGATACATTGCAAAAATACTTCGACAACTGTGCAGACGGGGCGAAAATTTCACCTGTTAAAGGTCTGCAAGAGAAATGAATTCTAAAATTATACAAATCTAAACGAAGAGATCTTTTTTTCAGTCAGATTCATCCAACACATTATTTTCTGCGATTTATTCAACTAGTTATTTCTTCTATAGAAAACACGCTACCAGTAGATGTGGCTTTTGATCCAGCAGAACAATCCGTTGACTTCAAAGGTGAAGCTATTACCTTCAAGGCTACTAGCGAGGGAGTTTTAGTCACCCTTCAACACTGTTTGGAGCTAATGACTCAGAGAGAAGACGCGTGGCGTCGTAGATGGGAAAGGGAAGTTGAAAAGCGAAGAAAAGTCGAAGAGCTATACTACAAAGCTGTTAAAGAGCAGTTTGTAGCTTCCAGAGAAGATTTTCCTAGACCCAGAGTCCTGATCCACGGGGGACCAGACTACGAGGTCTGATTTGTGAAAAAATTACTAGAAATAATCAATGAGAAATACCTTTTTTCTGGCAAAATTTTATCATTCCGTTGAAATTTGATTGCCTGTTTAGCAATTTGCAGCTCTTCGAGCTTTCTATGTTGTTTATTTCCACTTTTTTCGTTACTCTTGACCTAGAATAAGCAACATTGCTACATAAAGACAAGAGAAATTACGCACTCCCCACCCAAGTGTGTCAAATTAATGTCCCAATGTATTGCTACACTCATTTGTATGTAGAGAAAACCTCCGCGGGTATACCATGCGACTACTAATTGTCTTATGTAATAAATTTGGATTACAATGTCTCGGAATAATTACGAGTGTTGATAGAACTTTTGTCTGCGATTTTTCAAGGTCAAAGAAAAAACAAAAAAAAAATAATAATAATAATAATAATTAGGGCACTGATTTAATTGATAGTTAAAAAATCCTTCACTTTATATATAAACTGATAGCATTTTGTTTGATTCGGATTTCTCATTTTATATTCATCATATTTTCGCTGATATGTTAGTAATGAACTCGAAACATGATATTATTAACGGCTCAATCAGTCAAGTGAGTGAGGGGTCTTTTAATTTTAATAATTTCAACAAATTTTAAGAATCTACTGTCTTATTATTAGATTACGAAAGTGGGGAATTAGAATTTTCTTTCTATGCTTTAAATAGTCTAAATCCTGTTCATATTTCAGCTGCTATAAATCAAACAGGATGTAGCCTTTCACATCCTAGCGAAAGTTTATTGACAATATAGTCGATCGTCATATAAAATGGAAAAATCACTAATGTTAATCCATATTTAATGATGCGGATAATAATATTTCCATGGTATACAGGTGTGGGATATATATGTCATAATCTATGTCTGTAATACCATTAAGTATTACATCACCGATTGATGCTCTATTCAATTCATACGCAATGAAAAGTTTTAGCTTGACACTGGTTAGTCACTTGCTTCTGACTCAGTAGTAGAATATTATTTCAAGTTAGTAGATTGACGGAGCTCAGGATAGAAGGTTCTCTTTAAATCCTGCCACATTATTTCTCAACGTGTAAAATCTCAACAATTTAGAACTTCTCACTATTAAATATAAGATAATTCAAGAATATGGGCAAAATGAAAATCAAGACTAAATTCTTTAGGGTAAGTGAAAAGGAGATAACAAAAAAGTGATAAGAAACTGATCGGCTTCGTATCTTCTACATTATTTCTTTTTATTATCATGTTTCATTATTCATATCATATCTCTAATAAAGTAGCGTTTTATGTCAAATGTTAATCTATAACTGAACTTTGTTCTGATAATATAAAAGCACGGGTAATGATAATAAAGTAATACCAAATAAAAAGTACAGCGGGGAATATGCAGGAGTAAGAATGACCAGTATAGTAATACATGTTGTGTTTAAGATTCAATACTCTGAAGACTTTTTTACTCATGTTATTTCAGTTTGCTTACTAAGTCTGTTTGAGATTCTAATTCAAAGTAAACTGATTTTAGTCCATAGTCCATTCCTGTTATACTCGACTAGCGTACATTTATCATTGAGTTAAGTTTTAGTTTCGATTATAAACAGCTTGATTTAGCGTAGCAAATTCAAGGTCAAAGAAAGTAGCATTGTCAAAGGCTATACAATGGTTTGTAATTAAGAAGAACTAAAGAAATATGACTTTATTTCGTATCGATTAATATCTCTTATAATCATTTATAACAGGAAGGTCCTCACAGTACGCTTTGTGACGAGGAATTTTACGACGCTGTTGAAACAGGCCTGGACAAAATTGACGAAGAAAATCAGCTCAGGGATAGATTGAAGCAGAAAGTTGTCTCCATTCCAACAAGCCCAACAACTCCTGCAGCAAAGCACAGGCTTTGGCCAGAAGTAAATATGAAATAAATTCTCTCTCCATGTTTCATATTACTTTGATCATTATTTGAAAATTTATATCTGACGCATTAATTAATGACGTATCCATTATTTAGATTGACAAGGTATCCACGGAACAGCTGCATTATGCAAGACTTGGCGTTGGGGGAGCTGGAGGTTGGCAGTTGTTTGCAGAGGATGGAGACATGCGGATGTACAGACGAGAGGAAGAGGCTGACGGTCTAGTAGTAGACCCGCTAAAGGCTTGCCACGTTGTTAAAGGAGTAACCGGCCACGAAATTTGCAACATATTTTTTAGCCCAGAGTATAGAAGCGGGTGGGAAGCAACTCTGGAAGATATGACTGTAGTGGAAAAGATATCTGACGATACTTTAGTATTTTTACAAACGCACAAACGGATATGGCCAGCCAGCCAAAGAGACGCTCTATTCTGGTCGCATTTGCGGAGGGTTCCAGATGACCAAGATTCAGACGCACACCCTTTGTGGATAGTCTGTAATCATAGTACAGAGTATACAGAACACCCTGTAAGTATTTATGATTCAATGATATGTAGAATAAAGAGAAAAACTTCTTCTACACTATAATTATTTGATGATATTCTTTTATCTTGTTATAGCCAAACGCTGGAAAGTGTGTTCGAGTTTACTTGACCGTTTGCCTTGTTTGTCAAACGTTCGTAGATCCTCCAAAGGAAGGTAGTGCGATTAAGAGAGAAGATATTACCTGTAAAATTACATACTGTTCTGTGGGTGTGTAAAAATCGTTTTCTATCATTGCAATTCGGAAACTTTACGACTTACTTTTGAATATATCTCATTATTGATATGTAATTTATTTTATTTCAGTTAATCCAGGCGGTTGGGCTCCGGCTTCAGTACTTAGAGCAGTCTACAAACGAGAGTATCCAAAATTTTTAAAACGTTTCACTAACTATTGTGTCGACCAATGCAAAAACAAGCCAATTCTTTTCTGAGGAGATCTTAGCCCGGTGATGTATATTGAAGTATTGAAATTTTCTATCAACTCGGATGTGATAGGAATAAAACTGAGATATAAATATAGTTGAGATCGCTCCGAATATCGAATATATTAAAAAATAAAAAATAAAAGGGTGTGGTTAAATGTTTATTACAAAACAATCTTGCTAAAATCATAATAAAGCAAAGAGCTTAAGCTACTTTGCTATCTATTATGCAGATGATATTAATTATTACAGCTCGATGAATAGCTACTTAACGAATAAATCTAATTCAATGTTCGTTTGGATAGATTTTTGGAAATTTAAAGCAAACCTTTATTTTTTGAATTTTATTTCTGATCTTAGAACAGTGTTTTTTTTTTACATTCAATTCAATTCAATTTAATTTAATTTGATGGGATATACGAGCATTTCGTTTTGTCGCAAACATTCGTTTATTTAGTTTTCTTATTTATATTATACTTTACACATAGAGTTGACGCGAATAATAATAAGTCTATGAATTCGATTCAGTCTCCCAACTTCGCACAAAGTATTTAAGAGTTAATAAACATTTATTTTTTCGCCTTATTCATTTAGCTCTTCAAATGGTTATTCGTGTTTATAAATTAATCTCGTTTGTCAATGTCCAAGTGCTAACCATGCTTCTCCATGTCTTATTGTATAGAAACAAAGAAGAAAAAATAATAATAATAATAATAATAATCTGTTTGAGATTTTTCAATCATTTTTGAGCGAGTTTCTATCTAAAAGAATACCAAGTTGATTATTGAGTCTGAAAATAATTCAGGAGATGACAAATTGCATTGAAGATAAAAACCAAAGCTGAACGAGAAAAAAAAAAAAAAAAAATAGGAAAGAAAATTAATAAAAAATCAGAGTTTATTTACGTAATTTCTGTCGTCTTCTCTGTAAATTTATATACAATATAGGTACATCATTATGTAGATGCGAAAAAAAAATATTGAGCAATTTCGAATAGGTAATTTTTAAATGTGCGTACATAACTCCAACTGATCAAATGGTAAATAATAATTAGAGAGAAGGAAGAAAGAGGGAGAAAGGGAGAGAGGGAGAAGGCGAAGGCGAAAAACAAAAAGTCTAGTTGTACAAACTATCGAAATTCATAAACATAATTAATAATTAATAATTGATAACTAATAATTAATAATAATGATATAAATATAAATATAGCGAAAAAAAAAAGGAAAAGAAAAGGAAAAGAAGAAAAAAAAAAAAAGAAAAAATGTATGATAATAAAAGTTATATTCATATTTTTATTTATACAACTACTATAAATATTATACTATTATAATAAATTAATGTGTCTGTTGATGCGTACAAGAGAATATGAAAATGAATTATAAAGATAAAATAATAACGATATGTTGTAATAAAGACTGTTATAGTTTACATATATAAATATTAAAAATGATACAAAAAAGAAAATGAAAGAAAAAGAAGAAAAACAACAAAATAAAATAAAAAGAATATAAAATTAAATTATCATTATTATCGAATACGTATTGAAATTTTTTCCTATTTTATCGAAATAAAAAAAAAATAAAATAAAAGAATTTATCAAAATCTCAATTATTCAGTAAATTGACGTGTAAACGATTTTAAAATACCAAATTACGTATGTATGGTATATATGTATATTATCGAGTATCTGCTGATTTACATAATTATTTCTTTTTTTATAATACATATTTATTTTTGAATTTTTGAATAAATATTTTCGCGCTATTTTCGGTCGATATTTGCTATAGATAGGTAGAATCGACATCGCGAATCGTAAACACACGCACACACACGCATGTGCGCATACTCATCGTATGATATGTGTAATGCTAATGTGTGTGCGTATGTGTTCAGTCCAGTGTCAGTGTCAGTCAAAGTAGGGTGTTTTCAGTTTTGTGATCGTGCATAAAAGAAAAACTCGCATTGAGTCTTAAAATAATAAAAATACGAATGAATAAGGTTAAAGTATCGAAAAATAATTGTAGAAAACGAAAAAAAAGCATCATATAACAAGGCGTATAATATATATATATAAACAAAATGAATACAATTGTTAAACTTAATAACCAAACCGCTGGGAGAGATAAGATTATAAGGTTATGTTCGACCCGTTTTATATAAATAAACATTATAAACGATTCGTTATAGATTCTATAGATTTAATAGGCTTTTTCTTATTCTTGTCATTGTTTTTTCAGACTCCTTCAATACGGCAGCCGAGCCAGTTGGTATTTCTTTAAAAATGGTGAAAAAACACGACAAAAAATCGACGTTCTTAAATCCCTTGAATATACATTCAGCTCTTTTCGAAAACGTACGTATACCCTGATAGTACACATAATTATTTTTTCAACTATTCAACATCTGAGAAATAAAGAGAGAAAATAGAGAGGAAAAAAAAAAAAAATAAGAAATGATGAATTTTGATTTTTTGATAAATACAAAATATTCACTAAACTATAAGAAACTATAATAGTTATTATCTTTTCCAACAGTATTGAGGCTCGGAAGATTCTTGGACTCTCTTCACTCGGCTTTATCTTCGATGAGATATCCAGACCTTGTGATAAGGATAACAATGACATTGTCTAAAATATCAAACGCTTTATTCCTACTAGCAGATCATATAATATGGTTTGGTAGAGCTGGTATTTGTCAAGTTAATGTAGAGAAATGGAATCAAGTATCTAACAAATATTGGCTGATGGCTATAGTCATGAATTTAGTTAGAGATGTTTATGAAATATCGCAAATAATGGAGAGAGAAAGCGTAGGTTTAAGACTCAGAGCTATTAGACAGTGTAAATTCAATCTACCTGTACAAATACAGGCATTTTTATGCGTCAAAAATCACACGGACGTATTATTAGACACTGTTAAAAACAGCTGCGATATTTTCATTCCACTCACATCACTTGGCTATACTAAATTAAATCCTGGAATTGTTGGATTACTTGGATTCATTTCTTCAGCTGCTGGTATATACAGCCTTATTTATCCACTGGCTAAACTCAGTCCAGCGTAATAAAAATTCATTTTAAAATGAAAGATTTTTACATATACCTAATATTTGAAAATATGAAATGCCTAAACGTGAGATGTTCGTGTGTAAAAATCTTTCTTACAGTTACTTTGTCTTTTCTTTTCTTTTATATATCTCGAACATTCCGAACGAATGTTCACCCATGTATATTATATTCTTGTAAAGGTATTTTCTATGGTAAAGTGTATTGGGGAGAATGGATTTAGGTTTAAGAAAGTTACGTATTTATAAGATATGACATATCAGGTAATGATTGATTAATTATTATCAAAACCGAAAATGTAAAATTGATTACTTTCAAACATATGTAAAATTTTTTTAATTTTGTAAATTTATCTTCTTTTTATTTTCTCAAATTTGTTTAAATAATACTTAAGCGTTTGTTATACTACCTAATATAGTCAAATTCTTTGTCGTAATTTAAACTAAAACGAATTTGCCAAATAGAAATTACTAGAACTTTCACAAAATAAAATTTTCTAAATTATTGATTGATCAATCTTCTTTTCGTTTCTCTTAAATCCGAAAAGAAGAAAAAAAGGAGATGATTTTAGTTCAAAAGTTACTTTGATACGGATTTTTGCCAAACAAATTTATTGACTAATTCGTTTTAGTATATAAGACGCATTTCTTTTAATACCCAGAATTGAAACCTAGATCACCACGACCATATAGAACGCAAAAATACCTAACTCTATACTTTTTTTCGGTCCATCTTAGTGACGATATTAATGAGTTACACAGAGATGACAAGGAGATCTGAATTATCTCATAGTCAGTTGTGATTTCATAGCAGTAGCTCGACAATAATTCGATAAAAATATCAGACTAGTAAATTAGAGTGAAGAAACTGATCAGAAATTAATTTTTAAAAATTTTTTTCTATTACTTTTTGAACCAGAAATGGATGTGAGAATAAATTTATTTTTAAATTATCTGACTCTCGCATACTCGTAAGTAATTATTGTAAATATTTCTTAACAGTAATTTCTTATCAGCATAAACACTTTTTTTTTCTACTTCTTATTTCAAAATTTAAATTATAGATGCTATAACGTGATTGCGATCAGTCCTTGTGATTTGAGGATAATACCCTCTAAATTACAATCTCGTGATATATTTACCGCAGATGAAAAATCTTCTATGAATCGACCATCACTTCAAGAAAGTGGTAAAAATTCGAAAACATACAATACTGTTTTAATATTTCGATGGCTCAGTCGAATAACGCAGTATCTCGCGAGCCGCTCCGAAACCGCTCTGTAGTTATACGGCAAGTCTATAGCGCTACAGATCGATTTCGGAGTGCCTCGCGAGATACTGCGTTATTCGACTGAGCCATCGATTTATAGATATAAACCTGATTGAAATAATATGTGATAAGAAAAGGTAGGTAAATTCAATTGGGAAAATATATTTCATTTTTATAGTCTCAACGACGGTGAACTTTTCGATATCTATAAACGAGCTGAGTATTCTTGATATTAAAAATTTGGTGAGTATATACTCGTCAGAAATTCACCGATTTTTCTATATTTATTTTAGGCTGATCCTTTATTCGATTCAATAGTTTTCGAATTTTAATGCTCCCATGTAAATAGAAACCTGGGCTTTTGTATACATTTTTTTTTCCATATATTTGCCCCATGGAAGTATTGAAATGAAATTTGAATATAACCGAATGAAGGATTTTTTTTTTCAATTTTTCCTGCGGAAAAATTATGGGATACGTATATTAATAATATTCCACACGGCCACAGGATGTCGAAATAGATTTAGGAATGACACAAAAATGGTACGATCATAGGCTGGCCCCAGATTATAAAACTAGAAAATTAGCTGTACTTGGTGCAATTTGGCAACCAAAAATCACATTTGTTGTTGGGAATAAGTGTTCTACAGATGTAATTACAACTGGTAATGATCAGACACAATTTTGGAGAGGAACATCTAATGGAAGTGTATTTTACAGCGAACGGTTTGTGGATAAGTTTTCGTATATTAATGTAATAATTAATGTAAAAGAAAAAGTGTTTTTCTTTCCAAATGAATTATTTTTCTAAAAAATTAATCGTTCATTATTATTCAATCAGGGTTTTTGTCAGACCAAAATGTACGAAGGATTTAACGAAATATCCATTCGACTTGCAGACCTGTTTTCTAAAGATTGGATCTTGTAAGTTATTTGTATTCATGTCTGTGTCTTCTTTTTTCATATCGATATTTTTCAATAATAATCAAATAATTTTCCGGGTCTTATTTTCATTGATTCATTTTTCTCAGACAGATTTACAGCCGATGAAGTGAACCTGAAATGGAGTTCTGAAAAGCCCGTTGAATTACGGGTGGAAAAAGAATTAGGAGAATTTCGTATCGATAAATTTATGACTTATAATGAAATAGACGAAAGAAGTGCTGGAAATTTTAGTGTTTTAATTATCGAGATTCACCTGAGTAGATACAGTCGTAGAGAAATTATACAAAGTTTTATTCCAAGCGTTATTTTAGTGAAAATGTCCTACGGTGTTTTTTGGATGAAATTATCAGGTAGATTGAAATCGACGTTTATACTAAAAACTATAATTAAAACATACTGCTAAATTATTTTTCTTCCTTTCTTTAGATATTCGAATGCGAATTTTCACTTGCCAATTGTCTCTCGTTGGTATGCTGTTTTTATTCACTAATTCGAACTTTGGAGTTTCGAATTTAACTTATTTAAAGGTAATGATTAGATTTTCACCCTAAAAACTGCTATACAGCAATAATAATAATAATTATTATTTTGCCAAATTTTCAGGCTCTTGATATTTGGTTTCTGATTTGCTTAGTATTCGTAATTTTTCCGCTAACTGAAAGCATTCTTATACATCATTTCGACTGCATTGAAGAGAATATCGATTGCATTGAGGTAATAATATGCCATCGATTTTTGATACAGATTTTTTTTTTTTTTTCGAAATTTATTAACGTAAGTTTTGAATTTTTTTCAAGACCGAATTCGAGACAGAGTATGAAATAAAATCTCCAAAGAAGATAGCGAAGATCGACAAGATTTTATCTCTTCTTCATCCAATCGGACTTCTTTTTTCCACTGTATTATTTTTCACAGTATTCAAAGTCGGGAAAGATATGAATGATTAAATCAATCGGTTAAAAATACGATTTATTAATATTACAGAAATTTTATTGGACGGAGAGATGGATTTATCTTATAATATTCGAGTATAAATGAATATAATTTCATCATTTCTACCATTAAATATTAGAATATACATAATTTTTATACTTGTACAACTTGTTTAGATATAAATTCTTGATCTCTATCCCACAGAGCTGAACAAATCCAATTTAATTGGTAAGAGCAATCAAATATTTCCGGTCTTGTTACAGATTTATTTGTATCAATTCTTATCACTTTTACTTTCCATTTATCTTCAAATTCTTTCACTTGGGAATCTGAGACCGCCAAAGTCGACCAGACTTTATATCTATAATTAATGAATATAGATCATTATTATTATTATCATACCACGTTTATGGATCTATGAGACATAATATCAACAAGTTGAATGAAAGAAAAGAAAAAAAAAAATATGTATATAAATAAGAAAATATCACCTTGTCCCTATCACGATACTGGCTGGTTTTTCTTTTATCGCTGCCATCGAGTTCATCAGTTGTGGTATATCGTTGAAAGTTGGTGCATCGTCGAAAGAAAATACCGAACAAATAGCATCAACTTTATCTTTGCACGCCTTTACAACGTATTAGATATATGTAACAATAAAAATAATAATATTAATAATAATAATAATAATGAAAAGTAATGAAATTTGACAAAAATTTCTCAAATTATTGAACGTACAGGTAAAATGTGGCTGTATTTTTTTATTCCATTTTCCGAAGCGTCCCAAAATTGTAGTTTGAACAAAACTACCTTGTCCCATATTTTTACCGGCCAAAAAATGTTCGTTCTTTTAATACCGTTTGTTTCGATATAAATTGAACTTGACGAATTTCCTTTAGTACCAGACAGACGTGATACGACAGAACTTTTACCTACACCGGATTTTCCTACCATAAATATTTTGTAAGATACTTCTTCGATCGATGATGGTATCGGAGGTCTTTCTAATAATCCTATAAAACAAAATAAATGATAAAAAAGCTAATGGAAAAAAAAAAAAAAAATTCTTATCATTTGGGTAAATTTTGAAAATAATATTATACACAGCTGTGAATAGAAATTTCGCGTTTATAATTAATAATTATCATCTATACCGTAAAATCTTCTTTTGTTAGTTGAACGAACGTAGAAATGATGTAACAATGATTCACCCTCTGCGGAACTCAACCAATCCATTTTTATCGCATTATTCATATCGTAATAGATTATAGATAAACCGTTATACTAAAAAAAGAAAATTCAGAAGCATACATATATAAATATTCCGATCAATTCTTCGATCTTGAATAAATTGCATGGAAAATTGAAATCTTGTTTAAACGATCGCGTCGATCGATGTAACCGATCGAAAAAGCTGATAATATTTAATCTATATATAAATTCGTCATGAAAATAATATCTGTGACAAGCATCTTTATGAATTGTCAGTTTTGTGTTTTTTTTATCTAATTTGGTCAATTGCCAGTCTGCGCTATATAGTGCGCAAGCGCTCTTTTACATTTCTGAATATATGAACTGTCTAGTTTGTTAGTGATAAGTGTTAAATCGTGTTTTATTTGTCAGATGTGATAGTGGATGAGATAGTATTACGTCAGCTTTGTGTGTGGACGAAGAATAATTTGAACACTAGTGTTCTTATTAGCCTTCGTTAGCTATTATTAGTCTTATAGCCTTCGTAGTGGCAAATATATCGTCATGGACGTCCGCGTCGTTCCGGAGTTGGTTTTAGAAGCTAAAAATGGTGATCGGGTAGACGATGAAATACGAAAATCTAATACCGTGCCAAAATACGGTTTCAAAGTTAAACTAGACCACAAATTTCCCGAAAAATGGAAGCAATTATCATCCGCTCGGATGAAACAACTCCCACAATTGCTTCCCCTCACATTAAGGTAAGAAATAAATAAACCTACGAGTCTCTGGAATAATTATTATCTTCTATTCACTGAGCAGCTGGCTCTGCGCATCTGTAATGGAAAGCGGGAAATGTTGTTGAAAATAAATAGCGGGAAAATTTGAAAGTTTGTAAAATATTTTTATACAACTTCCGGTATAAGAAATTTTACTTCATTTTTTTTTTTCAATTCTGTGCAAATAAATCAAACACTATGTTTCAACATATCAATGAAATCGTTATCGCTAATTATATTATCATCTCAGATATATTACAAAATCAATAGAAGTATCATAGATTATTTTTAGTGGAATTAGTTTTGAAAGTAAAATATTATCTACCCTAATCGAAGGCGATGATTAAAATAATTTATCTACAACTTACGCACGTGCGTAATAAAATGCCTCAGCCACACTCATATGAATCTGTATATGAATATGAATTTTTCAATGAATAATTGAAATTTTACCGTTTTTATTTTCCTAAATGATACAGCAACGATTATCACTGTTAGCTGTAATCAATTTATGCATTTTTAGGTATCTTGCATTTTGGGCCAAAGTTACCAGTCAAGGACGAGAGCCGATCATGGATTACGTATATTTAAAAAACGGAAAACAAATTTATGGTAATATCACGAAGGGCTTTTTAACTTACATCATTCAAACCCATCTAGATTTATATCGTCCATTAAAAAAAAATCTCGTTAACTCGATTTTAGGTGCCCCGATCGGTGGCCTCGGGGGTGGAACAATAAATCGCGGTTTCAAAGGAGAATTTTGCAGATATGCTTTGAGGCCCGGTATATATGAGTACGAAACTGTTCTCGCAAATCAATTTATCGTCACTATTCAAGACACTAGTGGAAGCACAATATATCAACAAGTATTGTCGACTGAACGGTAATTATAATATAAACTTAGATAACAATATTTTTTTCTCAACAAATTATCCAACCTTTTTTTTTTTATTATATTTTCGAAGTAAACCAAAACATCTCAAGTCTTGGAAATGGGGATTTGACGGTTCTAAAGCATCATATACCGCGCTGTATCCTCGTGCTTGGACAACGTACGAAATAGAAGAGCATAAAGTAAAATTAACGTGTCGTCAAGTGTCTCCTATAATTCCTAACAATTACAAAGACAGTTCTTTACCATGTGCTGTATTCGTATGGGAAATTGAAAACAACTCTGAAAAAGATCTCAACGTTAGTATCACATTCACATTCAGGAATGGAATCGGAAATAAAAAAAGTGACAAAAAAGGTGAGCTTGATATACCGTAATAAAATTTTTACTCATTTATGGAACGATTGATATAGTAAGAATCATAGTTATGAGCTAGACGATTCGGAGATATCCGCTTCCACAGGGTGGATATATTTTGATTATTATTATTTATGACTCAATCCTTACCATAAATATTATGTAATTGTGTTTAATTAGCATTTGACAGAATTGGTTATAAGGTATTTCAATCAGTTGCTTCATTACATAAAAACGATTTTATGTTTGCTCAGACTTTTTCACAGATTATAACTAGAAAATTGAGGAGTCATCGTGGCACCTGCTAATTCGGTTACATATATATACATGTGGATTATTTATCTATAATACGATCTTTGAAATTTCTACATTTCTTATCTAGACTTGATATGAGTTACATCTGCCTTATAGTTATAAATAACAAAAAAAAATTAAAAACAAATAATAATAATAAATACTCTAAGAAAAACGTGGATTATCGAATATAAGCAGAAATCATATTTTTCCCTAATCATCAGGAGAGAAATGGAACGAACATTTCGAAGGCGAAGGTGGAGTTTCGGGAGTTATGATTCACCAGGAAATCGACGATATGCCTTGCACTTATGCGATAAGTTCGAGATCAAGGGATGGAGTAAAAGTCACTCGGACATTAAGCTTCGATCCAATTGGAAAGGGCGAATCGATCTGGCAAGATCTTGAGACTGATGGTAAACTGGACGAAAAATTAATAAGTACTTCACCTAGGACAGGTAATTGGATTTTTTATCTATCCATAATTCATAATTTAATCGTTTTTTTTTTTTTTAAATATGAAAGATTATTTAAAAATGTGCTGAAAATCTGTTCGCATTGATAACCTGAAGTTTTCAATTCTTTATGCTGGTTTGATAACTTGGTCTGTTTTATGCAAATTTTTGAACATTATTTTTATATTTTTCGAATTTTTAGAAGGTCCCATCGCCGCGGCAGTTTCATCAAGAGTTTTAGTCAAAGCCAAGGAGTCGAGTGATCTGGAATTCGCACTAGTCTGGGACATGCCAAAGATCCATTTCTATTACAGGATGCGAGAATATCTTAGGTAGCTATGAATGTTTTTAAAAAAAATGTGTATTTTCGATTTCAAATTCGTTTATGAAATCATTTATAAAATATTTTTGAACGAAGTGTGAAGAAATGATTTCGGCAAGAAAATTTTGCAGCCTTATATCACCGGCTATTATTATTTTCCCGAAGATATTACACCAAGTATTTTTACGACTCGGAACGATCATCTGCCCCTGAGATATCGAGGTACGCTTTAATCAGTTTCAACTCATGGGAAAAGGACATAGTCGAATGGCAACGGGAAGTACTCGATGATCCTGATTTACCAGATTGGTATAAAAGCGCTTTATTTAACGAGTTGTATTTCGTTGCTGATGGAGGTACTATATGGATACGCAGCGACGAAGCTGATACCTATGCTGATACAGATCCAAGGTAGGATTCGATGAGTCGATTGGAAAAAAGAAAAAGAAAAAAAAATTTAATGTTCTTCTTCTCATTGTACAGATTTTCTTTCTTCGTATAAATTGTTTGGACGGAAAGTGAAACATGTCTGAAAATGTTAATTTTTCATGAAAATCGTCGTTAATAAATTTTTGAGGATCGATGAGCTCGTACTGAGCTTCAATTTGGATTTTTTTAAAATGATTTTAACGTTTTTTATTTTTTCTATCGAATTTTAAATCACCTCAGGAGAGAGTATGGCCGTTTCGCACTCCTCGAGGGCCACGAATACCGGATGTACAACACCTATGACGTTCATTTTTACGCTGCATTTGCCTTAGCCCAGCTTTGGCCAGAATTGCAAGCTAGTTTACAATACGAATTTCGGGATACTTTTAACGTTGAGGATACAACGATATGGACGACTCTTTATGACGGTGTTAAACAGCCTAGGAAAGTCAAGGGATCGATTCCCCACGATATCGGTGAACCATGTAGGTATATATACCTATATATGTGTCATATAAACATCTGTATAAATAAAATGCAGAAAGAAACAACTTTTGGTTTTTCTATTTTACAGATGAGGAGCCCTTTACGCTTATCAACGCTTATTGCATCCATGACGTCTCAGATTGGAAAGATCTGAATCCAAAATATGTAGTTAGTTGTTACAGGGACTATATTTTAACTAAAGACATGCAGTATCTGATAAATTTATGGCCAACTATCAAAGAGGTGATAAGATTGCATATATTTTATTAAAATTTCGTCTTATTATAGTTATAATTTTAATCGTTACAGTTTAATCAGCATAAAAGTTCACAATTCGTACATGAGAGGCAAAAAAGACTGAAGAAGAGTATTGAGAAAGATTATAATATTTGCAAATTTACTCATATTTGCATTTGAACGAATTTTGAATCATATATTCTTTGAGAAAATTATCTTACCTATCAGAAAAAAAAAGTTGTATTTCGTATGCTAATGAGAAAAAAAAATGTGTGCCTTATTCTCTTTCTTCTATTGAATATAGGCGATGGACGTAAGTCTAACTTGGGACAAGGACGGGGATGGGTTGATAGAAAATAGTGGATTTCCTGACCAGACTTACGACACATGGGTGATGGAAGGAAACAGGTAAAATAAAGATATATTTTTTATTATAGCCTAATGAACGAATTATATACAATTTTTCTGAAATACAATTAGTTATTATTCGTATTGAAAAAACTTTTTACGTAAACATCGAGTCGCAGAGAGATAAAGCTATCAATTATTCGTGACCTGGATTTGTTTCGAGCGCGTTTTTCGAGAACTGATTTAAAGTTTTCAGTGTTAGAGAAATTCTAATAAGTTGAAAAATGCTTCTGTTATCAGGAGAGCATCTTACTTGAAAAAATGTGCTATTTTAGATTTAATCGTTAGCTAACTTGAGTTTGAGTTTTTTTATTGTTTGTTCGTTTGTACACATTGCTAGTTTTGATATCCCTCCACCCCTCCAACCCGCGCCTAAACTGCTCGGCCGGTTCATTGAAGCGCCGGGCCCGCATGAATGAAAGGAACGATAATAGTGGTGCTGCACAAATATGCGGCAGCAAAAAATTTACTACGTTTTCTGAGAAGCGCTCGTGATGAATGAAAAGATAGTAGTATTACACAAATATGCGGACAAAAAAATACTACGACTCTTTCTTATATTCATAGGGGCGTGGCTACTGACGTATTTTAAAGATTCTTTAAAGCTGCCACGAGGCATGGTTATTATTATCTTGTATGAGCGGTTTTAGGGTCAAAAATTGCAGAAAAAAATTGGGAACAATTATAAAAGTTTTTTAAAAAGATATTAGCTACTTTACTCTACGTTCGGCTTTGATTTTGAATTTAGTTTCGATAAATAATTTTAAATAATTAGGAATTCTGTTACTATTCGTGTTTTAATATCTTTCTGGTTCTTATTTTTCAAAAAAAAAGTAATAAAAGTTATAAATTAGTTTAAAAATTCTTGTTTGAATGAAATTTACGTATTTATACAGTTTTATACGCACGTTGATATTTTCAGTGCTTACTGCGGTAGTTTATGGCTGGCATCGTTGAAATGCGCTTCAAAGATCGCTGAGATACTTGGTAACGTCGAAGATTCTGCGAGGTACAATGAAGTATTGGAAAGAGGAAAAGTCGCGTTCGAGGCTAACCTGTGGAACGGTAAATAAAAAATAACATTACCAAAATATAAAGAAATTGGAACAAAATTTTACCACATTTTCAAATTTTACTTTTCTCTACTCTTAATTTCATTTCACCTTTTCGGTAGCGCTGATCTACCATAAATTATGGCCACTGCTATGTGACAGATACGTTGTAAAAATGTATAATTCCCTTGTTGCAGTTCCCTTTTATTTTTATTCACGCATTTGCCATTTTTTATACAGCTTTATACAAAATTGTTATTTTCTCTTTTTTTCTGTTCGTATCGTTCAGGGAAATATTATGACTTCGATAATAGCAAAAAACGACACAGTACCTCCATCATGAGCGACCAGCTTTGTGGTCAGTGGTTTTTACAAGCCACTGGTTTTGGACACGAAGTAAGTATATAATTAATAAATACGTAATCGATGTATTGATTTCATTTCACGTTTTTGAGTAGAAAATAAATTGTCAAAAAGTTAAGACTTTTACGATAATATTTACTAATACCGTGCATTGATTTTCAAATCTTTTCATTACCAAGGCTATTGTAGTTATTCGACTGTTTTGGTTAAGCTTTTCTTTCGATTTTCGACAAATTTCGTCTCTTGATGTTTGATAAGCCAATTTCTTTCTCTCAGGTCTTTCAGTCGGACAGAGTAAAATCTGCTCTTAAAACAATTTATGAAAATAACGTGTTGAAGTATAAAAATGGAAAGCAGGGTGCTGTTAACGGTTTTTTGCCTACTGGGGGTATCGACATCCTGACAGTACAGAGCGAAGAGATGTGGATAGGTGTTACTTATGGTCTCGCAGCTTTGATGATTCACGAAGTAAATTAATACGGAATTTTATTACCATTTGAAAAATACTTTTGCATTTTCGTTTCTCTAATTGAATTCATTCTCTTAAATATAGGGAATGGCAGATATCGGCTTCAAAACTGCTGAAGGCGCCTACAGGACTATATACGAAAGAATAGGGTTGGGATTTCAAACCCCCGAAGCTCTTTCTTCGAATAAAATTTATAGATCCATCGGTTATATGAGGCCACTTTCGATCTGGGCCATGCAGCACGCTTGGCGTATCTCAAAGGCGAGATTATCGTGAGAATTTCTATGATGTATGTATTCTTGTTTGTTTTTTTTTTAAACATTGTTTTATTTCATTTTTTTTTACTATAATACATGATAAATGTAAACATTGCGCATATACTTGCATTACAATTAAAAGTACACGTTATACTCACACATGTTATATTATATTACTCAAAATCGATTGAATAAATTCATGGAAATTAAGAAGGAGATATACCTGAAGAAAAATCAAGTATAACAAGTCTCAGATCTACTATGAGTTGAATAACCCGTCGAAATTTCCTGCGACACTATAACCTTCAGTTATTGTACATATTTTGATGTCTAAACATTCTGTTATTATAATTATTGTACATTGTTTGTTATCATAAGGGATCCTATAATATATTCGAAGACTCGGGCGACCAAGTCCTGCAGGATAATTGTCATCTAAACTATTTTTTCGTACGGTAGTTTCATTTTTATTACAAATTACATTTTCTTATAACATATGATATATTATTCGTGTAGGTCCTATCATTTACGATATAGGAATTATGATGTTACATAATACGAGCGATTCTTCAATACACTCAATGAAATAGGACCAAGTATGAATATCAATGCAGAAACAAGAATGTTAATTTTGAACTTATTTCAAATTGTACTTGATTGCTTTACCCCCGATTATAATTATTAATCGCTGACAACAGAATAGTAGGCGGTGAGCCTTATGACACGCAACCCGCAGATCTTTCGTGCGAATTTAGTTCTATAGTTGCCTAGCCGTAGGCGCCACCTGCGTAAACAGACCTACGACAATGAGGTCCCCCACCCCGCGCCGTTCATCGGCAAGCAAAACCAGCCGTGCGAAATTCCCAGATTTCAGTGACCGGCGCGGCCTCGTCGAGTGAACACGGGCTACACGAGTCCAGGAAATTTGCGGCTCGCGAAGGCTGACATCAACGGAGGCACATTGGACATGAGTGAGTTTGAAATATTTCGATCAATATTATACAAAGGCAATGAATAAGAGACAATTTTCAAAGCTCATTGAAAACAAGTGAAATTGTATTCAATACTTTTCCGACAAATTTCACGCGTCTAGTATTTTAATCCTCGAAGTAACTAACCGTTGAATTGCTACCGGCAGACTTTGATTATAATTGCAGATATTGTTCATTTTCAAGCACATGTTATTCATACCAGCGAATAAATGTGCGAACATCTGGATTTCTTACGAACACAACCTCTCGGACCTGTTCTGAATACAAATACAATGGGCGAGAGAGTTGCGTTTGATAACTTCGCGATAATTATCCCATCATCCCATTATACTATTGGCATATAATTCCGAGTCCCTCACCCAGAGGTAAGATATTGTCCGTCTCGTTATAGCATAAGCCTAGGAGAGAAAGCACACTTAATTCTTCGAGATAGCAATAAATTCTCTCTTTTTAATGACAAAAATGGAATATGATTGACAGATCTCGAGAGAACCTTGGTTCAATATAGTAGACTCACCTTCTAGTAGAGAAATATTTGAATAACGAGGATCAAAATTTGAAGGTTTGATAATAAATACAAGGGTCGATTGCTGTAGGCCTAATTAGGCATCACATTTATTTTTTAAACATGGTACATAATTCAATGTTGGTGACAAATTACTCCATAGTCTCAAGTACTAGTCATAACAATCGAAAGATTGAAAAATCTATTCATGCATGCACTAGTAATACTAGCTTATTGACATTATTGATTCTGTTGAAATAGTTCAAAGTTTACATCACATTTAAACATGGTTCGGGCAGGCTTACAAAATCAATCATAAGAAATATATTATAATAAATTTCATACAGATGTATAACCACAATTAGAAATTCTTTGGTACTTAGTTGAGAATGTTTGCTTGAAAAACACCTAAACTTAATCTATCCAATGTACCCTATGCTAATCTAGTTTTTATCTTCACAGGCGTTGTTCATCGAGGGAAACTAGCTCCTGCCTATCCTCAACAAAACCTCTTCAATATTCATCAGGACAGGGGATTCACACCAGGGAGTGAAGCAGTCCAAGCGCCGGGGGAATGACCGCAAGACAACTCTGCACCGCGGACTATTGATAAAGTAGCATCAGCGAATGGTTCGTAATTACAGTTCCTTTTGAATCAGTTTTGATAAAATCTCGCATCTTGTCTTGTCTATAATTATTTTAAATTACTTTACTTTATAATTACTTTTACTAATTAAATCGAGTTCAATTACACATTACCAAACTATTGGGTAATTGAATAAGTAATTTCATTGAAAATGTAATCAGTGACTCGTAACACTGCAAATATCCATGTAATAATAAGACCGTTTATGCAATAAACATGTATTATTATAGTATATTGGCGAATTCTTGAATAAATATCTCTTGAAATTGTAAATAATCGATCGTTGAATCATTTTACCCTGTCCTTTCCTTACCTATAAGTCGAAAATCATGAAAATCGCATGATTTCATAAAGCCCCGAACAATATTAATATATATAAATATAACAATATTAATATATATAAATATAACAATATTAATATATATAAATAAAACAATATTAATATATATAATATAAATAATAATGCCCCTTGTCATATGCAACCCGCATGCCATTCGTGTAAACGACAGGGCCCATGTTAATTTTTGTTGCCTATTTGGTGTTTTCCGAATGCCTATATTCAGGCGTATTGTAGTAGCTTAGAAAAAACGTCGAAAAAAAGGTTCCGGCAGTTGATACCTCGATTCTAGTAGCTTTACGATGAAATATCTACTGCCAGAAAATCGACCAATCAGGAGGCTGCTTGAGCCAATTTAGGCTCAATTTCTCGAAAAGGAGCCTTCTGATTGGTCGATTTTGAAATTAAATCAAGTTACGGCGCTACAGAGGCTAGCCATCAGCAAAATTCTGGATTTTGGCTGGATTTTCACGGCAGCAATTTACTGCGGCAGCAACACGTGATTAACAACGAATAGCGTAGGTAAACCACGTGGTTAACAACGAATAGCGCCGCGGCAGTAAATTGCTGCCGTGAAAATCCAGCCACTGCCAGAAATCCAGAATTTTGCTGATGGCTAGCCTCTGTAGCGCCGTAACTTGATTTAATTTCAAAATCGACCAATCAGGAGGCTCCTTTTCGAGAAATTGAGCCTAAATTGGCTCAAGCAGCCTCCTGATTGGTCGATTTTCTGGCAGTAGATATTTCATCGTAGAGCGACTAGAATCGAGGTATCAACTGCCGGAACCTTTTTTTCGACGTTTTTTCTAAGCTACTACAATACGCCTGAATATAGGCATTCGGAAAACACCAAATAGGCAACAAAAATTAACATGGGCCCTTCCGTTTACACGAATGGCATGCGGGTTGTATATGGTAAGGCGGACTAATATTTATAATATAAATAAATAGTACTAATAGTAGTAAATAAAATTTATAAATATTTCGGGGCTTTATGAAATCATGCGATTTTCATGATTTTCGACTTATAGGCAAGGAAAGGACATAGGAAAATGATTCAACGATAGATGATTTACAATTTCAAGAGATATTTATTCAAGAATGCGCCAATTTACTATAATAATACATGTTTATTGCATAAACGATCTTATTATTACATGGATATTTGCAGTGTTACGAGTCACTGGTTACATTTTTAATGAAATTACTTATTCAATTACCCAATAGTTTGGTAATGTGTAATTGAACTCGATTTAATTAGTAAAAGTAATTATAAAGTAAAGTAATTTAAAATAATTATAGACCAGACCAGATGCGAGATTTTATCAAAACTGATTCAAAAGGAACTGTAATTACGAACCATTCGCTGATGCTACTTTATTGATACTCCGCGGTGCAGAGTTGTCTTGCGGTCATTCCCCCGGTGCTTGGACTGCTTCACTCCCTGGTGTGAATCCCCTGTCCTGATGAATATTGAAGAGGTTTTGTTGAGGATAGGCGGGAGCTAGTTTCCCTCGGTGAACAACGCCTGTGAAGATAAAAACTAGATAAGCATGGGGTACATTGGATAGATTAAGTTTATGTGTTTTTCAAGCAAACATTCTCAACTAAGTACCAAAGAATTTATAATTGTGATTATACATAAATAAATAAATATTTCACATAGTTGCAAATATCTTGTTGCTCATGTATACCACGTCTATTTATGGTAAAGTGAAATCAGCACTGAAACTTACCAACAGTTTACCATGTAGTGTGCCCCCATACACCGCACGATAGAGCCTTGGTCGATTCATTTCAGCCAATCAAATCATTCGGTATTCTGCCTTGCATCGTGCTGCAGGTACAGCCTGCTCCAGGGATCCCTGTGGCACGCGGTCGATGTTCGACGAGCTAGTCGACATAGAATTGAACCAAAAATAATGCATAATCCTTTAACTGAGATCAAGATAGAGTCAAAACCGCATCGAACTCACGATCGGTAGAGTTGAGATTTATTTTGGAAGGTTGAATGAAATTATTGTCCATCAATCAGTTTTCAATATGACAATTTCATTAATATAACTAAATATCATTGGATTTGAAGCAATAATACCACTTGAGTTAACAAACTAATCGACTCAATATTTCTACTGTTACGCTATTTTCTAGTGGTTCAACACACGTGTTCATCTTATCCCGATAATGAACAATTACTTCAATTATAATCAAAGTCTGCTTGTAGCAATCTAATTGTTACTTACTCTGTTGATCGAAATACGCTACAGGTTGAAATATGTTGCGAAAGTATCGAATACTTTTTTCTACACCCCACCGATGTTTACTCGTTGGCGCCACGAAGGCGACTGAAACCGGTTAGACCGGTTAGTCCGGTTTGCTTCTGCACCCCACCCTTGTGCGGAATGCGGGCTGGCAGGAGGGGCAAGGACGCTGTTGTCGTAGGTCAGTTAACGCTTGTTGTGCTGTCGGATGTGAAACTATGGAACTGAAGAGAGCGTAGGAGATACAATCGTATTCATCTTCGAAGTTATGTAGAATTAGCAAATTGTAATTGATTCTGAAAAATAAATATCAAATATAAATTGTTCGAGTAAGATCTTACTTGATATAATCAATTTTACAAAGACGAACGAGTGTCATAATATCACTGCGTTTGGAATATTTCTATAGAGTCTCGTTAACGCACCCCATACGTACTCATCGACGCCACGAGGGCCACTGAAATCACGGACCCCGTAACAGATGCTATTAGCCTAGATCAGTGCTCTTTATTGGCAAGTTGCAGCGGGACGACCAATTGTACCGTCATTTCGGGGTTGCATTGTCGAACTATTTTCTGCCGATAACGTCGTGTGCCGATATCATCATATGTCGATATCGTCGGTACAGCTCGTAGTGTGCAACTCGCGTGTCATTGCTGTGAATCATAACTGGAGATTGCATATCGTGAGGCGGGCTCATGCTTGCGGCACATTTAGTTTGGCAGCGCGATCGCGATATAGCGATGCCATTTTTCACCCCGAATGTGACGAAGAAGAATGTGCGACGAATTATAGTTAGCTGTTTTTACAGTTTTGAATTTGAAAAATCGATATTATATTTCAAAAATTCACATAACAGTCAATTCTCGAGAACTGAGCATAAAATTTAATCTGTATATCACATACCTATTACCTCCATCAGTATAGATGCGGATAACACCGCGAGAAAATTAGTTTCTGAATCCGTGATACTTCACCTTCTAAGATATATTCCAATTTCAACAAGTTATCTTCGCTTTTTTGCAGGGGGCTACAAGTTGTTCATTCGATAATTTTGTACCCCTATTTCAAATCGTATACATTCGATGGTGCCGACGTTCGGTACGTGTAGCTGTTCCATCTACCAGCAATATCAAAGTCTGGGTTATCACTAATCAATATAATAAAACAGTTCTTCATCGCCAGTAAATATAAAGTTGATAATTTACAATAGATTTTCCACCCTCATGGTAAAATGCAGAATAATATTCTGGCGGGTCGCAAGGTAATTCGGCTAAAACACAAACAATTATTGCATCCACTCCGAAGCGCTGTTTGGTAAAAAATGTATTTTTCACTCCAGCATTGATCGCTGGCTCAGTAAAATGAGGTATGGACTGATTTGCCGAAATGGCAGAGATCCAAAAGAATTCTGAATCAAGACTTACTCGATTCGTGCATTGTTCTTTTTTTTTTTATAATAATTCATCCCCCGAAAAGGTATAGGTATTAAATCCTTTGTTTTGACTGGAAATGTAATTAAATTTTACCTTTCCTCTTATGCTATATTTTGTATGCTATATATACAGTTGACAAGTTAGACTCATGGAGGAAGTCTCTGGTTCTAATTAACATAATTTAACTTGTCGCAGGCGGACAGTGTTCCGTATAGGACGCAACACTGTACCCGTTATCTAAACTAGTAGCGATTATTTGCACCGACTACAATGCGGCTGCGGGAACGTCCCAGTTACACGTAACAATGTGTACGAAAGTTCAAAGTTGCCCCACAGGGACGAGAAATAGCGCCGCCATGTCCTATGAGCCGGGAGGAGGCAATTGCGTTTACTAAGTCCTACAACGTTTTGCCTATTCTGATAGCAGCACGCGTTCTCACCTGTAAATTCATCCCTTACTCCCAATTCCCACTTCTCACTGCAATATAACAATTAGACTGATAGGTATCAGCGCTTGCGTACCATTCGTTTATAAACATCGATTCCCCTACCGTACAAATCCCCTAAAAGTATAATTCACAATGAAATTCAGCTGTGCAAATAATTGCCATTGAATAAAAAAATAAAAAATTGATTTTTAATAAAAGGTGGGTAAAGGAATTAAAGGCTTACATTATGAATACGAACGTTAATGGACCTTCCAATCCAGGACCTGTGTGGGTATAACATAATTTTAGGAAAGCTCAGTGATTGCTGACCGAAACGGTTAGTAATCCATGTACGAGAGTAACATGTTGAACAAATCATTCTACTGTCACGATGCCACGCATAGAATAACTAATGAATTTCCTGCATTTGATTTCGATTAATTTTCTCGCTCAATTTAGCGGAGAGATTAACTATACGATACGATCGGCAAATCAAAATTTATCGAAATTCAGACGAGAATTACGAGCAGTAAACTTATCGTACTGATAATGCTGATGGTATAGCATGAATGAAAAATTACTTTCAGGTAGTTTGTGTCTCTTCGCCTATACAAGATCACGCATTTATATCTAATCCATTTTGACTTTGGGGAAGAATAGCTTAATAAAAAAAAAAAAAAAAATGGTAACTTGTGAAAGAGTATAGGAATGTGTGATAGGCGTAAGGGTACGAGGGCCACTAAATCCACGTGTGAAATATGCGTTACACCCTACGAAAATGCCAAGACTCGAGACAAAGTGGCGGGCGTTTGCCTAACTTATCACGTCCTCATGCAAAGTGCAACGATGTCAGCTTGCCAAGCCACGAAACAGTTTGTAGCCCACCTCCAGCCCCGCTCTTACCACCTTCTATTTTCTTTCGTTATGTTGTACGTTGAGGGGAATGCTTTTCCAGTATAGGTGATGGAATCGCTGCCCATTTTACATCCAGTCGATACCATCGCTCCGGCCAGCTAGAAAGTCAGATTTTTCGTCCTTTTTAAATCCAAGACGAATATACATATATATATGTATTCATGAAGGGTATAGAAAATTCTAAATAGCATATAGGACTAGGTGGATTTTTTATCCCATAAATCTCTCGCATTCAGCCAAATACCCTCTTCAATTATTATCACAGATTAATTACACGTAATTAAAGTCAGCCTTCATCAAGATATCCAAACAGGTATTCTTCAGCTGAATCACTGACTCAGAGTAACCAGTGTTATAATTGTTTCAAAGTTATGAATTAAACCGTTCCCCTAATTGACCAGACGACTGTTTGATCTCCACTGAAAGAAGGAACCCTTCTGGGTTCTATATCAAAGGTTCGGCTACATTGCGAGGGATAACATAAGCACATGGAATCTTTCGGACTGTGTATATATCTCGTGCAGAAAGTCCTCCGTTAATTAGGAAAAAAAAGAAAAAGAAGAAGAAGAAGAAGAAGAAGAAACGAAAAATGTAGATAGAAAGTAACGGAAAACGTATTACAACGAATCACATTATTCTACGGAGACAGAATTCACGGTAAACAGAAACCCCTTTGTGAGGGCCGTTTTTCGGGAAATATCTGAACCCCACCACTCCGGTGGAAGCCACCGGAAACAGAAAATAGATTTTCAGGAAAGGTTTATTGCCGCCCCTCCAGCCAAATCAAACATAAATAAAGATAAAATACGTGTAGCGTACAACCCCTTTTCCCTTTCTTACCCCTCGGTCAACCCTTTCCACGGGTCGCTTCGCCGCTCTGCTTGGTGGCTGCAGCAGGGAGTTGCCAAGAGTTGCCAAGAGTTTCCCAATCTCGCGAAAATTTAGGGCGGTTCCTTCCACGGTGATGTATGCACGAGTTTTCTCACTTGATCCTACAGGAAGCCTAGAACCGTGGAAACAGGAACCAAGAACCAGGAATCCCGCAGACGTAGGTACCTACTGACGAAGAAAATCAAATTAAATTACCAACCGTGATAAAGGGTCAGGACCAACAAAAGAAAGCTCTCAGAGATATCAATAGTCGCTCTTTCTCCTTCGCTTTCTCTCTCTTTCTTTCTCTTTGCGCAAAAATGAATATACGTTTTCGCAACCAACAATTGTAGCATCAATCTCCTCATATAGAATTGTTTTTCTGAAGTTTGTCATCACGTTAAAGCTTAGTAATTAATCTGATCCCGAAAGCTAGTCGCACTTTCGCGGTAGGACCTCGTATGTATATATGTACGAAATGATAGGGTCGTGTACGACCTTATGGTAATACGAGATACCGGCTGGCGAATTCAGCTGCGCGGAAGCAAACCTACGTTTGCGCGTTGTGCACGGGCGAGGGTTAAGTTAAATGGGACATAACGTAGAGACGTCCAACGGGTGGTGAGAATCCTATTTATTATCAACGTCATACTCCACTGTCTACAGAGTAGGCTATACATATTACACAATACACCGTCTATCCTATATCTCTAAATTCTGAAGTATATCCAACTATTTAAACTATTCAAAACTCCATCAATTAGTACGAAGGATTCATACTTTATTTAACAATAAAACATCGTCTGGATATCCGAATCCATCAACTCGCCATTAATTACAGAAACACAATATCACATACCCAGAAAAAGGATCAGTTTCTGAAAAAAAAACAAAAAAAAACAACAAGTTCTGGAATTACTATAAAGCCTGAGATTTTTTTTCATCAATTAGCTACAGATTTTCAACTAATTTATGTTATTAATTAATTAGTATTCAACTATCAAAAGCTCCATCAATTAGTACCAAGGATTCATATATTTTATTCGAAAATAACACATCGTCTGGACACCCAGATCCATCAACTGGTCGCTAATTGTAAAAACACGAGTTCGGCTAGCTGGCGAATAAAAAAAAGTCAGATCCAACTCTTCCTGCGAATAATTGGTACAGATTCTTAATTAACATGTAATACGTTGATCAACGAGAGAATTTTTAGTCCTATAATCCGATTTTTATTATCGCTTTGAGACGATGAGGAGCAATTGTAGTTCGCAATATCTGGTATAAAAATTCCAATGAAAAATATACCTTAACGCGGAATAAAGCAAAGCATAGCGATATACGAGATCGATTTAACGAAGAATAGGGCTTAATCCTGCTTGTTTCACTGAGTAATTCTACGCGACTTCCCATTTCATTTCTCCTTTTATTCAGCTTTACTTTTCTGCAACGTTAGGTATGCCATCGCGGATGACCTGTGGCTTTTGTTCCTATGGCTAACGAACTCGCGTATCAATTCTGCCCACATATATATATATATATATATACACATCTATGTGCAGGCTATATGTTTCCAGATTTTGATGAATCGACTATGTTCCCCTTTGTTCATATAGGTGAGTACATACATATATATATATATCCGCGAATTCTCTGTCCCCTTGAAGCTATTTTTCTCCACCTCTTCTAACACGTTAAAAACACGATGGCCTTTACCTCCCACACACGCGTACCCATGGCACCTTTTCTACTTTACGACGCTTGCTTTATTATACGCGGATCGTCATCTGCCATATAAATGTACATAGTATACCTACATATACCCACCTCAGCACACATATGTACGCGATATCCTGCCACGATTTTATCCGATACTTTGCTACGAAAGCTGAACAGCAATCTCGCAGCTGTAGGTAAGGTATAGATACAATGTGCAGAAGGGAGTTGATAGCCGTACATATACAAACAGCTTTATAGCTTTCGAAAGTTTGAAATACGTGATCGTTGAACAACAATAGGGATATAATTTATCATTTTTATATTCAATTTCAAAAATTATATTTCTATATTTTTGAATTAAAAGACTTTGCGGTTTTCATTTAAATTAAGCTGTTAGTTACTAAAGGAAGAAAGCTTATGCGGAGTAGCGAAGTCATAAGTTGACACTTGTTCACTTTCTGGTAGAGAAACGATTTAAGAGCATCGCAAAATACTTTGGCAACTATTAAAGATAACGACTGACAGGGAACAAAGAGATTTTATGCTGGTTGGAAAATGTGGGTAGGGTATTACCTATAGCTATATATATAAATACATAGCGAAGCCGTTTTCGCTGCTAACTTTTACTGCCGAAGAGAGAAAGAGAGACTGGTGCAGTATAGTATAGCAGTAGCAGAAGCAGAAGCAGCAGCAGCAGCATGAAAGTAAAAAGTAGGAATAGAAAATAGAAAATAGAAAATAAAGAATAAAAAGTACCTTCAACGAACGATGAATCTACGTTGAAAAGTTTCAACGAGTATAGGATTCAACGGTATAACGAGCTCTGGAAAAATTATTATGTCCTCGTTAGTGGATGGATTAATAATTCGTAAGATACCTACCTATATATGCCTTGTGTGAAAGGATCATGGAGATGCGTTGAACGTCAGGTTGATGTATAAAGGACGAAAACGAGCCTTGTTATTTATGGGTGTTAATAATTTGAGGTAAAAATCGTTCTGAATTTAAATACTCTTTCGTGAAATATGTCGGAAGGGAAAGAAGGCCTTTAGTGTCAAACAAGGAAACATGTTTTCCAATATTTTTCAATTTTCCTCTGCACGCACGCGACGTTATTCCTACTCCGGATGACTAGCTTTTTTTCCTTTGGTGTATTTAAAAGCCAATACCTACAAGCCTACTATATAGAAGTAGGATGTAATTTTTTTAATTTACCGAAAGCTCGAGCGTGTCGGATTGAATAATACAAGTCTTTGTTCTGTAATTAAGCCCCAGCTGCGGCACTGTTGTATACGGTTTTATAGTCAATGATCAAACAAGCTTAATAATACGAAAATTGATATTAACGTAGTCCGAAATTCCCTCTGTCCATAACACATTTAAAAACGAATTTCGATCTACATTTACGATTACATATACAAACAATAAAATACTTACGCAATTATTTAGTTTCAAAGGTCACAAGATCCTATAACGGATACAAAATCCACCTGTGGGATGGATATTTCACGATGAAACGGCGAAAATTCAACCATTTGAAAAAAATAAATAATAAAAAATAAAAAATCATTACACGATACGATTCAAAGTTCATTAATTTTACCTTTCATCCTATTTCCTGATAATTAAATCCTCGGAGAATGAAATGAAAAATAAATCGACTTTTATACCTTTGAATTCTGAATACGATATTACAACTCGTCATTCTCAGCGTTACCAAAATCCTTGACAATATCTTGGCTGTAGGGGGTAGGCTGATGCCTGCTATGTAGTACTAATCTGAAATTAAATCGGCAAAATAAGTTTCAACCACTGCGGTTCCTCGGGTTAGCGAAAGCTCGCATAATATAACTGGATCTGTGACCCCGAAATGATACGAGATGCTGCGTCGAAATCCAGTGTATATATATACTGTATACATGTTTTCTGTACATCTATACCTATACCTATATAATATACTATATACTAACTCATATGCATCGTTGATGCATTGAAAGACACTGATAATATATGCGCTTATACATATGTATGAATGTGCAATGCGGCATTAATTCACTTCAAAGGCAAAAGGGGAGAAATTCACTCGGGAATTTCAGTATTTTGATGTATTTCAACAGTTAGATAAGTACTACATACAGAAGTTGCGACATTTGTACACGTATATCCTTGGGCATATAAGTTAGTTTCAACGATAATTAACCAGCTTTTAATTGGTTTCAATTAATCGAGTCAAAAAATATGATGATTTTTTCAGTCTCATTTAAAAGGAAGAAAAAGAAAACATCATATTTCTTATTCCCCACCCGCACAGATTCGAATTCTTGTATAATATAGGTATGAACTTTTTAATATAGAAAAATATACGAGAGAATTTCACGACATTAGATTAGATTTCTCAATTTTATACCTCGCTTATCAAACACGAGACATATGTATGTATATTTATATATATATATATATATATATAAATACTTTCTATATACCTACACGCACCGCAGATTTTTTTTTTTCTGCCGCGGTAACAGCTTTTCACGCAGTTACGATTCTGTTTACAACTTTTTCGCACAGAGTACGATGTGAATGTGTATGTATTTGTACGATATACACATACATAGGTGGGTTTTAATATATCTACAGAAACGTTACTATATACCTATGTATTATACGAGAAATATAACTCTGCTACAGAAGGAGATGATTCCGCGAGTGCGCTAATGGCGGTCGCCAGTTTAACCAAAACCCTATTACGCTCTATGAATATATTTGTTCTCGAAATGACTCCGGCGTGTAAAAATAATTAAATTCTACCCGCGAGTGGCCCAAGGATGTGACGCCACGTGTGGTGATTAAATTAAAATTTTCCCTACTCGCACGTTTTAATGCGGATTTGCATCTAGTTACTCCCGCGCAGTATTTTCAGCTGCACCTTATATCTGTGCGAATCACCGTTGTCTTATTTTGAACTTAAGGTTTTGACATGACGCTTTTCAGATTTTCTTCGATTTTTTTTTTTGATCGTAAAGAGAGAAAATAAAAGAAAAGAAAAACAATGAAACATTTCATAGAAAAAATCTAATAGAAATGATCTCTTGCCCTGAATGAAAAAAATAAATAAATAAAAAAATAGTCAGGTAATACAATCGTACCTTTGTTCACTCGATTTCTTTTTCTTCTTTTATTATCGTCAGCAGTATTCGTCTCTCATTCCATTCACGAGTTAAACAGTTATAGTTAGCGGATGTGAAGAAGGCCCTGCAGAAAAAGAAGTGCAGCTGTCCGCCTCGGCTCGCCGGCCTTTCGTATTCTGCAATTAAATCCTCATTGTCGATGGAAATAAACGCAAATCGCGTTCAATGTACAGCCAGTCTTAATTAGCGAGAAACGTTCTCTGAATTGCAATTTTCTGCAACAATGACCATAACTCTTGGTGACTTCATCCTCTAGCAGTAGGTAGGTAGGTAGGTAGGTACTTTGTTCAAAGTGTAATTACCAGTCGATCGAACTCCGGATCTAAGGATTATTTTATATTATTATATATTTTGCGGTGGGAAAATTAAACGTAGAAAAAGAAAAAGAAGAATAATAAGAAGAGGAAAAAAAAGAAAAGAAAAAGAAAAATATAAAGGCAATTTGCCAAATGAAGATTAAGCCCATAATATACGTATAAATTATTTGATATCCTGGCATAAACACCTCGAGCTTTTTCTCATGCGGTTAGCTGTTGAAGCCACGTTTACCGGTTGGCTTCGCTTAGTGCGATATCGTTGAGAATTAAGAGGCAAAGCCACGCAAGGAGTCTTAATAAAAGAGTGGGGTTCATAACGAAGTGGTGGTTTCGTTCAAAGAGGTAAGAGCTGGTAGTGGATCTCGCTAAAGATGGTAATAAAGAGGGCAGGACGCTCCATTTGATATGCAAATGGGTTTAGTCGAAGTCGACCAGAGGTACTCCCTCGTTTTTTTTATTTTTTTTCTATTTTTCAGGGTAAAGATCGTCGAAAATAATCTTTCGAAATTGTTTGAATCTCGACATTTCGCTATTTCGATTTACAATGGAATTCGCATTAAATTTTTCTCCCTCGATCTTGAGAAATAAGAGTTTGATTCTCGTCCTCATTCTTCTCCCTTATATAGGTAGGTATGAAAAAAAAGAAACAGGAAAGGAGAATAAAAAAGAAAAAAAACACGAAGAAAATGAACAAAGGTAGAATACACCTCGAATAAAAATAACTTGCAAAGAATTGAAGGCATAAGGAAATCGCGCTTAAAAGATCCAGGAAGAGGAGAGAAGCTGAACAGTCTCACTCCTATAAGAATACCTCTTTTCCATTCAACCTTTTAAAGCTCATCTTTGGCTTTCCTTTGGGGGTGGAATTCGTTAATTCAAGAAATGGGGGAGTGGAATGAGAAATAAGATGAGGTACGATTTCTGGGGTACTTTATGAGGGGGTGATCTAATTTGTGAAGAAGAAAAAAAAAAAGAAAGAAAAAAATTGTTTCAGAGTGCTGCAGTATATATCTATAATAAAATTCTACCTACAGTAGAAAACGAAATGCAGGGGGATGCATGCGATATGTATACGTGGAAGGGTGTAAATGTTTACATGGTCTTAAATTGCGCGTTTTACTTCGAGCAAAAGCTCTACTCTATGGGTATAGGCGAGGTGGAAAATGTAGAAAATCTTAGCCTGTGTGAATCCTGACGTGAGAAGTGAAGAACGAAGAATGAAGAATGGAGAATGAGGGATAGGGAATGAGGAATATAAGGAATAAAAAACGAGAAGGACCTGGTAAAAGTGGGTTATGTTTTATGCATGGAATCTTTGTGATCGTTTCGTGTGTTGGCAGGTCCCGTCAATATGTTTGAGGTGTTCCTAGCAAAACGAGGAGACTTCCGACAGCCAATCGAAGCCGTTTCAAAGGCTCTTACATAGACGGGCCTCTCTGGTTTACCGAAGATGCCAAACTTGGGACGAGAGTCGAATCGTTTCCTCGCAAATACGGCGCCCCATTCTCTTTCCTGAGACCCAAAGAGAATGATCGTTTCTGATCCGCGTTTATATCTGAGGTCCATCTTCACCAAAATGGCAACGGCTCTACGAATCGTTCGGAAATTGACGCAGATATACACGGTGATTTCACCAGCTGGCACAAATCACGTAGCTTATCGTTACTCATGATTTTTCATCCCACTAAAAAAAAAACAAGAAGGAAAAACCTAAGGGGTGAAAAAGAAACGGAAAGAAAAATAAAACAATTTCTATTATTTCACATAAAAACATGTCAACCAACCACCACATCATTTCTCATAATTTCTTTCCCTCATTTTGAACCTTACCTGATAAACTTCTTCACCCTAGTATATATATATATATATATATATATATATGCAGTTGAATCCACGCCTGTGGTTAGATGAAATCAGATTTCCTATTCCAGTGAATGGATTCCGACGTAGGGTCGATTAGATTTTCTCTCTTCGGACCGTATAGGTATTTTATTTTTATTTTACTTCTTTTATTTTTCTATCACGGAAATCCCTTCGAAGTAGGAAAGAAAGTACGGGGTGGCTTTAACCACACGTTTCCTCAATTGACGTTAAATCCAGATTGAACTATTTTCTATCTAAGGTAAATTAGGAAAGAATCCTTAATTTATTATAAATTTGAGTTTTATGATAATCTTTATACCCAATATAAATATCTGTATTTTTCGCCGAAATCGCTGAGTAACATAAAATTTGACGGTTTTGGATAGCTTTCGAAACCTATAGATTACGAAAGACAACAACAACTAGAGTGAAATTGATTTGGGATTTATCATCCCCCCTTAGACATTCGACGATTCGTTTATATATATATTTCTGAGTATATATTTTTTCTTATTTCCTGCTAATAACCGAATGACATTAATCCGAAACTCGCGCTGATTGGTTCGATTCAATCAGACCAGCTATCACTTACACCACCCATTCATTGAAAAGGAAAAAAAACTGGTCGTTTGTCTCGCGTCCTACGACCGACATATCAATATACAGGGTGTCTCGGTCTGGTAAGAAAAGAAATAGAAAAAAATAAAAGATAAATGTTCAGGGGAAGAAAATTCGTGAAAAATATTGAACGAAAATATCCACAAAAAAAAAAAAAAGAAAATAAGGAAGAATAATAATCGTTGAAATTTTGAGAGAAATTTGAAAGTAAATTTGTTTTTCAACTATCGGTTTTTCGGATTAGTTAATATACTTACACCCCGTATATGGATGTACAAGTTTAGCTGAAAGTGTGGAAGACCTCAGGATTTCGGAGGGTGAGATGGCAGTGGTTACGGTTTCTGAGGTTCTAAGCTGCGAACGAGATTAAACGATCGAGGAACTACCACCACTTGTCAACTGGCTCGTTGTCGGCAAACAAAGCTTGCGAAATTTCCCGAGATTCCCCAGGAAGTCAAAGGTCGTAGCGTCCTTTCCGCAATTAGGGTAAAAACGGAAGCTGCAAGAGCTTTGAGAAGGAGAGAGAGAGAGAGAGATATTTAGAAATGAAGAGAGGGATGATATAGTATAGAATACAAGCCATGAAGCTTTTCGACTTTTTAGTTTCAAATGAAAAAGAAACTCTTTCAAATTATCAAGAAAGTTGTTTAATATTCGAATTCATATTGATTTCGGTTTCATTGAAAAAGTAATGACTATATAATCTTCGGATGCTACACTAATCAGAAAATAAAATTTGAAAGGAATAGGTGTAAGTATATGATATAAAATGAGATGAATCTTAGCTATGGTATTCTGAGAATAATGTAAAAAGAACCCCGTTAGCATCAGGGGGGGGTGTCTTATAATCCGTAATCTACATAAACTTCTTATTTCATCTTTGCTTAGAAACGGCTTCCGCGAATCTTAGCGGCTGTTTATCAAGAGCCTCGTTAAGCGCACCAATATAATAACTAATTACCCCCGTAATTTGGCAGGAAACGAAGAGGTTCGTTAACGAGACAGGTCAGCGGAGAGCGACGGGTGAGAGAGGTTTATTAGAGGGTTAAGCTTTTGAGCAGTGTTTGGAAGAAAAAAAAAAAAAAATTAAAAATGCAAAAGAAGAAGAAAAAATGGCAAAGAAATTTAAAGGACAGAAAGAGAGAGAGAGAGAAAAAAAAAAAGAAAATTGATTGACTAAATGAATTAAAAAAAAAAAAAAAATACAGCAAGGGTGGAAAATTAGACAAAGTGAAAATAATTAAGGTTTATTATTTAAGCGTCGAAACTATATCCGGCGTTTTATACTATATATCTATAGGAAAGCTTTAGGCAAAGCGTTGCGGTTCTGGTATATAGGTATATGTGGCAGAAGCTGGAATGAATCCTCTATCCGCAAAGGAAAATTAAGGGCTTTTAAGTGAACTGAAAGATACGGTTTAATTGCTCGTTGAAATCTGCCGAGGATTTACGATAAAATGATTAAATTTCCGTTATTTTCTTCTTTTTTCTTCTTTCTTTTTTCCTTTTCTTTTTCTTTTTCAGCCACTTTTTAATACTATCCAAATATCTGGTACAGTTTTAAAACTGAATTATTCATCATCCATCTAGATGTATAATTGTCGAGGTGGTTTTTGTCGTGAGATTGGCAAAAAGTTTTTGCAAAGAACGCTGCAGGGTAGGTTTCGGAGTTTCTTATGCGCACTTTGCACTGCATTTCTTACCGTACCTCCAAGCGGAATAAACAGGATCAGGCTGAAAGAGGTAAAATGGTATGAAATAAAATGAGAATGAAGTAGGTAGAGTGAATTTAAGAAAAAAAATTAAAAAAAATTCTTTTCAACGGTCTGGTATAACAGCTGCAGTACTGCAGGGTTATAATTATTATTAAAGTTATAGTATAATAAATATTCGCCAAATATATTGAATTCCAATTCAATATAAAGTGGAATTTTTTTTTATAATAAATTAGAAATATGCGCGTATATCTAAAATTGATTTGCAATTGGAAGTTCATTTTTTCATTTATTTATTTATTATATTTCTCAATTCTTGATCCTTGAAATAGCGGTTATATTTCTTACCCCACTTTCGTTGATTTTTCATAAAAAATAATCTCACCACAAGTAGGTAGATACCTATACGTTTCGTTTTACGAGTCACTGATAAATTCTTTATTTTATTTTCATTTTTTTCTCTGTTGCTCTATATTTTTTTTCCTCCACCACCAATATTTTCCGCGGTACAAATAATAACGGTATTAAAACTCGCTGAGTTACCATTTTTTTTGTTGCATCGATTGTGTTCACGAAAATACCTCAATTGCTATATTCGGAGCAGGCTTCACAACTAACGTGAAAAGAATGAGTATATGAACAGAAACAGAAACAATAAGTAGAAAAAAAAGGTCTAGTTTCTAGATCTGTGTATATATTATACGTATATATATGTATATGGGTATGTGAAAGAGCAGAGCAGATGACACGAAAGAAAATATAACATGAAATGAAAAACCACTTTGACTCATAAAACGAAACAAATTAGATGAAGAGGGAGAGGAAGAGAGAAGAATAAACAAAATGTATGTGTAGCGGGGAGGTTTTGAAATGTAGAAAACAAGATAAGAAAGAAAGAAAAAAAAAAAATAAGAAAAATAAGAAAACTACCCCTTACCGCGAACAAGACGAAAGTGCGAAAGTAACAGACTATATATACATATACTGTACGTATATATATATATTTATATCTATCGTTTAATTCCGGGACAGAGACTATAGAATTTCATATGTATAATGCATACTTTAGGGACATCAGTATACTTTGAGGACGGTCCTCAAAGAATTCATCTATCTAATGTATTGTTTGAGGACGCTCCCAACAAATACGGCACTGGGGCCACAAATTACTTTTTATACTGATCGCTAACTACGGAGACCATACCACACACCAAAAAATGCTAGCTAACACCCGGTGGTTGTGGCAGGACCGTGACTAGGCTCCCAAAAAGTCGATGTCCTCAAAGTATACATTATGGATGTTTATATATATATATATATATATATATATATATATCTATATGCTGAGAGAACGGATGTCACAGTGTCTCGTTTTAGGCGTAAAGGAAGGAGGTAGCAATTAAGACTCTGCACCCCGTAAAGTAGGAGACGTTGGTCGATGCCAAAACGAGGGTAGAATTCGCGACGCTTTCTCACCCCACGGGTTAACCCAGCGCGTCGAGTGGAATCGAGGGCGCCGGGCCATGTGCAAGATTCCACGCGGCTCAACTGGAAACTGCTGCTGCCATTGCCACTGCCGTTGCTAGCTGCTGCTGCTGCTGCTGCTGTTAATGTTGGTATAGTACTGTCGTGGCTTGGGGGTGTATAGCTACGCCGGGGTAGTTTTTGTCCCCTAAATACCGACGTAACAATGATGTAAACTTGAAATGCGTTCGATTCCATCGGAACCGTCATTCAAATGAACCGGAGGTTTTAAGGGTTGAAAATTTCCACACGCGCAGTACGTGTGTTTTAGAAACGGCGGAGAAAATTGAAGAGCGAAAAAAATAAAAATATGCAAATAAAGTAAAAAATAAAAGCCCAGACAGGTTTTTATACGCGTTTGTATTGGGTATTCGATTATGTTTTTTAGTTTAAAATTTATCCCTCACTTTCTATAGCTGTTTTTTTTTTTTTCTCTTCTTTTTTCAACCTTACTTTTTCATCCCCTCGCTTTGATCAAGAGCAAATACTCCAATGTTGGCCAATTTGTCTTAGATCAAAGCACCTCAATTGAGGGGGTATAACCAATAATCCAAAGCTACTAATTACGAAACGGAATTATCGAGCGCGACCTCGCACCTTGAACTCTGACACGTTCTAGGAATCCCAAACGATCACCTAACGCCGGATTAGCATAAGGCAGGTACTATACCTATTACTCCCACGTTTATCTTATTGCGAAAGAAGAAAAGAGAGAAAAAATAAATATAAAATCGCATTCAGAGTAGATTGTTTCCTGCATATTATGGAAGATATCAAATGATATTCAGTTCCGATATATAAAAATTGATTTAACGTCCTCGGGACTTGATCAGCAACACTTTAATTCCTCTCTCCCTTCATAAATTTTGTCAGAGTATTTTCCATATCTCTGCAGGGAACACCCGTGCCACTTTCGCAATTTGCATATTGGTAGTATTTCAATTGGTAGTGGCCATCCCGGCGCTCAGATCTCCCGCGGTTTGGTCATCAGTTAAAAGTTCACGTCCGTTTTCCACCCCTAAAAAAAAAAAAAGAAAAATGAAAAATGAAATAAATGAATGAAATAAAAATAAAAATAAAATGAATAAAAAATGGTTAAGAGAGAAGTGGATTTCTATTATTATTTATTATATTTTCCAGATCCACGCACAATCGTAATACAAAAGCTTTCAGCGGGTATAAATTTAATCCCATTATATACCCATACATGTATATTATATAATGATAATTCTTTGTACCGTGTGGCGCGTCGGGGTGTACAACAATCGGGCTTAATTAAGGGAAGATTTAAGGAATAAAATACAGAGCCATTTTCCACGCCCCCCCGAAAAACTCCCAAGCGAATATAAGATTTGTGGTAGTTCTTCCGTAGGTAGTGATGGCGGTTCAAGAAGCACAGCTTTTCAGAGCCAGGGGGTGGTTTGTGCATAAACAAGCTACGAGCACGAAATATAAAGGTCAGAATCCAGCAGCCGTTTCCTGATCGTACCGCTAAACTTTTTCCCACCAGAGTTTTCCACCAGACTCCTTCCACCCCCCAGTTCGACATAGAACTTAGCTTTTTTCGAATTCTCCACGAGTCTGCCAATCTCGGATATTTAGGGCGGGGAATCGTCTACTTCTGCTGCTATGTGATGTATTTATTTATCCGATACGTTTCCCTTACCTACTTCCTGGCCTCTGGGATCGAACGGCTAAAGAAACTCGGAACTAAGTAGAATAAGGGAGGATTGAAGGCGCGAGTCTAACTGGGCGATGAAGGGGCGGAAAACACAGAAGGAAGCTTTGAGCGAGCTTGATATATCGGGTTTCAAGGATTTGCGATTTTTCTTTCTATTTATAACAGATCGATTAGATCGCAAAATGACGAAAAATAAAAAGATAAACTAAGTTCATTAATGTTACGTGCTATAAAACCGAACAGAAATTGTATTCCTACTTGTTACTATGATATTTACACCCCTATATTTAATATCATACAAATGACACAGCCTTGTGATAATATTGTTGAATATTATTCAAATTTTCGTCACTATAGGTATATGTATGTATAATTGTGAGCTCTGAACTACGGGTGGCTTACATTAAATTCAAAGACAAATAATCAAGACCGGTGATTAGCGAGTCGCGCATGTTACCCGTTCGCCTGAGTTGATAAACATTTGACGGGCAAATTAGCCATCCGTGCAAATACATAGGTATTACTGATTACAGCCGAGTAATCTACTCTATTAATAATGATATCGATGAAGGTAGGAAAATAGCGTCGATATCGAACCAAAATTTCGTAATCATTATTTTAGACGACATTTTCGAAAGAAAGAAAAAAAAAAATGATTCACGATTTCGCTTTTCATTTCATTTCATTTCATTTCACAGTTTTGATAGAAATATCTGACATCGAGGTTTGGGCTCTCAGTTTCAAATGACTTACTCGCCGATAAGTCGGTAAAGTTTCGTTAGTGTTCCTGGTTGGTCCAGGAGCCGTTAGCGTAAGCATTAGTTTGTAGAATTACCGTTATCAGGTCCATATAACCAGGCCCCATCCACCAAAGTCCGAAACCATGCGGCAGGAAGCCTAATGGTTGCATCATACAGCAATTACTACAACCCTATGTAACCTCATATATATATACATGATATTATATAGTTAGATGAGTTTCGTATGTACGTGAACGTTCGCTCTGAAAAATGTGAATTTTTCGATTTTATGATAATAATGAAAAATGAATGAAACGTCAATTTTTATCACCTGGCGTAGCCAGCTGCGATTAAATATTATACTAGTAAAAAATTTCCATTCTTTCGCTCTCACCATATCACTATCTCTCTCTCTCTCTCTTTTCTCTCTCGTTCTTTCTGGCCAGGGAATGAAAGAGTTAAAATTTAACCATCCAGTTGATTAACTGTTATTCAGAAGTAAATTTCCCCGGCGCAATACCTCTCTCGTAATCTTACCTTCCCCAGATGGCAAGAGCTGTTTTCAAGTAAAGTAATTTTTTTCTCTCTCAGCTCCTCACCTTTTCGCGGCGAGATTCTGCGAAACGAATCACCACCCCTTATCTTATTTTTCACCCTAACCAAGACCACCCTACCTACTACCTACCTACCTACCTACCTACCCCATCCACCCTTCCATCTACCTACTTCTAAGAAAAGTAAACATTATCGCTCGAGTTTTTATTCTTTTTCCCAGAGTGGCAATTATTCCACGAGCTAAATTATGCTAACGAATAATTATTATTTTAACCATCGCTTACAAGGGTGTGTGTGTGTGTATATATATTCCTGCTCTCTTTTTCCAACCCGTCCGACTTCGTTATAATATTTTATTTCATTCTATTTTACTTCATTTATTTATGTATTTCACTGTATAGTTTTCTCCTTTTCCTTCGTTCGTCCGTCCTTTTTTTTTCTTCTGTCCTACTAATTTTGTTAATTTTTTTTTTCTTTTTTTTTTTTTTTTCTCTGCATAACCACGTCTTTTCATTGTTTTCCACAGTTTGTTCAGGTAAAAATTTTTGCACTCCGCATATTTTTATTCAGCGATAATTCAACAAACCTTCCGGTCTACCCGGGTGTTTTAATCAGGTGGCTTGGTATCTTTTGACCCTACAATAACCGATTCTGTTATACCTGACACTGTTCACCTATAGACCATTGTTTTACTACTGGGTAATGCTCCAGTCACCCGAATACTCGTTTTACCTCGTTCTGCAACACCGTCACAACGTGCAATCCTCTACATACACTATAAACACATATATAACACATATATATCCAACTACTTTTCCCCATACCCATCTTTCTCTCTCTATCTCCCTCTCTCTTTCCCTTTGGATTTACCTATGAAACTGAAACTAGCTAGCTAACTGACTCTGCTATGCGTCAACCAATTACTAGGTACCACAAACGACCGTTATGGACACCTAGACCGACTATTGTGTCACCTCAATCCATTGTGGCCTTCGATTCAATATGACGAACCGTGAAATGCTGCTGAGGACTGGTGATACTGTATCCATGTGCTAGTGGACTTCAATCGCACAGACTGAATTTCAAACGATATAAAAATCGATAAAAATTCATGTCGAGTAAACGAATATAATAAGTACAGAATTTTTCATTAATTTCTTTTTGCAATTTTCTATCTTTCTTATTGCAATCAGATGAGAGAGAAAGGGGTGCAGGTAAAGGGTTGCACGAGTGGAAAGAAGAGAAACGAAAAAAAAAAAAAAATAGATAGAGAGAGATCGGAGAAATTCGAGTAGCGCTTTCTCGCGGTAAATCGGGCTTATTTTTATATCGAAATATCCAAGATCCGGAAGATTTAGAATCTGGAAATCCCAAAGGCTTCGTATAGCAACGTGAGTGCTTTCCAATAGAAGTGTTCGTCGCAAGTGCGTGGATGGGTAAAGGGGTAATTTTTAAAAAACAAGCTATATCGAACTATGCTAGGTGAAACGTGTCATTTCGTGATCAAGGAAGAAGAGGAAAAAGGATAAGAAGAAGATGAAAATAAAATGAAACAAAGCCTCGACTTTTTCAGGTTTAGAAATTTGATGGATAATCAGATTTTCAAAGATTCTTTAACCTCGGCTTGGTCTTTGCTTTAGAAAAATTCTGTAAATTTGATGTTTTTCGAAACTCTGAAATTTATTAAAAATACTTCGCCCTTGTTAGGTTGATCAGTTTATTCCCATACTCAACGTTATGTAATAATTATCTATTAAAACCCTATAAGGGGGTTTAGCTTTCCAATTAACGCTGTTTGTCATTAAATATAATTTGGTCAGTTGACTCAGAAGCTCGAAGTGCCAACTGTATAATTATAGGATAATTAATCTACTCGCGTTTTTTGAAATCTTTTTTTTTCTGTAAATTAAATACAAATAAGACTACTGCGAATAATTGCGAGAAGGTAACTTTCAGAGATAAAAAGAGAGGAAGAAAAATAAAGAGAGAGAGGGAGAGAGTTGGGTTTGAAAGACCATGTTTCAGTGCGTAAAACATTAGACATCGTAACGGTGATAGATTCAGACCAGAAATGCGAAGAAGAGCAGCCGCTTTCGCTTTGTAAGCTGCTTTGGCCGGAAAAGGTACGGAAACGTACCACTCAGGGAAGATTTTCCACAGGAAAAACAAAAAAGGTTTTAGGAAACCGCGAGCAGGCCTCTTCGAGACAGGAACTTCTAAAACGCAGTGGACCATAGAGCGACTCAGCAGTGGTGCTAGATCACTCTTCTATTTTTTTTAAATCCACATATTATTTACTTTTCGCATTAAATAAATTGTTAAATATTATCGAACGTAATTTTATTCACCGTTTCACACGTTTATTTATAATATCTTAGATTTCTGTCGAACGTAGAAAGCCTTGACGTGTTTCGGTATAATCATCGGTATCACATCGCAGAAAATCGCACCTGACATTTATTCGAAGAATTCAGTAATTCATGGGGATTAATATTTCATGGTAAAACGAATTAGGTTTTGTTTCTGCAAATTCTCTTTTCGACTACTTAATACATATAAAACTGTGGTTGAAGTTTTTCAAGTAGAAAATCGACGCCTTTATATACTTTAGCGGCGCAAAGTGAGTCTGATATCGATTTGTAATTAGGCGTATCTAATCGTCCTTTTATGGCAACTGAAGTGTAACTTTTACCGGATAGCCAGTACGGTCAAGAATTTTCATAGAACCGTATAAGCATTAACATATCGCGATTCTAAATGATGGTAACAATTTTTTTTTTAAATTTTTTTTCTAATTTCACTCTGCGAAAACTTTGTCTTGGCTTTTAGCAAGCAGTAAGTTAAATCGTTGAAATCGTATGAAATTTTAACGTGGCGTTAATAATCGAAACGGTTCTATCCGATACCGTCAAAAGTCAGATCGTAGAATGTGATGAATGGCAATTTTATTCTATTCGATAGAAATATATGTCACATGGATTTTGATGAATGATCGTTTAACCGAAGCACGATTAATATACTCAGTCGTACAGGTTGTATAACGTTTTGAAAATGATTCAATATCATTATTGTTTTGCGAATTTCATTCGTTCGTTTAATTATTTGGTTCGATCTCTCACTGATTGAACTTATATAAGCTTTACTGCCTTCGTGGGACTCAATATAAGTTATGAAATACGATAAGGCAATAAAAAATTGTGATAATTTCATTTTTAAACATGACCTGTTACGTCTATTCGTTCGAAAGATATACGCTGACGAAAGTATTATAAATAATTATTTCATCATTCTGATGATAATGTTATGAATAACGATATAAATTAAATTCGATCATTCTGTTCAACTTCTGTTCAAAGTTTCGTATGAATAAATATTTCATTTTTTTTTCCGGGTATTAAGCAATGTACCCTAATCCCGACAGATAAAGATTTCGTACTTTGTACGTTGCTATCTTTTGAGTGTAAAGGGCATCTGTGATTTGATATAAGACCGTAGTGAATTAGCATTTGTCACCAGTAACGAGGAGAATCGTCAACATGACTCATTTGCTCTTGACTCTGCTGTTGCAGCTTCTTTGTCTGATAATCGTTTCGAAAGCTGAGGACTTGAATACTACGAAATTGGGTAATAAAATTGTACAGTGTTTGTCGATAAATCTGAAACTTTGCAATTTTCTAATCGATGTCAATTAAAATTAAAACTGCAGTAGATTCGGTATCGCAAGTTCAGTATCCAAATCTTCCGGACGGTTACATCGCTTATCCTGACATCTACGTAGCATACAAGACTTCAGATGAAAGTGTGACATGGAATGAAGCCAGGAAACGATGCCTTCTTGATGGGGCACGATTGGCTCTAATTGACTCTTCGAAAAAGGTCGAATACGTAACGAAACAGCGAAAAAATCAGACCGTCACGCATGTTGGTATCCATAAATTGTTCGGAGGTGAGAATTGGGCCGGTATTAATAACGGTAAGTTCAAATTTCACAAGGATATCCACGAATTTGAATTCACGTTTGCACAACCGACGATTTATTTATTTCATTACGCAGGAGCACCTTTATCCGCGTCCTTACCATGGCTGGATGGTTCGCCAGATTCTGGGCCCTGGTTGTGCGCGGCAATATACGAAGATGGAGGTGGATTAGAAAATCATCCATGTAGTGGCTATGGAGGCTACGTCTGTGAGCTTTCGATCGGTGATGGATACGTGGGGTATCCTGACATCGGTGTTGCTTACAAAATTTCATATGAAAATGTTACATGGATGGAAGCCGGGAAACAATGCTATAATGACGGTGCTCAATTGGCAGTTATTGATTCTGAAAAAAAGTTAGAATATGTTAAGAACCAGAGAACGGTGCACGATCTTATTACCTTCGTAGGAATACATAATTTATTTGATAATAGCGAGTGGGTGAGCGCCGGAAACGGTAAGTTGTACTGAATTTCTGGATAGTCGACGGTTCTACTGATCCATTTCCTTTTTTTTTTTTCAGGAACGGCTGTATCCTCCCTACCCTGGGCACCGGGCCAGCCAAACGGCGTCGAATCTTACTGTCTTGTCATAAACGCAGCAGAGGATGGTTTGTCGGATTATCCATGCCATTGGGTAGCGAACTACGTTTGTGAACGACCAATTTCTAATGGCTATTAACACTAGTCTCACAATAATATGTAACAACAAGTTGAAAAAAAAAAAAAAAAATTAAAAAAATTGATTTTAATAAAAATTTTCTTCTGTTCGATATTCTACTACTTTATTTCTTCACTTTCCTAATGATCAGTCCTCATTCAATTATCGACATAACTGAAAAAATGATTGCATGGCGTTATTGGATCTAGTTATTCTTCTCTTCACATGTCTTACCAATTTTCCAATAATTGTAAAATGTATACGTATCTTATACTCTTACGTCAAAAGGGTTTTCTTGACTGCTCTTAGTTCTATATCAGAGAAGCGCTAGGTATCCGAATAATTAAGCATTAATCGAGTTTGTTCATTACGACAAGACGAGGTGCTTCTAAATCACGTTACGAACCTCTCATACTAGGCAAAGAACCGCTTTCAGATCTCCCCTACCTACATGTAAGTAGCAACAGAATTGCCCACGTTGTAGAGACAGCTAGGGTAAACTAAGGTGACGTGATGGTTTCTTACACTAGCCATACCCATCTGAAATCTCTAGCTATGTGTGTATGTGAAACTGTGGAATCATACCACTTCTTCTTCTTCAAGTTAGTTGAAGCGTTCTGCGGTATTCCCGGGGAAATAAACCTTCTGCAATTCCCACTGTCTATATTCTTCAGCTGTGTACACCTCGTTGACCCTCGGCCGGAGATACAGACCATCAAAACTCCACGGTGCAATGAACCATGAATAGAATTCTAACACTTTTCAGATATTTATCGACTGTAGTTGATGGAAAGTTGGCGAGGTGTAAATTCGACATTTGTTGCTTGTCCCTGTGGAGACGCAAAGAGACGCTGGTGTCTCTGAGTGACAAGTACGGTCATATAATAATAGGAAGTACGGAATACATTATAGAGGAGAGGTTCGTAATTGGCCTTTGGCGAATGTGAAGACGGTTGATTGACGATGAGTAGACGAAGGAAGATGGAATCGAGAGTGAAGTGAGTAATTCTGGACAGTCGATATTCCTACTATATGGGTACGTTGAAGGGTAGGTAGGTATAATGCGTCGGATGGAAAAGTGACGGGGGGGGCCTTTTATTCACTCCTTGGAATTGACGAGGACGAGAGGAGCCATGGAGAAACTGGCGAAATCACTTCGAGCAGGAAGCTTTTCTCTCTGACTTGTTAGGCGACTGATTCAACCGAACAAAAGACCAATCTGATGCTTGGACGGTGTCGCGTTTAAGACCTCGTATATTGCTGGATATAGAGAAACCGGCGAGATGAGCATTGGCTGACTCTGACTCATTGTACGACATTTTACCTTCTTCCTCTTCTTCCTCAACTTCTTCTTCTTCTCCTTCGTCGTCGTTGTCTTCTTTTCCGCCATTTTCCACAAGGGGATAAAAACCTTACGACTTCATTCACGGAATTACTTACTTCCACTTCAGATTCTCCCTCTGCTACAAGGCCCAGGTAACCAGCTAGCCTCAACCTCGTTAGAACTGAATGTTCGATTTGATCAGATTCACCGCAAAGGATTTGCGGACGTAGACGAACTCGGGATCAGTTCTTGATCTTGAAGTGTTTAAATCACGCGTATATAGGTTGCAGGCACCTTTTGTGATCTGTTGAACGAAATTGGCTAATTTCATCGATATCTGATAGCTAATATAATTGTTGAATCGTTGATTGAATGAAATCAGCTATAGAAATATATGTGTATAGATAAAATATGAATTTGTCTGATGAATCCCTTGCAGCGAATGAATTAGACTCAATTAGTCAAAGGTGAAGTGAAAAAAGGCAGAGTGGAATATGAATATACGGTAAATAAAGCATAGAAATGAAAAATCGAGAAATAAAATCATGGAAATCGGTATCGAGGTTGAAATTATACCAGTTCCTCCGTAATACTGGATATAAATTTTATATACGGAACTTATTTTCGTATCGATTAACGAGTTAACGAATAAAATCGTATTGGTAAATTCGAACGAACCACCCTACAGAATATTTATCAATATAATCGTAAGGGAATCGGGGGGTAGGTTGAAGTAAAGCGAGGGATGGTCGTTACAACTTACAGCCGTACATTTTTACAATTTTTTTTTTTTTTTCTACCCGCAAACGTTTAGTGAGCAGAATGGAGTTTATTAAAATTTTGTATCGATAAAAGTCGTAACGGTTAGCTAACCCGGCTAACATCTGAGTCAGCTTAAAACGAACACGGTTAAAATGATCTTGTTGAGTCTGAAATAGTGTGAAAGTATGCTAAACTGTTATCTCAAATTTGAATTAATCTTTGATATGGTTTTTGTCATCAAGAATTAATTTGACGTCAAGGAAATTAGACGATCGTTAAAATTCATTCAGTATCTAATGAAATTTTTCTGACTGAGGATATAGAATCGCATACCAAAAAGTCAACCAATTTATTTTACAAAAAGGAAGAAGATTATATATCAAACAGGAATATAATATCGATATATTGATTAATATTTTACAGATTAAATTCCTTCATGAAAGGACTCCGTGAGAATTGTTACTCTGGACGATGAACGAGATTAATTATGAAAACTGTGTGGAACGTGCGCGGTTTTGCTTAACACTAATCAGAGAAATATGTAAAGAGCTGTAGGTAATATTCACGAGATAAAATGCGGAGTTAATTAAGCCTGCGAATTTTATACAGTGTAAAAATAATTACTACAGCTGGATTTAAGGAGGGGAAAAAAAAAAAAAAGAAAAAGTGGTGTACGAGATATTGCACAAGCCTTGATAAGTCTCTTGGTTCAAAATGAATATTCAGAAAAAAAAGTGGAAAAAGCTGGTGGTCTAAATTTCATCCTGAAAGCTATGAGGTCATTTCCCGATGACGGGAATCTTAACCGTCTTGTTCTAAGGCTTATTAAAGTTTTAACTGTAAATGATGATGTCAAAGTATACTTCGTTAGCCAAGGAGGCTGTGCCCCTCGTCTTAGCGGCTATGTCCGAAATACAGATAGCAAAAAAAAAAAAATAGAAGAAAAAGTGGAAGAAGCTGAAAGCAAAAAAAGGAAGTGAATGAAAATGCCAAAAATTAGTAGTAATAAAATAAAATACACATAGTTTTTTTTTTCAAAACATATGATATACATATAATGTATATCTGAATATCGCGTATAGAAAAATTATTATCAGTTTGATACAGAAACGACAGTAAACGGAAGTTTGAACAGCTATTCACGTTACTTTTACGATCGCAGAAACATACCGTAAAAAGCCAGAACACGGGGTAGGACATACCATTTATTCGAAAGTTTATAACTCCATTTTCAACAATAATCTTATTATAGTTACGTACGGTTGCATATATATACCTATATGTAGCTACATACATGGCTGATTCTTTATGAAACCGAACAGTTTCGGACCTTGGTTGTTCCAATTCTATTACAACTGTAAAAGGATGTGAAAATATGAATATGAGTAAATTTTATTGAATATCCTTGCATCTATTAATAGCGAAAAATGTATAAGACGATCGGTATCTCAATCATTTTCATTTTATCCGTAAATTATATATATATATATATATGTATATCTGATTCTCATAGATGAATTTTCTTTTCATGTGAACTAAAACCAGGTATAAATAAAATAAAATAAAATAATATAAATAAAAAAGAAACGAATGTAATACAGGTATGAAATATGAACGTGGTTATTCGCGTAACATTATAGCCTCTATGGGATATTTTATACGATATTATATGATCCGCAAAGGGTTGAATGACACAAGTGATGCGAGCGTGAGACTTGGCCTCGGCCTATGCAGGAGCAAGAATTGCAACTCGAGGAACAGAGGTAAGGAATTTTACAACTGGTTAGTAGTTGGCTTCGACAAGCCTGAGAAATTTTCCCCAAGGATTTGTACAATATTTTACGTGCTATACTCGCATATTTCTATCTGAACTACCCGATGTTCAAAAGCTTTTGCCACGTACAGATATGTGGGATAGCTAGGATGTAAAATCCTGTGAAAAATGATACAATTTTTATTCTATTTTTTCTATATCGAATATTATTTTACGTCACGATCGTAGCTGGACTCAGCTGCATATAGCTGGACCAACTTTGAGAAGCCCTCGAAAACCTCGAGTATATTTTACGACTGTGAAGCACCACGTTTGATAATCGAAACGATGAAGAGGTAGCCACTGGGAGTTTGAAAGTCTAAAGTTATGGCACATGCATACGATATCCAACATGGCAATGAAAAAGAAAATCGGTTCATGGGTATTTCTAGAAGCTCTGACGTTGAGGAATCTTTAGAAATTCCTATGAAGATACAAAATTAATGGTCGGAAAATTCCATAGGAAATTAAATTTGATCACTGGAAAAGAAAAGCAAGGAAATAATCCTGAATAGAATTTCATCGATGATTCTGGACGTCGCTAAGTGTGAAATGGTTCAATTAGATAATTTCAGGAGTGTTGTTTGAAAAGTGGGTAAGTTCGATGTTTGAAACGGTTTTCCTTTACTCTAGTCGTCTAAGCGAGGAAAATTTTTCTGGTTGAATTCGACGTCTCTGGATCTCCAGTTTCAAATAGAGACTCAAGACCAGCTCTACTGCGGTTGAAAAAGTATCACGAAAGTTCTCAACCCAGGTAATACCACTTTAAAGATTCATTGAAATGGAAACAATTGAAACGCTTGACAAGGCACCAAGTTTCAAATGAAAATCAGGTGAGATACACCAGCATCTCAACGAGACCGAAGATCAAATATTTCTGTGAAAAAAAAAAATGATGATTTCTCTCGAAATTTAATGTCGCAATTTATCTAATTTTTGATAACAGCTCGGTTCATGAATGGCGAAAGAAGAAGCCAAAGATCATGAGTCAAATCTCCTAATCGGTATCGCGTCTTTCCACGGATGCTGGAAGCATCGTTCTAAGACGTCTTCGTCGTGATAGCGTCAAGGACGTCTGATACTAGGTCGGTGGAGGTGGAGGTGCGCAGGTCTGTTTAATACGACAGGTGCGCGTCGGAAGGCGCGCGAGAATTTCACCCACCGTTTGGGGGAAACGTCGAGGAGTCGGTGCCTCCGTCGACGGTTCTGATCTGAGCACGTTTAGTTGCTCGCGGGTGAAACCCTCGTACGGTCGCGCTATCCGCGTTTACCGGAATCCTTATTAGTCCTTCCCCGAGGTGTTCAAAGGCGCCTGGAGCCACCAGTACTTCGACCCCTAGTCTAGTCTGCCTCGTCGTTTATACCGCCGAAATTTGTCATCCCTTACCTGGGTCAACCGGACAATATTATGGAGTGAAAAACACCGTCTGCAGAACTCAAAAAAAAAAAAATTCATTAGAAATTAGAGAAAAAAAAAGAAAGAAGGGAAGAACAAAAAATAATAAAAAAAAAACGAAATTGAAAATTAAAGAAAACGTGTTCAGTGCCATTGTTATTATTTAATAGATATATATTCATATACAATTTATGGAAGTGAGATAGCGTTGGATTTTAATATTCTACCAAATTCTGTGTTTCTCGTAAATAGTTCGTTCCCTCATTATTTCTTTCTGATCATTTATTTTTCTTATAATTATTGGATAAAAAATAAAAGTTAAAAAAAAAAAAAGAAAGAAAGAAAAAAGGTTGTGGAAAGAGATTGAACACCCTTGAGGACCGTGGTGTACCGTTTAATTTACTGGTACTGGTGTCGTTTCAACAACTTATACCAATAGTAGATAAGGGTCTTCGCGCGCGAGCCGTTTACAACTGCTTGATGGAATTCTCTGAAATACTAAATTCCTCGGGTAAATTCTTTCGCGAACTTTGGTAATTAAACCGAGTTTAAACTGAAGCGGGACCAAACCTACCCCCCCTCACAACCCCCTGAACTTAACTAAAAGTGTTTCACCAGGTTAATATTGCAGCACAGTTTTGCACCTCGTATACTTCGCAGTGATTCCTTTTATATATTATCATCGTTTTGTTATATAATTCATATATTGAGTTTTATTTATATCATATATTTGTGGCCGTATAGCAGATAATTGTTCATTAATTAACCAATAATTTAAAAACGATTATGCATCTTATCATGTACGAGATAATAATACATAAATTATAGTGCAATAACGTATTCGATAATTAAAAATCAAAAAACAAAAAAAAAAAAAAGATTAAGATACAAATAAAAAATTATTGATAATAGTAATAATAAATTTGTGCTATAAAACGAAAAAAAGAAAGCAGGGAGGTTTTCAAAAGATCGAATACCCACTGGGGAAAATGGGGACATCCGTTGCTCTCCTCATCTTTGCGGGACTCCTCGGTGTATGGAACGTTGAAGGTAAGATGAGGCGTTTTAAAGAAGATTGAAAAACTAGGTTTCTAACAATTTTTCTACTTTCAAAGCTTTCAGAGTTCCTCTGATATTATCACCGGATTACACTTTACACTTCCTCCACCTGCTTCGAATCTACAATCAGTTTAGAAAAGGAGAAGTTGAATTCAGAGCGTGTCTTTTATCAACGAGGCTAATTTTCATCCACCTCTGAATTCTGTATAAAGAAACTTTACGAATTCAGATCTAAAACACGAGGGGTGTTAAATTCGATTACAATACCAACCCTACGTTACTATCAGCTAACGATTTTATTTTATTTTCTTTTCTTTTTCTTCTTCTTTTAAGCCAGAAATTATTCATCAACAAAATTTTCTACCCTCGTTGGTTTACCTGGATAAGTTTTTCACCTCGTTATACTCATTCTGAGTATCTGCCGCATACTCTACCACCCTCTGTGCTTTATTAACTTCACTATTGTCATGCTAATGTGATTGCAGAAGGTTCGCTGCAACCTTAACGACGAATGGGGTTACCAAGTCCCATAATAAAAAAGAGGTCATCATTTCTACTGTTTTTTTTTCATTTCATTTTCATTTTCCTTTTCCTTTTCCTTTTAGTAGTTTACTCAAATGTTTCATTCACCCCCTCCTCCTGAAACGTCAAATATCTTTCTTAAAAATTATATTTTCGATCATCAGAGTGGGATCTTAGAATTTTCGTTTAGTTTTGAGACGCTGCAGATCTTTCGAATGTATTCCTACCCTCGGGGGTAGCTACTGCAATGGAAACGGGAGTCAAGACAATACCACGACCTCCTTATTTCACGAATACATTTCACGGAGTGCACCACCAGACGGAGAACAGGGAAAAGGCGGATTTGAAATACATCGGTGCAATGTGCTGCTGCACTGCGTTGTTTTCCAACCCGTTACCGATGCGGTGTTCCAGAATTTGAATATCATTCTCGCGTTCATACTCTAAGCGATCGAATACCACACCAGATCTTTTTAAGAGACAGTAAATACTAGGGAAGTATATATATACAATCGTATCGGGGTTATATTTGCTACCGATAGTATAAACGATATGAATATTTAAAAATCACTCCGATTTAATAATTTTGGTATAAAACTCATAACATATATAGCTGGGGTGTTGAATTTTCGAAAACTAAGAACAGCGTCTTTTTTTTTTCACATGGCCTTATATCGTCGTTCTCTAATTACCTTGGGTTAATCAAATCCGTATAAAGCACGGAGTTAATTACGATTCGACCCTGGAGGTTTTTTTTTCTTTAATTAAAAACTAAGAGCTGGACCAAGTTAGAGTTGAGTAAGAGGGGGGAGGGGGGGGGGGGGGGGGGGGGGAGGAAGAAAGAAAAAAAATAAAATAAAAGAAAACACAAAAAAAAACATAAAATTACTTAACCTTCACAGGGTAGCGTGTAAAAGTATATAAAGGCAATCAAAGCGGAAATGAATTTCGTTTCGGTGGACGTAGCGCAGCCTTAAATATGTAAAGTTTTGTAATTAGAGAAAAAAAAAACAAAAAAATACGTAACGACGAAATGGGGAAAAGAAAATCGAAAAACCGAGTCTCCAACGTTTCCGAAAATTTCAAATAATTTTAAATACCTAATGATGCAAATTTATAGAAATTTTGTTGAATCTCCGAACGTAGTTGGTATCTATTTGTCTGATCCACCTGCGATTCTAAACTCTAGTTGTTAATCTTTCCCCCTACGTCAGGTCTGGATATATATATATATATACATAGTAATTTGGAATTTCGGAATAGTTTGATAAATCCTTAAATCAACAGACTAGTATTACGGTACCAGAAGATTTACGTCACTTGAAATTGAATTACTAACTAATATTGAGCGACGATCTACCGGGGCTCAAACTCTGGATGGATTCATGATTGACGAATTGTCTTGAGGCGAATGCACCCGTCTGTAACGAGATCCCCCTGCTAAAATCAATTTTGAGGACTGATTAGACTTGACAGAATTACCAGAGGCTAAAGCACGCCAGTATCATACCCCCCGTAAAGGACTAATTAGGTACACGCAGAATTGGTAAGCGATCCATGATAGGCCATTAATGAATTACGTTATTCCACATCTCTGTCATATCTTATTATCAAACCCTTTGATACACCAGCGTTTATCTTTTGCTTAAATGATTATACCGATACCACCGAAGAAACAGAATGAGAATTATTAATTTTTTCAACGACTACCAGTCTCAAATTTTTACCCATACTTTTTCCTATTTATAATCGAAGAATATTATCAAAAAATAAAGAGTAATTGAAACAGTAGAATCCAGTTTCTCTATTATAATTCATAATCATGTAAGCATGAGAGCTGAACTCCGGAGTGAATTTAGCAAAACCTTCACTATCCGAGATTCTAATAATAGTTTGAAAATAAAATAGAGTAAACATTACGTACAGTATGAGATAGTTTATTGCAAAAAAGATGAGAGGAATGGTCATGCATGTATGGATCAACACATATGCAATGAGTGAGTCGGTGTGGTCTTCCGCTTACTTTTTTTTTTCCCCCATTTTTCTATTACGTATAGATATGAGTCTTCTATTAGATCCGTAGAAATCTACGTTCAACATAGGGAGAGAGAGTGAGAGAGTCAAAGTTAGAGTCAGAGTCGGATTCAGAGTCAGAGTCAGAGTCAGATCCGGCGATGATGAGGTAAGAATTTTGCGTGCCTGGAAATAGTCGCGGACTCTGAGTCGGTTGCCCTAGATTTCTCTTAGCCCGAGACACGGAGATGTTTAACCCTGGATTATAATTAGTATATAGCTACGGTATAAAAAATCGCTGAGTCGATGCGGAGCCGGTAGAATGATGTTTGAACAACGAAGACGTAGATTAAAAATTCTCAAAATTTTGTGCAAAAAAATGATAGAAATTTTTCTTTTTTTTTCTTTGATCTTCTCGAAGAATTAGAGCCCCGAAATGATCGCAATTTTTTCTTTAAAAGGACGAAGACTGTCCCAACTATCGTAAGCTTATCTCAGACCGATTTGTACCGAACTTTAATTAGTGTAAAATTAAATTTCCTCGCTCCTTTGCGCTTATCAATCTTACTTAGGAAGTTTAAATGAAATTAGGCATCGTACAGCGGAGGCAGTGGTATCTACTTCCATACCATACCATACCATACCATACTATACCATAACGTAGCGCAGCATTTGCGTAACTTTCGCATGATCATTCTGGCACGACTCACCAGGAAACCACGCCGCTACAAACGGAAATGATAATTACTTGGAAGGTTCACACGGTAATAATAATCATTTACGAAAGAGGGAACTTTAAAATAAACTTTTACCGTCGCGACGTTTATGGCAAAAGCCACAGTGTCGCGTTAGTAATAAAGTATATGTATAAAAACAAGCAGAAAAAAAAATAAAAAAAATGTCAAAAGTTATAAAAAAATAGTTGCGATAAAATTATGTTAAACAAAAAATGTGAAAAAAAAAAAATAAGAATCTGTACGTATAAAAGATAACAAATTTTCTTTATTTCCTTTTTATTTATTATAAGGGTGTAGATTTCTATCCCCACGATAATATGCTCAAGTTTGTAAACTATTTATTAAGAGTTCTGCTAAAAGTTAGGTGGGAATGTTTGGTCGTTAGCTAAGTCCAACTCTTGGCAAAACTCTTAATACCGGATTATATCTCGCGCCCGATATACGTTAGATAACGTTAAACGTGTGTTATACGTACTAATCACGTATTACCTCGAGCTTAAGACTCGCGTGACTTTAGGAAACGGTGTACTGCATGCGGGACTCTAAAGCCCGGCTGAGCTCTTTGCCAACTTCCGAAACTTTGTTAAATTCTTTTTCATTTCACCATTTTCAAATGCCACACTCGTTTCCGCATAATACTTTTACTTTCCCCGTTAATCATCCCTTATTATTATAATACTTTTCCGAACCAAATGTGTTTTCCTTCTCCTCCTTCTTCTTCTTTTTCTTTTTCTTTATCTTTATGTACGTTCAGGGCATATGTACGAAGTAATAGGATCGTCGTCGACTATGTAACGAGGTAATGAGTTGTATACATGAGCCTAATCCAAACTAAGCTAAGCCGTTGGGATGCGTTATATGGTTGGGTGGGTTTTCAGGGGTGAGGTTGGTGTTGTTGCTAAGAGACTCAGGGGGTGCCCCGAAGCACCACGGGAATTGAGTTCGTGCCCCGAGTTTCAACCAACAAGAAAATCCAGCCCGTGGCTAGGTAAACGTCTGCGACTTCTAACTTGAACGTCTAAAACGCTAGGGGTTGTTTCTACGCTTCTCATTCGCCTCCCCCGTTTACCTTGCTCTTTCCCTTCATACCTCGTACAATCTTTATCTTCTATTCCTTCAAATTGCGGCATAATTTAAGTCGAAGAACGACAGAAGACAGTTGCATCAGCAGCAGCTAGAATTTAGGGTAAAACGTCGGGGATGTTGAAGCTTTTCTTTGATATAACGATAAAAGTGCTTCTTTTTTTTTATTTTTTATTTTATCATACAAGGGAGATTGCCGATAACAAATCATTCTAAATTGCACCCCGTTATTTTCAATATCGAATATACTTTACGATCCCGATAATATTATTGTATTCCCGTTTCCATTTCGGTTTTAGGGTGAATTTTTATGATATCACAATAAATGGACCTCGGGGTCCAGTAGGTATTCTTTATCGACAATAATTTATTCCATCTATAGCGTGTGATTCTTGTCTTAACCGCGTTTCAAATTCTTTGTAAAAAGAGGGCCAAGAAAATATAAAATAAAAGGGGATGAAAAAGATATACGTTTAAGCTACTAATCATTTTTCCAAACGCGAATCTGTGCCTGACAAGCATCGAAACTTCTGCACGTTTGATACATAGTTCGTTTTAATTTGGTCCATGGATCCCAAGGGTAGAAATAGAGGGCTGAAACCACCGGGCGTAAGCTCCCCCTGAAATATGGGCATAAGCTTGAGTTCCTTGAGTAAACACCCTGCAGGATCAAGAGCGAATGTCGCATAAACATATAAACAAACATTCCAAGTCTCACACACCCTCTTCTCTACTTGGTTACCATCCCTCTTTACCTTTACCGTGCAGGCGTATAGACAAACACATATGCCTAGGCATATCCTCGCGAATTCACACACGTACGGAGTTTTATCACACCTTTGCACCTCCACCTAATCGAGAAAAGTTCAGAGGCGAATTTTTAGGGATGAGACACGTACGTGCAGAACTTTTCGACCGCATATATATATACATATAACTAACATATATGGTCATCGAAAGTTTGACCAATCAGTTAACGACTTTGATATTTTCTCTCCTTCTTTAAAGAAGTCGTACGAGGGAAAACTATTCGATTAGAGAAATTACAATCCTTCAAGAAAAAGCTAGCAGATATGCAGAACATTAATGCGCAGCTTTTGTTGATGTTTCACTAAAAACGAGGGTGACGATTATAATAATTGCTACGGGGGTAGTAAAGTGTTACAAAAGGTGAAATGACCGGGTGTAAAGTAAAGGAGATATATATGTGTCAAGGGGATAGTTGTCATAGCCAATAGTTTTGCAGGTTTGAGTTTACATAGTCGGACATAGGTGAAGTATAGACGTAAGGGTGGATGTGGTGGTACATAACTGGTAATCGTTAAAGTTAGATTCGCGATAGCGTTAGGGTGCGATAGGATGGGGGGTGGGGGGGCGGACATGTCTGCTGATAATCGGAGTGAATGAAATTGGCGGTTTTTGCAAAAGACGGCGGCGTGCGCTTCGAGATAACGTTGGCCTCGGTTTCCTTTGCCGTTGTGTGATGCCTACTAATACACTTCCGCTCCCCATCTCTCTCTATCTCTCTTTCTCTCTCTCGTTCCATTCTTCTCACTCTACCCTTTTGCACCGATTTCCAAGCAAAAACCACATCAACTCCCCGCAAATGCAAATGACTTTCCCTATTTCCATCCCCCACACCCCAAAACTTTAAGGCAGATTACGCTTTCGCACCGTTTATTGGCTGGGTCGAACTCCTACCACAATTTTTACCCTCTCTTTCTATCTCTCTCTTTTTTTTACGTCGCTCAAAGCACATCCTCGCGAAATGCGATTACACGTATTTTGGGGCTTGTTCTTTTGATTGTCACCTCTGACTCGCATACGGTATGTGAACGTTTCATAGTAAAGAAAAAGAAAAAGGAGGAAAAATCTGAGGACAATTTTTTTTTTTTTTATCAATTTCTGTGTTTCTGTTCATCGAAAGTTCTCATTCTATCATTCAATCAACATTTTTATTTTCATCTATCTAATTTTCTTTTTCTCTCTTTTTCCTTCAACTTCGCTTGACTAATGCACATAATTGTTTATTACAAAACGTGTCTAACAAACTGGCTTCCGCATCTGTCGACCTGCTATAACTCAGCCACGTGTCTAACCACGCGCTTCGACGAGAGACCGCAGGTACTACTATATATATATCCTAGAACTCCGGGTGCCCTAGCTTAATGGTTAATAGTTCGTCAACGTGGTCTAGTGGTCAGACTAGGGCATGGCACGAGCTGACATGTGACCCGAACACCGAAACCATATTCAAAACTTAGTATACTCGACGGTTCGATTCAAATTCACAATACGAAAAGGGGATGAAAAATTTGTAGAAAAAAAAATAAATAAATAAATAAACTGACGAACTCATTTCTCGAAAGAACATACCAGATGACCACATTCTGTTACTTTTAGAATTTCAAATGTCCATTCTGAACGAGCGTATAACGTGTAATATGCATGTGTGCTGGTAGGCGGATGATGATCCGTATAGAATGTAGCGAGGCCATTGAAATTTGGCAGTGGAGCGATGCCTTTATCGCTATGGCATTGAGGTCGATCTGCCGTCATGAATACGAAAGTTGAACAGAACTGAGGGGGTGCGCAGGTGACCTGGTAGGTGCGACCTCTGTGACCCGTTATTTAAAAGTAATACCATGGAATCGAAGAGTTTTCGGAATCACCTCGATCGGGATTTTATTTCTTTCAATTTTCTCCCACCTTTGTTCCTGTTCCAAAATTTATTTCTATTATTAAAATTTCCATTCAAACATATATCCTGCATATCAAATATTACCACATATAAAATTCTGTGTTGTAGTAATATTATGAATACCATATATACCTTCTCATGTATATAAATATTTTCCGGTTTTTTTCATTATTTTAAATTCCTACACTGGGATGGGGTTTCGATAATAATTAGAACTGTCTAGATACGAAAAACGAAAATGAACTGTACAATACAGTTATTACTTTGCCGAGAAAATTCGGGTCGGGTTTGTATAATCTCCCGGGTGGTTTGAGCCTCCGATGAGAAATTTTTGCTATCGGGTGGGTAATCGCCGCGTGAGAGGGTGGAGAGGTGGTTTTTGGTTGTTTGACCTGAATATTTCTTTTTCTTTTTTTCTTTCTGTTTTTTTTTCTTCTTTTCTTTTCTCTTTTTTATCACACAGATGTTAAAAGCCACCATTGTGCCCTTTCATACTATACTCACCTAAAAGCAAACTGAAAAGAACCCTGGAACGAATCATATGTCGACGAGTCAGACTCAAAAATAGCGACATTTTACACGAAATCGTTCTTCGCCAATTTATTCACATCATTTTTTGAAGAAAATTTAAGAATTATATGGAACGGATTTCCGGTAGTATGAGAAGGTGATGATGGGGGTTTGAGAAAAATCTCGTGAAATATGGAGAAAAAGAAGAAGAAAAAAAAAAGAAAGAATAGAAAGAAAATTAAGTAAAGGAACAAAGTTTTACGTAGGCAATGATATCTTTCCGGATTCGTAGTCTCAAGTCTTGAGAAAGTCGAGACATTGAGTCACGTAGGGAAACTAATTCCAAACTTTAACCCTGACTATACTTGAGCTTCGTGAAACAATGCGTGCGGAGATATACTCGAAGGACTTTGAGCGTGGCTGGTAACGGGTAGTTTCAGTCCTGCGAGTTCTAGAGTACCAAACCAAACCAAACCAAACCCCTGTTTACGAGGTGTAAGTAGCCTGTAGACACGGGGATAAACGGTCGAGGATGGCTTGTCCAAGATTCATTGCATCTGGTTTGAACGAGTATTCGATATTTCGATACGTATATTAAAACTGAAATTGATTTTTTCATTAATATTTTTCCGTCGACCGGAATAGGGATGAGAGAAGTTTTTAATTAATAAGAAACGTCATGTATAGGCAGAGGTGGTGCAATTTTAATTATAAAAATTGTTCCTTCACCGAAAAGTGATGAATTTTTTTTTATTTTTTATTTTTTTTTCTTCTTCTGAAATTAATTTGATCATCGGGTGGACCGATATTAATATCGTCGAACATCGTGCAGTGCTTCAATTTTTTTTTTGTTTTTTTTTTTTTGTGAAATTTTTGTCCTACGATTTAAAATAAAATTTCATATATTTCCAATCTATGAAACAATACACGCGGGTATGATTTTCGATTGAAGTACGTCGCTTGATATCAATACGTTATATGAATGAAAAACAAAAATTAAAAAAAAAAAAAAAAAAACGTATTCGTTTCAACCCAAATCATAGCCAATATTAAACGTTGACTCTGTGCAGCAGTAATCGGAATTCGGTGATTAAATTATACCGATTTTTCTACTCAAAAAGGGTAAAAAGAATCAGAGTGACAAAAGGGGGATTAATCTCACTCTACCTATATAGATCTCTCTACGCAATTTACATACCATATATATATGTATATATATATATATCAATCTGCGTCAGGTTTCATGTATAGTATAAAAGTACATTAACTATCCGTGAAATTTCATCTAGGTCAGACATTCATTGACCGCAAGTGGGGTTCTACGTAGCTTATACGTTACGTTCGGACTCGGTTTGGTCAGGCTTTCGAAAATTTAACCGCGGTTCCACAATCTACGGTATATACCTACCTATCACTTTTCGCACAACCCTTTGGCATGAGGGTGTGGGTTCCAACAGACACCCAATTGTAATTAATAAGATGGACAAAGGAAATTGGGCGAATCCCGTTAGCACGGCTGTCACTCATTAGTGGTACTATGATATCCTTGTGAATATATTCTGTACCCTCACGTGTATCTCTCTCTCTTTCTATATATTTATATATATATGCATGAGAATTTTTTTGACAATTTTCATCAGTTCCCTAACACTTGACGTTAATAATGTATAGGTGCTCCGGTCGAAAGTGTCGTTTCATTTTATTTTTTACCTTTAAATTTTCTTTTCCGTCTCGCTATTTGACGTCGCGTCGAAGCTCAAAGACGCTCCGATAAAAGCTCTATTCGCTTAACGCAGAGCCACCCTCATCCCCCCATTCCGGAACCACCCCCGCTATGTGCGCTCTTCCACTTTGCGCGACCCCATTAATTAACACAGCGGCTACAACGAACGTGACTTTCAGGTTAAAACGGCCAACTTTGGGAGTCTTGCCTTGTTGACTTCAAAGGATCCATGAGTTCGATTGTACGAAAGCTCCGTACAATTATATTGAAAATATTCTGTACAGAAAAAAGACAAAAAAAAAAAGAAAAAGAAATAGAAATAGAAATAGACACTGTCCATGAAAGACGCTATTTTTGACCTGAATTCCAACTCTTAAACTTTTTCCAAATATCTAGTAAAAAAAAAAACAAAGTCTGTAATTGAAATTGTAATTAACGCATTTTCATTTCTATGTGAAAATCATATTATTCAGCTTTTTAAGAGTGTAATAATGACTTTGATAGTTATTATTCAATAAATTTATTTATAAAAAGTAAATAGCATATAATGGTGAAAAATCTAAACCGAAGGGTGACGCGCTAGCTATATAATATACGTGTGAGAAAAGATAAAAGTAGTAAAATACTATAGAGGTACACTGGCATGTAGCGTGTTGCACGCGATATTGCCTGCGAGTAGTAAAGAGGTGGGTTAAAATGAGCGAGAGAAAGAGCGAAAGAGAGAGAGAGAGAGAGGAAATAGCGGAGGCATTTGATCGGAATGCAATTTTCCGTCGTTCGAATTCACGAGTTTGATGAACGCGGTTACTGTCATGACGTAGGGGTAGACCTGATGCTAGACAGAAGGACGAACTTATAATGGAAATGCATGCCTGCAACGAGGGTTTGTTCATTAGCTTCACTAATGAGGACGAAGCACTCCATTAAGTCGACTACGCGACGACGCAGATATTACAACGACGCCAGGCGTCGGAAATCTCAAAGAGAATACCTACTCGAGCTTGCAGCACGTGCTTAGTGCCGTTTAATAAAAAAAACATCTCAAAACATTTCTTTTTTTCTTTTCTTTTCCTTTTTTTTTTCGTCCTCTCTTTTCTTTTTTTTTTATACTTTTTAAGTTTTCTTTTTTTCCCTTTATTTCAAAACTCGTTATTACGATAAGGAATATTTCTGATTAATATATCAGCAATAATCTTCACTCCCTTTACTTCTAATTAATGGATAAAATAGCTAAGATATAATCGACGCTATTCGAAAGAAAAAAAAAAAGAAAAAATAAAAAAGGTGAAAAGATAAAAAATATGAAATCTATTTTTATGGTATAGCTTTACCTTTAATACCCCATAGCGTAGTACACCGTTGAACTCTGTCTGCTCCGTTTCTCTACGGCACCAGGTGTTTTCTAGGCTTTCAATCCATTACGGAAGTTCGGTCAGCTGTTCGACAGGCACGAGGCACGCAACTCCACCATACCAAATGTAACACCTGTCGTCTAACGAAGGTCGATCCATCTCTTCAGATTAAAGTTTGACCGTTCTGTAAGATACGAATTTTAAAGAAATTTCAAAGAAAATTATTTTTAGTAAAAATTTCTTCTTCTCTTCTCTTTTCTGTGTATGTTTTTTTCTTTTGATTTTTCTTCTAGATACGTACCTAAATGAAAATTGTTTTTTCGTATATACTTTTCCGGTTAAAAATTCTTTTATCCTCTCTCATATGTCTTTGTAAAATAATTTTCTCTACGTTGAGTCATGTGGGGATCATGAAGCTAGTCTAGGGCGTAACGTTGGCGTCGTTCTGACGGCGAAAGGCTTCGTGGCAAATATCTTTGGCTTCAGCTCTTGGCCGAGCCGCGATAAAAATGGATTTCTATTAAATTCTTGGTAGCTATCGCCTCTGCGACAGATCGGACGATACAAGATCGTCGTAGAGTATGAGAAGAATCTATGGAATCCTCTACATATGGTGGTCAGATATTTCTAATCAGATATCTTCCCTTGTTGCTATTAGAAGTCAGATTAGATACGTGACGTATGACGGCGAAAAATAAAATCCCCAATAGATAATTTGATAAAACGAGAGCAAAATGGGGAAAATGAAAAAAAAAAAAAGCTTGAAAACGGCGCCGCTGATTTAATCAAATATTAATTGAATGAAGAACTTGTTTTATCCGTTAGCAAAGGAGATATGATCTTCAAACGTTTCTGAAATATAAACAAAGGCGTATACCTACTGTTCATCAAACAGGGGATGAATATCTTGATTGGTTTACGTAGATTCATTAATCTAGTTGATCTTTAAGAAGTGAATTTCAAACAAGGGACGGCCATGCCATCCCTTGCTTCAAGTAGGGATGATATTTTCGTCAAATATTCTTACTAATTATATACTACCAATATACGGTACAACGGTTTTCAATCAGCAAACAGAAACTGCCCAACCTCCCTTACTAAAATTAATCAAATTTATTTCCGCGAAGTTTGAGCTGCACTAAGGCATCCTATATATACATACCTATAGCACTGGTGCCTACAGTCTACACCAACGTTTTAAACTAATTTCAAGCGTCTCTTTCTACCCTACGATTCAACCCCCTATAGTTGTTTGTACGTTAATGAATTATACAATTATTGTCATTGTGAAAATGAAATTTTCACAAGAAATAGTAACAAGGGTTGAGCATACCGTCGTCGCTTCAGCATTAGGTTTTTTTGTTTTTTTCTCTCAATGTTATAAATTACACATTAAATTGTTTTCCTTAATTCAAATCAATTCTTTACCCCTCTCTCTCTCTCTCTCTCTCCCTATATATATATATATATATACGTAATAGACATCGGATTCTGATTAATCCATTTGGCAGACGTAGGGTGATGTCTATTCGGTCCGATAACCCTAATTAATTTCATCAATCTAATCGTCTTTGATTGGATACGTGATCAGTTCAAGAGCTGATATCGTTGCGTTGCTTCAGAGCTAATTACGTCGTCACTTAGAATTAACGATGGTCATATGTTGTCAAAATGATTACGTATGAGGCGAGTTTTATGAAATGAAAATGTTTCGAGTCATATAATATATACCTGTAATAATTTAAGAGATCGGTTAATCGATCTGTAATTATTTACTATTAATATACGTTGATTGATAAGAATAAATATAATGATATAATGGTGAAATAATTATAGTCGTATAACTAAAACGTCGCCCTGAATCCTCAGAAATCGTAACCACAGTTTGAATCGATCTTTATACATAGCGAGGCTTTTGGTAATAAAGGTAAAAGTTAGTGGTTGGGTACTATAATAACGATAAGTTATACGACGTTTGATCAAAAAAGATAAAAGCCCGAATCCACGCTTTCCAATTTAGTTTCTTACCGTAAATTAGGACTGTGCGCACCTTCTTACACAGTAATTAACCTTCACTCACTAGTGTATTAAGCCGGTTATATAGCGGAGGAATTTTTCCCTTATTTTTTCTTTTTTTTATAAAAACCCGGAAGGCCACTCGATCAATTAAAGCTTCGTATTATATGAAAAAATTGTAGCGTTAAGAAACAAGAAAAAAATAAGGGAAGAAAAAGGAAGAAAAAAAAGAAATTAAACATGAAAAATTTATTGCCAAGTCCACCGCATCTACACCCCCGCCCCTCGCTTTCTTCTCTTTCAGAATCTACCCTGTACCAGAAACTCGCCAATGAATTGAGTTTGGCGCGTCCATCGAGCATCCTCTTTCATCCCTCTGTACCTATATAGACCGAAGGGGTCTCGTTTCCCCCTGGCAATTGTAAATTTAAAAGCAATCAGTTCCGTGCGAACGAATAATACGCCAACCACACCGCACCGATCGACCCGAATCCAGATATCTCGTTGTTTGCACATATCCCATAATTTTGTGGCAGAGAAATTGATTGCCAAGCCAAAAACCGAATTTATCTACATCGCGTTATGCTCAAGGGGGATGACTACACCTTAAAAATTATTTTCTTTTAAATCACTGCTAAGCCTTGAAGAAATTTTCCTTAAACTCTGTCTTTAGTATATTTTAACATCGTTTATTGAAATTTATTTATATTTCGAGATGATATTAGAAAAATAAACTATGTACTTACGGAGTAATTCCACTATTGCGATCACGTAATACACTTTAGCGTTTTAATTTGGTTTGAGAAATGAAATCAAGAAGTACGCAAATAGAAAGGAAAAAAAAAACGAAAACCAAATTTCGGGATGAAATTATTATTGTTATCGAGGCTTAGAATCGGGACTGTATCGCAAACATCGTACCTAGTACAGCTATTTTTAGTGCAGTTCGTGCTGTTTCAAATTCTATAGATGTTGTGTGAAATCTATTCAACGTATAGAGAGAAGGTTATCGAGTGAGTTCGAGCCACGTTTTGTATACACAATCGAGTTACGATTTGAGCCGTATACATGTATGTATAATGTATGTATGTGTGGGTGTGCAGATTTATACGCATTTCGTTATGTATAGGTAGTACATACATTCATTGGTATCGAAACCAAACCGATTGAGAGAGAGAGAAAGAGAGAGAGACGAGGTTCGATATTGCCAAGAATTTCGTTCACTGTGAAATTCAACTTCAACCATACAGCCTACGGTTCTTTAACCGAGAACAATTCGCACCACCAGCTACGACATGGCAAACTGCGTTAAATTTCGCGTCGATGAATGTGTGGCGAAATCCATCGAAACGTCAAATTCGTTAAATATTTGTCTAGACGAATAAAATAAATTCTACTATCAGGCGAATTTGATCCATCCGCATATATTGACACGATAAATGATAAAAGTTTGTTCTTTTTATACGTAAAAGCAAAAATGAGCTACCAATGAACGATTCGCACTCATCATTGTTATCGATCATCACGATTTCGTAAAAAAAAAAATAAAGCTTCGTGACGTTAAAGGGTAAAAGTTTCACGAAACTTTTAAGGAAATTTTTTCATTACCGTCAATTCTGAAACGTTTATTAATATATAGGATATTCGTTGGCGTATCTATATCAAGCGTATATCATAGCGGTAGCCGACATCAATTCCATCCATCTATATCGAAAAACGGGTAAATAAATATTTCTCATTTTATTTTATTTTTTTTAAATTTTTTTCATAGAATGGTTTTAAAAAAATCGCTTGGCTTTGATCACATTTGGCTATAAATGATGAATTTTTATCATACAAAAAGAAGGGAGGTTTTTTTTTTTGATCGATGATAGTCGTAACTATATCAAAAATTCGCGTACATACATATATATGTTATACGTATCCGAATGAGAGAATATATTGGCGATAAATATTGAATGAAATTTTGTCAAAATTATTGAGCCCTATATATTGATTCGTATGATTCGTCGTTGATTGTATAAATTTAGTGAATAATTCTGATCCCGAATCACCAAAAATCTGTGTGAAAATAGAGAGAGAGAGAGAGAGAGAGAGGGAGAGAGAGAGAAAAAAACAAAAAAAAGAAAAAGTATAGTAGTTGAAGGAAGAATAAGGAAAAAGTTTCTTCAAGCCATTTGACCGTATCTACGGACCTCTTTGAACCCATTTAAAAGAAATATCGTTTCAAGAACTGAGCTCGAATGGTTCCATGATATAATAAAAGGAAATAGACGAGGAAATGTAAAAAATTGTCAAAGTTTCAACGAATATATCGTTCTTTGGTTGAAATGGTGCGTCAAACAAGAAGCTTTGAGTATACTATAGGTATGGTATGGCTTAAGTTGATAATATCTTTTTGCGAAAAGGCGAGATACTTTCGAATTCGGATATGATATTTCGGTTTCGGATATGATAAAAATCGGATAAAGTTTTCGTCAAGATTTTGACTGATTCGTGCTTTATCTATATTCAGTGATACCACCGGAATATATTTAAGTATAACTTAAACGCGTAAAATTTATGGGGCGTAGCTAGAACATAGTATATATGTATATAATATATAGAGATGTAGTCTAGGACTCTACGTAGTAGCTACTCACCGTAAAGAACCGTGTTTTCCAGATAATATAAACTAGCATTGGATACTGCAGAACTATTCTTTCATGCGAATAGAGTAGTAGTAGTAGTAGCAACAAACGAAATATAGGAAAACATAGAAATAGTAAAAAGAATGATAAAATAAGACAGAGATTGATTTACGTTACAGATTCTAGAACCGAACTTTTTTCTATAAAACTTTGGGAAAGTTCTCTTTACCGTAAAACTAGAAGATATATATATAGAAAAGTGGAGACCATTGCAGCCCCAGGAATCGAATCTGATTTGAAAGTTGTCAAAAAAAGGATTAAATCCTTATATTTTGTCTCTTTTTATGTTTGTACATTTTTTTTTTTTTCTTCAGATATCTGAGTAATAAATGATAGAAATAGACCGCGAATTAGATCGTTAAAACGAAAAAGGTGTGATGTATAATTTTAATTTATCGATACACTCGGGTATCGCGCGTTAGGAAGTCTGCGTATCCTCGGAACAGGGAATATAAAGTTTAGCCGTTAAATGAGAAAGGCTTTATGGCAAATTGCGCTCGAGGATCGTTAATTAAGTAAAACATATACTATGGCCAATTTACCAGGGGGCAGATCCAAGCCTTCGTTGATTGCAAGCTTTTACCGTTAGAGAGCTGGCAACGAATCAAGCTTGAAGTACCTCATAAACGGAATTTATCCACCGATTTGTGATCCCGGAAAACGTCCTACCAACAAACGGAATGGTTTTAGCTGCACTTTGCACCATAATTTAAATCATATAACTATAACATTGCTCAATTTCGTGCATATAATAAATTCATAAACCTGCACCAGCTTCATCACATTAGATAATACCAAAAAAGACAAAAAAAAAAAAACACTGGTTCTAATCTCTGTTCTCGTTATTATCATACCTAAACATTGCAGCATGACGTTCAAATCCTCCATGGCTGATCATCCTTTGTTCAAAAAATTTTATGACAGTGTACGTCCGTCCATACCGTAAAAAAGTTCATTATATGCATGTATATATACATCGTCGATGGGTACAAAGGAAGTTGTCTTAGTATATGGACTACATTATGGTGGTTGAAATTGAAAAAAAAACAAAAAAAACGAAAAAAAAAAAACTGAATAAAGGAATAAGAAAAAGATGAAAGGTGAGGCAAGAGAAAGACAGAAATGTTAGATGGGTAAGGTGCGGAACGGAACGTACATCGAGGGTTCCCACGTGCAGGTTGTGCTGCATGTGGGCGCAGTCAACGAGTATATACTCATGGTCTCCGGTCCGTGTTCTTCGACGCGTGGTTCCGTTCCCACCCGTACCTTAAACAAGGAGAAGACGGTACGTTCGCTTCCTCGATTATAGACTAGACTAGCTGGTATTATAGTAGATACAGCAGATAGATATAGATAGATAGGTATGGAGACGACGATGAATCGATGTCATATTAATTTCCCCTCCGACTTGAGCTTTTCACTTATGATATTAGAATATATATATTTTTTTTCTTCGCCGTCGTGAAAATGCTGAATATTCATAGGTTTCGTAGTTTTTTTTTTTTTTTATTTAACCAGGGAAATTTGAAACGTGCGAAAACCCGATGGCCTGGTATCCGGTGCTCTGGCCAATAGCCAATGTTTACCAAAAGTCAACGTTACGAAACGCGCCAAAACCGATTACACCAAAAGAGCTTTCGATTGCGGGTGAGTTAACGATAGTTCGACCCATATTCTAAGAGATTTACTACACGTATGACTAAAAACTTCGTTTGAAGAAAGGATCTGTAAGTCTCGTCATATCATTATGAAAAAAATAAAAAAAAGAAAAAGAAAATTTCGAAATAAAATAAACGAATGAAAGCTTAGTACAATGAAATACGATACTATAGTAGCGAAAAGTAGAGGTTGAGATAGATTGACGTGGTGCAGTAGGACGAAGTGTAAGAATTAGATTGCTCGCCGGTAAAAGGATAAATTAAGTGGAGTCCTGATAAATCGAGTGAGCTAGTAGGTGGGAAAGCATCAGAGAATTTCCGAGCGTAGCAAGGGGCGATAGGTATAGAAGAGAGTGAGTAAAAGAGACGAATAGAATCTCGCTGGATGGTAGGGTTGATTGGTAAGTTATAGGTGTGGCAGTAGCAGTAGCAGTAGCAGTATCAGCAACAGCAATACCACTACCAGCTATCGTATTTGGCATAAAAAGTTTAGCAAGAAGAAAAATCGATATGGAAATAACCCGAGGATTTCTTACAGTGCAACCTCGGTATCTGGTATACCTTTATCACACCCCGTCTTTTTCACCCTAAAAACCACGTTGTCGATTAAATCTACCCCGTTGATATATAATAGATCGTTAGAAATGTACATTAGGTATCATACCTTTGGCTGACGAATTAATCACAGACAGTTAACGTTAATTATCTATAATAACCGTAGTACGCGATGCTTTCACGTTAATTGAACGGGTCTCTGTATACACCGAACTACTAGCCAGCCAACTGTTGTCCCTTGTAAGCTTAGGCATTCCGTCAACTTCGAATAGTACCTACCTAGAATACGTAAATTTGACGACTGGTTTAACACTGGCGTGTATTACCGTCATAAGGACCTAATTCAATACGACGTGACATGGATGATTATTCAGATTGAAAAAACTATATTTCATTTCATTTTATAACTATTCGAGTATAAATGTTCATGATTGATTAATAGCTGGTATATTAATTCATTCGCATTTAACTAGTTTATATCGTTCCTATATCTGTCATGTGATTAATAAATACCGTAAAGCTTAGAAGTAAAAGGAAAATATATTCCCTCAGGTCACGTCAGCCAGTATAGCCAAGACTCTGAGAGAGGATGGCACTCCATAAAATCCGATACAGTAATAAATGAGAGCTCTTATCGAGGACGGGGGCTACCAGCGAGCTGCACGAGCACCCTGTAAGGGATGGATGGTGCATATATTTCACGCCAGGGCCTTTTTGCTTTAGCTATTTTACGCAGACACCTCTGGTGTCCTGTAACAGTTACGATATCGAACGATTTCGCTTCTATATAAGAATTTAGTGGAATAAAATAACGTTGTTTAATTTTTTTTTTTCAAAAATTATTGTTATCAAATTTCTAACGGATTGTATCGAAAATGTCGAAGGATGCCAAAGAGTTATATTTAAACGATGACAATGAAATCGAGTTTGCCATCAGGCTTAGCGATGTGTAGTCAGGTTAATAATAATAATAATAATAATAATAATAATGAGTATAAATGGTGATTTTCGCGAAAAACTTTACCCCATGGGAAATAATAAATTTATATTTAACAATGAAACTCTGTAGACTATATGACGCGTTCGTAATCGATAATACCGCGGTGTTCAAAAACGATAATCGTGTTAATTTATTACTTCGGTGGTACTGTATCACTTTTGCTGTTATACCATAATACCCCTGTGCCCATAACACACTCACACGTCAGGAGTCAGACTCTGCGGTCAGTCATCAATTATTAATACCTTGGTTCGTTCGTGCCTTACCCTATCTGCACGCGAATATACTATACGATTATAAATACTTGAGTCCATAGGATCATCGATAATTTAAAAACCAAAAACAAAAAAAAAATGATTATTAATTTTTTATTTGAACAAAAGGCAAAATTTTGTATAAAATAAAACTGAGACTTGAAAAATCAGTTAGTTAGGGAATGAAAACTCTTCAGTATAATATCTAGCCTATGATATTTCTCAAGTATTTCTGGAAAGCTTGCGTTATGACGCAATATATACGTAATCGTTTATAGATACGAAACATGCGGCTTTGTAGAGCGATGACAGAGGCGGACAACGGGGCAGCAGAAGCGTGGCCGTGGCATAGCGCCAAATCTTTACGCGATATATAAATAGCCAGAGGTTCAGCCAAGAGTAGACGAAAGTCTAGTATAGTATCCAAATAGGTGGTTGAAAACCGGGTGCAGAATCAAAGAAAATCGAAATAATAAACATATATATATATACATTAAAAATAAAACTAAACTAGAATTAATGGACAATTTTAAGACCGAATAATTCAACCGGATATTCAACGTCCTGGTAAATCCATGATGGAATTTAGCGGTTGATTTTCGATAATACGGTATGCGATGCTCGACTAGCCACGATGATTTGATATGGTTGGTCTTGTTTACCCATTTGTTTCTCATCCTGTAGTATAATATTCTAGTTTTGGATATCGCTTTATCCATTTTACATAATACGTTGATAAAATGACCGGCTCTAGGATCTCACCGTTAGGGTTTATTGTTGTTGAACAATGGGCATAATCCATGGAGAAAATGGAATTCTCATTAGTCGAAGAGGTACCTTGGCGGTATACCAGGGGCGTATAAGAGAAGTGGAATCTGGTGTTTGGTGGCGTTGATTTCCCGTCTCATCCTCAGTTGGCACAGCTTAATTGGAAGGAAATAGGCGGTGCTGCGTTGCCGATTTAATCTAAACCAAAAGTCCCCCGAGATGTTTGAAGGAAACGAACGGGCAAGGGTCCTTCTTCTTCTCCTTATTCTACGTACAGCGTTAAAGTCATTCAAGAGTCACACCGACGAATGTTATATCTTTGAAAATCTCTTATTTTACTTCACGGTTTTATCCAGATTCAAGAACTCCGTCGAATTTCCGTTTCAAGTTACGGGGTGATTTTCATCTGGATTAGGGGTTCCCTGGTGTAGATGTAAGTCTAGATCTGAGTTTAGGGGTTCGGGGCTGTTTCACGAGAGTCGTAAATCACCGTGAGAGAAATCCTCGACTAATCAATTATACTCAACTTGAATAATTACATTGACGAATTCCTAATGAAAATAACAACAAGAGTATATATATATATATCCTTAGGACCTAGATTTACCATATATGTTATCTGTTATATTATAAAGATACATACACACTCTGGGCATACATACAACACCCCATTTCTGTTATCAATTTAGTTAGTAAACTTGGGCATCGAGCTGAAGCAAACAAATAGAAGGCTGTTACAGTCAGACTTAGACGCCCTAAGTATACTTTGAACGTTATGCTTCTCTGAAAACTTTGAGCCATCTTACAAACTGGAGTTCGAAAACCCAACCCCTGTTAGAGGGGCTCACGCGGTTCGAGAAGCCGTAACTTGAAAGTGTTAATAATTAATTGACAGTCCGTAGAAACTACAGCTTCTTCTTCACCCTTCGCTTGGAAATTCGCTTCTCACGATTAGTTCCTGACTGCACTCCAGAGTTTAGAGGGATGATTTTTTATAAGGAAGCCTCAAACTGTCCTACAAACTTGGCCTATTATAGATTTATCGACTAAATTTTGCTATCTGATTTTTGCTGATTATTATTATCACGTAAAAATTGTTGAGATATATAAACGGAGTAATATCAATATCCCATTTTGTCAGAAAAAGTATATAGGGAAAAAGGGCTTTGAAACGACGTATACCATACCCTTGGGCACCAGTGGCTTCTTGTTTGCCGAGTCGTGCCTTTTATGTGTTATTTTCTGCCAATTCCCAAAGCCATATCCTCCCAGATATATCGGTTTGTATGGAAACTCTATGGAGAGGAAACCTTTTGAACGTTCAGCTATTCCTCTATATAACTCGAGGCAAATCCTACATCTCCCACAGGTAAATAAATATATATATATATATATATACATCCCCATGGTACAGAGATTTTGAAAACAGGTACAAGGCATTAATACATATATGACCAAACACGTGTATGAACTAATGAGTCGTATAATGTTCAAAGGCAATCACAACTGCCTCCAGAAAGCGGGCTTTGAATGGCGTATATCATCGACTGATATCAAGGATTTTTTTTTTTTTAACTAAATTGACACATCGGTCGATGCCAAATAATGGCTGAAAATGCTTGTTAAGAGAATGAGATCAATGCGGTATTTCAAGAGTATAAAATTTATAATACAGAAACATGTAGTATAATAAATGCATGGATAGGTGGATTTGGATTTCTGTATTTATATACATAGGTATATACGTACATACGTATACCATATATCTAAATATATTTAAATTATACGTAGGTATAATATAATTGTGTATATGTACATGTATATAGTATGTATACGTCTAGTGCACGTATGATTTTGCCCGCGAGCTAGTAATTCGAATTGTTAGTCAAACAGGGAATGTCTCTATGCCAATAACCAATTCGCTTGTAGCTGTAACAAACGAACAGTTCTATCTCCCTCTTGACCTGATTTTCTAACAAATGCATCACGACGCCATTTCCATGTAATTATAACGTTCATTTCCTCTCGACGTATTCGCGAAGATTAGATTAGCGAGTTACCCCGAGTCCGAGTGTGTACTAGGGTAGGTGGAAAACCGTATTCCTACGTATACCTGCACAGTATATGCATATTCCCAACAGTATTATAGACCTTGTTCCGTAGTTTAAGGATTAAAAGAAAAAAAAAACAAAAAAACATGAAAAATAAAAATGAAGATACATTCTACTACTTTAGGAATTTAATAAAAAAATATTTGAAAAACATTGAGTGTTTTATTTTTTTAATGAAATTTTATTAAAAATATAATTTCGAATCGATCAATATAATATAATGTTGCGGTGCAAAACTGTGTACAGGTATAATTATTTTTTTACCGAAGAGCTCCACTCCACCGCGGCACGAGGAGGTGAAATAAAAAAAGTTTTTTGTATATTTTTTATTTTTTTCTCTTAGAAAAAAAGAAAGAAAGAAAGAGAAAAAAAATGTTTTATATTAAAAAAGTTTTTCACGGTAACGAATAATAATTTTCTTCTTACTCAAAAGTCGAGGAGAGAGAGAGAGAGAGAGAGAGAGAATTCCTGGAGTAGAAGATTGAAGAACGACGTACAGCGTCGGTCGCGTGCAAAGTATTTCATCCAGCATCTTCTTTGCACTTTTTTCTTCATCTTTTTTTTTCCAATTTTTATTTTGTTTTATTCGATAATAAGACGAATCAGTAGAAATATAATAAAAGAAAATGATATTTCGAGGAAAACCGAACTGCCCTATATAAATTTCCTATACTCGACATTATTTAGTACCGGTTTTTCACCAGCACCTGATCCTTTAAACTCCTCTCTCTCGCTGGGCAATACATTGTTTTTCATTTTAGCACCTGATATAGTAGCCCATTGGACAGTTATCTCTCCCTCACATACCCTTACATATAGGTATACGTATGTATCTACTACCCATTTATATATATACACACATATGACACATATGACATATATATATGTATAGTAAAGCGAAATTCTCGTACGTATATACTGGCTTTAAAATTCAATCGCCTGATGATTTATTTGCCCAACCACCGAGTCTCGGTTTTGTGGCCTTCCTTGTTATTACTCGATTGTTCAGTAGCACCTCGTTTGAAACCTGAATAAAACAGGTAGAAATTCAATACGCCCTATTCTTCAATCCCCTCCACAAAAAGAAAAAAAAAAAAAAGAGAAAAAAAGAAAAAGATGTAGGTGTAACCTTTCATTGAACCTTATATATATAGAACGAGTATATTATCGAAAGGCAAATGTCCATCCGGAAGAACACCGGCTGGTAAGCGGTAGTAAGACATAACTATCTCTCGGTTTTAATGAACTTTTGGATGAAAAAGAAAAAAAGAAGGAAAGAAAGAAAAGTAAAGGAAAACTAGAACCAGGGGATGCCTTTCTAACCATAAGGTAGGGGACTGGTACGTTGCGGTATAAGGTACATGGAAGTTGGGGACCAGCCCAGAAACTGGATTACAAAAAGTTATCAAATTAACCAGGTCCTCGAGCAACGTCGATGGTGTGAATAGAGAAAGAGAAAGAGAGATAGACGGGGGTTTTTTTTTTTTTTGTTTCTACAAGAAATGCGACACTAGACACCCGGGTGGGCAGGGTTTTATCTGGTCGCTCAGTGAGAGGTAATCAGACTGTCGTCGAGCAAGTTCGAGGTGAATTTTACTAAGGAACGACGAGAGAGTAAGAGAGAAAAAAATTTATGTGGTAGAGAAGGACTTTTGGTCCTCTGGTCCTCAACGATGGCTAATGCTGATGACCTCCGACGAAGAACTGTCGGCTTGGCTTTGCTTGGCTTGGCTTGGCTTGGCTTGGTTTGGCTTGGTTTGGCTTGGTCGCGTCTTTGAGTAGAGATAGAGAGATGGAAAGGTGGGATTTAATTAGCTAATGAAGTCGCGTAAAAAGTTGAAAACTTTTCCACCAAAGCCATGATGATGTTAGAACCGAGCCGAGCCGAGCCAAACCCAGCCAAGACTCGGCCTTCTTCTCTTCCTTTCCCTTCCAGGTCCATGAAGGAACCTTTTCTCAAGGGGGATACCAAGGAAAATCTTTGTTCTTGGTAACCTCGACAGCCCTTCATAAGCAACCTACCCACCTACCAACATTCAACAATGATCAACGAGAAACTTTTCGAAAACTGTTTTATTAAGTTATACCTATATACATAAATATATATATAATATACATGTATATATGTATCTAGAAGAAAATTCTTCAAGAGTGAAGAAAAAGAAAAAGAAGAAGAGGAGAAAAAGAAATAAAAATAATCAAATTCTTTAGAGTCGATTCATTGGATTGGAAAAGGAGATTCCACGACTTCCTTCATCTGGATTATGTCAGAGTCCTTTCAGCGTTTTGAGAGTTTGATAAAACGGAATTTCTCTTCACATTGTTTGCCTTTAGCTTCGTGAGGTGATTAACGTGCCACGAATTTCTTGCCTTATGTTAGAGAGTCAAATGAATGAACGTTCATCTCGTGTTTTGAGTGTTGGTTGTCTCCTGTCTTGTCACTTTTTCACCCCATTTAATACGTCAGAGTGACACGCGCGTTTCGTGGCTATCAAGCTAATATTCGACTTTATTCCAAGTACCCGTAAAAATTCATTAAGTACATATATTTGATTATATATTTTATTTCTTTATTTTTCATTCATTTTTGGATCGATTTATTTTCTATAAAATATCAAATAATTCACTTTCGTGGCGAGGAATCGATTGTTCGACTCCAAATTCTTCATTCAATTCACTACCCTTGTTTTCAAAATTCATTACTCACTGACGCAAACTATAGATTCTGTTTAAACTGGTTTAGGATGTTCAGTCTACGTATTTGAAAGTTTATTCACCGATAGCCTGTCAAATTTAATAATCTAGGAATTATAATCGATTACATTCGTCCTTAAATCTTGTATTTCACCGGCGATCCTTATTTCCAAAATTTATTTCCTACAGTTGCAACACTTAGATTATCTTTAAACTATATTTGCAGAGAAGACAAGAGAGGCGTTTCAAATAAGGGTTGGTTAAACAGACTACAACACATCTGTTGTTTGTTATTTTTTTCTTTTTCTTTTTTGACTGATTCGATCAGCTCCACAAGCGAATGATTCAATTTTTACTTTATTTATTGGGTTATATAGAAAAGGAATAAGGCGTCTTAGTCCACCCCTACGGCGGGGTGAATTTATATGAACGAAGAAAATCGAAAAAATGTTGGATAATATGAAGATGTCTTTACGTTTACAAGATCGGTAATAGATTTGAAGATTTTCTTGTTTTTTATTTTTTTTTCTACGGTGAATGACCGTGAATCGCACCGATTTATAATTAAGATTATTGTCATTAGGTGACGATAGAAGTACAGAGAAAAGAAAGAAAAACGAGGAAGGGAAGTTGTTGAAAGCACTAAAGCTGAGTAGACTCACGAGTTCCTTTGCGTTAGAATAAAATTTATTTTTAGAATCGGTTCAAATATTTGACCGCGAGGCGTTCGGTGCGTATTTTGAGTAGTTTAATTTAGGGTACATCGAGTAGCGTTCGCACGAAGCTATGCCTGCAAATAAACGAGTAAACAAACAAAGGGATTTGAAAAAAAAGGAGAAAAAAAAAAGGAAAAAGAAGAAAATGGACAAAACGAGGTCAAGAGGCGATTTATATTCGTCTGTTAGTTATTTTTATTCGATTTGATTCTTTTACTTCCTATTTTTTTTTTTTTTTGATTTCTCATTCTTGTTCATCGCCGAAATTTATAATAATCCGAATGAGAAATTTCAACGTATCGAATTACTTTATGGCAGTAAATGTCGAATGTATAAAAGCTGTAGCTATAGCTGTTCCAAACTTTAGAGAAATATTTTTTTTGCGCTAAGCGATAAAAAAAAACGGTGCTAAAAAATATTCTGACGTCTTTCTGGTGGCATGTAGTTATAAGTATTACATCTAGTTTGAAAGAAACAGTAAAAGCAACAAAAGCAGAAAAAGATAAAAAAGAAAAATAAAGAGGGAAACGAAAAATTGTTATGGAATAGAATCGAAACAGTCGGTTAGCGGAGGATGTTTCTTCTCTAACGTTTTTACAACGACTACAAAAAGAAGTGGAAAAATTTTCTAATGTGAAAATTTTATTAGCCGCAAAAGTTAATCGTATTATTTATTTATTTTTTTGTCCGATACCTTTATGTCAAATTAAACTTCTGTATACACTATGCCCATCTGTAATTGAAGTTGTTGAAAAAGAATTTGAAAAGTTTCATGATTAAACTCGCGTCTTCTAATTCAACAGATTTAAACTCTCGCAGCTGGGGATGATTTTTCTTTATTTCCTCCCTTTTTATTTTTTTTCTTTCTTTTTTTTATTGTTCTCGAATTCATAAAAACAATTATTCCCGCATCACTAATTCGAGCAGATTATTTATAATCAGGTATGAGAAGTACCTAATGCTCATCCCTAAAACCAGACGCCTTTTTTTTTTTTGTAAATTTTTGTTTGTTTTTTTTTTCTTCTTTCGACTCGCACACAACCAGATCTTCTGGGTTATAAAAAACGGCTGTGCATTGGTGTGAAGAAAAAAAAAAAAGGAAAAAAGTAATAAAGAAAATGTAGGGTGAAGCGTGTTTGAGGCAGGTGACGCGTGGTGAAACAGGGAGGAAAAACTCGTGGGTCACTTTGTGGATGTATATAATTGGATGACTTTAAAAATTGGTCGTAGTTTTCATAGTCGTAGTATATATACCTAGTTCGTCGTCGTCGTATTCGTAGATGGGTAAAAATTGAAGTGATCCTCGTCCGCAATTCTACGTTGCAATAGCCAGCAGTAGCAGCAGCAGCAGCAGCAGCAGCAATAGGTTGAAGAAAATTACGTTTTATCGTTGAATTTTCTTTGTCGTATTATTATTTCCGTCACGTTTTCCATCTTTCAATTATTATCTATATAGATACGTGTAGCCTATATCCCGTCTTACATCGCTGACCAAGCTTTTCTACCGATAAATAAATTCACCCATTTCTAGTCCACGCGATCTTAGCTTTATCTCTCTTTCTTTCTCTTTCTCTCTGCAGACCAGGGTAAACTAGGATATGAGATTGAAATAGAAATGAAATATTAAAATATAAAAAAGAATAAAAAAGAAAGGATAGAAGAGAAAACCACTCGTCTACAACAATCAATGTAGCTAAAAATTTTCAATCTACACTCATGTAGGTTTATCGTCTCTAGAAATGCACTTGCATGATCAAACTTAAATGGAAATATGGAAACCCTTCGATGATTATTCTCTACTATATACCGGCACTATATAATCTATGAGAATCGTTAAATTGAAGGATATAGTGAACGACATAGATATATGTATATATACCTCTCAATAAAAAAGATTATTCTTTTACAGGATTCCTTTTACTGTCTGGTGCTGATGAAACCAGACTCCCAGAAACGTGTATATTATATATATATAGTTACGTCTACCATTTATATATATATATATATATACATACTGTACCCATATATGTAATATATATATATGTGTTCACCTATCTAGCTACCTTCCTCACATCTGCAGGACTGTCTCGACGAATGAAAAAGCCAAAGTCACGTAATCCGTGGGTCTCGTGTGTGCTGAGAATTTTTTATTATATATTTTTTTATACAGCTGTGCATGAGCTTTTTAAATTATACCTCATACCCATACAGGTAGATAGCTAGGTGGTGGTTATAACTCTGTATCTCTTGCTTTATTTCTATCTTGCATTTTGGAAGACAGGTGAATACAACCTTTGAGTACCACGTACACGTAAATTGAAAAGAAAACAAGAAAACAAAAAAAAAAAAAAAAAACCACCATTTTTGCTTGAGAGAATTTTCCCTATTTTACTACTGCAATAGCTGTATAATTTCTGCATTAAATTTTCCACCTCTGAATCGAACGGAATTTTCTTTTTCACGTTTCAATGGTAAGAGAAACTATGTATAGGTAATTGAGGCAAGTAGGTATGCCGGAATGAAAACAAGCCGTTTGATCATGATCTGAATGAGGCGATGTGTGTATATCACTCGTTGTTTTAAAGCTAATTGAATCAAGTATAGCAACTAACTTTCATTAGGTACATGAATCGCCCTACACTCTATTCCAACACTCGGTGCAGTTCTAGTTTCTTATTTGGTTTATTTAGGTCATATACTGTGAAAGCAGCACTTCTAAATAGACGATTGAGTACTCAGTACTTGAGTGGGTGCAGCAAAGTGTCAGTTGTGGTCGGAACAGTAGCACAGACCCTTGTACCACATCAAAAGTCCCGGTCTCCATATTAACCCTGTAACCTCTCTCGCTTCGTTTATTCAATTATCCAATCTTCCGCTTCTCTACATGAAGCTCTCGGAAAATTCTCTTTTTCTATTTATCTCGCTTAATTGTATTCCCATTTTACCATCGCATTTAAATAACTGAATGTGAAAAGAAAAGAAAAGAAAAATTAAATTCAGAATGAAAAAAAAAGCTTCGGATAAGTGTCCGACCCTGATTGTGCTTTTTGATAACGTTAATTATCACTAGCTTAGGTCATATAGCTTGCGATTTCTATAAAGAGATGAAAATTATCTCGGATGTATGTATAGGCTTAGTTTAAACCAGACAATTTTCAAACTCTAAGTTGAAACGAAACAGATATATGTGTGTATCATACCTGTATAATATGAAGCCTGGAGCTGCGGCAGACGTACGCGCGTCGACGGTTAATTTGCATGTTTCTGTTATACCGCGGGAAGTCGAGGCATGGCTTCCTGGCCGGACGTGACGTCAACCAACGGCGCCAGTACCAAAAAATATCGCACAAGAGAGAGAGAGAGAGAGAGAGAGTGAGAGAGAGAGAGAGTGGTGTAGAGAAAAGCTAACTGGATGCGAAATATGAGGAAAGTCTGCAGAGTTTCGCAAACTCTAAATTGCACTTGGTATAGTGTGACGTTCCCGGTCTCCACCTACTATCAAGTTTCTTAAATGTGAAAAGGGTCTTCACCTGTACGGAAGTGGCGGACCAGGAAGCCTTGATGCTACGATAAATTCTCCATTTCCATCAAATTTCAGTTTTAATTTCTTACTATAGAAAATAATAGGAAAAATAGCAATAAAAGAAAAAAAAAACAACTAAATAACCAATTGATGCAACCAAGTGGTTATATTACGTCAGGACTGACTAATTGCCGAAAAGCTTTACCAAGCGAAATGATACCCCCTTATACGGGCTCACTTTCATTAGTGTCTAATAATGCTTCTGTTCGCGTATAGTAAGCGAGAAGCACGCGGTAATTGGGTCGCATCTCGAAGGTACATATATCTTCGGATATACGTAATGATCTTGGCGAGCACAGATGCTGCTACACGTATATACTATATTCTATTTTGTATTTCACTGCTGCTATACTGCAGAGTGTTGTGTATATTATACCTATATATTGTCTGTAAATGTATGTATATATATATATAGATGTATATAGACGAAGGTAGGGTATTCATTTGTTCAAGAAATTCAGTGGGTTTTCAGTTGCCTCTCTTACTATACACACCCCTAGCTTTTGGTAAGACTAAAACTTGGCGCTACGGGGTTAAGTGATTCGTGGAATTGGGATTAATTTGCTGATTACCGTATACCTGCTATTTATGTATATACGGGTTTCGGTAGATTGATTGTTTTTACTGTATCAAGATCGGCTCTTTGATCCTGTGGCTATATACTTCACCCAACTACCCTATAGGTTAATTACCGTTGAGGAAACTAATTGTTTTCCAATTACCCGACACCAACTGCAGAACGTTATTCACACAGTTTAGTAGCCGGACCATTCAATTCTACTACTACTACTACTACTACTACTGGTACTTGAGGGATGATGGATCACGCGATGATAACTACTGACTGGTGCGGAAATTGCTCAAGTAGAAAACAAAGAATAACGAATATGAAGAGCGGGGCTGATGGTGATGATCATTAAAATTTTTCTGACGAAGATGAGAGCCTCTTCTAGAATTCCAATCAACCACTACGTGGGGTAAAGATGCTTTCTGGGTCAACGTGCGCGCGAAAAATTTCACTCCTATTAGCCAAAGAGGAGAAAAACTTGAATTAGTCCTCGGAGTAAATTCCCCGGGCTGCACTGCGGGAGGAGAAATGGATTAAGTCAAAATGAAGTAAATGGTAAAAAAGTATGGGGAAAAGAAAAGAATAAAAACAAAATTTGCTCGCCATATGGCGTCGCAATTTTTTTTTACTTCTAGTTTTTATTTTAGCGAATGTTGAAGCGATGATCACTGTCTCTAGTTTCAACTCTCGGTTCTTCACACTGACTATGTTACGAAGCCGGTGCTATTTTCACAGCGGTGGGAAATGCAGATGTGCCTTCACGTGACCTGGCTCACGTCCAGTTTCGCGTATCTATATATTCTATCTAATATGTATACGTGCGTGCCTGCAACCAGCCTATCCGAGAAATCGCGAGGTCAATTCCGGGACCACGTAGCCGAGCTTTTACTCGCCTAACTTTATCCGAAAATTCCATAGCTTTTTTCACTTTATTTCAATAAACGGTTCAAACATGTATTTATATATCTTGAAGGAAAATTTTTAGATTCTAAATCCGGTGTTTTTCATTAAAGAAAATGACGGTAATTAGTTTCATATCACATTTTCCACGGTTTTAATATTCGCGGATTTAGTCTTGAAGTATATAGTATGAGGATGAGGAGAAGGAGGATGAGAATGAGGATGAGGATCTCTCTAGCACCGCGACGATTGCACGAATATACCCTAGCCTTGCTCGTATCCTGAGTGGAACTCGTGCGATTTGCCTTCATCTTGGCGATAAGCTGCACCACGGGGAAGAACAATAAGCTCTATTTACAGTCGGTGGTGCGATTAAATTAGACCCAGCGGCGAACCAGGAAAACCAGGGAGGGAGTCCCTAGTAAACCACACCAGCGCGACGTTACATTGGGACGCCTTTCCGAGAACAAAAGCTTCGCCCTCTTCGAACTCTATTTGCTATTTCGAAAGTTGACTCTACGCTGTACCTTGTTATATATATATATATATTATTCCTGCCTGTATAAGATTCCAAAAAAATAAGAATGAGAATGAGAATAAGAAATCAAGTTTCTATATGTGGAAGTAAAATTTCAATGAGCTTTTCGATAATGATCATATATTATATAATAAAATCTGACAATTGTTCATTTCTATGATATTTAAGAGCTTATTTTTTTCTCTATTTTATGTTACAGGTGAGTCTGAACGAACGATATGAATACATGCGGGATCGGCATAAGGTATATTCTCGTAAAAATTTATACACGAAAGTAATTGCATTCAGCTTATAAATTCAGTGAGTAATCCGACGAGAAGGAGGACAGACTTCTAGAGGTTATTACTTCCATTTCAGCCCCTAGATATTATAGGGTGGAGGTTGGGCTGCTCTCTGCTTCTCAAGTAAATTGAGATTTCTCAGCCTCGTTTGGCTAGACTGTCGCAGGTTTAAGGATATCGCCTGCAAGCGCCAACGAATATTAAACCTTTTCCATGTCAATTACTTTTTTCTAGTATATCTATACACGATCTCGAAGATTTTCGCATTTTTATTTTTCAAATATTTATTCTTCAAAGAAAAGTAAAGCTTTTATGTCAGACCGGAAAAGAGCAAGAGCAGAAGCAAAAGCAAAAATAACGTCAATCTTGGAAATTTTTCATTCGAAATATCTTCCGATCCGACGAGGGGTACATAAAAGCTGATTGAACCCTTCGAGTAAGAAGTAAACCATCCTCTGGTTGGCACATGTGTCTTAAAGCAGTTTTTTTAAAGCTTGTATTCAGCGGGAAATATCTTCCATAAAATTTTACCGATATTAGTTCGCGAGATAGGCGCGTAGGTATATCCCCGACCCCGTGACTGACAGATGACGAGAAAAAAAAAAAAAAAAAAGAAACAAAAAAGAAAGAAAAAAGTTCAACGTAAAAGCTAGTTGAAAAACTTTTTCTAAACCCAACATAGATTTATATAGTGAGTTGAAATTTGGCGGGAAAATGAGAGTGCTTGATACGGACGTAAAAATGTTGAGATTTTTCGAGGGTAGCTTTATATATAAATATATAAATAGTCATATACACAGATGTAGCCTGTATATGGGGTTGGATAAAGACATACCTATATACCCAAGCGTTTTTCGCTCGTCTAAGAACCGAATGTGAAATATAAAGCCGATATTTTGCTTTAGCTTTAAGGAAAAGGAAAAGGAAAAGTGGGAGCTGGATGCTGGGAGCTGGGTTACCGCCCACACTGCAGAGAGCAGATCTGGCTGTTTGCCAGTATAGAAATTTATTTGCGAGCCACGCGATACACGAGGGGTAGTCCACAGCTAGCTGGTCGAAATACAACCGAGATTTTAGCTTCTTATTATCATCGACGAAAAAAGCTCCTATATGATACTCATATTAGCACACTATGAGAACTATAATCTTGTTCTAAAAATATTCAAACTAATTTAGCGATGGTTTATAGTTACGAAGAAATGAACGATATGGGAATAGCTGATCGTAGATGATAATTTATTAGTCATTTAGTTATAGGAGTTGTTATTAGCTAATTTGAAAAAGCTCACCTTTCATTTTCATCATAATATAATTCGGGTTCTTGACATAATATGTAGTATAAGCGTAGTTAAATGTATATGTGTATGTATATTAGGGTGGTCCTTATTTGGGGTGTTGACGAATTTCGACAAGTGCGCCCCCTAGACACGTTCGAAATAAATTTAAAAAAATGTGTGCAAAAACGGAGCGCTGTAGTCCAATTAGAAGACGTGCCTCTAAGCTCGTTTTGTTTCTCATTCGAATAACATGGGATTTTCAGACTACTTCAGTCATTATGTTTTTGAGTTGTCTCCGAGCACGCAAAAAATTCTTTTTTTACATAAATCTGTTGTTCATGGGTACAACTACGCGTATATTTTTCCACAACTCTGGCAAGCGTCGTCTCGTTGTAAGCAGAAAGCAGGGGTGCTCACGTGCGTCCTGTGTTGTCCACGGGCCTGGTGAAGTTTTGTAACAAAATGTACGCGTAGTTGTACCGATGAGCAACAGATTTATGTGAAAAAAGAATTTTTTGCGTGCTCGGGGACAACTCAAAAACATAATGACTAAAGTAGTCTGAAAATCCCATGTTATTCAAATGAGAAACAAAACGAGCTTAGAGGCACGTCTTCTAATTGGACTACAGCGCTCCGTTTTTGCACACATTTTTTTTAATTTATTTCGAACGTGTCTAGGGGGCGCACTTGTCGAAATTCGTCAACACCCCAAATAAGGACCACCCTAATGTATATATGTATAGGCTCGTAAACCCTCTTCTCCCTTTTTCCTTATTATCCCTATTTCCGCGTGTTGCCTCGCGCGCGTGGTAAATTTTTTCCTCTTTTTTTTTTTCATTTATTTTTTTCTTCTTTTCTCTTTTCTCTTCTTCTTCTTTTAAAGTGTGTTTTTTTTAGGAAAATTGCCGGAAGTGTTAAAATATGGAGTTGTTTTCCTTACGCAGAGATTCGAGGACTTTAAATTGCATATTCTTACGCTCGAATCGTCTGTATGGGGAGTCAGCCAGGAAAAAAAAAAAGCAAGTGACGAGAAAAAATGAGGAAAAAATGTGAAAAAAAAAATAAAGAAATCTCAAGTTAATAAAACGGAAGGAAAATAACTGCGGATATACAATTTACAATCGTATATAAACCGTTATTTACAATATAAGAGATACGCATACACACATATAGGTATATTTTTTTTTTTTTAACAATATGTGATTTTATACCAAAATCTGAATCATGAGAGGAATAAAAAAAAGGAAAAAAAGGAAAAAGACTATTTGATTAACCAAACTCAAAATTGAGTTTAACCCCACACATGTTTTAATAACAATATTTGTCCCATTTACCTGTTCACACAATCCTGTTAAACCTTTGCTTAGGGCTATCATCCAATCGTTTGATATCACGGGTTGGATTAGTGCGAGTACCTAAAGAGCTTGTTAGATATGTGGGAGCTATAAAATCATGCGATAACCATAATTATAAGGGGTGCGTCCCTCCGCGTTGTGTATATCTACCCTTGCTAGGATAACCGAAACAACAATTTCTATCCATGGTATTATCAGATTTTACTTAATTAGATACTTCTGTAACAGTGGTGCTGATTTTTCTATTCAAAATATTTGAAAATAATAAAATTTTCACCATATTCTGATATGGAATTCATTTTATTTCTATTCATGCAGATATACCGTATAGTTTATATTTGAGCACGAGGTAAAACCTGATGCCTGAACGAAAAGCGACTTGACAAGAAGGAGGTTTTTTATTTTAAGGGTAGCCAAAGCTGGCTGACCCATAACCCGCGAAATCTGTTGCGCTACTTTGAAAGTCAGATTCAGACGGTGGCTTTCCTCTTTTCATCTGCAATGTAGATCTCACTTTTGAACACGGCAAGCTTTCTTTTCTACCTAGTGAAAAGTTATACCTAGATATATGGACATTTCTTATTTTAATTTTTATCCTATATACTTTTTCATGTGAACAATGTGAATATCGTTAGCTTAGTATTAAAAAAAATAGAAAAAAAAACTTGAATTTCCCGAGTTTTACCTGAATAAAGATATTTTTCTTCCAATCGATATATCCTGCAATGTACCTATACGAATGTAATAATAGAATTCAAACATTGTTTCGACTTTGATAATCGCAAAAGTGCAAAAAAAAAAAAATTACAAAAATTGTAAAACGAAAGAGAGAAAGAAAGGAAAAATAAAAAACCAAAGCGATGAATTTTGAGAGCAGATTTGCGAGGTACTTTGCGTAACGTTTATATTTGCGTATACGTGTATATAGATATTCACATGGATCGGTAGAAAATTAAAAAAAAAAAGTATATGAAAAGGTAAAATCGTTCGATCAAGTGACTGAAAAACGAAAAAAAAAAAAAAAAAACTTGAAAAATAAAAAATAGTTCTGATTTTTATTTCTTTTATCTTTCAAGTGTAGAGAAACGGGACAATATACCTTTTGTGTACATAGTTCTATGCGAGGATTTCGATTGCGCGCGTGTGGAGACGTGAAAATGAATTGCAGTCGCTTCGGTTTTTATCGGTCATTCGCGAACCACTATTCGCATTTCCGGTACCTCATTTTTTTCTCTTTTATAATCGACATATGTACTACGTAATCGAGCAGTACAGGGATTTTTAATTTTTTTTTTTTTTTTTGTTATTTCGCTTTTAATTACAACAAAACTGGATTTATCGCAAATTGAAACTGTCCTGAAAATTCGTAAATTTTTCAATCGTTTCTGTTATTGACGAGCAACTTTTTTCGACTGCCTCAACTTTAAATTAATTGAAATCAAACGCAGTGATTTTCGTTCTCGATTTTCAATCGGGCAATAAAAATATTTGCCTTTATTTTTTTTTTTATTTTTATTTTCTGCATTTTTCAGGAAATCTGAATAAATTAAAAACCCATTAGACCGGCGCGCGGTAGTCAAAACGAGAACATATCGCATATAATGTCTGCATACAGAGTGTCAGCAAATATTAAAATATACCTGAAATATTTTAGTACCTTTTTTTTTTTTGGGATGTGCAATTATTATTTTAGGGCAAAAATAAAGAAAAGAAAAATTCAAACCTTTCTTTTTTTGAAGATCGAATGGAAGACAATTAAATTTCTTTTTTTCCTTATAACCGAATGTCTATCTATTAGGATCTTTATCTTTTTCGAAAATAACTAGTAAAACTTGTATTTTTTTTTCTTTCTTTCTTTTCTTTTCTTTTATATCACCCGGTGCGTAATCTCCTTACGATTTCTACACCTCCATGTATACCATATCCCCGATATACTACATCCCGAAGCTTTTGTTCACATTGTTATATACGTCTTTGTCTCATTGTATCCGGTTCTGTTCCCAGTAGGTATAGGTACTTGAAAACTGTAAGAATCGTGTCAATTGTATCCGGAACTGGTAGTGTCCGTTCACCTGGGTTCCCACTGACTGAAATACGTATCAGGGGGCTTTGAATTTTTAATCGCATTTGTTCGTGGCGTTACCGTTTGCGTGCAAATCCTTTTCTTTCCTTTTATTTTATTTTTATTTTCATTTTTTTTCTACTCTTTTTTTCCATACATCCTGTCCGTTTGTATTATTCACGTTTTTAGTTTATACATATATAATAATCTAACAAATCCGCGAAAGAAGGAAAGGGAGAGAGAGAGAGAGAGCTCTGTAATGGCATTACAGCTCTCAATCCAGAGAACGATTTTATGTATGTACCTTGAATGGGAGAAAAAATCTCCTTTTTTTCTTTTTTTTTTATAGTTAATCTCCTTAATCGACACGGAGAATTAACCGTCAACGGTTTATTTCATTGTCAGTCGTAAATTATTTCAAACTTATATACATATATACCGGAAAGGATAATGGAAGGGATAAAAAATAAAGATGAAGGAATAATATCAATGGCGTAAATAGGTATAGGGCGTATACATACCTTATATATATGAGGGATTTTCTCTCCGGCTATTTTTGCCGGTCGGTGAAACTGTCGGGCGTGATAATGATCCCAGAGCGGATGTAAGATTGATGGTATATCGCGTGGTAGCGGACGAAGAGGTCCTCTTCTTGACCTCCTTTCACCATTTATTTTTGTATCTTTTGGTCCGCAGGACGTTTGTCAGTTTCTCTATTTCTGATCTTTTGAGTAAGTAACTTTACCACTATTATTCTACTCCTCTGCACGAACGGTTAGAAATATATAATATAATATAATATAATATGATATTCAGGTAGCGTTCGGTAGATAAATATATATACGAAAAATGAGTGGAAATGGAAATTAAAAAAACCGTATCACGTATAAAACATAAAATTATCATTTTCTCGTTGGCTTTTTATGACCCGCATTAAAATTCCAGAAATATTTTCAACAGTATCAAGGACTAACTATATTCATCTATTATAATCCTTACGAATTCTCTTTCACTTTTAAAAAAAAAAAAAAAATTTTATTTGATCTTTTTATTTTTTTTATCGAGGGGTAGGTGCACGGGGTGGATAGGTAGATAATTTATCGTCGCCTGGAGCAAAGATCAGGCTTTGTTCCTCCACTCGAAGCCGATATCAGGAGTAAAAGTAAGTTTGGTCCGCGCGCGCGATACCGCGGCGAGAGAATATAAGGGATAATATATTTTCGTAAATTCCCTTGAGGAAGTTTTCTGACCAAATTTGACAAATGAAAGGCGTTATGGTTATATACTTATTTATGAAGTGGTTTTCGCCCGTCTTCGTTCAGAGACCAAGTTGTTTATCATAGTATTTCTATTCGTAGAGATCCTTGCTGCAGGATCTTATGAGCTCGAAGCTTTACTTTGACGTCGAAAACGACCTGACGCGCGTAGCTATTCTGACTAGTCAGGCCTTTAATATTATAACTTTGGTTCACTTACTCGATTGGATAGACTCTCGCCCTTCCCTTTGCCATTTTCCTTTTTCGCATCGCCACCTTTCATCCCTATTCCCCGAAATGGCGATCGAATATTTAAGTAGATTTGACGCAATCGATCAAAGTCCCCAGGCGACACAATATATTATCTGCCTCTTTCTCCCCATAGATCATTTCATGATCTCGATCAACCGGACCAAAGTTATATATACTTTTTCGAAATTGAATTACCCAGGATGAGATCTAATGAAAAATTCATACCCTACCCCCTTCCCCTTCCCATCCCCTTCACCCCGGTGGGATTTTTATTCTCGAAAAATCGTTTAAAATTAATGAAACTTTCCATCCGTAGAAACGAATCATGTTAAATCGAGCGTTCGACGTCGACGAGTACAAGCTATAAACAGCAATGTGTTTGGCGGACGTATTTACGGCTCGCGTGACGGATAATTAAACGCAACAATAGGACGAGTCGGTGACCGCTGCGTCGCGACGCCTCTTCTGCTACCCACACGAAATCACCCCAATCTGTTTATCTCCTTCTCGCAAATTTGTATGTATATGTCTCTCTCGATGGGCCTGCCAACGGGCCAACAGGCCAGCGGGTCAACGTTCACTAATGAATGCCTTTATTTCCTGTTTTACATGCCACCCTTCTAGCCCCGACCCCTCAACGTACAGCAATAACAGGATCCACGTCATGCCCGGCTGGAGTAGCCCCGCAATGGACCAACTGCAGGGCTGACCAACCGGCGGCTATACTACTGCGGATTCTCGTATCGTCCGCGACACAAAATACACGTGTTTCCTAGATTGGTGCAACCACATATATACCGCGTTGCAACGCGTCCTGCACCACTTCTATTCTCTCTCTCATCGCCACATCAAAAAGCCCTTATTTTTTATATTTTTTTTTTATTGAGCTCATGATTCAGATACTGAAATAAAAATACGTAAAGATTTCTGTTGAATATAATTTTAGCGAAGATCTTACGGATTCATAATTTTCACGATGATGATGATGATGATGAGGAAGGACATGTGTGTCCAGGACCTGAATAACCGTAAACCAGGGTCCTGCTCTTTCCCGGACACTTGACTCGGCGCAAACTCAACTTGGAAACAAAATTAATCCCGGTTGAGTGGGCGAAGTAGGAGGAAGGATGCGGTCCTCATTTGTCCCTTAAGGATGAGCCTACGGTTGGCTTGATGGTTCACCGTTGCGCGTGCTAATCCACGGACATTTAAGACCGAGATTTCGAGACTCTGGCGTTGTAGTATTCTCAGATTTGGTCAAATCTCCTATTATACTCGAGGCGATATTATTATCTCCAGAGAAAATCAATTGTACCTCAGACCTTGGCCCAATATTTTTCAATTATTTCTATCCTTACTTTGAGAATATCATTTTTCAGAGTTTAATTTAATGCCTGATTGATGACGGCTCGCTCACTTGGTTAAATACCAAATCGCAAACCTTCCTCGATAAATATATACATAATTTGATATTCTAAACTTGCCCTAAACTCGGCTGGCAATTTATATAGTTAGGTAAAACGCTGGGGGCGGGATGTTGCCGGAGGGTAGATTTTCCTGGCTTCCGGTAGTCGAGGGTCTGTACGTGGGAAAGCTCGAGGAGGTTGTGTGGGCTGCAGGTATACCGATTACCGATATCGACTTTTCTTATCTCGCTCAACGCTCGTTCCTAGGAAACTCATTCGGGCATGATACGCTTCGATATACTCGCACGGGGGGGATGGGGGTGGGTTGGGGTTGTGATATTTCTGCATACCCTTTCATACAACATACATATGTGTATTAAAAAATAACTAAAAAAAAAAACAAACATATCTGTTCGCTTGTAGTACCTACATGTATTTTATTTTTTTTTTCTTTTCTTTTCTTTTTGTTTCAACCGTTTCACCGCGTTGTGTGAATCTGTCATTTTATCTGTATCAGGGTTCTTTCATTTTTATATTTTTCTACTATTTGACGAGCTCGCAACTCTACGAAACGACAAAAAACAAGTTGAGGATAAAAAATATAATTGCTTCACAGTAGTAGTGCCGGTAGAATCTAGACGTAAAAGGGGGTGAGAAGGGGGAGGGTGGGGGTTCTCGAGATAAAAGAATTAACGGTACGTAACCTGGCCACTTTTATTACCGGCGAGAGATGAAAAGTTATTATGCGTTTTTGGTATGGGGAGAGAAATTTCTACTTCTTTTTTTTTTATTTTTGTTTTTGGTTTTTTGTTTTTTTTCGGTATAAACCTCTTTTACCTAGCAACCCGCTATACCTACTCTACGGACCTAAATCTCTCCATGAGATATTCGTCATGCGTTAAATTCACAATTCGAAACAATGCGTATAGATGAAAACTATGAGGTATAGGGTTGGGAAAGTAAAATGAAATTATCTCGTCAGTTTACTCATCGAACTATAGACGTACTAATTAAGTTTTAAATATTCATTAATAATTGCATAGTGTATAAGATAGAAGTCTGCATTTGATAAGTTGAAGAGTGTTCATTTAAATTATTTACCACTCCTAGATAGAGGGGTAAGTTAATATTGGCTAAACCAGGTAGGTACGACCGACTACTTCATCTTGCACATCAGCAAGCTACTCGATAAACTTTTAAGCTTGTGCTACTAGGAGTAGAGCGAGGGACGGTTTTTACTACTTCATGCAGTTAATTTCAACGTTTCATTCTCCGTTTATCCGGGTCTAGCTTTTCATCTTCACGGTATCTACCCGTTGACTATAATCAAAGAAACGGAAGATAGCCGATCTGCGATTTTCTAACTTCGCTCGGGCGTTACCCGCGCTTTTCAACTCTCACAAAACCCTTTGGAGTAAGAAATCGACGGATAAATCTTCCTCCTTTAGTATTATCACGATCTTAATCTTCCGACCGAATACGAAGGAATAATAAAGATGGGTCACTAGCTCCGTCAAAGGTTGGTTGAGACTTTACAAATATTTCTTCATTTTTATTCATATATATCGCCTAAATCAGGGCGAGAGGGCGAATATCGCAAGGGTAAGCGACGTCAGAGACCGAAAAGTGAATCAGGATCAGATATCCTGCCACCCTATGCATAGAAATCAAGTTTAAGGTATTCAATTAATCTTACGATATTGAGAACTTGGTCATAATCTAATGGACCGTGGGTTTTCAAGTGAAATTCACCGAGGTTTAGGGGCAGGGTTGATTCGAAGCGAGGAGTTGGTCACCCAGTAACTACGAACTTTCAAACTAGTACCATGTCTCAAAGTTAGATACTGGCCAACTTCTCAGAGATTTGCAATTAGCCCGAAGAACTGTGTGGACTTCTGGTTTACCTACCCATATAGGTATAACATATATATGGATAATATCTACCGTAAATTTTTCTCAATATCTCATACAGTATACCACTATATCAAAACGGTTGAAAATCTCTTGTTTAATTCAACATAAAACGACGAGGATTGTTCAAGTGGTAGTGGTATGGCTTAGGCGGTTTCCTACAGATTGTGTAATCGCTGAAGCTGGTTAAAACCACAGGCATAAAGGGACAAAGGTTGTTAATTGGCTTTTAAAATTATGAGAAACAAGGAAATGAAAAAAAAAAAAATAAAATAAAATAACATACAAAAAAAAAAAGGTAAATTTGTGGACAAAGCAGCTGCGACGACAGCCCAACGTTAGCTGTCAGGGGTGGCTGCTGCGGAGTTGTAGATTGAACAAAAGTGCAAAGGCTCTACTGTTCTTCCACCCTGCTTACCAGCTACACCAAAAAAGCGTCGCAAACAGCTCTGGCACAGAAAACGTTTCGTTGGACCTTGGACCTCGGACCTTCTTTCAACCCATTGACCCCTCAGCTGCCTACTCTTATACCAAGGCTTTTGAGCTTTACGCGAAAACGATGCGACCGTAGGCAACGCCAACCCGCCAACCCGCCAAAACTCTTTCTCCTCTTCCTCTTCCTCTTCTTCGTTCTCTTCCTCTTCATCGTTCTCCACAACCACTCGGACCTTTATCGTCAGCTTACAGATGCTCTGGGCTTTAAGAATATTATTCACCACTCCCAGCAGCCTCGAGGGTCTAGCAGCCGTCTCTTTTATAGAACGAGAGTTGCCGACTAGCAGGGTTAAAGGGAGGAAACGAAAAAAGGGGAAGGGTAAGGGTAAGGGTAAGAAAAAGGGAAAGGGACACTTTGGGGCAGCACCTCCATCGAGAAACCCTCAAAGAGTTGAGTTGGCTAGTGGTTGGCGATGAAAGGGCCTTCAAGGGGCTCAAAGAAACGCCCTAATATCGAACAACTGATGGGCCGCGTAGATTCTTACTGCTGCTGACTTTACGACTCGGAAATTCGAGTATCACCTGCTAGCCCATTTCTTGAACGGTTGTTTGTCGCCCTAAAGGGTTGGGTTAAGGGATGACCGAGTTTTAGAGGTAGCAAGTACTGCGAACGACGCCAGGATTAAGTTGCGTCAACTCTGATCAAAAAAGAAATTAAATAAAATAATAAATTTTCTTCCTTTTTTCTTTTTTCATTCTATTTTCGTTTTAGCACAACTGCAGAATGTCATGCAGAGTATATTTTTCGCTAATTAAAACTTGCCATGGAGAAAAGAGAAAAGGAAACAAAAAAACAAAAAAACGTTTTTTGTACAAAATTCATAATTCTAATCTGAAATCAAATATCGCTGAAATAAAGTGTGCAGAATATATTATTATCCCATGATATGTTCGTATGGGGAAAAAAATATTGTTTCCAAATTCGTATATTCAAAAGTTGATAGTAAAGAACAGAACAAAAAAAAAAAAAAAAAAAGGATTCAATTGTATTATACGTAGATATTTGTAATGGACATAGAACTTTAGTTTTATACTCCAAAGTTTGTTCATTATAGTCGAGAATAATTGCGTTATACACATACTGTATGTATAGTTGTCTGTATGCATACATATACCTATTCCTATATGTATAACGTTGAGTTTACCAACACGTGATGGAAGTTCGCCTTTCATCACGTCTAATTTTCCTCAGTTTTCGAGGTTTGGGTTTGAATGCCGAAGGGTAGTGAGAAGAGAATGAGATATGGGAAGTGAGAAAAACGTGGTGACAAGGTAAACCGCACAAACATGAAACAGTAGTAGTTGCAGAAGGGCTTCCTCGGCACAGGAGACAGCGGCTTTATACGGTGTTATCTTTGCCCCGTTTCATTTAGCCTATGTAATATTTAACCCTGCCTTATGCCTACGGCATCCCATCGCAGCCACCCTTACAAATAATCATAACTACGTGCAGAGTAGAGGATGACAAGCTTGTTTCCAAACTCATCTAAACGTATCCATATACCTAGCCATATGTCTACACAATATATTCACACATACACGATAAAATATGATTTTTTTATTTAATTGAGGGTTCGTATAGAAAATAAAATAAAAGAAATGAAAGAAATGACTCAATCTCTACCGGAATATGCCTGGAGGAAGCAATTTTTTTATTTTTTATTTCGTTATTACTATTATTATTATTTTTTTTCAAACTGTAACGCCCAGGATTTAATTATTTTCTTCATAATTGATCCTGGGGGATGGCTTAGGTAGTTTCTCTCGCCCTCTAGCCCTCTGGGATCGACTAGGCCCGCAGATTTTCAAGGCAACGAGAATTTCGTAAGTGATTGGTGTTTCCGGTTGTTCGAGGCCGAGCACGAACCTTCCGTTAAGCTCGGAAGCGTGCGTCGCGGCGACGGAACGATACTGAGGAGCCAGTGGGAAGCGGTGGGCCAGTTTCCCGGCATCTACCGTCGTAAATACGAAGGACGTAATCCTTTAATCCCTTAAGGCTACCGTCCTCTACCGCCTTTTCCTCATTTTCTTCATCCCCTAGGACCGTCTCTTCCTCTCTCTCTCTCTTTGTACCGACGAAATTTTGGCTACATATAGAAACTAGAAATAACATAAATATTGTAGATATAAAGAATGAAAAGCTCTTCTCATCAAAGCTCTGAATGGTTTTGATTCTCCGGATTTTCGATATTCCTCATCACTTTTTTTCATCAAACGGTAATTCATATCATTTCTACTATTTTCGAAGCCCCTGTGCCTAGTGTGTCTTCCTTTTCTGCCCTTAATCCTTCGCTAGTTCGCGTAATTAATTGAATCCAAGTACTACGGAAGGATCTCTCTCTCTCTCTCTCTGGAAAAGGTCCCGTAGGAACGAGCCGTTCCCAGTACCATTAAACGGACCTACCAAGCAAAATCTGAGAGCGGCAACGGGTCCTTTTAAATCCTTTCAAGTCCCTTAAAATCCTTTTAAATCTTTCACCGCTTTCTCCATCTAGGTGCGAGCTCCATCCCCTCCCTCCCTTCCCAACCCCGTTGATATTCGCTAACGCAGAACTCAATCTGCTCCATTTATTTAACAAAATTTTCACCACCAATCTTATCCGCATGAACATTTTTTCGAAGCTCTGATACGGATTGGTGGTGAAAAATGAATAGAAATGAAATAAATCCAGCCCCGTTTTTCACACAGTTCCCCAGGTGAAACACGTATCCAATTAATGAGGAGGCAATTATCATCACGCGTGATTCTCATACTCATGGATATACGAGGCTATAGCGAAAGTATAGGAGAGAGGAATAGCTGAGGGAACAGAAGGCAGGCATTGCCCGTACCTAATAGCTGCAATATTTTACGTGAGCTTGGGGGGTCGTCCAAGTAAAGGAGTAGAGAGAAGCGCGAGACGCGAAACGCGAAACGCGAACCTCGAACCTAGAATCTCGAGACTTGCGTGCGGCCGCAGATGCGGTGGTGGTTCCGGTGACTGGTGACTGCCTGGGGTTACCCCAACAACGAGATTCGCTGCCCGTTGTGTGGCACGTGCTGCGTATAATCGCAACGATACGTCATGAGAAGACGGGGCCTTCTTCAACCCCCGCAAACGTCTCGCAAACGCTTTACGTCCGGCCGCAGGCAGGCAGGCAAGCAAGCAAGCAGGGAGGCAGGCCGCGTGGAGTGGCGCGTGCTTCGCGTTAAATTGATGGTCCCTGGATGGATCTCTCTTCTTTTCTCTTCATATTTTTCATTTTTCAAACATTATTTACGGTTCCTTGCTTCCTTTTTTATTCTTCCTTTTTCATTTCTCCCTTTAAATTCAACCGTCGAATAATGGTATCAAACAGATGGAAAAACACACACACATTCTAAAAGATTATCATTCGAGGAGGTGCAACCTCTATACGAATAGAATATATTATCAAAGTTACCCTGTTTCTTCCACAACAGTTTTATACCCTGGATCCTATAAGATCCAGATAAAATTCTATGGCGATCTCATTGATTTCTTAATTCTTAAACGATAAAGAAGAAGAAAAAAAAAGATTCATTTTAGAGAGATGTTTTATCATTCGTTTTCATAGCTTCTGCTACGAAATAATTAGTAATCAGCGAGTGCATAAATTCCTAAACCGTGTTGTTTTGCGAGAGTTATACTATACGGTATTTCTCCCCTCACTAAAGGGTTGAACATACACTCGTTTTTTCAACGATAAATACCCTCCTTCACCGAGTTACTTTGTTTATTATTATTATTGTTTATTTTATTTTTTCTACCCTGTCCATTGTACGCTCGTTAAACAAGAATCGTTGGGCTTGAGTATAATTCTGAGGTCAGAGGTCAGATAGGGGTAGAGAATTCAGTAAATGGGGGGGTATGGGGTATGGGGTATGGGATATGGGATATGGGGTACGGGGTGTACGTACCAACCAACCTACCCGCGTGAAGAAGCTCTACAGGCCCCATAAACTTAAGTTAAGTTGGCGATCCAGCAGCGTGAGCCCAACGTTGGGCTCCTGGCACACGTGGCGTCATTACGAAACTGTGTGCAATAAATAAGGAGAAGGTGGCTCAAGTTAGTTTGTTTGTTCGCGGTGCCGGAGGGTCTTGTGCCAGGAACGTGTTTCCCGAACAGAAACCCTTACTCCCTGTGCACGGGAGGATTCAGAGTTAAACCTGCGGGCTAACCGAAACCCAGCTAGAAAAGCCGAGAGAGAAAGAGATAGAATCTTGATATAGTTGCGAGAATTAATTCAACTTGTTTACCCAAAGAACTGGTGCACCACCCTTAGTTTCATCAAACGCGTTACTTTACCCCCAAACTTTTCAGACACATTTGGCATTTGATACACTATAGTATACATATATATTAAAGGTATAATTAGAAGAGTTAGCTATCGTATAATCTATACGCTTATAGCTATTCGAGGTGAAAAAATAATAATAAGTAGAAAAAGTAGTTGATAGATTTTCGCTTGAATTTCGATTTCGATTTCGATTTGTTAGTTATAGACAGGTTATCAACATCGTGTTTGAAGTTGGGTAGAACGTATCGCGGACTAGTTTTGTGGTTCTTGGTGTTTGCTGCGTCAAGTTATTAAAGTAAGTTACATAAAGTTTCGTGATCCAAACTTGTACCGTGTCGACGCAAGCTTATCGAATGGGTTTACGGGTTGGACAGGAGGGCGCATTTGGTTATATATTACTCTTGCTCATACTTTTATTTTTTTTATTTTTCATTCTTTCCTTCCTTCCTTCCTTCCTTCCTTCCTTCCTTCCTTCCTCCCTACCTTTCTCTTCTACCTTTTTTTTTTTTTTCACCCCATCCTACCCCTTATCCGAGTCCCTCTCGCTCTTTGCCGACTTTGAAAATGTAATTTTAGGCCGTCTCTTTGAGACCACGAGTTGTCCCCACAGGTATACGCGTACCTTTTGGCATATACATGAGAAAAAGAAAAAAAAAAAAAAAAGGAAAGAAAAGAATATAAAGAGAAAAAAAAAAAATAAGAATAGATTATTCCATCCGATGTAAATTCCTTCTACCCACAATACATCGTATGAATTTTCGAGAGTCCGCTTTCACAGAGTTTTTGCATAAAAAAGTAGAAAAAAAAAAACATGCAACCCTTGATTATTGCGTTAATTCGACGTTGAATACTTAGCGTATTTAATGCGTTGTATTTAAATCCTATCGCATTGTGTGGTAATTAAACTCTATATAATGTAGGTGAAAACATGGGTTGGTATAAGTTAACGCATGGTTTCCCACCTGGCACGTTATACGATTAATATTTTCCATACATGGTAGTCCACTTTGTATCGATGCTAGCTATACTGTTTGCCAGAGAATATCATTATATCCCTGTTGAAATTTAATTGCACCAAACTCATATGCTCATGAGCATGCATGCATGCATTCATGGATATATATATATATATATATATATGTATATATATAGTATATGTATATATATAGAAGGTTATATATAACGTGCAGTAACTATTATAGTTAATGAACAGAATAAATTGATCCCTATATTCATACCCCAAAAGTTATAGTTAATCGAGTATTAAATTTTGCACCCTTAATTATATATACCAGAATTGTTTAATAATAATATATGCAGGTATAGAAGAAGAAATTATTGAGTTGACGTAGGATCAGATATATACCAGTTTTGATAATCATTCTAACGTATTTTGAATGATTAATAACGTATCAATATTATATCACCTATATGTATTATAAACGACAGAAACAGGGGATAATCCAGCTTTGATGGTCGGTGATTGCCGGTTAGACCTGCTTACGATTAGTAGCTTTAGGTATACTAGCTAAAATGATGACGAGGAGGCGCGGCGTAAGGATGGTGAGAATGGCACAATCCGAAACATACGTTATATGCAGCAGGATAGTTGCAGCGGCATGAGGATATCAGTACAGTATATACCCAGTGAAATCAGCATATAATCCAACCCATATCTGTATTATATTACATGAGATTGTCGTTACCTAAAGTGGTCGTAAATCCTGTTCGGTGCAATACCATCTCTGGTATTATACCATGGTTGAAGGATAACCGCTCGTATAACCATCTATATACCTCTATCCTAGGTACATAATATATATATGTATACATCTATGTTTATAACAGACGGCAAAGAACGTATATAGACGTGTATAGGTATATATTGTTAATATAATACGTATTAACTTACTGAATAGTACTATACTACTGCTGCTGTATAACCACCAACTGAGAACTCCCATCTTCTAATTGTCTTTGACGAAGACCACACGTCTAATTAAGACTGGATCACGCTTCACGGTTCGCGAATTTCTCGCAAACTGTGTATTGCACAACATATCGTACTATACGTGCCGAATATCCATTTCCTCATTTTGCTCGTTAAAAACTTCTAGGAATACCAGAATAGTAGAATATCGTGTATATAATATATATATAGAAGGGAAACAATTATCAGGATTCATTTTTGTTGAATTCATCGAGGAAATGTATTTCTGAGGGGAAAAAAAAAAAATACATATTTCCTGATATAATAATTCACGTACCTCTAGACTCTAGAGGGGTGATATGGATATAGAAAGTGGCTGAATTCGAGTATTTTTTACGACTTACGATTTGGGTAGGTGAAGGGGGAAAAATTGTCTGACGTTGAGTAGTGATACCATTTGAAAATAACCAGGTGAAATGTGACTTTTATGAGTCTACTAAAGTTTTGTTTAAAACCAGTCTAGCGGTGCTCGTATACTATATATATACCTACATGCATAAATATACATACATACGTATGGGGTTGTTGTATATGTATAGGGATGTTCTTCCTGACATCTTTTTATACATATCTTTACACCGAGTTTACCTCTTAAATCACATACACATTACCATACTGACTCGTATACATATATATATACGTATATATATTTAGTTACCCTGAACTTTTGCACTCGAATTTAGCTCAGAGCGGTGGAATAGACTTGGTATATATATATACTTGGTACACCTACGTAGCTGTACTTATGAATCCCTCCAACATGAACAGTAGGTACACGTCGCGGAAGTGCCGACCTGTGAAATCCGGCCCAGCCTCAAGCGCGTCAAAAGCATCCTTCGTTCACACCTACGTCTTAATTGCATCCACTTTCAAGATGCAAGTCAGTACGTTGGAGACAGAAGCTCTTCAGACAGCTAGATTCTGTTTTTCTTTTTCTTTTTCTTATCACACATGTTTTTCACGAGTTGTTAGAAATGAAGAAGAGTTGGGTGACAAATTTTTCGTTCAAATCTTTTTCGCTCTTTTTTTTTTTTTTTTCGAATTCGCAGAACGACTATATATATATATATAGATTATGAAATTTTAATTGAATTCATTCACCTAGCACAGTTCCTACAGCAATTCTATATTCGTAGATATACATATATATGTGTGAAATTAATATTTTCATGTGTGAGTATAATACGCTTAATGCAGCCGCTGGCTTCCGCTACAATTACTTGACCGTGTGATCGTGTGTCGTATTTAATTGCTTTATTTATGTTTATTATCTCGTATAACAAACCGCGTAACTATAATAGCCTAAATATCAGTGAAATTCTAAATACCGAGGGATAGAAACGCGCGATTATACGATCTGTTTCATCGTAAAAAGATAATAATTCATATATAGCGAGATTCATAGCTTTTGAAAAGGAAGCTGTTTTAATTAATATTAACAAATTGAAATTGTGTATACGATCAACAAAATGGAATAACTTCAATATCGTATATCAATCATTCATTTTTTGTAAATAATAAATCCGACTTTTCAACAAATGCAGCAGGATATGAGAACGAACAAAATAAAACAAATAAAACGAAAATCGTATAGTATATAGAGATTATTTCATTGAAATTATCATTGTTCTATATAAATTCCCACTAGGAATAATCAACAGTATATATGTATAAATGAACATACACATATTTATATTATAACATTTATATTCGTAGCTGGGGTAAAGCTGCAGTAGCTAGCACAGCACATTTAATTAAACAAGCCAAACTGTCACGGATAATGAAAAAAAAGCTAAAGATTAAGTTAGAAAGCATGATGAATAAAAAATACGAAAAGGTCTCAAGCTAATTATAATACCTACCCTTGGGCTTTCGTGCATTATGAAACTTTATTTGCATCGAGCACCTTACCTACTCTTTAGTTTCATTCAGTTCTTGTTTCTTCGTTGTTGTTATTTTTATTTATTTTTTGTTACTTCTCAAAAGACTGATGATTACCCCAACCCCAACCCCAACCTGATCCCGATCTCTTCTTATAATGATAATAAAAATGATATTTTTGATGCATTATTCCTTTTCATCTTTGATTTTATGCATCGTTGAGCTAATTTCTTATACAGAATTGATAAGGTATTATATTTTATATTTTAATACATAATTAAGTTGTTGAAAATATCGGAATACGTAAGAGTCGATCTATAAATTATTTGACGGCAAGGAAATGTCAATTTGTGAAAATAATATTGTGCCAATTACTTCTGAGTGAAGTATGTATGTAGTCGATGAAAATTGGGGTAAATTAGGTAAAAGTAAAATGAAATTAAAGATCATCCAAATCCTCGGAAGTAATCACAGGAGTTTCAGTCCACTACGTGATTTCCCCGTTTCCCTTGAGAGGTTGATTCGCCAAGGGAGGAATTGAGGGTGTTCTGACAATAAAACCACCTATCTCTGCAGCTGGAATTGCACCTACAAATGTTTTAACGGCTTGCAGCACGAGCCATTAGATATGGTCTGCAGTTTTTGCATATTCTCATTTTAGCTGATTTACCACCTTTTCTTTCTCGTCATTTAATCAAGCTCTCTCATCTCTTCGTATTGTAAATTTTTATTTTTTTATTTTTTCTTCTTTGGGTAAGAGTTGAATTAATAATAAAACGATAAACCGAGTTACAGCCGAGCCCTAGGCAACCCTTACTCTAGTATTCCAACCCCCAAACTCTAAACTAGAATTTTTTGCGATCTATTTTAGGTTTTAAAAAATTGAATAGTACCGAAGAGAGGTGAGAGACGGGGCGGTTAATTTGTCGAGTTAACCTACAGACGTAGACATCCTTTATCCCTGCGAACCAGAGAGCCAAAAGTGCTGGGAACCAGCAGACAGTTATACCCTTGAGACAGCCCGGAGACGCCCAGCCTCCACTTCGTATATCTTCATCGTGGACCCGCTCGTAAAGTAGCGTGACGCCATATATTGTTGGCATTGGATTTGTGGGAAAAAGAAAGGAAAGAAAATAAAAATAAAATACTTCAGTCTAGAGCTCATGCGTTGACCTGGTTACTTAAACCGGAGGTAAAACGAGCGGTAGTAAAGCTGTTGCAAAAACGGTTTGACAAGAGAAAAGAAAAAAAAAATGTAAAAAAAAAAAAAAAAAGAAACCAAAAAAAGGAAAAGCTTCATAATAATAGAGGTAAAAAGTTGCAAGTGCGAGTTGTGTTCATGTAGTATAAATGAATTGGCGAATGCTCGAATAATAACTTTTGTTAATTTTTATTTTTGTATCATAAATTTGTAGCATTCCGTTGTTTGCACTAATTTCTGTACTTTTTTTATATTTTTTTCGCAAAGTTAGTAACAATAAACGTAAAACAGAACCCGCAACTGAAAACTTCTCTGTATGTTGTAGAACGGAGAACAAAGGTATAAATAAAAGCGGTCGCGGGTTGTTGGAGAAATTGAATAGAAAAATCTGTTGCAGAAGAGTTTTCGCAAAAAAAATAAAAAAATAAAAAATAGAAAAGTTGGGACCGTCGAATTTTGAATTCTCTGTGTTGTGATACTTTGTGAAGAATTGATGTCCTCCGGGTCTTTTAGCTTCTTGAAATCGATGTGGTAGAAGCAGATGTTAAATAGCCTAACGTTTTATTTTTTTTTTATTTTTATTTTTTTATATATGAATAATGAAAGATGGTACCTTTGTGTACATACATATACCTACTTACGTATATACCTACCTGTTCGGTAGATGGATAGATAAGTGAGTAAAAATAAGTATAGTAACGTTTCAGAATCCATACATTTCAGGTATTCAATAAAATATTCCAACTATACAGCTGTTACGAGAAAACGAAATGAAGTCATTATATACCTGACATGGAAAATGATAGCCAGTTGGCGAGAAGCTAGTGCTATAAGAAAATTATTCGTTTAAAATGAAAACGGTGAAGAAGGAAAGAAGAGAAAAGAAAAAAAGTAAAATAAAACAGAAGATAAAAGAGTAGAATTTAACAGTTTAGGAATCTTGCAGATTATTAATGGAGATTAGCTGGCTTTAGATTCGACGAGGGTTGAGATGAGAATTGGTATAAGAATGAACTTTTTTTTATTTCTCACTTCATTCGCTGACAAGTCTTTCTTTTTTACTGAATGAAATTAAACTTGAAATAGATGGATATTGCATACTCAGATATTGACGAGTGATACTTATCGTGTGAATGCACGTATACGTAATCGAATAGAAAAAGAAAAGAAAGAAAAAAAAAAGGGTATCATAGAAACGTGTGACTTACGTATGTACATCTATATCTCTGTATGTATGGGTGTATATACCTATGTATGTACGTATAAGTTGATAAGTTTGTGTATAAACGCGGTGAATAGATATAGGCGCGTATTGATTCAGTTTTACGAGGGTAAGCCGGGGGAAAATAAATAAAAAAGTATCAGGACAGAGAAACGAGTATAAGGGATGATAGGAGAGGAGAAGAGTGAAGAGAAGAGAAGTGAAGTGGAGTGGAGTGGAGTGGATCTCGAAGAAGGAATGAGAGAAAGAGTGATAAAAAAAAGGCAACGCCCGTGCGAAGGGTCACCTGAAGGAATGAGGATTGAATAAATTGTATCTCTTTGCCAAGTATAGCCAAGAGGCTTCCTTCCTTACTTCCTTACAGCCCCATGCCACCCTGTTTGTCCTACCCTCGACCTTCCCTATACTTACCTACTCCGCTTGCAAGGAGGCAACCAACGAAGGATATCCGAATTTGCAAAAGGACGTTTCTTCAGCGTCTTCTTCTCCGTCCACCTTTACATCCCCTATTCCCATAGTATCTCTTTCCCGGATTTCGCCTTCTCTTTCTCTCTCTCTCTCTTTCTATCTATCTCTCTCTTTCATCTGCTCATCCCTTTAGCAGCGTTGAAAACTCGCGTAGAGGATTTGCTTACTGATACAACGAAGCCCTTTAAAAGTGTTTTAAAATTTCACGTTTCGTTACCGTTCCCCGCGTAATCAGCTTTGCTTTGCGAACATTGATGCGTGAAGTGGTTTTTTCAGTAGCTCAATCCTATCCCATTGATCGTTATTTCTATATCGGAGAAATTCCTTTCATTATATATATAAAAAAATAAAAATAAAATAATATAACAAAATAATCATTTTCTAGGTGGATAGCAACTGCTACTGCTGCTGCTGCTGCTGTTAAAGCAAAAATAAAAGCTTTGATAATTCTTTCACGTTTCTCCATTTTCTAGCTTTTGTCTACCACCAGTCAATTATTGCACATGTGTTAATTAAAGTTCCAGTATAAAATGAAGAAACAAGAATAATAAAGAAAAAATGTAAGGAAAAAGAAAAAGAAAGAAAGAAAAAAAAAAAAATACAACAAAAACAAACAGAACAAAAAACGAGAGGGACGGCTATTCAATTATATAATGCAAATGCGTTACCGGCACGCGGGGTTGTACCCAGTACCTACGTCCACCGCAAGCTTGGGGCTATCCACTCAACCTCTGGAACCCAACGCAATGCCGTAAAATATTTATTCCAACATCTGACTGGTTCGTTCACTCATTTCCTTTTTTCTTTTCCGTTTTTCCTACTTTTTTTTCTTTTTTTTTTCAAGCAAAGAGCAGTAATGAAAGTTGTTGTTAGCTTGGAAGGGTGCAGTCGGTTACTGACCCTCGCAATTTAATGACCTTTATCCGTGATGAAGAGTAATAAGGGCTGTTTGTATACCAAAAGTTGATATTCTTTTTTTTTTTTTATCATTTTGAGATTTATTTTCGGTATTTGAATATCTTGGGCGTTTTTTCACCCCCAAAAAATGTAAGTTTATAAGTTAGGTAGCTAACAGAGTCACAAATTTTCCTTGACAACTGACTAAATTCGGTAGGTATAAGCGAACAAGTTCGCCCTCGATTGGAAACGAGACGAGGTTCACCTGCTCTCTTTTTTCCACCTTATATTTTCCTATTTTTCTCTCCCTCAACCATAAATCCAGTGAGTTTGCAATTTTACCGGCTCGCCCCATTCGTCTCTGTACCACGTGTACCACGTGTACAACGTCACCCAGTTTTCCCCGTTTCCCAGTTTCCCCGTTTTCCCGAGTCGATGCTAATCTCTCCGCAATTTGTATAATTTCGAATCCAGTTGGCGGTTTCAGTTCGGTTGGTTCGTCCACCTCCAGACCTGAGCCCTGCGGTTCACGACCGCTTCACCTCCGATAAGTTTTTGCCAAAAACCAGCAGCCCATCCCGCACGGGGGTGATGTCGCTCTGAATTCAACCCCCAACGTTATCTCCCTTATCGATTATCATTGCGCTGTTCAAATTTAGTTCTGAATTCGAACAACCCCATTATTATCCGTATGATATCCCTATAACCGAGCTACGTGTTCCATACATATGAATAATTTTTCATCGTTTCAAATGAACTTATTAATCCTCCAATTAAAAGAAATTATTCATCATCATTATAATATTATCTAATCTTTTTCTGTCCCTAGTGGATTGATTCACCTATTTTTATTTTTTCTCTTCTTCTTCTTTTTCTTGTTATCACTTTTGCTCTATTTCTTCGATAAGAATTCTTCTTTCATGCGGTATACGAGATTGTCGAGTGAACTTTACGGTACATTAAACCCGATTTTGTTCTTCTTGCTATTTGTTATTTGTTACCTATAACCCTGCAGCCACAGAGGAACGATTTAATCGGGAGAATCTCTTATCGATCGCACCGATGCAATTGAAAAGTGATTTTTCATATGTGGCATAAGAAATATATAATATACCTATATATGTGTGTGTGTAAATTTTGTCGCATATTTTTCAAGAAAAACTGAATTTTTAGACATAGAATTCTGTGGAAATTTATTATAATAAATGATCCGGGTAAAACGTGGGTCATTTTGAACCGGGGTACTGTCCCTTCGAAAAATATAATAAGAATAACAAAGCATCCGTATTCTGTAAAGGAGAAAAAATTGAACCTGTTTTCGAGCTTTCCCTTCTTTTTAGATTTTTTTTTTTTTATTTCTTTATTTTTTCATTTTTTATTTTCTACGTTTCACGTTTTATTTTTTTTCAAATGCAAGGGAAAAACCGGAGGATACACCGTGCCAAAGGATCACGTATCACACTGTTCCATATCCTGTGAGCCCATTAATTTGGCCGTCCCTCTGGGCGCCACCAGGTTTCGTGACATGCTGTTAGGGAGGGCGAGGGAGAAAGCGTCGCGCTTCACGTTCCACGTTCTACGTTCTACCCTACACCCCTTGGGCAAGCGCCTCGTATCCCACGTGGTTACAATGGTCATCCTATTTTGGTCACGCTTTCGAAGCGATGGACGAGGGAGGTTCCCGATTGACCGATGGACCATTCCCTGGGCTGAATACACCAAATTCGTCACCGAATCGAATACAAAGTATTTTCCCTTTCTCTTTCGACGAACAGAAAGATTCGATTGTACCCTCTATATGGACCCATGTATACCATACATAAGATTCTGTGAATAAAGCTTTATAGTGACAAACTTCAGGCCGATAAAAACCTACAAGAATTTTAATCGAATTTCAATTTTACCTTTTATACTCAAACTTATACCTACAGTTCCATTACAATTCCACTTTGCTTCTTACAAATTGTCTATTTCTATCTTAGATCATTTATTATGGAATGATGTTTCTCGTCTTCGACGGGGGTTGATCATTGTTTCTGTGAATTCTGAGCTATCGTAATACGTAGGAGAGATTTCTGTATGATGATATTTCCGAGAATCTGTGTAGGCGACTAGAAATTTGCAACACGAATTAGTAATCAGGAGAAATAGCGGTGAGAATAGTTCGCGCGCGAAGGAGAGAGAATTGCTTGTGTTATTTCCGCGTAAAGAAGTTGCGAACCGGAAATATGCGCTACTACGCGATTTCACGGGAAATCAAAATTACGCTCGAGATAATTCAGACCTAGTATTGTTCTCCCTTGGATGATACATAATTCCACAAATTACAGTTATCAAGCAGAGATGCGTAGACTTATCGGAGCAGTGATTAAAACCAGCCATTAATTAATATCACGAAAACCATATTTCAAGCTTTTACACCCTCCGAAAACCTCGAGAAAATATTTTTTTTCTTTTATCTATTTGGAAAAATGAATGAAAAATCTATTCTATTCAAACTGGTATGATTTTGAAATTGATATACGAAATTTGAACAAGCTGTCCGATTCTAGAGTCTAGAAACCAAACTGGCAGTCGTATTATAAGGAGTAAAATCAGTGAATGGTCAGCCTTCTGTACCTGACAGCTAGACAACCCGACAACTGAACAATTCCAGCGGCTATCCACTAGCGAGTTATTATCTCAAACATGAATTTCGAAGTCCGGAATTTCCTGGAGTCAATTTTATCAGTTAAATATTTTACAACATTTTAATTATTTATTTATTTATCGTTAGTGACAAACTAACAATCGTCGGGATTTTTTTTTCGCATGTTCGAATTGGAATTTTTGATCATTCGGAAGTTTTGAAATTCGGAACCTTAATCCAGTCCCATAAAAATACCGTAAACGACATTTATTGATAATATTTTAGCGGATTGAACCGCAGTAGTAATATATTTGCTAATACTTGTGGGAATTAAGGTTCTGCAAATCGTGGAATGGTCTTTTAAGCTCGGAACTATCGAGAATCTATACTGTAAGTATTATTATAGAGATTGTGTGATAGGAGTCGTGGTATGGGGGATGGGGAATGGGGGATGGGGGATGGGGGATGGGGGATGGGATAAATTTCGCAATAAAATTTAGTCGAGAACCGCGTCTTTCACCGCACATATATACTTTCTTCGATTTCTGCCAATACATATGGTTCGTGTTTGGTGTTATCTACATACGTGATACGCGTCGTGTTCTTTGTGAACTGATTCCTGGCTTTTCGGTATAGACGGGTGGGTATATTTCGTTTTATGTTTTATCGACGCTTCGAGTGGCCCCTGAGGGCTTTGAGAGCCAATTTAACGCGCCATCGGACCTCGAGTTTTGGCTGGTTTGCGTTTCGTGCGTTTTCAAAAGAAAATTGAAGCGTCGTTAAAACAGGAACGAAACATAATTATCAAGCTAAAGTCAAGAGAGAGAAAGGGATCTGTTCCTTCATCCACACTATATGCATACACTTGATTCCCTCCCTTCCACTTATGGTCTTAAAAAAGAATAAGAATAACTTCCGGGTAGGTTTATTCATAAATTTTCTTTCCCTTTGTTATCATTATTATTATTTTATCGCAACAAGGGTGCAGATTTCATTTCATTTTCTTTTCTTTTCTTTTTTTTTCTGTTTCTATTTCATTTATTCTTCTTAGAAAACTTTTCTGTCTTTTATACTGTCTTTTCACCATGAAATTTGAAATAAAGTTGAATGGGCTTAGTAACACCTTCGGCTAGTTATGTTATATGTATTTGTTAATTGTACAGTATACATTACCCTCACGTAGTAGCAAGAACTTATAAATCTTTCGAGTTCTGAAGGCAGTATAACTATTACCAGTAAAAGACAAACTTCCTGAAATCCGTAAAACCCTCTCGAAACCTCATCGTGACCGGACTCGGAATTCCACTTAAGAGGATGAGGTGTAGAATGGCCAGCCAATAGCAGTACCAGGTTTCATAAGCCTTTACAAAGTTCAGATCCAGCTGTAGTAAAAGCTCATCTGCTTTTCGCAAAAATATCGACCTAGTTTTCATCTAGATACAATAATTGAACCTGATTATTTATCATACACACATTAAACCCTGAATTTCATAATTTCAGCTTATATAATATATAATCATGCGATAAGAATTAAAAATTTCCAATCAAAGTCTGGTTCGAAAGATTGGGGGTGCGAAGAAGTCATTAAAAATGTTTTTTTTTTTTCTCAAGAGTTCTGAAATCTTTTTACGAATCATATAAAAAGCTAAGATTAGCTGCCAAGGTTCTCAGCTGTTTTCCGTTTGATTAGATAGATTTAACGATGTACGATAAATGATGACGAAGGGGGGAAAGAGCTTTCGCGAAATTACAAATCGGAGATAATATCGATTTATATTTTTCAAAACCATATAAAAAATACAGGTGATAAGGTAATTATTAAAAATTGTCAGTTTTTCTTCATCAAATTTTCTTCGATCGACAGGAAAAGATATTGTTATTATATAATTCTGGTCCATGTGACGTGTAAATAACAAACGTAAATGCTTTCGTATATCCTACGCAAGCCTTGATGATAAAGTGCACTTATTTACGCGCTTGCAACGTGATACGCCAATTTAACGGGTAACAACTAACTCACCTAAGTGGGTAGGTAGATATAGGTGTATATAATATACTATGTAGATTTTTTTTTGGCAACGCTTGTATCATACGTACGAATAAATTATGCAGAGTACAGAAAGAGGCACTTAAAACCCCAGCGTAGAATATAACTTAGTTATTTTTTAGGTATATAGTAGCTTTATAGATGCGGATGATAAAATTATGTATAGGTATATATATAAGGGAAGATCGGGGGGCAAAACGGGCACCTCGACGAAAAATAATGATTGAAAGAAACACGGGCACTGTATTAACTTTTTCAAAAAACGACTTGTTTCAGTTTCCTGACGTTTTTCACATAAAAAAAAAAAACGTAAAATCGGAAAATCGGGCCGATGGAGACAAAACAAGCAAGGGGAGATAACGTCGCTATGCTTAATAAGCAGGTAAAAATAATTGGCTAGGTTGAGTACCTACAGCTACTACCCCGGATCTATAATAATCTATAAATTATAAGTGTAGATAAAAAAAAAAAAGACGAATGTAAAAATGATGATGTAGAGTATACCTATAAATATATAATATAGAATATCGTGAGATAAAAGATTATCTATATACTAGCTATCGAAGAACTCTCAGAAAAATAGGATATAAAAGAGTTATAACGAAGTCGGGTCAAATAATCCGATTCTTGATCCGCAAACCTCGTAGCGAAAAACTATCACGTACTATATTCTAGCGGTCCGAAAGGGTGATAAGAAAAGGAGAGAAGAAAAAAAAAAACAGAAAAATGAAAAAAGAAAAAAAAAATAGAGATTTGTTAACACCAGTATTAATCTTATTCATAGAATTCATTTTCACTCGTTTCATGAACTCGGCCCGCTTGATATATGCACACACACAGGACGAACCATTCAAATTTTTATCCCCATATCGTAACTTTCAGGATAATAATAATAATAATGATATTAATAAAAAATAAAAATACAATTTTTTTATACATATATAATATATATGATGAATAAATTTTATCCTCCCGTTAAAAGCGCATTGAATTTTCAACAGCTGCTACAAATTCAGTCTAGTGTGAATGGGGAGTTTTTTTTTTTTTTTTATTCTTGTCTTTTTTCTTTTTATTACTGTATGATATTAAATGGGGGCGGTAAAAGGAAAGAAAAAAAAAGGAAAAAAAATAAATAAAATTTTTTTTATTCGTTTCAATTGACGTCCAGACAAAATAAATCATAGTTAGTTAAATTATTGTTGAAACAACTAAACGTACCGTGAAAACTGTATAGGTATGCTGATATCAAATTATAGAACGTAACTTCGCTGTCCAAGGGATCAGCTAACCTTTCACGTTGATGGTTACTGGTGACTCGGCACGATTTCCACGAATTTCTCTCGGAATAACGTATCAAGGATATCACCCTGTCATGAAACGTTGGTTATATATTCTCCTCTCGGTTTTCGCTGTTCCATCACGTAGTCAACATTATTGGCACGTTTTACTGTCATAAACAATTTTATCATTTTGATTAAACTCGTCCTGCATATGATTATGCATATTTATAAAAATCATGCGAGATATATATATCAATAAATTATCCGAAAATTATTCCCTAAGATCTGTTGTATCTAGTCCGATTATCATCCCTAACAAAAATCCTGGCTTTATTCAGCAAAGAAATTATGCTCGACACCATTTCGTTAATTTTAACGGAAAATGAACGGAAATAATTCTCCGAGATAACCCAGATAGAAGAATGGGGATTTATTTGAAAAAAAAGTACTGATTTCCCTCGGTGTTATTCATCCGAATGCCAGATATGTGTCGTAAATTCATACCGAGTAAAGAATTGTCGATCTAGAATCTTCAACTTTCAGATCTGGTACCGTGCAGCTTCTACCATCGTAATAAGTTGCGTCTGGGTCCTCGACAAGGTGTATAAAAAGTATATCTAAGGAAAGTATGACGTCGAGACGCCTCTATCTGCGTTTGGAATGAGTATAGATAGAAAGAGATAGAGATAGAGAGAGAGGAGAAAAGGTACCCCCCATGTATTCATGGTGCGGATTTCAATGCCCTCGACAGTTCGGTCACGTTTTACAGCGTATAGACAAAAGTTGATTCGAACCTGCGCTCACGGTTTGGCTTGGCTCTACGGGGGTTGTGAAGACTGAGATGGTAGAACGAAGAAGGGCTGGGGTTGGGGTTGGGGTTGGGTGGTCGTGGGTGCGAAACTTGGCTATATCTAGTCGAGCAAAGCTCTGGCAAGTGGGGCAAAGAGGAGTATAAGGATTGGAACGGAATCGAACGGGGGTATAGAGCGCAGCGCGAACCTAGAAAGAAGACTTTCGGGCATATTCGCATCTCCGGCTCCCTTGGGTATTCGCAAATTGCATTACGCCGGCGTTTTTCGATAAACAATACCAAGCCGAGGAAAATTGGTTGCTCTCTAAAGATTCCTCTCACCCGTCACCACTCCACAACCCCCGCTGATTCTATACTACAAATCCAGGATAATAAAGAGATGAAAATTTATTGGGGAAACAAAAATTTCGATTCGTTTATCAAATTTAGTAATTACTAGGTAGGAAATTATTTTTTTTCCACTACAAAATAAAGAATCGAAATCAAAGAAAATTAGTTTTCTTCAAAACATAGTTTATATGTCTGGCAAGTTAGTTTGTTTTAAAGCAGCTACTATTCGAGATTTGTAGAGCAAAGTTTTTGTTTTCCTCTTTATTTTTTTTTTTCACTATACAAACCAGCTTCACGTCCGTCGGCTATCTTCTCGAGGAGAGCGTGACATTTTTGTAATTCGTTAGCTTAATTCCACGACGCCATGCTTGGAGGGATACTTGTTTGCCATTTTCTTTACCAACGCGTGGCTGACAGGGATTTAGCGAAAGTAAATTGAAGAGGGTTTTGTTGTATTATGTAAAATGTTTTCATTGATAAAAATGATGATAATTTGAAAATGCATGTTTCTACACTTTTGTGATTATTGAAAAAAATCAAATGAAAAAAATCCGATAACCGATAATATAAAATTCATTTTAATAACCTGTCGACTATATAAATATGAGATGGTTAAAATTATTGGATAATCGTTGATCGCCAATTATTTCCTAGTTTGAATTTTAATTAAAAACCATATCCGAAGGATTTTTATATTGATTTTCAAATTTCGTCTATATTCTGTGACCACGCCCGAATACCTTCAGAAATTTTCGTATAAAACGAATAAATGAAAATAAAGGGAATATTAATCCTGATGCTGTCGCTGTCTCGTTTATACCAAAGCGCAGAGGCATACCTTAGCCAATATTAGCCAGCCAGAGAGTTCGGGTAATATAAATTCAAAAGAAGAGTATAAGGAGAAATTCTTAAACGTGTAATATTGCCGGAATGAATAAAGTCAAAGGATTTTTCATTACGTTATAAAATTTCGCACGAGCCTCTTCAAATACGGTAAAATTATTTTTCCGAGAGTATCACACATTTGGTTCCAGCCTATTTTATGATATCAACTCCTTAGACGAACTGAGATACCCGAGCGCACCCTAATTTTCACTGACTTGAAGGGTATATCTCACCCCGTCGTATCTCGACTACGAGAATATAATATCAAAAATGTAAAAAAAAACAAAGGGTTTTAAATTTATTAAAAATTCTTTTCACTTCGGAATAAGAATGAAATGTCATATCGAAACATATTGGTATTACCTTCACAGATACTTGTGTAAAATAATTGAATCGGTACCCCCGGCTCTAAGCATACACAAAACATTCTCGTGTATTCATTGAGATTCGAGAGATTGTCAGATGCCTCGGTTTTGTCTCCGTTCAGCCTTATTCAGACATTTCCTTGACTGACTTGTTCAGATCCGAGACAATAGATGCTACAAACTTGTCGGAACCCAGAACCCAGAACCCAGAACTGAGAACTGAGAACTGAGAACTGGGAACTTGGAACTTGCTGCGAGAATCGAGTGAGCGAAGACCCAGGGAATTGACTTCGTCCAACACATACATACAGACGCATACATATAGTGATACAGTCATCTATGTCTTAGTCCTTCTCGTCCTTCTCTCTCCTTCCTCGATAGTACTAGCAATAGTGATAGTAATAGTAATAGTAATAGTATGTATCTGTAGTGGCAGTAGTAGCTGTTTGACTCGCATTCGCTACCTCCGCATCCCTTCTCTTCGAGCGCAAGCTCTCTATGAGCGAATTGTTCGACAAGTTAATTAACTGCTTCGGATGCACGCTCTATTGGGAGCTCTACTCGCTAACGAACCATTGGACCTGGTAGATTGAACGTCGGTACGATGCGATGGACGGGTCCAGGTCCAGGTCCAGGTCCAGTTCGGTACGGTCATCCAGAGCAGTAAAAAAAAAAAGGGTAAAAATGTAGAAAACCAATTTTTGATAGCGTTATTTTGGCTTTGGGAATGCCTGTCAGTTGTAACAATGAATTTTGATTGGTATATTATGCTCGAATTGATGGGATTTAGTCGGGTATTAGGGTGGGAAAAAAAGGGTTGTTCATATTGAGATATGAAAAACGGTAAACGGGTCTGTGTATACGTCGGTTCCAATGAAATCGGCAAAAATTTCACTGCGAATTCAGCTATGGATACGTGGATCGTAAATTTTCTATTTTATACCACTGGCGAATATCGTGGACGTACGTTCAACGTTTCTACAAGAATATTAGTGGAAGTAGTTAAATTTTCGGTAAGCTCCAAGAACTGGCCGACAGCCAGACTTCTAAGCTGCTGAAAGATCAGCGCAGATGCATCGGGGTCACCGCAAACTTAAGCCAATCTAGACGAAGTAGATTTACCATTCCTTTACCTGATTTGTAGAATTTTAAATTCTGAACAATTTACAGACGCTATTACGAACAGAGTCAATGAATTTTTTTAGCTGGTGGTAAAAGTGAACGTAGCTCTGCATCGTTACGTCGATTTTTTACTTTCAATTTTTGTCCTTTCTTGTTGAGTCGCTTTTTTTCATTTTTTCGATGGGGATAAAACGTCTAATGACGAATTGACAGGAACAGCTGGCTGCTGGTGGTTGGTTTGCGAACGTAGAAACACCCCGGGGAATATAATATTCTTTCTTGAATTTTTAAGATTCATAACATTTTCACGCATTCCAACCGACGGAGCTTTGTCATTTTGTATTATTATTTTCAACATCGTTGGCTCGCTCACGCGTCCCATGAAGAAAACGAGAACAAGATTTTCTCAAGAATGAAATTCAGGTGGGGAGGATTCGTATTTCTTCTCGTCTTTCACTCCGTTCGTAAGTTTCTTTTCTTTACATTTTTTCTTTCTTTTTTTTTTCAATTTTATAAAATTTCAATCCACATACACTTCACTATACTAAATCCTCAATCAATAAATAAATAAAAATAATAATCAGTCAGCTCTTCACGGTTATATTCACTTCTATTCGATTCCATATGTTATATAGGTATAGGTATATAAGATTTAGAACAGCTATGTTTAAAAATTTTCTTCGAAAAGTCGTAGAAAATACCGAAGAAAGCCGAATATAGTATATATGCGTAGCGGTAGAGTGAAGTGATGTATTATTTCGCTATCGATATGATATGTGTTTTCCCATCGACATTTATGTCTCTCATAAAACGAGGGAAAATATGTACGTTTTTATCGCTTCGAAGAATCTACAAGAAACAGACGTAGGTAGATAAGTATAGGTATGAGTATGAAGGGGGTTGAGTACGTTGAATACCCTCCACCTACCCCCCTTGGGAGAAACAATTTCAATTCGAAATTCTCAACCACCGATACGAAAATAATTATCAACAGGCGATTTAACACTGTTTTCATCTGAAGCGTAAAAAATCTGCAGACTTACGATTATACAGTATAAAAAAAAAACAAAAAAAAACAGCCCAAAAGAGAATCCCTCTCGAATCTATACAAAGGTACTTTCGACCATTCGCATTGTCATGATTTTCAAAAATCCAGACAATTTATTTTCCAATATGTAAAAGAAAAAATCGTTTAGTTTTACTCGAAGAGATGAAACTAGCTTTGATGTAATATATACAATAAAGTAAACGTGTCAGACAAGGGGTAGGTACTTTGGGGTGAGAAAATTTCATATGATATGACATATAAAGTAATTTTCAACGATTTAACAGTTAAGGGTGCGAGCCTGAGAGTGCAAATTGTAGAGAGAAGGGAGATAGGCCCTAGCCTGACCTTCCTTCGAACGTAAAATGGTACCGGAAGTAGTCACTTTGAGAGTGTCGAATATAAATGTATGCTAATAAAAACGTAGGGAGGTGGTGTCGAGAGCTTTTCGCAAGCCCCTGCTGGATAAAAGGACCTGGTTGGGTGTTGAATTTCGAAAGTCTAGTAAGGGTTGTGAATTTCGTCAGTCTCGTACCCGTGAAATGACGCCTGCCTTACACTCTCTCACATGAATATGTCAATCAATCAAAAAACTTTTGTATGCCGAAGGCGTATCTGGCCCTCGCACGCGTTTGCGGTACATTTTATTCCATTTTATAAACGGAAATTTAATATTACCCAGAGGTGTATTTGGGTATGTCCGGTATGTGTGTACAAATATCAAACATCAGAAAAGAATTCATAGTAAAAAAAAAAAAAAAATGAAAAAGAATATAAAAAAATAAAAATATCGAACTTTTCCCATTGTTTCACCGTTTTTAGATTAACGAAACGGGTAGTTTTGGAATAAATGCAGTTTTACTAATCGAAAAAGAAAAGAAACGAAAAGAGAAATGGGAAAAATAAAACCTACGGTTGAAGAAAATGAATTCGGTATTCATCGAGGCGAAACGCTGACTTGCTATACACTATAATACGTATAACGGAGTTGGCAGACGCGAAGGATAGAAAATAAAGGACACTTGTCACGGGTAATTGGGTAATTGCTTCCAGTGGCAAATCCAATCACACGTCCGAAACGTAGACGTGAACGACGGACCTAATCGGAGTTGGCCAACATCGGCTGGCTTCTACTACTAAAACCGGCTATCTTCACCTGCGTATAGTATACCTACTTCAACGTTTCTCGTTTTACCTGTTTGTTTAAAGTTTGCTAAGCAATTACACTCGTTCAATGTTCGTGCTTGTACGTGTTTCTATAATGATTATTTAATCACCCTGCTCCACTGATCCGACATGGTTTCTAAAACAAATATATTCGTTTATCGAATATGAAGAGGAAATAGAAAAAATAAAAAAAATAAAATTAGCTTACCAAATGGCTGATCTGTAAAATGCATTATTCAATTATTAGCGATACGTGACTATGCATACAAGCATACAATTATTACATAAACAACCCTTGATAAACAACGAGTGATTTCATTAACCCGGAAAATGTATTTGTACCGGTTATAAGTAATTCCCATATGAGTTGATTGAACAATATTCATTTTATTTTTAATTTTATTCAATTTTTTTTTTGCTAACAAAATCGAGTAAATATTGTTCACACATAATTAAACTAAACCACCCTGCAATTAATTAACCGACGAGATTTACTTTTAGATTAATTAATGCCATAATTTTGTTCTGCAGAGATCCGTTAATTTTCAAAATATTTAACACCAGGTAAAAGGAAAAAAATAATTATTATTTTTGTGTCATTCCTTTGGCTATATACGAAATTTTAATTAAGATTCGACCCTATCCTCGTTTTCAAAAATGTATTCAGTTACGTGTATGTTACTTACGATCAAATATATCAGGTCTTTTTTCATTTGAGGACTGGTTTTACGATGGTACAATGTATATAATATGTACACGCGTATATATATATATATATATATATATGTGTACATACCTAGATGTATGCGTTTATAACTCTGCGACACGTTCATCCGTGACATTCGATGGTGACACGTACGTATCGCGATTACGGGCTTTTGCACCACCCTCGCGCGTTTCAGGAGACGCGGCTTTATACATTTATCAATATTAATCTAGAAATTGCGACCATACCAATCACCAATAAATCGATTTCAATGCGATAAAAGCTTACATCCCCTTCTCTGCTCTTTCGTTTGCCACCGACCTTTAGTTCTGTAGGAATTTTGAATTTTTACTCAATTTTTTTTTTTACCTACCCATAACTAAAAAACGAATATTTTCCTTCGTACTTTAGGTAATTAGTTTCACCTCTTCACAATTCCGGTAAAGAATATAAAATTACACAACGATTTTACGCATCGATTTACCCTACTGTTTTAAATAAAATCTTTTGAATTTCTGTCGATTCGGTGACTCGTATTACGGGGACATGAATAGGGACAGGGATTTTACGCCTCGATATTTTGGAATTTCGGGACTCGAATTTAACACTAAATTTTATACCGGATGAAACAACCCTTCCGGTCTACTGTGCTCTTGTCTACAATCCGTAGGTGTCGAGGGTTAGAAGTTATCCAACTAATCGTTTTTATCTTTTCATTTTTCTGTTATTTTTTCAGTTTTATTTTTTTTTTCTTTCAGCGAGAGAGTTAGAATTACAAAATCAATGAATGTCGACGAAATATTACCGGATACATGTACAGTATATATTTTTTTTTTCTATTGAAAATAATCTTATCGTGTACTCGTTTTTCTGATTACAGGTAGCAGTGAACCGTGGCTGAAGATAAAAACTCACGCTGAAAAAGGTTCCACGGTGCAATTACCATGCGTACTAAAATCACCACAATGCGGTGGTCTTCACAGCATAAAATGGTACCGTGGTGCAAAACGTATCTTCATATTTAGCGAAGTATCGGGATCTCGTGCGGACGACGATGTAGCGACCAGGTAAGTCGTTCTGAATAAAAAAATATCTCAATTCTGTTCGTACTATTTGTTTTAAAAGTTTTTTTCATTTTTTTTTTTTTACTAAGCTCGAATTATTATGAATTTAAGTAAATTTGCGTTTAAGCGTGAGAAAGAGAGGACTGTGATCGTAAAGTATGTGATGTTGAAACCTGGCTACACAGTAAAAGCGCCACTAAGTATAATAAGAAGATTTTTTACAGGAGGGGGGTGGTAGGAGGGGTTGAAGCTTTTTTGATCCGTTAATAATTCTATCGGCATCGATTCGCGAAGCCACCGATTAATGCGAGGATCAAATTCCCCCTTTAAAAACATTATTTACGAAGCGTTATAGAACCGTAGGATAAGGAAAGTGCTTTACTGGAAAATCGTGTTCATCACTCTTCCTTGCCACATGATTTAATCAAAAATATCTCCTCCAATTTCCAAGAGAAAAAAAAAAATTAAAATAATAATAAAATTAAAAAAAGAATGAACTAAAGAAGAAGAAAGGATAAATAATGAAATAGAACAGAAGAGGCTGTGATGCGGGTAGATTTTTTGCGATTCAGAAAAAGGATAGAAATAACAAAGTTAATAAATGAACAAGAAGAATTGAAATACAAAAATAAAAGAAAAAAACGTCTCTAGGTTGCAATAAATTATTACTAAACTAGAAAATCGCGTGACGCCTAGTGTTTCCAAGGGTCTAGGGGTCGATGGAGTATGGGTGGTCCTGAGGGATCGGCTTGCCTTGTAATCAAGGCGTTTGCAACTTTTACGGGGATGAACCCCTTCGCTGGATCGCCCGGGGGCTAAGCGTCGCACCTATTCTGAAGGAACCACGAAAGCAGCTCATTCCCGGTTTCTAGGGAACGGGGAAGGCTGGTGGATTCGGATGACCCCGGGCTCAGCAGCTTTTACGTTTTGCTAACGAGCTGAGTTACACTTCCTCTAATCCAGTGGCTACATTAGGCCTCCATCATTCCTCGCGTCTAAAACAGCTAATCTCACTTTACTCGGGTGGCTAGGTTGAATATATTTGAATCCACCTAATCAGCGTTTTTTTTTTTTTTTTAATAATCCGCGGACTTATTTTGGGAAAGATATATTTGGCGTAAGTCTATTTTAAAGCTGTGCTCGTCTAGTACGGCGAGGTGATGAAACGAGATAAAAAGTCACTCGATTACGACGGTCATTCCTTTTCTTTTTATATGGACGAAGGCGCGTAGTATAGCGTTAGTCTTGTTAAGAAGTAAACAGCTCGGATGGAAGAAACTTTCTTCCTTTTTTCTCACGTCGAACTTTTACTTGTTCAACTTTCAAGCTCGAGGTATTTGACGGGTTGAAATAAGCGAACATCCCTTAGCGCGTAAGAGTTTCGCTGATCGTTGAGATACGAGAAAACAGAGAAGGGGATGAATAGAATAATAAATAAATAAATAAACATTTATTGAATCTTTGAAATTATACGTACCACGTAATTTTTCTTCTATTAATGTGAAATGAAAATTCAAAGACTCCTTTTTTTTTCTTTTTTCCGTCTTGAAAACACTCTGCCAGAAGTCGAGAGGGTGGCGATTGAGACAGTCTTCCTTAGCTTGGCCAAACCCCGAGGAACCACAAACCAAAATCCCACTTTCGCCACCCTCTTCGCCCATAAATGACCTAGTCGAGAGGGTTGACCCGGGGATAATCTCTGCTCACGTTCGGTCGGCGCATCGGTAGTCATTGCGATGTTATCGGAAGGACCTTTCCAGAAGATGTAGGATTGATCTTACCTCGGTAGAAAGATTTTTCGGGTAGATTTTCTTGCTGTTACCAGTTTAGAAAGAAACTTTATATTGTACGATACGTTGAATATTTAATTCATATGTACAATAGCTTGGTCCTTAATTTGGTCATATTTGAATTGCAATGCTCCCATGGGCGAGAACTTCTCCAAATATATACACAAATAAATATAGTCAGAACTCCAGGTTCCTATCTCAATTTTAAGTACCACCCCCCAAAGCCTTTGAATTTTCACATCTAAATAAGACACGATTTTTCTTACTTCGGGGTTATTTTTTTTACTTTCTATCCATTGAGACCATTCGAAGCTATACTGCAATATAGATAGAAAAAAAAAATTAACCATGAAATGTCAGAAATCGTGTCTTATTCAAATAAGGAAATTCGACGGCTTTGGGGTGGTACTTAGAATTCAGATAGGAACCTGGGATTTTGGCTACATTTTTTTAGTATATATTTGGAGACGTCTTGGCTCATGGGAGCATTGAAGTTCGAAAATAATCAGATTAAGGACCACCCTGATATACACGTATCTCTGTATTCATACGATAGGGGTTGAAATTAAATTCTTATAAACGTTTGACGTTGGTCTTATACTCGGAGACTACTATGTCGACACAAACAATTAGTCTCACGCTCCACTGCTAACGATTGTAAATGTATTCATTTTATTCATGAATACTGATTGCACGAGATACTTAGCTTAATTTCCGCAACCTCCTGCATTAATTCGGCTAACAAATCGCCCCGACAGCAACTCGATACATCAACCACCCCTCGTAGCCTACAATGCCAGTACTACGACCCCTCGTTTCCACCCCTGACTCACTTTCTCTCTCTCTCTCTCTCTCTCTGCGATGCGATGCGATACGATGCGATGCGATGATGGTACCGGGAACCCCGTTGTCGATGTGATGCCTCCCTGTCGGCAAAACCAGACAGTTACACAACGGGATCAGGATAGTGGAAAGGATTTGCGAATTTCCCAGAAATAAAAAAAAAACGAAGAAAAAAGTGGAAAAGGAAGAAAAAAAAAGAAAGAAAGAATGAAACTGGTTATTACCTAACTGTCCCACGACTTTTCGCCCTGAAGTGACAGATGACAATTATTTGACCACCGGTCTAAACTTTCGCCATTTACGTAGGTAGAAACATATATATCTGCACAACGTTTTTTCTTTGTAAAACAAAAGGGATGAATGCTATACTATAGAGAAAGGATTTGACACAGGGATAATGATATTTTTGTAAACTGGGTTGAAATGAAAAAAAGGAAAGGAAAAACATCGATTGTGACTGTTTTAAGAATCGCGTAAATCCTTTAGATCGGATAAAATTGTTATTTGTGGGGAACGGTGAAAAAGATTTAAAAAATAAATAAAAATGCGCGAAAAGCGTAAATAACGAGAATTGAATGAATCCGGAAATACGTAAAAAGGGGCTAGTCATGGGCAGTATTATTACCCAGCAGTAAGAGACGTCTGTCTGATGTTAGGACGTTGACGTTTGTCTTCGGTATGGGGCTATGGCACTTTGAAAGCCGGCTTAAAGGTCCTTGCTACGCGACGTGCTAGAAGGGAGAGGACTTTTGGTAAATAAGGTAAACCGCTCATCGTCCTCGAAATGTTGACATGACAACAACGGCGGTCATTCGCTGATAGGAGGATTGATCAGCTGTCGAATATCATCTTTATAAATAAAACAAAGGATCATGGGAAAAAAAGAGGGAAGAAAAGCAAGGACTGATTACTTTTATTTTTATATCTATATCTACTGTAAGATAAGCTCGGACGATATAAAATTTTATCGAAGGATGCAGGCCTCCTTTGTGGTCAAAGCTACGGGCTTAGCTGGAATTTAGCGAACGAGCAAATCGCCAAAGGCATTGCAGCCAATTCTCGACTTTCAAACTCCCAAGTTTCAAATACTACGCCTTGTAGCCCAGGATAATAGACGCCCTGGCTTGCCCTGGCCTTTACCCTTCGTAGTCCTGCGGGGAGTCCTTTAGTCCGAGACGTACCATTCCTCTCTCATTCTCTATTCCTCTCTCAGGTTCTATGGCTCCTTCCTCTGTCTCTGGAGGTCGGAGCTTTTGGCGCAGTGGCAACCTCGAGCTAATATCCATTGTTCCATCACCCACCCAGTCGCATTACGAATCACTTAATCAGGCTAACCATTTCTGAATAGAAATCGCGGTCACGTAATGTGATTTAGTTAATTGTTCAACATTTTACGAATCTATAACAATAATCGTTATGTACAAAGCCTCGGGGTTAAATTAGACAGAATTTTTACCCTCAAAATAACGTTATGATTTAATTGAAAAAATGAATTGTACCGTTATAATTTTTGAACGAACGCTTTGTGCCGTAAATAATAATGGGGGAGGGATTGACAATATACGTTAGCAAAGAATTCCCAACTTGGCAAAATATCTTAAATAATTCGAGGTACCCTTACTTTGACGTGTACTATAAACTCACAAAGGATACAAGTAAGAATAGCCAAGATATTGAGATAAAAGGAAGAAAAAGCAAAGTGTGTAAGATTTTTTTTCGAAAGGCTCGACGTATACAAGAATAAGAAAGTTGGGCTATATCACAGAGAGGCAGTTTTCCTCAAGATGAAGCTTGGAGAGAGAGAAAAAAGAAAAAAGAAAAAAAAAAAAGTTTAAAGGGATGAAAAGATCCGATCTGAATCTAAGAACCGAGTAAGTTTTTCACCCTCTGAAATGTCACTCTTATAACTTGCTGTGGAAAAGGATAAAAAAAGAAATACAGATATATATATATATGGAGGGATGAGGAATATCCATTGGTCTGCGACATCTCATTCTTCATTTTGTACTTCGGCAGGACTTTTGTCTAACCGAAAAATCTGGAAATATATAAAACGATATAGGATTTACAATGTCCTTTAGACCTCGGATCCTCGCATCTTACATATCCGTATACAGCTTCTCGGTATTTCAAATATATCGTAGTTTTGGGGACCGACAAGCTTTTCGAATTTTTGCAGGTACATTATGCCCAGGATTTTATCCATCGCATCGATTATTATCGACGTTTAGGCTGTTTACAGCTCCGACTGCAAGCACATAACCGTCTGTTCCAATTCGCGCATAATACAGCTCCTCGTAGGAAACGTAGTGTTCAACAAATAACTACCACAATATCCTCGGAAAAGACAGTGGAAATTTGTTCCTCACCTTTTACTTGGTGGTGGAAAAAAAAAAAAAAAAATCGTCAGAACTTTGATATGACGATTTAATTGAGCTTTTTTTTTTGTTCATCGAATACTGATCACTGTATGCATTTGTGATTTTTATTTTCAGGCTGACTATGGCCTACAAGAAAAATGCCACTAAAACTTTTTTGACAATACCTGACCTCATGCTGGAGGACGAAGGACTTTACAAATGCGAGGCGACTTACCTGGCTGTGAACAGAGAGTGTAACAACGTGCAGCATATTACTTTAACAGTTACAGGTGAGTGTGAAAATAAAAAATAAAAAAATAATTTTTCTAATTTTGAACAGTGCTACACGAGCTTTTCGCGTTTTAGACTGCGAGCGTGGGCGTTGTAATTAGCGTGTAAAATCTCGCCAACACGAAATACAACCAACGTTATTTGGCTGTTGTATGAGGTTATTGCGGTAAACGAGTTGAATTCCACACGACTAGGTATATACGTGTCCTGTTTTATTCCTCAATTATAAAAGCTCGATTCACGAGTCCGAGACCTATTCGTCGGAACGAATTGAAGGACGATTAAAATTCCCCTGTATATAAACCCGACTTTTAACTTCAGACAATATCTCGGATTAAGAACTTAGTAAAAGCAGAAAAAGGAGAACATGCGAACCGGCCAGGGTAGTGCAAAATACGATTTCAACCATCAAGCCGTAAACCGTAATGGCAGACAATTCGTAACTTCGTAAAACGACAACAGGGTACTAAAATTCATTCTTTTTCACGCTGTCACCCCTTCCAGTAAACATGTATACAACTCTGACCGGGTATATACAAGGTGCCTAATCCGTGGTACAAAAATTCCCGAGCTTTTCACCAGAGACGAAGAAAAATTCGTTTACAACATTCAAATCAGGATACTTCACGGATAATGTTTTTTCCCCATATTTCACAGAAAACTATAAGGATTATAAGTATTCGTCCGAAAGGTGTTTGCCGAAAATTCTACACCCTATAAAACTGTACAGGATGTTTTTTTTTTTCCCGCGAGTTCTGTGTCCCTCTCTGATACCGTTGCTTCCTTTAAGTTTGTCTCTGTTTTTTTTTTAACGGGTGATAAATGGTGCGAGGTAATTCTCGCCGTATCTGGCGTTGAAGGGCAATTGAAAATAATTTTAATTTGTTTCTGCGGGTAGCCAGGAACGAGTAAGGAAGAGTAGGGATATCTTTTTTTTTTTTTTTTTTAATGTGATAATTTGATAATTTTATTAATAAATATATAGGGAGGTATATAGATGTTTAATTCTGTTAAAATCGTCCCAACGTCCGACAGGATATTCGTCCAGAGTTCAATCTTGGAGATAATTCGAGTAATAACTACGGTATAAAATACCACCGTTTTGAAACGAGAGTTGAAACAAAGTTTTGAGCGCTTTCTGGTTTGATTATACAGAGTTTCATCGCCATCCTTCGCCTCATTGTTGCCTCTCCCTATCCTATCTGCAAGGTTCAAGTTGAAAAGTTTTCTAGACAAAGATTTACGGCCGTCTCGACTTGATTTTAATGATAATTTTATTAAAACGTCACTGTATGTTTCACCAGCCGAGTAATACGTTTTGATAAATGTCTTCATTTCTTCAATTCTTGCTTTTTTTTTAATTTTTTTTTTATATAAACGTGGACTTCTTCAAATCGAATGAATATATATATATAAACTTTTTTGAACAAAAATCAATATAACCACTCGGCACACAACTTCGATAGCTCTTACCACAAGAACCGTATGAAGAATAAACAGAAACAAAAAAACTTTTCATATCAGGAATTAATTAATTCAATGCTAACAGTAAAGTTTGGGTCAATATCCCAAGAAGTTGTGTGTTTGCATAATATAAGAACTTCCAGAGTGGAGAAGTGATTGGAGACTTATAGCGAGTTGTAGAATATTAAGTAATTGCATAATTTCTTTCGAAAATATAACGCTTTGCGGTACATCGATAAGAGAAAAAGATCAGATTTTGTTCCCAACATGACTAATGTTCTCGTAATATACGAAATGAAAAACACATGATTCGCTTGATTTTTTTAATTCCCTATCAATCGTTTCCACGAATACTGACGGTGTATAATATATGTTTCTATCACTGATACAACATTTTTTCGACGAATTTATTTAACGTTGTTCAAATACCAGCGTGAAATTACTCTCTTCTCGCTTTATGGCGAGATATACCCTATCCTATCCGCAAGGTTGAAAGATTTAAAAATTCATCTCCTCCTTCAGTTGGGTTGGCCGATGCTATACGCGACTCATCTACTGAGACGGGAGGCATTCATGCAAAAAATTCAGTCTGCAAGTTTTCATTCTGCTCTCCCGTTCGTCTTCTTCAATTTCTTCTCTTTTCATACGACTTTTTTCTTCTTTTTTTTTTCTTTTTTTTCTTCTTTTTTCGTCTTGTTTTTTTCTCTCATTTCTTTATCTCCGTCACGTATAGAACAGCTCGAGAAATGTGCTTCAATATCTGAAGAAGTTACGCTCTACTTCGTCGAGATCAGCTTTTCTGTCTCTCTGACTGAGAGACTCGTCACGGTGTTGTACAACTAAATTGCAATCAGATATGACATTTCCTAATTGAATTAGATTGAAAAAAATATATATATTCTTTGTATAAGAATAAGTATCAAGTTTTTACAGAGATTCAAAGTTGCCTAAATAATTATGCAGATTAATTCAAATTGCCTAAAGTAAGCTGGTTTTCCTCGTGATTCATTGACTGAGACATTCAGAGCCTAAGAGACCGTAAGAAATAGTTTTTCCCAACTTTTCGCATTAAGTTTCTTGGTCCGAGGCAATAAGGGGGTGAAATCGTGGGTATATAATATGTTTTCACTATTTGGTCTAGAAAATTTCTCTTTATATCAGTTTGATGTAATACAACGCGAGGTATAGAATGCCTGTATTATAAAAAAAAAAAAAGAAAAATTTTTGAGTACGAACTAATCGTTGAGTTATATATTGTAAAAAATTTATTTATCAAATATATTTATTTTCAAGACCATTTTTTATTAGCAAGAGTTTAATGGTTGACAGGGGTAGAAGTACGCGTATACAGACATTGGATAAAAGCACCGAGAGGAATATTAACGAGGCGAGACGAACCTCGAGAGATAGGGGATGGAGGGCTGCGGCCCCTGCAGCGACTTAAAAATATTTTATCATTATTTTTCTTCTTCTTCTTCTTCTTATTCTTTATTTTCTACGCTTCTTAACTACCCGATTTTCTCCCCTGAGCTTACCTCGTGTCTCACAAACGGTGATGGAAATCGTTATTTATAAAGCCAGCTAAACCCGGAGAAATAAGAATAAGGAATATCATCGTAATGTAAAAACAGGGAAATTCACGTCCAAAGTAAATATATATATATATATGTACACAAATATATACTAAGAGATCATATAATGGTAAATAAGGAAAACGGAAACTGCAGAGTAAAAAATATGATTTCGGAGTAAACCGTATCAGTTTTCTAAACGAAAAAATAAGAAGATAAACATTGAATTATTGATAAATAAATAATTGAAATAAATAAATAGAAAAACCCCTAAGAAAAGCTCACCTTTAAACGTAGCCTAGAGGTATACATATATCGTAGGATATAACAGTGGGAGGTTTGCTAGGCAATGATACAAGGGTGTTTCGCGCAGAGGGTAGCAATGCGCAGCCCTTGTTTAGCGGCTTTAGTTTTCTTTGCTCAGCACGTGGTCCTGGTATCCCTGGTGGTCAGGGTGGTCAGGGTTTCGAAGACGAACGTGCGTTTCAACCATCAGGGGGTTCACCTTTGCTTCGTTCTGGTTTAGTTACATGAGCTTTTGGTCACCATATAGGTATGCGTGATTATTTCCCATCAACCAGTGCTTCTCTATCTACTCAGTGCACTATTACTAGAGTGGAGTGAGAATTGAAGCGAAAATAATTGCTTGCATAATTGTACTTGTTGTTATTGTTATCGTTTCAGTTGTTGGCTTCGTATATATATATTAGATATACTAGAACCCGTAGCGCATGCATGAATTTAATCGTAATGTATAATAGCTACTACATTACGTTTATAGTTACACGTTCTACGTACTTTTGATAATTACTCTACTCAACTTCTGACGAGGGTTTATTCAGGTTTACAATTATTATAATAATCCAACGTTAGTAAAATTCTTGAGAATTTTTTTTGTTTTTTTTTTTTGTTTTTTCATCTTTTCTACTTTCTTTCATCCTCTACACCACCCCATACCGCGAGAAGCAACAGGCTCTTTTACCCTATTCAAAAGCAAACAGTAGATTGAAAATAAGCAGAGTAAATCGCGTCGTGAAATAAGTTGAAGAAATATTTGATGGAAAATAATTATCAACTGGACTTTTGTAGAAAGGGAATCATATTTGTTTAGTTGTTTTTTTTTTTATCAAATTGAACCCCAAAAGCTTTCAAGATCATTTATGCATTTCTCAAAGTCTAATTTATCGTAGTTCTAGCCTGATTTTACCTCTAATCGATGGTAATTATTTATTTAAAAACTTTAAAGCTAGTTTACATAATTTTTTGTAATCCCATTCGTGTTAAAATAAATTCTTTATGAGTTGCGTTGGTAAACATATGCATAATTTATATATACGTGCATAAATGTATCCTGTAACATACCGCTAATCCTCTGTAAGCTCCGGAAAGTATAGTTAGTGCACCTTTGCATCGTATATATAATATATATATATACAGTGTATAGTATACAGGGTGTACGATATTAAAGCTTATCAGAACTTTTATCCTATAACTTTAATGTTTGTTATAAAATCTTATACCACAGCTGTGTTGTTAGCATGATCGTAATCGTTAACGAAATAACATTTTCGTTGAACTAAATACGATTTTAAATATAGTCTATTTCACTCAGAATTCAGAACATATTTTTAACCAACAGACAATTATTAATGCTTATAATTTATTGATGAAATATACCTAATTGATCAAATCTTATATTTCAACTTTTGTATAAAGAATAAAGTCGAATTCTTTTGACTACCTAATTGGTATAAATGACGCACGTATATAATTAGCGAGGTAATATTGATTGGTAAGATAAATTTACTTGAGAGAGATTTTTTTTCTCGTTAAGAATCAAAACCTATATATCTGTATATATGTATAGTATATTATTATTATTTTATAAATAAGTTTTTCGAGAATGAAGAGGTGGTGGGTGGACGGGAGTTAGGTATAGGTAGGTAGGTAGGTAGGTAGGTAAGGATATAAGGAAAAAGAAGTAAATAAAAAATGAGTAAATACTTGAAAGGTCTTCTCTTGGAAATTGAATTTAATTTTTGACGAGTAACTTTATCGTTAGTCAGTGAGGTGGATGGGTGGGTGGGTGGGTACAGCTTTCGCGCGAGTACACGGATGACAGACTCTTTCGCGAATCAGGAAAACGTCGTATCTTAGCTACGAAGAGAAGGTATAGGTAACGCGGTATAACTGTTAACGTATCTTTAGCGACAGGAGAAAAGTTGTCGATAATGTAATTAGCTCAGGAGTTAATTACTCAACTTTACTTTTCTCTGCCTCCAGAACCTCTTCTCCCTTTCCACAAACTAAATTACTTGAAAGTTTGTGGAAATTTTCTTACCATCTTATATATACCTCGAAACCCAAGTATAAACTTTTGTCAAACCAAAACGAACAACAGGAAAAAAATAATTTACACTCAACAAGCTGATTAATAATATTCACATATACAAGTCGTTAATTTAATATTTATTAGAAATCAGAAGAAAAAAAAGAAAAAAAACAAAAACAGGACCATTTTACACCCAAATTACATTCCTCGGGTATATAGATCCATATGATATATATGGTCGCTATTTCTCGTCACGTTATTCGGCAATTAGTAAATGGCTATGGTAATAACGCTATAGAATTCGTCGTTATTTATCCGTTAGCTAATAGAATTTTCCACGAATTTGTTTAATCTCGATCAGTCAATTATTTAACACATCGTTGAGGTCTGTTTTATTTATTTATTTATTTTTATTTTCATTTTTTCAACTCGATAGAATCGTGAAAAAAAAGGATTCGCCAAATTTTTATCACTTAGGTATTTCAAAACTGGGATAAGAATTTTAATGTAAATTTACTAGACGGTGCGAAACTTCTTGACCGTTTGACCTGAAATGTTGGACGAGTGACGTTCAGAGTATAATAAGTCAAGTCTAATTACTGTACAAGCTCGAAGAAAAAACAAAAAAAAAATGAAAAAACATAATTCTGAGCCTGTTACATAGCGCGAAAAAAAAAAAAAAAAATCTTAGGCCGACCTACTATCGTCCATTGTGAATTTTCGCTCCAGTTTTGCCGAGGCTGAGATGGTCCTTTATTTATGTAGTATAGAGTCACCCTTAAATATTGCCTGGAAGTGACGAGGGGTGAGTAAACGAGCCGGCTCAAGGGTGACACTTAGTATATATACTTGTAGTACATATTCTCTTTGCAGTTGAAAATCAAGAAACCTATTATGCAAATTGAGACAGCAAGTCTCGGGAGTCGAGTTGAGTGGGAGTGTGAATATCACGGGGTTTGAGGTACGGGGTATACATGTATGTAGGAAATGTTTTACGTTTGAATAAAATATTCCTTGTATACGTGAACCACGCGAAGGACTTGGATCGTGCTTTCGACTTGGAAATTTCAAGACAGCAGCGATATCATCTTAAATCTAGCAATAATCATATATACGTTCTCGAGAAACTAGGAACCAAGGGAAGGGAATAAAGTAAGAGGGCAATTTATTTCCTCCCTTATTATATTTCACGTAGGGATATAGAAAGAATTATTTTTGAAAATAATGAGGAATTTATTAATCGGGGTAAAAATGTTGGTTCAAATTAAGAGATAAAATAAATGATGTTTTCCGAACCCACCCCTAAAGTTAATCCCTGTACCGCATGTCTCTGACTGAGTGGTTATTAATCCAAAGCCGATTTGAATGGTAGAATTAAGATTTGGTTAATTAGGGGAAATAGCATCGTAGATATACGAAGCATCGGAAACCACGAGGGGATTTCAAGCATTGCGTCAAATTACATACCTTCTACCTGGACAAACTGGCCAATAATTTCAATTAGGGATAACGGTTAATTATGAGACTTGCGTAATGTGGGATCCTGCGAATGCGAAGATATATAGCTGTCGTGGTCCAATGCGGTAGGGCAATTTGGCCCCGTACATAGCCTAGTTAAACCTCGGAGCCTAGTCTATCCTTACTCCGCCTTACCTTGCCCCACACATTACTACTTCACCTGTTTAATCCCCCCTGTATATATTTATATAGTATATAAATAATACACGAAGGAAATATATATATATTCCTAAAACCGTCTGCCTAAGATGAAACGTTTCTACTGTAAGAACGAAAGAAAAGAAAGCACTTCTTCCCAGTTCTGCAGGAGCTTTTTATATCTTTGTGAATGCTGCTGCCCCAGCACCATCTTCAGTCTTCACAGACTTAGACATCATGGATAGATATTGAAATATTCTTCTCAAGAGTTTATCGTACGAAGTACAACATAGTAAAGCAAATGTTCCGCTTGAAACGTTGAATTCAAATATTTGATTTTGAGAAGCCGGATGCAACTCCAGCTATATAATATCTTATTCCAATCGTACAACCCAGTAGTTTTCGTCAAAGAAATCGCAGTCCAATTTTATACACACTTTTATATTATCGAATATTATTATTCTAATGATATTCCGGGTATAGATTACACCGTTATATTAGCCAATGCAAACTCGTGTAATATAAACTGATACTATTAATCATTTTAACCAGCTCTTCGTCCTTACTCCATACCGTATCGAGTATCACATCGTAAAACTTCATCCCTTATAGTTTATCTCTAAATTTATGAGTTCTTAAGATCTGTTCAGGTGAATTAACGAAAATCTAATATATTTTCTTCTTCTTTCTTTTTCTATTTTGTTGTTCATCAATATTCTATCTATACATCTACGTCTACGTGTATAAAAAATAATTGAAAGATTTTCTACATAGAGAAACGATACGTTGATAATAGATGGGCACGTTAATTATCATAGTAACTATATATTAGAGACATAATGATCGATGCATATAATATTCCCCGTCTTTTCGACCAAACCTACACATATGCACGTTAGTCATATGAAAGCTGCTAAAGGGGGATAAAACTTTGCGGCTGAATAACGCCCGTGGATAATTAATCGTAGCCTGAGGGGGTTTTAAGTCGTTTATACTCTCGAACGTTACGGTTAGTACTTTGAGCCGTGAGTTGATGGAACTAAGGTATGGAGTAAAAGGGAGTAGGTAGTAAGGTATAAAGAGGAAGCGGAAGAGAAAAGTTGGTACCAGAGAGTCTGGAGGGTAAAACCACATTCGTTTTTTATTTTATTTTTTCTAACGCAAACAATAAGGCAAGGAAGAGAGTTAGTCAGCGAATGAATGAATGAATGAATGAATGAATGACGTGGTTGGTTTGCACAAGTATATATATATAAAGTTTAAACGGAATAAAATTATTTTATGAAAAATTAAAACAATTGAATTTTTTGGCGACTATGAAACGCCCTGGGAATATCGGGGGTGAATTTAGGAGGCAATGGGGGTAGTAGAAAGAAAGAGTTCGTAAGCTCCGTGAAAAAGTTTTTCACTCGTGCAGAAGAACGGTGAATAAATAGGCGGTGAAACTTTTCAATATTAACCCCACTCCTCCTCCCTCTCCTGGTCCCTTCGCCCTTATCACCCCTACTACTGCCTTTCGGAATTTATTACTTTTCCATAACTGCCTGCACACCGTTATATACATAGTATATATGCGAAAATTGATATTGGGAATTGGCATCAACCGTCCACGGGACTAGGGTGTGAGAGTACTGCAGATAGAATACTGGGGTAGTAGAGGTATAGGTGCCTACAACGCCTCGTCGTAAACTTTTATATACTTTTTACTTAACATTTCTTTTCTTTATTATAGTTTTATCACATCCCCTTTTTTCTCTCCAACTAATTTACCAACGGAATGCCTACGGGTTTTGAGACTATGTTCAAAGGTAGATATACGTGTATATTCCACCCCATGGGGTTATATATTTTTCTATATACGCGAGAGATATCATGATCGATGATTTATTCAAAATTTTATCGTCGTTTTAGGGTTTATTTCCTTATTTTTATTCTTATGGGTTTCTATGTTTTTTTTTCTTCTTTCCTACTTTCGTTATTTTTATTTTTTTCTTTCTTAAGGGTAGCGTGTTCACAAAACTTTTGAAAAATATGTGGTTCCACGGTTTTTATCGTTGAAACTATAAACGCGGACGTATGTTCGTTCCGAGAAATGAGAGAGAAGTCGAGAAAAGTTTAGGGGAAGAGCTGCTTGACGGTGGCGTACGGTGTATACATATATATACCATAAAGCTCTCGTTCTCTCTCGCCTTGTAACGTAAAGTACCTTAAATACTTCTGTCGCTATATATTGCCGCGACTGCGACTGCGACTGCGACTGAGACTGAAACTGGGACTGGGACTGGGACTGAGACTGGTAGCAGCTACTACTAGTACCCTTATATACTATAAAACGTATACGCAGCTGTGTTACGTTGCAGTTAACTTAAATCACGCTTTCAACAACTTGCCTTTAGCGCACTGTGCTTTTTGGCCCCCTAGTTGCTTACAGGATTTCGGAAAATCCACGCTGACGGAATATCGCAATTTTTCTATCCCAAAAAAGCCAGAAAAATAGAAAAAAAAAAAGTAGAAATGGAAAGAATTGAATAAAATTCGAGTGAGAAAGAGATTTTTTTTTTTCTTCTTTGCTAATTTATGGATAAAGACGTAACTTTTATTTTTATAACGTTTTCTTTATATTATATTTCTCCCTCTATTTTATTCTACGACATCTTCTGAGTGGATGTATCGTACGTGCTCTAGACGCACAGTATTATATTCCATTCTGGACCTCTCGGGATAATAGAATCTTACCGTGTCACACCCGCATGTTGTTTCTCCATTGCTGTCGTGGCAGAAAACAAAGACTTTCTTTCTTCACCTATATACGTGGTAATACGGCTGATCCGTATAGAAGCGCGAGCGATACTTGGGATGAAATTTTATCGAACAACAAAAACGAAAAACAAAAAACGAAAAAAAAATTATTATTATTATTATTTTCTCTTCTTTTCGACAAAATCTTTGCTTTTTGTGTAACATAGACGTATAAAGATAAAACATCATCGTATGATAGGTATATATTGGTACATGGGAGATGTACACCGTTCTAGAAGACGACGTTGTCACGTGCAAACACGAATCCGTAGCTTGGTAGGTAATTGAGTGGAATCGAATCCTTTGGCACACTTTGCCCTTCCAAAGCTGTAAGTGAGTTAGTAGTTGGGTTAAGACGTAGATTCCAAGACAAACAATCTTCTTTGGTTACCAGACGGAGTAAAGTGGTGGGGGAGGGGAGGGAAGGGGAGGGGGCTCGTGCGAAGTTTTGAAAAAATCACGTTTCGCAAACCAAAGATATATTGGCAGAGTAGTCATATATACGCTTAGGCTGACCCTAAACATCGTCGTATATTATTTTTTACAATAATATCCATTTTATCTGTCAGTCAATTTATTTATTTATTTTTTATCATTTTCATATTTTCTGTATTTAATGATTTTCAATCATTTTTTCATACCATCTGCCACGTAGGTTGTTTTTAATTACAATTCAATTCTCTCCTCGAAGGGTAGCGTTATATACAGAGAGGGAACAAGGGGTGGGTATCCAATCGAAAGTGGGGCTCAATAAAGGCTGAAATCTGAAAGCTTTCATATCTAATTGAAAAATATTCTCCCCTAAAAAAGAACTCCTCCAATTAAAGGGTATCAATATTTTTTTTATATTTTTCATTTCTTCTGTGTTTCCTGAGGTGTTACCCTGCAGGACTACGCGGGCGTGGGTTCGAATAAAAAAAAAAAAAATATATATATATCGATATTTATAATATAGTTCGAGTTAATATTAAAGAAGCCAAGAAAATGATATTGTTCTTAATTATCCGAGAGAGAATAATCTTTTCGTTTATTAATTATCCCATGTAAGCCTTAGAAAAATTCTTCACTCATTAATAATACCAACAAAATTTTCTATACTTGATTAATTTAACCAATCAATTGAAACCTATCAAAAATTGAAAAAGAAAAACAAAAAAAAAAAAAAAAGAGTAAAAAGAAGAGAATAAAATCAGCACGCGATCATTTTCTTTCGCTATATATACCAATTCAACAAACTTAATTAACAATCAAGATTATGAATATCTAATTAATTTATAAAGTTTTCATTCATTTTTTCAATCGAATTGATTGATTATTTCCTTCTTTTTTTTTTTTCTGTTTGATCCTATAAATCTCCGATAATTAACCCGTCGAATAAATTCTGACAATTAAGACCCCTTCCAGAAAACGTAGATTTTACAACGTTTACATTCAAAGGTATGAAAATGGCACAAAACTTACGTTCTAACCGCGAGGCAATATCGTTTAATTACAACCCCGTTAAGCGGGACTCTTGGGTTCCTCCAAAGTTTAATAAGACCATTTCTTAGCGGTAAGTACTGTCATCGACGTCTACGGGTATGGGTATAACGTATATAAGTAATACACCCCCGTAACCGCCTCACGTTTGCCTCGGGCCGTATGGTACTTGCTTCCTGAACTAAACCTATATGTATATAGTCACTGTCCAATTAGGTGCTTGGACTTTGCAAGTAGAAATTGTTGGCCAGCCACCACATTTAATGCAATATAACTTCTGCCACTACCTCGAAACGCGCTGTTCTACTATTAACAGAGTAAGGTTTAGGTATAGGTCAGTTAATTTACTTGGTAAGCTGTGAACTTTATGGAATGGAATTTCACTCATTTAAATTAGATTGAAATCTAAATGAAATTCTTACAATTATGTCCGGAAATAGAAAGAAGAAAATTAGCCATATATCATAGTCTATGTAATCATAGTGCATTTTATAATAGGTGATCGAACCTCGGTTAAATGGTTCGTATAGAGCCTGTAGGATGAAATCGATTAATTTAATTTACTAATCTATCCAATCTACTATACGTTCGCGAATACGCCTCTAAAATCACTCAGAATTTAGCGATACGTCAAATGCTTGGTAGCGTGAAGGGAGGAAATGGGATGCGGAAAGCCCGATACCGGACACCCGCCAAAATATTACGCACCCTGTGTAACGTCGAGGCGTTGAACAATGAAAGGCAACAATTTCTCGCGCCCCTAAAAAATAAAAATAAAAAACAAGTCGATTATTATTGTACCCGTTTTTGATGCGTGGTTTATGTCAAGAAACTAACAAAACCACGACAAAAAGGGAAGAAAAAAAAAAACCAAGATTCAAATCAACCCTTTAAATCCTCTTCGTATAATTTTTACTAATTTATCATCCATATACACTCTGGGATATAGTTTTCATTTTTTTTTTTTTCTGTTAACCTGAGGGATAAAAATGGAGAAAAATAACTCGAGGATGCGGTGACGGTTCGGTGGTAACAATTTCTGGCTTCCACCGAGTCCACTTCCACTTCCTTTTACTCCTGGTCGTAATTTCCGGAAAGCTTGAAGAATTTCTCGTGTTAAAATAAATATATATATATATATAAATATAAGGATAATTTAAGGAAATATCGCTACTTTGAAACGACGCTTATTTGAGTTAGCTGCGGTGAAGAGGGGTGCTGATGATTTTCTGCAGAGACAGTTGAAATATATAGACGTTCGTCCCTTGCACACCGCCGTTTGGGTCAGTGATGAAGTGTTTTCGTCATTCCGGGTGATCCCGCACGGGAATTGAGAAGGCAAAGGAATTTAATTTCACGCTCCCTCGGGAAACCAACGACTCTACCCACCCAATCCACCCCTTGAACTACCCATCCACCTTCGGGAGACCAGTTTCCCCGCACATTTACCTTCCTCTAAACTCTATTCCCTTTCTTGGATAAACCAGCTTTCAGTTTATATCTTAAGAATATCATTTTTTTTTTTTTTTCTTTACTTTACCTCTTTTTTTTTTTTTTTTCTCTTTCCCTATATAAATCTGCATTCACCCTTTTTTTAAATTGATGGGAAAATCCTCTTCCTCGACAACTCACATGCAGTGTGTGTAGCGTTTTATGTGATTGTTGGTACACACAAAGCGATGGATATCTGCAAACCAGCAATTAGTATTTAGCGTTGCAGGATTTTGCGAAGCGGATATTTTTGAATAAAAATGAACACGTATCAGGTGGGTGGGGTAGATGGGGTAGTTTCCGAGTGCATTCCAACCGTCAATTGTATGCATAGGTATACGTACATATACACAATAGAGTATACTGTTTACATACGTTGTACCGCAGAACTAGCAGTCGAAAAGCCAGGAGCCAATAAATCATTCTAAAAACCGTCGATCAATCAAACGGAAGTCCGAGAGCGCGTCAACTTCCGTTGGAATAAAACGTTGTTTACGACCTGGCTCGACGTCCAAGTTTTACAACAAAAAAAAAAAAAAGGGAAACATCAAAAAACATAAATAAAAATGAAAATAAAACTCGAAACACCGAAGTGTCATGTCGCAATCGATCGATGCAGTAAAATTCAGGAGCTTAATTTTTTTTTTTTTTTTTTCATTTTACAAACACTTTCAATCAGGAATTTCATTGATTTTCTTTCGGACATTAATTTTCGCAATATAATTGGCGAAAAATTTTATTCGGCTATAAATTTTCTACACAAACGTCGAGTAAGGGTAGAAATAAGTATATAAATAAATGAATATACAAAAGGGAGAAAAGCCGTAGAAAAATTGTATAAAAGGATTGCCTGAGAGAGAAAGAAATGGCTACTGGGGTTGTATGGGTGCTCGGGTCAGCCGACAAATACCCTGGACTACTGGCAAACCAGCCAACTGTCACCCACACGCACGATGGGGTCAGTTCTTTGCCGGTTCCTGTGACCGACCTGATCCTCGACCCCCGCAGCCCCTTTTAGACGGATTGCCGTAAATTTGTTCACGGACCCAATATTTTCATGTATTTTTTTTTCTTCTTTTCCTTTTCCTTTTCCCTTTTTCCAGTTTTTTTTTTTCTCTCCTTTTTCTCTTTCGTTTTTGGATCAATTCTTTTTTATGGTAGGATTCTAAGCGGATTTGCTTCTGCGCGAACCGTATTGCTATTAAATCTATACATAGCAGGTACCTATAGATATATAAAATACAGATGTAGCTAAGTATTGTATATATGGGAAATATCATGTGTTTTTCACATAGCCTCGGACGATCATCATTTCCAATTTCGTCGTAACTCTGGTACCTTGCAGTACTATCAGATAAACTTACTCAGAGACTTTTTTAATTTTTTTATTTCTCACCGTTTCAAAGTTATGGATCATTGATCGAGAATTAATATGGCCACTTTTAAAATTGTGAGAAAAAAAAATAGAATCAAAAAATTCCTCCGTTGAAATACGAGAATTTTGAGATCGTAACGAAAGTTGTATCTTTTTTATTTCAAAAGTTATTAAGTTAGATCACGCGAGTTGACACCCTTGAAATTTTCTCAATACGTCGATGTACTCATAAAATCAAAATGAGAACAAAAAACAATTTTCGGGTTGAATTCAGGCATGATCTGATATTAAATAATTCATAACTCTTGAACTAAAAAAGATACCACTTTTCTTATGATTTCATAATTCTCGTAATGTAACAGAGCATTTTCTGTATTTTTTTTTTTAAAATAATTCCAAAAAGTAGCCCCAACAATTTTCGTTCAATGATGCATAACTTTGAAACGGTAAGAAGTAAATGATGATAATAAAAAAAAAAAAAAAAACATCCTGGGTCAGTTTATCTGATGGTACTGCAAGGTATCAGAGTTATATCGAAATTGGAAATGGTGATTGTCCGAGGCTAGGTGAAAATACATGAAATTCCCCATATATAGGTATATATGAGTATTATAGCCGGTACAGAACATCGGTGAACGATTTTTGGCGTACATAGGTATACCCGATATCTTTTCAAGTGAACAGGAATTAGATATTGTACGAAGAGAAAAAGTATCGTTTTATTATATAAAAATTCCCAAAATTATCATTTTTATAACATTTTTTTTTCGTTTTTTTTCCTTTTTTTTTTCTTATATATTCTATTCTTTGCTGGTTATGATATACTTGAGCTATTTTCGTAACAAAAAATATGATCGATAATCGCGAGTAACGATCTTGAGGAATTCTCGCCTTTTCAAGGCCTGTTTTTATACGCGGTGTGAATTATGGGGGAATGTCTTACCCGAGGATCGTCGCCGCCCCTATATAAGCGGAGAAGAGATATTAATAAAACTTACGATGCGAGAGGTTCTTCTGATTTTTTTTTTTTTTTTTTTTTATGCACGAGAATAAAGTCTGAATTATACGGTTTGAAAAAAAAAAAATAAAAATAAATAGACTATATAAAATCCTAAGAAATTATTTAAAACAATTTTGAAATTTTTTTCTCTCCTCTACCCTTCCATCTCGCATTATCTACATGGGGTTGACATTTTCGATACAATAACGTCAACCGAGCTTTATAAGTCCCGTTTAAAAACGCCTGAAGGCACGTACATCGGTATCCTTCTATTCTGTTACCTCAACACTGCAGGTGTTTCCCGGATGAAAAGTTCCATTGAATTTTTCAACCGGAAAGAACTAGAGGGCAACAATAGAGCTCGAGCTATAAGGGCATCGCGAACTTCAATCCTGCAAGAGGCTAGATCGAGCTTGCAGCTTACATGTAATATGCTGGCTGCATCTTTCACGACATCTAACCACCCTCCTATTCCCACCCCTACTACTGCTACAACTCGTACAGCATATTTCACAGCTTATATACCTTTCGGTACGTGATGGTTATACCCCTATTCACGATTCACATACTCAATATACCCAGTGTCGTATAATGAAGCAATTCATCGCACCCCGTCGATAAGAAATTTGTGGAAATAAAAGATAAATTTTTGATTCCTGATCCTTTTTTTCCACCCCTGTTTCCCATACGGTTTTCTATTTATGACTCGTTCGTGACTATAGGGTAACTTCCCTTACAGCACTCACACACACATATATATATATACATATCAATATATGTGTATTTTGGAACCAGATTGTGGGGCTGTTCCACATATTAACGGCGATGCTTAAATCAACGATAGCTACTTAAATCCTCGAGATTTACGGCTGCATATAATTAAACTTGAGCGGAGATTTAAGGTGGGTAGATGTGGGGGGGTGTAATACGACTGAAAGTTGTGGCGCGGTTTAATCCAGGAGGGGTGTAGTCAAAAGTAAGAAAGAAATCATTTTTTCTTTTTCTATTTCTTTTTTTTTTCTACCAACTCCTGGAAAATGGAGATTAGAAATTTAAATTACGAGTTTTGTTGTACAGGGGTAGAAGTATATTTGAGGAAATCAATTTTTCAGTATCGATTCACGTTAGTATTATATTCCATTTATTTTTCTATCCGATAAGTTAATAGAGAAAGAAAAAGGTATTAAATTTGACAATAAAATAATGATATTAATTCTTTTTAGTTTATTGTGTTCAAAGTTATAATAGAAATTAGACGTGATAGGTATACGTGGGTATATGTCTCTTTTGGAGAGAAAAAGCTCCTCGGTTATCTAGCAGCGAGTGCCTTCAGGGTGAACGAACATAGAATAAATGGTTGAGGGGGTGAAGGGTGGCGAAAACGAAAGGACGGAAAATCAGAGAAATTAAGAAAGTTGTCAACGCCAGGTTTGTGCCCTCTGCAGGAGGCGAGAATCCAATATCTATATAAGTGATTGTTGAAATTGTGAAAGAAAGTCGGAGACTGAAGAAAGAAATGAAAACGAACGTTGTTCGTACAGTTTTCTTTTTTTGCTTTGCTTTTTTGACACGCGTTTATAAAAAAAGCGAAAGAATCAAGAATAAACTGAGAGACAAGAATGACACAGTAAAAATTATACCCAAATTTGACATTTCGGGACACGCGATTTCATTATTTTCTTTTTTCATTTTTTTTTTTTTTTTTTGCAATTTCATTCTCGAAGAGGGCGGAGGGTTAGTTAAAAAATAGTTTCATATCAAATATCAGCATCATCGGGCGAAAGATTGGCCCTTTTTTAAAGCGACAGTTGAAATTTTACTACCCCTTACTTCACCCCCAGTGAAAGAAAGTTTGAGAAGAGGAGTTTTTGAACCAGAAATGTGAACCTCGTTTTCTTACGATGGCAAATAAAGTCACGGATATGAATAAACTTTTCAATGAACGAGGCATCTTCATCCCCCAACTGTGGTACCACCTCTTCCACTTCTTCTTAGTCTTCTTCTTCGTCTTCTTCTTCTTATACTAGCTCGCCTAGCGTTCTTCAACATCCATATACCCAACACATAGCTCTTGGTCGTATACGAAAGTGGAGATGGCGAGATGCACGTGATGCTCCCTCGAGGTGGGCGAACTAGGTCAGAGTCTGGTGAATATTAAATCGCTAAAACTACGGCGTGATCCAAGGAATATGAGGTCTGATGCCAGATAAAAGTGTCAAACCATCAGCTATACATAATCCACGAAATTGTGTGACTAAATTTATTCTCCTTTATTCCAATATCGTTATTATAGAAATAGGTACTTATTATTTTATATAAATAGTCAAATATTAACAAATTTCTATCATTTTTTTTCTCATTTTAGTAAAACCTGACAAACTGGTGGTGAAAAATGAAAACACGGGAGAAATCATCACTGATGGAAGTACCTTGACTCCTGTGAACGAGGGTACGCGGTTGGTTCTCAACTGCGAGAGTGGTCCAGGAAAGCCAGTTCCTGTTGTAGAATGGCTGAACGGAACGCAGATAATGAAAGGTGAGAATCGTAATAATATTTGGTATAAACCTGTGTGGATGTTGAATTAACGCTGAATCTGGAAATGACCGGATCGAAAACTCTGGGAGTTCCTTTGAAGTTGAAATTCGGCTTTCTGTTTTTTACCGAATTTTTTTTTTTCTCTTCCTATTTCGGACGCTTCCCAATAAAAATATTCCATTCCGAAGCTGAATTTTTCTGAAGGAAAATCCCCTGGGGTCAAATGCGGCTTGCTTTAGACATACTGCGCGCCCACATATACCGGAAATGAGCTGGGAAAATAACGCAAAAAAAAAAAAAAAGGAGCACGAAATAACTAGAAATTCAATATTTCAACGAGGAGATTGGGTTCCATCCCCAACCCGAACCATAGACGAACTCTAAATTAGAACCTAGAATTTTGATAATCTCGTGTCTGACCATATGCTAACTTTTTTCACTTTTTATCAGTCCTTGACGATATTCGTTTTCCCAGTTTCTCACGTGCCATAAAAGCAGCACTGGTTGTTCAACGAGCCAAAGTTCTTCTTCAGCTTTTGCCAAGTCCTCTTATGGGTTGACCAATATTTCTTCAACGCTTATCCTCGGATTGAACCTCCCGTTATTAGAAACAGTTCCACTTGAGAACAATTTCAGTATAATCCCACCGGCTTATATTGCATCCAAGCAAACAACCTACGATTTTTCTTATTCTTCTTATTCGTTTTCTTCTTCTTCTTGTGGTTATACCTATATCGGTCATACCTTGGTTCTGATCACTACAATCCTTCGTCCTACTTTTACGCCTGACTGGATAACAAAGGTCAAATACTCCAGATGGAATATTATCTGGGTTTGGGATTTTGGCGAATATTTTTTCCATAGAATATAGGCTAGGGCACACACCAAGTTGATATATATATATACTTGATGTAAGGTCAATACTGAATGTATAGAGGGTGCGTTTACAAGCTAGCACAAAGGGTACATTCTTGAATTGACGTTGTGTGGATACGAGGCTGGCAAATAACCGATGGGTATTCAAGCCAGATCGTTATTGGCGAGCCATTTGGTCAGCCTAAAGCTAGGGAACCAGAAACCACGAACCATGAAGGGGAGAACCACGAGTTGGAATCCTCCAGGAACGAGGCGCCTTCGCAAGAGCGCGATAACGAACGCGAGATTAATGCTTCGCTCTATCCGTTCGCAATCTCCACGCGACCGTTTGAAGATAAGGCTAACAGCTAGGAATACCCTCGGCCATTCGAGGCATCCACTCGGTGTTCTTCAAGAATCTAGAGACACCTCAAATCAGACAATTCCATTCGTTTTTATAAAACCAAATTCTGGCTCGGTTGAAAAGCACATATATGCAGATTAGGGGATGATGGGATTCGAGACATTTTTTAGTATTCTCAATTAAATCCAACGGGATTCGGTATTCAACCCTTTTTTCATGAATTATTCCATTCCGATGATGTCGAAACATGAAGAAGTCACTCGGTGTTTCAGTCCGTATTATTACTGGGTGAAAAAAAAGTCTATTTCTCGTATTTTCACAGAGTATAATAAACCCAGTTGTTACGTAAAAGTAATACTTCGAGTGAGCTTAGCTTTTGTATCTCAAAGTACAGGAATTATAGAAAGAGTGAAAGGTTCCGAGGTAGGTACTTTAACGCAGGACCTCGCACGCAAATTCCTTTCCTGGAAATGGAGTAAAATCTAGAAAAACGCTAATTCATACTCAGATATAATCTTTTTACACAAAGAGAAATTCTGATGCATAGTAATTGCATAGAATGTAAAAGTGCATTTCGAACCACGGCTTTAAGACATATGTTTTTTTAGTGTTTACAGTATGTGCTGAGTAAAGTAAAGCGAAATGAATAGAAATGAGAAAACGAGATGGAAAGACGAAAGTCTGCATAGGAAGGAAAGCCGGAGAATGGAGGAAATTCGGTTACCAAATTGGTGGATCCTAATTCACATTCTTATCACCTCGTTTCCATCGATTTTTCACCCTCCCCAGTTTATTGTGACAAATGCCGGGAAACGGCTGGGCCGAATGAGTCGTGGGTACATACCCACAGCTCTTCTGCTTCTGCTTCTGCGTCTGGTTCTACGTCTGGTTCTGGTTTTACTCTGGTATAAGTTTTTCGGGTATACTATACACGGTTTAGGTATATGTATATGTCTGTACACATATACGTATATAAAATTTGGCAAGGAGGAAGGGAAGAGAAAGAGGCGGTATATCTGAAAGAGGAGAGTTAGGTCTCGCTTGAATTACACCCGGGCCTTGATTCCGCGTAATTTTGTGGCAGTCCCCAGCTTTCCCTGACTCTGTAACAGAGTTCCTCCTCTCGTCCGCCTCTCAAGCCGTTCAGCGACTAAAAAGGATAGCTATAAGGGTGAAGATGGGGTATCTCTGGCAACGGTAGTAGGGGAATAGGATCTCTTAGCTTTTTTTCGCCACGTCGTCGGACTACTTTTCTTTCTTTATTTACTTTTTCGTTCTTTCTATCCTTTTCTTATTCCACCCCCTCCCTTCCCCAACCACCCCTTCTAGATATTCCGTCTTTTACACTCTTATTTGTATTCTAACAAGTATACGCCGAATATTTTTGTCGACAAAAAAGAAAGAAATAGTAAAAAAAGAAGGGGGACAAAAATTGTCAAAGAATTTTATCATGTCTACTAAGGTCTCGGGGAAAAAAAAAAGGAACCTCCAACATCCGGAGAAAAGTGTTATTACTCATCATACTTGCAAAATATCCACTATACTGCAACGTTTTACCTAATAAACAGAGAAAACAATTTTTTTATTCTTCCCCTTTTGGTTTTTTCTCTTATCTGTATCATTTTATTCTCTTTATGAAAAAAAAAAAAAAACGCACCCCGTATATATACTGTCACCAATATCCATCGATTATGCCTCGACAATATTTAACTTTTTCGAGTACGTTTTTGCCAAAAATTTTGGATGATTTTACGTATATATACACCTCGTCCATTGTTCATGGATTTATCACGTGATAACAGTGTTAATAGCTTCCTCGACGGGTTGCTTTTTATTCCTGCCCAACCAAACCTGACGACCATCCAAGATAACTTCCCAGAGTTATACGACAGCTCCCTAATTCTATTGTAGCTTTACATTCCCATTAATAACCGACGTGGTAACGACGACGAGTAATTAGGGAGACTCGTTTTTTTTATTTTTTTTTCACATTATTCATAATTCCGGATCGAATTTTGTCAACTTTTATTAAAAATTCGGAAAAACATGATTCAGGAAACGTGAATGAACCCGAATATATCTGAAAACAGCATCTTTTTTTATTTTCGAAAAAACGAAAATGCAAATTGATTTTTAACATAAAACATGTTTCACAGCTGAGAATTCGTCGACGCCAACGACTGATGGCGTCGGATCTGGAAGCAGTCGGCTAGAAGTTGTGGTAGCCCGAGGTGACCTAGGGGCTCATTTCACCTGCCAAGCTAGCAGCCTTGCATTACCCGAACCGTTGAAAGTGAAGACAAATGTGGTCGTGAACGGTAATTATAATTTTTTGTTTTCCACAATCGTAAGGTGTGTTTAAAACCATGAGAAGCAATTCTGAAATAAATAAAAAAATACGGAGATTAGGAAAGAGAAAAAGAAAAAAGAAAAAAGAAAAATTGAACCGGTAGGTACTTTGGAAGAAACTAACTTTTTGAGAGAAGATGGATCCGGGAAGTTGCTAACTCGACTTGGTTAAATTCTTAGGCCTCCTATGGGTCCTGAAAATCGCCCTGGAGCTCTGGGTGCAAACGCATGAGTGTAGAATACATCAGCATATTTTCTAAAACCGATTTCTCGATCCTTCTACGAGCGGAAGACTTGACCTTTTTTCATAGTTTAGCATACGAAATGTCGAGTGCAATTTCCCGATATTAGATTCTCTGACCACGGATATATACTATATACCGGTCCGTTTCTGTCTTTCATCTCGATTCTGTCTCCTTTCCACGTCTAATATATATATATATATATATATATATATATACGTTGTCTCTTCAAATTCTTCGGTATTTTCATTCAGAGACGAGCGAGTAGCATAAGCTCGGTATTATTTGGAACCCACCACTTAATAACGGAAAAACTTTTACCCACCCCAAAAGATACCCTCCTCAATAATCATCTTATAGAAAACTTATTCTTCTGTCCAACACAGTTCGGCCCCTTGGTATTGAACTCAGAGGATTGACTGGCCACGTTATTCAAGGCACCACGGTATCCCTTCAGTGTATAATAAGAGGAGCAAGACCTGCAGCAAACGTGACATGGTACAACGGCACAGAACCCATCGGGAATGAGATAGGAGTTGGAATAAGTGAAAGGCCGCCGAAAGAAGCGGTAATTAAAAAAAAAAAGATTTTTCCTTCTTTTGTGTCCTTTTTAAGAATCTATATTATCTGTTTTTTTTTTTGTTTTTTTTTGTTCTTATCTCTTCTATTATTCACAAATACATAATGTATTATACGTCAGAGTAGCAGAAGTTAAAAAGATAAATATTAGAGGATAGTGGATATTCGAGTAATTCGTACCGGCGGCAGCGGGGGTGGAGGTTGGGGGTGGTTTAAGCAGTATTTAATTAGTCAATAATTGGCCAGGTAAATCTCTCTACTGGGGAGTGACGGCTGGCAGGAGTCAGACGCATAGCAAACAGAACTAATTATACCGTAGGGATTTGAACGGTAAATACTGTAGACACAAATTCATATTCGGTAAAATCTACCAAAGCGCGTAATCAACCAGTCTCGCGGTTAAACCTGATTCGGAAAAAAAATATATATATATATATATATTTATTCATGTATATCGCGGAAAAGAGTGTCTTATTTTTTTTTTTTTCATTTAAAATTATTGTTCTCTGACCAAGTCAATGATAATTATATCGTGATTTGTTTTTCTTTTTTTTCTTCCGCGAGAAAACTCACTCTCACTTAAGGGTTGATAAATTTTTCTTTACGAGGGATGAGAAATATGGGTAATAATACCGAAGTAAGGAAAAAAAAAAAATTCGGGGTAACACTTTCGAGACGACGCGTTGGTCTTTTCAGTTTTTTTTTTTTCTTCATTTTTTCTTCTTCCTTCTTTCTTTCTTTCTGTATTTCTTACCCTCTTTCAAATCTAAGGGTTAAAGCTCGGGGATTCCCTCTACCAACTTAGCAAGCTACGCATAAAAATTAAGATTTACTGTTTTAATTATGGTTTTTTACGAGAACGATTAAAAATAACTGCACCGAATTTCGAGATCTTCTCACTGCAGAGTTCGAGATTCTTCTTTAAATTGTACACGAGTACCTACGTATACGTATACTTGCGTATCACTTGATTTTCACCCAGGTAAAACGTATCGTTTCGTAATTATGAAATTCTAATCTAATACCGATTTATAAAGACGCTTAAGGATCAATTCTCACCCTCGTATATTTATATCTCTATATCACACGAGTTATAGTCTATGAGGTAAAAGATAAACTACCCCTATATTACGTATAAGTGAACAAAAAAAGAAAAAAAATCATTCCAATCGATTATCTTCAATTTTTTTTTAATTCTTAAACGTAATTTCCAATGACGCAGCCTCGACCCTACGAATTGAAGACCAGCGTTATACAGCGAGTGAGTATGATATAGAATATAATTAATGATGTGTATCTTGCAACGTACGTATGTACGTATGGAGTGGAGTTATCAACCCCTTCATATACTTTTTTCTACCTTTCTTCCTTTTTCTTTTTTTTTTATTCATTTTATTACGAAGCTGCAGCTAGCAGTTCAGTTTCATGGAAGGGGGCAAGCAGCTCTTGGTTCTATAGGGTTGGATTGGGTTGGTTACTGCTGATGTTGGCACGGGGTAGAGTAAGTACGCCGAAGTATAAGGGAGGGTTGAAATATAGAAAAAAAAAAAAAGCAAAGGGAAAAGGAAAAGGAAAAAGCAAAAATAAAAGGAGTGAAGGGAATTACGACAAAGCGTAAAGACGTTTCGTTGATACACCCTATTCGACTATATATAACGGGGGTATATATATTTTTATGTACATACATATCTATGTATATACCAGGGGACGGGGAGTCGGAGAAAATTCCAGAGACCGGAGGGACGAAGGAGGTGGGAGCCAAGATAAGCTTACACTGCGATTAATTTTATTTAACTTTTTATACCCTCCCAGGAGGGGTTCGCGTATAAATAAAATGTTCTCTCCTCGAGAGAAAGAGAGAGAGAGAGAGAGAGGGGCTGCAGTAGGCATGACGTCTTATCGTACGACGAAAAAATTCACGTATTTTACATATTTAAAAGTATACGTGACTCTCTATACACATCCCTCAGAAATATTATACTACAAATCCACCCTTATACCTCTTCAGTCAGATAAACACACTCTTGTTACATATACATTTGCCTTCTCACGTACATACCTCACCTTAAAGCTTTAGCATCGATTAACTCAAGCCTCATTAACGCCTCATCTTTATACACATCAATCAATAAGGAGCCGATGTTTCATTCAACGCTAAGACACCTTAGCGCAAATCTCACCAGATCACGATAATCACCGGATTTATTGGATCAAGAAAATTGTCCCAGATATCAGATTTATTTGTACAATCAATAATTCTAGGCTCTTCAAAATTCATCATGATCGTTCGACTATATATCGTTATTATCGTATCTGCGCATTCGGTATGCCGGAAGGGTCTATAATCGAACGTTATCACGGTCTTTAGGCTTGGGTCTATCAGGTTTTGGGCTAAAATCCATCTAGCAGATACATCATTTGAAAGAGATACGCGTTTGTCCATGTCGTTAGCATGTAAATTAATATAGCGGACCCTCGATTAGCATAAAGACAGGGCGTGGATTATTCATAATGCTGGGTGGTTATCCTTGAAGTAACAATATGTATGCTAAAACACACTGCGCTCAAACCCCAAAGCCAAGGAGCCTCACGTCTCTACGTCTTCTCTTTAATCTATATTATTATAATATAATATATCAAATTATGATTTTCTTATTCATTTTTTTGTTCTTCAACAAATTCGCCAAATTTACAATTCGCTATCCCTTTGATCGATATGATAATTAGTCCTCGGTTAAGACGAGTCCTGAAGGTGATGAGTTTTTCGTGGAAACTCGTCTCGCCGCTACTTACTGAACGTGCAAAAAAAAAAAAAGAAAAAACACATCAGGCGATTTAATATAATCACGATAATTGGCTTTCGCATCAATAAACAGTTCTTTAGTAATTAATATCCCTACCTATAGCTATACGGTAGATAAACTCACGTTACAATATCAAATAACGAGGTTTATAGTACAGAAAAAAAAAAGATAATTTGCGATGTCATATGTGAGTTTTATTTGGTTTTTATTTAGTTGCGGAATTAGAGGACTGATTTTTTACTTTTATTTTCAACGTTGTAGGTATTACGATAAAAGTGAAAAATAAAATATACAAAAAATGAAAAAAAGGTTCGAGTGTATGTAAAATAAAAGCAAAAAGAGAAAAAAGAAAAGAGTATTCAGTCGAATACTCGAACGAGTATATCGCAGTGTGCGTTAGCTACACGTTATTGCAGATATAGGCGCTATTCGCACTGAATCGAAAATACCCATTGCAATGCACACACGTAGAATTTCATCTATATAATACGCGAGATGGGTATTGAGTACTGCAGTATATGGACAGGTATATGACATACGTTTGCTATATGGAACTCGGTATAGGCTACTAATAGCAGAGCATAGTACGATGCTCTTTGGCCAACTGTGAGCTAGAATTTGATACTCTAGGCTTACAAATATTATCTCTGAACCGTAAACTAATTGTGATGTAATTGCATCGTATAATACTGCCGCAGACATAGATGTGTGATGTTTGCAGTATCACCAATTCCGTTTATCGTCGCAACTAACCAATCTTCAATTTCACTGATTTTCGCAATTAGTAAAGTAAGGGGGGTTGTGTGTAATACTAAAAAGGGATGTTTCACAAGGATCAGCTTATCCCAAAAGAATTTTACAACGGACCATTGATTCTCCACACTTTTCAACTCCAGTATCAATTAGACGTACGAACTTTGATGTCAAGTGCATGCACTTTTTTTATTTCTTGACGAATTGCAATCTAGAAACGTTTCGCATTCTCTTGACGAAACGTCACGACTTTAAAAAGTAGTTTGTTCATCTAATAGGAATCGTTCGTTCGTTTGGAATAATGGCATTTTTTTTTTTTATTCTTCCAGCTGGAAATATTTCCTAGATTAAAAAGTAGGACAGAATATGATGAAAAAGAAAGAAAAAAAAAAGGGACTTCGACTCAACATATCTCGTTATCCCATCTGACTCTGTTATCACTTGTAGAAGTGTAGCTCCATGGAATACTGCAAAAGAAAAATGTAATTTTCTGACGAGGTATATACGACGGGCTTAGAAGTACATGGTTGTATAATATATACGTATACTTACGTAGTACATATACATATACATATACATATACATATACATATACATATAGAGAGGGAAGGAGCCGAGCAATTTAAACTTGCCGCTATAAATAACGAACTAAATGCTTCACTTTTTGCATTCAGTGTTCACGTTCTTGTCTACCTTTGCTCGAGATTATCTTCAACCCCCTCACCTAAACTTTCCTTAACCGTGAGATAATACACTCGTGTTTTACACTGACTTTACTTTTTATCGATGTTCACATTGGGAAAGAACGGAGCCAAATTGGCAATGTCTTTTCGTCCGTTTTCGAAAAAATAAAAACGTTTTTCTTTTCTTCTACTTTATTCGATTATATTCTAACAGGAGTAGCGATTTAGTTTATCAAACTGTTGTGAGATCGTAGTGGTGTTAGATTGCAAGAGGTAACGTTTTCAAAGAGGAGCATCAGGAGAACCTAGTATCATGTTAACTTTATATTATTAACTTAACGAGGTGTGGAAGTAAGACTGTAGGGATGAAACCAGTAAGAAAGAGGAAGAGGAAGAGGAAGAGGAAAAGGAAAAGGAAGAGGAAAAGGAAGTAGAATAGAAAGAGGAAGATGAGATACGGGAAGTGGTAGTTTTTAGTTGATACCGTCTGTTACCAAAGTGAAAACGTTGCTGGAACATGGGATCACGTAATTATGCGATCTAAAATATTCATAAGTCGTAGTCAGTCTTTTGAAATGAATACGAACTTTTCCTTCTACAGTTTCTCGTGTTTCTTTATCCGAAGTAAGATAGTCCGAGTGAACGAACGAACGTCTGAACTGTTATCTGGCACAAAAGATCCTCTGTTGTAGCAGGCTCGTATTATCCTTCGTTAATCAGGTCTTATTGTGACCTTTTCTATTGTCCGCGAATGTTTCATATCTCTTGCTCTCATCATTTCTACCGTTTTCTTTATCTTTTTAACGGATGACTGAATACCTGATTTCGTTCAATTCCTCGAAGAACTAAATCGCACATGTATCCATACTCAATCCACTATAAAAAGCAATAGGAAAAAAAAATAAAGAAAATATGTACAACGTTGATTCTCAACCTGGATTTCGGATCATTAACAATTGTCTAACTTACGTATATATGAACCTATAGATGCCTATATTTCAACGGATTTCAATATCCTGAATAAACCTTGTTAATACAGTCCGATGTACATTAGAAGTTTGACGATATCTCTCGTGAAACGTGAACGGGAGGAATCGAACCGTCGATAATTTGAGAGGAACAAAGTTTGCTTTTGCTTTCTGAACTCTGGAAAATCAGGACAATCTGGTGAAATTATTTTGTTTATTATGTACTAGAGCATTAGTCAAAGCCCAATCCTTAGCTTAAGGTAGATTTATTTTCCAACTAATAAACCAGGATGCGTAATCCTTGATTTTCGTTGAAAAAACAAAAAATAGAAATAAAATGTGATTTTATATTATAAAGATGAGAGCTGAGAGGTAATAAAGGTGGAAAATATGGAATCATGATAGTTTTCAGGTGATAAAATGATCAGCCTAAGAGCTAGAGGTGTTAAGGTGTGCATGTACCCGGACTTGAGTATAAAGTAATAGTATTTTTTTTTTTTTCCAACTATGTTACCAGGTCGACGGTACTTACGAGACAGAAAGTACCCTTGCGTTTCCTGCTTCACAATATGAAAATGGAGTAACGTTTTCATGCCACGCAGAGAACGTTGTTACACGTCAAGAAAACGACAAGCCAATGAAGGAACGCATAACTCCGGAAGTTTGGTGTGAGTATAAAAAACACTTATTTTACACCTATAGTTAATGTAAAGATATTTCAACGAATGGTATAAGTATATGGTATCCGTGTATGATATGTAATTTAAAGATAAGTAAAAAGTAGATCGTGGATAAGAAATAGTCATAAGGATTTATCCTTGGGCAGATGCACGTGATAATGGTATGTTATAGGACTGATATAAACCTCGTAGCACAAGACATGAGGATTACGAGGGACGGTAAAATTCCCATTCTGATATTGACGACCGTAATTTCATTCTTTATACTTAGGGAATCTAGTATACTAGTCTGACGACCATAGTTGAACCGTCGCCAAGCTATAATAACGCTTGAATTTCTACGACGTTTCTTATAATGGTCCAAGGATTAATGCCAATCTTACATCAGCTGAAACGAGTCTGTAAAGATTGTCGAAAAATTTTCAACCCCGTTTCAAAAAGAAATGAAAAAAAAAAAAAAAAACAAGATTAGAATATGAAAGAAACAAAATCTATAGACTTGAAACACTTTTAATTAATACTACAGGCAATATATTATATCTATATTTTAATATTGGGCTCAAAGAGATCGTGATACACATATATGTACAGCGAGGATCTCTTTATTACGGTATTAATCATTCGTGTGACAGAAACTGGCGGTTAATTAATCCCAGATAACGTGTGTTGATTACGTGTTATTCGTTACACGTTTCGTATATGATGAAAGAAAGCTGAATGAAAAGATGAATAAATAAATAGATAAATAAAAAAAAGCAAAAAATATATAATTGAATAAAAATTTGAAAGTATTTTTTCGAAAAAATTTTATATTAACTTTTCGTACTATAGAAACCCCTCCGCGGAGTTGCAGGTCAATATATACGTATAACATTGAAGACGGTGGTAGCCGCGTGTTGGTTATCTACTGCCACGAGGGATGAAGGGCATTATGAAAAGCCAGCCGGTGGAAATGACTGGTGAAACTAACTACATGTATATATATATATATATATTTTTTTTTATGTTATGTATAGGTAACCTCCTATGGGGTAACCCATGTGTGCATACGTGAGGGAAAAAAAAAAAAAACATATATATATATATATATAATTTTACATATGAGTTATATAACCGCGTGAAAAATTTTGCAACGATATACTCACAGCCCACCCTTGTTCGTCTTTCAACCTTATGAGAGATACAGCCTTGCAGCCGAAGGTGTTGACGTTACATCGTCCATCTTTTTGTCGATTAACGGAAGGGTGCAAATGTGCCGTACATTTTTAGTTTTTGTATTTAATGTTTTTTTTTATTTTTCACCCTGATGAATTCTTTTCGGTAATTTTTTGCCCTAAAAGCGGTGTAAATGAATGAATGGAGTGTGACCCGTAGCGATAAAGTCTTTCAGGATTTATTTTTCATTAAATATTAACGTGGGCGATTTTATACTGTTGTTTGTTAAAATTTGAATAAAAAGAAGAGAGAAGAAGAAGAAAAAAAAGAATCCCTTCAGAGCTGGTTTTTTCCCCCGTTTTTTATTTTTTTTTTATTTTTTTTTTTTATTCAACGTTAGAATCACTTTTCATACCAATATGTTATTTTTCCACCGATGAGAACTTGGGCAAATAAATTTTTTTCTTCTTTCGAACCAACCCTTTTCATAAGACTCATGGTCCCATGTGGTATGAAAAGAGCTTCTTCAACGTCAAAAAGAATATGAAAAATAGAGAGAAGAAAAAAAAAAAAAAACATAACTCTGGGAACTGCCTTCAGTATAATATTCACTGCACCGGATCCCAGTTCGTAATAACCTTAATAGCTATTGCCAGATCACGGCGATATTATTCATACAACATATGCGCGTCGATAAATGCCTTACGTTATATAAGATATGAAATTTTGCCAAATTTTCTGTAAGCCAGATATCGATCGAATTTCATTATTCAAATAAATTATAAATGTTTCCAGAAATATAGGGAAAAAAAAAAAATAATGCAAGAAGAGTAATGATCTTATTATTTTTTCTTTTCATTACGATTTTCTTCTAGCATTTTCTCTGTCTTATAGTCCGCTGCAGTCTTTCTGTTCTCGATTTATTACGCGGTCATATATCCTGGGAACTATACCGATGCTGCAACTCGTGCACATGTATCAATTCAAAGTTCAGTATCTGATACAAAATGAGATTTCAAAATGCCAGACGTTTCACTGAGCTTTTGCATCTCTATATAGTAGGTATATGTATATCTATACCTATGTACCGAACTATAAGGTACTAGAGATTTTATATACGCAAGATATATTCCTTATAAATATATGTACCTTGGGCTGTCACTTGTCAGTAAATATCCATATTCATATTTATGTATATATGTCTACATATTAACGCAGGCCGAAGCAAGCTTGCCTCCATAGCTTGCACAAGCTTCGGAAATAAATTGCCTACACTTTATTCCGTAGCTAGCTATACATCGTCGATTTTCTATCAAGCAAATATCGCTTTCAATTTCAAACTCTAGGGTAAGGCGTTGGAGATGAACGTATTATTCATATTTTTATTATGTTTAAATAGCTATTGGTCGTATGTGAATATCACAAATATACCTACATACCGATAAATTATAATTTGTAAGGTTTACATTAGATTCATGTATTCAATCATCGATATACCTTGAATTAATTCAAGAGGCTATATTTCTATACAGCGATTATTTTATTTATTGATAAGGGTGCCATTCGGGGGAAATAGAAGATAACAAATATGAAATGTTCGGTTCCTAGATATGAGATTTTAACACATATACCAAATTCTGTATGCTTCGAACGTAAGATAAGAAATTGTCTTGTTCATTTTGATAATGGGACATTTTTTTCGATTGATAAAACGAGCAGTGAGATTAATGTCGAAAATGATGGTAAAATCACCGGCTACTAAAACATCTAAGATCGATGATGAGAAAAAATTCTAATGTGCTTTCTTCTTTCTTCCTGTTTTTTTTTTCTTTCTTTCTTTCTTTTTTTCTTTTCTTGCTTACAGATCCACCGATTGTGAACGTCAAACCCGAAAACATCACGGTTAACGAGTCGCAAAAAATTCGCCTCTTTTGCGAATATACTTCGAATCCTTCAAAGCTGCTGGTAATCAAGTGGTGAGTGGCGATTTTTTCATTAATAATTTATCTCCTTGAAAATATAACAGGAAAATAATTGGAATTCATGAAACCGGAAAGTCGAATGATATACGAATAATAAACTTGCCATTTATTATATTCTATAAGCCTATTAGCAAATATAGACAGAAGCGTATATCGATATGACGAGACCTCTATCCACTTCGTTTGACGAAATTGATTTTCGACTTTCAAGTATATAGCCCTCAGAAACTTGCTTCGCTACAATATCCTCGGGTCGTTTGTTTATTTATTTCTTTCTTTCTTTATTTATTATTTATTTATTTATTTTCCTACTTGCTCGCTTGCGCTTTCTATATACTTCGTAAAAATCCAATATCGCGAGTAGTTGGCTATTGTCCGTGAGCTGGGAGACTCGTTAAGCTTCAAGTGCCAGCGTTAGCATCAACATGATCAAAGCATCGTTTTTGCTTTGGAATTGAAATGAATTTTATATCGTTCGTATAAATATCATGGATATCATCATTTCATTCGTTATTTTTCCGATCAATATAATCGCCAATTAATAAACAACACATTTCTATGCTCACGCGTAAAAAGAATTTCGTTTTTTACCAAATTTCATCTCCAAATTTTCGCTGCATTTATTTTCACGAGGAGGTTGACCGTGGACTAATTTCTCGCTTGGAAATTTACGATTGGCTAAAGACGACCTCGCGAAAATTCGCGTAGGAAATATTTTCCCGGTATCTCAATTCCTCTTGTAAATGTAAAAACATGGCACAGCTAAACAGTGTACCGCGTACATCCTATTCACTTCTGCACCAGGGTTATACGGTTGTAAAATCCCAAGCAACCCCTCGTCCGCGAATTGTAGAGCTCGTCCAACTAATTGTAAGATGAGAATAGCGATAATTAACCTAATGGATAGCCACGTAGATGAGTTTATACCCTCATAAGTATACGTATACGTTTAATGTGTGTAGTATACTTCATATATTACGGGATGAATATCCGGAAACGAGTTTTTTATCCCCAGGTTTTTAACTCCCTTAATGTAACTACGATATTCTAGTTGATTTTTAAAGCTTATTTCAAACTTGAATTTAAGAAAGCAAAAACGCTCTTGGACTTTTTCAAGAAATAAACTTAGCGTTTCTGCTCGTAGTTCAAGTATTGGGAATTCTAATTGCACGTGTTTGCAACTGTATTAAAAATTAACGCCCTCCAAGAACGTTGGAGTATTGTGGATTAGTTTCTCGAAATCGTTATTAAAATGTTACGCTCTGTGAGTTGGCGTAAAACGAGGGTAGCCAGCAACAGCAGTGCTCTTATAAAGTACGCCAACAAGACGTAGACCTCCAAGGGTTGAACGAGCCGAGGTAAGGCAAGGCAAGGCAAGGCAAGGCAAGGCAAGGCAAGGCAAACGCGAACGAAGGCGAACTAAGGGGTGAAAAAGGGCTTATAAGAGTTTTCAGAGAGGGAATGTAGTTCGCTGCCAAGATTTAAAGAAAGTTATATCGTAGAACAGGAGAAGGAGGAAAGAAGCCAGAGGCTAGAGGGTGTTGGGTGGAGGGTAGAGGGTAGAGGGTGGATGGTGGGCAAAGGTTAAATTCGGGGTGTAAAAAGTATAAGATTGTGAAGTAGAGTTTCGTCAAGAGGTCTGCGTAATGAATGTTAGACATTTTTTTTTCGCGCTCTTTCCTACATCTCGTATTTTCGTCTTAAAAAAGTAAAAAAAAAAAAAAGAAAAAAAGGAACGAGATAATTATACGCCTAGAATTCCAACCCTTATTGTTATCGTTAACATTAGAAGTACCTCAGGGAAAAAAGAGAATCGACCATCCGGAGAAGCAAAAATGAAGAGAAATAGTACGTGACCTGAATTATAAAAGAGTTTTGAAAGGGCATAGATATGTATACATTTATATATATACCTATATAGGTATAAGCGTGTATATGTCTCTACCTTTCTCATGTCGTAAATCAGCCAAATGTACTACCCTGCGCAACTTTCGAACTCGAAAACCTTTCGAATATTCTATCTTCGTTTAAAGCTATTTCATGTATACATGGATGTATGTAGTTGTATGCAAACAAGATCCTATATTCGAAAGTCTGTAAAGGTGTTCAAGTCAAAGTTTAGTAGATCAAAACCAAAAGCGAGAAAAAAAAAGAAAAGAAAAGAAAATAAAAAAGAAAAATAAATAAAATTGTCACGTGAATATCGCGCCTCTATCCTGGCCTAGGGGTGATAAAATTTAGGTCACAAGTTTTTTTTTTTCTTTTTTTATCTCATTTCTCCCCTCCCCTTTTAACCTATCCACCCGCTACCCACCAGCCCCATCCACTTGCCGGATTCTATCGAAAGATATTTCATAAGCCCAGCCGTAGCTAGAAACTTTGTTTTCAATCACAAGGTAACGGTATTCGACGTTTAATAAAGCTCTTCCTCAAGAATGGGACGAGACTAGCTCACTCTCTTTATCTTTACCCGCTAGAGATGCTAATGCGGAAATAATGCGATGCTTACGGTGATTGCGGCTGTAAATAGACCTGCCCCGTAAACTTTCTTCTCCGTCGAGTTTCGCCTCGCTAAGATTCTTTTTTTTTTGTTTTTTCTTCTCATTTATAATACAGAGACGTGAGGAACACCATTTCGCAATAATAAAAGCTCGTTTTTTAAACAGCCTCTAAATATCTTCGTTTATAATCATTCTTCAGGCTTAAAGGCACCGAGGAAGTAGATCTGAGCAACGATCGTTTCGAGGGTGGCATCCCCGAGCAAACTACCCTTGTTATAAACAACGCGCAACCCTCGGACATGGGGACATATACTTGTTTCCTAAAAAACGAAGCAGGAAATTCTACCTCGTCAAACTCAATCGACGTATCAGTTCTGTGTGAGTATATTATTCGAAATTTTTTCCTGAATGCGAAAGATCAGGACCTCTTCACGAATTCAATTCTCTTTATCATCCCCCTCTCGACCCCGAATTACTCATCAATCATTATTATTATACTTATCAGTTCAATTTATCACGTCTGTTCCTCCCCACCATCTCCCTACCCTCCCAACCCCCGGTGAATATCTTCTCTTTCTTTTTTCATCCCCCGTTTCATTCCCATTATTTTCAACATTTCTCTTCAGTTTCTCTTCTATTCTTTAATCCGGCCGTTTTGTAATCGCAGTCAAACCCACCGTTGAAGTATCAATGGAACCACCGACTCCGGTCAACGAAGCGGATAGACTGAACGTATCTTTGACGTGCGATGTGCAGTCTGGAAATCCACCGGTACTTTCAGCTGTCCGATGGTACCTAGACGGTGATCTTCTTAAGGAGCTACCCGACTGTGTTAGCAACTCGACGCCAGCTACTATAGACGAATCATCAACATTCTGCGATATTGATCCGAGCAAATTGCTACTCGAAGTTGTCGGCAGGTCTTTTCATGGAAACTATTCTTGCGAAGGAAGAAACGACGCCGGATGGGGTCCGGTATCAGGAAGCACACCTGTCGTCGTACATTGTGAGAATTTCAATATCTTTCATTTTTATTCGAAGAAAGAGTTTCTATGGATTTTTTAATACAATTCTTAAATTTAATTCACACAGACAAACCTGGACCAGCATCGATTTCATACGAACCACAACAGGTAGTTAAAAAAGGTCGTCTAAAGATAACCTGCTCTGTGGTAGACATGGGACGTCCGGAAGTAACAGGATACAAATGGATGCGTGGACAGCACCGTTTATCAGACGCTAACGAATCTATCCTGGTAATAGATTCGGCAAATCTCGAGACTCAAGCTAACTTTACTTGTCTTGCGTACAACGAGGCAGGGGATGGAGATCCAGCCACTGTATTCGTCGAAGTTTTCGGTGAATTTCTTGCCCATTATCAATTTTTCGTTATATATTAGTAACGACCGGTTTTCACGTTATTCAATTAATTTACATGAACGTTTTTTTCTCCCCATTTCAGCTCCCCCTGCGTTTATAAAAAAACTACCCCCTTACATCGGAACAGTTTACAACGCTGTTAACGTCAGTATAGAATGTTGGGTAGAATGTGTACCTCTCTGTACCATATCTTGGATAAGGGATGACACTCGGATGGATTTTAAAAATAATAATCACTACTATCTTTCCAACACCATTCATCCACCTCATACAGGGACGAACGACTTTCAGAGCATAAGGTCTGAGCTTATATGGAATATGACATCATGGCCTAATGGTGAACTCGACCGAGACGGCGATAAGGCTAGATTTACGTGCGAGAGCAGCAGCAATGGTATCGGACCTGGCGTAATGAGCACAACACATTTCCACGTCGAATGTGAGAATATTTGAAATTTTTCTTCCGTTTTGATCAGTCGATTTCTCTATGATCGTTATTTCTCCTCCAATTAGTCGAATCGTTAGTTGATAATTTCCGCTATGCATACGGAGGGTATAAAGGCTTTTGAAATCACGGTTAAATATTTGATAAAACGGCAAACATACAAAATAAATAAGTATAAAAAATATTTTCGACAAATTTTGGGGCTGAATAATAAAAAGAATAGGGGAGAGAGGAAAAAAATATATATATACATGTATTGCAATTGGCTCATGATTTTACGTTGAAAAAATCATCTCCTTGTTGCCGCAGATTTTATTCATGAGGTTTTATGCCTCCTCCGGGAATGGACCAATCGTTTTCGTTTCAGATCCTCCGGAGAACATCACGACATCGAACAAGACCGTCAATGTTACCGCCGAACAAATTCCGGAAAAAATTTCTTGCTCTGCTAAGGCTTATCCCGAGCCGGCCTTCAAGTGGTATAGACAAGGGTTGACCACCACAATAACCGACACTGATACTTTAATATTTAAAGTTCCGATACCGCGACGCAGCACGGGGAATTATATCTGCGAGGCATGGAATCGGCATGGATCGCAAACCGTCACAACGTTCATAAACGTGCAATGTAAGTTTTTTGAAAAAGAAACGATTATTATATGAATTTGGAATCTTGTTTCAGTTTTCTTTTTATTTTTCTTTTTTTTTTCCTTTCTTTACACGAGAAATATGAAAACTGCTTACGGAATGAACGCTTTTACTTTTCATAAGATGGAAATAAGAAGTGAAATGATTTATTAGAAGAGTTTTGTTCTCTCTAGGGTATTTGAGAATTCGGAGCTAGCTCTTCTGCAGCTACGGTGTTATTTATTATTTTCGTAAGTCACATTTTCAATCCCACCCACGCGTTCCAGGGTTGCGTCAAGAGGGTCGATTTGCAAATTGATTGAGCACTCGAATCACCCGGAATAACGCAGCAGCACGCACAATTTGGCGCACGAATTCACGGTGAATTACACACGCGCGATGTACTAAAGGCTAACAATTTTTTTTTTTTCTTTTTTTATTATTATTCTTCTTGCTCATTCTTCTTTTCTCGCTCCCTAATTCATAACGGCATTACTATACGCGTCTAGCTCTTATTGTTAGGCTCCCTCGATCATTTGATATACCTATAAATATACAAGGAACAACACAGGACTCAGAGGCATGAAGAAAACGTCGGAATGGCTTCTGGTTTATTCACACGAAGTGTCGATATATCCCAAAAATTCTTAAAAACCCTTATAAATGCAACTCCCTCGAGTTCACAGCTACAAAATTTATTTCTCATATATTTTCATTGGATATTTTCTTTTATCTTAAAAATATCGTTCAGGAAATCCCCAAAAACCGTGTGTCTTTCCCTGATTTTACCTCAAACTAGATTATCATTTTAGTTGAGATAGAAGCCTTTCTAATTATATTTTTTAATTTTAATTAACGAAATTCGTTTTCTCTGTTTCTCTCATTTTCATGACTGCAGTCAAGCCGATATGTAAAATCGAACAGGAGAATATCGACGGACATGGTTACCTCGTATGTTCAGCAGAGGCAAATCCAAACGAAGTTGACTTTGAGTGGGATTTAAAGAACCAGAACGATACGCTGGAACAAACAGGACAGGAACACGATAACGGGAAAAGTTACATACTGATAGACCCTGCAGTGGCCCACTACAGGACCTACACATGCGTCGCTAATAATTCAATCGGCTTTTCGAGCCCGTGCGAATTCAACATTCCCGGTGAATTTTATACTCAATATTTTCTAACTCATTTATCAAATATTGATTATGGATTGGGAATCAAGGGAAATAAAATATGCTTATGCGGTGTTATAATTATTCAAAACGATATAATATCACGCCCTTTCATTCCGCAAAGTTGTAAAAGCCGTTTTCTAACGGGATTCGTTTCATCAAATGAATGGGAATTCTTCACTACACTTTAGAACGATTTCTATTTTTTTTTTTTTAGTTTTTTTCTGAAAATAATTCCACACAACGTCTATAGAACATTACGGAATGACAGGCCTCATATCACGCTTGATTACCCGCTTTTTCTGCTTTACTTGTTTTCCACCGTTCCTCGCTTTATTCGACTTTATCTCGGTTTTTTTTTTTTGTATTAGTTACTTCCTCTAAACTGACTTTATTTTTTTTACATTTATACCCAATTCTAAGTCCAACTTTTCGCTCCTGATTCCTCTAATCTTTAAATCTCTGCTAAATAATACCGAGCTTTAATCACATCTACTAATATTCTCTAATGTTTTGCTTTGACAGAAATGGCTCGTGATGGAAACAACAGTAAGTTGAAACGATTGAAAATTATCAGGCAAAAACAAATTATTTATAACAATCAACGAACTAATACGTTCAATAATTCACAATCAAATGGGAAACGAAAAAGAAAAAAAAAACAAATTCCAATTTATACAACGAAATCCATTTCGTAGTTTCATTTTATTAATCTATCCATCTATATATAACGTATCGACAGAACGGTTCGTTCATCTGACAAATTAACGCTTCATTTAAAAAGTTTTTTATATGTATATATATTTTTCCATCGATTTAACAAAACATTTTCCTCGGTGTTCAGCACCCAGTTTGTATAATTCTTTTATAATTTAAATTGCTATTAATCGAGACTATGTAATTATCTATCTGGTGCAGGGTTAAAATCAGTAAATTTCCCCTGTCGTATTATCAACGTTTATCATCAGACAGTTTGATAAAATAATTTTGTAACTAAAATTTCTTTTTTCTCTTGATTATAAAATTGAAGAAAAACAGAAAAATAGAAAAAAATAACGAGAAATACGAGGAGAGACAATCTTTATTAAATAAAAAATACAAAATCAATTAACGAATATATTTTCACGTTTTTAGTTTTGACAGGTAACCAGCCTTGGTGGAAGAAACTTGACGGAGATCTTTGGTTGATAATAATAATCGTGGCGGTTGTGATAGTCCTGGCAATCATCATAATCTGCATCGTCCTTTTCCTGATTTTCCGACGCAAGCGCAACCAAGCAAAGCGTGAGTATGATTTTTCTTAAATTCGAAAAGCTTTCGAGCTGCTTGAACTGAAATTTGCATGCCTCTGGATTGTAAGGACGAATTCAATGATCCTAGGGTTCATTTGTATATTACAATTTCTAAATACGTATTATCAAGCTTTTTCGAAATCCTTAGCACCCATAATAGCTGGATCGCATCAAAAGATCAAATCGAATAATCTATTGAAAATTTTATTGAAGAAAAAAAAAACAAAAATGAAAAAACGATACGTTTAATAATCTTCGTGTTTTCACTGATTAACAACAAGGCGCTTAGTATTCATGCACGAATCACTAATTCAGCTTTATTTCACCCCCTTTGAAGAAAAAAAAAAAAGTCATTCCGCCGGTGTAGTTCAGGGCAAACGTCACTCTGCAAGAACCACGATGTCTAGTTACTTCCGCGCACTTTAACAGCTTAGCAAAGTGCAAATTCAAAAAACGAATTCAAAGTTTACGCTCGAGTTTCACGGACTTTGTTTTCATTTATTTTTGATTTTTATTTTTGTTTATTTGATTCGATTTTTCTATTTTTCCTCTTCGTTTCACGTTTTTGATGTTGGTTTTTTTTTTTTCTTCCTTTTTCTTTTTGTTTTTTTCATTCTTCTTTGGTATAATTTTCACTAAAAGTGAGGGAAAAGTTCGCGCAACGCCAATTCTACCAAGGAAACTGGTAGAGTACCGAGGCTTGTGTGACACGAGGCAATATCGCCTCGTGCCGAAGAGGCAGTCAATTTGTCATCCTGTCATATATTACTTACCGGCAATCGAAAAACACTCGTGAAAGTAAAAGAGACCGGGTGAATGGAAAAGAAACTACAGAAAGCTACAGTTTTAAAATTACACACTTTAGGTATATATATATATATGCAACGCGCCCTTATATACATCTGCACCACTTTCTCAATTCAATTTCTCTCCTCATTATTAGCCATGCAGATCTTGTGTCGATTCTAATATATATTAAGAAAAATGCAGTGTGATTTTTTTTCTATTATTCCGCTGCAACATAAATGAACTTTGAGTTCTTAATCGTGATAATTAGAGCTTGTGAAACACCTGGGGTCTACCTGGCGGGATTTGTGACCGTATTAGGTTCGATTAGATAAATTACAGGGCGCGGGTGGGTACGCGCAAATGAGTGTGCGGGGGGGTTGAAATGAAAACGCATAGGAGATTCGAATTGGGGCGAGCTGTGATAATATATTATAGGAATTCTGGGGGGGCGATAAATCTCAGGAACCCCGAGCGGTTAGACCAGAGATATTTTACCGGGCTCATTGGCATTCGAGTCGCAATGACGCTAATTGTAAGATTTGTATGCGACTAGCGAATAATCGTAACGCAGCATATGACTACTGTTTAATATCGAACTAATGCCTTATGGCTTATGCTAATCCAATATACGCGCTATAAAGCAAACCGAGGTAATCAGCCGTGAACACCCAACAGATAACTTTCTCATGGAACTTATTTTACCCCATTAGAAGAGAGAGAGAGAGAGAGAGAAAAAATAAATAAAAAATGAAATGTAGAAATTTCAAGAAGCCTTCACTCGCGGGGAAAATTATACTTTTTTGGTTTTTTATTTCTGATTCTTCTGCAGAACAAAAAAAAAAAGAAATTTATACGATGTAGGGGTAGAGCTGTTTCTATACAGCGTGACGTTTGCCAAGCTTAATTTGCATGCTGCCTGACTTTGATATAATATATCTATAAGGTAATTATTATTGTTATTTTATTGCCAAAAATGAGATGTAAAGTATGTATAAAACGAATTGCGATGGAAATTTTTTTATACTATGTAAAATAATGTTTCGGATATTAACAACTGTCTATATATTTTGGTATACATACGTACCATCCTACGTACATATTTATATATATATGTACGTAACCCTTACAGTATATTTTCGAAATTCCCGATAGAATGCGGATTTGCATAGGAGTTTACCCACTCTCAAAATATCGAGTTGAATATTTAATTTTTTATTATTTTGTATCTAATATCAATACTCAATCGATGATGTCCGGAAAACAATCAATCAAAAATGACTGCAGAAAAATTAACAATTAACGAAAGAAAAACGAAAAAGAAAACTTGCATAGAATTGATTTTCTTCTTGACAGACATATTATACATATGTAGATATTATACATATATACCTATATAAATATATATGTATACAATTATTATATTGAGCATGTAATTGTGCATTCCTGCGATAACATTGGAAGTGCAAAGAGCCGGAGTATAGAAGCAGCAGTGAATTTTTATCCTTTTTAGAAATGTTTTTATTTTTTATTTTTTTTTCAATTTTCAGTTTTATATACTATATATTGATAGAATACCTTGCGACTCTTAATGTTATAGCATAAGATGTATTATTAGCCAACATCACTAACACAAACTTATTTGTTTCTGTTTCGCTTTTTGATTTGGACTTACTAAACAAAATACAGACAATAACCGGGTGGTCGAGATGGAGGAACGTGATCAGTAAGTACCTAAATAATTATACTAATGCACGTAATTATTACTATTGTTGACGTTGGTTAATTATATATTACTCATAATTACTCAAATCATTCCTATACGCTTTTTATTACCATCTATAGTTCTTACTTTTATTTTCGTTTATTTATCAATGTAAAAAAAAACAGTTATCAAATTTTACAAATTTTTTCTATCAAAAAAAAAAAAAAAAATCAATCTGTGTCATTGTTAATTCCAAGTCCTGAAATCAGTGTGAGAATTTTATTAGCAGTAGAGATTTACGAAATTTTATATTCAGTAAAGAATTTTGATGAAAGATTAAAAAATATTCAAATTCAGTTGATATTTATTAGCTATAGACAGATGAAACGTATCTCTGCTTACGATCTGTGGGTTTCCTCATTGTGCATGATCCGTGATTTCAAATTATTAAAAGTACTTCTTTTTTTTTTCATTCTTTTTCCTTATTCTTCTTCATCTTCCTTAGTTCGACGGTCCTTGGTATCGTATGATCTCCATCTGGCCAATTGAGATTACTTAGCACGAAGCGAACGATGAGTAAGACCCTACCGAAGTTCGTCGTGATTTCGATATGCACTCGTCACTTGAACAGGAGACGCGATATTAATTTATCAAAAGATATTATGAAAGGAACACTTGAGTCTTGGCTTTAGAATTTAAGATTTATAATTTGTCATCCGTGTAGAAGATGGTGCTTTAAAAGCCGCGTAACAAAGCCCCTTATACCGATAAATTTTCTGCTTTGGAAATATTTAAAAATAGAAAAATCAAAAACGTTGAAAAGCTTTTGTCAAGCTTTAAGCACTGAGAGATGAGAACAAATCCACGATTAATTTAACGCGAAGTAACAGTCTTCTTCTTTTTTTTTTTGTTTTGTTTTTTTCTGTACTGTCTCTTTTAAAGCCACGAAATATGCCAGTTTTTAACTAACGTAAAAAAAATTTTTTATAATACTTTATGTATCGTATGCAAGCACAAGCTTGTGACGAACGTGTCAGGCATGATCTTTTAATCACGTTATCTGTCCTCCGTGTCACAGTCAGTTTTGTTACTAGCTGATGTAACTGTGCTTTAACAGCTTATACCATACATATAATATAGAATGCACGTGTTACTTAATACAGCTGTGTTAATAAAATTTTTATGTATAACAAATAATTCGCACATTATACACTGCAAGTATGTTTGTCTTAGATTCCCTGTCTCTCTTTCTCTATCTTTCTATCTCTCTTTCACTTTATATCTCTATTTGTATACGTATAAAAACTAAGTAAGTGTGTCGTTCAGGGTTGCGTGGACTTGTTGAAATAAATTTATCTAATAATTAGACTAAAGTCTCCTGAATAGTTTTTTTTTTTTTTTTTTTTTCTGCCACGTAAAAGAAAATTCTTGGAATTTTTGTATTATCAGAATATTCCATCCTCTGAACGATTCACCGTATCTTTGGGTTGGTCATCACTTGGTAGTAGAAGGTAAGCGGTATTTTCTAATTTCTTAGTCTCAATTTATATGCATTCTGGACATATATATATATATATATATATATATACGTACACTTTGGTAATCTTAATCACGAAATTCCTGTCCCTTTCTTCGCTCGTTATTTACGGATTACCAAAATTCCTGGTGTTATACGAAGTATAAGTCAGAAAAGATGCAAGCGTCTTCATCTTCCCTTATCCATGGCAGCATATATAATTTAAAATCCTGGATTTAATCCCATTTTAAACACCGGAGAATCATTCATCGTTAAAAGAATTGAAAACAGAGAGAAAACGATGATAGAAAAAAAAAAAAGAAAGAAAGAATGAAAAAAGAAAAAAAAATTAGCGGGATAGAAACACAAACGAAAGAAGAAACACATCATAAACAACCGTAGAATACCAACTCCTCTAGATTCAATGGTGGACGCGGATTAGAGAGATGTTCTTGATCCATGAACCATGAAATGAAACGACTTGGTCCCATCCACGTCCTGGCCATCCCCCGCCTTCACTCTTTGTGTGTTTTCGTCCTTTTGTTCTTTTTTTAAACAAACACGTATAGCGAGGGGTACGCGGGCAGGAGCAATTCGATTGAAAGTATCAATGCGATTGGCTTTTTCCTCTCAACTCCCTCCACCCTCTAGTGGAGAAAATACCCTGCACACTCTCGCCATTTCCTACTAAATGAATATTCATAAATATACGTTCAGGGTTTGAAAGTTTTCGCTTTACTCCCGTCGCTCTCATGCCCATTTACCTGATCCTTAACGAGCGAGGAATCCCTCTATAACACCCTGACGTGCCCTGACAGCCCTGACGGTGGACCACCAAGCCCGAGTATAGCGACTACGCCACATCCGACCCCAGCACCTAGATGGCCACTTAAGCCCGGCGTTCTCGTGCACGTTAATCGTTCGCACAGTCTCCGTTCCGGACTAAGTACTCGTCTGGACCTACAATCCCGGGTGAACGATTCTCGCGGTGCATCATCCTGCCTTGAGAGTGATCCTGAACGGAGATCTGTGCTCCACGAGGCGGTACATACAATCGCGAGAACGCCGATCCGGGCTTATAGAAGGACCAAAGACACCAGGAGGGTCATGAGCATGTCCAATGTTCACGAGGACGGGATGCTAGCCAGAGCAAACAGGATACGAGCAATGTTTGGGGCACAGTTCAAAGATTCAGATACTTTTCCAGGGATTTCGCGAGACAAAACAGGTAAGCGGTCCTCGTCGGTGTCTCTAAATCCTTCTGCGTCAGAGTTACCACGAATATTGAGCTAAACGCGAGAGCTTTTACTCGTCGTCAAAGTACTCTTCATACTTTCATCGTATCGTATTCGATTTTTTTCTTTTCTTTTCTTTTCTATTTTCATTCACTATTTTCACGCTGTGTTGAACAGAATATGGTAAAGTTTTCAACGGGCTTTTGTATTACCTTCTGAAAATGTCGTTCTCGCGTTTAACATTCAACTCTTGTGCCGTTCACCCTGTCCCCGATGTCCTAGTCTCAAGGAACTCGAGGAGTTGCATTTACCCAACGAATACCTACCCTGCCTTTATGTCTTCTATCCTTGGTTCCTTTTTCCCACCATTCTTTTCTCACAGAGGTAAACCACCACCGATAGAGACTCGACTTTAAGGTCGGAACACATAGAGAGAAGGTAGAAACCGCATCTAAAAACATCAAGCTTTATACGAAGTGGGCCAATGAAAGTTAACCGGTACCTTTAATTCCCTTCAATTCCGCGTAGCTTTGATATTAGCAATTCAAATCCTGGCACCGAGCCGTTCAACGAGTGACTGAAGAATTTTAGAACAGCAGTAATCGTTTGAGGCTCCGTTCAAATGTTGCCTCGAACGTTTTGCACGCTCAACTTACTTCCGATGTTGCAACCCCGTTGTTTTACCTTTGTGTGTTTTGTGTATATTTCTGTTATTTGCCAAAGTGGGAATTCCGTGAACACTGGTAGCAAAAAAAAAAAAAAAAAAATAGAACCACACGAAAGAACGAAAGATAAAAATAAAAGATGTACAGATAAAACGAGGAGAGAAGTAAAGTAAAAATTATACGGTAACACGGTGCGGCTTTCTGCGTGCCACGTCGTACGATGCTTAGAATAAGAATAGGAAAGCTAATAGTATATTGTGTAAGAATAAGGTAGTGAGTAACAGAGGAATGCGCATGGTAAGAGCTTTACGTGTCGTGACAGTATTTGTGTTATGTGTTTCCTTTAGCCGTGACTTACAAGAGAATAGTACCACGTCAACGGGTTTCGTGCAACGTGGTACCATCCCAGGCGGCAACGACATGTTCAAATTATGACGCCAACGTTTCTCGTAAGCGTAAAAAACCAGGCGCAGGTAAAGTACATTGAAATTATTTATATAACAGCTACTACATTATACATTAAAAAAAAAAAAGAAAAAAAAAAACGTCTAGATTCTAGATTCTAGCAACACACATACGTTATCACGCCTATATAGTGTATCGAAGGGATCATGAAAAGAAATTTTCTCACTACACTACAGACTCCGAAATATTTCCTTTCAAGATCCCTAACGGTATTATGCATTTCAGGCACATTTAGTCTCTTCATTGTTATGTTTTCACGAATGTCAGTTTGTTAGTCGTGCTGATCGATACGTCACGCTGTTATGGCAGCATGCAGCACAAGGCTTCAAATGCTTTGAATGCTTGCTTCGATCGATAACCGAATATACCACATATTATAGTGTAATAAGATCTTATTTTCCATCCATGTTTCTTATTTTCGTCGAAAATTTCACCCTTAATCGATCATATGAGTCGAAATTATATCATTAATCAAACGGATCTTCCTCTTTTTATTCGTCCATGTTTCTCAATATTCCTTCTTTATTTCTTTCCTCTCTTTGTTCATCTCTTTTTTATCTGTCTTCGTATGTTATCAATAAATGAAATTTCAATTGAAAAAAAAAATAAAAAAACACGTAACTTTCTTTTGATAATTACAGATCCAACTCAAGCAGCGAATAACAATCACGTTGACAGCGTCTCGGAGGGTCTGCCGGAACCGGAAACCAAGACATTCTATGAGAATTTGCCCTTCCATGGAATCCAGACACCTCCGAATAAGGTTTGTCGTCTTTCAGGTTGTATTTGATCGATGTCATTTTTAATAGATATGGTTTTGATCTGCGGTCGTAACTGAGCGTGTGACTCCAATGTTTCGAGCTTTAAGTGTTACGCTTACAACAGCCAGTCAGCAAAGTGTCAATTGCGAAATACCCTGGGTTCAAGTCGGTCTTGAAAAACTTCTCTATAGATTTCTTTTGAATTTTCATATTTAAGTAAATTCGAATTGTTTCCAGTTTCAATGTGGGAATGATTCCTTGCCGCATAATCTGAGACTTGTCGATTGGCTATACTCGTAATGACTCAATTTAGCCCTGAGGAGTGATAATAGAATCTGAGGCTATTAACGTTAGATATATTACAATTATCTACTTCGGCACCCGAATCAATTTGCGAGACGTCATATGGAAGGAAATTCCGAGATGGAAACGCGTTGCGCCAAAGTCTTTAGACTCAACCTCGTTCTAGCTATCTTCAAACATTCGACAGACTCCGATTCTGGGGACCGGGAAACTGTGGAATAATCGTATTACAAGAACGGAAGATTGGCGGAGAGAGGAACCAGCAGGCCGTATAAGACCTCACCATGAAGAGACGGCCATTAATGTTAATGTCTCACCTTTCCAACCCTCTGTTACGCAGCCCTGACTCCCACCGATTGCCTCGCGCGCGAATAACATCCCATATTTTAGCGGGATGAAAATTGTCCTGAATTCGAAGAGCAAAGAGAAATACACAAAAGAATAAGAACCCAGAAATGCTTCGCAATTGACACGGTGTCCTTTTTATCCAGATATGAAAAAAAAAATAAAAAAAAAAATAAAAATATCTAAAACTTGGTAAGTATATTCCTGGAATGCTTATTATATGTGGGTAGAAAGATCCTTATGCTCGTTGCTCGTCTGTCAATTTTTTTCAAAGATTTAAAGGTCTTCTTCAACGAGATGAAATCGAAATATATATAGCGATCACAGTTTTCACAAAATTTCCTTAAGGAATGAACGTTTTTTTTTTTTTTTTTGAAGCTTTTTAATTCCAGCGCGAATGCGACGCGCCCGATATGTTTTAGTTGGTTTCTCCTAAGTTTGCCCGAGTTTCGGCTTTGCATGGCACGTTTCACTCGGCTACTTCATCACCAACATCTTCGCGACCAGCAAGTCGTCCACCAAGTCGTACGGCAAGTCTATGTGGTGGTAGTTCTGGATATGGTTCGACCAGAAGTCATCTAGGTCCACATTACAGCCCGAATAATATGCCGAGGAGTAATTCACCCGAGTTAAAATACAACTCGCTTAAACCACGACGAAGGAAACACAAACATGCCCAGTTTTATTCACTACGTTTGTGTAGACGCCATCAAACTACCCATCATAATTATCAACTCTACGCAGTTCCCATAAGAAAAATTTGCCCACATAAAAATAACGGAGATTCTATCACCGAACTCAAGAACAAATTGACATCGAATTCTGATGAACAGTCGTCCGTTATACCGCCTATTCCTGCACCAAGGACCAGACGCGTTACTGACCCCTCGCAACACACATATCAAAATGTCCCTTCGCCCGTTTATCCACAAAATATTACCGCTCGTCCTTCAGGAACTAAAAATCTTAAGGTTTGTCAGCTGCTTATTTACTCGCATGATCCCATACGATTCTTAGCTGATATCGCGATGCTGCAATGTGCCAGTGGATTGAATAAATTTATCTTTTCTGATGTATGCAGCTCCTTCTGGTTTTATGTATATACTTTAATTTGGCAGTATCGCGGTGCTCGGCAAGGATAAGCTTTACAATTAATTTACCGCACGTAAAAATACGCACTCTTAGACGCACGCACTGTACCCTCACAACCCAGAGCCCTCGAAAATACCGAGGCAAGAGAGATCACGGATGCTCAGTTCCCAGCTACACGCCTTTCTCCAACTTCTAATTGGATATCGTATGTTTTCCCTGTCAAGCTGGACTCGGGCATCTATATAGCAACAGCTCTCGTGCATGTCACCCATGCCGCAAGTAAGTTTTCGGCTTAAGGGTCACAGACACGCACACTAGTTCCACGTATCGAACAGCTTCATACTCAAATACCAAATTCAATTAGCGTATTTCCAAAAATATGAAGAATTTCTCTCCTGATTGTTCCACCTATATACCATCCGAATATCTTCATTCTATAAGATTTTTACGAGTTTGACAGTTTCAACAATATGTCTTTCTCGAAATTTTATAACTAATACTACAATACACTAATATCGTTGTTGTAGCTACTTTCGTTTTGCTAACTTTGTTCTTATCCCATCTGCGACTAACAATTCTAAAACTTGCTCGAAGAACTAACCGTGCTTGTTGCAGACCACCAACCTTTACAACTACCAAGAACACTACCAGCAACACCAGCAAGAGCTGCAACAGTATGGCTACCCAGTGGCCAGCAGTAGCTCGAACCAACTAACCCTTCCACTAACGCGTAGCCTTCATCACTCATCAGTAGTGAGTCCCAGTCCCATGCAGACAGCAACAACAAATTCTTCATCTCACGCCGTGCATTTGAATCATCGCCACTCTCTACCGCGTGCTCTGGTTCGTGGAGATATGGAAATGGACCTTGTTCACGATCATCAACAACGTCAGGGTGGTGGTAGCGGTGGGCGAAGACACGAGCGTAGAAAATACCGCAAACGCGATAACGAGAGGAAGCAAAAGCAGCAACAACGACGTCAGGATCCTAGGCGGACTGAACCGCCGTTCACATTTTCGAGGGAAACAAGCTTCAATCAAATACTTCAGGAACCTAGGGGTGGCGGGGTCCGGGAAAACACCTACAAGATCTCCTACCCCCATTACTACGAGGACTCGATAACCGAGTGTCCCCTAGATTATCCATCCTACGAAGGAGTACCCCGGGAACAAAGGGAACGTGAAGTTGTTGATAGGTACTCAAATAGTAACAGTAGTCTTCGGTACGGTTCGGCTGATCCTCATCACGCAAATTCCTCTGCTCGCGGTCGTAGCAGGAATAATAAAACGAATAATAAGACCAACAAGACAAAAAGGGATACCAGCACGTCAAGGGATCCTCAAAGTCGGTCGCCATCCGCACCTCCTGCCACTCAGTACCCAGAATTACACTTTCGAGACGTCGGTCAGGAGATCGACGTCTGAAGGTAGGTCCAGGCTTCGCCTACCGATTACGGTTCGTCGCCTTTTTTGCCTTCTTTTTTATTTTTAGATTTTTATTTCCCATTTCGTCCTCCTCTTCTTCTTCTTTCCTTCAACCGCCTTCACTTATGTCACTATCCTTCTCTTTCTTATACATTTCCTACTTGAATCCCTGCACTATGGAGAGTCACCCTCTCGGGAGGGTCGCGCAGGAGACCCGGGTTCGTCCGGGTCACTGCCTCGATTTAACACCCTCAACGGAAACCACACTAGGGAAGCGAACGAGTCTCTCGCTCTTTGTCAGCTTAACCGTAAGTGTTTTTAACGATGCTGATGTTACACATCTGGTGTTTCTTTCCTTTATCTTTATTCTCATTGTACATGATGATGATGGTGATGATGATGATGATTTAACATTGTACTTTGGTTTTCGTTGTTGTTGTTTTTTCATTTCTTTTTTGAATTGGCTTGAATCTAACATATTATAACGTTTTTTTATGTCAATTTTGACACATTTTTGGGGTTTTTCTTTTCTATTCTTAATGAAAAACTTGAAGTCAGGAAAAGTCTGTAGTAGAATTGGATGAATAGCCTCTCGCACTGCAGATACTCTCTTTCAAGGAACAATGATCCTGGCTCACCAGCGTCAACAACTTCTTGTAGTGTCATCGTCCGGCACCTTTTTCAACGCTATGATCCTGCTCGAAAGAGATACATCTTTCTTCTCGTTCATCTTTTCTCTCTTCCTTCCTTCCTTCCTTCCTTCCTTCCTTCCTTTCTTCATTCCATCCTTCTCTTTACCTCTCTATCTCCTCACCCCTTTTTTCTTTCTCATCGTTGTCGTCAGACTATGGGTCTGCGGGACGTGAGCCCCACAGAATCTTCCTTGGTCCTCATCCCTCTGTTCCTTACCCTCACCGTCACCCTCACCCTCACCCTCTCTATACCATATCTCCCACGTTTCCTGGGACTCTTAGCAGCGTAGCGTGCGCAAACACGACACCAAGAGGAGAGTTATGCTCAAAAGCCCCGATACAAAGCCGGCCTCATTGTGCGGTACAATGGCCAGCGATCTAGCTCGCCCTATTCGCGTATATACAGATGTATATGTATATAATCTATATATATATGTATGCATATTAGTTGTATACTATACGGGTCTTCACAAACGCGCACGTATGTACTACATATATACAATAATATAATATCTCTCTACATGTTATGTGCAGTGTGTATATATCATTACATATATACATATATATTTAATATTCGAGTGTAGCACGCATAATATAGATACGTAAACGACCAAGAAATATGAAAAAAATTACGAAATTACAAAAAAAAAAAAAAATTGCAACAGCAAGAAAAAGAAAAAAGAAAATACGCACAACAATGACCATTGTGTTTCACTGTTTGTTCGTAGGAGGGTCCGCAGGCAAAGAGCGATACCTACATTTACTAGAAGAAATTCTTCCATAATTAGGTAAATCGTATCAGAATTTAGTGCATATACATATATATACACATATATCATATATTCTTGAAAATAATTTCTTCTCTTTTTGATTTTACAATTATTTTGTCAATATTTGAATCAGCAATGCGTATAGCATCACTGCGTTCATAATGCATCGCTACATATATAATATACCTATACGTTTGATCATCATCTATATATACGTCATTCGCATATATTTATATTTATTCAATTAACTTTATACATTTTTATATATTTTTTTAATCGTCTATCATACATATATACATATTACCTTACATAGTCATAGATGCTGCGTTGTGTTAGCGAGGCTTTTGAGCTAACTGCACGTTTAAAAATGCGTTTATTTTTCAACCCCATAGTTTTTTTTTTTTTTTCTCATTAAAATTATATACATATGCGAGCCTCTTGGTGTCGTGGAATTGCCACCAGGACGCTACAACTTCGACGCCATATTCATACATATATACATATATATAAATATATTATATATTATATTATTGCCATGATAAATCAAAAAAAAAAAAAAATAAAAAAAGAATAAAATAATCTGTCGGAGCATGAGCTTGCCAATTCCTTAATACGGCAAAATTTAACAGCATCAGATAATTAGCTAATACAGCTTTCGATTTATTCGTTTTTGTAAATATACATATAAAAAAGCTTTTCTTTCACTAACAATTAGTTTTATCTCGTATGACAAGTTGGCTTTTCGGCAATCAAATATTTACGCTATTCATATGATTTATGCTTCTACTATTAACGCTGCTTGACCAATGGTCATTTGTCTATTTGTTCGTCAATCATTTTCTCATTTCACTATACGCGATCAATCTTTTTCACACATATACCTTAATCGATATAATAATCATACCAATATTCTTCGGTTAAATAAATATTCAAGAGTTCTATAGAAATGTCATATATATTGAATATATAGAATAAATTATATAGGAATTATTTATTAACTCGATCTTGATCTACTATCACCCATCAGATCGTAATCAAATTTTCTTCTATCGGTTAATTTTCTTCGATATTTATCGCACATATGTAAAAAACCTATCCATATACATATGTATATATATTTCACTTCGTTATTCATCCGTAGAAAATTCGTCCAAATTGTTTTTGACTGTAATATAAATTTTTCAAATTCTTTTTTTCTCATATTTTTCAAAAATTCAGCCCTACAGACCGGAATTCTCGGACTTGGACTACGCCGACGTAGACTACCGTTCGTATGGGCCAATAAACTACAAAGCTGCCAGCATCGCTCTCCTGCAGAACCGAAATCAACCCTCCGGTACACAGCCTCAGGGAAATCCTCAAATGCGACGTCCCTCGATGTATGGACCTCTTCACGACGACAACGAAGAACTCCTTTAAATCGAGAACGCGTGTGACGTCGGGGGTGAACAAAAATCTAATGAAAGGCACTGCAATTCGGTATGAAGATGCTTCTTGTATATATATATAATAAATATATTCTGCGGTCTAGATGCATCATGGGATCAACTAACGTACCTAAAACAAATTGAAAAAAAAAAAAATACAAATAAAAAAATAAAAAGAGCCTATAGATAGTGGCATGAGTTAATTGAGTTGAGAAATAAGAGAGATCAATATAATTTTTGTTTTTTTTTTGTTTTTTGGTATTTCTCTCTGACTTACCCTGTAACTGTTGCTCGGTGAATTGCGCAGGTATATATATATATAATATCGTTAATTATTGTCTATAAATATGTACGTGTATATATATGTATCGATATACATATGCATATAAATATATATGTTGATTATATTTATATATATGTGTATAAATAATATATTATTATTATTACCTACCCGCGTATATATATATACATATATAAAAAAAAAAAATAATAATTTAGAATTTATTGTACAGAATTCGTGATAATATTTTACCGACTTAATTATATACATATAAATACCTATATAAATTAAATAAAAATATCAAAACCATTGAATATCTATCATCTCCTTGAAGCTATTGCCTAGCTAGAAGGGAAAAGAATAAGAAAAATTAAAAGTAAATTTGAAGAAATCATCAGTATATTTAAAAATCTATGTATCATTGTTATAGCATATTACTAATCATTTTACTCATGTATACCGAATGAAAAATCGTCACTGTCACATAAAATCTATATTTGAAAAATCGCCACGCCGCCCCTCAAACATTTTTATGCAGTCTCGACATTTCCTTGCTAAATATGAAAATATCGCGATTTAAGTTCGAGATGAAAAACAGGCTTTTTGGGTTTCGAAGCGTTGATTTTATTTGATTTTTTTTTTCGTGATTATTTTTTTTTAAATTCGTTTTGTTTTATCGTGGTGGTGTATTGTTGAATAATGGAAAAGGCTGTGCCCAAGGGTAGAAATAAATTTCCAAACAAGTTTGAATTATCAGAGTCATTGTTATCAGTGACAATTGAATTATGTATATGTGATCGGTTCGAATTACATTTTAATTCAAACATATATATAATATAGTATAGCGTTTGTTACTCGGTTAGAAATTTTACGACGGTGATATTTAGTTATCGTTTTCTAATCTTCCGTCCATGAATCATCAATTAAGGCTTGTAAAATGTGAAATTAAAGTAGAAATGGGGATTTAGTGTTCATATATATATATATATATATGTATAATATATATATATAAATAAACGAAATGTCGAGCCTAGCAACAGAATTTTTGACAAAAACTTTGATAGTCATACCTATATCTGTTGCATCGTTTGTACTCATACCTATCTATCTACACCGGTTGTAAACAGGGTAAAATAAAAATAACAAAAAAATAAAAAATAAAAGAAAAAAAAAAAAAATTAATAATTGTTGTTACATTAGATATTCTATGGTGTTGCTGTGGGTTTTTAGAGTTAGGGATTTTAGTCAGGGTGTTTTACGGTCAGAGCTGAGGGGCGGCGGCTAACAGCTAAGATACTTTGGGCGACAGGGGAATTAGCGAAAGGGATAAAAAAATAAGGGCTTGAAATAACTGGCAGAAAATATTGTGTTCATTTGAAATGGATATTAATTTTTCATCCGAGTTTTACTTATATCGATGTCTGTTTTTTTTTTCTGCTATAAATTTATGGAAAAAAAAAAAATTATACATATACATTTATATTTTATTTCCTATTCTCATCCCGCCGATTCGTTATTATTATTATTATTATTTTATCAATCACAATACCAATCAAACGGATTTTTTTTCCGACCTTTGGCTTGCCATTATTAATTTCGATTATTTTATACGGATTTTTCTGAGAAATTGAAATTTTATTTCCAATTTTCATTTCGATATTTTTCTAGCCGTTATATATATTGTCTGATATTTTTATACCCGCGATTTTCTATACGAATGAAGCGTACTAATTGAAATCACTGTAAGCCAGAGGCGACGTACCTACTGCAAAATCTTGTTTAATTTTTTTTTTTTAAGCAGAATACTCCTCATATCACAATACGAAATTAAATAAACTATTAAAACTACGATATGCTCATATAAATTTATTAGTGCATAAAATGAAATACTTTTTCCACGAGTATTTGGCGTCCAGTTTTTATTAAATTTATATTTGAAACTACTTGTTGGAGAACAATTTAATTATGCCATATATCCTGCATTTATGAAGGCTCGTTGCCATATGCTTTTTTTTTTTTTTTGTTTTTTTATAATTAGAAAAAATACAAAATACAAAATACAAACGAACGAACAAAGAAACTCAATTATTTACCGATTAGATATTATTATATAGCGAACGATATATATGCGATTATATTTATTTTATACCCATGAATCGATATTACTAAAAGTACTTATATATTATTTAATATAATTTAATTATTTCTGTTCTGAAACTGCAGAGATATGACGTAGTTAATCAGCCATCCTTAAATTGCCAAAAACGACTATCCTTTAGTGCCCATTTACAAAAAAAAAACGTTTTATAGATAAAGGCTAAAGAAACTAAGATTACGTAGCAAAGTAAACTAAATAAACTAATAAATGTATATGTACGTGTGCCAAACACTAACAATTGGTAATATATGTTATATCATCACTCGTGAGGAGGTGCTTTTGCATATACCACATATATATATATAAACAATTTTGGACACTTTTATCAAACACTCAAAAAATGATATAATTATAATTAATATAAGTAATAAAATAAATTGTTTCAGTGCGAGGGATGCGGTTAAATTGAAAATGAATAAAATTAATGTTATCTAATTAGGCCGGAGTTGTGAAATATTAAAAAAAAAAAAAAAGAAAAATTACGAAAAACTATTTTATTCCAACTTTCCTGGTTGTTATCCTTATCAAGGAGTGTAGTTGTTGTGTATAGATATTGATATACGATTTAATTATTACACCTATGTATTATTTGCATCGAGACTATATACATCATAGTATATAAAACGGAAGCAAAATAAAAAATTAGCAACAAGAAGGTTCTGCCGTTTTTCGAATATTCCTATTCGCAATCATATCCCCGCAAAGAAGAAAAAAAAAAAACGAAAAAAATGAAAGGAACAAAAATAAATAAATTGGATATCGATATTGCAAAATGATATTTTTACTTCAAACCATAAATTAATAAATTTGTTTCATACATATGTATATAGTATTCGAATGTCGACCGTCATTTTGAGAGGTAAATTCATCGTTACAGTATATCTTCCGTTGAAAATTGACCCTCAATAACACCATCCCCTATTTGGTGAGTAAATTCTAACGGATAGTGGGCAACGTTGCGTGCGATCCCTTCGTCTTACGTTAACCTACATCTAGCCTATGTCTAGCCTCCGTCTTGCCGATGTCATGTCCAGGTTTTTTCTTCTTCTAATTTTAACTAAAACTTGATATATTCGACGCCCTAACAATAAACGACGATAAAATTCCATTCCTATTTTTTGACAAAAAAATAAAAATAAAAAATGTATAAATTACCGCGGAGAAATTTCACTTCAATCAGTGAAACCTTCTGCTTTGATTATTATTTTACTTTTTTGTTTAGTTTTTTTTTTATATATTGATCGATTTAATAACTTTTATTTTATTTTCATTCTTTTTTTTTTATACATCAATATGTGTATATATATATATATCATTTCTCCTCCGAGTGACGTTACGTGCCAGAATTATTATTAATTATTATGCCGAAGCAGAGATGCACGTAGTTTTAATCATTTTTTTTTTTTTTTTTGTCAAACCACCTAAAATCACAATCCCACATTGCCAAAGATAATAATTTAATTAATAAGCGGATCTGAATATTAAAGCGCCTAATATATATTACCTAATATACTAGTAACAACACCAACAACTACCTTAAGCTTGCTGATCAGTTGATAATCTGTAATATCGTTATGTAACTTTTTAATAAATATAAGCAAAATTTGTACGCGCTGCGCCGTAGATGGAAAAAAAATAAAAAAAAAAAATTAATAAATTAAATTATAAATATTTAATAACGAAAAGGAAGCAATCTCTTAATTATCACTGTAAGTTCCACACGTATTTTTCTAGATATCAGTGGACGCAATATTAAGATATAGACCACCTGTACCATATATTTAAACAGATTGTATTAAAGATATAATAAAAAGATAATTGAAGGGATTTAAATGAATCTTTTTTACTAAATTTCAGTTTTACTTTATTTCTTGTTACATTATTATACGAGAGGTAATATGAAGAGTTTCGCGAGAAGAATAAAAGGTGAGTGTTATAAATTTGATTATATTTCATTAATTAAATATCATTCATTTGGTTTTTGATGAGGTCGAAGGAGTTTCAACAAAGTTTAACAATTGTTAAGTTTGAATTTTGTCGTCTGACGAAATAAGGGTTGTAAATTAGTTGGTTATTAGTATCGTACCTACCTGGCTCAATTTTGCTCACGTCCTATGAGAAAATATGTTTTTCAAGTACAAACAATTAACGGTAGTAAATTGCAGAATTTTACCAACGCTGTTTGCATGAACTCATTAATTAAACCGTGGTGGGCCCAATTTGCAACACGCGCTTACATTTCACACTTAATAGTACGAAAGCTATTAAACAACCCGGTACACTAGGTACGGCGACAGGGTTTTTAATCGTTTATGCAAATTAGAAAAGCATTTAATGGAAAAAAAAAACTTCATAAGAGTCATTATCATTAACTGCATGGTAAATGTTGAGTCAGTAAATACGTAATCAGTATATGAAGAAATCGAAAAGGAGCTTGAAGCTTCGGGGAGAATCCTGCGACCCTTGAAATAATCCTTTTATTTGTAATTAAGTATAAAAAGTTAGAAATAAGGATCCTTAATATGAGTTTAAATACAGTTTCAACTCTTTTATGAATTAGTAGCCAAAAGGCTCGAGGTAAATGAATTTTCTAGGGAAAGGAGAAATTTGATAGAAGGAGCCGTTTGATTTGGTGAGCCTGCGGAGTGGTTTGAGATTTATTTCAGGCATTCTAATACAGAAGTGTTAATCCACGATAAAAGCTCCCCTAATGCGAACGATCAATTCGCATCCCAAAGCGAAGCTAGGAATGGGGTTAGGAATAAAGGTAAAGAAGAGGGAAGAACGGTGCAGATTTTGATACGAACCACCAAATCAACGGACCAGGGAACCGGGGAACCAGGGAACCAGAGAACCAGAGAACCTGAGAACCACCGAACCAATCCCCTCTCTCGCTCTATCAACCCCCAAAACTTTTCCTTTCAGGTCTCACTTAACTCCGCATCCCCTCTTCTACTCTTCTCTCCGACACCCAGACGTCCCTGATGGTGGTACGTACCCATTTGAGTGAGGGACCAATTTATTTTAAAGCACACAGAGAAAGACCATCCGCCCTTCGGCCCAACCTATTCGCAACGATTGAAATTTAATTATACCCGTTTGCCAATTCGTGAACTGTGAACTGTGAATCGAGTTCCCGTGATTCGGGCAAAAGCCAGTAACCACCATTCGCAAATATATCGGTATGTGTGTGTAAACTGAGCTTTCTATCTGGTGGACTAACGAAGCGACTAGACTAGATACCAGACCAGACTAGACTTGGTCACACACATTTCTCAATTCTCAATTTAACTAATCGAATCGATGCTGTGGGTATTTTTTTTTTTTTTTTCTTTTCGTTTGTTTCGGATTTTCAACTGTTGTTAATTTTACTAGAGTTCCCTAAAAAGTCTGACGAAAATTTTTCCATCCTCTGTTAGGGAATACGTTATTCAATCAATCTCCTGACTTTCAGCTTACGGATTCAGCTTTACATCCGACTTTATATCTCTTCTTTTTATTTTTTTTTCTTGTAAAAAAAAGATACGATACTACGCGTAGCTTTTGTGTACAAAAGTTGGAGCTTTTCAAATACAATATTCGTTATTGGATGTATTGAACCTCGAAACACCTTAAACAATGGGATTTTCCGTGAGGAACTGACTTTATTTCACCATTTTTTTTTTTTTTTTTTTTTTATCCACACTGAATTGATATCGTCGTTTTCATATAGATCAGCGGTGAAATTTTCTTCGGAAGCTCAAATTTTTACACTTCACATCCTCGGATCGAAATTTTGTTCATTACAAGGAATTTCATAATAATTCCTATCGCCTTCAAGGCAATTACGAATTCAAAAAGGATATTAAATGATATAATTATACTTTTCATCCCCATTTTACACACCAAATTATTGATTATTCATAATTAAATACCACTTTGATTCTTCGCTTCAAAATGTGACGAATTCTTCGATAATTTCATACATAATTACGAAAAAAGGTATAAAGTTGGGAAGATCAAATAGCTGATTGATCTTTTGTGTATCTTGAATCCCAAATAATCAGTTCGAATAGTTGGAAATTTCATGAAAGTGATTTGAGAATGAAAAAGTTGAATATATAGCTAAACATGAATAATTGGCAATTACTTAATCATTCATACTTTGGATTGGTCGCAAAGTCGGCGATTTAGCATAGGGTAGAAATTACCCAGAAGCCTCCCCCCCCCCCCTCTAAACTCGAGTGCCTAAGGTTTAATTTATGGTCACGGTATGGTGCCACGTTAACAAGGTTAATGCGTACCAGAAGGTTTCCTAGACTTGCATCCTGGCTATGGTAAACCCCCGATTATTGGCCTTAGCTACTTCCTACTTCCCCACATCCTATTCTGCAGGTGGTTAAAACTAATTTATTCTCCTAAACTATAAAGTTATATAACATAATGATCTCTCTAAAGTCCGAACACACACACACACACACACCGGCTAGAAATCTTCCCTACGTCATACCCGGTGTCAAATGTTCTCGCTAACTACCCGCGGGATGACGTAGCCTGAAACCCTTCCTCTCACATCTATATTACACCCGCCAAAGATACGGATCCGAGTCCATCCGGTTTCTGGACGTTCCAACTTACCTCAAACGAAGGGTTGTCAGATTATTACGGTGTTAAAAAACTTTTAGGATGTTTGTTGATTTCTAATTCAATTACGAAAGTAAATGAAAAGGAAGAAGAAAAAAAATAAATAAAAATGAACGATTATAGATAATGTCGCGTTGTTAGTAAATGCCTGAAATTTAATTATTATTTTCATATCTACCAGCATCCCCAGAGTTATTTGAGACACGTTTCTTACTAGCAAAATGAATTACCCAAATAATCACCAAGATTGTTTTGAATCTTCTTGGCGCCGCTACGAGTATTGTATAACAGCTGCGTCAAATTTCAAGGATTCAGAATCCACCAACGTCCATCAGCCTATTTATCATTCCCTGCAAAGTCTCTCCGAGCTTTATGAAGCCGAGCTTTCCTCAAAAGAGGGGTAGTACCTATACCTACCATAGTCACCAGTCTAACGCTTTTCGTCGTTGACGTCTCTGAGGGTGAAATTATAATACATAATGAATTGCGTTTATTATATTTCGCGATAATTTCATTAGCGAAGCTTTATGAGCGTGCCAATCAGTTTATAAGGTACAGTTTCTCCGTCTATTCATCTTTCTTCGTTTGTTGTTTTCAACATTTGTCTTTCCCACTTTACCCCAGCGATTTGAAAATAGTAAAAAAAATTAGAAAAAAAAAAAATTAACACGCTGTTTCATTTCAATACATCTAATCATTGTATCCGAATAAAATGAAATGACAACAAAAAAAAAAAAATGGAACTGAATTGATAGATTCTAGTGGCTTTAACTGAGATTCGGTAGGTAATAGCCGTCGAGGCTATATATACGAAGCCTTTGACAAATGATGGGAGCTGTCAACTGTCGTCAGAGTTACTTTCAGGGATTTCTGAAGCTTGGTTAAAATGAATCTTTCCTGATCTACGTGGGGTCTTAGGGTGTTGCGAGGGTTGATCGTATGGCTGGTTATTACCAGGTATATGAATACGTTGCAGTTTATAACGAAATTCTAGACCTTCTAGTTTTGAACAAAACAGGGGTTGGTATAGGAATAGGAGATCCGTTTCGTAATGGGTAAGCTAAGTCAGCCAGAAAACCGCTAACTACCTCACTTCCACTTCTCCAATTCTAGGAAGTTAAATTCGAGAACTGAAGCTTCGAAGGACGTTAGCTGATCCCTAAATCTCTGGGCAAAGCGTTACGATCAGAGCAAGGTCCTTGTTTAAAAGAAATTGAAGCAACTTTTTCATCCCTTATTCTTTCCTCTCTTTATTTTTTTTTATTTTTTTATTCTTCTCGTTTACCGAAGTTCATTGGCCAGTAGGATATATCTTGCGAATAAATTATAGCTACAGTAAGCAGGTTTTATTATTAGCCTCGCGAAAAACAAAATGACGGGTTTTAACTCTCGGCTTAAATCTTTTCCTGGGTTAAACTCATTGGGAGGTGGATATAAATTGCGTTGAAATAAACGAGCTACGACATATTTTCAGGGAGTTTAGAAGGGTCGTAACTTAACCTGATCTCCCAGATCGAATAAACTTGTCCAAATTTAACCAAGAGATATATTATCGTATATTCTGCACTCCCTTGACTAACAATAAAAAGATCTTCCCTCTTCAGTTACCTACCTATTGTTTCCCTTTGAGTTCCACGTGTTGCCATGAAAACAAAAAAAAAAACAAACAAAAAGGAAAAAAAAAGAAAAAAATTATTCTACAAACTTTCCTCAATCCTGCAAGCTCCTGATATCTTCTGATATATATTAAATGATAAAGAAGGATGTGTACATAGAAAATGGCTGTCTATCTTACAAAGCTCAGAAAGGTTTATATAACAAAACTCCTGTTGACTCGAAGTATTATTGGTATTATAGCCTTCTGGCTTGAAAATATTTACCAAAATCTGATCCTTTTATACAGGTATTACCTACAGTATGATATAGAAGGTATAATATATAAAAATATATAAAAATTGATTAAAGGAATTATTTCGTCTATATGAAAGAGACGAAGTTTTATTCCATCACTGATATGAATCATTAATTGATTTAATTTTGACATGAAATTTGAAACTTAATTACACGAAATATATTGGCTATTGAAAAATCGATCATCAACTTCGGTTACCAATTTGCGTTTCAATCGCTATTTCATTCAGTTATGAACATAGCGAGTAGTCCGAAATTAACCCGGAGGGCTACCAGCAGCTATACGAGTATATCGAAATATGCATTAGGTTGACTCGAGCTTTTCACGTGGAAATATATACATCGATGCTTTTACAACGTTCGAAAATATGGGGGTAAAAAATATTCGATAAATTTTTATAAAACGTTTGTTGATCTTTCTATTTTATCTATTTTTACGAAATAATTTCATCGTCTGTATTATAATTTTACCAATTTTATCAAACGGCTTTCACAATTCAATGTTAAGTAATAAAATTTTCAAACACCCCACCCCCTGCCACCCCGTTTCAGACTCTCGGCAAAATAATAGTCTGGTAAATATACATAGTGGTAATAATATACCTATATATATATATATATATATAATAATTAAAACTATCTAGTAATAAACTAAGCGAGTCTGCTGAGCGTCTGTAAACTTACGTGGCAATTACACAGGCTGGTTAAACTCAAGTTCTAGCACCCCGAAATCTCTTTAGCCAAGACCCGAAGCATAAAATTTACATCAAACTAAGTCTCTAGCTAAATTTATACTTGTTTTTGTGGGAAAATATACGGGTGAAAATTCTGTTATAACGTTTTAATATAATTATATATTATATGTCATAGCTATATATTTTCTTATTTAATTAAAAAGAATGATAACAATTAATATGAATAATTATATGAAGAGCAGGTATCTCTTTGATTACTCGTTGAATGATATTCGAGAAGAATTATTCGAACCACTTTATTCCGGTGATCATATAATACATACATATATATATATATATATATACCAACCATCTACTAGGATCTGATTTATTTCTGTTATCGTAATAAATTTGATGAAAAAGGGAATAAAGGACTTTCTGGAATGAAGATTTCTGAATGGGGAAGAGAGAATATCGCAAAGCCTTGTCTTCGCAATGGTCAGTTTTATTGGCAGAATCTCAGAGCTATTTCATTGCAAAAGAAGAGAGAGAGAGAGAGAAAGAGAGAAAGAAAGAGAGCGTGTTCTTTGAGCGTCTAGGTATTATAGGCTCGGTCTAGATCCTTATCCGTCTCTTTCCACGAACGACCTCGTTTTGTTGGGCCATTTCAGAGGCAGCCAAACCTGAGCTGAAAATATCACAAGGTATAGGTATAAGGTGTGTATATGTATATGTATATATATATATATAGTAGGATAGCCAAAAGTCTTCTCTTTTCATTCGATTTTCGATTTAAAAGAATATCGCCGTCGGCTACAAGGATGTTCGTCCCTTCGTCCGGTTTTCTCGAAGTGTTTTTCCTTCTGAGGTAAAAATCAAGATTTTTCGAAGCAAGCCGAGTGCAAGTTGGAGCGAAAGAAAATTCTAAGACCCGGAAATCTTTGATACCAACCCTGAGGCGAAAATATAATCGTTCAAAACGCGGTTCGTAGTCCGGAAATAAAAAATTTCTCTTCAATTCTTCCCGAGTAATCGTTCCCCGTCGTATATATATGTATTATATAGTATATCTACTATCCAAAGCTATATAAGGATCGATAAATACATACCAAGTCCTGAAAAATCTGAAAAGGTGACAAAAAAAAGTATCTTTCAATTTTTTATTACTCCACATCCTATTCCACGATCCCTTATACTCACCCTTGACGAAGACACTTTTTTTTTCACGGTTCCATTTCTTTTTTTTTTTTTTATGTCTTCTTCGTACCCGATCGATGCAGGGCCGCGCCGAGGACGAAGGATGTATACCTCAAAATCGTGATTGTTCATTATCTCAGAAGCCCATGTCTTAGTTTTATCGTTTATTATTTTTTATCTTTATGAATGAGAGAGAAAAAATCAAAAAAATCAAGTCAGCTCATAGACATGTTCGTTACAGATGTTGGAACGTGAAATATGATGTACCTATACATGTCCATCCGACAGCCGTACATAGCAATTAATTAAATTGCAGGAGATTTATTTGTATGCGTGTACCTACTGTACGGCATATGAGTGACCGAATGAATTGCACTTGCTTTATTCAAAGCTGTAGGTAGGTATAAACCTACGCGTAATTAAATTTTGCGTATTAAAAATAGTCATCGTAAACGTAGGTAGTCTCGGTTTACTCGTTCCATTAATTAGTGATGTTTCGTTAATTGCTTACCTTATGGAACACGCCCTCTTTTCGCGTGACCTTAGTGACAATAAATAATGATAATAATTCAAGTGAGGAGTTATGAGTGGCGAGTGGCGAGTGACGAGTTGCGAGTGGCGAGTTGCGAGTACCGAGGCGAATCCTGTAGCGACAATGTTTCGCCTGCGAAGGATTGCTTTAGTAAAGTTTTAATAAACATAAACTTGTACCGCGAAGTGTTCATTAGCGTTAATTATTTATTTACCTTATATTTTATTTATTTATTTTTTTATCAGAAAGTTTCACTTCTCTTAACAACTCTCCTAGTTAGCTATGCCGAGCAACTTGATACGAAAGGATTTATAATATTAGTAAGTCCACGTCAAGCGGGTAAAAAATAAATCGAAAATTAAGATTAATTTTCATCGATTAGAATTTTTTTATTTTTTTTTATTCTATGCCTTTTTTCAGGTATTAACGAAAAAATTAGAATACAGTCGGTTAACTCCTGCACCTAGTTGCCCAGCCAATTAAGCCAGAATATATATATATGGTATATCCAGTTATCGTGAACTGAGAAGGATGAGCTGGTCGAATCCTTGGAGTAATTCCAATTCTACGAGGTCTAACTAAGTTCGATACCTCGAGGAGCAATCAAACTTTACCGTATGTATATATATAGAAGGTGTATCGTTAGAGAGTAAAAGAAAAAAAAAAAAAAAAGTCTAAACATCTAACAAGTCAGAATTCAACCCAGTTTCCATTCCTTTCTCGTTTGGTTTTTTTTTTTTGTTTTTTCTTACAAGAATAATTTCACAATAAGTTAGCCCGTTCTCAGTTTATTTGCACCACTCGTAAGGCCGAAGACATTTCCATATTCTTGTAGGGTTAATGCAAATTAGGATATTAGCGCTGGATTTATTCAAGCAAACGCTTATACCTACCTACCTACCTACCTACCTACCTACTGCCAGAGAAATACGAAAGCTTATCAAGAACTCCTGCCTACCCTGTAAAAGATAATGCCAAGAAATCTTCAGCCTTTTATTAGCCTCGCTGTATACTGCAGTACGTACGCTATTTGATGTCTTGTAATTCAACGCCAACGTTTATGGGGTAAAGAATCTTCAAGAGCTTTAACCACCTCGGACTAATTATACTCACCTCCCAACAAGGAGGAATATGAGGTTGAAAAAATTACGACAAAATTTCGTTAAAAAATAGAAAATGAAATATACCACCCTTGATGTTTGGGGATGCTGCATATATATATATATATCGTTCCATTTCACAAACTTTACATTTGTTCTTTGATCTCTCAAAGTCGATAAATCATATCTCAAAGCGTTCTGCTATTGTTACAAGCAAAGGGAGTTAAAGGTACCCATAGAGGTAAGGGTTTGTGTAAGGGGTGCAGTAAAGGTAAGATGGAGAGGATATATAGCACTTGGTTGGTGTATGTGCTCTCTAGCTTGAGTAATAAAGAAAACCAGACGGGGAGCAACGAAAAGAAAAGAAAAGAAAATAAAATGAAATAAAAGAAAATAAGAGAAAATGAATCGAGCGAGAGAAAAAAGAAGGAAGAATTTGTGTTTTTTTTTTTGCTCAAGAAAAGCGACGAATCGAATAAATCGAATGGATGGAAACGGTGCGAACGTTTTGATCCGATCGTATTATAAATTGTTTTTTCATTACCATCCAGGAGCCCTCAAACGACTACGTATTCAAATCCAAGTTTTTTTTTTTTTTTCTTCTTTTCATTCAATTTTATCCCCCGCATCCCCATGATCGTATTAAAAGAAGATCGTTACCAGCCAGTCGTTGAATTAAAAGAAAAAAAAAAAAGAAAAAAAATTGAGTTGACGTAAAACGAAGTTGAAAATCATCTATCACGGTCGTGAGAAGAAAAAACAAAATAGAAAACTGATTCCAGGACCCATTACTTCTATTTGTTGTTCGAAATATATTTCATTATAGACCGATTTCTACGTTGTTGTTTAAAAAGTAAATTGGAAAAGCTGATTTTATACGATCACGTATATTATATATCAAATTCAAAACTGGCTAGTGTTTTATCTCCTGAAGAGAAGAATTTTAAATGTGATTTAGAGAAGCATTAGACTGAAATAAAAGAGAAAAGAAAATCCGCGAGTGGTATACGTTATACCTTTACCTCTACCCTGGTCATGGGCACAACCACGTGGCCATCAATTTGAGCAATTGCTGGAAACTTACTTATAACGGAGACTAAAATGCCAGTTATTTCTACTCCGTTTAAATACTATTATCACTGACTTTACTCCCTCTGTCTAGGGGTCTTTATTCTTTGAATGAACCTTTCTCTCTCTCTCTCTCTCTCTCTCTGTCTATATATATATATATATATAAATGTGTACTTTCCCTTTCTCAGTTACTAATTGATCTATTTATCTTACGTACTTATATATAAGCCTTAATTACGTATAACTCGAAGCTATTAACTTGCTGCGTTTGTTGAATTCACCATATACCCTGCATCCACCGAATTTCAGTTAATTTTAACACCGCTCACAGTGGTGCAGTTCTTGCCACGTCTATAACGAGATCTCGGCTAAACTTTTGCAATAATTGCTAGGAACGAGGTAGTAAAAGCTCGAGTATCGATTGACGGAGTTTACGATTGAATCGACCAATCAGCTTGAGAGATTAAAGCCACAGAAACGGGAAGAGAACCACGACCAGAAAGGTAGATTCATTGAGAAATTTTCTGTTGCAGTTATACAGAATGATTAAGAAAAGAGGAAAATTTTTATTCCTAGTCGAAGAAAAATGAAAGAGAGAGAGAGAGAGAGAGAGGAAAAAAAAATCAATTTTAAATTGGCGCGTACAGTATTATCCTTCTAATTTAATAACTAAATCATATTCTACTACAGAGTCAATTAGAAACGTCTTGAGCAATCGCATTAACGAGGTAAATAACTTATTGTCAGACATTTCGAGTCAGCTACGTCGACGCGATGATTAAAGACATTAAAGGATTATGCCCGAAGCGAATCCTTTGTTCATTACTTTATCCTTTCCGATCTTTCACGCACAACTGTATTAGTAGAAACAAAGAAATCGATTATTTTAACTTCGAATCAATCCATCTGTCGATGTAATATGTACGAGGGTATGTCTTAGCGAATGGGTGAATAGAAAAAAAGGACTGATTTTAGTCCGTTGTTAATTATTGAAATTGACAATTATGTGGCACAGAATGTCAAGGGTCCTTTGCTCATTTTGCTGAATAGTTAGCCAGACTGTAAAGTGTGTTAAATCTGATTTATTCGAAAAGTCAAGAATTCTCTACCCCCTTTCCTCAGCTCTTGAAGAAAAAGATCGCTGCCCCTAGTCGAGCCGTGGATAACCGAAACACCAAACAACCCCGAAACCAGGTCGTTAATAAGTTCTTCCGGTGCGGAGGTAAGTCAATCAGAAGTTACCTTGGCAACATTTTCTTAATTACAAAAGTTTCTTGAAAATGTCCGGCGCTGGCTTGGGCACCCGAGCCGGTTTATACCCTCTCGCACTTTATCCCTTTGGTTCTTCTTCCTGCAGGACTCTTTGACAGATGCTTATGGTTCCATTAGATGAATAATTGCTGTTAAATTCCCTACGGTATGAAGCGACGTCGACGGCTTTGTCTTGCGACTTGGGGGTGCGGGTGAAACTGTATCCTTGAAATCTGAGGGTAGATAAACCGATTTGTAGATTTTGCTAAAGTATTGTATTAACTATATAGGTAGAAAATAGACGGATGAGAGACCTTCGAGACTCTCTATTCTGTAAAAGATTTGAATTTTCTAGAGCTTGCAGCACCAACAGGGGGGAGGGGCACGATAACTTTCTGATAAATTGACAATTGATAAATGCGAGTCTCTCGCGTCAATTCGTAGTTACGTACTGCTTCAGAGTTTGAGAATTTATCGGCAATAGGTGGGTGAGAAATACAATTTCCTGGGCACTGGAAAATCTACGAAACTCAATTCTCCTTTAAAGGGTACGCGCGCGGCGCACTCCTCCAGCCTCCGACCTCCATTCTCCAGTCTCCAGTCTCCAGTCTCCAGTCTCCAGCTCCCGAGTCCTGCTTCTGCTCCTGCTCCTCCCTCGCTCCACTTCCATCTCTATCCTGTCGCCCTTCGTGAAGCTTCGCGGGTCTTTCCTCTAAGAAAACACAATTGAACACCGTTTTATTAAGAAGTCAGAGGAGCGGGAACAACCGGCTTAAGCTTTGCCTCAACCCCGGACTCTGCTTCGCTTCTATCCGTATATAGGATGGGTATAGGTATACCCGTACCCATACCTATTCCCCTTTCTCAGTAGTCACGGCGTTTCCAGTTCAGACAGCGTTATTACAAGCGCCTCGTTCGTTTCAACGTTTTTCTTGAATCGTAGAACGGAAATGACGTCGTTTCTTCAACGAATATTACACAGTTATGGGTACTAGCGTTTCACAATACCTTGCAATGCTGGATTGTCCGATGAAACTTGTCAGTTATTCACACAGCTGCTAGGTAGGTAGCTAGCTAGCTAGCTAGGTAGGTAGATATAAGCATTTACGTATTGGATATATGGGTACGGGTATAACGTCTCAAGGAATCTTCCTGCAGATGGAATAACTTAATAAATACTTTACTCTTCTATTTCTATAATTAGTTTTGAATACTACTATATATATCTCCCTATATATCCATAAAATTGAAGAACTTTATAAGATGTACTGCAGAAGTACATCTGAGCCAATAAATCCAGAAATTGCAGCACACCTATATTATTACTTAGTTTTTTTATTTATTTTTTATTTTTTACTTTAACTCACACATTCAAAATAAAACATATCAGAGTATTTTTCTTCGGATGATAATTATTCTTTCGTATAATTTGAAAATGACTTTCCGCGCATCGTATCAAACCCTTATTTTTTAACACGATAAGATGAAAAAATCGGAATATTTATATGTGGAAAAATTTAAATGCAATAATAATGAAGTTACAGTTTATTTCTTAATTAAAAAAGTAATGGGGAATTTTTTATATTGCCGTTAGGAATTAACGACAATCCATACTAACGTCCTAATGAACCAGGGGAATCTAGCATTGAAGATAAAACTGCGTCTGCAAGGGTAGGAGCCATTAAAAAAAAAAAAAGAAGAAAAAATAATAAGAAAAAGTAGAAGAAACTGGGATCTAAAGTAGACGGTTTTTTTTCCTTCTCTGCGATTCAACTTTTCCAATAAATATGAACTATTATTACGATTAGCATCTTCTCATGAAAGTTTCTCGACGATTTATTATCACTTTAATTTTATTTTTATTCATAAAATAATTCACCATTGGAATTAGAACCTATATCTTACCTATACTACATACGATCTTCTTACTTTGATGTTGAATAATAAAATCTGCAGCTGCTTTTAATCTATTATTATTATTTTCTTTTTTCTTTTTTTCTTTTTCAGATATTGGAGAAGCGAAGGTTGAGGACGAAAATAATATTTTCTCAATGAATAAGGCGATAATGAAAAATCGTTTAATCGACTTAATAAAATTTGAGTAAAGCATGTTTCTATGGGTATATTATAATAATATATATATATATATCTATATCTGCGTATAGCGGATGTTAATAATGAACCTGCCGTATTGCATTCAACTATTATTAACATTCTCACGTCACCTGAATGATTTATCTACCTACCTATAATATGCTCATAATACCTACACACCTATACGTGTACATGGTTACGATGAGCGCCTTCGGGGATATTGACCCTGTTCGTTGTGCTTTAATGCCACTTACCACCTAAAGCTTAACACTCACGTAGCTTTAAGCGAGTAATTAAAGGACCTACGCGTCGTTAGACGTCCCAAGGTCTCGTTAGCTCGGCATTGGACACTGCGGCACCGTTTCTTCCCAAAAAGCTCTTTTTCCCCCCCAAGTTTGGAGTATTTTCGAGGGAGGATATTTTGCGAACTTTTGAGCCGCTGAACCAATCGGCTTAAATTCTTAAATATTTTTTTCTCTTTTTTTTTTCTTTTCGTTTACGATTTTTCAAATCCTGAAACCTTCCATCCTTTCCATTACTTAGTTTATTCTTTTCTTTTCATTCTATCTCCACGTTTTACTATACATCGTTGGAAAAAATAACCGGTGATTAAGAACTGACACTGGCTTTACTTTGCATCGGTGGTTATAAACGAAACAGGAAAGATTAGATTACAAGGCGCGGTGTTCCTTTGAAAAAGACATTTGTTATTCTGATACGCGTTAAACCCTATCAGTTAGAAATCGCACCTTACGAATTCTACTGCCTTCAAACACGCATTTCGTTTCGTGCCGTTCGTACCTGAGCAATAGCGTGATTTACCACATTTCATTTTACCTCGCTTCAATTTCATTCCGAAACCTCTCGCCTGATGATTGTTAGATTGACGAGAGTTATAACACGCTCTGTCATTTTATTTTTATTTCTATTTTTTTTTTTTTATATATATTGCACTTTTATACATGGGATATAATTCGTGAAATAAAAAACAAATTGATAGGATCTGATCAATTGATTATTTAAGTATATCAGAAAATTATTTTCGGAGATATACTGGAATACGTTTTGCAGTAAACGATTCATCACCCCCTCATATTATAAACTCGAATATAAACTCGTTTCAGAACTAAATAAGCACTTTAGTATTTTTCGTGTAAACTTTAACGTGCCTGGATATGCCTTATGGATGGATGAAAAAAAGGTATCACGATTTATACTTACATGCCAAAATCATGAATCTAAACATTGAAATTTCGTTAGCCAAAGTGAATATTTTTATTTACTGTGTTATGGGAAACGATTGAAGTGGTACCCACCTACGTTTGTCGAATTGATATTAAAACTTGTTCAATTTTTATGAAATATAAGAATATTTCCTGAAACTTCCCCTCCCCGCCACCCCCGATATACAAACTGTACCTATATAAACGTGTATGTATATGTACGGTACGACGTTTCTCGTGCCACCAAACTCTATACAAACACCGTAGTGCCTTATTTTTTTTATCAATCAAATATTTGAAAGCATTCGATATAAAAGTATGTGTATATATATAAGAGTAACGAAAAATGTTTCATTTTCAGCCAGTTACTCGACGAGGACCTTTTGACGATACAGCTTAATCGATAAATCGTCGTTTTTCCATCAGCCGTACAGCTTTTCCATAATCCATAAGAAGTAATTTCTCCTTTACCCCAATGTGCCCGTAAGATTATTATTATTATTATTTTTATTCACGCGTGTTATTATTATTATTATTATTATTATTATTCAAATTTCATTTTATTTTCTTTCCTCTATGCAGAAAATCAGAAAATGCTTCGCTTTACAGTCGAGAAACTAAAAAGCTGCTGCGGGGGTTTACGCAGAGGTACAGCTACCCGAGCTTTTGTTCTTCCAGTTTCGTACTGACGAATGAATCTTTTAATTCATTGAGAAGCCTACCTCCTAATCGTGTTACCTCTCCAAATATTTCAGGCATGAATAAACATACCGTTAGGCTCTACTGTTCTCGGAATATGGCTACCCTACCTGAAGGAATGGCCTTTAATTAATTCCACGGGGGAATTTATTTCTAAAAAAGAATAAAAAAAGAAAAAGAAAATAAAGAAAGAAAGAAAGAGAGAGAGAGAGAGAAGAAAAAAAAAATCAACGTCTCTCCGCAAGAACCGACCTACTACGAAGACCAGAATTAATATGATAACGAATGAAAGAAATTTCTCTAATCAGACTGTATTAATTTTTTTACTTGAATATATGTTTTGAGTCTATATAACATATATAAGTATGTATATGTTAGGCTATCTATGCCGGATTTTTTTTAATTTTTAAAATTTTTTTTTGAAAAATAGGTTGTATTCAAGGGATGCTAGGGAGGCCAAGTTCTGTAGTCCGTCAATGAGGCGTTGCGGAGTGCGACGTAGCCAGGGTCTTGTTATTTTGTATTAAGTGACGTGTTGACAAATTGAGACGCCGCCAGAATGGCAAGCAGCTACCGAATTCGCGGAGGAGTAAACGAGGACCGTCGCCGGAAGAGAGGTAACCGCTTTTACCGCCTCCATCACCGCCACCACCATCGAAGCTGCCGCCATCCCCTTGAGGTGTCGAGGGAGTCCTGGCTCTCCAGCTTCCATCCTCATACCCCACTATTGGTTCGGCTGGTCCCGAGGTGTGTACGAATTAATGAGAAAGCCCCCAAACCCTTCTTCTACTTCATCCATTACTCCTGTCCTCCTATTCCCTTCGTATCCTAGCCCCCCCCGCCCCCTGTCGGTTCATTGATCGTATATAGACCGAATCCATCTCAGTTCGGGCAGGCTGGAAATCACAACGTCGCAGAATCGATCGAAAGTACAATATGTTGTTATCTGAGGTAAAAAAAAAGACCCGCATTTTGGCGTTTGACTGAAAAAAAAAATTCCACGAAATTACGGCCGTTTGAATATTTGCGCGCCCGCTACAGATGTTCTAGTAAAACGTACGAATTTTTTCTTCAAATCGCTATATCTTCGGAACCAAATTACTTAATTGCAAGTTTCTGGTCTCATTTTGAAATGTGTTTAGCATTCTTTTAAAGTCAGTGGAGAAATTGGAGGATTTCTAGAAATTAGCAACATGGCGTCCTTTTTTTGAAAATTAGAAAAAAACGATTTTCTCAAAACTCCATTTTTTTTTTTTCTTATACTTTACACACAATATGCGGGGTGATATGCCTCATATATCCTATAGGTTTCATTGATGCTATGGCACTCCTTCATATGAAAAAAAATCATGAAGCTAGCTTACCTCTAAGCGAGTTCTCGGAAAGGACGACATAAGGGGTAGCATTTTTGCGGGACAGCAACGCCACACCTTCATGCACTTATTATAAAAAATATCGTACGTTACTAAGGCCAACAGTTGTCCCTAGTAACGCAATATATTATTTCACTTCGGCCACCAAATTCTCATTGAAAATGGTCTTTTCAAGTGAAAAAGATTTTTCTCAAGCGCGAATGAAATGTCCCGATTTCGAAAAACGTCACAAAAAAACAATATACAGTGGCATCAATAACAAATTCGTTCGATTAGCTGACTTAGCTGTATTATTACAACGTTGCTTCCCAGATGAAATCATTGAACCGGAAGATGGTGTTTGTAAAAATTGTTATCGACTGCATAAATCTAGATTCAGCGTTCCTTCGAACAAAGCACTGTCAAGCGATGATGAAGAAACTAGTGCTGTTAGTTCTCAGTGCAGCGTAACAAGTTTCGGAAGTGATGAAGTGTTTCGGCCAATCTCGCCTGTGATAACTGCCGAAGTGAATAAAGATATCGAATCAAAATTAGAGGTGAACATTTCACCGTTGCGGATTCCGTCGGCCGTAAAACAACATTTACGAGAGAAATACGTCTGCAGAAAACGCACACAAATTGTAGAGTCGGTTTTCGATGCAACATCAAGTAAATTGAACAAATTATACAACGTCCAAGTACCCATAAAAGACTACTTTTGTGAACAAACGTGTAACCAGTGTGAGCATTGGATTACCCGGTTTCGATCAGCCTTTGCAAATTGTACATCTATATCGGAGAAGATCCGCCTTTTGAGTATAATTCCTGAGGAATATTCAAGAGCAGACGTCCTGTTGGAAGTTCCTGGCACAACAAAATATATGATTGACCAAGCAAGAAAGATAATTACGGCGAAAGGTGTCTATCGCGCCCCAGATCCGTACAGTGGCCATCCGTTGAATGACGAGATAGTGGAGCTGGTACAGGATTATTATTTAAATGATGACTTGGACTGTTCCAGACAAAGCCCAAATAAAAGTGACGTTATAACTGTATCGGTGAAAGGTGAAAAGGTCAAGAAAGTGAAACGCTATATGACACGAAGCATCAAAGAAATTTTTCACATTTTCCACGAACGACACCCGGATGTTAAAGTTGGGAAATCTAAATTTTACACTCTACGGCCAAAATGGGTGATGATTGAACCTGCAAGGGAAATATGTGTCTGTATCTATTGTGCGAATTTCGAACTGTGTCTCATTGCCGTGAAGAACATTAGAGGAGATAGTCATTCAAATATGGCAAACATCCGTTCCGAAATGTTGTCTGCGTTAATGTGTTCCCCACCAACTGAAGACTGTTCTTTTCAGGAATGTAAAAACTGTCCAGGTGTTAAAGGCATCACAGTTGAGTCTCTCTGGCTTCAAGACGATGAAGAGGATGAAGAGATTACTTTCGCCATATGGAATAATGCCGATTTAGAAAAAAGAACTACCAAAGTCAAGGTTTTTCTAACGGAGTTAGCAGGATGGACATTGAAAGCAAACATTCACCTCCGAATTAAAGATATTCAAAGAACGGAAATTCGAGAAGAGAAGGTCAGAGCAAAATCCAATCCACGTCACTTAGTATTACACGGTGATTTCGCAGAGAACTGGGGAGTAATAATGAAAGACGAGATTCAAAGTTATCACTGGAAAAATCAGCAAGTATCAATATTTACAGCAGTTTGCTATCGTGGTGACGAAACAATCAGCTTCGCTGTGGTTAGCGATGACACAAAGCATGATTCTGCACACGCGCTACTGGCCATGAAACGCATAATTGAGACACTGGAAGCAGCACCAAATTCTGAACCAATAGAGCAAGTTACAATGATAACAGATGGAGCAGCGAGTCAGTTCAAAAACCGTTTCCAGCTTCACGAAATAAGAATGTCCACAATTAGGAGAAAATGGATTTTTTCAGTAACGGGACACGGTAAAGGTGCATGTGATGGTGTTGGTGGTATCGTGAAACATTTTGCAACTGCACACAATCTGAAAAGTGCCCATATTGATTGTATAGACAATGCAGTGACCTTCGTTAGGCATGTGAAAAAGTACACAACTGCCATTAATTTATTGCTGATTACAACTGAAGATTTAGCCACATTTCGAGTAATGAAGGTAAAAGAATGGATCAACGTTAAGCCTGTAAAGGGCATACAAAAATGTCACATGTGGAACGTAGAAATAGGTGAAAATTCCGAGAACCGGTGTCACGTATTCAAAACATCCCAGCATCCAGGGGTGGAGGTGTAAGAGAAAGACTTAAAATGAAAAGAAAAAGAGGAGAGAAGAAAAAAAATTATATACACTAAGAATTCTAGAAGCTGTGAGATTTGTTATGTATCTGTTTAGACGAATCATTATTATAGTTTACGTAGAGCAGCACCCACGTAGAGTACATAATAAACATAGCTATAATAAATAATAGGTATATAAAAAATAGGCATCTAGGTATTATATATAGTATATGAATTTGATATAAATAATGAAAACAAAAAAAAAAATCGATTTTGCTCTGACCTTCTCTTCTCGAATTTCCGTTCTTTGACTATCTTTAATTCGGAGTTTTTTTTTTTTTTTTATTATTATTTTTCAGCTATAGCAGGAACAAGTTTCTAGTATTTTTTTTCCTGGATCAGAAACTCACAGTTATCTGTATTAATATGAAAACATTAAGGGTAGTACAGAAATTTGAAAATTTCATGAGAACGCGGGAATTTGGTTTTTTCATATGAAGGAGTGTTGTAGCATCAGTGAAACTTATAGGATATATGGGGCATATCACCCCGCATACTGTGTGTAACGTAAGAAAAAAAAAAAAAATGGAGTCTTGAGAAAATCAGTTTTCTAGAATTTTCGGAAAAAAAACGCCATATTGCTAATTTTCGAAAATCTTTCAGTTTCTTCACGGGCTTCGAAGAAATGCCAAAAATCTCACAGAATGGAACCAGGAACTTGCAATTATGTAAATCGGTTCCGAAGATATAGCGGTTTGAAGAAAAAATTCGTTCCTTTTACTAGAACATTCGTAGCAGGCGCGGAAATATTCGAACGGCCACAATTTCGTCAGAATTTTTTTTTTAGCCAAACGACAAAATATGGGTCTCTTTTTTTTACCCCCGAAAACAATATATTTCGGTTTTGTTGGGTTTAAAATTTTTGAACAATCCATTTTGGCCTTGCCTGCCAGATTTGAAATGGATTCGGTCTATATATCTTTTTTCTATCTCCATTGTCAGCTGATGGAGCGGAAGCAAGTAATTTCATAAAAAAAATTGCCGCGATCTTTGCATTTGCATTTGCCTTTGAATTTTATCAACCTCGAAATTTATTCTCACCTTTTCATTTTTTTTTCTTTTCGCTTTTCTCTCCTTCTTCTCGCTAACCTTTATCGTTATCGTCATACTTTTCAGAAATTAGAATTCACTCTGTAAAATAAGAGCTTTGGGTGTGAATATTCTCCCTTTGAAGAGAAGATATTTCATTGGTTTTATACACAGACTATATATTATACACACACAGACGTGTTGGGGGGAAAAAGAAAAAGAAAAAAAGAAAAAGAAAAAACGAAAAAACGAAAATGTGCTATTGAAAAATTGGAAATCGAGTACAGCTTTGAGCATGCAAAAAGGCCGAATCTCGTCACAGTAGGGATGAAAGAATGGGGTGGTTCTTGTCGAGGTACTGATTGAGAGAAGGGTAAAAAGCTGACCCTGTCATTGGCAAGTTCCACCTTTTCTGATAGCCTCTAATCTATAAAGTACCGATAGAGACGGCTTGACCTTTGACTCCACACGGGGGCAATCGGGAAATGTCACCACCGTTAGCCCTAAATCAGTCCATCACATAAACCCTCTGCAGTTAAGCGTGGTTTTTTTTTTTTTTTTTCTTTTTTTAATTTTATTTTACTTTTCTATTTTTCATTTCATTTTTCTCTCTTCTTTGCCTGTTTTTTTTTTTTTTTTCATTTACCTTCGGTGAAAATTTTCCAACCACCTATTATTACGATTATAATAATGCCTGGTACCATGCTATTAATCAAATTCAAACATCGCGGAAAATGTTTTTTTTTTTTTGAACTTTGAGTTCGGGTGCGAAATGTGGGGCTTTTGCTTTCCTCTTTCATTCTTCTTCTCCTTTTTCTTATCATGAAAACTTATCCTTTGAGTAAAATCGTAGGTAAGTATATAGGTGGGCGAATGCGTGAAGGATTTTTTTTTTATTTTATTTTTTTCTCTTTCGTTTCAAACGAAACGTATAAAATTTTAGGTTGAATTCTTAAAGGTGAATAACGATCTTGAATTTCACAGCCGAATAACAACGAATACGAAAGCAACCATCTACCAGGCACCAATTTTTGGTATGAGTTTTGGGCTGACGTCATCGTAACTTCACTTAAACGGTGCTACGTTGAGGCGATCGTTTCCTCACTTTTATCGGGTTAGAAAGCAACGCAGAAATCGTTTCTATCGTAACGAAAACTGCTTCGAACCCATTCAATTATGTAAATAATAATTTTATTCCAAGGATGGGTTCGTATATAGGCTCGTCTTACTCGAGTGTTCTGAGAGTAAGTGACATTTACTCTATCGAATTATTTTACGCTACACTTTTACCCGAATCACGTTTCCTCTTTTACTTCCTAAGGCATCGATTTAGCTATACGTATACGTACACAGAATATAACTATATTCATGTATAGGTACATACATTAGTACTAATTCCAAACCCAAGTACTGCACCAATATACAGATAATGAGAGGCTGCTGTCTTTAACGAGTTTCGTGCGGAAAATAGCTTCCAGAATTCGCCAATATTAGCCGTAATAAATAAGGGTCGTGAAAAACGATTCTTGATGTAGCCTCTGAAATTTTTATCAAAAACATATTTTTTTTTTTAGAAATCTATCTGAGTGAGATCCTAACATATAGTCCGGAACTGATCGAGAACCTATTCCTGTTTGATCACTTGTTTGAAAAAATTTTAATCGAAGTTTTGAACAAAAAAGTATAAATGACGTCTACTTGACTTTTTTTTTTCTTTGATCGAGAAGAAATGCGAGATTGGCGACATCAGTAAATATTTTATAGCTATTTGGAGTCTTTTTCGTAAGAAATCTGATCATGAATTAGGGGTGGCTTATTTTTTTGGCTTCAAGCACTTTGGCAATTTTTTTGTTCTTTTCATTGTTTATCAAATATTGTAATATTAGTTCCAATGATCCATATACTTTACTTGTTGTTCTTGTATAATGTGTACAGAATGAAGTCAATTCGGTATTATAATATATTTGTAAGGGTTGTTTTCTTTCGTAACTCAAACGCGTTATACTGACGTGGTTGGGGGTTGAAGTTTTGTGTATCTAAAAAGCGCGGAGGATATACATGTTTCATAAAATTGTTGATTTGATTACCGGTTGCAAATATTTACCGAAAATTGATTCTCGACCTCTCACGCAAAAACCCTATTGCATTTGATAATTCATAAATCAAGTTCCCGCAAGTTTTTCCGATATCCAATAAAGTCCAGGCCACAAGCACATCGGGCCTGGGTTAAGGATGAGGATATGGATATCGCGGTAAGGGGAAGAGAAATAGGAAGAGGAAAAATGAAAAAGGAAAAGGGAAAATGGAAAAAGGAAGGGTTTTCCTGACCACACGGTGACGAGCATAAATCGCTAACCTGACTGCGTATAAACATCGCTTTAAGGAGTCCCAGGATTACCATAACGCCGACTTAACGTAGAAAACCTCTGGCAGCAACTGGCTCAAACTTATTCGCATTTATACATACGTATATCTATATCTATATATATATATTTATATATATATATATATATATATTCACCCATCACGATCGTACCAGGTAACAGATGTTGCCATCGGAAAATACAAAGTGCACCGGCGACTGGTGATTGAGCTCGAGCTAAAGTTTCGCTTCAAATTTTCTCTACGTCAGCATCGTGCAGTATCCAAGACCAATATATGCAATGGAGAAATGGGAAATTCTGCTGCAGTGCAAAATTGCTGTAGCAGGTAATGAAAATTCAAAAATTACGATACAAATAATTTTTCAATGACGAATTTTTTTCTTTTTTCTTTTCTCTTCTGTCTTTTCTCTTTTATTTTTCATTCTCCAAGAATATGGCGGATACGTTCGCAATAGATGGTCGTCAGAAATTTGTTATCCTGGCTACCGGAGGTAGGAAAAGGATCATTTCCACGCGGTCGGGTTCAACTAGGGTGACCCTTTGACCGGACCTGTTCGTGCGACCTCGAGGATCGGTGTAAAAAAAAATAAAATAGAAAGCGAAAACTTTGCGGTTATATATATATATATACCTATAGATATATATTATGTAGGTTCGACGATCACAAGGACTCTCGCGTTCCTTTCCACGGGGTTTTTTTTTTTTTCTTATTTCTATTCCTTCTTACCTGTTTTTTTTTTTTTTTTTTTTTCTACCCCTGTAGGAAAATATATTCAATGGGAATAGAATCTGCATAGATTTTATAAAAGTTTTCCCTTGGAAATGGGGAGTGAGGGGAAGAAAAGCCCATTTCGGAAGTTGGCCTAACTCGCAATACAATAACGGCAGACGTTCCGATTTCGAGCGATTTTATAACCGGCGTAAAGTTCCAGTTCTTGAAGGCTCGAATCTTTCGGTACGAACTACCCAAAAGTTAGCCACTGGTTTTAAATCACTTTACCTTCCATAAGGAACTCGGATATAAATATTCATGTAATATAAGATCACGTCAATCATGAATATGCAGAATCATCTTACAAGTTGGTGGCATTTTTTAAACTCACCCCCTCCAATTCTATTCTAGATTTGTTCCCATTTTATATATCAGATGAAATTTTTGAGTTACTGAGCAGAAATCACATGTGTTGAATAATTTTCTAAAAAATCAAAAATCTCAATATCCAAGAATAATTTCATTCGTTAAAAAGAGTCTGTTATTCAAGTACCGAGTCCTTATTCTCTTTCGTTTCCATTACAGGACTGTTTCCACTTTCGTTCTTGTCCTTACCCAGCCCCAATTTTACTCCCTTGGTCTTCTCAGTGAGCTAACACGTGATCTACGACTGAATTTCCTAAGGGGGAGACCACGGGCTGATAGCACACGCGTCGTGCCTTCCAATAAATAACACTGATTGCAAGATTCCGTAGGATTTGCAAGCTGGTTTAGAATCCAGTATTCTTCTCGGTGGCAACAAATCGCTGGTATTTCATCTCGTTCAACAAGATCAAATGAAATTTTACTCGCGGTTTCCTAAATGTTAATTAACTCTAGTTAATCACGCGAGAAGTGAGACGTGGATGAATTTTCAACGAGGAATTGGAATTAGGGACTAGCTCAGTTTGGTATGGGGTATGGGGTATGGGGTATGGGGTATAGTATGCTTTGGTTTGGTTTGGTTCAGTTCTATTGGGTTGGGTTAGATTCTACGACCAGAGAACCACGACGAGAACAGAGATGAGATAATATCCGCCGACTACCAGCTCCGGGATATTGGCGGTATAGGAGGAGGTACAATTTCCTCAAAACACAATGCGGGTCAAGGAGCACGACCAGGTTGCATTGACAAACTGTATGTAATGCGACGATACGTTCTCGCAGATTGATTCAAACTTTATTTATGCGTCCAGGCTATACCAGGAATATAAATATCCAGGTTAACAGTTGAATCCTGAAATTTTCTTCAAGTACAGTTAGAATGCAGAAATATACAAACAGTATCTTAGAGTGGAAAATTTTTCTAGAGAATCTCATTTACGTGATACATTTTACTACAGTCGTTTTTATTCTTTTTCTCAGTTTATTCGATACAGAAATCAATCTAATGATATTAAAAATTCCTAAATCTAATCAAATGAGTATTTATATTTTCTACGTGGTAGTTCTACGTGGGGCTCATTTCGATATGTAAAAAAAAAAGCAGACTAAACACCACCAAGCTTGATTTTCTTCTCCATATCTCGTCCCGTTTCGTTTATACTCACCGTCCGATTTTGAACATGATTTTTAACGAAGGGTAGTTAGGTATCTGCTTGAAGTATCTCCAACCCTCAAAGGAAAGAATTAGGTTGGCTTGTTTCTTTATCGCAAAAGGAAATATCTGAAAAAAAAAAAATAAATAAAAATAGTCCTTCAGAGGGGCACAAAGGCTCCTAACAAGTACAATCGCAATATACTGTCTTTCTCGGTCTCAAAAATAACGATCTCAATTCCTGATGTAAAAATATCTATACACAGATTACAGAAAACGTAGACATGTATATATATATATTTTTTTTATATGTATGTTGACATGAATTTGTACTCGATTTGTTATTTAATTAATTAAACTAATCAACGCTACTCTTTGTGCTGTTCGCTCAGAGAGCTTGAACGATTTTGTTCAGGTTTGAAGGTATTACTTGGGCGGTAAAACATCCTATCTGTTGCCCTCAGGGAGTTTCCTCCTCGTTTCTCTTCGTAGGCGTTTAACTTGCTGTTATACCTATATTCGATGTTTATGAACTCGTCCTGCAATGTTAGTTAATTGTAACAGTTTGCCCTACGCGTCTCGGTTCTCATAATTCCTTCAGGGTTCAGTACTTGATCGTACTTCTCCATCAAGCTGATAAAATGAGTCATGTTTACCTCAGTCTTTGCCGAAGTGTTGAAGGTAAATTATACGTTTTCTCTGTAAACTAAACGAGCAGCAAAAAGACTTTAATTGCTGTGACGGTTTTAAAAGTAGAAAATAATTTAAAAAAAAACAAAAAAACTAACAGACGCCTTTACGAAAAATCCGCGTATATAAATTCGTGCGTTCTCTGAGCAGAAGGAGGAGGAGGAGGAGAAGGAAATCAAACGAGTGAATTGAACCATCTCTTCGGTTATTTATCGTTATCCAAGAGAAATTATTCCCTGCCAACCCTCGATTTCTAACGTCAGAGGAGTTGGGAGTCAAGCTAAGCTGAGACAAGACAAACAGCCTGACTTTCCGACGTCGTTCTTGGGGTCCGGTTGAAATCGATAATTGGATACGCCGCTGGGATATGCTTACACCAGTTTATTTGTACGGTGGAATATTCCTGGGATTTTAAAACTTTGTGATAAAATTGTTAAAATCTTTTATTTCTAATTCGCTGATGCGGTTAGTTGTTTTTTTATTTTATTTTTTATTTTGTTTGTTTTTTCCACGGGGTGATTGAAAGATACGGGATTACACTGAGGCACGGCCTTGGAACAGTTGGAAAATATCCTATTACCGTGATGGTACCATAACCACAGGTCCTACCACCATCACCATCACCATCATCAACAGCAGAACCACCAGACGGCGGAGCAACGCGGAGAATTGCAAACGCGCTACCGTACATCACCCCAGATATTCCAGACATAAGCTCCACCCTTTCCCCTGGAGGCTTTAAGGAATGGTAGGACGAATTCCACGTCGAGTAAGCATTGCCAGAATGAAATGAAACGACGCGTTCCTCAAAATCATTTATTAACATCTGTACGAAACCACTCGACAAACAGAGATTACGAATTCTTTTACCTTCAAGGAGCACCTCTGTTTGTACAACGTTACATTATGCTTTTTGAAAATTCTTCTTTGACCCGTTATAATAATTCTATCCCCATATATAAATGTACCGTCTATATATCGCGGTACCCATTATACAGGTAAAAAGAATTAGATAATCCAAAGCCGAGCGACACTGAACAGAAACTGTTTGAATTATTGAGATGGGGACGTGCGCCAGGGTGGTTTGGTAGCCCGGAGCGAAACCAATTTTCGCAAGCGAGCTTTCACATTTACATTTAACCGGAGTATCTGCTACGGAAATAAAGCCACGCCAGCGGAAGTTTGCCCTGCGGTTCTTCGGATATGCGGTTAGGTACAAATCTTTCACCAAATTACTCCTAGGTCTACCTCACATTGCGACGCTAGTCAATAAACAATAAACCCTAAGGCACCCCTAAGCGACCTGTCAATTAATATCAAATTATTTTCATTATTTCCCTATAAATTCTTCACATTTGCAATCAGACTTCTATAGATGCAATTAATAATACTAAATCCCATGATGATAAAAATTGTTTTTGATTCAGCTGGTTACAGAATTGCAGCAGTGGGCAAAGGTGAAGTCGAATGTGGAAGGGATGGATAAGACGTGAGTTTGGACACGTATATCGATTCGATTTCTTGAGATTTGTGCCACTACTCGATTTTACAAACAGAAATAAGAAGGGAATAACGAAATAAGGGTCGCGGACGCGACCCGACTAAGAAATCCTAGCCTACCTTTATCTTCGGCTATGTGGGTATCAGCTCGCATAAATATACATACCAGAAAGCATAGGTATAAGATTTTTCCATACACGCCCCGCTTACGGTTACACCCGGGAAGATATCACCAAGGTAAACCTATTTTGGCGCGCGAACTTTCCGCTCTTGAGACAAGGATTTATTCGCGAATCGAAATCGAGCCTCTATACCTTATACCTAGCTATCTTACCCACCTCCAAGGCACATCTGACAAAGGCTTCTTCCTTTTCAGTCACGCCGGAAACCCAATATGCCTCCGCTCAGATCGAAGAACGGCTTTTAAGGCTGCCAAAACCACGTGTCGATGCCAATGTAGTTGTCGGATTGGCTCGCCTTCTGGTTCACCTCAAAGTACTCGATATATCATTTAGCAAGGATTGATCTTCTGCCATTATATAATCGATAAACATACATACAGCTATGTGCCTATATATTCTCGAAATCAAACTACAGCATGACTAATTGCAAAATGATTTTTGACCACGAAACAGAACCCAATGTGATTACTGTATTTCGTGGGTCTACTCGGTGTAGACAAAGTACACTGTGCTTGCCTTTGGGCAATGATGAGATGAGATTATAGGGTGGCAAGATCTCAGCTATTGTGTAACAGATACTTTATCGCGTTTCCACGATCGTGGATGGGCGGGATCGATCAATGATCGCCTATTGTTTAATTTTAATCAACGGCAGTGGGGCTCCCATTGTGTCCGAATAATTACACAGAAATTATATAGCCCTGGGTACCTCTGGTAAGTAATTGGTGGGTTTTGAAATTGTTGATAATATACTATAGATCGTATACTATCTATAGCCATTCGAAACTTTGGCAAATCTTATTTCCTACGTTATAAAATACTGAAGTGAAATTAGTTCCTGTTTCGTTTCTTTAATCCTTTTTAAGGAAATAAAACTACTTTGCATAATAACTTTATTCAATAAAGTCAGATTTCAATCGCAGTTTCCGTACAGCTCTTTCTCTCTCTCTCTTTCCCCTCTTGAATTTTGGCCGTGTATCAAATAAAATTACTTATAGATTTGAATCTCGTTGTTTATATATATATATATATTTTTTTTTTTTACACCGTATCACGCGAGCTAAATTAATCTTCAGGGTGAATTTCGGTACGGAAAAAACTTTATCGACGTCCTTAAGAATCTGCAATGAGATTTTCTGATCGTTAATCTACTAGTCCATGTCTGATCTATATATACGAATTTCTATTTTTCTTGAGGAAAAGAATTGGGCTCAAATACGGACAAAATTTATCAGTTTATTTGCCGAGTTTTCATTTTCGTTAATCCCTGGTCTGGTGGGTTGTGGGTTGTGGGTCGTGGGTGGTGGCTGTTGTACAGATCTGTACAGGGTGGTACGTGGCAATTTCGTAATTGCCAGGTAAACAGAGCGCGTCTCGGAATGGCCGTCCAAACATCAAGTGGATACACGAATCAGCGCAAAAGCGTTGTATTTAGTTTTCAGTTTCTAGTTTCACCAGCTTATGCTGATAACGGTCTGGAGAATGGAGCTCTGGTAATAGGAAGTGGATGTAACCGGAGTTTAGCTTTCCCAAATTGTTTGACCTGGCAAACAGTAGTACTATTCAAGTTTATAAAATATAATCATACCGCATGCATATTAAGGTGTGGGATATTTATTTTTATTATAAATTAAACGAGCGAAAAGTAATACGCCATTTTCGGTTAACAAATACGACAGAAAATGCTAATTAAAGAAAATTTTAGCAGCGTCAACAATCACCCTCAAGTCCCGAGAAATCACCGTTGTTTTTGGCTCAACAATTTAAATCTTACCTCAATTGGGTTTTGTGCGAGATCCTTTTTTTTTTTTTCGTTAGAAATTTTTATTTTATTTTTCCTTCAGCCGGAACAAAAGACACTTTGGTGTGAAAAAGAATGGTACAGGGGGGAACGATTTAAAATTAAAATTACACGCCTCAGAAAATGATATTATTCAGGGAAAAAAAAAGTGGTCCTCGCGGTATACGCCGACGCCCTTCGCGTGCCGATGTCAGACGTCTATTTCTTCTCTAAATTAGGTAGTAGATCTTTTCTTCGAAATTAACTCGTAAGTCATCTTATAATCGTCTGGAAATATATTTACCCCATAAGTTTGATAATTTTTATAACTATATAAATTGAAAGCGTATATAGGTATAACAATATATACGGAATATGTATATGCCTAAGTCAATTATTTCTCCATTTTATTTACCCAAAGTTTCTATTTCTATTACTATAAATTTACTTAAATTTTGAAGCTTCGTTCACCACCTTGAACTATAAGAGCCACGAACTCGGTTCGTAGTTTCCACTAATGATGTAACGTTACCGAACAAAAGCCTGTCTTAAAGCTGGCTCGTTTCAAGAAGGGAGACAAAAGTGGTGCTGGTACAACGTTCCCGGTATCCAGAGGGTGTGAATTGTCGAGTGGGTGAAATATGCTTTTTGTAGAAAAAAAAAACAGCAAAAAAGAAAAAAAGGATAGAAGGTACGACCTGCAAGTACGGTTCTCATCGAGAGCTTTTATTTAAGAAAATATATAAATCCAACCCTATTTAACAACGTATCCTGCCAAGGGTCTGGGCTGAGATTTAATCCATGCAGAAACGTGCGAACCTTTTCAAACTATCGCTTGAGCAGAAAGGATAATGCATTTTTTTTTTTTTTTTCTCCCTTTACTTCCAGAGAAGAGGAAAATAATTCATATACTGGTACGTACGGGGTAAGGATCCTGATTTCCGTCTTGAACTCACTCCACCGAGAAATTCAGACCCTGTATCTTTGCCAAGAGTATAAGAGTAATGCAGGAAGGAAGTGCTGTACGAAATGCCAAATAAATAACCAATACGAAACATCCTATTCAGATGACAGCTTATGCGCAATCTCGATACTTCGTTGGATATGTCGTACATGTACATATGTGTATATATATAAATATATATACACACTTGCAGAAACTTTGAACGTTAAACTGCGAGACAAACGATCGCGTGGATTGGCCTAAGAAATAGACTTTATGTCCATAGGGAGTAGCACTTAATCAACGTTTCTAGCCACGTTCTATAACCGATCATGAATATTCATACTACGATTTTGGATGCATTAATTGCGTCAGAAATTTGAAGGATACGTTAGTTTGAATAAGAAATCACCTGTAACAATTCTTACCCCATTTTCATTGATGAAGATTTTTGATTAAGACTTCAACCTCGAACACCTGTTACTGTATTTGTTATTTTTGCTACCCTAAAGAAAACGACAAAGCAAGGAGTCGAAAAGTCAATTATTCAATCAATCCCTCCGCATCCTTGATGAAATTAATTAAAAGTACTGGGTTAGTGATCGTCAGTTCAGAAGTTGGACGAAATTTCTTATGGAAATTTGCCATCTTCTTATGACGGAGAAAAAAAAATGCCTCAAAACGATTATTTCATATGAGATTGATTAAGCTGGGTGAAGTTTTTTATTCTTTTATTTTTTTATAATCATAATCTCTTCGCCCTCTTTCGCCTTTCTCTCCTGTAATTTACTGATTATACTAAAATGACAATAAAACTTTCGGCAGAGAAAACCCTCTCCGTAAATAATTCACTAAAATAAAAGGTAGGTACTGACATGACAGCTTGCGAAACCTGACAGCCTTTTCCTCCACAGGTAATAATATATTTCTGGTAAAAAAAAAAATAATCTTTTTTTCTTTTTTCTTTTGATGCCACTTTTTTTTTTTTTTGCTCTCAAGGAAAATGAAATTATATACAGGTGCCGAATATCCCCCTTAAGGTGCTTTTTAATGTGAAAGGTACTGTCTTGTCCATTTATAAAATTGCTTCTTTATTATCGATTCACTTAGTTATTTATGAGGTGATGTAAGAAAAAAAATTATCATAAGACAATACGGTTCATGTATTAATTATATTTATTCAATTTTCTGATCAAGAACTAAACGGTGTATATATTATATGTATTATGGTATAGGTAGAGGTAATACATGGGGATGGTATTTTTCTGGCAGAGGATAATGTCTTCTTTTGAATTGAACGATCGATTAGAAGATATTTAGATCAATAAATCGATCTATAGTTGAACGAGTTCCGTGAAACGTATATCGAAATAAGTTATTACAATAATAAATCAATGGATAGAGCTCTCGGGATCAATTCCACTCGTAGGGTAGGGCAGGTAAGCCGTTGATATACGTTTTCGAATATCGTAAATAATGACGATACCTACCTATAGATATCGATGAGGTAAATAATAATCGGATATATTTTTATCACGTATAATTAAGATTTATTTTTTCAACATGCCAATATGAAGATAATTTCCAATCAACTTATACCCTTACTTATATGTCTATATCCACCCTTTAGAAAATAGGCTCCGAGATAATGCAACGAGATAAACGTCGTGGTTCGGTCTTGCGTTCTGATTAGAAGACCGCAGGGTCTAAATTAAACCCAGATTACACACTGAACATGGTTACTGCACCGCAACGAGACTGGACGACCTTTGTCTTTCACCCAAAATATACGAGACTTGTTAACTGCCCGAAGTAGCTTCATGGCAAAGAGATTGATGCCATATTCTCGAGTTGAAAAATTGAGGAATTGTGGATTCGAATAATTTTTTGTTCGTTTATTCTTTGGTCTTTTTCAATTTTTCAAAGCCAACTTTTCTCTACGATTTATTTCACCAACCCTTACACACCCCACGTTCGTTTACGGATCCCAAAAGATCCATAGCGAAATCTTTCGCTAACTTCAGTTGCTGTGTGACATGCATTAATAAACCATTTATCGTGAAATTGATGTGTCGTAAAAGGACCGAGGAAACGACTGGAGCACCGCTTCTGCACTAATGACAATCACGGCAGTATCTCCCAGCTCGTGTATTTCAGATCCACGTAACATGAGCTAAAAGCTATAAAACTGTTCCTAAAGTGCTTCTTGGTTTCTACTTATCGCTAAAATCATTGAAAGAAATGACTGCCTGAATTTTCTTCTGGTAGAAAATAAAATATCTTAATTATTTCTTTTCAAAAACTAATATTGAAGTAATTTTGCCAAACCTTGACCTTTAATTTGGTCTCCCGATTACCATTGCCATGCTAATGCTATGTGTTATTAATGTGGCATATGGGCTGGCCTTGTATAAAGTTATAAGGGTTGTAACGTCGATGAATCGATCGCTTCTCACCGTGACGTTTGAACTCGAGACTTTGGTGGTTGAGAGTTTACACGTTGGCTAGGATGAAAGGTAAGGGGGTATATATAAGGAAGAAGGTGGATTGTGAGAGGGTAGTTATCTGAGCCTTCCCTTTCCCTCTTCTAGTCTGTCATATATTAGCTTATCTCGGCAGTATTTCACCCTCACAGTATTCCCATGCCTCGCTACTCGGCGGTGGTTGGCTAAGGGAGAATAGGCAGGGAAGGGCTACCCTTGATTCGAACCACAAACGCTCGCGGGTTGATTTTTGAGGTATATCTACTCATTGGTATTTCACGACCCGCTTTCCTATCCTATAAACTGTACGTAGGCTTACGAGTATTATAGGTATACATACGTGTTGGTATAAGCTTCGTATATGGATACATTTACCTATAAAGTCTTCTCGAACTCGGTATATGTATGCCAGGGGTAGGTAGGTACGCCAAAAGCAAGTTAACGGTAGATGTAGAATGGGGACTGAGACTTGGGATGAAGGGTGGAAGGGAGGATTTTCAAGGCCTAAGTAAATAGGATCAAGATTCGTGTAGGGATAGCTAAGGGCTAAGTCTAAGGAGTAAGGAGTAAACATCCCTTGTTTAGCCTGGCGATGGCTTGATTCTTTTTAGATAACAAACTATACACGCTGTCCGTTAATCATTTAACGCTATTCCACGAGCACCAGGATAAGGTAAACCTCTAAACTGTTCACTGATCAAATTTACATTTCATCCCCTCTATTCGTTGGCTAATATATTCGATCCATCGATCTCAATACAATAATTTAATCCCTAATAAGTTTTTCTCTATGCTTTGTATAACTTTTTTCAAACACATCGCAAGCTCTCGGTATCTGTGGGGGATGAGAATAAATAAAATCTTCAATTATTGTTCTAGTCAATTTCTGACCGCGTATATTCATGTCGTTCACGCGCCAACACGCCCGCAAAACCTTTGCTCTTTTGAGAAACGGCGTCGCGTCGCTACGATGCCTTTTTATTCTAAGGAAAAGCGCGCAGGCTCTTCAAACCAACTTGGTACTCGGCCAGGCGTCGCGAAATCCCGGCTTGGACATTCCCTGAGGAACTAAATCAATTGCACTTATTTCTAGTCGAAGGAATCCGCTTGCTTTTCATCCCTACAATGTCAACTATTTTCTTTCTTTTATCCTCGTTTTCTGATTCTATTAATTTATTTTTTCTCTTTCAGTTTTATTTCTTGTGCATTTATATGCCCGCTGAGTATTTTAAGAATGGGGAAATCATAATATTACTACGCTAGAGTAGTGAGGGATAAAAGATTGTCCTATTATACTTCAAAGTTAAGTTTTAATAGCCCTCTTGAACGATCTGAAAATACTTTTAAAGTCGTGCTTGCAGAGAGTATATATAACGATGGAAACAGATGAAATGAAAGAGTGAAAAAACAACAAAAAAAAAAAAATTAAAAATATAACTACGATCATTTTCTACAGGGAAAAATATATCCTAGGCTTGGCGATGTAGAGAAGAGTCTCTCACGTTCAAAAGACCGTTTTCAGCCCGCCCGCGCATTCTTAAGTGTCGTAAATCTACAGGATAACGAAAAAAGTAGAAGCTCAAGGAGCTACTCTATGGAGCAAACTGTCGACTTTTTATATTCCCTCCCCTCATTTTTTTCTTCTTCTACCTTTCAACTTTTTCTACTTATACCTATTTTCTATCTTCCTTCATCTCTGCTTTTATCAAATCATTAAATATATCTATACACGTATAAGTATATACGGTTGATGATGATAGCTGGTTCTCTTTATCCAACCTTTTCACAGATCATTATATAATTATAATTATATTGTAATTATAATTATATTATTTAATAATTATTAAATATCAGACTGCCATTGAACCAACTTGACTTGGTTCGTTATATACGAAGCTGTGTTAAAAAAAATCGTCTCGTAGTTTGAAAAAAAATTAAAATAAAATCAAATAAATAAAAAAATAAATAATTGTATTTATATTGCACCATGTATAGTATACGGAAGGGTCGAAAGCTCGCAGTAACATTAATTGCATGAAGGCATCGCATGGCATGACGTTCATGGAAACGCCTACGTCAACTCGCGCGGATCCTTAACGAATGGAATAACATTTTTAAGGAGTTTTAATTTTTATAATCCGCGGTGGCTTAACAAGATTGCGAGATTTATGAGGACATAACTCAGTGCGGCGTAAGTGATGAAGTGCTGCCCTCGTATATACCTAGCCAACGTTTCACCAACCCCTGGACCAACCCCTCTGACACTCACCTCCGAATCCCAACGTGTTACACTCAGCGTACATACAAGCTCATATCCCAACAACCACGGTGTCCTTATACGCACGTATGTACCTAGCCTTACCATTCATCCCCTCAACTACCCCAAGTCCAATCATTTTACCTAGAAAGCTTAAAAACTCGTAAAATAATAAAGAAATATGTACATTACATTCTTCACTGAATCTTCTTAGTTTTCTATTATTTATTCTCGTGAAAATAATGATTTTTAATTTGGGTATTTCAAATGCTGGAATTAAGGGGTAGAATATTTCGTTCGTGGTTAAATTCCAACGTTATTTCTTAGGAAAGAAAAATTCTGTATAACCATCAAGCTTCAGAAAGTCTAACGACCTGATCGACTAAAATCTCATTTTCGATATGATTCTTGCGGCTCTCGCGTGGTTCCCTTCATTCGTTCGTTAGCCTGGGGAAACTCTAAGCCAGTGGAAAAATCTTTGCCGGTAAATAACTCGACTCTAGAAGCTGAAATGTACCTGTACATATGATGTGTATATAATATATATATATATACCTCGCAGTGCAATTAAACTGTCATTAACCGCAGTTCCATAGGAGAGGGGCTTGAAAACTTGACGTCCTGAGTTCATTTATTTCCTTTTGGAATGAAAAAAGAAAGAATAAGAGGGAAAGAAGAAGAAGAAGAAGGAGGAAATAACAGGTAAAAAAAAAAATTATTCACGGCGTCTCGCGTTGCCTCACGTATTTCGGTCTACTCAAAGAATCATATTGTGGTTTAGGCAAATGACAGGTTTTGTCAGAAGCATTATAAATCTCAACGGAAAGACATTAGGGAACAGGGAGCTACTCAAGTTCGCCTCGCCTCACTTCACCGCCCACGTTCTGCCTTGCGTTCTCGTTCCCGTTTCCTTTGCCCCACGTGCAGCACCACCAGTACCATAGTGGAATGGGCTAAGGGAAAACTCAACGGGTTTTATTCGGAAATAAAGGAAATATTAAATTCTGTTTCGTTTCTTGGCTCCCCAGTCGCGTCGTGTCGTGTCGCGTTGCGTTGCGTCGGACGATTCGATATGAAAAAACAATTTACATTACGAGTCAAATATTAGAATTTATTCCACCAGCCACGTTCTCGCTACCGACATTTCTGGATTATTATATAAATATGTATGAGATTGAGTGAAATATTATTTACTCACAGACTAACGCGAGGACCGACTTAATATCTCACTTTAAGCTCGACGCTGATCTACCCCAACATTTATTTTCACATTTATATAACTATAGGTACCCAATTCTAATTAAAACTGAACATAATTTACTTCATCACTAATTGTATAGATGAAAAATGAAGAAAACTATTCGATACCTAACAATATCGTAACTTTAACTAAGCGAGTCGTTTCCACTCGCTAAGGGATGATCAAGCACTCGGTATACATGAGCCAATAAATCTTATCTCCCAGTATCTACCATCAGGACATATTTCAAGACTTATAAGATGAGGCAAGGGATAGTAGAGTGTGCGTAATTGGTCAGATCATTTCAGACCTTTTAACCCTTTACCTAACGACCATTTTTCCGGCACATTTGACTCGTCAGGAAAAGACACACGACTCTGGGAAATGGCATAGTGGATTAATTGCATAGGGCAAAAAAGGTTCAAGATCCCCATCCATAAATGGTTTTCCCAAAAGTTTTAGGCTCCTTTATAACCGGTCCCTATGTTTTTATTTTCCCCTGAGACCTGGCGGAGCCACCACCCTACACCCCTGCTTCACATTCGACTATAACAGTACGACGATAAAACATCTACACTTTTCTTCTCTCGACGATAAGAGAAATAAGAGAGATGATAGGTGAGAAAAAGTTTCTTTTCAACCCCCTTGTCACCATTTTTAGAAAATACGAATAAAGGTCACACATATGCCTAAGTGGTTTCTTCACGAATTTCCAGATTTCCATTTCAGTCTTCGAACACAGGTTCAGAAAAATAGTACATAATATTTATCATCTAGACATATCCGCGGTATTAATTTTTTTTTTTACTTTTTTTTTTTACGTCAGTTTTATATTCTATAGTCAAAATTTATTATTCGATTTCACGTTTATAGATATCTGATCGTTTTGCAATACGTTATATGATACGGTTCATCAAGTTAACGACATGGGAAACGATCGACGGTCAGTTTAGAACTCTTGGACCAATGCACAAAGGAAGTAGTCACGGAATGGTATACCCAGACGGATATAGGTACAACCGCATGTAATACAATTGTCGTTATAACAGGAACGTTTCTCAAGTTTGGAAACAGGAATCGTATACCCATTACGTAGAAATTGAACTGTGACAACGATTATCGATCAAATTTGTATAAAATTACAATTTCGAATAATCGAATGCTTGAACAGCCACCTAGTATGAAATTCTTTTGGTTACTTTTTAAATAGATCGACTAATCATATCGCTTATTTTGGGGGAAAAGCGCACATCCTCGCCATCTGTGTTTTCTAATAAAAATTCTAATATCCGGAGGATGTTGAAGATAGCCTTTTTTGATCACCGTTTTGTGCGCTTCGGAAGGGAACTTTTCACCGCATCTTCGATTATGTGAAAGGTCTGATATTATATGTATAGTTATATATTCAATATCAATAATTCTTGCTAGTTTCATGGATTTTTAGGTATTATATACATGCGAATATGGTATAACTACCTAGTATCGTACTAACGATAAGACGATGAACCCCCTTTCCATTCTACGCTTCTTCAGGTTCGCTGAGCAGATCAATTCCTCCATAGCATCGCCTTGTTGTCTGGTACTTTGAGCTTGGCGTGTAGTTAAAGCCGATTAAAAAGTTTTCACAAAATATATATGAACATCTTGAGTAAGAGAGAGAAAGAGAGAGAGAGGGAGAGAGTTTCTTGCATCTTTAAGCACTACTAGCCACCACTACCACCACCACAACCTATACCGTCTGTACTTACGTACAAAACTTGAGAACTTTACGATGCCATTAAAAACTGGTGAGGGTGTAGTAGCTGGTTGGTTTGGGGTATGAAATCGGGGGTTAAATTTTCGCTAAAGGAATCGTCAGGGAAGAATTTGAAAGGGGCGTTATTGCGTTGTTTATTGAACCCTGCAGCATCAGGGAAGATTTGGCATAAGCCATAAAAGTTATCGATGATTTAGAGTGCCTCTTGCTATAAGAACATGTGGAAACAAAAAAGGAAAAGGAGAAGAAAAAATAAAAACAAGAAATTTTATCCCTCATCTTGATTTCAAGATTTTCTTTTCTCTCTTTTCTTTTATTCCCTTGTCCGAAATCGCACTTCGATTCTCCTGCTATTTTGATTTTTAGCTTAAGCTTTAGCTTTGTCCTTTTTCCCTCTCGCTTTTTGCCCTTCTTGAATATTATCGAACGGTTAAATTAGATTTCGGGACCTGGAATGAAGCCGGTAGGAAGCTCAGGCAAGGTAGGCACTGTTGCAAATCTCGTTAAGTGCGCTCTGTCGCTAAGTATTGACATTTCCTGCCTCAGATTGCTCGCGTTAATCTTTAATATCATTTTCAAACGCAGATAGATGGGCGAAATGTTTAGGGGACGTGTATTTGCTCCAGGCCTCCGTTATTCTAGTCAAAATTTATTGCGATTTAACTGTAACTACAAAACGTTAATAGCCATAGGGGTGATTTCGATGATTCTCTATTGCAATTTTCAATTAGCAATTTTTTCTCTCATTTTTAATTTATTTCACTCTTTCTCTCATTCATACAAATTGTTTAATTAATTATCATTCCGCATCCCACCGTACCGGTACGGGTATCCATAAACTTTGAATAAACCTGGTGCGCGCACCTGGTGTTTGGTTCGAAAAAAAAAAAATAAAAAATATCGATACAACCAGCGGCACCATCACACCTGGCCAGATGTACTCATTAAACATTTTCTCGTTCGATCTCGTTCCTGAAATAATTTTCATTAGTTTAATGTAAACAACTCGTCGAAGGGTATTCGGGCACCTTTCGACGTCGGTTTTAATTGCTACGAATCCATGAAATTGAATGAGAATTTCTTTCATCTCTGTATACCGCAGTTTATTTTCACATATACCAGGTTAACAAAGATTAGACCAATGTCTAAGGCATAGGTGACTACTCGAGTGAAATTTCGATTGAAATAGCTGCTGTATATGGGGTTAAGCGAAATGGATTCTGTACTTCTATTAGGGAGTGTCAACTGCAGCGTCAGTCTGACTTATTCAACCTTTTCAACGAACGAAATCTTCCAGGGTACCTGAAGGTGCACAGCTATGCAGTCTGGAAATGGGTACGAGAAATGGTTCTACTTTTACCTAAGAGTGACGCGCAATGGAAATCCTGAAGGTTCGTCGTAGGACGTGGAATTCGACATTCCAAATCCTGAATGCAGTCATATACTGGCTAAGGTATATATAGCTAAGCACTTTATTGCCTTTGAAAGTTATTTCCTGAAGTGATCAGCCTCTGGGAAAGAAAACTTTGGCATTTTTATCGAATGAAATCGTCGCGAATATGGTATGTAAATAAATCATCTCATCTCACGTCTCCGAGTTATTTAGAATGAATATTTGCTCTATGCAGATAGTTTATCAGAGACATTATTTACCATCAATAGCCGCAGACGTATATATGTGCAGTTTGAATAATTTGACAAACCTTGCGAATGATTTCTATTTCGTTTGACAAGTTTCGAAACCGCTCATTTCGAGTAATTGAATTGGTACGAATACGATGAAGGGATTATCAATATTCCGTAACACATTGAAACATAGGGGATGATCGCAAAGCGCAAAGCACGGTAAGCTATGCGCGCGTATCCTTCAGAATTTGAAATTGTGGAATTAGCAGCGTTATATGTATATAGGCACTGCGTAGAGAGTTTAAATTGTATTAGATGGAGTTGGGTAGAAGAGCTCGGGAACGAGCAGAGGCGGCTTCGGTTCCTCGTACTGAGATGAAATTCTATTTTGTATGGTTTCAGGTTATCGCGGTGATATAAAGCTCTAGATATAGTAGCTATACATGAGAGTAGCTGTAGCGCTGTGACAGTTTTAGGGGACTTCTCGCCGTGCTAAAACCCGCTAGCTAGTCACCTCAATTTAATACTCAACTCGTGTATCTCGCGAATGCACATGTATACATCTGTACTACAGATAACGTGATACTGAATATAGACACAGTTGTATAGGTTAGAGAGGATTATAGTTACAGGTACGAGATGAAATTTCTCTGCTAAAGAATATAATATAAACCAGATTGCTTCGAATCGTTACTATATAGCTTTTCATACGAAAACGTTATGTACCTACTATTAAATTCGGAATAACGGGGTATAATGAAAATAGAAGAAAATGATAAATAAATAAAAATAAAATCTCAGAGATACTTGTGTCGAATAAATATAATTATTTAGAATATTATTTTGATCGTAACATTTGAGGAATTTGATTTATACGCGATTCGTTATAATCGGTTTTGTCATAATTGGTCCATGAGGTACTGAATCCTTGTTAAATACCCTCTCATACGTGAATCTTGTGCTTTGTAGAAATTCCAAGCTAATTCGTTCTTCATTCTACGTTCGGTCTAGTAGATTATAACACTGAATCTCTTGAGCGAAGCTTCCAATTAGCGTATACTACCCCCATATTGCGAATAGGGTGAGATCAAGTTTATTTCATTGAAAACAATTACCGGAAAATTTAACCCCTTGAATAAGATTATCACCAGATTTATACACGTGCTGTTTCGTAAAAGCTTAAAATATTGATTGACGATACTTCGGCTACTAAATATTCAAAGAATGTCGAGACCTTGTGTTTCCGCTTCACCCCAAAGGGTCAGAAAGTCATCTAGAGATTTCGAGGACTCGAATTGCGGACGTCGTTTCTTTTATCGGTACTTCTTTCCCGCTCTTTTCCGCTTTTCGTTTTCCTCTTTTCCCGCTACTTTTCCCACTTTTACCACTTTTCGCTCTACACCCGGGCTATTCTTTTTCGGTCTAGAATTTTTCCGTACCACCTTCCTCACGCTCCTCTACACTTACTCGTTATCAGAGCTACGCTATTTCCCGTTATCTTGCGCATTGTTTCAATCTCTTCTCTCTATTTTTTTTCTTCTTTTTCTCTTCTCCTCTTTTTTCTTTTTTTTTTTTTACTTTCTTCCTCTTTTAACGTTTCGTGAAGCCAGATACTTTTTACTTGTGGATTAAATGCTCTCACAATCAGATTGTCAAGCCTGAATGATGATGTCACGAAACAGAAATAAAATCACTGTAGAAAGGTATAACGTGGAGAATTATTGTTTATTTATTTTATTTATTTTTTGTTGTTTTATTTTCTTTTCAATAAATTGACAGGTATGTGCACTCATAAGAGCGATGAAAATTATTGATTTCCTTTAACACCATGAAAACCATAAAGCGATCTCCGAACTAGAAGGTAAAAAAATAAAAAGGAAGAATTTCATCCCCCGACCTGGAAGATTAACCAGTAAACTATACTATGCTAAACAGAATCGACGGGTCCTGTAGGAAGGAACCCAACGAACTCTGGGACATTTTTGTCCCCTGGGGTGCAGGTGGGATGATTTCATCCGTACCTCTGCCTTTCAAGCAAGGGTCGAGTCTGCCTGCGTCGACGGGGCCATTCGGGTTGTAATCCAATGACCGTGGAACGTCAATTGGCCGTTTCTGGGATGGCCAATTTCCAGGTCTAATCAAATCTAAATAAATCAGGATATTGCCGTGTTAGTTTCCACCCTTAAAACGCCTCGCCTGTTCAATCTATCTACGTACATGCACCCGTCATACGTGTATTTATCCATATATAGTAATCCAGGGGTATATGTTGCAAACATGGAAATAAATTGAAGCCCATTTTTTGTTTTGTTTTATATTTTTTGTTTTATCCTTTTTTTTTATCAACTATTTTTAACAAGGTACATTCGCCATGGTTTCGAAACTCCTGCACGTACCGGTTGAACGAAATAATTAAGCCAGTAACTGCAGCATAGCACAGCTCGATGGGGTTTGTGAAAAAAAAAAAACAAAAAATAAATAAAATTCATACCAAATTGAACTTATATAGAAATAAAAAATGGTGAAAAATGATTTTACCACCCGGACTGAGTACTCGTCAGCCTTTCGAGTTTTGACAAGTCACTTGAAAATATGGAATGTATTATCGAATAATAATTTAGCAAACCGTTGACAGAAACAGGGGCGATTTCCACTCAATCAAACGAATATGTCAAGTGTATAGGACAACTTCGCTAATACAGTATTGTGTTGTATTAGGCGTCAGATACCCTACACCTACTCTCTCTCTCTCTCTCTCTCTCTCTTCCGCCCTTGTCGTTCCTGCCGGATATGGAGACTCTCGAATAATCAAGTCTGCCAAACACACCGATTGTCAATCATGTCACTCGCTCTAAAGCGAGGAACCGCGATTCTACAGATACATGAATTCGGGCTTGAATATAAAGCGACACTTTAGTTGACGGGGTGAACGTATATTCTTCGCCTTTCAATCGCCTGAACCGTATTTTACATTCATGATCCATAAATATATGATAATATACTAAAACTGAACGGCGTTTCTCCTCACTTTAATATACCTAATTGACATCTTGAAACGACGTAGAGATGTCAAGATTCTACACTACGTAGCTATAATCTAGCGATATCCCTTTCCATCAAAATCTTGAAAAGTAACGTTAACGATAACGGGCGAAAGTGACTTTAGCTTCTATCCACTCACTAAGATTCATTTTATTCGCCCACAGGCGATAGCTGAAGCACTTCCGGCTCGTAGGATTCAACCTATATATTTTTAACTTCAAAGAATCTCAAGATCTCGGCAGCACGTTCAGCATCTTTTTCATTAGGGAGCAATGCTGCAGTTTATATATTAAAATCGATTAATTGCTAAAAATTTATTGCATCTTTATACATAAACATTATACATAGGTATTTAATATACAATTTTCATCCTAACACAATCTTTCACATCTGTACCAAATTCTTTTTTCTTTTTCTTTTTTCTACATTTTCTTTACTTCGTAGTATTAATTAAAATGACATTAATTAACGCGAGGGATTGCAATTTGCTCGTATCACCATCGGCAGAGCCACAATTTAGTCCGAGACTTTTATTCGGGTATTAACCATGTACAAATAGGAGTCTGAATTAGTTTGCGAAAAAATATCATTCAGTTTGTTTCAGGGCAAGGGAGTAGTCCTGCGTTTACTTCGGGGTGGCATTTTTAGTGCGTCATTCAGTGCCCTTTTGAGAAGGGCTAGTCCAGGGTTATACTGCTTACGAAAGTTAGAGGGTGTTCCGTTAAAATAAATATCCTGATATCCTTCATTATCCTGAAATAATTATCATAGCTATAGAAAATCCAATTATAAGGGGTAATTTCCTGATAGAATAGAAAATTATTAATTTCTGAATTAGAATTTCATTAATACGATGATAATTATAACGTTAGATTTCAATCAGAACAGAGATCCACATTTTATCCAAATACTCACCGCGTACGTTGAAGAAGCATACCTTCAGAGCTTAACGTAACCCATTCCACAAGGAGTGAGCCAGGTACTTCAGACTCCCTTTTCATGGTTTTTTATTCCCAGTTTCAAGGATCTTGCACGTAATGTTTTTAGAATCATAAAACTCTGCTTGTGGAACAAACGAGCGCGTAAGTCTGAAGGACCAAGTGCTTAACTATTTTTCTTGTTTTTTCCATTTTATTTTATTTTTTCTTTCTGTCTTTCTCCTGTTTCTATGGAAGGACTACCAAAGGACTGAATAATGCACGAGAGTGACACGCCTGCATACGCACCGCTTACTTAGTTTGATGAAAAAAGGAAGAAGGAAAGAAGGAGGAAAATAAAAAAAAAAATTAAAAAAAAAAAACACTTTACTTCCGCTTGAAAAGAAACACATAATCCAATCTACGTTCGATGCACATACCTACTTCCATCGCGTTATACCCTTACACATAGGTTTTCGTGTAACCACGAAACAAATTGATCCTTGGCTTTTGACAGATGGGTTTGGCACTCGGTCAACACCTTAGAGAAATCTTGAAGGCGTTGGCAGTACCGCGATTTCTTTGGAGCTTTATCTCAACTCGCATTGGTGTGGGACGTGGTTCTGGATTCATTCCGGCATGGCATGAGGTTAACGTGTATAGTAAAGGAAAGAGGAAGGATCAGTTGTGCTATGGTATAGAGCACTTGACGCAATTGCAGAGCCAGTAAAACTGTTCTGGTCTGACTTCAGCCACTTTGGTTATAGCCGGTATACCTATTGCACATTCGTCCTCGGTCAAAGCGAGACGAAACGAATAGAAGTGGCGCGCGATGTAAGGCCCTTGACTTTTCGCAAACTTTACCCATTTTTCGAAGTAGCTTACAGAACCGAACGAGCGATGCGAGACGAAAAGCTCACTTCGTAGAGGGAATAAATTGTATCTGTTTACGCGTTATACGCTGACGTAGCTTTAAGAAATATAAAGATGATGTAGAAAAGCTCGGAAAGCGATGTATATGAATAACTCGATGAATTAATAATTTCAGAGTTGAAAGCAGCGTTTAAGTTCGACGATAAATGAATAATGAGCTTGCGAACGGACCGGGGTGACGTTATTGTGTTGAGAATGTGAAAAACTCTGTCGTTAGTAGCTAATCTCTTATATTTAAGAAAAGAAGAAAGAAAAAAAAAGAAATGTTCCACTGTTCGTTCTACAGGGTGAAAAATATCTCACCCTTAGCTACATCTCGAGCTTTCAAGCCGGTGCTGGTGCACGCCCTTAGCGAAATGCAAATGGTGAACAAACTCACCGACGAGTAGAGCGGAATTTGTAATAGAGAACGTTGCCGTTAGTTCACTAGCCAGTTCAGAAGCTCGCGTTAGTCTGATAAAACATTGAAAATCTAAAATAGAAAAAATAGTCGTGCTTTCTGTACTTGATAGAGTTATTCATGAAGCACTATGGCTATACATATGGTATCCCTTATGAAAATGCAATGCATACCCATGAGCTTGACATATGTGTAAAACATTTCACCCTATACCTTCATACCAGAGCCGCATGGATTATAAGCTGATGAAATTTGCCGTTATAATAACCAAAATTTCACCCCTGTAAGGGAGGCGTTGTATCAACATACTGGAAAGTGTTAACGTCTACGTAGATGTATATTCTTGTAACGGGGAGTTAGATGAATAAATTTTCTCTACAGGAAGATGAGAGGCTCCACTGCTTGTCTCTTGGGGAATGCGTTTATCGTCTTCTCTGTACATCCTGACGACAACGACTCTGAGACATGGGACCAGACAGTTGGGCATCCACTTTAGTTAACTCACTTCGTCAACTGGCAACCTGTCAATATCGTCTTTCTTCATACCCGGGAAAATTCACATCCTGGTTTCATGGTTTTTGCACTAGCAGAATCACTCTAGAATTCAGATACCCCATTTTCCACTTGTTAGAAATAATAATCGAGTATTATGGCATTGGAGTAAACTTTCATTGAATAATTTGATTCTTATAAAGCGGAAAACTCGTTCAAATAAAGCGCAGAGTATGAGGTGTGGAATTTATTGTTAGGGTAGATAATATGAAACGCGTTGAAAAATCTGGTGTTTGAATAGCTTAAGTCAGGAAACAAGTAATTTCCATTTTCATTAACATTTACATCCCTTGGTAGAATTTCATCCGTAGAATATTATTTTCTTTTTTTTTTTTTAGTATAATACCACTTCAGGAATAGAGTATGATGAATAAATTATAAAAATACAAACCGTGATGTTCCAGTAGTGGATGTGAATAGAAATTATTCGCAAGCTCATCCCGAAGTTTATTTCCATCTAGTTTTTAACCGGCGAGCAACAGTTGAAACTACAGACTCTATAAATAATGCATATGACAAACGTTAAATCACGTTTCAAGAAAAAAAAAAAAAATATTAAGAATAAAACGAAAGAAAAGAAGAAAAAAAAAAGACAAAAAAAAAACAACCAACTGTCCATACGAAAGCAGAAGTACTTAAAGTTTAACAAAGATCTGCCAGCTTGAAATTCGAGACAAGTCGGCCTGCTCTAAAGCTTCAACACCCAATCAACTCCCTGACACGATTTTCTATTCAACACCATTGAATTTCATGGATTTGGTGCGAGGACTGCAAAGAGGGGAAAGAGAGGAAAGCTTGAGGGCGAGAGAAAAGCTGTTCTATAAAATTGCCACGAAATTTTGGTCGATTCTTTAAATTCCCTTCGGCCGCAGGCAAGGGATGCATGTAATTTTCTTTAATTTCTTGTAATTTCAGTTGAATCGAAACCGCCTACTTATTTTTTCTACCCTCGTCTTTGTTTACAAGGTAAACAATTACTTGGTACCGTAAATATTTTCCTATCTTTAAAATTTCTAAGGCAAGGTGCTCGCTCGCCCGAAACCAGCCTTAGGGCGGCACGTTAATTATCAAAATTCAACTTCCTAATTATGAAATTGTGCTGGGTTCGCGCGCCGCTGCTTACCACCCCCCCCCCCCCCCCCCCCCCCCCCCAGCTCGTAGTATACCGAGTTTTCGGGGATTAGGAAAATGATGTAAATATAATGTACAGATATTGTTTGGTACATTCGAAGTCCGTACTTCATTTACCAATGAATATTAGAATATTGTAATACGGTTTCAAAAAGCCGCAAAAATAATTGTGAAATAATATTCAAGCGATGTAAAAGACGGGGAAAAAAAAGAGAGAATCTTCCTGCCAACTGTCGGGTTCACCATATTGTCTTTTGAAAAATGACTCTACGTCCAAGTGGCTCACAATTACGATAATTCAAAGGTTCTTGGGATCTTTTCACTTTTTGTCGACGTGGCAGCTTGACGTCTCGAAACTTAGTTATATTTCAAAATTTAAGACGCTCAGTGTAATTATTTTCCAGCCGACGAGAGTTTTCCCCGTGGGCGTAGAGAAAAAAAGAAAAAAAAAAAAAAAAAGTAAAAGTAACCCCCTTAACCCACCCCAGAGAAAGAGAGGGAGAATGAAAGTCGTTTTACTTGTATATATTAATCGCTTTATACACTCAGAAAAATGTCTGGTTGACGTAACAAAATTTTTGTTGCTTCAACAAAAATCGTTTGTTACTATACGGTCAAAGAAATATTTGGTTCTTGTGACCAAAAAGTTTTGTTATCATGTTTATAGTTAACGGAACAAATCTCATTTTGTTCACAGCACTGGGGAAATGGTACTGTTAACAAAATGGTTATTTGCGATTATAACCAAATGTTCTCTTCAGTGTACTAAATCGAAATATTCTTTTTGTTACTAGTAAGAGAACATTTTGTTATGGAGAGCCTGAAAAATAATCCTGTGTATAAAACTTGACCAGTAAAACAAGAATACATTTCGTTCTCTCAAATTTTTATTTCAATTTTAAGATTTTCCCAATTAAAAACAATAAAATGTTCTAGCCCACATGATTTCAAGAATTGACGCGGTTCGATATCCATGTTTTAACTTTTATTAATCGATTCACAAGGCACGATACCGCAGCCACATGCTACATTCACGAATACCGGCAACACTTTCCGGTATATGGGCAAGAGTGATCGCGCATAGTGTGACTATGCGCATGCCACCCCATCCAACAAAAAATATTGTTCACGTAACAATAAATATTCAACAAAATTATTTGTTACTCATGACAAAAGGAAAATAGCGAATTAGGTTAGCTCAACAAGCATTTTTATTCAGTCAATCAAAATTTGGTCGAGCCAACCAAAACATTGGTAACAAAGCGATTTTGTTGTTAACAACAAATCATTTTTCTGAGCCAAACAAACGCATTTTGTAGAGGTAATTAAACTTTGGTTCCGTGTACCAGAGTTTCGGTTCACAAATACATCCAACCAAAAATATTGTCCACGCAACAAAAAATATTGTTTACGTAACAATAAATATTCAACAAAATTATTTGTTACTGATGACAAAAAGAAAATAGCGAATTAGGTTAGCTCAACAAGCATTTTGGTTCAGACAATCAAAATTTGGTCGCGTCAACCAAAACATTGCTAACAAAGCGATTTTGTTCTTAACAACAAATTATTTTTCTGAGTGTAGAAGAGAATAACGATCGCGTCACAAGGATATAGCGTATAACTTTATATTATTATTTATTAGTTGTGAATATATATTCAGATTTCTGTATGAATCTGCAGCAGTACTAAATGATATCGTATACTCGTTTAACGTTTAACGAAACGCGAAAAAAAAAAAAAACTGCATTCAAAAATTTAGGTAGAAATAAACTTATTCTATGAATATCGACATTCGATGTCTGTCCACCGATTCGCTTTCATCGTCCGTCCAATTTCCAATTTCCAATTCCGAATCTCCAATTTCCAATTCCGTATACAGGCGGATTCTCTACGGAGGTGCTCAACGGAGCTTCTCTACAAGTTCTACTAGAAACGTGAAGGAGAAACTTCCCTTCGGAACATTATCTTACGAATACCAGTCCACGGAATTGGCCAAAAACTTTTGGTGTGCCATGCCGGTACCCTGTTTCAAATTCTACCACGAACGCTTTGACAACTGCTATGGGTATGGCGGTTTAAAAAATTAATGAGATACTCGTGGCAAACATCCTAAAAGAGAGAATATAAAAAAGAAGAAAAAAAACGAAAAAATAACAAATTTACTTCACATTTCATCATAGCCATGTAGTACTACCTGTTAAAGGAGCTTGAACTGAGTGCTAGGTATGAAACATAAAATCTGTTTTTATATGAAATAAAATAGTCTGTTTAGTACAAGATAAGAAAACGAAAAGAAGAAAAAGAGAAAAGAAAAAAAAAGCCACGAGCTTTTTATGCGAATAAATATATTCTTATGTAAGTGAAGTTTCGTATTTTTTATTTTTTTATTTTTTTTTCATTTTTAACAGATAAAAATAGGAGCTTTTCTCTTCAGATGGAGTAGGCAAGTTTCTCGATATATGCCTAAGTTGATAGCAGCAAGTCAGCAGGGGGTCAACATACGCGTATACCTTCTGGCTACGCGTCCTATACCATAATGTAAATTTCTGATAAGACTTGACTTGCGCGACACGTGTCTCTCCGCATTTGTCCAATATATGTACAGATAGGTAGTTATATGCGAATGTATTCGAAACTGCAATCGTATATATGTAGTAGAATTTGCACCTGAGACATATACAAGGCGTATGCAAGGTGAGCTGTGCGGTTAACTTATGTATGAGATTGTCTGGGGCGGTGAGCCACGGTAACTGCAGTATTGCATGATAATTTAACATGGCAAAACATAGGAGGTAACTATATATTAGGTATTTTATCAGATATGTGTAAGTGTCGTAATACATATTATGTTCACTTTATATGTAATTTATTAGTTAGTTTAATAACGATAGAAAATAGAGAAATGTTCGAATATCACTTTTGGTCTTTACCTAAGTTCAATGGTTCAGATAAAATTTAATGCTATACGTCTTTATATAACTAGGTAAACGTAACTAGGCTTCAAAATAAATAGCAGGGTACAACCGAAAGCGTTATAAATCTAGCGCTAAGATGTCTCGTAAATAATCCTTATAAATGTTCCAAGAATCAGAGAAAGAGAAGAATAAAAATAAGAAAAAGAAGGCAAAGAAGAAGAAGAAGAAAAAAATACAAAAATAAAATAAAGAGAACGAGGAAACGTAGAGAACGAAAAAAATAACAGAAAACAACAAAACTTACACCGACATTTAAACGTATAAAGGCTTAACCGTTCGTTCGACGAGTAGCTGTAACGTACGTGTAGACAAGACGAAGTTGGCTAGGCGCAGAACGATCGTGAATGCCTGCACCGTGTCAGGAAAAAAAAAAAAAAAAAGATGCCCGAGGCGTTCACTGTCAAGTACAAAAAAATTGAGTTTCGAAAAAAAGTACAGAAGAATGAGAATGAATGAAAAAAAAAAGGAAAATGGAAGGAAGAAAAACCAGAATGAAAAAAATCAAAAAAAAATCTCTGATTAATACGAAGACTCTGAAAGCTTCAAGAAATTAATCCAATCTTCTTATGTACGTCTATATATGGTGATAAGAGAGGAGAAAACCGGCGTTTTTCAGGTGGACCAATTTTTTTTTTTTTCTTTTTCTATTTTCTTTTCTTTTTTTATACAAATTTTTTCACCTCCTCTTTGCAAAGATTATAATATAACCTACTCGAGATAGGAATAAAATGAAATTTAAATTACTTTTTCCTCAGCACTTAGGTATATATAAGTATATGCTAAAGCGGAGGGAGACTTTTGATAAGAATTATTAAGCCATCATCGAAACGGGCTTGTCACCGAGAAACTGTTATTCCTTTATGTTAGTATATATAGGCACGTTTAGAATACCTTTCTAGATTAAATTACCGATTTTCTTTATTGCCGATTGATCAATAGTCTGATCGTTGTATAGGTTTTCTTTCATTCGGCTCGTCGCTATGTCGGAAAAGTATATTTATCGGAATTCTTTCGATATATATATATATATATCTAAGAAAGCTAAATCGATTTGGAGGAAATGGAACAATGCGGTTTTGTATTCAAAAAGAGGGATATTGAGCCATCTGGTTCTGGTTTGATGTCACTCGCAAATATTCACTTATAATACCACAAGAGCTTCAAAATTATCGGGTATTTCCCGATAGGTTCGTTGCAAACAAATGAAGGAGTCAAGTTGTTCAGGTTAAAAAATCACGAGCGCGAAGCGCGAGTGATTTTTCTGAAAAACTTGACGACTTCGTTTGATTGCAGGGAACCTTGAGGGAAATACCCGATTAATTTTGAAGCTCGAGTGGTATTCGGGGGATTATTTTTTCATCCAAATTTCGGCCGATAGAATTGCACCATGAGACAAAATCCACAGTTAAAAATTAAAAATTCGGAAGTCACAGAATTATAATTCAACCTGTCAGTTTGACGTGTGGTTAATTTGACTGGATTATGTTTTGTTTTTTATATATAGCAACTACCAGAGAAAATAATCAAAAAATTATCAGTATAATACCATGTAGGTTGTACCACGTGACGTCGAATGGTGCAATTCTATTGGTCGATATTTGGGTCGGAAAAATAATCAATCAAATTTAACGTCGATTTACTTTTCAATATTTTTCCCCGATACATACATTACATACATATATTTATGTCATACTTTATCTCGAATATCAAACAATGTGATACTCAATTTATCCTGCAAATAATCGGATGCAATTTCCGGCTTAACTAACGAACCCAACTATAGTCTTTGTCTACCACTATTCTATTAAACATTCACTTAGCTCAAGCACTAATATAGTAATAAAGGTTTGCAAGTGCATTGTTATAAATTGCAGACTGCACAGCAATGGCAGACAACCGTTCTAGTACCTATTCAAATCTAAACTCAGCTAGACTAGACTATACTATAGAAGCTCTCTAGTATTCTCAAACTCTGGCTAAGGAAGGAAGCTCGAAATCCCCAAACCGATAGACACATCCGGGTACGTTCGATACGTCTAAAGCTATATATGTATCAAATCGCGGCTATAACGGGGGGTGGATAACGTTTAACTTGCGGAAAATATTTTTCCACAATGTTTCCATGTGGTGGTAAAAAAAAAAAAAAGTCGAAAAAAACTATCACACGATTCGATTTCATCCCTTGTATATTTTTTTCTCTCTCTCTCTAGAAAACTGACGGTATATGTATGTATGCGTCCATAGATCGGTATAATGTGTATAGCGTTAAAACGTGTTAGCTAAAATTTAGCGCTCGATAAACTACGCATTATAAGCCCTGGAGTAAGGTAAATGTGTACATCTATCGGTATACATATATAAGAACGAAGCGGAAACTACTAAGCCAAAAGCCGCCATTGATCAGCGCTATCGGCTTTTATTCACACATTATGGGCCATACGTAAGCTTTATCCTTTTTAACCTCATCCCCTTTTACCCTTGCCGGTTTTATTCCAGTGTGTATATCAGCGAGGCTCGTGATTTGCATAAAAAGCTCTAGAGCTTACACGTTATACTTCCTCGGGCGGTTCTTCTCGAACAACCCCTCTCTCGAACAACCCCTATACACAGAGACATACACATTCATAGATCCGTCCGTCGTGTCTTCATGATCCACTTTCATGGGAACTGATATTTTACCCCTGCTATATCCTCGCTGAGGTTCCCTGCAGCGGCAAACCAGCCGATAATGAGATTTGACTAAGTACCTTAATTAGTTATCCTCCCCAAGTTATAACCCCGCGACGCGACCCGGACCAATAAGAAAGATGTACGAGGCTATATCCACGCTTCTGCAGCCTCCTTATGACTTCGTTTCTATTCTTCTCCCACACTTTAACGTATTGAATCTTCAACACCACTAACTTGGGTACAGGTATGTACAGAGGGAAATTTTTTTATTATTTATTATATAAAATTAACGAAAATTACAGGTAAAACTTGAAAGTTATTCTACGAAATCGGAGTATAGAGACTTATGTTCTTCCTATGCCAATTCACACCACTTTTTAATTATAAGCCATACATAGCATTGCTGTCTTATAATTAACAAGTTTGTTCAAAGATGTCAGCTTTCTTTGATCGCTACTATACCAAGTTTAAGATAATTGCAGAGAGCTTTCATCCACTCGCATTCTCGGAATAACAGATGTTACTGTTCCTGCGATTCTTGATACATTCATTAGCCTTTCCTTCTTCACCCTTTGGTATTTAATGTATTTAATCAGCACAATGATTTCGAGTGAAATGCGAAAGGCGAAAGCTCGATCTACAAACCGAAATAGTTGACATCGAATCTTTCGAGGTCAAATAAAAGTATGTAGAGGATGAAATGTGAAGAAGATAGACCAAAGTTTGGGGGGGTAGTTTAACGACGAAAGAAGCGATCCTCTTCTCGGCAGTATGATCGACTTTAAGCTGTTTCAAAAGTTTTGGCGACAAATGGGAGAACGGCATCTTGCTGGATCAGCCCAATAAGTAAGTCTGAGGGTTGATTATGGTGACGATAAAACTTCGCGATGATTTTTTCTTTTTTTTTACATCCTTATATTTTGATATATTTTCGAAACTGAAATTTTTACAGGTATTTTAATCGCTGCTTTGGTTCACCTATAAATGGAAATGTTAAGTTTTCACTGCAAACCACTTTGCCAGACAAATGTATATAAATGAAAAATAAAGCCTGCAGAATGGCTTTCTCGCCAAAGGCGATTACCGATCGAAAAAGTCAATAAAGAACGGTTTGGGAATACGAAATGTAGGTACGCACGTAATCGCTGACGGAGACTGAAATAACATTTTTATTTATTACCGTTGGGTATTTATCGACGCTTTAAAAGCTTCTAATATTCAATTACGGTCACTAGAAATGTTACACCAGTTCTCATTCTCTCGAATAAATATATCTACGAATTGAAATGATATTTATAATAAAGAGGTAAATAATGAAATCGGTGTGAGAATTTTAATGAAATTTAGAACGGAGCTTGATTTTTTCTCTTGTTCCAACAATAAATATACATCTTTATGCGACATGGTAAATTTTGTGCTTAGCCGAAGAATGAATCTTTAAATGCATAGCTGGGACGGAAAAAGAATCCGATTAGTAGGCGGGTATATTAAAGCCACGGAGCATATGGATTACGGTTTGCCCTGGTTAGGGATTCGATCGAAGTACCAAGGCTCTGGTCCTCGGGTGGCATCCCGTCCCGGGACGAGAGATAGGTACCAAAGCTGGAATGAATGCGGGAGTGTCACTCGCATCGTCGCATAAATGTGACTTACGAGTTTGAGTCGTAGTTTGGGAACACCGCGAGCCGTTGGTGGTCGTCGTCGTCGTCCTACACCCACCCCTAAATCCTTGTTGAGTGCATCCCTCCAGTACGAAAGTAAAGAGCCGTCCTTCTCGCGTCCTTCTGGTATCCCCGTGGCGTCCTTGTGGCGGGACGTTCCCGGCGTATTGTTGGAAACAGAGAGCGCGTAAACCATGAAGAGCGAAGAGCCGCGGATTATAAAGTCTGAAAGTTTCTTCGCCACGGTGAGAATCCTCGCGTACTTCCTGCCCCGGCGCGGCGTTCTTCACTTACAGAAATACCGGGTCCCGCAGAAAATATAAATTCTCGCTTTTTCCTATTCGGCTGCACTTCTGCAACGTGACTCCGCGCGAATTGGCAGACCTTAAAATCTGCAGATATTGCATTGTTGCTGATCCTCTCCTCCTCTATTCCGACTCGGGTAAATTGTTCGGAAAACTCCTTTCACCCGTTTGCTTCGAATTATAACCCCTTGTGTTCGAGGGGGTAAAAAGTCACGGGAAATGAAAATCGAGAGAAATACGAGAGTTAGAGGTACAGGAGGGTAGGAAAAAAAAAGGGTGTTTTTAGGAGACAAAGAACTACGATCTACATTTACGTCCTCCATCGCGTCCATCGTGAGAGGCCGAAGGGACAATCGCGAGGTACGGTATGGATTCGAGTGTCGGTAATTTGACCGTAGGCATGGTAGGAGTAATGGGAGGATGAGAAGTTGGGGAAGGGTGGAAACCGGTATGGTGGACAATGGGGAAACGACAGAAAATCCTTCCGCGTTAGTTGTCTCTTCCCTGGGCATCCCGCTCCTGCAGCACCACCTCCGTTACGTTCCGCGCCGTTTCCAGTACACCATTCCTCTCGCCCTCCTCGGATTCCCGGGTATAACCTGGCCCAAGATTTATCGCGTGTATTCAAGCTACATGCTCGCCCCGAGAATATACCAGCTATACTATACCCACTTCGTTTGAACCCTCGCACAACCACCACGGATGCTGCCTAGTGCTGCTGCTAGTCCCTGGTACCAGTCACCATACCCTTTAAAACAACCCCCCTAAACTGGAAATGGCTCCGCGATAGGCACTGCTGTACCTACATACATACGGACGAATTATTACTTGTGTATTCATCTCTATTTCGTAATGGAGCACAACCAACCGTATAATAACTATACTACCCTCATACAGGGGAGAATAAACTTCCTAAATCATTCCTCTGCCATTTTGACTCGGAGGACATCGTACATCCCTGTATTAAAAATCATTTCTCGATCTTCGATTACTTTTCACTACATTCTGACGTCTTTATTTTTGGTTGCTATTAATTTTCAATTTTTCAGAATTCAATTGGAGATGTTCTTGGGTCTCTAAAGGCTCTGAGGCATAGGCAACTGGTATTATATATTGAAAGTATTTTCCTAAAATGCATTCCATGCTCGTAGGTTATAGACCCCTGGAGAACCTGGTTCCTGGTAGTGCAGGGTAGTTGGAAAATCGTGAAGTCGTAATCCCTTGGGAAGTGTGTCTGCAAGGAGATGTTCTCCCAAGTCGACGTCGTACTGAATAGCCAAATAGATATCAGCTAACGACTAAATCAGTTGAAACTAGGTAACTTTGACAAACTTCTGATCACATCACACATCGATGAGTAGTTTAAACTTGGAGAAAATTGATTCGATGCCAGAGGTTAGTGTAGATAATATATTAGGTGTTCGAATATTAGATGCAGATTTAACGTCCTTTGATTTGAGTGAGAAAATTAGGAAAAAAATTGAATAAGAGCAAAAAAAAAAAAACAGAAAAACTGATGGAGAGACGTGGAATAATTTTAAATCCAAGCTGTCAAATTTTTGGAAATAATGAACGAAAGAAGAGAAAAAAAAATTTGTTTTAACAACTCGTAGTTTTCACCTACGTTGAAGTTCAAAATGAAAGCTATGAAATATAACGGATTTGAACATGTATGGACGGTGGAATATTGTGGAATGATGTAAAAATCACTGTATTCAAATTACGTACTGACGGTGAAAAATGTCAGTCCGACAAACGTGGAATATATATTTTTACACAGTTGAATGGTATATTTTGGCGAAACCACCGCATTTTCCCTCCATCAAGTTCACTATTTTTATGCGTTGAATCCTAAGTTTAGAGCGAGTCCACCTGAAAGTGACCTGGCGAAATTTTTGGAATCGTCATTTTTCACATTATTTCGACCGAATCCTGTGGGATTCATCGCATGAATAATAAAGAAGTAGAAATAAATTGAAAAAAAAAAAGAGAAGTAGGTACTCTTCCTCGGACCTCTTCTAACGATCCATTCGAACAAATACCCGAAGATGGATGAACTTTTAACAGGAAACTGGTAGCAAGTTTCGTTCGCTAGGGCGCCCCTAGATCCTCGACCATCGGTGTATCTTTCTTCCATACCAAGTTACGCCATCCTCAGTTTCTTTTGCAGCTCCTACTTCGGTGCCACTTAAAAAGTCTGATCCGTACGTCGACTTTTATTTCTTCGAAGCATCAAGTGCCGGCACTCGTTGAGCCGGAATTGATCTACGGAACGAATACGAGACTAGTTTAGTTATGGCTATCATTACTCGATGTATTTAATTTCAATTTCAATTTTAGGGATGAACTTTTCCCCTTGAATCCTTCCAAATTTCTAAGTTAATTTCGCGGTTATATTTACAGAATTTCAACCGAAAATCATCAGGACAATTTCGGGTTTAAGTCATGAAGTAGTCTGCGTGACTGGGCAGGGTAAAAGCATGTAAAGAAAGGCTAAGAAGAAGAAGAAGAAGAAGAAGAGGGATGAAACTGGCAACGGCTCCCCGTGGTGGCGTATCAACACTCCTAGCGAACCCGACGACCCCATCCGGGGCTTGCGTGGCCGGCGGGTCACTCATAAACACGTGGATTTATGCCAGCCCTAAAAACGGGAAGTCCGCGAATGCGAACGCGAACGCAAACGCAAACGCGGTAGCGGTAGAGGTAGCGGGCGCGTGTGTAGCAGCGCTTGTCATAAATTTGGGAAAAGGGTCGACCAAACAATAGCAGCCTACCAAGTGTATGATATAATACATACAGCAAGGTCCGCAGCACTAGACTTTCAGACTTGAGATGTATGAGGTATAACCTTCAGGAGTTTAATGCAGATGAAGATGCCCATATCGGTGCTTTAGGGGATATGATATACGTTTTAATTTCAATCAGAGTTTCGTGTTCCTCGGGTAGGTAATGAATATGGGGTGAATTCCCGAGGGAAAAATTGTTTTTGTTTTATTTTTATTTTTATTTTTATTTTTTTTATACACGTTTACATTCATTTTGGTGAGTTACGTTTAGCTGGTCGGATCTTGTGTCTGCAGTTGTGTCACTTACTGGATTGAAGAAACCTGGTCTAGATTGGCGCGGTTGAATTGCAGGGAATTCCTAGACCAGTGTCGTCCTCTGTGACCGAGATAGAATTGTTCAAAATTGGATTCCTATCATTCTTATATGTGAGAGACAATAGGAGATTGAGCTTTCGTGGAGAATTTCGTTGTCAAAAGTATCCGAAAATACGATTTCAGATAATTTCATTATACCCTGAAAATTGACTTAAAGATATACAGAACGGTTGAAGACAGGTAAAGGAGTGATGTGATGGTTTTAATTACATCCTTATTATACATAAATTAAGTATTCTCGAATCAACGTCCTCATCAACGCTCGCTCCCGGTGTTTTAAAAGAGGCAATAAACTATCTTAAATAGAGAAATTAGTTGAATAAACTATCTTTCCGCAACGGATAGAGAATGGGTTTGGAAGGAACTCATTTCAAGCGCGATAAAGCCGATTAAAAGTTTCAAAAGCCAAAATTACGCTTGGCTAAAATCACTAATCCCCACCTCCAGTACCCCACCCTATTTCACATCGCCCTCGACCTCTCCGTGGGCAACCCCAGCACTCGGGCTTCACTCTGCAATCGCCAGTAACGCGTCTATGACGTTAAAGGGGATCCTTGCAGATATCTTCTTGAATATAAAAACATTTTTGTCGAATTATTAAATTCTTCTTTATTATCATCCCTTATATCAATTAGATCAAATGAAAATTGGCTACCTTCTATCAAAGTTAGCCAAAATAAATCATTTTACAAATTTATCTATTTGTTTTCACATTCATAATTTGCAAACTTTGAGTATCAAATTATTTATTCGCTATGTTTTCTTACTCTATAAAATCTTGAGCTAAAGATTTAACATTAAGTTCAAAATTTCTGTGGGTTAAATGTCTAATTATGTATACAAGAATATATATACGCATATAGGCATATACTATACATATATTTATAACTAAGTAAGACAAGATTTTCTAGTTCTTCAACGTTCCCTAGCGGTTCGCAACGTTGTCCGGTAAAATTGGTACCCGGAATGATACCGTGGCTGAGGGTAGAACATTTTTCGCCTCCGGATTTGCATATTTTTACAAGAGTAATCAGGGAGGATTTTAATATCATTTATAGCCGTGTCCTACCTTCGTGGATATATATATATACATACTTATATATACACACCCATTTAGCTTTTGGATGAGAATAAGGGAGGAAATGAGGAAAAGGGAAAAATTAAAGAGGGAAACAGAGAGCTAAGGACTCTTTTACTCTTTACTTTCTTTCGGATATATCACTGCTCTCGCCATCTTATCAGCATCTTCTTGGCATCTTTTATAGCGCCTTTTTCCGACGCTTATAACGCAATTAACGCCATCCCTCCTATAGCAGCCTTATGAATATTTTAATTAACTGCGTATTCTAGATGTTATATTTCCGGATGTCCAGTTAACTTCGCTCAGCTAACTGAGTCAATATCAGGTGAAAATTAATTAAACTCTTGCCAGTGTAGCCGTGGCTTTGAATAGAATGCTATTTTTCACCTTAAAGTTAATTTCTATGTTCGAAAATGAAAATAGTGAAACGAAGAAAGAGGTGAAAGGAATAGCGTGATCACTCATTTCACAAATAAGAGGATCATACTTTGCCAAAAGACGACGAAGCCTCGCGTCTTTGATAAAACCTTCAATTTCTTACTTAATTAATTTTCAATCACGAATTCACCGCCTTCTTCAATCACGAGTGTACATAAATTACGGTTTAGTCGTTGAAGTTTAGGATTTAAATTCGCTTACACCGGCTGAGATTAAGCTTTTACAGCACGGTTTTAATTCATTGCTCATCGATTTCTGCGCAGTGGGATTAGAACCTCTAATTACAGGATCTTCCTTATCTTCACCGGTTCCAAGAAAGATGCGGTAAAAATATCGCTAGCTTATAAATCGTTCAGAAATAGAAAAAAATAAAATAGAAAATAATCAACCGTTTAATCTACGATAATTCATTACATGCAAGTAATGACGCCGAACGATTCTCACGCAGGATTTTCTGACGCCGTTGTTCGTCCTTTGTAAAAAGAGTCATGATAAAGCCAGCTGCGATCGCGGAACACAGTCCAATGTGGGCAACCCAATCCCCGTAAGTTTCTATAAGCTTTCCAAAACCCAGAACGAACATCATTCCGTAAATATTGTTCAGTATGTTCAGAAGTCCAGTTGTTATGTCTTCCGCTTCTGGATACGTGTATTCAATGCACAGTTCGTAGCCCAGGGCCAGATAACCGGCCAGAAAAAACCTGTTGAAGTCGAGGATAGTTTGTGTTTTTGAAAAAAAAATTAAAAACGCTTAGAGAAGCCGAAAAAACTCACCCTAAAAACATCCCTGACACATAAACCAACGGCTTGTTCTCATACAGCATCGCAACAGCAAAGAAAATTTGTCCACAAAGAGTCATGAAGTAAACAGTAACCGCAGTCTCTCTGATACGGAAGAAATGAACAGTGATAAGTTCGAAATTGCTGGATGGTTGATTCTCAGTTTTTCATAGTATGTAATGAATTATACGAAATAAAACTTACTTAAATTTGTGAGTCTTGTCGATGATGTATCCGAACGTCATGGCACCCATCAATCCCATTACTGTCAGAGCCAGGCCAACTTGTCCAGCAATTTTTTCTCCGTTCTATATACGGGCGGAAATGTAGACAATGGAGATATCAGGGAGAAAAAATGAGGAATTGTTACTCTACCTCGAAGTGTGTGATAACCATTTGATTCAGGAGTGTTGCAATTGCATTCAAGACTCCTACACCCATACCGTAGGAGTTGCACAAAATTATAAAGCTCTTGTTAGTCAAGAGTCGTTTGATCGGTTGGATAATGGACTCGCTCTCTTCTTGGCTATTTAATTTTTGTATGGCGCGAATTTTGCTAGGTGGTAAAGTTGGCTCGTTTTTGAAAACTGTGAACCCAAGAATCAGAACGTTTTATTACACTGCATAGTCAGATGAGAAACGTATCGTTGGTTTTGAGAATGAATTCAATTTTGCACTTGCATAGTATGACCATTAGAGCAGCGAAAGTTGTGATTCCAGCAATGGTTTGAAAAAGCAAATCCAAATCCTTCCCGACTAGTTCAAGATCCTCGTGATTTCCCACTAGTAAAGGACTAACTAAGAAACCAATCGCAATTCCTAGCTGGGTGCCAAACAAGCACAAAGACGTTGCTGTCGAAACTTGATGAGAACCGAACCAGTATGCTGCTAGACGTGCTGGTACGGTGAGAACGAAGACCTGTAAGTAATTCGTGAGCAATTTAAATTGCTATTCATGGGTTGACAATTTTTTTAATCAATTATTAATCAGGTTGAAAATTACCTGCGTCGAGGCGACCACGGATTGACCAAGAAAAGTCACCCAGTACTTGTCTTGAGAAACGGAAAAGACTTTTATCCAAGAACCAATGCAACTGAGTACACTACCAATGATTGCTGTATTTCTCAGACCCACACGGTCCATCAAATAAGTTGCCGGAAGTATAAAGAGAGTGTAATAACCCATAAAAGTAATCGACGTCAGGTCGACAGCAAAAAGCGATACATCGTAGTACCTAATGATTGATCATTGATTAAAATTAAGATCTTTGGACTTGATAATCAACTTTGAAACTTACCTAGACACTATGTTGCTGATAATTGAGTACTGTATCGTTTGACAAGTACTCGGACAAGCGTAAAGTAGAAAAAGACCTATAGCGAGCCATCGCCTTTTGTAAATTTTTATCTCGGGTGTTGGTTTATTGGTCGTTGTCGATTTGGTTTTTACTATTTGTTGTGTATTAGGGTGATTTCCGGTCAACGGCTTGTCCGAATCGTCGATTTCAACTTTGAGAGACATCTTCACTAAAGTTATCTATCGTGTATAAGGACAGAACCAGACTAGATTCTCTATAAGAAAAGACTTCTTTCATCTCCGGAATAAGACTAAAAGACTTTTCTTATCATTTTTAATGTCGATTCATAGATTAGAATCCACAGTATTCGAGCGTTAAAACATTTTATCGCTTGGGATCAGCATCGGTATTTGTTCAAAGATCTAGAAATTAAATGAATCCCAATGTCAATTTCATATTATAAGCGTGGAACATGCTAATTCCACATTACATGATTCTGCAAAATTCTTACGACACTGCGCATATTTTAGTCGTGGAAATTTCCACACGTAGATCGCTGAACCACCAATTATATTCCGGAACAGTGTATCGTATTGTTCATAAAAATTATTTTCATTAACGAATCGGAAGAAATTTACCATTCCAATTTCTTGAAGAATATCTGCAGTGAAGCCAGGTAATCAAGCTGATCAAAATTCCCACAGATAATATACATTGCTCAAGTGCAAATACTTCCAGTTGCATGAACCGCTGGGATGTTCGACATCGTTATTAAGATAACTATCTCGGACGTACACCCTTACGTATACACAGTAAAGTGGAAGAGCGAACATGTGATTATCAAGAGATTACCATGATGTTGAGGATAATCAAAAGATCCAATGAACTCGAGATAGCATCAAAAATCAGGATCGAATAAATCATTGACCCAATAAAGGTGCTCTCTGACTGTAATCGTCTCAATCGATCGCCGACCTACCTACAAGAGCACCTAGGTATAAAGCTACCCACCTACAATAGTGGACGCATAGCTGTGGGACATAGGGGTATAAATTTATCGCCACCGCCAAGGGACTGGCTCATTCGATTTCAGTGAAACCAAATTTGTAATTCAACAAAGCTGAGTATTACTAAGCTGATTTTTAGGGTAGTTATGGACGAACGTGGAATAGGCCCTCGTTATCGTTTCGGATTATATTGAATTATACTGTGACAACAGCGAGCAGGGTATATACAAGCTTTTGGTAAAGCATACTCCAGTCCATATTCGAGGGTTGAGCTTTCACAAGATCCGTGGCCTGTGGAGGTTGATGTGACCTGGGTACCCACCACGCAACGTTGGCTATGAGCTAAGTAATTTAATCTAATGGAAGTTAGCTGCGGTTGATCAAGACCTCCGGGACCAAAGACGCCTTCGATGTCGTCCTGGACCCGGGTCAGAGGAAACCCCTTGGTTACCAAAGATCGCTATAGAAATTGCCGCCTGTCGTCAAGTCTTCCTTGCTGAAAGTCACGGGCGGTACTCAAGATCATTAAATGCCACTTACCGCAACCCACAATATGGTATATGCTTCTCAAAGTCTGTCTACCTCCTTGGAAGTCGCTTTACCAAAGAGGGTGGATTCCCTAAGAGTATCTATAGTGAATGAACCTACAATAATTTATCGATCTTAATGATCAGCTCCTTCTTTTCTTTTTACTCGATATCACTTCGTCTGATTAATGTTACTCTGCTCTAATTAGGGTCGAGACATATAGCAATAAAAACATATATTTGACCGTTGAATGTGATCAACGTAGCTCCAGGATTTCCGGTATAATTTACACTAAATTCTCTGTACATTGTTTGGTCAATTTTCCCCTCATATTTAAGCCGGGAATTTTATTGTTCACTTCTTGACCGGGCGTATGTTGGAATATTATTATGAATATTACAACGACGTTTATAATGATTATTTTTCCGACCCAAATATCGACCAATAGAATTGCACCATTCGACGTCACGTGGTACAACCTACATGGTATTATACTGATAATTTTTTGATTATTTTCTCTGGTAGTTGCTATATATAAAAAACAAAACATAATCCAGTCAAATTAACCACACGTCAAACTGACAGGTTGAATTATAATTCTGTGACTTCCGAATTTTTAATTTTTAACTGTGGATTTTGTCTCATGGTGCAATTCTATCGGCCGAAATTTGGATGAAAAAATAATCCCCCGAATACCACTCGAGCTTCAAAATTAATCGGGTATTTCCCTCAAGGTTCCCTGCAATCAAACGAAGTCGTCAAGTTTTTCAGAAAAATCACTCGCGCTTCGCGCTCGTGATTTTTTAACCTGAACAACTTGACTCCTTCATTTGTTTGCAACGAACCTATCGGGAAATACCCGATAATTTTGAAGCTCTTGTGGTATTATAAGTGAATATTATCTTTACACGAATAGGTATCCATACATATAGTATAATTGTATGGGTGAAGCCAGCAAGTATTCTGGGTTCGCTCTCGCGTTCTCGCATAACTTCCGTAATGCCACGCACGTTAATTAAGCTGTACGACCTAACTGTGGAATTTCACTTCACGGACATAACACATATGGCCAGTGAATATGCACATGTGTATATAGAATATAGATACTAAAATCACCGTAAAGTCCGATTATACTCAAGTGATAAACGCAAAGGTCCTTTCCGGACACGATCTTCTGCACCCCGAAGAAGTCCACCGCAATTCGAGTTATTGTTACACGTATGATACGTGAAGTAAAATCATATCAGATGTTTTCTCACTTGAATTATTGTGCAGTTATGTTCCATAATGACTTGGGGAAAAAAAAAAATAGAAATCAATAGGCTAAAAACCGCGATATGTATACATGTACTACGTATATATGCGATATGCAACGAGCTAGTACCGCCTCTGAATTATTTTTCTATCTATGCTTCGGATAACTGCAGCCGTTCATGTTGGTTATAATTGTGTTTTTTTGTTTTTTCTACAATTTTTTTTTTCTTTTTCTCTTTCCTTTTTCTACAATTTCATCCCTAGTCGCTGCGGTTTGGAAATGTTGAAAAAAAGTTGAAGGGTCCTCGTCGTTCAGAAGCAGCGTAGCTTGGAACGCTAGCCAAAAAACGGGTCCTCGTCCACTTCTTTGTGCATATTCGTATATATATATATACTACCTACATACGTTAGTATACATGTGTATATATGTATGAGTTTATGCATATAGGAATATGATGTACGCATACGCGTTTACGTTGCACACACTATCGCATATAGCTTGAAAATGTTTTTCATGGATCTTTATTATTATTATTATTATTTTTATAGTCCTTTTTTTTTTTTTTTACAGTGAAAAGGATGAATGCGCTCGTGGGTTGCGGCGGACTGACTGGATTACTACGAAATTGGATGCCGAGGAAATTTCCATAAAAATATCCGGCGTGGATCATCTCGGTGGGACAAGGCAGGAACGAAATCCCGAGCGAAAGGTGGAGGAGGGACTCCAACGACGCCTTTGTGGGGAACAAATAGGCCACTTTAGCCATTTGCATCGGAGTAGGTATAAGTCGCAAATTTCTGTTTGCCAATTCCGTCGCTGTCCACCGTATACGATATGCCATTTCAAGATTCAGTTTCAAACGGCTTATATCCCTATTCGCAAAGCTGTTAAAACCACGAGATTCTACAATACGTACAAATCAAGCTTTACAACCATCCCCTCAGTCCATGCATTGAGCATATAACATATAAGTCATTCTCATACATCGAACAGCAAATTAAATCATTATTTTTCCCTTTCATCAATCTTAAAGAAACTAACGGAATAATCTTTCCACATTTACCTCGATGCCGAGTAATTTAAGCTTTCGATAGTTGTTATTTTTTTTTTTTTTGAGTAAAATTTCACAGTTACAAAATTAAGAATGATAATTATTCGACAAAATTTTCAATTATCGTAAATATTTTCATCGTAAAATTCATTGAAATTGTTTTCTGTGATGTGTCTGATATATTTCACAAATATTAACATTACTACTGCGTGTAAGTATATGGTACGGTATATCAGTGCATAACATGTTTTTATATTGAGATTTAAACGTTTTATGAGTACTTGGTTCGCATAACCGCGTTATTCGGACTACCGAGTCACAAAACTGCAGAGCTTTTTTTCTTTTTCTTTTTTTGTCGGTTTATAAAATCTGGTATAATAATGTACGGGGCTTGAGTTTTAATGAATAAGTGAAGTCCATGTTGCGTGGAAGGGTTAAAGGCGTTCAGGTGACCCAGGTGGTACCACATTCCCGGTTGCACAGGGTTATTAACAGAATTTACTCGTCCGGGATTTACTCATTCCCTAAATCCAGTTAAACCCGCTTTATGCCTAGTTTATGTATGGCATCGAGCGTGTATAATGCTGTTACGCTCTAAGTTACCTGTATCGAATTCCACTCGCTGTTTATAAAGTACACAGACTTCTGTTATAGTATACCTTATCTCTAACAACATCGAGAACAACAGAACAATATAATCTTATAACTTGATTCTAATCTCGAATAACAATTCTAATAATTGTAACGGAAGAAAATTTTCAATTCACTAATATAAGTGTTCTGATAATTAATGAATCATGAATAATTCTTGGAAAAGAAACCAAAGAACAGGGAAAAAAAAAAAAATTGTTAATTTCTTAAGTGATAGTTGATTAAAACCGCGACCCTTATCTCAAGCTACACGAGTGTGTGTTTATGTAATTCATGGCTAATTAACTACTTAACCCCATGTCATCTCGTTGGCACGCAAGTTCTCACGTCTATAACATACAGCAAGAAATTACATAAAATCTAGATAAAACGACGTATAAGATTAGGAAAATATTTGCATTATAACAGGTGTGTTTGTTCTTGAAACTTGTGGTACCATTTTTATTACCTGGTTGCGTGAATTCACTCGAAATAACTGTCAGATATATTTTCATACGAACTAATTATAGGCTGTATTAGTCTTCCGACGACTTGGGTAATTAGATGTCAACGTCTCAGACACGACTTGTGTGTATAAATCGATTTCATTATCGTGCTAGTAACACGTGTCTTAATGATGGGTTCTAATTTACTTGTAGATAGAGATTGGGTTGATCGTCTATAGTAATGAATTGTACGGTTCAATTTCTCGTTATAGAATGCATATCTATAATTAATCGAGTATAAAAATTGGTGTTTTGTTTCGGGCGTTGAAATACATCGAATACATTTTCGTGGATTTTTATGTTCAGATGTATGTGTGTATACCAAGCAGTAAAATGATGCGACGTCTCCGAGGAACATAAGCTATGATATTTCTGTGTCTGATTTATAAGAGTACAATTAAATTTTATCTCGAATTTACCGGAGCCAGTAAAATCTGGAAATAAAGGTGACAGGTCGATGAAATTTATAACATAATTCCAGGATTAAACCCGGTGTCAAATATATTTAGAAATGATCGTGGCTACGGTTTTAACATGCTATACTCTTTTGCAGAAATATTCAACGACACACCTGCTACCATTTGGGACTATTGCAGAGATGGCTTATTGCCTCGAAATCAATACTCCGGGTTTGAACTGAAAGGAAGCTACTTTGACCAACTGACGATATGATACGAATGGAAAAAATTACCTCAGTTGACCATGAAATGGTATCTGGTTATCGGTCTAAAAATTGTTACACCGTCGACATCAACTATGTAAAAAATTTCATATTTTAATCTCTCAACATTCTATTATTATAATTATTGTACATTGTTTGTTATCATAAGGGATCCTATAATATATTCGAAGACTCGGGCGACCAAGTCCTGCAGGATAATTGGCAAATAAATTATTCTTTCGTACGGTAGTTTTATTTTTATTACAAATTACATTTTCTTATAACATATGACATATCATTCGTGTAGGTCCTATCATTTACGATATAGGAATTATAATGTTACATAATACGAGCAATTCTTCAATACACTTAATGAAATAGGACCAAGTATGAATATCAATGCAGAAACAAGAATGTTAATTTTGAACTTATTTCAAATTGTACTTGATTGCTTTACCCCCGATTATAATTAATCGCTAACAACAGAATAGTAGGCGGTGAGCCCTATGACACGCAACCCGCAGATCTTTCGTGCGAATTTAGTTCTATAGTTGCCTAGCCGTAGGCGCCACCTGCGTAAACAGACCTACGACAATGACGTCCCCCACCCCGCGCCGTTCGACGGCAAGCAAAACCAGCCGTGCGCAATTCCCAGATTTCAGTGACCGGCGCGGCCTCGTCGAGTGAACACGGGCTACACGAGTCGAGAAAATTTGCGGCTCGGGAAGGCTGACATCAACGGAGGCACATTGGACATGAGTGAGTTTGAAATATTTCGATCAATATTATACAACGGCAATAAATAAGACACAATTTTCAAAGAGTTTCGTTTGATAACTTCGCGATAATTATCATCCCATTATATTATTGGCATATAATTCCGAGTCCCTCGCCCTGTAGCGTCGTTTGTTTTACAGGCATATTTCGCGACTCCGAAGGGGAAACTTATTTGTCGTGTTATTTCGAGTTGACAAGTATCTTTCGGGAGAATACTCCTTTCCCGATTTATTCTTTTATTCGATTCTTTGACAGCATTATCGGTCGACGGAGATGAGAATGAACATCGCTGACACTTGAACCGCATAGATCCTGCGTGCCACTTGGTCGGAGATGGATGCCAACCAACACTGCCTGGCTAGTCCTGGATCAACGGTCGACCAAGATAATGGTGAGCTTTGTATTATATTAGCCGAAGACCCAATTTAACTATAAATGTATGTCTGCAGAACAATCATTGCCGAAACATACTTCGCGATCCGATACCGATCTCGGACGGATTACTTTTCCAAGTCTTGGTACCACAACACTCATCGGCCAAGTAACCGTGACGCTCACCCTGTATCTTTGACTCGACACTGGGGCCTCCGGCTTGCCGCTGTCTTCCCGTATACGCCAGAAACTTTGACGACAACTCGGTTTCACTCAGCTGCAAGGGATACGACACCGACGCGTAATAATATACCCAGAGGTAAGATATTGTCCGTCTCGTTATAGCGTAAGCCTAGGAGAGAAAGCACACTTAATTCTTGGAAATAGCAATAAATTCTCTCTTTTTGATGACAAACCTGAAATATGATTGATAGATTTCGAGAGAATATGTTTACCTTGGTTGAATATAGTAGACTCAGCTCATAGTAGAGAAATATTAGAATACCGAGGATCAAAATTTAAAGATTTGAAAATAAATACAAGGGTAGATTGCTGTAGGCCTAATTAGGCATCAAATTTATTTTTTAAACATGGTACATAATTCAATGTTGGTGACAAATTACTCCATAGTCTCAAGTACTAGTCATAACAATCGAAAGATTGAAAAATCTATTCATGCATGCACTAGTAATACTAGCTTATTGACATTATTGATTCTGTTGAAATAGTTCAAAGTTTACATCACATTTAAACATGGTTCAGGCAGGCTTACAAAATCAATCATAAGAAATATATTATAATAAATTTCATACAGATGTATAATCACAATTAGAAATTCTTTGGTACTTAGTTGAGAATGTTTGCTTGAAAAACACATAAACTTAATCTATCCAATGTACCCTATGCTTATCTAGTTTTTATCTTCACAGGCGTTGTTCACCGAGGGAAACTAGCTCCTGCCTATCCTCAACAAAACCTCTTCAATATTCATCAGGACAGGGGATTCACACCAGGGAGTGAAGCAGTCCAAGCACCGGGGGAATGACCGCAAGACAACTCTGCACCGCGGAGTATTAATAAAGTAGCATCAGCGAATGGTTCGTAATTACAATTCCTTTTGAATCAGTTTTGATAAAATCTCGCATCTGGTCTGGTCTATAATTATTTTACATTACTTTACTTTATAATTACTTTTACTAATTAAATCGAGTTCAATTACACATTACCAAACTATTTGAATTGAATAAGTAATTTCATTAAAAATGTAATCAGTGACTCGTAACACTGCAAGTATCCATGTAATAATAAGATCGTTTATGCAATAAACATGTATTATTATAGTAAATTAACGAATTCTTGAATAAATATCTCTTGAAATTGTAAATAATCGATCGTTGAATCATTTTACCCTGTCCTTTCCTTACCTATAAGTCGAAAATCATGAAAATCGCATGATTTCATAAAGCCCCGAACAATATCAATATATATAAATATAACAATATTAATATATATAATATAAATAATAATGCGCCTTGTCATATGCAACCCGCATGCCATTCGTGTAAACGACAGGGCCCATGTTAATTTTTGTTGCCTATTTGGTGTTTTCCGAATGCCTATATTCAGGCGAATTGTAGTAACGTAGAAAAAAGGTCGAAAAAAAGGTTCTGGCAGTTGATACCTCGATTTTGGTCGCTTTACGATGAAATATCTACTGCCAGAAAATCGACCAATCAGGAGGCTGCTTGAGCCAATTTAGGCTCAATTTCTCGAAAAGGAGCCTCCTGATTGGTCGATTTTGAAATTAAATCAAGTTACGGCGCTACAGAGGCTAGCCATCAGCAAAATTCTGGATTTCTGGCAGTGGCTGGATTTTCACGGCATTAATTGACTGCCGCGGCGCTATTCGTTGTTAACCACGTGGTTTACCTACGCTATTCGTTGTTAATCACGTGTTGCTGCCGCAGTAAATTGCTGCCGTGAAAATCCAGCCAAAATCCAGAATTTTGCTGATGGCTAGCCTCTGTAGCGCCGTAACTTGATTTAATTTCAAAATCGACCAATCAGGAGGCTCCTTTTCGAGAAATTGAGCCTAAATTGGCTCAAGCAGCCTCCTGATTGGTCGATTTTCTGGCAGTAGATATTTCATCGTAAAGCGACCAAAATCGAGGTATCAACTGCCAGAACCTTTTTTTCGACCTTTTTTCTACGTTACTACAATTCGCCTGAATATAGGCATTCGGAAAACACCAAATAGGCAACAAAAATTAACATGGGCCCTGTCGTTTACACGAATGGCATGCGGGTTGCATATGACAAGGCGCATTATTATTTATATTATATATATTAATATTGTTATATTTATATATATTGATATTGTTCGGGGCTTTATGAAATCATGCGATTTTCATGATTTTCGACTTATAGGTAAGGAAAGGACAGGGTAAAATGATTCAACGATCGATTATTTACAATTTCAAGAGATATTTATTCAAGAATTCGTTAATTTACTATAATAATACATGTTTATTGCATAAACGATCTTATTATTACATGGATACTTGCAGTGTTACGAGTCACTGATTACATTTTTAATGAAATTACTTATTCAATTCAAATAGTTTGGTAATGTGTAATTGAACTCGATTTAATTAGTAAAAGTAATTATAAAGTAAAGTAATGTAAAATAATTATAGACCAGACCAGATGCGAGATTTTATCAAAACTGATTCAAAAGGAATTGTAATTACGAACCATTCGCTGATGCTACTTTATTAATACTCCGCGGTGCAGAGTTGTCTTGCGGTCATTCCCCCGGTGCTTGGACTGCTTCACTCCCTGGTGTGAATCCCCTGTCCTGATGAATATTGAAGAGGTTTTGTTGAGGATAGGCAGGAGCTAGTTTCCCTCGGTGAACAACGCCTGTGAAGATAAAAACTAGATAAGCATAGGGTACATTGGATAGATTAAGTTTATGTGTTTTTCAAGCAAACATTCTCAACTAAGTACCAAAGAATTTCTAATTGTGATTATACATCTGTATGAAATTTATTATAATATATTTCTTATGATTGATTTTGTAAGCCTGCCTGAACCATGTTTAAATGTGATGTAAACTTTGAACTATTTCAACAGAATCAATAATGTCAATAAGCTAGTATTACTAGTGCATGCATGAATAGATTTTTCAATCTTTCGATTGTTATGACTAGTACTTGAGACTATGGAGTAATTTGTCACCAACATTGAATTATGTACCATGTTTAAAAAATAAATTTGATGCCTAATTAGGCCTACAGCAATCTACCCTTGTATTTATTTTCAAATCTTTAAATTTTGATCCTCGGTATTCTAATATTTCTCTACTATGAGCTGAGTCTACTATATTCAACCAAGGTAAACATATTCTCTCGAAATCTATCAATCATATTTCAGGTTTGTCATCAAAAAGAGAGAATTTATTGCTATTTCCAAGAATTAAGTGTGCTTTCTCTCCTAGGCTTACGCTATAACGAGACGGACAATATCTTACCTCTGGGTATATTATTACGCGTCGGTGTCGTATCCCTTGCAGCTGAGTGAAACCGAGTTGTCGTCAAAGTTTCTGGCGTATACGGGAAGACAGCGGCAAGCCGGAGGCCCCAGTGTCGAGTCAAAGATACAGGGTGAGCGTCACGGTTACTTGGCCGATGAGTGTTGTGGTACCAAGACTTGGAAAAGTAATCCGTCCGAGATCGGTATCGGATCGCGAAGTATGTTTCGGCAATGATTGTTCTGCAGACATACATTTATAGTTAAATTGGGTCTTCGGCTAATATAATACAAAGCTCACCATTATCTTGGTCGACCGTTGATCCAGGACTAGCCAGGCAGTGTTGGTTGGCATCCATCTCCGACCAAGTGGCACGCAGGATCTATGCGGTTCAAGTGTCAGCGATGTTCATTCTCATCTCCGTCGACCGATAATGCTGTCAAAGAATCGAATAAAAGAATAAATCGGGAAAGGAGTATTCTCCCGAAAGATACTTGTCAACTCGAAATAACACGACAAATAAGTTTCCCCTTCGGAGTCGCGAAATATGCCTGTAAAACAAACGACGCTACAGGGCGAGGGACTCGGAATTATATGCCAATAATATAATGGGATGATAATTATCGCGAAGTTATCAAACGAAACTCTTTGAAAATTGTGTCTTATTTATTGCCGTTGTATAATATTGATCGAAATATTTCAAACTCACTCATGTCCAATGTGCCTCCGTTGATGTCAGCCTTCCCGAGCCGCAAATTTTCTCGACTCGTGTAGCCCGTGTTCACTCGACGAGGCCGCGCCGGTCACTGAAATCTGGGAATTGCGCACGGCTGGTTTTGCTTGCCGTCGAACGGCGCGGGGTGGGGGACGTCATTGTCGTAGGTTTATTTACGCAGGTGGCGCCTACGGCTAGGCAACTATAGAACTAAATTCGCACGAAAGATCTGCGGGTTGCGTGTCATAGGGCTCACCGCCTACTATTCTGTTGTTAGCGATTAATTATAATCGGGGGTAAAGCAATCAAGTACAATTTGAAATAAGTTCAAAATTAACATTCTTGTTTCTGCATTGATATTCATACTTGGTCCTATTTCATTAAGTGTATTGAAGAATTGCTCGTATTATGTAACATTATAATTCCTATATCGTAAATGATAGGACCTACACGAATAATATGTCATATGTTATAAGAAAATGTAATTTGTAATAAAAATAAAACTACCGTACGAAAGAATAATTCATTTGCCAATTATCCTGCAGGACTTGGTCGCCCGAGTCTTCGAATATATTATAGGATCCCTTATGATAACAAACAATGTACAATAATTATAATAATAGAATGTTGAGAGATTAAAATATGTACAATAACTGCATGGTGTAGTGTCGTAGGAAATTTTGACGGGTTAGTTAACTCATAATAGATGTGAGACTTGTTATACTTGATTTTTCTTTAGGTATATCTCCTTCTCAATTTCTATGAATTCATTCCATCGAGTTCCGTTGTAAAGCGAGTCATTGCCAGGGACCAAAACAGAAATTAGATTTAGGAGCTAGTGATCGCGGATAGATTTTTTTTTTTAATCTCAAGTTAATCGTTGTCTCAGTGTCATTCGAAATCAGCCGTCATATGATAGAGAGCCTATGTTGGCTGAACTCGTACCTGATTATTTAATTTACTTAAAAACTGAAAGAAAGCAATTCAAAGAATGGGTAGAGCAATTGAGAGCACACGGGGAGCAATTTTCCAGTCCCTTGAAGAACGTCGTATCTTCATCCGTTTCATTCGAATATCAATATGAACTTGGCCGCCATTCTGCTCTATCCTCATTTTGAATTGCTCCCCGGTAGTTTTCTAGAAAATAGGAAAAAATATTCGGGTGTAATATGAATGGTGGGGCACGAGCCATGTCACAGTTCGGACGAGTCTTGAATATCACAGGATTTAGATGATTTGTTAGATACAGAATAACTTTCCTTCAATCTCTCCTAATTGATCCTCGTTTGCTCTTAATCGCTCTAGGGGTGGGCCATTCCACAATTAGGACCCATTCGAGCAAGAATTATATTTGATAATTGTCAGACGATTATGACATTTATCAATCGACACATACAAGTCTATTTATGATAATAATTTCAATTTTAATCAGGTAATCGATTGCTAGAATTTGAAAATGTTCCATCTAGTCGATTAGAGATAATGAAATGACTTCTATTTGGGGGAGCAAATTGCCAGATTCACATTTAATTTAATTAAATACTTTTTCAATGATTTTGCGTTAGTTCATTGTGAATTCTAATTGAAGACTATTACACGTCCTCAAAGCTGCGTTTACGCTAAAGTGCCCTAGAATGGGTGACATTGAAATTAAGAATTCGTAACGCGATCGCGTTCGCAATATCCCAGAAATCGTATAGCAGTCTACTGCGTTGGTTACGCTGCTAGCAAGGCAAATAGTTAATATGATATGTGAGAAAAAAATTGAAAGAAAACGAAACTGAAATTTATAATGTCATCGAATTTCATCTAATCGCAATATCCATTCGCTTTCAACAAAGAAGAAAGTCTTCGTAAGTATATAGATAGCCTTTTTCAAACGCTGATTCGTTATCATTAGAGAACTTTGATTTCGGGGCTACGTGTATCCCTCATTAATATGCGACTAGTGTTAACACTGGCTGTATGCTTTCATAAATGACCACACAGTGACCAACATTTCATTGGCACGTGATTTCTTTAGAATTTTAGAGCCATATAAATGTTATAATTCCGCAATACTAAACCACCAAACCAATCGTTTAATTATTTTACTTGATTGAAAAATTTGTTCGAGTGATTGCACTGGTCACCTTAGTTGAGTATATTTTATAGACAGGAATTTAATTTAAATTTTATTAGACGCTTAGTTAGTACGTGGTTTGAAACTATGTAAGAATAATTTCGGAGTTACCTATCGTAGTACAATTACTCGTAATTCGGTCTTCAGAACAGTTGTCTTACGCAATATTAGAGAGAAATTAAAATGCTGAGGCCGATTGAACGAAATCGGTTCGTAGTTCGCAATTTGTATGCACGGACCCAAATCTCAGGACACATCGCGTCTCGAGGTGGGGTGGTATATAGCCAACTACAACTTTCGAAAGACTCAGTCAATTTTAATTCCCTCTCAAAGCCTGCTGGCCCAACATCAAACTCCAATTGCAATGAAAAGAGAGGTAAAATATTTTTTCTAAATACATGAATAGCAGGAAAATTTTTTCTCCAAAATAAATAAACGAACGTATTTTACACCTGAGATTAATTTTGAACGAAAATTTTCCTTTCATCGTCTTTTTTTTTTTTCAGTGGCTCATCTTCGTCCTAATCTTCGGCTTGGTTGTAGCCGAAAATCCACCTTATCGTCCAAGCGGATGGCGACCTGATGGCCGATCTTTTAACCCGAGTCGTTTAAGATCATACGGTCCTCCGCCTCCTTCGAACACTTACGGACCCCAAAATGAAGACAAAATCTCACCTATTTCATCGACGACGACAACGACGACGACTGAAGCACCGACAACGACGACTCCAAGAAGCAGGGAACCCACTACACCATTCGAAGACCAAGTGGTAACTGGACCAGCCCTTGCAGTTGCCAATTCTTTCGCCTTCAATAGACCCGTTTATGTCTATAACAGCTTCCCTTATTACTCTGGTTACACGTTGCTGAAGTGATTAAATGATGTGGCTCATATGTATATACCTAGTGAAGATTATCACGCTTTGGTTATAAGTTTTGTCGAATAATAAATCATGAACATCGGATTTCGAATTTCGCGTGTTTCGTTTGCATTATACCACCGATCTCATCATCCAATTTCGTTTTTTTTTTCTTTTTTTTTTCATTATCTTAATAGGATATGGAACGTGGTAGTTGGCTCAGTTACCCGTCGACGTTAACGTGATAACATCTCCAGTGAAAAGTATCGATTTTCAACAACGAAACAGATTCCAGTTTCCGTCAGTGACGGTAAGGTAGCAGTAAACGGTAAACTGGTGGTTCTCTGCAAAAGAGTTCTGCTCTTCCGAAGTGTGTCAAACCACATTATATGCATACCTAGAATAATTAAGTTATATAGTATATAACATAAAAAAAGCTGTTGGAAATAATTAAGTAGCTGAACTTAGAGCTGGATTAATTCTGACTATGATGTTTAATTCTGGCTTGAGATAACGTGGAGGAAAATGATGAGCAGGGAATATTAATCGCAGAAATTTCATGCGGGGTGAAAGAGAGAAAAAATAAAAGGAAGGTGTTGGAGTTTTTAAAAGGCAGCTGGGTAGATTAATTAAGAATTCATAGTACAGGTATATAACGGTGTATAGGTACGTGATTGAGAAGTAAAAAAGAGGCGAGGGTAAAGCGCCTTACCTTAACTCAGGATCTTGATAAAATCGTTGAGGTACAGGGTGTATAGATGAAGTCTGAGAAGGGGGAAAGGCCGTAAAGTGGTAGCGTGCAATGTGTAGAAATTACCCTCGTATCAGGGCTGTGTCTTAATCGCGCGTTAGCCGAGGGTTCTGGATGAGGTAAATGTACAGGAGCTGAAGAACCTAGGAGTGAGAAAAGAGAAGGCAATACCAGTCATTTCCAATACAAACTATAAGGGATCAAAAAAAGGGAAGAAAAGGGTTGGGAAAAAAGGGTCGGATTCTGTCGAGACACCTACGCCTCGTTTACAAAATTGTTACATTCTTTTCCATCCCCCTTTCCAGTTATGGGAACGAAGATGAAGAAGAAGAAAAAGAAGGAGGAAAAGATGAAGAGGAAAAGGTATAGGTAAGAGCTTTTTTCCTCTCATCTTGATTGGAATAAAAAATTCAAACGATTTTCGAGATCGCGATTGCCTGGTCCATCCAAGGTCAGAATAGATTCGAATCTGATGGAATATGAGCGAAGAGGGGTCTGGCTTTCGGTCGTTTCGCAACGCGTATAATAGTGAACGCGAGCGATGGTCACCGCGTCACAGTTATATTTGGGTAGTTTCTGTATACCGCACGAATGTATTTCCGTCCGGACAGAAACCGCGGTGAGGTAACGTTCCGAATATATCACGTAGAGGAAGAGAAATTTCTGGTCAAAAGGAAACGCGGTGGTCATTGACAGTTAAAACTGATCCTATAAATCTTTGTGATTTTTTCCCAAAATTCGTTGATAAAAAGACAAAGAAAAATTTGAAAAAAATAAAAATAATAATCACCGCAATAGGTGTAACGTATATAATACGTATTTCTCGAGTTATTCACTATTTTTAACCACTCCCCCGTGAGGGTGATTAAGTTATTGTATAATTTCGCGGCTGTAGACGGCAGGCCAAAGCAGGTAACATGATTTACACGCAATAGCACGAAACACCTTGTGGAAAATAAAGTTGTTACCGCTATTACTGCTCGGGCGTCAGTTGTTAGAATAATAAAGATAAAATACGTTTTAGCTTGCTCAGAATGTTTTCAGACTGTATTTTCGCACAGTGAAGTACGCGGGTCTTTTTCTCACCCCTTGGTCTGCACCTTGGTTTAGTACCTATGCTAATACGTTTCTCGCTCAGTAAAAGAGAAGAAAAATGAAATAAAATAAAAAAGAAAAAAAGAAAAACTTAAATAAAATAACGGTATGTCATGTTGAGGCTGAAGGAAAAACTGAGAAAAAATAATAACAAGGGAAATAAGTAGAGCCAAAAAATTACAGAGAGAGTCATTACACACATCGCCTTGGGAGAAGAAGAAAAAGATAAAGAAATTCCTTTGGAAAATGATGAGGAATTTTATCCGCTCAAACTTCAAAGGATAATATAGATAAGAACAGCTGCCTAGGATATGAAGAACTGCAACGTATACGTGATGGCAGAAACTGGATATCGAATTTGCGTGTGTAGCTCGTTGTGTTTCCGCAGTAGGCGAGACTGACGAAGAATATTTGCACGCATGGTAGACCAACGGGAACATATGGTGCACTGGACAGTTGCGGGCGTGACGGTGCCCACGTAAAACTCTGCTGTCTAACAATAAAGCGACGACAGTATACCGTGAAATAAAAATCATAATATGTATCTAGGTATTCTGAGTATATAATTCGCGTTATACGCATATAACCGTAGATAGGTGGAAAAAGTTGGACCTGAAGTTCACTCAGTCGAATTGCGTTTGCTTAGGTAACTGAAATTCACGCTCTCTTCAGAAGAATGTAAATTACTTCAGGCCAGTTTCTTCGATCTTCATACCATAGCCGAGGGTGTAATTCAAATATCTATATATAACGAAAAGGTCACTGAGAAAGGACCCTCTTCATCAAAAACCGGATGAACCTTTCAACCGTTTACACTTTTTGCTCATTTCTTTTAAATTTCAAACCTCTCGCCTTGACACGACCTGGTTAAAACTCCCACGAAATCTTTACTGATAGAAAAAAACTGATCTGTTAAAAACCCGAATATACATTTTTCCGCAAGCTGTGTTGTCTGGTTTTTTCTTTTCTTTTTCTTTTTCTCTTTCTTTTCCTTTTTATGCTTTCAGCTGTAGCTCGCAATACCTCAATTAATTTCAGACGAAATTTAATTTAATTTTTGATTCTCTATCTGAATGGTATAAGACCGTGTATTTCACGTGCTTGCAATAGCTTTGAAAGTTTCGTATTTGGGAAACCCTTAGTGTTGAGAGCTGAGAGTAGAAAGGTAGTGGTGGTTCGACCACAAACTTGGATAGAGTCTCCGCAACAGCTGGTCCTGGACGGAGTCGCAAGACTCCTGGATCCTAGAGCTTGATTGCTTAATAAATTTCCTATCTCCAGAAACCCGCGGGCATCTCATACGAGGAAACTTCCCGTTTAAATTTGCCTAGATTTAGTACAACTACAACTAGACTAAAAGTTCCAAATTTCAATTAGCTAATATCTGAGTAATTTTGATTATAACAAATAAAGAGAGAGAAAACAAAAAAAACAAAACGTACCTATCATGGGGATGCTGCAGGTAATATTCCACCTTACGATTTTTCACACACACATTTATATACATCCAGTACCTCGAACTTATATATTACATATAGACGTGTACATTGTGTGTGTGTATATGAAGCAGAATAAGCTTGTAGTTATGTAGGTATCCTCGACGAAAGCGTATAACAGACTTGCTTTGAATTAGCCAAAGGTAAGGGATGATGAAGAAATAGCAGCAAGAAGCCAGACTACTTAAATATTCATTTTGACCCCTTTACAGAAGATCACACGCGGTGCATAAATGAAAAGTGCAATTCAGAAACGACTAATTATTATTATAATTATTATTACCATTATTATTATACTGTTATCATTATGATGATTATTATTATTATTATTAATTCAGTAGCGTGCGGTCTCTAGCTGTGAATTAATTTTTGAATAAGTAAAGATTTTTTTTCCACTCACATATATCACGTTTCGTACGTTTGAGGCAAGATGAAATAGACATCAAAGAAAAATGGCACGATTTAACTTAAGCATAATTCATGCAGCATAACGAACGCAAGTAGATGCCCTGCAAAACTCTACATTGCTATGTGGTTACCTAAAGAGGGGGTGTCGGCGCCTACTACCAGGGTGCTATGGGTAGGGCTCCCCTTTGACTTTGACGTGCAATTAAAAGTGCATTTTACGCCTGGCGCGCATCTCGCGAATTAAACGCCAGACCAACCCTCCTCACCTTACCTACCCCACCTTTGCGCGAAACCGACCACAGAAAACGCCAAAGGCAGGCGGTATTTCTTTCACCTTCAATGTACACCTTAACCAATCGATTCTAGCCCGTCTATATGGGAATTTATGTTCAGAAATAATCGGCTTCGTATATTCTGAGCTTTTCGTTTCAAGCATACATATTCATCCCTTAAGTATCTCCCGCTATCCGTATCTAAGACAAACAAAAGTAAAATTATCAAGTTCAAGTTCGTCTAAGAGGGTGTAATTTTCGCTTGTCTTTAGTCTGTTCAAGGCTCTATTTCGACTATGTTGAAATAATACAAGAATTCTTAAGGCAAAAGTACACCGGAACAAAAGCTCAGGTTGCGCAGGACGGATGAAGATAAACGAAATGCGCTGCGCGCGCAGACCTCGTGGTTGTCTGAGGGCGCGATATTCGTTCCTTGCTGGCAGTGTACCGCGCGCTAGTCACACGGTGAACGCTATTCCAGCGTATGCTCTCAGTTTTTTTCCACACGTTTCAAAGCTCTTTTTTTTTTCACCATAAACTTCACTCGGTAAATTCTGACGTGGCCCATATTCGTTTCGCGAAATACACGTCGTGTAGTTTTAGTTTTACGCATACAAATTTAATACAAAAAAAAAAAAAAAGTTTCGTGAAAGCTCGATTTTCGAATCTTCTTTTTCCCCCCTTTCCATTCTTCGTCTTTTTCCTCCTCCTCCTATTCTTACCCTCATTATTCTTTGATCTGAAAAAAAAAGAAAAAATAGAAACACCATCGTCAAGTGTCTGCGGTGAGAATACACAGTTTTTGTGACCCTAGTGCACCTTGGTTCAAGTGTTTTATTACCTGCGCTATCGACGACATGGGGAGATTGAACTGGAGGATGTTGCTCTGCGTCGCTTTGATTGCTTCGCACTTTCAAGGTCTGATTCTAAATCATTATTACGAATCATTCTATCAACGGATTATAATAGAAACTATTTTCGCCAAGGTTCCTTCGGCTTGGTGGTATTTGGAAATAGGAAAAAGCTCGCGTCATCAATTATTCAAAGCTTTTCGCTATCTTACGCATTACACTTGCTGAGTCTGGAGGCGCCATGGAGTGGTCGAAAAGCACGTAAAGCTCGTCATGTTTTTTCTCATCATTGTTAAGCAGCTAGATTTTAAGCTTTGCGAACTTTTTTTTTCCTGTTGATAAAGCTCGTCACCCTTTCCTGACCCTGTTTGACAAAACGGGTTCAATTAATCACAGAAAATTCTAATTCTTACAGTCACGACCGTGGCTAAATTTAGTCAACTTCTTACTCTCCTCGACCCCACGTGCTGCCTGATGAGAAAATAGACTTCGAATCGAAAATTCTCTTCAGTAAAGCTCTGAAGCCTAAAACACACATTTGTCTTCCGAGAGGAAAAGTACAACCACACAAATTCGAGATATTAAATGTCCCGCAGATGCTAGTAGCTGACATTCGTATATTGAAAATGGAGTTTTTCAGGGCCACGAAAAGTTCTCTCCAAAGTTGGCCAGCAAAAGAGTCAAAAGGCCAATATGGTCACCCTGGTCAAACCGATGTCCGAGAAAAGGTCAAAGAAGGTTTTCCAGGCCGGATGTGTGATCGTGACAGAGTTACAAGTTGCTGGACCTCTTGCACTAGCGGTATGAGAATATTCTGAAGAAGAAACCCCGTAGGGAATTCGTACATATGTAGGGTATAGAAAGAGTTTTAAAGCTCCGATTGGTTTTTTTTCTTCTTTCTTTTTTATTTTGCATTTTTATTTTTTTTATTTTTTCTACTTTCGATCTTTCTTTTTTTCATTTATTTCTTGTGGAGAACCGCGTTACTGAATTTTTCAACTCAACGTCGAACGAATAGCTTTCAAACAGTTTCACTCCTCTCTCAATATGCTTCCATTTACTTGGTTCAGTTTACACGCCATTTACCCTACAGTATACGATCAACCGCGTCTATATTCAACTCGTTTCTATAAAACGTCGTCGCTATATACCTCTACTCGCTGCAGCAGCTTCAACCAGCGTCGCGACGCTATTTCGATATATTCGAAACTGTAGCCACATTGCCAAAACTTATTTTTTCACAACATCTGTACAAAAATTTCATTACAATTTTGTAAAAATAAAAATGACAAGAATAAAAATAAGAAAAAATCATCATTCAAAGCGATTCTTCTTCTTGGTCTCAAGAGCCAAGCTCCCTATACCGATTATTTGAACTTTATACGACAATTTGCTCATGGTGTATTTTACGGGTTATAGCATCTGCGCAAACGACACGTCGATGTATAGTAAGGTAAATTTGATCCGGCATCGCGTGTTGTGGGGGGTTAGTTTAGTAATTACCAGCCCACGGAAACCGGACAGCTGATTAGAGTCACAAATTCACCCTGTGGCACCGTTCGTTCGTTCGTTCGTTCGTTCGTTCGTACGTACGTTCGTTCGATCGCAACGGTTTGTACCTACAACGCGATCTAGTATAGCGTAACACGATCGGAAAAATGTTGGGTTTGTTTATCTCTAATTACAGCTGCAACCTGACTGGGTTTATTTATAGCCATAATGAAACGCCATACGATAGTCGTGGCGTTTATACATTTCCGGTAGTAGTCAAATATCTTCTTCCCATGGTATTTTTGTATCTGAAATTAGGAGTAAAGAAAAGCTGCGAAAAATTAGCGACACACACACACACACACACACATACTATACCTGTATCAAACTTTCATCTGCATTATTCTTCGGATAATTGGCTTCTGACTAACATTTAGCAGGAGTTTTAACGCGGTTAACTTATACGATTGGTCGTAAAGAGTTTACCGGTTAAGGGTTTACGACACTCGCGAACTGAATCAGAGATACGAAACGCAGGTTCTATGTATGTCTGACGCAGCATAGCTGTGTCAGAATAGCAAACTCGTACCACTACCATCACTATTTATATTACGCACACCAATACTTATCAATAAAATAAAACCATTACTACTGCAGCTAAGGGTGGAAAATAAATCCGAACCATCAAATTCACGATGTAAGGTTGAACTCTGACCCTGCTATCAGAAACTCGATGTCTTGGATTAGCAGGTGTTTTCTTATCGAAGTATAAAACTTAGGAAAAAGTAAGAAGGAAAAGAAAAGCTCGAAGACTGTGACAACGGGGAAAATGATTATCAGAGATAACCGAAGACTCGAGGTTTACCCGTGGTTTAAATTGGACTCTCTAATTATCCGGATCTTGTTAGCTAACGAAGCTTTCCTCTCCGAAGTCGCTCGGTGGCGTTACGTAACCCACCAACCAGTATATGGTAGGCGGAGGGTACGACAAAGACACGAGCACCCTAATCAAAGCGAAACGCGTTTGCGAATACGAGAGACCAAGTTCGCGGTTGGTTCATTGTAGATATACATGTAACATGTATCTACACACGTATATATATATATATATATATTAGGCCCGTTAGCAGAAGGAACGAGGATATTGTTCGTGGTTCCTGCTGCAGAAGCAAGAGGGGTTCTAAATCACCGAGATAGATGCGAGCCGATAAAACTGAACGATTGATTCATTGAGGGCTTCTCGTACACCGCGGTCTATGAATGTGTATAACACGTTGGATACCGTCCTATACCATACACCCATTCCATGTAGAGAAAATACGGAAGGAAAGATTGCCGTGGCAAAAGGTGCACACTGGGGGCCAGTCAGAGACTGTATAAGACCGTACGTGCGTGTGCGGTGTGGTTTGGGCTTGCACTAAATTACTCCGTGTTTAATGTTAGAGGAATCGAGAAGCTCTCTTGATATTCCCATTAAAGTTTATCACTCTTTAAAATTTAGCGATAGGGAAGAAGAAAATAATTATTATGTTAAATACCGCAATTTAGTTCGTTATTTTTTTTTTCTTTTTTCATTTTACCCATAACCTGAACCTTTCGCAACACCTGGCTGGTTAATTATTCGAAGCGAAGCTTCGAACGGCTCTGGCTGGCTCCCCTAATCGATGTAATTCCGGTCTGAGGATGATGATGATCGGATATGATTTTCAATTTACGTCGTTCTAGGTACCTAGCGCGGTGAAATTCACGTTTTAAAGTCGTTCGATCTCACCCCTAAAAATTGTTCGATGGTGAACTATCGATCAGGAGTATCAAGGAGACGTTATGGAATAACCAAGGAGCTGGGGAGAAGAAGAGACGATTAAATACTCCGATTCGTAAAAACGAGCTTTCGCTTGAATCTGTAAATTTGAAATAAATATTGATTGAAAAATCGTTGCGTATATGTAAAGAGAATTTTTGGTTTTTTCTTTCTTTCTGTCTTTTTTTTCTTTCTATCACGATCAGAAGACTAGAAGGTCAGTTTGTTGTACCACGCAGCTGGTGATGGGTATGGGCTGACGACTACTATAGTGGGCTGCGAGAGAACGTTCGCATCACAACTGGTGCTACTCCGTTCGTCCTTCCCTTTATGGCGGCAATTATGTGTAATTGAATGTGACAGCGCTTCCATTAATCGTGCGATCATCCCGAGTTTTAGAGAGAGAAAGATAGAAGTGAGATCAGTCTCAAAGGCAAATGTTCGATTAGGTCTTCTGCACCGCGGAAGAGAGACGGTCTTAATTACCACAACTTATTTAATCGACCTCAAGAGCTGTTCGAGTTTGAATGAAGTTCGATCGATTCCCATTTACATTCTATCTTATTCCTTCAATTTCCTTTCCTGTTGATTTTTATCCTATAAAATAACAAAAGCTTGAATATACATACAGTTTTTTTTTTTTTCACGTTTTCTATCAACTTCTGTTTTCGTTCAATAGAGCGAAGCTTTATAACCACATACGTCATCATCTATAATATATACACATGCGGCCCCGGAAACAATAATAAGAACGGTTAACAGTACGTCAGTATAACATTTTATTATTCCCTAGGTTCAATTATGACGTTGTTACACGATGATGAAAAAAAATGTCGTAACTAACGCTTATAGGCACAGGATAGGAATCTGACTGAGTTTTGAGTGCATTTTATAAAGCTCGTTTTATCAACCTGACAGGGACGCGTCCTAGTTACTAATAACCAGATTCACATTCACTGACTGTAAAAATTTGCAAACAGATACTTCCTAGCGGATTTCAAAATAGAGAATTTTATGTTTACTCCAGGGCTATCGTTCGTTTTGTATATCTATATATAAAAAAAAAAAAAACAGTAGGGATTATTATTAATCAGACAATTAGTATAAAACGTATAAATATTTACTGTATTTCGTGCTTTTTTTCTTCAAATAACCAGTTTTCGAGCTTTTCTACTTAATGCAAATATTATTCTAATACGTTACGAGTGTGATTAAATTATGATATATACGTATATACAGTATATACTTTGTTGGTGATTAATTAAATGATTGAAAAACGCGTTCGACCGACTGATATTACCTGTATTGATTATACAATAATTGAAACGCAATCCAGTTTCATTTGTTTCGTGCAAATCGTAAATCGAATTTCATTGCACTACTATACCGTTTAAACGTCCATGTACCAGTCGTTCACCGTTTACATCTGTACAAAGTGTTTCAAGAGCTTCAAATACCAGAACTAGATCTCGATATAATTTTAGAATTTTTTTTAATCATTTTATGAAAAACAGAAGACTTCATGTACCATATAAATAAATAGATAAATAATAATTGCTAACGTTAAAAAATTTCATACTATAAAAAGTAAATTTTAGTTATCCATGTGCAGCAGGTTGTTCCATTTTCCGCACTATACAATACGGTCAATATGTGTACAATGGTTGGCAAATTAACCGATGAAATGGATTCTACGTTTGGTAAAATAGTTTTAAAATTGGAATACCGGAGGCCATTGTTGGACGGAAATCGTGTCCGATGCTAACTGAAAGCTGGTATATCGAAACTGAGTAACAAATTTTGCGGTGAAAGAATGTCTCGGTCGAATTATTTTCGAGGGTGTATATAAAACGATTGTTATTTGGGTAAATTTTCTTTCTTTTCTCTTCAACCCTTGTAATGTCGAAGGTCAAGCCTTTTCTGTTAGCAAATTTCATCGAAACTCTTTGAATTTGGAAGCGATATTCGAAATAAATAAAATTTTATTATTCACAACTAATACTAATACCGATTATTATTATTATCATCGCAGTGATTTTTGAGCTGTTATATTCCTCCCCGGGTAGCAGACAGTTTGTGCTATTATAAAGATTATTGCCACCGTTGGGACGAAGCCAAATTTACTTTGGAACCAGATGTAGGTTACATACCTTACCTTCCTTCGTAGTATGCGAAAGATATCGAACAAGATCTGAAAGCACTATGAGAAAATCGAAATGATCGAAAAATAACAATTGAATAAAAATTTTATCTTGCTTTTTTCCCCCATTCGTTTATGGCTATATTTTATATACGGATGATCCTTTGTGTAACCGAACAGTCTTCTACCTAGAGTAACTCCGATTTTATTCAGACTGCAGGACATCAAAGCAGGACTCTGTCTTAGATTTTTGAAATCCTTATTGCTTTCACTTCGACTGTGACTGAAATTTCGACAGATGTAAATCTTTTTCAAAAATTTGTATCTCGTCGTTTTACTGAAACGAAAAAAATTGTTCAGTATCATAAAAATAAATGAATACAATATAAAAATCAGACGGATAGGTAAAGTAAAATAATTCCTATCAACCAGCAGTACGATAATATCATCAGACTACTCCGCGCAACGATCGAATAAATTCTTTGCCGAACGAACGGTCCTGAATTGGTTCGAGCCTTTGTAACCCAAATCCTGAAGCCGTGGATCTTTAGGGTAGGGTGTTTCTGGTTGGAACTTGACTTAATTTAGTTCTTTCTTTCACCCCGTCGCACCTGTGGCAGCCTACTGCAGAAAGTTCTTTTCTGGTAAGATATTTCCGGGCTAAATGGACCGGGTCTTTCTTACTCTCTCAATTCTGAACGTAAAGAATTGGGCCGCAAAAATTTTTTCTCCAACGATTCGTAGGGGCGAAATTTTTACCACGAATACGAATATTAGAGGGTATCGATTAGTCGTCTTGTTTAACTTGTAATACATGAATTTTATGAAATTTACCATATATTTATAGACGAGTATACGACGGAGGAAAAAAAAAAAAACTGGGAAAATATGAAATTAAATCGTGAAAATTCTGTTCGTTATTGTTGAACGTGACACGAGCCTCTGGCGAGGTTCGAGGTCTGGGAGGTCGGTGAGGTCTCTTGAATTCGCGTCACTTGTCTGCCAGGTCAAAGAGCGAAGAGTGAGCGACGTCTACGTCGGCTAAAAATAATCTCGATTGAATAACACTTCGTTTCAGGTTTTTATACATAAATCTCTGAAACGTACCTACTTTGAATATACCTACAGGAAAGAATATACGAAACGGACTTATAGCTTGCACAGCTTTGGCAAAGTTAAAATGCAAATTCAAGTTTCCTTATCGCAGGACTTGAACGTTTTCTTATTCCTGAAATTTCACTTCAACATTTACTTTTCATTTATTTCAAAAATTGCAAGTAGGTAGTTCGTAGTATACGAAAATATATAGGTATATATGTGATAATTATAACGAGAAAGAACGATGATGATTATAATAAATTTTTCATTCAAACTCTACAAGGCTGTTTGACCGTGTATTTTTATTTTCCCTTTATCCTATACCCGTCACTCGAAGTCGTTTCAATTTTGAACCACGTCAGCTCGTCCAACTAGCGTGCTATCAGGATTTTTCGCGAGGTCTGGATTCTGTCCAGGGGTTTCGCGCCGGATTCGAGAAGAGAATGAAAAAAGAATAATAAAAATAAAAATAAATAAATAAATCCAAAAAAAGATTTAAAAAAAAAAATCTTTGAACTCGATCGCACTTCCACTCTCTGTCTGCAAGCTCACCCTGTCATCGACTCCCCTTCAACGTCGACGAGTTGTAACGAGAGAAACTCGCGTAGATTCTATATATTTATATTCTATATACAATATATAGGTACTATAATACATACCTATATGTACCTTGCGTATATGTACGTGTGTATATCTACGTATATATATATATATATATGCGTGTAGAAATCCGTGTATCGTAGTGTATTGCACGAACCGTGGAGACTTTTTGAAAACTCTTTCATCTCATGCTTTCGTTTCGTTTTTTTTTTTTTGTTTTTTCCTTTTTCTTTTTTCCTTCTTCTTCCGTGAGGAATCGAGCGGGAGGAAGGATGAGTCCCTTGTTATTCTGGAGCATCGTGACGCCAGCGACCCGGTCGTATCCCTCTTTTCCTCCTTTCGTCCGCCCTCTTATCTGAAGGGAAGAAGTGATTTGAAAAGCTTTGCTATTGTTTTTCAGTTCAGAGATTGAAGGAGTTGTTATCTCTTTGATACCCGAAGCTCTGTCGAAGTATCGTGTAACGGAGCTGGTGAATTGATACGAAACACGTTTATTAATTTTAAGGATCTTCCCTCATTTTCACTTTTCACTTTCCATTTTATTTTATTTTTCATTTATTTTTTTTTTTTATTGTTTTGTTTTGTTTTGTTTTGTTTCAAAAATTCGGAGTTTCGTTTCTCCTCGACTCAGTGCGCAAATTATATTTACCACCACGGAAGTGAAAAAGAAAAGGAAGAAAAAAAAAACATTCCACGCGAAACTCCTAATCCCGACACGCCCCGGCTCTGAGCCAGGTCAAGTTTCAATTAAACCAAGGAAACCAACTGGCGAATTTTTTATTTTCTTTTTCTTTACTCTTGCTTTTTTTTTTTTTTTCTCTCGCAAACGAGTAAAAGAGATTCGCTGAAGCCTCTACCGTTCCATCCCTTAAGGTGTTAATAACAAAAAAACAACAAAAAAAAAACCAAAAAACCAAAGAAAAACCCAATTTTTTAATAAATCACTGCAACACTTCGCTTATCTCAAATTTCAATTAAATCGAAACTGCATCTGATACTCTGAAGCCATCTTAGTCCTTCGGTCACGGTGTCTATCTAAAAATGCACCAAAGCCTTGATTAATCTTCGAGGTATCCGTTCCTCCCTTCGTCATCGGTCCTGGTCCCAATAATTCCCGTCAACCCTGGGGGTCCTTTGTAACCGAAACCCACAGTATCACGCCTATAGCCGGGCTTCCGCGTCCGGTGTTTGGTGTTTGGTGTTTTTTTTTTCCTTTCCTTCCCTTCCCCTCTCTCTCACTCTCCTTTGGTCCTTTACCCTCCTACCTTTTTCCTACAATAATCAACTCCTTTACATTTCTCACCCTTCGCCCGGCACGAAAGCGCCCCTATATCGTTATAAAATGCATTGTGTAATTTTACCAACCGCGCAATAGGTCACACGTAATGAAGTCCTCAAAGCACGTACGAGACGAAGGACTTTTTTTTTTTTTCTCCCAAAGTATGAATCAGAATCCCATCATTTTTTTATTTTCTCTTCATTATTTCTTTCCCTCTCTCTGTCTCTCTTCTCTCTCTTCTAGAAATTTTTCATCGATGTATAAATGATCGTTGGTAAATTGAATACGTTTTAAAAATCGAGTTATCTCATTGCACTACTTATACTATATACTGACCACAATGTAGACAAGTACGCCAGAATGGGTGCAGTACCTTCACTGTTCATTATAACTAAATATATTACGTTTAATGGTAGAAGTACATAAGTGGTATGTACGGTGCAGCCTGTAGATAGAAAGAGATGAAAAGACAGAATAAAAGAGAATAGAAGAGGAGAACCTCGTCAGCAGTCGCGTCCGGCCGGATATTTTGTTACGCGCTTTGCCTCAGACAATGGACAGCAAAGCCTAGCGTCCGTTTAATAATTTCACTGTACTGGTCCCTCCGCAAATGTTCATTTTGATCTCTGTTTTTTTTTTTTTTTTTTATTTTCTTCCAAACTAAAATCGAATCCGGATCATTATAGTTTCCCAAAAATCTAAAAAGAGAAGAAATATTAGATTATACGTATTAGATAAAAAAAAAAATTATTTATTTATCGTTTTTCCATGTTAAATAAGACAAGGTGGGTCCAACTCTTGTAGCGGCTGCAGTCAAGCGTGGTCTAACATTGATCGGTTCATGCATTAAGGAAGAGCACGTCGAAGAAGTGGAACGGTCCGACCATATGGCGCCGGGTAACTACGACGGATACGTGTTCTCGAAAGACTGAAGGTCCAACAAGACCTTGCCACAGATGATCCAAGCACCCTGGTTTATACATCGAGTCTAAAAGGGGAAAGAGAAAAAGAAACGTAAAGAATCAGAAGAGAGAGATAGAGAGAGAGAGAGAAAAGACTCGAACAAAAAAGAAAAAAAAAAAATGATATAACACAAAACGAAAGAAAGTAAAGGTAAGGAAATCCTGAATAATCCATGCACCATGCAGAGGGAAGAATTTGAATTATGAATATGGAAGAAAAAGGAAAAAAGGGGTAGTACACTCCCTCCGATCTTCTAGTCACAATACGCAGATGTGGGTATGCCTAATCGCGAGGAATTGAAGAACTAGCTATAGTAACCCATTGATAATTATTAAATAAAGTTTTATGGAATTATGAACTCAGAGAGATCAATTCTAGGGCTATAAGCGTATACTTTCAGGGGATATGTGAAATGTAAAAATAAAAACGAAAGTAAAATCTTCAAATGGAAATCTAAAAATACGGTGACTCTCGTCGACCATTCTGTCGACCGTGCAGGGTCATCAGCTAAATAATTCTGTTTGAATGAAAAGGAGAAAAAAAACACACACACAAAAAGACAGAGAGAGAGAGAGAAAAAAAAGATGAAAAAAAGATGAAAAAAGAACACTTTTGAAATACCCTTTGGGTTGTTTGCGAAGCCCCCGGAGTTCTCTAGCACATCGCTGGGAGCTATTTGAAGATAATTATACCCACCACGGTGTTGGAAATCCTAGGTTTAATTCCAACGATATTATGGTCTTAATCTATGATTATCATTATTATTATTATTATCATTATCATTATCATGATTATCGTTCAAAATATTGTTATTCATATTATATTGTAAATAATAATTGTCCAGTGAAGCTCGTAGACTCGAAATTAGTCGGGGATTAACTGCACGGCACGGGAGCAGGGTTTTATCCTATAAATGTGCGTGCAGTAAACGTGAATCAGAGTGTAGAAACACTCGATGTGTGTTTAATCCATGTTTTGTTCGCGCTCTATGATTTAGTTATGGCAGAACGATTTTTGGTCATATTCCCAGAACCAGAATCCAGGGCCAAAGCCAAAGCCTGCAGAGAACTCTGTGAAAATTTTACCATATTACCTACCCCACGTGTACTACATATAGATATATATACATACACACAACTTTACGCATATATATACGCGGTAGCAGTAGCTGGTAAATAGCTACCAGAGATGGGAATATCACGCGCAATTTACCCCGCTAAAGCGATTTCGTTTTACCGTTTTAGTCCTCAATTTTGGTGACTGTGTATATTCTACCAAAGGACTGGTTTAGGGTACGAAATAATTCGACAAATACCCATCTCTTTGCAGGTAACTTTGATAAAATATAATCTCACAAAAACTCTCGAGTGCGGAATGGAAAGAAAAAGAAAAAAAAAATATATCACGCAGATCAGGAAACCGGCAAAAATCTTTAATCATATTAGAAATCAGTATTGAAATCCACTCAAAATAACTTAGCACACAAATATTTATGGATAGACTAAAGCGTGCTAAAAAAATTATAAAAAATAAGAAAAATATGAAAAAAGTTTGGGAATATGAAGAATCGGCTCATAGCAAAGCCTACCTCACGGCAGACTGACCATTATCATTAGGAACGGAACCGGTACCATGGTTGGCCGATCGCCCCCATCTGCCAGTGTCCTGCACGCGTCAGTGCAGGTTTATCATTCGTTCCTCGAACTCGAGCGTTCACCTCGAAGTATACGTCTGCCATCGGATATGCCTGGTGTGTAAAAGTCCGCCTTTTTGATACTGGCTACTGTGGACGTTCTCTATTTTACTCTTTTTCTAATTTCTTTTTTATTTTTTTCCTACCTTCCTTCCTTCTTTTTCTTCTTGGCCCGTGCCTTCACGCTCAGCTGCATCCGATAATCGCCCGGATGCTACGGGAACGTGCGATATTCTTTCCGGGCTACAGTAGTTCTGTAAACTATGTGTAAGTAACGAGAAGGTAGAAGCCAGAACCGGGAACGTATACCCTAATTACATGATCGTATAGTCACGTTGTTTTGTTCATATCGGCTCATCAGGAAATGTGACTATTTTTTTATTTTCCTCGTGAAGGAATTGAAGGAGAAAAAAATTGCGGGAAAAACAGAAAAATAAAAAATTCCGCAGACGTTGCCATCTTTTTGTAGTCCTTTTTATTATCTAGGATTCTCGAGATCCTGATAAACCACATTCAATATCCCATCGAGACTAGGTATAGGTGTGTAAGAATTGAATCGGCAAAGAGAATCAGGAATTTCTTATCATTTTTTTCCTTCATCGTTAGCGATCTAGAGTTTTTGAGAACTTCCTCATCAGCCGATTCATTCAATCACGATAAATTGGTGAGATTGAAAGTATATAGTGACTATTGGCAAGGAACTCTTCTTGCCTGCCTTACTGCCTGCTAGATTGCAGCCTCTTCGGGTAATTGATTTTTTAGCCATTATTCTAGTGGGCAAAGCTTAAATCTTCGTTAATGTCTACAGAGAGATTGAACTCCGGTGAATTCGGCGACGTCGAGTATCCATTTTAAATCTCCTATCCACATAGCAGTAAATTTCTATATCAGAGTCGGGGATTTAACTGCACAGTTTCACATCCGGGAATGAATTAATAATAAGATTATTCCTAGCTTTGAGACATCTGGTTGGAAAAATCACCAACCCTTAAATCGTTTGGTAGGTTTTTCCTTTTTCCCAACTAGACTGACGAGCGAATTTTTGGCGAATTTCGACAGACAAGAGGCAACGGAGAAGGGGATGATGTAGAGGGTTGTTGTTTTCGTACAGTTCTGACAGAGAAGGTCGTTCGAGTACCAGCCTCTGGAGAGGCGACTTCTACGTGAAATCGCAGGGGTTAAAACGACGTCCGTAGAAGCTATATAGCGCAGGGAAAACGGGGAGGTTAAATTAGGCAACAGTTCGTAGCGGCGAAAGTCGCGCGGCAACCAAAGTCCTCAGAGGAATCACTTACGTAATTGAGAGGGTTGCCCGCGCCATTAATTATTATCCACGATTACCTACCAACTTCTCTTTCCATCCCTTGCCTAGTTACCAGTTTCCTCCCTCGAATTGGTCACGGGATTGATCCCAGACCGTTATGGTGATTTCTTAATTTTTTTTTTTCATTTTTATCCAGAATATTTCTTTGGACTTTTTTTTTTACGCTCGACAAGACCGTTCCTCATTCAAGCCAGTTATGTGCCACCCTCTCAGAAATCCCCTTCGACAGTTTCACCATGTCAGCTGGCGGCGATTTGGCGCGTGGTGGTCAGCTGAAATTTTTTAATACGACATATATCCAGTGCACGGCTTCTTTGCCTAACTCCACTTAAAACACATGTTACTTTTTAAATTTTTAACCCATGTAGCTGCTGGCATAGGAATACCCATGAAAGACAACGTCCCATTGAATTGTCTCAACCTATTGAAGCTCGGAATCGAAAAAATCGGCTTGACTTTTCGCTCCGTTTGAAGTTTGCAAACCGCTTTTGAAAGGGTTCATCCCTTTCCTCGACTTTGCCACGAGTTTCTAAGAAAAGAGTCTTCAACCCTTATTGTTATGTAAGAATCACCAATTTTTCGAAATACCTAATCAACACGTGCAAGTGATATCTTATGCATTGATATATGTAACTACCGAATAGTATTGGGTTGTTTGAGCGTGGAACCAGCCTGGAATAAGGGAAGTTCCTAATTTCTTGAAGCAATATTCGCCGCGCGTGTAGAAACGGCTAAGATATTTAGTAGTAAAGTTGGTATAGGTAGCTGGAAAACGTCTGTTCAGTTGTTGGCTGTAATTCTGCCTCACCACTTCTATTCCGGATGGTATATTTCAGGCCCCAGGTTTCTTGGCGTTAAGTTATCCTACGGGAACATACCGCGAGTTCCACTTCACCTATTTTCCCAATTAACAACTCGTCTCTGAATTACTTATAGATTTTCACATATTAATACCGCGGTGGAGTAAACTTATGTTCGTAAAATTTCAAGTTTTGTACACGAATTACCACTGATTTTCAGGAAATATATAGATCCTCGTGGTAGTCAGGAGTTTGAATAACGGAAGATAAAAGGGGGCGCTATTTTTAGCACCCTCATTACAAATAGGGATGATTTTTCATAATACCGACAGCCCGACCAGGGTGGTCTCAATCTCCATCGGCATAGTCGCTCGTTGTTCGCCAGGATGATCGCAGTGGGTAGCGAATAAATCGCAAGAGTTCGATAAGAGATTGAAGATCGAAAATTGGCAGGAAGAAGGTTCACTGGGTCCAATCATTATAATGGAATGTTTATCTCAGTTATAGCAGCCCTCAGTCATTTTCTCAGATATCTGCACGAGGAGATACGATCCGAGGGATATAACGTTTCGTGAACGATGGAATATTTTATTACAAATTACGGAAGAGGCGTACTTCTCCCGTATTCACCTTCAAATATATTTCACCAATTCTTCTTTATCCCTATAATACCGATAAAACCTCATCAAACAAATCGATCAAGTATCAACCCCCGATTTTCTCTAGTTCCTAAATCCAAAGGAACGAGAAAAGCTGTAGTCTTATTATTGGATTCTTTTTCTCTATTCATTTCGAAAGAACATAATTCTTAAAAGTTGGAAAAAAAAAAAAAAGAAATACATACCTACATCCCTCAATCGATCCCAGCTGGTACGAAATGGTAATTCGCACGAAGAAACGAGCCACTGAATAACTTGGTATATATAATTAGATAAAGAATTGGAAAGTCCGTTCAGCACTGGAACCAATTTCATGAAATCGAAGAACGATATAGGCGCACGTGAGGTTCGATAAATCACTATACGAGCGAGGCTGCCGTAGGAATCCGCTTAATGGGAAGCATTTTTTTTACATCAGTTTTTTTATTATTTGCCTTGGATCACCGTGCGGGATACCAAGGGGTGAGTCGAAGAGGTATTCTTTAGGTATTGGAGTTCGATTCCTCTTCCGAGCCAGACGGGATAGTGACCAGGGTAAACCGGATGAAAAAATTGCTATCCGGTTCGCATCTAATCTATGTAATTTGTGCGGATTTCTCGACAAAGGGGTTGATCCATTTTCTCTCCCTTATACCGCCTCTCTCACTCTACGGTGAATTTAAATCTTCTAATAGCTTGTCCGTACGTCCGCCACTTGACACACGTCGCTTATACTCGACTTGAACATCCGTTATTCTTACTCGAACGTAGTTATTTTCACGGTACCCCTAAAACGCACGTCACTCTGTCAATTGTCAATTTTAACACGCAGGGAAAGCGCGATGCGTGGCTTTTCCAAAGGGAGCTCGAAAGTTTAATATCCACGCCACCCTCAGCACGTATTGAGTTCTTCTTCCACAAACGATAAATCTACATTCCGCAGTTTATTAGATATCCCTTTTCTACTGCAGGAGTCAACTTTTCCCAGTAACAAATAACGCGCTTCACGGTTTCTCGCTCTCCTGAAAAAAAAAGAGGCAAAAAAACCTTTCATATTACTTACGTTTATGGTATATGACGAGCGGATGTATTGACCGTTGCTCCAACACCAGCTGGCGATTTTACCTCACCTGCGATATATACGGATGTGAAACCAGCTGTCCAGGAGCAAAGGTTGCCTGCTATCCTGCCGAGACATCGGACACTCGTACTACTGGGAGTGTCCAGCCAATTATCCGGTTGTAGAATCCTCTCAGTCTCACCTAGCCCCTTCTATCTCAGGTTCGAACCATACACTGGAAATAGCACCAGTGAGCACAGTACAAGTCCCCGTGGAGATCCAACTGCCCCCATGTCGGACATGAGCTGGACGTGTAATTGAACACGCAACGTCCATTGCCGCGATAATTGGGACACCTTCAGGACGAGATGACGTTTAATCTACCGCGGCTGTAGTATGATCTGCTAAATTCTGATCCCAATTAAGATTAAACAGCGCTGTCGTATCGTTGACAAGCTCAAAATTGAGTTAAACTTGACGTGAGAGTTCGGTGGAAAATTTGTCAATCGATTCTAAGTCCTTATAAATTTTTTGCCCTTCTAAGATCTGAATTCGGTGAATGAGGCATGAAATAGATATTGAGATTGTTAATTGGAGATTTATTCGGGCGGAGGGAGTGCCTGGTGTAATTAGTCGTAGATTAACCAAAGTACACCAAAAGTTCATGAAATAACAACTATCATTAGCACGGTACTTACGAGTGTGGGTAGACACCTCTAGATCCGAGGGAGTTGAACCCTGGAGCCATCTCTCTGGTGAAACGGTTATACTTTGGGGGGTACCACCACGGCTATGACTACACGGTTAGGTACGGCGTCGACGAGGAACGTTTCTTAAGCGGCAATAATCAAGTTTTAATTAGTTCCATAATTTGCTAGCGGCGGGCAAGTAGCAAGTGCCTTTTGCGCTGAGTTTGATTCGTGTTATCCGACTCCCGGCCAAACCACCCCCAAAAACCTTCTCTGTGCACTTAATTCGTGAAACTTGCAGAGTGTAGACTCAACGAGCTCCTTATTTTCGAATAACATTTACTCGCTTTCCTACACTCAGTCCTTAGTGTCCTTACTGGCAGGTAGGTATACGAGTAACTCGATTTTCTTACTACCATTCCATCCGGCTCACTCGTCTCTTCATCCCTTGCTTCGTCGAACCCCGAGAGGCGCTAAGGACGCGACAGGGTAAATCAGATTCTCTCTGAATTCAACTTTACTGGATTAGAATCCACGCAAGTGACGACTGCTGCCTGATTCGATCCCCAATTCGATATAGACGTCACTATACGTGACTTTAAAGTATAAACTTTAGTTGCTTCCGTAACGTGATAGTTCTTTTAACACTTCTAAGGCCATAGAGTAGCCCTACGAAAACCACAGACATTTGGCGAAAATTCGTTTCCAAAAATAATATGGACCACGTTAAAAAGGAATTTAAGTCTTCATAGCCAATGACTGGGAATGCGTATAAAATATCTATATCGATGGTGACTTGCGTGGGAAATATTGAAAGAGAGCTAGATATCAAGAATTTCAATGATTTCATGGATTTCTATAAGATTTCAGAGGTTTCGGATGGATTTGATAAGGGATTTAACACGTGTTTCTTCAGATCCTGAAGATCTCTCAAATTTATCCCACGGAGAAATCCATCGTACCTTAAACAAATCCTATAAGATTCCTGTTCAAATCCTTAAAAAATTCGATGTAATTTTCTCAAACTTCTGTTCAGCCTGCAATATTCTTGAAATCTAATGAAATCCTGTGACATGATTCAGCTATTCTTTATGACCACGATTATTTCGTTCTCAAGATATCGATCTCGTCATACATACCTTCATAAAGTAGTAGGAAGAATATCGTTGAATGTTTATTGGCAAGTTGTAATTTGATTGATTTGTTGCTAACATACTTAGTAGGAATGTAACATCCGGGCACGTAATTTGATGCATGATCAATAAAGGTGTAGGGAAGAAGGTCGCCTTCGGTACACTGGCTATCGTAGTCTTGAAACTCATTTGCAAGAGTGTCGGATATCGGAAGCTCGGGAATTTTATCGAGCGTGTAATGTGTCGTTGCACGTTATGGTATTCCAATCAACTAGACTTCGGCCACATGATAGGAGCTCGAGTGTTACTCAAAGACATACAATTCCTAAGCCGCTTATAGGGGCCCTCGAAGAGCCTGGTTCTCTTCACTTCACTTCTCTTCTCTTGTCTTCTCTTTACTTCATTCACTTCTTTCTAAATCGCTCTTTCTTGTCTATCGCTAAGGGCCCAGACCAAGAATCATAGGGTGGTTCAGTTACCCCGAAGCCGTGGGTGGCAGGCACACCTCACTCATACCTCTTTTTCTTTCCTTTACCCTCGCCACGTATTCTCGGAGGCTTGAAGCTCCGCTTATGTAAAACAAGCACCCAGCTAAAGCCGGTATTATACCCTTTTTTTTTTTTTTAAACCCTCAACTCTTTCATGAAAAAGGCATGATATCTTGAGGTTCAGTTTGGTAAAGGTGTAGAAATATGAAGATATCGTTTTGGCGTATAGATACCACGATTAATAAAATTCTTTAAACTCTCCTCAGGCTTTTTCTGCGTTGATAAAAATCGGTCAGCTTTTGAGCAAATGGAGTAAAAATGTGTGCATGATGTGAAAAGGCTTAATCATTTCATTTAGGGTTCTCTTTCAGTTGATTGTGAGTGTAATGAACGGTTCTTCAAAGGCGAGGGAGAGAATTGAGTATTTCTGTGGTGAAAATTGGCTCGTTTATGTGTAACTTTGGAAAGATCGTAAGCAGTAGCAGCTGGTATTTTGAAATGAGATAAAATAGAACGATGTGATATCAAATCTGGCTCCTCTTCTCCATTTAAGATTCGTTATTTCTTATTTTCTTTTTGTTTCCATTATCCAAAATTTAGGGAAATGTCGTGTCAATTCTTTGGAAATATCCATTGACGGTTATAGAATCTAGAATGTGGCGTTTTTCGAATTTGATACGATATTGGATGAGCATTGTAAGTGAATACGATATCTCTACTATTGAATATTATGCAATCACTCGGTGGATTCGGTAGCGCGTGGGTGTTGATCTAAAGCGAGGTAAAATAAGCGAAAAACTGAACCTCGGTTCAGTCGATGATCGAATCTTTTCTTCATTTCATTTCATTTCGTTTCTTTTCTTTTCTTTTGAATTTCTTTTACTTTTTCTTTTTTTTTCTTTTTTCTAAGGGAGATTAGATTGGGATTAATTCCTCGCTTTGCCTTTAAGAAATAAAATCCCCTAATTACCTGTCCGATTAAAGTCACTCAGGACTCACGAAGTGATTCAAAGATTGAACGAGTTTTCAAAGAATCGTACCTACTTCCAGTTATAAATATAATTGGCTCGCTTTCATAGTCGTTTAAAAAAAAAAAATTTCATCTCACGTCAGTTGTACAATCACGATAATATTATATCCCGGGACTAAATTCATCTCGATGAATATTCTTCTATCTCTCTCTCTCTCTCTTGCCTTATTCAATTATCGCAAACAACCAAGGGATGGAGAAAAAGAGATAAAGAAAATGTTTTTAAAATCACGAAAAAAGAAAAAAAGGAAGTTTGACGATCTTTTGAAAAATCACACGAATTACCTGGAACTAAATATTCACCCCCGAGTCCTGTCAGACTTATCTATATTTTTTGACGAAATTAATTGAACCTTAATTGACACGTACATGTACCAACCAATTCGTTTAAATGAATATATAATGAAATACAGAAAATGTAAACACCTGGTCAATCCCTAAAATAAAAAAGGGATTATCTGCCGACCTCCCTTCGCCGAAATCCCTGTCGCAATCTAGTCCGCTGTTCTAATTCCATCTTATCGGCTGCAGGGTGGATATAGTGACACCAAAGCTGACCGGGTCAATAGACAACTGTATATTAGATACCAACACGTGGGAAAAGAGTCTATATCGAAATACACAAGGATACGAATATCCGTGCAAAGCGCGAAAGAGAAATTGGACCAGTTTTGTCCCGAAACAGAGACTTGTTTTCTCGGAAAATGGGTACGGGTTTGTTTTCTTTCATCACATTTTCTGCTGTGTTTAGATTCGAACTTGTGACAGTTAGTCGCGATTTTCCGCGTCTTTAGGTACGAAGATTTGACCTGGTGGAAAAATTGAAAACTTATAATCCGAATACTCCAAAATTCATAAGTGAAAATGTTAGAAAAATCATACGAACAGGATTGGACGAAATGTAGGAAAAATTCTAAAAGGTGTAAAACGGTTTATGTAATTGACTGAAGGAATGAACTCGATGTCACGATATACCCAGAGCTTCAACTCGATCACCAGCTCTCGATTTTCCCCTCTGTGCTCTTGTCGTCGTCGTCGTCGTCGTCGTCGTCGTCGTCGATTCGTTCCTGGTGCCGGCACATCGATGTGATTACATTCCACGACATCGAGTTGGCATTTGCTACCTCGTCCCACCTTCCCACGTACCCGCTACCACCAGCTCTCGATTTTGCAATCAAAGAATTGCACTGGCATATGTTCGAAAAGAATAAACTAAACAAAGAACGATGATGTACAAAATACGTGAATAGTAGAAAAGTTATCCATCTTATTGGATGTATTTTACCTGTTTAATAAGAATATCAGAAATGATCGGCGGTACCATCTGTGGGATAAGAAGCATGAGTTGATGAGAAAAGTAATTAAACAATTTTAATCATAGCCACCACAACGATGTCTGAAATCTTTGGCCTTCGTCCTTCGCCTTTTGGCCTTTACCCTTCACCCCCAAGTTATCGGTACCTCTCAAGTGAGTTGAGATATAAATATAGTAGGGAGGTGTGGAAGCAGAATCAGAATCAGAATCAGAAGTAGAAGTAGAAGCTGAAGCAGAAGCAGAAGCAGAGGCGAGCAACTCCAGAGCTCTGGGTTGAACACGAGAGGTGGAAGTTGTTTGGGATGGGGATGTTGGAGTTGGAAGACCAGGCCGAGGCCAGGGTGTAAAAATGACTCCCCTGTTACTTGGTCGTTCTCGACTTGGTTACTGGCAAACTTTTTATCGGTTTATCGCTGTTCAACGACGATTTGCACGCGGTTAAGTTCGGATCTTATTAACGTTTCGAAAGATAACAAGATTGGTGACTCCTCTAAACTCATTTTCGACCTCTCTCCACTATCTCTCTCTTTTTCTCATCATCCAATCAGTATCTTGAAACAGTTTATATTAAAACAAGAAAAAATATACAAGCCACACAGTTGATTCGAATATATTATCACATAAAAAACAATTTTTTCAATAGGCTAAAGATCCGGCTTAAAAATTCGTAAGGATCGATTTTCGATATTTTACATATTCGGATAAGTATGATCCTTCAATAATATTCCCTACTGAATTCCTTCTTTATTTTTTTTTGTTCATATATATAAATTCGCAAAATTGACGATAGGAGAGAAAAAAGCTTCGAGTAGTGCACGGTCGGTCGAACTCAGGTGGCGATAGGTCTGGGGCATTATCCTTATCCTTAGGGGTTCTTTTAGCGTTTAACGAGAAAAAAAAAAAAGAAAAAGAAAAAATCGAAGTTCTGCGGCTGAAAATGTTTTTTCAGACTTAATTCTTTGTCCCGGAGAGCTTTTCTCACTGTTCAATTTGTATGCCATTCCATATTTTGAACTCGAATACTGGAATATAATTGCAAATCAATCAATTGAGGTATCCGAAATCTAGACAATTTGTTGAAAGACATTAGGAAATGATGATTCGTATTGGTGTTCATAAATTAGTCGGTTGTATTAAAATCGTAGATGTCTCTTGGCTATCGTCAAGTTTAATTTCTGTGTAACGCAATTAACACTTGATGCTCAGCTACCACTTGTCAAAATAATGTTGAGGAGAAGAGCTAGGGGTGTATATGGAGAATGGTGTATAAGGGGTGTAAGGGGTTGGCTCGAGGAACACCGGCCGTATCAAACGCTTCTACTATATAACCCTTCAATTATGACATCCCCCGCGTTTAACAATATTAGGCCTAACCCCTCGATTCTGAAATGCTTATTCTCCCTTGTACGTTTTACCCGGGTGTTTCCCCAGCCCGTCGTTGACGTCCCACCCACCCAGCCATACCGTTGCCGTTTCTGTACCTACCCTGACGCGGTCCAGCGACGCCAGTGTAATCGACAATTCGATTAGCGCCCCATTATTACAGCTCGAAATTTGACAGTGAAAATTTTAATAACACATAATGACACCAACATCAGCCCCCGTTCCATTTTCCCTTTCACAGCCACCGACCGTGCAACACACCGTCTCTAAACCGCGGAGTTTTCCATTACCGTTCTCAAGGCGCTATTCTCAACGTCAAATAAAGCAAAAAGCAAAAAAGAAGCTGTAGGGAAGGGGGCGAAGAAAAAAAAAAATGTTCTGATTTTATATTTTTCCTTTTTCTCCTCTCCCTTTCCTAAAATCCCTCTCGCTTCAAATTTACCGTTTAATATTTACACACGCATTTTGTTTAAATATTAGGTATAAAAATTGAAGAATAAAAGAAAATATACGTCTCTATACCTATACCAATAAAGTTTCTGAAGCGTACCGCAATTAGGCGTTTTGTTAGTTAAACGCAATTATTATTACGATCCTGAAAATACCTGCCTACTTCCCTCAGCAAGAGAAGAAGATTAAAAAAAAATAAGGATCACTGTTTTTCTTCTGATATCTTATGGAACGATGGAAGAAAAGTTTTATTTTTTCTCTTCATTTCTATTCTATTTTTTTTTTTTTATTTATTTATTTTAATACGATCGGGGGTGTCGTTAAAATTCTCTAAGACTTACGATGAAAACCGCATAGAGGTCTCTCCGTATTATCGATTTTGAAATCATATACCGTGGCGTTTAATAAGACGTGACAAGTGGTCACGTGAAACCCTTTGTTGAACTCAACCTGTAACTTAATGACTCTAGACTCGTTTCTCTGTGCAAAGTGAGCTTACAGTGTTACTGAGTGAACGAAGGTTCGCGTGAACTACCCCATTAAACCTCAAGCCTATATCGTTAAACCATACCCAAATACACACATACACAATACCAAAATACACTATCATATATGTATTCATTTAATTCATGTATGGGTTTAGCCCAATTCAATTCACTGACCAAATAAACTTGATTAAGAGTCACTATCACGTTAATTAATCCAAACATAGTTATAATTATTTAATGAAAGTGTAATATAATTAGATATGTTTTGGGGTTCAAACCTTGGAAATATTTGGTATAAATTTGATCCCTTAGTAGTATATATATCGTCGTAGGTGAACGGAGTAAACAGTTTTCAGTACATGTTCCATCTGTTGGCATCGTGATAACATGCCGGATCGTGGATGTAGCGGTTCTACCCTTTGATCCTGACAATGGCAGGTTCTTGTAGGTTTCAACGTGGAGAGACTTGATGTTTACTGTTAAAATATGCGATCCAGACTCCAGCTAGGTACATACATACAACGGTGGTAGTGATCCCTTTGCAACGGTGAAGAGTTAAAAGCATGAAAAATTGCTTTTGACTCTCCACGTCGTTGTATATCTTGTAATATGTAATGTGGATGATGTTCTTTCAGGTTTGAACTAAATATACTATAATAGGTATATATATATATGTATATAAGGTAACGTTTCGTCGAAGGTGCGAAACGGTGTATAATAAAATAAAAAACCCTAGGGACACCCTTCGCGGCTCTTTTGTAATTCTGGTAAAATTATTTTTTGTGATTTATCTCGAACGAGATACACGGTTTTACGCCGGGGGACGATGGAATAAAGGAGGAAGGAGGTGAGGCATTGCGTTAAGAACAATGCGCGCTAAACGAGGACGCTAATCTCTTTTTCATTCAATTATACGCCGGGGGAAAATTCGCGCTCCACAGGGTAGGTAGGTAGGTAGGTAGGTGGGTGGGTATAGGTACGGGTTTGCGAACCGTGGGCGATACACCTTTTCGGTTTTGTGTAACAAACGCGAAGGAGAATTGGTTCGGCACGGTTAAGGGTGTTGCTTTACATTTTTAGCTTGTTTTATATTATTTATTTTTTTTTGTACCTTTTCGTTGACGTGATGCTGCATCATATATACACAAATTTTTTTTCTCTTTATTCTCGTTTTTTTGTTTTTTTTTATACCCTCAACAACCCCTAAAAATAAACAGCAATAAAAAAATCAAAAAGAACAAAAAAAAAAGAAAAAAAAACAGAGAGAAGCACACGATATGGGGCTGTAAAACAAACAATACACGCAGTGGTTGATATTTTTCATTTACACAACTCGTTCACCCTTTCGCCGATTTTCTTCGTAATAAAAAAAAAAAAAAAAAAAAAAAAAATATTCGAGAGAAAAAAAATAAAAGTAATAAAAAACGCTTTCACCCGCATTAATCTCTCTTCAAATATGACCCTCATGATCCTTTGGATGTAAAAAAAAAAAAGAAACAAAAAGGAAGAATTTTTCTTTTTTTTTTCTTTTTAAATAGAATTAAAACCCATGCAGGAATCTACAAGTGTTTTTTGGGGCGGAATTCAGCGATTTCATACCTTATAAAACAGAATTCAGATGTGACTCTCTCTTGGCCAAGATCGGAGAACCTCAGTGGGGTGTAAAGCTATTTGTTGTGCTTCATCTTGGCAGGGGCAAACTGCGTATGAATAATTTGTAGCAAACGGAGGACTCCGCTAACTAGCAGCCTATTCGCAAGTCAACCTATCTCATTCTCGTTTATAGACTACACTGAAAGCTCTTTCTCTATCCATCTTTATTTCTCTCCTCACTCTGCCCGGGTGTACTTCGAGGACCTAGGAGCCTATGGCACGAGCCACGAGCCACCCAGGCACTTCTGTGTGCTGTCATTAATATAAATTAACACGGCTTTTGCAAGTTTCTCACCCAACGTTGACGCCATGGCCACCGGTATCCGACATCACTGGCATACCTGGGTTCTACGTCCAATCTCTGATGTGAGACATTGCAAAGCTCCTCTGTTATCACGACCTAGAATTTATACACACATCCCTAATACACACATTCGGATCTTGTTGAATATACGCTCGCTTTTTTTAAGAAATTCTCTTTCGATTCAAACCATATTTCAATAGTTTTTACCATCCCTTATAATTTTTCAGTCAGAATTTAATTGAGTCGAGTTGAAAGCTCCTACCTATCTTTAAGCGAGAGACCGTGATACCCACCTTTATATATATATATATATATATATATATAAATTCACCGTGTTTCCGCAGGACTTTGTTAGAACGAGGGAAATCCTTACTGAGGGATACGTCACGGCGTGCTTAATTGCTCAGACGTATTCTGTAGCGGAAATTTATCGCCTTTGAAGCTACGGGAAACCACGGCACTTAGCACCAGCTTGCACTGGCATACATACCATGCGTAGTATATAGTAAAATGAGATGTTTGAAAATGACGATCGATGTGGCTTTAAATTGGGGGAAATCAATTTCTGTAATAGGGATGAATGAGCTTTTGCTATTTTCTTCGATCTGTAATGGTCCGTACGTATATATTGATAGGATGCAACAGCGAAATGAGATTTTCCGAATAGAACGACGATTCGGTAGTATAGAGTCGCAGCCCGGAATCGGTTTTGTCGAAACGTCCGCCCATGGAAACGAATTATATCTCTTGGTATTTGGTCCGAGTTTCGTTCGATAAGAAAATCCTACATGATACCAAAAGCAGTCAGTTCATAGATGGCTGCCAATAATCGAAGATCAAGGCGCTGCCTTAGCTCGTGCTCAAATAGGCAGTGGCCAATGGTTCATAAAGTCCCAGCTTCACCCTCGAATTCGCTTTCTAGTATCCGCAACCCTAGCTTCCACTTCGACGTTTCATCCCACACGTTGCAGATGCCAACAACAGGGAAAACCCTGAAAAAAAAAAAAAAGAAAAAAAAAAAATGGATAAGGAAAAGAAATAAAAATAAAAAAGAAATAAAATAAAAAAAATAAGGTGTCTCCTACGCCGCGGCATGGGTGCCATACCCACCGGTCCTCGAGAACCTTTGAATTCTCCAAGGGATATGGGGAAAGTCCTACCGATTCACTCCGATCCGTAGGATCCTCTTAACTTGGCGGACACGGGTTTTCATACTATCTTTTTTTTTTTTTTTTTATATATATACACGTATAGGTATACATATATTTCCTCTTTTTACCCTCTCTACACCCTCTTGCCGTCGTTTCCCTCTACGTCAATACCATATAGCAAGAGAGTAGGGAAATGTCCCAGTGAATCTATTCACGACGCATATCACACTATCGGCTGTTTCACATTTTACATCGGCGTTGAACGAACCCCGATAAAACACATGTAGAGGAAAATTGCGGTTAGTGAATTTGATTTTTATTCCGTTAGCCCTCATTCTTATGATAAAATAATTGGATAAATTTTATATATATGTATATACACATGATAAAATCATATAGCGGTTGTAAATCGAAATTACAGTAGACTCTGGTGAATTATTAGGGATTTCGTAGGGTTCCCCCTCCCTATCATTGAAGAGAACTGATTCAAAGAGCTGAGCTATTACTATTAACAACTATTATACCCGTGAGTTGTAGTAGGAGTAAGAGTAGGAGTAGGAATACGACGGGGGCGAGGAATGAATCGTACTTAGCTTCCTGTCTATATATCAAGGCTTGTTATATATGGAAAGCACGCGACCCTGAGTGAATTCGGTTGAGATTCGACTAAACTCGACACAGCTTGGCTCGAGTAAACTCGACCTTAAGCTCTGCTGGGCACAGAGAAGCGCGCGAAGTCTATTTCAGTTTCAATAAAAACAGATCCTCGACGGGCTCAGGCTCGCACAAAAGATACGTTCACAGTTTTTGCGGACTTTCCGATTCGAAGGGTCCTTTTTGCTCATTTTGTCCTTTTTGTCCACTTCCCTTCCTCCCTCCCTCCCCTTCCCCCTTTTCCCTTTACTCTTCGTCCTTTTCTCTACAAACGCTGCACTTACACCCTCGAGCTTGGGATCAACGTTCCACGTGATATCGTACCGCAGTTTCACTGCCCCCTTCGAACCACCCCGAAAGCAAAAAAGCAAAAAAAAAAAAAAACCGACGAAGTTGTCATAAATTTTTCGGGGTTCTTGAAAATTAATGCTTTACTCGTTTATGAAAACGTTTTTCCTCGAACGGTATGCATACAAGTATTTCTTGTCGTCGATTATGAAAAACCGCGCTTCTGTCTCACGAGATGAGCTTTATTAATTGATACCTATTCTACATCCTAGGTTTATTCAGGATCAGACCGTTTTTGCGGATGAAATTTTTTTTTTTACAGAAAATTTGAACATTTTTACGATTTTTATATTCATATCAGCGTAAAATAGCCTTGAAATTATTTCCGGACTGTTTATGCCTCGTTGAATAGGTAAAAATAGAAATTATCTGATCGGTCAGCTTCTAGGTATCCGAGAATGATTATATTTTTTTTCCATTTTCATAAATTTTAAACTCTAAACCAGAGCCTAAACGTTACGGTGCTAATTTGAGAGAAATTTAAACCCCTGAAATGATGTTTAAAAAAATGAATATATGAAAACTTTTTTCTATCGCTGATTTAATCGTCGAGCTTTTTCATTTTACTTACTTTTCTTCTATTTACTTGGAGATTTAAGAGAATTGCTGAATATAGAAATAATAATACCCACATATTGTTATCAAAACTTCCTCTGCCTTATTGTTTGTAGCTTTTTCTACCTATCTTATTTCTTTGACTAGGAAATACCTGTATATAATTTTTCTTTTTTTCTTTTCTTCTTCTTTTTTTGGCTAAAGGTAGAAATTCCAGGGTTCTTGTGCGGTTCTGAGGTAAATACCTAACTCGGCTCATCTTTTTTCATCGCCGGGACAAATCCCGGTACGAAAGTGATATATATATATATAAGGTTTCTTAATTAATTAAACGCGCGCGGACCAGCAGCGAAACTTTTTGCCGCGTTGAAAGATCGTTTCAAAGTTTAGGCGGCTTTCACACCAAGTTAATGTTTCACCTATACCTTAACCCCTTACCCCTTAATCTATTTTTATTTTATTTTTTTTCCACTCCTTAACAATAAGTATCATCCATTCATCCTCAAACTGCGATATCATGAGAAAACTGAACCCCAGTTTGGATAAGATCTACTTCATACGATTCTAAGGGTCGTAAAAAAGGTTAATAATTTCATTGGCCGGTTGAGAAAAGCTCGAAAAAAAAAAAAGAAAAATATGAAAGAAAAAGAATATAGGAATATAAGAATAAGAAGAAGAAGAGCTGCGAGGTGGTTTGGGAAGGGTGCTCGCGCCAGTTTTCCTCGCCCTTTTCACCCTGGAAGAATGACACTCGGTTATTAAATCTTTTTTGTCGACGGGCAAGCTTAGATACGCGAGATAGGGTCGTGGCTCGCTCGCCGGTTTAATCTCGGTCGTTACGAGAAGTTACCGCGCGACGCGGGCGCCGAGCGTCTCTCCTCCTTCCCTTACCTTCAACCCTCCCAACCCCCGTGCAGAGCTTTTCAAATTTGCGTGATAAATTTACGCGTGATGGGCACTTGCCCGAAGGTAACACACACCCTTGGCTCCTTGCCTCTTTGCGACCTACTTCCGTTCCTCGAAACCACCCCTCACCCTTAATTCACATTGTCACCCTGGCTGCGAAACCGGCAAGAACCGCATACAGTTTAACCAAACGCTGAATAGTTTGGAATAAATTAATTATACCTACAGTATAGCTATAAAGGTGAGGAAAATGGGAATTGATGCGATTTAGTAATTTTCTTGGAGTTAATTTTCGGGGGAAAACAATATTCAAGAATTTATAAATTGGGGTGAAAATAATTGTTATAAATATTTTCATTCCTTATAATCAATAGTAGAATATTACAATATATGGTATAAAAACAATACGAATACACTGAAAAAAAAGTATTTTGATAATCAGAATACAAAGTATTATGAAATGAGTATTCTTATTATCAAAATACGTAATGTGATTATCAAAATACGTAATGTGATTATCAAAATACGTAATGTGATAATCAGTATACGTATTTTGATAATCAAAATACCAAGTTTTCTGAGTAACACAATACCAAGTATTTTGATTATCAGAAGAAATATACTGAGTAGAAAAATACTGTTTTCTCAGTGTAGAATAAACGGGATAATAAATCGTGGGAGAAGAGCTGGCGACGCCCGACCATTACGGTATTTGTCACTGAAACGATACGCATCTCCGTTTACGAAATCCGATTAAGATCGTCGGACAAATCGATTCGACCTAGCAAGAGAACAAGACGGAAGGAAAAGCCAGGAGTTGGACCTCGATTAAAGGGAATCTGTCCCATCGGTTACTACACGATTTTCCAAAAGACATTTCTGAAGTAGATATAGGTATAAGGATTCGTCCAAGGTACAACGATCATAGCGATGAACCTTTAGGATTTCATATTTATATTCAAGTATCTTCATTTTTCTTCAAATAAGATTTTCACTCGTTCGTATATTTTCACGTTTTCCAATCCCACGGAAACCCCTTTTCCCGTATACTTAACGCTCTCCAAAAATTACCTTTACCGAAAAAAAAAAAGCCCATAAATTCAATTGAATGGTAGATTTTCCTTTTTCCCCTCTTAAAATCATCATGAATTTGAATTATTATCATTGTTGTATTTCCGGCACGCAATACGTTGTTAAACTTCCTGTGTTTCCAGTCCCATTTTATTAAACAAATTGAGCATAACATTTCAGAAATCGTTGTCGTACCCAGTAATTTTAGAAATAGTATTCCTAGGCGAAAAAGATTATTTGAAAATGCTGTTGGTTTATCTGAATAGCTAAGCAGTCGAGTAGTGAAAATAGGAAAAGTGGTGATAAACTTTGAGTAAAAGTGCACAAAGGCATAAAATAGTATTCCGCAAGTATATAGAAGGATGAGAAATAGGTTTTAGTCGTATCTTTAGTTTGAGGTAGCAGTTGTTACTCTTGCAATACGACGTAATAAAAAAGTCCGTTGAAATGTTCAACGCCAATAACAGCACCAACCAAGGAGTCGCGTTGGCTGCAGGTTACTCATAACAAAAAAAGAAAGAAAAAAAACTTCGTATTACTGCTATTCACACTGTGACAAAGAACCAGATCATTTTTATAATCTCGGGTTATACACCCTGACGATGAAATATGTTCTCCTATCTCACAGGCTCAAACTCCCACCCCTGATTTCCAATTTTTTACTCATATAGCCCTATAGGAATATCGATGAAGAATCACATCAGCTCTTTCATTTCCCCCCTTTATAAGGGGGTGGGTGTACGAAGTAACAGTGAAATTTTCATTTTGAATTCGTACTTCAGATATCCTGTATCTAAGTATGAGAATATTCTGCTTAATGCAGCTAACTTTGTTCTAAAATTTCCTATGGAACATTCTGATTACTTGTATGTCCAGCTAATCTCTCTAATAGATTCGAGGGCTCAAAGCAAACTCGAAATTAAACTGTATCTACGAATATGTGTATACGTGTATGCTGATGCAGTGATTGCATGCATTGGTCTCTCGTCTATACTTGATGCTCAAATTGATCATCAGAGCGTATATTTGCTCGCTGGCTAATCACGGTACCCGAAGACTTTTTCAATTAGGGTTAATAATTATCTGCACCAAGGTACTTGCGCCATACATTCAGTTTCAACAGATGTAATATCCGGTTTACTCCGAACGTATATAAAGAGCTTTGTGATTGAGAAAATGCATTGATTATTATATGAAAAGTAATCTGTGCATAGAACAGCTCGTCATTTATATATTCCGAGATTTATTTGTTTATTTATTTATTTATTTGGTATGTGTACGTAGATATATATATATATAAAAAAAGGGTTACAACCTACGCCCGTGAAAATCTATCCAAAAGAGAAACGACCGCTTTCCTCGCAACCATTTATTTGTTCCTCTCCGAAAAGGCGAAAGGGAAAACGGAAACGACCACGCGACCACGCCGGTCCCAGGACGGTCGTTCGGGTCGCGCGCTCCGATACGCGCGACTGACCATCCCTTACAGACTCCATATGTCAGCTGATTAAATTTACACACCAGCTACACATAAAGTCATTTTACCGAAGTGGGGCTTGGCACGAGTAGAGAAAACCACCCCTGGGTGGGACTGGTCTCCTACCAAAATTACTTGTCGAAAGAATTTTTGCACAGTTTGGGTTAAATTTTGCATGACAAAAAAAAAAAGAAAAAAACAAGTTCCCACATCGCATATACGGGTTGTTCTATATCTACTACGAGGACAGATTATTTTCAAACCGGAAATAAGTATAATTAGGAACGTCCTGGTTGGTGCATGTGACGTGACGGTCACCGTAGTTCGTTCGATACACGTGTATGTATCTAGAATGTTGATATAATCGTGCATATTCTATTATATGTATATAGACACGCGTTGTAAATACGTGCATACATATATTTCAAATATATATATATATAAATAAGTATATAGGTATGTATACATACATGCATCGCGGAGTTTCGTACGTCGAGGGGTATCCTAGAGAACTGGAATCGAATTTTAAATCGACGAATTCTCTGGTCGGTGGTGGTGGTGGTGGTGGTGGTGGTGGTACTCGTCAGCTCCCGCCTCTGCATTCGTGCGTTGAATCGCAGATCGAAGATTACGTGCAGAGATATATCAAGACGGTGGGAGTCTTTTCGTGGTGAGGCGTGTTAAACAGGGACCACGTATAGAAACGCGTTGAAATTTTTCTGTAAAGAAAAAAATAAAAAAGTAAAAAAAAAAAAATAGAAGAAGAAGCAAAAAATAAAAATAAAAACACCATTCGCTTTACCATTTCTGTCATCTTCAACCATACATCATATATATATATATATATATATGTACTACATGTATATGCCAATAATGTATATGACAACATATACACTATACAGGTGTATATATATAAAATTGAGGCATTTTATTTTTTTTATTTTCTGTTTTATAACCGCTAGTTTCTAGCCAGCTCGTTAAGGGTATGTTGTAACGAGGTAGGTTTATTATAAATTCACGCAACGTTGTTACCGGGCTTGATACACGAGGACACTGAAATTAATTGTCAATTATTACGTCCCGTACAGCGACACCAGTGATAGGAGAGATGCCTAGGAGCATCGATATATAAAGGGTTGTTTTTTTTATTATTATTTTTTTTCGAGCTATACGATGTGCAAAAAATCAGTGATAAATTTTATTCTATTTCGAACCAACAGAGAGAGAGAGAGAGAGAGAGAGGGAGAGGAAGGATCTGCAGGATTCGCCTAGTGACGTAGATGTGTCGATTTGTAAGAATTCCGAAAACGAATCATATGTCATATTATATCGGGATGTTGGAATGGGGATAAACCTTTCCTCAAGTATCCTACACGATCGGTGAAAACCCTTCAGGATATTCTTATCCACCGGGAAGTCATCCTCCAACTCTATATACCTATATGGCTAATCCTAGCTGCTGGGCCTCGTGGACGTCATATATCCAACCCTGGAAGAGGTTGGAGCTCGGTTTATGAGCCTCACTCTGGGCTTGCTATCCAACCACGTGCAAACAGCTCGAGAAACCGAGTGTGTGCGTTTAAACAGAGCCGTAACAACCGACGGGTTGATGAAAAAGAGCAAGAAAAATACAATTTTTTACAAATAAAATCAAGTTTTAATATCAATAACTGCTATTTTAATAATAATTTCAAATAGAAATAGAGAGATCTATAAATTTGATAGAAATACAACAGGATTTCGGTTCAACCTGATTCAGGTATCATAAATTTATAATTAAGAATTATTATTCACAATTATAACGATATCATGATTTATAGAACTCGATTTATATGGGAAAATATTCAAATCTATAGTTTAGAAGTAGATGAAATAACAGTTTCTTTTGTCTGGATTAACTGATCGTTAAAAAAAATCCATTCTGAGAGGAAAATTCGTTTTATAATGATTTGATACATCAATTATCTGAAGACTCGACTAAAAATAGTATTAAAATGAAAATAATAAAAAATCTTTTACGATCGGCACAGCCCTGAGACTTGCAAGCTCTCATGGGCCAGTGGTCTGCACCCCGTTGTGGTTCTCGACTCGACGCGTAGAGCTACAACTCAAATGGCATGTGTGTCGTGCGTTACTCTTCCCCGACACGCCGTATGTGCTAGTGAACGGCGTAAATAGAGAGCGTTGGGGGTTGGTGGGCAGTTATCTTGGTAAGGTATAACCAGGGGCTGTTCGTAGAGGGTTGTAAAGGTAAAGTAGATACGTACTCGGTTATGTTTTCACTGTGTTGAAACCAGCATGCAAGGTATATAACGTTTGATTACGTTTTAGCAGTGTATCTTCATGATCGGGGTGCAGAAGCCACGCCTAGAAGTTCACCAAGATACCTTAGTTCGTGCGGTAATTGAGTCGCAGTTAAATTTATCCGAGCCCAACGCTAATATCTGCATGGTGTCACTGCAGAATATATCCATCCTGCGTACCCCACATCTCTGACTAATTTAACTAACCCCGAGTCAATTTATCCGGGCAAAAAGAAAGAAGGAAAAAAAAAAATTCAAAAAAAAAGAAAATGATCTCATGGTAAATTCATATCATTTGTATTAATTAACATTCTGATTATATAGGTACCTACGCGTTTCTCATTCATATTCATTATACGAAGCTTCTTTGGTACAGCGGCGTTGCCCATCAGTGGTTACGGACTTATGTACTCAGACAGTTGCGGCGCCTGAAACTTGACAACCGAACTTACTCGATGTACTATTTTATACGAAATTTAAGGAGAAAATTTCTTACCGATTTATAGATATACTGTATAATATGAAATGAAATTACTCAGACGTCTGATAAGTTTTAAATCGATATAAGAAATAGTGGGATTAAAATTCGAGGAACTATTGAAGCGCGGCATTGAATATGGCAACTGTCGAAAGTCGAGGTGAACGAAAAGTGAGGTGAAGCCGAGGGGTTTGTCAAGAAATATTGAATTTATGCACCGCCGAGCCCCCACAGGGCTGAGACCGCCGTTATTCTATTTCAAATATAATTTATTTTCGTAATATGGGAAAAATCCGAGTCCCTCTGGGTGTCCTGCGTCCTCCGCCTCCTACCTCCAACACATATATATATATATATAGGTATACACAGTTGTTCACACTCGTCTTCTTCAGAGGATGACAAAAAAAAAAAATTCTGTTCCCCGGGAGCCTCTTGACTTTTTTTAATATCTCTCACACAGCGTTTTTATTATTAGGAAACAAAAAAAAAACAAAAAAACGTTTCAAGACTTATTTTGAAACTGTATCTTTATAAATCTGGAAATCTCATACGCTGACTAACTCAGTTTTACATTTCGTCTTTTGACTATTTGCGTATATGTATACGTGATACGTAGAAAGATTACTCTCCTCCAGAAGTTCAAGTTACGTATATTATAAATACAAGTAGCTGCTCTCTAGTTTCTCTCCTATTTTATATTGTTAGTTTGATGTAAAGTTTGTGCGTAGGCGAGGAACTTGATATATAATGTAAAGGTAGAATTTCCCAGTTAAATGAAATCCGGTTTTTCCTATTTACACCCACGAGAATTGGGGTGAAAATATATGATGAAATTTATACGCCTTGTTCATTATTTGTTTATTTTTATTTATTGGTATATATAGCTTCAACTATCCGTTATTCTTCATCATCGATGGGAATAAAATGATGATTGGTATTCCCGGTATACTTAAACTCGGATAGGTAGATGGAGAAAAATTGCAATCAGCAAGAGAGGGACTTGGGTATTCCATTTGCTCGTGTCCCAGAGCGGCCAGTCGAGTTGTTGAATACAATTTTTTAATTATTATTTGCCATCGAAGTTTCATTAAATTCATTCACGCGTAGAAATGTGATTTCATAATGTGATAGAATTCATTTTGATGTGGTCAGAATGGAAATCGATATCAGTCTACTACGCTGACAATAATAAATAAAAGAAAAATAAAAAAAAAATAAACGTAATTAAAATGCCTGATAATAAATTAAACAACGAACAATACCGGACTATGGAACAAAACCTGAACATCTCAATGACCATGTTTCCACTGGCCATATATCTATTTCTAATACAGCAACCCTTCTCGACAATCCGCTCCTGCTACATATCCCTTTTGAAAAAGCATCAATCAGTTCGTAATAAAAGCTGCGAGATGAAGAAAAAGAAAGAAAAATAATTTCTTTATTCATAGAAATGTGAATTCATATACCATATGTAATATCGAAGATTGCCCAATGGTCATATATGAGTTTGAAAAGCCATAGTTCTTGTATCTATATTGATCCAGCAATGTATCGTATGGCATTATGATGCATAACTCTTACGCTGACAGGATATGTGGATCGTGATGACTCTATAAGATAATCCCAGCAGTACGTTTCCCCTTGTCCCGTGGGAAGAATACAAGATTTCTCGTCGACGAGTCAAGATTTTTCGAGGGGTTACTTTTTGCCCTCACATATATTGCAGGCTAAGAAAAATCAATATCATTCTATGTTTAGGTATTTCCGCCACTTTTATCAGTAAACTATACGAATACGGTGATAAAATTTCGCTTCTTTATTGTAAGTCTTGTTGAATAAAGACTCGAACGATTTTTCTATTGAGAAAATATAACCAGAGAGCATTCGTAACTTTATTTTCTTTTTTCTTTCATCCCTTCATTACTTCGATAAAAAACTCTAGTGGTTTTCAAAGTTCCGGAATTTAAAATCCCGGAGCGGTTTACCGAAGGTAAAAATGTAAACCAGAAATTATTCAGTCCAAGTCTAGGCATATGATTGACTAATACATTGATAAAATTTAATTTTGTCGTCAAATTGGTTGATCAAAATTAATGTGAAAATCAGTGTGCAGCTTGGGATTAGGATCGTTACGTTATGGAGCAGATTGATTTTTAATTCTTTGTAAACTAATTTCCGTGGCAAGGATAGTCCACTGAGGATATGGTCCCATGGTCCTTGGTGCAGCTGTAACATGAACATGAACATGAACATGAAACTTCTATGGCGATAGGAGGTATACCTGGCAGGAAGGTGGTTTGATCTCTAGGACGTGGTTTCATCCAACTATGCGAAGCTCTCGCCTGCCCTAACTTTGTTTCCAATTAGTTTGCGACGGAGTTAAGTTAAGATACGCTAGGTTCCTAAATGCGGACTCGAATGCGGAGACACTCCAAGACTTCCTTCCTTCCATCTTCTATCTCTATGAATTCATACCTACCCCCTTACCTCCCCCCCCCTGTCTTTGTCCGGGGGGGTTGAATTCCGCCATCGGATTCCACGAGGCTTTTGAATTTAAGGTGTTATATAGCCAGTAGATTCGCAACGTTACAGATCTTTGCAACAGGGTGATGCGATGGTTCAACATCGACCTAACGCTAAACCGGTACACCAATTCTCCTCAAAACTTTATATTTTACCTGACTTGAATAATTCAAAGGGAGAAATCGAACGCCACATGCATAAGATTCGCCCTATCCTCATCGCGTACGACCGAGTTAAAATTAGATACCCACAGAAAGAAAGAAAGAATGAAAGGAAAAAAAAAAAGAAGAAGAAGAAAATGTAGAAAATACGTGGAGAAAAAAGAAAAAAAAAAAAAAAAGGATCATGCGTGCCTGCCCTCGAGTAACGTGACGAGCACCATTTTTCATGATTCAAAATAGCACTACAAGAGACCTCTATTTCTGACTATTCTACATACTGAGAGAAGCGGTTTAAATTCCACTCATGAAAACCCAGGAGCGACTTAAGAGCCCAAGTGTATATATCCATCATTATAAAGGATCGTATGTTATAATGAATAATGTTAGACGCCTAAATTTTTCAATTTTTATTTATACATGTATTTGGGAATATATTCTACTCAGACATGAAGTCTGGGGGCATGACTCATCGAGACTTTTCTTTACAATAGAAGGCAAAGGCACCTTCAGCATTAATCGACCCTCGTATAGCTCGGTTCGCTCGCGTCTCGTCTAGTGGTTGCTTTTTTTTTTTTTTTCATTCCATTTTTTCTCCTTTTTTTTTTAACAACGTTATCGCAAGAATCTTTATAACCGCCCTTTGACAACGCGGTGATATTTCGGTGACAGACATCACTTGTTTGCGATCTAGTTTTAATACCTTATTTATCATTCCATCGATCAAATTCATATACCTATACCAAGTCGCCTGCAGAGGTACCTACTGTAATTATTTAACAATTATTTTCTTTTCACCTCCACTTATAACAATAGTTACGAAAAATAAATTTTTCAAACAATTTTTTTTTACGAAGGAAATCCATTCCCGATTGTAAAAGTGTTGAAAAAGTTTTATCAAAGTTTTTTTGCGATTCAGCAATCTAGAATTTACAAAGTGTAGAAGAAAATAACTAAGAAATGGGTAACTCTAATGGGGTATAAAATCTTTAGAATCGTGTTTCTCGGAAAAAAGAAATTTTCTGTATGGTAACGCAGATTTGGTGCGCAAAAATGAGATAGAAACGAGATGAATAGAGAGATAGAGAGAGAGGTACAGGACGGAATCAAATCTCGAAAAAGGAGCGAACGATGAAAGAGTAAATAGTATTAAAAGAGTGCTGCAAGGGAGAGAGCGCAAGGGATCTCGGCAGTGTACAAACACGGTTTCTGCGAGCGGACCGGTCCGCAAATATTGGAAACTTTGCATATCCGAAATCAATCCGCTACCGCTTCTGCCGACTGCCGGCGGACATGTTCCATCCTTTCACCTTAATTTTTCTTTCCGTTCAGAAGAACTGAGTATTTTTATATCATTCTTCGGATTGACGTGTTGAGAGGTGGAAAGCTTTCAGAGAAAAGACAGAAAATAGAAAAGAAAATAAAAAATAGACAGTCAATAAAAATAATCCGCTATATTTTATTTTTCTATAGACAAGTGCACACAAGCTGCAACTCACCTCGTAAATCATACCTCCTGCAGTTCTTTGAACTACTTTTTTATTTTATTTTTTTTCTCGAAAACCACACGGAATTCCGGAAAACGGTTTACGGCACAAGTTAGCACGAGTCTAGCACAATATGGCACAATTTTTAGATTTTTGATTTTCCAAAAGTGCTGGGCTAACTTCAAACAGAATTACTGTTTTTTTTTTTTATTTATTTTTTTTCTCGAAAACCATACGGAATTCCGGAAAACGGTTAACGGCACAAGTTAGCACGAGTCTAGCACAATATGGCACAATTTTTAGATTTTTGATTTTCCAAAAGTGCTGGGCCAACTTCACACACGGAATTACTGTTTTTTTTTTAATTTTATTTTTTTTCTCGAAAACCACACGGAATTCCGGAAAACGGTTTACGGCACAAGTTAGCACGAGTCTAGCACAATATGGCACAATTTTTAGATTTTTGATTTTCCAAAAGTGCTGGGCTAACTTCAAACAGAATTACTGTTTTTTTTTTTTATTTATTTTTTTTCTCGAAAACCATACGGAATTCCGGAAAACGGTTAACGGCACAAGTTAGCACGAGTCTAGCACAATATGGCACAATTTTTAGATTTTTGATTTTCCAAAAGTGCTGGGCCAACTTCACACACGGAATTACTGTTTTTTTTTTAATTTTATTTTTTTTCTCGAAAACCACACGGAATTCCGGAAAACGGTTTACGGCACAAGTTAGCACGAGTCTAGCACAATATGGCACAATTTTTAGATTTTTGATTTTCCAAAAGTGCTGGGCTAACTTCAAACAGAATTACTGTTTTTTTTTTTTATTTATTTTTTTTCTCGAAAACCATACGGAATTCCGGAAAACGGTTAACGGCACAAGTTAGCACGAGTCTAGCACAATATGGCACAATTTTTAGATTTTTGATTTTCCAAAAGTGCTGGGCCAACTTCACACACGGAATTACTGTTTTTTTTTTAATTTTATTTTTTTTCTCGAAAACCACACGGAATTCCGGAAAACGGTTTACGGCACAAGTTAGCACGAGTCTAGCACAATATGGCACAATTTTTAGATTTTTGATTTTCCAAAAGTGCTGGGCTAACTTCACACACATCAAAAAGTGTTTTTCTCCAAGTCCAACTATTTATTCGCCCGCAGTGAGAAAGAAGAATTATGCATAAAATCGACTTTGAAGGCTCACACAGGTGTAGCGGTTGAAACCACAGCCAAACTACCTGAGGCACTTTTGAAGAACACTAAATTCTCTGTAAAATGAGTCTTGGATGAGAACAATCCATCAAAATGCGTCTGAGTTGTGCGCGGCGAAAGAACAAGTCGTAATGTTTAGATGCTTTTAGCATGAGAAAACTTAAAAAGAAGAGTGCGAGTACTTAGAATTGAAATTAAGAGCTAAATATTGGACAGGATTCCTTTTTTGACGTCTACTACAAGATTTTCAATGGGAAGTTGAAAAAAAAAAAATAGTCGTTTCAAAAAAAGCACCCTAATATATATAATATTAAAATATATGAGGAAAATCAGCGACTATCCTAGTACGCTGCAAGCTGTTTTATAATTGATTATTATTCATTAAGAAGTTACCCCTGTAATTACCTTATTAATAATTCATTCCCTCAACGCCCCGAACCTCGTTATCTTGTCGTCGACCAGTCGGGTAGAGATCGTACTACAGCTAAGGGTAGTCCAGTGGATTGATGAAACTCGTCAATCTATTGCCTTGATTTTAGGAGGGATGAAAATCAGCGATTTTCAAAAAACAAAAAAAACGTATCTGCTATAGCTACTACAGTATAGAGTTATAATTATTCAACAAGGTGAGGATAAAAACGGGGCTGGATATGAAACGATTTAAAATGATGATTGGATATAAAGGGATGAAAAATATTATCGTAAAAAAATCAGAACCAGTTAATGGATCTGGGATGAACGATTATACGGGGTTTGGTTCAGGAGGCGAAGATTGGTACCGAAGCTGAAGGTACGGTGTACGGTATGGTATGGTACGGTACGTTACGTGGTACGGAAAATCGACTCTGCCAATTTATTATCCGACTAGTAAAAAGGAAAAGAAATAAAAATAAAAAATAAAAAAATAAAATAAAAAATCCATGCATATTCGCCCGCGTATTATACAGATTTCAATTCTCTTTCCAGGAGGTTAAGCGTGAAAATTGCGTATGCAAATACGTTTATATAAATTCTTTTTACTCAGAAAGTAAGCAAGCAAGCAAGTAAGCAAGTAAGCAAGCAAGCAACTAGTTCGTGTCGAGGTATAAAATAGCGAACTTTATCGATCATATATACTTTATCGAGTAACTATATAATAATTGTAAAATTCTTCGGGAAAAAAGTCTAGTCAGCAACATCTTCTTATAAACTTGTACGAGGAAGATGAGGCGAAAAAAAAAAAGAAGAGAAATAAACGAAACAGAGAAGATATAAGAAGGAACGAAAGAGAAAAAAGGAAGAAAATTAAGAAACTTTTTTTTCTGTTTTTTTTTTTCTGTTTTTTTTATACTGAATTCCCTCCGCAATCTCGGAGACTCTTTTTATAAAGCTCACCCAAAAACATCCCTGCCTCCATCAACCGTCAGATTTTTTTTCATAAACTCGCCGAAGTCTGCGAGTTACGGGAGCGAAAAATTGCAATTGTCAGTTAAACACGCGTTCGCAAATGAATATTGACGTTCCGAAAAGCTTTATTGTACTGGAAATCCAGTCAATTATCAGTCACTCGGCTCGGGAGAGTCGTTCAAAATGCTTTTTCTTTGCTTTCTCTCTCTCTCTCTCTCTCTCTCTTTATCTCTTTTTCGTTATCTTTTCCCCCCATTTCTTTTCATCGTTTTGTAATGGCATTTCCAACTCTGTATGATCCTCTCTCCTTTTATTATATCCAAATGATTTTCAATCTCATTAACTTTCCAAGACCCCTTCTTATTACTACCGTCTCAAATTCCTGATCTCATTTTACTTATTCCTAAATGTTTGTCTTATCTGTCAATTTAACTGTCTCTAATCTTTGATCATGTCCGAATTTTCATTCATTTCCATTTTTTTCTATCATTTCTTAATCGAATCCCAAAAAAAAAAAAATCATTTACGTTTATAACCAATTCGCGTTATTCCAATCCAAGGAATCGGCACCCCTATTACGTTGATAAATTCAAGAATTCATCAATCAGCCTAATCAGAGAACAATAGGATTTGAAAATTGTTTTGAGCCACTCACGGATGTAGATACAGAAATCTTTAGCCATTTTGGTACTTCTATATATGCAGTGTTGAATAAAATTATGTAAACGGAGTGAATCCTCGGTACGGATAAAATATAATTTCTTTTCTAGGGTCGTATTTCCGACCAGCACTGCAGTGATTACGAACCGACGATTAGCTCTCTTTTTGCGGTTTACTATCCTTAACGACTTTTACGCGCTCGTGCTGCAGGTTTTAACGTTCCTCTGCGGCCCATACCCCCATTCTCCACCCGTTCTCCGGCCCTGACCGCCTAATAGCACCCCCGTTAGATGGCGGCTTCGATACCGTTCTCAATTATGATAAATCGCGTATAATTACAGTAGGTGGGGTCGCGGGTTATCTGGCGACTAGCGACTAGCGCGACTAGCGCGACTAGCTAGAATAGCGTTCGAAACTTGGAAGGAGCTGCGAGCAAGCCGTGGTAAAGGCAGGGGGGACAATTTGCATGCGACCAACTTAATCAATGCCAACACCTCGTGAACGCTACGGCTCGAAACATTCGCCATAGTTTCGTGGGAGGCGTTCAGGGTATATAAGGGGGGGGGAGGGTGAAGGGATAAGGGCGAGAGAAAAATAAAAGGCTAAAAAATTTAGACGTAGATAATTAAACTTAGATTAGGGATGGATTAGTGGCCAAGCCGAGTAAGCAATTACCCCTAGATTATGCAATTATACGATTAACGTACCTCCGATGCACCCAGTGGAATAAAACAGCCCCTAGAATTGTATAAAGCATCTTCACTAACAAAAATAAACTTTTGTTCTTCCCTTTCTTAAAGTTTTTCAATTTCCTGAATAGGCAATAAATTTGAACAATTATATCGTAGGATAAATTTAGCGATCGTTGTACTACATGTAATACGATTTTATTGGTTGGATGCAAGTTGTGCATAGTGACGGTGATCCGGACTGAGCAAGCGGTTGGGGTCACCGGGTTGAGAGCAGGATTCGTTCATCCGAAATAATCCAGGATCGTCGGACCGAAGTTTAATAGATTTATGGCGATATTTTGATGCGGTTACTGCACATCCCCTCTTTCCCTCCTTGCCCTTTCCTCTTTGGTTCTATCCTTCGGTCCCTCAGCCCATTTATCCGCATCTATACCGTGTATATATAGATATATTTACTCCTCATACATTCAGGATATGAGCACACCTCCCTGCTCCTCTCCGACTTGGCCTCTCCATCTCCATCTCCATCTCCATCCCCTATCCCACCCCACGAACCAGGGGTCTACGACTTTGAATTGTTCGGAAGTTAAATTTTCCGTTTCAATGAGCAAAGGTTTGATGGAATTTGGTCGGTCGGCGCGTATAGCGGTGGGTAGACCAAAGTGGATATTTCAAGTTTAACGAAACTCTCAAAATTTCTGAAGAGCTTTAGGTGTTAGAGATTCATGCTATTGTACATACACACACAATTTTATAACTCGTGATAACACGACCGCGCAACCTCAAAGCCATAAGATATTTCTATAAAGAAGTTTCAATACCTGAAGTGGTACTTGAACGAATTGCGAGATATGATGAGTGAAAAAAGAAAAAATCAAACTCATTCAGAATTATGGTTTTAGGAGTATTTCGAGTTCAAGGAAATTCAGTTACCTATCCGATAGAACACCGTCTCAATACAACGAAGCTTTTGGTCAGTTTTTTACAATCGCTGTCCAGTAGCTCTTCGACAATTATTCTCAGACGATTAAATAATCGATGAAAATCAAAGGAAGGGGGTAAATTGTTGAAGAAATTAATGTTGGAAATGATTCTTCGATGTCACTGCGATCATATTTGCAGACATTGTGACGCGAGGCTTTGGAGATCGAATTTTTTTAAAAAAGTCAGGATTTCCGATTGCTTTATTATTATTATACCCATTAATACCCGATACTTTATTTTTTGTGTATCAAGTCTCGAACGGTATATCGGCGACTGTTATTCTATTCTCCGGGTTGTCTCCCTTCCGAGAATCCGTTGGGAAATTCATCGCGATTTTGTCAACCTCATTCGTTCCAACATCCCTTGTGTAAACATGCCGGTAGCCATTTTTACAAGGAGTGAAAACACTAGCCTGCAAACAACGCGTTGCCTCGTGGGAAGATCTCTTCAGCCTAAGACCCGAGCCTTCTTCACCTTGTTCTCTAAGAAATATACGCTAAGATAGGAATAGAGTGGAGTACGGACGAAACGGAGCGAGGACTTTGGCTCGCGAATATTTCGCACCCGACTGAGTTTCACTTCCGCACGAGCGGGTCTCGACGTCTCGTATATATCTTTTCCTCTTTCTCTCTCTCAATGTGCATATGTGTGTACGTAAACTTGTCAGCGTGTATGTTTGTGAAATAAGAAAAAAGCACCGCGAGAAATCTAGAGAATGAGAAAATGCTGCACGGAAGAGTGAAGGGACATCTGTTTCGCCGGAAGAATAAATTGACATAATCAATTTTTCAGGAGAAACTAGAATTGGGGAAAATTGGGCAAAGAAAGATTGTTGGATCGTCGATCGTAGTGGATAGCTTTTTCTTCTTTCGCAAATCACTTCCAACTTTTCAACGGTCAAATTCCCTCTCTAATTTACCTCCAGGTTCGTTGGCGTGACTGAAAGAGATTTTCACTTTTCCCTAAAGTAGCTCCTAGCTATTTCTTGTTTTTTTTTTGTTTTTTTTTCTTTAGTCAGTCGATCGTTTAAACCCGCCGCATACTTAAGGGTGATAAAAAATGACCGACTACGACTAGGTGCAGAGACACATATTTTTTTTTCTCTATTTTTTCAAGCTTTGTTAAACGAACAGGGTAGAAAAGAAAAGCACTTTGAAAATTAGTGCAATTAACAAGTTGTAATCTAGAAGTTGCGGAAAGCTGTACCATGAAGTTTTTTCGCGTCGATTCGTTAGTTATTTTTTATACTTCACTTTATAAATGAAATTCGCGAACCCCCAGGCGGTATAACATCCGCAGAATGGCAATTTCGGAAGACGTCAGCCGAAGAACGTCTACAGCGAGGAATGAGACTCTTATCAGTCGATACATTTAACTTCTCGCTTCGATTTAATTAACCGAGATGTAATTTAATGAAAATTTCTAACAGCCAAGGAAACAAGTATCAATTGAATAGCGGCGGCTGTTGTTCAAACTGAATTTAATTAACCAGTTTTTCTTCATTTTTGATTTACAGATGCCGAGCAAATTTTCATAAAAACACAAGTTGTTCCTGCATTAGTCCGGAGTGGTGAAGGGTCCATTATACTCGACTGTGATTACGATCTTGAAAAGACACCGGAAGCTGGTCTATACGTAAAATGGTGGCACAACGAAAACACCATGGTATATCAATGGCTCTACAATTTTGGACAACCCCAGGCTTTGGCTCCTGTAGATAAGTACATCGATCTAAGCCATAAAGCGAGTGACGATCCTAAAACTATGTACCGTGCAATGAAGCTCATCAAACCAGGCCTTGAACTAACCGGACAATACACTTGCACAGTCTCGACTGACGCTGCTGAAGACTCTCAGACGAAAGAGATGATAGTTTACTGTAAGTATACAAGGTACATATATTATGAAAAGATTTAATGTGTATGGCTTTGGAAGGGTTTCACTTTGACGTCAAAAGTAGATATTTTTCTTTCTTTTATTTTATTTTTTTCCCCTTTTCTTTATATGGGTTAGAAATGACGAGGTCTAGGAATATAAGGGTAGTGAAAATGTTTGATCATTGGTTAAATAGCTTTGCTTTACTGGCCGGCTAAAATCCATTCCGGTAAAAGCTTGGGCTGGTGAGTAACAAACGAGCGAGAAGGCTAAACGAACGTTCTGGCAACCCCTTTAGATGGCTCCACGTTTTACTACCCGCCAATATATATTGCGGGGAAATTTACTCTGTGTTAAGCTCAACTCCCTTCGTTGTCTCGTGTCCGAAAAGGCTCCAACCCATAGATGTATTCGTACATGCTTCCATCCACGACCAAAGTTAATGGACGGTAGCAAAGGGTAGGTACCACGTCGGTATTACCCCCCCATGTTAAATAAATGTGGAAAAGAAGATGGCTCAAAGTATATACAAACGTCAATCGGTGAGGAACCTCGAGAGTTGTAATTTATATTCCTTTTTTTTTTTTTTTTCTATTCATGTTTCAATTTTTATCATGGAGCTTTTTATGGCGTAATGGTTTCAGAGATGAGAAACGATTTAACGAGTCCAGTTTTTGGAAAATTTAAAAACTTTTCGAATAATAATCTCGACTCGGTGAATTTCCCGTCGTTCGATATGCGGTAGGAGAATAATATAAGCGAGCCATAGCCCATAGGAGATGGAGGAAGGAGTTTTCCACGCACCACTGCTCGCCGACAAACGCAGTGCCCATACAATTTGCATCCTGACCCCCCCCGTGACAAATGACGGTCGTCCACCATCCGTTTGGACCCGGTAGGGTCCTCGTCCTCGTCCTCGTCCTCGGTACGAAATTCTTTGCAAAATTCACCGCTCCTTCTTCCTTCTTCCTTCATACCCCTCTGCTCCCCGGTCATTCCTCTTTCCTCTTTCCTCTTTCCTCTTTCTTCCTTCCTTCTTTATTCTTCCTTATGCCTTTCCGTAAGAGCCTCCGGTTCGCTGGTCAATGAACGATGGCAAAGAGGATGATGTGCCGTCGACGGAGCACCAAAGAACACAAATTTTCCTCGTTCTGATGACAGAAGGGCGTCGTTTCGCCCTAATAGGACTTGGCCCCGTTGACTTTGGAGTTAATTAACAGCCTCTTTAGATCTTGAAGGTCTTTGGAAGAACATTTGTGTCGGTTCAGAGGCCAGAGCGGCTCTTCTCTCGCTTGAAAATTAATTTTCGAAAAGCGGATTGTTCCATTTCTCCACAGGATCCCCAGATTCTCTTATGGTAGTTAGGTAGGTATAGAGGTGGTAGGTACTTGAATGAACCATTTCTCGGGTATAAGTCGCTTCATTTATTCACTCGCTTACCTATTCAATGGGACATTCAGCCTTCTCTTTATGCGGACTCCGCAAATAATTTGACGACTTTACAAACTTGTAGCATTTACCTGATCTCTAGATTCTACTGCATCGCATTATACCTTACATATATCTATATTTATCAAATCGAGCCGAACTTCGAAGTGTATTTTATGCTATTTATCAAGAGAAATTTACGATCATATTACCAAACGGTATTGGAATCGTCTTAACTTTGGCGACACGCGAAATATCTAAATTTTAAGCAAGGGAAACTAAGGTAAGGTAAATTATTTATTGAACGATTGTAGAGACGCTAGTAGCGGCTCGTAAATCGGTGGCTATATAAACACACTTCAAATTAAATATAGAGTGAACTTTATCACTGTGCTGGCGTTAGATTACCTCGGAGTTCTACGCACGTTCGCTTAATTAACACCATAAATTTTCAAGTAGGGTATCAGCCCAAAACTTGGGGCCAGAAATTTTGGAAAATGTAAAGTTACAGTTTACCCTGCAGGATCGCCAGATCCATCACAAATGATTTAGATGTCATAATGAAACTAGACTTAGCAGCTGCAGGGTGAAGCCCAAAGGGTGCTTCAAAGCTATTTCAAAGCCACCCAACGTATACTTAATTCTACAAATTTTCAACCCCACTGCAACGATCGATATTAGAAGATAAGAAATTTAGAGAAGAACTTAGATAAGGGAAATGGAAAAGGGAAAGAAAAATTGGCGTTGAAAATACGACCATCTATCTATCCGTTACTATCCCGTCTGCTGTCTTACTTTTTATTTTATTCCTTCTTTTTTATTTCATTTTTTTTTTTATACTTTTTATTGCAACTACGACGGATAGTGTCACCCATCCAGACTTTATACAATAAGACGTTGCTCGTTTTCTTGCAGCTAGTTTCTTTTCGCTTATTTTTTTTTTCTACTACGATACACCCTTATTCGTTCGAAAATACGAGATGTGATATATCCAGGTTTAGAGACCAGACGTTACTTTATAGAAGTAGAATCAATAGAATAGGGGATGAGGTAGTTAAAAATGAATCAACCCTATGCTGTGTAGAGGAAGTAGGCAACAGACAGGAGGCAGAAAAGGCTCTGCAGAGGTGGAAATAACAAGCGAGCAGATATTTTGGTGTAAATATCAACCTGCGGAGAGTTTCTCGTCTTCCGTAGTAGGTATTGCGATTATTTATTTACTCCTTTTATTTATACCTCAGAATTTCTTGCAGCGGTATAAATGCTACGAGAAAATTCAATTCGATTCAATGCAATTCAATTCAATTCAATTCAATTCAATTCAATTCAATTCAATTCAATTCAATTCAACTATGTAGTAAAGTAGACGAAGCCTAACTGATATTCGTTATAGGAATACAAAACCTTCGAAGAACAGAGAAAACTTGTAAAAGTATTGTAGTAACTGATTATTCTCCCCGCAATATTTCTTACTCCTAAATATATGGAACAACGCGCGTAATCTTCAAAAGTAGATAATCGAGTGTTCGAGTTCAATCAACTTTTTCTCTTTTACTTATTTATCTTCTTTCTAACCAATATCTTTCGCTCACTTTCACCATTAAACTTTCGGGGAGAAAAGAATAAAAATAAAAAAAGAAATTTCAAACAACCCTCTCTACCTGTCTCTCTTTCTCTTTTTTTCACCGAACCTTTAATATTTCACGGTTCAGGATATAAGAGTACAAGGAGTGCAAGCAGGATATTTCTTGTAAAGTTTTATGGATTAAGCCTGAAAAAAAAAACTCGAACTTTTATAATCACTTGTGGTAGGCATTTTTCTTTTTCTTTTAATTTCTTTTGACTTTTGAGTCGAGCTGCGGTTTTAAAAACTAAGCCAAAGATTTTTAGGGGATGATTAAACCGGGTGCTGCATATCTATACTATATGCATAGCGAGATTATAACGAAGGTGATATTTTTGTTTCAGCTACGGCAAATCCGAGACTAATCCACAAAAAAACTTCTGTGAACGGTGTGGATGGCGTGGAACTGACGTGCGTCGCCGAGGGTCTCTACCCCAGGCCCACCCTCGACGTCTCCGTCGAGTGAGTATATATTCTTTTTCCTATCACCCATACCACACTCTTTAACATCCGGGTGCCAACACCACGCAGATTAAACGCTAAACGAGGGTGAATTATCCACCTACGATTATTTACGAGGAATTACTTTTTTTTTTTTTTCTCTCTTCATCATCCTACTCTCACGCCCGCCCTTATATTCGAATATAAAAAGAAGATATCGGAATCAATGTCACTTCTATTTAGCCTCAAATGCATTAATGGTCTAAAAACTTAATACAAAAGCGTGTAATGCGGGATATTTAGAAATAGTTAAAGTGGCAAGTGGGGTAGAAATCGTTGGTTCAGATCAGTTGATAACAGGGGGCGTTTCAGTGGTTCGGGTACCACAACTCGCCCTTTAAAAAACGTGCAGTTAATGAAGACGTTGGTGTTTTACAAAGTTGTCGAGCAGGTGGTGCTCAACATGGGTAAAAGAATAACCCCCTATATACCATATAGCGTGTGGTAAATTGTTGTTAATATTTATACCCCGACAAATTAAATTCGCAATATTTTAGGGAAGTAGAGCTCCCTGCACACTGTCTAATTGTACAAACCAATTACAACTCGCAATCTAATTCCGATCACTTTCTATACCACCCCTAATCCCTTCGTGTCGATGGCTAGGCTCTGTGTTTTTACTACTCGTATCAACGACCCCACATCGGAGACTACGCGATGAAACGAAACCCGTTGACCAGTATATCGCAATATCTGACCCAAACCCCGTTCTCCAACTAAGGGCTGCTACGACCCCGGTCACTGAGAGCCATGGTACACGTCACATGGCGTGCGTGCCCCGTTATACGTGTCAATAATGTAACGGGGACAAGCGTTGTTGTAGAGCTGCAGAACGGTAATCAAAAGCTGCGTATTTGTTTATTTATTTATTTATTTCATTACTTCTGTTTTTCCACGTTTTGAATTAGAAACTTTCAGCTTTCGATCGAATTTTACAAAGGGATAAGTTTCGTTCTATTTCATTCATTTCCATTCAGATTTTTCGAGTTAATTAACAGTAGTATCCGTCCTACAATTTTTGTTGCAGCAATGTGCCCGTAGAACAAAGACCCATCGTTACACAGGGTACGGACAAACGATACAATATAACAACGCGAGTTGAATTGAGGGATGAAGATGTCCAAGACCCGTCCAATGTGATATGTGTTCTCGGGATTCCAGCCGCCAACTACACCGCTTCGACAGACTATATGTACTACCCTGGTGAGTGAGAGAGAAGCGTTATTATTTTTTTTTCTCTTTTTTTTTTTTTCTAGTTCCAAAACATGTTGGCAATTTATTTCGGAGAGATAAAATTTGTAAAATGTGTTTTTTTTTTTTCAATTTATTTTTATTTTTAATTTTTTTTCTGCATATCTGCATATGAAAACCAGAGTGATTAATAACAAAATGTGCGACTGAAGTCGGGCTTGAAGTCGTATTATAGCTGTAAATTTCTATGCATTAGGTAAATTAGTTTTTATCATGAGAAAAGGATCTGTAAAGTTAACTGAAACTTACCACGAACCTTGACCGAGGTTAAAATTACCTGTTCGAAGTCAAGTGGTAGTTCACTCTCTATGACCCATTGCCGACTGTTCACTCGTCGAATGGGATGATTAAGTAACGTTTTATCCCCTTCCCATTTATCCTTTTCCCCCTTCCAAAGCGAAATGATATTAGCCTGAGTAAATTCGATGAATTTTTGAGGAGATTGATGTAAACCACACATTGCAAGAAGAGCAGTAATACTCAAAGCTCAAACGTAAAGAGTCGTACTGCCATCAGAGGGAAGCTGTGCTTCAGATTACAGATATATATATATATATATATATATATATGGATGGAGTATATTTGCTTATCATTTACAGGAACTAGGTAGTTCCAATATTCCTATGGGTATTTCGACCAAATTGAATCTATTAACATTCGATTCCATCATGCAGTTGGAATTCACGAGTGGTTATCCGAGAGAGTTATATTGGCGTATACATAAATTTGTGGAAGTTGTATATCTACGATAGAGATATACAGAGCGATTCTCTGGAAAGTAACTCGCGTAATAAGTATACAACCGCTAAGACGCCTGCATCAAGCAGCTGAAACATTGACCATTAGGTTTTATTTCCCACGTAGCCAAAGGGCACGTGATATGCGAAATGAAACACAATCGATTGATGTTTGGGTTCTCTGTATGCCGGTGAAGCGAGTTACTTTCTAGAGAATCGCTCTGTATATTAGGGTGGTTCTTGATTCGGTCATATTTGAGAATTTGAATGCTCTCATTGGCCAGAATGACTCCGAATATATACAAAAAAAATTTAAGGGTTTAGGGTGGTACTTAGAATTAGAGCCTGAGGTTCTGGCTTAATTTTTTTTGTATATATTCAGAAACGCCCTTGCTCATGGAGTATTAAAATTCGAAAATGATCAAATCAAGGACCACCCTAATACATATATTAGCACAGAGACGAAATTTATACGCCCGAGGTAAATAATTGAGGGCAAATTAGCTGAACATTTTCTTCGGAAAAATTGAGAATAGCTTTCATCAAAATTGTCATGTTTTTTATTCGTCAAAGGCAGAGAAGGCAACTCTTGTTGCGCAGCGCTTTTCTTTAGCCTTGCGCTTTGTTAGTTGATCCATTCGCGTAGCTCCACTCTCTGGTAATTGGACGTTGAATTAAACGACATGGTACAAACGCTAGGATAAAACTGACGTCTGTAATAGTCTCGTTAGCTAATCGTTTCAGAGAACTAAAGCGCGGTGAAAACCCCGAGCAAATTGAAGCCATTGAAAATCAATTTTTTACATAAAAAATTCTCGACTTTTTAACAGTTTTTTCTAATTTTTTTTGTTCTTATCTTTCTTATTCTCTTCTACTCCTTATTTTTTCTTGCAACATTGCAACCCTTTGATATTCGTGCCTCTCTCTCTCTAAAAATATACATGAAAATATATATTATGCCACCAATTCTCTTTGCCAACCTCACATCACTCGCTCTCAGCTCTCGTACCGAAACAAGGCGAAGCGAGGAACAAGAAAAGTTTCGAAACTATTCAATTCGAAAGTTGATGGTGCAATAAAGGAGAAATGTCTTGGGTATACGAGATGATAAAATAAGGCGTATGTATACATTATATTATATCGTATTATATTATATTATATTATATTATATTATATTAAATTATTATTACATTATATTATATTATAAACGGCTATGGCAGCGATTATATCCGCTGACAAAAAAGAGTGTCCTTTGAACTTTTTCTCACAGGCTTAAACCTGACCGGCTTCAATTTATAACTCGATTAATCTTAACTAGGTAGTCGACCGTCGCTGAAAGCAGTCAGGTAGGGCATCATGGTTCATAAAGATGAAACGCGAAACGACGTATTTTAAGTAGTTTTTAAACACACTGTTCGTAAAGTTCGATTTTGCGCACGTTTCGCGTGCATAAAATTCAACTTAAAACACATTGTGTTAAAAACCAAAGTCCGATACATGTGCGAAAGACGATTCCCGAACGAGGGTGATTGTCACCCTTGCTTCGCTCGGGTGGGAAACTTTTCACTGGTCCGAGAATCAACTGCACTTTCGTACTTGTATTATTTTATATGCCAAGTCGATCTTATCCACATAGCAATCCGAATTTACTTCAAGAGTTGATCAATCAGCTTAACTCAAACCTCTGTACTCATTGCAGATGTATTTTTGGTATATATATATATGTGTGTGCTTGCAGAAGATTTTTCTTTTTTTTTTTTGCCTAATTATAACGATGGCAAAAAAAAAAGAAAGAGAAAGAGAAAGAGAACAGCAATGTGGCTTACCACTAATTAAACTGACCCAAAGCGTGATTCTTTAATAGCTTAACAGCGCTTTTAGAAGTTTTGTGCATACTTGATAGACGCGGAATGCGTTTGGTGTTTGTTGCGCAGGATCATCTACCACTACTACTACTACTACTACTTCGACAACGTTGCAGCGAAAAATGGACATCCAGGCGCTTGACAACTCACAACGAGACACTGACAATGGTGGTGGTAAGACAGATACCCTGCTACCCCATATTTTCACCACCATAGAGACTAACACCACCTCCAATTAACTGCGCACTGATCCCAGCTGTCCTATGAGCAAATAAATGATTTATGAAAATAAAATGAAGAAATATATACAGGGGTACTTATCGTCGATCCTTTTTTTCATTTTCTAATTTCGATTTCTCGTCCGTCGTTTTTTTTTTTTTCATATTTCTATTCAATTTTACAGGAATTACTGTTGGATTTTTTCAAACCCAGTACCGAACCATCGAATCAGTCATAATTTAAGAAACTTTGAACCGGATTCTCTGCGCACTCTGACACGCTACTTAAAGATAATAAAAAGCCTTTCAGAGCTTTCCTAAAACGCGATCTGTCTTTCTATATAGCAATCGATTTTGCACCACTTTTAAAGCTTGTTCGAAACCGGAAACCATATTTCGCTATCTTTAACTTTCGGTAAAATTCTGTTTTTTTCTGAAATTACTTCGTTTATCGGTTCTTGAGTGAAAAAGAAAAGAAAAAAAAGCAAAAAACATTCACTAGGATAGCGAGCTACTCCTTTTACCCTTATTTGAATTATGCATATTATATATATATATATATATATTGATACGGTTTGTTCAATTTGTTTCGCGATCAAGTTTCAGCCTCGGATAAAACCGAGATATAGTTAAACCCTGTAAACTTTGCGCTTCAGCATCGACACCCACCGTCCTAAACCTCCCTCGTACCACCGACAAGTTCCTTTTACTCTATCCACGTAATCCTGCAACCATCTCTTAAGCAGCAAGCGAGCACTGCACTGCACTGCACCGCACGCTATCGCCACTTTACTTCAAGCTGCACTATATACGGTTTATACCGTAGTAATATAGAACGTATCATGTTATTGTACTAACCCAGTTTTCTACTCAGCTTTCCGAGTGTTGTGTTTATGCGCATCAAGTTTTATTATTTTTCTTTCTTATTACGATCCAATTTTCACCACTTTTTTCTATGTATGCATATTTTTAACTTATATACATATTTACTTGGTCGAAAGTCTATCTCACAGTCCATGGAATCTCATATGTATTTCATAAAATACACATAAACCAAATTAGCCAAAGCTCTTACAAAGAAATGAAAATTTCAGGAATTATTTAAATTATATTATAATATCCCTCGCAACTACTAATATATTGATTCGATAAAATTTCGGAGGACAGAAGTTTGATGACTTAAAAAAGAAAAATATATTTATATATATTTGGAAATATATCACCGATGAATATCCCTCTAAAGCCCATGATCTAAATTTGTTGAATATTTTCTTCCCTCACCCTCAACGATACAACTTCCTCGTACAATGTTCGGCATCCGTGGACGTAGGCGGAAGAATCGTAAAGAAGAGGGTTGCTGCAGGTTGTGTGTTGGGGGGAATAAGGGTTGTAAATTTATCACATCACCGAAGAGGAGTAGTCCTTGTTTCGCTATGGTATAGGGTAGAGGCACACCCGGAGTTGAGACCAGCAGTAAGGGTAGAAAGGCAGTTATGAAGTCGTTTGAATGTAAGCCTCCGCAAGCACCTTTTCATCCTTGGATTTCTCGTTTTCTCTTCCTCTATACCAAAGCGACTTTTCTCCGCAGCATCTTCTCCGATCTTTTTACCCCTCCCACCCCCGTATCTAAAAGCCTGACGCCGATCTCTCTTCGCGACACGTTCAACAAAAATAACAACCACGGACAGGTCTACGTTATCGTTTCGTCCTTCGGTAAACCTGCAGACTTATTGTTGGGGGAACCTGACTCAAAACTTTTGGTAAAGAATTATAAATTCAAATAAAAATGTCGAAAAGTTATTTTTGATACGGACTCCTACCCCTCTCTAACTTAAGCAGGCTGTTCAACCACATCTACGGACTCGTTATATTGCCAGAAAGAATCTGCTGCTTTCCTACCCTACAGAAATTAGAAATAATGAAAAAGTCTGAAAACCTCGAAATAAATTGAGATGGAATTTATTGTGTCTGTATAGGAAGGTATATCAGGAACCGTTTGATAAGGGCTAATTTACAAATTTCACTTGAAATTATCAAAGCAAAGTAGCCAAGGCGCGTAAAATCGTACCACTTTCGTTTGAAGTATAAGGCGGCGTTAATTTAGCTCGAAAAATGAGAGTGGGATTCAAAGCCATGACGTTAAAGACTGAGTCTTCAGTCACCGCTGAAGTCATAAGGCTGGAAGCTCGTGCTTTTGGTACTTTTAGAAACCGTAGGTCCTAATAACTTCGGGTAAACAGAATCACCAACAAAGTCTCAAGTACTAATAAGAAAATAATCAAGCCGGTCTCTTGGCCCAGCCGAGGCGAAACGAATAAAAATAAGGCAACAAGGGACCGAGCCCACCTCGCTTTGAATGGAGTCTGCAGAGATAACGGGTGCCGAGGTCGAGGCTGTGCAAGGTACGTATTTAAATAACCTAAAGCCACAACTTCGTCTTATACCCTAAACTACAAATGGATCTCTCAGAGCTTTTCTCAGTTTTGTCTTTTCACGGTGGTTTTGTATTGTTTATATTCTCCGGAATTATTTAGTCCGAGAGAATTCGTTATATACGACTTGTGAATAAAATACAATGAGAAAATAAACATCGACCTCGAATTGCCTTTACATGTGAAATTAAAAAGCTTTCTCATTATAATAAGAAACGTGACTGACGGTATCCGCCTAATTAGAAGATCCTCTGGGATTAAGAAAAATAATAATAAAGAAAGTTCCATTTCCGCTGCAGCAGGCTTCTTAAAAAATTAAATGCCCCTGGGAGAGGTGGCCGAGTCTTGTAGCAAACTTTCGATTCGGCTAAAAGGTTGGCAAAATAGTGAATATTTCATGTGCCTACGAAACGAGAGAACCTTCAGACGAGATGGTATAATGATGGACTTAATCTCAAAGTCATACTTCTACTAGGAAACTTAATACTACCAGCTTCTATTTTATTATGCATGTTCTTAGCCACACGTGAACCTGTTATGTCATCGAACACGCGACTTTACGTGACATTATAGTACCAGAAGGAAGAAAGAAAGAGAAAGAGAGAAAGAGAGAGAGGTGGATGAAATTTTCAATCCTCATAGTTCAGGTAATAAAGAGGTACTTACATTACGAGGCAATTTCTATTCTCGGCATGAGCGGAACGAATGAGGAAAGAAAAGAAGAAGAAGAAGAAGAAGAAGTAGAAGGAAAAAAAAAAATGGCCTCTTAGCTAGCAGATCCTATATATCTATACATTTTTACATCGACGCCCAGCCTCGAGACGCCCTTATTATAATATCTAATAGCTTCATCGGAGTGATCGATTTCCCTCACCCTACTGCATCCCGAAGCTGGACCATTTTTAGCTTTCCTCTTACCAATCGCAGCTAACCCTCCATCGTCGCGAGAACACTCCCGCGATATTTCCGTGCTCAGAGAATGGATGAGGGATGTGAAATAAAGAGAAGGAGAAAAAAAAAAAGTCAAGTAAAGTGGAGCAGCCAGCACCAAAGATAGGGTGCTAAAGAGAGTGAAAGAGAGAAATTTTTCACCCGCATATTTCATACTCTAGTGATCCCGGATCACTGTATCGATTTTTTTTTTCTTCATATTTTCAAAAAAATACGCGGCTTGATTTTAGTTTCGGGGTAGTTTTTTTCGCAAATTTCATCGTCACGAAGATAGTATAAACTCGTAGGTAGAGAAATTTCCATTGAGTTGACCTTTTTGGTACCCAAAACGAGATTGACATCCTGAACATACATGCCTGAAGTTATGTATGTATACATCTGGTTTAAGGGGGATGGTAGCTGGGAAGAGAGGGATATATTCGAGAACGATCAAGGTTTATTCTTCTTTGGAAGAGTTTCGAATCCCTGGGCGCTTTGTTTCGAAATGATCGGATAACTTTTTCTCGTCGAGGGTTCAACCCTGAAGCGTTGAAACTTTTCAACCGATAATATGAATAGGAACGTTTGAATAATGTGACGCTTTGACCAGAAATTATACGAGGCCGTGCGGTTCGCGACTTCCGCAAGATGGGGAAAAGATGGGACGAACAGTTTCTTTCAAACCGGGGAAAACTTCCTGCTTCTTCCCCTTTACCGCCCCGTAACAAAAAAAAAAAAAAAAGACAAAATAAAAAGAAGAAAATCCTTCATCCCTTAGAATCGAATGGCGAACGGAAACGCGTATGTCTGCCATTTTTTTACTATTTTTATTTTTTTATCATCATCATACCATTTTTACTTCACATACCTTATACCCAAAGCTTTGCCTCGTGCCTCAAAAGAATCTGCTAAAATGTAATTCGTATTTTCTGCTTTGAATCTACTATACAGTTCAGTTGAATATAGAAAAAATCGCAAAGGTCTATCCATGTCAAAGAATCTGATAAGGATAAATCCCGAGATTTTACTTTGACTTTACTGATGAAAGATCAGACAAAGTTAAGCACCAAAGCTTCGCTTGCTCTAGCTGCAGTACGTTTTAACTAGACAGAGTTAAAGGTACAGTTAATTACCTAGTTAACATTTTGTATCAAGTTTGAACCGACCAAAGCACGTCTGTAAATTCAAGCTTGCAAACGGCCCAGCTTTTTCGTATCAAACATTCAATTTGCTGATTGAACATTTATGCCGCGGCACGGCTCAAGGCTGAAAGCGATATACTATACTTCGCGTTTACGAAATGAGAATTCTCATCCTTCCAGCACCTTGTAGACGTGCTATTCTCTACTTTCTCTCTCTCTACTCTATTTCTACTTTAGATATTTTTCGTCTTTGCTGAAAAGCTCGTTCGGCTATGAGCCTCTTTCTCTCTCTTTCTCTCTTTCTTTTTTCTCTTTTTCCTCTTTCCCTTCATCGTACATCTCCTTCTTACTCTCTTCTGTACGTGGGCGTCTAAGTAGAAGCACCAGCTGTCGTTCGTTATGACTGGTTATTAGGTGCTCCCAGCCAGCTGCTCCCTCAGCAAATATACTTCGAATTTTCACGTTTTTCCTAAAGAATTTTACTAGTCGCGTATAGTACGATGCCCCAGTACGGCGCCGCATATCCATGAACTGGTGCACTTATTCAAACCCCTATCAAAAATTTACATATTCCCAAAATCAACTCTTCTTCAGGGATAAAAAGATGATGCTCAACGTTTATAGGTACAATTAGATTGTTTCCTATTATAATTTAGGATCGCGTTATTTGAATTGAAAAAAAATTATACCCCAATAATAGGTGAAAAGATCTAGTAGATCCGTCCTTTCAGATACGGTTTTGATCCAATCCCATCCTATCAGCTGTATTGATCCTACATCAATGCCAAAGGTCTGAACGGAGCTGGTCTAGCTGGCAAGCAGGAAGGTGGGTTGCGATAAGCTATCTGCAGTTCCGGGTCCTTTATTCGTTTGTGGCTACTGGTTCTAGTTCCACACCTATACCCGTTTATCTCCTATGATCGTAGAGAGAGTATTACCAGCTACTACGAGAAGGCGAATCGTCGACAAAGTATTAAAGGCATTATTACGTCCTGATCATCTGGTAGGGTTGTTTATTCCCTTTTTTTTTTTTTTTTCTCTTAACGTCCGATCTTCTGTACACTAGAAATTCATGACTCTTAGGATCGCAAGTATAAACTATACGAGGGTGAAGAAAGTAAAGTCACAAAGAGATCGTAACATGGTACCAGTAATGATTGTCGTTAGACCCCACTTCGATATCAATAGAGTTTTGTTGTCCATGGCATATTGGTATGGACAAAAAAATAAAAAATAAAAAAGAAAAGTTCTTCCATCAAGACACACAAGTGGAATAAGGGTTGGGGGGTTGATTGTCTCAACCTTGAAAACATCAAAGGTTATATTTTCCAGCCAAATGCATGTACTTTAAAGACCATAACACCACCAGGAACAAGCACCAAGTCCTAAGGGTGGGAACGAAAGGGGTTGTTTGTAGTGTAGAAAAACAAAGTACTTAGGAGACTCAGGTTAGGACGGGTGAGAATAAAAAGAGGATAATAATAATCAAAAGTATGTGAAAATGGGGGAAATAAAAAGGAAAAAGTAAAAATCTTCAATCATTGTCGCATCCCATTATCGTGTTGAAAGAGGAAAAACCACTATGGCATTCCTCGGACTGTGGAGAAAGAATGAGTGGGTGGTTCTTAATTTGAAAGCCGTTCGTTTTCCCTTGCGTCGTTTACGTCACCTAAGCCTCGAACTCTTTGTAGACATCAGCTTTCCATTATGTTTTAATAACGCCAAGGAAACGGTTGGAAAGGACTACGAGAGCGAGAGCGAGAAGATTGCGGCACCAAGGATCTGAGGTAGTAAGCCCCGAGATTCCCAGCTACGCAGGAGTGACAAAACTCTACGTCAACTTGGCGGATGTGTTCCCCTGTCATTCCGCGTCAAGCTACAGGCTTTTCTTCACAAAGTTTAATCTTTAAAGAGGCGCCAAATTTTCCTGGCTTGTCATCCTCAGCCTACAACCATTCCGTAAGGGAAAGGCATTTTCCCTTTTTCCCTTTTCTATTTTCTCTCGTCTCTTTCGCCATTTCAACCCCCGTTTCTCCCCTTTCTGACCCCGTATCCTCCACAGCCACTTCAAGCGTCAACCCTTTCCTCTGAATCTACGCCGTTGGAGAAAAGGACGAAAAGGAGGTGGCCTGCAAACGTAAAACCGATATACTAGGAGCAGAGAAAACCCTGAGGAAATCGTTGAATAGTTTCCATACGAGGGATAAGAAAAAAACACCTTGAGCTAACGATCACTAGACTTTCCTGGTAACTGTGCCCAAGACGGAAATTCACCACGTTGTCCTGCGGTGTCTGGAGAAACGGAGTGACGGGATCGTAGACCATGAAGGGCGGAGTTAGGGGATCGTATAATCCTGCGAGCACAGGAACCGTACTGTTCCTCAGGGCTCTGCAGAGTCCTGGTTACTCCGGACTCGTCGCTACCCTGGGCGGGGGGTTTTCCCCTATCTCCGACCACTAAACCTATTATGCGATGAGCTCTAAAGCTTTATGGAAGCTGACACCGTAGTCCCTATAACCTGGCTAATAGTAAGTATACGCTATACCGGATCCGAGTTAAAGCAGAGCTTTTTGTTGTATGTGAACTAAGCTTTAATACCGACTAGTAGATATAGATACGTGTGTGGATCTTGGAGCAAAGTTTCCGTCCCTAATGTCTGGAGCTCTCCGACCCCTTACCTCTTACCCCGAACCTCACGATCCTCCCGATTCTCAATCTTCGACTCCTGGAACTTGGGCTCTGATTGATCAGGGATCTATTTGACTAGTTCGAGAGTTCGACATCGCGTACCTATATCCATAGCTTCGAGAGTTATTCAATTTCTGACAAGTGGGAAAATCGGGTGGTGCTTCCTCGGCTGAGGGATCGAGGAGGATGGATTGAGTTCCCAAACCATCTTCTAAACCAGCCACTGAAACCTCAAAACCGCGAACATCACCGCCAAAACCACCGCGTCGACTCTAGGCTGTGCAGAATTTCGCTTCGTTTCATACTCGATCTACCTATATATATATATATATATACATTATACATCTATATTTACTATACATACGCAGATATATAATATACATCTCTATCAGGTGTTTACGAGGGCTTAAGAACTTCCGAACTTGTTGAGAGCTCGATAAGCGATGGGGAATAGGTTATCAGGGTAAAGTAACGACGGGAGTCTATCTGGTAAACAAATGTTAGGAATTTAAAAATGTATACTCCAGACACCAGAGGGTTGAGACTTGAGAGATAAGAAAATTCTGTATTAACGAGAAAACTTTCCATTCTACAACACTTTCAAGTTTCTTGTTTGTTTTTATTTTTCATCTCTCTTTCTCATCTTTTTCTTTCTTTTTATCTGCGGGGCATTTTTTGGTTTCACGGTGCAGCTAAGTCATTCTTATGGATGATATAGTAGTGACGGAAAAATTGATTGAATTAGGGGTTGAAGTTTGTATAGGTGAACGGAGGAAGGAGGTAAAGAAAACTCGTTAGAAGATGAGAGGACGAGATGGGGTGTAGGGGATGAAGACAGATAAGAGCGAGGAGCCTGAGAACCGAAATGACTGCAATTCGAGAGAAGCTCGTTATAGCTCGGCGTTAAAATATTACTAAAATTGTAGAAATGGATGAAAGCGTTAATTTTATCTTTATTGTGATTAAAGTGAGTCGAAGCGAGGAACCTAGACGGGCGAACTTCGGCCTACAATAAAACAAACGCAGCCCCGGTTTATTGCCTCGTCGAGTTAAATTAAACCAGAACGGAATAAGGGACGCCGCCTCCAAGCTTACTGGCGTTTTGGGCACAATTCTCTCACTTTTCATTTCTTTCCTGCACCTTTTTACGAGACAACTTTTCCCTTTTTCTTTTTCTTTTTCTACGTCATCCTACTCTTCTTCTCCTTATCTCCTTCTACTAGTTTCTTCAACTTTTTCCTTTTTTTTTTTCTTCATTTTTTCATTTTTTCTCTTTGAGCATAACGACGAAGAGATTCACGTGGCTTTCGTCATAATCATCTCGCCAAGAGAGCAGTATAGGTACACATAAAAGACAGAAAAAAAGAAAAGACAAAAAACTGAATTCTGTATGTGAAAATCTGAGTATATAAGGGAAGAGGAAAAAAATATGGTATTACTCAATCAGGAGTGTCTGAGGAAAATAAATGAAGAAAGAAAGAAAGAAAGAAAGAAAGAGGGATGAAAAAATAGCTAAGAAAATTCCTTGGGATCCCCACGATTACTTCTGACTCCTGAATTGAATTATAAGGTGTGTGGGCGAGCGTGAGGGTCGCCTCGTGTAAATAGGAGCCTTTATAGGTGACGGAAAAGGAAAAGCCGGCACCGCAGTCTTCGAGGTTGGTTTATAGCAGCGTAATACAGAGACGTATTACCCGCGTGCCCAACTTTAGCTATTTATTAGCCTAACATGGGAGGCTAATGCTGTCTGAAGAGTATAGAACCAAGTCGCAAACTCTCTCCACGACTCTGCAGGGCTCAACAATTCATCCTTATTCTAGAAATAAACCGACAGCTCTGAGGATCGAGCTTTCTTCCGCTTCATGATGCGTATATCAAGATGAGAGAGAAAAAATAATAAAAATAGAAGAAAGCAAAAACAAACAAAAAGAAAAAAGAAAAAAACAAGAAATGAGGAAAACAAATGGCCAGCAAGAAGACCATATTTCAAAATTTAAACAGTAAATTTGTCTTCATTGAAAAAAATATCCTCATAGTTACTCCCGTTATATATATATGTATTAATTGACCAGAGGAAAGAACCGCAGGATTTCAGACTTCATTTCATGAATATATATATGCCTTGAAAAATATGTTTTTTTCACTCAAGTCACAGACGGTGCAGAATTCCTCGAAGGGAGGCACGTATTTTGTACATTTTTCCGTTTTTTTTTCTTCATTCTGCGATTTCACGCAAAGAGAGATGAGAGGAGAGAAAAAGGCGAATCCTGGTTAATTTGAAAATTTATTATATGGAGCTAGCTGGCGTTTGTAGGTATGGGTGTATGTATTTGTAGCATATATACGTATATATGTGTAGCCAAAAAGGTATATAGATACGGTACGTATAAGCCAAGTGTTGTATCCCACCTAGGTCGTAGCTGGAGGGTAGGTAGGTATAACCTCGACGCAAGCAGTTTCGATATCGGGCCTAATACCGATTATGCTGACCGCAGGTGCTTTCCGAGTTTTGCATAGTCGTCAAATTTAGATTAAGTAGGACCAGTCGCCAACCGGCTTTACCAATTTATTCAAACGTTATATACTTCAACCACCCCTGTACCCACGTGCCTGCCAAAGCTTTAACAGAACAAACTAATTCCCGTTAGAGTATCAATAACTAGCACACTGTGCAGGGATAACTTCTATAGTTATATACTCCTAACAAGGAGAAGGGGTTTACAACCCTTGGTAGGTTTAATATATTTTTTAACAAGATCTGGTACAGAGGTTTATTATTATTACTATAATTGGTGAAAAAAAGTTGAATAATAGATTGTTGATTAATCGATGATTTTTTTTTTTCTTTTGTATGGGAGATGGGCAGAGGGGGTATAAATCCTTGGAAAATTCGTAGGGATAACTCTTCCGGGAAGTTTATTACCGCCCTTCTAGCACCCTTGTTCTACTTTCTCTTTTCGACGTGTTTCCTTCTCGCTTTAACTTCCGTTTGTTAGTCGCGTTTCCGAAACAAACAAAGTGTAATTCGCACGCGAGATATCTGGTGCCGAGGAAGTCGACCCGGACTGGCGGAAGGGTGCAAGGGGGTTGCGAGTAGCAGAGAAGAGAAGAGAAGAGGAGAGAAGTAATTAAACCAAGAGAAAGGTTAATAAATCCTGAAAGAATTCGGGGGGGAACTATTTAAAACGCATAAAGCAGAGCGCAGATATCTTTCTCTGTCTCTATTCCCAGACTCAACTCCGCAGTGGCAACCAGTCGAGTAAATTGCAAGCTCGTATTTCTCTAGGGCAGATTCCTAGTCTTCTTATAGCGAGGAGTAAAAGCAAACCTCGCTTCGTTTTAGCCAACCCTTTCTTTCCCATAATTGTTTCTATTTTTCATTTTTTTCATTTCACTTCCTAGCACCCGTTTCTCTCAGGCACTTCGTCAACCCTTTTATCAACGAGTAAAATAAATTAAGACACTATACCGAGCTGAGTAGGTAAGTCGTTCTCTTAATTCTTTCAATCTCTGAGACGAGCTTGAATTTTTTAATTCTTTTCCCTTACCTTTCCTATTTTTTTTTTTTTTTTATTTTGGTCTGGCTGATAATTAGATGCATTATAGTTGATTGAGATCGATATAACGATTGAAATATGGATGAGGTTTTCATCGAAAGAATTAGAATGTAGTAAAAGAACGCGCAATAAGTTGATACCAAGGGTATAAGAAACTTTCTGAATACTTTTCTCACTCCATCTGTAGCTCGCGAAAGTCGGCGGGGAGTGGTGGTCTGAATTAAAACAGTGTAAACAGTGGTAAGATGAAATTCTCGTGAAACATTTACAGCGATGGCTGAGTGGCTCTCGGGCTTGGAATTCCGAGGCTGGCAAGGTAAATTAGATATACACCGTTTTGCCTCGAACACTCGTGTGAATAAACTTTTTGCCAACGAAACAAAAGTACAACCCTCAAGATACTTATTCTCTTGGTTCTGGTGATGGCAGCGGTGGCAATTCGGGTGGAAAACAAAAAAAACAAAAATAAAAAAAAATATTATTCATGAGGATAAGGGAATATCATAATGAAATAATAACTTATAAAAACTTCTGCAGTCAGTCAATCGAAATAGGTAAACCATCATCATTTGATCGATCTGTTGTAAGTTGAACGTAAGCTTCTAGTAAGCCGTGGTAATCCAGCTTATAATTTGAGCAACTAGCCCAGTGATTTGATGATTTGCTAGAGGGTTGACTCAGTCATACGTAAGTAAAGGGGATGATCTATAGCTAGGAAGATCAAGCTTAGGGGAAATTAATTGAAATGCTTAAATTGAACGATAATTCTAATTTAATTTGCTGATAGATATAAGGAATGAATCTATATTTATTGTAAAATAAAATAAATCGTTAAAAATAGTTCGGGGATTGGTTTTGTTGGAATAATAGTAGAGAGTGCAGACGGTACTATTGAGGTTGATTCAGTAAGACGAGCTGGGTCGTTGCCGAGACCATTTGCGTGAAAAAGCAACAGTAAAGTAGGAACGAAAAAAAGACAATGAAAATAAGAAAGATGGAAGAACACTCAGGAAAGGGTGATGGGAGGAAAGGAAAGGAAAGGAAAGGTAAGGAGAGGAGAGAAGGTTGGTGGCGGAAAGCTCTCCTAGAGGATCATTTGCATAAAGTCGGCTAAAGCACACGCAGAACTCGAAGAAGGGCGCTAGGTGCACAGGGGAAGATGAAGAGAGAGTACTACCTCGAGTAGAGATAAAGAAAAAAGGAAAGAAAAAGAAAAAAAAACATTAAGAAAGAAGTAAAAAAAAGGGAAGAGGAAATAGTATGGAAAGGGAAGAAAGGATCCCAAGAGAGTGTATAAGAGGAGTGTAAAGTAGACGATGAGAGGTGACATTGGATCGAGAACTCTGCAGTAGAAGAAATGCTGGATATATACTTCAACTTTGTCTTCTATGCAAGGCAGCAAAGAAAAAAAAAAAAAGAAATTCTTACGAAAAACCAAGTCGGAAGTGCAGAATAATTATTCAGAAATTTATTTATTGTTGGATTTTGCACGAAAAATTATTCGACCAATTCAGGTGAAATTTAAGTTTAATGAAACTCATCTCGAAAAAAGTTTTTAAAAACTTTTTTTTTTCGTTACCCAGGTGTTTTAAAATGGCAGACATTTTGAAACTGTTGAAAAATTCATAACTTTCTAGAATATTTTATCAATCTCTTGGACTTTTGGTACCTGACCTTTTATCATCAGTCTACACGGTCTTAAATTTCTTCCAGGGCTTTATATTCCCAGAATTCCAAATTCTGGTTGCACAGAAATCAAAGTTTTTTTTCACGATTCCTATTAGATTAAAATTCATCAATTTTTAGCACAGTCGTTATTCCTCAATTGATTTCCTTGCAGAAACAATCTACGCCGTCGTGGTTTCCTACTCGAAGGAAAACAGCATGAAAATTACTTTCGGGCCTAGCAAGAGGGACAAGATTGAAAGATTGTGCTGTGGGGAACTGATTGTAGGAATGGGTCAGCAGCAGGTGGGAAAAAAACGAAAAAAAATAAAAAAATACTACGTAGAGAGTGGTAACGTCACTTGGGGTTGGGGTTGGGGGTGGTGGACAAAACAAGCAAAGACGAGGCAGGGGTGTAGGGTGAAATTGAAAACGTGACCGAACGGTGAGAGAAAATAAATTAGGAGTCTGGCGAAGGGCGTGATAGATGCGAAAGAAGCGACGAGGCGTTTGGGCGAGTCGAAGTCAGCACTAGCAAGACACACACGTATATATATACCTATACTATGGATTATATATATATATATATACGTGGACCGGAAGTCCGCCTGGGAAAGCCTCGAGCGAGGAGCAAGGAGCTTGAGAGGACGAAAAGAGAAGCATGTGGGTGTTGATACATTTATATATTATATAGTATATAGTATAGGTATATGTATATGTATATATATATGAATCCACATTCGGACGGCTACGTTATCGTCTCAAACGAGGGAAAATTAAATGCTCGTGCTTACAGCTTCTACGTCCTGACGTGACGAATGCGATAAAAATGTTTTTTGCCTAACTCCCCGGAAAAAGAGCTCGGACGTTTCTCACGAAATAAAATAAACCGCGAAACTAGATTCCAACTAAGATTCTATCGTAGCTAGACCTATTCAGTTATACTCAATAGGTCAAGACGAGACAAGAAATGGAAAAAAAAAAAATAATGATAAAAGAGCTATTTAAAAGCCCTAAGATTGTTCGAACATGTTTTTCGGGTTCGATTCCTGTTTTAAAATCTGTCAATTACTCTTTCCGGGTTCGAAATTGAATCCGTGTTTTACACGGGTTCTTTAAATCCGCATAAGCCTCTCCCAGCTCTGCTGTCGCGGATGAATAGCAAGGAAGATTTCACGGCTAGGATGTGATCGTCCTGGTTTACGAATCGTAGCCTGCCTCTCTGACGCCGTTAGGTTTTGCAATGCAGATCAAATCTTTCGCGATTCTCGACGTGGCTGTAGCTTCCGGTACAGGATTTTGAGGTAATTGAAAAAGCTCAATTATCTATACCACGCAGCAGGATCAGGATCTACAGGGAACCACGTCCTACATAAAACCGGATAAAATGAAGTTGTCGTTCGCTGGATGACCACTGCAGAGAGTCTCGTTGAAACAACGTAGATAGTTATTAGAGCTTTCATGAATAGCAAGCAGTACCTAGTCGACAAATTTGAAAATCATCATTATTTCCTCGGGATTAAACGCCTCTTTGCATCTAGGTGACTGAAAGAATTGAATTTCAAGTCTGATTTAAATAGAATATAATACCTCGGTTATAAAATGAATAAATTCAACTATAGGCAGAGCTTTTCACGATATCTTCAACTCCTTCGACTGGTAGCTGGTACACAGGACGACTAAGAGACGTCGCGTGTTTGGTATCTCGGTTTCTGTGCTGCGTGCACATATACTATGGTATGGTTTTGTATGACTGGAGGGGTAGTACTCCTCCTCTCTTTCTCGTTCTCTATAAGGGTCTGTCTCTCCTGGGATTATAGTGCCGGACTCAGGCTAACCTCGCATCCATCATGTTGAGTGGTGGTCAACCCCTGTTACATACCCTCGGTCATTGGTATAGGGGGTAAAAATATTCGTCGGAGCACCAGGTTGTCTCATCAACATCTAATTACTATCCCAAACAGGAATTAATACCTAATGTAAATGTTTGTTGAACGTGAATGACCGGTCGCGTGGCTGACGTTAAGCGGGTGCACACGCCAACTCGCCTAGCTTAGATAAACAAGAATAAACAAACAGAAACGCGTGCATGTGGGGACTAATCAACCCTGTTTATATCCGTGCTTTTTTAGGCGCGGTCATCGTTTCGTTTAGGTGTTAATTTTTTCGATCATTCGCCAAACCCTAGCAATTCGCTATTCAGAATTTATAGATGAGAGGAAAAAGGGGTGAATTTTATACGGCGAAAGAAGAAGAAGAAGAATAAGAAGAAGAACATTCCTAATTATAAGAGAATTTTCTAACGACTCGGCGTGGTTTATTCAAAATTCAAAATTACATAATCCTGTTAAATTCGCGGTGTATTATCCATAAAAATTCTCAGCGAAAGCTCGTTATCATCTGAGCTGCAGGAATGGAGTTGAGTATTTAAAAATCCATTAGAGGATTTTTAACGGCTGTTATAACACAGGAGGAATGGTTATCCCGTACTTCGAGACGAAATGTTTTTTTGAAATTTATAGTCTTGCGATATTATCGCGGTTTAATTGCGATACATTCGCGAGGCAGACGTGAGGGTATAAACGCATGAAAGGTAGATAGCTAGCTAGGTACCTACCCAACTTTCACAATCTTAACCACGTTATATACCTTATACCCCTCTGCACAGTTAAACATTGATCTAACTCGAGTAATGGACCGTGAAATGACTCCTCCTTCTACTTCGCGAGATATTTTCAAGGTACGATGGGGCTGCAGTCTTTACCAGTTAGTTTCTGCCCTAGCGTTATTTCACCCTTAACTTTTACAGGCCTTAAAAAATTAGCTAATAGGATATAGGTAGCTAATTTATATAATTTATTAATAAATATCACAAAGCGATTTAAAAAGAAATTATTTCTGATAAAGGAAGAGAATTTTTTTTTTTTATTATTTGACGATATGATTTAGGTAAAAACAAAAAAAGATAAAATTCACGCAATTTAGTTGGGAAAAAAAAATTCAGTACTATATATTCAATACGAGATAAGATGCTCGAAGTACTTTTCTGTTTCGATTTTATTTTCTTGCTTTTTTTTTATCTTTTTTCTTATCAAAAAGAATATTTTTCTTTGTGAGTACGGAGCTGGTATATTTTATTCAAAGTTTTAATTGGCATCAGCCTTTACCTTTACAATATTAAAAGTGTTGCTCCGTGTGATGAAAGTTTAATATTTCATATATTTTTTTTTTTTCTTATGTATCAACTTGGGAATTTATATACATGGATGGAGAAGTAAGGCAGGGTGATTTTTTCGTACTTTGATCATACGCCTTGCGTTAAAAGCACGTGTTGTTTCAGTGCCTTCTGAAATCTTAGTGTGTCGCACTTAAACTTCTCACGACGTTTTTTGTTCCTCATCTAATTATCTCGATACGGAATTTTCGCAATTTTTTTTATCGATCCATTTTTCGATTTTTTTTTTTTGTTCGATCCTAGTTTTCGCACAATTTAAGCTTTAGCTCCTTCACCGTTGTCCCTAGAGTAAACTATCAATCGAAACGTGTAGGTATATACCTACATATATTTATAATATATTAATTTCCATATAAGGTAGGATAAAAAATGATTAAAGAGTGACGAGTGACGAATTCCTGGTTTAGTTATTACCTTTTTCCTCGTTGCACGTTGAACTTTGATGTATGAGACACTTTTTCGATTCCGTTATTCAAATTCGCCTACCTTGCGAACCTGTGCGATACTATAATATGCGTTGGATATTTTACGCCCCGTCTATTCGACTACGTATCAAGAGAGTAAAGAATTTTCTTTCCCATTAAGATTAGTCAAGTGAACGCGAAATATTCCCTTACAATGAACCGATATCAGAAGAGAGAGAAGAAAAAAAAAAAAATTATGCATTCGCAATTTATCAGAGACTAATTTTTTTTTTTGTTATTTTCGTAAAATATATATTTTTTATTCCATTTGTTGAATTTCGTGAAAAGTGTAGGAAGAGTTGAAGAAACAGAAAATCATAAAAAAAAAAAAATTTCACGAATATTAGAGGGATTTTAAATCATATTTATAAAGCATCGAAAAAAATTCAATTTTTCCATTAAATTTTTATCTACCTCACAGCCCAACGAAGTGAATGAATATCCGATAGATGATGAGAGGATTGAAAAATGAAGAGAAATGTTATTAAAAATATACAGAATATATGTAGAGTAGAAAAAAGAAAACGGAGATGATATTTTCAAAAAGTTTATAGACTGGTTTGGAAGGAATAGAAAAATGAAGAAAAATGATTGAAATAAAAAAAAAAAGGAGTCGCCAAGCGAAGCTGGCACGACAGTAAAATTGAATTCTACCCGATACACACGGCTTTCATTATTGCATTTCACTTTATTTCATCCAGCTGCCCGACTCTAACTCGCCTCTACTACGTCGCTGCACACTCTATGAACAGGCTCGCTCAATTTGCCGCTTATTAAATCGTTATATTAACTTCCAGCTCTCCAGCCTCCAGCATTCAACATCCAGCATCCAGCCTTCAGCTTCCAGCCTCTAGCACTCACTCGGAAAAGCTCACTCTCTAAGCTTCGCGTGTCTAAATTATTGATATAGTGGGCGAAACCTCTATAGCTGGAATTCACACGCGATTTTTTTTTATGCACTCGATATACAGCCGATGTATACGAATCCTGACTTTTGAGTAGCTGCACAAGTACAGCTTATAGATATATACACCTACCTACTTTATTTTTATTTACGGTTCGTCGGTCCCAAGTATTCGAACTAAGACCAATATTCTACTATCGCAATCTGAATTACTTGGAAGTCGATCTCGTTTCTCCGATAACTCGAGTGGAAATTTCTATCAGAAATTCAAGACTGAAATAAGATATAATCATGATTATAGTACGAATGAATATACAAATTGAATATAAAAAAAAGGAAGAAGAAGAAAACGAAGAAACGAAGGAAATGAATGTTATCTTTTATGCGATTATAACGTTGATAAATATAATTATAAAATACGAAAACCACTCTCTGATTTTTTTTTAAGAATTATAAAATAAAGAAAATTCTCAAACCTTTACATGAAACAAAATATTATAGAGTATAACTATAGTAGTGGTAATTCTGCGGTTGTATCACAATTCGCCCTCGCCGTTAGGAAACCTGGAGCTTTCGAGGTTGGCGTCGTCCTCGAGGTACGGTAGGAAAGGCAGAGAGAAGGTGGAGAAGGCGTTGTTAGCTGGCTACACGGGGCTTATAAATCAGTGGTGATAAATAATGCAGCCCCTAGCACCCCACGTTTAGCTATATAAGCTCAGCTCAGCTAGCGATGGCTTCAAACCACCGTTAAAGTCTTACGCGTCAAAGTTTATCCCCAAATTTACAACCCTTAATATTACTTATTGTATCATATTTCCGATGTATAAATAACCTCATGCTAATTTCTATACAGGAATAAAAATTCGGTTTTATCAATTTCATATACCACACAGAAAGAGATCTTGATTTTCAAAAATCAATAGAAACGTATAAACGGAAAAAAGGATATTTCGTTATTTCCCTCAGATATGTTTTATTCCATATTTCTACACCTCGTAAGCCTTAGTTAGAGAGTTTTGTTACATTCACGTTCGCTGGTTAGGCAAAAGCTCGTTGTGAAATTTTCGACAGTAAAATATAGCTACTCGAGTTGTAACGAAGCTTGCAGAAAATTTCAGAGCTTGTGAATTACCACCTGACACAATTGCAAACCCACTATTTTTTAACCACCTTCTTCATCTTTGTTTTCTCTAATTATAACGTCAATCGAAGCGTTTGATTGTTACAATAGAATGTTCTATTCATTTTCAGAATATACTATACAACTGAAAGAGAACTTCAATTAAATCAAGAGATACTTGATTTGATAAAGTATGTTACAGTCAGTATCGCGTATCGAAGGATAATTAATTAAGGTACGAAGTTGTTAGGGGTGGTATTCTCGAAAGGAGCTTTCCGCTGCAGTAGTACAACGAAGTAGATCTCCAAGTAAGCGTAGATGTGTACAAAGGAATAAAATTGAAGAACAAAAGTATGGTAATTGAATTTTTATTGCTTCTTTCAAATTGAATTTTACGTTTCATGAATATTGCTTCTGTTGAATATGAGCCTCGCGCATCTATATAAAATCGAATAACATCATCGGGGCTTCTATTTCGGTCCAAAACCCCGCGAAAGAAAGAAGAAAAAAAAAAAGAAATGAAGCTAAAATTTGATGAATCGAATCTAAAAACGATTCAACCTGAACTAGAAACTTTATAAATGATCATTCATTCCTTCATCTGGCTTGGTTCGGTGTATGAATTCTCGTCAAATAAGGATCTGAGATATTTTAGAAAAAAATTTCTTCGGGAATTCTGACGTCCAATTTCCATGTCGTTAATTATATATTCTATTTGAGTATAATAATAAAGTGTAAATAAAAAAAAAAATTGTCATAAACGAAAAAGCAATTAGTTTAAGTCGAGGTTTTCATACTAAGGAAAAAAAATGCTTTCTTACTTATTTTCAGAGCTGGGTTCAAGGGGAACTGCAGAGAAAAGGTCGGGTCCGAAGGATTTTTCCGCTCGTATACTTTATTCCGCGTAGGTATTCTTCTCTCGAGTAGACAGGGATACTTCTTTATTTTCCACAATTACTAGACGTTTCAATTATAGTGGGAGATCCCCGTGGGTCACATCAGAACAGGGCCCTGGTGCAGAACTACGTAGTGGCTCCCGTTCTGATGGACATAGTGGCCAGGGTTTTTTCACTTTAATGAAATATCACCCAGCTGTCCTCTGGCTATCTTCCTTTTTTTCCCTACTTCTTCACTTATACCAACGTCTCCTCCCATCTGGAATTAAACTGGCCATCAGTTCCTCGAAATTTCATTAACTACACGTCGTTCTATCCATTTGACAGTAGCTGTAGTCGCAGCTTGCGGGATATTTTTCTGTATCAAAAACTGTTGAAAAAATGATGGAAAAAAAAATAAAATAAAAAGAAACCAAATGGATAAACGTAAGATAAAAAATTGTCCGCTGTTTGTTCTTTTTTCTATAAAAGCAATTCTTATTCGACGAAGAGGAAAAACTAGTCGACTGGTAAATAAGGATGTAATTAAACGGATATAATAGTGTCTACGTGCAAATAGAAGCAGCCCGTGCGTACTAATGGGAATTCCTTTTCACACATGTACGTATAATCCAGTTTTACTGGTGTATGTGGTAGCGAATCGCCTCCTTTTCCTCTAACACCCTCTGTTCTAATTTAATCGTGTTTGCAAGCCGCGAATAACCCAGGAATTCTCTCTAACTTTTCTTCAGAGAATCGCAGACGCACACATCCAACCACTTAAGCTGGTAAAACTGATTGGCCATTTGATCACATCGATCGATTTATTAAGACCTATCCTAATTTTAAATAAACAATCCGAAGATTAGAACTATGGAGTTCTCTGTGCCATTAAATTTGAAAAAAAAAGGAAATAGCCAAGTATTTTTCATACTCAGTCGGCGAGTCCCTAGATCGGATATGGCAGATTCTCTATTGATAAATCTAGCGATTTTTTTCTCTCTCTAATCCAGAAATCCGGCTTAGCATGCCTGTCGTCTATATAATCCTGTGTTTAATGGTCTTATAGCCTGAAAAATCATCCACTTCATCGCGTTCGAAGGTACAGGATCTTGAAAAATTCTATATGAACTTTGAGTAAAAGGGGAGAGATTCGAACCAGAGCTTCACGTATCGGTGGATTAGATGGATTAAATGAGTTCAAAAGTTTCTTTTTCAGTCTGAGTACTGAAACTATTTCTTATAAATGATCCCTAGACTGTTGGTTATCCATCATATACGATTATTTTTTTTTTTTATAATTGCAGAAGAAATAACACCGGTAAAAGTATAATATAAGAACTTTCGAAAAACTTACCTGTATAACATTCGTGTACTTAAAGACTTTCAGTATTCTTAGCTACGAGACGATGGCCTTATCTTTTCGTTAGCTTAACATAAGTGCAAAATTGGATGCTTTTATTTATTTTTTTTAACGAGTGTCAACATTTGTCATTCAGTTTGACTAAATAATTTGGATAGTGGCATTGAAAATAATAGTAAAATAGACATTTTATTTATTCATAAATTTATTGAAAAATGCTTGGAACAGTTTGCCATAAGATTATTTAGTTTTTTTTCTGAAAATACGTAAGTTGAAGCTTTCTGATTTCATTAGTGGAAATAAATTTCATTTAAGACAATATTATTAGTTTTGGTCGTTATACTGGTTTACCAAATAATCAAGTCGTTATTACGCATGATTGTAATCCATGTCAGCATGTTAAAGTCCTAGAATCTTTACAAGACCATGCAGAAGATCTTGAATTGCACTCACTACTGATGGGACCGTACCTTTATTCTTTTCTGGGGCTGAAATAAAAAGATATAGATAAAAGGGTAATTATAATACCGAATTACCGAATATGATCAAAAATTAATAATGAACTTCGGTACTTGCCTGGTGTGGCATCTTGCGCGCTGATCATTATGAAGAATTGGAGTAATACCAACAAACCCAAAACCAGACAGGTGAATTTTCGATCCATGATAAAGTTAGCTGCGACAATCACTTTGCGACAAAATAATTATACAATGAACTTGACCACGTAGTTTCCCCGTTCTTTTATACCCTCCAAACCTATCGCCTTATCTTTTAGATAACCTTGCAACGAAGTATATGCCACAATTTACGTCATTTGAATATATGCAAGTTATATAATTATGCAAGCATTGTGTCCGGAAAGATAGGAAACCCAAGTTATCGCCAATTGATTAAAAATAATGAAGGTTTTCGTACGTTTCTTTAACTATAGAATCTTTATTCTACTTTTATATGATGATGAAATTTGATCATTTTTATATATACCTATTTATTTGTAAAATAATGTATCGAGACTATATGGTCAAATTTTCTTTCTGAATTAACACTTTATATGTGCTGCGATTCGGTGTGCTGAGATTCTTGATACGATAGCTGTAACGTGACCGCAAAGCAAAGCTATATCCAAGCTCCATGGAAAGCTTGCGTTTTTGGAGACTTCCCCTGACCAGAATATTATATTAGCAATTTACGCGCTCGGTGGTACCCGTTTTCAGTTTAATGTTTTTACCAACCACGTTTCTGCAGCTTCTGGCTTTCTACTTGCTGCGTCATGCATTCACCGCATGCAAATTGAGTCGCCGAAGTAATATGTGCAAATTAAAGAAAATTATGAAAAAACAACAACAACAAAAGAAAGAAACAAAAAAATAAAAAACGAAAACGAAACATGGACAAAAATAATAATCAAGAAACGTGGATAAAAAATAAAAACCAGATGAGAAAAACGGAATTTTATCCAATCAAAAAAATACGAGGATAATTAAATTAGAAATCGAAAATGGATTAAAAAAGTAATTTAGCACGGTGCAGTTGAGCCACGCGGACTCGATAACCAACAAATTTGAAATATCAATGGCTGCACTCCCCTGCCGTCGGCGCAATTTCCTTCGTACTTGAAAAATTTAACGACAATTAATGGCCAGGTGGTGTGACGTCGCGGCAGACCGACAGGGACTTTCAGTGGCTGGAAATGATTTATTGAGGTTCGTTAAAATCTCATCCCTCTGTATCCCACCAGCCCCCATTCCCTGTCTCTCATTCTCTGGCTCTGGCGTAAATGAGATTAATTAAAAGGGATATTTTGAAAAGTGGTGAAAATCTCGGGGAGATATAAAAAATAAAAAAATTAATAAATTAAAAAATAAATCAAGAACAACACAAAACGACAAATCAAAAAAATAAAAAAAATGAAAAAACATACCCACGGAATATGCTGGGGAAGATGATATCCTATGCATATCCTTAGCATGTGTGCTGATCATACGTAAAATGTTACCTGGGTTCCTATCCATTTATTTCAGACTTTTATACTCCTCCCTTATTTTTCCGAGCATAAATTTGACCAAAACCAAAAACTACATGACATATTTTCATATTTACCTAGATAATTGTAAATTCCGTGACATTTATATACTCTCCGACGTATACCGCAATCTGCTTTTACTTCCTTGGCTCGAAGGTGCTTTGATAAAAACGTAGGTAGGTGTATATAGGTATATAGATACGAGTATATATATACGTGAACGTCGGTGGTTTTTCAACTGGGTAAAACTCTACTGGGAATATAAATTTGAATTCTTTTTTTTTTTTTTTCTTCCATTTTCATCCATTGGCTCTGATCTCTCGCATCCATTACCGCCCGCAGTTTCTCAAGTGTTTGTACAAGCCTAGGTATATAGCCAACTAGGAAGTCTAGAAACGAAGCGATACTCCAGTTACCTTTAAAAATATTTTTTTTTACACTCAAAATTATTTTATGTAGTTTTATTTCTCTAAGGTTTACTATTTCATCATTTCCTATGTATGTATATAGTTATTTAATTAGAAACCTCCAGCTAATTACGAACGGTAGTATATATGGGTTAAAGCACTAGTGCAATTTCTCGACCAGATACCTTCACTCACCCTTTCCAATTTTTTTTTTTTATTTCAAACATATAAGTTCATCTGATTTATATACTCAAAGCTCGGTGAAAGAAGCTTATATAATAAGCAAATATTAACTCCATCAAGTTTTGTATAATATGATATTCTGTACAGCGAGATTAGAGTTAATTAATAAAACTAAAAAATCGCTGAATATAATCTGACAAAATAAACAAAACTAATTAAATTAGTGGAAAAACTGAGGAAGAACGAGAGAAAAAAAAAAGAAAAAAAAACAACAAGAGAAAATAACAGCAGAAACTTTCCTAAACAAGAACAAAAAACAAAAATTGAAAAAAAAAAAAAAAACCACCCTTCGCAAACCCCTTGCCGTAATTACCTTTTCGGCTCAGATTCGTATCCTAATTTTGGCTGTATACCCAACGCTACATATCATTCCGTAACACATCCTGCAGCACATAACCCTTGGGTACCTCGTTTCTACCCCAGGCTTTTCACCCCCGTTGACTAAACTGACTCGGCGATATGGAACTACTCGGTCTCAGGGTGCGGCGAGGGCGCGGGCGCGTCCGGTTGACCCATCCTGGTTACGAAAACCCTTGAACCAGAGTACTGGTAGACCCTTGGTGAGGTAAAGCGACGCTTAACTGCCGCCGATCTCTGGCTTTGCTCCAGGATAACTCGAGGTACCATTATCGATTTGGGGAAAACACCGATATGTATTGTACGGTCGATGGAAAATAGATAGAATGAAATGGTTTAGAATAGAAGAAATGATAAGAGATGAGAGTAGATGAGATGAGATGAGAAGAGAAGAGACGAGAAAAGGACATCAATGCATTCCTGATAGTACGAAAAGAGAGCAAAAAGCGTTTTCAAATTGTACATACCAGGGAGTAAAGAACGAACGATTGAACGAACAAATGTTCTACCGATACACAAAGGCAGACAAATGACACGCGCTTCAGGGACGATTGGTTCGACAGACAACAGAAATATTTTTCAAGTCCTATACTGCAAGTTTTATTAGAAACGTTCTCTTCCTTCGAACGCGAAGCCTACGGATGAACGCCTCTCAATATTGAGGCAATTTATAAACATCCTTCCTTCCTTCCTTCCAATTCCTTCCTTTCTTACTTTCTTTCTCGCTTTATCCATTTCCTTTGTATACCTACCCCCGAAGAGGGATGGAAGAGAGTAGAAAAAACAAGAGCAAGTATGAGTCGATACTTGGTGTTATCTCTTCCGAGCTTTCGAAGAGTACCTATGTGTGTAGTGTACCTACCTATCTCATAGCATCGCAACCTTAAGAACGAATTTTCTTCACCTTGGTAAAGAACTTCCTACTGTATAACCGCTTAACAATGGGGGTGCCCTCGGAAAATATGAAGAAGAAGAGAAAAAATAAAAAAATAAAGAAGCAAAAGAGAATGGAAAAAAAAATGGAAAAAAAAAAAAGAGGGGGATAGAAGGTGAGCAAGGAATCGCGCAACGCTTTCAAAGGAAAAGAGAGAGATCACTATATATTTAGCCAGGGCAGGATCACGGCTCGCGGTTGTGTTAAGGTGGCACAAGACGGGCATTGTGGATCCCGCTTACTTGCCATTAGCCGTTCGCAAGGGTGAGAGAGAGTCGACAAGGCTTTGTCGAGCAAAAACCAGGCTGCAACAAACTTCGACAAAACAGTTGAACGGCACCTTCAACCCCTACCCCTGCTCCTTCGATCTACAACCACTACTCTCTTTCTCTCTTTCTCTCTCTTTATTTCTCTCTCCACCTGCACCCCTCAGACTGTCTTCTTTAACCCTCTTTCCCAAACCACTTCGTAGGCTTAACCCCGTTTTCACCAACCAAGAATTTTTCACCTCACGGCTTTGTGCATTGAATGTTAGAAGATTAGCCCCGTGCTGCCAAACCTTCAATGGATACCATCTACGATCTTTCTAGCACTCCATAACTCTCAGAGTGGAGGCTCTAGCATCTAAAACACACTTTTCATCAAACAATTTTATACAGTTTTACCTAAAAATTCCAAAAAAAAAAAATGTATATCGATTACTCAACGATAAAACCATCTGTATAAAATATCAGACATTGGTTCAAAATTTCTATGTCCTTTTTCCTTCATGGAATACTTGCACTCGTTTATTTTGTTAGGCTTTCTTTTTCTTTTTTTCTGCTCTTTACTCGGCAGGCTTTTGACAGAATGACAATTGGTGATGAAACAGTAGTCTTTCCTCTTTAAAAATCTGTAACGCTAAAAATAAAGGCCTCAGGGTCTGCAGACTTTCGAAAAATGAGACGCGTAACGCGGTGGCATTGGGATGGCACATCCTACTTTCAGTCAATTTAATCCACAGGCTTGATACCTACCTATCTCTCATGGTGATATAATATTAACGTGAACCTGGAAGGTTATAGCAGGAGAGAAATAATAATAATAATAATAATAATAATAATTTAAGGACACTTTTTAATATAGGTACCGATCTAATACCATTTCCCTGCGGTTATACAGAAATGCGAAAACGCTGTTTCTTGATCAATAAAATCTGGTCAAATGGTTGCCGACTAATTTACCTTTGGTGTTATTGTTTCTGGGGTGATTATGAAAAAGTTTTAATGGACCCTGACGCAACCGGGGCATCGGCATAGGAGTTTTCCCATCAGCTGAACAGTCTTTATGCTACGATTGCTAATTCATGCAAATATCCGAGCTGCAAAACTCTTGTTCGGGCACGATCGCCGCAGTGATTCTTTTACAGCTTGGTATATGTGTGCGAGGGAAGCTTATCTTGATATTATAACGAATGAAATTTTCTTCTCTTTTTTCATTGTTGTTTTCAAATTATTTTCGTCAAAATGTTGGATTATCTTTTATAGCTGATCACATACACGTGCCTGTTAAACGTTTCCTTTGCGGAGTTTCTTTCCTCAAAGAAACCGAACAGGAAAGAGAAATCAAATCATACGCCAAAGCCTTCCTGTTTACCAAGAAGACTAAGAGAAATAGAGGGAGAGTTTCTCTCTGTAGTAGCTGTATAGCTGAAGGTTGCCTCAAACCCGGCAAATTACCTTCAGTGTATATATAACCCAGATGGGGTCGACCGGAAGCAAAAGATATTGGTTGTTTACCCTTTACTTGAAAATGTCGCCACCAAGTGACGCTGGGGGGATCCGAGGTCTTGGCTATTGGCAATAGACGAGGTGTAGGACAAAAGGAATCAAGCCACCCGAATCCGGTGCCATATTGACTTTATAGAGACAGTGGTGTAGGATGGAATGAGGAGTTTCACAGGTGTCGCCGTTTCCGACGGTCTGCACATCGTCGGGCTCGTTGAAACACCGGTTTTCTAATTAAATTTCAAACTTTCCTTTCCCAAGGAGTGAAGAAAACGAGAAAAAAGAAAAGAAAAAAAAGAATAAAATAAGAAAAATACAAGGGAATGGAAGATAGCGGAGAGAATTAAAAGGGAATTGCCGAAGAAAGTTGATTCGATTGAAAGAGAAAGAAAAAGGTAATAGCTTGTGGATACACTTGACTCAAAAGCGTGAAGCAATGTTATCCAGTACAAATTCGATATTATATAAATCTGTGAATTGAAAAAAAAAAAAAAAAAAAACGAAAATTTTAATCGAGTTGTCAGAAAAGAATAAAGGTGAATATTTCTATGAAATGTGGATTTCGAGGTGGAAAAAAAAGTTCATGCTTTGTAATAAATGTAATTATATACATATATATATATATATATTTTTATTTATTTTTCACGTTATTTTCCGCCTTCAAACCGAACGTCAAATCCAGGCATGGGGCATTCTGACCCAACAATAGGTAGTCAACTTTGTGAAGACTGGAAAGGGAACAACAAAACTGGCTTTGATCAGTGTGCGAAATTTGTTATATTATTATATTTCGGTTCATATTGGTATAGTATAGCTACTACATACCTACGGAATTTCAATTTAAACAATTAAACAACAGAATTATTGTGTTTCAAAATATACCCATCGTATCAGTCGTAATATTTTCATGTAAATATCATTTGGAAAAAAAATCAAAAACACGGGTATTCCGAGGCAAAATATCTCAAGGAAATTTTCACATATAGGGAAAACATAATATCGACGACTGAAAAGCTCCAGCGCCTACGTACGCCACGTATCCGTTTTATTTCACAGTCGTTTTTTGGCTCCATAAATTCAATAACTAATTTCACTTTTCCTAGATGATTTGACACTGCGTGGTACCTGCTCGCGATGATCAAAAAATATCGAAACTAACGAAAAATCTCTCGCAGGATATTTCAAAGATAGTGAAAAACGGTTATGCAATCAGCAAAATGTCAGTTTTTCGATATTTATAAGGAAATTTCTTTTTCCCTTCTGAGCTTTTTCTATACCTGTGATGGTTAGGTACTTTTTGTATCATAATATGCACTAGCAGATACATCCTCGAAAATTGATAATAAAAATGTGAAGCTTTTATCGGAGTATCGGTGAAAAATCTAAGTAGATATATATATCCAATATCTTTCACGGTTGACACAATAAAAATCTAACGTATCCATTTCCTGATAGCATATACCAGGGGAATAATACTTGCATGGATGAATGAATGTGAGCGCGGTTTATAATAGTATATTTATATAGGTATATGATAAATATATGAGTTGGAATAGTTTTCCATATCGCAACATGAGATTCATCTAAATCGTGGAAGTAGAATGGCGAAGAAACTCGGTAAACCTTTTTTACCTACGCCATGCTAGGACTGCGATAAAAGTTTCTGGTTTCGAGGGTTTAACGATATTACCCTGGGTTTTCCTCGAAGCTTCGTTCTACTCCCCGATCTTCCGCCTCCACTCGGATTTTCCTCGACCATAGCCATAGCCATAGCCATAGCCATAGTCATAGCCATAGCCGTGGCCAACCGCGGGATTTTATCCACCTTGGTGTTGGTATTTCGCCCGAGTTACCAGATCCCAGAAAACTACACAAGATTATAAAACTTGGCAAAACTATGAAGCTATTTACGAAGAGGAGGAAAACCTCGTAGCCGCTTTTCCTTCCCTTCCCTTCCCTTCCCTTCATTTACCTTACCTTACCTTACCTTACGTTACGTTGCGCTGTTCAGTTTTGCTGATCAAGGTTTCCTTCACCCTTACTTCGCCTACCCTACCAGCCAATAATCTTTAACGTTGCTAAACCCACGCCGTCACTCCCTGTCTTCATCCCTATAGGTACTAATTCAATTGAAACTCTGCAGCAACCAGGGGTCCGTCGAAGCCTAACGATTAGACACGTAGCCGGGAATAAGAGTGCGCAGTTTCGACGAGGAATAGAATTCCGGAATTCCTTTTTACCCGAGCAGAAAAGGTTATCAACTTATGTTGTTAGCTTTCTCTTAATTTTCCAGACCGCCATTACTGAATGGGTGAACTTGAGTTAAGGAAAAGGTTTCTTTCTTAAGACTAAGGATATATCTCGAAACATTACGTATACGTTATATACATATACATACAATACATACCTATATACGTTTAATGAGGACCGAGATTTTTTTTCTCTCCACGATTTATCTTAGAGTTGAATTATACCATTCCCTAGCTTTGCCAACAGCTGGCATATAAAACTTTTTTCAACATTTCTGCTACCAGCTATACTACTGGAAAAGTTTTTTTTTTATTAGGTAGTAGGTAGTACATAGTTGGTCGTTATCATCCTGCAGTTACCTTATACTGCAACTGAGATCTTTATTGTCTCTGAGCAGTTCGTTAAGCTGAAAAGGATTCCGGTATACCTGAATAAAAACGAAATCTAATCCAACCGCGATGATCGTTCGTCAAAATAAATATAAAGTATCATAATTTTCAACAAATTATGAACAGTTACTGTGAATAGGAACTGTGAACCATCACTGTACACCATTCGGTGAATCTAGCTTTTAGCTCATCAAATTGTCTTTGTAAATCGATTGGTACAATAAATTCATTTCCATATAAATTATTCGCCTTTTATTTATTTTTTCTTATTCACCCCTTTCCTTTGGATCACAGCTTATGACTGCAGTATATAAATGCATGACATTATTCAGGGCTAGGTTTGTTCATTTGTCAAATAAAGGGTGAAATACAGTAGATAAAAATTTCAAAATAAATTTTTTGTTGAATTTTTTTCAAATCCAAATTCATCTGATATAAGTAATGGAAGATCGTTTGAGAATCATGGAAGCTTGATAATTTGTTATCGCGATATAAAAGGTATATTATAATCTTTGCAACGTAAGGTATGAGAATGACTCTTTACTTTGTCGAATAGCGAAATGCTGTGTAATTAAGGTGTGAATTTAGGGTGGCAAATGAACCGAGTCTTATAAAGGGTGCGGTGAAATTATAGGCAAACCAAGTTACGTTTAATTTATTATGATTGCACGAGGCGCAGGAGCGAAGATAAATATTTAATTTAGTTAAGTAATCGCTTCGGAAAGAATTAGTGTATATTTAAAAAAAAAAAAACAAAAAAAATTCTACTCGTTAGCTTGATAATAATTATCATCTGCACTATGCAGATTCGGACGTGTGGGTCAGAGGGCGACGTGAAAATTCTTCGCTTTTTATTAATTCAACATAATTATGCGATAAAATATTCCGAATATCATCATCAGATGATCTCCTATCACACGTATGGTTTTTGGAATGAGAAAAGAAGAGAAAAAAAAAACAAAAAATAGGATAAAAATGAAAAAAAAAAACTACAAGAATTAGGATATCTGATTAATTAATCGAGGTAATTAAAGCTTGTCATTTATATTGCTTGGATAATAATGAAGTTCGTTGAATTGTGTCAATTTATACATGAAATATACATGCAGTAGGGTGAATTTGAAGTAAATTATCATTTAGTTTTCCCTGGGCGGTTACCCTTCGTCGAAATACATTCGTCAAAGGACATCAAAGGGTATCAATGCTACTGCAAAGGGCGAGAAAATATGCAAAACAGGTGACTGCTGAGTCCGATATTTCCCAACGTTGCTTTGAAATATGGATGGAATTCGAAGGGCGGCCTTTTGAACCTCGAATTGAACTAACCAACGGTACCTATACACCTATATCCTATTCCACAGCTTTACCACACCGTGCGTATACCGAACAAACAGAAGTACAAACGAGCTTCGTCAACCCGTTACTACGATAACGCTAGTTATATCATCCTTACAGAGGGGCTAGGATGCAGCTCACGTTTAATCCTACTCAAAATACGCGTCATAACGCCTGTTGAATGTCAATTTCATACGGTCAAAGTCAGTAGTAGTAGTAGTAGGATAAAGCCGTGAATATCGACATGAAAATTTCGTTATGTTTACTGATTGAATTATTCTAATTAAAATCTATATGTTATCACAAAAGAAAAAAAATCGATGGGTTTTTTATTTTTATTTTCTCGCATCCATATTAATGGAAATAGTTATATACGATCGATAGTCAGAGTTTCTCTATGGTTACACTGCTGCAGTGTGTCTAAATGTTTAACTTCAGTTCAGCACTACCACCGAAGGCTTCATACTTCCCAAAGTACTAGAACATATAATACGTAACAAACTTTCCCTATGTTAAGCATCAAGAAACGAAGATTTGTGCTCAACACACACATATGCCGGATGGAAGTCTCTATCAAACGCAAAATTTCCTAAGGCTTGCAGATTACCGAATGCAACGCGCTGTGATAACCTTTGACGTTACACTGCATATCCATAAGACATAATACTTAAGGTAGCAGATTTTATGCTGCAGAATTATGCTGTAGAATTATGCTGCAAGCTATACATGAGGAAATAAAATGCGTGCACTCGTATATACATAAATTTTATACTTATATAGAGTTGATTTAGAACTTTGATGATGATAATATGATAACGATTGCATTTTTTCAATCATCCTGCGGTTTATTACGTAATGTCTCTCATCATGGACCTAATGGGATGATACAATGCGAGACTAGAATGAAGTTTGACTGTTGGTAGTTTAGAAATGGTCAAGCGAATTTTTTTAGCGCGAATGAAAAGAAGAAATGAAAAGAAAGAAAAAAAAAAAAGTAAAAAGGAGGAAAAAGATTCAAGTGGAGAACGCTGAGAACGTGAAATAGAAATTCTTTGAGGGTCTTTGGGTTCGGAGACACGCTGGCCTCCATAAAGTCGCGACAATGAAGCGTAGTAACCGTTCCTCTTCTCTTGGCTCTTCTCTAGTTCTCTCTCATCTCTTCCCTATGTTCCTCATGTACCCTATATTTTCTCTTCACTCTTCACCCTCTTTCATAGTTTATTTCTCTCCTTCTCTCTCTCCTACTTCACGCCCCGCTATTTGGCTCCATTATTCCAGCTTCCAGATAGTTCTGCTGTCCGCCACTATCGTAAATTCAAGTTCATACGCGATCGTAAAATTTTATCCGACCCAGCCTCCGCTGCTATGGAACACTGGAAAATTCACCCCTTCCTGTTCTCTTTTTCTATACCGAATTATATCTCCGTTTTATATATTTATATATATATAATATTCATACGTGTATGTTCTCACATATTTTTCATCGATATCTATACATATACGTATGTATCTATATTATATATACCATAATGGATTTACAGGTATTAAAAGAAATTTACGAAACGTGAAACTTTTTCACAATTCAAAGTATCTACGTATGCATTTGAAAATATTCTATCTTTTAACAAATAGATTCATAAATCCTGCGGTAAAAAAACTGCATTAACACACCAATTTTTTGATTATTGCAATTCTCTATTTCTATGACACATAGTACCTATTAAAAAAGATTTCTTTTTTATTTCTGTTACAGGTAGCAGTGCGAGTTCGATTTCTAATGGGCTGATCTTGCTGCTCGTCTGCAGCATTATGGCTGGAAGTGCATCTCATTTTTGAACCATTATGCCTAGGGGGTGAGCTTGAACTTTTTTCTGGTTTATCAAAGCTGAAGCTAGGATTGACTATTTTTTTTTTTTAGTTTTTTATAAATTTACAAATCACGTTCATTCAATTATCTTTATGTATTATTATTTTTTTTCTTCTTCTTCTTCATCCCCTTTTTTTTTTTCATTTTTACAGTGAATTATAAGATATGTTTTTTTCTTTTGGTTTCAGATCACGAATATACTAATTGGATGAGTTTTCCGTCAGAGACACGATTTTAAAACCGTCTACTATACGATAATAATCGTGTCGATTCATATTGTCAATCATATAAACATTATTAGAAATTCATATAATATATAGATAATTGAAATCGTCAGAGACGTATATATATATACATACTGTTTTATATAAACGTAATATTTTCTCATGTATCGTCAACTTTACAAAATCTAGATAGTTTAAAAGTTGAAATTGGGCGTTATGAAGTATATAAGTGAATGATTAATGAATAAAATATTTCCAAATTGTATAGGCTAACAAGAAAAAAAAAAAAAAAAAACTATTATTACGCACTTCTCGATGTACTATAAAGAAAAAAAAAAAAACAACTCAAATCATATAATAATATTATATCTTTCACTTATCAATTTCTGAAATACGTTAAACACACAGATATGAGACGAAAAAAGATGAAAATAAGGAAAGAAAAAAAATAACATTTTACAGAAAACACATGTGTACATAGGTATATGAAGTATAAAGTATCAAATAATATAATAACGTAATACATTTTTATTATATTATATATATTATACATATATGTATACTTAAATATACGAATAAAAAACGACGAGTCATTAAAGTGCACAAGTGAAACAATTTTCCGATATACTATAAGTATAGATAAAATTATACCTATAATATACCTTGGATTGTTATATAGATAGATTTATGAAGAAAAAAAAAACGTGACACAGAATAGCGTTTAATAATAAAAAAATTAAATAAAAAAAAAATATCATAGAGCGAGAAAAGTCGTCATATTCGAAAAAAATGTGGCACGACAATACGAAAAATTATTAATTCAATACAATTTTCATCCTATCGAGGTAAATAATCGTACTAGATTATTATATAGGTATATGTATACTATATGTATATCGCGTAATAGATCTGGTATAAAGAGAGACGAAATTATATTACATGTGATCATAACACATAAATCAACTGTGTAAAGAAAAAAAAAAGAATATAGACACAATTAAATGAATTTTTTTCTTTGCTCCAAAGTAATATGACGGAAAAAAGAAATTAAAAATTTGAAATAAAAAATGGTAAATTTATAAATATATTATATGGAATGTCATAAAGTAATAATATGTAGAGAAGCTGCGAAACAGGGTAAGATAAGATAATTTTGCCAAAGATATATACGGACGCGTGCGTTACTTTTTATCATATACCATATATTATACATTATACATATATACTATATTTAATATATATTATATAGAAATCGATATTGTTGTGTTTCAATATTTTTAAGATACCGCTAGTTTTCTGCACTTGAAATTTTTTGATTCCCAATCATGATTATTATTATTATTATTATTTATATTATTTTAAATAATATAGCACATCAATTTTTCTACAACGTCATCGCGTCGCGTTCAATTTATTCTTTAGCCAAGTCAATTCAATCGCTATGTATATATATATAAATATATATATATAATCTACATAGGGTAAAAAATTTGAAAAAAAAAGAAAAGAAAAAAAAATTAACAAATGTGAAAGAATCTAAAATAAAACTAAAAATTCAGGATTTATTCAACGATTGATAAAACTTATACTTTGAAATTATATAATATAATGAGAGTGAATTGATATGGATCTTCCGTACTGTATATACCACACGGTTGGATAATTTTTTTCATTATTCAAATCTGAACAGAACACTGATGAAAAATTAAGAAAAAGTAAGAAAGAAAGAAAGAAAAAAATTAAAATTGTTCTCTTAGTGCGGGAGAGACCAATAGATTATTTAGTACCTAAATACATTATTATATGATTATTATCGATGTTTATTCTGGAAGAAATAGTAAGAATTTACCTAGTCTAATAGCTAATCATGTCAACCTTACCAAATGTTTGATTAAAGAAGTTTTAGAACTTATTATAATTATAAAAAAATAGATAAAAAAATTTTAAAAAAATAAAGAATAAATATAAAAGAACTATATTAAATAATAAAATAAAACCACACGTTATATTTATATGTATACATAGATAAATAAATAAATAAATAAATAAGAATCTAATATTAAGAATCAAATCGTTGTATACATATATATATCTCTTATTATTATTATTATTATTATTTTTATTATTATTATGTCAAGTTCAACGTTTCGGAACGACGAATTAAATAAACAAAAAATACGGTATATATATATTTATATATATTATGAAAAAGTCATCAATATCAATATCTATGTGACACAAAATATTTGAAAATATATATATTCATTCTTTACTCTTGTATATTGTCTAGCTATATTTATATCCGTATGTATATGGGGCTGTCCACGTCAATTCACCTAGCCTCCAGACCGCACCATCTCGGATTTGCCCCGTGATTTTTTATGTTGTTGTCCTTGCTCTCAAACATTTTCGTGAATTTTTTCAAATTTTTAAGACCAAGCCTTTCTGAGTTATAATTTTTTTTAACCTAAAAAGAAGGACCATTTTGAAAAATCTGAAAAAAATTACAAAAATTCTACTACTGATGTAGAACAGTTTCCCGGTGATGAGAATGTGGAACCCATTTTTCTTCTATTTTTTTTTCAATTATTCAAAAAAATTTATTTACAACGCTATCTCTATGGCACTTGTCAAACAAAAAAAAAAGACAACTGCATTGTTTTATCCCCCAACGCAATGGAGTTGTTTTTACCAAAGAATACTCGAGTGCAGCAGAGTACAGAACACACACCTTTTTTTTTTTAACTCCTTTTGTAAGCAATGAAGAAAATGAAATTACAAGGATCTATCTAAAGATTATGTTTCCCAAACCACGTCTCTGTCCGCAGCGGATTTTTTTTTTTGCTTTCTCCAAAAAAAATTTTCTGAATAATTGAAAAAAAATAGAAGAAAAATGGGTTCCACATTCTCATCACCGGGAAACTGTTCTACATCAGTAGTAGAATTTTTGTAATTTTTTTCAGATTTTTCAAAATGGTCCTTCTTTTTAGGTTAAAAAAAATTATAACTCAGAAAGGCTTGGTCTTAAAAATTTGAAAAAATTCACGAAAATGTTTGAGAGCAAGGACAACAACATAAAAAATCACGGGGCAAATCCGAGATGGTGCGGTCTGGAGGCTAGGTGAATTGACGTGGACAGCCCCATATATATACTATATACATATATTGTAGATTTTACAAACTAAAAATCTTATGTAGTTATACAATTCATACACATATACATGAGAAATGATTTTTTGATTATTAATTTTGTCGATAATAAATTAAATTTGCGTTTCGAAACGATGAATAAGTCCCATTTTTATGTCCGATCAAATACCAAACATGGTACACAATATATATACATATATATATACGACATGAACTGATTTATGTTTTATTTTAAAAACTACCCGTAGCTATCCATCAAAATTTTAGTCTCTCTTCTGCCTTTTTTTTGAAATATTTTTATCTTCAATTTTCGAGTGCTAACAATATTGGACATGTGAATGGGCTCGTTCGTTAGAGTGTTAAAATCTATGATTAAAAATTCATCGTCGATACTAAAGCACTTTCCACTAAAAAAGAAAATATATATATATATTTGGAAAAGCTTTGAACTATAGCATTCACCGAGGAAATTTTTTGAAAATATATAATCCGATTTTTTACAGGGGATAAGATTTAATTCTTATCGTTAATATAAATAAGACGAGAGATTAATTAATCGATGAAACAATATACCCAGAATTATTGTCCATATTGTTGATTATCTTCAATTATCAGCATCTAATTGTCATATATATATATATATATATCTAGTATAATCACCAATTATTATTAACCACTATTTCACGTTATTATTTAAATATCAAGCGATTTATAATCTGAGAATTATAAATATTGATTATTTTAATTATTCCGTGAATATTGTTAGCTGTTTATACATATACATATATACGTTATATTATCACTTCTATATAATTGTTGTTGCCTAAATGTACGAGATTTGTTAATATTTGAGAACATCATTTCACCTGCAATTGCAGCCAATAATGAAATTTTTCAAAAAGCGAATAGGTGTATCGCTTATGTATGACAAATGAATTCTCAGAAAATACACCATGATCAAATCATGAGCCATTATTAATGATAAGCAAATTGTTCGAAATAGGTAAATTAATTGATATAAATTTTTGATTTTTCTTTCTTTTTAAATTCCATAATCAATTCCGTATGTAAAACTCCGTATGAATAATGTCTTTTATAAATCTCGTATTGTTTTAAAAAAGAGAATATTAAGTTTAGAATATATTATAGGATATGGGTGGTGCGTGAGTGTGTGCATATTGTGTTAACTGTAATAATAATAATCTGTAAAATAATAATTTGCAACTAATTAGGAATGAATGAAATATATATAGTATATATGATTATCCAGCTATTATATTGTATAGTCATTTCACCAATTGTACAGACTCCGATTACCGGAGTAAATGATAATATATTTTTTAGGAAACATGCGAGAAATTAGTTAGTGATTATCAAAATTCAATTAATTATTGTGAAATAAATTTTATTCACCTAACAATAATATATATATGACGAAAAAAGAAGAGGAAAAAAAAAGGCAACTCAAAACCAAAAATTGAAACTCAAATTATTAAATTCGGAATTCTATAACTTTTTCGAAAACTCATATCGATTATGATTTGGGTTATAATTTTGTCATTAGCAAACGATCATAATATCCGTCACTAATTAACAGCTACGTATGTTTCTAACTCGAGGGCTAATTAATTAATTATGTCTGACGTGTTAAATGTGCGAATGTTACAAAATTGTAGCCATTGCTTTTATTAAGAAACTGAAATACTAATTGCAACAAACAAAATGGAGAGAAAAAAACAAAAAAAATAATTAATAAACATTTATGAAAACACAGAAAAGATAATTGTCTATCTAAAGTCTTTGATCCTGAATCCTTCTCCTGTCTCTAACACTTTACTTACTTATTCTTCATATACCGTAGGATCAAACGTAAGATATAAGTGTAATTTATTCTTATTCATTTATTCATCCACAAAGCGGTTGCCCTAGTTTTTCAGCATAACTTTATACAATTGCCACAGAATTGGATAGATAGCCTTGACTGTTTTTTTAAATAAAAAAATTTCAAATGGGACCAGGAAGAATAGTAAAAAATAATAATATTTTTCTAATCAATTTTTTTTTTTTTATCGCAAAATAATCTCAAAATTGACGACAGAAGAGCAGAAAACGTATCAGAGTAGTGCACGAATGTCTAGTAGTGAACGTATAGACTGGCGCGCCAATATAGTAGTAAACGTACGTACTGGTCGGCCGAACGTAGGCCGCGTGGCTGTCGCTCGTCTCTGCCGATGCGTCTGGGCATTATCCTCATCTTTAGGTTTATTTTTTAGCTTCTAACGAGTGAAAAATGAAATTCTGTGGCTAAAAATGTTATTTAGTATTAATTCTTCAGTGTAGACAGCTTTTATGGTTCTATGCTTTAGCACCATATCGGAAGAATTGAATTAAAACGAGAAATGTTATCAGAATATATTTAAAAATATTGCGAACTAGCTTATTATTAATTTTTATGTTTATTATTATTAATTACTCAGCTATAGTATATAACAAGTTTATATGCTTGTTGAAGAAATACAGACGAAACTGGATCAAGTTCATAAATGTATCTGAATGTAGTTTGATAATTTATCAATGCAAATATATCTCATGAATGGCTGATCGCACCTGTGTCAAGCGACCTAAAAATAAAACAACTGCTCAGTGCAGAATATATGATTACAGAATTTCCAGTCCATGTTCACAAACACTATACTAGATTTATGGTAAAACCTGATCGCATAACTGATTTTCCTCATTTTGGTATTGATTCAACTTTACGTTATACGACACATGAGCAAAAGGAGATGAAGAGAAGCTGGATACAGATGAAACCAGTCGAAATTTTTTCCATCTACATATTCGAGTCTAGTAATTGTTTAGATTTTGATAAATCGATATTATTTTTCAACCCTTAAAAGTATTCACTTATTTATTTTAATGAACATTAGATCAGTCTGGGATCAGTCAGTAAAATGTCTAATCGAAGTAATGGATTAATTAATATTAATTGACCGCGTGAATAGTAGAAAAAACTTTTAGCATCCCTTGGGTAAAGTGGATTTCTAAAGTTTCTTTGGTTTCCAACGTTACTGCAACAGCTGACAGACTACCCTCAGCAGTTCTAATCAAGTACAGTTAGTTCAGTTCATAAATTGATATGGGTATATGTATACTATATATATATACCTGTATATAACCATACTGCGGAAGGTATACTGGATCTATAACGGGGATCTACTCTAAGTATCTCAAACTACTTGATCCGTCAACTGCAAGCTCTGATGCACAGCAAATTACTTTGGCCTGTCTGATGATTGCAATTGGTAGTATATTAAGCCTTGTAGAATAATTACTATACAACGTAGTAGAAGATCCCACAACGATATATATGTATAGGTATATGCTTATATGCATAGGTATACTGTAACCGTAGAGTAAGTAAAAAAATTAATTGAAAGAACAGATCGATTTACCTATCGTTTCTTTACTCTCTAGACATGTTTATTCGTTGGATAAAAAAAACCGTGAGATAAAAAGAGAAAAAAAAAAATTGGAAAATGAAGAAAAAACTGTTTTCGTTGCCGACGTGCTTAGGAAGCGAGGGGTGGTCTTCTCCAGACAAGGATTATATGGCTACGCGACTTGCTTCTATTTGCACCATCGGAGACTCGAGTCGTTTTTATGCAAATAGAAGCAAACCAAAATGAAATAAAAATGAAAAAAAAAACTGATAAAGAAAAAGATAAAAAGGTACGTATCGTATCGAGACAGCTGACGGCGAATTTGCTACGAATTGTAAATAAGGTCGAGAGTGTTTGTCGTACCGCGAGAGAACGAGGAATTAAGTGCTGTTTGCACGACGTGAATATATTCCCTGAAAAAAAAAAAAATTCAACGGTCCTAACGAATACGACTAACAATCTCTAGACGTATAATTTATTCTTTAATTACATGTCGCATGAAAAAATGAAAAAATCACCCGAAATTTTTAAGCGAATCTCTGAAGGAATACCACAGCAATTGAAATCGAAACTAAACTTGATACACAAATTTCAACCCTCTGAAAAAGAAAAAATAAGTAAAGAATAGACGAACGGTTCGTGATTTCGATTTTTTGGTATTGTAAAAAGCTCAATAGCTGCAGTCAGGTGGATACAATGAATAGTTCAATGTCTTTGCACAAGGACTCGGAGCTGTCTTGATCCTGCAAGATTCTCGATCGGTTCGCCTAGTTCCTGCAGCAGCTATCCTATATCGTCGATGCGCAAACTCGGGAATGCCGCGCAAACTCTGGAAACAGAGGTCCTCCACTGCGTTGATGTGTTGGGGGTAGTCGGACAGTCGTTCACCGTACCGCGTTCTCTGAACCTACGTGCTCACTTCGCTCAAACCCTCGAGCTTAAAGACCTGTACGAGGAAAGTTGAAGTAAAAATAAAAAACACGAGACCGAAAAAGAACGAAGAAAAAAAAAACGAGAAGAAAAAAAACAAAAAATACGATATCAAAGACCAACTTTCCTCGGAGGGTGCGGGTAGAACTGTGTAACCAAGTTTTAAAAGGATAATCATCCAATGACTTCACCCCCTTAGATCACGGGAGGCTATGTGAAGTAGATCATTATAAGGTGTAATTTTTTTTGCAAACTATTTAATTTTATACCGCATCAATTGGTTTCTTATGGTGATTATTTTTTTTCTTCTTATTTTTGTGAAGATAATAATGAGCAAATAAAAATAGGGGATGAATTTTAATTACCTACCCCCATGCCTGAAGTAACTTTTATTTGTCGATGATATAAAACGATTGGATTGATTTGAAATTTTTCTTATAAATATATTTATAAGAAGTGGGTGTAAAATATCTGGTGATAATTATAAGCAAGGATTGTTTAAAAAAAAAAAGGGAGAAACAATAATAAATCAGTGAAACTGAATTTTTAGTGCCAATTTTTGTTTCTGTTTTAATTTTATATACCTATGTAAAGAAATATCTTAATTGAAATGAAATGAAATGGAAAGTTTTATGTGAAATTAAACGATGATGAATGGAAAAACAAATTATTGGATAATTTTCGGATTCCAATATCCTCGATAACTTTAAGCTTTGATTAAAGCTGTTTGATTTTGTGCGGGTTCAATTCGTGGACACGGAATCAATCGTGCGTGATTGATGAGCAACCAATGCCACGTGAGTCCTCAATCATTCGATTCTGGACCCAATCAGGACGATTCTTTTCCGAGAGTCTTTTTGGTGACAACAGATTGAATTCGTTTAAAGATTTTGATGAAAAAGGTAGAAGAGGTGTTCAACGGTGATAAAATAACCGGATATTGAATTGTAATCCTGTGAAGCTATCATCTCAAGTTATTTTATATCGTAAACGAAAATTGAACTCGTTATCGAACTTCCTCGCTCGTCCTATTTGTGTGATGAAAAATACATTTTTTCGTTATAATAAAGGAAGCGAATTCTCATACATATATAGTGCGGACAGAAAATATTGAAAATATCAATTCCACCTGATATTTTGACTTTAAACTACCCCGGAGAAATGACACGTGACTTTGAAGTGAAAAGTTGAAATTGAACAATAATTTTCGAGAGACACGACGCGTGAGTCGAGGGACTCGAAGACTCAAGAAGATGGATCACTGGCAAATGTTAGCATTCTTTTTTGTCGGAAGCTTTTTCGAAGGTGAGTTTCAAGACTTCGCTGCAGCATCCCTAGATCGACAATTGTGCTTTTTAAGCTGTAGCTCGTAAATGATGACAAAAAAGGGCTAAATTGAGTTTTACGAGTGAATAAAAAAAAAAAATAAGGGTGAGAAATTTGATGAAAATTTCTTTGATATGCCATTTCATTTTCCCTTTCCTTTCTTTTTGTTTTGTTTTGTTATTTTTTTGTTATTTTTATTCTTTATTCTCTCAGTTTTTCTTTAATATTTCAAGCCGTGAAGTTTGAAAGTCAGTTTTGATGAATTGCCATGCGGAAAAATTGACTCCTTTTCACCCCATGAGCAGCACCAGCTAGCTGCTAGGCTATCTCGTTCTGGTAAACAGATTGCTTTTCGTGTCGCAGCTTACTGCTGTTTTTATTGGTCAGTAAATTCACAATCGCCTGATTCCCTGCCGCTTGCACTATGTATATATACATATATACATATATCTATGTATATATAGAGGAGCTAGTGGCTCGTATAACGCGATAATAATAGTCATTCGAAAGATTTTATCTACCCGAACGTAGACTTGATTTAGTAAACGAGCTTATGAAATACCTAGCTATTTATTTACACTTCAGAAAAGTGGTTTCCTGCACGCGTTACGACATTAACCACCATATAGTACTGAATACAGTGATAATATATGAAAGCGAAGAATTGAGATTATACATAAGAAAGAAGGAGACGAAAAAGAGATAAAACGAAAATAAAAATGAAAAAAATATCAACCCTTATACTACATAAATCCATACATCATTTATTATTGGCTCTCATAATAGTCGACGTATTGCAAAATATATATTTCTATCGGAACGAGACAAGATCGATCCTTCGCACCTTCCCTGACTACTACCCCTTCCACTAACCCATTTTATAAATTATATACATAGCCATACGCATTTACATTCTATATGTATATTACAGTATATAGTCAGATACCTATCTATCTCATGCTGCTTTTTCATATGGTTACATTTACATACAGATCGACACATCACTAAGCCTAGTGCATATAGCAACGTATACATGTAATAAATAAGATCAAATTAAAACAAGCCGCTCTTTCCCTCACGTTTTAAATCACTGAAGACAATGCCACGTGTGTGTGAGAATTTTTTTTTTTGTTTCCAAATGAAACTATAAGATTTGATTACGCGGTGAAGGTTAAATTTTCTCTCTTTGTTTTCTGAAATTGCTTTGATATCTTAATTTCGTGGGGGGGGGAAGAAGTAAGGTATAGGGTAGACTTCCAAAGATTTTGTAAACTGTAGAGAGTTTGCAGTGAATTCGTTTCTAAACTGGTTCAAGAATTCAACCCTTAAAGTCATTCAGTTTCAATTCAACTTTCTTTCCATTATAACACAGCCTGAAGCCCCTCTCTCCGAAAGTCAAGTCAAGTTCTGAAACAGTGAACGACGTATTTTCACGGTTTATAAATTTGAATTTTTTTTTAGTTTTTTGTTCATTACAAAACGCAGTCAAGAACAATGACCGAGAAGATCGAATTATGAAAAAAACTGAATGACATTTTGGTGTAACGTTAATCGTTTAATGGTCGTTCAGGTGATTCTCATTATATTTATTTTTTTTGCCTATAGCTATGTGCGTATCTCTTGAAAACTTTGCCTGCAGCGTATTACTCCGTTTTTTTTTCCTTTCCGCTCATCTAACTCCTCGGTATCCATATCCCTTGGCTCCTGAAGGTAAATTTATGCATAAAGATCGGTGTAAGGAAAACCACCGAACGAAGTGTGACGGTGGGTGGATTGAATGTATTTTTATCGTAAAAGTTGGAAGCGCAGTTATCGGCACGCTTAAAGTGGTTAAAGTGGTCCCCCGCGAATCGTACGGCCCTGGTGGTTCCAGTAGAAAAGTTGCGTTATATGAAGGCGAGTTCGACCCGGACCATAAAGATTGTCTCTTAAAGTTCGTTCCTACCGGAAGTTATATCTGCCGAACAAGCTAGGAACAGCTGTTCCCCAAGGAATGCCCCCACAGGCTATTTCTGCATGGACTATATCCGTATGACAACCCCAGGGGCACCGATCATGCCTACAATAAAATATACATTTGCTTAAGTTAACCGTTGCGGTAAAATTGCTTCATATATAGATATGAGGAGAAAAAAGAAAAAAAGAACAAAAAATGAGAAGAAGAAGAAGAAGAAAAAAAAAAGACAAAACGGAAACGGAAACGGAAACGTAAGAAAGAAAGAAAGAAGACGAAACCTTCTATAAGGAAGTTACGATCGTAATATGGCCTTTATATCGAAGGATCCAATTTCTTCGAAGTATCTAGGCATATGTACTATATACTATATATGTATAATAAAATAGAAAAATAATAACATATCCTTGAAAAGATTTCTTATTTCTTTACAGTATTTCTAGCAAGGTTTTATATCTATTCTATAATATTAGAAGCTCGTAGAATTGAACGAATAAATTTCTATATACTGTAAACGACTGTCTAATTAATGATGAGGTGAATATCGATCAAACATAGAATAGTTTGCTGAGGTAGAATTAAATTGTATAGCAATCAAAGGTATAATCTTAGATATTTTTTTTTTTTTTTATATGTTAAACTTTTATCGTAATAATTTTCTTATTGATCGATAAACCTAGGGTAAGATATCATATCATTTTATATAATATATATATATAATAAAGTGATTAGTGATTTTATAATGAAAACTTGCGTGGTATACATGAATTCATATGATAATGACACAAATCGTTTAAATTTTTCGTAATTCTATATATCTACACTTTATGTACATATATGTATATATATATTTACGCGGAGGGGTACGGGGATCGAAATACGCGATAGTAGAAACTAATAAACATGACAGTGAAGTAATTGGATACAGTTTAATTTAAATTCCCAATCGTACGATAAAAGGTTGAATGGGTGTAGAGCAGCGTAGGTATTGGCGTAATGGTTAAATGCTGCAAACTGCGTAGGTGGTACCCTTACACCTATACATATACATCACACACACATACACACTCACGCACACATATCGTCATATATATATACGCAATGGCAGGATACTAAATACAAAATTTTTCACTACTGGAGACTATTAGCCGCAAAAGCTATTACAGATAAACGCTTAATTCACGCTTGGGGATAATATGTCATTAAAGAAATTATAATACCTAGTATACATGTCGATGTTACATCGCATACCTACTTATGTCACGAATATTTCCCATTAAATAGTCATTTCAGGGCATTAAAATAATTAAATAAAAAAATAAAAATAAAATACAGATGTCAATATATTGATTAGTTTTTAATGAATATCTATAAATTTCTAAATACTATACACTTGGCATTTATTTTTTATTTTTTCCAAATTCTAATCGATTTTCGATTTCATTTTACTATATATTTTATACATGCCTATGCTAACGTTGTTTTCAGAGTATTCTACCATCACCTGCTATAAATTTACGTCAAGTACCCTAATTCACATTTTTTTTTTATCCTCGAAATGACTATCGGTATTCGATCAAGGAGAGAAAAATTTATTTCAAATCGATTTCCGTGTTTGATATTTCGCTGGGGTTAATGGGGCGTTGAAAATTAGTTTAAAATTGTGGTAAACACTTGCGCGTGCTAGCTAACGATCAGTAAAGTTCGAAAGTCGATTGAGTGGTAAGCTCGATTTTTCAGTTAATTTTACTTCGAAAATCTGTTTATATATTCAACCCTCGCTATATTCTCGTTTATATAACCCTACGTATGCCTCGAGGGGTGAGCCTCGATGTAACACGTGTCGAATATGTAATAAAAATAAATGAAATGAAAAGAAAAAAACAAACAATTAAAAAATACTAAAAAAAAATTTGGAAAAAATAAAATGAAAGATAAAAATTGAAATAAAAAATTGTATATATATATAGATGAAAAAAAAAAAAAAAAAGATTCAGACTATTGCAAAAGTCGAATTTCTCTCCCATACGTCATCGGGGTTAGCGGATACAGATTGCAGCCGACCCGCGCGTTAAGTTTATCGCTTTTTCCGCGCAACGACTGATGGCGGGACATAAATATCGCAACCGCTTTTCATTTTTACCCGCATTTCCGTATAACGATATAGTATATGTATATCTATCTATACCTATACTTATATATACCTATACTTATACCCTCGGTGTAGTCGACACCCATGCGGTACGAGATACGCGCGAGAACGAGCCGCGGTGTCACAGTAACACGATACACGCTCACACAATCGTGAATCGTTCGGCCGCTCAACTCTGCGAGTCAGTTTACGCTTGTAAGTGTCGGTTTGACTGATCGATCACCCCCCGCACCGCGAAACTAAGCGAAACGAAACGAAATAAAATGAAATAAAATGAAATGAAATGAAATGAAATGAAACGAAATGAAATGAAATGAAATGAAACGAAACGAAACGAAATGAAATGAAATGAAACGAAACGGAACGAAATACCAACACATTCTTGCGGAATAATAATCGACAAACTTTTTGTTTTTTTCTCTCTCTTTTGTTTCTTTTATTTTGCTACCCTCTCTTTATTTTTTACTGAATATATATATGGTAGATAGGTGGATGTATAAACTTGATTTCACCAGGTAGGTAACATAGGTACTATGAGGTAGCTAATATTTTAACTGGCTATTTTGAACGGTCGAAAATTGGTGGTCGTAAATTTTTTAACTTTTGTACATATGTATAATATATATATATATATAGACATATGCATATATATGTACGTGAATCGTATAAAAGCCGCTCTGGTTGTGAAATTTTTTAGTGATTTTCATTGTTGTTGAAATATTAGTACTATTTTTCGCATGTTGCGAATTAGCGTTTATATACAGGTGATCGAACATAAATATATATATAGGTGATCGAAGAATTGAGTTAGTTAATTTTCAAAAATTTTCACTAAATTCCACGCATCTATATACTAATTTAGCCCCGACGTAAAGGCTGCAGGCGTAATCCCGCTAGTCAAAGGGTAGATAGAAAATGCTGACACAAAAGGCTGTAAATTACTTCCTCGAGTTAAATTTTACCTCGTATTATTAGGCCGCTTTGTAAATGGATAAACGTATACATATACATACGTTGTTAAGTGAGTAACGCGAGTATTCTCAACGGTCAAATTACCAGAAATTCATACCAACAATTACCGAAAAAAATTCTACCCGTTCTATTTTACGTCGCAGTTAATTCTCGTCAATTTATCATTGCGTTGTAGTCCTCTGCCCATATCCAATATATATAAAAAAAAACTTCAATCCAGATTACTCGTTATGAGTATATCGTTCTATATCGGAGGTATAAATTTCACAATCTAATTAGTACGTTCGAATTATGACGAATATCTAAGGGATGATTATATAACCGTAGGAATATAGTTTCTAGATTATAACTGTTGACAAGTTCGCAAGTAGGTATATAAAAAGCTTCTCATATAATTATAAAGTAAAAAATAAAACGACTGATTATATAGTATATTTTCTTTTCATAAATATTTTTACCACAGTCCGATATAACCCAGATTTTTAATATAGGTCAGCTTCAACCTGTAATATCTCTTTCATTGATTCTTATATCTCATCGTTAGTCAGATTTATCGGACTAATTAATTCTCTAATATAATTTATTCAAACTCCGCTATATCGTTGTCCCCAAAAATGACTCGATGAATAATGAAAAGTATGATTTTACGTGATTTTTTTGTTTTTTTTTTTCAGCGTGCAAAGTAGCGATATAACAAAAATTACGTAGCCTAGCTGGTATATGAGCGTAGGATAAATCCACACGCATATATATATATATATAGGTATAAATTGCAAAGTGTTATGCAAATAAGAAGTTACCCTTGTATCATGGAATTCGTACGTGCTCAGAGTTAATTACAGCTAAAAATTATGCATAAATTTTGGATTAATAGGACTGCAAAGGTTATACGTAGGCAGGCAGGCAGGCAGGCAGACAGGCAGGGAAGTAGGTAGGTAGGTAGCCAGACACAGGTAGCTATCCGAGCCAGAGCTGCGTTGCGCGTTGGGTTTAGGGGTCGAAAAAAGAGGGGGAAAAGCGGAATAAAAAAAATATATATATACATACATAAAAAAAAATAAAATGCAAATACAGGGGACACCGGGTTTGCATATTCAGCCTGTTTTACACGCTGAAATATTAAGTCAGGCTTACGAGCAGCGGTTATCCCATGTCGGCCATATACGCGTTTACTTACACCATTCTATACATCCCAAAAACCCAACTTCCGTTTATGCCTTTGATCCAAGGTAATACGTACTTATACGGACTTACGAGAAATACCAAATTCAAGAAAGGTGCGGTTCAATTACAATACTATAAATGAACAGTATCACATATAGCTAGTGAAAGAAATTACTCACCTACTCTACGCGGTTGATTTTTTTCTTTTTCTTTTACTTCTTTTATTTCTATTTAAAATTCACACGATTCAGCAGCTCTAGTTTCTTTCATATAATATAAAAAGGTAAAGGTTCAACCTCGACATGGTGGAATTATATTTTTGCGAAAAAAAAAAGTACGAGTATATAGGTAATGGCATTGGCGAGCCCCTTCCGCAAATTTCAAACTGCACTTTGCACGTATATATCTATATACCTGAAATATACACACCTTCTCGAATGAATTTATGCTAATTTGTAAAGCTCAGTCTCTGTATATAGGTATAATTTACAGACAGGTATATATATCTAGTATATACCTATATTATATACCAAGTGAGGCTGTATGTTGAGTATGCGGTGGCAGTCTCTATTCCTCTATTTCTCTCACTCTCTCATTCTCTCTACTAAAGTAACTACTAAAGTCAACTACGTACGTATCGCCTAGAATTTGCACCGTGAAGTCGCGTGTAGATGGGCTTCGTCTAGCTCTAGACTCGAGAGTCTAAAGTAGAACTCAGTTGCACGAAACGACGGTTTTAAAATCGATATACTAAATTAAGTTATTATACTTATACTTTAAGAAAACTTCGACGACCAGAGGCTAACGAAATTTTTTTGAATCTGACCAGATTTTTATCGTTCGAATCATAAAACGAAATGATGGAGAACGGCTACTCAGTTCTTTAGAACTGATTTCATGATACGCCTATGATGTAAGTTGGAGTTCTGAGTCTGAGAGTCTTATGCGCCATACTGTCAAACATCCTCGTCGGATGTTCGCCTTGTAAAGTAAAATTTCCCACGGGGCGAAGAGGGCTTGAGAGAATACGGAAATTGGAGAAATACAGGAAATACGGGAAAGACGTTGGGAATGTTAAATGATTAACTCAGTCCTTGAATATGCATGAGATTCGTACGATTGTTGGCGACTAGCTGCTTCTAACTTCGCGTTCAGTTTGTGCGCGTGTCTCAGAATAGAGAAGTAAATTAAAGGACCTCCTCCTCATCTCAGGCCGCAGCTACCAAGACCAGAGAAACTTGCATTTACGTATAGGTGGGTACCTAGTCATGGGTTAAATGGAAATAAAAGCTCTACTAAAAGCAACCCGCAGTTTTAACAGTCAATTATAATAATAGAACAAATTTCTAAATGGTCGTCTTTGTAATTTCTTACTTCAACCATTATGGAATATATATATATATATATATATTATATAAGCTTTAATTATCTGCCTGTATTTCACAAAAGTGATATACATAAGACGCGCATGTACTCAGACGAGTAAAACAAGTAGAAATGTTCCGTCGACGACGCTATTTGGATCCCGAACTCATGGTAATCGGATCAAGTCGTCGGAATCGATTAGCATTTGTAATGCAAGGAAATACTAAACGGGAGATTGAAATACCATTCAAATGGGAAAAACAGGAATGGGGATGAAACAGTCGATTTCGATTATAAAAAAGCTCATTACACTTACACGACACCTACAAATTTATCCACGTGTATAATTATATCAAACAATAATTTTTGTCAATCATTCAAATTTCGGTTTTTATAAAATTCGATATCGCATTCATCGATTCATTTTCTTGTCCTCGATTTAACTCTGTTTACAGTCTGCCCTATATAACCATCTAGTAAAACTTTTCTAAATAAAAATTTACGGAGATAAATTCTCTCTCTCCCCGATAGACATAAAAGGTTGAATTTTTACTAAAGCTAAACTTTTCGTCGCCAAATCTTTCGCAAACTTCTATTTCACGTAGCACACCACTCGGCTCGTACAGTGACCGAGTCAACGGATTTTTACGATAGTCGTAAACGAAACGTAGTCCTGCACGAGCGTATACTGTACCTAGATATATATATATATATATACTATATTACTTCGAAAACATTTATTGCAGGACTTTGTTGAGGTCAATAAAGAAATTTAACCAAAGCTAAAAAATTGTCTCGATCATCTCAACCCGAAAGAAAAAAAGAAAATAATAATAATACCTCATCCGGGGGGGGTGTGAGGAATTAGCTTATGAAATAAGGGTAAATTAGGCGCAAAAAATCGCCCCTTTCACTTCAGCACCCTAAAAATTATATACACCCCTACGGGGGCGACAGAGTGTCGAACGAGACATCAAAGGAATTGAAGAAGTCTGAAGGTGCGTTAGACAGCGTACTTATACCTAGGCTGACTACCACCCTTCGAAGTGGTCCAAAGCACTGTACCACACCGCACCATACCTGTACAGTAAAGTACCGTATATAGTATGAACCATAAGAACAGAGACTGCTGTACCAGCTAAAGAAAGAATGGCGGTATTCTTGCTTTACAATCGTACTGTAATACAAAGCTCGGCAAAGCCAGCTCAAGCTGCCGTCATGAAGCGCGCACTTAGCTCCGAGTGACGATCTGCATATATGTGTGTAAAGAGAGAGAGAGAGAGAAAGAGAGAGAAGAAAAAAAGAGGGTGCTTTTCCCCGGCGTATATATGATCGTGAAAATTTTATATACGTATATATATATATGATTAAAGACGAACACATGTTTAAGCAACGTGAATTGTTGCCTGTGACACAGCCTCACCATACAGTACTTATGCCATGTATGGATGGATTTACTAAATACCAAAAAGCTCTTTGTCGTTACGTAGTACCTACCTACCGACGCATGGCGATAAAGCACTCTTTTCACTGTTCTCCCACCAATGTGAAAGTGGATTTCTGTCACATACATGCGCGAAAGTACGATATACAGGATCCACTTCTCATATTCGACCCTTTTAGGACCTCGAAGATCGGATTTTTGCATCCACCTACCTTATATCGCACTCGTTCAGCGTTGGTCTGAAAGAAAATCATTAATTTTCACATCGGCGGTGATACTGAATAATTTATTTTCTATAAGTTATTAATTGGAATGAATTTTCTTTCTCTTTGTTAAATCGGCTAATTATGATCAAATAAGTATTTCCTTTGTAGGGTACATCAGTTGAAGCTTTATAAAAAATACTAGTATAAGTTTGAATTCAAACTAGGTGTTATATTAATTAACTATAGAATACACAAAGAGCAGGGAAAATGAAATAGGCGTGACAAAGAGAGGGAGAATAAAAGAGATGGGGTCGTAATATGGGTAGAAAATGTCTCTCTGAAACGACCGAGCATAAATTCTCGAATAATTGTTCTCACTTCATTAAGCCGCATGCGGCTGAGTCAACCTATATAGCAAGTAAAACCTGAAGGGAGCTTTCTTGCTAGGAGTGAAAGGGCTTCGAAGATCTGACCTCCGGCCTCGATTACCCTCAGAAAACACTTTGCCAAAGGTAGATAGATCGATCGAAGGATGACTTCGACCTGGAGGTGTCTAAAGAAGCACCTAGAGTTCTAGCCAGGGGTCAAGTCGACTAATTTGCACGATTTACTCGGCGACGTATGCGCTGGTTATTACGGCTTCCTGGCCAACGGTAGCGACTTCCGTTGACCGTTCACCAGCCCGTGAAAGGGATGAAAAATAAAAAAAGTAGAAAAACCCTGGTCTCTGGCTCCGATTAATCTCCGGAGTATCGCAACGAGTCCGACTTGGTAATCCGTCGAACCTGGCTTCCTTTCAGGACTCTGGACTCTGTACTGTGGTGTAGAGCACCGTGCAAAAGTTCATTTTCATTTGGGAAAAAATTACGAATTAAAATTTTCAGGTATCGAGTAAAAAAGGTGATAAAATTTTCACAAATTCACACACAATTTCTATTATAATTTTTTCTTTGTTTCATCAATTTCTTTGACTATCCGCACATCAAGGGGGAGGAATAAATTCTTTATGCTATACCAGTAGTTGGCTTTATTTCTTCGTTTGTAGACGGACGACGTCAGCTGTCTACAAATCTCCATTAGGTGGATAAAAGGCATCGATTGGTGCCAGATACTCAAATGGATACGAAATAGCTGTCTCAGAGGCCGAAGCTATAAATCTATAAATCCTTTATTCTGATTGACGACTAGGCTGTACATCTTGAATTCCCATTCGTTGTTTCTTCGGTTGTATGGCCCTTATAGAAATGTCATAGGAACGGGTTTAAAACGAACTGTACATCCGTTGAACAAACATTTTTTATTTTTTACTTTTTTTACTTTTTTTTTTCATCCAATCGGCTCACTCCGCAGCACTGATTAATCTCTCGAGCTCGGAGCAGCGACAGTAATTTTTTGTTTCTCTACTTTTTATCTCAACTCTTGCCTCTACTCGTTCTAGACTAGATCCGCATGTTTGCTGAAGGAAAGTAGATTGAAAAAAGCTGATGCTTTTAAAAAAATAGAAATAAAATTAGTAAAATATAATCATTTTCAAACGAAAATTTATCCATACGTAAAATGGAACAGTGCAATCGTTTAAAACAGTCGATTTTTTCATTTCTAATATTTCCGGTCTCCTGGTTTTAGAGCATCCGTTAAACTTGGGTCGCTGGGACAGCGAGATGTTCCATAAAACTTAAGAAAAACGGTATTCCTTAGAAAATTTTACCGCATAACCAGAAAAAAAGAGAGAAATAGGAGATGGAGATTTCCGTCTGGTCATTCAAAGTGACGAAACGGGGTGAAATTCTTGAGTATGGAATCGTAAAGAGCTGCGAAGCGCATGAAAATGGTCGGTGCTTGCGATAAAATGGAAAAGCACTTGTCACATGGAATATCTAGTTACACTTACGTTACCTACAGGTACACGTGCATTTTGCACGACATCCAGATGGTGAAACCTGGATTTTCGCGCCCCATACTCCTCCGCATTTCTTCCCATTTACGAACCCGTGATATAAAGCTCTCATGCATCAAAAACTAACGTTTATTTTAGAGGCAGGGGTAGGAAAGCGGCGTTTTGATATTTATCGTATAATACAGTCGGATATTTGATCTAAAAAAAATCAAAAAAGAAGAAAAATAAAGAAGAAAAAAAATTATTGCTAAGCTTGAAAAATCCGAATTCGATATAGAAGAAGAAAATCTTCGAACACGTTTCTATTTTTATTTATTTTACGTATGTTAAGAAACAGAGTGAACATATTTCTGCAGTGAATCGATAAAGCACTCTGGAGTGGTGCATGCCGTGGTATAAGACTCGTAATTCCCAGTTAAATAATTCATTGAATAGGTAGAGTGGATTTCTAGTAGTATAACGTCTGAGTTGCATATATTTACGAATATTATAGATGCAGCTATACCCGTGTGAAAACGAGGGAAAGTAATTTGATGAGAAAGTTTTTGTAATAATATTAGCCTTCCCGATAAGATTAAGTGAGCAGAGAAAACAACATCGAAGTTTACCTCGCGGGCTATTTTGCAAATGGGAAAATTAGTCCCGTTTATTTAGTCAGCTTAAAAGACAAGAACTTAGTTAATTCTTACGACGGTTAATTTTCTTCATGATTTCAGAGATACGGAGTCTTAACATCAAGGTAGTTAGTATACCAGAGGTGGTCAGAGACGGAACAGACGAGCCCATTGTCTTGGATTGTGACTACGACATGGGACTTTCATCCAACACAGGTTTGGCAATAAAGTGGTACATTGGACAGGAATTACTGTATCAATGGATCCATGGAAAACCACCCCAAGCTTCTGACGAGTTTCGTAAATACGTCGACGCCTCATACAGAGCCAGTGACAACCCTGACACCATGTACAGAGCTGTTAAATTGATTCGACCTGGACCAGAATTTTCCGGGGAATATAGATGCGTCGTATTCACTCACGACGATGAGGTGGAGGCTGGAGGCAAGATGCTAGTTTACTGTGAGTTTAAAACATATCGTATAGATTTTATTCAGAACATTTCAGACATTACAATATAATATAAATAATGATTAAATAGTATATAGATATATATATATATTATATAAATATATATATCACAAAGCACACGTTTCCTTATAAGAAAAAAAATAAATATTATAATAATAAATTAAGAATAATATAAACATCATATTAGTAATTTTCGGTGTTATTGAAATTGGGGTGATTTGTACTGTCAGTTGAATTCGAATTATGACCGAATATTATAGACCACCAAGTAACCTTTACATCTTCCCAGGTTAAAGATGAGTCGTTAAATTTTCCTTTAGTATTTTCTACCTGCATTCCATCCATTCTGAAACCATCTGAAACGAAAATAAATGTCAAAAACTATTAATAACGGAAGTGTTAATAACAGAGACAAGTTGTAAAAACCAAAAAAAGAAAAAACGATAAGTAACACAAGTGAATAGCTTCATCGATTCGACACACTGAGAAAATTATTCCACAAATGCATCCGGCAAGAATTAGATATTGGACTAATATCGATTTAGTTTACTCACTCTCGTTTTCACTATAATTGATTTTCCCGGCGTAGATCGTTGTGGCGAATTGCACGAATACCAAAACGGCAATGATCAGACAAACGGATTGTTTCATGATGAAGATGTAGTATACTTTGCAAGAAGTAATTAGTTAATGAACGTTGGCTATAGATTCTCTATTTATACCCATATATGAGTACCGATATTTTTTCGGGTCAATTGACACAAGTGCGAATTTCGATAGATGTCCTTGGCACATTATTCGGCATATGCGAATCGATTATTTACCTGTACATAAACATATGTGTATAAACTTGACCCAGTTTAATCTATTTTTCGCTCATTAATATCATGAATTGAAAGATTGAGAATTGAATTTATAACGAATGTAAATTTTTCCCTTCAAAAAATTAACTCCCTTAAATTTTTTACCCCGTTGTTTAGAATAGAATAGGGTGAAATCGGATCTCGACAGGCCATTGATTGTCATTTAGTGAGAAAATCTAATAACTCGTTGAATCAAACGATAGCGTGTTACGTACGTCAGGTCAAAGTATTTGTCACCCTTAATTTAAATCTCGTCACTTTAGCCGCTGCGGTATGCTGTCACTGATGTCACGGTAGTCGGAGTCGAAATTAAGCGCGAAAACCGCAGGAATAGGTACTATGCGGATTTAGAAGGGTTCGGGATCAACAACCGTGCCGGTTTAATGCCCCGGGTATTTCGGGGTGGTTCTTTCCTCGGAAAAAAAAACAAAAAAACGAGAAAACAGATGATCCGAATTTTTGTTACTTCAAAATTTTATTCTACAGTAGATATAAATTCCTAAATCATTTGATTTGATATGTTTTTTTACATCTTTTCAGCACCAGAACATCACTTCAGGATACAACACCTTCACAATCGTAACGATGATTTGCATCGTGAATTACGAGTGACGTGTCTAGCAGAGGGGATTTATCCCCAGCCAAAAATGACGCTTCAAAAAGACAGGTGATTACGTGAACAGCATTTAGTTGATAATAAAATATGAAATTGAATTTCCCAAGCTTTACTATTCAAGTAAAATAAAAAGGAAATAAAAGTCTTATTGAAGAGTTATTATTCGACGGATTGAAACTCTGAGATAAATAATCTCACGGCTAAAAGATAAGGATTATAATTTATTTCGAAAACTTTTCGAGATAGTAGGTCTATATGATATAATATAAGTAGCTTTCAATTATTGGGATTAATCAGAACCGCGATAAAATCAAAGGTATAATAATTGTTGGTATCGTTTAATTAGTTTTACCAAGATAATAGTAGTAGATGTATATCTATACGAACACGAGACTAATGGTAATCAAATACCGATTATAAACCCGTTCGTTGGTAATTGGTTTGGTAATTCTGGTAGGATGAATTTCGATTACGGATAAAGCCTTTACGGCTTCTCTTATACGAGATAGAATGATTTTACTGTACCCTACTGCGGTTCGTAGGGGGTAAATAATCAACATAGAGTAGATACGAAAGGGTGGACATAGACATAAAGCTGGAGGGTCCATTCGGCAGGTGAGTAGCATGGATGTAAATCAGAAATCTAATTCCTTACAGAATTTTATGGTGACATTATGATAATAGCTTGAGCCATGAACCCTTATTTTTTAATCATTATCACCTACATTTGAAGGATTCACAGATTTCTATTCTAAATGACTCGTCATCGATACCCACCCCTTGGTTGATAGGTGGTAATACGTAATCAGACGAATACACAATATGAAAAATGTCCTTATTTTGAAATAAAATGGAAAACTTATGGGGAGCTACCGCCTTAGTCTTTTGAATAAAATCTTCATTCTCAAAGCAGCTATATTCAAGAAGGAGCTTATGGAACAATGAAACCAAGGAGGAAGCTGGACGACAAACGTTCGGCTTAGGACTACTTGCTCTGTTTGTTTTAGGGAAGTAATCGTCAACCAACGACAAGATTACAAGATACGTTCGGATGGACGGTTTAATGGTGAGGTAACCGCAGACATGGATACCAAGACACTTCAACTTCCCGTTACGTTAAAGTGTGAGCTTTATATTCAAGAGGCTAACTACACTGCGATTAAAGAATACGTGTACAGCGGTGAGTATAATAAAATTTAAAAAATTTCAAGACTTTTTTTATTCAAAATAAAAAATATGAATATAAAAAAAAAAAATGGAAATATAATTTTTTTCAATATACTATAAGATTTAAAAATGATAGGGTTGTGAAATGGAATCAAAATAAATTTTCAAGAAAGACAATTTTAAATACCAGTCGTTTAATTTAAGGGTTGAAAATAAAACAAAGAATTTTCCGGTTTTATATACCAATACCTACTTCAGCAGCGTTTATACGTTTACATATACATATATACGCGTCGTTCTAATGAACTATTGTCAAACGCGCCTCGCATAGGTACAGGAAATCAACGGTTCTACCAATTTCCGTTTCACACGGGCGACTCGATTCGAAGAAATTAACTTTAACGAGGGATATGGTAGCAGCCATGGGTCAGCGTTTGATGAAATCGTGAATCAACAGATATAATTGATGAAAATAAGAACAAAAAATACATCGGAATTGCGTAGAAATTTTATTACATCATTTTTTGTGATATATTCATTAATAAAGGTTGAAATTTTGAAATTTGGAGAAAAGTAAGCAGCCCCTGGATAAATAAAAAATGTTTTTCCCCTGTTTATTCATCCGGTTTGATGAACGAATTTTTTTTTTTCTTTTTATTTCTTCTCTCTCTCTCTCTCGCTCTTTTTGTTTCTCCTTTTTTTGTTGAATTTTCAAAAATCCCAGATTTTCATACGTTACACACCAATTTACCAGCGCTTGACAACCCGTCAAACTTGTTTACTCCGCATACTGTTGGGTAATGTAACACAAGGGTTCAGATAGAGAGAGAAAGAGAGAGAAAGAGAGAGGGGCAGAAAATAAATTAAAAAAAAAAGAAGAGAAGAGAGAGAAAAAAAAAACCGAACAGGCAGAAGAACAAAATACAAAATAAAAATAAAATAAACACTTTTTTTTCTGTAGGAGTTAAATATAAGGGCTTGAAAATATTGGTTTCTCTCGTCGATTCAACCCCCTTCGGGCGAATAAACTTTTCTTTTATTCTCTGTACACACATTTTTGAATCTCGAATAGGTGCTACGGTTTTTTCTTTCCCCTTTTTTTTTTTTTTATTTTTTTTTATCAAATATATATTTCACATCATATCCCCTGTTTAAACATATATACATATACATATACCTATATATATACGTATTTTCTATACATTGTCACATTTTCACCGTCACCCCTCGATTTTCATCCACCTCACACTTCCACCCTCTTTAACTTTACCACCGAGAGTCACGACCGGGTCTCTCTACTCCATTCCATTCGCTATTTTACGTTACGCTCCATTAAGTTTCGGGAGTGACAGAATTTTTTTTTTTTTTCTCTCTCCCTCTTTCTTTTTCACTCTCACTCTCTCTCTCTCTCTTTTTTCCCTTTATTTTTCAATTTTTTTCTTTTCGCGTTTGACGGTGAACGCGAGCGAGCAACTCAGAGCACCCCTGCTATGGTGGTACCGACGACGAAGGCTAGCACTCACAATTGGCGACTGGAACCGCCAATATCTCTTCTACTTTTCGCACCCTATTTCTCGCCACCTCTTTTCTGCTGCAACCTCCTGCTTTCTGCCTTCTTTTTCATCCCCCTTAAACCTTGGAGCTTGTGATCCTTCCATGACGATCGGGCGTCGCGGCGTCGATTTCAGAGTTTATATTGAGTGTCGAATAGAGGGGCGACGGTTTATTTGGCACAAATTTAACCCACGTATTGCCACTTCGTCTTTTGCGGAAAAATCCGGGCAAGAAGGGACTCCGGATTGTTGCTGTTTATATATGAGATAGAGTTAGCTGTAGCTGACTACCCCGAAAGATAGGGGAGAAAAATGATATAGTCTTATGAACCCAGATCAGGTTTGAATTCCAACTTTTATTCGAAGTAAATGGATGATGAAAATCTCTTTATTATACCAGATAAAAGAAAAGGATCTATCAAGAATATTTTATCGCTTTTAAACAGCTTCAGTAGTCTGACCATCTACCGACTGCAACTACTAATTCAATTGCCTTAATTTTAACTCCTCGTTCAAGCTGCGGTTACAGATGTACCTAATAAATAAACTACCTAACTTCATCAACCACCTGCAATTTTTACCCTCTTTCATTTTCATTATTTATCTTATTTTTCCCATTTTCTAGTTACAGATTTTTTTTTTTTATACGAAATAAAAATCGGCGTTGGGTATAGAGTAGGGGACAATGTACCCGGTCTCTTGAAATGGCGAACGATTAACAAGAGATAAAAATAAAGCTCGGAGGTTCGATAAAGCGTTTTACAATTAAGTAAGCAATTGTCAGAGGGGTGATCGGAGTTTAGGTTTTGTCCCACATTAGTGTAGAACAACAAAAATTAAGGGTAGATAACGTTGTGTGGCCGAGAATAGGAGCGTGAAACAAGAAAACCGAAATGAAAGTGCTTATATCGATTACCTGTATACGTATACCTGTATATTAGGTAAGTCCGATATCTATAGCTGTCGGAATATTATATGTTGAGGTCGAACTTTCTTGGCGAAAAATAAATCTTGAATTTTTTATTAAATGATTCGAAAACAACGCACAGGAAAATCTATGAGAATAACTTTGAGCGATTATAATGCCAGTATTTACCGCTTCGAATGAATGTTTAATAATTATCGTTACTCCGGTTATTGGGGAGAGAATGAGAATGATTATGTGTATGAAAACGGTCGATGAAAGTGGATAGGCATTTTTCTTAAACGGTACCAATTATCCTAAAGACAACTAAATTTCTCATAAATTATATCCAATGTCACTTTTATCAAAGCTTCAACGATGAACGTATAAAAATTCATGTAGATTTCAACTCGATTTTCCTTTTTAACCATTCATTTCACATCCTCATGTGGATAATCATCCCCCACACGAGATATGGAACATCCATAATTTGGAATCATATTTCTCTGGAGAAAAATATACTTCGCAGGTTTTTCCAGCTCGTTAAAAATTGGAAAAAAAAAATTCTGCAACTCACCCCAAGACTATATTTTTTCTTTCTACAGTTATTCAACCAGACGATCGGAGAAATGAACTATCTACGAGTTATTTTTCTCTTTTTTTTTTCACTCATTTCAATAAACTTTATAGATCAAATGACTTCAGGTTTTTCGTTTTGTTGCTAATTTTTTGATATTTACGAATCTCGACAGTTTCAAAATGCCTAATATTTCATTTGAAATATTAAAAAATTCAAAATTCCGGAGTAGGTATGTATGTATGTACGTAATATAAGTTTCCAGAATCCAACTCAAGAAGATTCTACGTTTCCCTAGTGAGCTTTCGACTTTTATATGTACTTGCAGACGAAGTTGTGAACCGCTGAGACCTATTAGCAGATGATAATTCCAAGTGCCATAGTCCCTTGCCGCTCTTCACCTTAATAGAGATTCTAAAGTCTAACGAAACACCTTAAGTATAATAGCGAACAAAGTTTTCAGTGGCTCGGGTGGCTCGGGTAGAAGAAAAAAAAAAAAGAAAAAAAATTTCAAAGTAGCCATTTGACGGAACGTCGATACTCCGGTCTTTCCCTGTCCATTCCGTCTGCTCTGCTATTTCCCAGATAAAAAAAAAAAGAAAAGAAAGAAAAAAAGCAAAGCTGCAGAAAAAAAAAAAAAATAGGAAAAAAATCTCCAGCTGCAAGTATCCTGCATTCTGTTTGATAGACGAACTTTTATTTCTTATATATACTGGATAGCCACGGATTCTGAACTTCGATACAAGGATAGTAAACGCCGAAATGGAATAGAGCTGAACACAAAAATGAAAATTTGAAAAATAATAGAAAGACATCTAATAATAATGATAACAGCGGACCACGAAGTTATTCCTTTTTTATTTTGTTTTATCTTCCTATAGCCCCGTCATATACGCGCTGTTGATTTTTCAAAAAAATCAAAAATCCCAAGGGATGAATATACACTCGCACGCGCCTGTAGCTCGAGTTATAACATGGAGTAGAAGCAAGCGAGTTACTACTACAAAATTCGCCCGGAGGCACAATACGTAAATACAGGAGGAGGCAGAGTAAATATTAATTAAACGAATCAAAGAGCAGAGTTCGGTAGCCCAGACTCAGGTGTGTGTGTATGTTACCTGACGCAGACGTATATAAAAGCTACTCACCTGCCTCGGAAAAGTCGGTCGAGTGAAATACGGAAAATGGATAAAGGCTTACATGGTTTTTTTGAAAGATTAAATATTCACATGCATGCATGCGAGAGGCATTGTACAGCGTTATCCGAGAAAAACGAAGAAGAAGAAGAAAAACGATAATCCAGAATCGAAAATGAATTACAGAATAATTTTCCATGTGTTTGTTTTTCCTTTCTCCTTTTTTTTTTTTTTTTTTTTTCGTTATGTTCGTTCGATCTTATTTATCTTTTCGCAAATATTGCGAGGATCAGCGAGTCTCGCTTTGAACGAATTATTTATTCATTTCGAGTGTATGTGGACGAATATATTCGTCCTTTGACCTCTGGATCATAGCTGGGAATCAGGAACGAGAGGGATTGAAGGTAGAATCATCCCCTTCGACAACGATTCGTTCTCTTCTTTCTTCTCTCGATCTCTCTTTCACAAATACAGAAAAAAAATAGGGTCTGATATGGCGAGTTGGTATACATGGTGTATGTATAGATATAATACAGATGCTGCGTAACACGCGATCGAAAAACTTTGTCAACTTTAATTTAATTAGCTTCTGAACGACATTTTTACTCATTTTGTTCGAAGCCCGGGAGTAGTCCTCGAGATCCTCGCAAACTACAACAAGTCTCTTCGTTATTATTACATCCATCGTTGACCGCGTTGTATTATGTCATTTTCGGTTTGTTTTATATTTTTCTTATGTATACCTACTCGTCGTGGTACCTACTTGCGTACACGTCGTATAACAGCCTGGCCAAGAACTCGAGCGGAAAAAAAATTTATCTCGTAATGAAAGAAAGAGAAAAAGAAAAATAAGAAGAAAGGAAAAAAAACAGAAATGAAAAGAAAAGTGGAGAAAAGAACGAGAGAAATTAATGAAAGAATAAAAATATTTAAATAAATAAAAGGGCAATGGTGAAGGGCGCTGGCAAAAAAAAAAAAAAAAAGGACCTGGACCAACAAAAACGTAAAAAAAAAAAGAAAAAAAAAGAAAAACGAAACAAGAAGAGAAGAGGGGTTTGCGTGCCCGCTGAACCATAGAGCGTCTCTCAAAGCGACCTAATTAAAAAAATATAACGAACCAATTTAAAATGCGCCCGGCTAATGCCAACGGCAGTTCTCAGCACGTTGCGGTCTCTGCGAACAAGAAATATACCTAATTATATACTCGACTATACTCGCATAATAATACACCGACAATTACTTTCGAGCACCCCAGAAAATAAAAAATAAATAAATAAATTAAAAAAAAAAAACACCCGGGGCACTACACTTCCCTGATACGCACCTGAATTTTGTACCTCTGCTTCCGAAAAGGAGAAAATTTCTGTCCAATCTAATTGAAGAAGAAATTAAAACTATACCCTCTATATCTCTCTCTCTCTTTCTCTCTTTCTTTCTCTCTTACTCTCATTTATGCGATCGCGTTACGAATTTTCAACAAAATTAATTATTCAAAGGGTAGGTATATGAATTATATAAAGCAGGAACTCCAAAAAACATTATAGAACCCGAGATATATATATATATATAACGACAGAATTTATAAGTGGATGTTAACTTATTTTTAAAATCCTCATTATTATTCTAATATTTTTTTCTCAACTTTTTTTTTTTGTTTCGATATGTTCAGGAAGTACAGTAATATTAAATTTATACAAAAGTATATTTTCCTCGTACTTCTGTCGAATAAATATTTTATCAATACCTGTTACAGAGAAATTGATGAAATTTTAATTAATGCACATATTTCCACCATGTGTATATATATGGTAGATCTGAATTCTTTAATTGAATTCAGAATAGAGGCAATGTGGGTAGTTGGGTAGGAAGAATTCAAAGCAAAAGCTTTGAGTCGGTTGTGCTTTGCTAGTAAGGGAAGAATGCCTTTTGCCTATCCCTATATACCGAGAATTGTAGTTAAAGGAAAGGCTTGGATAGAAGTGGGTAGGCTTTGCGTAGCTGCAGCAAAAACTGCGAAGGGTCAAGAAGCCGTCTTTTGAAGGCAAAGACCCAAAGGCAGCGTTTTGTTGCTTTCAGAATCTTTACTATTACGGATTCTGCCAAAGCTAAGTCCCCGCCAAGTATCCTTCAGTCTTCTTCGTTGTACATCCGGTTCCTGGTTCCTCAAAACTCGAATTTCAAGAGCCCTTATTCTACCCCGAGGTTATTATCTCCGTATATATTTGCCTGACAAAATGAAGATTCTGTATTTCACTTTTCTTCTTAATTTTTCCTTAATTTTTTCTAAATGTAATAGGATTTCGTCCAAAAACCATTTTTGCATAATCTTAATACAGTGAGTCTGAACAGACGTTAAGAAACTGCCGGTTTTTGGAGTTCCTCGAGGGCACCTGGTATACCAAATTCTGTGGGCTGAAACAAAAGTGGCAGTATCTCGCAAATGGCTCTCTTAATGACCATTAGCTGATGAACCCAGAGAAGCTCTGGCACATAAACTACCCAATTTTTGCCTCTCCTTATACTTATTCTTCTTCTTCTTCTTCTTTATACATTTCGGGGTTCCTCAATGTAACTTTATTCATTTATTGAACCGTTCGACGTGCCTTGGCTCGTAAAAATGTATAATAAAAATAATTGTCATATGATTCAATCGCCCGTATAATTTCTTCTGCATTTTAAAATATCAATTCAACTCCATACCATAAGATAAAAGGGAAAATCTAATATGAACGAGAACTACCCCGTGGTTTATGTGCACAAAGATGAGAGTAAGCACGTAATAGTAAAATTTGATAACGTCAAAGTGGGTATGTACCTATGTATGTATGTATGTATGCACATACGTACGTATACCTACCCTCATACATACGCAGAGCGTTGTTTCCTTCCAGTTTTGCCCCTCAGGTGTAAGTGCTCTCGACTGCCTTCTCCTCGGCCAAGCACCAAGACCTTTCCTGCTTTCCCGCGTAGCTTTACCAAGCAGATAGTTATATGCTTAATTTTCCAGTCTTCCAACGAGCTGGCGGTCGCGAGTACAAAGGAAAACATAATTTTCATCTACGACTATGGTCCTACTGCTGTTACTGCGACGTGAAATTCACATTTGTTATTGTTAATTAATTAGATCTATCCAACGAGAATTAATATTGTGTCTCAGATTCGCAAAAGGCAACGTTACGGTGCATAGAATCACTGCATCCCCCATCCCCATTCCGCATTTGTAACAAGCTACACTGCAAGGCTGATAAATGAAGGAAAATATTTTTATCTCATTTTTTCAACAGGATATAAATTTCAACAAAATATCGTATGGACAGAAATATGACGTGAAAATTGAGCTATGATTTTATAGCTAGCTAGAGCTAAGCCGTTTCAATAAATTGTTGTTTTCGAGTATTGGGGTGTAACAAATGACTGGTTCGTTCGAGGGTTATAGATGCAGATTATTGCGGTTGGTATATATTTTCTGACAACGAGTGACATAGCTGTTCATTCATTATTGATGTAAACCCGAATGGATGTTAAATAAATGATTTAAAACAAAAGTAGTGATTATAGATGATAGGGTGATACACAAACCTACATATATATATATATAGCTATTTGAGGTAGATAGGTAGATATGAAAAGAGTTTTTCCAAATAAGAAAACGTCTAAAGTTTTTGAGTATAAAAGTTACTCAGATCTGATATTACCTTGGGAAAACTAGAGGAAGATATCGCGGGTCTAAAGCCAACTACGTGCCAGTACCTACGTCCGTTTGAAAGAAAAAGAAAGAAAAAAAAAAGTAAAAAAGTGAAAAGAATTAGAGCTAAGCTTTTCTGGGATGGTTTAATTCATGATGAGAAAAAGAATGGTTAGTTATTCAAGGGAGAGAATTTTTCGGTATGAGGAAAATTCAGGAGAAAGAAAAGAGAGACTCCGTAATTTTGAAAATTGCTTCAAGTGCTTAAAGGGGGGTGTAACGTCTTGCAATGTCGATAATGGTGAAACTGCTTGCAATGATTAGATTTAGAAGCAATTTTGTCGGGTGTGTTGCCCAGACGGAGGTAAAAGCGTCCAAATTTACGTCAAATCAAGTTAATTGAGTGTTCAAACCGGTGCGGCGGCGCCATTGATCGTAGTAGAGGAAGAAAGCTAGTGAAGTAGGTAGGTTGGTAGCCAGGCAGTAAGGACCAAAGAGACGAGGGTAGCCACACGACAACGAGAGAGGGCGCCTGTTTCACCAAACGACGAAACTTAACCAATAAAGCCACGCAATAAGGGAGAGCAACACGCACCTCGAATATTCGACAGTTTATTACCGAGAAACTTAAACTAGAAGCTGACGTGTCTTGTGTCCCGTCGCCCTTCGCCCTTTGCCCTCCGCCCTTATAACCCTCGTCCAAAACTAGAGGGGTAAAGAAATGAAAATATGTCCAACGACCACAGCCCTCTCACCCTTTCACCCTCTAGTTCTCTTGGGATGGAATTTTCCCACCCGACATCCCTGCGAAGTGAAAACGCGGCTGGAAAATCTACGCCAAAAACCACCCGCTCGCGTTTAATTTGCGAAACAATCGTTTGCATTTGTACCGTAAGGGTCTTGGCGAAAGGGAAAGAGCGCCTAACTTTTAGATGAATTCTGTCTTTTCGTTATACTTTGCCAGTTATTAAAATTAACCACTTGAATTCCGAGCTGAGTAGATTAGACCGCGAATTTCATTACGCGTACAGTTAGAGAATAGATCTTTATTTGTTATAATATATAAAAGGGTTGGAGACAAATTATAGGAAATAACAAAAAATTCGAGAAAAAAAAACGAAGAAAGAGGAAAAGAACTGGGATCATTTGGTAGCACTTTGTCGCCAAATATATATATATATAGGTATGGATAACGCAAGGGTGGCAGAAGCAGCGTTTTCGGGTCCCTCGTGGTTGTGTAAAGATGGTGCCTACTAAAGTAGCGCTTCGTATATTTTATCCCGCTCCAGCTGGGGTGGTTGGGAACTGAGGCAAGGCGCCTCGGGATAACGTAGCCAAATATCATCTAATTCGTAGGATATTCCAACCCCAATATACACGCTGTACTATTCCTTTTCCCCTTCCCCTTCCTTTTCCTCTTTCTCTTCCTTTTTCTTTTTTATTTTATCTTCCACCTTTTTTTCTTCCACTTTCTTAGAAATTCTATACCCCCAATATACCCCTCGGGGCACTCGACTATCCAGCTTTTTATAGTTAAATCAATAAACCACAAACTAACAGAGTGACAAATTCTCAGGCAACGCGGAACGCACGCGACCCTCCTATCCATCCCTTACCTTTTTTTTCTTTCCTTTCTCTTTCATTGTGAAAATGAAAGAAATTGAATATAAAATGAATTAAGTAGACGTCAAATAGGATGTAAAAAAAACTCAATACGTTTAATGATCCCGAAATTTATTGGCAAGCGAAAAGATCGATTCTTCGATAAAAAAAAGTCCCACTTTCGGACCAAGATCGCGGTAGGTACTTGGAATTATTTCATGTTCAATATCTCATTCGCGGAAAGAATTTCAGAATTTTCGCACAGTATTATATATCAAATATTATCGCAGCTTATGTATATATATGTATACAAACGAGAAAATCTGCGAATCAGATGAAAGCCACTTGAATAATATATGAACTGGATAAATCAATGAATGAACACGATAAGGAAGAATTTTTACATAAGAAAAACGAAAGAAAAAAAATATATATATTTATATAGGTATATAAGGAAGCTTATTCTATGTTATCGCCACTAATAAATAAGCTGTGGAAATTCGTATGAAATTTTTCCAAAGGCGTGAAAAAGAAAAAAAAAAAAATGTGGCGTATAGTGTAGACGTATAGTAGATCGTGAATTCTGTAATATTTGGTGGCACTATATAAAGAAGGCAAACAATGAAAAGAACGTCAGACATATTACCATGCGGTATAGTACCAATTTGTTTTACATAATATGCGTAAAGTTATACGCGCTTGAAATGTGCGCGACGAATATGAAATGAATAGCAGAGGATAACTTGCCACTGCGAAACACCCGGAAGATCTTTTTACGTGGTTTCGCGAAAACGGGCTTTTCGCCACATTGCCATCAAATTTCATATTTGCTTTGAGACCAAAAATTCTGAGGGAAAAAGAAGACAGAAAAAAAACACAGCCAAAAAAACAAAATAAGAGAAAGAAGTGAAAATTTCACCCTTTCCGAGTCGTTTTTTTTTATTACTATTTTCACCACCGTAAAAAAGAGCTACATCTATTACACGTATAATAGCTATTAGATAAAGTTCAGCCATGTGGTATTTTCTCGCTAGAATAAATATATAGTTTTGTGTAAGAAAAACGAAAAAGAAAAAAGCAAAAACAAAATGTTGTTTTTTCAACGAAATTTTATTCTTATATGAAAATTCTGGGTTTGCATAGGGTTGCACCACCTTATACGCCATCCCCTATTGTTGAAAATTCGTAGCGCGTATAGAGTGGGGTATCTAAATATGACCCCGATAGTATAACTACGACGCCGGTTATATAGTCGTAGAGTGGAAGAAAAAAAAAAAGAAATAAAATAATCGATAGCCGTTAAAAGAAGAGAAGCGAAGGGAAGTAAAAATAAAATAATATGAGTGGAAAATAAAAAAAAAAATAAAATAAAAAATAGAAAAAATAAAAAAACATTCACCGTTACCGCAAAACTGCCGTGACGTTGCGTTGGTGCGGAGGCGGTGAAGGTATATCCAGATCGTAAAAATGGTGAAAAAAAAATAAAATAAAATAAATAACAATAAAAATAACAATAAAATAAAAATAAAAATATATAAATAAATGCAGATATTCCATCGTCGAATTCTGTACCACCCAATAAAATGAGGGACACCAACCGAGTTTTATTCTACCACCCCCCAGGTCCAGATCGGAACTTTATACCTGTAGGTACTGCTATATATGTCGAAGTAAAATTATTGTCCTCGGAATTGGAATTGGTCCAGCTGGTTGAAAAATCTGTAGCAATTTTATATCCGCGCAGGCATGATCGATTTATAATTATTATTTTATCATTCCAATCTCGCTTTCCATCATCCGGTATACCCGACGTAGGTAGATGTATTAATTAATTTTTGAATCATTAATTAATGTATCAGACTGATTGCAGATAAAAAAATAAAAAAAAATAAAAAGGGTGAAGTAATTAGAGGAAAAATAAAAGGAACTATACGGCATAGGCAATAATTTTGAGAGTTTATCATTCGCTCAGATTTTACGTACGCTTGTGGTACCGAGCCAAAACCTTTCGAATTCAAATCCTTTAATTCCGAAACCCAAACGTCTATTTATATCAATTTAAATCGCGCCGATTCCTCGACGGAGTTAAGGACCACTCTCAAAGTTAACGATTGCTGCAAAAGCCTCGGATTCCGGTAAACGAACATCGCGAGGGGATTCGAGGCAATCGTTAATTAGGGCGTCAGGCCAATTAACCAATAATTAGAAACATCTGCAGAATCTGTATAATTGTATCGATAAACGAAAATGGCTAAATAAATAAATTCAATAAAAAATTACCGGGCCATTTAATCAGTACGACCGTAAGATAATTATTAGAAGCTTAGATCTGTCAAGCAAAAGATCGATTCGTCTCAGATAACCAATCTGGTATTATCTTTCGAACAGTTTCGCGTGTCCAACTTACCCTGCAGCTAGATATACAAGCTGATCTTTAACCCAAATGAAATCGAACACGTCTGCCCTACCCGATCTGTGATCCCAGTCTGCTGAGGGCTTAGAACTGTCAAACTTTCTCCCATTACAAGTTTCTCCTACGTTCAGATACTGCGCCGGCTTGCGAGATCGTTAATCGCGATTCTTGAACCCCCGAAAACTTAAGTGGTACACAAAACTGTTTGCAGGGGGGTTGATTTTTTTTTTTTTTTTTTATCGAGAGTAAAAGAATGACGGTAAATGATGAGAAATAATACTGTAATTGTTGGGACGATTTTGGCTTAAATAATCGAGAGGTAAATTTTGTCATTTCAATTCCGGATGAGAAAATGTTTAGAGCTTACCTCTGGGGTCCGGGTTGAATTTAATCTGTCGATCTGGCCAGCGGTCAACGTCGCATCGACGGCATCGCCTGTCTATGTGGCTCTCCGTCTTTCCATCCCTCGACGTGGTCTGACTAACGTCCAACTAAATTAAGGTTGGCCATTTGGTTGTTTAGCCTTTTTGCCCCTGCAATCTAGCCTCCTCGTTCTTTGCAGCCCCCTTTCCTTACTGGCCATAGGATAAACGTCAATGACGTCCTGGCGAATGACGAAATGGGATCCCAAGGGAAATCGAGGCCGCCCGCAAGGATCTACAATACCTAAAACAGCACGGGGTATTCCTCGACCGAAACCATCCCATGGGTTATTTGGGAAAATGTCGATTTATCAGACGAAAAATAGAGAAAATCGATCCCTAATTACTTCGGTCTCGACAAAAACTCACGCGATCCGATCCGATCGGACAGTATCCAATATTTTATCGCAATCCTTTATAAAAGGTGCGTAAAAAATGAGGGGAGGAAAAAAATGTGTATACATATATTTTTATTTTTTGCTACTCGGGTATTCTGGTTCGGGGCCGATTGTCGATTAATGAGCCGTTGAGTAATAGGTGTAATTTATTAGCGGTTAATCGCGAGGGAAGGTTTTAATCGAAATCCAAAGAATTCGAGAGATAAAAAAAACTGTTCATTTCATTTTCAATCCTTTCAGATGAGCGATAAATAGAAATTAGTTGAACCATAATAGTTCGAGAAAATTATCCTACAAGTATAAATTATCAAGGATCGGAAGGATCGGCTTTAAACAAATTTTTACGAAGAGAAAAAGAAATGATCATTTTTAATATCACACGAGTAGGTATAATAATACGTACTGCGCGCAGGAAGGCATGGTTTTTAATTATAATAATTTTGAAATTTCATATCTAGATTAGCATGACGTCGGGTCGCTGTGGGCATGTTACTGTCCGCTCGCTCCTGATATATAATATATATTTGAATAAAATTTAGAATTTTTAATTTTTTTGAAATTTTTTTTCTTTTTACTTTATATTTTTTTCACTCATCTTTTTTTCACTATTCGTTCGTTCGGTGAACCCCTCGGGGCGAAGTGAAGCGAGGTATGCCTCCGCTATGTTATTGAATAAATTATTAATGAAAAAAAATCGGTTATAACCTGGGTTTCATTTTTGGGAATTTGCACAGCTGTTGTTCCGTAATCACTATATATATATTCGCAATATATTTCGCTCTTTCGTCGGGCTTCTAGTATTTTTCAATTCTTTTTTTCTTTTTCTTCGGTTCTTCGTCCTCAATTTTTCGCATCATCGTTTTTTTTCACCATTTTTTCTTGATTTCATTTTTTTTTTTTTTTTCACCTATATCTCGCGGCGAGGATACGCATAAATAAATAAAATACAAAGCGGAGAAATAAATAATGGAGCGAGCTGATTCGATCGTTCCATTATTCATAAGGGATTAAACGGGAACGATGACTTACGCAAATATCACCCCAAAAGTAACAGGGAAATCGGAGTTACGCCGCTAGAAGGTAGGCAGGGGTTGGTGGGGATTAAAATTTGCTCGTTTGTAATCTTCTTGATGGACCGCTCTCCAAGTATGTACCTACCAGCTACTACGCCTCGACTGCTAATCTTCGATGCTGCTTGCTAACACCATAAGTCAAAATACTTTATACAAGAAAAAAAAAAAATAGAAAAAAAAATAAAATAAAAGAATTGAAAAAAGGAAGAACGAAAAGTGACTAAAAGCCATAAAAACGATTTCGAGAATAAACTTGGCAGCTGCTACTGCACTGCGTCGAAAATACTGGGTCAATCGTTATTGCTCCGATATTGCCGAACCAGACTATAAAAAATAAAATGACAAATTTTTGGTTTAAAGAAAAAAGGCTAATTGCTTTAATAAAAAAATTGTAATTTTTGACTAGCTAAATGGTGAACGGAGAGTTGAAATTTGCGTGAATTTAGTTGGTGTTTTTTTTTTTCAAATTGACACTTTGCAGCGTCGCGTTACGTCGGGGTGTGTGACACGATAAAAAATGGTAACACGGAAGGAAGCTAGGCTGCGTCCGAAAGCCGGAAATGACTTAATAGCCACCTTAACAGCTATTCCCGGCTCCCAGGAGCGGCGTGATTCTCCCTATAAGTATATAGTAGCTGGGGCTATAGAAGAGCGACGTCACCAGCAACGACGGAAAGTTATTATACCTATACGAAGTGGCAGGCAGAAAGAAAGTGGAGAAAAGGGAAAAAGGGGAAAAATAAAAATAAAAATAAGATGGAAACGGAAAAGGAAGGAGAAAAAAAATCGAGGGAGTAAATAGGATAAAATAAAGCTAGCTATACGAACGGGGAAAATGACGTTGGTTGAGTTGGCGTGCTTTAGGAATTAGAGAAGGGATTTTCTCGGTTTTCGCTTTTACTTCTTATTCTATCCTTTTTTGGGTGCGATTTTCGTACAGTACTTCCGATTTATCCGCTTCACCTGGAAAAGGTCTGGTCCGATGGATTCGCATTTCTGATTACATCTCTGGTTATTTTCTACCAAATTACCGATACAATATATAGTCGTATATATATATGTCCTGGTGCGATATTCGAACGAAGATACGTATACTTGCGGATTAATGGAAGGATTTTAGTCCCGGATCGTCGAAAAGCTTTCGAGAAAGATTTAGAGGATTCGATAACCACCAGCCCTCATCCGTCCGGAACTAAATAAGCGAAACGGAGATCCGTTTTATTCGACGCCAGCTAGCTTCTGCCCCGAGAACCGTCGCCTCTCGATTTATTATAGTCGATTTGTAAATTCAGTGAAAAGAACCGAGTTTCAACTCGAGGAAATTTGTCCACTTCTTATTTCAACGAATAAAGGCCACACGTTGACGTTTATTAATCTACTTTGAATTTACATATCAATTCATACCGTTAGGGTAAGAAAAATTCTTTTCAAAAACCACTGAATCAATTAGAATTTCAAATTTATTCATTCTCCTACGATGAAATATTTAGCATCAAGATCCTTGAAGACCTTAAATTTCAAAATCCATTAAAAAAAATAAAAAAAAAACGAGGAAATTTTTGTTAAAACGAGCCAAATTCACAAACAGATTGCCTACCCTTACTTTCATACCATTTTTTCTTTCTTTCTTTTCTCTTTAATTTTTTTTTACTCGCACTCGATGCTTCATCATTTTTAAGCCTTGATCCAACCTTACTTACCAGCACTTAAAAATCTTGCAGGAAGCTCTATTGCCAAGCTCAAAGACAAAGTCGGTCAAACGAACCTTTAACCTCATCCCTCTGCCTCGCCCTGTGTCTCGGTGTTATCAGCAATAATGGGAGCGGCAAGGGGTGCGGAGAAGAGGGGTTGTTATCATATCTCGTTCATGGTTGGACGGCGATTTCGCGCGAGTCTCTGTTTACTCTCGGCTTCGCTCACAACCCTGAGAGGGTTGAGGGGTTCAAGAAGAGGCTGCAGAGGGGGTTGAAGAGATAAAAGATATCGGCAAAAAGTCCAAGAAAAAGAAGAAAACAAAAACTACCAAACGTTTCTCTATATCAGGGGGCGATTTTTATCATCCGTAATGCCTCTGGTATAAAAAAAAAAAAATTCCCATATATATAGGCCCATCAATTTTTGAGAAGAAAAATTCGGACGAAATTTATTGCTTTTCATATCCAACGATCCTGACATTCGATGCATTCGATGAAATGCATTTTTCAAAATCTCATCATTGGAAAAAAATCGAATACAATCTTCTCCCCTTTTCTATGTTTCAGGTTCTAGTCGGCTGCCCCGACTGTCTACGATGGCAAGCATCCTCGTGGTTCTCTTTGCCTGTTGCGAAAATTAATTAAACGAGACTATTTACGGTGTCTTAAAAGGCGTAGAAATGTCGTTTAATATTATAGGTACCTGGGGATGTGAGGTTTGCCAATTTCAATCATGATGTACGTGATTATAATAGAAAATTTTGGAAATACATTTGGTTAATGAATATTTTCAATCTTCCGCATTATCGGAAAATGTATATAATCAGATATTTTTTGATTAAAAAATCACGGTCCTCCCGCAGCCTCAGGCGGTGAGCATATACCTACCTCTACCCTATGCCTAAATTTAAGCTTGTTTTCAATCAGCCAGATCGATGTAGTATGAAAAAAGAAGGAGAAGAAGAAGTTAAAAAATAAAAAAAAAACCAACAGACAAATTTTGTACAGCTGTTCACCGATCAGTCGTGCGGCTCGTTGAAGCAAACTTTGTTGGGTTTAAGCCAAAGCAACGCAACGGTGGGAAAGTTTCCTTTTGCGTTTTATATGGACGAGGAAAACGGTACACGTGCGTTTATCGCACGTTTAGAAAAAAAAATAAAATAAAAATATTTATAACAAATCAAAGGTCTGCTAGGATTAGAAATAAATTGTTAAATAATTTGTTCCTATAGCTTGTACGTATTTATATTTTGCTCTAAACCCGCAATTAATATGGTGAGAAATTGAGTTAATCAGGAAATAACCAAATATGAAAATTAAGAAAAGTATATTAAGCTTTTCGATGTATTCGTCGCTTTTTGAATGGCCTGAATAACGGAAAAGCAATCGACTACATGAAATTAATTGCCCTCGATATTGCTATTTGCTAAATTTTTTTACAATTTTTTTTCTAACAACGGTGATAAGCGACTTTTGGATGATTGAACATTTTTCATATTCAATTTCTCCGCTTTAGTGACAACCGTTAATAGATCGCTGTACGGTTTAGCCAGGGCAGTTAACCCTGAATACGACAATATTAAATATGAGATGAGAGCGAAAATTATATATTTATCAACAGCTGATCTTAGGTCTCGTAATTCAACCAGCGAAAAATTTGTCTGAGATGATTTCATTCGTTCGAGAAGAAAGGAAAAAGAAAAAAATTTCAGAATTTTCTTTCGTCGTATTATACCGGAAGATCCTTAGATCAGTTGAACCCAGATTTATGACAGGTATATATAATATGTATATATGTATACCGATGTAATTAAATAATATCTATTGTTGAATCGCCGACCAAAATTGTCAACTTATAATAGCCACAAGAGCCAGAGCTAAAAATTCTGAAGTTTATGTATTTATATGTATAAAAAAATAATATGTGCTTGTATGTGTTATACGTGGAATTAAAGCGAGGCCATATATTTCTAAAAATACAAAAGCATAATAAATAATAAATAATAATAATGATAAAAGATAATGATAATTCTGTGTCTGGTAATAATTAAAATAATTTAACTGGTATGGCTTCACGGTATAATATATTACGCCAATATATATATGTAAAAATAAAACTAAAGTGCTTGGAAGATTATAAAAAATGGTATAAAATATGATATTATATATATTGATTAATTGGCTTGCTTGGACAATGATGAAAATAACGAATTATTAAAATAATATTTAAGGGTTTATAAATTTAATTATTAAGGTATATATGTATATGTATTGAATACAGGGTACGATATTTATTTCTGTAATTTGAATGACATTTTTTAAAATCAATTTATCATCTGCTGGGCTCATTTATAAAATTCAAAAACACAAAAAAACAAAAAATGCAACCTTTTTATTTTATTTTACATTTCTTTTTTATTCTCTTCACTAAAATTTAAGTACTCGTACGAATTCATCATTTCTCATTAACATATGCCTATATATTTAACATTCCCTGTCGTTTATGAGAAATATAAATGTTTAAGATAAAAACGAAAAGTTATAAAACAAAAACTAAAAAAACGTAATGAATAAAAAATGGAAATCAAGTCGTTGAATCAATAAATTAGTATTTGCTGTAAATAATTCGCTTGATATATATATATATATATATATATATATATATATATAGATATATTTTTTTTCTTCAATTTTTCAATTTTTCTATTCGCGTATAATTTTTTCATTTTTATATAACCGTAATAACCGCCCAGCATGCGTTTTAAATGAAATAACGCGATGTTCACTGATTCGTAAGAAATCGAAAGAAGACATCTACTGTCTGTCACGAGAAGGTTTTAAAAAATCTGATAAAAAAAAAAAAAACCATATTATAATAATAATTATACGCAGCTGAAAATACGAGCGTATTTTAAAATACATACCGTAAGAAAATCTTAAACTTTCATACATCAAAAACTGAAAAACAAAAATTAAAAAAATGATATAACATTATGTTTGATGGGGAAAATTAATGAGATAATATATTCATATATATATTAATACAATAAACGCGAGTGAATAGAAATTTTATTCATTTTTTTTTATATTTCCAGATTAAATAACAATTGTTAAATGAATAAGTCTTCGGTAGATAAATATATATTATATACAGTGAGTATTCGCGTATGCGGATCACCCCTAGTTCACTCGATTCAGCTCGACACAGATATTTGCATCTACGGAAATGCAAATATCTCTGTCGATCTGAATCGAGTGAACCGGATACACGAATACGCATGGTATATAGATATAAATATAATAATAAGAAAAATAAGAAAAATTATATAACTTGGTCTTTAAAAATTAATATATATTTTATATTAAAAATATTATCCTGCGTTATTAGTTGTCTCTCCTACACACATATAATATTACGTATATTATATTATATTGTCATATTCTTCGTTGTGTTTATGTCAATGATTAATTATAATAACTATATAGAGATTAAAAAAAAAAAACATGTGGTGCAGGGAGGTCGACACTATATCCTGTAAAAATATGATTATAATAAATGAAAGAAATTTTCCTATAAAATGTTGTCGATAATTTTTAAACCTGTGTATAATTATTATTTCAACCACAAATTATTATTCATTTTAATTTTCAGTCATACAACCGCTATATGGTGAATCTTAAAAAATCGCTGACTCTACTGCAACTCTCAAAAGATCGAATTCGAAAAAACTATCTGCCTCGAGAATTTTGGATTTTTTATTTTAGCCAGTGAAAAAATTTATTGCAACCATACCGCAGGCCACATTTCTATTGCACCTCGATCTTTAAGATGGTCTGCCGATACTATCGCCATGTGAAATTAATGTGGCATATGGGCTAGCCATGTAAAATATTACCTAGATAGGTACTAGGTTATTCTAATACGTACGTATCTTAACATAAATTAGATTCGCAGAATACCAGCGATCTGTATAGGAAAAAAAAAAAAAAAGAAAAGAAGCTAAACGAAGGTCTAAATTGTTGTAAAGTATGAAATTTAACGCATGTAATAAAAGTCTATTTCTCTTCCGGTTGTCAGCGGCAGCGTAGCGTAACTTATTCACCTGAAAAAAAAAACAGAAAAATAACGAAAAGAAAAAAAAAAAAAAGGTATACTGAACGAAGGGATACCATATCGCATATAGGCATATATATACTCTGCAACCATTGTCTTTTTCAGCGGCGTCAATAACTCAGATAGTAGCGCGTAGCCAACTCCGTATATCGTATCGTATCGCATATATGTATATATATATACATATATATCGTGTAAATACAGGTAATGGAACCTAATAACGCAAGAACTGCAAATATTACTACGGGAAGCAACAATTTGTCAATTTCATGAAACAATTGCACAGTTAATTGCGGGACGTTTATTCAAACGGTTATCGCAAAATGTAATTATTCATTCGGAAGGTCAATTGCGAATCGCTGTACGATTTTATACACACAGCTGTATAGTTCACCCTCACTGAAGGTTTTTACACAAAACTTTACGTTTATCGTCATCCTAATGGGGAAACTAAAAAAAAAAAAATTATACAGACAATCTGTACGTGAAATCCGATGGATTAATAGGTCTTGTTATACCAATAGAAAATAGAAAATAGTATTAGAAGTCCTAATCGTCATTGAAATTTCAAAAATTATATCATATAATATGCTAAATCAAGAGAAGACGTATGCATTTCAAAATCAGCGAATAATATGATCAATCATTAGTATATTGACTCGTAATGTGTCGTTTCATGATCTGTAATACGACCATCATCAAGGTATAAGTTATTCTACATTCTCAACATTACCAATAAATATTATTTCAATTTGAATGAAATGGCCGATACGAATCTAGTTTGAAATATTTATAAAATGGTTCGGTATATACGGAGGACAATAAGATTCTGGATAATTGATCATTATAAGTGAATAGATTGTCGTAAGGTCTGCTATCGGATCCAGAAGCTTTGTTCATTGCGTGAATTTCCTTGTGAACTTTAGAATTTTTCCTACTGGTATTTCGGCTCGTATCAAATTCCAATTTCTTCAATGATCCGTGAAATTATTCGTCATTATATATATTTAATATATATAAGAATTGCGTGGGTCATTTCTTTTCTGTAGTATTTTTTAATGACGGTCTGAAAATAAAATGAACTATAGAAGTAAAAAGGGAAAAAGTATGAGAATGAATAAATAAAATAAATAAATAAATAAATAAACAAATAACGACGCTTTGTTCGTTGAGCAAACGATGTGACCAAAAGAAAAGCCGGTCTTTTGCTCAGTTTTTCACACTCACTACTTGAAATAGTATACCTGGCCTACCTATATCTCGCACAAAGAAAATGTAAATTAGCCAAATCTGTCAACCTCAACGCTTGCTGCAGGATCCTGCAGCATATTCCCTAGAAATAACTCTCAGACCAACAAAAAAAGAAATGAAATGAAAAAAAAAAAAAAAGAAGGAAAAGGAAAAGGAAAAAACGAACAAAACTAAATAAAATACGGATTTCTTTCTTCCTGTATACTTACGTAACGATGCTGAAAGAAAAAAGGAACAACCAGACGTGGTACCTATTTCGCATAAGAAAAAAATAAAAATAAAAATATTATAAAGTCATTATATTGCATCAACAATCCGATAAAACAACCGTTAAGAGTCTTATCACAGCCAGGCCTCTCGCTATGTTATTTAGATAAGTTTTTCAAATGCCATGAAAACAAGAAAAAAATTAAAAATTAAAAAAATGGTAGAGAAATCCACAGTCTGTAGAAAAAAAAAAAAAAAACAGTTTATAACGTTTAGTTATACAAAGATTTAAGTTCGACAAAGAGTTACTTAATTTGTACGAAGATTTTCGAACTCCATTTCGCCTGAGCCTTGGCTTTTCTATACCCATTGTCAGAGCTTTATGTGAATCGTACATGCAACGTTTTGTGGTGAAGAAATTTTCGGTATCGTATATCTATAGTCTTTCCACGACAAGAAATATACGATTATCCATCATCTCTATATCCTTGTTCTTTTTCTATTTATACTATTTTCTTTCGTTATACTTAGAATTTGATAAAATAATTAAATACTCAAATACTTTAATAACGTTTGATAACTTTGACTGATTTTGATCTAATGAATTATTAATTAAACGGTGGTTGAAATTATTTATTAAATTATTTGTGGATTAGATATACGAGACTCTCTTGTTGAGGATAGACACTGGCTTTTATCCTACATGCCTTGCCTTAGTTCGGATAAGGGTAAGTCGATATCTTCCTAATAGCTACTCCATTGTGAAGGCAGCCCCTTTGTTTTCCAAGTCGACTACTTCGAATTAATGAGCTGCCCGAGCAAAAGCGTGCCGAAGGAAACGTTGGCTTTCATATTGGCAATTTTCCTAAGCTGTTTATAGCCAAGGGTACAATTTCACAGTATTAAAACGCGGGTTAGCAATGAGCAATATCAGATGTGTAAAAAATATCCGTACGTACATGTGTAGAAATTTCTTGAAGAAAGGAAAAAAATGAATGAATGAAAAAAATGAAAAAATTAAATGAATACCGATAATAATTGATTCCAGAAAATAATTTAATAATAATACTTTGAGGCCAGCTATCGTATGTTATATAAACTCAAGGCACGATATAATGTTAGACACAATTATAGTACAAGTAAATTATTGACAATCTCTTAGCCGAGTTTTATGCTTCCAATTTTCTTCGGCGAACAGTTTAACCAAATTATAAGGCACTCGAATAAGTGATGAGTCTGATTTACGATTAGGAAAATTGTGGGATATCAGTCTTGCTTCTAAAACTGTTATAAACTTAGGGGAAAAGTATAGGATGATGAGTTATGAAAAAATGATGAATCCAGGACTGATTCATCGACCGTATCTCAAAATAAAAAGGTGATCAATTTATTATGACCATAAATAGCGTAAGGCTATAATATTCGATTTGCCAATTTTTAACAAAGTTATATATAACAGACGTGAGAGCTGCTCTTCTCTATTCTCTTTAGTTTATTTGGTCAATTTTTTTTTTTTTTTAATGCATATTCAAGAAACATGAGACTTTTCAAAGTAGGTATTATACTGCAAGGATGGCGAACAGCAATTTCTCTATGTTGGAATTTCCTATAAAAGCAGTTCTGATTTTAACGATAGGACGTCGCGACGCCGGGTATGAGACTAATAAACAAGTTTGGCTCGGGCTTTTCGCGTACCGTATTTCGTCTTCCATTTTCTTTAACTCGGATATCTACCTTTTTGAAAAAAATCTGGAATAAAACCACCCACAGTGCATATTAAAATCACTGGTCCGAAATAATAACTGTTTTATTTCCCAGTTTACTCGGTGCTTTTTATCACAACTCTATGCGGATAGCAGGGAATCGTTTATCACCGAGTTCCAAGAAAATTGCTACCCCAAGTTATCCGCCATTATACTATACCTACCTACCTACGTACCTACCTACCTACCTATCTTGCAAAAGGAATGAAACAACTTGCAGAGAAATCTACTCACGTCCAAGAGCGTGGAATTTAAAAAAGTAAAGCAAAATTGTGAAATGCACAGGTTCATCTATACACAGTATATCTTCAGATCTTTAATAAACTCGCGGGCATCGTTGACTCTTAGAATTTAATCAAAAATGAAATGAAAAGGGAAAGGTAAAGGAAAAGGAAAAGGAAAAAAAAAACAACAACAAATTTATTATCATGATTATCAAGATTTTGGGGAGCGAAATTATCCTCAATATTTGCTGGGAAGTTGACCCGGGACCAATATCGCAGTCGAGTATTACAGGAGTCGACACATACCTTGGTAGGTCGGTAGCTCGTCAACCTCCGGAAGGAATTCGAGATGGACATGGACCCTTGGGAATTCGCGAATTCTCAGGATGACATAGAGCTCGTGATATCAGGGGTTTGAGCCAATTGTACGAGACGTTTCCAGATACCAAAGTATAAATGTAAGACCGTGTTAAATTAAGTTCATTTAATACTTAAATGACTAAATTTATCACGATTATATTATCGTATTGAAATTGAATTGGAATACATATGAAATTAATGACGATCAAAAGTCTACGTCTAGAATAGATTCTCTGATTTTCTCTCTTCGTAATGAACGGCCGTTTCCTCTTGACTACGAGGACTTTTGCGCTTTTCAAACTCGCACAAGCTGGGTTCTCTAGTTTGCCAAGTCTTCGTCAGCTTTCGAGAGCCATGGTAACGAATAGGTGTAGCACGTGGGTTACATATGTAGTATAAAGCGGGCCCGGACACTTGTATTTTTGACTAACGATGACGAGGCGTTGAAACGAGACAATTTCTCAACCCGTTCTTGAAAGGGGGATGAAATTGTTATTAATTAATTTTTTTTTTCTGAGGAAAAAATGGTCCAGATGTTTTGATTCATTTTTAATTTTGTCATTTTTCTTCTTATTCTTCTTCTTCTTATTATTAATATTATTTTCCTTTTTTCAAGAAATGGATTTTCACGAGAGGGAAAAAGATTTTTGAATTGTAATAATAAATCGCTCAAACTCCTAGGCTTTTTATGACGGATTCGGGGCTCCTACTCGGGTTGAATTATTATTTGGCGAGTAGATAAAAGAAAAGTTTTCAGCTAGCGAAGTAAAGGCAGACACAACTTCCTCATCGTTCCACGACTTTGGAAGTAGGTAGGTAGGTAGGTAGAGGTAAGAAGGTGAGCGAAAGAAGCAAAGGGGCGAAATAAGGCAACTTATCAAAGTTAAGAAAAGGATGAATCTTGAGGATAAAATATATGTGTATAATACATCGGTAGAAAAATTCTATTTCACCGCATCTCAAATTCCGCGTATATTAAATAACGATGAAAAAATTTTCCTAAAATCGATTCCCTCATTCGTTTAAATATAAAATACTGAATAATTATTATTATATCGATGAAAAAACAAGAAAACGAATTACAATCAACGTCGAGGGATCATCTCAATTAATAACTAGATTAATATAATCGAAGGTGAGCAAAAGCTGATAATTAAAGGAAAACAAGGTAGGAAAATTCCCTATGGAGAGGAAGTCACCGGCGTCGGTGGTTCTCCGTCTATAAAGAGCTGATAATTAATTTTCAAACCTATGAAAGTATGAACAGCTTTGCTATCCATGGATTAAAATTAAAGGTTGAAATTCACTTCCTGTGTTTCAAATATAAACGTTATGTTACTATTCGATTTGCACATTGATTAATTGACCCAGACACTTCACGCACGCAAGTTTACATAACGTCTGACTTTACTTCCGGGACAAAGTATCAGCGGCTATACGAAAAGTGAAATAGATCATCTAGTCATGCTGTACTATGTAAAAAATGAGAAATAAAAATGGAGAAACAAAAATAGAATAAAATAGTAAGAAGAAAAAAAAAAAAATCTCCGAGCAATTTGTCTGGCTAAAAAGTGAAATTTGTTACGGACCTAGGAGGTGTATAATATACTCGTTGCTCTGCTTTTGCCTATGCTACGAAGGAAGGCGAAACGAGTGGTGAAACGTTTTGCCAGAGGCTTTGCCTCAGGGTGTATATCCTCTTCCGACAATCAAAAGTAGAGCAAACAGAATGGTCGGAGTGAATTGAGCTAATAACAACACCGAGAATCGATTAATCAAAGCTAACCGTTCGCATTGTGGTCTTCAGCGACGATTTTTATCTTTATTTTTGTCAGTATCAGGTACTGTTAGGGGCTGTTAGTTTAGCTCGTTAAAAATTTACTTCCGCAAATATAATCGCTAGGTAGGTATAGGCCAATAATGATACCGAAGTGGTATAAGCTTTTCGTGGTTTTCTATCCCTCAAAGCTTCTGCAGCTTTTAGTATCACCAAATTCTAAGAGGGTAGATATCACGTTTCAGGTCTGGCTAATACGACAGGGAATACGACTCTCCTTATCGAGAGACTCGACGTAGAATATCATTTCGAAAATTTATATATATACGAATCTGAGATATTCCTATACTGTTCTATTTCTTTTCTGCTTTTTATACTCTTTGAAATATTTACTGTGAGATTAATAAAAAATTTCGTCACATATACGGATTATAAAATATGAATTTCGCCCATAATCTGGAAGCACTTTTATCCCCAATCGTATTCCCCCGCATTTATAGATCTCGAACGTAAAAAGGCATCCATACTCTGTGTCGTATGGATCCATTCATGCAGGGGAACAATCATTGTTGATTAAGCAATTCGTCGAACAATATATCTACTGCGGAGAGGCATCATTAAACCATATTGCAAAACAGTAATCAATACTGACGCGCAACTTATATCGCGAATTATTTGACTCGATAAAACGATTTCACATTCATGAAAACGCTAACTTGCGATTTTTAATTCATTTAAATTCAAACTATACGTTGCGGTAACAAATTGCATCTTAGAAATTTAAATTATGTTCATAAAAACCATACATAGGTACATGTGGACAAAAATGAGAAAGTTCTTTCTGCGGTCAAGATCGCGGCTCATGATTGGTGATCAGAATAATATACGGCAGGTGAATTTGACCGACTTTATCGAAATTAACGAGGAAAAAAATATGAGTAAATAAAATGGAGAGTTAGAGGTATGCATATTCTAGGTATATAATAAATTTCTTCAGATTCTTTTCTTTTTTTTTTTCTTCTTCTTCTTCTCTTTTTCCCTTTCTTTTGTGTTTGGCAGTGCTTTGATCCTTCGAGATCTTTTGAGTAGCTTGAATATACGTGGGATAGCAACTGGCGTGTCACGTGTCACGAGTTACCTGTCACGTGTCAAAAGACACGTCGTTATACGAGGTAAGGATAAAGAATAAGAAAGAGTACTCTTTCCAGGATCTCGTAAGTCCTTTTCTTTATCAACTGCTCTGGGATATATACCTATATACATAAGGTATGGAAAGATTTGGAAAGAAGATACTTTTTCAAAGCGAAATGATGAGCGTAACTAACGATTGAGACGCGGAATCGGAACATGTTTCTCATATGACAGAATTTTATTTCTTTCATATACGAAAAAAGAAAAAAAAATTCTAACGATTTGAAAATATCTCTTCAATATAATATCGATACTGAAATTCTAATACGTCGTATCCCACAAAATTTGACATTTTCACTTTTTTTGAAAAATGGAATCATTATAACAGTGTGCAGCTTTTGTAAAAATTTTAGACGTCAAATTGTTTATTTAGTATTCTTAAATAAATATTCTAATATGTCGCATCCCACACGCAGACTTTCGCGTATTCTAATATGTCGTAACCCACAACATTTCAGAAATTGACTTTTTTTCAAAAAATTGAATGATAATGATGTTGTGCAGCCTATGATTAAGTTTTAGCGGTCAAATCGTCGATTCACTATTTTTAAATAAATATTCCAATCCGTCAAGTCCTATCTTTTCAATGGTGAAAGTGAAGCGTTTCCATGGCCTCCTGAACAATTTTACAATTGTGGGATACGACGTATCAGAATTGCAGTATCGATATATCGATTCGTGATTTCATTTTTATTCAGAGTCCCAATAACCAGATAGATTTCTATTAATCTTTTCACTTTAAGATTTCTTCTATTCAAAACTCCTAGCTCCTAGTTTGACTCGATGATAAAACAGCTGTAACATCTGCAGCTAGAGTTTACTGTTTTAATTTCCTTCTGAAAATGGGATTGTCTGCCCTCGTCTTAATACGGTGAGTGTAATTTTGCTCCTCGGAAACGAGCGAGTCTCTATTCTAGAGAACTCAGCTCCTTATACCAGCTCCTACATCAAATATGTTCACAGAGCTTTTTGGGCAAGACGTAGTTTGGTCGACAGCTCGCACCCATTGCTTTGCACAAGAACCATACCTTCGCTAATATAATATTATTATCACGTATTCCTTAGACCCCCGCAAGATCTGGCCTAGGATTAGACCAAGACGAGTTGCGATTTGCATGCAAACCGCATGGAACCCGTCGCGACGCCTGCGACGCTAGGATTGATTGCGCTAATATATGTACAGTGGCCAGACTACGTTTCTCGGTTTTGACAATAATAAATCTTAGACACCTACATCAAAAAAAAAAAAATTTCTTTTTCTTTTCCCCATCCAGTGTGACAAAAAATAAAATCAAAAATAAATACAGATCACAGGTCCTATTTCATTCAAGATTTTAACTATTTGGGGTTGAATTTCATAACTGCAGATAAGCATGTCCAGATAATTCACGATTCAACTATAAGAATATCTCCGAATTTGTGGCTGACATTTTCCCCAATTGACACCTGCGGGTTTGATCGTTAAATACGGTCACGAAACTGTTTGGATTTAGCTCGTGTTGTTTACCCTGACAATTGACAAGTGTATAAATTCGTAAAAGTTCAGAGACGTATACGGGGTTGAAAAGTTAAATTGAAAAGGTTTCAGGGCGAAGAGAGGGACAAAAAAAAAAAAAAAAAGTGTGAAAACTGCTTCGATAAGCTTTATTTTTCTTAAAAATAACAACAAAAGAAATTCTCGATCAATAACCGATCTTTTCTGCTATCGCGAAATATGGTAGAGAAGTGTGCGAAGAGAGACGAGAGAAAAATTGTTATTTAAGAAAATCGATGCCAAAAATCGTATTTTTTTTTTTATTACTGTTTCGAATCGGGGTCAAGGCGATAACATAAATCAGCATCACTTTCTGATTATACACTAACTCAACGCGATGTATTCGTCTAGTGATTTGTGAACTTCCCACACGATTGATGATAATCAGAAAAAAAAAAAAAAATTACAAGTTTGGTCGACGATCTATACGACGAGGCTACATATATTACTTGATTAGAAAGAAAAAAAAAAACAGAACATGACTTGTCTTCCGATTAGAAAACGAAATTAACAGAACTGTGAAACACGTCTTTTCCCACGACCTAGAAAATTTTCAAAACTCTATACAGACTCAATGAATCCTCGGGTAAAATTCCAAACTGCTTCCGAAGTTACATTTTCACCGTATATTTATGTACTCCGAAAATGATTCTCCGTAGAAAAATTATATTTAGTATTACTCTATTTGGTCTTGCCCCATGGCTATGTATTATATACATGTGATAATCAGCTTATTTTCAACGAGTGGTTTAAAGCTCGTAGATATTATTTTTCTTGCAAAATTATGGGGCTTTTAGGATTAGATATAGTGAAACGTGGATTGTTTAATCCCCAGTGATTACGTGCGCTTAATTAACTAGCTGACACGTGAGTAGGAGTTGAAATGTTTCCGGATCCATTACAGGTGTTCTTTGGATTTGGAGTGAGTTATTAATGCACTAGTTGATGGGAGGAATCTAGAACTTAGATTTTCGAAGGGTGATGTAAATTGCATAAGACGAGAGTGAAATTTGTACGTCTTATATTCTTCGTAATAAAAAAAAGGAGGTAAACTCAGATGACAATCATTATATCCGTTATTCAATACGTTTAATAAATGATTCATATCACTTAGGAGTATCTCATTGATCGACAGATTCATAATCTAGATTATTAATTATACTTTCAAAAATATTGATCGACCATTTACAACGATCAATTTTATCTATATAACACGCGTATAGACTTTCGCGAGAAATTTTTGAAAGTAATATTCAATGGACCTCGTCGATAAGGAGCATGCATGACCGACAAGAAATTTTACGATACGTCAAATTCATTTTTCGTTCTTTAGCACTCCTTACTTTTCATCATTGATCTTTTCATCATACGAGAAACAGGATCTTGGAAAAATCTCGATCTATTTGTTAATCTGTCCGACAAAAGCACCGAATGATCTATGGAACAGATCAATGAAACGATCCCAAATTTACAAGACTTTACATTAAGGATAATAAATAAGGGCATGGAACTTTGCCATGTTCTATAAAAATTGGAGGGTTGGTTATACGAAAAAAAAATTAGATTTGTTAATTACTTTTCTTTTTTTTTTTCAATCCCTTAGGGCTGCAATCGTGTGAGCAATGTTTTTTAAACGGAATGAGTTTTCGAGTGGCTAAAAGCATTTTTGGAAAAGAGATGTTGCGAATTTCTGAATTTCGTTTTCTATGCTTCGTCGTATTTCCTGTATTTTCATAATTTTTGATTTTTGAATATATTTTCATATTTATATGAATGAAAAATTGGTCTGATATAAATTTGTGCTGTTATCGTACCGTGTGTAGCCAATAAAACGTGATTGCCTCGAGACTTGCTTCCCCCTGACACACAAACACATATGTATAGCTACGTGCACACCACATGTACAACCTACTTGCGTAACATGGTCGTTTTCGTTTGATCTCCATTCCTTTCTGGATCACTTTTACCTTCAACCGATATATTCCATCGACAAGCTAAAAACCAATGATTCTCCAACCCTCGTTTTAGGGGTAAAAAATTCTTGCAGCTTACGTGTTTAGCTATTACCAAATTCATTTCTCTTCTAGCTTTTTGAATCGTAACCCTAATTTTTCATCACATTTTTTCGCTTTTGTGTTTCTTCTCCTTCTGCTTCTTCTTCTTCTTCTTCTTCTTTTTCTTCGCCTCCCTTTTAAAAATATAAGAAGAAGGATGACGATGAATAAATGAAAAATAAAATTGTTTTTAAAAAAATGAGAAAGAGAAAGGGAAAGGGAGAGAGAGAGAGAGAGAGAGATTAATTTTTGACACGACTGTGAAGTATGAAGTACTGCTCGCGCTGGTGCGGAGAGGTAAGCTCAAATAAAGATAATTGTTCCAAGCTAATTCTGCGAGTGGAAATGCAATTTTTTATTTTTTTTTTTAGACAGTTCATTTCGCACGTCGCACTTTCGTTCTCATCTTCGCTTTAATCCACGTCGCCAGGCAACGCTTTGCGCAAATTGGAACCCTGGCTAGCTGCTAACTCCAGGTTCATTTCCCATCCGATATACTAAAGCCAACCCACCCCCGAATGAAAATTCCAGCGAAAAACGCATCGGAATAAAAACCAAGCTTAGTTCACTACTCCTCTAAGTTTCACCAGTTAATTAACGTCTTTCTACGAACTACACTTCCAGACACAAGTTTTCACGCTTTTCTTACAACCTGGTTCAGTGGTATAAAAATGATTTTATATTTCACCGCAATCTGCAATCATCCTCTATAATAATTTCTCTCAAAAATATGTGAATATGTCCTCAGAAATATCCTTAAGGAATTTCTTTATTCCTTTTTTCCTTCCTTTTTTTCTCTTTTATTGATTATCGAGTTTGGAACCCGAGGCTAGTATAGTATCAAATTACTTTGATGATCGCCACTCTAGATTTCCCCAAGGTATTTCCAATAAGTTTAAAATATTCATAAATATTTTATCACAGTTATACGGTGAACAACTAATAATTAACAAAATTATAAACTAATCAAAGTCCAGGATAATATAGGGTGAAAAAAATCAACCGTACGATATGCGTACGACACTTGTAGGATACGATGTGTTAAAAAATCTGAACTAAAAGTTTAACCAATTAAAAAAACACAGTTTTTCTTTTCAAATTTTACCCATACAGGAGATTATCAACAAAGTATAACAACCACAAACTTTGGTGAAATTGTACTATTGCAATCTGAAAATGCGAGAGGTGTAACGCGTTTGTCTTAGTTTCTCCAACCCTTCTTAGGCATAACGTAACAGCAATTTGCAATTAGCAGAGAAGATGTGACAGTAGGGGATATAAGAGGACGTCAGACTCCCTGAAATTATATACTAATTGTAGCTATCAGTTAGCTACGATTATATATATACATGTATATGGCTAAACGGGTATACGTATATTACATATGTAGACACCTTGCAGTCTTTGGTTATTACTTACATTACTGTTAGTTATTGTCTATTATAGATTCACGGTTTGAGAGACTCAGGTATTTCGACGACTTAGTACATACATGTAAACTGTAGCCTTACGTGTATATCAGTATAACTATCTTATCCGTAAATTTCTGATTTGATTTAACGCCTCTGAGTTGCCTAGAGCAATGCTCATTTCATTTGAAAAGGGTGTGTCGATGATTTTATCTATACACCTAGCCGGTACCTATACGTTTCTCAAATCGTAGATCAAATCTGTTGTTACTATCACGCGTGTTACCATAGTAGACTGCGAAATGCTGTAGATTAATCATTTGGCTTGAAATAAAGCGGTGAAATTTGTCTTCTTTTTTTTTTTAATGCGATATAAATGACGAAAATGATTTTTGTGAATCTAAAATCGTCCTGAAATTGATACGATAGGAAACTCAAAAATTTACTAGAATATCACCTAGGCGAATTTTCAACGTTAGAATTTGTGACACGACACCTTTGGCTCGTAAATCGAGTTCCTTGATGACACTTTGCGGGGCCCATCTCGTCTACGGTTAATTAAATTTTAACGCCGCATCCTCGTATCAATTTACAAAAGACGTCTAGAGTCTCTTCTATTGTCGTTACTTCCAATTTATTTCCCTTTGAAACCATTTCTCTGAGCTAGTGCGTTATCGGGATAACGAAAGTGTTCTACAACCCTTAAGAGCACACCTCGTTCTTAAAATTTTTCATAATGATTTAAAACTGAGAAACAAAAATTGGCTAAGGTCTTCCTTTCTTGATTATACTCCTGAGGGATCCTAAATTGTAATTGATCATTGATAGGAATTATGATTGATACGCTTCGGAGAAACCGCGAAGTCTGAGATAGCCGTCAATAAATGACACTGACCTAAGATACCAAGCGTTAGCAAAGAGCTTGAGAGTAGGACCAAGGACAGATGGGAAAACGTGATATCTTGGCAAACTTTTACCAATAATTCGAGCAACAGACTCGAGGAGATTCTAGGTTAGCGAGAGTGCAATCAAAGGTCCTTTTTCCTGTCTCTTACTTCCTATAGCTTTTAAAGTGTAAGAAATAGTCGCGACCTTGATTTCAGCTCTTTGGAAGCTGCCTGTTAACTTCTTGTGAAATCCTCACCGTCGCGATTTTATATACGACTCAATTAGCAATTTAGATTATGGGAAATCTACATTATTCGGTAGTCTCAACGAGAGTCATTGCTTCAGTCAAGGTTTCATCAAGTTAATTATCACCGTTTAGAAAATCACTGATTACCTTCGACCATTCAATTAAATTCGTTTGTATAATCAGGTTCTAGGATCAGGTTTAGTAAAACTAATAATATTAATAATATCTATATACGTTTATACGGGAAAATGAGAATTTTGAACTTTCATAAAAAGAAAAAAAATTATGAAAAATGGAAGAAATTCACATCCCATAGCCACTTTCGCTATATCGCGATTTAAGTATAGAAAAAAAATTCCATTTCATTAGCTGTGTCACCATGGCATTTGGTATTTGGTGATAGTATCCGATGGGTGATTGGTCATCGGCTTGACCCTACCTCGTTCAAAAGAAAGGCTCTCACTTTACGATCGTATCCATTCCTTGCGCGATGGTCAGTCTTTCTCTTTCTTTCCCCATCTCATGAGTTAAGGTAGCAAAAAACAGATTTACACGTATGTATGTTACGCTGACCTGATGCGGCCACAAGACGCGATCTTTCCGGTGTTGGTACAGAAGATCAGATCAGATATACGAGAGTCGTTCTGGATGCTGGAGGGGTGCCTTTGCTCTCTTCTCTCACAACGTGTGTGGGGATAACTGGAGCTTCAGTTAAGTCAAGTGGATCGTCTCAGGGCGTAGCAGTGTGCTGGTTAAACCCGGAGTGCGTAGGACAGAGATCAGCTCTAAGAGAAAAAAGAAAAAGATTTTTGAAAAAGAAAAAATAAGGATAAGAAAAGGGTAGATAAATATAAATAAAAAAAAAAAGAAAAGGAAACGAGTGGAACAAGTGGAAAGAAAATCTTTGGATCTTAGTCACGAGCTGAGCATTATTCTTCGGAGTAAAGAATCATCCATGTGTTAACGCTTGGAGATATGCTGTTTTATTCGGTAAGTCAAATCGTTTAGTTTTATGCACTGTTTTGCATTTCGGTTATATATACTACTTCTTCTATTTCTCTTCCGCGGTTTCCTGCCTGACTCCTTTGCCCCCTTAACGCGATGAGATATTTCACGATCCAGATTCTCGAACCTCGCGGGCTCCTTATACACCCACCACGCCATCCACCGAGGAGCATCTGTTTCAGCTGGGAATATATTACGCGGTACAAAGTCCATTTTTTTTTGAATTTATTACCACGGAGTGTGTATATATATACTACACCTTACCTAAACTCCTCGCTTTCCTACAATATTCCTTTTTTATTTTTATTGCCATCGTTTAAACAAAAATTACTAATCCTCTTTCGCGCTTTTGCTATAATCGAAATATAACGAGGTAGGAAAATACGATGGAAACGAAAAAATAAAAAAACCAGTGAGATATACAATTCTCGACAAGGCTCGATCTTTGGCTATAAAATATTTCGACTCTATTCAAAACTCTCGTTCATTAACAAATTTGTAAATCACTAATTTAGTCTCAGAAAAAGGCTGCAGGAAATAATCGAGGGATCTTTCACAAAGACCAGACTATGCATTTTTATTATCGTGACGTAAATTTCTATACGATATTTCACCGAAATTAAAACTCAGAAAGAAGCCCAGAAATGATCATGGTTTTCTGATTTTGATTAAAAAACAAAAAAATGATAATTTCGATGCTATACTATCGTAGAATCGCAAGGTAATCCAATTACTTCTGTTTTAACTGTTTTACGATAGTGGTAAAAAAAAAACTCTTGGCCCACTTCTCAGGGTTGTATGCTAGAGTTCAATGGCATATAGGTGATCGTCGAATTATGGTAATGAGAAGTCTCTGAACCAACGATTTTTGATCGGTTTTGTAATTAGCCTGGGGATACGTGCGAGAGAATAACGTTAAATGAGATGCGTTTTAACTATTTGATGAATATTAATATCCCCGATCGTATCAATCGGTATAATTTTTGTATAGATCGTTATCAATTTATATTTCGCGAAACGAAAGTGAACCGATAGTAAGAAGTAATTATTATAATTTAGGGAAAAGGAAGACCTGAAATAAATATATGCAAAGTGTTAAAGTCGGAATATTTGCGTTTGAAAACATTTCTGGGGTAACGATTGTAAAAAAATATTTTTCTACCAATTCTTTGAAATATATAGTAAAACGTATACTGATAAGATACCTACTCATAGAACGACGAGATATTATACCGAGCGTAACATCATAAGTTGCGGTTTACGGTGTAGAAATTTTCTCACCCTTATCTAACTCCATTCTTATTCTTCGACCCCTTTTCATACAGGAATCAGTATTCGTATAATAAAGAAAAAAAAAAAAAGTAAAAAAAAAAGAAAAATTTGTGACATGGTGAATAAATTTACATACTGAAAGTCACGAAAGCATCAAAAAGAGAATAAAAAAATAAATAAATAAATAAAAAGAAGAAGGAAATCGAATCGTGGTTCATATTTAATCAAAATTAAACAAACGGGGGATAATTTGATGGAGATACCTACGTTTATATCTCTCTGTTAATTTATGTTAAAAATGTTCTACCTCACGCTTACTGCTCGTCCACCCAGCTTTGATGTCGATGTTGTGGCTGATCTATACCGCATACATATCATACCTGTAATGAACGTGAATAAATTTCGTATCATCCCACGTATCACTTTCACAGTGTGACAGTAACATCGATAAACAATTAATGTCCGTATAATATTCAAGTATTTAACGATGGGAATTGAGTGCCTGTCGCCCACGTTTTCGCACTTCCGATCTGAAAGACATGAATTACCTAAATATGGGAAAACGTGCTGCGGGTATACCTATATAATATTTGAATATCATGACCTTAAAATCTAGACACTATCTCATATTAATTTTTCTACACATATTTCTTTTCTAGAAAGTTACTTTTACTAGATTTTTATTTTTTTTATTTTTTCTTTATTCATATATTAATTTAGATATATTTTATAATTATACACTGGTATCTTCGTAGATAGGAATTTTATAATTTTAACAACGCAATTATCGACTGCACGTGGTGCAGGAACTAGAGAATTTAATTTTAAACGACCCTGCCTGCATGTTGCAGTCCAATAAACCCTATGCAACACTAGTATCGGATTAAGTTCTTGAATAATAATTTTTTTTTTTTTACATCTTGTAACTATTTTTTATTCTTTATTATTACTAGCCAATAAAATATAGTTTTTGTACTTCGTATCGAAGCTCATTATTGGCTAACAAGTGAAACTTTTCTCCCCTAGCTCGAAGTCCGTATATTTATTATTTCTTCTTTTTTTTTTTCCTTTTTTCATCGCCGCCTCTCTCTCGTCCTTCCTTCCCTTATTTCTTTCTTTCTTTCTTATTTTATTTTTTCTTCACCTTTTTGCCTCAGGGTAGAAATTGAGGCGTGATACCAGTAGCTACGGAAGCAGCAGAAATACAACTAATCAGAAATTTCTAAGGGCAATTCATGACCCCAAGGCAGATCCTATATCCTTCTGACTGTAATCATATACCTGTCGACAATAATAACGTCGTTTCAACCCCAGGGTAACAATTGCTGCATTCATGATCAAAGCGCGATATATTTCACATTTATCCATATAAAAAAAAAAAAAAAAAATTAAATAAAAATCGATCATTCTCATCCCTTAAAAAAAAAAAAATCCTGCGATATCATTTGACCCTGATAAATATGAGCATGTAAAAAATTATGAGATCGAGACGTTACGTTCATCCCATGCAATTCTCTGCTAAAGTATGTCATAAAGCGAAAAAGTACCAAAGTCGAGTTAGACTCGAGCTACTTAATTAGTGGTATGGGTACCATCGCATCGAGCTGGACCAACTTCGAGAGTCCAATAACTGAGTCATCCGGTACCTACTTCGGGGTCGTTAAGTTACTTTCTCTACGCCCAACCACTCTTGTTTTTCAGAGCTCGCATTCTAATTAAGAACCGCCTCAGCTCAGTTCTTGGTCTTTGCCAAGTGTGGGACTCGAGAGTATAATGTTATACTGTCTTTTTCTCCACTTCTCTTTACATATATATACCTATACCTATATATGTATGAAGCAAAGTGTAAACGGTACTGTTTTTGCGCTGTACACCTTGAGCGTCGCATTGTCTCATCAACTCTTTTTCGTACTAGCCATCCGGTACTTGGCGTGCCGAACTAAAGGAGCTAAAAAAAATAATGAGTAGCGTTTTCCAAATCCAATTATCATTTTCTTTTGCTCTTCTTACTTGACGGTAATTTTCAAATGATTAGTATCAGCTAGTAAAATTTCTAATGTCATAGTTCACCCTCGAATTAAATTTAAGAAGATTCACATTTCGATACTCTGTCGCAGTGGCGCCCTTCTTTTCACTTATACAGTCTTTCGGATTTGTGTGTATTGGTTAAAAATTGAAAACAGATCGATGCCCTAGAATCTCGGTGGATAGGCGTAAATATCACGGGCTTAATAAACACGTCACGTCAAACAGTGATCACCAAAAGCAATTTGTCATTCTTAGAATGAAATGCCAGGGTAACACTTCCCTGTGCATTCCTTAGGGTATATTATATCACATATATGTATCTAACTCATGTGTATGTATATTTATATCATACACGTATATGTATATATGTATATGGTTGATATGCATACGTAACTAGCTTCTACATGAAAAGAAAAAAAAAACACCCATACATTAGTTAACGAATATTCAACTTTCTTCGTTTCCGTTTTACCTTCGAGACACGCGACTCATTCGTTCAGCAATTCCAAAATTGCTGATTCACATTACGATCATCAATCCTATCTTCATCATTATTATTCTTACTGCTGTCGCCGTGGTTATTATTGCTATTCTATTGTTGTTATTGTTGTTTGGGGGGTGTTATACGTATACATATGTATATCAGACAGAAGTAAAAATATCTTGGCGCCATAGCCATTTCGTAGACTGCTGATTCTAAGCAAGAGTAAGAAGGTTTCTCTCCTCTTATCCCCGTTCACAACACTCTTCTATTTATTGCCAAGACTTTGAAGATAAATACTCCCTTCTTCTCCTGTTACTTTTCTACAAGGATCGTAAGAATATTCATATTTATATTTCATTTAATATGATTTTATTTTATTTTATTCGACGACGCTATATAGGAGAATAAACTACCCCACGTATATTTTTTCAGCCCATTATTTAACCCAGATAGACATTTTTCTACCCCTCCCCCACCCCCCCAGATAGAGAGTGGAGATATTTTGTTGATTAATTTCTCAACTGGATAAAGCCAAAGCAACTATAATATTTAACAGCAGCTAAAATTCAAGTAGACAGAGCGCAGCCACAATGGGATTATTGCTTGGGGGTTATCAGAGGGTGTATTGGTGTATGAGATAGAATATAGTGTATAGAGGAGCTATGCAAATCGCGGTGAACCCAAAATACCCAGCAAATCCCAATTTCCGTAACACAGAGAGTCTAGCTCCTTGAGGAGTCCTCCTCGCTTTGGCACGAGCGTCCGTTATAGGGCGAAGAGGAGGACTCTGAACGTCAGTGAGTATAACTGACAATCAGTTATATACATAATACGTGTAGCATTCCGTTCTGGATAGCAAAACCAAGAGCAAAACGAGGATCTAACGTAAGACGCGGTTGGGTTTCGAGTAAGGAGCCCTAGGGGCTAAAGGGCAACAGGGAGGAAGCCTACCCTGTGGTTTTCAGACTTCAATCAAACCAGGCGAAGTTCAAAGTGCTGGCTACGGTCATCGCGGGATGAGCTTAAAGATTAGCATGGAATTAATTATCTTTCAAAGAGTGGGGGAAGGGAGGGGTGAGCAGGGGTTGGTAGCTTTATGTTATATCGCACGATGATGTATATATTAGAAGATCCGTGGTACCGTCTTGAATCTTGAGTTTCCCCATTCGCTCGATTTTCAGTCTTGGCATAAGGAATTAGAATCAAATTTTGCAAACCCCGTACGATATAAACTAGCCTCGGATAATTATTTTTCCGTTTCATGTGCGTCTAGAAGTCAAGGCTTATCGCGGTTTTGAAAAAAAAAAGAAAAAAAAAACGGGAAAAATACTCGCCCCCGCGTTATGAGCGCGCTAACAAAACTCGTCTTTACATTATGTCGCGGTAGTTGAACTCGACAGGTGACAGGTTGCGTGACGCCATTAAATTCCGTAGGCCTCGTCCACAACGAGGGAAGAAAAATAACCCGATCGATCATGTATAACATGAAATACGACGGCGTCATTTGCATCTTTACTAACCTGATGTAAAAAGAGTTTTAACATTAAATTACATCCGTGCAATGATTATATTATTCATTTATAAATATATACACGCCCAATATTGCGTCTGGGGTTTTCACCCGATATGATAAAATTCGAAAATTCGAAAAAAATCGTTATCAAAATATTCAAACTGTTACAGAAAATCGTTCTACATACGCAAATAGTTAATTATTGTGAAGGATGCTTTAGTCCCTGACTGATCGCTTCGTCGCACTTAACACCTTCAGATCCCCTTTCGCAGATTAGGAACAAATTCATTAATCATCATCAGTGTTAGACATATTTTTCTTTTTTTCTTTATTACCCACACGAGGAGTTACATAACTAAAATATTGCGGCGAAAAATAGCTTCCAGAGTTATACTCAATCCTAAAATTTGTGCGTCTGTAAATGTCAAAAAATTTCATATTCAAGCTCCTTTTTCTTCTTCTCCCTTTTCCTGTACAAAGATGTGTAGGTATAAGTACGTCTAGGTTCGCCTCGACGTATTCCCTTGGTATTATAAAGAGTTACGTTCAAACTTCTCCACGAATTAGGTTCAGCTTCTTGCGGTAGCGTAAGGTAAAATTGTTGAAAACGTGCGGTGGTGGTTATATCAGGGTGTGAGAATGAGAGGCTAGGGGTGCGTGCACGAAAGTAAGTTCAAGTTACTCCTGGCTTAGCCACAGTAATGGCCGGATGAAGATACAAGTTGTTTATACACGTGGGTATAGCTAGGCTGGGAGCCACAAACTCCTTACTCATCGCAAAGCTGGATTAAAATACATAAACCGTTAAATTAGGTACATTGGACTTTCTTCGCCAGCGGAGGCACGAAGAAAATAAAAAAAAAAAAAGCGACTAACAAATTGCGCAGTCTATTAATTCGCGGTATAATGACGGCAATAATCTAGATAATAAAAAGTCTTTTTTATGTATTCCTTTTCCGGATAATAAGATTGACAAATTTTGTTTCTTTTATCACCCTAATCTTTTTTTGTTTTTTTCCGCCCACAGATCGTCCTTATCGCGTTGGCTGCGACCTCCTTGGCCACACCACCACCAGGATATGTGAAAAAGCCAGACAACGACACGGTAAGACGATATATCGAAAGAAAAATTGGTAAGAGATCGAAATACTTTCTATTTTCTATCCTTCGGGTTTTAGAATCTGAGCTGTGTTAGAATCAAGTGTTATTAAAGTTTCTAAACACGAATTAAAATCGCTTGATGAAAGTCTGCTGAGAAATATATGTATTTAAACCGTGGCCCAGACTTCGTATATAGATTTTTATTTTTCCATACCTTATAAGAAAATAAAAATGGAATCGTGTGTTTTATAGTACATAGTTCATCTACGATTCCATAAAAAAAAATTTATCGACACGTATGAAAGAATAACGGAGCTTGGTAGCCACGATGAACTATCAATTATCGAGTGTTTCATTGAGTCCTTGGACATTTCTATCGGTGGTAACAAGTGGGCAAAGGGTCCTGAAATTGATACGATATTGCCTTCTTCAAGATATGAGAAATAATAGAATCTAACGACTCGAGGTGTCGTATTGTATTTTCGGAAAAAGGTTTTGAGGCGCGTTAAAATGAATCAGATTTTGGGTGAAAAAAATAACATCTCCTAATAAATCTTCGATTAATTTCAAAGCCAATGTCTTCTTATAGCTCTCGGTTAAACTTTTGCGGCCTTGACATTCCGACGGATTGTATCTGCTAGCTGTTTCAGCATCACAACCGAGACTTTCCCTTGGAGGGAATCGACGAGAATACAGGTTCTTCTTGCCCGAAGCTAAAAGCGATTGAAGCCGCGCCCTGAGCGGTCGATCGAGTGAAATTTCTGTTCCGGGTGTGGCTCTGCAACGCTCTATAACACTCATTACAATCCATTATTTTTATGAAATTCGTACTGCAAGCTAATATCGTTGATTTTATCCAGTGTCCTTCTCAGACTAACTTCAATAAATTCAGCTCTTCTTTCTACTACTAAGATCAAGCATAAGACTAATTGTAAGACCGTCGAATCGAACGGCATGCCATCCAGGCGGGCGGACTTACGGACTTGACTCTCGTCTTCCAAGTAGATCTAGGTTACAGATTTCTAAGCCTGAAGCTGTGAGGTAAACCGCTTCGATATAGCAGGTGAAGAACGGGCTGTAATTAACGCTGTATGAACTTTGACCCTGTCTTGTCAAAGTGCCTGACATATACTTTGAAAATAATAGTTGACCCCGTAAGCCATTTTCTGATCCAGTGAAGAAACATGCAAGAAGAAAAAATAAAAAAACGTAACGTATCATTTGACAGGGATTATCGGTGTGAATAATTGACGAGTATTAAAATTGGGGCTGATACATTGATTTTATATTTTCGACGAACGATAAAATTTACTCTGCAAAAAATTTAATTAACTTTATCACTATACGCTGGTTTCATCGTCAGTAACGAATTCTGGATCGTTTGGTGCAAAGCTTGGAGTCTGCAGTAGTGATTTGTTGGAATTTTTTTTAACTGGTAATTAGTAACGTACGTACCTAGGTGGTGAAAAAAAAAAAAACGTTTACACTCTGATCAGGAGAAACATGCGACAAAATTTACATGCATCGTAAAATTTCTGATAAAAATACGTACGTAATCTGTTAGCATAGTATACGTAACACATCGACAGGATATGAATGACTGAGAGCATTTTATCAGGTCGTGCAGCTATCCTACGTAAAAGTTTGAATTATGCAGCATGATCGAAAATGCAGCGTGTATATATATATATATATATATATATGTATGGGAAAGATTGAAATTATTTATTTAACTGTTGTTTTCATAAAAGTCGTTAGATTTTGTTCAATAAAGTCGTTGGTCTATTTTCATTTCTCTTTATAGTCCATTCTGCAAACCTTTCGCCTGGTGATCACCATTTTACAGAATCTATGAGCTGCACAAGCGGCTAGTCACGAGTAAACAAGATATCCGATTCATAGTTGTATACCTACTAAACCAGTGCACATAGGATACATCCTATCGCGAAAGTAGTTCACTTGTCAAAGCGGAGATCTTGGATATCTTCTATATACCATTTGCGCCACGGCTTTCATTCGGGTTGAAGAAAAGAGAGAGAGAGAGAGAGAGGTGGAAAAAAAAAAAAAAAAAATAGAAAAGAAAAGATATATATATACCGATAAATTTATATAAGGTAACTTTTACAAGATTTGTGCTTGAAGAAACAAAAGACTCAAGCATCTCTCCCTCACTCTATTCTTATTATATTATAGTTATACGCGAATAGCCAGGAGCCATTAAGAGCAAACAAGGTTGTTCAAGGATTATAATAGTTCGAAAAGTTTCCGAACTTTCCATGCCGGATGCGACGGTAGCTCTCCACCCGGTACGGAAGCTCCCTCAAGAGTCGGAATCTTGTTTTTAATCACCAGTTCAACGAGCTGGCTGATGACACTAGGCGTTTCCCTGGGAAATGTTGAAAATGAAGACAAAAAAAAAAAAAAAACAGAATTCACTTTTTTGTTTGCCAATTATAAACGCGTATTCAATAATTAGTAGTGACAAGAATCGTGAGGATTTTGAAGGGATTTTAACACTGAAAAAAAATCATTTTAAGATTCAATTCGTTCATCTAATATAATCCTCATTTTCCGGATAGCTCGTGTCCTGGACAACTCTTGTAATTTTCAGACCGATCGGAACCACTATTCCAGAGATATTAATCGGACAAGGGTCCATTGGGTCGATTATGTCGATAATTCTTGCCACTGCTTAACCTGTGCTCCAAAATGACTTGAGAGATTTCAGAAATGTGGCGAAATTTGTTTTTCATTTGGTTCGGAAAGCTGAAACTCCTTCTTGGCTATAAGTTAATTAATTAATCAATTGATGAAAGTGAATGATAAAATTGTATAATAGAGTATCTCGGTTTTGTGAATATAGTACGGAATGTAATTGAATGAACCTTTCGGCTCTCTGATCAAATTATTTCCTAAATTGGAAGTAAAACGGTTTAGAGAAAATGTATTTATGCGTTTACACGTCCGGTGAGATATCGAGACGTGACTTGGCACTGTCCCTTCGGACGAGTGATCAACCCGCCCGAAAGTCCGCTCACGAACATCCTTGGCCCTTCGGGGAGACACGAACTGTTCAAAGGCATCAAAAATCCATTTTTGTCTTTCGTAGGGTGGCTAAATTTAATTTCGAATTTCGAATAATTTTCAATTTTTTATCACCCTTCGACACTGAAGCCGTTAAAATTCTAGCGGAAAAATCGTTAACGACTTAGAGGGTGAAGGCGAAGTCAAGGAGCCATAAGTATCTCTTCGGTAATAGTTAATTTAAACTGGTTTCAGCACCCTCCAGCTTACGAGTACAAGTACGAAATCAGAGATGGTACCGGCAAAGGACAAGGCAAAGCGGAAACTAGAGCCGGAGAATTTGCTAGAGGAAGCTACTACGTTAACACGGGCCAAGCAACTACCGATGTCAAGTACTATACCGATGACTGGGGATACCATCCACTAGTCAAGTACAGCTTGGCTGACAAGCACGGCTCTACAATGACGCAATTTGCCCTAGGGGAACATGCTGTCAAGGCGCTTCGCACCGGTGGTGACGTTGTTAGTAAAACTTCAATATAATCCATATAACGAGTCGATTCGTTGCATTAAATTATCGCTATTAATGACAGAAGTGAGACATTTTTATAATAATACATTTTCTTTTTTCGTTTGTTTTTAGGGACCTAAATTCGAACTTCCTGTGGAATCGAGTAAAGGTAAATCGGTACAAATAATTCAGCCTTATACCGTCAAAGACAACGATTCTTCGGTGGTGGCTTCGACTGACATTGGTAGTGACACCAAGGATAGCTCGAACGTCGACGAAACTATGGAGAACTCTGGGGGTAATTCGACAAGCGAAGCTATGGAGAGTTCGGTAGGATATTCGGATGGTGAGGCTATAGAGAGCGCGGAGGGATATGCGAAAAGCGAAGCTATGGAGAAATTGAAAGAATATTCGGATGGCGAAGCTATAGAGAGCGCGGAGGGATATGCGAAAACCGAAGCTATGGAGAATTCGGAAGGATATTCGGTTGGCGAGGCTATAGAGAGTGCGGAGGGATATGCGAAAAGCGAAGTAGAGAATTTCGCAAAAGAATCGGAAGGGCTCTTGACTAAATTAATTCCCTCTTCAAGCCACTCGGCAACGTCGGAAGAAATCGGTTATACGGCTAGCACACCGTCAATACCTTTTACTTACCCGCCACTTCAAGAGGTCAGAGATATTTACGCGAAAAACGATTACCAACACGCTGCGTTAATCGATGAGCAATTGTATCTGCAAAGTACGGCGGGAAATTTTGGACAAAAAGTGCACACAGCATCCGTGGGAGAATCTGGTATCAAGGATTTCACATTTTCAACTACAACCGCAAACCCTGAACTTAATTCATTGACCAAACAAAACGGAGACGTTATTTATACGGTACATTCAGCGTCTAATGCGAATACTGCGTATCTAACGTCTGCAGTAAAGAACAAAAAAGCACAAAGACTTCACAACAGGTTACAATATCGGGAGAAATTTTTCTCAACCTCTACCACGGCGAGTCCAAATTATATTGGCGATAGTCTGAGCTCGGTTATCATCACTTCTACAACCCTGGCGCCAGCTACTGTGACCAGAGAATTTACGAGCAACGATTTGGCTAGTGAGAAGCAAGAGAAATACGAGTATGTCTCACTCGGCGCTAAGCCATCTCAAGAATTCAGTGAATTTAGTCCTACAGATCCTCGCCTGGTCAACTACGGACTACCTCTTGGTAACGAGGGACCTAATAGACACGAACAGAAGCTTGAAACTCATGGACTTTCGGCTTATGGTACTGGGAATAGCTTGCAAAACGAAAACGAAGTGCAAAGCTCGACCCTCAACGAATTCTCAGCTACTTCTTCATCCGTTTCATCGTCCTCGTCCGTGTCATCTTATTTTGCGAAACCAATCGTTGTTGCTGAATTCACTTCCGGATATGGTCAACCCGAGTTAAGCACGACTCCAAAGTATATTAACGATTTTGTTGGACTCACCACACCGGCTCCAGTCTTCTCAACGACAGCTCGGCCGATTATTTCAACGGAAACGATTGTTGTGACACCGAAATATGAAAGCCAAAGCCAAATCACGACTTCAGCTGTCGTTTTGAACCCGATACAGGCCGGTGTGGCTTTAGTAAATGCTGGAGAAACTCATCTGATTAGTCAAGGAGCATCGGAATCTTCTATCACGGTGAAAGAGGACGTGTCTGTGAATTCTGTGCCGACGATTGAACAATCTGAATCTCATGAGCATGATAGACTGCAGTTGGAAGAAAGAATTCGTCAAATACTTGAACAGCAGAGAGAAACCGAAAACCGAATACATCAGGAGGAACAGCTTAAGAGGGTGAAACAGCTTCAGGAAGAAATACAGCTTCAACAGGTACAGCAATTCCAGCAGGGACTAAAGCTGCAACAGAATCAATACGAGATTGACGAACTTCACCTGAAACAGCAACTTCAACTCGGAGGACTTCAGCACCACCAGAATTTCCAACAAAAGGAAAGAATACGATTACAAGAAAAACAGAAATATGATTACCAGCAGCTCGACGCTGATGCGCCTCTTCAACAAGAAGTGGAACTTCAACAAGTCGAAGAATCTCAGCAGAATGTACAACTAGAGCACCAACAGGTACAGAAGGAAGTTATCGAACAAGTCGATGAATCGCAACTGGATCAGAATCAAGACGTACATCTAGAGCAACAGCAGCAAGAGGAATTAAAAGCACGAGAAATTCTACAGAATGAAGAATTGCAAGTACAGCAATACGAAGCACAGAAGATACAGGAGGTAATAGAAAACCAAAAGGCACAACAATTGTTGCAGCAACAGCTTCAGTACGAGCTTCAAAAACAGCTACATGAATATCAGCAAAAGCAACAGCGTAATCAAGGGGCAAACAGCTTTGTAAAACCTTTGAAATCGGCACATAATTCGGGAATTGAGATTCAGAAGTCGATCGAAATATATCACAACGAACCCGTGCAAGAAATACATTATCAAACCCAAGTACCAGCCCAGGTTGAATCTTCAGAGATCGATCAGTCTCAGGGACAGCAGCAATACATCGAGCTGCAGAGCACCGAGAATACGCAACAAGCTTATCGAGGGCAGGTTCAATCCGGGGGTGAGGTTTCCTTTGAAATTAATCACGTGCCAGGTGAGCAAGGCTATCAACTCGGTCAGAAAGACCAATTCTCTTTGGGAGCTGAGAGTCAAGCGCAACAAGTCTTAGTCGCCGAGAATCAGGCCAACCTACATCAAGCGTACGATTTGACTCCGTCTAATTCTCTGTCACAACAATCCTCGACAAGCAACGGTGCAGTTCTACTCGGTTTTAGAGTTAACCATGAATTTGACGGACGACAAAATTACCAGATTGATCAACACCGAGAGAACGGTATAGGAGGGCATGAAATCGATCTACAACTCAATCCACATACGGTGACATTCGGATCCAACATACCCAACGGCGCTTATCAGCTGAAACAACGGGACCAGGCTCAGTCTAATTCCCATTCTCATTCTCATTCTCATTCTCATTCGTACGAAAGCAATCGTGGACAGCAACAAGTGGTCGTTGGTCTACCGTACACCCTAGAAGCTTCCAAAGAATTAGTCCTCCCTGGGATTCAGACTACCTCGACACAGATAGTGGAGAATCCAGTTTTTCAAAAGCATGCTTCGGCGTCAGTTGTCGTCGAGCATAATCATAATCCAATTGAGGTAAAAAATATTGGAGAAAACTACCCCATCGAATCATCAAATGAATCGTCCTTCGGCAGAATCGTCCAGAAACAGATTTCGCTTTCACACCAATATCCGGTCGAAAAAGTTATAGAAAAAACGGTTCACGTTCCGCAGCCATATCCGGTTGAAAAAATTATCGAAAAAAAGGTTCCTTATCCTGTTGATAGGATAGTTGAAAAACACATACCGATCCTTCAGCCGTATCCTGTACACATTAGAGTACCTCAGCCATATCCGGTTGAAAAAATAGTCGAAAAACCATTCCCTGTTGAAACGATCGTCGAAAAACCTGTCCACATACACGTACCGGTTGAAAAGATCATCGAAAAGAAGGTACCGGTTCCTCAACCTTATCCAGTCGAAGTTGAGAAAATAGTTGAAAAAAAAGTACCCTATCCTGTCGAGGTGACAAAGTACATCGACAAGCCGGTACCGATCCACGTCCCCCAGCCATATCCGGTGGAAAAAATCGTTGAACGAATCGTCGAGAAACCAGTGCAGATTCGAGTTCCATATGCAGTTGAAGTGGTCAGAAATATCCCTTACGGTGTTCATTACGGTGTTAGTTATCAACAAATTATGAGACCGCACTCTCACAACTTGTACAGTAATCATGGAAAGGCTCGTCCTCCTTTCTACGGATATCCGATTGTTAGTAGACACCAGGAATTCCGTCATCAAGAAAACTCAGGCTACAACTACGACAAACCAGCCAATAATTTCGTAGATAATGGAAATTCTAATGACCAAATTACCGCTGGAAATCAACAGATACAGTTCAAACATTCGGGAAAATTAAACTCTCATCTCGGTTATCAGCATTATGCTCCGAGGAGGTACAGCCTCAGAACATCTGGCAAGGATAAATCGAGGAGCGAAGAGTATATTGGCCCGGTACCACCCCAAAGATCATTGCTGTTAAGACACCATCAACATTCTCTTCAAAACCAGCATGCGGTACAGGGCAGATCACCGCAATCTTCAACAGCCGCGACGAGATCTCCTACCTCGACAACGACCTTGAGAAGGGCAAGGGAACCGGAAACTAAACCGCAATCGAGTGCCGGAAATTTCAGACAGTCCCGAGTCGAGTATGGGTTCAAACCCCCCATGATTCCCTCGGTTCAGTACGATGAGAAGACGGCGTCTAAAGTAGAGAGCTAATTAAGGTCGACATACACAATCACACACGCACACAGCAAGAGCCATTAAGTTATTATCCCACATTCACACTAGCACGTATGTCAAATTATCGCAATTTCGTATATGTATCATAAGATTTTCCTTAGCCGTAAGATTGTATTAATTAATGTTAGACAAAGTCGAGCCATATGTGGCTCAGATGGTGCGAATCAGAATTAAGATTTCCATCAGCTGCACCATCTCGAATGATCATATTTTTGTACAATACCTATGCAGTTAGTTTTTTTGTTTTTTTTTTTACGAAAATAAGAAAAGAAATATTTCAAGTTGAAAGTAACCCTTCGTCATGTCAATTTTCCTCTCTGAATTTCTGGAAAGAAGAAAAAGACAAAAAAAAAAAGAAAAGAAAATGAGACAAAAAGCTGATCGATCTTGACGTACTCTTGCGGCTTCGATATATGGCGAGGGTGTGAAGGGAGCAAAGAGGAGAAAATGTCACGAACGACTTCGACCCGTAGACACGAGGTCGAAGGATAGCTAGCAAAACGAATGGTCTATAAAAGAACAGAGAAGACAGGTACAAGGTAGAGGCAGCAATATATCTCTAAGCTTATAGGAAGTTTGCTCGCATGCCATATATCGAAGCTCTTATTTTATTTTTTTTCTCTCTCTCTCTCTCTCTCTCTCTTTACCCTCTCCATATCATTCTGTCTTTTTCCATTACATTTCATTCCATTTCATTCCATTCCATTCCATCTTTTACGATACCCTATTCCACTCGGTGCCATGCATGGACTGGCGTGTGTCGATACCACTGCCATTACTATACGGTCAGGAATAACGGAGTACGGACACTCGCCTGTTCTTCAATCGTAAACTTTACGCATATCTAGTATAATCTTTATACATTCGATGTATATGATACGGTATAACATATGAAACGAATTCAATTCCTTTCCTCATTTTACCTTTAAATGTCTCATTATTTTTTTTCCCTACCCCATGTATATATATACCTACGTACTTATAGCTATACTTAGATTTTCAAATACTTCAGTAAAGTATGAGCAATTCTTCGGTCATTCGTATGTAAAAATTGGAAAAAAACATACGCGCCATATTCGGATTTAGGTATACGTAGTATATTCGTTATATATTATAGGGAAGAAATAAACGGAAACTAGCGTAGGCTCGGAAAGACCTTTGTATCATCCGGAAAGCTCTCAATCCTCGCGGAGTGACGTGAAGCGGTAGGAGGCAGCGACCCATATTTCCATCTTACAAAGTTAAGCTGCGTGTAAACAGAACCGAGGTAGCAGAGATCCACCGTCTCGTGATGGATGCGAGCCTTCGCCAACGTCTTCGCCATGGACTGTTTATTATAAAGCTACTGCAGACCCACGGAGCAAATAACTACGCTTTATATTTTTCTCGTTTACCACCCCTATTCTCCCTGTTGTTCGGTATATATACCCTGTACAGCTTCCTCCACCATCACTTCTTTATTAAGATTCTTTCATCAGTTCAGAAATTTTGATATAATTTAAAAAAGAATATATCTCAGCTAGGTTTACCATAACTATCATAGTTTCAAGGGTCTAATACGTAGGTACGTGTTTAGAGTTGACAGCTAAGGGAGGAAATGACAGGGCATTAGGGACTCGGTTTCGAGTATGTATATAGGCGAGTACTTACCACTGTCTCTATAATTAATTCAGCACAGACATAAATCAATTAGCTTGAGTTTAACTAGATTTCTAGAGACCCGGTGCTAATTGAGTGAGGATTGTGTTGAAGTAAGGTGGTGGTGGTGGCCTGCTGGTTGTTTGCGCGACTATTGGAGAACCTGGTCCGAGCTTTCCCTCTCGTTTTACCTCTATCTCCGTCGTTTCGTATCTGAAAGCAGTTGCCTAGTTGGTACCGTTATTTGATAGATTAACTTTTCCACTCAAGGTATACCGGAGTGGGCAGGTTGAATAAATAAACAAACTGAAAATCGATTCGACAACCAAACGTCCTAAAAAAACAATCCCCCAACAAAACTAGGGATGCCTACTAGGACCAGGGTCCAGACAGTAGAATTAAGGGTCTATACGTGGAACCGGGTGCCTATGACGTAGTTACCAAGATCTTGCCTGGAATATTAAACCTTACTCTTGGTAGATGGGTGGATATGGTGTCTGAAGGACAACAGAGGGCTGACACGTATACCTAACTACCCTGTGCGTAACAAGGGTTAGTTTCACCGGCGTACGAGGTAATGAGGTAAACGACAGCTACTCAAGACAAGAGCTAGGAGTCCAAGTCCTGAACTTTGTAGCTGAGGGATGTGACGTAGTTTCAGAAGCGGCTAGCCTTCGTCCTTACCTCTCAAAACCGACTTTTCGTATCCTTGTTCAGTATCTGGTTCCCTGTTTCTGGGCGAAGTATCCTTGAACAAACTACTATATACTTACCGTAAATAGATGCGTAGAAAGTCCCGAAGGGTAAATCGAATTTGTGTGAGATAAAATTTTGGGGAAGGAAAATTTTCGCCAATAATCAGAACTTATGAGTGGCAATTCGTAGTTGAATTTACTTTCTATCGCCACCGTGTTATTCTTCATATATGATATATGTTACGGTGTTATGTTTAATACCTCATTTGTACTTTCATGGGTCTTCTGAGTGCTTCGAGATTATTATAAAGCTTATGCTATTAAATTTAAGTACGCGACAGAAACTTGGTCCTAACGTTGCGTTGGTGACAGAAGACGTTGAAGTTGAAAGGAAAATTTGAAATATTGAAGCGGAACAGAGTAATTCACACTTCAACATGTGACGATCTTATGAATATTTGAACAACGAAGTGAAGAAGTTTTCCCAAAACTTAGAAAGTGGTGTTATAATGAAATACTACGCCCACGCAGTCGGGACACGTGTGTGGGTATATCGATTCGTTGAATCTGGAATGCGAAAGAGCTGTAAGGTAAAGGGAAAAACGAACGAAAGTATGAAAAAAACAAAAAAAGAAAAAAAAAACAAGATCGTCAATTTAGCGGATGTAAAGGATAGGAACGACATAAAACTGGCCTGTCGACTCTGGCCAGGTTCAACATTTTTATGTATCTCGTATCCCAAAAAACCCCGACGAACGAACCCGGACCAAGATTTGTATCCACCCGACATATATTCCGATATATTTTATGGAAAGGGACAAATTGGACGCGCGCGTTCGCACCGTACCTTTGCGATCTATATTTGAGCATCGGTGTAAATACTTTCGTTGATTTTTTTTAGGAACAGAAAATCTTTATTTTCTGTTTTTCCTTCTCCATTCCTATTCTCTCCTACGCCACAGTAAGTTTCGTACTTTTTTTTTTCCATAATCTGTTAAACATTGAAATGAATGAGGCTTGAAAAAAATCTAAGATCAATCGGACATGCGAATCGCAAATGGAAAAGTTAGTTTCCTAAAGTATCTTTATATGGTAGAAAATTGCTGAACGAAGTGATAGAAATGTCAGTGTACGTGGTTCTAAACGAGTTTCATTTTGCCGCAAGGCGACGAATATTAACGCCATAAAGTCTCACTTTATACATGTCACCGCGTACGTAGATTCACCCTCGTATAATATTATTCTAAAAGAGATGGAATGCTCTTCATTTTAAATCCCTAATCGTGGTGAAATATTTATACGCAATTTTTACTGCTTGAAAAATAACGAAAAAAAATAAACATATATAATCATCTTTTTCTGGCTCGTATCTATACACACAGATTTCTACGTATATAAACGATATTTCGATTCTCAATATGTGTGTTAGTAGTAGCCCTCGGGCAAAAGGCCACATTTTACGTTTAATAAAACCTTTTACGGCGTGTTTATTAAACCAGGATATGTTTCAGACATAATATACTATCGTATATACACACTGCAATAAGGGATGATTCATAAAATGGTGATACAGCAGAAGGGAGGGTGGAGATACCGCGTAAAAAATTGGTCGGAAATGAAGAGTAAAATTTTTACATATATACCGTGTTCGTTTTCGAAAATGAAAATATAAAAAGGGATGTATATTACAGAAGGGTGGGGCCTACGTATGCACAGGGAATTTAATATTAAAACAACAATTTTATTTTACCTATATCATTTATTTAATGAAAAAATTAATTATTGATGGGAGTCCTGCGTAATATGCGGCAATACGATAGTACAGCGAATTTATTCAAACTAAGGAAATCAAGCTTTACGATTCACGATGTACTAGACGTTTAATTCGTCACCGGGAATAAGTTGGGACACGCGATTGCTGCGACTCCCACAAACATCCATTTTATTAATCGTAAACGTGACAGACTACAGCTGTCGTCCCCAAAAATAAATGGACGACTTCCCGCCACCCTGACAACTTCCACACGCAAAAACGTTCGATTGTCTCTCCCGTAGCTATTAAAACCCTTATAAAAAGGAGGAATAAAAAATTGGAAATAATTATTCACAGGCTTTTAATTTAGGAGAATTGTGTTCGGGCAAAGAAAGAATTTCAAATTACCTTTCACCCGTGTATATATAGCATTTCTAGAAGCTACGAGAAAAAAAAAAAAGAAGGAAAATAAGTTTACTAACAGAGTCTCTCTGAGAGCCAGCTAATCCAGGGATTACAGCTTAATAATTAACTCGGCGCTACAAACTGTAAGTAGGTCCTCTCAGCTGTGACGCTACAGGTGGATTTTAGTTGGGATGTATGCAGGATCCGACACTAATTGACGTCAGAAATAAATGACTAAAAATTAGAAAAAAATTTAATGTTTTGCATTACCGTAAAATATTGTGAACGAAAAATTTCGCACAATTTTCTAAAGGACGTGTGTAGCAGGTTGAAAAATTGAAACGCAAGATAATTGAAAATGTATTTTTCCATTCGGAAAATAATCTCAAAGTATTACGAGTCGGGTTTCTTATTTTCAGATATCTCACTCTCCGAGTGCTATTGCATAAAGTATAATTAACCCTTCAGCTCCACTCGGAGAAAGGCTAGAATTGCGAATGTCTCTCTATTATAAGTTGGCGTAAGAAAAAGGCGGAGAAAAATAAAGAGAGAAATATGAGAGAGAGAGAGAGAGAGAGAGAGGCGACAACAGAGAAGAGATATTGCATTATTCAGTCTGACAGTTTTCTCATGAATTTTCAAGTCGCACAAACAAACCTCGACTCTCGAGGTAATGGTAACCGACTACTTCGACTCTGGGCTCTTTCGGGAATAACTATCTCCGCGATATAAACTGCAGCTTGAAATCTTTGTTTGAAAAAAAAATTTAATTATTTATCAATTTTCCCATTAACCGACTTCTGGTTCGCCAACATTTCGAAAGCCCCGTGGTTGATGGTTTGATTTTCCGATTTCCTTCACGTATCAGTAAAATAGTAAATTCTTAATTTTACGACTGAGATCTAGCTGCGAATGGAATAATTATAGACCTAATTAAATTAATGAACTAAATTAGCCTGGCAAACGTCTCCGAAGTAGGTACTCTGAGATTAATGTTCCCAAATTCGATTACGCAAGTTCGAAATGGCAGGCTGCAGTCGTTCAACGTATATGCGACTGTAAAACAGCTAAGAGTATAGCTGCACTCTAAGGAAAGCAAAATTAACTTCAGCCAAGATTTCAGGGAGAAGCTAAAAGGACCTGAAAAATATTACAAGAATAAAAGAAACAGTGAAATTGCTTCGAAAAATAAAATCCTAAATCTCGGTTAAAAGAAGCGCAAGAAAGCTTTCGTTAAACCGCAATTTCAAATGACTTTCGAGCTTATTCAAAGCGACAGAACGACAGTGGGCGTCGCGGGATTTTGACAATGTGGCTAAACACCTCAACGTATGAAAGAGCAGAATCTTTAGAAAAAAAAACCTGCGTTTTTCTTCAATTATCAAGAAGCGTAAATTTTTATAAATTTTTCTGCGACTGATGTTCCGGACTTCGATCCTCGAAGTTCTCGCATCTCTTGAGGTCGAGTTTCCGAAGTTTTGTTGAATCCGTTTTCGTCGTACGGAAATTGCAACGAGGTTGAAAATCGTCAAAACAAATTTCCCGTGACTTATGCGGATACCACCACTTCCGGTACAGGATCTCAGATCCTAGACGGTTGAGGGTTCTTAAGGACCTGCTTCAGCCGAAGGATTGACTGATCGTGAGTTTGAGAGAAACTCTCAGATCTTGGCAACCGGGAAGGGTACAAGACGAAACACGAAATCCGAAATCCGAAATACGAAAGACGAAGAAAAAAGAACGGGGAACCCTAAATGCCAACGAATGGCGCTAGCGTAAACCGATTTGGCGACACGAATGATTCGTTTAGGAAACGAGCAAGGATATTGGCCGGTGGCTTATTTTCCGTAGAGTGGTACAGGGGAGCGATCAACTGTACGATTGTACGTAGAGAAGGGTAGGTACACCACCCTTCTAAATATACCAATATGTATAGTTAGCTTTACCAATACATGAATGAACAAGGATACAAGTACAAAAATAGTCCTTTACCATTTAGATTCCACTTCTCGTATAGCCAACGAAAAAAAAAAAATCATTTTTTATATAATTTTTGAACGTATAAGGTCCTCGTAAAAAATTCTCCGTTTTCTCTCCCTTTTTATTTTTTTTTTACGTATGATGTAAGGTGGTAGGTAGAGAACGAGTTTCTGGAATCAGGATCATCGGGGGACGACAAAGCCCTTCTGTAATGAACCGAGCTTAAAAAAAGAACATAACTTTTATGGTTTGCTGTAAAAACGGACCCCATTGTTCAGGCTTGTCCGTTCGATTCTGCAGGCTCTCTGGCAGTGGTTTTACTCGCAGTTTACCCTTCCTGAAACCGGGATTCCTGCCTCTTTGCTTTCCTGTACCAACGGAAGTTCTGGCCATCTTTTTAACCTTAAATCTTCCGTCTCCCATCACACTTTTCCATGGTTCATATCTCGGTCTTATCTTATATCTGATGTATTTTCTCTCTCTCTCTCTCTCTCTATATATATCTCCTTCGCTCTTTTATGCTTCATATACTTATTACGAATCTCATATATTTTTAGCAGCGTTTTGTACTAGAGGATCAAAAAACGAGAGAAAACAAAATTAACAGTAAAAAAGTTTCATTTTATGTTCATTGCTTTCTTATTTTATTTTTATTTTTATTTTTATTTTTTCCTTTCTCTCTCATATTGTAAATATAAACGGGTAGGTCTTCTCTGGGTCAATCTTTGGTTTAGTTTAGGTTGAGTTAAAGACGAGATTGGCGACGTAAGTTGACTCAGGTAATTCGGTGAATGGGTGACGAGGTGGGAAAGGAATCGGGTCCCAAAAGTCTGTAAATGAAATCGTCGACCGTTTAGAGCAAGGGGGCACTTTAAACTTTGCACTTTGACGAGGACACGAAGCGCGAAAAGGGCACGATGTAAATTCAACTTATCCGGGATCCGGAAATTTCCCTGAAAATGGGTATTAAGAAAAGTTTCGGCAAGTGAGCTCGTCAATTCTCCTGAGGCACGGTACGTAGAAGGCTCGAATTTTCATCCACTGAAATTATTAATAACAAATTGAGGCTCAAGGTGCGTCGCGATGGAGAAAAAGAACGAAAAAAAAAAAATAAGAAGAAAGAAGAAAAAGAAAGAAACCATAAACGAAAAATATATTTATAAAATAAAAATCAACCCTCTTATAGGTAAACCCGTATACCAACCCTGCAAAGTGCTAAGAGTATAAACTTTTAACGCACGACAGTGTCCCTCTTTTGAAAAAAAAAGAAAATAAAAAACACTTTCAAACTTTGAAAGAAAATCGTTTCAAATATTGATCCAAAAGTTTTTCTTTATCAATTTTTATCTTCTTTACGGTCCCTGTCGTTTTTCCTCCGGACCATCCCTTACGCTACTAATCCAGGATAGACAAGCGTTGTATCGTACCCTAGAAACAGCGTCCAGAACCCACCTTTGATTACCTTAATAAATTACGTAGAAGGGGTGAGTTTTCGAAAAGTATCCAGGAAAGCCAGAGAGAAGCTAATAGCCACGTAGGCCCGATCAAGACCGCCTTGGCTGCAGAGGGAGATTCCCCACGTCGAACATTTCGGTCATTCGTGCGGACGGCTAAGGGTATACCTTAACCCGGAGTGTGTAGCTCGATGGAAAGCAGACTCGTCTTGGGACAACGCGTTGCTTAAATTATGCAATTCGGACGGTCTTGGTCGCCGGAAGAGCCTCCGCTAGCAAAGCCCCATTTCACAAGGACGTCTTGGGCCACAAGACCCTCCAAAATTTAAGCTCTGCTTCAATAGATTGACGCCAGGTACGAATTGCTCTTTCATTGAATTATACATCAATTCTGTAAATGTATTTGTGTTGGGTTTAGAACCATCCGATCTTTACTAGAAATTTATTATTCAAACAGGAACATTAAACTACGATATTGCCTGGCCGTGCGAAAGCTTTTCACAGGACTTTAAAAACCCGTTAAAGTCTCTGTTCCCTGATCGCTGAAGCTTGCAATGAAATTATGGTGCGATCAGAAGATCTGATTTTTAATTTCCCTAAAGCCATAGTCATGCAAAAGTGAATGACAAAGAAGAGGCTTTTGTTATCTCGTCGTTTGATGAATACCATCGTCGACGTCAAATCCAGGACTTGTTAAAAAACGGGGCGGGGGTTGGCTACTGGGCAAAAGCCACCCCATCAAGACTCTGTAAATTTCCTTTGAATTTACTTCTCTCTTTTAATATTCACCGCAGCTTCAACGGAGCCTGTAGAATCGAGCCAAGCCAAGCGAAGCCATGAAACCACCCCCTTGATCCGATATAATTAATGCACCACACGTAGGGCAGGGGGGGGGGGGGGGGGGGGGGTGTTCTGCTAGAAGGTTGTGGGTGTCAAGGTTGGTTAAGGTAAGCTAGAAAATCTCGCGGCAAACCTAAGCTTCACCCATGCTTCCAGCTCGCCTTCATTCCTTCCTGCCTTCCTTCCTTCCTTCCTTTCATCCCATAACTGACTATACCTGATATATATATATATATATATATATATATATATATATATATATACACCTACTACCGAAGAGAATCTCTGTGAAAGACTCGAGACTTCCGAGTCACTTTTACTTCAATCAATATTCTAACCCCATCAGTTATCATTCGCACGTGAGCGATAAACTCGAGTGAAAACTAAAGGACCCTCAATGCGGTAGTCCCTCAACGTTTCAATGTCAATTTGACGGAACGCCTCACGTACTCAAAGAAATTCGTCACGGTTTTTTAAACGATATTAGAAATTTTTTACAAAAATTGTTCGAAGGCTATACTTTTTGATACGACGAATTTGTAGTGAGATTTTTTTACCACCTTATTCAGAGTGTAATTTATTGAATATAATAAACCAGAGTCAAGTCGTCGAGGTAGTGAGTAAAATTTTTATTGATGTCGTATATCAATAGTCTGCAGTTTAGGTATTAAAGGCAAAATAATTAAGCGAAAAAGTTATACAGCTTCTTTGATAGCCTATAGACTAATGAAAATGATATTAGTGTATAGTTTAACGAGGAATTGAGAACGAAGTCGAAGTGAGAGAAAAAGAAAAAATTATTTGACAAACTATGGACCCAGATATTTTAGAAACGCAATCATAAACGAAATAGTAAATGTCTAAGCTGTGAAATGGGATAAATCACTGATTCATTGGTGGCCCACCAATCGGTGAACGGAAAAATTGAAAGTCTGCCTTTCGTTCACTTTCAGACCGTATGCAACCTGGGTTATTAATTATCATACCCACATGTACCATCTACTCGCATATTTCAGAGTAACTGCTTGGCACACTGAATTATATTCGCTGTAGTTACTTTTTTTTTTTTACCTCTTTATTTTATTTTTTTACCTTTTTTTGTTTGCACTGAATTGCAACTCCAAAGGGAAGAGGTTCCTTATTCATTGTTGCGTCGCTTATTCAGGAAGAGAAAGCAATCCTTGATAATTTTCGGTCTGAAAGTATGAAGGTGAACAGAGATCTCCTGTATATATATGTATATTTATACCTTTACGTGTCCTGGCTAAATTAAGATCGAAAACTGGGACGTTACTAAGGAACTTTTATTTGAAGAAAACCGGCGAGAATTTAAGAATCCGCGTTCTGTCGTATCGCGAAAGCAAAAAAAACAGACCTCTTAGGGAATTCCCTCGATGGGATATAAAAAGTATATCCGAGGCACAGGCATCTGAAATTAAAATCTAGTCCGCTTTTTATTATCCCTATTTGAGTTAGCGGATGAAAGCTCTTCGAACACTTTAAGCGATTCCGTTGCATCACGTTACGATTCTGTATAATATAGTATAATTACGTATTAGTTAGTAAACTAAAACTGAAATATATTTCTGTCTGGTGTTTCACTTGCAATAATTTTTTCATTTCTTCTTCCTTTTTTTCGTTTTTTTTTTTTTTTTTTCTGACTGTCGGATTAAAAATGAAAAAAATCTATCGATACTACCGAGCATATAGACTTTTCGTATCCTTCCTTCCTTCCTTCCTTCCTTCCTTCCTGTATCCTGAGCTTTTTATTTTTATCCTTTAGCATCGCGTCCTTCCTGGCGTCGCTACGTGACTCGCCTAGTAATTTTCCGGCTCATGACTTTACGACAAAAGATTTTGGGCTCGACCCTAGCGCGTACGGTCAGGTATAAAGATCTCAGAGATCTTGGCGAATGTCGAGTGGTCCAGCGTTCGCATTCGCGCCCGCGCTCGGGCCTCAGTGAACGATAAGTGAAATTTTTTTTTTTTTTACATCCGAAATGTATGTAGGTATAATTCCGGCCAAATATGGCAAAGAAAGTCGGTTAAAGAAGAAAAATAACTTCATGTCAGGTGCGAGGTGCGAGATGAGAGATTCGAGAGTCGAAACTTGTTTTCATACCACGTAATGACATATAATTCTGTATATTGACAAGAAATACATACATACATATATAATATATACAGATATGCGTATCATACGGATATAGGAATTGGCGGAAAGATTTTACTTTTAATAACGGTCAATGCGCGATGGCAATGAACTTGAAATTATATACGAGAATGAAGGTATGATGAGAAATAAGTACCCAGAGTTAAAAGATACGCATAAACCAGAGAGAGAGAGCGAGAGAGAGAAAGAATGTTCGTACATCAAAGTCAAGGCAAATGTGTTTGAAGATAAAATGACAGAAGGCTTTCTAGCACAGGATGGCTTTCGTAAAAGTGAATAGCATAGTGTTACAGTAGTACGCAAAGCGGGCTGCAAGTTTCTCCCGATGACATTTCGGTGATAATTATTAGATTCAATCTATTTGAGTTAAATTTGAACAAAATATTCCCCAATTTGTTTTCTGTTTCTTTTTTTTTTCATTTTTTATTTCAATTTTTATATTCTAGAAAAAATTTCGTTAGAAAATAGAAAAGTTGTTTTTTCTTTTCACGAAATATTAGTTTTAAATTCTAAATTTTCGTTTCCATACGTTCGGAAGTATGAATTATGATACAGGAATTAATCTTCGTCGTTGATATATACCTAAAGGAAATTTTTCTCTCACAGCGCTACCAAAGAATCGTTAATAACTCTTTGGTCAAACCCAACTGTGTCCCTAGCGAATCTATAGTATACTTATAATGGTATATACATCTATATTTTTTACAGATGATTTAATTCTACGTCGCCAACTGCTGGACTAATATACTGTAAAACTTTCGAAATGTAGGAAATCAATTTGAGAATCGTTGACGATACAAAAAAAAAAAAAAAGAAAGAAAAAGAAAAAATGGAAACAGAAACTGCGGATTAATCGTCGACCGCACTTTTCATAATCTCATAAAATTATAACAAGTTGAATAATGATGAAGATCACTCTTCTAGAGGATTGAATTAAATTTCTAATTATCGTATGAGATATATGTAGTATTATTCGTTAATTTCATTTTAACGATTCATTTAATCCGAGTGATAAATTCCCTATTTCTTTTTGAGTGTTAATTTTATCCTCGTAGGTGAAATTTTCTATCCAAGATCCAAATTTCACTTATAATAATCAATTTCTGTGTAAGCACTGTCTGATGTTACGGAAATTATATTTACACGTACGTTGTGTATTGCAAGTCCTTTTGTACCTATCACACTCGTGCTACATTTCAAAAAGATAAAAGTATAATGTATTCAGGTACTCGAGAGAATATCAAGTACCGAATAATATTTCACGATGAAGCTTGAAACTTCATTAATGGTTAAAACCTGTCCTCGAATCAACCATGCCATATTATAACGGCACTTGTAAATTCCGCATGCTATATAATACGCTGGTACCTCTCGATCAAGAGACACATCTACCCACCTTCTATATATCAAACACTCAATCGAGTCAATTTTTTCGATATATTCGACGGTTATTTCAATTTCATCAGCCAGTCACATATTATTCGAATTTCAAAAGCGGGAACTAAAAGAGGGTTGAAATCATTTTTTAATATTGCTTTTTTCATTTCCCCCATGTAATACCCCATACCTAGTGGTTTTCTTTTCTTTTTTTTTCTTTCTTTTTTTGTCCCATCCCCCGGAATAGATTATACCGAAATCGCGAGAAGATGCGTTAATAAAATAATCCATCACCGATGTGAATATTGACGAGCGTCACTTTGCCTACCCGTTAATCGAATTTCGTGCGTCTGCATTTTTTAAAAGCAGCTCTAGACCAAGCGCTCAGTGAAGCGCTTCAAATTTGCATCCCGTGAACTGTCAAAAGAGCCAAAGAGAGCGAGAGATGAGGAGAAAGAGAAAACGAGAAAACGGGGAAAAAGGAGAAAAAAAGACAAAAAAAAAAAGACCGAGTGTATCCATCAATTTTCATCACTGCAGATTGTAGCGACCCCTGTTATAGTATAATTGTATCTGCAGGATCCACGAGGCAACTGATAACATAGTTTTTCTATTTTTTTTTTCTCAATTTCAATATCCCCTGTGATTTTTGAATTTCAGGGAAAAAAATAATTATCTCTATGATATACCTAATTGGGCCGAAATCGAACCGGACATTAATTTTTTTCTTTAGTTTTCGAGTCAGTGACTCAAATGAAACGAATTTTATATGACAGTAAATTTCACGAGTGCCTTTATACGGACGATCAACCAATCCCCGCATAAGGATCAATTAAATAAAATCAAACAGGCATTCATTAAATGTAGTAATGAGATCCAATTTCATTCGTGTACCATTTAAAATGAAGCATCGAACCGGGGTGTAATTTTTTATTATTTTAATAAATGTTTTCTCCCTCGTACGACACAGTGATTAATAATGATTATCATATTAAAGTAAAGGATCTATTTTGACTAACGATCGCTGGATAGAAATGTCTTCGTTATAATAGTTGAGCTGAATAATCGATATTCGCGTTTACAATTGAATATGTATAATAATTATGGTAAGATATTGCTGATACAGCTAAGAAAAATATTTTTAATATTGTTAGTCACAAAGTCCTGGAGGAAACTCTGGTATTAAGAAATGGATTTTTATTCCTTCCTTTTCAATTTTTTCTATCTTTATTCCTTTCGTTCTTTCGTTCGTTCGTTCGTTCTTTGGCTGACTTACTGATTCCCAAGCATTAGCAATTCTTATCGAATTTAACATTTCCACTATCCAACCGTCTCTGCAGCAGTCTTACCCTCTTTATGAAGAGCCACGCTTCAGCTACCTTCTCGTTCTCCTACCCTATCCTATTCTACCCTCTACCCTATCTACCCCAGACCAAAAAGAACCAACTGAAAGATGAGCTGCGGAGCAAAGAGACTGCAATCAAAGTCCAATGAAATTTATACCGCTTCTATAGAGCTGTGAAGCACCAAGTACCCAGTTTGCTCCAAGGATATATATATTTGCGATCATTTCAACCTGCAGTTGTAAGTACATTAAATTATATGAGAAAATAGGGGAAGGAAAAATCGATTTTCTGATAAAACAAACTCCAAATATTATCAGATTATCTTCACCATTTTTTTTTACGACTTAAACTTTCGTTCTTAATTCCATGGTTTCTAATATTAAATAAAAATTGTTTGATACAGTATATCAAGAGTCAGTATCAATTTATTTCCTGCGCTTATTTCGCGTTTAATTTTTTCATTACGATCAAACGAGTTTGAATTTCTGTTTTTAAATTATTTAAATAGCTCGAAAATATCTCCTAATTATTCGTTAACGCGAAGCACACATGTTGTACAGTTTTATTCGAAGATATTAGTAGAGGCATGGTAGACTACTCTCTCCGATATGCAATTAAAAGAAGACTTATCACGTAATATCCGTATCTCTCACACCTCTGATCTCGAATCTCATCTGTCACCCTACCTTTCGAGAATCAGTTTGCAAATTTTAGAGAGATTTACTTTATGCACCATTTACAACACCTCGCCGGAGTTAACGCGCTCCAACATCCGGATACCAGAGCTGTCTGGACCACATTATCAAAGTTTCATTTTTATACGGAAGAAAATAAAAGTGGAATTAACAGAATTTATTTACAATCTTCTCAACGTTTTCTTGAATCTGCAAACATTCGCGATACAATCCTGTTTTTTGATCTGTTTTTTTTTTTTTTTCTTTCTTCCCCCTTTGCTTAACGCGCCTAGAAATGATTTTCACATATATGTACGCAGGATTTTCTGGTTTTAATTCTTTCATGTCCCTTTTTTTTATTTATTTTTTCCTCTTTGTTTTCTGCTCCACTTTTTCCTTTCTCTCTTTCACTTTGTCAAGTCACCCGCTGCGGCGTCGCGACGTTTATACAGTCGACACGCACTTTCTGCATGCTGTGTGTTTGTGGGGGGGTGTGCGTTATTTCGCGATGTTGACATCGATATACAGAGAAACGAAAACAAGGAGAAAGGGGGACGTGGAAAAATGATGTTCATTAGAATCTTTGATCTAAAACCCTAAAAGCAAGACAGAGTACCTCACCCCCGCCTCCCTATGACGCCCATGCGGTTGAAATATACCTATATATGGATAAAGGTATAATTATTCACAGGAAAACAAAAATAAATGATAAAATGATAAAATAAAAAGAGGATGAAAAATAGGAAACAGGATATAAAAAAAATAAATAAAACAGATAAGGATGGATAAGATATTCATGACGGTGACCAACCATATTGCAGAATACATTAGTGTAGCGTATAAAACCGAACCATAGAATATGAGCAATTGAATAAAACGGATATAATGTATATCAAGTATGGCGAGTAAAAGAGAGGGAAATAGCGAGGCAGAAAGAGAACGAGGATAGGGATATTGGACCTTCTCTTATATTTGAGTTTGCAATTGCCTCAAAAAGAGAGAGAGAAAAAAATAAAATAAAAAAAACTATACAAATGACATATAAAATAGGAGTATTGTGTATATGTAATAATGTATTTACGTAACAAGCGAAAAACCTAACTTTCAAAAATATTACTTATCGATTATAGATGTATTGGTTCTCGATAATGGGCTTTTGTACTCCATTAACAATAGACTATAATACATATTCGATTCTCAGGAGCGATAAATATCCACCGAATTATTATAAACGATGGATGAAATAATTACGATATTAATCCGAGCATCTCTGTTTAGTGAAAGGATCTCTGACACTTCCTGATCTGATAGTCGACCTGAAAAATTTATACGTAATCCTATAATTTCTATATTCTGCTCTTATTTTCAACAATTTTAAACATGACATTTTTTTTTTTTTTTGTTAATTATAATTTGACGCGAAATAAACGAACTACCTCTGCTGAGATTATTAGGGAGTATGGTGGCAGAGAGTGGTGTTAATTAGGGGTGAATAACTAGTTAAATTTCAGTGCAGGTAATTGGTTCAAGCTACTTAAACAATATAAATTCTAGTTTCAGGATCGGATTTAATCGACTGTTATTAACGTGGTAAAGGGGTGAAAAGAAGTGAAAAAAAATAATAATAATAACCCTCAAGGAAATGTTCAAACTGCCGAAGAATTTTAATTAATTAGAACTTATAAATTTTACATGTAAAAATAAAATTTTACCTTTTATATAATTTAACGTTAATACTCGAATACGGCAAGCGGGGGAAGGAGGTAGGGATGAAAAGAAGAAAAGAGGTGAGAGAAAAAAAAGCACAGAATCACGAGGTATAACACGAAAGGAGTAATTAATAGATTTCAAACGCTCGGTTTCTTCGATAATAAATCAGCTGAAATTGAAATTTAATTTCAATCTAATTATACCTAATTATTAACACTCGAATTTCTTCAATTCTTTTCTCGAGCCTTGTTTGAACTCGCGATGGAAACGCGGAGTTTTTAATCCTTTCCATTTTCCTGTTATAAAATTCTCACCCTTAAAATACATCAACAGGACTCCAGATAATCAGCGTTGAACAAGCGTTGATTAAATCACCGACCCGAATCACTAGGATCAGAGGGCTAAGAACACTTTGAAATATTTTTAACGATGAAATAAATAAATAAATAAATAATAAGTAAATAAATAAATGAATGAATAAATATACATGCCATTGATAATTGTGATATAATAAGAACTTTATTCGAAATAATTCGCTCGGATGGATCGATCCGAGTTTGTGATTCATAATTTCAGTATAAATAATAGTTTTCATATAATAACGGTAAATTATTCATAATTTAATGTTAAAGTGAGGTAAAATTGAATAATTATCAAAACTAACAATGAATACGAGAAATGTATACCGCAGAATTAAGGAAGGAGTATTTTAAGGGCTGTGAAGCCAAGAAACGGAACGACGCTGGTATCTCCAAAGTCAGCAGCCTTATAAGCATACTCGCATCCATTACCGGTTATTACAATTGCAAATAGCGTAAGTAACACGGTCATAAATATTAAACGAAGACTAGCTGGTGGTGGTGGTGGTGGTGGTGTTGGTAATGGACGTGGTGGTGCTTCCTCGAAGGTCTTCAACCTTTTGAATTCGTTGTGCGAGGAAAGAGAAATCTCTCTCACCGTGACCTTATACCATCTTCTTTCACCGTACTACTACCAATCCTGTATATTTTTTGGTATCACGTGACGTGAAAGCGGGAGATTATCAGCCAGTAGAAAGATCGGTATTGTTTGAATTGGCAAATCGAAAGCCTCATACCCGAGACGGGATGAAAGTAAAAACAGATGGGATGCTGGCTGAGGCGAATCTCTTCGCGAACACGAACAGTTTCCTCTTCAGTTCGATCAAAAACACTCGTTCAAGAGGAGAAACATATCTCTAACGAGTACATTCAGTGCGATAGTCACGAAAAACGATAGTCTTCAGAAGTGGATTGCACCTTACGTGTCGTATGAAAGTTTTTCTTAAGTTTACATTTTTATTGAAATTGTAGAATCAACTTTTCCCCATTGTGACATAATCCGAGGATTCTCTCATCACTGGAATTACTGGCATTAGGATGCTGATTTTTAAGGTGAGATATGAAATGAATTTTTATTCCGAAAATATCTAATTTTTGTAATCATTGAATCGAGATTGAAAATGCTGTGAAATCCACGAATTTCGCGATCCTCATTTATGTCCTCAGAAATTGGGACAGTGATAAAATTTCGTTTGATTACACAAGTAGCAATTGTATCTTTTAACAATCTTCAATAAAAATTTCCTAATGCATAATTAAAAAAAATTTCAAGGCGAGTATCGAACGCGTGTTTATCACCTAGAACATGAAAAAAGATCTTTGTTCCGAGGTAGTTTCAACGGTAAATTGACGATAAAATTTTATGATAAGATATTTGGAAAGAATGCTGGAACCTAATTTTGAAATTCTTATTTAATATCTAATTAAAGAAACAGTTAAAGGAAAATAATAAATATATTATGAGAGAAGGGAAGATTGGGTATATACGAGCCAAGATATAATATGTACATATACTACAATATATATATATATATATGTATCAGCATGGAATCTATTCAAACGATAATTTGAAGAATTAAAATGGCAATTTATTCGCGAACTAGTAAATTTACATTCTCCGGTCTACCTTGCAGAGTCTACGGGCGCGAGTATCTGACTGTAGAAATAATTAAATTCCTTGAACCTAGGTACGATTTTCCTAGGACGTAACCTAGACTCGACAGGGTTTCGGAATGAATATGCTGACCCCGTTGTCATGGCTAAAGTCGTGGTTTTCACAGAGCAGTTCTCTCCTGCACCCGAGCGCAAATTGGACCGTTGTTTCAGCCACCACTACTCTGGCGGTTTCGACCCCTAAGTTAAACGAAAATTTTCCCGCCAGTATTCAGACTGACGAAACTATGTAAGCTATTGTATAAATGCAGGACCGTGGGCTTCGCTCAGATTTATTCTTAACAAATGCGTTGGGATTGCAACAATTCAAAGAATAAAATAAAAAGTAATGAAACCAGCTAGAGCGCAAAAGTCTCGCTATTTTCTCTCTTAGAGTCTAGGTGCGAATAGCAAATATCTCTTTCTTCTCTTGGGAGTTTTACTTGCAAGCGAAGAACTGGACTGCAAATAAAGGACCAAAGCAAGAAAGACGCGGTGCACAAGATACAAGTTATCAGAAGTAGGGAGCAGAAAAGAAATGGAAAATAGTAGAACCAGTAAATAGTTAAGTGTGAGAAGTCTGGTAAATACGATACGCAAACATCACCAAACTTTCGTATCCCATCAATTTTTAAAACCCCAATACGATCATTGGAAACAGAATTTCAACCATTGACGATGTAACGCTGTCGTATATCGTCGCATCTATTTCCCACAGTCGGAATAATCGATGAGTCAAATCGATAGGTAATCATTCCCCTATTATTTATGGCTAGAATACGTCGTTAGTTTACGGATTCGATGAATTCTCTTTTCTGTAAGTAATACGATTAAAGTTCAATTAGAAAATTCGTTTATCTCGTCGATCAAGTGGTCAGAAAATTTTCCGAAAATGCGTAGGTGTATAGAACCCTCGTCTCTTTTACACGGAACAATTTTTTCTTAAAAACATTAACATTTTTAACTTGATCGCCCCATTATCGAAAGTGGCGAAGCTTCTGATTGACGAATGTTGTTCAAAACTGTCGTTCCCAATTCTCTCTTTTCGATACGGGATGACGGATGGACAGGATCTATAGAGGCCAGTGTCAGTTTAAATTTCAATTAACCATGAATAGAATTACTGTACATGCGGTCAGTACGAACTCTGATATGTTTTACCTGAAAATTCTATCTGGTATAAAAGTTTCTTTCTCTGCGGTGTATAACTTCTCATGAAAATTATACGAATGTCGGATATAGGATGGGACTTTGTGGTTAACAAAATAGTTATATATATATATATATATATCGGTGTATGGTACTGTACGTTGAAACGATAATTAAAGGATATTGTACTCTAATAACTTGTAAAACAATAGCTTATCACGGTTGCGAGCTACCGAAGTAATTAAATTATTTAACAGAGATGGTGTATAGAATACAATTAGTTATAAATTATAATGAAGTTCGCTTATAGATATATATATATATATAAATACAACGTTCGTTTTTGCAATATTCCTTCACCTCCCCAAACTTTCTCTTTCATTTTCTCATTTTCCCGGTTATTTATCTATCTCTTTCTCTCTCACCCTCTGTCTTACGGGAGATTCTATCCCCTCGGTAGTCGTGTTTCTCTCCCCTGAAACGGTAAACCGGTGGTTGACTCGAGATACCGAGTGAATAATTAGACTCTTTGATATCGCGTGGCACCCGCGATTTTTAAGGGAGAAATTCATCACTTCTCACCACCGCTATACCCTACTTTCATTGGGTTGAAAAATTCTTAGACCTTTTTGGTGGACTGTGCGTATACCGACCTATACCTACACGAGTGTCGTTATTCTTTAGAAAGTTATTAGCGCGTTTAATCACATTTTTCTTATTTTTTTTATTTTTTATTTTTCTTTCTTTCCCCCTGGTTTAACCCTTATACCTATACTCTCTCTCTCTCTACTCACCCCGTGACCCGGTGTGCTGTTTCAATTAATCTTTAATAACCCTTCGCAGCTCTAAGCTTGATCCGAGTCATTTAATCATCCCCTCGACTCACCCAACGCCCCCCCGGTGAAACCCACAGAAACCGACAAAACGTCCCTGAAGTAGGTATCGCGGAGATATAAAGCCTGTCTTATAATTAAGATAGAAAAATCGGGAAAAATAACCTCACGGATAACGAATCACCCTCAAGAACGAGACTCGAGTCGTCGTGATTCTAACTGATTGAGCTTATTAACCTCCTATACTTCTACCATTCCCATTCCCACACCCATCTAATCACCCTTGCTGTAAATTACTTTAAAATAATTACTCGTATACTTAGAAACGTGAGGAAAAAAAAGTTCGAAAAACAGTTTTTCATTTCTAACGATTCATTTTTCATCTCGTCTTATTATGACGAAAATTTGAAGAGAAGAAGAATCAATGATGGAAACGTCAAGACTTTATACCCATAAATCCTCGAACTATCGATGAACGAATGAAATACAAGTGTCGACGAGTACGTACTCGAATCACTGAAATATTCTAACGATTTAATTGACTTTAGTGAGCATCATTCCCACACTATGGCCACAGTGCAATTGGAGTGCTGGTATTGAGCGGTTGGCTGCCTATGCCCAATCAATTAAGGATAATGATTGTTGTTGCAGGTAATGGTGTGTTTCCTGGCAGTATTCACCAGCGAAGACTGCGTTGGCGGTTTGCCCACAATTCAGGACTCTCCAGACAACCATCAGGCCGGCCAAAGCGCGAAGTCTGCTTCTAATCAGGGAATCACTAACGAACCTGGTAGCCATTCGAGGGAGCTTCTCGATTACGCAGAACGGCATGAAGAAGAATTTCAGCGTAAAGTAAATCCGGAATTAAAAATGATAAGAATAAATTCGGGAAGAATTTTGTCATCGAAAATCACCGCGGGAAAATATCAGGAGGAATTTTCACCCCGTATTTTATCAGCAAGGGAAAAGGTAGCCGATCATCAACTGTTGAAATTTCTACTGGACGCAGGACATGAGAATGAGAACATCCGCAGGGATGGTTTACGAGAAGGTTCTTCCACTGTGGATCAATTCCTCGATAAATCCAAATCAAGAAACGACGAAGCGACGTCCTCCGAGTCCCCTGTTTCATCCCATGGGGAAAACGATGGGCAGAGATTCTCTAGCGTCTACGCCGAAGCAGAATTGGACAAAAAAGTAAACAAAAATAAGGAAGAATTCGAAAATAATTTATCAACGTATCTCACCGATTCAGTCAGTGCCAAAGCTTCGATAAATGCTAAAAAATCTGAACCGGAATTAAAAATCGGTAATTCGGAAGCTGAGGAAAAAGCCCAGAGTTCAAACGTGTCGAATAATTCTGGCAAGGAAACTGCAGGTAATTTATTATCTAGAAAAATACAGGTCCCAGTACCGGGAGAAGAAGCAGGATCTTCGATGATTAGTGTGGGCGATTTTTCGGCTGAAAATCGTCAGCGAAAAAGCGTAGGTGACGTTACCACGTGGCATCAGCAATCCACCAATATGCGGCCAACCAGAACCCAGCATTTGGTGCAGAATAAGAGAAGTCCTGGCGAAGGAACTCACCTAAAACTTCCAGGATATGGCGGGCGGAGATCAGTAGCGAAAATTCCATCGGGTATTGAGGCAGTAAGCCCTGGTCAAAATCGAAGACAATTTACTACCGATGGTTCATCTTCTTCTTTAGTTGGAAACCAGCTTCGATTTTCTGGACTAACTCCTGTCCAAATAAATGCTGCAATGGCTTACAGTAACCGTCAGCCACCGGCACAGGCTTTAAACATCGACTTATCGCGTGCCTTGTACCAATTTGGTCCTGCCCAACTCCACGCTTTGAAAGGAGTTTTTGACAAAGTTCCACCATCAACGCAAAACTTCAAGCCAATAGCTCCGAAACAGGTAGCTTACGTGCCGCCAAGGATCATCTACGATACCAAGATAGTCCCAACTGCTTTCATGCCGTTTAGAACTGAGCAAAAAACGGTCGAAGCTCTGTCTGCCCTTTTGGGTCAAAACCCCGATCAGCAACTTCAAGGATTTAATTTGATCCTGAGAAAGGATACTCCGGAAAAAAACAAGCCTGAATATCCTTCGTCTATTCCTTCGGTAGGAATATCGCGTCAGGGTGGTATTCACGACTCTGTGGCACTGAGTCAGACTTTTGTTACACCGATTCCGTCGATAGATATTAATTCTGGACTTGCTGATGGTCACTTTAGATTTTCTCATGACGATGGTGAAGCACGGGAAGAAATCGAGGTGCCTTTTGATCATATAAAGCCACAGTATTCATTGCCAGCTAATATCGGCCATCAGGAAGACCCCTACAAAACTATACCGATCGTTGAAGAACAAGAAGGAACACAACGGGGTCAAGAACACGAAAAGGAATTGCACCCTGTACTCGGGGGAGTGGAAATCCTGGAGACAACACACGGGGAAAATGAAGGTCGATATTCCCACCATCACAACGAAGAAGAAGAAGACCATGGGGTGAGTAAATTTCCTAGCCATTACTCCGATGAGGGTTGACAGCCACATTTTTTTTTTTCCTAACCGAGATACCTTTCGTTTATTCGAAATAAAAAAGGACTCAATAATGATGTAATATTAATGAAATGATTATAGGACGGTGGATATATTAATTCGCCAATATTTTATGTCATTCAATGAACTGACGATAAGCTTTAAACAAGTCAATCGGAACCAGTTTCAAAACGTTGCTTATGAAATGTGGATACATGTTGTACAACTCCATTATTATTCATCGTCTAACTGAAAACTGACCATTCGATAGTAACTTTGGCTAACGAGAATGTAGCTAGAAATTCAAGTTGGGATTCAGTTGCTTCCGTATAGCGGTCATCTAAGCTCGATGAAGTTCTGTCTAACTTTGACAGTAGTTTGAAAAACGTATTTAGAGAAGTTAGGAGCGTGTTCAAAGTCTTCAGGACTTTCGAAGAACGCTCAAGCTCGGGTATAGACGAACTTGTATGGATATTGGTATTCGAACTAGACGCAAGGTTATCGTCGCTTTCACCTTTGACGATATCTGATGGTTCCGGTAACTCAGTAATGAGAAACTAATGTGGTTTCCCTTTGCTGTTTGACCACTCGCTGTTTATATATTCGATGAAACCGGAACTCCTGATCAAATCGTTCGCAAATATGAAATTTATTTTTTTTCTCTTATTTTTACAGGATGCTTACGCAGCTAAATACAGCTTTGGATATCACGTGAAAGACTATGCAAACGAGAATAACTTTGGACATGAAGAAACTCGCGATGGTATAATAACCCAGGGACGATATCACGTTCTTCTGCCTGACGGAAGACTGCAGAATGTCAAATATCACGTAGACGAAGGGGGATACCACGCCAAAGTGTCTTACCAAACGAATCATTCGATCTAAGGCATTGATTTCTAATTAATTAACTTCATTAGCGAATAATCACATAGCTTGAATTGGTTATCTAAGAGAGATCGACATCAGAGTTTACCACTTGAAGATATGAGAAAGTGAGGATTTTTTTATGATTTGATTCAAAAAATTCATAAATTTAAGTTTTTAAATTTTCGCTTAAATATATTTTAAGCCAGGCTGTCAGACGGGAAAGATGCAATTATTATTTAAATATTACGTCGATGTGTAAATATCGGTAAATTTCATAGTTTTATAATTATGAGTAATTAGAATAAGTATATCGATATATATTTGAAAGCACTGCAGGTGTTGCTTATAAAGTATTATTCAAAGTTAAAGTTTTTCCCCCAACGATGGATATTGATGAGTTTCCATTATGGATGAAAAAGTTTATAAAGTAATTTGCGAATGGGAAATTCTAATCGCAAAGTATATGTTTCTAATTGAATTATTATTATTATTATTTGAAGCGTGGAAATGCACACGATAATTGGTCAATTAACTTGTGATATGGTAATTGGCAGATATTAACACAGCTATATTGTTCGGTTTACAAAATGGATATATACTCAGTAACAATGCAACGAAGTGCAACAATTACTCCCAGTATATTAATTAAAGCTCAACTTTGTTCGTTAATTATTATTAGTTAAGTAGGTTTCCCCAGTTTGTCTAAGCTGGCTCGAAGTTATTCAATTTGTAAACTGTGGACTGGCATTCAAAAGTTTTAATTGCACGGCATATAATTCGTGAGGCTGATCTTACCAGCTATACTATACCTTACCCATACCTTCACCTACCACCCACCCTTAATCATTACGTAGAAACGAGAATGAATTCTATTCGGCCTACCCGGAATTCGCAGCTTTTTCAAGATCTTTCATTTTCTTCGAATTTCGACTATAAGATGTTTTTACCCTATACGAGAAAAAAACAAAATTATCCCCGAGCTTAGCGTTTAGATAAATTTATTTATATAAAAATGCTACCGTACCTTTATAATTATTATTATTATTATACTTATCATAAATTTATTTATACAATTAATATTGAATCATATTCGACACGTCGATTATTCAGCCTTAATAAAATTTGTTTATTTAATTTTAAGCGATTTAATAAACCACGTGGTATCAATATATATTCAAACTGAACCTTATTTATTGTCAATTTTAATAATACAGTTAATCGGCCCGTGTCATATGTTACATTTACATACTATAACAACTCACTTAAATTCGAGGTTTAATTATGGATAAAGAAAAACGAACGAAAATACAATTAAAAAATAAAAATAAAAAAACAAAAAAGAAGAAATTAAATGTACACGCGGCATAACGCACCTTTATTAGAACAGGACGTCAACGATATCGAATAAAATGGAATAAAAAGAAGACAAAAAAAAAAGAGGAGGAAAAAAAAAAAAAAGAGAAAAATTCTCATAACATGGGTAGGCGCCCCGTGTTTGAAACGGCGAACGCGGGTAAAATTTTATCACCCAAGGGATCAATTATCCGGATATGGGTATTGCTCCGGTAGAGAGAGAGAGACAGAGAGAGAGAGAAAAAGGTAAAATAAAAAAAACAGAAAAAATACAGAAAGAAAAAAATGCGTACGCGCAGTGTTTCCTGCTCGTCAAATTCACCCGAGTCATTTCATCCTAATTAAGGTCTCAGCTTAGGTCACGTAGGTACATACATCGCGTCGAATCGCCTCAGCCCCCCATGACCCGGGATCGATTCCATCAAATGTATTACATCCACTGAAATACTACTGAATCTTTCAAAATGTCGAAAATCACATCGCTAGATACCGAAAAACGTCTCTATATACCCTCGTCGTGGACATCATACCAATAATAAATATCTACACAATGTATATAACTACTATAGCTGGTTTCAGGGAAAAAGAATACCTACCCTGGATTGACCAATGGATTGGACGTACGAGCTGGAGTACCTTCTTCTCTTCGTTCAAACAACGTAAGAAATAATTCATCAAGATTGGATTCCTCTGAATTTTTCATTCCACATAACTCCCACATACATCCGACCTAGAGGAAGGTTTTCTCGTCTGTTTCTTTGACCTGACTGTTTTTTTTTTCCCCCTTTTTTTCCTTTTTTTTTTTCTTACCACCGTATAAGAATTAATCTTGGAATTCTTGCTTTAACCTTATGTAAGAGAAATCAACCCCTGAATAAATTGAGATAAAATTGTCGTTCGAGATTGGTGAGAAAAAGTTTCAACCCTTGTTTATTGTTCATTGCAGTATTATACGTATAACTCTGTCGTCTAGATTGTATAATAAAAATTGTAAAATTCATTTTTATAGTATTTTTCCTAACTTATATGCAGTTTTGTACTATAACGGAGATAGAGAAAACCACTTCGTGGTGACTTTAATAATTCAACTCAGAGCACGCAATAACAAATGGGTGGCTACACCATTTCACGGATATTCAACCAGTATCGATTCAATTTCTTTGAAAGACTCTGGAGCTACGTTATCGAAGCCAGGAATAGAACATTCTACGATAAATAATGCCAAGTAGAATTTCCGAAGAAGTTAATTGCGAGAATTTATATGTTATGAAAAATCTGATGTGGATTAACAAGAAACGATAGTGAGAGGATTTTTCGAAATTAAATAACTTCTGTAAGAAGAAACTCGGGGGAATGACACATTTTACGATGAAAAGAAGTCGAAAATATATATACGAAGACTGAAAAACAATTGATTAAAAACTTCGCTTCGTACACATATATTTTGTTGTCGGTAAACTTTTAACTGGGATGAAAAGATTCTCTCATTTCCTTTTCCTTTTCCTTATTTTTTTTTTTCTTGTCTCCTCTTCTCTGTCCTGTGAAACTTTCACGTAACAATTTTCGTACATGCGGATTAGGGGGTAATATTTCAACATCGTGTCTTATAATTGGCCGCTGACTGTATCCAGATTGTATTCAACCGTCCTTACCCTAATTAATTGATAGTTGCTTGTTGGCTGTTTGCTGTTTCATGTTTAGTTGAAGTTTGCTACGAGACGTATAGGTTTCTCTATAGTAGGTAATACGAATCATTGCTACAACCCTCTACGAATCAGCGACCAAAAATTAGACAGCTCCATGTCTCACAGCTCCCTACCACGCGATCGATAAATTTCTGCTATCAGTAATCACCGTACATCCTTCATCGTGGAAAATAGCAGTGAAATTTATCCTTGGTTGGTGAAACAGGACGTCAAAGGAGAGAAATATGAATTAACAAATTTTCGGATTTCAGAATTTTTCCCTTAGAAACGTTTTTTCTTTTCATTCATTCTATCCCCAGGTTTTCTTATAACCACAAGCATTTTGGATGGTGAAAAATCGAGTTATTCGAATAATAAAAACCGGCTCGAATATTTTCCTGAAGCCGAGATTTTGAGAAATAAAATCAGAGACTAAAACTTGAAGATTATACGACAGCTAAGAACACGAGGTACGTAGATAGAATTCGTTTTTTTTTTTTTTTTCAACCCTCTAGTTCGTATATAAGTAATGGAAACGGAACTTGGTTTTCGTTTCCTCGTAGGTTTGAATTGATAATGGATTAGCCTCACGCAAGGGATTTGAAATCAGAAATGTCACTGCTTCCGGCGGTTCTAATACTCTGGCTTTCAGCTTCCAGAAGGATTAAATTTCCTGCGAGTTAGGTAGTCACGAAAGCCGAAGGATCAGGTGTGACGACGAGCACCGTGATAAAAATAGGTATTTGATATATTTCTTAATTTTTTTTTTTCATGACAATATAATTAGTCAAATATAAAGTTTAGCAAAACCAAAATCAACGATGCATAGTAAGTATAATTTTCTAACTCTTGCGGTTTTCTTCCCATATAGTTCGCGGCGTCGTCGTACGTATAGACGCAATGAACTTTTCGAGGTGTAAAGGAGATGGTTCCGGCTTAACTTGAACGGCTTAATTTATTACGTGTACGAAAGTCGGTTAATTACCTGCTCTCCCGCGTAATAGTTAGTTATACTATACACGCCCGTACGTATATACATATACATACACGTATACGTATATAGTATATTATAATATGTGGATCGGTTTGAACACAGATGTATGTATATTATAATATAATAGTGGTGCAATAATAATTACGAGAAAGTAGATTATATACCTAGATAAAAAAATTTTTAGGGACTTATCTCAGGATTAATTATATATATATCTGCGTTTATGCCTACGCAAAAAATTTCTCAAGATGATCGTGTAACAGATCCGCGAATCTAACATCCGGAATATGAATCTTAACGCGGAAGGAAATCAAATTTACGATATTAATATTGCTCATAAATATTCCACCGATCACATTACCTACCCTTATGAAAAATATATCATTCAAGTCTGCCTATAAATCATTATATTTTATCACCACCTTTATGGGACGCGAAAATTAATCATTCTCTTTATCTCTCTCTCCCTCTCTCACATCTGATATCATATCTATATATGTGTCTCGTCTTTATCACTTTAGACAAAAGCTCTTGGTTGAAAATGATTGACGATTTTTGTTATTTTTTTTTCTATAAATATAGAACTGATAGTCGATTTTATTCCTCTTTTGATATTAGGAGTGTTACATTAATTGAGGGACGATAGTTGATCCTTTGGTTGTTGAACGTGATCGGCAAGAAGTAAGACGATATCTTTAGTAATTCCTGGAATACCAGCGTTAATTAACGCCTCGTATATCAAAGTGTCGGTTCAGAGAGAAGCCACGATACTAACATAACAGACATGTCCAACAGATTAGTGGCGAACAATGCATGTACAGTGTACACAGTTCGGTCAACAATCGGTGCAATACCATTCGGTCATTGTGGTTGACCAGGCAAAATTTCCCACTGTTCTAGCTCCGACGATCCTCACTGCACGCTGTTCACTATAGAATCTAGTTATTAGCGTAGCTGAATGCTGCTACCCGTTCTCGTTGCTCGATCAAATCGCAGATGCTCATACTATGCGGACAAACTGCGTACACAATGGAATTAATCTAATGATAAAATACGTATATCTATTTGTGTAAACGACGTTATAATTTCCCAGATAGAAAATTCAGCAGGAAAATCAAATTCTTGTACTTTTCGTTTGACATCAGAATTCAGTTTTAGTTAATTAGCGATTTTTTAATCACGTTGGGGTGAAAAGCGGGAGAAGAAAAGCGCGGTGAAATATATTCTTGAGGTTTTACCTCTTTCATATTCTACGTGCTGTGTTAGTTCTCCGATAGATACAGTGAACCCGTAATTCTAGTTAATGCAAGCTTTTGATCGAAGAGCACGTTTGATATCCCGATAGCCAATAGTTGCTGGATTTCTACCATATCTATAATTAATATAACACATACGATTTACTCAGATTTAATGAATATAGATCAGAACCTTTCGCGCTATCCAAACAACGTAACGGGACAATTTTCTTATGAAACACAAATTATAATTTTGTAATTTTAATCGGATAATTAAAAAAAAAAAATCATTGGTCTTGGAGTAGTGAAAAAATGACTTCTGATAATTTCAACGAGACTTTTACGTCTTCGAGAATATAGTATCCGAAAAATGGATTGATAGAAGAAGGATCAAGTGATAATCTTCAATATATTTAACAAAATAAAATAAAATGTCTGAAAATTTGATATGCTGATGAAATATAATATGCCATACGAAATTTGATGATTTGACTAATCTCATCTGAATTTGTTTGAATGAAAAGAACTTGAGGATTAATGTCTAGTTTTGAAAGTCTAGTTAATTAAGCAAACGTTGAAAGACTAAAAAATCTGATGAAGATTTAAATTGTTTAAAAATTAGCATAAAAAAGTAATAAATTAAAAGCAATAGTTTGTTTGTTCGTTTGATTTTAATATGTTATTTTATCTAGACGTATAATAATACCTATACCAGTGGGAAAATGCAAATTCTTGTTACTTGATGAAGAAGCAAATATAACGTAAATGATTACACGTAACATCTTAGTTAAAATTTCACTGGTGTATAGCTATAATAATGTGGCGAGCCAAGACTCGTGCCGCGAGATGATAATCTACCTTGAACAAAGGCGTTCGGAATAATTCCTTTTTGAATTTGGTGAAAGCGTGTAGGTATACTCAGGCATATACCTAGAGGTAATAAACCATAACGAATATATGAGCGAAAAGACTTAATATGTTATAAGGTTTTCGGTTATATGCCAAATATTTGCCCTCGTGGTTTCCCAGTTAGATTTACCTTGGCCTACCACGATTCGAAAAGTATCTTCACAGAGGTTGACCACTGCGCACGATTAGCACAGTTTACGGTTTGGATTTAGCAACGCGAATTAAACCAGCTCTCGCCCATTTCTCACATCATGGCAAAAAAAAAGAATTTTTAGTTCCGTATTTAAATTAAATTTTTATTAATTAACGACAGCTATTGAAATTGTAATTAACCTCGTGACTACGTTATGCCTCTATTAATACATACATATTTTTATATATGTATAATTATTGCGGTTTGAAGGACCGCGAAAAAACTCCAATGACCGAAAAAAATAAAAAAAAAAAAACTATATTTTATCACGCGATCGTAGCAAGGCGTAAAAATCGAGTTGTGTTAACAAACCTTGACACTTTGGATAAAAGAAGAAAATTATGTATATATATGTGAAAGCGTTGAAATCAATTTTTTTACAGGAAAAAATTAACAATTTCTTATTATATTAGAGTTTAAAGACGAGGTGAGACACGCCTCGCACTATACATGACACTATGCCCTAGGTACATAAATTTCGCAATATAGTATAACCGCTGAGCGTGCGTTAATTAATTGGTAATTATAGTCGAGAAATTAGCTCGCACGCATCTTTGAAAATATTTATTCGCGACACGATAATATTATCCCACGCATCTCTTCGTTTCAAGTATATACGTATATCTATACACATGCATACAGATATATATATATATATATACCTACTATACTATAAGCATAAGAATAGATGAATACGCGATCTACCTGGTTGAAAAATGATGTAACAATAAACATAAGCAACGATCAAGAGAACCGTTGAGCCTCTAGCCCAGTACTGGCTCAGCTTTCTCTGTTATTCACACAAAGATACGTGTGATTTATACACATAAAGTTATATATATATATATATATATATATAGATATACGAAGAAGAGCGGTGCAGAGCGTCTGTTCGTTTCCTCCAAAATCGTTGTAGAACAATAGGAAATAAAGATAGAGTTTTCCGCGCGACGCTCTCCGTGCGAACTAGAACCCTCCACCTAACTATATTATTCTCCTACTTCTTTCCGATTCTCCCATCTCCCTAACTCTTTCGCCCAATCTAAGGTAAGCTGGCTAAACTAGTAGCCAAGTCTGGTATGAAGACGAGGAAGATCGTAGGGAGGTATCGTTTAAGTAACCCCCAACCTGAGAGTATATATAGTTGAGAAACTTTTTTACTAGTCACATTCGAGCTTTTGCATCGTGTCGCAGAAAACAACGATTATTTTATTTATTTTTTTACCTTCAATCATTTTATTTATCATGGAATTAACTGTGCTTCAGGTAAATTTACACCCACACACACACACACACGTACACATACATACATACGAGGGTGATGATATAGTGAACTCAAGTGAATCGTATATTTATTATATATACAAAAGCGTATATATCACGGTGTATCGATTAATTTTCAATTAATCATTTTTATTCAATTCAAACTATTCACGTCTACAATAAAATTATACAATGATCTACTATTTTTATCATAAAACAAAACTCTGTATTCGTTGAGTGAGTGTTGGAGAATTACGTTTCGGCTGTATCCGTAAGATCTGGATTTTAGGGGATGAAATAAATTTCAGTGATTTTTATGTCATTTAAATTCACCTAATATATAATTTCAACACAATAAATCGACATCGATTTGTATAACACTTTTGTCTTATAATTGACTCGATATTATCGCATATTATCATACTGAGTTCATAAATTTGCTCTCGATCCTAAGACAAGGGTGTCATGAAACTTTGATATTAATTCCAAGTCGACAGATCTGATAGTTTTTTTTGTTTTTTTATTATTATAACGTCGACATAAAATTTTGAAAGAAATTCAACTAGTCTTTTGTACAGTTGTGTCTAACGTAAAACTAATTAGGGGTTGATAAAATCGATTAATAATGAAATATTCGGGAATTAATGTAATACTAGGGGTACGAGCATAACAGATTTGAGAATAATGACGAATCGGGTATAGATATAGGGTTCTATTGAGGTTTAGCAGGAGTTACGAGGTGGAAGCCAACCCCCCTTATTCCCTTCCCACCCCTTCCCTTATCATCCCTTCTATAGATTCCCATATAGTATAGATAGACCGAGTCAATTGTACGGCAGGGCACAATGTAGCTACGAAATCCCTCAGATTATTATGGACTTTGTAATAGGTAATTAGGGATACACGTGGTAACCGTTGTAGGGATTATGCAGCTGATATAACCACCTGCACACACCGCCAGCTTCTCATACTTCGATCAGAATGGTAATCGTGTATCAGACATATATGTACCTCCGATAATAAATATAATAAAATCATTTTTTATTAGAGGAAAAAATTAAAAAAAAATATATTTCATCAAAAATAATACGACAGGGTATAAGCCACCCTGTCTATCGTGACAATTATCGACTAAAATAATTAACATTCTGTCACAAACAGAAGAAATTTTCTCTAACTCTAGTATCATTTTCAAATATTAAAAGCTCATCGATTTTATTCAACTATGTGGTAATTTTGTATATATATATGTATATGTGTTATATATGTAGATATATGTAGGCGTGTGTGTGCATAATGGACGGATGTTATATATTAACGAATTAGCGAGGACCCCGTTGCGTTGTTTTAGTCACATTTGACAGCTGACATTAATCCGAAAGCTGAAGGAGAGTCAGTTTCGTTAATAATACGTCAACATAGCGTATATTGTAATATCATATAACGTAAATTCTGACCGTGTCAATTTCAACTAATACTATATCAATCACGATAGCAATAATAATAACTATAAAGCATCGATTATTATTACCATACAATAATACATCTACATCATAAATTATTCGTCTATTCGCGTGTCGACTGGCTTCACCCGATTCATATTCCAAACGATAATTCGAAGAACCGAAATTAATCCTGTCTAATAATACCAGATTCTTACGAAACGAATAAACCCAACCGCAGACATGGATTACAAAATGTTATACCTTGTTACACGGAGTATAATATCCGATCGAGGAATCAATCTGGGAAATAAATTTGTCGATTTAAATATATTTGATAATAATTAATCATACGTTTCATCATTTTCAGGTAATCTTAGCCCTTGCTATAGGAACTGGTATCGTATATTGCGAGCCACCCTTAAACAACCAGTACGGTGTGCCAGGTAATTTTGGCGGTAATGGTAATCACGGGGATGTTAATAACTTAGGAAATTCCGACTCATCTTCAGGAACCGTGACAAACAGCTATGGTGCACCGTTAAACAACGGACACGATGCCCATCAAGATTACATCGATAGTCAGGTGTGTAGATCGCGATCTAAGTGATTATAAGAAACTTAGATTCCGCGAATAAGATAGAATGTAATTTTATCGTAGTGCATTAGCGTCAGAAACAAAGCGCATTGTGAGGTAGCATTTGCAGTGAAAACTGATATAATCGCAGGGGTAGTTTTAGCCCGCATATCGTGCAGCAGCAAAAGTTCTACAGAATAGTAGTAGGAAATAGAAATTCTTGCATAATGGTGAACATTTAGATTCACCGTAACGATTTTCAGTGCAATGGTGGCGATAAATGTTTTGTCGCACGTCTAATTCTCTCAGCCTTTTGTCCCGGCTTGATGTCACGGTGTTGTAAACCGTAACCCTATAGTGTGACACCGTGAGATAAAAGAGGTTTTACGATTTGCCCGTAAGCGATGAGTTACTATTTCAAAGATCGTTCTCTTGGGGGAACAAAAAAAAAAAAAACTACGGTATTAAATCGGGATATTTCACCGCTCTAAAACCACGACATTTGTTACAATTTAGTTGACAACAAAAAAAAAATCTATTCGTGTCATTTAATCCTCATTTTATTGGACGATTTATTTTTTATTATTTCTCTATCTCACGCAATACGAAGTGGGTGTAGGATTACGTATTAAATGAAATCCTACTATTCTTAAACGTTTACTTAGAATGGAGAAAAAAATAAATAAAAAAAGCTTCGCTAATGATAGTACCTAGACAAATATCAAAGTGGATACGTAATAGGCGAGTGACATCGTGCGTAACAAAAAGGTGGAGGGCGATATTGCGAGATCTTACTCGCTCCCAGCTCTGTTACGAGATCCCACCAGTTTCGTATCTGTAACTCTTTCGCATCATACATGTATATGCGTGGCTTCTAGAGTCTATGAATAAAGTGGAAATAATCTCCTTCCACCCCATTGCTAATGATTTTTTTAATTTTTTTATTTCTTTCTTTTTAATTTTCAGCCAAAATCTTACGAATTTGGATACGCGGTAAAAGATGCAGCATCCGGTAACGACTTTGGACGTCGTGAGACAAGCGATGGTGATACCGTTCGTGGAGAATATAGAGTCCAGCTTCCTGACGGACGTACGCAAATTGTGACTTACACTGCGGATTGGAGAACAGGATTTCATGCCGATGTTAGATACGAGGGTACAGCATCGTATCCCGATCAATATAACAATAATAATGGTAATAATAATAACAACAATAATAATAATGGATATAACAACGGAGGAGGTGGATACAATGCTCTGAATGTGAACAATCTCGACAGCGGATATAATGGAGGTGGTAAGTAGAGTAGAGAATCGAAAAGAATGATTCGGCTAATTTTTTATTTTTTTTTCTACTTTTTCTTCTCATTTTTCTCTCAGTTACTTAAGTTTTCATTCGTTTTTTTTTTTTTTTTACGAACTTTCTTTCTAATTATTGTTGATAAATAATTTCAGGAAACAACGGAGTATACAATAACAACAACAACAACAACAATAATTACCATGGGAATAACGGGAATTATAATTCAGGATTTAACAGCAATAATAATAACAACAATTATGACACTGGTCATAATTATAACAGCAACAATAACTACGATTCAAATTCATTGGACGGTGGTTATAATAACTATGCTGGATATTCTAGCAACTCTTTTGGATCTAAAGCGCCAGTTTCATCCTACGGAACGCCAGCATTTCGCTAATGAACAAAAACAGAAAACAAAAGATCGATTATTATTATTTATTGATAATTGAATAAATTAATTTAAACGTAGGATTATAATATAATTTTTATTATGTACAACAATTTCTTTTCTATAACTTTTTGTAATAAAAATTTGAAAAAAAAAGAAAGCATTATTTTTCTATACACATATGTATATTACGTTAATAAGAAATATCGAATTAGACCATATCCAGCTCTTTGGATAGCTAATTAATTATATAGAGGTATTAATCAGAAGTGCGAACGAGATATTCCCACGCGAGTCTTGTAAGATGTAAAATGATCATGCAATACACGTACGTTGATTTTCTTTATTCATGTATGTACGTACGTAGGTAGATAGGCATATATAACATATATATATGTGCAAACGTTACGAAGTGAGTCTGCAGTAAGTACGATACCTTTTTTTTTCCAGCCCCATGTCAGAAGCTATGTAACCAGGGAAAGTAGGTATATTTCGTCGACTGCATTCAACGTGTGGGAGTATAGGTATAAATATACGTATAACATACGTACGTACGTACGTACGTAGGTACCTACGAAGTTACAAGATCTTCGCATAATAAATTGCAGAGAGAAAGAAAGAGAGAGAGAAAGAGATAAAGAATAAAACGACGCGGTCAACAAATTACCTTTGTTTAGTTATTATGTTCGAGACAAAGATGAGACGGTAAAAATCCAGCTATCTCACGGGCGTATATTTATTTCAGAACAGTTTAGTACCCTAACGAAAGATTTTTTTTTTTCATAACAAAATCCGCGATGAAAAATCGTGCGAAAATATATCTAACACAGAATTTTATACTTTTATACGATAATTATTTCCCCTAAGGTTAAAAATCACCTGAAATACTTATATCTTACCCCATGATTCGAACTATTTTCATCCTTATGTTAATATTTCGCAACAATTTTTCCGATAAAATTATACGCGGGATTAAAGACAGTGAGAATTCTATAAAATCGTAGATCGGTGTATATGCTGCAGATCTAAGACTCAGAGTATAGAAAAGATAGAGTTAAAGTAAGAGAAAATAAATTTACAACTCACAAGTCTAACCAGGGGGTTTACGTTCTCGAAAGTTCTGTTTACAACTTGTTAGTGCATTCGGTAAAGAGTTCTTTCCCTGTTGCGGTCCGAATCTCAGTTAGATAAATAAGTTCAGTTTTATTTTTTATTTTTTTATTTTTTTTACGACAGAGATTGGAGAGCTAGACGAACGCGAAAGAACTCGGAATAAAAAGGGAGAAAAAAACAGGATAGATTTCGTTTTTTTTTTTATTTTCTTTTCGTTTTTTTTTCGGATAAGTGGGGGTGCAGATAAGAAAGTATCTCTTGATGCAGCACAAGGTGTGCTGTGTGTGCTGTATATTATATGGAGTAAAAATGCATTTACCTATGTTAAGAATTCTATGACAGCGTTGAGGAAATATAAATTGTCTAGAGTTGTGTTGCAATAGAACTAACGTTAGCGCATCAACAGCGAAGAAAAGCCCTACCTAGTTCTTCATTGTCACGTAGACGTTCCTATCGCAATTTCAATTAGAGATCATATCATTTCCTGCAACCGTCAAAGGTAACGCTTGGGATAATTAAAGTGGAATAGTAATTCCGGCACGTAGCTCGCACGAATAATTTGTTAATGAATGAAATAATCTCCTCTACCGTATACCCAATGGTATACGTATAAATATATACATACTATGAAACATGCATAAAAAACTGTATGAGTGAGATTTTGAAAAGCGTGACGATAAAAGAGGGGTGGGGGGGAGGGGGGGAGGGGGGTGTAGGTTTTTTGAACTGAGAAGAAAAATAAAAATAAAAAAATAAAAACTATATGGGCCGTAAATCGGTTTCAGGAAATATTAAGCCTTTCGCTATCGCTTAATTATTCTAATTTTAAATATAATAAATCGATTAGGGAGATGAAAAAAAAAAAAAAATGTAGAGAAAGTTAAGAGATTAATGCTTGGTATGTAAATTACGCAATGGTATATCATACATATATATATATGTATATAACTATATTTTAACATAGTTAAGACTAATTGTATGTAAAACGTGACTTGCAACCACTAGTAGGTACCAAGTTACTGTACGGTGTTATTAAAGTTATAACAAAATTTCTAAAACAATGTAAACTACTATGTTATCACCTGTTAGATCCAGATAGTTAATTGGCTTATGAAAATTTCGTTCCTTTATAAAACGTTGGTTTGAGAATTTTATTTACGAACAGATAAATAAACGAGGAATAACGATCAACCCTTGAATTTATACAAATTTTTTAAAGGGGTATTTTTCTATCAATTTGTAGATAAATTTTATCTGCAAAATGCAGATGGGGATGAAGCGAATCTCTTTCGTAAACTGTGACCTAAAGGCTGGGGGGTTACATCTGTTGCTGATCGAGTTGTCATTGAATTTCACTTAGTCCTCGTCTCAATCCAACATCTGGAATTCTTACAGTTTAAACTGAACCACCATGTTGCGGGGGTGGTTTTATTCCCGATGAGAAAAATCCTGGATACTTAAATATATAAAACTGCAGCAGAGTATCCAGGAGGAAAATGGGCGGAATAAATTTCCACCATGAAAATCGGATACAGCTGTTATACGGAATTGGAAAAATAATTTGTAACCCTAACGTGTCTGATATCATAAGTCATAAATTCTTCTACTTCATAACGACGATTCTTCGTTTTTGTTTTTTGGTGTCTTCTTTTTTTCTTCTTTAATTCTCGTGTCCTAACATATGTTCCGCTCATTAATCATCATTTTGAATATTAAACGTTACTAATTGCGTGTACTGAAAGCTTGGTAATCAGCATCACTTCATAGTGAAATAATTTCATCCATCGTATTTATCGCGATGATTCTATACATCGATCACTTTCTATAGCCATAAATATATATATATATATATATTATATTATACAGGGTGACCCAAGACCCCCGGACCGGAAGGAATGGGTAAATTCCTCGTTCGATTTTGAGACGAAATTTCCTTTTCGAAAACTTCGTCCGATCAACGGTGTCCAAGTTATTAAAGATAAAATGTAGCCAATCAGCGCCTCGCTTTAGGTCCGTGCCAGGGCCGGGTCAATAGTGAACGGCGGGCAGGGCCCGTGGTTTATTTTACATTTGGCTACTTTCTTCTTCACTTTACGATCGACGCGTATTATTATCATTATTATTATTATTATTATTATTTTTATTATTATTATTATTATAATTTTTTTTTTTTTTCTTCTACCGGACCGTAGTTCTACGTGTCCAGGTTGACCGGACCGTAGTTTTCCGTGTCCAGGTCGACTGCACCGTAGTTTTCGGTGTCCAGGTCGACCGCACCGTAGTTTTCCGTGTCCAGGTCGACCGCACCGTAGTTTTCCGTGTCCAGGTCGACCGCACCGTAGTTTTCGGTGTCCAGGTCGACCGCACCGTAGTTTTCGGTGTCCAGGTCGATGGCACCGTAGTTTTCCGTGTCCAGGTCGACTGCACCGTAGTTTTCGATGTCCAGGTCGACCGCACCGTACAAATTCATAAATTTATCGGTGCGGTCGACCTGGACATCGAAAACTACGGTGCAGTCGACCTGGACACGGAAAACTACGGTGCGGTCGACCTGGACACGGAAAACTACGGTGCGGTCGACCTGGACACGGAAAACTACGGTCCGGTCAACCTGGACACGTAGAACTACGGTCCGGTAGAAAAAAAAAAAAATAATAATAATAATAATAATAAAAATAATAATAATAATAATAATAATAATAATAATAATACGCGTCGATCGTAAAGTGAAGAAGAAAGTAGCCAAATGTAAAATAAACCACGGGCCCTGCCCGCCGTTCACTATTGACCCGGCACTGGCACGGACCTAAAGCGAGGCGCTGATTGGCTACTCTTTATCTTTAATAACTTGGACACCGTTGATCGGACGAAGTTTTCGAAAAGGAAATTTCGTCTCAAAATCCAACGAGGAATTCACCCATTCCTTCCGGTCCGGGGGTCTTGGGTCACCCTGTATACTCTATAGGTACTACAAAACCGAGGATTAACGTCCTCGCGAAATTAGAGGATGATCCCCATCCGTTGTTACCGAAGGCTCGTTTGATATCGACAAAACTAATCCCCCATATCACCCACGCAACAATTTTCCACATGGATTTAGAACAGAAAGTGTATATTATTCGATACTGATCGAAATATCATTCCACGAAACTCAGATATCTACGATACGGTAATCGATTAATAACCAATACCTCAAATGTCCGAAATCAATTCTTCTAGGCGATTAAGAGCAAGGCGCGGAGATCGGTGCGAATAGTCGAGGTAATTCTCGGCACTAATTTTCATCCGAAACACCAGCGTAGGAAGGAAGGTATAGATAGTTATGGTATACGTGAATATATATGCACGTACATGTTCATGTATTCATACGTGTGTAGAATCGAGGTAGGAAACTGCACACGGCTGATTACTAATTGCGTGTATAGCTTTAACCGTACAAATCCCAGTATTCATATGTTTGATCAAATTTCCCCCCGCCACCCCCAAAAATTTCATGAAACTTACAAACAATTGAAATTCAAATAACCACACGTTCAATGAGCTGGTTAATTATTAAGTCTACAATATATATCGTGGGAAGAATTATGCTTCAATTAGATCGCGATAAAGAAATGGAAATAATGAAGAGAAAAAGAAGAGAAAAAAAAAATGAAAAAATTTGAATACGGTGTGCAATACGATTCGAGATGCGTTACGGAGCAATTTTACATACATATATATATATATATAGCGAAATGACACTTATTGTTGAATGATAAAATAGAGCGAAGTAATAAAACCGTCAAACGAAAGGAAAAGTAGGGTAAATATTCCTCTAGACAGCTGTGAGGCCGTTTGCGTCGACGAATACATAGGTACCTATACTAACTATTTGAGATGAGTGTATGTATAGTAAAAGGGAAACAGATCGTTCATATGACCTGAGCAGCTCACAAGTCCGTGCATCGTAAGCAAATTGCGAAGCAAATCATCTTCGGGTACAGAGATAGACATCGAATTGTAAGGTGTGGGTGCAGCAGGTATTATGCTTACACACATACATTATATGTTCCTCGTTTTTATTTTTTCTCAAACATTAATTACATTACATTACATGGAAAAGGCAGACTCTATTGTTTCCAATAAATTTATCATTATATTAATTGAGGAAGAATGAAGAGTTTCCCTTTTTTTATTTAATTTTGTTCTTTTTGTCGTATCTTTTTTCTTGTCGTTTTTTTTCTTTTTCTTCTTCTTCTTCTTCTTCTTGAAGATGTAAAAATCGTTTAACAATTGATCGCACAGAGTATCTTATGGACTTCCGTTATTACCACAGAATAACGCAAGATTCTATCTTTCTCTTTATTTCTCACTCTCTTTGATCGAGAATGATTTTCGCAACGTTATAGATGCAGCAAGTTATATTATACCTATATAAGACCCTAAAGAGTATCGCGGGTCAATCCGATATATTATCGTAATCATTATTATTGTTGAATCGGGTTCTAGTTGCATAATCATTATTACGAGGTATATATAGCATAAGGATGCGATGATCATCTCTGCAGGGCAACTAGAGCGTGAAGTATTATTTCGAGTTCAGGTTGTTTATTCTAATCCATTATCATAGCTTACCGTATTTTAAATATCATCATATAATTGTTATTGGTGGTCGTAATAATCAGCAATAATTATAACGTTCATTCCAATTTATATTTCGTATTTTATCTATAGCGACTGAATACTTACGCCATACTTATAATTGAAGAAGCAAAATAACTGGGGAAATTGATCTACGTTCGAAATTACGATGATTATTTTCCAGGAAAAACTACTAGGAATAGATTAAAAAAATACGAAAAAAAAAAAAAAATTAAGATAAATTTAGAGAGGCGTAAGCATGTAACCAACATCGCGGTTACATTTCAGACCTTTTCCTTACCGTTCGTCCTTGTGGATTAAGATCGGGGTGGGATGACGCGGATCTAATCTTAAGAATTCAAACCGACTATTCAGAGCAGAGAAAACGTTGCGTAAACTGTTAATCATCGAGCTTGACATTTTAATGGTAGATCTCTTCCAAGGATCCTTTTTTTTTTCTCTCTTTTTTCTCTCTCCCGTTGTTACCTGCAACACGTTGATATTCGTTTCATTAATATAACGTCTCACGCCTTAACAGCCGTCAGTCGAACTCGTGAATATAAATTAATTAGAATTTTTCAACCTCCTTTTTGCATCGCAAATGAAAACGAGTTTTCCAATCGTTGGATTAATTCGAAAATCGATTTATAAATAAATGAATGAACAAAAAAATAGCCCTGCAACCGTGAGGGAATCTCAGCTCTTTCGGGTTTTTTTCCCTTGTTAGGGGATGACGTAAATTCATCCTGATCCTTTTACCGGACCTTATATATCGAATCCCCAACGACCTGCACCATGAGCGTTGGATTCTATGATACTCTGAGGTTTACACGGAGGCAACGAGGTGTACAATTTACTTTCCGTCTCCAAAGCTTTTGCGACGGTGAACACGCCTTACAATGCCTCTTACGCTTAACTCTGCAATAAGTTATGCGGAGCTAATTACAATTAGGTATACCCCCGCAACTAATTAGTAACAGAGTGGGTACGAGGCTAATTGCCGAGAGCTATGCACGAATATCTGTTAATTCGTATGAATCCATCTCACCGCATTGGTCGACGAGAATATTTCCTCACTTATTCTTTCACCGTGTTTTTCTATTTTTTTTTCTTTCTTTCTTTCATTTCTTTTCTTCTCGATCAAGATCTAAGATACAAGTTTACACTATATAACTTTCCTAAATTTCGTATTCGTGAGATAAGTTTTAAGTATTTAAATACTAGAAGCATCTGCAGCATGTATATATACATATATACCTACATCTAAACGTAAGAGAAAACTGAACAATTATATGAACTCTGGGCCCTGTTGCACAAAGTGTTATTTCTCACGTTAAAATGGATAAAGATGTACATACGTAGAATTAAACACACCTGGGGCGAAGCTTCATTCATTTCATCTCTTCAGGATATATAAGACAAACCGTATAGTTCTTTTTTTTTTTCCTTTTTTATACAAAAATTCTCAAGGTTTTACGAATTGAGCAGAAAAAAAAAAAAAATTGCAACCATATCAGAATCTGATGATCAAATCGACGTATCAAATCACATAGAAACGAAATGAGGCTTTAAACATAAATCTAGAATTACTATATCGATGTAATGAAGAAAAAAAAAAAAAAACTGGATATCCAATGGAACTCTCGATTTCTTCGATTTCTTCGAAAGCCAACTGAACTGTGCAAAAATGTAATTCAGGCTTACGTTCATATATATATAGATATATTCGTGTTCATGATATCCTTAGGCATCTTTACGCGAGATAGACTTTCATTGAAATAAACTCGTTAGAATGACGTCAACTTTGTGTTATATTCTATTGTTGAGAAACTTTACGGTACCTTTCCCGAGGGCATACTTCTATAGGTATATACACGCAATGTACATTATATATACATACAGTATCTCGGATAATCCATGTTGCAGAAACAAATTGACGCACATTATACTCCTCCCTAAACGATCTTCTCAAACTTAATGTGGGTGAAACAATTCAAGCCAATTGCCTATGCCCTATGGCATTAAATTATTGATCATGTGTACTGAGGAGAGTGCCTAGCCGAAAGTCTCATTGGCCCGAATAATAAATCTATGATAAAATACTAGAGATTGATTTTTATTTATTGGCAATAATTGTCGAATTTCTAATGTTGAAAGAACTTTGGAGAACTTTCAGTAGGGATGGAATTTTAAATGCTGAAATGATGGGTTTTAGAAATATGTATATGAATGACTATTCAGCTTTCAGTAGATTAGAGTGTGGGTTCAGAGATTCTATGATGAGATAAATAGACGTGCCTGAAGCAGAGTTAGTAATTCTACAGATTCAAAACGAGATGCAGATATAATATGTAGGTAAACCGAAGCGTATGAGGAGATAAACTGTAGGGTGTGTAGGTGTAGGTAACTGGTAACTGGTAACAAAAGTTTCATTCAGTATGCCGACTCCGGAAGGGTGATGAAAAAGAGGGTTAAAGGAGTAAAAGAGTCTAAGTAATAGGGGGGTGGATGAGGAAATTGTACTTTGTCACTGTCTCGGTGAAGCGTTAACTTTTAACATTTCATTTTCAATGTAATTAAGAAAGTTATCCGATAAAACATAAAACCGAGAAAACCAAACGAAAGGCAAAGCCATAGCCGAAGCCAAAACCAAACTAAACGAAACGAAACGAAACGAAACGAGATGACTTTAGGCACTGGCACAATTTGCCGGGGGCTAATTTTTCGGTGAAAAGGAAACAATTAAAGTACAAAACCCGACACCCTGATGAAGATTCTTTATTATAAAATAAAATCGTCTTTACTTTATATCATTAAGTATTACAGTATCATCACGGGGCGTATAATTTCAAACGAAATTATCAATTTGCTTGAAATTTATAAATTTGCAAAAAAAAAAAAAGAAGCAGACCAAAGTTCTCAATAATTCGTAGCGAATTATTGGGTAGAAGATATTTTCCGTCGTAATTTATGAATATAAAAATGAAGGGAAAAAAATTCACCTGACTAAGGTATAAAATAAAACAAAATTCAACAACCCTGACAAGTTTTATTTTTATAACGTCATGAAATTCAAAGAGCTTAATTAAGCTTAGTTGGCAACTCGTGGTTTGACCATAAAGTTGTGTCTGAGAGAAAGAAAAAAAGAGAGAGAAAAGGCAAAAGAGAACCTGGTAAATATAAGTGGAAGTCATATTTAATATTTTCGAACTTTTTCCCGGTCGATTAAACATTTTTGAATACATTCTGACGGCACGAAAAAAATTTTTTTTTTTAGTAATTACTAAATTACTCAGTGGTTAAATATTACTCCAATTAATTCAAGTTCACGCGTATAAAGGTCAAGATAATTTCTTTTAGCAAATGAAAAACCGGCCGCAAAAATGCAAGAAAAAAAAAAAGAAAAAAACTCGATTCGTACGCCTAGTTTACCTCCAATGATCCCAGGTGTAAAATTACTGACAATTACGCAATTCATGCTCTGCAAAACGGGGCTGCGTAATTGGAGGCACAAATAATAACAAGGTCGTTGGCATTTCGCCTGCCTCTACAGCTCGAAATCCTTTGTTATTTATTCATTTTTATGCGTACGCTCTTTTTCGCTCCATATTTTACCACATTCACCAGCTCTACTCCATCATCAAAAAGTATTTCGCTTTATTTGGCTCTTTGAGCCACAGTACGTGGTGGTCACGACTTATGCATATACATATGTATACACGACCACAATTCGGTGCAGTTCTTTGCCAAAACGTATCCGAAATATGCAACGGATAATCCGTTTGAAAAAGAAAAAAAAATTATTTTAAATCACGTAGCCTTACTTCATACATGATTTGAATATCGCTCTACAAATTGCACCAGGGAAAGTCGTATTACTGCACTTACTCATACGTGTATGGTGAAATTAAACGAAGAAACGTGTCGGACGGTATTAATCTTCACGCATTATCTTATCTGTGATTCAAAAATTAATTGATTCCCGAAAAAACCATCCGATCGCAATCGGTAATTTATTCACACTTTGTCTTTGTTCGAATAAAATCGATAATATCTATGAGAGGTAGGTGAGCAGTTCATAACTATTTGACTATATTAATTAAGAGGGCTTTAATCCGTAGCGTAATTGACGCAGAAGCCGATCTACAGGTTCCTGGACCAAGTTCTACTCGTCGTTAAATCTGAGTTTATAAGTCATCCTGGTAGTATAACGTGAAAGTTTGAAATTCTAAATGTAACGCGTACAGTCTGAAAATTGATTTGTAATCTGAACTTAATATTCGACTAACTTTAGACACGTTCCCATAACCGATCGAGGACCTAATTTCTCTACGTACTTCATCAGATCGTTTTCATTAGCGGGTTAAAAACTGGCTCGATAAGTAAATGTGAAAAAAAAAATAAAATGTATGGATTAAATTGCAGTCAGATAAGAAGGCAAATTTATTGCAGTTGCGCTAAGCTTATTTTCACCTAGTATAAAGATACAGTGAAGGGAAGAAGATGCAAGAGCTAGTGGTACGTACGTACCGTATGACCGTCTCGGCTGATCCCTCCGCGCGCATCATAGTTAAAGTGTAACAAAGAATCGGACAGGTATATAAGCCGGGCGTTGGATCATCTTCCCAGTTCACTTGGACTCTTCGTTCACAAAGCAATATGAACCGACTTATTCAGGTATGTATAGTAAAATTATCATCGTTTCTAAACTCAAAATCTTCACATTTACTCAGATCATTAAAATCCCTGAATTTATTCAGATTTTTCAAAACCACCGATCATTTCCTGTTATCATAGAGTTAAAAACGGTCATTAAAATCGTATGATATTACAAATGCCACGTAATCCAATGGGTACATCAAGGTGCAATGCAATGTAAACGCCATTATATCTGAACAATAAATACGTACTCAAAGTGCAGCAGCGAAGTGCGAATACATATTGTCAGCCTGAAACAATTCCGCGTGATATTACAATGCAATGCGAGAAATTATCTCTATTTTTTTTTTTTTTTCATTTCATTTCATTTCATTTCTTCGTCATAAATTATACCACCTGTAGATCCCTTCAGTAAATGGATATGAAACCGTGAACTAACTCCATTGAAAAATTCTTCCATCAATTATAGAACACGGGGTTGCTCTTCGCTCTGGGGTGTCTAGGGGGCTCCGTATTTGGTGGCCTTTTACCAGGGGGTGGAAACAGCGGTAGTGGATACCAGTACAACAGACCTGGAGGATTTGGTGGTAACGGTTTCGGAGGAAGTGGTAGTGGTAGTGGTAGTGGAAGTGGAAGTGGAAATGGAAGACCCTCACCTGCTTACGGAGCACCTGGATTCGGGGGTGGATTTGGAACCCAAGGAATAAACGGAGGCGGTTTCGGCGGAGGATTTGGGGGACCAGGTAGTGGCGGTGGAGGATTTGGCGGAAGACCATCACAGAATTATGGTGCACCAGGATTTGGAGGAAACGGAGGTTTCCAGGGGGGTAATAACGCCGGTGGATATCAAGGAGGAGCTGGGAACGGCGGTTACAATTACAACGACGATAATGGCAGGGTAAATCCGAGGAGAAACGTACTTAGATAAAGATTTTTTATCTAATTTTAATGCCTGTGTGACTAGACCGTGGGATTAAAGAGCTGTTTAATACGATGAGTAACGAGCGAATATAAATATATGCATATATACGATTCGCGAATAATTTTTCAACCCTTTTATTCACCCCGTGTCGAGTACTCGGTCGAGTATCGACAAAAGGGTAGTAAAGGCTTATATCCATAAGCGGTGAGATTGGTTGCAGAGTATATGCAAATTCGAAATTACCATTTTTAAAACTTTCCTTACCCGCGATGCAGGTCGTCGGGGTTGGCTAGAATTTAATTACGTAACGTCGGGGTAGTCGTTCGCCGTGTAAATCTAAAGGAATTGCATTAAAAAAAAAAAAAAGAAATCAAGAAAAAAAAAAAAGGAAGGAATGAATCGGGTAATCAAAGGCATTGCCAATTAATTCATGAATTTTTTCGTTTTCTTATTTTTTTCTTCATCTTTGCATTTTCAGCCGAGACCCTACAGCTTCCAATACGAAGTCCGGGATCCACCAAGTGGCAATGATTACGGTCAGCAAGAAAGCAGCGATGGAAATACCGTCCGTGGTGAGTACAGAGTACTGCTACCAGACTCCAGGACTCAAATCGTCAGATACACAGCCGATGATTCAACCGGATATAACGCGGATGTTCAGTACGAGGGTCAGGCTCAGTTTCCTCAGGGTGGTGGAAACGGAGGTTACAATCAAGGTGGTGGAAATTACCAAGGAGGATTTGGTGGTAACGGGGGAGGATATCGTGGAGGTAATATCAAACTTCCTTCATTTAATTTATCGTTCAATTAAAAATGTGTATGTAATTTTTTATTTTCTATTTTTTCTCCCTTGTTTTTTTCAAATACCTATAAACGTAAATTAACACCAATTTTTAATATACTCATATTCCGAGTGTTTCGTGTATGTGAAAGTATATGTGTATGTAAAATGTACATATATACGTTGGACGTGACAAAATTACCTTCCTATTTAGTCCACCTACCTATTTACGTGTATACGAAAGCGTAGCCGGTAATTAAGCCTGTATTTTATAACAGTTGTAAAATATTTCGTTTATGGTCACAGGTGGGAATGGAAGTGGAAGTGGAAGTGGAAGTGGAAGTGGAAGCGGAAGCGGAAGTGGAAGTGGATTTGGCAGTAACAGCAACCAATATTTGCCACCAGGTGTTGATTATGGCAAATAATTACCGTCTCTATTAATACATTACGAAACTCTAAACTATTTTACACCTTCGCAATTTTCTTACCACCATTATATATTTCTCTATATATAGTATCTATACGTTTACTTATATGTATATCCGTTTTTCATTATCTTTTGTGCATAATCCATGATATCCTTACCCTTTTTTTGTTTTATTTTTCTTTATTTTTGAATTTAATCACAGTAGGTTCTACACAATATATGGTTTGGCCAGTTATTAACAAATAGCGAACACATGTACTCATAGTCTAATAGGTAAAATCTATACTATTAGCAAAAATTAACTTCATTTGTAATTTCATTATTCTAATAAATACTACGTGATAAAATATAATTGACGTTTGTGTGTTTTATATATAATACACACATGTATCTAATTTTAATATGAATATTGTAAAAGTATATAAAACGATTAGAATGTATTAAATACATGATATATGTATATTTTACGTGAATTATGTAAACGATTATTTATATACCCCGAATGCTTTAATCATAATAAATGAATTTGATGAAACTACGTTGTGTATGTGTATTTGTTGGGTAAAAGCTTACTCAACCATTATTAGAAATTTTTTGCTACTTATATATATACCTAAAACGATTTTAAATAGTTATTACCTAGATATACAAAGAAAATGTTTAAAAATTCAAAACTTCTTTTCAGAAAAAGGATTTTCTTTAAGCTTTGTCGTCGTTCTACCCTTAACTCTGACTTCGACTTCGACTCCCACTCCCATTTCCACTTCCACTTCTACTTCTACTTCTCGTCGTCCTCCACCCTTTACTGTACTTCCGGCACCCGCTGAGCATCCGTGAACAAGCAATTGTTTTCATATCGCTGTGTTTTCTTTCAGCCGGAAATTGCCGCGCGCTTTCATTTCCTTGGTAGATAGATAGTAGGTACTTGAAGGCTGCTTACTTATTTCAAATAATAAAAATGAAAATTGACAAAGAGTGGGCAAAAATGAAGAATGAGAAGAAAAAAAAAAAAAAAGAGATGAACAGGGAGCTAATCTCAAACAAGATATTATCGAATATTGTAGGTTCCTTAATTCAGAAAATTCGCGTTGTACAAAATATTCTATAACTAATATAGTTAGGACAACAAATCATCTCAAGAATACGAGAAATGGAGCTAATCATTATCGATATACGATATACTCAATGGAATTAAAACTTTATAATGAGACTCTCGAGCTCAATTCACCAGTTAACAAAGACAGGCATAAAAATTCTGCATAATATATTTTTATTTTATTTTATTTTATTTTATTTTATTTTATTTTAATCAAGAATAATCGTTAGGTGCGACGATGTCGTTATTTCATAATTCATGATTCTCATTAGCCATTCGCGTTCTATCAATCTCTCTCATTAATGAATTGTGATAAAATGGTTAGTTGATCATTATAATTAATACTTCAACTCGCGGAGATATGAGCTCGTTAAAAACTTACATAACTAGGGATGATCCTTCGTATTGGGACATTTATAAACTACAGATCATATATTTTTCAAATATGATTGATATTCGGTGAATAAATATGAGAAAAAACGATAGAAAAAAAAAAAACAAAGAATGAAATTTCAAAGCTTATTCAGTATTAGAAGAATATCTCAACAGTTTCATTAAATCGCAAATGTATAACTCTGCGTATATAAAAGCTGTATAAAACAGCGAGAAGAGAATTGCATACATGAAGATACAAGCCATAGATCGATTAGAATTTAAACGAGGAAATACCCATTTCATTCTCGTATATATACGCGGGTAAATTGACTTCCAAAGAGTTTTACTGCTGGTGAAAGCGAAGGGTTAAAGGCAGGTTGCTTTACCCATCTGTATATGTATGAGTAAATACACAAGCCTATAATACGTATATGTATATCTTTTCTATACATAGATATCTACCCCAGGTATATATATATATATGTATACACGTGTAGATATGTGCCTATCTACCCACATTATCGCGTAGGATTAGGGTCATGCGATAAGGGTTGAAAGAGGGAGCTTTGGCAAGCTTATATCTGCTAATGAAATACTTTTTGGCGTTTTAAATGTACATACCTTAAATTAAGGCCTAAGGCCTAAGGCCTGTCCCCAAAAGAGGAAGACTAATTCCAATTTATGTCCGGAAACATCAACCAGCTATAGAATCGAAAATCGAAAGTCTGAACTAGGTATACCGAGACCCACTTAAAACGCGAGCAAGTAATTAATAATATACGCTCATCTGTGAATTAGCGTGAGTGTATCGCGAGGTGAGAGAGTTTTCGTTTGAGAAATTGACTAATTAATTATTTCTAGGTAAAAAATGATGATTTCAAATTCGCCAAATATTTCGAAAGTTTATGTAATCGTAAATTACTTTTAACGGAATACGAAGAATTTTTTGCGGGATTGATTGAATAGCGAAAAAATGAGGAGTGAAAAAAAAAATCAAATCCAGATATGTGAAATATGCCTATTGGCGTATGACGTATGGGGGGGCTGTATAATATAAATCTTTAATCATTCTCTCCGATACTCTAGAGATTTTCTATAAATTTACTACGAATAAGGTTGAGAAGAAAAACTTCGAAGTGAAGTAACAAATGGAGCTTGGTGGAGTGGTAGCAGGGTAGATTCCCGAGGGAATAAATAACGAGCCTGAATCTACAGCAATACAGAACTGTAGCCGATAAAGCACCCGGGAATCACGGGAATAATCAAGTCAAGGCTTTCCCTCGCGACCTGTAGATGCAGTTTTTGCTTTACCCCATTTATTACTTCTTATAGGTACTTATATCCTACGGGATGAATAGAACGACTCACTGCAGCTCTTAGACCCTTTGTATGTATGCAACGAGAAAAATTGGGAAAAAAATTCACTCCAAACCGTACATATATATTAATTCGTGTAAATATGTATTTGTATTTTCCCATATGTAAAGAGAGAGGGTGGGAGAAAGCGAAATTCACCATCGGCGACACGTAACGACACGGTGTATCAAATGTTCCTAATTTGTCAGAAACGTGCGATAAGCCAAGAGCTTCTTGTCCTACTCGCACGCCTCTGTTATTCCGTCGAGTTTCCCATGAATTTATGTGTACGTGATATAGTAACGGACTCAGGATATATGTAGATACATAGGTATATACATTGATATTGTTTAGCCACGTGTATAACATCCACACGTATAATTCGCATATACAGATGTGATTGTGGCATAATATATATATGTATATATGTATATATATAACCGAGGTTTTCGTATCAGTCTGACAAGCGTTACGGGGACGAAATGGTTTTGTCCATTACCGAATTACCTCTCCAGAGTTTCGAATAGATTGAGGCTAAAGGTTAAAGTTTGGGCGTACCTACCTACCTACCTACCTTCCTACCCAGAAATTAGATACATATCTACCTCGGTTCTGCAGAACGTAATTATTATCGGTTGATATTCTACTGTATTATTATATCGTAGAAATTATAATTATTACTTACTCAAACTAATTTCATCTTTTAATTACAGCTTTGCTTAAACAGCTTCGTAATAATATAATGAGAAAATTGAACTAATACATAAAAAGAAACGTCGATTTATAAATCAAATTCAAAAATCAGATTCAAAACGAAATAAAATGATGAATAGAAAATAAAATTGACGAATTTTGTTGTTCTTTAAACCCAAAGAAATTTCTTAAATTAAAATTAAATATCCTTTAGGGTTCTAAGGTATTCGATAACGTAATACAAGTTATACGTATGGCAGCAGCTGTTCTGACTTGTGATATTCGTAGCTGCACGTAGAGTTTAACGTTTAACGTTAATGATTTTAACTGGTTTGAACTAACTCCTATATAGTGGAAGCTATAGCGATAACTAATAGCAAGGGTTATAGTGTGAGTAGTTGACACTGTTCTTATAGCACTATGTGATTCAACGTCGTTCACCCCCGAGGCGACAAATGCTATAAGCATCAGTCTCCTCCAATATGCGATAAGAGGGTGTGTGTATCTATGTGTAGGTATAATTGAAGTACGAATATAGTATATCTATATAGTCAGATTCAACGAAGGTATTTAATGCCCTGCCTTTGACCTATAGGACAAAACAGCCCGAAGGAAGTTGCACGGTTCTCTGAGCAAATTTGTCAATGACATTAGATCGTCGAGGGTGGTATTATTCCTCAGAGACAGAGATCCCTATACCTTACAATTTTACTATTGTAAGACGAGTATTCGAGGCAGCAAACAATACGCGAATTAATTACGATCTATTATCATATAACTATATTTCTTTCTCTCAGCTTTTATAATATATAAACGGATAAAGAAGAAAATTTTTGTTAAATTTGAAAGTGTAACAATTTATTCTCGGACCTCGAAAGCTTGGAGCTACCTAGGGGGCCATTTAAAATGAGGTAAGCTGCTTAGACTTTAAACAAAAGGGACAAACTCAACTAAGTATAAATAACACGCATATTGTTCTGCAATATTTTTAAGCCATTTTTGGTACAAAATCTTTCTCTTCTTTTCTTTTTCTGTTTTTTCTTTTTGTTTTTTATTTTTTATTTTTTGGGAATCAGAGAAACTCGATTTAGTTAGTATAAATCAACACCAAAGTGTCTTGATCCTTTTTTTTTTTTTTTCTCTTCTGCTTTTGACTCTGAATCGGTTATTCTTTCGTGTTTAAAATATTGCGTGGTACCCGTTTATATTCAAATTATACAATTTTACGGATCTCGATCTGAATCTGAATCTGGATCTGGATCTACCCAGTAGGTAGAGATTTAAACAAATATATATAAATATATATACGAGGGTAAAACGTATAGGAATTTTTCAAGGTAGGGTGTAACTCGTATAAAATACCTTGTTAATGTGTTAATTAACTATAAGTAGTCTGTGTTAAGCAAAAATAGTCCCTGGTCACGCGTTAATTCATAAAATTAATCTCCATCTTTGATCTATACACAGTTTTAAATTCTAGGTAAGCAAACATAGTGAATTTTTTTTCATTTTTTAATTATATTACATTAAGTTAAAAGCTAATAATTTTTAAGCCAAACATTATAATTAAAAAAAAAAGCAATTCAGACAATTTCAACAAGATTTGAAAAGAAAATTTCATCAACGTGTCGATATTGATCAAAGATATTTACTACATCGTCTAGACCCAACTCACTCGATCAAATCCTCGTATATATCGACCTACAGACATTTTAGGGCCGCGAGGTGAAGCCAGGAACATTAAGAACAGACCCTTGCGATTTGTATCTGTAAACGAAGTTATGTATGCCGTTAGCACACGTAAGGTAAGTATTGTGTGTCCAAGACGGTACGGCATACGTCAGACTACAGATTTTTACACAATTGACAAATTTCTTGATTTTTTTTCATTTTTTATTCATATTCAATCGCTTTGCGATTAAAAATATTGACCAATTTATTTGAAATGTTCTGTTTCTGATATTATACTAAACCGCGATGTGACGTTTGTACTAATTAGTTTAGTAATAACTGTGTGTATAGGTGTATACATATATATATATGTTATAAACGAGAAGCCGAGAATGCAAATCCGCATAAACTCTGCATGAGCTGGTTTTCCAGACTTGGACTTGGCGCGAGGCATGGCTGGTAAATGGTCGCAACTCTTCGCCGTACCCGAACGGCAGTTTCCTAGTTGGAAAATTAACGTGCATAACTTAAGGGTAGATGCAGAGGGGTTCCTTCCCTTTCCATATAGAACCTCATAGCGTCTGGTTGGAACATAGCCGAGGCGTGAACCTCAACCAAGCTTTTAGATGTATGTAGTTTTGCGTTCAAACTTGTCCACTTTACGGTTACAGAGTCCTTATTATTCGCAAACAAAGCTCATTATTCCATGTTAAACATACGAAAATTTACGTATATACATGCTACAATATATTTTTACATCATTATTCTTAAAAAAAAATTTCACTATTTTAGTTTTTTCACGAATCATATGACATTTGGGGATGAAAGAGATATCGAAAAATGACAAATTATGATAGCTTAAAGTTGGCTTAGTTTTGTACTAAAGATAGAATCGGTAATTTATCGATTTGCAAAAAAAAAAAAAGGAAAATTCGTTAAATCGATCGATGCGTCGTTGATGCGATGGATGTTGGGTTAGCTCTTTGCCAGGTTAATTGGTTGCCGTCTGGCTGTTTGCTGACAGGTAAATTGGGTATGAATAGGCTGCTTTAGTCGACGAGCAATTATTGAAAACTAACCAAACTCTAATTACATCCTAGCACGCAAATATTCTCCTCCCTATCAACTTCCGGCGAAAGTCTCAAGTCCTGCAAACGTAACTTCCTTAAATATAGAAAAGCCCTTATAACACTGGTGTATATACGCGCATATAGGAGCTCTTCGATTTTCTCGTCATATAGTATAATCGTTATCACTATGTATTTATCATATATATACTATACACCATCGCATACGCGATTTATACGCGAGAAAACGTTTGGCAAACATCCACAAAAATTTTCTCACTTGTTTGTTCCGGTGATTGGAAAGAAAAAAAGGTATAAAAAAAGGATTAAAAAAAAAGAAATGAAATGAAAGCTATAACTATAACTAACTAGATCCAATTAATTTTTAACTGGGCCGAAATTTGGTGATTAGGAAAAGATAGAAATACAAATTAATGTGAATTTGTTAAAACTGTGCTTTCGTTTTTTGATTGTCATCGCAGATTTGGATGAAATTTATCGATATCAATACGATTTCGACAAATTGAAACTGTCACGATGATAAATTGATTTTCGGATGATGCATAGTATTTCTATAGTCGTGATCATGATAGAAATAATTGTTCCTGTCTCTAATGATTTATTATATAAGAACACATTACCAAGATTTTAGCGAGTATATTTCAGATTCGAAGTAGGTAACTACTGCTTCTGTAACATCGCGTCGTCGTACCTGTCATGTCATGTCGCGTGCTACCTTTTGCCTTTGTTATTTACCTCACGAACCTACGAAGCAAGGGAATGAACGAAATAAGGAAAGAAGGTAAAATAAAGGAGATAAGGTATAAGAAGGAAAGGAACAGACGAATCAATACCACCGGGACTTATTGTATATCGGTAAAGGAAATACGTGTCACAATTTTCTTATGGCAAATAAAAGTCACCGTCACCTTCAATAACTCCACCACCCTATGACGTACATTTTTTTTTCTCTTTTTTTCATTTTCTGTCTTACGTTTTGCCCGGTCATATATTTGACATTAAATATACCTAATCCTCACATCTATGTACTTTCTCATGCTGAATTACGCCTGTCAAACCTGACTATCACTACGCAAGTGGCACTCGTATTGCCTACTGGATAGGATCAAATGATGAATGACTTCAATGATTTGAAAAATTTAGAAATAGGTGAAATCCATCTTAGAAGTCAGAAAGTTGATTTCGACAATTTTTTTTTCACGTTAAAATTTAATTTTTCCTCCAATTATACTCTCCAGAGATTTTCTCCCTTTTTCCTGTTTCTTTTTTTCCTTCTTTTTTCATTATATTAATTTTTTATTAACGTGGCTTGGAACTTTTTCATAAATTAATATTTCAAGTTTCGGCTCATTAGGTGAGACTGAGTAGAAAGTCTTTCCCACTTTGTTTTTTTTTTTTTTATTAATTTTTTTTTTTTCTACTTTGGTTATTCGATGTGAAAACTTGGCGAGAATCGCTACCCTCAAGGATTGTACGATGAATTTTTAACACTCTTCATAACTGTCTTTGGTACGATTAAACTATGAACTCAAATTTCATATGTATAACACGAAAAACGAAAAAAAAAACCAGCTGTTTAATGATCAGATTGAGGGGCAATCAAATTGTTTCAAATTCAATCGGGGATTCGGTTTATTGTAATTTTTTTTTTTAATTTTTTTTGTTTTTTACGAAAGTTGTTTCACAAGCAGAAGCAGGAGCAACGCGTATTATATACCTGAGCGGTTATAGCGGAGGAAGAAGATGAAGAAAAATAAAATTCTAGCCTCACTGATTCACCCGGGTGGGTATATAATTGAAGTACGGCACCCAGCCAGGTAATTTTCAGGATGCTATATTATTTTTAATTTAACCCCAAGCGATGCTACTCGCGCGTGGGTTACAGCTTCAAAGTCTCGACTTCAGATTTCATAATTAAAGGTTCCAAGCCCTCTGGCTTTGAGCCCCAAGCTTTGCGTATCCAAGAAGCGATTAATTCCGTACCGGGCTTCATTCCTTGGAAACTTTTATCCGCCGTTGAAAGAATAAAAAAAAAAAACAAAAAAGGAAAAACTTTTTTTGACTTCTTGCTGCGCGAAGAAAATAATGAAGAAAATAATTACAAGATTATATTCTAGCGATTTTTAAAAATCCTTTATTTCCACCGTTGATCCTTGTTTCCAAAATTTATTTCTTATCGATAAAATTCAAGACATTAAAATACTTCATTTTATTAATAGTTCATTCCATATAGATCCGGAATTATTTCTTGATTAATTTAACTTGGCAATGAGACCAAATATCATCTTAATCATAACTGAGACGTGAAGCTTTTGTGCAGACAAACAATGCGATATGATATTTAATATCACTCTCGGATATGGTATATTAGATTTCAACAATAATTACAGTTTCCTTGAATAGTTAAGATGTAAAAAATTACTATCCCTGCCCTGCCCTTGGCTAATACTAACTTCCTATAAAATATTAATAAGAATTAGTAGCAATAGTTGAAAACGAATATCCTTATCCTTATGGAGTGGATCTCACTCACCTGAAACTAGGTATTTACTAATCTGTGTTAAAATCGTAGAAATAAAATAGACAGGACGTATTTACCAAGATAGTTATAAAATGAATAACGTAGCTGTAATACGAAATGAAGTCAGTGCGTCATTCATTGTCAGCAGAGGCGACGAATTGTCAAATCGTTACGAAATCGAGTCCATATACCGTCAAGATTTAAACTCGATAATATGTATATACGAATATTAACGCATGGTAGGATACGTATTTGGCAATAGCTCCTAGTACCACGTCCCTGAATATTAAATATCAATTGTTACCAAGACACGGCATGTAAATCGGTGATAGACGTATCTTCAAAGAAATATAATCTCCGTTCATGGATCTGTGTCTCTCTATATATATACATTTATCCACGAATGTATTATATTCCATTTTTCTATTTCTTTTTTTTATTCTTTTTTTTTTTTTTTTTCCACTCATCATCATAAACCACGACACAAAGAAACTGACTAAACTCCTTTCTTTATTCTCGTTAGTCCAGATCGCATACCGATTAATAAAAACCTGACTATAAATCCGGTAAACTTTGACCCAAATACATATTCCCACACATTCATTGACCTTCTCAAATTCACTCTCAATGCCATGACGTAAACGGGTAAGAATTTTTTAATTCTAATTTTTTGAAGAGGGGTCACTGGATCTTCGGGGTCACAAAATCCGGAAGGGTTATACGGTGGCTTTATCACATCAGCCACGGGTTGTCCAAAGGGATTTGAAAGTTTGGTCAGTCTTTGAGGTCATACGATTCGTAATCATATTTCGAGTTTCGCCAATGCTACCTGAGTTACCAATATTACATTTACGCAATGATATCTACATTCTAAGATATGGGGCCGAAGTATTAAGGCTATAAATTACTAAGTGCAATGAAATACCAATATCGTCGTCGCAGATTCAGTACACCGTGAAAAGGTCGTGAAAGGTGAGAGACTAATAATTGCGTATGAAATCTCTTTCCGCAATGATATCCAAGGGGTAATCAACTTTTTTTTTACAATCAAACTGAACCTATTAAAGAAAATTTACGATTATCGAAATGGGAGAGAATCTAATACCGAACCCGATCCTTGGATTTCATGATTTCATATTATAGACCCTGAAGTCCTTGGCTAAAAATGTATGAAAAAAAAAATATGAGGGCCATGGGGAAGATAATATAAGAACATATTTTATTTTTAATGTTTCTATTCTGCAATCTAAAACCATTTTTAATGTCTCTATGAGTCATTATTTAGCGAAGGAAAAATTCTAGGACGTTGTGCTATTGTGTGATTCGGCGTAAATTATTACATACCCCCCGCGTTGTTTTAACGCGATTTCCCAAACGCGTTTAAATATTTCGGCTAACGACTATCAAATATTTAATTATTAGCACGTATATATATACATATGCGATGATAATTACGATTGCTACAATTAAACTATAAAATTGTATAAATCATTCGAAAGGAGTTTGGATTAAAAAAAATAAATATATATAATTGTCCTTAAAATAACCGATTTCCCTCGATTCGATGGTAGGATTTCGGTCAATTAATTATGAAAAAGACTAATAAACGTCGAGGTAATTTTCAGAGGTAAATAATTCCTCGGTGCATTACGTCTGTTGCAAGGAATTTCATACAGCTAAACGAACCGAGCTATTCAAGTTACTGTACATACATCCAGGAAAGCCGGAAGAGCCGGAACCTTTTGAAATTACGAGAAATGTAGCTGGCGTATTTACGTCAACAGCTTTACCTACGTCATAAGGAGAGCTGAGTAATTGTATCCTGTACCCAACGAGCTGGTGCAACCGTTGCAACTGTCAAGATTCTACGTCAGGACTTTAATTCTTCCTAAATCCTCTATGTACTTACTCACATCCTCGTATCTCTACGGTGATAATTGTTGCGAATTATCATTAGAGAGAATTAAATAGATGGAATAATTTTCAGGTATGAACGCAGTTTTTTTCTTTTTTGTCTATTTGTCTATTTTTTTATTTTTTTTGCGTAAATATTGAGGACAGGGGTTGAGGTGGTACAGAGTAGGATGACATTCTGGAATCTGCGTTGGCGAGACCCGGTTAGTTGGGTACCCGTGGCTTAATGGTAATGGTAATGGCCCATATTTACGTAAATTATAATAATTGAGCTTAATTCGGTTAATTCGAAATGAAAGCCATTCGGCTGTCCCGAACCGCCGTCTCTGCGGTAGGATGCTTTTCACGAGGCCTCTTAAACTTTCAATTTATGAGGATGCTTACCGTCTAATGACGCTTTGGCTTCGGCTACCGATCCCACTATAAGCTGGCTACTGCAATATAACCAGAGAAAATTTATGCCCATGGCGTGTTACGCGAAACAAAATTACCAACATTGACATCTGGATCGAGCGAAGATTGAATCAAATCCCGAAATCGAATAGCATAAAATCTAATTAACTAAATTACACCGACTATTATACGTCGAATTATACAACGCGAAATAGAGTAACAAATTCTCACACTAAAATTTCATTTATACTTAAAAAAAAAAGGCAAATCTTTGTTCGATTTCACGTCGATATATTATGTCATAATAAGTAATTTTGCGAAAACTGAAAAAGAAAATTTCTCTCTCTTATTTTCCCCCTGAGATAAATTTCCTTATTTCTCGTCTCTCGCAAAAATCGGAATCTGTATGGTGTACACATGTAAATATATTCCATTTGGAAATTTCGCGTTTACCCTGTACGGGGTATGGCTCGCGAAAAGCTAACTTCACAACGGAGATAAGCGAGCGTAACTTTCTCTATGTAGGGCAGAAACGTCATTACTTACAGCGATGAAATGTCAACCGTGACCTTTGAACCCACCATGCGCTTGATATTTCGTTAAGAATTATGTAACGTGTCGTGGACCTTATACCGCTGCACTTACACCGTACCTCCAAAAACACATATATCTTCTTCACCTGATTCATATTCGCACTCCGAGTCTCGCCCACGTCCCAAATTCAAATTCAAATTCAAATTCATATTTAGATTAAAAAAAGGCGAAAAATTTAGTCAAATTTTACGAATATAGTCTTACTCCATATGTACACTAATTATAATAATTTTCAAATTAGTTAAAAAAGAAAAAAAATATTATAACGTGAGTCATACTATAATATTATTCGCGTTTGATGTCTGAGCTAAGATCTCAACGACTTTTTACCTCGAGACTCGTTCTGCCTTCCGGCTATCTCCAGAATTTTAAATACCTTTTTCGGACGCTGGTCTTTATCCTGATAGAAAAAATAAGATTACAATATGGGACATTCTTGCTTATCCGGGATACTTTTCTGCGTATGTGGATCCCCGATTTTGGTACCGAGAGATTTTGGTTCTTGGCTCACCACCAAAAACAAATCTAAAATCACACGTCCTGATATTAACTGGTTGAGAAATTATTAGATTTTCAAAATTTTTCATTTATTTGTAATTTGAAAAAAAAAAAGTCGATATATGCCCTGTTGAAATGTTGGAATAAACGTAAAGTAAGTGAATAATTTGTACTTTGTTAAATTTTGAGTAGATTGGCTAATTGTATCTCAGAATTTGCGTCGAATACCCCATAAACGAGCATTATATGAAATGATGCAATATAGAGAAATTGTATATTCATACGTGCGAAACGGTGATACAATGACCAATTAGTATGGAATAAGAATATAAAAAAGGTTATTAAACAATAAAAATCACGCGTCCTCAATAAGTTTATTGAATATTTATGTTCAAATTTAATGACACATCGTATAAAAAAATTCATTGAAATATTATGAAAAAAAAAAATAATAATAATCATATCATATGTTGAATCCAGATAACGTAAAAGGAATAGCGAATATAAGGTACGAATATAATAAAAAAAATTTTATAAAGCAAACTGTAGTGAAACGTTGAAAAGTTGAAGTACTGAATGCTGAACGGTTTTCATTCAGAACTTTGAATAGCCCCAACATTAAACATGAAAGTGCAGTCAGTATTTTTCTATTGCTACAGGTGCCCATTTTTTTAGTGTAACAGAATGCAAACGTTGAATGTTACTGGGGTTGCAAAAATTTTCTCCTTTTCCTTCTTTTTGTTTGTTTTTATTTTTTGCAACTTTTCATCTTGTTCAAATATGCGTAGAGATATTAAAAAAATCCACTGCTATAAACATTTCTCTGAACTTTATGAAAACTCCGGAGCTTTTTAGTCCGCGGGGTGTACTAGGCCAAAAAAAAAAAAACTACAAAAAAAAAAAAAACATGAAACATGAAAAAACAGTAAAAATTTTCCCAAATGGCTCGAATGTCTAGACTCTAGTAACCATGTTCAAACAAGGGGATAATAGGGACGAACTTTAACCCCGAAATGGGATTCATTGATCGAAATTTCAACTCGAAGACAATGACACGAACGAACAATGTTGCGGTGATCGAGCGAACACCGTGCGGGGGTCTGTCTATTCTCACTGCTTCATTACTGTTCCATGCAAATACTATAAGCTTTTCACAGTCTATGCTGCAGCGCGTTCGATATTCTGTAGGGTCGTTTACCTCGATTCGTTAACCTGCGCATTTCTCTAATTATACGATTATAAAATTCTATTTTCTCTTTTTAACATTTTCTGTCTTTTTCTTTTTTCCCCTTATTCAAACTGATGAATTTTTTTTTCCCACATTGTACAAAGATTTCCTGGGAAACAAAAAATTTCATCCATTCGCAATATGGAGGAATATTATTTTACATCACATTCATTATATTCAGTTCATATTAACCAAAACTCTATAAAATATTCTCACTATTTTTAAATCGGACTAGTTTCGCCTTTGCTCTTCATTCGATACTATATATCATTCGAAAATAATTTAAAACCAAAGCTTTTTACGAAACTGTTCTCTGCAATTCAATCAAATATAATAGATATGTACGAACGATATATATAGTACGTCGCCTATCGATTGATTGAATTCGATCAAAGCTAAAATCAGTACGTAAAAAATTTTCCAGGTGTTATTCGTCAGGCAATTCCCATCGCGTCAATCGTACATACGCTTTATGCTCTAGGCTTTATACTCAGATATGTTTTCTAATCATTGACTTGTATTGATCAATCAAATTGTCATTAAGAAAAGAAGAAGAAAAGGTTAAACACCCTTCGGAAATCTGATTTTATAAATATGATAAAAGCTGGCTAAGAGTATCTCTTCGAATTTTCAACTAATAAAACACTGCATATATGTGTACAACGCAGCTTTTTGATCAAGCCAGACTCCCTCAGGACTGAGCTAAGCTTTCTTGCTGTAATTTATCACATGCAAGCTTAGCATCGATCGCTCGCCATTCTACCTTAGGAGATATATGGCAAGAAATTTTTCGTATATAATAATTAATAACCTAATGTCTGGGCAGAAATATAGTCAGTTATATCGTATCTGGTGTTCATAATGCGAAAAAAAATCCCATTGATTAGTTCTCGCTAAAGATCAGATTCTTTTCACAGCGTAGAGAGAAGAAAAGATGCATTTAGTAGATAGGAATATGTAAAAACGAATTTTAAATATTTTTTTTCATAAAGTTTAAAGCTTTGTTAATATTTTTTCCAAATGAATATTTATCCGCAAGTTAACCACTGCGGAGATATTAAATTTTCCAAAAGTATAGACATCGCCTAATGCGCTGGGTCACGAGCAAGTAGTTAGCCCCGGTATTGGTCAGACGATTAATACGACTATAACCGCGCTGCTTCCGTGCGTCAATTTCTAGACGTAATATCTGTGGAAGTAACGCGGTTTATAGTATGAAACTATATTCTATAGGGTGAGGGGTTTAGCTACCCCTAAAATCATAACCTGGTATATAATTCCATAGGGGTTGATATTTCTCGTCTTGTGAACCCCTAAAATTCTCTTCAAATACATTACGAGTATAGGTATAGATATCGCAATAATTTAATCGATTCAAACTAAACTCTCTGCAGTAACTTCCCGTCAATTCTGCAATGATGTTCGGGTTACTGGACCGTTTACAATCCACGCAGATTTCGAATATCGAAGTATATGTATTTTGCTCGTATCACGCGATATATATATACACACCACCCTTCGGATTTATAACCACTCTCGCGTACCTATATACCTACTCGAGGATTAGGACTGGTAATACTCTTGCTTCCTGTTTTCAACCGGTTAAACATGTGTACGTATGCTGGAAAACCGTTATAACGTAGTTTAAAGGTGCTTTCCTCGGATTCAGGCAAAAGATATCGAATCGTTAAATTAAAGGATGCAATAATTTGTTTAGTTTTATTTATTTCCCTAATTCCTTCATTTTTTTTTTGTTTTTTTCTGTTATCACGGATATGCATAATTCCTCGTAGTAATATACAACAGTCTGCTGTTGCGCTGTGTGAAATATACCATTGCGTAAACACGAATGTATCAACTTTCGTGGTTTAAATTCGTAATACAAGACAGGTCGATAGACTGGTCAGATAGTTACCTTACCTATTTACCATACGATACATTAGATATATATAATTATTTAAATTATAAGTCTTAGTTATCTAAAGGCATACGTAGTACGTGTTAGTAATTACTATATTACCTTTTTCAAGTACTAAATTTCACCCTATCATTAATCTCTAGGAAAGATTGCTCACCGACTTGGTGTAATGTGTTTCAACGACGATTAAGCCCACAATATTATCAGACGTGAAATTATAGTACACATACCTACTTATAACTTATTGTTCTCGAGGGTTACGAGTCAATTAATAACCTTTGTTAATTATTATTTTTTTTTGATTTCGGTTGAAAATTGAAAATTGAAAAATTGGATGAAGAAAAAAAAAAAAGAAACGAAAGAACGCGCGGTAGAATAATTTTTTTTTTTTCTGAATATATATATTATATATGTATATATTTCGTAATAATTTCAGACCGGTCAATTTACTTGTTAGTTAATCCTATCATGTATAGTCATTGACTTTTGACCCCTTTATTACGCCATGTGTAGATCGGATTTGAGATGCTGGTTAAAGCGCTTAACTGATGATCTTGTACGATATTCCTATAACAGAGTATGAAATTCCCTTAAATTTAAACTTGGGTTAAAATTATTTTAGCCAAATGTCAAATTTAAATTCACGCCGTTAGGTATATACCAGACTACTACATCCAACATTAAACTATACTATAGAAGATCGTGACTTTCGCAATTGTAACTATACAACAAATGGTTACGCGCTTGTGTATTGCACGCGGGTAATTGAAAAAACCCGAGTAGGATAGGTTTAGTAAGGCAGGTAGGTAGTACATAATATAACACATAGCTTATAAAGAATTGCGTGTGACGGAATCGTGACTCAAGTTTCTAGCGAAGTAGGGGAACAAAGAGACTAAATTTTTAAAAACAAAAATGGCAACCAGAACAAAAAAAAAAGAAAAAAATGATAAAAAAAATTAAAAAAAAAAAAAAACAGCAAATACGTATCTTCTCCCTATGTACAAAAGAAAGAGAAATAAAAGGTAAAACCGCGCGAGGTTTATACATAAGTCATGAACAACGGCGTGAGAATAACCTAACGACCCACGAGGAAACTGGCTAGCCAAGATAATTCTCTCCCACGCAAAAAAAAATAAAAAATAAAAAAAATAATATATCTTCGGTTTAGCTAATTTGAAGAAAAATTTAAGAAGTACAAAAAGAAAGAAAGAAGAAAAAAAAGAAAATTAGCCGTTCTTTGCAGTGTTTCAAAAGAAATGATTAAAACCATTCGAATTGGATGTGAATAAGAGATCCGTGGTTTAAATTGTGATATTTTATTTCAATGTACATTTTTTTTTTTTTTCTAAAGAACGAATTGAAGAGTTGCGTATTTTAGGTATCATCAGTAAATGAGAACGACATAATAACTCACTAAGAGATACAGAACGTATTAGTTTTATATATACATACATACACGTGCCTGAATACGTCCTCGTAACCTTTGCGAAGAAATTAAGTATGACTTAAGATAGAATCGAAGGTATATAATATGATATATTTTAGATGTCCGTACGTGTATGTTATACGGAGGAATAATTGGCATCTAATAATTCAAGGACGAATTCGACTTAACAACTCGAGGTGTAATTAAGTCATAATAAATTTCACCCATAGAAAATCAAGTCAATAATTGATTAAGATCGTAGATTGGCTAATATTCCATCAAATAATTGAATAAATTTATCAAATATCGGAGAGAATCCTCTGAGATACTCGAAATCATGAATGATTTTGAAAAAAATGTCGAAAACTCACGAATCCAACTTTCCCTTAAAGTTCGATTCAAGCAACGGGAGTCTGACCTTTATATCGCCTTTTTCCCTCGTACCTAGTTGTGTTATCAATCGGTTCTTTGGCTGTTCAGATTACCTCAAAGGTTATACCGATCCTTAACTCATACTGGCATAGTTCGATTCAACAACATTCGTTCTCGCGAATTATATATATATATATATATATGTTATATAGTCGTTAACAGCTGGTAACCGTGCATTAAATAGATATTAAAAGGAATCTTAGCTATTAATCGCAATAGGTTCCGTGTGCAAGTAGATACCTACGTTATACGTAATTGTATGTAGGTACATAGACACACATGTAATTGCTACCAAAGCGTAATGCTCATACGGCATAATAAAGAAGTCATGACATTCCGCGTAGCCTATATATATGCGTCTCGTTTCGTAATGATAGAGAATAAAAAAATTAAAAAGATTAATTAAAAAAAAAAAAAATTATAAACGGCAAATGTTGCTTTTGAAGCTCGCCAAGTTCAACGGGTTACATATCCTATACGCATATAGTATACGTATATAGCTAGTGTATATACGAATTCGAGATCCGGGATATAAAGTTAAGCCACGTAGATAGGGGAACGAAAAAAGATGAATAAAAAAGAAAAAAGAAAAACCTAAAAAGAAGGAACCGTGAAAATGTAGCTACTTTGTCCTGAGATCACGTATTAGATATTATAAAAACGTTGCCCCTCCTGCCCCATTTTACGTGGTTAAGGGTATAAACGGGGTGACCTGCAGGATCGTCTCAACGCGTGCTGCACATTAAATGAACCGTACGCCTCACCTTTACCGTATACCTATTTTATGCGACATTTCTGATCTCCTAGTTCCATATATATATATACCTAGATATATGATACAATATACGATGTGTGTGAGAAACCCTCTCATTCTCTCTTCAACCACTTTTTCTTTTCTTCTTTTCTTCATTTTATTTGATTTTTTCACTATTTTTTTTTTTCTTTTCTCTTCTTTTCTTTTATCTCTCGCATCTACGTTTTCCTGGACCGCGTTGAACCGAGGATATAACAATATATTTATGATCTTATGCGGAACATCATCTTATCGTACTATATAAAAGCAAATGGCTGTATATTCCGTAAATTAACGACTGACTCTTAAATTTTGCAATCTATATATATCTACCTACTCCTTTTTTTTTTTTATCTTCATACATACGACCTCGATTTTTTGATTTTTATTATTCGTTTTATCGACAATATTTGCGTAATCAATTTCTCTGTACCTACCTACCGCAGACTATGAAAAAAAATTATATCGAACCCTGTAAATATACGTAAATAAATATACGCAACTTCATACACACACTGTTTTTTTCTCATATCACACACGTTTACGTTATTTTTTAATTAATTAATCATCACTGTTTACACACTGATTATTAGAATTTCGATTTTTAATTCTTGAATTTTTGAACGGCACGGAAACCGACTTTTTTCTTTTCTTTTTTGCTTTTTACAGGACGAGGGGTATTGAGCAATAAATAAAGTTGATTTATCATCGTCGAAAAGAGCCGCCGAGTTTTGATAGCTTTTTGATAGACCCTTTAAGCTCGGGAATAAACTCTGAGAATAATATATATAATAATTCTTAAGCCAAGGAAATGGTATCCTTTCAGTGTCAGGGAACGATCTGAATCGAGAAGCGTGCAAGTGATTGCTGAAATTTAAACTGTTCACACCATAACGGCAAATATCTACCACTTCTTTGTTGACGGGAAAAAAATATATAAAAATAATAAAAGTGTAAAAAAAAAATGAAAAATGAAGAAAAAAAAAAACTAGTTCATAAGTTGAGTAATAAATTCAGAAGTATTCCTTTCCTTTTGTTATTATTTTATGCAATAATAACTTCTAACGTAGGTATATATGGAGACTATATATGACTATAGATGTTAGAACTTTCTCAAAAATAAATAATTATTAAAATTACTTCGTGAGAAAGTGATAATTTCATTTCAGAATAAATGAGATGTGTTATTAAAATAAAATTTAACAACTTCATTCTATTATTTTTATTTTATTTTTTCAACGTGTGTATAAGTTGGTTTTATCAAGTTATTTAATACCGGAAGTGCGAGTAACATATCCTAGAGGCTAAAGCAAATATATAGGAATATCTTACATGCATACATACATATATATTACGAAATTAATCTCGCTGATATTTAGCTTTATTTTATCGCTTATGATACGACGATTATTCAAAGCGAAGTATTCAAAGATTTAGTTTCGCGTGTTGCGTGACTTTATAAAATCAGTTTTTTTTTTGATTAGAGGTGGCCGAAGTAGAACGACTAAATATCGCGTGAAACTTGTTCACGTGTCATTAAATTACCCGAAACATATATTCCTGCAATAAAACCAAAAAAAAAAAAAGAAAAACCAAAACTAACAAAAATTGATCAATAACAATTATTGATATTACAACGACAACAGCGGGATAATCACACATGGTGGTTTAAAAATTAACTACAGAAAGTAATAAAACGAACGATATCACCGCACATCCCTACATTGAAAAATCACCGTAAATAAATTTCCATAAATAAATAACCTATGTAAGGTAAGTCGCAGGGTGTGGATATGCCTATGCAATGTCCTCGACCTGGTTATGGCTGACATCTCTCTCCCACACTTGTTATTATTATCTTTATATTTCTTCAAAGTTCTTCCTCCTGACTAGAGACCTCTAACTCTCGATCCATCCATGTACCTTACCTACCTACCTATCTATCTACCAGCTGTCTTTATTCTCACAAACCGATGCTCCCTGATTACGCACTAATTAAAATTAAAATAATAAGAGATAGAAAAAAAAACTGGTACGTATTATCATTGCGTTAAGAATTAACATCCCTTATGATCCGGGAGTAGAGAATAGCCTTATGCAGACCGGAAATGGGGGGTCATTGCGAATCCAATTTCAAAGCCAAATATTCGAACGATTGAAAAATGTCCTGGTAATCATTTTGTTGGTTCGATTTAACTCGGGTGGACCTTGAACCTTAAGTAATTACTGTTTTTGCTCATTGTCAGTCATACTTATCACGTAGACAATGCGTCTACAATGCCGCGCGGCCTAAGACCACCCACAGAAGACATTCTTCTGATCGTTTGATCCGAGAGGCGCACCTTTTGCACCTTTAACTTCAAGACGCTTATAGTTACCACTCGCAATGAACAATGCCACTTGGGCGTCGACAAGTATAAGTTTACGATTAGCCGTATCCCGGACTTTGCCTCTATTAGTTATAAGGCATCAGATGCCATCAAAGTGTGGTAAATTATTTAGCGATATTAATAAGAGAGAAATTTGAAAATTGGCAATAAGGTATTTTCCGAGGCTTCTAAGGGATGGAGAGATTATAATATCTTACGAATTCTACAGTGAAAAAGATCGTCTTATTCGAGAGAGGCTTACGTATCTTTTTGGCTTCCTGAATTTTTTTCTCGTTTCCGGCTTGGAAAATCTGAGCCCGATTATATTCCAGGTCTTAAGAAGAAGAAGACGAAGAAGAAGAAGAAGAAGAAGAGAGAAGAGAGGAAATTTCAAGCCCCGAAGCACGGGGTTTCTTTAATTTTTTACATATTGTGTAGGCAAAACGGGCGGTTCGCTCCTTGGAAATAATTTATTCCGTATTAAATAAAACTCTGAAATTCGATCTACAATTTCGCAAAGTTATCTGGCCACGAAGGTGGGTGGTTATCCTACAACACCGTGGCATTAAAGAGGCACACCTACTACATCATCGGTTCATAACATCAACTGATCTCTGCAGTCAATTGTCAATTTGTCTCTGCGAACATCAGATATTTATAATTTCGCAAAGACGTAGGGGTATAATCGGTTTCTCCTTTTTTTTTATGTACCAAAATTAAAAATCGAATAAAGACGAAATCGGATAGATTTTCATTCTATTTTCTGACTTATTCTAGAAACCCCTTGAAATAATTCATAAACCTATAGAAAATAAGTATAAATTGACGTTCATGCCCAGGGGGTGAAAAGTTTTAATATGATACAGGTGGACAACCCTAGATCTCATACTTCGCAGAATGTCTTCAGCTCCGATCTGCTCGCTAAGATTCTGTCGAAAAGTATAAAGTTATTTTTTTTTATTTTTTATTTTTTTGGAGCGAGGACCATCGTCGTGACTTATCCGAACCCCGAGGGAATCCTGAGTCCTCGATACGTCATTTTCTAATTGAGATATCTTGAATGAACAAATATGAAATAAAATACAATCGCATTGATTCATAATGAAACAGAGTTAATGACGGTTGGGGGTTATCTACGGTAAAAATCAGAGATCAACAATCGGGATTCAATTTACTGATCCAAGGTAGTCAGCCAGCTTAGCTACTTCGCTGCATACCACCTCATTTCTAAGATCTTGCCGAAGACAACCGGCCATAAGCTGACTTGGCCTCTCTTAATTATTACGTTATAAATATCGTAGCCAGGCCTCAGGGCGAAAGTATTGAGATCCCATTGATGAAAGATTGATAATTGTTCGGATTAATTAATCAGATAGAAAATAGCCTAGGTACAATGTAATACATCATCGAGATGGACAGCGGACGAGCGACTGGTATTGTCTAAAGAAAATCTATAGGTAATCATGAATCTTTGAATATATTTACACGGTATGTGGTCAGCGTAACTGACCTCAACGCTAAGTAGTATTACTAATAGTTAATATTGCGTCATTAAATCTCGCGTTTAATTTTCCAAAAATTTGATCGATATTGAGAAAGGAGAAAAAATGAAAAAAAAAGCAAAAATGGCAACGTGACTTTCTGACTATGTATTTTTTTCCTTTTGCGTTTTGCCATTTATGTTTCTCTGGCTAAATCGTGCTGTTATATCAACCTGTGCTGCGAGGCAACAACACAGCATCTCGCAGTTCATCTCAACACAGAAATTAGTGCGGGTAGAGTGGCCTCTGCTCCAACTGTATAGGTATATTATATACGATGTACACAGCGGGTTGAAACCCCAGCGTACAACATGGGCTAACTTTCGTCTCGGCGCCATTACTGGAAGTAGCAAAGTTAGCGAACACCTCTGTTCTTGGCACCTTCGAAGCGAAACGGTCGAAGCTCTGTTGAAGATTTCCTAGTAGGAAATTTCCTCCTTTCTTGTCTCTATTCGTCCTTTTTTTTTTTTTTCTTTTTTCAATTTCGCACTTCTCTAATCTTCTTTTCATACTTAAAATTCCATTCAATTATCGATATTCATAATTAGTCAACGAAGTCTGTCACTCGTTTCATCAAAATATATATATGATTGCAGATTTTTTGCATTACGTAATTGACAATTAGGCCGATTTATCACGGCCGTGAATTACTCTCTTCCATGGTACATAGGTACGAAGTTCCGAGAATATTCAGACAATGGTACAAGAACAACTTTTTTTATTTCTCTGTAGAAATATCTGCCCACTTCCTGTTTCTATATATATATATACATATAGTTATTCCTTTGGTCTACGTAAGAGGTAAGGGTTTGGACGAAAGATCACTACCAGCCGTCTTTCCTCATCCTCGTCCTCATCCAGCTCCAGCTCCTTTTCCTCCTTCTCCTTCTCCTTTTCCTTCGAAAGCTACTCCTTCTTTGCTCCTATACTGTGTAGTAGCCAAGTTTGTCGAAACTTTTCAAACTTTTCCATTTGTAGTTACTTTCCTGGGCTAAAATTATTTTACCCTGACATAAAAGTTTCACGATTTTGTCAACATTGTTTCCCCGCTACACTATATACAGATATACTATATAACCGAGGTGTATAGGTATGTATACACACGTCCGGAAAGAAGAACCCTATTCTTCAACTTTGGTCTTCTATACACTTTACTCGAAAAAAATAAAAAGACAAGAAAGAAAAAAAATAAAATGGTAAAATAAAAAGGAGAGTAAGAAAGAAATATTGGAAAGAAAATTTTTCCTGACTAGAACAACTTGTCAGATTTAATATTAGGTATAATAATTCAATAAAAACTAATTAGATTTTGTCATTAAAATCGTTCAAAAATAATCTTGCATCGAATAATTATCTCGTGTAGGTATTACGTGTGGATAGAAAAGAAGAAAAGAAAAAAATAAGAAAAGAAGAAAAAGAAAAAGTTTGTATGTACAAAGAAATATCAGAGTGTTCTCAGGGAGAGATTGGCCTGCTTGGTATACGTTGGGAAATCGGTTCGCGAACCGATTAAATCGTCGAACAAAGAAAAGAAGCAAAAGAAAATAAGAAAAATATAAAGAAGAAAAATATAAAGAAGTATGTACGAAAGTTGCGAAACGATTTAGGTAACCAAACGAACCATGAGGTGATTTTATCGGTTATTATTTTACGGAGGATGATACATCTTGCGAAATTTACTCGCCTCACTGATTCACCGCTAATCTACACCTCATGCATTGTCGAGTATAGAACAGTTCTGGAGCCAGTTGTAGAAACACATAAACGTTATTACAACGAAAGAATGGGAATTGGAACAGCCTGTAGCAATCGTTTTATTTGTCTAACATCGAATCGAGAATAGAGAATAAATAATTTACAATTCTCATTAATTATTATTACAAATAGGTGCTGACATATATAAGGCCTTTAAATATTATTCAAAAATCGAATTACCTCCACTTAAATGAGCCACGAACTTTAAGCGAAATTAATCATCGCGT